>OV702289.1:619180930-622044191 GCA_916181665.1 Avena sativa
TGACACTGGTGGATCCATATGTGGTCTGTGAAAAGAACACACATGAAATGACACTGGTGGTTCCAAATGTGGTCTGTAAAAAGAACACACGTGCAATAACACTGGTGGATCCATATGTGGTATGTGAAAAGATCACACATGCAATGACACGTGTGGATCCATATATGGTCTGTGAAAAGAACACACATGAAATGACACTGGTAGATCCATATGTGGTTGGTGAAAAGAACACATATGCAATGAAAATAGTGGATCCAAATGTTGTCTGTGAAAAGAACACACATGCAATGACACTGGTGGATCCAAATGTGGTATGTGAAAAGAACACATATGCAATGACACTAGTGGATCCATATGTGGTCTGTGAAAAGAACACACATGCAATGAACTCTGATGGATCCATATGGGGTATGTGAAAAGAACATACATGCATTGACTCTAGCCGTGGTTAATGAAAAGAACACACATGCAATGAGCTCTGGTGGATCCATATGTGGTCTTTGAAAAGAACACACATGCAATGACACTGGTGGATCCATATGTGGTCTATGAAAATAACACACATGAAATGACACTGGTTGATCCATATGTGTTCTATGAAAAGAACACACATGAAATAACACTGCTGGATCCATATGTGGTCTGTGGAAAGAACACAGATGTAATGACCCTGGTGGATCCATATGTGGTCTGTGAAAAGAACACACATGCAATGACACTGCTGGATCCATATGTGGTCTGTAAGAAGAACACACATGCAATGACACTGGTGGATCCATATGTGGTCTGTGAAAAGAACACCCACGCAATGAACTCTGGTGGATCCAAATGGGGTATGTGAAAAGAACACACATGCAAAGACACTGGTGGATCCATATGTGGTCTATGAAAAGAACACACATGCAATGACACTGGTGGATCCATATGTGGTCTATGAAAAGAACACACATGCAATGACAATAGTGGATCCAAATGTGGTCTATTAAAAGAACACACATGCAATAATACTGGTGGATCCATATGTGGTCTGTAAAAAGAACACACATGCAATGAACTTGTGTGGATCCATATGGGCTCTGTGCAAATAACACACACGCAATGCTCTTGATGTGGTTAATGAAAAGAACACACATGCAATGAACTCTGGTGGATCCATATGTGGTCTATGAAAAGAACACACATGCAGTGACACTGGTGGATCCATATGTGGTCTGTGAAAAGAATAATGTAAGGTCCCCAACCTTTAATAAGATTGAGCCCCCTGTGTTTACAATGCTAGTCCCTGGATCAATAGCTAGCATCCACAGTTTAGATGGGATATCAAGATACAAAGGTCATAATACAACTTTATAACCAGGAATAACATAATTTTATTACATCAATACATAGCTCATTTGGCTATTACATTACATTGCAGCGGAATAACTATAGTCATGGGTTCTTCATCTTCAAAGTGCCACAGGCAGATGTTGGTTGTAGACTTTGTAATCCTAATCAATCAATCTTCACTAAAAACAATCAAACCTGCAACATAATATGTTACAGCCACAAGGGTCAATACATTTGAATTGTATTGGCAAGTTTCACTTTTATGAATAATATGGGTGGATCCTATCAATACATGCAAAAATTGGCTAAGTGGAGTTTCAGGCTCATTTGCATAAAGCAATATTTTATCCTATCTTTTCAAAAATGGTTTTTGGTCCTTTGTCCAATCTCCTTTCAAAAATCTCTTGAACTCCTTGGTAAAAACCCAAGTGTTCAAGTCCTTGTCAAAAAAATCTCTTGAGCACCTTAGTAACTCCAAGTGCATCAAGTTTTGTCAAAATCTCTTGAGCTTCTTGGTAACTCCAAGTGCATCAAGTTTTGTCAAAATCTCTTGAGTTCCTTGGTAACTCCATGCGCATCAAGTTTTAAAAGTTTTCTTTTAGAAATTAGAATGTCGAGATCTTCCATAGCTTTAGGCCTTAGTTGCTCAGTATTGTCCATAACCGGGGACACGGCTAAGTACTTAGATTTTATTATCTTCTGCAGAAGTTGTACACTTTACCCACATGTCCCACTCTCATCTTGTTGCCACCAGTGGCCGCTGGATTAGTACTCACCAAGATGGAATACTGGCGGATTGAGAATGTGACGAAGTCTTTCCAAAAGGTCCTCCCATACACCATTGCTAGCTTGTCTTTAGCCCTCATGGAGCATTCCAGATCCCCATGTCTAGTAACTAAAGACAATGTATGGGTCTTCCTAATGTAATTGACTAAGCCAGAGCCATAATAGCATGTGGTTGCACACGAAAGCCACAATTGGAGAAGCATGTTCAATCTCTAAGTTTCCTAGGTGGGTTTTATTTTGGAGCACAACACAAAGAGATTGCCATAGAATGGTTCCTTTTGTTGCCACCTTCTCCAAAACTTAAAGTATCCTCCACCTAGGTGGTTCATTGAGTCCATGTTTTATTATGTAAAACACAAGTCCTTTTCTCAACTTTGTAAAATCTCAACATGTATCTCTTTTCAAAATATAGCATGGCTAAGCATGTACAACTACAAGGTTTCCACTAAGTAATGTAAGGGAATCCTATTAGGATTTAGCATAGCATAAGTATAAAAATAGTTTTCATGCATGTTTTCAAAATCCACTAAGTATAATGAAAATAGTAGGACTTTTGTATGATAGTGTAACTTGCCTTTTTGGTAGGGAATGGTGGTTCACTCCTTGATCTTGCTAGTCTCACACTTCTCTAACTTCACTACAAGTCAATCAAGCAAACACAAAATCAACTAACATTCCAAACAAAGTCAAACAAACAATTTCACACTCACAAAGCAATGGAATCTAAGTCATGCATAAGCATGCAAAGGTTGGTTATATTGTAAGGATGGTCTCCACTAGGCTTCTAAACATTGTAAGTTCCAAATTGGTCATTCACCAAAATGGCAAAGTCATTGGTTAGAGGGTTTTGCTCAAAAACTATTTTTAAATCCATCCATCATTTTATGTGGTGGAAAATAATTCTATCAAGGCAAAACTTTATGTTTTTCACCAAATGAGTTGCTATTGCAAAACTTGGTGTTTTGGGTCAGTAGGTTTGGTCCAAAACATTTTCTCAAAGTTTTCTTTATGAAAGCATTTTCATAAACAAAACAATGGTTTTTAATTGGCTAGAAATGGATTAAACTAATTAATCCATTCTAATCCTTTCCAAAATCATTTTCCAAAACTTAGGTTGGTTCCTAGGGTCAGTAAGGTCACAACAAACCAAATTGCAAAGGTTTTAACCTAAAAATCATTTTTAAATGATTTTTCTAATCTAAACAAGCACTCAAAAGAATCTGCAAAATTAAACAAGCTAACAGGTACTATTTGCTAAACTAAGGGTAGGGTTGGTTAGAGCTTGCTCTCCTGAATCCAACGACATAAAATTTGTAAATTTTGGACGTGTGGATTCAAAGATACAAGGGTTTGAAAATGGCACTTAAATCTGTTTCAATTTCTGTTTTTAAAACATCTCTGGGCCACGTGTCTGTATCCTATTGGCTCATAACGGTTCGGTAGGATCGCGCGCCGTGGACCGCAGGATTTAAGTGGGATTGTGCGGTGAAGATCAAACGTAACGGTTCAGGTTAAGTGATCTATCGTGTGCATAGGATCGTGATCTAACGGCTCACATCGTATCAGCTAGGAACTGGCGGCGGAGCGGTGGCTACCGGCGGCGAAACTGTCGGTCGACGACGGAGGCGACGCTACAGGAGGTGCGGGAGAAGGAGGGGTTGCTCACCGGGCTCAGGGGGTCACGGCGATGCTCAACGTACTGACGGTTCGACGAGGGGCACTCTGGTTCAGTCGTGATTCCTCGCCGGAGTAGAGGACGGCGACGGACGCGTCAGGTGGTCGTTGTGGACGGCGCTGGGGATCACCTCGAAGTGAAATGACGACACGGTTAGATGCGCAGGACTCAGGCAAGGTCGTGTGCATGAACGAGAGGTAGAGGGGTGGCCGAGAACTACCTGTGGGCTTCGCCGGAGTCGAGGCCGACGGTGGCGCGTTTGAGCCCGTCCTTGCCGACGATCTGGGGCGCCCGCGGTCGAATGGGAGGCATGGACAGAAGCGCCAGGGAGTGTGGAGTATGTGTGCGTGGTCGAGAGGTCAAGGGGAGGAAGGATATGGCCGGAATTGAGGAGGGGGCTCGTCGGAGCAGAGAGTGTTCGGGAAGGAATTGGGGCGGCCTAGGGGCGTGCTTGGGGGAGGAATCAGAGGGGAACGAGAGAGGAATCACTAGCATTTAAAGGGGCAGGGTTATTGCGAGGAATCAATGCCTCCTTCATGCGCAATCAACGCCGGAGTAACCTCACAGCAACGGTCAGGGCGACGGGGTCTCGTTGAAAACGATGGCTGGGAATGTGGGTCCAGGTTGTCTGTGAGAGAGAGTGCGTGAGTGTGGGGTCCACTGGTCATTGAGGGTGTGGGTTAACTAATTGGTGCCAACCGTTTTTCTTCGGGGTGTGGAGCTGGGCTGGTTTGTTGGGCCTGTTGGCTAGTTGGGCTGGGTCGGTCCAACTCTATTTTTTTTTTCTGTCTAAATCTTTTTCCTTTTTCTAATTCTTTTTCTGTTTTCAATTTCAAACAAATATTCAAGCAATCAAACAAGGTTCAAATCAATTCAAACAAACAACAAACTTTTCATTTGAATTTGGTTCTGTTTATCAACATAATCCAAATCCAAGATAAATTAATATTTTTATTTATTTTAGGATCCATTTAATAATTAAATAAAATGGATCTTTAATTAATAAAATAGGGTTTTGATTTATTTAATAAAATTGCCATTTGAAATCCAATTATTTTCAAAACCAAACCAGAAGGTTTTATTTGAAAAATAAAAGAATACTTGGAAACTTATTTAAATAAATAAATAAGTTTTGGTGTTTAATTAAAATGGGAAAGCCTTTACTTAAATAAAATTGGATATTTAAATCCTTATTATTTTATTTAAAATAAACCTTTACTTATTTTATCAAAACAAAATATTTTATTACAAAAGTTTGGCCAAAATTAATTTGGCTCACCTTTTCATTTGAAAAACAAAGTCTTTTATTAAAAGATCTAAATTAGTGTTTCCAAATCAATTTATTTTCCTTTGACAAATGTTTATCTTCATAAATCCCTTTAGGATTTTTTGCTCACCAATTGGTATGGGTTTTTGGTAAGGGCTTTATTGGCTTTGGAAACTCAATTTGCTTATCTTATTATATTCATAAGGTTTTGTTTATGGTTCCAATTTGAGTGAAACCAACTTCTATGGTCTTTCTTGATCCTTTGTGAACATTTGTTGATCAATTTTGGTATGGATCAAATCCATGGATTTGGAGATACTCTGGAGATGATTTTTATTAGGGTTTAGGGTTTTGGATTTATTTTCCAAGTGTTTAAATTTCCAGATACATTCATTGAGGAATGCATTTCCCTTGATTGGATTTTGTTGAATTCAAACTTTAGACAAAGTTTGTTCAAGATGGGATTTTTAAGTTTCCTTTTTAGAAACAAAAGTTTCTTTTCACCCTGATTTTCAACAAAAATTTATTTTGTTTATTTATTTTTCACATTACAAGATTTGGAAAATCTTGGGATGTGACAGGCTACCACCCTTAAAAGAAATCTCGTCCCGAGATTTGGGAAGGCTAGGGTTACAAGTTGGCTTCAAGGCAACTAGGGTACTACCACCCTTAAAATAAAGTCTCAAAGGGTTACATGGATGGTTCTCTTGACTATAGGTTCAACAAGGAATCCTTATTTGACTCAACTGAGTTATCTAATCCACTTCTTCTATCTCTTCAACGTTTCCATCCATGTCAATGTGGTTCACATGTCCTTTCTGGGTCACATTGGAGTCATTTCCATTGGCTCTTCTAGCAGCCTTTTTCTTTTTCTTCTCAGGACAGTTTGATGCATAGTGTCCAAGTTCCTTGCAGGTATAGCACTGCAACTGGCTAATGTCTTTCTTCCTGAATTTGTCTTGTTGATTCTGACCAAGGTTATCTCCATTGTCAATATCATCTCCATTATTATCACTCCCATTGTTGTTGTGGTGATACTGATGTGGTTCAGAATCTTCATTGTTCCTTTTGAGTGAATGCTGCTTCTTTGATGATCCTGAATGATTCTTGAGTTTATGCTTCCTCTTTTTGTTCTCAACTTGATTCATCTTGTTTTCCAAAATGATGGCTTTGTCACAGAGTGATTGATAAGTTGGGACATAGGCAACAACTAGCTGTAGGTTCAACTCATCATTAAGTCCTTCAAGAAAATTTTCTTTTCTCTTAGCATCTGTATCAACTTCATCCGATGCATAGCGTGCCAGATTGTTGAATTCTTCAATATACTCGGCCACACTGAGGTGATGTTGTTTCAGATTGTGAAACTCCTTTTTCTTCAAGTACATCACTCCAGGTGAGATGTGAGTTGTTCTGAATCCATCCTCAAAAATAGCCCAAGTTACATCTTCAAGGGGAGTGGTGATTTGAAAGTTATCCCACCATGTTGCTGCTGGTCCTTCAAGTAGAAATGCTGCAAACCTAACTTTTTCTCCATCGGTGCAGCCAACAGTCACTAAGTCTTTGTTCACTGAACGCAACCAATCATCAGGTTCCATTGGATCAGTTGTTCTAGAGAACCTTACAGGCCTAAGTTTCAGAAACTTGGTGAGCATATCAAGTGCTGGAGGATTATTCTGATTGTTGTTGTTGTTGTTGTTGTGATTCTGTATGAACGTTGTCATCATCTGCATCAGTTGCGTCTGAGTTGTCATCATCTGTTGCATCTCAGGGGTGAAGTTGTTGTTGTTTTGGTTGGGGTTGGCACGACGGGGAGGCATCTGTTGGTTTGATAGGGATAAGTATTGGTGGATGGGTTTTTAAGAAGTCCTAACACATAACTCAAACAATCAAGTTCAATCAAACAATCAAACCATCAAACATTCAACAAGCAACCAATCACTTAACAACTTATGAGCTTAACTCATGAGTTGAAGTAAACAACAAGTTTCAAGCATATTTTTAGGCAACCAAAAATATTTTTGTTACACCACATAAGTTGGTGGGTTTGACTTAAACTAAATATGGTGGTCCATCTATATGGTTCACTTGAAATCTTTCCATCCTTCTTAGTTGATTCTTCTTGAATGAGATCATGGTTTCCTTAGAAAAACTTCTTGGTCACAAGACTTCAAAGGTGATGATGGTTCCTTCTAACTTGTGTTTCCTTAGTCTCCAAATCTTGAGCAAGATTTCTTGTCTCTCTTGTAGTCCTTAGTGGTGTCCAAGATTGAAGTCCTTGGTGAAAATGTTGAGGATGTTGAAGTCATTAGAGTTGAAGATGTTGAAGAAGTCCTTTGCACATGGTGAAGTCTTTGGTCAAAGGGTAGGCTTTTCCATTAAGTTTGGAATAAAGGAGATGTAGAGTTAAAACAAAAATGGTTGAGGAAAGATTCTTACTAGATTGTTTTGTAAATAGGTTTTAGAAAAAATACAACTCCTATTTTTCTAAGGGTTTTATCCAATCCTAGGGTTACAATCCTACAGGCAACTCAATGCTTTGATACCATCTGTAAGGTCCCCAACCTTTAATAAGATTGAGCCCCCTGTGTTTACAATGCTAGTCCCTGGATCAATAGCTAGCATCCACAGTTTAGATGGGATATCAAGAAACAAAGGTCATAATACAACTTTATAACCAGGAATAACATAATTTTATTACATCAATACATAGCTCATTTGGCTATTACATTACATTGCAGCGGAATAACTATAGTCATGGGTTCTTCATCTTCAAAGTGCCACAGGCAGATGTTGGTTGTAGACTTTGTAATCCTAATCAATCAATCTTCACTAAAAACAATCAAACCTGCAACATAATATGTTACAGCCACAAGGGTCAATACATTTGAATTGTATTGGCAAGTTTCACTTTTATGAATAATATGGGTGGATCCTATCAATACATGCAAAAATTGGCTAAGTGGAGTTTCAGGCTCATTTGCATAAAGCAATATTTTATCCTATCTTTTCAAAAATGGTTTTTGGTCCTTTGTCCAATCTCGTTTCAAAAATCTCACGAACTCCTTGGTAAAAACCCAAGTGTTCAAGTCCTTGTCAAAAAAATCTCTTGAGCACCTTAGTAACTCCAAGTGCATCAAGTTTTGTCAAAATCTCTTGAGCTTCTTGGTAACTCCAAGTGCATCAAGTTTTGTCAAAATCTCTTGAGTTCCTTGGTAACTCCATGCGCATCAAGTTTTAAAAGTTTTCTTTTAGAAATTAGAATGTCGAGATCTTCCATAGCTTCAGGCCTTAGTTGCTCAGTATTGTCCATAACCGGGGACACGGCTAAGTACTTAGATTTTATTATCTTCTACAGAAGTTGTACACTTTACCCACATGTCCCACTCTCATCTTGTTGCCACCAGTGGCCGCTGGATTAGTACTCACCAAGATGGAATACTGGCGGATTGAGAATGTGACGAAGTCTTTCCAAAAGGTCCTCCCATACACCATTGCTAGCTTGTCTTTAGCCCTCATGGAGCATTCCAGATCCCCATGTCTAGTAACTAAAGACAATGTATGGGTCTTCCTAATGTAATTGACTAAGCCAGAGCCATAATAGCATGTGGTTGCACACGAAAGCCACAATTGGAGAAGCATGTTCAATCTCTAAGTTTCCTAGGTGGGTTTTCTTTTGGAGCACAACACAAAGAGATTGCCATAGAATGGTTCCTTTTGTTGCCACCTTCTCCAAAACTTAAAGTATCCTCCACCTAGGTGGTTCATTGAGTCCTTGTTTTATTATGTAAAACACAAGTCCTTTTCTCAACTTTGTAAAATCTCAACATGTATCTCTTTTCAAAATATAGCATGGCTAAGCATGTACAACTACAAGGTTTTCACTAAGTAATGTAAGGGAATCCTATTAGGATTTAGCATAGCATAAGTATAAAAATAGTTTTCATGCATGTTTTCAAAATCCACTAAGTATAATGAAAATAGTAGGACTTTTGTATGATAGTGTAACTTGCCTTTTTGGTAGGGAATGGTGGTTCACTCCTTGATCTTGCTAGTCTCACACTTCTCTAACTTCACTACAAGTCAATCAAGCAAACACAAAATCAACTAACATTCCAAACAAAGTCAAACAAACAATTTCACACTCACAAAGCAATGGAATCTAAGTCATGCATAAGCATGCAAAGGTTGGTTCTATTGTAAGGATGGTCTCCACTAGGCTTCTAAACTTTGTAAGTTCCAAATTGGTCATTCACCAAAATGGCAAAGTCATTGGTTAGAGGGTTTTGCTCAAAAACTATTTTTAAATCCATCCATCATTTTATGTGGTGGAAAATAATTCTATCAAGGCAAAACTTTATGTTTTTCACCAAATGAGTTGCTATTGCAAAACTTGGTGTTTTGGGTCAGTAGGTTTGGTCCAAAACATTTTCTCAAAGTTTTCTTTATGAAAGCATTTTCATAAACAAAACAGTGGTTTTTAATTGGCTAGAAATGGATTAAACTAATTAATCCATTCTAATCCTTTCCAAAATCATTTTCCAAAACTTAGGTTGGTTCCTAGGGTCAGTAAGGTCACAACAAACCAAATTACAAAGGTTTTAACCTAAAAATCATTTTTAAATGATTTTTCTAATCTAAACAAGCACTCAAAAGAATCTGCAAAATTAAACAAGCTAACAGGTACTATTTGCTAAACTAAGGGTAGGGTTGGTTAGAGCTTGCTCTCCTGAATCCAACGACATAAAATTTGTAAATTTTGGACGTGTGGATTCAAAGATACAAGGGTTTGAAAATGGCACTTAAATCTGTTTCAATTTCTGTTTTTAAAACATCTCTGGGCCACGTGTCTGTATCCTATTGGCTCATAACGGTTCGGTAGGATCGCGCGCCGTGGACCGCAGGATTTAAGTGGGATTGTGCGGTGCAGATCAAACGTAACGGTTCAGGTTAAGTGATCTATCGTGTGCATAGGATCGTGATCTAATGGCTCACATCGTATCAGCCAGGAACTGGCGGCAGAGCGGTGGCTACCGGCGGCGAAACTGTCGGTCGACGACGGAGGCGACGCTACAGGAGGTGCGGGAGAAGGAGGGGTTTCTCACCGGGCTCAGGGGGTCACGGCGATGCTCAACGTACTGACGGTTCGACGAGGGGCACTCTAGTTCAGTCGTGATTCCTCGCCGGAGTAGAGGACGGCGACGGACGCGTCAGGTGGTCGTTGTGGACGGCGCTGGGGATCACCTCGAAGTGAAATGACGACACGGTTAGATGCGCAGGACTCAGGCAAGGTCGTGTGCATGAACGAGAGGTAGAGGGGTGGCCGAGAACTACCTGTGGGCTTTGCCGGAGTCGAGGCCGACGGTGGCGCGTTTGAGCCCGTCCTTGCCGACGATCTGGGGCGCCCGTGGTCGAATGGGAGGCACGGACAGAAGCGCCAGGGAGTGTGGAGTATGTGTGCGTGGTCGAGAGGTCAAGGGGAGGAAGGATATGGCCGGAATTGAGGAGGGGGCTCGTCGGAGCAGAGAGTGTTCGGGAAGGAATTGGGGCGGCCTAGGGGCGTGCTTGGGGGAGGAATCAGAGGGGAACGAGAGAGGAATCACTAGCGTTTAAAGGGGCAGGGTTATTGCGAGGAATCAATGCCTCCTTCATGCGCAATCAACGCCGGAGTAACCTCACAGCAACGGTCAGGGCGACGGGGTCTCGTTGAAGACGATGGCTGGGAATGTGGGTCCAGGTTGTCTGTGAGAGAGAGTGCGTGAGTGTGGGGTCCACTGGTCATTGAGGGTGTGGGTTAACTAATTGGTGCCAACCGTTTTTCTTCGGGGTGTGGAGCTGGGCTGGTTTGTTGGGCCTGTTGGCTAGTTGGGCTGGGTCGGTCCAACTCAATTTTTTTTTTCTGTCTAAATCTTTTTCCTTTTTCTAATTCTTTTTCTGTTTTCAATTTCAAACAAATATTCATGCAATCAAACAAGGTTCAAATCAATTCAAACAAACAACAAACTTTTCATTTGAATTTGGTTCTGTTTATCAACATAATCCAAATCCAAGATAAATTAATATTTTTATTTATTTTAGGATCCATTTAATAATTAAATAAAATGGATCTTTAATTAATAAAATAGGGTTTTGATTTATTTAATAAAATTTCCATTTGAAATCCAATTATTTTCAAAACCAAACCAGAAGGTTTTATTTGAAAAATAAAAGAATACTTGGAAACTTATTTAAATAAATAAATAAGTTTTGGTGTTTAATTAAAATGGGAAAGCCTTTACTTAAATAAAATTGGATATTTAAATCCTTATTATTTTATTTAAAATAAACCTTTACTTATTTTATCAAAACAAAATATTTTATTACAAAAGTTTGGCCAAAATTAATTTGGCTCACCTTTTCATTTGAAAAACAAAGTCTTTTATTAAAAGATCTAAATTAGTGTTTCCAAATCAATTTATTTTACTTTGACAAATGTTTATCTTCATAAATCCCTTTAGGATTTTTTGCTCACCAATTGGTATGGGTTTTTGGTAAGGGCTTTATTGGCTTTGGAAACTCAATTTCCTTATCTTATTATATTCATAAGGTTTTGTTTATGGTTCCAATTTGAGTGAAACCAACTTCTATGGTCTTTCTTGATCCTTTGTGAACATTTGTTGATCAATTTTGGTATGGATCAAATCCATGGATTTGGAGATACTCTGGAGATGATTTTTATTAGGGTTTAGGGTTTTGGATTTATTTTCCAAGTGTTTAAATTTCCAGATACATTCATTGAGGAATGCATTTCCCTTGATTGGATTTTGTTGAATTCAAACTTTAGCCAAAGTTTGTTCAAGATGGGATTTTTAAGTTTCCTTTTTAGAAACAAAAGTTTCTTTTCACCCTGATTTTCAACAAAAATTTATTTTGTTTATTTATTTTTCACATTACAAGATTTGGAAAATCTTGGGATGTGACAAATAAACATTTCAATGACACTAGTGGATCCATATGTGGTATGTGAAAAGAATAAACATTTCAATCACAATGGTGGTTCCATATGTGGTCTGCGAAAAGAACACACATGCAATGACAATGGTGGATCCATATGTGGTTTGTGAAAAGAACACACATGCAATGACACTGGTTGATCCATATGTGGTCTGTGAAAAGAACACACATGAAATAACACTGGTGATCCATATGTGGTCTGTGAAAAGAACACACATGCAATGACATTGGTGGATCCATATGTGGTATGTGAAAAGAACACACATGCAATGGCACTAGTAGATCCACATGTGGTCTGTGTAAAGAACACACATGCATTGAAAATGGTGGATCCATATGTGGTCTGTGTAAAGAACACACATGCAATGAACTCTGGTGGTTCCATATGTGATTAGTGAAAAGAACACACATGCAATGACACTGGTGGATCCATATGTGGTCTGTGAAAACAGCACACATGAAATGACACTAGTGGTTCCAAATGTGGTCTGTAAAAAGAACACACGTGCAATGACACTGGTGGATCCATATGTGGTGTGTGAAAAGATCACACATGCAATGACACGTGTGGATCCGTATGTGGTCTGTGAAAACAACACACATGCAATGACACTGGTGGATCCATATATGGTCTGTGAAAAGAACACACATGAAATGACACTGGTAGATCCATATGTGGTTTGTGAAAAGAACACACATGCAATGAAAATAGTGGATCCAAATGTTGTCTGTGAAAAGAACACACATGCAATGACACTGGTGGATCCAAATGTGGTATGTGCAAAGAACACATATGCAATGACACTAGTGGATCCATATCTGGTCTGTGAAAAGAACACACATGCAATGAACTCTAATGGATCCATATGGGGTCTGTGAAAAGAACACACATGCAATGCTCTAGCTGTGGTTAATGAAAAGAACATACATGCAATGAACTGTGGTGGATCCATATGTGGTCTGTGAAAAGAACAAACATTTCAATGACACTAGTGGTTCCATATGTGGTCTGTGAAAAGAATAAACATTTCAATGACACTGGTGGATCCATATATCGTCTGTGAAAAGAACACACATGCAATGACATTGCTGGATCCATATGTGGTCTGTGAAAAGAACACACATGCAATGACAATGGTGGTTCCATATGTGGTCTGTGAAAAGAACACACATGCAATGACAATGGTGGATCCATATGTGGTTTGTGAAAAGAACACACATGCAATGACACTGGTTGATCCATATGTGGTCTGTGAAAAGAACACACATGAAATAACACTGGTGATCCATATGTGGTCTGTGAAAAGAACACACATGCAATGACATTGCCGGATCCATATGTGGTCTCTGTAAAGAACACACATGCAATGAAAATGGTGGATCCATATGAATTCTGTGTAAAGAACACACATGCAATGAACTCTCGTGGTTCCATATGTGATCTGTAAAAAGAACACACATGCAATGACACTGGTGGTTCCAAATGTGGTCTGTTAAAAGAACACACATGCAATGAACTCTGATGGATCCATATGGGGTCTGTGAAAAGAACATGCATGCATTGACTCTAGCCGTGGTTAATGAAAAGAACACACATGCAATGAGCTCTGGCGGATCCATATGTGGTCTTTGAAAAGAACACACATGCAATGACACTGGTGGATCCATATGTGGTCTATGAATATAACACACATGAAATGACACTGTATGATCCATATGTGGTCTGTGAAAAGAACACACATGAAATAACACTGGTGGATCCATATGTGGTCTGTGAAAAGAACACACATGTAATGATCCTGGTGGATCCATATGTGGTCTGTGAAAAGAACACACATGCAATGACACTGCTGGATCCATATGTGGTCTGTAAAAAGAACACACATGCAATGACACTGGTGGATCCATATGTGGTCTGTGAAAGGAACACACACGCAATGAACTCTGGTGGATCCATATGGGGTATGTGAAAAGAACACACATGCAAAGACACTGGTGGATCCATATGTGGTCTATAAAAAGAACACACATGCAATGACACTGGTGGATCCATATGTGGTCTATGAAAAGAACACACATGCAATCCCAATGGTGGATCCAAATGTGGTCTATTAAAAGAACACACATGCAATAACACTGGTAGATCCATATGTGGTCTGTGAAAAGAACACACATGCAATGACACTGGTTGATCCATATGTGGTCTGTGAAAATAACACACATGAAATAACACTGGTGATCCATATGTGGTATGTGAAAAGAACACACATGCATTGACTCTAGCCGTGGTTAATGAAAAGAACACACATGCAATGAGCTCTGGTGGATCCATATGTGGTCTTTGAAAAGAACACACATGCAATGAAACTGGTGGATCCACATGTGGTCTATGAAAATAACACACATGAAATGACACTGGTTGATCCATATGTGTTCTGTGAAAAGAACACACATGAAATAACACTGGTGGATCGATATGTGGTCTGTGAAAAGAACACACATGCAATGACACTAGTGGATCCATATGTGGTCTGTGAAAAGAACACACATGCAATGACACTGGTGGATCCATATGTGGTCTGTAAAAAGAACACACATGCAATGACACTGGTGGATCAATATATGGTCTGCGAAAAGAACACACATGCAATGAACTCTGGTGGATCCATATGGGGTCTGAGAAAAGAACACACATGCAAAGACACTGGTGGATCCATATGTGGTCTGTGAAAAGAATACACATGCAATAACACTGGTGGATCCATATGTGGTCTATGAAAAGAACACACATGCAATGACACCGGTGGATCCATATGTGGTCTGTGAAAAGAACACACATGCAATGACACTGGTGGATCCAAATGTGGCCTATTAAAAGAACACACGTGCAATAACACTGGTGGATCCATATGTGGTCTATGAAAAGAACACACATGCATTAAACTCTGGTGGATCCATATGGGCTCTATCCAAATAACACACACGCAATGCTCTTGATGTGGTTAATGAAAAGAACACACATGCAATGAACTCTGGTGGATCCATATGTGGTCTATGAAAAGAACACACATGCAGTGACACTGGTGGATCCATATGTGGTCTGTGAAAAGAATAAACATTTCAATGACACTAGTGGATCCATATGTGGTATGTGAAAAGAATAAACATTTCAATCACAATGGTGGTTCCATATGTGGTCTGTGAAAAGAACACACATGCAGTGACAATGGTGGATCCATATGTGGTTTGTGAAAAGAACACACATGCAATGACACTGGTTGATCCATATGTGGTCGGTGAAAAGAACACACATGAAATAACACTGGTGATCCATATGTGGTCTGTGAAAAGAACACACATGCAATGACATTGGTGGATCCATATGTGGTATGTGAAAAGAACACAGATGCAATGGCACTAGTAGATCCACATGTGGTCTGTAAAAAGAACACACATGAAATGACACTAGTGGTTCCAAACGTGGTCTGTAAAAAGAACACACGTGCAATGACACTGGTGGATCCATATGTGGTCTGTGAAAAGATCACACATGCAAAGACACGTGTGGATCCATATGTGGTCTGTGAAAAGAACACACATGCAATGACACTGGTGGATCCATATATGGTCTGTGAAAAGAACGCACATGAAATGACACTGGTAGATCCATATGTGGTCTGTAAAAAGAACACACATGCAATGACACTGGTGGATCCATATGTGGTCTGTGAAAAGATCACACATGCAATGACACGTGTGGATCCATGTGTGGTCTGTGAAAAGAACACACATGCAATGACACTGGTGGATCCATATATGGTCTGTGAAAAGAACACACATGAAATGACACTGGTAGATCCATATGTGGTCTGTAAAAAGAACACACATGAAATGACACTGGTAAATCCATATGAGGTTTATGAAAAGAACACACATGCAATTAAATAGTGGATCCAAATGTTGTCTGTGAAAAGAACACACATGCAATGACACTGGTGGATCCAAATGTGGCCTATTAAAAGAACACACGTGCAATAACACTGGTGGATCCATATGTGGTCTATGAAAAGAACACACATGCATTAAACTCTGGTGGATCCATATGGGCTCTATCCAAATAACACACACACAATGCTCTTGATGTGGTTAATGAAAAGAACACACATGCAATGAACTCTGGTGGATCCATATGTGGTCTATGAAAAGAACACACATGCAGTGACACTGGTGGATCCATATGTGGTCTGTGAAAAGAATAAACATTTCAATGACACTAGTGGATCCATATGTGGTATGTGAAAAGAATAAACATTTCAATCACAATGGTGGTTCCATATGTGGTCTGTGAAAAGAACACACATGCAGTGACAATGGTGAATCCATATGTGGTTTGTGAAAAGAACACACATGCAATGACACTGGTTGATCCATATGTGGTCTGTGAAAAGAACACACATGAAATAACACTGGTGATCCATATGTGGTCTGTGAAAAGAACACACATGCAATGACATTGGTGGATCCATATGTGGTATGTGAAAAGAACACAGATGCAATGGCACTAGTAGATCCACATGTGGTCTGTGAAAAGAACACACATGAAATGACACTAGTGGTTCCAAACGTGGTCTGTAAAAAGAACACACGTGCAATGACACTGGTGGATCCATATGTGGTCTGTGAAAAGATCACACATGCAAAGACACGTGTGGATCCATATGTGGTCTGTGAAAAGAACACACATGCAATGACACTGGTGGATCCATATATGGTCTGTGAAAAGAACGCACATGAAATGACACTGGTAGATCCATATGTGGTCTGTAAAAAGAACACACATGCAATGACACTGGTGGATCCATATGTGGTCTGTGAAAAGATCACACATGCAATGACACGTGTGGATCCATATGTGGTCTGTGAAAAGAACACACATGCAATGACACTGGTGGATCCATATATGGTCTGTGAAAAGAACACACATGAAATGACACTGGTAGATCCATATGTGGTCTGTAAAAAGAACACACATGAAATGACACTGGTAAATCCATATGAGGTTTATGAAAAGAACACACATGCAATTAAATAGTGGATCCAAATGTTGTCTGTGAAAATAACACACATGCAATGACACTGGTGGATCCAAATGTGGCCTATTAAAAGAACACACGTGCAATAACACTGGTGGATCCATATGTGGTCTATGAAAAGAACACACATGCATTAAACTCTGGTGGATCCATATGGGCTCTATCCAAATAACACACACGCAATGCTCTTGATGTGGTTAATGAAAAGAACACACATGCAATGAACTCTGGTGGATCCATATGTGGTCTATGAAAAGAACACACATGCAGTGACACTGGTGGATCCATATGTGGTCTGTGAAAAGAATAAGCATTTCAATGACACTAGTGGATCCATATGTGGTATGTGAAAAGAATAAACATTTCAATCACAATGGTGGTTCCATATGTGGTCTGTGAAAAGAACACACATGCAGTGACAATGGTGGATCCATATGTGGTTTGTGAAAAGAACACACATGCAATGACACTGGTTGATCCATATGTGGTCTGTGAAAAGAACACACATGAAATAACACTGGTGATCCATATGTGGTCTGTGAAAAGAACACACATGCAATGACATTGGTGGATCCATATGTGGTATGTGAAAAGAACACACATGCAATGGCACTAGTAGATCCACATGTGGTCTGTGAAAAGAACACACATGAAATGACACTAGTGGTTCCAAATGTGGTCTGTAAAAAGAACACACGTGCAATGACACTGGTGGATCCATATGTGGTCTGTGAAAAGATCACACATGCAATGACACGTGTGGATCCATATGTGGTCTGTGAAAAGAACACACATGCAATGACACTGGTGGATCCATATATGGTCTGTGAAAAGAACGCACATGAAATGACACTGGTAGATCCATATGTGGTCTGTAAAAAGAACACACATGCAATGACACTGGTGGATCCATATGTGGTCCGTGAAAAGATCACACATGCAATGACACGTGTGGATCCATATGTGGTCTGTGAAAAGAACACACATGCAATGACACTGGTGGATCCATATATGGTCTGTGAAAAGAACACACATGAAATGACACTTGTAGATCCATATGTGGTCTGTAAAAAGAACACACATGAAATGACACTGGTAGATCCATATGAGGTTTATGAAAAGAACACACATGCAATTAAATAGTGGATCCAAATGTTGTCTGTGAAAAGAACACACATGCAATGACACTGGTGGATCCAAATGTGGTATGTGAAAAGAACACATATGCAATGACACTAGTGGATCCATATCTGGTCTGTGAAAAGAACACACATGCAATGAACTCTAATGGATCCATATGGGGTCTGTGAAAAGAACACACATGCAATGCTCTAGCTGTGGTTAATGAAAAGAACACACATGCAATGTACTGTGGTGGATCCATATGTGGTCTGTGAAAAGAACAAACATTTCAATGACACTAGTGGATCCATATGTGGTCTGTGAAAAGAATAAACATTTCAATGACACTAGTGGATCCATATATGGTCTGTGCAAAGAACACACATGCAATGACATTGCTGGATCCATATGTGGTCTGTGAAAAGAACACACATGCAATGACAATGGTGGTTACATATGTGGTCTGTGAAAAGAACACACATGCAATGACAATGGTGGATCCATATGTGGTTTGTGAAAACAACACACATGCAATGACACTGTTTGATCCATATGTGGTCTGTGAAAAGAACACACATGAAATAACACTAGTGATCCATATGTGGTCTGTGAAAAGAACACACATGCAATGACATTGCCGGATCCATATGTGGTCTCTGTAAAGAACACACATGCAATGAAAATGGTGGATCCATATGTGGTCTGTGTAAAGAACACACATGCAATGAACTCTCGTGGTTCCATATGTGATCTGTGAAAAGAACAAACATGCGATGACACTGGTGGTTCCAAATGTGGTCTGTGAAAAGAACACACATGCAATGTACTCTGATGGATCCATATGGGGTATGTGAAAAGAACATACATGCATTGACTCTAGCCGTGGTTAATGAAAAGAACACACATGGAATGAGCTCTGGTGGATCCATATGTGGTCTTTGAAAAGAACACACATGCAATGACACTGGTGGATCCATATGTGGTCTATGAAAATAACACACATGAAATGACACTGGTTGATCCATATGTGGTCTGTGAAAAGAACACACATGAAATAACACTGGTGGATCCATATGTGGTATGTGAAAAGAACACACATGTAATGATCCTGGTGGATCCATATGTGGTCTGTGAAAAGAACACACATGCAATGACACTGCTGGATCCATATGTGGTCTGTAAAAAGAACACACATGCAATGACACTGGTGGATCCATATGTGGTCTGTGAAAGGAACACACACGCAATGAACTCTGGTGGATCCATACGGGGTATGTGAAAAGAACACACATGCAAAGACACTGGTGGATCCATATGTGGTCTATGAAAAGAACACACATGCAATGACACTAGTGGATCCATATGTGGTCTATGAAAAGAACACACATGCAATGACAATGGTGGATCCAAATGTGGTCTATTAAAAGAACACACATGCAATAACACTGGTGGATCCATATGTGGTCTGTGAAAAGAACACACATGCAATGAACTTGTGTGGATCCATATGGGCTTTGTGAAAAGAACACACATGCAATGCTCTAGCTGTGGTTAATGAAAAGAACACACATGCAATGAACTCTGGTAGATCCATATGTGGTCTGTGAAAAGAACACACATGCAATGACACTAGTGGATCCATATGTGGTCTGTGAAAAGAACAAACATGTAATGATACTGGTGGATCCATATGTGGTCTATGAAAAGAACACAGATGCAATAACACTAGTGGATCCATATGTGGTATGTGAAAAGAACACACATGCAATGACACTGGTGGATCCAAATGTGGTCTGTGAAAAGAACACACATGCAATAACACTGATGGATCCATATGTGGTCTATGAAAAGAACACACATGCAATGAACTCTGGTGGATCCATATGGGGTCTGTGAAAAGAACACACATGCAATGCTCTAGATGTGGTTAATGAAAAGAACACACATGCAATGAACTATGGTGGATCCATATGTGGTCTGTGAAAAGAACAAACATTTCAATGACACTAGTGGATCCATATGTGGTATGTGAAAAGAATAAACATTTCAATCACAATGGTGGTTCCATATGTGGTCTGTGAAAAGAACACACATGCAGTGACAATGGTGGATCCATATGTGGTTTGTGAAAAGAACACACATGCAATGACACTGGTTGATCCATATGTGGTCTGTGAAAAGAACACACATGAAATAACACTGGTGATCCATATGTGGTCTGTGAAAAGAACACACATGCAATGACATTGGTGGATCCATATGTGGTATGTGAAAAGAACACACATGCAATGGCACTAGTAGATCCACATGTGGTCTGTGAAAAGAACACACATGAAATGACACTAGTGGTTCCAAATGTGGTCTGTAAAAAGAACACACGTGCTATGACACTGGTGGATCCATATGTGGTCTGTGAAAAGATCACACATGCAATGACACGTGTGGATCCATATGTGGTCTGTGAAAAGAACACACATGCAATGACACTGGTGGATCCATATATGGTCTGTGAAAAGAACGCACATGAAATGACACTGGTAGATCCATATGTGGTCTGTAAAAAGAACACACATGCAATGACACTGGTGGATCCATATGTGGTCTGTGAAAAGATCACACATGCAATGACACGTGTGGATCCATATGTGGTCTGTGAAAAGAACACACATGCAATGACACTGGTGGATCCATATATGGTCTGTGAAAAGAACACACATGAAATGACACTGGTAGATCCATATGTGGTCTGTAAAAAGAACACACATGAAATGACACTGGTAGATCCATATGAGGTTTATGAAAAGAACACACATGCAATTAAATAGTGGATCCAAATGTTGTCTGTGAAAAGAACACACATGCAATGACACTGGTGGATCCAAATGTGGTATGTGAAAAGAACACATATGCAATGACACTAGTGGATCCATATCTGGTCTGTGAAAAGAACACACATGCAATGAACTCTAATGGATCCATATGGGGTCTGTGAAAATAACACACATGCAATGCTCTAGCTGTGGTTAATGAAAAGAACACACATGCAATGTACTGTGGTGGATCCATATGTGGTCTGTGAAAAGAACAAACATTTCAATGACACTAGTGGATCCATATGTGGTCTGTGAAAAGAATAAACATTTCAATGACACTGGTGGATCCATATATGGTCTGTGAAAAGAACACACATGCAATGACATTGCTGGATCCATATGTGGTCTGTGAAAAGAACACACATGCAATGACAATGGTGGTTACATATGTGGTCTATGAAAAGAACACACATGCAATGACAATGGTGGATCCATATGTGGTTTGTGAAAAGAACACACATGCAATGACACTGGTTGATCCATATGTGGTCTGTGAAAAGAACACACATGAAATAACACTAGTGATCCATATGTGGTCTGTGAAAAGAACACACATGCAATGACATTGCCGGATCCATATGTGGTCTCTGTAAAGAACACACATGCAATGAAAATGGTGGATCCATATGTGGTCTGTGTAAAGAACACACATGCAATGAACTGTCGTGGTTCCATATGTGATCTGTGAAAAGAACACACATGCGATGACACTGGTGGTTCCAAATGTGGTCTGTGAAAAGAACACACATGCAATGAACTCTGATGGATCCATATGGGGTATGTGAAAAGAACATACATGCATTGACTCTAGCCGTGGTTAATGAAAAGAACACACATGGAATGAGCTCTGGTGGATCCATATGTGGTCTTTGAAAAGAACACACATGCAATGACACTGGTGGATCCATATGTGGTCTATGAAAATAACACACATGAAATGACACTGGTTGATCCATATGTGGTCTGTGAAAAGAACACACATGAAATAACACTGGTGGATCCATATGTGGTCTGTGAAAAGAACACACATGTAATTATCCTGGTGGATCCATATGTGGTCTGTGAAAAGAACACACATGCAATGACACTGCTAGATCCATATGTGGTCTGTAAAAAGAACACACATGCAATGACACTGGTGGATCCATATGTGGTCTGTGAAAGGAACACACACGCAATGAACTCTGGTGGATCCATACGGGGTATGTGAAAAGAACACACATGCAAAGACACTGGTGGATCCATATGTGGTCTATGAAAAGAACACACATGCAATGACACTAGTGGATCCATATGTGGTCTATGAAAAGAACACACATGCAATGACAATGGTGGATCCAAATGTGGTCTATTAAAAGAACACACATGCAATAACACTGGTGGATCCATATGTGGTCTGTGAAAAGAACACACATGCAATGAACTTGTGTGGATCCATATGGGCTTTGTGAAAAGAACACACATGCAATGCTCTAGCTGTGGTTAATCAAAAGAACACACATGCAATGAACTCTGGTGGATCCATATGTGGTCTGTGAAAAGAACACACATGCAATGACACTAGTGGATCCATATGTGGTCTGTGAAAAGAACAAACATGTAATGACACTGGTGGATCCATATGTGGTCTATGAAAAGAACACAGATGCAATAACACTAGTGGATCCATATGTGGTATGTGAAAAGAACACACATGCAATGACACTGGTGGATCCAAATGTGGTCTGTGAAAAGAACACACATGAAATAACACTGATGGATCCATATGTGGTCTATGAAAAGAACACACATGCAATGAACTCTGGTGGATCCATATGGGGTCTGTGAAAAGAACACACATGCAATGCTCTAGATGTGGTTAATGAAAAGAACACACATGCAATGAACTGTGGTGGATCCATATGTGGTCTGTGAAAAGAACAAACATTTCAATGACACTAGTGGATCCGTATGTGGTATGTGAAAAGAATAAACATTTCAATCACAATGGTGGTTCCATATGTGGTCTGTGAAAAGAACACACATGCAATGACAATGGTGGATCCATATGTGGTTTGTGAAAAGAACACACATGCAATGACACTGGTTGATCCATATGTGGTCTATGAAAAGTACACACATGAAATAACACTGGTGATCCATATGTGGTTTGTGAAAAGAACACACATGCAATGACATTGGTGGATCCATATGTGGTATGTGAAAAGAACACACATGCAATGGCACTAGTAGATCTACATGTGGTCTGTGTAAAGAACACACATGCAATGAAAATGGTGGATCCATATGTGGTCTGTGTAAAGAACACACATGCAATGAACTCTGGTGGATCCATATGTGGTCTGTGAAAAGAACACACATGAAATGACACTAGTGGTTCCAAATGTGGTCTGTAAAAAGAACACACGTGCAATGACACTGGTGGATCCATATGTGGTCTGTGAAAAGATCACCCATGCAACGACACGTGTGGATCCATATGTGGTCTGTGAAAAGAACACACATGCAATGACACTGGTGGATCCATATATGGTCTGTTAAAAGAACACACATGAAATGACACTGGTAGATCCATATGTGGTTTGTGAAAAGAACACACATGCAATGAAAATAGTGGATCCAAATGTTGTCTGTGAAAAGAACACAGATGCAATGACACTCGTGGATCCAAATGTGGTATGTGAAAAGAACACATATGCAATGACACTAGTGGATCCATATGTGGTCTGTGAAAAGAACACACATGCAATGAACTCTAATGGATCCATATGGGGTCTGTAAAAAGAACATACATGCATTGACTCTAGCCGTGGTTAATGAAAAGAACACACATGCAATGAGCTCTAGTGGATCCATATGTGGTCTTTGAAAAGAACACACATGCAATGAAACTGGTGGATCCAAATGTGGTCTATGAAAAAAACACACATGAAATGACACTGGTTGATCCATATGTGTTCTGTGAAAAGAACACACATGAAACAACACTGGTGGATCGATATGTGGTGTGTGAAAAGAACACACATGCAATGACACTAGTGGATCCATATGTGGTCTATGAAAAGAACACACATGCAATGACACTGGTGGATCCATATGTGGTCTGTAAAAAGAACACACATGCAATGACACTGGTGGATCAATATGTGGTCTGTGAAAAGAACACACATGCAATGAACTCTGGTGGATCCATATGGGGTCTGAGAAAAGAACACACATGCAAAGACACTGGTGGATCCATATGTGGTCTATGGAAAGAATACACATGCAATAACACTGGTGGATCCATATGTGGTCTATGAAAAGAACACACATGCAATGACACCGGTGGATCCATATGTGGTCTGTGGAAAGAACACACATGCAATGACACTGGTGGATCCAAATGTGGCCTATTAAAAGAACACACATGCAATAACACTGGTGGATCCATATGCGGTCTATGAAAAGAACACACATGCATTGAACTCTGGTGGATCCATATGGGCTCTGTGCAAATAACACACACGCAATGCTCTTGATGTGGTTAATGAAAAGAACACACATGCAATGAACTCTGGTGGATCCATATGTGGTCTATGAAAAGAACACACATGCAGTGACACTGGTGGATCCATATGTGGTCTGTGAAAAGAATAAACATTTCAATGACACTAGTGGATCCATATTTGGTCTGTGAAAAGAACACACATGCAATGACACTGGTGGATCCATATGTGGTCTGTAAAAAACACACATGCAATGACACAGGTGGATCCATATGTGGTTTGTGAAAAGAACACACGTGCAATGAACTCTGGTGGATCCATATGGGGTCTATGAAAAGAACACACATACAATGACAATGGTGGATCCTTATGTGGTTTGTGAAAAGAACACGCATTCAATGACACTGGTTGATCCATATGTGGTCTGTGAAAAGAACACACATGAAATAACACTGGTGGATCCATATGTGGTTTGTGAAAAGAACACACATGCAATGACACTGGTGGATCCATATGTGGTCTGTGAAAAGAACACAAATGAATAACATTGGTGGATCCATATGTGGTATGTGAAAAGAACACACATGCAATGACAGTGGTGGATGCATATGTGGTCTGTAAAAAGAACACACATGCAATGACACTGGTGGATCCATATGTGGTCTATGAAAAGAACACACATGCAATGAACTCTGGTGGATCCATATGGGGTCTGTGAAAAGAACACACATGCAGTGACACTGGTGGATCCATATGTGGTCTTGAAAAGAACACACATGAAATGACTCTAGCTGTGGTTAATGAAAAGAACACACATGCAATGAAAATGGTGGATCCATATCTGGTCTGTGTAAAGAACACACATGCAATGAACTCTGGTGGATCCATATGTGATCTGTGAAAAGAACACACATGCAATGACACTGGTGGATCCATATGTGGTTTGTGAAAAGAACACACATGGAATGACACTGGTGGTTCCAAATGTGGTCTGTAAAAAGAACACACATGCAATGACACTAGTGGATCCATATGTGGTCTGTGAAAAGAACACACATGCAATGACACTGGTGGATCCATATGTGGTCTGTGAAAAGAACACACATGCAATGACACTGGTGGATCCAAATGTGGCCTATTAAAAGAACACACATGCAATAACACTGGTGGATCCATATGCGGTCTATGAAAAGAACACACATGCATTGAACTCTGGTGGATCCATATGGGCTCTGTGCAAATAACACACACGCAATGCTCTTGATGTGGTTAATGAAAAGAACACACATGCAATGAACTCTGGTGGATCCATATGTGGTCTATGAAAAGAACACACATGCAGTGACACTGGTGGATCCATATGTGGTCTGTGAAAAGAATAAACATTTCAATGACACTAGTGGATCCATATTTGGTCTGTGAAAAGAACACACATGCAATGACACTGGTGGATCCATATGTGGTCTGTAAAAAACACACATGCAATGACACAGGTGGATCCATATGTGGTTTGTGAAAAGAACACACGTGCAATGAACTCTGGTGGATCCATATGGGGTCTATGAAAAGAACACACATACAATGACAATGGTGGATCCTTATGTGGTTTGTGAAAAGAACACGCATTCAATGACACTGGTTGATCCATATGTGGTCTGTGAAAAGAACACACATGAAATAACACTGGTGGATCCATATGTGGTTTGTGAAAAGAACACACATGCAATGACACTGGTGGATCCATATGTGGTCTGTGAAAAGAACACAAATGAATAACATTGGTGGATCCATATGTGGTATGTGAAAAGAACACACATGCAATGACAGTGGTGGATGCATATGTGGTCTATAAAAAGAACACACATGCAATGACACTGGTGGATCCATATGTGGTCTATGAAAAGAACACACATGCAATGAACTCTGGTGGATCCATATGGGGTCTGTGAAAAGAACACACATGCAGTGACACTGGTGGATCCATATGTGGTCTTGAAAAGAACACACATGAAATGACTCTAGCTGTGGTTAATGAAAAGAACACACATGCAATGAAAATGGTGGATCCATATCTAGTCTGTGTAAAGAACACACATGCAATGAACTCTGGTGGATCCATATGTGATCTGTGAAAAGAACACACATGCAATGACACTGGTGGATCCATATGTGGTTTGTGAAAAGAACACACATGGAATGACACTGGTGGTTCCAAATGTGGTCTGTAAAAAGAACACACATGCAATGACACTAGTGGATCCATATGTGGTCTGTGAAAAGAACACACATGCAATGACACTGGTGGATCCATATGTGGTCTGTGAAAAGAACACACATGCAATGACACTGGTGGATCCAAATGTGGCCTATTAAAAGAACACACATGCAATAACACTGGTGGATCCATATGCGGTCTATGAAAAGAACACACATGCATTGAACTCTGGTGGATCCATATGGGCTCTGTGCAAATAACACACACGCAATGCTCTTGATGTGGTTAATGAAAAGAACACACATGCAATGAACTCTGGTGGATCCATATGTGGTCTATGAAAAGAACACACATGCAGTGACACTGGTGGATCCATATGTGGTCTGTGAAAAGAATAAATATTTCAATGACACTAGTGGATCCATATTTGGTCTGTGAAAAGAACACACATGCAATGACACTGGTGGATCCATATGTGGTCTGTAAAAAACACACATGCAATGACACAGGTGGATCCATATGTGGTTTGTGAAAAGAACACACGTGCAAAGAACTCTGGTGGATCCATATGGGGTCTATGAAAAGAACACACATGCAATGACACTGGTGGATCCATATGTGGTTTGTGAAAAGAACACACATGCAATGACACTGGTGGATCCATATGTGGTCTGTGAAAAGAACACAAATGAATAACATTGGTGGATCCATATGTGGTATGTGAAAAGAACACACATGCAATGACAGTGGTGGATGCATATGTGGTCTGTAAAAAGAACACACATGCAATGACACTGGTGGATCCATATGTGGTCTATGAAAAGAACACACATGCAATGAACTCTGGTGGATCCATATGGGGTCTGTGAAAAGAACACACATGCAGTGACACTGGTGGATCCATATGTGGTCTTGAAAAGAACACACATGAAATGACTCTAGCTGTGGTTAATGAAAAGAACACACATGCAATGAAAATGGTGGATCCATATCTGGTCTGTGTAAAGAACACACATGCAATGAACTCTGGTGGATCCATATGTGATCTGTGAAAAGAACACACATGCAATGACACTAGTGGATCCATATGTGGTTTGTGAAAAGAACACACATGGAATGACACTGGTGGTTCCAATTGTGGTCTGTAAAAAGAACACACATGCAATTACACTGGTGGATCCATATGTGGTCTGTGAAAAGAACACACATGCAATGACACTGGTGGATCCATATGTTGTCTGTGAAAAGAACACACATGCAATGACACTGGTGGATCCATATATGGTCTGTGAAAAGAACACATATGAAATGACACTGGTAGATCCATATGTGGTTTGTGAAAATAACACACATGCAATGAATATAGTGGATCCAAATGTTGTCTGTGAAAAGAACGCACATGCAATGACACTGGTGGATCCAAATGTGGTATGTGAAAAGAACACAAATGCAATGACACTAGTGGATCCATATGTGGTCTGTGAAAAGAACACACATGCAATGAACTCTGATGGATCCATATGGGGTCTGTGAAAAGAACATACATGCATTGACTCTAGCGGTGGTTAATGAAAAGAACACACATGCAATGAGCTCTGGTGGATCCATATGTGGTCTTTGAAAAGAACACACATGCAATGACACTGGTGGATCCATATGTGGTCTATGAAAATAACACACATGAAATGACACTGGTTGATCCATATGTGGTCTGTGAAAAGAACACACATGAAATAACACTGGTGGATCGATATGTGGTCTGTGAAAAGAACACACATGCAATGACATTGGTGGATCCATATGTGGTATGTGAAAAGAAAACGCATGCAATTGCACCAGTGGATCCATATGTGGTCTGTGTAAAGAACACACATGCAATGAAAACGGTGGATCCATATGTGGTCTGTGTAAAGAACACACATACAATGAACACTGGTGGATCCATATGTGGTCTGTGAAAAGATCACACATGCAATGACACTGGTGGATCCATATGTGGTCTGTGAAAAGAACACACATGCAATGACACTGGTGGATCCATATATGGTCTGTGAAAAGAACACACATGAAATGACACTGGTAGATCCATATGTGGTTTGTGAAAAGAACACACATGCAATGAAAATAGTGGATCCAAATGTTGTCTGTGAAAAGAACACACATGCAATGACACTGGTGGATCCAAATGTGGTATGTGAAAAGAACACACATGCAATGACACTGGTGGATCCATATGTGGTCTATGAAAAGAACACATATGCAATGAACTCTAGTGGATCCATATGGGGTCTGTGAAAAGAACACACATGCAGTGACACTGGTGGATCCATATGTGGTCTTGAAAATAACACACATGAAATGACTCTAGCTGTGGTAAATGAAAAAAACACACATGCAATGAAAATGGTGGATCCATATGTGGTATGTGTAAAGAACACACATGCAATGAACTCTGGTGGTTCCATATGTGATCTGTGAAAAGAACACACATGCAAGGACACTGGTGGATCCATATGTGGTCTGTGAAAAGAACACACATGCAATGACACTGGTGGATCCATATTTGGTCTGTGAAAAGAACACACATGCAATGACACTGGTGGATCCATATATGGTCTGTGAAAAGAACACACATGAAATAACACTGGTAGATCCATATGTGGTTTGTGAAAAGAACACACATGGAATGAAAATAGTGGATCCAAATGTTGTCTGTGAAAAGAACACACATGCAATGACACTGGTGGATCCAAATGTGGTATGTGAAATGAACACACATGCAATGACACTAGTGG
Organism: Avena sativa; assembly: GCA_916181665.1. Lineage (NCBI taxonomy): Eukaryota > Viridiplantae > Streptophyta > Magnoliopsida > Poales > Poaceae > Avena > Avena sativa. The sequence goes on from OV702289.1 coordinate 619,210,564, forward strand.
ATCCATATGTGGTCTGTGAAAAGAACACACATGCAATGAACTTTGATGGATCCATATGGGGTCTGTGAAAAGAACATACATGCATTGACTCTGGCCGTGGTTAATGAAAAGAACACACATGCAATGAGCTCTGGTGGATCCATATGTGGTCTTTGAAAAGAACACACATGCAATGACCCTGGTGGATCCATATGTGGTCTGTAAAAAGAACACACATGCAATGACATTGGTGGATCCATATGTGGTCTGTGAAAAGAACACACATGCAATGAACTCTGGTGGATCCATGTGGGGTCTGTGAAAAGGACACACATGCAATCACACTAGTGGATCCATATGTGGTATGTGAAAAGAACACACATGAAATGACTCTATCTGTGGTTAATGAAAAGAACACACATGTAATGATACTGGTGGATCCATATGTGGTCTGTGAAAAGAACACACATGCAATGAACTCTGGTGGTTCCATATGTGGTATGTGAAAAGAACACACATGTAATCACACTGGTGGATCCATATGTCGTCTGTGCAAAGAACACACATGAAATGACACTAGTGGTTCTGAATGTGGTTTGTGAAAAGAACACACATGCAATGACACTGGTGGATCCATATGTGGTCTGTGTAAAGAACACACATGCGATGACACTAGTGGATCCATATGTGGTTTGTGAAAAGAACACACATGCAATGACAATGTTGTTTTTATATGTGGTCTGTGAAAGAACACACATGAAATGACACTTGTGGATCCATATGTGGTCTGTGAAAAGAACACACATGCAATGACAATGCTGGTTCCATATGTGGTCTATGAAAAGAACACAAATGCAATGACAATGGTGGATCCATATGTGGTTTGTGAAAAGAACACACATGCAATGACACTGGTTGATCCATATGTGGTCTGTGAAAAGAACACACATGAAATGACACTGGTGGATCCATATGTGGTCTGTGAAAAGAACAGACATGCGATGACACTGGTGGATCCATATGTGGTCTGTGAAAAGAACACACATGCAATGACACTGGTGGATCCAAATGTGGTCTGTGAAAAGAACACACATGCAATGACACTGGTTGATCCATATGTGGTCTGTGAAAAGAACACACATGAAATAACACTGGTGATCCATATGTGGTCTGTGAAAAGAACACACATGCAATGACATTGGTGGATCCATATGTGGTATGTGAAAAGAACACATATGCAATGGCACTGGTGGATCCATATGTGGTTTGTAAAAAGAACACACATGCAATGACACAGGTGGATCCATATGTGGTCTGTGAAAAGAACACACATGCAATGAACTCTGGTGGATCCATGTGGCGTTTGTGAAAAGGACACACATGCAATGACACCGGTGGATCCATATGTGGTATGTGAAAAGAACACACATGAAATGACTCTAGTTGTGGCTAATTAAAAGAACACACATGCAATGACACTAGTGGATCCATATCTGGTCTGTTAAAAGAACACACATGCAATGAACTCTGGTGGTTCCATATGTGGTATGCAAAAAGAACACACATGCAATCACACTAGTGGATCCATGTGTGGTCTGTGAAAAGAACACACATGAAATGTCACTGGTGGTTCCAAATGTGGTATGTGAAAAGAACACACATGCAAGGACACTGGTGGATCCATATGTGGTCTGTGAAAAGAACACACATGCAATGACAATGGTGGATCCATATGTGGTTTGTGAAAAGAACACACATGGAATGACACTGGTGGTTCCAAATGTGGTCTGTAAAAAGAACACACATGCAATGACACTAGTGGATCCATATGTGGTCTGTGAAAAGAACACACATGCAATGACACTGGTGGATCCATATGTGGTCTGTGAAAAGAACACACATGCAATGACACTGGTGGATCCAAATGTGGTCTGTGAAAAGAACACAAATGCAATGACACTAGTGGATCCATATGTGGTCTGTGAAAAGAACACACATGCAATGAACTCTGGTGGATCCATATGTGATCTGTGAAAAGAACACACATGCAATGACACTAGTGGATCCATATGTGGTTTGTGAAAAGAACACACATGGAATGACACTGGTGGTTCCAATTGTGGTCTGTAAAAAGAACACACATGCAATTACACTGGTGGATCCATATGTGGTCTGTGAAAAGAACACACATGCAATGACACTGGTGGATCCATATGTTGTCTGTGAAAAGAACACACATGCAATGACACTGGTGGATCCATATATGGTCTGTGAAAAGAACACATATGAAATGACACTGGTAGATCCATATGTGGTTTGTGAAAATAACACACATGCAATGAATATAGTGGATCCAAATGTTGTCTGTGAAAAGAACGCACATGCAATGACACTGGTGGATCCAAATGTGGTATTGAAAAGAACACAAATGCAATGACACTAGTGGATCCATATGTGGTCTGTGAAAAGAACACACATGCAATGAACTCTGATGGATCCATATGGGGTCTGTGAAAAGAACATACATGCATTGACTCTAGCGGTGGTTAATGAAAAGAACACACATGCAATGAGCTCTGGTGGATCCATATGTGGTCTTTGAAAAGAACACACATGCAATGACACTGGTGGATCCATATGTGGTCTATGAAAATAACACACATGAAATGACACTGGTTGATCCATATGTGGTCTGTGAAAAGAACACACATGAAATAACACTGGTGGATCGATATGTGGTCTGTGAAAAGAACACACATGCAATGACATTGGTGGATCCATATGTGGTATGTGAAAAGAAAACGCATGCAATTGCACCAGTGGATCCATATGTGGTCTGTGTAAAGAACACACATGCAATGAAAACGGTGGATCCATATGTGCACACATACAATGAACACTGGTGGATCCATATGTGGTCTGTGAAAAGATCACACATGCAATGACACTGGTGGATCCATATGTGGTCTGTGAAAAGAACACACATGCAATGACACTGGTGGATCCATATATGGTCTGTGAAAAGAACACACATGAAATGACACTGGTAGATCCATATGTGGTTTGTGAAGAGAACACACATGCAATGAAAATAGTGGATCCAAATGTTGTCTGTGAAAAGAACACACATGCAATGACACTGGTGGATCCAAATGTGGTATGTGAAAAGAACACACATGCAATGACACTGGTGGATCCATATGTGGTCTATGAAAAGAACACATATGCAATGAACTCTAGTGGATCCATATGGGGTCTGTGAAAAGAACACACATGCAGTGACACTGGTGGATCCATATGTGGTCTTGAAAAGAACACACATGAAATGACTCTAGCTGTGGTAAATGAAAAAAACACACATGCAATGAAAATGGTGGATCCATATGTGGTATGTGTAAAGAACACACATGCAATGAACTCTGGTGGTTCCATATGTGATCTGTGAAAAGAACACACATGCAAGGACACTGGTGGATCCATATGTGGTCTGTGAAAAGAACACACATGCAATGACACTGGTGGATCCATATGTGGTCTGTGAAAAGAACACACATGCAATGACACTGGTGGATCCATATATGGTCTGTGAAAAGAACACACATGAAATAACACTGGTAGATCCATATGTGGTTTGTGAAAAGAACACACATGGAATGAAAATAGTGGATCCAAATGTTGTCTGTGAAAAGAACACACATGCAATGACACTGGTGGATCCAAATGTGGTATGTGAAATGAACACACATGCAATGACACTAGTGGATCCATATGTGGTCTGTGAAAAGAACACACATGCAATGAACTTTGATGGATCCATATGGGGTCTGTGAAAAGAACATACATGCATTGACTCTGGCCGTGGTTAATGAAAAGAACACACATGCAATGAGCTCTGGTGGATCCATATGTGGTCTTTGAAAAGAACACACATGCAATGACCCTGGTGGATCCATATGTGGTCTGTAAAAAGAACACACATGCAATGACACTGGTGGATCCATATGTGGTCTGTGAAAAGAACACACATGCAATGAACTCTGGTGGATCCATGTGGGGTCTGTGAAAAGGACACACATGCAATCACACTAGTGGATCCATATGTGGTATGTGAAAAGAACACACATGAAATGACTCTATCTGTGGTTAATGAAAAGAACACACATGTAATGATACTGGTGGATCCATATGTGGTCTGTGAAAAGAACACACATGCAATGAACTCTGGTGGTTCCATATGTGGTATGTGAAAAGAACACACATGTAATCACACTGGTGGATCCATATGTCGTCTGTGCAAAGAACACACATGAAATGACACTAGTGGTTCTGAATGTGGTTTGTGAAAAGAACACACATGCAATGACACTGGTGGATCCATATGTGGTCTGTGTAAAGAACACACATGCGATGACACTAGTGGATCCATATGTGGTTTGTGAAAAGAACACACATGCAATGACAATGTTGTTTTTTTATGTGGTCTGTGAAAGAACACACATGAAATGACACTTGTGGATCCATATGTGGTCTGTGAAAAGAACACACATGCAATGACAATGCTGGTTCCATATGTGGTCTATGAAAAGAACACAAATGCAATGACAATGGTGGATCCATATGTGGTTTGTGAAAAGAACACACATGCAATGACACTGGTTGATCCATATGTGGTCTGTGAAAAGAACACACATGAAATGACACTGGTGGATCCATATGTGGTCTGTGAAAAGAACAGACATGCGATGACACTGGTGGATCCATATGTGGTCTGTGAAAAGAACACACATGCAATGACACTGGTGGATCCAAATGTGGTCTGTGAAAAGAACACACATGCAATGACACTGGTTGATCCATATGTGGTCTGTGAAAAGAACACACATGAAATAACACTGGTGATCCATATGTGGTCTGTGAAAAGAACACACATGCAATGACATTGGTGGATCCATATGTGGTATGTGAAAAGAACACATATGCAATGGCACTGGTGGATCCATATGTGGTTTGTAAAAAGAACACACATGCAATGACACAGGTGGATCCATATGTGGTCTGTGAAAAGAACACACATGCAATGAACTCTGGTGGATCCATGTGGCGTTTGTGAAAAGGACACACATGCAATGACACCGGTGGATCCATATGTGGTATGTGAAAAGAACACACATGAAATGACTCTAGTTGTGGCTAATTAAAAGAACACACATGCAATGACACTAGTGGATCCATATCTGGTCTGTTAAAAGAACACACATGCAATGAACTCTGGTGGTTCCATATGTGGTATGCAAAAAGAACACACATGCAATCACACTAGTGGATCCATGTGTGGTCTGTGAAAAGAACACACATGAAATGTCACTGGTGGTTCCAAATGTGGTATGTGAAAAGAACACACATGCAAGGACACTGGTGGATCCATATGTGGTCTGTGAAAAGAACACACATGCAATGACAATGGTGGATCCATATGTGGTTTGTGAAAAGAACACACATGGAATGACACTGGTGGTTCCAAATGTGGTCTGTAAAAAGAACACACATGCAATGACACTAGTGGATCCATATGTGGTCTGTGAAAAGAACACACATGCAATGACACTGGTGGATCCATATGTGGTCTGTGAAAAGAACACACATGCAATGACACTGGTGGATCCAAATGTGGTCTGTGAAAAGAACACAAATGCAATGACACTAGTGGATCCATATGTGGTCTGTGAAAAGAACACACATGCAATGAACTCTGGTGGATCCATATGTGATCTGTGAAAAGAACACACATGCAATGACACTAGTGGATCCATATGTGGTTTGTGAAAAGAACACACATGGAATGACACTGGTGGTTCCAATTGTGGTCTGTAAAAAGAACACACATGCAATTACACTGGTGGATCCATATGTGGTCTGTGAAAAGAACACACATGCAATGACACTGGTGGATCCATATGTTGTCTGTGAAAAGAACACACATGCAATGACACTGGTGGATCCATATATGGTCTGTGAAAAGAACACATATGAAATGACACTGGTAGATCCATATGTGGTTTGTGAAAATAACACACATGCAATGAATATAGTGGATCCAAATGTTGTCTGTGAAAAGAACGCACATGCAATGACACTGGTGGATCCAAATGTGGTATGTGAAAAGAACACAAATGCAATGACACTAGTGGATCCATATGTGGTCTGTGAAAAGAACACACATGCAATGAACTCTGATGGATCCATATGGGGTCTGTGAAAAGAACATACATGCATTGACTCTAGCGGTGGTTAATGAAAAGAACACACATGCAATGAGCTCTGGTGGATCCATATGTGGTCTTTGAAAAGAACACACATGCAATGACACTGGTGGATCCATATGTGGTCTATGAAAATAACACACATGAAATGACACTGGTTGATCCATATGTGGTCTGTGAAAAGAACACACATGAAATAACACTGGTGGATCGATATGTGGTCTGTGAAAAGAACACACATGCAATGACATTGGTGGATCCATATGTGGTATGTGAAAAGAAAACGCATGCAATTGCACCAGTGGATCCATATGTGGTCTGTGTAAAGAACACACATGCAATGAAAACGGTGGATCCATATGTGGTATGTGTAAAGAACACACATACAATGAACACTGGTGGATCCATATGTGGTCTGTGAAAAGATCACACATGCAATGACACTGGTGGATCCATATGTGGTCTGTGAAAAGAACACACATGCAATGACACTGGTGGATCCATATATGGTCTGTGAAAAGAACACACATGAAATGACACTGGTAGATCCATATGTGGTTTGTGAAGAGAACACACATGCAATGAAAATAGTGGATCCAAATGTTGTCTGTGAAAAGAACACACATGCAATGACACTGGTGGATCCAAATGTGGTATGTGAAAAGAACACACATGCAATGACACTGGTGGATCCATATGTGGTCTATGAAAAGAACACATATGCAATGAACTCTAGTGGATCCATATGGGGTCTGTGAAAAGAACACACATGCAGTGACACTGGTGGATCCATATGTGGTCTTGAAAAGAACACACATGAAATGACTCTAGCTGTGGTAAATGAAAAAAACACACATGCAATGAAAATGGTGGATCCATATGTGGTATGTGTAAAGAACACACATGCAATGAACTCTGGTGGTTCCATATGTGATCTGTGAAAAGAACACACATGCAAGGACACTGGTGGATCCATATGTGGTCTGTGAAAAGAACACACATGCAATGACACTGGTGGATCCATATGTGGTCTGTGAAAAGAACACACATGCAATGACACTGGTGGATCCATATATGGTCTGTGAAAAGAACACACATGAAATAACACTGGTAGATCCATATGTGGTTTGTGAAAAGAACACACATGGAATGAAAATAGTGGATCCAAATGTTGTCTGTGAAAAGAACACACATGCAATGACACTGGTGGATCCAAATGTGGTATGTGAAATGAACACACATGCAATGACACTAGTGGATCCATATGTGGTCTGTGAAAAGAACACACATGCAATGAACTTTGATGGATCCATATGGGGTCTGTGAAAAGAACATACATGCATTGACTCTGGCCGTGGTTAATGAAAAGAACACACATGCAATGAGCTCTGGTGGATCCATATGTGGTCTTTGAAAAGAACACACATGCAATGACCCTGGTGGATCCATATGTGGTCTGTAAAAAGAACACACATGCAATGACACTGGTGGATCCATATGTGGTCTGTGAAAAGAACACACATGCAATGAACTCTGGTGGATCCATGTGGGGTCTGTGAAAAGGACACACATGCAATCACACTAGTGGATCCATATGTGGTATGTGAAAAGAACACACATGAAATGACTCTATCTGTGGTTAATGAAAAGAACACACATGTAATGATACTGGTGGATCCATATGTGGTCTGTGAAAAGAACACACATGCAATGAACTCTGGTGGTTCCATATGTGGTATGTGAAAAGAACACACATGTAATCACACTGGTGGATCCATATGTCGTCTGTGCAAAGAACACACATGAAATGACACTAGTGGTTCTGAATGTGGTTTGTGAAAAGAACACACATGCAATGACACTGGTGGATCCATATGTGGTCTGTGTAAAGAACACACATGCGATGACACTAGTGGATCCATATGTGGTTTGTGAAAAGAACACACATGCAATGACAATGTTGTTTTTTTATGTGGTCTGTGAAAGAACACACATGAAATGACACTTGTGGATCCATATGTGGTCTGTGAAAAGAACACACATGCAATGACAATGCTGGTTCCATATGTGGTCTATGAAAAGAACACAAGTGCAATGACAATGGTGGATCCATATGTGGTTTGTGAAAAGAACACACATGCAATGACACTGGTTGATCCATATGTGGTCTGTGAAAAGAACACACATGAAATGACACTGGTGGATCCATATGTGGTCTGTGAAAAGAACAGACATGCGATGACACTGGTGGATCCATATGTGGTCTGTGAAAAGAACACACATGCAATGACACTGGTGGATCCAAATGTGGTCTGTGAAAAGAACACACATGCAATGACACTGGTTGATCCATATGTGGTCTGTGAAAAGAACACACATGAAATAACACTGGTGATCCATATGTGGTCTGTGAAAAGAACACACATGCAATGACATTGGTGGATCCATATGTGGTATGTGAAAAGAACACATATGCAATGGCACTGGTGGATCCATATGTGGTTTGTAAAAAGAACACACATGCAATGACACAGGTGGATCCATATGTGGTCTGTGAAAAGAACACACATGCAATGAACTCTGGTGGATCCATGTGGCGTTTGTGAAAAGGACACACATGCAATGACACCGGTGGATCCATATGTGGTATGTGAAAAGAACACACATGAAATGACTCTAGTTGTGGCTAATTAAAAGAACACACATGCAATGACACTAGTGGATCCATATCTGGTCTGTTAAAAGAACACACATGCAATGAACTCTGGTGGTTCCATATGTGGTATGCAAAAAGAACACACATGCAATCACACTAGTGGATCCATGTGTGGTCTGTGAAAAGAACACACATGAAATGTCACTGGTGGTTCCAAATGTGGTATGTGAAAAGAACACACATGCAAGGACACTGGTGGATCCATATGTGGTCTGTGAAAAGAACACACATGCAATGACAATGGTGGATCCATATGTGGTTTGTGAAAAGAACACACATGCAATGACACTGGTTGATCCATATGTGGTCTGTGAAAAGAACACACATGACATGACACTGGTGGATCCAAATGTGGTCTGTGAAAAGAACAGACATGCAATGACACTGGTGGATCCATATGTGGTCTATGAAAAGAACACACATGCAATGACACTGGTGGATCCAAATGTGATATGTGAAAAGAACACACATGCAATTACACTAGTGGATCCATATGTGGTCTGTGAAAAGAACACACATGCAATGAACTTTGATGGATCCATATGGGGTCTGTGAAAAGAACATACATGCATTGACTCTGGCCGTGGTTAATGAAAAGAACACACATGCAATGAGCTCTGGTGGATCCATATTTGGTCTTTGAAAAGAACACGCATGCAATGACACTGGTGGATCCATATGTGGTCTGTAGAAAGAACACACATGCAATGACACTGGTGGATCCATATGTGGTCTGTGAAAAGAACACACATGCAATGAACTCTGGTGGATCCATGTGGGGTCTGTGAAAAGGACACACATGCAATGACACTAGTGGATCCATATGTGGTATGTGAAAAGAACACACATGAAATGACTCTATCTGTGGTTAATGAAAAGAACACACATGTAATGACACTGGTGGATCCATATGTCGTCTGTGAAAAGAACACACATGCAATGAACTCTAGTGGTTCCATATGTGGTCTGTGAAAAGAACACACATGTAATCACACTGGTGGATCCATATGTCGTCTGTGCAAAGAACACACATGAAATGACACTAGTGGTTCTGAATGTGGTTTGTGAAAAGAACACACATGCAATGACACTGGTGGATCCATAAGTGGTCTGTGAAAAGAACACACATGCAATGACACTAGTGGATCCATATGTGGTCTATGAAAAGAACACACATGCAACGACAATGTTGTTTTTATATGTGGTCTGTGAAAGAACACACATGAAATGAAACTTGTGGATCCATATGTGGTCTGTGAAAAGAACACACATGCAATGACAATGCTGGTTCCATATGTGGTCTATGAAAAGAACACACATGCAATGACAATGGTGGATCCAAATGTGGTCTGTGAAAAGAACAGACATGCAATGACACTGGTGGATCCATATGTGTTCTGTGAAAAGAACACACATGCAATGACACTGGTGGATCCAAATGTGGTCTGTGAAAAGAACACACATGCAATGACACTGGTTGATCCATATGTGGTCTGTGAAAAGAACACACATGAAATAACACTGGTGATCCATATGTGGTCTGTGAAAAGAACACACATGCAATGACATTGGTGGATCCATATGTGGTATGTGAAAAGAACACACATGCAATGGCACTGGTGGATCCACATGTGGTTTGTAAAAAGAACACACATGCAATGACACAGGTGGATCCATATGTGGTCTGTGAAAAGAACACACATGCAATGAACTCTGGTGGATCCATGTGGGGTTTGTGAAAAGGACACACATGCAATGACACCGGTGGATCCATATGTGGTATGTGAAAAGAACACAGATTAAATGACTCTAGTTGTGGTTAATGAAAAGAACACACATGCAATGACACTAGTGGATCCATATCTGGTCTGTTAAAAGAACACACATGCAATGAACTCTGGTGGTTCCATATGTGGTATGTGAAAAGAACACACATGCAATCACACTGGTGGATCCATATGTGGTCTGTGAAAAGAACACACATGAAATGTCACTGGTGGTTCCAAATGTGGTATGTGAAAAGAACACACATGCAAGGACACTGGTGGATCCATATGTGGTATGTGAAAAGAACACACATGCAATGACACTGGTGGATCCATATGTGGTCTTTGAAAAGAACACACATGCAATGACACTGGTGGATCCATATATGGTCTGTGAAAAAAACACACATGAAATGACACTGGTAGATCCATATGTGGTTTGTGAAAAGAACACACATGCAATGACAATGGTGGATCCATATGTGGTATGTGAAAAGAACACACATGCAATGACACTGGTGGATCCCAATGTGGTCTGTGAAAAGAACACACATGCAATAACACTGGTGGATCCATATGTGGTCTATGAAAAGAACACACATGCAATGCTCTAGCTGTGGTTAATGAAAAGAACACACATGCAATGAACTCTGGTGGATCCATATGCGGTCTGTGAAAAGAACAAACATTTCAATGACACTGGTGGATCCATATGTGGTCTGTGAAAAGAACAAACATTTCAATGACACTAGTGGATCCATATATGGTCTATGAAAAGAACACACATGCAATGACATTGGTGGATCCATATGTGGTCTGTGAAAAGAACACACATGCAATGACAATGGTGGTTCCATATGTGGTCTGTGAAAAGAACACACATGCAAAGACAATGGTGGATCCATATGTGGTGTGTGAAAATAACACACATGCAATGACACTGGTGGATCCATATGCGGTATGTGAAAAGAACACACATGAAATGACACTGGTAGATCCATATGTTGTTTGTGAAAAGAACAAACATGCGATGAAAATAGTGGATCCAAATGTGGTCTGTGAAAAGAACACACATGCAATGACACTGGTGGATCTAAATGTGGTATGTGAAAACAACACATGCAATGACACTAGTGGATCCATATGTGGTCTGTGAAAAGAACACACATGCATTAAACTTTGATGGATCCATATGGGGTTAATGAAAAGAACACACATGCAATGAGCTCTGGGGGATCCATATGTGGTCTATGAAAAGAACACACATGCAATGACAATGGTGGATCCATATGTGGTCTATGAAAATAACACACATGAAATGACACTGGTTGATCCATATCTGGTCTGTGAAAAGAACACACATGAAATAACACTGGTGGATCCATATGTGGTCTGCAAAAAGAACACACATGCAATGACACTGGTGGATCCATATGTGGTCTGTGAAAAGAACACACATGCAATGACACTGGTGGATCCATATGTGGTCTGTAAAAAGAACATACATGCAATGACACTGGTGGATCCATATGTGGTTTGTGAAAAGAACACACACGCAATGAACTCTGGTGGATCCATATGGGGTCTGTAAAAAGAACACACATGCAAAGACACGGGTGGATCCATATGTGGTATGTGAAAAGAACGCACATGCAATGACACTAGTAGATCCATATGTGGTCTATGAAAAGAACACACATGCAATGACACTGGTGGATCCAAATGTGGTCTATTAAAAGAACACACATGCAATAACACTTGTGGATCCATATGTGGTCTGTGAAAAGAACACACATGCAATGAACTCTGGTGGATCCATATGGGCTCTGTGAGAAGAACACACATGCAATGCTCTAGCTGTGGTTAATGAAAAGAACACACATGCAGTGAACTCTAGTGGATCCATATGTGGTCTGTGAAAAGAACACACATGCAATGACACTGGTGGATCCATATGTGCTCTGTGAAAAGAACAAACATTTCAATGACACTAGTGGATCCATATTTGGTATGTGAAAAGAACACACATGTAATGACACCGGTGGATCCATATGTGGTCTGTGATAAGAACACATATGCAATGACACTAGTGGATCCATATGTCGTATGTGAAAAGAACACACATGCAATGACACTGGTGGATCCAAATGTGGTCTGTGAAAAGAACACACATGCAATAACACTGGTGGATCCATATGTGGTCTATGAAAAGAACACAGAAGCAATGAACTCTGGTGGATCCATATGGGGTCTATGAAAAGAACACACATGCAATGCTATAGCCGTGGTTAATGAAAAGAACACACGTGCAATGAACTCTGGTGGATCCATATGCGGTCTGTGAAAAGAACAAACATTTCAATGACACTGGTGGATCCATATGTGGTCTGTGAAAAGAACAAACATTTCAATGACACTGGTGGATCCATATAAGGTCTATGAAAAGAACACACATGCAATGACATTGGTGGATCCATATGTGGTCTGTGAAAAGAACAAACATTTCAATGACACTGGTGGATCCATATATGGTCTATGAAAAGAACACACATGCAATGACATTGGTGGATCCATATGTGGTCTTTGAAAAGAACACACATGCAATGACAATGGTGGTTCCATATGTGGTCTGTGAAAAGAACAGACATGCAATGACAATGGTGGATCCATATGTGGTGTGTGAAAAGAACACACATGCAATGACACTGGTGGATCCATATGCGGTCTGTGAAAGGAACACACATGAAATGACACTGGTAGATCCATATGTGGTTTGTGAAAAGAACACACATGCAATGAAAATAGTGGATCCAAATGTGGTCTGTGAAAAGAACACACATGTAATGACACTGGTGGATCTAAATGTGGTATGTGAAAAGAACACACATGCAATGACACTAGTTGATCCATATGTGGTCTGTGAAAAGAACACACATGCAATGAACTCTGATGGATCCATATGGGGTCTGTGAAAAGAACATACATGCATTGACTCTAGCCGTGGTTCATGAAAAGAACACACATGCAATGAGCTCTAGGGGATCCATATGTGGTTTTTGAAAAGAACACACATGCAATGACACTGGTGGATCCATATGTGGTCTATGAAAATAACACACATGAAATGACACTGGTTGATCCATATGTGGTATGTGAAAAGAACACACATGAAATAACACTGGTCGATCCATATGTGGTCTGTGAAAAGAACGCACATGCAATGACACTGGTGGATCCATATGTGGTCTGTGAAAAGAACACACATGCAATGACACTGGTGGATCCATATGTGGTCTGTAAAAAGAACATACATGCAATGACACTGGTGGATCCATATGTGGTCTGTGAAAAGAACACACACGCAATGAACTCTGGTGGATCCATATGGGGTCTGTAAAAAGAACACACATGCAAAGACACGGCTGGATCCATATGTGGTATGTGAAAAGAACACACATGCAATGACACTAGTAGATCCATATGTGGTCTATGAAAAGAACACACATGCAATGACACTGGTGGATCCAGATGTGGTCTATTAAAAGAACACACATGCAATAACACTTGTGGATCCATATGTGGGTTGTGTAAAGAACACACATGCAATGAACTCTGGTGGATCCATATGGGCTCTGTGAAAAGAACACACATGCAATGCTCTAGCTGTGGTTAATGAAAAGAACACACATGCAATGAACTCTAGTGGATCCATATGTGGTCTGTGAAAAGAACACACATGCAATGACACTGGTGGATCCATATGTGCTCTGTGAAAATAACAAACATTTCAATGATACTAGTGGATCCATATTTGGTATGTGAAAAGAACCCACATGAAATGACACAGGTGGATCCATATGTGTTTTCTGAAAAGAACACACATGCAATGACACTGGTGGATCCATATGTGGTCTGTGAAAAGAACACACATCCAATGACACTGGTGAATCCAAATGTGTCTGTGAAAAGAACACACATGCAATAACACTGGTGGATCTATATGTGGTCTATGAAAAGAACACACATGCAATGAACTCTGGTGGATCCATATGGGGTCTGTGAAAAGAACACACATGCAATGCTCTAGCTGTGGTTAATGAAAAGAGCACACATGCAATGAACTCTGGTGGATCCATATGCGGTCTGTGAAAAGAACAAACATTTCAATGACAGTGGTGGATCCATATGTGGTCTATGAAAAGAACAAACATTTCAATGACACTGGTGGATCCATATAAGGTCTATGAAAAGAACACACATGCAATGACATTGCTGGATCCATATGTGGTCTGTGAAAAGAACAAACATTTCAATGACACTAGTGGATCCATATAAGGTCTATGAAAAGAACACACATGCAATGACAATGGTGGTTCCATATGTGGTCTGTGAAAAGAACACACATGCAATGACAATGGTGGATCCATATGTGGTCTGTGAAAAGAACACACATGCAATGCCACTAGTGGATCCATATGTGGTCTGTAAAAAGAACACACATGCAATGACACTGGTGGATCCATATGTGGTCTGTGAAAAGAACACACATGCAATGAACTCTGGTGGATCCATGTGGGGTCTGTGAAAAGGACACACATGCAATGACACTGGTGGATCCATATGTGGTATGTGAAAAGAACACACATGAAATGACTCTATCTGTGGTTAATGAAAAGAACACACATGTAATGACACTCGTGGATCCATATGTGGTCTGTGAAAAGAACACACATGCAATGAACTCTGGTGGTTCCATATGTGGTATGTGAAAAGAACACACATGTAATCACACTGGTGGATCCATATGTGGTCTGTGCAAAGAACACACATGAAATGACACTAGTGGTTCCGAATGTGGTTTGTGAAAAGAAAACACATGCAATGACACTGGTGGATCCATATGTGGTCTGTGAAAAGAACACACATGCAATGACACTGGTGGATCCATATGTGGTATGTGAAAAGAACACACATGCAATGACAATGTTGTTTTTATATGTGGTCTGTGAAAGAACACACATGAAATGACACTGGTTGATCCATATGTGGTATGTGAAAAGAACACACATGAAATAACACTGGTGGATCCATATGTGGTCTGTGAAAAGAACACACATGCAATGACAATGGTGGATCCATATGTGGTCTGTGAAAAGAACACACATGCAATGACACTGGTGGATCCATATGTGGTCTGTAAAAAGAACATACATGCAATGACACTGGTGGATCCATATGTGGTCTGTGAAAAGAACACACACGCAATGAACTCTGGTGGATCCATATGGGGTCTGTAAAAAGAACACACATGCAAAGACACGGCTGGATCCATATGTGGTATGTGAAAAGAACACACATGCAATGACACTAGTAGATCCATATGTGGTCTATGAAAAGAACACACATGCAATGACACTGGTGGATCCAGATGTGGTCTATTAAAAGAACACACATGCAATAACACTTGTGGATCCATATGTGGTCTGTGTAAAGAACAATCATGCAATGAACTCTGGTGGATCCATATGGGCTCTGTGAAAAGAACACACATGCAATGCTCTAGCTGTGGTTAATGAAAAGAACACACATGCAATGAACTCTAGTGGATCCATATGTGGTCTGTGAAAAGAACACACATGCAATGACACTGGTGGATCCATATGTGCTCTGTGAAGAGAACAAACATTTCAATGACACTAGTGGATCCATATTTGGTATGTGAAAAGAACACACATGTAATGACACTGGTGGATCCATATGTGGTCTGTGATAAGAACACATATGCAATGACGCTAGTGGATCCATATGTGGTATGTGAAAAGTACACACATGCAATGACACTGGTGGATCCAAATGTGGTCTGTGAAAAGAACACACTTGCAATAACACTGGTGGATCCATATGTGGTCTATGAAAAGAACACACATGCAATGAACTCTGGTGGATCCATATGGGGTCTGTGAAAAGAACACACATGCAATGCTCTAGCTGTGGTTAATGAAAAGAACACACATGCAATGAACTCTGGTGGATCCATATGCGGTCTGTGAAAAGAACAAACATTTCAATGACACTGGTGGATCCATATGTGGTCCATGAAAAGAACAAACATTTCAATGACACCGGTGGATCCATATAAGGTCTATGAAAAGAACACACATGCAATGACATTGCTGGATCCATATGTGGTCTGTGAAAAGAACAAACATTTCAATGACACTGGTGGATCCATATAAGGTCTATGAAAAGAACACACATGCAATGACAATGGTGATTCCATATGTGGTCTGTGAAAAGAACACACATGCAATGACAATGGTGGATCCATATGTGGTCTGTGAAAAGAACACACATGCAATGCCACTAGTGGATCCATATGTGGTCTGTAAAAAGAACACACATGCAATGACACTGGTGGATCCATATGTGGTCTGTGAAAAGAACACACATGCAATGAACTCTGGTGGATCCATGTGGGGTCTGTGAAAAGGACACACATGCAATGACACTGGTGGATCCATATGTGGTATGTGAAAAGAACAGACATGAAATGACTCTATCCGTGGTTAATGAAAAGAACACACATGTAATGACACTGGTGGATCCATATGTGGTCTGTGAAAAGAACACACATGCAATGAAGTCTGGTGGTTCCATATGTGGTATGTGAAAAGAACACACATGTAATCACACTGGTGGATCCATATGTGGTCTGTGCAAAGAACACACATGAAATGACACTAGTGGTTCCGAATGTGGTTTGTGAAAAGAAAACACATGCAATGACACTGGTGGATCCATATGTGGTCTGTGAAAAGAACACACATGCAATGACACTGGTGGGTCCATATGTGGTCTGTGAAAAGAACACACATGCAATGACAATGTTGTTTTTATATGTGGTCTGTGAAAGAACACACATGAAATGACACTTGTGGATCCATATGTGGTCTGTGAAAAGAACACACATGCAATGACAATGCTGGTTCCATATGTGGTCTGTGAAAAGAACACACATGCAATGACAATGGTGGATCCATATGTGGTTTTTGAAAAGAACACACATGCAATGACACTGGTTGATCCATATGTGGTCTGTGAAAAGAACACACATGAAATGACACTGGTGGATCCATATGTGGTCTGTGACAAGAACAGACATGCAATAACACTAGTGGATCCATATGTGGTCTATGAAAAGAACACACATGCAATGAAGTCTGGTGGTTCCATATGTGGTATGTGAAAAGAACACACATGTAATCACACTGGTGGATCCATATGTGGTCTGTGCAAAGAACACACATGAAATGACACTAGTGGTTCCGAATGTGGTTTGTGAAAAGAAAACACATGCAATGACACTGGTGGATCCATATGTGGTCTGTGAAAAGAACACACATGCAATGACACTGGTGGGTCCATATGTGGTCTGTGAAAAGAACACACATGCAATGACAATGTTGTTTTTATATGTGGTCTGTGAAAGAACACACATGAAATGACACTTGTGGATCCATATGTGGTCTGTGATAAGAACACACATGCAATGACAATGCTGGTTCCATATGTGGTCTGTGAAAAGAACACACATGCAATGACAATGGTGGATCCATATGTGGTCTATGAAAAGAACACACATGCAATGAACTCTGGTGGATCCATATGGGGTCTGTGAAAAGAACACACATGCAATGCTCTAGCTGTGGTTAATGAAAAGAGCACACATGCAATGAACTCTGGTGGATCCATATGCGGTCTGTGAAAAGAACAAACATTTCAATGACAGTGGTGGATCCATATGTGGTCTATGAAAAGAACAAACATTTCAATGACACTGGTGGATCCATATAAGGTCTATGAAAAGAACACACATGCAATGACATTGCTAGATCCATATGTGGTCTGTGAAAAGAACAAACATTTCAATGACACTAGTGGATCCATATAAGGTCTATGAAAAGAACACACATGCAATGACAATGGTGGTTCCATATGTGGTCTGTGAAAAGAACACACATGCAATGACAATGGTGGATCCATATGTGGTCTGTGAAAAGAACACACATGCAATGCCACTAGTGGATCCATATGTGGTCTGTAAAAAGAACACACATGCAATGACACTGGTGGATCCATATGTGGTCTGTGAAAAGAACACACATGCAATGAACTCTGGTGGATCCATGTGGGGTCTGTGAAAAGGACACACATGCAATGACACTGGTGGATCCATATGTGGTATGTGAAAAGAACACACATGAAATGACTCTATCTGTGGTTAATGAAAAGAACACACATGTAATGACACTCGTGGATCCATATGTGGTCTGTGAAAAGAACACACATGCAATGAACTCTGGTGGTTCCATATGTGGTATGTGAAAAGAACACACATGTAATCACACTGGTGGATCCATATGTGGTCTGTGCAAAGAACACACATGAAATGACACTAGTGGTTCCGAATGTGGTTTGTGAAAAGAAAACACATGCAATGACACTGGTGGATCCATATGTGGTCTGTGAAAAGAACACACATGCAATGACACTGGTGGATCCATATGTGGTATGTGAAAAGAACACACATGCAATGACAATGTTGTTTTTATATGTGGTCTGTGAAAGAACACACATGAAATGACACTGGTTGATCCATATGTGGTATGTGAAAAGAACACACATGAAATAACACTGGTGGATCCATATGTGGTCTGTGAAAAGAACACACATGCAATGACAATGGTGGATCCATATGTGGTCTGTGAAAAGAACACACATGCAATGACACTGGTGGATCCATATGTGGTCTGTAAAAAGAACATACATGCAATGACACTGGTGGATCCATATGTGGTCTGTGAAAAGAACACACACGCAATGAACTCTGGTGGATCCATATGGGGTCTGTAAAAAGAACACACATGCAAAGACACGGCTGGATCCATATGTGGTATGTGAAAAGAACACACATGCAATGACACTAGTAGATCCATATGTGGTCTATGAAAAGAACACACATGCAATGACACTGGTGGATCCAGATGTGGTCTATTAAAAGAACACACATGCAATAACACTTGTGGATCCATATGTGGTCTGTGTAAAGAACAATCATGCAATGAACTCTGGTGGATCCATATGGGCTCTGTGAAAAGAACACACATGCAATGCTCTAGCTGTGGTTAATGAAAAGAACACACATGCAATGAACTCTAGTGGATCCATATGTGGTCTGTGAAAAGAACACACATGCAATGACACTGGTGGATCCATATGTGCTCTGTGAAGAGAACAAACATTTCAATGACACTAGTGGATCCATATTTGGTATGTGAAAAGAACACACATGTAATGACACTGGTGGATCCATATGTGGTCTGTGATAAGAACACATATGCAATGACGCTAGTGGATCCATATGTGGTATGTGAAAAGTACACACATGCAATGACACTGGTGGATCCAAATGTGGTCTGTGAAAAGAACACACTTGCAATAACACTGGTGGATCCATATGTGGTCTATGAAAAGAACACACATGCAATGAACTCTGGTGGATCCATATGGGGTCTGTGAAAAGAACACACATGCAATGCTCTAGCTGTGGTTAATGAAAAGAACACACATGCAATGAACTCTGGTGGATCCATATGCGGTCTGTGAAAAGAACAAACATTTCAATGACACTGGTGGATCCATATGTGGTCCATGAAAAGAACAAACATTTCAATGACACCGGTGGATCCATATAAGGTCTATGAAAAGAACACACATGCAATGACATTGCTGGATCCATATGTGGTCTGTGAAAAGAACAAACATTTCAATGACACTGGTGGATCCATATAAGGTCTATGAAAAGAACACACATGCAATGACAATGGTGATTCCATATGTGGTCTGTGAAAAGAACACACATGCAATGACAATGGTGGATCCATATGTGGTCTGTGAAAAGAACACACATGCAATGCCACTAGTGGATCCATATGTGGTCTGTAAAAAGAACACACATGCAATGACACTGGTGGATCCATATGTGGTCTGTGAAAAGAACACACATGCAATGAACTCTGGTGGATCCATGTGGGGTCTGTGAAAAGGACACACATGCAATGACACTGGTGGATCCATATGTGGTATGTGAAAAGAACAGACATGAAATGACTCTATCCGTGGTTAATGAAAAGAACACACATGTAATGACACTGGTGGATCCATATGTGGTCTGTGAAAAGAACACACATGCAATGAAGTCTGGTGGTTCCATATGTGGTATGTGAAAAGAACACACATGTAATCACACTGGTGGATCCATATGTGGTCTGTGCAAAGAACACACATGAAATGACACTAGTGGTTCCGAATGTGGTTTGTGAAAAGAAAACACATGCAATGACACTGGTGGATCCATATGTGGTCTGTGAAAAGAACACACATGCAATGACACTGGTGGGTCCATATGTGGTCTGTGAAAAGAACACACATGCAATGACAATGTTGTTTTTATATGTGGTCTGTGAAAGAACACACATGAAATGACACTTGTGGATCCATATGTGGTCTGTGAAAAGAACACACATGCAATGACAATGCTGGTTCCATATGTGGTCTGTGAAAAGAACACACATGCAATGACAATGGTGGATCCATATGTGGTTTTTGAAAAGAACACACATGCAATGACACTGGTTGATCCATATGTGGTCTGTGAAAAGAACACACATGAAATGACACTGGTGGATCCATATGTGGTCTGTGACAAGAACAGACATGCAATAACACTAGTGGATCCATATGTGGTCTATGAAAAGAACACACATGCAATGAAGTCTGGTGGTTCCATATGTGGTATGTGAAAAGAAGACACATGTAATCACACTGGTGGATCCATATGTGGTCTGTGCAAAGAACACACATGAAATGACACTAGTGGTTCCGAATGTGGTTTGTGAAAAGAAAACACATGCAATGACACTGGTGGATCCATATGTGGTCTGTGAAAAGAACACACATGCAATGACACTGGTGGGTCCATATGTGGTCTGTGAAAAGAACACACATGCAATGACAATGTTGTTTTTATATGTGGTCTGTGAAAGAACACACATGAAATGACACTTGTGGATCCATATGTGGTCTGTGATAAGAACACACATGCAATGACAATGCTGGTTCCATATGTGGTCTGTGAAAAGAACACACATGCAATGACAATGGTGGATCCATATGTGGTTTTTGAAAAGAACACACATGCAATGACACTGGTTGATCCATATGTGGTCTGTGAAAAGAACACACATGAAATGACACTGGTGGATCCATATGTGGTCTGTGACAAGAACAGACATGCAATAACACTAGTGGATCCATATGTGGTCTATGAAAAGAACACACATGCAATGACACCGGGGGATCCAAATGTGGTCTGTGAAAAGAACAAACATGCAATGACACTGGTTGATCCATATGTGGTCTATGAAAGGAACACACATGAAATAACACTGGTGATCCATATGTGGTCTGTGAAAAGAACACACATGCAATGACATTGGTGGATCCATATGTGGTATGTGAAAATAACACACATGCAATGGCACTGGTGGATCCATATGTGGTTTGTAAAAAGAACACACATGCAATGACACAGGTGGATCCATATGTGGTCTGTGAAAAGAACACACATGCAATGAACTCTGGTGGATCCATGTGGGGTTTGTGAAAAGGACACACATGCAATGACACCGGTGGATCCATATGTGGTATGTGAAAAGAACACACATGAAATGTCTATAGTTGTGGTTAATGAAAAGAACACACATGCAATGACACTAGTGGATCCATATCTGGTCTGTTAACAGAACACACATGCAATGAACTCTGGTGGTTCCATATGTGGTATGTGAAAAGAACACACATGCAATCACACTAGTGGATCCATATGTGGTCTGTGAAAAGAACACACATGAAATAACACTGGTGATCCATATGTGGTCTGTGAAAAGAGCACACATGCAATGACAATGGTGGATCCATATGTGGTTTGTGAAAAGAACACACATGCAATGACACTGGTGGATCCATATGTGGTCTTTGAAAAGAACACACATGAAATGAAACTAGTAGATCCATATGTGGTTTGTGAAATAACACACATGCAATGAAAATAGTGGATCCAAATGTTGTATGTGAAAAGAACACACATGCAATGAACTCTGGTGGACCCAAATGGGGTCTGTGAAAAGAACACACATGCATTGAATCTAGCCGTGGTTAATGAAAAGAACACACATGCAATGAGCTCTGGTGGATCCATATGTGGTCTATGAAAAGAACACACATGCAATGACACTGGTGGATCAATATGTGGTCTATGAAAATAACACACATGAAATGACACTGGTTGATCCATATGTGGTCTGTGAAAAGAAAACACATGAAATAACACTGGTGGGTCCATATGTGGTCTGTGAAAAGAACACACATGCAATGACACTGGTGGATCCATATGTGGTCTGTGAAAATAACACACATACAATGACACTGGTGGATCCATATGTGGTATGTAAAAAGACACACATGAAATGACACTCGTGGATCCATATGTGGTCTGTGAAAAGAACACACATGCAATGAACTCTGGTGGATCCATATGTGGTCTGTGAAAAGAACACACATATAATGAACTCTGGTGGATCCATGTGGGGTCTGTGAAAAGGACACACATGCAATGACACTGGTGGATCCATATGTGGTATGTGAAAAGAACACACATGAAATGACTCTAGTTGTTGTTAATGAAAAGAACACACATGCAATGAACTCTGGTGGTTCCATATGTGGTATGTGAAAAGAACACACATGCAATCGCACTGGTGGATCCCTATGTGGTCTATGAAAAGAACACACATGAAATGTCACTTGTGGTTCCAAATTTGGTCTGTGAAAAGAACACACATGCAACACCGGTGGATCCATATGTGCTCTGTGAAAAGAACACACATGCAATGACACTGGTGGATCCATATGTGGCATGTGAAAGAACTCACATGTAATGACACTTGTGGATCCATATGTGGTCTGTGAAAACAACCCACATGCAATGACAATGCTGGTTCCATATGTGGTATGTGAAAAGAACACACATGCAATGACAATGGTGGATCCATATGTGGTTTGTGAAAATAACACACATGCAATGACACTGGTGGATCCATATGTGGTCTGTGAAAAGAACACACATGCAACGAACTTTGATGGACCCATATGGGGTCTGTGAAAAGAACACACATGCATTGACTCTAGCCGTGGTTAATGAAAAGAACATGCATGCAATGAGCTCTAGTGGATCCATATGTGGTCTGTGAAAAGAACACACATGAAATGACACTGGTGGATCCATATGTCGTCTATGAAAAGAACACACATGCAATGACACTGGTGGATCCAAATGTGTCTGTGAAAAGAACACACATGCAATAACACTGGTGGATCTATATGTGGTCTATGAAAAGAACACACATGCAATGAACTCTGGTGGATCCATATGGGGTCTGTGAAAAGAACACACATGCAATGCTCTAGCTGTGGTTAATGAAAAGAGCACACATGCAATGAACTCTGGTGGATCCATATGCGGTCTGTGAAAAGAACAAACATTTCAATGACAGTGGTGGATCCATATGTGGTCTATGAAAAGAACAAACATTTCAATGACACTGGTGGATCCATATAAGGTCTATGAAAAGAACACACATGCAATGACATTGCTGGATCCATATGTGGTCTGTGAAAAGAACAAACATTTCAATGACACTGGTGGATCCATATAAGGTCTATGAAAAGAACACACATGCAATGACAATGGTGGTTCCATATGTGGTCTGTGAAAAGAACACACATGCAATGACAATGGTGGATCCATATGTGGTCTGTGAAAAGAACACACATGCAATGCCACTAGTGGATCCATATGTGGTCTGTAAAAAGAACACACATGCAATGACACTGGTGGATCCATATGTGGTCTGTGAAAAGAACACACATGCAATGAACTCTGGTGGATCCATGTGGGGTCTATGAAAAGGACACACATGCAATGACACTGGTGGATCCATATGTGGTATGTGAAAAGAACACACATGAAATGACTCTATCTGTGGTTAATGAAAAGAACACACATGTAATGACACTGGTGGATCCATATGTGGTCTGTGAAAAGAACACACATGCAATGAACTCTGGTGGTTCCATATGTGGTATGTGAAAAGAACACACATGTAATCACACTGGTGGATCCATATGTGGTCTGTGCAAAGAACACACATGAAATGACACTAGTGGTTCCGAATGTGGTTTGTGAAAAGAAAACACATGCAATGATACTGGTGGATCCATATGTGGTCTGTGAAAAGAACACACATGCAATGACACTGGTGGATCGATATGTGGTATGTGAAAAGAACACACATGCAATGACAATGTTGTTTTAATATGTGGTCTGTGAAAGAACACACATGAAATGACACTGGTTGATCCATATGTGGTATGTGAAAAGAACACACATGAAATAACACTGGTGGATCCATATGTGGTCTGTGAAAAGAACACACATGCAATGACAATGGTGGATCCATATGTGGTCTGTGAAAAGAACACACATGCAATGACACTGGTGGATCCATATGTGGTCTGTAAAAAGAACATACATGCAATGACACTGGTGGATCCATATGTGGTCTGTGAAAAGAACACACACGCAATGAACTCTGTTGGATCCATATGGGGTCTGTAAAAAGAACACACATGCAAAGACACGGCTGGATCCATATGTGGTATGTGAAAAGAACACACATGCAATGACACTAGTAGATCCATATGTGGTCTATGAAAAGAACACACATGCAATGACACTGGTGGATCCAGATGTGGTCTATTAAAAGAACACACATGCAATAACACTTGTGGAATCATATGTGGTCTGTGTAAAGAACAATCATGCAATGAACTCTGGTGGATCCATATGGGCTCTGTGAAAAGAACACACATGCAATGCTCTAGCTGTGGTTAATGAAAAGAACACACATGCAATGAACTCTAGTGGATCCATATGTGGTCTGTGAAAAGAACACACATGCAATGACACTGGTGGATCCATATGTGCTCTGTGAAAAGAACAAACATTTCAATGACACTAGTGGATCCATATTTGGTATGTGAAAAGAACACACATGTAATGACACTGGTGGATCCATATGTGGTCTGTGATAAGAACACATATGCAATGACACTAGTGGATCCATATGTGGTATGTGAAAAGAACACACATGCAATGACACTGGTGGATCCAAATGTGGTCTGTGAAAAGAACACACATGCAATGCTCTAGCTGTGGTTAATGAAAAGAGCACACATGCAATGAACTCTGGTGGATGCATATGCGGTCTGTGAAAAGAACAAACATTTCAATGACAGTGGTGGATCCATATGTGGTCTATGAAAAGAACAAACATTTCAATGACACTGGTGGATCCATATAAGGTCTATGAAAAGAACACACATGCAATGACATTGCTGGATCCATATGTGGTCTGTGAAAAGAACAAACATTTCAATGACACTGGTGGATCCATATAAGGTCTATGAAAAGAACACACATGCAATGACAATGGTGGTTCCATATGTGGTCTGTGAAAAGAACACACATGCAATGACAATGGTGGATCCATATGTGGTCTGTGAAAAGAACACACATGCAATGCCACTAGTGGATCCATATGTGGTCTGTAAAAAGAACACACATGCAATGACACTGGTGGATCCATATGTGGTCTGTGAAAAGAACACACATGCAATGAACTCTGGTGGATCCATGTGGGGTCTGTGAAAAGGACACACATGCAATGACACTGGTGGATCCATATGTGGTATGTGAAAAGAACACACATGAAATGACTCTATCTGTGGTTAATGAAAAGAACACACATGTAATGACACTGGTGGATCCATATGTGGTCTGTGAAAAGAACACACATGCAATGAACTCTGGTGGTTCCATATGTGGTATGTGAAAAGAACACACATGTAATCACACTGGTGGATCCATATGTGGTCTGTGCAAAGAACACACATGAAATGACACTAGTGGTTCCGAATGTGGTTTGTGAAAAGAAAACACATGCAATGACACTGGTGGATCCATATGTGGTCTGTGAAAAGAACACACATGCAATGACACTGGTGGATCGATATGTGGTATGTGAAAAGAACACACATGCAATGACAATGTTGTTTTTATATGTGGTCTGTGAAAGAACACACATGAAATGACACTGGTTGATCCATATGTGGTATGTGAAAAGAACACACATGAAATAACACTGGTGGATCCATATGTGGTCTGTGAAAAGAACACACATGCAATGACAATGGTGGATCCATATGTGGTCTGTGAAAAGAACACACATGCAATGACACTGGTGGATCCATATGTGGTCTGTAAAAAGAACATACATGCAATGACACTGGTGGATCCATATGTGGTCTGTGAAAAGAACACACACGCAATGAACTCTGGTGGATCCATATGGGGTCTGTAAAAAGAACACACATGCAAAGACACGGCTGGATCCATATGTGGTATGTGAAAAGAACACACATGCAATGACACTAGTAGATCCATATGTGGTCTATGAAAAGAACACACATGCAATGACACTGGTGGATCCAGATGTGGTCTATTAAAAGAACACACATGCAATAACACTTGTGGATCCATATGTGGTCTGTGTAAAGAACAATCATGCAATGAACTCTGGTGGATCCATATGGGCTCTGTGAAAAGAACACACATGCAATGCTCTAGCTGTGGTTAATGAAAAGAACACACATGCAATGAACTCTAGTGGATCCATATGTGGTCTGTGAAAAGAACACACATGCAATGACACTGGTGGATCCATATGTGCTCTGTGAAAAGAACAAACATTTCAATGACACTAGTGGATCCATATTTGGTATGTGAAAAGAACACACATGTAATGACACTGGTGGATCCATATGTGGTCTGTGATAAGAACACATATGCAATGACACTAGTGGATCCATATGTGGTATGTGAAAAGAACACACATGCAATGACACTGGTGGATCCAAATGTGGTCTGTGAAAAGAACACACTTGCAATAACACTGGTGGATCCATATGTGGTCTATGAAAAGAACACACATGCAATGAACTCTGGTGGATCCATATGGGGTCTGTGAAAAGAACACACATGCAATGCTCTAGCTGTGGTTAATGAAAAGAACACACATGCAATGAACTCTGGTGGATCCATATGCGGTCTGTGAAAAGAACAAACATTTCAATGACACTGGTGGATCCATATGTGGTCCATGAAAAGAACAAACATTTCAATGACACCGGTGGATCCATATAAGGTCTATGAAAAGAACACACATGCAATGACATTGCTGGATCCATATGTGGTCTGTGAAAAGAACAAACATTTCAATGACACTGGTGGATCCATATAAGGTCTATGAAAAGAACACACATGCAATGACAATGGTGATTCCATATGTGGTCTGTGAAAAGAACACACATGCAATGACAATGGTGGATCCATATGTGGTCTGTGAAAAGAACACACATGCAATGCCACTAGTGGATCCATATGTGGTCTGTAAAAAGAACACACATGCAATGACACTGGTGGATCCATATGTGGTCTGTGAAAAGAACACACATGCAATGAACTCTGGTGGATCCATGTGGGGTCTGTGAAAAGGACACACATGCAATGACACTGGTGGATCCATATGTGGTATGTGAAAAGAACACACATGAAATGACTCTATCCGTGGTTAATGAAAAGAACACACATGTAATGACACTGGTGGATCCATATGTGGTCTGTGAAAAGAACACACATGCAATGAACTCTGGTGGTTCCATATGTGGTATGTGAAAAGAACACACATGTAATCACACTGGTGGATCCATATGTGGTCTGTGCAAAGAACACACATGAAATGACACTAGTGGTTCCGAATGTGGTTTGTGAAAAGAAAACACATGCAATGACACTGGTGGATCCATATGTGGTCTGTGAAAAGAACACACATGCAATGACACTGGTGGGTCCATATGTGGTCTGTGAAAAGAACACACATGCAATGACAATGTTGTTTTTATATGTGGTCTGTGAAAGAACACACATGAAATGACACTTGTGGATCCATATGTGGTCTGTGATAAGAACACACATGCAATCACAATGCTGGTTCCATATGTGGTCTGTGAAAAGAACACACATGCAATGACAATGGTGGATCCATATGTGGTTTTTGAAAAGAACACACATGCAATGACACTGGTTGATCCATATGTGGTCTGTGAAAAGAACACACATGAAATGACACTGGTGGATCCATATGTGGTCTGTGACAAGAACAGACATGCAATAACACTAGTGGATCCATATGTGGTCTATGAAAAGAACACACATGCAATGACACCGGGGGATCCAAATGTGGTCTGTGAAAAGAACACACATGCAATGACACTGGTTGATCCATATGTGGTCTATGAAAGGAACACACATGAAATAACACTGGTGATCCATATGTGGTCTGTGAAAAGAACACACATGCAATGACATTGGTGGATCCATATGTGGTATGTGAAAATAACACACATGCAATGGCACTAGTGGATCCATATGTGGTTTGTAAAAAGAACACACATGCAATGACACAGGTGGATCCATATGTGGTCTGTGAAAAGAACACACATGCAATGAACTCTGGTGGATCCATGTGGGGTTTGTGAAAAGGACACACATGCAATGACACCGGTGGATCCATATGTGGTATGTGAAAAGAACACACATGAAATGTCTATAGTTGTGGTTAATGAAAAGAACACACATGCAATGACACTAGTGGATCCATATCTGGTCTGTTAACAGAACACACATGCAATGAACTCTGGTGGTTCCATATGTGGTATGTGAAAAGAACACACATGCAATCACACTAGTGGATCCATATGTGGTCTGTGAAAAGAACACACATGAAATAACACTGGTGATCCATATGTGGTCTGTGAAAAGAGCACACATGCAATGACAATGGTGGATCCATATGTGGTTTGTGAAAAGAACACACATGCAATGACACTGGTGGATCCATATGTGGTCTTTGAAAAGAACACACATGAAATGAAACTAGTAGATCCATATGTGGTTTGTGAAATAACACACATGCAATGAAAATAGTGGATCCAAATGTTGTATGTGAAAAGAACACACATGCAATGAACTCTGGTGGACCCAAATGGGGTCTGTGAAAAGAACACACATGCATTGAATCTAGCCGTGGTTAATGAAAAGAACACACATGCAATGAGCTCTGGTGGATCCATATGTGGTCTATGAAAAGAACACACATGCAATGACACCGGTGGATCCATATGTGGTCTGTGAAAAGAACACACATGCAATGACACTGGTGGATCCAAATGTGGCCTATTAAAAGAACACACGTGCAATGACACTGGTTGATCCATATGTGGTCTGTGAAAAGAAAACACATGAAATAACACTGGTGGGCCCATATGTGGTCTGTGAAAAGAACACACATGCAATGACACTGGTGGATCCATATGTGGTCTGTGAAAATAACACACATACAATGACACTGGTGGATCCATATGTGGTATGTAAAAAGACACACATGAAATGACACTCGTGGATCCATATGTGGTCTGTGAAAAGAACACACATGCAATGAACTCTGGTGGATCCATATGTGGTCTGTGAAAAGAACACACATATAATGAACTCTGGTGGATCCATGTGGGGTCTGTGAAAAGGACACACATGCAATGACACTGGTGGATCCATATGTGGTATGTGAAAAGAACACACATGAAATGACTCTAGTTGTTGTTAATGAAAAGAACACACATGCAATGAACTCTGGTGGTTCCATATGTGGTATGTGAAAAGAACACACATGCAATCGCACTGGTGGATCCCTATGTGGTCTATGAAAAGAACACACATGAAATGTCACTTGTGGTTCCAAATTTGGTCTGTGAAAAGAACACACATGCAACACCGGTGGATCCATATGTGCTCTGTGAAAAGAACACACATGCAATGACACTGGTGGATCCATATGTGGCATGTGAAAGAACTCACATGTAACGACACTTGTGGATCCATATGTGGTCTGTGAAAACAACCCACATGCAATGACAATGCTGGTTCCATATGTGGTATGTGAAAAGAACACACATGCAATGACAATGGTGGATCCATATGTGGTTTGTGAAAATAACACACATGCAATGACACTGGTGGATCCATATGTGGTCTGTGAAAAGAACACACATGCAACGAACTTTGATGGACCCATATGGGGTCTGTGAAAAGAACACACATGCATTGACTCTAGCCGTGGTTAATGAAAAGAACATGCATGCAATGAGCTCTAGTGGATCCATATGTGGTCTGTGAAAAGAACACACATGAAATGACACTGGTGGATCCATATGTGGTCTGTGAAAAGAACACACATGCAATGACACTGGTGGATCCATATGTGGTATGTGAAAAGAACACACATGCAATGACACTGGTGGATCCAAATGTGGTATGTGAAAAGAACACACATGCAATGACACTGGTTGATCCATATGTGGTCTGTGAAAAGAACACACATGAAATAACACTTGTGATCCATATGTGGATTGTGAAAAGAACACACATGCAATGACATTGATGGATCCATATGTGGTATGTGAAAAGAACACACATGCAATGGCACTGGTGGATCCATATGTGGTTTGTAAAAAGAACACACATGCAATATTACTGGTGGATCCATATGTGGTCTGTGAAAAGAACACACATGCAATGAACTCTGGTGGATCCATGTGGGGTTTGTGAAAAGGACACACATGCAATGACACCGGTGGATCCATATGTGGGATGTGAAAAGAAAACACATGAAATGACTCTAGTTGTGGTTAATCAAAAGAACACACATGCAATGACACTGGTGGATTCATATCTGGTCTGTTAAAAGAACACACATGCAATGAACTCTGGTGGTTCCATATGTGGTATGCGAAAAGAACACACATGCAATCACACTGGTGGATCCATATGTGGCCTGTGAAAAGAACACACATGAAATGTCAATGGTGGTTCCAAATGTGGTCTGTGAAAAGAACACACATGCAATGACACTGGTGGATCCATATGTGTTCTGTGAAAAGAACACACATGCAATGACACTGGTGGATCCATATGTGGCCTGTGAAAGAACTCATATGTAATGACACTTGTGGATCCATTTGTGGTCTGTGAAAACAACACAAATGCAATGACAATGTTGGTTCCGTATGTGGTCTGTGAAAAGAACACACATGCAATGACAATGGTGGATCCATCTGTGGTTTGTGAAAAGAACACACATGCAATGACACTGGTGGATCCATATGTGGTCTGTAAAAAGAACACACATGAAATGACACTGGTAGATCCATATGTGGTTTGTGAAATAACACACATGCAATGAAAATAGTGGATCCAAATGTTGTCTGTGAAAAGAACACACATGCAATGAACTCTGGTGGACCCATATGGGGTCTGTGAAAAGAACACACATGCATTGACTCTAGTCGTGGTTAATGAAAAGAACACACATGCAATGAGCTCTGGTGGATCCATATGTGGTATGTGAAAAGAACACACATGCAATGACACTGGTGGATCCATATGTGGTCTATGAAAATAACACACATGAAATGACACTGGTTGATCCATATGTGGTCTGTGAAAAGAACACACATGAAATCACACTGGTGGATCCATATGTGGTCTGTGAAAAGAACACACATGCATGGACACTGGTGGATCCATATGTGGTCTGTGAAAATAACACACATGCAATGACACTGGTGGATCCATATGTGGTATGTAAAAAGAACACACATGCAATGACACTGGTGGATCCATATGTGGTATGTGAAAAGAACACACATGCAATGAACTCTAGTGGATCCATATGGGGTCTCTGAAAAGAACACACATGCAAAGACACTAGTGGATCCATATGTGGTCTGTGAAAAGAACACACATGCAATGACACTGGTGGATCCATATGTGGTCTGTGAAAAGAACACACATGCAATGACACTGGTGGATCCATATGTGGTCTATGAAAAGAACACACATGCAATGACACTGGTGGATCCAAATGTGGTCTATGAAAAGAACACGCATGCAATAACACTTGTGGATCCGTATGTGGTCTGTGAAAAGAACACACATGTAATGAACTCTGGTGGATCCATATGGGCTCTGTGAAAAGAACACACATGCAATGCTCTAGCTGTGGTTAATGAAAAGAACACACATGCAATGAACTCTAGTGGATCCATATGTGGTATGTGAAAAGAACATACATGCAATGACATTGGTGGATCCATATGTGGTCTGTGAAAAGAACAAACATTTCAATGACACTAGTGGATCCATATTTGGTCCATGAAAAGAACACACATGCAATGACACTGGTGGATTCATACGTGGTCTGTGAAAAGAACAGACATGCAATGACACCGGTGGATCCAGATGTGGTCTGTGAAAAGAACACATATGCATTCACACTAGTGGATCCATATGTGGTATGTGAAAAGAACACACATCCAATGACACTGGTGGATCCAAATGTGGTATGTGAAAAGAACACACATGCAATAAAACTGGTGGATCCATATGTGGTCTATGAAAAGAACACACATGCAATGAACTCTGGTGGATCCATATGGGCTCTGTGAACAGAACACACATGCAATGCTCTATTTGTGGTTAATGAAAAGAACACACATGCAATAAACTCTGGTGGATCCATATGTGGTCTGTGAAAAGAACAAACATTTCAATGACACTGGTGGATCCATATGTGGTCTGTGAAAAGAACAAACATTTCAATGACACTTGTGGATCCATATATGGTCTGTGAAAAGAACACACATGCAATGACATTGGTGGATCCATATGTGGTCTGTGAAAAGAACACACATGCAATGACAATGATGGTTCCATATGTGGTCTGTGAAAAGAACACACATGCAATGACAATGGTGGATCCATATGTGGTTTGTGAAAAGAACACACATGCAATGACACTGGTTGATCCATATGTGGTCTGTGAAAAGAACACACATGCAATGACATTGGTGGATCCATATGTGGTATGTGAAAATTACACACATGCAATGGCACTAGTGGATCCATATGTGGTCTGTAAAAAGAACACACATGCAATGACACTGTTGGATCCATATGTGGTCTGTGAAAAGAACACACATGCAATGAACTCTGGTGGATCCATGTGGGGTCTGTGAAAAGGACACACATGCAATGACACTGGTGGATCCATATGTGGTATGTGAAAAGAACACACATGAAATGACTCTAGTTGTGGTTAATGAAAAGAACACACATGCAATGACACTGGTGGATCCATATCAGGTCTATTAAAAGAACACACATGCAATGAACTCTGGTGGTTCCATATGTGGTATGTGAAAAGAACACACATGCAATCACACTGGTGGATCCATATGTGGTCTATGAAAAGAACACACATGAAATGTCACTCGTGGTTCCAAATGTGGTCTGTGAAAAGAACACTCATGCACCACTGGTGGTTCCATATGTGTTCTGTGAAAAGAACACACATGCAATGACACTGGTGGATCCATATGTGGTCTGTGAAAACAACACACATGCAATGACAATGCTGGTTCCATATGTGGTCTGTGAAAAGAACACACATGCAATGACAATGGTGGATCCATATGTGGTTTGTGAAAAGAACACACATGCAATGACACTGGTGGATCCATATGTGGTCTGTGAAAAGAACACACATAAAATGACACTGGTAGATCCATATGTGGTTTGTGAAATAACACACATGTAATGAAAATAGTGGATCCAAATGTTGTGTGTGAAAAGAACACACATGCAATGAACTCTGATGGACCCATATGGGGTCTGTGAAAAGAACACACATCCATTGACTCTAGCCGTGGTTAATGAAAAGAACACGCATGCAATGAGCTCTGGTGGATCCATATGTGGTCTGTGAAAAGAACACACATGCAATGACACTGGTGGATCCATATGTGGTCTATGAAAATAACACACATGAAATGACACTGGTTGATCCATATGTGGTCTGTGAAAAGAACACACATGAAATAACATTGGTGGATCCATATGTGGTCTATGAAAAGAACACACATGAAATGACACTGGTGGATCCATATGTGGTATGTAAAAATAACACACATGCAATGACACAGGTGGATCCATATGTGGTCTATGAAAAGAACACACATGCAATAACACTTGTGGATCCGTATGTGGTCTGTGAAAGGAACACACATGCAATGAACTCTGGTGGATCCATATGGGCTCTGTGAAAAGAACACACATGCAATGCTCTAGCTGTGGTTAATGAAAAGAACACACATGCAATGAACTCTAGTGGATCCATATGTGGTATGTGAAAAGAACATACATGCAATGACATTGGTGGATCCATATGTGGTCTGTGAAAAGAACAAACATTTCAATGACACTTGTGGATCCATATTTGGTCCATGAAAAGAACACACATGCAATGACACTGGTGGATTCATACGTGGTCTGTGAAAAGAACAGACATGCAATGACACTGGTGGATCCAGATGTGGTCTGTGAAAAGAACACATATGCATTCACACTAGTGGATCCATATGTGGTATGTGAAAAGAACACACATCCAATGACACTGGTGGATCCAAATGTGGTCTGTGAAAAGAACACACATGCAATAAAACTGGTGGATCCATATGTGGTCTATGAAAAGAACACACATGCAATGAACTCTGGTGGATCCATATGGGCTCTGTGAAAAGAACACACATGCAATGCTCTATTTGTGGTTAATGAAAAGAACACACATGCAATAAACTCTGGTGGATCCATATGTGGTCTGTGAAAAGAACAAACATTTCAATGATACTGGTGGATCCATATGTGGTCTGTGAAAAGAACAAACATTTCAATGACACTTGTGGATCCATATATGGTCTGTGAAAAGAACACACATGCAATGACATTGGTGGATCCATATGTGGTCTGTGAAAAGAACACACATGCAATGACAATGATGGTTCCATATGTGGTCTGTGAAAAGAACACACATGCAATGACAATGGTGGATCCATATGTGGTTTGTGAAAATAACACACATGCAATGACACTGGTTGATCCATATGTGGTCTGTGAAAAGAACACACATGCAATGACATTGGTGGATCCATATGTGGTATGTGAAAATTACACACATGCAATGGCACTAGTGGATCCATATGTGGTCTGTAAAAAGAACACACATGCAATGACACTGGTGGATCCATATGTGGTCTGTGAAAAGAACACACATGCAATGAACTCTGGTGGATCCATGTGGGGTCTGTGAAAAGGACACACATGCAATGACACTGGTGGATCCATATGTGGTATGTGAAAAGAACACACATGAAATGAATCTAGTTGTGGTTAATGAAAAGAACACACATGCAATGACACTGGTGGATCCATATCAGGTCTATTAAAAGAACACACATGCAATGAACTCTGGTGGTTCCATATGTGGTATGTGAAAAGAACACACATGCAATCACACTGGTGGATCCATATGTGGTCTATGAAAAGAACATACATGAAATGTCACTCGTGGTTCCAAATGTGGTCTGTGAAAAGAACACTCATGCACCACTGGTGGTTCCATATGTGTTTTGTGAAAAGAACACACATGCAATGACACTGGTGGATCCATATGTGGTCTGTGAAAACAACACACATGCAATAACAATGCTGGTTCCATATGTGGTCTGTGAAAAGAACACACATGCAATGACAATGGTGGATCCATATGTGGTTTGTGAAAAGAACACACATGCAATGACACTGGTGGATCCATATGTGGTCTGTGAAAAGAACACACATAAAATGACACTGGTAGATCCATATGTGGTTTGTGAAATAACACACATGTAATGAAAATAGTGGATCCAAATGTTGTGTGTGAAAAGAACACACATGCAATGAACTCTGATGGACCCATATGGGGTCTGTGAAAAGAACACACATCCATTGACTCTAGCCGTGGTTAATTAAAAGAGCACGCATGCAATGAGCTCTGGTGGATCCATATGTGGTCTGTGAAAAGAACACACATGCAATGACACTGGTGGATCCATATGTGGTCTATGAAAATAACACACATGAAATGACACTGGTTGATCCATATGTGGTCTGTGAAAAGAACACACATGAAATAACATTGGTGGATCCATATGTGGTCTATGAAAAGAACACACATGCAATGACACTGGTGGATCCATATGTGGTATGTAAAAATAACACACATGCAATGACACTGGTGGATCCATATGTGGTCTCTGAAAAGAACACACATGCAATGAACTCTGGTGGATCCATATGGGGTCTGTGAAAAGAACACACATGCAAAGACACTAGTGGATCCATATGTGGTCTGTGAAAAGAACACACATGCAATGACACTTGGTGGATCCATATGTGGTCTATGAAAAGAACACACATGCAATGACACTGGTGGATCCATATGTGGTCTGTGAAAAGAACACACATGCAATGACACTTGTGGATCCATATGTGGTCTGTGAAAAGAACACACATGCAATGAACTTTGGTGGATCCATATGGGATCTGTGAAAAGAACACACATGCAATGCTCTAGCTGTGGTTAATGAAAAGAACACACATGCAATGAACTTTAGTGGATCCATATGTGGTCTGTGAAAAGAACAAACATTTCAATGACACTGGTGGATCCATATGTAGTCTATGCAAAGAACAAACATTTCAATGACACTGGTGGATCCATATATGGTCTGTGAATAGAACACACATGCAATGACATTGGTGGATCCATATGTGGTCTGTGAAAAGAACACACATGCAATGACAATGGTGGTTCCACATGTGGTTTGTGAAACAACACACATGCAATGACAATGGTGGATCCATATGTGGTTTGTGAAAAGAACACACATGCAATGACACTGGTTGATCCATATGTGGTCTGTGAAAAGAACACACATGATATAACACTGGTGATCCATATGTGGTCTGTGAAAAGAGCACACATGCAATGACAATTGTGGATCCATATGTGGTATGTGAAAAGAACACACATGCAATGACAATCGTGGATCCATATGTGGTCTGTAAAAAGAACACACATGCAATGACACTGGCGGATCCATATGTGGTCTGTGAAAAGAACACACATGCAATGAACTCTGGTGGATCCATGTGGGGTATTTGAAAAGGACACACATGCAATGACACTGGTGGATCCATATGTGGTCTGTGAAAAGAACACACATGAAATGACTCTATCTGTAGTTAATGAAAAGAACACACATGCAGTGACACTAGTGGATCCATATGTGGTCTGTGAAAAGAACACACATGAAATGAACTCTGGTGGTTCCATATGTGGTATGTGAAAAGAACACACATGTAATCACACTGGTGGATCCATATGTGGTCTGTGAAAAGAACACACATGACTGGTGGTTCCAAATGTGGTCTCTGAAAAGAACACACATGCAATGACACTAGTGGATCCATATGTGGTTTGTGAAAAGAACACACATGCAATGACACTGGTGGATCCATATGTGGTCTGTGAAAAGAACACACATGCAATGAACTCTGGTGGATCCATGTGGGGTCTGTGAAAAGGACACACATGCAATGACACTGGTGGATCCATATGTGGTATGTGAAAAGAACACACATGAAATGAATCTAGTTGTGTTTAATGAAAAGAACACACAGGCAATGACACTGGTGGATCCATATGTTGTATGTTAAAAGAACACACATGACTAGTGGTTCCAAATGTGGTCTATGAAAAGAACACACATGCAATGACACTGGTGGATCCATATGTGGTTTGTGAAAAGAACACACATGCAATGACACTGGTGGATCCATATGTGGTCTGTGAAAAGAACACACATGCAATGACAGTGGTGGATCCATATGTGGCCTGTGAAAGAACACACATGAAATGACACTTGTGCATCCATATGTCGTGTGTGAAAAGAACACACATGCAATGACAATGCTGGTTCCATATGTGGTCTGTGAAAAGGACACACATGCAATGACACTGGTGGATCCATATGTGGTATGTGAAAAGAACACACATGAAATGAATCTAGTTGTGGTTAATGAAAAGAACACACAGGCAATGACACTGGTGGATCCATATGTTGTATGTTAAAAGAACACACATGACTGGTGGTTCCAAATGTGGTCTATGAAAAGAACACACATGCAATGACACTGGTGGATCCATATGTGGTTTGTGAAAAGAACACACATGCAATGACAATGGTGGATCCATACGTGGTTTGTGAAAAGAACACACATGCAATGACACTGGTTGATCCATATGTGGTCTGTGAAAAGAACACACATGAAATGACACTGGTGGATCCATATGTGGTCTGTGAAAAGAACACACATGCAATGACACTGGTGGATCCATATGTGGTCTATGAAAAGAACACACATGGAATGACACTGGTGGATCCAAATGTGGTATGTGAAAAGAACACACATGCAATGACACTGGTTGATCCATATGTGGTCTGTGAAAAGAACACACATGAAATAACACTGGTGATCCATATGTGGTCTGTGAAAAGAACACACATGTAATGACATTGGTAAATCCATATGTGGTATGTGAAAAGAAGACACATGCAATGGCACTGGTGGATCCATATGTGGTGTGTGAGAAGAACACACATGCAATAAACTCTGGTGGATCCATGTGGGGTCTGTGAAAAGGACACACATGCAATGACATTGGTGGATCCATATGTGGTCTGTGAAAAGAACACACATGCAATGACAATGGTGGTTCCACATGTGGTTTGTGAAAAGAAGACACATGTAATGACATTGGTAAATCCATATATGGTATGTGAAAAGAAGACACATGCAATGGCACTGGTGGATCCATATGTGGTGTGTGAGAAGAACACACATGCAATAAACTCTGGTGGATCCATGTGGGGTCTGTGAAAAGGACACACATGCAATGACATTGGTGGATCCATATGTGGTCTATGAAAAGAAGACACATGCAATGGCACTGGTGGATCCATATGTGGTGTGTGAGAAGAGCACACATGCAATAAACTGTGGTGGATCCATGTGGGGTCTGTGAAAAGGACACACATGCAATGACATTGGTGGATCCATATGTGGTCTATGAAAAGAACACACATGCAATGACACTGGTGGATCCATATGTGGTTTGTGAAAAGAACACACATGCAATGACACTGGTTGATCCATATGTGGTCTGTGAAAAGAACACACATGAAATAACACTGGTGATCCATATGTGGTCTGTGAAAAGAACACACATGAAATGACACTGGTGGATCCATATGTGGTCTGTGAAAAGAACACACATGCAATGACACTGGTGGATCCATATGTGGTCTATGAAAAGAACACACATGGAATGACACTGGTGGATCCAAATGTGGTATGTGAAAAGAACACACATGCAATGACACTGGTTGATCCATATGTGGTCTGTGAAAAGAACACACATGAAATAACACTGGTGATCCATATGTGGTCTGTGAAAAGAACACACATGTAATGACATTGGTAAATCCATATGTGGTATGTGAAAAGAAGACACATGCAATGGCACTGGTGGATCCATATGTGGTGTGTGAGAAGAACACACATGCAATAAACTCTGGTGGATCCATATGTGGTCTATGAAAAGAACACACATGCAATGACACTGGTGGATCCAAATGTGGTCTGTGAAAAGAACACACATGCAATGACACTGGTTGATCCATATGTGGTCTGTGAAAAGAACACACATGAAATAACACTGGTGATACATATGTGGTCTGTGAAAAGAACACACATGTAATGACATTGGTTGATCCATATGTGGTCTGTGAAAAGAACACACATGCAATGGCACTGGTGGATCCATATGTGGTCTGCAAAAAGAACACACGTGCAATCACACTGGTGGATCCATATGTGGTCTGTGAAAAGAACACACATGCAATGAACTCTGGTGTATCCATGTGGGGTCTGTGAAAAGGACACACATGCAATGACATTGGTGGATCCATATGTGGTCTGTGAAAAGAACACACATGCAATGACAATGGTGGTTCCACATGTGGTCTGTGAAAAGAACACACATGCAATGACAATGGTGGATCCATATGTGGTTTGTGAAAATAACACACATGCAATGACACTGGTTGATCCATATGTGGTCTGTAAAAAGAACACACATGAAATAACACTGGTGATCCATATGTGGTCTGTGAAAAGAACACACATGTAGTGACATTGGTGGATCAATATGTGGTATGTGAAAAGAACACACATGCAATGGCACTAGTGGATCCATACGTGGTCTGTAAAAAGAACACACATGAAATGACACTAGTGGATCCATATGTGGTATGTGAAAAGAACACACATGCAATAAACTCTGGTGGATCCATGTGGGGTCTATGAAAAGGACACACATGCAATGACACTGGTGGATCCATATGTGGTCTGTGAAAAGAACACACATGAAATGACTCTATCTGTGGTTAATGAAAAGAACACACATTCAATGACACTGGTGGATCCATATGTGGTCTGTGAAAAGAACACACATGCACTGAACTCTGGTGGTTCTATATGTGGTATGTGAAAAGAACACACATGTAATCACACTGGTGGATCCATATGTGGTCTATGAAAATAACACACATGAAATGTTACTCGTGGTTCCAAATGTGGTCTATGAAAATAACACTCATGCAACACTGGTCTGCGAAAAGAACACACATGCAATGAACTCTGGTGGTTCCATATGTGGTATGTGAAAAGAACACACATGCAATGAACTCTGGTGGATCCATGTGGGGTCTGTGAAAAGGACACACATGCAATGACACTGGTGGATCCATATGTGGTATGTGAAAAGAACACACATGAAATGACTCTAGTTGTGGTTAATGAAAAGAACACAGATGCAATGACACTGGTGGATCCATATCAGGTCTATTAAAAGAACACACATGCAATGAACTCTGGTGGTTCCATATGTGGTATGCGAAAAGAACACACATGCAATCACACTGGTGGATCCATATGTGGTCTATGAATAGAACACACATGAAATGTCACTCGTGGTTCCAAATGTGATCTGTGAAAAGAACACTCATGCAACATTGGTGGTTCCATATGTGTTCTGTGAAAAGAACACACATGCAATGACACTGGTGGATCCATATGTGGCCTGTGAAAGAACTCACATGTAATGACACTTGTGGATCCATATGTGGTCTGTGAAAACAACACACATGCAATGACAATGCTGGTTCCATATGCGGTCTATGAAAAGAATACACATGCAATGACAATGGTGGATCCATATGTGGTTTGTGAAAAGAACACACATGCAATGACACTGGTGGATCCATATGTGGTCTGTGAAAAGAACACACATAAAATGACACTGGTAGATCCATATGTGGTTTGTGAAATAACACACATGTAATGAAAATAGTGGATCCAAATGTTGTGTGTGAAAAGAACACACATGCAATGAACTCTGATGGACCCATATGGGGTCTGTGAAAAGAACACACATGCATTGACTCTAGCCGTGGTTAATAAAAAGAACACGCATGCAATGAGCTCTGGTGGATCC
Source organism: Avena sativa (assembly GCA_916181665.1). Classification (NCBI taxonomy): domain Eukaryota; kingdom Viridiplantae; phylum Streptophyta; class Magnoliopsida; order Poales; family Poaceae; genus Avena; species Avena sativa. The sequence goes on from OV702289.1 coordinate 619,253,195, forward strand.
ATATGTGGTCTATGAAAATAACACACATGAAATGACACTGGTTGATCCATATGTGGTCTGTGAAAAGAACACTCATGAAATAACATTGGTGGATCCATATGTGGTCTATGAAAAGAACACACATGCAATGACACTGGTGGATCCATATGTGGTATGTAAAAATAACACACATGCAATGACACTGGTGGATCCATATGTGGTCTATGAAAAGAACACACATGCAATGACACTGGTGGATCCATATGTGGTCTCTGAAAAGAACACACATGCAATGAACTCTGGTGGATCCATATGGGGTCTGTGAAAAGAACACACATGCAAAGACACTAGTGGATCCATATGTGGTCTGTGAAAAGAACACACATGCAATGACACTGGTGGATCCATATGTGGTCTATGAAAAGAACACACATGCAATGACACTGGTTGATCCATATGTGGTCTGTGAAAAGAACACACATGCAATGACACTGGTGGATCCAAATGTGGTCTATTAAAAGAACACACATGCAATAACACTTGTGGATCCATATGTGGTCTGTGAAAAGAACACACATGCAATGAACTCTGGTGGATCCATATGGGATCTGTGAAAAGAACACACATGCAATGCTCTAGCTGTGGTTAATGAAAAGAACACACATGCAATGAACTTTAGTGGATCCATATGTGGTCTGTGAAAAGAACAAACATTTCAATGACACTGGTGGATCCATATGTAGTCTATGAAAAGAACAAACATTTCAATGACATTGGTGGATCCATATATGGTCTGTGAAAAGAACACACATGCAATGACATTGGTGGATCCATATGTGGTCTGTGAAAAGAACACACATGCAATGACAATGGTGGTTCCACATGTGGTTTGTGAAAAGAACACACATGCAATGACAATGGTGGATCCATATGTGGTTTGTGAAAAGAACACACATGCAATGACCCTGGTTGATCCATATGTGGTCTGTGAAAAGAACACACATGATATAACACTGGTGATCCATATGTGGTCTGTGAAAAGAGCACACATGCAATGACAATTGTGGATCCATATATGGTATGTGAAAAGAACACACATGCAATGACAATTGTGGATCCATATGTGGTCTGTAAAAAGAACACACATGCAATGACACTGGCGGATCCATATGTGGTCTGTGAAAAGAACACACATGCAATGAACTCTGGTGGATCCATGTGGGGTCTGTGAAAAGGACACACATGCAATGACACTGGTGGATCCATATGTGGTCTGTGAAAAGAACACACATGAAATGACTCTATCTGTAGTTAATGAAAAGAACACACATGCAATGACACTAGTGGATCCATATGTGGTCTGTGAAAAGAACACACATGAAATTAACTCTGGTGGTTCCATATGTGGTATGTGAAAAGAACACACATGTAATCACACTGGTGGATCCATATGTGGTCTGTGAAAAGAACACACATGACTGGTGGTTCCAAATGTGGTCTCTGAAAAGAACACACATGCAATGACACTGGTGGATCCATATGTGGTTTGTGAAAAGAACACACATGCAATGACACTGGTGGATCCATATGTGGTCTGTGAAAAGAACACACATGCAATGAACTCTGGTGGATCCATGTGGGGTCTGTGAAAAGCACACACATGCAATGACACTGGTGGATCCATATGTGGTATGTGAAAAAAACACACATGAAATGAATCTAGTTGTGGTTAATGAAAAGAACACACAGGCAATGACACTGGTGGATCCATATGTTGTATGTTAAAAGAACACACATGACTGGTGGTTCCAAATGTGGTCTATGAAAAGAACACACATGCAATGACACTGGTGGATCCATATGTGGTTTGTGAAAAGAACACACATGCAATGACACTGGTGGATCCATATGTGGTCTGTGAAAAGAACACACATGCAATGACAGTGGTGGATCCATATGTGGCCTGTGAAAGAACACACATGAAATGACACTTGTGCATCCATATGTCGTGTGTGAAAAGAACACACATGCAATGACAATGCTGGTTCCATATGTGGTCTGTGAAAAGAACACACATGCAATGACAATGGTGGATCCATATGTGGTTTGTGAAAATAACACACATGAAATAACACTGGTGATCCATATGTGGTCTGTGAAAAGAACACACATGAAATAACACTGGTGATCCATATGTGGTCTGTGAAAAGAACACACATGCAATGACATTGGTGGATCCATATGTGGTATGTGAAAAGAACACACATGAAATGACACTGGTTGATCCATATGTGGTCTGTGAAAAGAACACACATGAAATAACATTGGTGGATCCATATGTGGTCTATGAAAAGAACACACATGAAATGACACTGGTGGATCCATATGTGGTATGTAAAAATAACACACATGCAATGACACAGGTGGATCCATATGTGGTCTATGAAAAGAACACACATGCAATAACACTTGTGGATCCGTATGTGGTCTGTGAAAGGAACACACATGCAATGAACTCTGGTGGATCCATATGGGCTCTGTGAAAAGAACACACATGCAATGCTCTAGCTGTGGTTAATGAAAAGAACACACATGCAATGAACTCTAGTGGATCCATATGTGGTATGTGAAAAGAACATACATGCAATGACATTGGTGGATCCATATGTGGTCTGTGAAAAGAACAAACATTTCAATGACACTAGTGGATCCATATTTGGTCCATGAAAAGAACACACATGCAATGACACTGGTGGATTCATACGTGGTCTGTGAAAAGAACAGACATGCAATGACACTGGTGGATCCAGATGTGGTCTGTGAAAAGAACACATATGCATTCACACTAGTGGATCCATATGTGGTATGTGAAAAGAACACACATCCAATGACACTGGTGGATCCAAATGTGGTCTGTGAAAAGAACACACATGCAATAAAACTGGTGGATCCATATGTGGTCTATGAAAAGAACACACATGCAATGAACTCTGGTGGATCCATATGGGCTCTGTGAAAAGAACACACATGCAATGCTCTATTTGTGGTTAATGAAAAGAACACACATGCAATAAACTCTGGTGGATCCATATGTGGTCTGTGAAAAGAACAAACATTTCAATGATACTGGTGGATCCATATGTGGTCTGTGAAAAGAACAAACATTTCAATGACACTTGTGGATCCATATATGGTCTGTGAAAAGAACACACATGCAATGACATTGGTGGATCCATATGTGGTCTGTGAAAAGAACACACATGCAATGACAATGATGGTTCCATATGTGGTCTGTGAAAAGAACACACATGCAATGACAATGGTGGATCCATATGTGGTTTGTGAAAATAACACACATGCAATGACACTGGTTGATCCATATGTGGTCTGTGAAAAGAACACACATGCAATGACATTGGTGGATCCATATGTGGTATGTGAAAATTACACACATGCAATGGCACTAGTGGATCCATATGTGGTCTGTAAAAAGAACACACATGCAATGACACTGGTGGATCCATATGTGGTCTGTGAAAAGAACACACATGCAATGAACTCTGGTGGATCCATGTGGGGTCTGTGAAAAGGACACACATGCAATGACACTGGTGGATCCATATGTGGTATGTGAAAAGAACACACATGAAATGACTCTAGTTGTGGTTAATGAAAAGAACACACATGCAATGACACTGGTGGATCCATATCAGGTCTATTAAAAGAACACACATGCAATGAACTCTGGTGGTTCCATATGTGGTATGTGAAAAGAACACACATGCAATCACACTGGTGGATCCATATGTGGTCTATGAAAAGAACACACATGAAATGTCACTCGTGGTTCCAAATGTGGTCTGTGAAAAGAACACTCATGCACCACTGGTGGTTCCATATGTGTTTTGTGAAAAGAACACACATGCAATGACACTGGTGGATCCATATGTGGTCTGTGAAAACAACACACATGCAATGACAATGCTGGTTCCATATGTGGTCTGTGAAAAGAACACACATGCAATGACAATGGTGGATCCATATGTGGTTTGTGAAAAGAACACACATGCAATGACACTGGTGGATCCATATGTGGTCTGTGAAAAGAACACACATAAAATGACACTGGTAGATCCATATGTGGTTTGTGAAATAACACACATGTAATGAAAATAGTGGATCCAAATGTTGTGTGTGAAAAGAACACACATGCAATGAACTCTGATGGACCCATATGGGGTCTGTGAAAAGAACACACATCCATTGACTCTAGCCGTGGTTAATTAAAAGAACACGCATGCAATGAGCTCTGGTGGATCCATATGTGGTCTGTGAAAAGAACACACATGCAATGACACTGGTGGATCCATATGTGGTCTATGAAAATAACACACATGAAATGACACTGGTTGATCCATATGTGGTCTGTGAAAAGAACACACATGAAATAACATTGGTGGATCCATATGTGGTCTATGAAAAGAACACACATGCAATGACACTGGTGGATCCATATGTGGTATGTAAAAATAACACACATGCAATGACACTGGTGGATCCATATGTGGTCTCTGAAAAGAACACACATGCAATGAACTCTGGTGGATCCATATGGGGTCTGTGAAAAGAACACACATGCAAAGACACTAGTGGATCCATATGTGGTCTGTGAAAAGAACACACATGCAATGACACTTGGTGGATCCATATGTGGTCTATGAAAAGAACACACATGCAATGACACTGGTGGATCCATATGTGGTCTGTGAAAAGAACACACATGCAATGACACTTGTGGATCCATATGTGGTCTGTGAAAAGAACACACATGCAATGAACTTTGGTGGATCCATATGGGATCTGTGAAAAGAACACACATGCAATGCTCTAGCTGTGGTTAATGAAAAGAACACACATGCAATGAACTTTAGTGGATCCATATGTGGTCTGTGAAAAGAACAAACATTTCAATGACACTGGTGGATCCATATGTAGTCTATGCAAAGAACAAACATTTCAATGACACTGGTGGATCCATATATGGTCTGTGAAAAGAACACACATGCAATGACATTGGTGGATCCATATGTGGTCTGTGAAAAGAACACACATGCAATGACAATGGTGGTTCCACATGTGGTTTGTGAAACAACACACATGCAATGACAATGGTGGATCCATATGTGGTTTGTGAAAAGAACACACATGCAATGACACTGGTTGATCCATATGTGGTCTGTGAAAAGAACACACATGATATAACACTGGTGATCCATATGTGGTCTGTGAAAAGAGCACACATGCAATGACAATTGTGGATCCATATGTGGTATGTGAAAAGAACACACATGCAATGACAATCGTGGATCCATATGTGGTCTGTAAAAAGAACACACATGCAATGACACTGGCGGATCCATATGTGGTCTGTGAAAAGAACACACATGCAATGAACTCTGGTGGATCCATGTGGGGTATTTGAAAAGGACACACATGCAATGACACTGGTGGATCCATATGTGGTCTGTGAAAAGAACACACATGAAATGACTCTATCTGTAGTTAATGAAAAGAACACACATGCAGTGACACTAGTGGATCCATATGTGGTCTGTGAAAAGAACACACATGAAATGAACTCTGGTGGTTCCATATGTGGTATGTGAAAAGAACACACATGTAATCACACTGGTGGATCCATATGTGGTCTGTGAAAAGAACACACATGACTGGTGGTTCCAAATGTGGTCTCTGAAAAGAACACACATGCAATGACACTAGTGGATCCATATGTGGTTTGTGAAAAGAACACACATGCAATGACACTGGTGGATCCATATGTGGTCTGTGAAAAGAACACACATGCAATGAACTCTGGTGGATCCATGTGGGGTCTGTGAAAAGGACACACATGCAATGACACTGGTGGATCCATATGTGGTATGTGAAAAGAACACACATGAAATGAATCTAGTTGTGTTTAATGAAAAGAACACACAGGCAATGACACTGGTGGATCCATATGTTGTATGTTAAAAGAACACACATGACTAGTGGTTCCAAATGTGGTCTATGAAAAGAACACACATGCAATGACACTGGTGGATCCATATGTGGTTTGTGAAAAGAACACACATGCAATGACACTGGTGGATCCATATGTGGTCTGTGAAAAGAACACACATGCAATGACAGTGGTGGATCCATATGTGGCCTGTGAAAGAACACACATGAAATGACACTTGTGCATCCATATGTCGTGTGTGAAAAGAACACACATGCAATGACAATGCTGGTTCCATATGTGGTCTGTGAAAAGGACACACATGCAATGACACTGGTGGATCCATATGTGGTATGTGAAAAGAACACACATGAAATGAATCTAGTTGTGGTTAATGAAAAGAACACACAGGCAATGACACTGGTGGATCCATATGTTGTATGTTAAAAGAACACACATGACTGGTGGTTCCAAATGTGGTCTATGAAAAGAACACACATGCAATGACACTGGTGGATCCATATGTGGTTTGTGAAAAGAACACACATGCAATGACAATGGTGGATCCATACGTGGTTTGTGAAAAGAACACACATGCAATGACACTGGTTGATCCATATGTGGTCTGTGAAAAGAACACACATGAAATGACACTGGTGGATCCATATGTGGTCTGTGAAAAGAACACACATGCAATGACACTGGTGGATCCATATGTGGTCTATGAAAAGAACACACATGGAATGACACTGGTGGATCCAAATGTGGTATGTGAAAAGAACACACATGCAATGACACTGGTTGATCCATATGTGGTCTGTGAAAAGAACACACATGAAATAACACTGGTGATCCATATGTGGTCTGTGAAAAGAACACACATGTAATGACATTGGTAAATCCATATGTGGTATGTGAAAAGAAGACACATGCAATGGCACTGGTGGATCCATATGTGGTGTGTGAGAAGAACACACATGCAATAAACTCTGGTGGATCCATGTGGGGTCTGTGAAAAGGACACACATGCAATGACATTGGTGGATCCATATGTGGTCTGTGAAAAGAACACACATGCAATGACAATGGTGGTTCCACATGTGGTTTGTGAAAAGAAGACACATGTAATGACATTGGTAAATCCATATATGGTATGTGAAAAGAAGACACATGCAATGGCACTGGTGGATCCATATGTGGTGTGTGAGAAGAACACACATGCAATAAACTCTGGTGGATCCATGTGGGGTCTGTGAAAAGGACACACATGCAATGACATTGGTGGATCCATATGTGGTCTATGAAAAGAAGACACATGCAATGGCACTGGTGGATCCATATGTGGTGTGTGAGAAGAGCACACATGCAATAAACTGTGGTGGATCCATGTGGGGTCTGTGAAAAGGACACACATGCAATGACATTGGTGGATCCATATGTGGTCTATGAAAAGAACACACATGCAATGACACTGGTGGATCCATATGTGGTTTGTGAAAAGAACACACATGCAATGACACTGGTTGATCCATATGTGGTCTGTGAAAAGAACACACATGAAATAACACTGGTGATCCATATGTGGTCTGTGAAAAGAACACACATGAAATGACACTGGTGGATCCATATGTGGTCTGTGAAAAGAACACACATGCAATGACACTGGTGGATCCATATGTGGTCTATGAAAAGAACACACATGGAATGACACTGGTGGATCCAAATGTGGTATGTGAAAAGAACACACATGCAATGACACTGGTTGATCCATATGTGGTCTGTGAAAAGAACACACATGAAATAACACTGGTGATCCATATGTGGTCTGTGAAAAGAACACACATGTAATGACATTGGTAAATCCATATGTGGTATGTGAAAAGAAGACACATGCAATGGCACTGGTGGATCCATATGTGGTGTGTGAGAAGAACACACATGCAATAAACTCTGGTGGATCCATATGTGGTCTATGAAAAGAACACACATGCAATGACACTGGTGGATCCAAATGTGGTCTGTGAAAAGAACACACATGCAATGACACTGGTTGATCCATATGTGGTCTGTGAAAAGAACACACATGAAATAACACTGGTGATACATATGTGGTCTGTGAAAAGAACACACATGTAATGACATTGGTTGATCCATATGTGGTCTGTGAAAAGAACACACATGCAATGGCACTGGTGGATCCATATGTGGTCTGCAAAAAGAACACACGTGCAATCACACTGGTGGATCCATATGTGGTCTGTGAAAAGAACACACATGCAATGAACTCTGGTGTATCCATGTGGGGTCTGTGAAAAGGACACACATGCAATGACATTGGTGGATCCATATGTGGTCTGTGAAAAGAACACACATGCAATGACAATGGTGGTTCCACATGTGGTCTGTGAAAAGAACACACATGCAATGACAATGGTGGATCCATATGTGGTTTGTGAAAATAACACACATGCAATGACACTGGTTGATCCATATGTGGTCTGTAAAAAGAACACACATGAAATAACACTGGTGATCCATATGTGGTCTGTGAAAAGAACACACATGTAGTGACATTGGTGGATCAATATGTGGTATGTGAAAAGAACACACATGCAATGGCACTAGTGGATCCATACGTGGTCTGTAAAAAGAACACACATGAAATGACCCTAGTGGATCCATATGTGGTATGTGAAAAGAACACACATGCAATAAACTCTGGTGGATCCATGTGGGGTCTATGAAAAGGACACACATGCAATGACACTGGTGGATCCATATGTGGTCTGTGAAAAGAACACACATGAAATGACTCTATCTGTGGTTAATGAAAAGAACACACATTCAATGACACTGGTGGATCCATATGTGGTCTGTGAAAAGAACACACATGCACTGAACTCTGGTGGTTCTATATGTGGTATGTGAAAAGAACACACATGTAATCACACTGGTGGATCCATATGTGGTCTATGAAAATAACACACATGAAATGTTACTCGTGGTTCCAAATGTGGTCTATGAAAATAACACTCATGCAACACTGGTCTGCGAAAAGAACACACATGCAATGAACTCTGGTGGTTCCATATGTGGTATGTGAAAAGAACACACATGCAATGAACTCTGGTGGATCCATGTGGGGTCTGTGAAAAGGACACACATGCAATGACACTGGTGGATCCATATGTGGTATGTGAAAAGAACACACATGAAATGACTCTAGTTGTGGTTAATGAAAAGAACACAGATGCAATGACACTGGTGGATCCATATCAGGTCTATTAAAAGAACACACATGCAATGAACTCTGGTGGTTCCATATGTGGTATGTGAAAAGAACACACATGCAATCACACTGGTGGATCCATATGTGGTCTATGAATAGAACACACATGAAATGTCACTCGTGGTTCCAAATGTGATCTGTGAAAAGAACACTCATGCAACATTGGTGGTTCCATATGTGTTCTGTGAAAAGAACACACATGCAATGAAACTGGTGGATCCATATGTGGCCTGTGAAAGAACTCACATGTAATGACACTTGTGGATCCATATGTGGTCTGTGAAAACAACACACATGCAATGACAATGCTGGTTCCATATGCGGTCTATGAAAAGAACACACATGCAATGACAATGGTGGATCCATATGTGGTTTGTGAAAAGAACACACATGCAATGACACTGGTGGATCCATATGTGGTCTGTGAAAAGAACACACATAAAATGACACTGGTAGATCCATATGTGGTTTGTGAAATAACACACATGTAATGAAAATAGTGGATCCAAATGTTGTGTGTGAAAAGAACACACATGCAATGAACTCTGATGGACCCATATGGGGTCTGTGAAAAGAACACACATGCATTGACTCTAGCCGTGGTTAATGAAAAGAACACGCATGCAATGAGCTCTGGTGGATCCATATGTGGTCTATGAAAATAACACACATGAAATGACACTGGTTGATCCATATGTGGTCTGTGAAAAGAACACTCATGAAATAACATTGGTGGATCCATATGTGGTCTATGAAAAGAACACACATGCAATGACACTGGTGGATCCATATGTGGTATGTAAAAATAACACACATGCAATGACACTGGTGGATCCATATGTGGTCTATGAAAAGAACACACATGCAATGACACTGGTGGATCCATATGTGGTCTCTGAAAAGAACACACATGCAATGAACTCTGGTGGATCCATATGGGGTCTGTGAAAAGAACACACATGCAAAGACACTAGTGGATCCATATGTGGTCTGTGAAAAGAACACACATGCAATGACACTGGTGGATCCATATGTGGTCTATGAAAAGAACACACATGCAATGACACTGGTTGATCCATATGTGGTCTGTGAAAAGAACACACATGCAATGACACTGGTGGATCCAAATGTGGTCTATTAAAAGAACACACATGCAATAACACTTGTGGATCCATATGTGGTCTGTGAAAAGAACACACATGCAATGAACTCTGGTGGATCCATATGGGATCTGTGAAAAGAACACACATGCAATGCTCTAGCTGTGGTTAATGAAAAGAACACACATGCAATGAACTTTAGTGGATCCATATGTGGTCTGTGAAAAGAACAAACATTTCAATGACACTGGTGGATCCATATGTAGTCTATGAAAAGAACAAACATTTCAATGACATTGGTGGATCCATATATGGTCTGTGAAAAGAACACACATGCAATGACATTGGTGGATCCATATGTGGTCTGTGAAAAGAACACACATGCAATGACAATGGTGGTTCCACATGTGGTTTGTGAAAAGAACACACATGCAATGACAATGGTGGATCCATATGTGGTTTGTGAAAAGAACACACATGCAATGACCCTGGTTGATCCATATGTGGTCTGTGAAAAGAACACACATGATATAACACTGGTGATCCATATGTGGTCTGTGAAAAGAGCACACATGCAATGACAATTGTGGATCCATATATGGTATGTGAAAAGAACACACATGCAATGACAATTGTGGATCCATATGTGGTCTGTAAAAAGAACACACATGCAATGACACTGGCGGATCCATATGTGGTCTGTGAAAAGAACACACATGCAATGAACTCTGGTGGATCCATGTGGGGTCTGTGAAAAGGACACACATGCAATGACACTGGTGGATCCATATGTGGTCTGTGAAAAGAACACACATGAAATGACTCTATCTGTAGTTAATGAAAAGAACACACATGCAATGACACTAGTGGATCCATATGTGGTCTGTGAAAAGAACACACATGAAATGAACTCTGGTGGTTCCATATGTGGTATGTGAAAAGAACACACATGTAATCACACTGGTGGATCCATATGTGGTCTGTGAAAAGAACACACATGACTGGTGGTTCCAAATGTGGTCTCTGAAAAGAACACACATGCAATGACACTGGTGGATCCATATGTGGTTTGTGAAAAGAACACACATGCAATGACACTGGTGGATCCATATGTGGTCTGTGAAAAGAACACACATGCAATGAACTCTGGTGGATCCATGTGGGGTCTGTGAAAAGCACACACATGCAATGACACTGGTGGATCCATATGTGGTATGTGAAAAAAACACACATGAAATGAATCTAGTTGTGGTTAATGAAAAGAACACACAGGCAATGACACTGGTGGATCCATATGTTGTATGTTAAAAGAACACACATGACTGGTGGTTCCAAATGTGGTCTATGAAAAGAACACACATGCAATGACACTGGTGGATCCATATGTGGTTTGTGAAAAGAACACACATGCAATGACACTGGTGGATCCATATGTGGTCTGTGAAAAGAACACACATGCAATGACAGTGGTGGATCCATATGTGGCCTGTGAAAGAACACACATGAAATGACACTTGTGCATCCATATGTCGTGTGTGAAAAGAACACACATGCAATGACAATGCTGGTTCCATATGTGGTCTGTGAAAAGAACACACATGCAATGACAATGGTGGATCCATATGTGGTTTGTGAAAAGAACACACATGCAATGACACTGGTTGATCCATATGTGGTCTGTGAAAAGAACACACATGAAATGACACTGGTGGATCCATATGTGGTCTGTGAAAAGAACACACATGCAATGACACTGGTGGATCCATATGTGGTCTATGAAAAGAACACACATGCAATTACACTGGTGGATCCAAATGTGGTATGTGAAAAGAACACACATGCAATGACACTGGTTGATCCATATGTGGTCTGTGAAAAGAACACACATGAAATAACACTGGTGATCCATATGTGGTCTGTGAAAAGAACACACATGTAATGACATTGGTAGATCCATATGTGGTCTGTGAAAAGAACACACATGCAATGGCACTGGTGGATCCATATGTGGTGTGTGAGAAGAACACACATGCAATAAACTCTGGTGGATCCATGTGGGGTCTGTGAAAAGGACACACATGCAATGACATTGGTGGATCCATATGTGGTCTGTGAAAAGAACACACATGCAATGACAATGGTGGTTCCACATGTGGTTTGTGAAAAGAACACACATGCAATGACAATGGTGGATCCATATGTGGTTTGTGAAAAGAACACACATGCAATGACCCTGGTTGATCCATATGTGGTCTGTGAAAAGAACACACATGATATAACACTGGTGATCCATATGTGGTCTGTGAAAAGAGCACACATGCAATGACAATTGTGGATCCATATATGGTATGTGAAAAGAACACACATGCAATGACAATTGTGCATCCATATGTGGTCTGTAAAAAGAACACACATGCAATGACACTGGCGGATCCATATGTGGTCTGTGAAAAGAACACACATGCAATGAACTCTGGTGGATCCATGTGGGGTCTGTGAAAAGGACACACATGCAATGACACTGGTGGATCCATATGTGGTCTGTGAAAAGAACACACATGAAATGACTCTATCTGTAGTTAATGAAAAGAACACACATGCAATGACACTAGTGGATCCATATGTGGTCTGTGAAAAGAACACACATGAAATGAACTCTGGTGTTCCATATGTGGTATGTGAAAAGAACACACATGTAATCACACTGGTGGATCCATATGTGGTATGTGAAAAGAACACACATGACTGGTGGTTCCAAATGTGGTCTCTGAAAAGAACACACATGCAATGACACTGGTGGATCCATATGTGGTTTGTGAAAAGAACACACATGCAATGACACTGGTGGATCCATATGTGGTCTGTGAAAAGAACACACATGCAATGAACTCTGGTGGATCCATGTGGGGTCTGTGAAAAGCACACACATGCAATGACACTGGTGGATCCATATGTGGTATGTGAAAAAAACACACATGAAATGAATCTAGTTGTGGTTAATGAAAAGAACACACAGGCAATGACACTGGTGGATCCATATGTTGTATGTTAAAAGAACACACATGACTGGTGGTTCCAAATGTGGTCTATGAAAAGAACACACATGCAATGACACTGGTGGATCCATATGTGGTTTGTGAAAAGAACACACATGCAATGACACTGGTGGATCCATATGTGGTCTGTGAAAAGAACACACATGCAATGACAGTGGTGGATCCATATGTGGCCTGTGAAAGAACACACATGAAATGACACTTGTGCATCCATATGTCGTGTGTGAAAAGAACACACATGCAATGACAATGCTGGTTCCATATGTGGTCTGTGAAAAGAACACACATGCAATGACAATGGTGGATCCATATGTGGTTTGTGAAAAGAACACACATGCAATGACACTGGTTGATCCATATGTGGTCTGTGAAAAGAACACACATGAAATGACACTGGTGGAACCATATGTGGTCTGTGAAAAGAACACACATGCAATGACACTGGTGGATCCATATGTGGTCTATGAAAAGAACACACATGCAATTACACTGGTGGATCCAAATGTGGTATGTGAAAAGAACACACATGCAATGACACTGGTTGATCCATATGTGGTCTGTGAAAAGAACACACATGAAATAACACTGGTGATCCATATGTTGTCTGTGAAAAGAACACACATGTAATGACATTGGTAGATCCATATGTGGTCTGTGAAAAGAACACACATGCAATGGCACTGGTGGATCCATATGTGGTGTGTGAGAAGAACACACATGCAATAAACTCTGGTGGATCCATGTGGGGTCTGTGAAAAGGACACACATGCAATGACATTGGTGGATCCATATGTGGTCTGTGAAAAGAACACACATGCAATGACAATGGTGGTTCCACATGTGGTTTGTGAAAAGAACACACATGCAATGACAATGGTGGATCCATATGTGGTTTGTGAAAAGAACACACATGCAATGACCCTGGTTGATCCATATGTGGTCTGTGAAAAGAACACACATGATATAACACTGGTGATCCATATGTGGTCTGTGAAAAGAGCACACATGCATTGACAATTGTGGATCCATATATGGTATGTGAAAAGAACACACATGCAATGACAATTGTGGATCCATATGTGGTCTGTAAAAAGAACACACATGCAATGACACTGGCGGATCCATATGTGGTCTGTGAAAAGAACACACATGCAATGAACTCTGGTGGATCCATGTGGGGTCTGTGAAAAGGACACACATGCAATGACACTGGTGGATCCATATGTGGTCTGTGAAAAGAACACACATGAAATGACTCTATCTGTAGTTAATGAAAAGAACACACATGCAATGACACTAGTGGATCCATATGTGGTCTGTGAAAAGAACACACATGAAATGAACTCTGGTGGTTCCATATGTGGTATGTGAAAAGAACACACATGTAATCACACTGGTGGATCCATATGTGGTCTGTGAAAAGAACACACATGACTGGTGGTTCCAAATGTGGTCTCTGAAAAGAACACACATGCAATGACACTGGTGGATCCATATGTGGTTTGTGAAAAGAACACACATGCAATGACACTGGTGGATCCATATGTGGTCTGTGAAAAGAACACACATGCAATGAACTCTGGTGGATCCATGTGGGGTCTGTGAAAAGCACACACATGCAATGACACTGGTGGATCCATATGTGGTATGTGAAAAAAACACACATGAAATGAATCTAGTTGTGGTTAATGAAGAGAACACACAGGCAATGACACTGGTGGATCCATATGTTGTATGTTAAAAGAACACACATGACTGGTGGTTCCAAATGTGGTCTATGAAAAGAACACACATGCAATGACACTGGTGGATCCATATGTGGTTTGTGAAAAGAACACACATGCAATGACACTGGTGGATCCATATGTGGTCTGTGAAAAGAACACACATGCAATGACAGTGGTGGATCCATATGTGGCCTGTGAAAGAACACACATGAAATGACACTTGTGCATCCATATGTCGTGTGTGAAAAGAACACACATGCAATGACAATGCTGGTTCCATATGTGGTCTGTGAAAAGAACACACATGCAATGACAATGGTGGATCCATATGTGGTTTTCCGAAAAGAACACACATGCAATGACACTGCTTGATCCATATGTGGTCTGTGAAAAGAACACACATGAAATGACACTGGTGGATCCATATGTGGTCTGTGAAAAGAACACACATGCAATGACACTGGTGGATCCATATGTGGTCTATGAAAAGAACACACATGCAATTACACTGGTGGATCCAAATGTGGTATGTGAAAAGAACACACATGCAATGACACTGGTTGATCCATATGTGCTCTGTGAAAAGAACACACATGAAATTACACTGGTGATCCATATGTGGTCTGTGAAAAGAACACACATGTAATGACATTGGTAGATCCATATGTGGTCTGTGAAAAGAACACACATGCAATGGCACTGGTGGATCCATATGTGGTGTGTGAGAAGAACACACATGCAATAAACTCTGGTGGATCCATGTGGGGTCTGTGAAAAGGACACACATGCAATGACATTGGTGGATCCATATGTGGTCTGTGAAAAGAACACACATGCAATGACAATGGTGGTTCCACATGTGGTTTGTGAAAAGAACACACATGCAATGACAATGGTGGATGCATATGTGGTTTGTGAAAAGAACACACATGCAATGACCCTGGTTGATCCATATGTGGTCTGTGAAAAGAACACACATGATATAACACTGGTGATCCATATGTGGTCTGTGAAAAGAGCACACATGCAATGACAATTGTGGATCCATATATGGTATGTGAAAAGAACACACATGCAATGACAATTGTGGATCCATATGTGGTCTGTAAAAAGAACACACATGCAATGACACTGGCGGATCCATATGTGGTCTGTGAAAAGAACACACATGCAATGAACTCTGGTGGATCCATGTGGGGTCTGTGAAAAGGACACACATGCAATGACACTGGTGGATCCATATGTGGTCTGTGAAAAGAACACACATGAAATGACTCTATCTGTAGTTAATGAAAAGAACACACATGCAATGACACTAGTGGATCCATATGTGGTCTGTGAAAAGAACACACATGAAATGAACTCTGGTGGTTCCATATGTGGTATGTGAAAAGAACACACATGTAATCACACTGGTGGATCCATATGTGGTCTGTGAAAAGAACACACATGACTGGTGGTTCCAAATGTGGTCTCTGAAAAGAACACACATGCAATGACACTGGTGGATCCATATGTGGTTTGTGAAAAGAACACACATGCAATGACACTGGTGGATCCATATGTGGTCTGTGAAAAGAACACACATGCAATGAACTCTGGTGGATCCATGTGGGGTCTGTGAAAAGCACACACATGCAATGACACTGGTGGATCCATATGTGGTATGTGAAAAAAACACACATGAAATGAATCTAGTTGTGGTTAATGAAAAGAACACACAGGCAATGACACTGGTGGATCCATATGTTGTATGTTAAAAGAACACACATGACTGGTGGTTCCAAATGTGGTCTATGAAAAGAACACACATGCAATGACACTGGTGGATCCATATGTGGTTTGTGAAAAGAACACACATGCAATGACACTGGTGGATCCATATGTGGTCTGTGAAAAGAACACACATGCAATGACAGTGGTGGATCCATATGTGGCCTGTGAAAGAACACACATGAAATGACACTTGTGCATCCATATGTCGTGTGTGAAAAGAACACACATGCAATGACAATGCTGGTTCCATATGTGGTCTGTGAAAAGAACACACATGCAATGACAATGGTGGATCCATAAGTGGTTTGTGAAAAGAACACACATGCAATGACACTGGTTGATCCATATGTGGTCTGTGAAAAGAACACACATGAAATGACACTGGTGGATCCATATGTGGTCTGTGAAAAGAACACACATGCAATGACACTGGTGGATCCATATGTGGTCTATGAAAAGAACACACATGCAATGACACTGGTGGATCCAAATGTGGTATGTGAAAAGAAAACACATGCAATGACACTGGTTGATCCATATGTGGTCTGTGAAAAGAACACACATGAAATAACACTGGTGATCCATATGTGGTCTGTGAAAAGAACACACATGTAATGACATTGGTAGATCCATATGTGGTCTGTGAAAAGAACACACATGCAACGGCACTGGTGGATCCATATGTGGTGTGTGAGAAGAACACACATGCAATAAACTCTGGTGGATCCATGTGGGGTCTGTGAAAAGGACACACATGCAATGACATTGGTGGATCCATATGTGGTCTGTGAAAAGAACACACATGCAATGACAATGGTGGTTCCACATGTGGTTTGTGAAAAGAACACACATGCAATGACAATGGTGGATCCATATGTGGTTTGTGAAAAGAACACACATGCAATGACACAGGTTGATCCATATGTGGTCTGTGAAAAGAACACACATGAAATAACACTGGTGATCCATATGTGGTCTGTGAAAAGAACACACATGCAATGACATTGGTGGATCCATATGTGGTATGTGAAAAGAACACAAATGCAATGGCACTAGTGGATCCATATGTGGTCTGTAAAAAGAACACACATGCAATGACACTGACGGATCCATATGTGGTCTGTGAAAAGAACACACATGCAATGAACTCTGGTCGATCCATGTGGGGTCTGTGAAAAGGACACACATGCAATGACACTGGTGGATCCATATGTGGTCTGTGAAAAGAACACACATGCAATAACACTAGTGGATCCATATGTGGTCTGTGAAAAGAACACACATGCAATGAACTCTGGTGGTTCCATATGTGGTATGTGAAAAGAACAAACATGTAATCACACTGGTGGATCCATATGTAGTCTATGAAAAGAACACACATGACTGGTGGTTCCAAATGTGGTCTGTGAAAAGAACACACATGCAATGACACTGGTGGATCCATATGTGGTCTGTGAAAAGAACACACATGCAATGACACTGGTGGATCCATATGTGGTCTGTGAAAAGAACACACATGCAATGATAGTGGTGGATCCATATGTGGCATGTGAAAGAACACACATGAAATGACACTTGTGGATCCATATGTGGTCTATGAAAAGAACACACATGCAATGACAATGCTGGTTCCATATGTAGTCTGTGAAAAGAACACACATGCAATGACAATGGTGGATCCATATGTGGTGTGTGAAAAGAACACACATGCAGTGACACTAGTTGATCCATATGTGGTCTGTGAAAAGAACACACATGAAATGACACTGGTGGATCCATATGTGGTATGTGAAAAGAACACACATGCAATGACAATGGTGGATCCATATGTGGTCTATGAAAAGAACACACATGCAATGACACTGGTGGATCCAAATGTGGTCTGTGAAAAGAACACACATGCAATGACACTATTTGATCCATATGTGGTCTGTGAAAAGAACACACATGAAATAACACTGGTGATCCATATGTGGTCTGTGAAAAGAACACACATGTAATGACATTGGTGGATCCATATGTGGTCTGTGAAAAGAACACACATGCAATGGCACTGGTGGATCCATATGTGGTCTGCAAAAAGAACACACGTGCAATCACACTGGTGGATCCATATGTGGTCTGTGAAAAGAACACACATGCAATGAACTCTGGTGGATCCATGTGGGGTCTGTGAAAAGGACACACATGCAATGACATTGGTGGATCCATATGTGGTCTGTGAAAAGAACACACATGCAATGACAATGGTGGTTCCACATGTGGTCTGTGAAAAGAAGACACATGCAATGACAATGGTGGATCATATGTGGTTTGTGAAAATAACACACATGCAATGACACTGGTTGATCCATATGTGGTATGTGAAAAGAACACACATGAAATAACACTGGTGATCCATATGTGGTCTGTGAAAAGAACACACATGCATTGACATTGGTGGATCCATATGTGGTATGTGAAAAGAACACACATGCAATGGCACTAGTGGATCCATACGTGGTCTGTAAAAAGAACACACATGAAATGACACTGGTGGATCCATATGTGGTATGTGAAAAGAACACACATGCATTAAACTCTGGTGGATCCATGTGGGGTCTATGAAAAGGACACACATGCAATGACAATGGTGGATCCATATGTGTTCTGTGAAAAGTACACACATGAAATGACTCTATCTGTGGTTAATGAAAAGAACACACATTCAATGACACTGGTGGATCCATATGTGGTGTGTGAAAAGAACACACATGCAATGAACTCTGGTGGTTCCATATGTGGTATGTGAAAAGAACACACATTCAATCACACTGGTGGATCCATATGTGGTCTGTGAAAAGAACACACATGCAATGATACTGGTGGATTCATATGTGGTTTGTGAAAAGAACACACATGCAATGACACTGGTGGATCCATATGTGGTCTGTGAAAAGAACACACATGCAATGACAGTGGTGGATCCATATGTGGCCTGTGAAAGAACACACATGAAATGACACTTGTGGATCCATATGTGGTCTATGAAAAGAACACACATGCAAGGACAATGCTGGTTCCATATGTGGTCTGTGAAAAGAACACACATGCAATGACAATGGTGGATCCATAAGTGGTTTGTGAAAAGAACACACATGCAATGACACTGGTTGATCCATATGTGGTCTGTGAAAAGAACACACATGAAATGACACTGGTGGATCCATATGTGGTCTGTGAAAAGAACACACATGCAATGACACTGGTGGATCCATATGTGGTCTATGAAAAGAACACACATGCAATGACACTGGTGGATCCAAATGTGGTATGTGAAAAGAAAACACATGCAATGACACTGGTTGATCCATATGTGGTCTGTGAAAAGAACACACATGAAATAACACTGGTGATCCATATGTGGTCTGTGAAAAGAACACACATGTAATGACATTGGTAGATCCATATGTGGTCTGTGAAAAGAACACACATGCAACGGCACTGGTGGATCCATATGTGGTGTGTGAGAAGAACACACATGCAATAAACTCTGGTGGATCCATGTGGGGTCTGTGAAAAGGACACACATGCAATGACATTGGTGGATCCATATGTGGTCTGTGAAAAGAACACACATGCAATGACAATGGTGGTTCCACATGTGGTTTGTGAAAAGAACACACATGCAATGACAATGGTGGATCCATATGTGGTTTGTGAAAAGAACACACATGCAATGACACAGGTTGATCCATATGTGGTCTGTGAAAAGAACACACATGAAATAACACTGGTGATCCATATGTGGTCTGTGAAAAGAACACACATGCAATGACATTGGTGGATCCATATGTGGTATGTGAAAAGAACACAAATGCAATGGCACTAGTGGATCCATATGTGGTCTGTAAAAAGAACACACATGCAATGACACTGACGGATCCATATGTGGTCTGTGAAAAGAACACACATGCAATGAACTCTGGTCGATCCATGTGGGGTCTGTGAAAAGGACACACATGCAATGACACTGGTGGATCCATATGTGGTCTGTGAAAAGAACACACATGCAATAACACTAGTGGATCCATATGTGGTCTGTGAAAAGAACACACATGCAATGAACTCTGGTGGTTCCATATGTGGTATGTGAAAAGAACAAACATGTAATCACACTGGTGGATCCATATGTAGTCTATGAAAAGAACACACATGACTGGTGGTTCCAAATGTGGTCTGTGAAAAGAACACACATGCAATGACACTGGTGGATCCATATGTGGTCTGTGAAAAGAACACACATGCAATGACACTGGTGGATCCATATGTGGTCTGTGAAAAGAACACACATGCAATGATAGTGGTGGATCCATATGTGGCATGTGAAAGAACACACATGAAATGACACTTGTGGATCCATATGTGGTCTATGAAAAGAACACACATGCAATGACAATGCTGGTTCCATATGTAGTCTGTGAAAAGAACACACATGCAATGACAATGGTGGATCCATATGTGGTGTGTGAAAAGAACACACATGCAGTGACACTAGTTGATCCATATGTGGTCTGTGAAAAGAACACACATGAAATGACACTGGTGGATCCATATGTGGTATGTGAAAAGAACACACATGCAATGACAATGGTGGATCCATATGTGGTCTATGAAAAGAACACACATGCAATGACACTGGTGGATCCAAATGTGGTCTGTGAAAAGAACACACATGCAATGACACTATTTGATCCATATGTGGTCTGTGAAAAGAACACACATGAAATAACACTGGTGATCCATATGTGGTCTGTGAAAAGAACACACATGTAATGACATTGGTGGATCCATATGTGGTCTGTGAAAAGAACACACATGCAATGGCACTGGTGGATCCATATGTGGTCTGCAAAAAGAACACACGTGCAATCACACTGGTGGATCCATATGTGGTCTGTGAAAAGAACACACATGCAATGAACTCTGGTGGATCCATGTGGGGTCTGTGAAAAGGACACACATGCAATGACATTGGTGGATCCATATGTGGTCTGTGAAAAGAACACACATGCAATGACAATGGTGGTTCCACATGTGGTCTGTGAAAAGAAGACACATGCAATGACAATGGTGGATCATATGTGGTTTGTGAAAATAACACACATGCAATGACACTGGTTGATCCATATGTGGTATGTGAAAAGAACACACATGAAATAACACTGGTGATCCATATGTGGTCTGTGAAAAGAACACACATGCATTGACATTGGTGGATCCATATGTGGTATGTGAAAAGAACACACATGCAATGGCACTAGTGGATCCATACGTGGTCTGTAAAAAGAACACACATGAAATGACACTGGTGGATCCATATGTGGTATGTGAAAAGAACACACATGCATTAAACTCTGGTGGATCCATGTGGGGTCTATGAAAAGGACACACATGCAATGACAATGGTGGATCCATATGTGTTCTGTGAAAAGTACACACATGAAATGACTCTATCTGTGGTTAATGAAAAGAACACACATTCAATGACACTGGTGGATCCATATGTGGTGTGTGAAAAGAACACACATGCAATGAACTCTGGTGGTTCCATATGTGGTATGTGAAAAGAACACACATTCAATCACACTGGTGGATCCATATGTGGTCTGTGAAAAGAACACACATGCAATGATACTGGTGGATTCATATGTGGTTTGTGAAAAGAACACACATGCAATGACACTGGTGGATCCATATGTGGTCTGTGAAAAGAACACACATGCAATGACAGTGGTGGATCCATATGTGGCCTGTGAAAGAACACACATGAAATGACACTTGTGGATCCATATGTGGTCTATGAAAAGAACACACATGCAAGGACAATGCTGGTTCCATATGTGGTCTGTGAAAAGAACACACATGCAATGACAATGGTGGATCCATATGTAGTTTGTGAAAAGAACACACATGCAATCACACTAGTTGATCCATATGTGGTCTGTGAAAAGAACACACATGAAATGACACTAGTGGATCCATATGTGGTCTGTGAAAAGAACACACATGCAATGACACTGGTGGATCCATATGTGGTCTATGAAAAGAACACACATGCAATGACACTTGTGGATCCAAATGTGGTCTGTGAAAAGAACACACATGCAATGACACTGGTTGATCCATATGTGGTCTGTGAAAAGAACACACATGAAATAACACTGGTGATCCATATGAGGTCTGTGAAAAGAACACACATGTATTGACATTGGTGGATCCATATGTGGTCTGTGAAAATAACACACATGCAATGGCACTGGTGGATCCATATGTGGTCTATAAAAAGAACACACATGCAATGACACTGGTGGATCCATATGTGGTCTGTGAAAAGAACACACATGCAATGAACTCTGGTGGATCCATGTGGCGTCTGTGAAAAGGACACACATGCAATGACACTGGTGGATCCATAGGTGGTATGTGAAAAGAACACACATGAAATGAATCTAGTTGTGGTTAATGAAAAGAACACACATGCAATGACACTGGTGGATCCATATGTTGTATGTTAAAAGAACACACATGCAATGAACTCTGGTGGTTCCATATGTGGTATGTGAAAAGAACACACATGCAAACACACTGGTAGATCCATATGTGGTTTGTGAAAAGAACACACATGAAATGTCACCGGTGGTTCCAAATGTGGTCTGTGAAAATAACACACATGCAATGACACTGGTGGATCCATATGTGGTCTGTGAAAAGAACACAAATGCAATGACACTGGTGGATCCAAATGTGGTCTATTAAAAGAACACACATACAATAACACTTGTGGATCCATATGTGGTCTGTGAAAAGAACACACATGCAATGAACTCTGGTGGATCCATATGGGATCAGTGAAAAGAACACACATGCAATGCTCTAGCTATGGTTAATGAAAAGAACACACATGCAATGAACTTTAGTGGATCCATACGTGGTCTGCGAAAAGAACAAACATTTCAATGACACTGGTGGATCCATATGTGGTCTATGAAAAGAACAAACATTTCAATGACACTGGTGGATCCATATATGGTCTATGAAAAGAACACACATGCAATGACATTGGTGGATCCATATGTGGTCTATGAAAAGAACACACATGCAATGACAATGGTGGTTCCACTTGTGGTTTGTGAAAAGAAAACACATGCAATGACAATGGTGGATCCATATGTGGTTTGTGAAAAGAACACACATGCAATGACACTGGTTGATCCATATGTGGTCTGTGAAAAGAACACACATGAAATAACACTGGTGATCCATATGTGGTCTGTGAAAAGAGCACACATGCAATGACAATTGTGGATCCATATGTGGTATGTGAAAAGAACACACATGCAATGGCACTAGTGGATCCATATGTGGTCTGTAAAAAGAACACACATGCAATGACACTGGCGGATCCATATGTGGTCTGTGAAAAGAACACACATGCAATGAACTCTGGTGGATCCATGTGGGGTCTGTGAAAAGTACACACATGCAATGACACTGGTGGATCCATATGTGGTCTGTGAAAAGAACACACATGAAATGACTCTATCTGTAGTTAATGAAAAGAACACACATGCAATGACACTAGTGGATCCATATGTGGTCTGTGAAAAGAACACATATGAAATGAACTCTGGTGGTTCCATATGTGGTATGTGAAAAGAACACACATGTAATCACACTGGTGGATCCATATGTGGTATGTGAAAAGAACACACATGACTGGTGGTTCCAAATGTGGTCTCTGAAAAGAACACACATGCAATGACACTGGTGGATCCATATGTGGTTTGTGAAAAGAACACACATGCAATGACACTGGTGGATCCATATGTGGTCTGTGAAAAGAACACACATGCAATGACAGTGGTGGATCCATATGTGGCCTGTGAAAGAACACACATGAAATGACACTTGTGCATCCATATGTGGTGTGTGAAAAGAACACACATGCAATGACAATGTTGGTTCCATATGTGGTCTGTGAAAAGAACACGCATGCAATGACAATGGTGGATCCATATGTCGTTTGTGAAAAGAACACACATGCAATGACACTGGTTGATCCATATGTGGTCTGTGAAAAGAACACACATGAAATGACACTTGTGGATCCATATGTGGTCTGTGAAAAGAACACACATCCAATGACACTGGTGGATCCATATGTGGTCTATGAAAAGAAAACACATGCAATGACACTGGTGGATCCAAATGTGGTATGTGAAAAGAACACACATGCAATGACAATGGTGGATCCATATGTGGTTTGTGAAAAGAACACACATGCAATGACCCTGGTTGATCCATATGTGGTCTGTGAAAAGAACACACATGATATAACACTGGTGATCCATATGTGGTCTGTGAAAAGAGCACACATGCAATGACAATTGTGGATCCATATATGGTATGTGAAAAGAACACACATGCAATGACAATGGTGGATCCATACGTGGTGTGTGAAAAGAACACACATGCAATGACACTGGTTGATCCATATGTGGTCTGTGAAAAGAACACACATGAAATGACACTGGTGGATCCATATGTGGTATGTGAAAAGAACACACATGCAATGACACTGGTGGATCCATATGTGGTCTATGAAAAGAACACACATGCAATGACACTGGTGGATCCAAATGTGGTCTATGAAAAGAACACACATGCAATGACACTGGTTGATCCGTATGTGGTCTGTGAAAAGAACACACATGAAATAACACTGGTGATCCATATGTGGTCTGTGAAAAGAACACACATGTAATGACATTGGTTGATCCATATGTGGTATGTGAAAAGAACACACATGCAATGGCACTGGTGGATCCATATGTGGTCTGCAAAAAGAACACACGTGCAATCACACTGGTGGATCCATATGTGGTCTGTGAAAAGAACACACATGCAATGAACTCTGGTGTATCCATGTGGGGTCTGTGAAAAGAACACACATGCAAAGACAATGGTGGTTCCACATGTGGTCTGTGAAAAGAACACACATGCAATGACAATGGTGGATCCATATGTGGTTTGTGAAAATAACACACATGCAATGACACTGGTTGATCCATATGTGGTCTGTAAAAAGAACACACATGAAATAACACTGGTGATCCATATGTGGTCTGTGAAAAGAACACACATGTAGTGACATTGGTGGATCAATATGTGATATGTGAAAAGAACACACATGCAATGGCACTAGTGGATCCATACGTGGTCTGTAAAAAGAACACACATGAAATGACACTAGTGGATCCATATGTGGTATGTGAAAAGAACACACATGCAATAAACTCTGGTGGATCCATGTGGGGTCTATGAAAAGGACACACATGCAATGACACTGGTGGATCCATATGTGGTCTGTGAAAAGAACACACATGAAATGACTCTATCTGTGGTTAATGAAAAGAACACACATTCAATGACACTGGTGGATCCATATGTGGTCTGTGAAAAGAACACACATGCACTGAACTCTGGTGGTTCCATATGTGGTATGTGAAAAGAACACACATGTAATCACACTGGTGGATCCATATGTGGTCTATGAAAATAACACACATGAAATGTCACTCGTGGTTCCAAATGTGGTCTATGAAAAGAACACTCATGCAACACTGGTCTGCGAAAAGAACACACATGCAATGAACTCTGGTGGTTCCATATGTGGTATGTGAAAAGAACACACATGCAATGAACTCTGGTGGATCCATGTGGGGTCTGTGAAAAGGACACACATGCAATGACACTGGTGGATCCATATGTGGTATGTGAAAAGAACACACATGAAATGACTCTAGTTGTGGTTAATGAAAAGAACACAGATGCAATGACACTGGTGGATCCATATCAGGTCTATTAAAAGAACACACATGCAATGAACTCTGGTGGTTCCATATGTGGTATGTGAAAAGAACACACATGCAATCACACTGGTGGATCCATATGTGGTCTATGAATAGAACACACATGAAATGTCACTCGTGGTTCCAAATGTGGTCTGTGAAAAGAACACTCATGCAACATTGGTGGTTCCATATGTGTTCTGTGAAAAGAACACACATGCAATGACACTGGTGGATCCATATGTGGCCTGTGAAAGAACTCACATGTAATGACACTTGTGGATCCATATGTGGTCTGTGAAAACAACACACATGCAATGACAATGCTGGTTCCATATGTGGTCTATGAAAAGAACACACATGCAATGACAATGGTGGATCCATATGTGGTTTGTGAAAAGAACACACATGCAATGACACTGGTGGATCCATATGTGGTCTGTGAAAAGAACACACATAAAATGACACTGGTAGATCCATATGTGGTTTGTGAAATAACACACATGTAATGAAAATAGTGGATCCAAATGTTGTGTGTGAAAAGAACACACATGCAATGAACTCTGATGGACCCATATGGGGTCTGTGAAAAGAACACACATGCATTGACTCTAGCCGTGGTTAATGAAAAGAACACGCATGCAATGAGCTCTGGTGGATCCATATGTGGTCTATGAAAATAACACACATGAAATGACACTGGTTGATCCATATGTGGTCTGTGAAAAGAACACACATGAAATAACATTGGTGGATCCATATGTGGTCTATGAAAAGAACACACATGCAATGACACTGGTGGATCCATATGTGGTATGTAAAAATAACACACATGCAATGACACTGGTGGATCCATATGTGGTCTCTGAAAAGAACACACATGCAATGAACTCTGGTGGATCCATATGGGGTCTGTGAAAAGAACACACATGCAAAGACACTAGTGGATCCATATGTGGTCTGTGAAAAGAACACACATGCAATGACACTGGTGGATCCATATGTGGTCTATGAAAAGAACACACATGCAATGACACTGGTATATCCATATGTGGTCTGTGAAAAGAACACACATGCAATGACACTGGTGGATCCAAATGTGGTCTATTAAAAGAACACACATGCAATAACACTTGTGGATCCATATGTGGTCTGTGAAAAGAACACACATGCAATGAACTCTGGTGGATCCATATGGGATCTGTGAAAAGAACACACATGCAATGCTCTAGCTGTGGTTAATGAAAAGAACACACATGCAATGAACTTTAGTGGATCCATATGTGGTCTGTGAAAAGAACAAACATTTCAATGACACTGGTGGATCCATATGTAGTCTATGAAAAGAACACACATGCAATAAACTCTGGTGGATCCATGTGGGGTCTGTGAAAAGGACACACATGCAATGACATTGGTGGATCCATATGTGGTCTGTGAAAAGAACACACATGCAATGACAATGGTGGTTCCACATGTGGTTTGTGAAAAGAACACACATGCAATGACAATGGTGGATCCATATGTGGTTTGTGAAAAGAACACACATGCAATGACCCTGGTTGATCCATATGTGGTCTGTGAAAAGAACACACATGATATAACACTGGTGATCCATATGTGGTCTGTGAAAAGAGCACACATGCAATGACAATTGTGGATCCATATATGGTATGTGAAAAGAACACACATGCAATGACAATTGTGGATCCATATGTGGTCTGTAAAAAGAACACACATGCAATGACACTGGCGGATCCATATGTGGTCTGTGAAAAGAACACACATGCAATGAACTCTGGTGGATCCATGTGGGGTCTGTGAAAAGGACACACATGCAATGACACTGGTGGATCCATATGTGGTCTGTGAAAAGAACACACATGAAATGACTCTATCTGTAGTTAATGAAAACAACACACATGCAATGACACTAGTGGATCCATATGTGGTCTGTGAAAAGAACACACATGAAATGAACTCTGGTGGTTCCATATGTGGTATGTGAAAAGAACACACATGTAATCACACTGGTGGATCCATATGTGGTCTGTGAAAAGAACACACATGACTGGTGGTTCCAAATGTGGTCTCTGAAAAGAACACACATGCAATGACACTGGTGGATCCATATGTGGTTTGTGAAAACAACACACATGCAATGACACTGGTGGATCCATATGTGGTCTGTGAAAAGAACACACATGCAATGAACTCTGGTGGATCCATGTGGGGTCTGTGAAAAGCACACACATGCAATGACACTGGTGGATCCATATGTGGTATGTGAAAAAAACACACATGAAATGAATCTAGTTGTGGTTAATGAAAAGAACACACAGGCAATGACACTGGTGGATCCATATGTTGTATGTTAAAAGAACACACATGACTGGTGGTTCCAAATGTGGTCTATGAAAAGAACACACATGCAATGACACTAGTGGATCCATATGTGGTTTGTGAAAAGAACACACATGCAATGACACTGGTGGATCCATATGTGGTCTGTGAAAAGAACACACATGCAATGACAGTGGTGGATCCATATGTGGCCTGTGAAAGAACACACATGAAATGACACTTGTGCATCCATATGTCGTGTGTGAAAAGAACACACATGCAATGACAATGCTGGTTCCATATGTGGTCTGTGAAAAGAACACACATGCAATGACAATGGTGGATCCATATGTGGTTTGTGAAAAGAACACACATGCAATGACACTGGTTGATCCATATGTGGTCTGTGAAAAGAACACACATGAAATGACACTGGTGGATCCATATGTGGTCTGTGAAAAGAACACACATGCAATGACACTGGTGGATCCATATGTGGTCTATGAAAAGAACACACATGCAATTACACTGGTGGATCCAAATGTGGTATGTGAAAAGAACACACATGCAATGACACTGGTTGATCCATATGTGGTCTGTGAAAAGAACACACATGAAATAACACTGGTGATCCATATGTGGTCTGTGAAAAGAACACACATGTAATGACATTGGTAGATCCATATGTGGTCTGTGAAAAGAACACACATGCAATGGCACTGGTGGATCCATATGTGGTGTGTGAGAAGAACACACATGCAATAAACTCTGGTGGATCCATGTGGGGTCTGTGAAAAGGACACACATGCAATGACATTGGTGGATCCATATGCGGTCTGTGAAAAGAACACACATGCAATGACAATGGTGGTTCCACATGTGGTTTGTGAAAAGAACACACATGCAATGACAATGGTGGATCCATATGTGGTTTGTGAAAAGAACACACATGCAATGACCCTGGTTGATCCATATGTGGTCTGTGAAAAGAACACACATGATATAACACTGGTGATCCATATGTGGTCTGTGAAAAGAGCACACATGCAATGACAATTGTGGATCCATATATGGTATGTGAAAAGAACACACATGCAATGACAATTGTGGATCCATATGTGGTCTGTAAAAAGAACACACATGCAATGACACTGGCGGATCCATATGTGGTCTGTGAAAAGAACACACATTGAATGAACTCTGGTGGATCCATGTGGGGTCTGTGAAAAGGACACACATGCAATGACACTGGTGGATCCATATGTGGTCTGTGAAAAGAACACACATGAAATGACTCTATCTGTAGTTAATGAAAAGAACACACATGCAATGACACTAGTGGATCCATATGTGGTCTGTGAAAAGAACACACATGAAATGAACTCTGGTGGTTCCATATGTGGTATGTGAAAAGAACACACATGTAATCACACTGGTGGATCCATATGTGGTATGTGAAAAGAACACACATGACTGGTGGTTCCAAATGTGGTCTCTGAAAAGAACACACATGCAATGACACTGGTGGATCCATATGTGGTTTGTGAAAAGAACACACATGCAATGACACTGGTGGATCCATATGTGGTCTGTGAAAAGAACACACATGAAATGAACTCTGGTGGATCCATGTGGGGTCTGTGAAAAGCACACACATGCAATGACACTGGTGGATCCATATGTGGTATGTGAAAAAAACACACATGAAATGAATCTAGTTGTGGTTAATGAAAAGAACACACAGGCAATGACACTGGTGGATCCATATGTTGTATGTTAAAAGAACACACATGACTGGTGGTTCCAAATGTGGTCTATGAAAAGAACACACATGCAATGACACTGGTGGATCCATATGTGGTTTGTGAAAAGAACACACATGCAATGACACTGGTGGATCCATATGTGGTCTGTGAAAAGAACACACATGCAATGACAGTGGTGGATCCATATGTGGCCTGTGAAAGAACACACATGAAATGACACTTGTGCATCCATATGTCGTGTGTGAAAAGAACACACATGCAATGACAATGCTGGTTCCATATGTGGTCTGTGAAAAGAACACACATGCAATGACAATGGTGGATCCATATGTGGTTTGTGAAAAGAACACACATGCAATGACACTGGTTGATCCATATGTGGTCTGTGAAAAGAACACACATGAAATGACACTGGTAGATCCATATGTGGTCTGTGAAAAGAACACACATGCAATGACACTGGTGGATCCATATGTGGTCTATGAAAAGAACACACATGCAATTACACTGGTGGATCCAAATGTGGTATGTGAAAAGAACACACATGCAATGACACTGGTTGATCCATATGTGGTCTGTGAAAAGAACACACATGAAATTACACTGGTGATCCATATGTGGTCTGTGAAAAGAACACACATGTAATGACATTGGTAGATCCATATGTGGTCTGTGAAAAGAACACACATGCAATGGCACTGGTGGATCCATATGTGGTGTGTGAGAAGAACACACATGCAATAAACTCTGGTGGATCCATGTGGGGTCTGTGAAAAGGACACACATGCAATGACATTGGTGGATCCATATGTGGTCTGTGAAAAGAACACACATGCAATGACAATGGTGGTTCCACATGTGGTTTGTGAAAAGAACACACATGCAATGACAATGGTGGATCCATATGTGGTTTGTGAAAAGAACACACATGCAATGACCCTGGTTGATCCATATGTGGTCTGTGAAAAGAACACACATGATATAACACTAGTGATCCATATGTGGTCTGTGAAAAGAGCACACATGCAATGACAATTGTGGATCCATATATGGTATGTGAAAAGAACACACATGCAATGACAATTGTGGATCCATATGTGGTCTGTAAAAAGAACACACATGCAATGACACTGGCGGATCCATATGTGGTCTGTGAAAAGAACACACATGCAATGAACTCTGGTGGATCCATGTGGGGTCTGTGAAAAGGACACACATGCAATGACACTGGTGGATCCATATGTGGTCTGTGAAAAGAACACACATGAAATGACTCTATCTGTAGTTAATGAAAAGAACACACATGCAATGACACTAGTGGATCCATATGTGGTCTGTGAAAAGAACACACATGAAATGAACTCTGGTGGTTCCATATGTGGTATGTGAAAAGAACACACATGTAATCACACTGGTGGATCCATATGTGGTATGTGAAAAGAACACACATGACTGGTGGTTCCAAATGTGGTCTCTGAAAAGAACACACATGCAATGACACTGGTGGATCCATATGTGGTTTGTGAAAAGAAAACACATGCAATGACACTGGTGGATCCATATGTGGTCTGTGAAAAGAACACACATGCAATGAACTCTGGTGGATCCATGTGGGGTCTGTGAAAAGCACACACATGCAATGACACTGGTGGATCCATATGTGGTATGTGAAAAAAACACACATGAAATGAATCTAGTTGTGGTTAATGAAAAGAACACACAGGCAATGACACTGGTGGATCCATATGTTGTATGTTAAAAGAACACACATGACTGGTGGTTCCAAATGTGGTCTATGAAAAGAACACACATGCAATGACACTGGTGGATCCATATGTGGTTTGTGAAAAGAACACATATGCAATGACACTGGTGGATCCATATGTGGTCTGTGAAAAGAACACACATGCAATGACAGTGGTGGATCCATATGTGGCCTGTGAAAGAACACACATGAAATGACACTTGTGCATCCATATGTCGTGTGTGAAAAGAACACACATGCAATGACAATGCTGGTTCCATATGTGGTCTGTGAAAAGAACACACATGCAATGACAATGGTGGATCCATATGTGGTTTGTGAAAAGAACACACATGCAATGACACTGGTTGATCCATATGTGGTCTGTGAAAAGAACACACATGAAATGACACTGGTGGATCCATATGTGGTCTGTGAAAAGAACACACATGCAATGACACTGGTGGATCCATATGTGGTCTATGAAAAGAACACACATGGAATTACACTGGTGGATCCAAATGTGGTATGTGAAAAGAACACACATGCAATGACACTGGTTGATCCATATGTGGTCTGTGAAAAGAACACACATGAAATTACACTGGTGATCCATATGTGGTCTGTGAAAAGAACACACAATTAATGACATTGGTAGATCCATATGTGGTCTGTGAAAAGAACACACATGCAATGGCACTGGTGGATCCATATGTGGTGTGTGAGAAGAACACACATGCAATAAACTCTGGTGGATCCATGTGGGGTCTGTGAAAAGTACACACATGCAATGACATTGGTGGATCCATATGTGGTCTGTGAAAAGAACACACATGCAATGACAATGGTGGTTCCACATGTGGTTTGTGAAAAGAACACACATGCAATGACAATGGTGGATCCATATGTGGTTTGTGAAAAGAACACACATGCAATGACCCTGGTTGATCCATATGTGGTCTGTGAAAAGAACACACATGATATAACACTGGTGATCCATATGTGGTCTGTGAAAAGAGCACACATGCAATGACAATTGTGGATCCATATATGGTATGTGAAAAGAACACACATGCAATGACAATTGTGGATCCATATGTGGTCTATAAAAAGAACACACATGCAATGACACTGGCGGATCCATATGTGGTCTGTGAAAAGAACACACATGCAATGAACTCTGGTGGATCCATGTGGGGTCTGTGAAAAGGACACACATGCAATGACACTGGTGGATCCATATGTGGTCTGTGAAAAGAACACACATGAAATGACTCTATCTGTAGTTAATGAAAAGAACACACATGCAATGACACTAGTGGATCCATATGTGGTCTGTGAAAAGAACACACATGAAATGAACTCTGGTGGTTCCATATGTGGTATGTGAAAAGAACACACATGTAATCACACTGGTGGATCCATATGTGGTCTGTGAAAAGAACACACATGACTGGTGGTTCCAAATGTGGTCTCTGAAAAGAACACACATGCAATGACACTGGTGGATCCATATGTGGTTTGTGAAAAGAACACACATGCAATGACACTGGTGGATCCATATGTGGTCTGTGCAAAGAACACACATGCAATGAACTCTGGTGGATCCATGTGGGGTCTGTGAAAAGCACACACATGCAATGACACTGGTGGATCCATATGTGGTATGTGAAAAAAACACACATGAAATGAATCTAGTTGTGGTTAATGAAAAGAACACACATGCAATGACACTGGTGGATCCATATGTTGTATGTTAAAAGAACACACATGACTGGTGGTTCCAAATGTGGTCTATGAAAAGAACACACATGCAATGACACTGGTGGATCCATATGTGGTTTGTGAAAAGAACACACATGCAATGACACTGGTGGATCCATATGTGGTCTGTGAAAAGAACACACATGCAATGACAGTGGTGGATCCATATGTGGCCTATGAAAGAACACACATGAAATGACACTTGTGCATCCATATGTCGTGTGTGAAAAGAACACACATGCAATGACAATGCTGGTTCCATATGTGGTCTGTGAAAAGAACACACATGCAATGACAATGGTGGATCCAATTGTGGTTTGTGAAAAGAACACACATGCAATGACACTGGTTGATCCATATGTGGTCTGTGAAAAGAACACACATGAAATGACAGTGGTGGATCCATATGTGGTCTGTGAAAAGAACACACATGCAATGACACTGGTGGATCCATATGTGGTCTATGAAAAGAACACACATGCAATTACACTGGTGGATCCAAATGTGGTATGTGAAAAGAACACACATGCAATGACACTGGTTGATCCATATGTGGTCTGTGAAAAGAACACACATGAAATAACACTGGTGATCCATATGTGGTCTGTGAAAAGAACACACATGTAATGACATTGGTAGATCCATATGTGGTCTGTGAAAAGAACACACATGCAATGGCACTGGTGGATCCATATGTGGTGTGTGAGAAGAACACACATGCAATAAACTCTGGTGGATCCATGTGGGGTCTGTGAAAAGGACACACATGCAATGACATTGGTGGATCCATATGTGGTCTGTGAAAAGAACACACATGCAATGACAATGGTGGTTCCACATGTGGTTTGTGAAAAGAACACACATGCAATGACAATGGTGGATCCATATGTGGTTTGTGAAAAGAACACACATGCAATGACCCTGGTTGATCCATATGTGGTCTGTGAAAAGAACACACATGATATAACACTGGTGATCCATATGTGGTCTGTGAAAAGAGCACACATGCAATGACAATTGTGGATCCATATATGGTATGTGAAAAGAACACACATGCAATGACAATTGTGGATCCATATGTGGTCTGTAAAAAGAACACACATGCAATGACACTGGCGGATCCATATGTGGTCTGTGAAAAGAACACACATGCAATGAACTCTGGTGGATCCATGTGGGGTCTGTGAAAAGGACACACATGCAATGACACTGGTGGATCCATATGTGGTCTATGAAAAGAACACACATGAAATGACTCTATCTGTAGTTAATGAAAAGAACACACATGCAATGACACTAGTGGATCCATATGTGGTCTATGAAAAGAACACACATGAAATGAACTCTGGTGGTTCCATATGTGGTATGTGAAAAGAACACACATGTAATCACACTGGTGGATCCATATGTGGTCTGTGAAAAGAACACACATGACTGGTGGTTCCAAATGTGGTCTCTGAAAAGAACACACATGCAATGACACTGGTGGATCCATATGTGGTTTGTGAAAAGAACACACATGCAATGACACTGGTGGATCCATATGTGGTCTGTGAAAAGAACACACATGCAATGAACTCTGGTGGATCCATGTGGGGTCTGTGAAAAGCACACACATGCAATGACACTGGTGGATCCATATGTGGTATGTGAAAAAAACACACATGAAATGAATCTAGTTGTGGTTAATGAAAAGAACACACAGGCAATGACACTGGTGGATCCATATGTTGTATGTTAAAAGAACACACATGAATGGTGGTTCCAAATGTGGTCTATGAAAAGAACACACATGCAATGACACTGGTGGATCCATATGTGGTTTGTGAAAAGAACACACATGCAATGACACTGGTGGATCCATATGTGGTCTGTGAAAAGAACACACATGCAATGACAGTGGTGGATCCATATGTGGCCTGTGAAAGAACACACATGAAATGACACTTGTGCATCCATATGTCGTGTGTGAAAAGAACACACATGCAATGACAATGCTGGTTCCATATGTGGTCTGTGAAAAGAACACACATGCAATGAAAATGGTGGATCCATAAGTGGTTTGTGAAAAGAACACACATGCAATGACACTGGTTAATCCATATGTGGTCTGTGAAAAGAACACACATGAAATGACACTGGTGGATCCATATGTGGTCTGTGAAAAGAACACACATGCAATGACACTGGTGGATCCATATGTGGTCTATGAAAAGAACACACATGCAATGACACTGGTGGATCCAAATGTGGTATGTGAAAAGAAAACACATGCAATGACACTGGTTGATCCATATGTGGTCTGTGAAAAGAACACACATGAAATAACACTGGTGATCCATATGTGGTCTGTGAAAAGAACACACATGTAATGACATTGGTAGATCCATATGTGGTCTGTGAAAAGAACACACATGCAACAGCACTGGTGGATCCATATGTGGTGTGTGAGAAGAACACACATGCAATAAACTCTGGTGGATCCATGTGGGGTCTGTGAAAAGGACACACATGCAATGACATTGGTGGATCCATATGTGGTCTGTGAAAAGAACACACATGCAATGACAATGGTGGTTCCACATGTGGTTTGTGAAAAGAACACACATGCAATGACAATGGTGGATCCATATGTGGTTTGTGAAAAGAACACACATGCAATGACACAGGTTGATCCATATGTGGTCTGTGAAAAGAACACACATGAAATAACACTGGTGATCCATATGTGGTCTGTGAAAAGAACACACATGCAATGACATTGGTGGATCCATATGTGGTATGTGAAAAGAACACAAATGCAATGGCACTAGTGGATCCATATGTGGTCTGTAAAAAGAACACACATGCAATGACACTGGCGGATCCATATGTGGTCTGTGAAAAGAACACACATGCAATGAACTCTGGTCGATCCATGTGGGGTCTGTGAAAAGGACACACATGCAATGACACTGGTGGATCCATATGTGGTCTGTGAAAAGAACACACATGCAACGGCACTGGTGGATCCATATGTGGTGTGTGAGAAGAACACACATGCAATAAACTCTGGTGGATCCATGTGGGGTCTGTGAAAAGGACACACATGCAATGACATTGGTGGATCCATATGTGGTCTGTGAAAAGAACACACATGCAATGACAATGGTGGTTCCACATGTGGTTTGTGAAAAGAACACACATGCAATGACAATGGTGGATCCATATGTGGTTTGTGAAAAGAACACACATGCAATGACCCTGGTTGATCCATATGTGGTCTGTGAAAAGAACACACATGATATAACACTGGTGATCCATATGTGGTCTGTGAAAAGAGCACACATGCAATGACAATTGTGGATCCATATATGGTATGTGAAAAGAACACACATGCAATGACAATTGTGGATCCATATGTGGTCTGTAAAAAGAACACACATGCAATGACACTGGCGGATCCATATGTGGTCTGTGAAAAGAACACACATGCAATGAACTCTGGTGGATCCATGTGGGGTCTGTGAAAAGGACACACATGCAATGACACTGGTGGATCCATATGTGGTCTGTGAAAAGAACACACATGAAATGACTCTATCTGTAGTTAATGAAAAGAACACACATGCAATGACACTAGTGGATCCATATGTGGTCTATGAAAAGAACACACATGAAATGAACTCTGGTGGTTCCATATGTGGTATGTGAAAAGAACACACATGTAATCACACTGGTGGATCCATATGTGGTCTGTGAAAAGAACACACATGACTGGTGGTTCCAAATGTGGTCTCTGAAAAGAACACACATGCAATGACACTGGTGGATCCATATGTGGTTTGTGAAAAGAACACACATGCAATGACACTGGTGGATCCATATGTGGTCTGTGAAAAGAACACACATGCAATGAACTCTGGTGGATCCATGTGGGGTCTGTGAAAAGCACACACATGCAATGACACTGGTGGATCCATATGTGGTATGTGAAAAAAAAACACATGAAATGAATCTAGTTGTGGTTAATGAAAAGAACACACAGGCAATGACACTGGTGGATCCATATGTTGTATGTTAAAAGAACACACATGAATGGTGGTTCCAAATGTGGTCTATGAAAAGAACACACATGCAATGACACTGGTGGATCCATATGTGGTTTGTGAAAAGAACACACATGCAATGACACTGGTGGATCCATATGTGGTCTGTGAAAAGAACACACATGCAATGACAGTGGTGGATCCATATGTGGCCTGTGAAAGAACACACATGAAATGACACTTGTGCATCCATATGTCGTGTGTGAAAAGAACACACATGCAATGACAATGCTGGTTCCATATGTGGTCTGTGAAAAGAACACACATGCAATGAAAATGGTGGATCCATAAGTGGTTTGTGAAAAGAACACACATGCAATGACACTGGTTAATCCATATGTGGTCTGTGAAAAGAACACACATGAAATGACACTGGTGGATCCATATGTGGTCTGTGAAAAGAACACACATGCAATGACACTGGTGGATCCATATGTGGTCTATGAAAAGAACACACATGCAATGACACTGGTGGATCCAAATGTGGTATGTGAAAAGAAAACACATGCAATGACACTGGTTGATCCATATGTGGTCTGTGAAAAGAACACACATGAAATAACACTGGTGATCCATATGTGGTCTGTGAAAAGAACACACATGTAATGACATTGGTAGATCCATATGTGGTCTGTGAAAAGAACACACATGCAATGGCACTGGTGGATCCATATGTGGTGTGTGAGAAGAACACACATGCAATAAACTCTGGTGGATCCATGTGGGGTCTGTAAAAAGGACACACATGCAATGACATTGGTGGATCCATATGTGGTCTGTGAAAAGAACACACATGCAATGACAATGGTGGTTCCACATGTGGTTTGTGAAAAGAACACACATGCAATGACAATGGTGGATCCATATGTGGTTTGTGAAAAGAACACACATGCAATGACACAGGTTGATCCATATGTGGTCTGTGAAAAGAACACACATGAAATAACACTGGTGATCCATATGTGGTCTGTGAAAAGAACACACATGCAATGACATTGGTGGATCCATATGTGGTATGTGAAAAGAACACAAATGCAATGGCACTAGTGGATCCATATGTGGTCTGTAAAAAGAACACACATGCAATGACACTGGCGGATCCATATGTGGTCTGTGAAAAGAACACACATGCAATGAACTCTGGTCGATCCATGTGGGGTCTGTGAAAAGGACACACATGCAATGACACTGGTGGATCCATATGTGGTCTGTGAAAAGAACACACATGCAATAACACTAGTGGATCCATATGTGGTCTGTGAAAAGAACACACATGCAATGACACTGGTGGATCCATATGTGGTCTGTGAAAAGAACACACATGAAATGACTCTATCTGTAGTTAATGAAAAGAACACACATGCAATGACACTAGTGGATCCATATGTGGTCTGTGAAAAGAACACACATGAAATGAACTCTGGTGGTTCCATATGTGGTATGTGAAAAGAACACACATGTAATCACACTGGTGGATCCATATGTGGTCTGTGAAAAGAACACACATGACTGGTGGTTCCAAATGTGGTCTCTGAAAAGAACACACATGCAATGACACTGGTGGATCCATATGTGGTTTGTGAAAAGAACACACATGCAATGACACTGGTGGATCCATATGTGGTCTGTGAAAAGAACACACATGCAATGAACTCTGGTGGATCCATGTGGGGTCTGTGAAAAGCACACACATGCAATGACACTGGTGGATCCATATGTGGTATGTGAAAAAAACACACATGAAATGAATCTAGTTGTGGTTAATGAAAAGAACACACATGCAATGACACTGGTGGATCCATATGTTGTATGTTAAAAGAACACACATGACTGGTGGTTCCAAATGTGGTCTATGAAAAGAACACACATGCAATGACACTGGTGGATCCATATGTGGTTTGTGAAAAGAACACACATGCAATGACACTGGTGGATCCATATGTGGTCTGTGAAAAGAACACACATGCAATGACAGTGGTGGATCCATATGTGGCCTGTGAAAGAACACACATGAAATGACACTTGTGCATCCATATGTCGTGTGTGAAAAGAACACACATGCAATGACAATGCTGGTTCCATATGTGGTCTGTGAAAAGAACACACATGCAATGACAATGGTGGATCCATATGTGGTTTGTGAAAAGAACACACATGCAATGACACTGGTTGATCCATATGTGGTCTGTGAAAAGAACACACATGAAATGACACTGGTGGATCCATATGTGGTCTGTGAAAAGAACACACATGCAATGACACTGGTGGATCCATATGTGGTCTATGAAAAGAACACACATGCAATTACACTGGTGGATCCAAATGTGGTATGTGAAAAGAACACACATGCAATGACACTGGTTGATCCATATGTGGTCTGTGAAAAGAACACACATGAAATAACACTGGTGATCCATATGTGGTCTGTGAAAAGAACACACATGTAATGACATTGGTAGATCCATATATGGTCTGTGAAAAGAACACACATGCAATGGCACTGGTGGATCCATATGTGGTGTGTGAGAAGAACACACATGCAATAAACTCTGGTGGATCCATGTGGGGTCTGTGAAAAGGACACACATGCAATGACATTGGTGGATCCATATGTGGTCTGTGAAAAGAACACACATGCAATGACAATGGTGGTTCCACATGTGGTTTGTGAAAAGAACACACATGCAATGACAATGGTGGATCCATATGTGGTTTGTGAAAAGAACACACATGCAATGACCCTGGTTGATCCATATGTGGTCTGTGAAAAGAACACACATGATATAACACTGGTGATCCATATGTGGTCTGTGAAAAGAGCACACATGCAATGACAATTGTGGATCCATATATGGTATGTGAAAAGAACACACATGCAATGACAATTGTGGATCCATATGTGGTCTGTAAAAAGAACACACATGCAATGACACTGGCGGATCCATATGTGGTCTGTGAAAAGAACACACATGCAATGAACTCTGGTGGATCCATGTGGGGTCTGTGAAAAGGACACACATGCAATGACACTGGTGGATCCATATGTGGTCTGTGAAAAGAACACACATGAAATGACTCTATCTGTAGTTAATGAAAAGAACACACATGCAATGACACTAGTGGATCCATATGTGGTCTGTGAAAAGAACACACATGCAATGAACTCTGGTGGATCCATGTGGGGTCTGTGAAAAGCACACACATGCAATGACACTGGTGGATCCATATGTGGTATGTGAAAAAAACACACATGAAATGAATCTAGTTGTGGTTAATGAAAAGAACACACAGGCAATGACACTGGTGGATCCATATGTTGTATGTTAAAAGAACACACATGACTGGTGGTTCCAAATGTGGTCTATGAAAAGAACACACATGCAATGACACTGGTGGATCCATATGTGGTTTGTGAAAAGAACACACATGCAATGACACTGGTGGATCCATATGTGGTCTGTGAAAAGAACACACATGCAATGACAGTGGTGGATCCATATGTGGCCTGTGAAAGAACACACATGAAATGACACTTGTGCATCCATATGTCGTGTGTGAAAAGAACACACATGCAATGACAATGCTGGTTCCATATGTGGTCTGTGAAAAGAACACACATGCAATGAAAATGGTGGATCCATAAGTGGTTTGTGAAAAGAACACACATGCAATGACACTGGTTAATCCATATGTGGTCTGTGAAAAGAACACACATGAAATGACACTGGTGGATCCATATGTGGTCTGTGAAAAGAACACACATGCAATGACACTGGTGGATCCATATGTGGTCTATGAAAAGAACACACATGCAATGACACTGGTGGATCCAAATGTGGTATGTGAAAAGAAAACACATGCAATGACACTGGTTGATCCATATGTGGTCTGTGAAAAGAACACACATGAAATAACACTGGTGATCCATATGTGGTCTGTGAAAAGAACACGCATGTAATGACATTGGTAGATCCATATGTGGTCTGTGAAAAGAACACACATGCAACGGCACTGGTGGATCCATATGTGGTGTGTGAGAAGAACACACATGCAATAAACTCTGGTGGATCCATGTGGGGTCTGTGAAAAGGACACACATGCAATGACATTGGTGGATCCATATGTGGTCTGTGAAAAGAACACACATGCAATGACAATGGTGGTTCCACATGTGGTTTGTGAAAAGAACACACATGCAATGACAATGGTGGATCCATATGTGGTTTGTGAAAAGAACACACATGCAATGACACAGGTTGATCCATATGTGGTCTGTGAAAAGAACACACATGAAATAACACTGGTGATCCATATGTGGTCTGTGAAAAGAACACACATGCAATGACATTGGTGGATCCATATGTGGTATGTGAAAAGAACACAAATGCAATGGCACTAGTGGATCCATATGTGGTCTGTAAAAAGAACACACATGCAATGACACTGGCGGATCCATATGTGGTCTGTGAAAAGAACACACATGCAATGAACTCTGGTCGATCCATGTGGGGTCTGTGAAAAGGACACACATGCAATGACACTGGTGGATCCATATGTGGTCTGTGAAAAGAACACACATGCAATAACACTAGTGGATCCATATGTGGTCTGTGAAAAGAACACACATGCAATGACACTGGTGGATCCATATGTGGTCTGTGAAAAGAACACACATGAAATGACTCTATCTGTAGTTAATGAAAAGAACACACATGCAATGACACTAGTGGATCCATATGTGGTCTGTGAAAAGAACACACATGAAATGAACTCTGGTGGTTCCATATGTGGTATGTGAAAAGAACACACATGTAATCACACTGGTGGATCCATATGTGGTCTGTGAAAAGAACACACATGACTGGTGGTTCCAAATGTGGTCT
This sequence comes from Avena sativa, assembly GCA_916181665.1. Classification (NCBI taxonomy): domain Eukaryota; kingdom Viridiplantae; phylum Streptophyta; class Magnoliopsida; order Poales; family Poaceae; genus Avena; species Avena sativa. The sequence continues at coordinate 619,296,607 of OV702289.1, forward strand.
CTGAAAAGAACACACATGCAATGACACTGGTGGATCCATATGTGGTTTGTGAAAAGAACACACATGCAATGACACTGGTGGATCCATATGTGGTCTGTGAAAAGAACACACATGCAATGAACTCTGGTGGATCCATGTGGGGTCTGTGAAAAGCACACACATGCAATGACACTGGTGGATCCATATGTGGTATGTGAAAAAAACACACATGAAATGAATCTAGTTGTGGTTAATGAAAAGAACACACATGCAATGACACTGGTGGATCCATATGTTGTATGTTAAAAGAACACACATGACTGGTGGTTCCAAATGTGGTCTATGAAAAGAACACACATGCAATGACACTGGTGGATCCATATGTGGTTTGTGAAAAGAACACACATGCAATGACACTGGTGGATCCATATGTGGTCTGTGAAAAGAACACACATGCAATGACAGTGGTGGATCCATATGTGGCCTGTGAAAGAACACACATTAAATGACACTTGTGCATCCATATGTCGTGTTTGAAAAGAACACACATGCAATGACAATGCTGGTTCCATATGTGGTCTGTGAAAAGAACACACATGCAATGACAATGGTGGATCCATATGTGGTTTGTGAAAAGAACACACATGCAATGACACTGGTTGATCCATATGTGGTCTGTGAAAAGAACACACATGAAATGACACTGGTGGATCCATATGTGGTCTGTGAAAAGAACACACATGCAATGACACTGGTGGATCCATATGTGGTCTATGAAAAGAAAACACATGCAATTACACTGGTGGATCCAAATGTGGTATGTGAAAAGAACACACATGCAATGACACTGGTTGATCCATATGTGGTCTGTGAAAGGAACACACATGAAATAACACTGGTGATCCATATGTGGTCTGTGAAAAGAACACACATGTAATGACATTGGTAGATCCATATGTGGTCTGTGAAAAGAACACACATGCAATGGCACTGGTGGATCCATATGTGGTGTGTGAGAAGAACACACATGCAATAAACTCTGGTGGATCCATGTGGGGTCTGTGAAAAGGACACACATGCAATGACATTGGTGGATCCATATGTGGTCTGTGAAAAGAACACACATGCAATGACAATGGTGGTTCCACATGTGGTTTGTGAAAAGAACACACATGCAATGACAATGGTGGATCCATATGTGGTTTGTGAAAAGAACACACATGCAATGACCCTGGTTGATCCATATGTGGTCTGTGAAAAGAACACACATGATATAACACTGGTGATCCATATGTGGTCTGTGAAAAGAGCACACATGCAATGACAATTGTGGATCCATATATGGTATGTGAAAAGAACACACATGCAATGACAATTGTGGATCCATATGTGGTCTGTAAAAAGAACACACATGCAATGACACTGGCGGATCCATATGTGGTCTGTGAAAAGAACACACATGCAATGAACTCTGGTGGATCCATGTGGGGTCTGTGAAAAGGACACACATGCAATGACACTGGTGGATCCATATGTGGTCTGTGAAAAGAACACACATGAAATGACTCTATCTGTAGTTAATGAAAAGAACACACATGCAATGACACTAGTGGATCCATATGTGGTCTGTGAAAAGAACACACATGAAATGAACTCTGGTGGTTCCATATGTGGTATGTGAAAAGAACACACATGTAATCACACTGGTGGATCCATATGTGGTATGTGAAAAGAACACACATGACTGGTGGTTCCAAATGTGGTCTCTGAAAAGAACACACATGCAATGACACTGGTGGATCCATATGTGGTTTGTGAAAAGAACACACATGCAATGACACTGGTGGATCCATATGTGGTCTGTGAAAAGAACACACATGCAATGAACTCTGGTGGATCCATGTGGGGTCTGTGAAAAGCACACACATGCAATGACACTGGTGGATCCATATGTGGTATGTGAAAAAAACACACATGAAATGAATCTAGTTGTGGTTAATGAAAAGAACACACAGGCAATGACACTGGTGGATCCATATGTTGTATGTTAAAAGAACACACATGACTGGTGGTTCCAAATGTGGTCTATGAAAAGAACACACATGCAATGACACTGGTGGATCCATATGTGGTTTGTGAAAAGAACACACATGCAATGACACTGGTGGATCCATATGTGGTCTGTGAAAAGAACACACATGCAATGACAGTGGTGGATCCATATGTGGCCTGTGAAAGAACACACATGAAATGACACTTGTGCATCCATATGTCGTGTGTGAAAAGAACACACATGCAATGACAATGCTGGTTCCATATGTGGTCTGTGAAAAGAACACACATGCAATGACAATGGTGGCTCCATAAGTGGTTTGTGAAAAGAACACACATGCAATGACACTGGTTAATCCATATGTGGTCTGTGAAAAGAACACACATGAAATGACACTGGTGGATCCATATGTGGTCTGTGAAAAGAACACACATGCAATGACACTGGTGGATCCATATGTGGTCTATGAAAAGAACACACATGCAATGACACTGGTGGATCCAAATGTGGTATGTGAAAAGAAAACACATGCAATGACACTGGTTGATCCATATGTGGTCTGTGAAAAGAACACACATGAAATAACACTGGTGATCCATATGTGGTCTGTGAAAAGAACACACATGTAATGACATTGGTAGATCCATATGTGGTCTGTGAAAAGAACACACATGCAACGGCACTAGTGGATCCATATGTGGTGTGTGAGAAGAACACACATGCAATAAACTCTGGTGGATCCATGTGGGGTCTGTGAAAAGGACACACATGCAATGACATTGGTGGATCCATATGTGGTCTGTGAAAAGAACACACATGCAATGACAATGGTGGTTCCACATGTGGTTTGTGAAAAGAACACACATGCAATGACAATGGTGGATCCATATGTGGTTTGTGAAAAGAACACACATGCAATGACACAGGTTGATCCATATGTGGTCTGTGAAAAGAACACACATGAAATAACACTGGTGATCCATATGTGGTCTGTGAAAAGAACACACATGCAATGACATTGGTGGATCCATATGTGGTATGTGAAAAGAACACAAATGCAATGGCACTAGTGGATCCATATGTGGTCTGTAAAAAGAACACACATGCAATGACACTGGCGGATCCATATGTGGTCTGTGAAAAGAACACACATGCAATGAACTCTGGTGGATCCATGTGGGGTCTGTGAAAAGGACACACATGCAATGACACTGGTGGATCCATATGTGGTCTGTGAAAAGAACACACATGCAATAACACTAGTGGATACATATGTGGTCTGTGAAAAGAACACACATGCAATGAACTCTGGTGGTTCCATATGTGGTATGTGAAAAGAACAAACATGTAATCACACTGGTGGATCCATATGTAGTCTATGAAAAGAACACACATGACTGGTGGTTCCAAATGTGGTCTGTGAAAAGAACACACATGCAATGACACTGGTGGATCCATATGTGGTCTGTGAAAAGAACACACATGCAATGACACTGGTGGATCCATATGTGGTCTGTGAAAAGAACACACATGCAATGATAGTGGTGGATCCATATGTGGCATGTGAAAGAACACACATGAAATGACACTTGTGGATCCATATGTGGTCTATGAAAAGAACACACATGCAATGACAATGCTGGTTCCATATGTAGTCTGTGAAAAGAACACACATGCAATGACAATGGTGGATCCATATGTGGTGTGTGAAAAGAACACACATGCAGTGACACTGGTTGATCCATATGTGGTCTGTGAAAAGAACACACATGAAATGACACTGGTGGATCCATATGTGGTATGTGAAAAGAACACACATGCAATGACAATGGTGGATCCATATGTGGTCTATGAAAAGAACACACATGCAATGACACTGGTGGATCCAAATGTGGTCTGTGAAAAGAACACACATGCAATGACACTATTTGATCCATATGTGGTCTGTGAAAAGAACACACATGAAATAACACTTGTGATCCATATGTGGTCTGTGAAAAGAACACACATGTAATGACATTGGTGGATCCATATGTGGTCTGTGAAAAGAACACACATGCAATGGCACTGGTGGATCCATATGTGGTCTACAAAAAGAACACACGTGCAATCACACTGGTGGATCCATATGTGGTCTGTGAAAAGAACACACATGCAATGAACTCTGGTGGATCCATATGTGGTCTGTGAAAAGAACACACATGCAATGACAATGGTGGTTCCACATGTGGTTTGTGAAAAGAACACACATGCAATGACAATGGTGGATCCATATGTGGTTTGTGAAAAGAACACACATGCAATGACCCTGGTTGATCCATATGTGGTCTGTGAAAAGAACACACATGATATAACACTGGTGATCCATATGTGGTCTGTGAAAAGAGCACACATGCAATGACAATTGTGGATCCATATATGGTATGTGAAAAGAACACACATGCAATGACAATTGTGGATCCATATGTGGTCTGTAAAAAGAACACACATGCAATGACACTGGCGGATCCATATGTGGTCTGTGAAAAGAACACACATGCAATGAACTCTGGTGGATCCATGTGGGGTCTGTGAAAAGGACACACATGCAATGACACTGGTGGATCCATATGTGGTCTGTGAAAAGAACACACATGAAATGACTCTATCTGTAGTTAATGAAAAGAACACACATGCAATGACACTAGTGGATCCATATGTGGTCTGTGAAAAGAACACACATGAAATGAACTCTGGTGGTTCCATATGTGGTATGTGAAAAGAACACACATGTAATCACACTGGTGGATCCATATGTGGTATGTGAAAAGAACACACATGACTGGTGGTTCCAAATGTGGTCTCTGAAAAGAACACACATGCAATGACACTGGTGGATCCATATGTGGTTTGTGAAAAGAACACACATGCAATGACACTGGTGGATCCATATGTGGTCTGTGAAAAGAACACACATGCAATGAACTCTGGTGGATCCATGTGGGGTCTGTGAAAAGCACACACATGCAATGACACTGGTGGATCCATATGTGGTATGTGAAAAAAACACACATGAAATGAATCTAGTTGTGGTTAATGAAAAGAACACACAGGCAATGACACTGGTGGATCCATATGTTGTATGTTAAAAGAACACACATGACTGGTGGTTCCAAATGTGGTCTATGAAAAGAACACACATGCAATGACACTGGTGGATCCATATGTGGTTTGTGAAAAGAACACACATGCAATGACACTGGTGGATCCATATGTGGTCTGTGAAAAGAACACACATGCAATGACAGTGGTGGATCCATATGTGGCCTGTGAAAGAACACACATGAAATGACACTTGTGCATCCATATGTCGTGTGTGAAAAGAACACACATGCAATGACAATGCTGGTTCCATATGTGGTCTGTGAAAAGAACACACATGCAATGACAATGGTGGCTCCATAAGTGGTTTGTGAAAAGAACACACATGCAATGACACTGGTTAATCCATATGTGGTCTGTGAAAAGAACACACATGAAATGACACTGGTGGATCCATATGTGGTCTGTGAAAAGAACACACATGCAATGACACTGGTGGATCCATATGTGGTCTATGAAAAGAACACACATGCAATGACACTGGTGGATCCAAATGTGGTATGTGAAAAGAAAACACATGCAATGACACTGGTTGATCCATATGTGGTCTGTGAAAAGAACACACATGAAATAACACTGGTGATCCATATGTGGTCTGTGAAAAGAACACACATGTAATGACATTGGTAGATCCATATGTGGTCTGTGAAAAGAACACACATGCAACGGCACTAGTGGATCCATATGTGGTGTGTGAGAAGAACACACATGCAATAAACTCTGGTGGATCCATGTGGGGTCTGTGAAAAGGACACACATGCAATGACATTGGTGGATCCATATGTGGTCTGTGAAAAGAACACACATGCAATGACAATGGTGGTTCCACATGTGGTTTGTGAAAAGAACACACATGCAATGACAATGGTGGATCCATATGTGGTTTGTGAAAAGAACACACATGCAATGACACAGGTTGATCCATATGTGGTCTGTGAAAAGAACACACATGAAATAACACTGGTGATCCATATGTGGTCTGTGAAAAGAACACACATGCAATGACATTGGTGGATCCATATGTGGTATGTGAAAAGAACACAAATGCAATGGCACTAGTGGATCCATATGTGGTCTGTAAAAAGAACACACATGCAATGACACTGGCGGATCCATATGTGGTCTGTGAAAAGAACACACATGCAATGAACTCTGGTGGATCCATGTGGGGTCTGTGAAAAGGACACACATGCAATGACACTGGTAGATCCATATGTGGTCTGTGAAAAGAACACACATGCAATAACACTAGTGGATACATATGTGGTCTGTGAAAAGAACACACATGCAATGAACTCTGGTGGTTCCATATGTGGTATGTGAAAAGAACAAACATGTAATCACACTGGTGGATCCATATGTAGTCTATGAAAAGAACACACATGACTGGTGGTTCCAAATGTGGTCTGTGAAAAGAACACACATGCAATGACACTGGTGGATCCATATGTGGTCTGTGAAAAGAACACACATGCAATGACACTGGTGGATCCATATGTGGTCTGTGAAAAGAACACACATGCAATGATAGTGGTGGATCCATATGTGGCATGTGAAAGAACACACATGAAATGACACTTGTGGATCCATATGTGGTCTATGAAAAGAACACACATGCAATGACAATGCTGGTTCCATATGTAGTCTGTGAAAAGAACACACATGCAATGACAATGGTGGATCCATATGTGGTGTGTGAAAAGAACACACATGCAGTGACACTGGTTGATCCATATGTGGTCTGTGAAAAGAACACACATGAAATGACACTGGTGGATCCATATGTGGTATGTGAAAAGAACACACATGCAATGACAATGGTGGATCCATATGTGGTCTATGAAAAGAACACACATGCAATGACACTGGTGGATCCAAATGTGGTCTGTGAAAAGAACACACATGCAATGACACTATTTGATCCATATGTGGTCTGTGAAAAGAACACACATGAAATAACACTGGTGATCCATATGTGGTCTGTGAAAAGAACACACATGTAATGACATTGGTGGATCCATATGTGGTCTGTGAAAAGAACACACATGCAATGGCACTGGTGGATCCATATGTGGTCTACAAAAAGAACACACGTGCAATCACACTGGTGGATCCATATGTGGTCTGTGAAAAGAACACACATGCAATGAACTCTGGTGGATCCATGTGGGGTCTGTGAAAAGGACACACATGCAATGACATTGGTGGATCCATATGTGGTCTGTGAAAAGAACACACATGCAATGACAATGGTGGTTCCACATGTGGTCTGTGAAAAGAAGACACATGCAATGACAATGGTGGATCATATGTGGTTTGTGAAAATAACACACATGCAATGACACTGGTTGATCCATATGTGGTATGTGAAAAGAACACACATGAAATAACACTGGTGATCCATATGTGGTCTGTGAAAAGAACACACATGCATTGACATTGGTGGATCCATATGTGGTATGTGAAAAGAACACACATGCAATGGCACTAGTGGATCCATACGTGGTCTGTAAAAAGAACACACATGAAATGACACTGGTGGATCCATATGTGGTATGTGAAAAGAACACACATGCATTAAACTCTGGTGGATCCATGTGGGGTCTATGAAAAGGACACACATGCAATGACACTGGTGGATCCATATGTGTTCTGTGAAAAGTACACACATGAAATGACTCTATCTGTGGTTAATGAAAAGAACACACATTCAATGACACTGGTGGATCCATATGTGGTGTGTGAAAAGAACACACATGCAATGAACTCTGGTGGTTCCATATGTGGTATGTGAAAAGAACACACATTCAATCACACTGGTGGATCCATATGTGGTCTGTGAAAAGAACACACATGCAATGATACTGGTGGATTCATATGTGGTTTGTGAAAAGAACACACATGCAATGACACTGGTGGATCCATATGTGGTCTGTGAAAAGAACACACATGCAATGACAGTGGTGGATCCATATGTGGCCTGTGAAAGAACACACATGAAATGACACTTGTGGATCCATATGTGGTCTATGAAAAGAACACACATGCAAGGACAATGCTGGTTCCATATGTGGTCTGTGAAAAGAACACACATGCAATGACAATGGTGGATCCATATGTAGTTTGTGAAAAGAACACACATGCAATCACACTAGTTGATCCATATATGGTCTGTGAAAAGAACACACATGAAATGACACTAGTGGATCCATATGTGGTCTGTGAAAAGAACACACATGCAATGACACTGGTGGATCCATATGTGGTCTATGAAAAGAACACACATGCAATGACACTTGTGGATCCAAATGTGGTCTGTGAAAAGAACACACACGCAATGACACTGGTTGATCCATATGTGGTCTGTGAAAAGAACACACATGAAATAACACTGGTGATCCATATGAGGTCTGTGAAAAGAACACACATGTATTGACATTGGTGGATCCATATGTGGTCTGTGAAAATAACACACATGCAATGGCACTGGTGGATCCATATGTGGTCTATAAAAAGAACACACATGCAATGACACTGGTGGATCCATATGTGGTCTGTGAAAAGAACACACATGCAATGAACTCTGGTGGATCCATGTGGCGTCTGTGAAAAGGACACACATGCAATGACACTGGTGGATCCATAGGTGGTATGTGAAAAGAACACACATGAAATGAATCTAGTTGTGGTTAATGAAAAGAACACACATGCAATGACACTGGTGGATCCATATGTTGTATGTTAAAAGAACACACATGCAATGAACTCTGGTGGTTCCATATGTGGTATGTGAAAAGAACACACATGCAAACACACTGGTAGATCCATATGTGGTTTGTGAAAAGAACACACATGAAATGTCACCGGTGGTTCCAAATGTGGTCTGTGAAAATAACACACATGCAATGACACTGGTGGATCCATATGTGGTCTGTGAAAAGAACACAAATGCAATGACACTGGTGGATCCAAATGTGGTCTATTAAAAGAACACACATACAATAACACTTGTGGATCCATATGTGGTCTGTGAAAAGAACACACATGCAATGAACTCTGGTGGATCCATATGGGATCAGTGAAAAGAACACACATGCAATGCTCTAGCTATGGTTAATGAAAAGAACACACATGCAATGAACTTTAGTGGATCCATACGTGGTCTGCGAAAAGAACAAACATTTCAATGACACTGGTGGATCCATATGTGGTCTATGAAAAGAACAAACATTTCAATGACACTGGTGGATCCATATATGGTCTATGAAAAGAACACACATGCAATGACATTGGTGGATCCATATGTGGTCTATGAAAAGAACACACATGCAATGACAATGGTGGTTCCACATGTGGTTTGTGAAAAGAACACACATGCAATAACACTGGTTGATCCATATGTGGTCTGTGAAAAGAACACACATGAAATAACACTGGTGATCCATATGTGGTCTGTGAAAAGAGCACACATGCAATGACAATTGTGGATCCATATGTGGTATGTGAAAAGAACACACATGCAATGGCACTAGTGGATCCATATGTGGTCTGTAAAAAGAACACACATGCAATGACACTGGCGGATCCATATGTGGTCTGTGAAAAGAACACACATGCAATGAACTCTGGTGGATCCATGTGGGGTCTGTGAAAAGTACACACATGCAATGACACTGGTGGATCCATATGTGGTCTGTGAAAAGAACACACATGAAATGACTCTATCTGTAGTTAATGAAAAGAACACACATGCAATGACACTAGTGGATCCATATGTGGTCTGTGAAAAGAACACATATGAAATGAACTCTGGTGGTTCCATATGTGGTATGTGAAAAGAACACACATGTAATCACACTGGTGGATCCATATGTGGTCTGTGAAAAGAACACACATGACTGGTGGTTCCAAATGTGGTCTCTGAAAAGAACACACATGCAATGACACTGGTGGATCCATATGTGGTTTGTGAAAAGAACACACATGCAATGACACTGGTGGATCCATATGTGGTCTGTGAAAAGAACACACATGCAATGACAGTGGTGGATCCATATGTGGCCTGTGAAAGAACACACATGAAATGACACTTGTGCATCCATATGTGGTGTGTGAAAAGAACACACATGCAATGACAATGTTGGTTCCATATGTGGTCTGTGAAAAGAACACACATGCAATGAAAATGGTGGATCCATATGTGGTTTGTGAAAAGAACACACATGCAATGACACTGGTTGATCCATATGTGGTCTGTGAAAAGAACACACATGAAATGACACTTGTGGATCCATATGTGGTCTGTGAAAAGAACACACATCCAATGACACTGGTGGATCCATATGTGGTCTATGAAAAGAAAACACATGCAATGACACTGGTGGATCCAAATGTGGTATGTGAAAAGAACACACATGCAATGACACTGGTTGATCCATATGTGGTATGTGAAAAGAACACACATGAAATAACACTGGTGATCCATATGTGGTCTGTGAAAAGAACACACATGTAATGACATTGGTAGATCCATATGTGGTCTGTGAAAAGAACACACATGCAATGGCACTGGTGGATCCATATGTGGTGTGTGAAAAGAACACACATGCAATAAAGTCTGGTGGATCCATGTGGGGTCTGTGAAAAGGACACACATGCAATAACATTGGTGGATCCATATGGGGTCTGTGAAAAGAACACACATGCAATGACAATGGTGGTTCCACATGTGGTTTGTGAAAAGAACACACATGCAATGACAATGGTGGATCCATATGTGGTTTTGTGAAAAGAACACACATGCAATGACACTGGTTGATCCATATGTGGTCTGTGAAAAGAACACACATGAAATAACACTGGTGATCCATATGTGGTCTGTGAAAAGAACACACATGCAATGACAGTGGTGGATCCATATGTGGTATGTGAAAAGAACAAACATGCAATGGCACTAGTGGATCCATATGTGGTCTGTAAAAAGAACACACATGCAATGACACTGGCGGATCCATATGTGGTCTGTGAAAAGAACACACATGCAATGACAGTGGTAGATCCATATGTGGCCTGTGAAAGAACACACATGAAATGACACTTGTGGATCCATATGTGGTCTATGAAAAGGACACACATGCAAGGACAATGCTGGTTCCATATGTGGTCTGTGAAAAGAACACACATGCAATGACAATGGTGGATCCATATGTAGTTTGTGAAAAGAACACACATGGAATCACACTAGTTGATCCATATGTGGCATGTGAAAAGAACACACATGCAATGGCACTAGTGGATCCATATGTGGTCTATAAAAAGAACACACATGCAATGACACTAGCGGATCCATATGTGGTCTGTGAAAAGGACACACATGCAATAACATTGGTGGATCCATATGGGGTCTGTGAAAAGAACACACATGCAATGACACTGGTGGTTCCACATGTGGTTTGTGAAAAGAACACACATGCAATGACAATGGTGGATCCATATGTGGTCTGTGAAAAGAACACCCATGCAATGACACTGGTTGATCCATATGTGGTCTGTGAAAAGAACACACATGAAATAACACTGGTGATCCATATGTGGTCTGTGAAAAGAACACACATGCAATGACAGTGGTGGATCCATATGTGGTATGTGAAAAGAACACACATGCAATGGCACTAGTGGATCCATATGTGGTCTGTAAAAAGAACACACATGCAATGACACTGGCGGATCCATATGTGGTCTGTGAAAAGAACACACATGCAATGAACTCTGGTCGATCCATGTGGGGTCTGGGAAAAGGACACACATGCAATGACACTGGTGGATCCATATGTGGTCTGTGAAAAGAACACACATGCAATGACACTAGTGGATCCATATGTGCTCTGTGAAAAGAACACACATGCAATGAACTCTGGTGGTTCCATATGTGGTATGTGAAAAGAACACACATGTAATCACACTGGTGGATCCATATGTGGTCTGTGAAAAGAACAAACATGACTGGTGGTTCCAAATGTGGTCTATGAAAAGAACACACATGCAATGACACTGGTTGATCCATATGTGGTCTGTGAAAAGAACACACATGCAATGACAGTGGTGGATCCATATGTGGCATGTGAAAGAACACACATGAAATGACACTTGTGGATCCATATGTGGTCTGTGAAAAGAACACACATGCAATGACAATGCTGGTTCCATATGTAGTCTGTGAAAAGAACACACATGCAATGACAATGGTGGATCCATATGTGGTGTCTGAAAAGAACACACATGCAATGACACTGGTTGATCCATATGTGGTCTGTGAAAAGAACACACATGAAATGACACTGGTGATCCATATGTGGTCTGTGAAAAGAACAGACATGTAATGACATTGGTGGATCCATATGTGGTCTGTGAAAAGAACACACATGCATTGGCACTGGTGTATCCATATGTGGTCTGTAAAAAGAACACACATGCAATCACACTGGTGGATCCATATGTGGTCTGTGAAAAGAACACACATGACTGGTGGTTCCAAATGTGGTCTCTGAAAAGAACACACATGCAATGACACTGGTGGATCCATATGTGGTTTGTGAAAAGAACACACATGCAATGACACTGGTGGATCCATATGTGGTCTGTGAAAAGAACACACATGCAATGACAGTGGTGGATCCACATGTGGCCTGTGAAAGAACACACATGAAATGACACTTGTGCATCCAGATGTGGTGTGTGAAAAGAACACACATGCAATGACAATGCTGGTTCCATATGTGGTCTGTGAAAAGAACACACAGGCAATGACATTGGTGGATCCATATGTGGTTTGTGAGAAGAACACACATGCAATGACACTGGTTGATCCATATGTGGTCTGTGAAAAGAACACACATGAAATGACACTTGTGGATCCATATGTGGTCTGTGAAAAGAACACACATCCAATGACACTGGTGGATCCATATGTGGTCTATGAAAAGAAAACACATGCAATGACACTGGTGGATCCAAATGTGGTATGTGAAAAGAACACACATGCAATGACACTGGTTGATCCATATGTGGTCTGTGAAAAGAACACACATGAAATAACACTGGTGATCCATATGTGGTCTGTGAAAAGAACACACATGTAATGACATTGGTAGATCCATATGTGGTCTGTGAAAAGAACACACATGCAATGGCACTGGTGGATCCATATGTGGTGTGTGAAAAGAACACACATGCAATAAACTCTGGTGGATCCATGTGGGGTCTGTGAAAAGGACACACATACAATAACATTGGTGGATCCATATGGGGTCTGTGAAAAGAACACACATGCAATGACAATGGTGGTTCCACATGTGGTTTGTGAAAAGAACACACATGCAATGACAATGGTGGATCCATATGTGGTTTGTGAAAAGAACACACATGCAATGACACTGGTTGATCCATATGTGGTCTGTGAAAAGAACACACATGAAATAACACTGGTGATCCATATGTGGTCTGTGAAAAGAACACACATGCAATGACAGTGGTGGATCCATATGTGGTATGTGAAAAGAACACACATGCAATGGCACTAGTGGATCCATATGTGGTTTGTAAAAAGAACACACATGCAATGACACTGGCGGATCCATATGTGGTCTGTGAAAAGAGCACACATGCAATGAACTCTGGTCGATCCATGTGGGGTCTGTGAAAAGGACACACATGCAATGACACTGGTGGATCCATATGTGGTCTGTGAAAAGAACACACATGCAATGACACTAGTGGATCCATATGTGGTCTGTGAAAAGAACACACATGCAATGAACTCTGGTGGTTCCATATGTGGTATGTGAAAAGAACACACATGTAATCACACTGGTGGATCCATATGTGGTCTGTGTAAAGAACACACATGACTGGTGGTTCCAAATGTGGTCTATGAAAAGAACACACATGCAATGACACTGGTTGATCCATATGTGGTCTGTGAAAAGAACACACATGCAATGACAGTGGTGGATCCATATGTGGCATGTGAAAGAACACACATGAAATGACACTTCTGGATCCATATGTGGTCTGTGAAAAGAACACACATGCAATGACAATGCTGGTTCCATATGTAGTCTGTGAAAAGAACACACATGCAATGACAATGGTGGATCCATATGTGGTGTCTGAAAAGAACACACATGCAATGACACTGGTTGATCCATAGGTGGTCTGTGAAAAGAACACACATGAAATGACACTGGCGGATCCATATGTGATATGTGAAAAGAACACACATGCAATGACACTGGTGGATCCATATGTGGTCTATGAAAAGAACACACATGCAATGACACTGGTGGATCCTGGTCTGTGAAAAGAACAAACATGCAATGACACTGGTTGATCCATATGTGGTCTGTGAAAAGAACACACATGAAATAACACTGGTGATCCATATGTGGTCTGTGAAAAGAACAGACATGTAATGACATTGGTGGATCCATATGTGGTCTGTGAAAATAACACACATGCATTGGCACTGGTGTATCCATATGTAGTCTGTAAAAAGAACACACATGCAATCACACTGGTGGATCCATATGTGGTCTGTGAAAAGAACACACATGCAATGAACTCTGGTGGATCCATGTGGGGTTTGTGAAAAGGACACACATGCAATGACATTGGTGGATCCATATGTGGTCTGTGAAAAGAACACACATGCAATGACAATGGTGGTTCCACATGTGGTCTGTGAAAAGAACACACATGCAATGACAATGGTGGATCCATATGTGGTTTGTGAAAAGAACACACATGCAATGACACTGGTTGATCCATATGTGGTCTGTGAAAAGAACACACATGAAATGACACTGGTGGATCCAAATGTGGTCTGTGAAAAGAACACACATGCAATGACACTGGTGGATCCATATGTGGTCTATGAAAAGAACACGCATGCAATGACACTGGTGGATCCAAATGTGGTCTATGAAAAGAACACACATGCAATGACACTGGTTGATCCATATGTGGTCTGTGAAAAGAACACACATGAAATAACACTGGTGATCCATGTGGGATTTATGAAAAGCACACACATGCAATGACACTGGTGGATCCATATGTGGTCTGTGAAAAGAACACACATGCAATGGCACTGGTGGATCCATATGTGGTCTATAAAAAGAACACACATGCAATGACACTGGTGGATCCATATGTGGTCTATGAAAAGAACACACATGCAATGAACTCTGGTGGATCCATGTGGGGTCTGTGAAAAGGACACACATGCAATGACACTCGTGGATCCATATGTGGTATGCGAAAAGAACACACATGAAATGAATCTAGTTGTGGTTAATGAAAAGAAAACACATGCAATGACACTGGTGGATCCAGATGTGGTATGTGAAAAGAACACACATGCAATGACACTGGTTGATCCATATGTGGTCTGTGAAAAGAACACACATGAAATAACACTGGTGATCCATATGTGGTCTGTGAAAAGAACACACATGTAATGACATTGGTAGATCCATATGTGGTATGTGAAAAGAACACACATGCAATGGCACTGGTGGATCCATATGTGGTGTGTGAAAAGAACACACATGCAATAAACTCTGGTGGATCCATGTGGGGTCTGTGAAAAGGAGACACATGCAATGACATTGGTCGATCCATATGTGGTTTGTGAAAAGAACACACATGCAATGACAATGGTGGTTCCACACGTGGTTTGTGCAAAGAACACACATGCAATGACAATGGTGGATCCATATGTGGTTTGTGAAAATAACACACATGCAATGACACTGGTTGATCCATATGTGGTCTGTCAAAAGAACACACATGAAATAACACTGGTGATCCATATGTGGTCTATGAAAAGAACACACATGCAATGACATTGGTGGATACATATGTGGTATGTGAAAAGAACACACATGCAATGGCACTAGTGGATCCATATGTGGTCTGTAAAAAGAACACACATGCAATGGCACTGGCGGATCCATATGTGGTCTGTGAAAAGAACACACATGCAATGAACTCTGGTGGATCCATGTGGGGTCTGTGAAAAGGACACACATGCAATGACACTGGTGGATCCATATGTGGTCTGTGAAAAGAACACACATGCAATGACACTAGTGGATCCATATGTGGTCTGTGAAAAGAACACACATGCAATGAACTCTGGTGGTTCCATATGTGGTATGTGAAAAGAACACACATGTAATCACACTAGTGGATCCATATGTGGTCTGTGAAAATAACACACATGACTGGTGGTTCCAAATGTGGTCTGTGAAAAGAACACACATGCAATGACACTGGTGGATCCATATGTGGTCTGTGAAAAGAACACACATGCAATGACACTGGTGGATCCATATGTGGTCTGTGAAAAGAACACACATGCAATGACAGTGGTGGATCCATATGTGGCATGTGAAAGAACACACATGAAATGACACTTGTGGATCCATATGTGGTCTATGAAAAGAACACACATGCAATGACAATGTTGGTTCCATATGTAGTCTGTGAAAAGAACACACATGCAATGACAATGGTGGATCCATATGTGGTGTGTGAAAAGAACACACATGCAATGACACTGGTTGATCCATATGTGGTCTGTGAAAAGAACACACATGAAATGACACTGGTGGATCCATATGTGGTATGTGAAAAGAACACACATGCAATGACACTGGTGGATCCATATCTGGTCTATGAAAAGAACACACATGCAATGACACTGGTGGATCCAAATGTGGTCTGTGAAAAGAACACACATGCAATGACACTGGTTGATCCGTATGTGGTCTGTGAAAAGAACACACATGAAATAACACTGGTGATCCATATGTGGTCTGTGAAAAGAACACACATGTAATGACATTGGTGGATCCATATGTGGTCTGTGAAAAGAACACACATGCAATGGCATTGGTGGATCCATATGTGGTCTGTGAAAAGAACACACATGCAATGACATTGGTGGATCCATATGTGGTCTGTGAAAAGAACACACATGCAATGACAATGCTGGTTCCATATGTAGTCTGTGAAAAGAACACACATGCAATGACAATGGTGGATCCATATGTGGTGTCTGAAAAGAACACACATGCAATGACACTGGTTGATCCATAGGTGGTCTGTGAAAAGAACACACATGAAATGACACTGGCGGATCCATATGTGATATGTGAAAAGAACACACATGCAATGACACTGGTGGATCCATATGTGGTCTATGAAAAGAACACACATGCAATGACACTGGTGGATCCTGGTCTGTGAAAAGAACAAACATGCAATGACACTGGTTGATCCATATGTGGTCTATGAAAAGAACACACATGAAATAACACTGGTGATCCATATGTGGTCTGTGAAAAGAACAGACATGTAATGACATTGGTGGATCCATATGTGGTCTGTGAAAAGAACACACATGCATTGGCACTGGTGTATCCATATGTGGTCTGTAAAAAGAACACACATGCAATCACACTGGTGGATCCATATGTGGTCTGTGAAAAGAACACACATGCAATGAACTCTGGTGGATCCATGTGGGGTTTGTGAAAAGGACACACATGCAATGACATTGGTGGATCCATATGTGGTCTGTGAAAAGAACACACATGCAATGACAATGGTGGTTCCACATGTGGTCTGTGAAAAGAACACACATGCAATGACAATGGTGGATCCATATGTGGTTTGTGAAAAGAACACACATGCAATGACACTGGTTGATCCATATGTGGTCTGTGAAAAGAACACACATGAAATGACACTGGTGGATCCAAATGTGGTCTGTGAAAAGAACACACATGCAATGACACTGGTGGATCCATATGTGGTCTATGAAAAGAACACGCATGCAATGACACTGGTGGATCCAAATGTGGTCTATGAAAAGAACACACATGCAATGACACTGGTTGATCCATATGTGGTCTGTGAAAAGAACACACATGAAATAACACTGGTGATCCATGTGGGATCTATGAAAAGGACACACATGCAATGACACTGGTGGATCCATATGTGGTCTGTGAAAAGAACACACATGCAATGGCACTGGTGGATCCATATGTGGTCTATAAAAAGAACACACATGCAATGACACTGGTGGATCCATATGTGGTCTATGAAAAGAACACACATGCAATGAACTCTGGTGGATCCATGTGGGGTCTGTGAAAAGGACACACATGCAATGACAGTGGTGGATCCATATGTGGTATGCGAAAAGAACACACATGAAATGAATCTAGTTGTGGTTAATGAAAAGAAAACACATGCAATGACACTGGTGGATCCAGATGTGGTATGTGAAAAGAACACACATGCAATGACACTGGTTGATCCATATGTGGTCTGTGAAAAGAACACACATGAAATAACACTGGTGATCCATATGTGGTCTGTGAAAAGAACACACATGTAATGACATTGGTAGATCCATATGTGGTATGTGAAAAGAACACACATGCAATGGCACTGGTGGATCCATATGTGGTGTGTGAAAAGAACACACATGCAATAAACTCTGGTGGATCCATGTGGGGTCTGTGAAAAGGAGACACATGCAATGACATTGGTCGATCCATATGTGGTTTGTGAAAAGAACACACATGCAATGACAATGGTGGTTCCACACGTGGTTTGTGCAAAGAACACACATGCAATGACACTGGTGGATCCATATGTGGTCTGTGAAAAGAACACACATGCAATGACACTGGTTGATCCATATGTGGTCTGTCAAAAGAACACACATGAAATAACACTGGTGATCCATATGTGGTCTATGAAAAGAACACACATGCAATGACATTGGTGGATACATATGTGGTATGTGAAAAGAACACACATGCAATGGCACTAGTGGATCCATATGTGGTCTGTAAAAAGAACACACATGCAATGACACTGGCGGATCCATATGTGGTCTGTGAAAAGAACACACATGCAATGAACTCTGGTGGATCCATGTGGGGTCTGTGAAAAGGACACACATGCAATGACACTGGTGGATCCATATGTGGTCTGTGAAAAGAACACACATGCAATGACACTAGTGGATCCAAATGTGGTCTGTGAAAAGAACACACATGCAATGACACTGGTTGATCCGTATGTGGTCTGTGAAAAGAACACACATGAAATAACACTGGTGATCCATATGTGGTCTGTGAAAAGAACACACATGTAATGACATTGGTGGATCCATATGTGGTCTGTGAAAAGAACACACATGCAATGGCATTGGTGGATCCATATGTGGTCTGTGAAAAGAACACACATGCAATGACATTGGTGGATCCATATGTGGTCTGTGAAAAGAACACACATGCAATGACAATGGTGGTTCCACCTGTGGTCTGTGAAAAGAACACACATGCAATGACAATGGTGGATCCATATGTGGTTTGTGAAAAGAACACACATGCAATGACACTGGTAGATCCATATGTGGTCTGTGAAAAGAACACACATGAAATGACACTGGTGGATCCAAATGTGGTCTGTGAAAAGAACACACATGCAATGACACTGGTGGATCCATATGTCGTCTATGAAAAGAACACGCATGCAATGACACTGGTGGATCCAAATGTGGTCTGTGAAAAGAACACACATGCAATGACACTGGTTGATCCATATGTGGTCTGTGAAAAGAACACACATGAAATAACACTGGTGATCCATGTGGGTTCTATGAAAAGGACACACATCCAATGACACTGGTGGATCCATATGTGGTCTGTGAAAAGAACACACATGCAATGGCACTGGTGGATCCATATGTGGTCTATAAAAAAGAACACACATGCAATGACACTGGTGGATCCATATGTGGTCTGTGAAAAGAACACACATGCAATGAACTCTGGTGGATCCATGTGGGGTTTGTGAAAAGGACACACATGCAATGACACTGGTGGATCCATATGTGGTATGCGAAAAGAACACACATGAAATGAATCTAGTTGTGGTTAATGAAAAGAAAACACATGCAATGACACTGGTGGATCCAGATGTGGTATGTGAAAAGAACACACATGCAATGACACTGGTTGATCCATATGTGGTCTGTGAAAAGAACACACATGAAATAACACTGGTGATCCATATGTGGTCTGTGAAAAGAACACACATGTAATGACATTGGTAGATCCATATGTGGTATGTGAAAAGAACACACATGCAATGGCACTGGTGGTTCCATATGTGGTGTGTGAAAAGAACACACATGCAAAAAACTCTCGTGGATCCATGTGGGGTCTGTGAAAAGGAGACACATGCAATGACATTGGTGGATCCATATGTGCTCTGTGAAAAGAACACACATGCAATGACAATGGTGGTTCCACACGTGGTTTGTGCAAAGAACACACATGCAATGACAATGGTGGATCCATATGTGGTCTGTGAAAAGAACACACATGCAATGACACTGGTTGATCCACATGTGGTCTGTGAAAAGAACACACATGAAATAACACTGGTGATCCATATGTGGTCTATGAAAAGAACACACATGAAATGACATTGGTGGATCCATATGTGGTATGTGAAAAGAATACACATGCAATGGCACTAGTGGATCCATATGTGGTCTGTAAAAAGAACACACATGCAATGACACTGGCGGACCCATATGTGGTCTGTGAAAAGAACACACATGCAATGAACTCTAGTGGATCCATGTGGGGTCTGTGAAAAGGACACACATGCAATGACACTGGTGGATCCATATGTGGTCTGTGAAAAGAACACACATGCAATGACACTAGTGGATCCATATGTGGTCTGTGAAAAGAACACACATGCAATGAACTCTGGTGGTTCCATATGTGGTATGTGAAAAGAACACACATGTAATCACACTGGTGGATCCATATGTGGTCTGTGAAAATAACACACATGACTGGTGGTTCCAAATGTGGTCTGTGAAAAGAACACACATGCAATGACACTGGTGGATCCATATGTGGTCTGTGAAAAGAACACACATGCAATGACACTGGTGGATCCATATGTGGTCTGTGAAAAGAACACACATGCAATCACAGTGGTGGATCCATATGTGGCATGTGAAAGAACACACATGAAATGACACTTGTGGATCCATATGTGGTCTGTGAAAAGAACACACATGCAATGACAATGCTGGTTCCATATATAGTCTGTGAAAAGAACACACATGCAATGACAATGGTGGATCCATACGTGGTGTGTGAAAAGAACACACATGCAATGACACTGGTTGATCCATATGTGGTCTGTGAAAAGAACACACATGAAATGACACTGGTGGATCCATATGTGGTATGTGAAAAGAACACACATGCAATGACACTGGTGGATCCATATGTGGTCTATGAAAAGAACACACATGCAATGACACTGGTGGATCCAAATGTGGTCTATGAAAAGAACACACATGCAATGACACTGGTTGATCCGTATGTGGTCTGTGAAAAGAACACACATGAAATAACACTAGTGATCCATATGTGGTCTGTGAAAAGAACACACATGTAATGACATTGGTGGATCCATATGTGGTCTGTGAAAAGAAAACACATGCAATGGCACTGGTGGATCCATATGTGGTCTGTAAAAAGAACACACATGCAATGAACTCTAGTGGATCCATGTGGGGTCTATGAAAAGAACACACATGCAATGAACTCTAGTGGATCCATGTGGGGTCTATGAAAAGGACACACATGCAATGACATTGGTGGATCCATATGTGGTCTGTGAAAGGAACACACATGCAATGACAATGGTGGTTCCACATGTGGTCTGTGAAAAGAACACACATGCAATGACAATGGTGGATCCATATGTGGTTTGTGAAAAGAACACACATGCAATGACACTGGTTGATCCATATGTGGTTTGTGAAAAGAACACACATGAAATAACACTGGTGATCCATATGTGGTCTGTGAAAAGAACACACATGCAATGACATTGGTGGATCCATATGTGGGATGTGAAAAGAACACACATGCAATGGCACTAGTGGATCCATACGTGGTCTGTAAAAAGAACACACATGCAATGACACTGGTGGATCCATATGTGGTCTATGAAAAGAACACACATGAAATAACACTGGTGATCCATATGTGGTCTGTGAAAAGAACACACATGTAATGACATTGGTAGATCCATATGTGGTCTGTGAAAAGAACACACATGCAATGGCACTAGTGGATCCATATGTGGTGTGTGAAAAGAACACACATGCAATAAACTCTGGTGGATCCTTGTGGGGTCTGTGAAAAGGAGACACATGCAATGACATTGGTGGATCCATATGTGGTCTGTGAAAAGAACACACATGCAATGACAATGGTGGTTCCACATGTGGTTTGTGAAAAGAACACACATGCAATGACAATGGTGGATCCATATGTGGTCTGTGAAAAGAACACACATGAAATAACACTGGTGATCCATATGTGGTCTGTGAAAAGAACACACATGCAATGACATTGGTGGATCCATATGTGGTATGTGAAAAGAACACACATGCAATGGCACTAATGGATCTATATGTGGTCTGTAAAAAGAACACACATGCAATGACACTGGCGGATCCATATGTGGTCTGTGAAAAGAACACACATGCAATGAACTCTGGTGGATCCATGTGGGGTCTGTGAAAAGGACACACATGCAATGAGACTGGTGGATCCATATGTGGTCTGTGAAAAGAACACACATGCAATGACACTAGTGGATCCATATGTGGTCTATGAAAAGAACACACATGCAATGAACTCTGGTGGTTCCATATGTGGTATGTGAAAAGAACACACATGTAATCACACTGGTGGATCCATATGTGGTCTGTGAAAAGAACACACATGACTGGTGGTTCCAAATGTGGTCTGTGAAAAGAACACACATGCAATGACACTGGTGGATCCATATGTGGTCTGTGAAAAGAACACACATGCAATGACACTGGTGGATCCATATGTGGTCTGTGAAAAGAACACACATGCAATGACAGTGGTGGATCCATATGTGGCATGTGAAAGAACACACATGAAATGACACTTGTGGATCCATATGTGGTCTGTGAAAAGAACACACATGCAATGACAATGCTGGTTCCATATGTAGTCTATGAAAAGAACACACATGCAATGACAATGGTGGATCCATATGTGGTGTGTGAAAAGAACACACATGCAATGACACTGGTTGATCCATATGTGGTCTGTGAAAAGAACACACATGAAATGACACTGGTGGATCCATATGTGGTATGTGAAAAGAACACACATGCAATGACACTGGTGGATCCATATGTGGTCTATGAAAAGAACACACATGCAATGACACTGGTGGATCCAAATTTGGTTTGTGAAAAGAACCCACATGCAATGGCACTGGCTGATCCATATGTGGTCTGTGAAAAGAACACACATGAAATAACACTGGTGATCCATATGTGGTCTGTGAAAAGAACACATATGTAATGACATTGGTGGATCCATATGTGGTCTGTGAAAAGAACACACATGCAATGGCATTGGTGGATCCATATGTGGTCTGTAAAAAGAACACACATGCAATCACACTGGTGGATCCATATGTGGTCTGTGAAAAGAACACACATGCAATGAACTCTGGTGGATCCATGTGGCGTCTATGAAAAGGACACACATGCAATGACATTGGTGGATCCATATGTGGTCTGTGAAAAGAACACACATGCAATGACAATGGTGGTTCCACATGTGGTCTGTGAAAAGAACAGACATGCAATGACAATGGTGGATCCATATGTGGTTTGTGAAAAGAACACACATGCAATGACACTGGTTGATCCATATGTGGTCTGTGAAAAGAACACACATGCAATGACACTGGTGGATCCAAATGTGGTGTGTGAAAAGAACACACATGCCATGACACTGGTGGATCCATATGTGGTCTATGAAAAGAACACGCATGCAATGACACTGGTGGATCCAAATGTGGTCTGTGAAAAGAACACACATGCAATGACACTGGTTGATCCATATGTGGTATGTGAAAAGAACACACATGAAATAACACTGGTGATCCATATGTGGTCTGTGAAAAGAACACACATGTAATGACATTGGTGGATCCATATGTGGTCTGTGAAAAGAACACACATGCAATGGCACTGGTGGATCCATATGTGGTCTATAAAAAGAACACACATGCAATGACACTGGTGGATCCATATGTGGTCTGTGAAAAGAACACACATGCAATGAACTCTGGTGGATCCATGTGGGGTCTGTGAAAAGGACACACATGCAATGATACTGGTGGATCCATATGTGGTATGCAAAAAGAACACACATGAAATGAATCTAGTTGTGGTTAATGAAAAGAACACACATGCAATGACACTGGTGGATCCAGATGTGGTATGTGAAAAGAACACACATGCAATGACACTGGTTGATCCATATGTGGTCTGTGAAAAGAACACACATGAAATAACACTGGTGATCCATATGTGGTCTGTGAAAAGAACACAGATGTAATGACATTAGTAGATCCATATGTGGTCTGTGAAAAGAACACACATGCAATGGCACTGGTGGATCCATATGTGGTGTGTGAAAAGAACACACATGCAATAAACTCTGGTGGATCCATGTGGGGTGTGTGAAAAGGAGACACATGCAATGACATTGGTGGATCCATATGTGGTCTGTGAAAAGAACACACATGCAATGACAGTGGTGGTTCCACATGTGGTTTGTGAAAAGAACACACATGCAATGACAATGGTGGATCCATATGTGGTCTGTGAAAAGAACACACATGCAATGACAATAGTTGATCCATATGTGGTGGATCCATATGTGGCATGTGAAAGAACACACATGAAATGACACTTGTGGATCCATATGTGGTCTGTGAAAAGAACACACATGCAATGACAATGCTGGTTCCATATATAGTCTGTGAAAAGAACACACATGCAATGACAATGGTGGATCCATACGTGGTGTGTGAAAAGAACACACATGCAATGACACTGGTTGATCCATATGTGGTCTGTGAAAAGAACACACATGAAATGACACTGGTGGATCCATATGTGGTATGTGAAAAGAACACACATGCAATGACACTGGTGGATCCATATGTGGTCTATGAAAAGAACACACATGCAATGACACTGGTGGGTCCAAATGTGGTCTGTGAAAAGAACACACATGCAATGACACTGGTTGATCCGTATGTGGTCTGTGAAAAGAACACACATGAAATAACACTTGTGATCCATATGTGGTCTGTGAAAAGAACACACATGTAATGACATTGGTGGATCCATATGTGGTCTGTGAAAAGAAAACACATGCAATGGCACTGGTGGATCCATATGTGGTCTGTAAAAAGAACACACATGCAATCACACTGGTGGATCCATATGTGGTCTGTGAAAAGAACACACATGCAATGAACTCTGGTGGATCCATGTGGCGTCTATGAAAAGGACACACATGCAATGACATTGGTGGATCCATATGTGGTCTGTGAAAGGAACACACATGCAATGACAATGGTGGTTCCACATGTGGTCTGTGAAAAGAACACACATGCAATGACAATGGTGGATCCATATGTGGTTTGTGAAAAGAACACACATGCAATGACACTGGTTGATCCATATGTGGTTTGTGAAAAGAACACACATGAAATAACACTGGTGATCCATATGTGGTCTGTGAAAAGAACACACATGCAATGACATTGGTGGATCCATATGTGGGATGTGAAAAGAACACGCATGCAATGGCACTGGTGGATCCATACGTGGTCTGTAAAAAGAACACACATGCAATGACACTGGTGGATCCATATGTGGTCTATGAAAAGAACACACATGAAATAACACTGGTGATCCATATGTGGTCTGTGAAAAGAACACACATGTAATGACATTGGTAGATCCATATGTGGTCTGTGAAAAGAACACACATGCAATGGCACTAGTGGATCCATATGTGGTGTGTGAAAAGAACACACATGCAATAAACTCTGGTGGATCCTTGTGGGGTCTGTGAAAAGGAGACACATGCAATGACATTGGTGGATCCATATGTGGTCTGTGAAAAGAACACACATGCAATGACAATGGTGGTTCCACATGTGGTTTGTGAAAAGAACACACATGCAATGACAATGGTGGATCCATATGTGGTCTGTGAAAAGAACACACATAAAATAACACTGGTGATCCATATGTGGTCTGTGAAAAGAACACACATGCAATGACATTGGTGGATCCATATGTGGTATGTGAAAAGAACACACATGCAATGGCACTAATGGATCTATATGTGGTCTGTAAAAAGAACACACATGCAATGACACTGGCGGATCCATATGTGGTCTATGAAAAGAACACACATGCAATGAACTCTGGTGGATCCATGTGGGGTCTGTTAAAAGGACACACATGCAATGACACTGGTGGATCCATATGTGGTCTGTGAAAAGAACACACATGCAATGACACTAGTGGATCCATATGTGGTCTATGAAAAGAACACACATGCAATGAACTCTGGTGGTTCCATATGTGGTATGTGAAAAGAACACACATGTAATCACACTGGTGGATCCATATGTGGTCTGTGAAAAGAACACAGATGACTGGTGGTTCCAAATGTGGTCTGTGAAAAGAACACACATGCAATGACACTGGTGGATCCATATGTGGTCTGTGAAAAGAACACACATGCAATGACACTGGTGGATCCATATGTGGTCTGTGAAAAGAACACACATGCAATGACAGTGGTGGATCCATATGTGGCATGTGAAAGAACACACATGAAATGACACTTGTGGATCCATATGTGGTCTGTGAAAAGAACACACATGCAATGACAATGCTGGTTCCATACGTAGTCTGTGAAAAGAACACACATGCAATGACAATGGTGGATCCATATGTGGTGTGTGAAAAGAACACACATGCAATGACACTGGTTGATCCATATGTGGTCTGTGAAAAGAACACACATGAAATGACACTGGTGGATCCATATGTGGTATGTGAAAAGAACACACATGCAATGACACTGGTGGATCCATATGTGGTCTATGAAAAGAACACACATGCAATGACACTGGTGGATCCAATTGTGGTCTGTGAAAAGAACACACATGCAATGACACTGGTTGATCCATATGTGGTATGTGAAAAACACACACATGAAATAACACTGGTGATCCATATGTGGTCTGTGAAAAGAACACATATGTAATGACATTGGTGGATCCATATGTGGTCTGTGAAAAGAACACATATGCAATGGCAGTGGTGGATCCATATGTGGTCTATAAAAAGAACACACATGCAATCACACTGGTGCATCCATATGTGGTCTGTGAAAAGAACACACATGCAATGAACTCTGGTGGATCCATGTGGGGTCTGTGAAAAGGACACACATGCAATGACATTGGTGGATCCATATGTGGTCTGTGAAAAGCACACACATGCAATGACAATGGTGGTTCCACATGTGGTCTGTGAAAAGAACACACATGCAATGACAATGGTGGATCCATATGTGGTTTGTGAAAAGAACACACATGCAATGACAATGGTTGATCCATATGTGGTCTGTGAAAAGAACACACATGAAATAACACTGGTGATCCATATGTGGTCTGTGAAAAGAACACACATGCAATGACATTGGTGGATCCATATGTGGTATGTGAAAAGAACACACATGCAATGGCACTAGTGGATCCATACGTGGTCTGTAAAAAGAACACACATGCAATGACACTGGTGGATCCATATGTGGTCTGTGAAAAGAACACACATGCAATGAACTCTGGTGGTTCCATATGTGGTATGTGAAAAGAACACACATGTAATCACACTGGTGGATCCATATGTGGTCTGTGAAAAGAACACACATGACTGGTGGTTCCAAATGTGGTCTGTGAAAAGAACACACATGCAATGACACTGGTGGATCCATATGTGGTCTGTGAAAAGAACACACATACAATGACAGTGGTGGATCGATATGTGGCATGTGAAAGAACACACATGAAATGACACTTGTGGATCCATATGTGGTCTGTGAATAGAACACACATGCAATGACAATGCTGGTTCCATACGTAGTCTGTGAAAAGAACACACATGCAATGACAATGGTGGATCCATATGTGGTGTGTGAAAAGAACACACATGCAATGACACTGGTTGATCCATATGTGGTCTGTGAAAAGAACACACATGAAATGACACTGGTGGATCCATATGTGGTATGTGAAAAGAACACACATGCAATGACACTTGTGGATCCATATGTGGTCTATGAAAAGAACACACATGTAATGACACTGGTGGATCCATATGTGGTCTGTGAAAAGAACACACATGCAATGACACTGGTTGATCCATATGTGGTCTGTGAAAAGAACACACATGAAATAACACTGGTGATCCATATGTGGTCTGTGAAAAGAACACACATGTAATGACATTGGTGGATCCATATCTGGTCTGTGAAAAGAACACACATGCAATGGCACTGGTGGATCCATATGTGGTCTATAAAAATAACACACATGCAATCACACTAGTGGATCCATAGGTGGTCTGTGAAAAGAACACACATGCAATGAACTCTGGTGGATCCATGTGGGGTCTGTGAAAAGGACACATGCAATGACACTGGTGGATCCATATGTGGTCTGTGAAAATAACACACATGCAATGAACTCTGGTGGATCCATGTGGGGTCTGTGAAAAGGACACACATGCAATGACACTGGTGGATCCATATGTGGTCTGTGAAAAGAACACACATGCAATGACACTAGTGGATCCATATGTGGTCTGTGAAAAGAACACACATGCAATGAACTCTGGTGGTTCCATATGTGGTATGTGAAAAGAACACACATGTAATCACACTGGTGGATCCATATGTGGTCTGTGAAAAGAACACATATGACTGGTGGTTCCAAATGTGGTCTGTGAAAAGAACACACATGCAATGACACTGGTGGATCCATATGTGGTATGCGAAAAGAACACACATGCAATGACACTGGTGGATCCATATGTGGTCTGTGAAAAGAACACACATGCAATGACAGTGGTGGATCCATATGTGGCATGTGAAAGAACACACATGAAATGACACTTGTGGATCCATATGTGGTCTGTGAAAAGAACACACATGCAATGACAATGCTGGTTCCATACGTAGTCTGTGAAAAGAACACACATGCAATGACAATGGTGGATCCATATGTGGTGTGTGAAAAGAAAACACATACAATGACACTGGTTGATCCATATGTGGTCTGTGAAAAGAACACACATGAAATGACAATGGTGGATCCATATGTGGTATGTGAAAAGAACACACATGCAATGACACTGGTGGATCCATATGTGGTCTATGAAAAGAACACACATGCAATGACACTGGTGGATCCAAATGTGGTCTGTGAAAAGAACACACATGCAATGACACTGGTTGATCCATATGTGGTCTGTGAAAATAACACACATGAAATAACACTGGTGATCCATATGTGGTCTGTGAAAAGAACACACATGTAATGACATTGGTGGATCCATATGTGGTCTGTGAAAAGAACACACATGCAATGGCAGTAGTGGATCCATATGTGGTCTATAAAAAGAACACACATGCAATCACACTGGTGGATCCATATGTGGTCTGTGAAAAGAACACACATGCAATGAACTCTGGTGGATCCATGTGGGGTCTGTGAAAAGGACACACATGCAATGACATTGGTGGATCCATATGTGGTCTGTGAAAAGCACACACATGCAATGACAATGGTGGTTCCACATGTGGTCTGTGAAAAGAACACACATGCAATGACAATGGTGGATCCATATGTGGTTTGTGAAAAGAACACACATGCAATGACAATGGTTGATCCATACGTGGTCTGTGAAAAGAACACACATGAAATAACACTGGTGATGCATATGTGGTCTGTGAAAAGAACACACATGCAATGACATTGGTGGATCCATATGTGGTATGTGAAAAGAACACACATGCAATGGCACTAGTGGATCCATATGTGGTCTGTAAAAAGAACACACATGCAATGACACTGGTGGATCCATATGTGGTCTGTGAAAAGAACACACATGCAATGAACTCTGGTGGTTCCATATGTGGTATGTGAAAAGAACACACATGTAATCACACTGGTGGATCCATATGTGGTCTGTGAAAAGAACACACAAGACTGGTGGTTCCAAATGTGGTCTGTGAAAAGAACACACATGCAATGACACTGGTGGATCCATATGTGGTTTGTGAAAAGAACACACATGCAATGACACTGGTGGATCCATATGTGGTCTGTGAAAAGAACACACATACAATGACAGTGGTGGATCCATATGTGGCATGTGAAAGAACACACATGAAATGACACTTGTGGATCCATATGTGGTCTGTGAAAAGAACACACATGCAATGACAATGCTGGTTCCATACGTAGTCTGTGAAAAGAACACACATGCAATGACAATGGTGGATCCATATGTGGTGTGTGAAAAGAACACACATGCAATGACACTAGTTGATCCATATGTGGTCTGTGAAAAGAACACACATGAAATGACACTGGTGGATCCATATGTGGTGTGTGAAAAGAACACACATGCAATGACACTTGTGGATCCATATGTGGTCTATGAAAAGAACACACATGTAATGACACTGGTTGATCCATATGTGGTCTGTGAAAAGAACACACATGAAATAACACTGGTGATCCATATGTGGTCTGTGAAAAGAACACACATGTAATGATATTGGTGGATCCATATCTGGTCTGTGAAAAGAACACACATGCAATGGCACTGGTGGATCCATATGTGGTCTATAAAAATAACACACATGCAATCACACTGGTGGATCCATATGTGGTCTGTGAAAAGAACACACATGCAATGAACTCTGGTGGATCCATGTGGGGTCTGTGAAAAGGAGACACATGCAATGACATTGGTGGATCCATATGTGGTCTGTGAAAAGAACACACATGCAATGGCACTGGTGGATCGATATGTGGTGTGTGAAAAGAACACACATGCAATCAACTCTGGTGGATCCATGTGGGGTCTGTGAAAAGGACACACATGCAATGACATTGGTGGATCCTTATGTGGTCTGTGAAAAGAACACACATGCAATGACAATGGTGGTTCCACATGTGGTTTGTGAAAAGAACACACATACAATGACAATGGTGGATCCATATGTGGTTTGTGAAAAGAACACACATGCAATGACACTGGTTGATCCATATGTGGTCTGTGAAAAGAACACACATGAAATAACACTGGTGATCCATATGTGGTCTGTGAAAAGAACACACATGCAATGACATTGGTGGATCCATATGTGGTATGTGAAAAGAACACACATGCAATGGCACTAGTGGATCCATATGTGGTCTGTAAAAAGAACACACGTGCAATGACACTGGCGGATCCATATGTGGTCTGTGAAAAGAACACACATGCAATGAACTCTGGTGGATCCATGTGGGGTCTGTGAAAAGCACACACATGCAATGACACTGGTGGATCCATATGTGGTCTGTGAAAAGAACACACATGCAATGACACTAGTGGATCCATATGTGGTCTGTGAAAAGAACACACATGCAATGACAGTGGTGGATCCATATGTGGTATGTGAAAAGAACACACATGTAATCACACTGGTGGATCCATATGTGGTCTGTGAAAAGAACACACATGACTGGTGGTTCCAAATGTGGTCTGTGAAAAGAACACACATGCAATGACACTGGTGGATCCATATGTGGTCTATGAAAAGAACACACATGCAATGACACTGGTGGATCCATATGTGGTCTGTGAAAAGAACACACATGCAATTACAGTGGTTGATCCATATGTGGCATGTGAAAGAACACACATGAAATGACACTTGTGGATCCATATGTGGTCTGTGAAAAGAACACATATGCAATGACAATGCTGGTTCCATACGTAGTCTGTGAAAAGAACACACATGCAATGAAAATGGTGGATCCATATGTGGTGTGTGAAAAGAACACACATGCAATGACACTTGTTGATCCATATGTGGTCTGTGAAAAGAACACACATGAAATGACACTGGTGGATCCATATGTGGTATGTGAAAAGAACACACATGCAATGACACTGGTGGATCCATATGTGGTCTATGAAAAGAACACACATGCAATGACACTGGTGGATCCAAATGTGGTCTGTGAAAAGAACACATATGCAATGACACTGGTTGATCCATATGTGGTCTGTGAAAAGAACACACATGAAATAACACTGGTGATCCATATGTGGTCTGTGAAAAGAACACACATGTAATGACATTGGTGGATCCATATGTGGTCTGTGAAAAGAACACACATGCAATGGCAGTGGTGGATCCATATGTGGTCTATAAAAAGAACACACATGCAATCACACTGGTGGATCCATATGTGGTCTGTGAAAAGAACACACATGCAATGAACTCTGGTGGATCCATGTGGGGTCTATGAAAAGGACACACATGCAATGACATTGGTGGATCCATATGTGGTTTGTGAAAAGCACACACATGCAATGACAATGGTGGTTCCACATGTGGTCTGTGAAAAGAACACACATGCAATGACAATGGTGGATCCATATGTGGTTTGTGAAAAGAACACACATGCAATGACAATGGTTGATCCATATGTGGTCTGTGAAAAGAACACACATGAAATAACACTGGTGATCCATATGTGGTCTGTGAAAAGAACACACATGCAATGACATTGGTGGATCCATATGTGGTATGTGAAAAGAACACACATGCAATGGCACTAGTGGATCCATACGTGGTCTGTAAAAAGAACACACATGCAATGACACTGGTGGATCCATATGTGGTCTGTGAAAAGAACACACATGCAATGAACTCTGGTGGTTCCATATGTGGTATGTGAAAAGAACACACATGTAATCACACTGGTGGATGCATATGTGGTCTGTGAAAAGAACACACATGACTGGTGGTTCCAAATGTGGTCTGTGAAAAGAACACACATGCAATGACACTGGTGGATCCATATGTGGTCTGTGAAAAGAACACACATGCATTGACACTGGTGGATCCATATGTGGTCTGTGAAAAGAACACACATGCAATGACAGTGGTGGATCCATATGTGGCATGTGAAAGAACACACATGAAATGACACTTGTGGATCCATATGTGGTCTGTGAAAAGAACACATATGCAATGACAATGCTGGTTCCATACGTAGTCTGTGAAAAGAACACACATGCAATGACAATGGTGGATCCATATGTGGTGTGTGAAAAGAACACACATGCAATGACACTGGTTGATCCATATGTGGTCTGTGAAAAGAACACACATGAAATGACACTGGTGGATCCATATGTGGTATGTGAAAAGAACACACATGCAATGACACTGGTGGATCCATATGTGGTCTATGAAAAGAACACACATGCAATGACACTGGTGGATCCAAATGTGGTCTGTGAAAAGAACACACATGCAATGACACTGGTTGATCCATATGTGGTCTGTGAAAAGAACACACATGAAATAACACTGGTTATCCATATGTGGTCTGTGAAAAGAACACACATGTAATGACATTGGTGGATCCATATGTGGTCTGTGAAAAGAACACACATGCAATGACATTGGTGGATCCTTATGTGGTCTGTGAAAAGAACACACATGCAATGACAATGGTGGTTCCACATGTGGTTTGTGAAAAGAACACACATACAATGACAATGGTGGATCCATATGTGGTTTGTGAAAAGAACACACATGCAATGACACTGGTTGATCCATATGTGGTCTGTGAAAAGAACACACATGAAATAACACTGGTGATCCATATGTGGTCTGTGAAAAGAACACACATGCAATGACAATGGTGGATCCATATGTGGTATGTGAAAAGAACACACATGCAATGGCACTAGTGGATCCATATGTGGTCTGTAAAAAGAACAGACGTGCAATGACACTGGCGGATCCATATGTGGTCTGTGAAAAGAACACACATGCAATGAACTCTGGTGGATCCATGTG
The DNA here is from genome assembly GCA_916181665.1 of Avena sativa. Classification (NCBI taxonomy): domain Eukaryota; kingdom Viridiplantae; phylum Streptophyta; class Magnoliopsida; order Poales; family Poaceae; genus Avena; species Avena sativa. Next base: position 619,330,999 of record OV702289.1, read on the forward strand.
GGGTCTGTGAAAAGCACACACATGCAATGACACTGGTGGATCCATATGTGGTCTGTGAAAAGAACACACATGCAATGACACTAGTGGATCCATATGTGGTCTGTGAAAAGAACACACATGCAATGAACTCTGGTCGTTCCATATGTGGTATGTGAAAAGAACACACATGTAATCACACTGGTGGATCCATATGTGGTCTGTGAAAAGAACACACATGACTGGTGGTTCCAAATGTGGTCTGTGAAAAGAACACACATGCAATGACACTGGTGGATCCATATGTGGTCTGTGAAAAGAACACACATGCAATGACACTGGTGGATCCATATGTGGTCTGTGAAAAGAACACACATGCAATGGCACTAGTGGATCCATACGTGGTCTGTAAAAAGAACACACATGCAATGACACTGGTGGATCCATATGTGGTCTGTGAAAAGAACACACATGCAATGAACTCTGGTGGTTCCATATGTGGTATGTGAAAAGAACACACATGTAATCACACTGGTGGATGCATATGTGGTCTGTGAAAAGAACACACATGACTGGTGGTTCCAAATGTGGTCTGTGAAAAGAACACACATGCAATGACACTGGTGGATCCATATGTGGTCTGTGAAAAGAACACACATGCATTGACACTGGTGGATCCATATGTGGTCTGTGAAAAGAACACACATGCAATGACAGTGGTGGATCCATATGTGGCATGTGAAAGAACACACATGAAATGACACTTGTGGATCCATATGTGGTCTGTGAAAAGAACACATATGCAATGACAATGCTGGTTCCATACGTAGTCTGTGAAAAGAACACACATGCAATGACAATGGTGGATCCATATGTGGTGTGTGAAAAGAACACACATGCAATGACACTGGTTGATCCATATGTGGTCTGTGAAAAGAACACACATGAAATGACACTGGTGGATCCATATGTGGTATGTGAAAAGAACACACATGCAATGACACTGGTGGATCCATATGTGGTCTATGAAAAGAACACACATGCAATGACACTGGTGGATCCAAATGTGGTCTGTGAAAAGAACACACATGCAATGACACTGGTTGATCCATATGTGGTCTGTGAAAAGAACACACATGAAATAACACTGGTTATCCATATGTGGTCTGTGAAAAGAACACACATGTAATGACATTGGTGGATCCATATGTGGTCTGTGAAAAGAACACACATGCAATGGCAGTGGTGGATCCATATGTGGTCTATAAAAAGAACACACATGCAATCACACTGGTGGATCCATATGTGGTCTGTGAAAAGAACACACATGCAATGAACTCTGGTGGATCCATGTGGGGTCTATGAAAAGGACACACATGCAATGACATTGGTGGATCCATATGTGGTTTGTGAAAAGCACACACATGCAATGACAATGGTGGTTCCACATGTGGTCTGTGAAAAGAACACACATGCAATGACAATGGTGGATCCATATGTGGTTTGTGAAAAGAACACACATGCAATGACAATGGTTGATCCATATGTGGTCTGTGAAAAGAACACACATGAAATAACACTGGTGATCCATATGTGGTCTGTGAAAAGAACACACATGCAATGACATTGGTGGATCCATATGTGGTATGTGAAAAGAACACACATGCAATGGCACTAGTGGATCCATACGTGGTCTGTAAAAAGAACACACATGCAATGACACTGGTGGATCCATATGTGGTCTGTGAAAAGAACACACATGCAATGAACTCTGGTCGTTCCATATGTGGTATGTGAAAAGAACACACATGTAATCACACTGGTGGATCCATATGTGGTCTGTGAAAAGAACACACATGACTGGTGGTTCCAAATGTGGTCTGTGAAAAGAACACACATGCAATGACACTGGTGGATCCATATGTGGTCTGTGAAAAGAACACACATGCAATGACACTGGTGGATCCATATGTGGTCTGTGAAAAGAACACACATACAATGACAGTGGTGGATCGATATGTGGCATGTGAAAGAACACATATGAAATGACACTTGTGGATCCATATGTGGTCTGTGAAAAGAACACACATGCAATGACAATGCTGGTTCCATACGTAGTCTGTGAAAAGAACACACATGCAATGACAATGGTGGATCCATATGTGGTGTGTGAAAAGAACACACATGCAATGACACTGGTTGATCCATATGTGGTCTGTGAAAAGAACACATATGAAATGACACTGGTGGATCCATATGTGGTATGTGAAAAGAACACACATGCAATGACACTTGTGGATCCATATGTGGTCAATGAAAAGAACACACATGTAATGACACTGGTGGATCCAAATGTGGTCTGTGAAAAGAACACACATCCAATGACACTGGTTGATCCATATGTGGTCTGTGAAAAGAACACACATGAAATAACACTGGTGATCCATATGTGGTCTGTGAAAAGAACACACATGTAATGACATTGGTGGATCCATATCTGGTCTGTGAAAAGAACACACATGCAATGGCACTGGTGGATCCATATGTGGTCTATAAAAATAACACACATGCAATCACACTGGTGGATCCATATGTGGTCTGTGAAAAGAACACACATGCAATGAACTCTGGTGGATCCATGTGGGGTCTGTGAAAAGGACACACATGGAATGCCATGGTGGATCCATATGTGGTCGGTGAAAAGCACACACATGCAATGACACTGGTGGATCCATATGTGGTCTATGAAAAGAACACACATGCAATGACACTGGTGGATCCAAATGTGGTCTGTGAAAAGAACACACATGCAATGACACTGGTTGATCCATATGTGGTCTGTGAAAAGAACACACATGAAATGACACTGGTGATCCATATGTGGTCTGTGAAAAGAACACACATGTAATGACATTGGTGGATCCATATGTGGTCTGTGAAAAGAACACACATACAATGGCACTGGTGGATCCATATGTGGTCTATAAAAAGAACACACATGCAATGGCACTGGTGGATCCATATGTGGTCTATAAAAAGAACACACATGCAATGACACTGGTGGATCCATATGTGGTCTGTGAAAAGAACGCACATGCAATGAACTCTAGTGGATCCATGTGGGGTCTGTGAAAAGGACACACATGCAATGACACTGGTGGATCCATATGTGGTATGTGAAAAGAACACACATGAAATGAATCTAGTTGTGGTTAGTGAAAAGAACACACAGGCAATGACACTGGTGGATCCATATGTTGTATGTTAAAAGAACACACATGCAATGAACTAGGTGGTTCCATATGTGGTATGTGAAAAGAACACACATGCAATCACACTGGTGGATCCATATGTGGTTTTGAAAAGAACACACATGAAATGTCACTGGTGGTTCTAAATGTGGTCTGTGAAAATAACACACATGCAATGACACTGGTGGATCCATATGTGGTCTGTGAAAAGAACACACATGCAATGACACTGGTGGATCCATATGTGGCCTGTGAAAGAACTCAAATGAAATGACACTTGTGGATCCATATGTGGTCTGTGAAAACAACACACATGCAATGACAATGCTGGTTCCATATGTGGTCTTTGAAAAGAACACACATGCAATGACAATGGTGGATCCATATGTGGTTTGTGAAAATACGAACATGCAATGACACTGGTTCATCCATATGTGGTCTGTGAAAAGAACACACATGCAATGACAGTGGTGGATCCATATGTGGCCTGTGAAAGAACACACATGAAATGACACTTGTGGATCCATATGTGGTCTATGAAAAGAACACACATGCAATGACAATGCTGGTTCCATATGTGGTATGTGAAAAGAACACACATGCAATGACAATGGTGGATCCGTATGTGGTTTGTGAACAGAACACACATGCAATCACACTGGTTGATCCATATGTGGTCTGTGAAAAGAACACACATGAAATGACACTGGTGGATCCATATGTGGTCTGTGAGAAGAACACACATGCAATGACACTGGTGGATCCAAATGTGGTCTATAAAAAGAAGACACATGCAATGACACTGGTGGATCCAATTGTGTTCTGTGAAAAGAACACACATGCAATGACACTGGTTGATCCATATGTGGTCTGTGAAAAGAACACACATGAAATAACATTGGTGATCCATATGTGGTCTGTGAAAAGAACACACATGTAATGACATTGGTGGATCCATATGTGGTCTGTGAAAAGAACACACATGCAATGGCACTGGTGGATCCATATGTGGTGTATAAAAAGAACACACATGCAATGACACTGGTGGTCTGTGAAAATAACACACATGCAATGAACTCTGGTGGATCCATGTGGGTCTGTGAAAAGGACACACATGCAATGACAATGGTGGATCCATATGTGGTATGCGAAAAGAACACACATGAAATGAATCTAGTTGTTGTTAATGAAAAGAACACACATGCAATGACACTGGTGGATCCATATGTTGTATGTTAAAAGAACACACATGCAATGAACTCTGGTAGTTCCATATGTGGTATGTGAAAAGAACACACATGCAATCACACTGGTGGGTCCATATGTGGTTTGTGAAAAGAACACACATGAAATGTCACTTGTGGTTCCAAATGTGGTCTGTGAAAATAACACACATGCAATGACACTGGTGGATCCATATGTGGTCTGTGAAAAGAACACACATGCAATGACACTGGTGGATCCATATGTGGCCTGTGAAAGAACTGACATGAAATGACATTTGTGGATCCATATGTGGTCTGTGAAAACAACACACATGCAATGACAATGCTGGTTCCATATGTGGTCTTTGAAAAGAACACACATGCAATGACACTGGTGGATCCATATGTGGTATGTGAAAAGAAAACACATGAAATGAGTCTAGATGTGGTTAATGAAAAGAACACATGCAATGACACTAGTGGACCCATATGTGGTCTGTGAAAAGAACACACATGCAATGAACTCTCTTGGTTCCATATGTGGTATGTGAAAAGAACACACATGCAATCACACTGGTGGATCCATATGTTGTTTGTGAAAAGAACACACATGAAATGACACTGGTGGTTCCAAATGTGGTATGTGAAAAGAACACACATGCAATGATACTGATGGATCCATATGTGGTCTGTGAAAAGAACACACATGGAATGACACTGGTGGATCCATATGTGGCCTGTGAAAGAACTCAAATGAAATGACACTTGTGGATCCATATGTGGTCTGTGAAAACAACACACATGCAATGACAATGCTGGTTCCATATGTGGTCTTTGAAAAGAACACACATGCAATGACAATGGTGGATCCATATGTCTTTTGTGAAAATACGAACATGCAATGACACTGGTTGATCCATATGTGGTCTGTGAAAAGAACACACATGCAATGACAGTGGTGGATCCATATGTGGCCTGTGAAAGAACACACATGAAATGACACTTGTGGATCCATATGTGGTCTATGAAAAGAACACACATGCAATGACAATGCTGGTTTCATATGTGGTATGTGAAAAGAACACACATGCAATGACAATGGTGGATCCATATGTGGTTTGTGAAAAGAACACACATGCAATCACACTGGTTGATCCATATGTGGTCTGTGAAAAGAACACACATGAAATGACACTGGTGGATCCATATGTGGTCTGTGAGAAGAACACACATGCAATGACACTGGTGGATCCATATGTGGTCTATGAAAAGAACACACATGCAATGACACTGGTGGATCCAAATGTGGTCTGTGAAAAGAACACACATGCAATGACACTGGTTGATCCATATGTGGTCTGTGAAAAGAACACACATGAAGTAACATTGGTGATCCATATGTGGTCTATGAAAAGAACACACATGTAATGACATTGGTGGATCCATATGTGGTCTGTGAAAAGAACACACATGCAATGGCACTGGTGGATCCACATGTGGTCTATAAAAAGAACACACATGCAATGACACTGGTGGATCCATATGTGGTCTGTGAAAAGAACACACATGCAATGAACTCTGGTGGATCCATGTGGGGTCTGTGAAAAGGACACACATGCAATGACACTGGTGGATCCATATGTGGTATGCGAAAAGAACACACATGAAATGAATCTAGTTGTGGTTAATGAAAAGAACACACATGCAATGACACTGGTGGATCCATATGTTGTATGTTAAAAGAACACACATGCAATGAACTCTGGTAGTTCCATATGTGGTATGTGAAAAGAACACACATGCAATCACACTGGTGGATCCATATGTGGTTTGTGAAAAGAACACACATGAAATGTCACTTGTGGTTCCAAATGTGGTCTGTGAAAATAACACACATGCAATGACACTGGTGGATCCATATGTGGTCTGTGAAAAGAACACACATGCAATGACACTGGTGGATCCATATGTGGCCTGTGAAAGAACTGACATGAAATGACATTTGTGGATCCATATGTGGTCTGTGAAAACAACACACATGCAATGACAATGCTGGTTCCATATGTGGTCTTTAAAAAGAACACACATCCAATGACAATGGTGGATCCATATGTGGTTTGTGAAAATAACACACATGAAATAACACTGGTGATCCATATGTGGTCTGTGAAAAGAACACACATGAAATAACACTGGTGATCCATATGTGGTCTGTGAAAAGAACACACATGCAATGACATTGGTGGATCCATATGTGGTATGTGAAAAGAACACACATGCAATGGCACTAGTGGATCCATACGTGGTCTGTAAAAAGAACACACATGCAATGACACTGGTGGATCCATTTGTGGTCTGTGAAAAGAACACACATGCAATGAACTCTGGTGGTTCCATATGTGGTATGGGAAAAGAACACACATGTAGTCACACTAGTGGATCCATATGTGGTCTGTGAAAAGAACACACATGACTGGTGGTTCCAAATGTGGTCTGTGAAAAGAACACACATGCAATGACACTGGTGGATCCATATGTGGTCTGTGAAAAGAACACACATGCAATGACACTGGTGGATCCATATGTGGTCTGTGAAAAGAACACACATACAATGACAGTGGTGGATCGATATGTGGTATGTGAAAGAACACATATGAAATGACACTTGTGGATCCATATGTGGTCTGTGAAAAGAACACACATGCAATGACAATGCTGGTTCCATACGTAGTCTGTGAAAAGAACACACATGCAATGACAATGGTGGATCCATATGTGGTGTGTGAAAAGAACACACATGCAATGACACTGGTTGATCCATATGTGGTCTGTGAAAAGAACACACATGAAATGACACTGGTGGATCCATATGTGGTATGTGAAAAGAACACACATGCAGTGACACTTGTGGATCCATATGTGGTCTATGAAAAGAACACACATGTAATGACACTGGTGGATCCAAATGTGGTCTGTGAAAAGAACACACATGCAATGACACTGGTTGATCCATATGTGGTCTGTGAAAAGAATACACATGAAATAACACTGGTGATCCATATGTGGTCTGTGAAAAGAACACACATATAATGACATTGGTGGATCCATATCTGGTCTATGAAAAGAACACACATGCAATGGCACTGGTGGATCCATATGTGGTCTATAAAAATAACACACATGCAATCACACTGGTGGATCCATATGTGGTCTGTGAAAAGAACACACATGCAATGAACTCTGGTGGATCCATATGTGGTCTGTGAAAACAACACACATGCAATGACAATGCTGGTTCCATATGTGGTCTTTGAAAAGAACACACATGCAATGACAATGGTGGATCCATATGTGGTTTGTGAAAATACGAACACGCAATGACACTGGTTGATCCATATGTGGTATGTGAAAAGAACACACATGCAATAACAGTGGTGGATCCATATGTGGCCTGTGAAAGAACACACATGAAATGACACTTGTGGATCCATATGTGGTCTATGAAAAGAACACACATGCAATGACAATGCTGGTTCCATATGTGGTCTGTCAAAAGAACACACATGCAATGACAATGGTGGATCCATATGTGGTTTGTGAAAAGAACACACATGCAATCACACTGGTTGATCCATATGTGGTCTGTGAAAAGAACACACATGAAATGACACTGGTGGATCCATATGTGGTCTGTGAAAAGAACACACATGCAATGACACTGGTGGATCCATATATGGTCTATGAAAAGAACACGCATGCAATGACACTGGTGGATCCAAATGTGGTCTGTGAAAAGAACACACATGCAATGACACTGGTTGATCCATATGTGGTCTGTGATAAGAACACACATGAAATAACACTGGTGATCCATGTGTGGTCTGTGAAAAGAACACACATGTAATGACATTGGTGGATCCATATGTGGTCTGTGAAAATAACACACATGCAATGGCACTGGTGGATCCATATTTGGTCTGTGAAAAGAACACACATGTAATGAACTCTAGTGGATCCATGTGGGGTCTGCGAAAAGGACACACATGCAATGACACTGGTGGATCCATATGTGGTATGTGAAAAGAACACACATGAAATGAATCTAGTTGTGGTTAATGAAAAGAACACACATGCAATGACACTGGTGGATCCATATGTTGTATGTTAAAAGAACACACATGCAATGAACTCTGGTGGTTCCATATGTGGTATGTGAAAAGAACACACATGCAAACACACTGGTGGATCCATATGTGGTTTGTGAAAAGAACACACATGAAATGACACTTGTGGATCCATATGTGGTCTGTGAAAACAACACACATGCAATGACAATGCTGGTTCCATATGTGGTCTTTGAAAAGACACACATGCAATGACAATGGTGGATCCATATGTGGTTTGTGAAAATACGAACATGCAATGACACTGGTTGATCCATATGTGGTCTGTGAAAAGAACACACATGCAATGACAGTGGTGGATCCATATGTGGCCTGTGAAAGAACACACATGAAATGACACTTGTGGATCCATATGTGGTCTATGAAAAGAACACACATGCAATGACAATGCTGGTTCCATATGTGGTCTGTGAAAAGAACACACATGCAATGACAATGGTGGATCCATATGTGGTTTGTGAAAAGAACACACATTTAATCACACTGGTTGATCCATATGTGGTCTGTGAAAAGAACACACATGAAATGACACTGGTGGATCCATATGTGGTCTGTGAAAAGAACACACATGCAATGACACTGGTGGATCCAAATATGGTCTGTGAAAAGAACACACATGCAATGACAATGGTGGATCCATACGTGGTCTGTGAAAAGAACACACATGAAATAACATTGGTGATCCATATGTGGTCTGTGAAAAGAGCACACATGTAATGACATTGGTGGATCCATATGTGGTCTGTGAAAAGAACACACATGCAATGGCACTGGTGGATCCATATGTGGTCTATAAAAAGAACACACATGCCATGACACTGGTTGATCCATATGTGGTCTGTGAAAAGAACACACATGCAATGAACTCTGGTGGATCCATGTGGGGTCTGAGATAAGGACACACATGCAATGACACTGGTGGATCCATATGTGGTATGCGAAAAGAACACACATGAAATGCATCTAGTTGTGGTTAATGAAATGAACACACATGCAATGACACTGGTGGATCCATATGTTGTATGTTAAAAGAACACACATGCAATGAACTCTGGTACTTCCATTTGTGGTATGTGAAAAGAACACACATGCAATCACACTGGTGGATCTATATGTGGTTTGTGAAAAGAACACACATGAAATGTCACTTGTGGTTCCAAATGTGGTCTGTGAAAATAACACACATGCAATGACACTTGTGGATCCATATGTGGTCTGTGAAAAGAACACACATGCAATGACACTAGTGGATCCATATGTGGCATGTGAAAGAACTCACATGAAATGACACTTGTGGATCCATATGTGGTCTGTGAAAACAACACACATGCAATGACAGTGCTAGTTCCATATGTGGTCTGTGAAAAGAACACACATGCAATGACACTGGTGGATCCATATGTGGTCTGTGAAAAGAACACACATGCAATGACACTGGTGGATCCATATGTGGCCTGTGAAAGAACTCACATGAAATGACACTTGTGGATCCATATGTGGTCTGTGAAAACAACACACATGCAATGACAATGCTGGTTCCATATGTGGTCTGTGAAAAGAACACACATGAAATAACACTGGTGATCCATATGTGGTCTGTGAAAAGAACACACATGTAATGACATTGGTGGATCCATATGTGGTCTGTGAAAAGAACATACATGCAATGGCACTGGTGGATCCATATGTGGTGTGTGAAAAGAAAACACATGCAATCAACTCTGGTGGATCTATGTGGGGTCTATGAAAAGGACACACAGGCAGTGACATTGGTGGATCCATATGTGGTCTGTGAAAAGAACACACATGCAATGACAATGGTGGTTCCACATGTGGTTTGTGAAAAGAACACACATGCAATGACAATGGTGGATCCATATGTGGTTTGTGAAAAGAACACACATGCAATGACACTGGTTGATCCATATGTGGTCTGTGAAAAGAACACACATGAAATAACACTGGTGATCCATATGTGGTCTATGAAAAGAACACACATGCAATGACATTGGTGGATCCATATGTGGTGTGTGAAAAGAACACACATGCAATCAACTCTGGTGGATCCATGTGGGGTCTGTGAAAAGGACACACATGCAATGACATTGGTGGATCCATATGTGGTATGTGAAAAGAACACGCATGCAATGGCACTGGTGGATCCATATGTGGTGTGTGAAAATAACACACATGCAATCAACTCTGGTGGATCCATGTGGGGTCTGTGAAAAGGACACACATGCAATGACATTGGTGGATCCATATGTGGTCTGTGAAAAGAACACACATGCAATGACAATGGTGGTTCCACATGTGGTTTGTGAAAAGAACACACATTCAATGGCACTAGTGGATCCATATGTGGTCTGTAAAAAGAACACACATGCAATGACACTGGCGGATCCATATGTGGTTTGTGAAAAGAACACACATGCAATGAACTCTGGTGGATCCATGTGGGGTCCGTAAAAAGGACACACATGCAATGACACTGGTGGATCCATATGTGGTCTGTGAAAAGAACAGACATGCAATGACACTAGTGGATCCATATGTGGTCTGTGAAAATAACACACATGCAATGAACTCTGGTGGTTCCATATGTGGTATGTGAAAAGAACACAGATGTAATCACACTGGTGGATCCATATGTGGTCTGTGAAAAGAACACACATGACTGGTGGTTCCAAATGTGGTCTGTGAAAAGAACACACATGCAATGACACTGGTGGATCCATATGTGGTCTGTGAAAAGAACACACATGCAGTGACAGTGGTGGATCCATATGTGGCATGTGAAAGAACACACATGAAATGACACTTGTGGATCCATATGTGGTCTGTGAAAAGAACACACATGCAATGACAATGCTGGTTCCATACGTAGTCTGTGAAAAGAACACACATGCAATGACAATGGTGGATCCATATGTGGTGTGTGAAAAGAACACACATGCAATGACACTGGTTGATCCATATGTGGTCTGTGAAAAGAACACACATGAAATGACACTGGTGGATCCATATGTGGTATGTGAAAAGAACACACATGCAATGACACTGGTGGATCCATATGTGGTCTATGAAAAGAACACACATGCAATGACACTGGTGGATCCAATTGTGGTCTGTGAAAAGAACACACATGCAATGACACTGGTTGATCCATATGTGGTATGTGAAAAACACACACATGAAATAACACTGGTGATCCATATGTGGTCTGTGAAAAGAACACATATGTAATGACATTGGTGGATCCATATGTGGTCTGTGAAAAGAACACATATGCAATGGCAGTGGTGGATCCATATGTGGTCTATAAAAAGAACACACATGCAATCACACTGGTGGATCCATATGTGGTCTGTGAAAAGAACACACATGCAATGAACTCTGGTGGATCCATGTGGGGTCTGTGAAAAGGACACACATGCAATGACATTGGTGGATCCATATGTGGTCTGTGAAAAGCACACACATGCAATGACAATGGTGGTTCCACATGTGGTCTGTGAAAAGAACACACATGCAATGACAATGGTGGATCCATATGTGGTTTGTGAAAAGAACACACATGCAATGACAATGGTTGATCCATATGTGGTCTGTGAAAAGAACACACATGAAATAACACTGGTGATCCATATGTGGTCTGTGAAAAGAACACACATGCAATGACATTGGTGGATCCATATGTGGTATGTGAAAAGAACACACATGCAATGGCACTAGTGGATCCATACGTGGTCTGTAAAAAGAACACACATGCAATGACACTGGTGGATCCATATGTGGTCTGTGAAAAGAACACACATGCAATGAACTCTGGTGGTTCCATATGTGGTATGTGAAAAGAACACACATGTAATCACACTGGTGGATCCATATGTGGTCTGTGAAAAGAACACACATGACTGGTGGTTCCAAATGTGGTCTGTGAAAAGAACACACATGCAATGACACTGGTGGATCCATATGTGGTCTGTGAAAAGAACACACATACAATGACAGTGGTGGATCGATATGTGGCATGTGAAAGAACACACATGAAATGACACTTGTGGATCCATATGTGGTCTGTGAATAGAACACACATGCAATGACAATGCTGGTTCCATACGTAGTCTGTGAAAAGAACACACATGCAATGACAATGGTGGATCCATATGTGGTGTGTGAAAAGAACACACATGCAATGACACTGGTTGATCCATATGTGGTCTGTGAAAAGAACACACATGAAATGACACTGGTGGATCCATATGTGGTATGTGAAAAGAACACACATGCAATGACACTTGTGGATCCATATGTGGTCTATGAAAAGAACACACATGTAATGACACTGGTGGATCCATATGTGGTCTGTGAAAAGAACACACATGCAATGACACTGGTTGATCCATATGTGGTCTGTGAAAAGAACACACATGAAATAACACTGGTGATCCATATGTGGTCTGTGAAAAGAACACACATGTAATGACATTGGTGGATCCATATCTGGTCTGTGAAAAGAACACACATGCAATGGCACTGGTGGATCCATATGTGGTCTATAAAAATAACACACATGCAATCACACTAGTGGATCCATATGTGGTCTGTGAAAAGAACAAACATGCAATGAACTCTGGTGGATCCATGTGGGGTCTGTGAAAAGGACACATGCAATGACACTGGTGGATCCATATGTGGTCTGTGAAAATAACACACATGCAATGAACTCTGGTGGATCCATGTGGGGTCTGTGAAAAGGACACACATGCAATGACACTGGTGGATCCATATGTGGTCTGTGAAAAGAACACACATGCAATGAACTCTGGTGGTTCCATATGTGGTATGTGAAAAGAACACACATGTAATCACACTGGTGGATCCATATGTGGTCTGTGAAAAGAACACATATGACTGGTGGTTCCAAATGTGGTCTGTGAAAAGAACACACATGCAATGACACTGGTGGATCCATATGTGGTATGCGAAAAGAACACACATGCAATGACACTGGTGGATCCATATGTGGTCTGTGAAAAGAACACACATGCAATGACAGTGGTGGATCCATATGTGGCATGTGAAAGAACACACATGAAATGACACTTGTGGATCCATATGTGGTCTGTGAAAAGAACACACATGCAATGACAATGCTGGTTCCATACGTAGTCTGTGAAAAGAACACACATGCAATGACAATGGTGGATCCATATGTGGTGTGTGAAAAGAAAACACATACAATGACACTGGTTGATCCATATGTGGTCTGTAAAAAGAACACACATGAAATGACAATGGTGGATCCATATGTGGTATGTGAAAAGAACACACATGCAATGACACTGGTGGATCCATATGTGGTCTATGAAAAGAACACACATGCAATGACACTGGTGGATCCAAATGTGGTCTGTGAAAAGAACACACATGCAATGACACTGGTTGATCCATATGTGGTCTGTGAAAATAACACACATGAAATGACACTGGTGGATCCATATGTGGTATGTGAAAAGAACACACATGCAATGACACTTGTGGATCCATATGTGGTCTATGAAAAGAACACACATGTAATGACACTGGTGGATCCATATGTGGTCTGTGAAAAGAACACACATGCAATGACACTGGTTGATCCATATGTGGTCTGTGAAAAGAACACACATGAAATAACACTGGTGATCCATATGTGGTCTGTGAAAAGAACACACATGTAATGACATTGGTGGATCCATATCTGGTCTGTGAAAAGAACACACATGCAATGGCACTGGTGGATCCATATGTGGTCTATAAAAATAACACACATGCAATCACACTAGTGGATCCATATGTGGTCTGTGAAAAGAACAAACATGCAATGAACTCTGGTGGATCCATGTGGGGTCTGTGAAAAGGACACATGCAATGACACTGGTGGATCCATATGTGGTCTGTGAAAATAACACACATGCAATGAACTCTGGTGGATCCATGTGGGGTCTGTGAAAAGGACACACATGCAATGACACTGGTGGATCCATATGTGGTCTGTGAAAAGAACACACATGCAATGGCACTGGTGGATCCATATGTGGTCTATAAAAATAACACACATGCAATCACACTAGTGGATCCATATGTGGTCTGTGAAAAGAACAAACATGCAATGAACTCTGGTGGATCCATGTGGGGTCTGTGAAAAGGACACATGCAATGACACTGGTGGATCCATATGTGGTCTGTGAAAATAACACACATGCAATGAACTCTGGTGGATCCATGTGGGGTCTGTGAAAAGGACACACATGCAATGACACTGGTGGATCCATATGTGGTCTGTGAAAAGAACACACATGCAATGAACTCTGGTGGTTCCATATGTGGTATGTGAAAAGAACACACATGTAATCACACTGGTGGATCCATATGTGGTCTGTGAAAAGAACACATATGACTGGTGGTTCCAAATGTGGTCTGTGAAAAGAACACACATGCAATGACACTGGTGGATCCATATGTGGTATGCGAAAAGAACACACATGCAATGACACTGGTGGATCCATATGTGGTCTGTGAAAAGAACACACATGCAATGACAGTGGTGGATCCATATGTGGCATGTGAAAGAACACACATGAAATGACACTTGTGGATCCATATGTGGTCTGTGAAAAGAACACACATGCAATGACAATGCTGGTTCCATACGTAGTCTGTGAAAAGAACACACATGCAATGACAATGGTGGATCCATATGTGGTGTGTGAAAAGAAAACACATACAATGACACTGGTTGATCCATATGTGGTCTGTGAAAAGAACACACATGAAATGACAATGGTGGATCCATATGTGGTATGTGAAAAGAACACACATGCAATGACACTGGTGGATCCATATGTGGTCTATGAAAAGAACACACATGCAATGACACTGGTGGATCCAAATGTGGTCTGTGAAAAGAACACACATGCAATGACACTGGTTGATCCATATGTGGTCTGTGAAAATAACACACATGAAATGACACTGGTGGATCCATATGTGGTATGTGAAAAGAACACACATGCAATGACACTTGTGGATCCATATGTGGTCTATGAAAAGAACACACATGTAATGACACTGGTGGATCCATATGTGGTCTGTGAAAAGAACACACATGCAATGACACTGGTTGATCCATATGTGGTCTGTGAAAAGAACACACATGAAATAACACTGGTGATCCATATGTGGTCTGTGAAAAGAACACACATGTAATGACATTGGTGGATCCATATCTGGTCTGTGAAAAGAACACACATGCAATGGCACTGGTGGATCCATATGTGGTCTATAAAAATAACACACATGCAATCACACTAGTGGATCCATATGTGGTCTGTGAAAAGAACAAACATGCAATGAACTCTGGTGGATCCATGTGGGGTCTGTGAAAAGGACACATGCAATGACACTGGTGGATCCATATGTGGTCTGTGAAAATAACACACATGCAATGAACTCTGGTGGATCCATGTGGGGTCTGTGAAAAGGACACACATGCAATGACACTGGTGGATCCATATGTGGTCTGTGAAAAGAACACACATGCAATGAACTCTGGTGGTTCCATATGTGGTATGTGAAAAGAACACACATGTAATCACACTGGTGGATCCATATGTGGTCTGTGAAAAGAACACATATGACTGGTGGTTCCAAATGTGGTCTGTGAAAAGAACACACATGCAATGACACTGGTGGATCCATATGTGGTATGCGAAAAGAACACACATGCAATGACACTGGTGGATCCATATGTGGTCTGTGAAAAGAACACACATGCAATGACAGTGGTGGATCCATATGTGGCATGTGAAAGAACACACATGAAATGACACTTGTGGATCCATATGTGGTCTGTGAAAAGAACACACATGCAATGACAATGCTGGTTCCATACGTAGTCTGTGAAAAGAACACACATGCAATGACAATGGTGGATCCATATGTGGTGTGTGAAAAGAAAACACATACAATGACACTGGTTGATCCATATGTGGTCTGTGAAAAGAACACACATGAAATGACAATGGTGGATCCATATGTGGTATGTGAAAAGAACACACATGCAATGACACTGGTGGATCCATATGTGGTCTATGAAAAGAACACACATGCAATGACACTGGTGGATCCAAATGTGGTCTGTGAAAAGAACACACATGCAATGACACTGGTTGATCCATATGTGGTCTGTGAAAATAACACACATGAAATAACACTGGTGATCCATATGTGGTCTGTGAAAAGAACACACATGTAATGACATTGGTGGATCCATATGTGGTCTGTGAAAAGAACACACATGCAATGGCAGTAGTGGATCCATATGTGGTCTATAAAAAGAACACACATGCAATCACACTGGTGGATCCATATGTGGTCTGTGAAAAGAACACACATGCAATGAACTCTGGTGGATCCATGTGGGGTCTGTGAAAAGGACACACATGCAATGACATTGGTGGATCCATATGTGGTCTGTGAAAAGCACACACATGCAATGACAATGGTGGTTCCACATGTGGTCTGTGAAAAGAACACACATGCAATGACAATGGTGGATCCATATGTGGTTTGTGAAAAGAACACACATGCAATGACAATGGTTGATCCATATGTGGTCTGTGAAAAGAACACACATGAAATAACACTGGTGATGCATATGTGGTCTGTGAAAAGAACACACATGCAATGACATTGGTGGATCCATATGTGGTATGTGAAAAGAACACACATGCAATGGCACTAGTGGATCCATATGTGGTCTGTAAAAAGAACACACATGCAATGACACTGGTGGATCCATATGTGGTCTGTGAAAAGAACACACATGCAATGAACTCTGGTGGTTCCATATGTGGTATGTGAAAAGAACACACATGTAATCACACTGGTGGATCCATATGTGGTCTGTGAAAAGAACACACAAGACTGGTGGTTCCAAATGTGGTCTGTGAAAAGAACACACATGCAATGACACTGGTGGATCCATATGTGGTCTGTGAAAAGAACACACATGCAATGACACTGGTGGATCCATATGTGGTCTGTGAAAAGAACACACATACAATGACAGTGGTGGATCCATATGTGGCATGTGAAAGAACACACATGAAATGACACTTGTGGATCCATATGTGGTCTGTGAAAAGAACACACATGCAATGACAATGCTGGTTCCATACGTAGTCTGTGAAAAGAACACACATGCAATGACAATGGTGGATCCATATGTGGTGTGTGAAAAGAACACACATGCAATGACACTGGTTGATCCATATGTGGTCTGTGAAAAGAACACACATGAAATGACACTGGTGGATCCATATGTGGTATGTGAAAAGAACACACATGCAATGACACTTGTGGATCCATATGTGGTCTATGAAAAGAACACACATGTAATGACACTGGTTGATCCATATGTGGTCTGTGAAAAGAACACACATGAAATAACACTGGTGATCCATATGTGGTCTGTGAAAAGAACACACATGTAATGATATTGGTGGATCCATATCTGGTCTGTGAAAAGAACACACATGCAATGGCACTGGTGGATCCATATGTGGTCTATAAAAATAACACACATGCAATCACACTGGTGGATCCATATGTGGTCTGTGAAAAGAACACACATGCAATGAACTCTAGTGGATCCATGTGGGGTCTGTGAAAAGGAGACACATGCAATGACATTGGTGGATCCATATGTGGTCTGTGAAAAGAACACACATGCAATGGCACTGGTGGATCGATATGTGGTGTGTGAAAAGAACACACATGCAATCAACTCTGGTGGATCCATGTGGGGTCTGTGAAAAGGACACACATGCAATGACATTGGTGGATCCTTATGTGGTCTGTGAAAAGAACACACATGCAATGACAATGGTGGTTCCACATGTGGTTTGTGAAAAGAACACACATACAATGACAATGGTGGATCCATATGTGGTTTGTGAAAAGAACACACATGCAATGACACTGGTTGATCCATATGTGGTCTGTGAAAAGAACACACATGAAATAACACTGGTGATCCATATGTGGTCTGTGAAAAGAACACACATGCAATGACATTGGTGGATCCATATGTGGTATGTGAAAAGAACACACATGCAATGGCACTAGTGGATCCATATGTGGTCTGTAAAAAGAACACACGTGCAATGACACTGGCGGATCCATATGTGGTCTGTGAAAAGAACACACATGCAATGAACTCTGGTGGATCCATGTGGGGTCTGTGAAAAGCACACACATGCAATGACACTGGTGGATCCATATGTGGTCTGTGAAAAGAACACACATGCAATGACACTAGTGGATCCATATGTGGTCTGTGAAAAGAACACACATGCAATGACAGTGGTGGATCCATATGTGGTATGTGAAAAGAACACACATGTAATCACACTGGTGGATCCATATGTGGTCTGTGAAAAGAACACACATGACTGGTGGTTCCAAATGTGGTCTGTGAAAAGAACACACATGCAATGACACTGGTGGATCCATATGTGGTCTGTGAAAAGAACACACATGCAATGACACTGGTGGATCCATATGTGGTCTGTGAAAAGAACACACATGCAATTACAGTGGTGGATCCATATGTGGCATGTGAAAGAACACACATGAAATGACACTTGTGGATCCATATGTGGTCTGTGAAAAGAACACATATGCAATGACAATGCTGGTTCCATACGTAGTCTGTGAAAAGAACACACATGCAATGACAATGGTGGATCCATATGTGGTGTGTGAAAAGAACACACATGCAATGACACTTGTTGATCCATATGTGGTCTGTGAAAAGAACACACATGAAATGACACTGGTGGATCCATATGTGGTATGTGAAAAGAACACACATGCAATGACACTGGTGGATCCATATGTGGTCTATGAAAAGAACACACATGCAATGACACTGGTGGATCCAAATGTGGTCTGTGAAAAGAACACATATGCAATGACACTGGTTGATCCATATGTGGTCTGTGAAAAGAACACACATGAAATAACACTGGTGATCCATATGTGGTCTGTGAAAAGAACACACATGTAATGACATTGGTGGATCCATATGTGGTCTGTGAAAAGAACACACATGCAATGGCAGTGGTGGATCCATATGTGGTCTATAAAAAGAACACACATGCAATCACACTGGTGGATCCATATGTGGTCTGTGAAAAGAACACACATGCAATGAACTCTGGTGGATCCATGTGGGGTCTATGAAAAGGACACACATGCAATGACATTGGTGGATCCATATGTGGTTTGTGAAAAGCACACACATGCAATGACAATGGTGGTTCCACATGTGGTCTGTGAAAAGAACACACATGCAATGACAATGGTGGATCCATATGTGGTCTGTGAAAAGAACACACATGCAATGACAATGGTTGATCCATATGTGGTCTGTGAAAAGAACACACATGAAATAACACTGGTGATCCATATGTGGTCTGTGAAAAGAACACACATGCAATGACATTGGTGGATCCATATGTGGTATGTGAAAAGAACACACATGCAATGGCACTAGTGGATCCATACGTGGTCTGTAAAAAGAACACACATGCAATGACACTGGTGGATCCATATGTGGTCTGTGAAAAGAACACACATGCAATGAACTCTGGTGGTTCCATATGTGGTATGTGAAAAGAACACACATGTAATCACACTGGTGGATCCATATGTGGTCTGTGAAAAGAACACACATGACTGGTGGTTCCAAATGTGGTCTGTGAAAAGAACACAAATGCAATGACACTGGTGGATCCATATGTGGTCTGTGAAAAGAACACACATGCATTGACACTGGTGGATCCATATGTGGTCTGTGAAAAGAACACACATGCAATGACAGTGGTGGATCCATATGTGGCATGTGAAAGAACACACATGAAATGACACTTGTGGATCCATATGTGGTCTGTGAAAAGAACACATATGCAATGACAATGCTGGTTCCATACGTAGTCTGTGAAAAGAACACACATGCAATGACAATGGTGGATCCATATGTGGTGTGTGAAAAGAACACACATGCAATGACACTGGTTGATCCATATGTGGTCTGTGAAAAGAACACACATGAAATGACACTGGTGGATCCATATGTGGTATGTGAAAAGAACACACATGCAATGACACTGGTGGATCCATATGTGGTCTATGAAAAGAACACACATGCAATGACACTGGTGGATCCAAATGTGGTCTGTGAAAAGAACACACATGCAATGACACTGGTTGATCCATATGTGGTCTGTGAAAAGAACACACATGAAATAACACTGGTTATCCATATGTGGTCTGTGAAAAGAACACACATGTAATGACATTGGTGGATCCATATGTGGTCTGTGAAAAGAACACACATGCAATGGCAGTGGTGGATCCATATGTGGTCTATAAAAAGAACACACATGCAATCACACTGGTGGATCCATATGTGGTCTGTGAAAAGAACACACATGCAATGAACTCTGGTGGATCCATGTGGGGTCTATGAAAAGGACACACATGCAATGACATTGGTGGATCCATATGTGGTTTGTGAAAAGCACACACATGCAATGACAATGGTGGTTCCACATGTGGTCTGTGAAAAGAACACACATGCAATGACAATGGTGGATCCATATGTGGTTTGTGAAAAGAACACACATGCAATGACAATGGTTGATCCATATGTGGTCTGTGAAAAGAACACACATGAAATAACACTGGTGATCCATATGTGGTCTGTGAAAAGAACACACATGCAATGACATTGGTGGATCCATATGTGGTATGTGAAAAGAACACACATGCAATGGCACTAGTGGATCCATACGTGGTCTGTAAAAAGAACACACATGCAATGACACTGGTGGATCCATATGTGGTCTGTGAAAAGAACACACATGCAATGAACTCTGGTCGTTCCATATGTGGTATGTGAAAAGAACACACATGTAATCACACTGGTGGATCCATATGTGGTTTGTGAAAAGAACACACATGACTGGTGGTTCCAAATGTGGTCTGTGAAAAGAACACACATGCAATGACACTGGTGGATCCATATGTGGTCTGTGAAAAGAACACACATGCAATGACACTGGTGGATCCATATGTGGTCTGTGAAAAGAACACACATACAATGACAGTGGTGGATCGATATGTGGCATGTGAAAGAACACATATGAAATTACACTTGTGGATCCATATGTGGTCTGTGAAAAGAACACACATGCAATGACAATGCTGGTTCCATACGTAGTCTGTGAAAAGAACACACATGCAATGACAATGGTGGATCCATATGTGGTGTGTGAAAAGAACACACATGCAATGACACTGGTTGATCCATATGTGGTCTGTGAAAAGAACACATATGAAATGACACTGGTGGATCCATATGTGGTATGTGAAAAGAACACACATGCAATGACACTTGTGGATCCATATGTGGTCTATGAAAAGAACACACATGTAATGACACTGGTGGATCCAAATGTGGTCTGTGAAAAGAACACACATCCAATGACACTGGTTGATCCATATGTGGTCTGTGAAAAGAACACACATGAAATAACACTGGTGATCCATATGTGGTCTGTGAAAAGAACACACATGTAATGACATTGGTGGATCCATATCTGGTCTGTGAAAAGAACACACATGCAATGGCACTGGTGGATCCATATGTGGTCTATAAAAATAACACACATGCAATCACACTGGTGGATCCATATGTGGTCTGTGAAAAGAACACACATGCAATGAACTCTGGTGGATCCATGTGGGGTCTGTGAAAAGGACACACATGCAATGACATTGGTGGATCCATATGTGGTCGGTGAAAAGCACACACATGCAATGACACTGGTGGATCCATATGTGGTCTATGAAAAGAACACACATGCAATGACACTGGTGGATCCAAATGTGGTCTGTGAAAAGAACACACATGCAATGACACTGGTTGATCCATATGTGGTCTGTGAAAAGAACACACATGAAATGACACTGGTGATCCATATGTGGTCTGTGAAAAGAACACACGTGTAATGACATTGGAAGATCCATATGTGGTCTGTGAAAAGAACACACATGCAATGGCACTGGTGGATCCATATGTGGTCTATAAAAAGAACACACATGCAATGGCACTGGTGGATCCATATGTGGTCTATAAAAAGAACACACATGCAATGACACTGGTGGATCCATATGTGGTCTGTGAAAAGAACACACATGCAATGAACTCTGGTGGATCCATGTGGGGTCTGTGAAAAGGACACACATGCAATGACACTGGTGGATCCATATGTGGTATGTGAAAAGAACACACATGAAATGAATCTAGTTGTGGTTAGTGAAAAGAACACACAGGCAATGACACTGGTGGATCCATATGTTGTATGTTAAAAGAACACACATGCAATGAACTCTGGTGGTTCCATATGTGGTATGTGAAAAGAACACACATGCAATCACACTGGTGGATCCATATGTGGTTTGTGAAAAGAACACACATGAAATGTCACTGGTGGTTCTAAATGTGGTCTGTGAAAATAACACACATGCAATGACACTGGTGGATCCATATGTGGTATGTGAAAAGAACACACATGCAATGACACTGGTGGATCCATATGTGGCCTGTGAAAGAACTCAAATGAAATGACACTTGTGGATCCATATGTGGTCTGTGAAAACAACACACATGCAATGACAATGCTGGTTCCATATGTGGTCTTTGAAAAGAACACACATGCAATGACAATGGTGGATCCATATGTGGTTTGTGAAAATACGAACATGCAATGACACTGGTTGATCCATATGTGGTCTGTGAAAAGAACACACATGCAATGACAGTGGTGGATCCATATGTGGCCTGTGAAAGAACACACATGAAATGACACTTGTGGATCCATATGTGGTCTATGAAAAGAACACACATGCAATGACAATGCTGGTTCCATATGTGGTATGTGAAAAGAACACACATGCAATGACAATGGTGGATCCGTATGTGGTTTGTGAAAAGAACACACATGCAATCACACTGGTTGATCCATATGTGGTCTGTGAAAAGAACACACATGAAATGACACTGGTGGATCCATATGTGGTCTGTGAGAAGAACACACATGCAATGACACTGGTGGATCCAAATGTGGTCTATAAAAAGAAGACACATGCAATGACACTGGTGGATCCAATTGTGTTCTGTGAAAAGAACACACATGCAATGACACTGGTTGATCCATATGTGGTCTGTGAAAAGAACACACATGAAATAACATTGGTGATCCATATGTGGTCTGTGAAAATAACACACATGCAATGACACTGGTGGATCCATATGTGGTCTGTGAAAAGAACACACATGCAATGACACTGGTGGATCCATATGTGGCCTGTGAAAGAACTGACATGAAATGACATTTGTGGATCCATATGTGGTCTGTGAAAACAACACACATGCAATGACAATGCTGGTTCCATATGTGGTCTTTCAAAAGAACACACATGCAATGACACTGGTGGATCCATATGTGGTATGTGAAAAGAAAACACATGAAATGAGTCTAGATGTGGTTAATGAAAAGAACACATGCAATGACACTAGTGGACCCATATGTGGTCTGTGAAAAGAACACACATGCAATGAACTCTCTTGGTTCCATATGTGGTATGTGAAAAGAACACACATGCAATCACACTGGTGGATCCATATGTTGTTTGTGAAAAGAACACACATGAAATGACACTGGTGGTTCCAAATGTGGTATGTGAAAAGAACACACATGCAATGATACTGATGGATCCATATGTGGTCTGTGAAAAGAACACACATGGAATGACACTGGTGGATCCATATGTGGCCTGTGAAAGAACTCAAATGAAATGACACCTGTGGATCCATATGTGGTCTGTGAAAACAACACACATGCAATGACAATGCTGGTTCCATATGTGGTCTTTGAAAAGAACACACATGCAATGACAATGGTGGATCCATATGTCTTTTGTGAAAATACGAACATGCAATGACACTGGTTGATCCATATGTGGTCTGTGAAAAGAACACACATGCAATGACAGTGGTGGATCCATATGTGGCCTGTGAAAGAACACACATGAAATGACACTTGTGGATCCATATGTGGTCTATGAAAAGAACACACATGCAATGACAATGCTGGTTTCATATGTGGTATGTGAAAAGAACACACATGCAATGACAATGGTGGATCCATATGTGGTTTGTGAAAAGAACACACATGCAATCACACTGGTTGATCCATATGTGGTCTGTGAAAAGAACACACATGAAATGACACTGGTGGATCCATATATGGTCTGTGAGAAGAACACACATGCAATGACACTGGTGGATCCATATGTGGTCTATGAAAAGAACACACATGCAATGACACTGGTGGATCCAAATGTGGTCTGTGAAAAGAACACACATGCAATGACACTGGTTGATCCATATGTGGTCTGTGAAAAGAACACACATGAAGTAACATTGGTGATCCATATGTGGTCTATGAAAAGAACACACATGTAATGACATTGGTGGATCCATATGTGGTCTGTGAAAAGAACACACATGCAATGGCACTGGTGGATCCATATGTGGTCTATAAAAAGAACACACATGCAATGACACTGGTGGATCCATATGTGGTCTGTGAAAAGAACACACATGCAATGAACTCTGGTGGATCCATGTGGGGTCTGTGAAAAGGACACACATGCAATGACACTGGTGGATCCATATGTGGTATGCGAAAAGAACACACATGAAATGAATCTAGTTGTGGTTAATGAAAAGAACACACATGCAATGACACTGGTGGATCCATATGTTGTATGTTAAAAGAACACACATGCAATGAACTCTGGTAGTTCCATATGTCGTATGTGAAAAGAACACACATGCAATCACACTGGTGGATCCATATGTGGTTTGTGAAAAGAACACACATGAAATGTCACTTGTGGTTCCAAATGTGGTCTGTGAAAATAACACACATGCAATGACACTGGTGGATCCATATGTGGTCTGTGAAAAGAACACACATGCAATGACACTGGTGGATCCATATGTGGCCTGTGAAAGAACTGACATGAAATGACATTTGTGGATCCATATGTGGTCTGTGAAAACAACACACATGCAATGACAATGCTGGTTCCATATGTGGTCTTTAAAAAGAACACACATCCAATGACAATGGTGGATCCATATGTGGTTTGTGAAAATAACACACATGAAATAACACTGGTGATCCATATGTGGTCTGTGAAAAGAACACACATGAAATAACACTGGTGATCCATATGTGGTCTGTGAAAAGAACACACATGCAATGACATTGGTGGATCCATATGTGGTATGTGAAAAGAACACACATGCAATGGCACTAGTGGATCCATACGTGGTCTGTAAAAAGAACACACATGCAATGACACTGGTGGATCCATTTGTGGTCTGTGAAAAGAACACACATGCAATGAACTCTGGTGGTTCCATATGTGGTATGGGAAAAGAACACACATGTAGTCACACTGGTGGATCCATATGTGGTCTGTGAAAAGAACACACATGAATGGTGGTTCCAAATGTGGTCTGTGAAAAGAACACACATGCAATGACACTGGTGGATCCATATGTGGTCTGTGAAAAGAACACACATGCAATGACACTGGTGGATCCATATGTGGTCTGTGAAAAGAACACACATACAATGACAGTGGTGGATCGATATGTGGCATGTGAAAGAACACATATGAAATGACACTTGTGGATCCATATGTGGTCTGTGAAAAGAACACACATGCAATGACAATGCTGGTTCCATACGTAGTCTGTGAAAAGAACACACATGCAATGACAATGGTGGATCCATATGTGGTGTGTGAAAAGAACACACATGCAATGACACTGGTTGATCCATATGTGGTCTGTGAAAAGAACACACATGAAATGACACTGGTGGATCCATATGTGGTATGTGAAAAGAACACACATGCAGTGACACTTGTGGATCCATATGTGGTCTATGAAAAGAACACACATGTAATGACACTGGTGGATCCAAATGTGGTCTGTGAAAAGAACACACATGCAATGACACTGGTTGATCCATATGTGGTCTGTGAAAAGAATACACATGAAATAACACTGGTGATCCATATGTGGTCTGTGAAAAGAACACACATGTAATGACATTGGTGGATCCATATCTGGTCTATGAAAAGAACACACATGCAATGGCACTGGTGGATCCATATGTGGTCTATAAAAATAACACACATGCAATCACACTGGTGGATCCATATGTGGTCTGTGAAAAGAACACAGATGCAATGAACTCTGGTGGATCCATGTGGGGTCTGTGAAAAGGAGACACATGCAATGACATTGGTGGATCCATATGTGGTCGGTGAAAAGCACACACATGCAATGACACTGGTGGATCCATATGTGGTCTATGAAAAGAACACACATGCAATGACACTGGTGGATCCAAATGTGGTCTGTGAAAAGAACACACATGCAATGACACTGGTTGATCCATATGTGGTCTGTGAAAAGAACACACATGAAATGACACTGGTGATCCATATGTGGTCTGTGAAAAGAACACACATGTAATGACATTGGTGGATCCATATGTGGTCTGTGAAAAGAACACACATGCAATGGCACTGGTGGATCCATATGTGGTCTATAAAAAGAACACACATGCAATGGCACTGGTGGATCCATATGTGGTCTAAAAAAGAACACACATGCAATGACACTGGTGGATCCATATGTGGTCTGTGAAAAGAACACACATGCAATGAACTCTGGTGGATCCATGTTGGGTCTGTGAAAAGGACACACATGCAATGACACTGGTGGATCCATATGTGGTATGTGAAAAGAACACACATGAAATGAATCTAGTTGTGGTTAATGAAAAGAACACACAGGCAATGAAACTGGTGGATCCATATGTTGTATGTTAAAAGAACACACATGCAATGAACTCTGGTGGTTCCATATGTGGTATGTGAAAAGAACACACATGCAATCACACTGGTGGATCCATATGTGGTTTGTGAAAAGAACACACATGAAATGTCACTGGTGGTTCTAAATGTGGTCTGTGAAAATAACACACATGCAATGACACTGGTGGATCCATATGTGGTCTGTGAAAAGAACACACATGCAATGACACTGGTGGATCCATATGTGGCCTGTGAAAGAACTCAAATGAAATGACACTTGTGGATCCATATGTGGTCTGTGAAAACAATACACATGCAATGACAATGCTGGTTCCATATGTGGTCTTTGAAAAGAACACACATGCAATGACAATGGTGGATCCATATGTGGTTTGTGAAAATACGAACATGCAATGACACTGGTTGATCCATATGTGGTCTGTGAAAAGAACACACATGCAATGACAGTGGTGGATCCATATGTGGCCTGTGAAAGAACACACATGAAATGACACTTGTGGATCCATATGTGGTCTATGAAAAGAACACACATGCAATGACACTGGTGGATCCATATGTGGTCTGTGAAAAGAACACACATACAATGACAGTGGTGGATCGATATGTGGCATGTGAAAGAACACATATGAAATGACACTTGTGGATCCATATGTGGTCTGTGAAAAGAACACACATGCAATGACAATGCTGGTTCCATACGTAGTCTGTGAAAAGAACACACATGCAATGACAATGGTGGATCCATATGTGGTGTGTGAAAAGAACACACATGCAATGACACTGGTTGATCCATATGTGGTCTGTGAAAAGAACACACATGAAATGACACTGGTGGATCCATATGTGGTATGTGAAAAGAACACACATGCAGTGACACTTGTGGATCCATATGTGGTCTATGAAAAGAACACACATGTAATGACACTGGTGGATCCAAATGTGGTCTGTGAAAAGAACACACATGCAATGACACTGGTTGATCCATATGTGGTCTGTGAAAAGAATACACATGAAATAACACTGGTGATCCATATGTGGTCTGTGAAAAGAACACACATGTAATGACATTGGTGGATCCATATCTGGTCTATGAAAAGAACACACATGCAATGGCACTGGTGGATCCATATGTGGTCTATAAAAATAACACACATGCAATCACATTGGTGGATCCATATGTGGTCTGTGAAAAGAACACAGATGCAATGAACTCTGGTGGATCCATGTGGGGTCTGTGAAAAGGAGACACATGCAATGACATTGGTGGATCCATATGTGGTCGGTGAAAAGCACACACATGCAATGACACTGGTGGATCCATATGTGGTCTATGAAAAGAACACACATGCAATGACACTGGTGGATCCAAATGTGGTCTGTGAAAAGAACACACATGCAATAACACTGGTTGATCCATATGTGGTCTGTGAAAAGAACACACATGAAATGACACTGGTGATCCATATGTGGTCTGTGAAAAGAACACACATGTAATGACATTGGTGGATCCATATGTGGTCTGTGAAAAGAACACACATGCAATGGCACTGGTGGATCCATATGTGGTCTATAAAAAGAACACACATGCAATGGCACTGGTGGATCCATATGTGGTCTATAAAAAGAACACACATGCAATGACACTGGTGGATCCATATGTGGTCTGTGAAAAGAACACACATGCAATGAACTCTGGTGGATCCATGTGGGGTCTGTGAAAAGGACACACATGCAATGACACTGGTGGATCCATATGTGGTATGTGAAAAGAACACACATGAAATGAATCTAGTTGTGGTTAATGAAAAGAACACACAGGCAATGACACTGGTGGATCCATATGTTGTATGTTAAAAGAACACACATGCAATGAACTCTGGTGGTTCCATATGTGGTATGTGAAAAGAACACACATGCAATCACACTGGTGGATCCATATGTGGTCTATGAAAAGAACACACATGCAATGACACTGGTGGATCCATATGTGGTCTGTGAAAAGAACACACATACAATGACAGTGGTGGATCGATATGTGGCATGTGAAAGAACACATATGAAATGACACTTGTGGATCCATATGTGGTCTGTGAAAAGAACACACATGCAATGACAATGCTGGTTCCATACGTAGTCTGTGAAAAGAACACACATGCAATGACAATGGTGGATCCATATGTGGTGTGTGAAAAGAACACACATGCAATGACACTGGTTGATCCATATGTGGTCTGTGAAAAGAACACACATGAAATGACACTGGTGGATCCATATGTGGTATGTGAAAAGAACACACATGCAGTGACACTTGTGGATCCATATGTGGTCTATGAAAAGAACACACATGTAATGACACTGGTGGATCCAAATGTGGTCTGTGAAAAGAACACACATGCAATGACACTGGTTGATCCATATGTGGTCTGTGAAAAGAATACACATGAAATAACACTGGTGATCCATATGTGGTCTGTGAAAAGAACACACATGTAATGACATTGGTGGATCCATATCTGGTCTATGAAAAGAACACACATGCAATGGCACTGGTGGATCCATATGTGGTCTATAAAAATAACACACATGCAATCACATTGGTGGATCCATATGTGGTCTGTGAAAAGAACACAGATGCAATGAACTCTGGTGGATCCATGTGGGGTCTGTGAAAAGGAGACACATGCAATGACATTGGTGGATCCATATGTGGTCGGTGAAAAGCACACACATGCAATGACACTGGTGGATCCATATGTGGTCTATGAAAAGAACACACATGCAATGACACTGGTGGATCCAAATGTGGTCTGTGAAAAGAACACACATGCAATAACACTGGTTGATCCATATGTGGTCTGTGAAAAGAACACACATGAAATGACACTGGTGATCCATATGTGGTCTGTGAAAAGAACACACATGTAATGACATTGGTGGATCCATATGTGGTCTGTGAAAAGAACACACATGCAATGGCACTGGTGGATCCATATGTGGTCTATAAAAAGAACACACATGCAATGGCACTGGTGGATCCATATGTGGTCTATAAAAAGAACACACATGCAATGACACTGGTGGATCCATATGTGGTCTGTGAAAAGAACACACATGCAATGAACTCTGGTGGATCCATGTGGGGTCTGTGAAAAGGACACACATGCAATGACACTGGTGGATCCATATGTGGTATGTGAAAAGAACACACATGAAATGAATCTAGTTGTGGTTAATGAAAAGAACACACAGGCAATGACACTGGTGGATCCATATGTTGTATGTTAAAAGAACACACATGCAATGAACTCTGGTGGTTCCATATGTGGTATGTGAAAAGAACACACATGCAATCACACTGGTGGATCCATATGTGGTTTGTGAAAAGAACACACATGAAATGTCACTGGTGGTTCTAAATGTGGTCTGTGAAAATAACACACATGCAATGACACTGGTGGATCCATATGTGGTCTGTGAAAAGAACACACATGCAATGACACTGGTGGATCCATATGTGGCCTGTGAAAGAACTCAAATGAAATGACACTTGTGGATCCATATGTGGTCTGTGAAAACAACACACATGCAATGACAATGCTGGTTCCATATGTGGTCTTTGAAAAGAACACACATGCAATGACAATGGTGGATCCATATGTGGTTTGTGAAAATACGAACATGCAATGACACTAGTTGATCCATATGTGGTCTGTGAAAAGAACACACATGCAATGACAGTGGTGGATCCATATGTGGCCTGTGAAAGAACACACATGAAATGACACTTGTGGATCCATATGTGGTCTATGAAAAGAACACACATGCAATGACAATGCTGGTTCCATATGTGGTATGTGAAAAGAACACACATGCAATGACAATGGTGGATCCGTATGTGGTTTGTGAAAAGAACACACATGCAATCACACTGGTTGATCCATATGTGGTCTGTGAAAAGAACACACATGAAATGACACTGGTGGATCCATATGTGGTCTGTGAGAAGAACACACATGCAATGACACTGGTGGATCCAAATGTGGTCTATGAAAAGAACACACATGCAATGACACTGGTGGATCCAATTGTGGACTGTGAAAAGAACACACATGCAATGACACTGGTTGATCCATATGTGGTCTGTGAAAAGAACACACATGAAATAACATTGGTGATCCATATGTGGTCTGTGAAAAGAACACACATGTAATGACATTGGTGGATCCATATGTGGTCTGTGAAAAGAACACACATGCAATGGCACTGGTGGATCCATATGTGGTCTATAAAAAGAACACACATGCAATGACACTGGTGGATCCATATGTGGTCTGTGAAAAGAACACACATGCAATGAACTCTGGTGGATCCATGTGGGGTCTGTGAAAAGGACACACATGCAATGACAATGGTGGATCCATATGTGGTATGCGAAAAGAACACACATGAAATGAATCTAGTTGTGGTTAATGAAAAGAACACAGATGCAATGACACTGGTGGATCCATATGTTGTATGTTAAAAGAACACACATGCAATGAACTCTGGTAGTTCCATATGTGGTATGTGAAAAGAACACATATGCAATCACACTGGTGGATCCATATGTGGTTTGTGAAAAGAACACACATGAAATGTCACTTGTGGTTCCAAATGTGGTCTGTGAAAATAACACACATGCAATGACACTGGTGGATCCATATGTGGTCTGTGAAAAGAACACACATGCAATGACACTGGTGGATCCATATGTGGCCTGTGAAAGAACTGACATGAAATGACATTTGTGGATCCATATGTGGTCTGTGAAAACAACACACATGCAATGACAATGCTGGTTCCATATGTGGTCTTTGAAAAGAACACAGATGCAATGACACTGGTGGATCCATATGTGGTATGTGAAAAGAAAACACATGAAATGAGTCTAGATGTGGTTAATTAAAAGAACACATGCAATGACACTAGTGGACCCATATGTGGTCTGTGAAAAGAACACACATGCAATGATATCTCTTGGTTCCATATGTGGTATGTGAAAAGAACACACATGCAATCACACTGGTGGATCCATATGTTGTTTGTGAAAAGAACACACATGAAATGACACTGGTGGTTCCAAATGTGGTATGTGAAAAGAACACACATGCAATGATACTGATGGATCCATATGTGGTCTGTGAAAAGAACACACATGGAATGACACTGGTGGATCCATATGTGGCCTGTGAAAGAACTCAAATGAAATGACACTTGTGGATCCATATGTGGTCTATGAAAACAACACACATGCAATGACAATGCTGGTTCCATATGTGGTCTTTGAAAAGAACACACATGCAATGACAATGGTGGATCCATATGTCTTTTGTAAAAATAGGAACATGCAATGACACTGGTTGATCCATATGTGGTCTGTGAAAAGAACACACATGCAATGACAGTGGTGGATCCATATGTGGCCTGTGAAAGAACACACATGAAATGACACTTGTGGATCCATATGTGGTCTATGAAAAGAACACACATGCAATGACAATGCTGGTTCCATATGTGGTATGTGGAAAGAACACACATGCAATGATAATGGTGGATCCATATGTGGTTTGTGAAAAGAACACACATGCAATCACACTGGTTGATCCATATGTGGTCTGTGAAAAGAACACACATGAAATGACACTGGTGGATCCATATGTGGTCTGTGAGAAGAACACACATGCAATGACACTGGTGGATCCATATGTGGTCTATGAAAAGAACACACATGCAATGACACTGGTGGATCCAAATGTGGTCTGTGAAAAGAACACACATGCAATGACACTGGTTGATCCATATGTGGTCTATGAAAAGAACACACATGAAGTAACATTGGTGATCCATATGTGGTCTATGAAAAGAACACACATGTAATGACATTGGTGGATCCATATGTGGTCTGTGAAAAGAACACACATGCAATGGCACTGGTGGATCCATATGTGGTCTATAAAAAGAACACACATGCAATGACACTGGTGGATCCATATGTGGTCTGTGAAAAGAACACACATGCAATGAACTCTGGTGGATCCATGTGGGGTCTGTGAAAAGGACACACATGCAATGACACTGGTGGATCCATATGTGGTATGCGAAAAGAACACACATGAAATGAATCTAGTTGTGGTTAATGAAAATAACACACATTCAATGACACTGGTGGATCCATATGTTGTATGTTAAAAGAACACACATGCAATGAACTCTGGTAGTTCCATATGTGGTATGTGAAAAGAACACACATGCAATCACACTCGTGGATCCATATGTGGTTTGTGAAAAGAACACACATGAAATGTCACTTGTGGTTCCAAATGTGGTCTGTGAAAATAACACACATGCAATGACACTGGTGGATCCATATGTGGTCTGTGAAAAGAACACACATGCAATGACACTGGTGGATCCATATGTGGCCTGTGAAAGAACTGACATGAAATGACATTTGTGGATCCATATGTGGTCTGTGAAAACAACACACATGCAATGACAATGCTGGTTCCATATGTGGTCTTTGAAAAGAACACACATCCAATGACAATGGTGGATCCATATGTGGTTTGTGAAAATAACACACATGCAATGACACTGGTTGATCCATATGTGGTCTGTGAAAAGAACAGACATGAAATGACACTGGTGGATCCATATGTGGTCTGTGAAAAGAACACACATGCAATGACACTAGTGGATCCATATGTGGTTTGTGAAAAGAACACACATACAGTGACACTGGTGGATCCAAATGTGGTCTGTGAGAAGAACACACATGCAATGACACTGGATGATCCATATGTGGTCTGTGAAAAGAACACACATGAAATAACACTGGTGATCCATATGTGGTCTGTGAAAAGAACACACATGCAATGACATTGGTGGATCCATATGTGGCCTATGAAAAGAACACAGATGCAATGGCACTGGTGGATCCATATGTGGTCTGTAAAAAAGAACACACATGCAATGACACTGGTGGATCCATATGTGGTCTATGAAAAGAACACACATGCAATGAACTCTGGTGGATCCATGTGGGGTCTATGAAAAGGACACACATGCAATGACACTGGTGGATCCATATGTGGTATGTGAAAAGAACACACATGAAATGAGTCTAGATGTGGTTAATGAAAAGAACACACATGCAATGACACTGGTAGACCCATATGTGGTCTGTGAAAAGAACACACATGCAATGAACTCTGGTGGTTCCATATGTGGTATGTGAAAAGAACACACATGCAATCACACTGGTGGATCCATATGTCGTCTGTGAAAAGAACACACATGAAATGACACTGGTGGTTCCAAATGTGGTATGTGAAAAGAACACACATGCAATGATACTGATGGATCCATATGTGGTCTGTGAAAAGAACACACATGCAATGACACTACGGGATCCAAATGTGTTATGTGAAAAGAACACACATGCAATGACACTTGTGGTTCCAAATGTGGTCTGTGAAAATAACACACATGCAATGACACTGGTGGATCCATATGTGGTCTGTGAAAAGAACACACATGCAATGACACTGGTGGATCCATATGTGGCCTGTGAAAGAACTGACATGAAATGACATTTGTGGATCCATATGTGGTCTGTGAAAACAACACACATGCAATGACAATGCTGGTTCCATATGTGGTCTTTGAAAAGAACACACATCCAATGACAATGGTGGATCCATATGTGGTTTGTGAAAATAACACACATGCAATGACACTGGTTGATCCATATGTGGTCTGTGAAAAGAACAGACATGAAATGACACTGGTGGATCCATATGTGCTCTGTGAAAAGAACACACATGCAATGACACTAGTGGATCCATATGTGGTTTGTGAAAAGAACACACATACAGTGACACTGGTGGATCCAAATGTGGTCTGTGAGAAGAACACACATGCAATGACACTGGATGATCCATATGTGGTCTGTGAAAAGAACACACATGAAATAACACTGGTGATCCATATGTGGTCTGTGAAAAGAACACACATGCAATGACATTGGTGGATCCATATGTGGCCTATGAAAAGAACACACATGCAATGGCACTGGTGGATCCATATGTGGTCTGTAAAAAAGAACACACATGCAATGACACTGGTGGATCCATATGTGGTCTATGAAAAGAACACACATGCAATGAACTCTGGTGGATCCATGTGGGGTCTATGAAAAGGACACACATGCAATGACACTGGTGGATCCATATGTGGTATGTGAAAAGAACACACATGAAATGAGTCTAGATGTGGTTAATGAAAAGAAAACACATGCAATGACACTGGTGGACCCATATGTGGTCTGTGAAAAGAACACACATGCAATGAACTCTGGTGGTTCCATATGTGGTATGTGAAAAGAACACACATGCAATCACACTGGTGGATCCATATGTGGTCTGTGAAAAGAACACACATGAAATGACACTGGTGGTTCCAAATGTGGTATGTGAAAAGAACACACATGCAATGATACTGATGGATCCATATGTGGTCTGTGAAAAGAACACACATGCAATGACACTACGGGATCCAAATGTGTTCTGTGAAAAGAACACACATGCAATGACACTAGTGGATCCATATGTGGTCTATGAAAAGAACACACATGCTATGACCTCTGATGTATCCAAATGTGATCTGTGAGAAGAACACACATGCAATGACACTGGATGATCCATATGTGGTCTGTGAAAAGAACACACATGAAATAACACTGGTGATCCATATGTGGTCTGTGAAAAGAACACACATGCAATGACATTGGTGGATCCATATGTGGCCTGTGAGAAGAACACACATGTAATGGCACTGGTGGATCCATATGTGGTCTGTAAAAAAAGAACACACATGCAATGACACTGGTGGATCCATATGTGGTCTATGAAAAGAACACACATGCAATGAACTCTGGTGGATCCATATGGGGTCTATGAAAAGGACACACATGCAATGACACTGGTGGATCCATATGTGGTATGTGAAAAGAACACACATGAAATAACACTGGTGATCCATATGTGGTATGTGAAAAGAACACACATGAAATGAGTCTAGCTGTGGTTAATGAAAAGAACACACATGCAATGACACTGGTGGACCCATATGTGGTCTGTGAAAAGAACAGACATGCAATGAACTCTGGTGGTTCCATATGTGGTATGTGAAAAGAACACACATGCAATCACACTAGTGGATCCATATGTGGTCTGTGAAAAGAACACACATGAAATGACACTGGTGGTTCCAAATGTGGTATGTGAAAAGAACACAGATGCAATGATACTGGTGGATCCATATGTGGTCTGTGAAAAGAACACACATGCAATGACACTGCGGGATCCAAATGTGTTCTATGAAAAGAACACACATGCAATGACACTAGTGGATCCATATGTGGTCTGTGAAAAGAACACACATGCTATGAACTCTGATGGATCCATATGGGGTCTGTGAAAAGAACTCACATGCATTGACTCTAGCCGTGGTTAATGAAAAGAACACACATGCAATGAACTCTGGTGGATCCATGTGTGTTTTGTGAAAATAACACACATGCAATGACACTGGTGGAACTATATGTGGTCTATGAAAACAACACACATGAAATGACACTGGTTGATCCATATGTGGTATGTGAAAAGAACAGACATGAAATAACACTGGTGGATCCATATGTGGTCTGTGAAAAGAACACACATGCAATGACACTGGTGGATCCATAGGTGGTCTATGAAAAGAACACACATGCAATGACACTGGTGGATCCATATGTGGTCTTTAAAAAGAACACACATGCAATGACACTACTGGATCCATATGTGGTCTGTGAAAAGAACACACATGCAATGAACTCTGGTGGATCCATATGGGGTCTGTGAAAAGGACACACATGCAATGACATTGGTGGATCCATATGTGGCCTGTGAAAAGAACGCACATACAATGACAATGGTGGTTCCACATATGGTTTGTGAAAAGAACACACATGAAATAACACTGGTGATCCATATGTGGTCTGTGAAAAGAACACACATGCAATGACATTGGTGGATCCATATGTGGCCTGTGAGAAGAACACACATGCAATGGCACTGGTGGATCCATATGTGGTCTGTAAAAAAAGAACACACATGCAATGACACTGGTGGATCCATATGTGGTCTATGAAAAGAACACACATGCAATGAACTCTGGTGGATCCATGTGGGGTCTATGAAAAGGACACACATGCAATGACACTGGTGGATCCATATGTGGTATGTGAAAAGAACACACATGAAATGAGTCTAGATGTGGTTAATGAAAAGAACACACATGCAATGACACTGGTGGACCCATATGTGGTCTGTGAAAAGAACACACATGCAATGAACTCTGGTGGTTCCATATGTGGTATGTGAAAAGAACACACATGCAATCACACTGGTGGATCCATATGTGGTCTGTGAAAAGAACACACATGAAATGACACTGGTGGTTCCAAATGTGGTATGTGAAAAGAACACACATGCAATGATACTGATGGATCCATATGTGGTCTGTGAAAAGAACACACATGCAATGACACTACGGGATCCAAATGTGTTCTGTGAAAAGAACACACATGCAATGACACTAGTGGATCCATATGTGGTCTATGAAAAGAACACACATGCTATGACCTCTGATGTATCCATATGGGGTCTGTGAAAAGAACTCACATGCATTGACTCTAGCCGTGGTTAATGAAAAGAACACACATGCAATGAACTCTGGTGGATCCATGTGTGGTCTGTGAAAAGAACACACATGCAATGACACTGGTGGAACTATATGTGGTCTATGAAAATAACACACATGAAATGACACTGGTTGATCCATATGTGGTATGTGAAAAGAACACACATGAAATAACACTGGTGGATCCATATGTGGTCTGTGAAAAGAACACACATGCAATGACACTAGTGGATCCATATGTGGTCAATGAAAAGAACACACATGCAATGACACTGGTGGATCCAAATGTGATCTGTGAGAAGAACACACATGCAATGACACTGGATGATCCATATGTGATCTGTGAAAAGAACACACATGCAACGACACTAGTGGATCCATATGTGGTCTGTGAAAAGAACACACATGCAATGACATTGGTGGATCCATATGTGGTCTGTGAAAAGAACACACATGCAATGACACTGGTGGATCCAAATGTGATCTGTGAGAAGAACACACATGCAATGACACTGGATGATCCATATGTGGTCTGTGAAAAGAACACACATGAAATAACACTGGTGATCCATATGTGGTCTGTGAAAAGAACACACATGCAATGACATTGGTGGATCCATATGTGGCCTGTGAGAAGAACACACATGCAATGGCACTGGTGGATCCATATGTGGTCTGTAAAAAAAGAACACACATGCAATGACACTGGTGGATCCATATGTGGTCTATGAAAAGAACACACATGCAATGAACTCTCGTGGATCCATGTGGGGTCTATGAAAAGGACACACATGCAATGACACTGGTGGATCCATATGTGGTATGTGAAAAGAACACACATGAAATGAGTCTAGCTGTGGTTAATGAAAAGAACACACATGCAATGACACTGGTGGACCCATATGTGGTCTGTGAAAAGAACAGACATGCAATGAACTCTGGTGGTTCCATATGTGGTATGTGAAAAGAACACACATGCAATCACACTGGTGGATCCATATGTGGTCTGTGAAAAGAACACACATGCAATGACACTGGTGGATCCAAATCTGATCTGTGAGAAGAACACACATGCAATGACACTAGATGATCCATATGTGGTCTGTGAAAAGAACACACATGAAATAACACTAGTGATCCATATGTGGTCTGTGAAAAGAACACACATGCAATGACATTGGTGGATCCATATGTGGCCTGTGAGAAGAACACACATGCAATGGCACTGGTGGATCCATATGTGGTCTGTAAAAAAAGAACACACATGCAATGACACTGGTGGATCCATATGTGGTCTATGAAAAGAACACACATGCAATGAACTCTCGTGGATCCATGTGGGGTCTATGAAAAGGACACACATGCAATGACACTGGTGGATCCATATGTGGTATGTGAAAAGAACACACATGAAATGAGTCTAGCTGTGGTTAATGAAAAGAACACACATGCAATGACACTGGTGGACCCATATGTGGTCTGTGAAAAGAACAGACATGCAATGAACTCTGGTGGTTCCATATGTGGTATGTGAAAAGAACACACATGCAATCACACTGGTGGATCCATATGTGGTCTGTGAAAAGAACACAGATGCAATGATACTGGTGGATCCATATGTGGTCTGTGAAAAGAACACACATGCAATGACACTGCGGGATCCAAATGTGTTCTGTGAAAAGAACACACATGCAATGACAGTAGTGGATCCATATGTGGTCTGTGAAAAGAACACACCTGCTATGAACTCTGATGGATCCATATGGGGGTCTGTGAAAAGAACTCACATGCATTGACTCTAGCCGTGGTTAATGAAAAGAATACACATGCAATGAACTCTGGTGGATCCATGTGTGTTCGGTGAAAAGAACACACATGCAATGACACTGGTGGAACTATAAGTGGTCTATGAAAACAACACACATGAAATGACACTGGTTGATCCATATGTGGTATGTGAAAAGAACACACATGAAATAACACTGGTGGATCCATATGTGGTCTATGAAAAGAACACACATGCACTGACACTGGTGGATCCATATGTGGTCTATGAAAAGAACACACATGCAATGACACTGGTGGAAACATATGTGGTCTTTAAAAAGAACACACATGCAATGACACTAGTGGATCCATATGTGGTCTGTGAAAAGAACACACATGCAATGACACTGGTGGATCCATATGTGGTCTGTGAAAATAACACACATGCAATGACACTGGTGGATCCAAATGTGGTCTGTGAGAAGAACACACATGCAATGACACTGGATGATCCATATGTGGTCTGTGAAAAGAACACACATGAAATAACACTGGTGATCCATATGTGGTCTGTGAAAAGAACACACATGCAATGACATTGGTGGATCCATATGTGGCCTGTGAGAAGAACACACATGTAATGGCACTGGTGGATCCATATGTGGTCTGTAAAAAAAGAACACACATGCAATGACACTGGTGGATCCATATGTGGTCTATGAAAAGAACACACATGCAATGAACTCTGGTGGATCCATATGGGGTCTATGAAAAGGACACACATGCAATGACACTGGTGGATCCATATGTGGTATGTGAAAAGAACACACATGAAATGAGTCTAGCTGTGGTTAATGAAAAGAACACACATGCAATGACACTGGTGGACCCATATGTGGTCTGTGAAAAGAACAGACATGCAATGAACTCTGGTGGTTCCATATGTGGTATGTGAAAAGAACACACATGCAATCACACTAGTGGATCCATATGTGGTCTGTGAAAAGAACACACATGAAATGACACTGGTGGTTCCAAATGTGGTATGTGAAAAGAACAAAGATGCAATGATACTGGTGGATCCATATGTGGTCTGTGAAAAGAACACACATGCAATGACACTGCGGGATCCAAATGTGTTCTATGAAAAGAACACACATGCAATGACACTAGTGGATCCATATGTGGTCTGTGAAAAGAACACACATGCTAGGAACTCTGATGGATCCATATGGGGTCTGTGAAAAGAACTCACATGCATTGACTCTAGCCGTGGTTAATGAAAAGAACACACATGCAATGAACTCTGGTGGATCCATGTGTGTTTTGTGAAAATAACACACATGCAATGACACTGGTGGAACTATATGTGGTCTATGAAAACAACACACATGAAATGACACTGGTTGATCCATATGTGGTATGTGAAAAGAACACACATGAAATAACACTGGTGGATCCATATGTGGTCTGTGAAAAGAACACACATGCAATGCCACTGGTGGATCCATAGGTGGTCTATGAAAAGAACACACATGCAATGACACTGGTGGATCCATATGTGGTCTTTAAAAAGAACACACATGCAACGACACTACTGGATCCATATGTGGTCTGTGAAAAGAACACACATGCAATGAACTCTGGTGGATCCATATGGGGTCTGTGAAAAGGACACACATGCAATGACATTGGTGGATCCATATGTGGCCTGTGAAAAGAACGCACATACAATGACAATGGTGGTTCCACATATGGTTTGTGAAAAGAACACACATGAAATAACACTGGTGATCCATATGTGGTCTGTGAAAAGAACACACATGCAATGACATTGGTGGATCCATATGTGGCCTGTGAGAAGAACACACATGCAATGGCACTGGTGGATCCATATGTGGTCTGTAAAAAAAGAACACACATGCAATGACACTGGTGGATCCATATGTGGTCTATGAAAAGAACACACATGCAATGAACTCTGGTGGATCCATGTGGGGTCTATGAAAAGGACACACATGCAATGACACTGGTGGATCCATATGTGGTATGTGAAAAGAACACACATGAAATGAGTCTAGATGTGGTTAATGAAAAGAACACACATGCAATGA
The DNA here is from genome assembly GCA_916181665.1 of Avena sativa. Lineage (NCBI taxonomy): Eukaryota > Viridiplantae > Streptophyta > Magnoliopsida > Poales > Poaceae > Avena > Avena sativa. The sequence continues at coordinate 619,373,385 of OV702289.1, forward strand.
CACTGGTGGACCCATATGTGGTCTGTGAAAAGAACACACATGCAATGAACTCTGGTGGTTCCATATGTGGTATGTGAAAAGAACACACATGCAATCACACTGGTGGATCCATATGTGGTCTGTGAAAAGAACACACATGAAATGACACTAGTGGTTCCAAATGTGGTATGTGAAAAGAACACACATGCAATGATACTGATGGATCCATATGTGGTCTGTGAAAAGAACACACATGCAATGACACTACGGGATCCAAATGTGTTCTGTGAAAATAACACACATGCAATGACACTAGTGGATCCATATGTGGTCTATGAAAAGAACACACATGCTATGACCTCTGATGTATCCATATGGGGTCTGTGAAAAGAACTCACATGCATTGACTCTAGCCGTGGTTAATGAAAAGAACACACATGCAATGAACTCTGGTGGATCCATGTGTGGTCTGTGAAAAGAACACACATGCAATGACACTGGTGGAACTATATGTGGTCTATGAAAATAACACACATGAAATGACACTGGTTGATCCATATGTGGTATGTGAAAAGAACACACATGAAATAACACTGGTGGATCCATATGTGGTCTGTGAAAAGAACACACATGCAATGACACTAGTGGATCCATATGTGGTCAATGAAAAGAACACACATGCAATGACACTGGTGGATCCAAATGTGATCTGTGAGAAGAACACACATGCAATGACACTGGATGATCCATATGTGATCTGTGAAAAGAACACACATGCAACGACACTAGTGGATCCATATGTGGTCTGTGAAAAGAACACACATGCAATGACATTGGTGGATCCATATGTGGTCTGTGAAAAGAACACACATGCAATGACACTGGTGGATCCAAATGTGATCTGTGAGAAGAACACACATGCAATGACACTGGATGATCCATATGTGGTCTGTGAAAAGAACACACATGAAATAACACTGGTGATCCATATGTGGTCTGTGAAAAGAACACACATGCAATGACATTGGTGGATCCATATGTGGCCTGTGAGAAGAACACATATGCAATGGCACTGGTGGATCCATATGTGGTCTGTAAAAAAAGAACACACATGCAATGACACTGGTGGATCCATATGTGGTCTATGAAAAGAACACACATGCAATGAACTCTCGTGGATCCATGTGGGGTCTATGAAAAGGACACACATGCAATGACACTGGTGGATCCATATGTGGTATGTGAAAAGAACACACATGAAATGAGTCTAGCTGTGGTTAATGAAAAGAACACACATGCAATGACACTGGTGGACCCATATGTGGTCTGTGAAAAGAACAGACATGCAATGAACTCTGGTGGTTCAATATGTGGTATGTGAAAAGAACACACATGCAATCACACTGGTGGATCCATATGTGGCCTGTGAAAAGAACACACATGCAATGACACTGGTGGATCCAAATGTGATCTGTGAGAAGAACACACATGCAATGACACTGGATGATCCATATGTGGTCTGTGAAAAGAACACACATGAAATAACACTGGTGATCCATATGTGGTCTGTGAAAAGAACACACATGCAATGACATTGGTGGATCCATATGTGGCCTGTGAGAAGAACACACATGCAATGGCACTTGTGGATCCATATGTGGTCTGTAAAAAAAGAACACACATGCAATGACACTGGTGGATCCATATGTGGTCTATGAAAAGAACACACATGCAATGAACTCTCGTGGATCCATGTGGGGTCTATGAAAAGGACACACATGCAATGACACTGGTGGATCCATATGTGGTATGTGAAAAGAACACACATGAAATGAGTCTAGCTGTGGTTAATGAAAAGAACACACATGCAATGACACTGGTGGACCCATATGTGGTCTGTGAAAAGAACAGACATGCAATGAACTCTGGTGGTTCCATATGTGGTATGTGAAAAGAACACACATGCAATCACACTGGTGGATCCATATGTGGTCTGTGAAAAGAACACAGATGCAATGATACTGGTGGATCCATATGTGGTCTGTGAAAAGAACACACATGCAATGACACTGCGGGATCCAAATGTGTTCTGTGAAAAGAACACACATGCAATGACACTAGTGGATCCATATGTGGTCTGTGAAAAGAACACACCTGCTATGAACTCTGATGGATCCATATGGGGGTCTGTGAAAAGAACTCACATGCATTGACTCTAGCCGTGGTTAATGAAAAGAATACACATGCAATGAACTCTGGTGGATCCATGTGTGTTCGGTGAAAAGAACACACATGCAATGACACTGGTGGAACTATAAGTGGTCTATGAAAACAACACACATGAAATGACACTGGTTGATCCATATGTGGTATGTGAAAAGAACACACATGAAATAACACTGGTGGATCCATATGTGGTCTGTGAAAAGAACACACATGCACTGACACTGGTGGATCCATATGTGGTCTATGAAAAGAACACACATGCAATGACACTGGTGGAAACATATGTGGTCTTTAAAAAGAACACACATGCAATGACACTAGTGGATCCATATGTGGTCTGTGAAAAGAACACACATGCAATGACACTGGTGGATCCATATGTGGTCTGTGAAAATAACACACATGCAATGACACTGGTGGATCCAAATGTGGTCTGTGAGAAGAACACACATGCAATGACAGTGGATGATCCATATGTGGTCTGTGAAAAGAACACACATGAAATAACACTGGTGATCCATATGTGGTCTGTGAAAAGAACACACATGCAATGACATTGGTGGATCCATATGTGGCCTGTGAGAAGAACACACATGTAATGGCACTGGTGGATCCATATGTGGTCTGTAAAAAAAGAACACACATGCAATGACACTGGTGGATCCATATGTGGTCTATGAAAAGAACACACATGCAATGAACTCTGGTGGATCCATATGGGGTCTATGAAAAGGACACACATGCAATGACACTGGTGGATCCATATGTGGTATGTGAAAAGAACACACATGAAATGAGTCTAGCTGTGGTTAATGAAAAGAACACACATGCAATGACACTGGTGGACCCATATGTGGTCCGTGAAAAGAACAGACATGCAATGAACTCTGGTGGTTCCATATGTGGTATGTGAAAAGAACACACATGCAATCACACTAGTGGATCCATATGTGGTCTGTGAAAAGAACACACATGAAATGACACTGGTGGTTCCAAATGTGGTATGTGAAAAGAACACAGATGCAATGATACTGGCGGATCCATATGTGGTCTGTGAAAAGAACACACATGCAATGACACTGCGGGATCCAAATGTGTTCTATGAAAAGAACACACATGCAATGACACTAGTGGATCCATATGTGGTCTGTGAAAAGAACACACATGCTATGAACTCTGATGGATCCATATGGGGTCTGTGAAAAGAACTCACATGCATTGACTCTAGCCGTGGTTAATGAAAAGAACACACATGCAATGAACTCTGGTGGATCCATGTGTGTTTTGTGAAAATAACACACATGCAATGACACTGGTGGAACTATATGTGGTCTATGAAAACAACACACATGAAATGACACTGGTTGATCCATATGTGGTATGTGAAAAGAACACACATGAAATAACACTGGTGGATCCATATGTGGTCTGTGAAAAGAACACACATGCAATGACACTGGTGGATCCATATGTGGTCTATGAAAAGAACACACATGCAATGACACTGGTGGATCCATATGTGGTCTTTAAAAAGAACACACATGCAACGACACTACTGGATCCATATGTGGTCTGTGAAAAGAACACACATGCAATGAACTCTGGTGGATCCATATGGGGTCTGTGAAAAGGACACACATGCAATGACATTGGTGGATCCATATGTGGCCTGTGAAAAGAACGCACATACAATGACAATGGTGGTTCCACATATGGTTTGTGAAAAGAACACACATGAAATAACACTGGTGATCCATATGTGGTCTGTGAAAAGAACACACATGCAATGACATTGGTGGATCCATATGTGGCCTGTGAGAAGAACACACATGCAATGGCACTGGTGGATCCATATGTGGTCTGTAAAAAAAGAACACACATGCAATGACACTGGTGGATCCATATGTGGTCTATGAAAAGAACACACATGCAATGAACTCTGGTGGATCCATGTGGGGTCTATGAAAAGGACACACATGCAATGACACTGGTGGATCCATATGTGGTATGTGAAAAGAACACACATGAAATGAGTCTAGATGTGGTTAATGAAAAGAACACACATGCAATGACACAGGTGGACCCATATGTGGTCTGTGAAAAGAACACACATGCAATGAACTCTGGTGGTTCCATATGTGGTATGTGAAAAGAACACACATGCAATCACACTGGTGGATCCATATGTGGTCTGTGAAAAGAACACCCATGAAATGACACTGGTGGTTCCAAATGTGGTATGTGAAAAGAACACACATGCAATGATACTGATGGATCCATATGTGGTCTGTGAAAAGAACACACATGCAATGACACTACGGGGTCCAAATGTGTTCTGTGAAAAGAACACACATGCAATGACACTAGTGGATCCATATGTGGTCTATGAAAAGAACACACATGCTATGACCTCTGATGTATCCATATGGGGTCTGTGAAAAGAACTCACATGCATTGACTCTAGCCGTGGTTAATGAAAAGAACACACATGCAATGAACTCTGGTGGATCCATGTGTGGTCTGTGAAAAGAACACACATGCAATGACACTGGTGGAACTATATGTGGTCTATGAAAATAACACACATGAAATGACACTGGTTGATCCATATGTGGTATGTGAAAAGAACACACATGAAATAACACTGGTGGATCCATATGTGGTCTGTGAAAAGAACACACATGCAATGACACTAGTGGATCCATATGTGGTCAATGAAAAGAACACACATGCAATGACACTGGTGGATCCAAATGTGATCTGTGAGAAGAACACACATGCAATGACACTGGATGATCCATATGTGATCTGTGAAAAGAACACACATGCAACGACACTAGTGGATCCATATGTGGTCTGTGAAAAGAACACACATGCAATGACACTGGTGGATCCATATGTGGTCTGTGAAAAGAACACACATGCAATGACACTGGTGGATCCAAATGTGATCTATGAGAAGAACACGCATGCAATGACACTGGATGATCCATATGTGGTCTGTGAAAAGAACACACATGAAATAACACTGGTGATCCATATGTGGTCTGTGAAAAGAACACACATGCAATGACATTGGTGGATCCATATGTGGCCTGTGAGAAGAACACACATGCAATGGCACTGGTGGATCCATATGTGGTCTGTAAAAAAAGAACACACATGCAATGACACTGGTGGATCCATATGTGGTCTATGAAAAGAACACACATGCAATGAACTCTCGTGGATCCATGTGGGGTCTATGAAAAGGACACACATGCAATGACACTGGTGGATCCATATGTGGTATGTGAAAAGAACACACATGAAATGAGTCTAGCTGTGGTTAATGAAAAGAACACACATGCAATGACACTGGTGGACCCATATGTGGTCTGTGAAAAGAACAGACATGCAATGAACTCTGGTGGTTCCATATGTGGTATGTGAAAAGAACACACATGCAATCACACTGGTGGATCCATATGTGGTATGTGAAAAGAACACACATGCAATGACACTGGTGGACCCATATGTGGTCTGTGAAAAGAACACACATGCAATGAACTCTGGTGGTTCCATATGTGGTATGTGAAAAGAACACACATGCAATCACACTGGTGGATCCATATGTGGTCTGTGAAAAGAACACACATGAAATGACACTAGTGGTTCCAAATGTGGTATGTGAAAAGAACACACATGCAATGATACTGATGGATCGATATGTGGTCTGTGAAAAGAACACACATGCAATGACACTACGGGATCCAAATGTGTTCTGTGAAAATAACACACATGCAATGACACTAGTGGATCCATATGTGGTCTATGAAAAGAACACACATGCTATGACCTCTGATGTATCCATATGGGGTCTGTGAAAAGAACTCACATGCATTGACTCTAGCCGTGGTTAATGAAAAGAACACACATGCAATGAACTCTGGTGGATCCATGTGTGGTCTGTGAAAAGAACACACATGCAATGACACTGGTGGAACTATATGTGGTCTATGAAAATAACACACATGAAATGACACTGGTTGATCCATATGTGGTATGTGAAAAGAACACACATGAAATAACACTGGTGGATCCATATGTGGTCTGTGAAAAGAACACACATGCAATGACACTAGTGGATCCATATGTGGTCAATGAAAAGAACACACATGCAATGACACTGGTGGATCCAAATGTGATCTGTGAGAAGAACACACATGCAATGACACTGGATGATCCATATGTGATCTGTGAAAAGAACACACATGCAACGACACTAGTGGATCCATATGTGGTCTGTGAAAAGAACACACATGCAATGACATTGGTGGATCCATATGTGGTCTGTGAAAAGAACACACATGCAATGACACTGGTGGATCCAAATGTGATCTGTGAGAAGAACACACATGCAATGACACTGGATGATCCATATGTGGTCTGTGAAAAGAACACACATGAAATAACACTGGTGATCCATATGTGGTCTGTGAAAAGAACACACATGCAATGACATTGGTGGATCCATATGTGGCCTGTGAGAAGAACACATATGCAATGGCACTGGTGGATCCATATGTGGTCTGTAAAAAAAGAACACACATGCAATGACACTGGTGGATCCATATGTGGTCTATGAAAAGAACACACATGCAATGAACTCTCGTGGATCCATGTGGGGTCTATGAAAAGGACACACATGCAATGACACTGGTGGATCCATATGTGGTATGTGAAAAGAACACACATGAAATGAGTCTAGCTGTGGTTAATGAAAAGAACACACATGCAATGACACTGGTGGACCCATATGTGGTCTGTGAAAAGAACAGACATGCAATGAACTCTGGTGGTTCAATATGTGGTATGTGAAAAGAACACACATGCAATCACACTGGTGGATCCATATGTGGCCTGTGAAAAGAACACACATGCAATGACACTGGTGGATCCAAATGTGATCTGTGAGAAGAACACACATGCAATGACACTGGATGATCCATATGTGGTATGTGAAAAGAACACACATGAAATAACACTGGTGATCCATATGTGGTCTGTGAAAAGAACACACATGCAATGACATTAGTGGATCCATATGTGGCCTGTGAGAAGAACACACATGCAATGGCACTTGTGGATCCATATGTGGTCTGTAAAAAAAGAACACACATGCAATGACACTGGTGGATCCATATGTGGTCTATGAAAAGAACACACATGCAATGAACTCTCGTGGATCCATGTGGGGTCTATGAAAAGGACACACATGCAATGACACTGGTGGATCCATATGTGGTATGTGAAAAGAACACACATGAAATGAGTCTAGCTGTGGTTAATGAAAAGAACACACATGCAATGACACTGGTGGACCCATATGTGGTCTGTGAAAAGAACAGACATGCAATGAACTCTGGTGGTTCCATATGTGGTATGTGAAAAGAACACACATGCAATCACACTGGTGGATCCATATGTGGTCTGTGAAAAGAACACAGATGCAATGATACTGGTGGATCCATATGTGGTCTGTGAAAAGAACACACATGCAATGACACTGCGGGATCCAAATGTGTTCTGTGAAAAGAACACACATGCAATGACACTAGTGGATCCATATGTGGTCTGTGAAAAGAACACACCTGCTATGAACTCTGATGGATCCATATGGGGGTCTGTGAAAAGAACTCACATGCATTGACTCTAGCCGTGGTTAATGAAAAGAATACACATGCAATGAACTCTGGTGGATCCATGTGTGTTCGGTGAAAAGAACACACATGCAATGACACTGGTGGAACTATAAGTGGTCTATGAAAACAACACACATGAAATGACACTGGTTGATCCATATGTGGTATGTGAAAAGAACACACATGAAATAACACTGGTGGATCCATATGTGGTCTGTGAAAAGAACACACATGCACTGACACTGGTGGATCCATATGTGGTCTATGAAAAGAACACACATGCAATGACACTGGTGGAAACATATGTGGTCTTTAAAAAGAACACACATGCAATGACACTAGTGGATCCATATGTGGTCTGTGAAAAGAACACACATGCAATGACACTGGTGGATCCATATGTGGTCTGTGAAAATAACACACATGCAATGACACTGGTGGATCCAAATGTGGTCTGTGAGAAGAACACACATGCAATGACAGTGGATGATCCATATGTGGTCTGTGAAAAGAACACACATGAAATAACACTGGTGATCCATATGTGGTCTGTGAAAAGAACACACATGCAATGACATTGGTGGATCCATATGTGGCCTGTGAGAAGAACACACATGTAATGGCACTGGTGGATCCATATGTGGTCTGTAAAAAAAGAACACACATGCAATGACACTGGTGGATCCATATGTGGTCTATGAAAAGAACACACATGCAATGAACTCTGGTGGATCCATATGGGGTCTATGAAAAGGACACACATGCAATGACACTGGTGGATCCATATGTGGTATGTGAAAAGAACACACATGAAATGAGTCTAGCTGTGGTTAATGAAAAGAACACACATGCAATGACACTGGTGGACCCATATGTGGTCCGTGAAAAGAACAGACATGCAATGAACTCTGGTGGTTCCATATGTGGTATGTGAAAAGAACACACATGCAATCACACTAGTGGATCCATATGTGGTCTGTGAAAAGAACACACATGAAATGACACTGGTGGTTCCAAATGTGGTATGTGAAAAGAACACAGATGCAATGATACTGGCGGATCCATATGTGGTCTGTGAAAAGAACACACATGCAATGACACTGCGGGATCCAAATGTGTTCTATGAAAAGAACACACATGCAATGACACTAGTGGATCCATATGTGGTCTGTGAAAAGAACACACATGCTATGAACTCTGATGGATCCATATGGGGTCTGTGAAAAGAACTCACATGCATTGACTCTAGCCGTGGTTAATGAAAAGAACACACATGCAATGAACTCTGGTGGATCCATGTGTGTTTTGTGAAAATAACACACATGCAATGACACTGGTGGAACTATATGTGGTCTATGAAAACAACACACATGAAATGACACTGGTTGATCCATATGTGGTATGTGAAAAGAACACACATGAAATAACACTGGTGGATCCATATGTGGTCTGTGAAAAGAACACACATGCAATGACACTGGTGGATCCATATGTGGTCTATGAAAAGAACACACATGCAATGACACTGGTGGATCCATATGTGGTCTTTAAAAAGAACACACATGCAACGACACTACTGGATCCATATGTGGTCTGTGAAAAGAACACACATGCAATGAACTCTGGTGGATCCATATGGGGTCTGTGAAAAGGACACACATGCAATGACATTGGTGGATCCATATGTGGCCTGTGAAAAGAACGCACATACAATGACAATGGTGGTTCCACATATGGTTTGTGAAAAGAACACACATGAAATAACACTGGTGATCCATATGTGGTCTGTGAAAAGAACACACATGCAATGACATTGGTGGATCCATATGTGGCCTGTGAGAAGAACACACATGCAATGGCACTGGTGGATCCATATGTGGTCTGTAAAAAAAGAACACACATGCAATGACACTGGTGGATCCATATGTGGTCTATGAAAAGAACACACATGCAATGAACTCTGGTGGATCCATGTGGGGTCTATGAAAAGGACACACATGCAATGACACTGGTGGATCCATATGTGGTATGTGAAAAGAACACACATGAAATGAGTCTAGATGTGGTTAATGAAAAGAACACACATGCAATGACACAGGTGGACCCATATGTGGTCTGTGAAAAGAACACACATGCAATGAACTCTGGTGGTTCCATATGTGGTATGTGAAAAGAACACACATGCAATCACACTGGTGGATCCATATGTGGTCTGTGAAAAGAACACCCATGAAATGACACTGGTGGTTCCAAATGTGGTATGTGAAAAGAACACACATGCAATGATACTGATGGATCCATATGTGGTCTGTGAAAAGAACACACATGCAATGACACTACGGGGTCCAAATGTGTTCTGTGAAAAGAACACACATGCAATGACACTAGTGGATCCATATGTGGTCTATGAAAAGAACACACATGCTATGACCTCTGATGTATCCATATGGGGTCTGTGAAAAGAACTCACATGCATTGACTCTAGCCGTGGTTAATGAAAAGAACACACATGCAATGAACTCTGGTGGATCCATGTGTGGTCTGTGAAAAGAACACACATGCAATGACACTGGTGGAACTATATGTGGTCTATGAAAATAACACACATGAAATGACACTGGTTGATCCATATGTGGTATGTGAAAAGAACACACATGAAATAACACTGGTGGATCCATATGTGGTCTGTGAAAAGAACACACATGCAATGACACTAGTGGATCCATATGTGGTCAATGAAAAGAACACACATGCAATGACACTGGTGGATCCAAATGTGATCTGTGAGAAGAACACACATGCAATGACACTGGATGATCCATATGTGATCTGTGAAAAGAACACACATGCAACGACACTAGTGGATCCATATGTGGTCTGTGAAAAGAACACACATGCAATGACACTGGTGGATCCATATGTGGTCTGTGAAAAGAACACACATGCAATGACACTGGTGGATCCAAATGTGATCTATGAGAAGAACACGCATGCAATGACACTGGATGATCCATATGTGGTCTGTGAAAAGAACACACATGAAATAACACTGGTGATCCATATGTGGTCTGTGAAAAGAACACACATGCAATGACATTGGTGGATCCATATGTGGCCTGTGAGAAGAACACACATGCAATGGCACTGGTGGATCCATATGTGGTCTGTAAAAAAAGAACACACATGCAATGACACTGGTGGATCCATATGTGGTCTATGAAAAGAACACACATGCAATGAACTCTCGTGGATCCATGTGGGGTCTATGAAAAGGACACACATGCAATGACACTGGTGGATCCATATGTGGTATGTGAAAAGAACACACATGAAATGAGTCTAGCTGTGGTTAATGAAAAGAACACACATGCAATGACACTGGTGGACCCATATGTGGTCTGTGAAAAGAACAGACATGCAATGAACTCTGGTGGTTCCATATGTGGTATGTGAAAAGAACACACATGCAATCACACTGGTGGATCCATATGTGGTATGTGAAAAGAACACAGATGCAATGATACTGGTGGATCCATATGTGGTCTGTGAAAAGAACACACATGCAATGACACTGCGGGATCCAAATGTGTTCTGTGAAAAGAACATACATGCAATGACACTAGTGGATCCATATGTGGTCTGTGAAAAGAACACACATGCTATGAACTCTGATGGATCCATATGGGGTCTGTGAAAAGAACTCACATGCATTGACTCTAGCCGTGGTTAATGAAAAGAACACACATGCAATGAACTCTGGTGGATCCATGTGTGTTTTGTGAAAATAACACACATGCAATGACACTGGTGGAACTATATGTGGTCTATGAAAACAACACACATGAAATGACACTGGTTGATCCATATGTGGTATGTGAAAAGAACACACATGAAATAACACTGGTAGATCCATATGTGGTCTGTGAAAAGAACACACATGCAATGACACTGGTGGATCCATATGTGGTCTATGAAAAGAACACACATGCAATGACACTGGTGGATCCATATGTGGTCTTTAAAAAGAACACACATGCAACGACACTACTGGATCCATATGTGGTCTGTGAAAAGAACACACATGCAATGAACTCTGGTGGATCCATATGGGGTCTATGAAAAGGACACACATGCAATGACATTGGTGGATCCATATGTGGCCTGTGAAAAGAACGCACATACAATGACAATGGTGGTTCCACATATGGTTTGTGAAAAGAACACACATGAAATAACACTGGTGATCCATATGTGGTCTGTGAAAAGAACACACATGCAATGACATTGGTGGATCTATATGTGGCCTGTGAGAAGAACACACATGCAATGGCACTGGTGGATCCATATGTGGTCTGTAAAAAAGAACACACATGCAATGACACTGTTGGATCCATATGTGGTCTATGAAAAGAACACACATGCAATGAACTCTCGTGGATCCATGTGGGGTCTATGAAAAGGACACACATGCAATGACACTGGTGGATCCATATGTGGTATGTGAAAAGAACACACATGAAATGAGTCTAGCTGTGGTTAATGAAAAGAACACACATGTAATGACACTGGTGGACCCATATGTGGTCTGTGAAAAGAACAGACATGCAATGAACTCTGGTGGTTCCATATGTGGTATGTGAAAAGAACACACATGCAATCACACTAGTGGATCCATATGTGGTCTGTGAAAAGAACACACATGAAATGACACTGGTGGTTCCAAATGTGGTATGTGAAAAGAACACAGATGCAATGATACTGGTGGATCCATATGTGGTCTGTGAAAAGAACACACATGCAATGACACTGCGGGATCCAAATGTGTTCTATGAAAAGAACACACATGCAATGACACTAGTGGATCCATATGTGGTCTGTGAAAAGAACACACATGCTATGAACTCTGATGGATCCATATGGGGTCTGTGAAAAGAACTCACATGCATTGACTCTAGCCGTGGTTAATGAAAAGAACACACATGCAATGAACTCTGGTGGATCCATGTGTGTTTTGTGAAAATAACACACATGCAATGACACTGGTGGAACTATATGTGGTCTATGAAAACAACACACATGAAATGACACTGGTTGATCCATATGTGGTATGTGAAAAGAACACACATGAAATAACACTGGTGGATCCATATGTGGTCTGTGAAAAGAACACACATGCAATGACACTGGTGGATCCATAGGTGGTCTATGAAAAGAACACACATGCAATGACACTGGTGGATCCATATGTGGTCTTTAAAAAGAACACACATGCAACGACACTACTGGATCCATATGTGGTCTGTGAAAAGAACACACATGCAATGAACTCTGGTGGATCCATATGGGGTCTGTGAAAAGGACACACATGCAATGACATTGGTGGATCCATATATGGCCTGTGAAAAGAACGCACATACAATGACAATGGTGGTTCCACATATGGTTTGTGAAAAGAACACACATGAAATAACACTGGTGATCCATATGTGGTCTGTGAAAAGAACACACATGCAATGACATTGGTGGATCCATATGTGGCCTGTGAGAAGAACACACATGCAATGGCACTGGTGGATCCATATGTGGTCTGTAAAAAAAGAACACACATGCAATGACACTGGTGGATCCATATGTGGTCTATGAAAAGAACACACATGCAATGAACTCTGGTGGATCCATGTGGGGTCTATGAAAAGGACACACATGCAATGACACTGGTGGATCCATATGTGGTATGTGAAAAGAACACACATGAAATGAGTCTAGATGTGGTTAATGAAAAGAACACACATGCAATGACACTGGTGGACCCATATGTGGTCTGTGAAAAGAACACACATGCAATGAACTCTGGTGGTTCCATATGTGGTATGTGAAAAGAACACACATGCAATCACACTGGTGGATCCATATGTGGTCTGTGAAAAGAACACAGATGAAATGACACTGGTGGTTCCAAATGTGGTATGTGAAAAGAACACACATGCAAAGATACTGATGGATCCATATGTGGTCTGTGAAAAGAACACACATGCAATGACACTACGGGATCCGAATGTGTTCTGTGAAAAGAACACACATGCAATGACACTAGTGGATCCATATGTGGTCTATGAAAAGAACACACATGCTATGACCTCTGATGTATCCATATGGGGTCTGTGAAAAGAACTCACATGCATTGACTCTAGCCGTGGTTAATGAAAAGAACACACATGCAATGAACTCTGGTGGATCCATGTGTGGTCTGTGAAAAGAACACACATGCAATGACACTGGTGGAACTATATGTGGTCTATGAAAATAACACACATGAAATGACACTGGTTGATCCATATGTGGTATGTGAAAAGAACACACATGAAATAACACTGGTGGATCCATATGTGGTCTGTGAAAAGAACACACATGCAATGACACTAGTGGATCCATATGTGGTCAATGAAAAGAACACACATGCAATGACACTGGTGGATCCAAATGTGATCTGTGAGAAGAACACACATGCAATGACACTGGATGATCCATATGTGATCTGTGAAAAGAACACACATGCAACGACACTAGTGGATCCATATGTGGTCTGTGAAAAGAACACACATGCAATGACATTGGTGGATCCATATGTGGTCTGTGAAAAGAACACACATGCAATGACACTGGTGGATCCAAATGTGATCTGTGAGAAGAACACACATGCAATGACACTGGATGATCCATATGTGGTCTGTGAAAAGAACACACATGAAATAACACTGGGGATCCATATGTGGTCTGTGAAAAGAACACACATGCAATGACATTGGTGGATCCATATGTGGCCTGTGAGAAGAACACACATGCAATGGAACTGGTGGATCCATATGTGGTCTGTAAAAAAAGAACACACATGCAATGACACTGGTGGATCCATATGTGGTCTATGAAAAGAACACACATGCAATGAACTCTCGTGGATCCATGTGGGGTCTATGAAAAGGACACACATGCAATGACACTGGTGGATCCATATGTGGTATGTGAAAAGAAGACACATGAAATGAGTCTAGTTGTGGTTAATGAAAAGAACACACATGCAATGACACTGGTGGACCCATATGTGGTCTGTGAAAAGAACAGACATGCAATGAACTCTGGTG
This sequence comes from Avena sativa, assembly GCA_916181665.1. Taxonomy (NCBI): domain Eukaryota; kingdom Viridiplantae; phylum Streptophyta; class Magnoliopsida; order Poales; family Poaceae; genus Avena; species Avena sativa. Next base: position 619,388,413 of record OV702289.1, read on the forward strand.
GTTCCATATGTGGTATGTGAAAAGAACACACATGCAATCACACTGGTGGATCCATATGTGGTCTGTCAAAAGAACACACATGCAATGACACTGGTGGATCCAAATGTGATCTGTGAGAAGAACACACATGCAATGACACTGGATGATCCATATGTGGTCTGTGAAAAGAACACACATGAAATAACACTGGTGATCCATATGTGGTCTGTGAAAAGAACACACATGCAATGACATTGGTGGATCCATATGTGGCCTGTGAGAAGAACACACATGCAATGGCACTGGTGGATCCATATGTGGTCTGTAAAAAAAGAACACACATGCAATGACACTGGTGGATCCATATGTGGTCTATGAAAAGAACACACATGCAATGAACTCTCGTGGATCCATGTGGGGTCTATGAAAAGGACACACATGCAATGACACTGGTGGATCCATATGTGGTATGTGAAAAGAACACACATGAAATGAGTCTAGCTGTGGTTAATGAAAAGAACACACATGCAATGACACTGGTGGACCCATATGTGGTCTGTGAAAAGAACAGACATGCAATGAACTCTGGTGGTTCCATATGTGGTATGTGAAAAGAACACACATGCAATCACACTGGTGGATCCATATGTGGTCTGTGAAAAGAACACAGATGCAATGATACTGGTGGATCCATATGTGGTCTGTGAAAAGAACACACATGCAATGACACTGCGGGATCCAAATGTGTTCTGTGAAAAGAACACACATGCAATGACACTAGTGGATCCATATGTGGTCTGTGAAAAGAACACACCTGCTATGAACTCTGATGGATCCATATGGGGGTCTGTGAAAAGAACTCACATGCATTGACTCTAGCCGTGGTTAATGAAAAGAATATACATGCAATGAACTCTGGTGGATCCATGTGTGTTCGGTGAAAAGAACACACATGCAATGACACTGGTGGAACTATAAGTGGTCTATGAAAACAACACACATGAAATGACACTGGTTGATCCATATGTGGTATGTGAAAAGAACACACATGAAATAACACTGGTGGATCCATATGTGGTCTGTGAAAAGAACACACATGCACTGACACTGGTGGATCCATATGTGGTCTATGAAAAGAACACACATGCAATGACACTGGTGGAAACATATGTGGTCTTTAAAAAGAACACACATGCAATGACACTAGTGGATCCATATGTGGTCTGTGAAAAGAACACACATGCAATGACACTGGTGGATCCATATGTGGTCTGTGAAAATAACACACATGCAATGACACTGGTGGATCCAAATGTGGTCTGTGAGAAGAACACACATGCAATGACACTGGATGATCCATATGTGGTCTGTGAAAAGAACACACATGAAATAACACTGGTGATCCATATGTGGTCTGTGAAAAGAACACACATGCAATGACATTGGTGGATCCATATGTGGCCTGTGAGAAGAACACACATGTAATGGCACTGGTGGATCCATATGTGGTCTGTAAAAAAAGAACACACATGCAATGACACTGGTGGATCCATATGTGGTCTATGAAAAGAACACACATGCAATGAACTCTGGTGGATCCATATGGGGTCTATGAAAAGGACACACATGCAATGACACTGGTGGATCCATATGTGGTATGTGAAAAGAACACACATGAAATGAGTCTAGCTGTGGTTAATGAAAAGAACACACATGCAATGACACTGGTGGACCCATATGTGGTCTGTGAAAAGAACAGACATGCAATGAACTCTGGTGGTTCCATATGTGGTATGTGAAAAGAACACACATGCAATCACACTAGTGGATCCATATGTGGTCTGTGAAAAGAACACACATGAAATGACACTGGTGGTTCCAAATGTGGTATGTGAAAAGAACACAGATGCAATGATACTGGTGGATCCATATGTGGTCTGTGAAAAGAACACACATGCAATGACACTGCGGGATCCAAATGTGTTCTATGAAAAGAACACACATGCAATGACACTAGTGGATCCATATGTGGTCTGTGAAAAGAACACACATGCTATGAACTCTGATGGATCCATATGGGGTCTGTGAAAAGAACTCACATGCATTGACTCTAGCCGTGGTTAATGAAAAGAACACACATGCAATGAACTCTGGTGGATCCATGTGTGTTTTGTGAAAATAACACACATGCAATGACACTGGTGGAACTATATGTGGTCTATGAAAACAACACACATGAAATGACACTGGTTGATCCATATGTGGTATGTGAAAAGAACACACATGAAATAACACTGGTGGATCCATATGTGGTCTGTAAAAAAAGAACACACATGCAATGGCACTGGTGGATCCATATGTGGTCTGTGAAAAGAACACACATGCACTGACACTGGTGGATCCATATGTGGTCTATGAAAAGAACACACATGCAATGACACTGGTGGAAACATATGTGGTCTTTAAAAAGAACACACATGCAATGACACTAGTGGATCCATATGTGGTCTGTGAAAAGAACACACATGCAATGACACTGGTGGATCCATATGTGGTCTGTGAAAATAACACACATGCAATGACACTGGTGGATCCAAATGTGGTCTGTGAGAAGAACACACATGCAATGACACTGGATGATCCATATGTGGTCTGTGAAAAGAACACACATGAAATAACACTGGTGATCCATATGTGGTCTGTGAAAAGAACACACATGCAATGACATTGGTGGATCCATATGTGGCCTGTGAGAAGAACACACATGTAATGGCACTGGTGGATCCATATGTGGTCTGTAAAAAAAGAACACACATGCAATGACACTGGTGGATCCATATGTGGTCTATGAAAAGAACACACATGCAATGAACTCTGGTGGATCCATATGGGGTCTATGAAAAGGACACACATGCAATGACACTGGTGGATCCATATGTGGTATGTGAAAAGAACACACATGAAATGAGTCTAGCTGTGGTTAATGAAAAGAACACACATGCAATGACACTGGTGGACCCATATGTGGTCTGTGAAAAGAACAGACATGCAATGAACTCTGGTGGTTCCATATGTGGTATGTGAAAAGAACACACATGCAATCACACTAGTGGATCCATATGTGGTCTGTGAAAAGAACACACATGAAATGATACTGGTGGTTCCAAATGTGGTATGTGAAAAGAACACAGATGCAATGATACTGGTGGATCCATATGTGGTCTGTGAAAAGAACACACATGCAATGACACTGCGGGATCCAAATGTGTTCTATGAAAAGAACACACATGCAATGACACTAGTGGATCCATATGTGGTCTGTGAAAAGAACACACATGCTATGAACTCTGATGGATCCATATGGGGTCTGTGAAAAGAACTCACATGCATTGACTCTAGCCGTGGTTAATGAAAAGAACACACATGCAATGAACTCTGGTGGATCCATGTGTGTTTTGTGAAAATAACACACATGCAATGACACTGGTGGAACTATATGTGGTCTATGAAAACAACACACATGAAATGACACTGGTTGATCCATATGTGGTATGTGAAAAGAACACACATGAAATAACACTGGTGGATCCATATGTGGTCTGTAAAAAAAGAACACACATGCAATGGCACTGGTGGATCCATATGTGGTCTGTGAAAAGAACACACATGCACTGACACTGGTGGATCCATATGTGGTCTATGAAAAGAACACACATGCAATGACACTGGTGGAAACATATGTGGTCTTTAAAAAGAACACACATGCAATGACACTAGTGGATCCATATGTGGTCTGTGAAAAGAACACACATGCAATGACACTGGTGGATCCATATGTGGTCTGTGAAAATAACACACATGCAATGACACTGGTGGATCCAAATGTGGTCTGTGAGAAGAACACACATGCAATGACACTGGATGATCCATATGTGGTCTGTGAAAAGAACACACATGAAATAACACTGGTGATCCATATGTGGTCTGTGAAAAGAACACACATGCAATGACATTGGTGGATCCATATGTGGCCTGTGAGAAGAACACACATGTAATGGCACTGGTGGATCCATATGTGGTCTGTAAAAAAAGAACACACATGCAATGACACTGGTGGATCCATATGTGGTCTATGAAAAGAACACACATGCAATGAACTCTGGTGGATCCATATGGGGTCTATGAAAAGGACACACATGCAATGACACTGGTGGATCCATATGTGGTATGTGAAAAGAACACACATGAAATGAGTCTAGCTGTGGTTAATGAAAAGAACACACATGCAATGACACTGGTGGACCCATATGTGGTCTGTGAAAAGAACAGACATGCAATGAACTCTGGTGGTTCCATATGTGGTATGTGAAAAGAACACACATGCAATCACACTAGTGGATCCATATGTGGTCTGTGAAAAGAACACACATGAAATGACACTGGTGGTTCCAAATGTGGTATGTGAAAAGAACACAGATGCAATGATACTGGTGGATCCATATGTGGTCTGTGAAAAGAACACACATGCAATGACACTGCGGGATCCAAATGTGTTCTATGAAAAGAACACACATGCAATGACACTAGTGGATCCATATGTGGTCTGTGAAAAGAACACACATGCTATGAACTCTGATGGATCCATATGGGGTCTGTGAAAAGAACTCACATGCATTGACTCTAGCCGTGGTTAATGAAAAGAACACACATGCAATGAACTCTGGTGGATCCATGTGTGTTTTGTGAAAATAACACACATGCAATGACACTGGTGGAACTATATGTGGTCTATGAAAACAACACACATGAAATGACACTGGTTGATCCATATGTGGTATGTGAAAAGAACACACATGAAATAACACTGGTGGATCCATATGTGGTCTGTAAAAAAAGAACACACATGCAATGGCACTGGTGGATCCATATGTGGTCTGTGAAAAGAACACACATGCACTGACACTGGTGGATCCATATGTGGTCTATGAAAAGAACACACATGCAATGACACTGGTGGAAACATATGTGGTCTTTAAAAAGAACACACATGCAATGACACTAGTGGATCCATATGTGGTCTGTGAAAAGAACACACATGCAATGACACTGGTGGATCCATATGTGGTCTGTGAAAATAACACACATGCAATGACACTGGTGGATCCAAATGTGGTCTGTGAGAAGAACACACATGCAATGACACTGGATGATCCATATGTGGTCTGTGAAAAGAACACACATGAAATAACACTGGTGATCCATATGTGGTCTGTGAAAAGAACACACATGCAATGACATTGGTGGATCCATATGTGGCCTGTGAGAAGAACACACATGTAATGGCACTGGTGGATCCATATGTGGTCTGTAAAAAAAGAACACACATGCAATGACACTGGTGGATCCATATGTGGTCTATGAAAAGAACACACATGCAATGAACTCTGGTGGATCCATATGGGGTCTATGAAAAGGACACACATGCAATGACACTGGTGGATCCATATGTGGTATGTGAAAAGAACACACATGAAATGAGTCTAGCTGTGGTTAATGAAAAGAACACACATGCAATGACACTGGTGGACCCATATGTGGTCTGTGAAAAGAACAGACATGCAATGAACTCTGGTGGTTCCATATGTGGTATGTGAAAAGAACACACATGCAATCACACTAGTGGATCCATATGTGGTCTGTGAAAAGAACACACATGAAATGACACTGGTGGTTCCAAATGTGGTATGTGAAAAGAACACAGATGCAATGATACTGGTGGATCCATATGTGGTCTGTGAAAAGAACACACATGCAATGACACTGCGGGATCCAAATGTGTTCTATGAAAAGAACACACATGCAATGACACTAGTGGATCCATATGTGGTCTGTGAAAAGAACACACATGCTATGAACTCTGATGGATCCATATGGGGTCTGTGAAAAGAACTCACATGCATTGACTCTAGCCGTGGTTAATGAAAAGAACACACATGCAATGAACTCTGGTGGATCCATGTGTGTTTTGTGAAAATAACACACATGCAATGACACTGGTGGAACTATATGTGGTCTATGAAAACAACACACATGAAATGACACTGGTTGATCCATATGTGGTATGTGAAAAGAACACACATGAAATAACACTGGTGGATCCATATGTGGTCTGTAAAAAAAGAACACACATGCAATGGCACTGGTGGATCCATATGTGGTCTGTAAAAAAAGAACACACATGCAATGACACTGGTGGATCCATATATGGTCTATGAAAAGAACACACATGCAATGAACTCTCGTGGATCCATGTGGGGTCTATGAAAAGGACACACATGCAATGACACTGGTGGATCCATATGTGGTATGTGAAAAGAACACACATGAAATGAGTCTAGCTGTGGTTAATGAAAAGAACACACATGCAATGACACTGGTGGACCCATATGTGGTCTGTGAAAAGAACAGACATGCAATGAACTCTGCTGGTTCCATATGTGGTATGTGAAAAGAACACACATGCAATCACACTGGTGGATCCATATGTGGTCTGTGAAAAGAACACACATGCAATGACACTGGTGGATCCAAATGTGATCTGTGAGAAGAACACACATGCAATGACACTGGATGATCCATATGTGGTCTGTGAAAAGAACACACATGAAATAACACTGGTGATCCATATGTGGTCTGTGAAAAGAACACACATGCAATGACATTGGTGGATCCATATGTGGCCTGTGAGAAGAACACACATGCAATGGCACTGGTGGATCCATATGTGGTCTGTAAAAAAAGAACACACATGCAATGACACTGGTGGATCCATATGTGGTCTATGGAAAGAACACACATGCAATGAACTCTCGTGGATCCATGTGGGGTCTATGAAAAGGACACACATGCAATGACACTGGTGGATCCATATGTGGTATGTGAAAAGAACACACATGAAATGAGTCTAGCTGTGGTTAATGAAAAGAACACACATGCAATGACACTGGTGGACCCATATGTGGTCTGTGAAAAGAACAGACATGCAATGAACTCTGGTGGTTCCATATGTGGTATGTGAAAAGAACACACATGCAATCACACTGGTGGATCCATATGTGGTCTGTGAAAAGAACACAGATGCAATGATACTGGTGGATCCATATGTGGTCTGTGAAAATAACACACATGCAATGACACTGCGGGATCCAAATGTGTTCTGTGAAAAGAACACACATGCAATGACACTAGTGGATCCATATGTGGTCTGTGAAAAGAACACACCTGCTATGAACTCTGATGGATCCATATGGGGGTCTGTGAAAAGAACTCACATGCATTGACTCTAGCCGTGGTTAATGAAAAGAATACACATGCAATGAACTCTGGTGGATCCATGTGTGTTCGGTGAAAAGAACACACATGCAATGACACTGGTGGAACTATAAGTGGTCTATGAAAACAACACACATGAAATGACACTGGTTGATCCATATGTGGTATGTGAAAAGAACACACATGAAATAACACTGGTGGATCCATATGTGGTCTGTGAAAAGAACACACATGCACTGACACTGGTGGATCCATATGTGGTCTATGAAAAGAACACACATGCAATGACACTGGTGGAAACATATGTGGTCTTTAAAAAGAACACACATGCAATGACACTCGTGGATCCATATGTGGTCTGTGAAAAGAACACACATGCAATGACACTGGTGGATCCATATGTGGTCTGTGAAAATAACACACATGCAATGACACTGGTGGATCCAAATGTGGTCTGTGAGAAGAACACACATGCAATGACACTGGATGATCCATATGTGGTCTGTGAAAAGAACACACATGAAATAACACTGGTGATCCATATGTGGTCTGTGAAAAGAACACACATGCAATGACATTGGTGGATCCATATGTGGCCTGTGAGAAGAACACACATGTAATGGCACTGGTGGATCCATATGTGGTCTGTAAAAAAAGAACACACATGCAATGACACTGGTGGATCCATATGTGGTCTATGAAAAGAACACACATGCAATGAACTCTGGTGGATCCATATGGGGTCTATGAAAAGGACACACATGCAATGACACTGGTGGATCCATATGTGGTATGTGAAAAGAACACACATGAAATGAGTCTAGCTGTGGTTAATGAAAAGAACACACATGCAATGACACTGGTGGACCCATATGTGGTCTGTGAAAAGAACAGACATGCAATGAACTCTGGTGGTTCCATATGTGGTATGTGAAAAGAACACACATGCAATCACACTAGTGGATCCATATGTGGTCTGTGAAAAGAACACACATGAAATGACACTGGTGGTTCCAAATGTGGTATGTGAAAAGAACACAGATGCAATGATACTGGTGGATCCATATGTGGTCTGTGAAAAGAACACACATGCAATGACACTGCGGGATCCAAATGTGTTCTATGAAAAGAACACACATGCAATGACACTAGTGGATCCATATGTGGTCTCTGAAAAGAACACACATGCTATGAACTCTGATGGATCCATATGGGGTCTGTGAAAAGAACTCACATGCATTGACTCTAGCCGTGGTTAATGAAAAGAACACACATGCAATGAACTCTGGTGGATCCATGTGTGTTTTGTGAAAATAACACACATGCAATGACACTGGTGGAACTATATGTGGTCTATGAAAACAACACACATGAAATGACACTGGTTGATCCATATGTGGTATGTGAAAAGAACACACATGAAATAACACTGGTGGATCCATATGTGGTCTGTGAAAAGAACACACATGCAATGACACTGGTGGATCCATATGTGGTCTATGAAAAGAACACACATGCAATGACACTGGTGGATCCATATGTGGTCTTTAAAAAGAACACACATGCAACGACACTACTGGATCCATATGTGGTCTGTGAAAAGAACACACATGCAATGAACTCTGGTGGATCCATATGGGGTCTGTGAAAAGGACACACATGCAATGACATTGGTGGATCCATATGTGGCCTGTGAAAAGAACGCACATACAATGACAATGGTGGTTCCACATATGGTTTGTGAAAAGAACACACATGAAATAACACTGGTGATCCATATGTGGTCTGTGAAAAGAACACACATGCAATGACATTGGTGGATCCATATGTGGCCTGTGAGAAGAACACACATGCAATGGCACTGGTGGATCCATATGTGGTCTGTAAAAAAAGAACACACATGCAATGACACTGGTGGATCCATATGTGGTCTATGAAAAGAACACACATGCAATGAACTCTGGTGGATCCATGTGGGGTCTATGAAAAGGACACACATGCAATGACACTGGTGGATCCATATGTGGTATGTGAAAAGAACACACATGAAATGAGTCTAGATGTGGTTAATGAAAAGAACACACATGCAATGACACTGGTGGACCCATATGTGGTCTGTGAAAAGAACACACATGCAATGAACTCTGGTGGTTCCATATGTGGTATGTGAAAAGAACACACATGCAATCACACTGGTGGATCCATATGTGGTCTGTGAAAAGAACACCCATGAAATGACACTGGTGGTTCCAAATGTGGTATGTGAAAAGAACACACATGCAATGATACTGATGGATCCATATGTGGTCTGTGAAAAGAACACACATGCAATGACACTACGGGATCCAAATGTGTTCTGTGAAAAGAACACACATGCAATGACACTACTGGATCCATATGTGGTCTATGAAAAGAACACACATGCTATGACCTCTGATGTATCCATATGGGGTCTGTGAAAAGAACTCACATGCATTGACTCTAGCCGTGGTTAATGAAAAGAACACACATGCAATGAACTCTGGTGGATCCATGTGTGGTCTGTGAAAAGAACACACATGCAATGACACTGGTGGAACTATATGTGGTCTATGAAAATAACACACATGAAATGACACTGGTTGATCCATATGTGGTATGTGAAAAGAACACACATGAAATAACACTGGTGGATCCATATGTGGTCTGTGAAAAGAACACACATGCAATGACACTAGTGGATCCATATGTGGTCAATGAAAAGAACACACATGCAATGACACTGGTGGATCCAAATGTGATCTGTGAGAAGAACACACATGCAATGACACTGGATGATCCATATGTGATCTGTGAAAAGAACACACATGCAACGACACTAGTGGATCCATATGTGGTCTGTGAAAAGAACACACATGCAATGACACTGGTGGATCCATATGTGGTCTGTGAAAAGAACACACATGCAATGACACTGGTGGATCCAAATGTGATCTATGAGAAGAACACACATGCAATGACACTGGATGATCCATATGTGGTCTGTGAAAAGAACACACATGAAATAACACTGGTGATCCATATGTGGTCTGTGAAAAGAACACACATGCAATGACATTGGTGGATCCATATGTGGCCTGTGAGAAGAACACACATGCAATGGCACTGGTGGATCCATATGTGGTCTGTAAAAAAAGAACACACATGCAATGACACTGGTGGATCCATATGTGGTCTATGAAAAGAACACACATGCAATGAACTCTCGTGGATCCATGTGGGGTCTATGAAAAGGACACACATGCAATGACACTGGTGGATCCATATGTGGTATGTGAAAAGAACACACATGAAATGAATCTAGCTGTGGTTAATGAAAAGAACACACATGCAATGACACTGGTGGACCCATATGTGGTCTGTGAAAAGAACAGACATGCAATGAACTCTGGTGGTTCCATATGTGGTATGTGAAAAGAACACACATGCAATCACACTGGTGGATCCATATGTGGTCTGTGAAAAGAACACAGATGCAATGATACTGGTGGATCCATATGTGGTCTGTGAAAAGAACACACATGCAATGACACTGCGGGATCCAAATGTGTTCTGTGAAAAGAACATACATGCAATGACACTAGTGGATCCATATGTGGTCTGTGAAAAGAACACACATGCTATGAACTCTGATGGATCCATATGGGGGTCTATGAAAAGAACTCACATGCATTGACTCTAGCCGTGGTTAATGATAAGAATACACATGCAATGAACTCTGGTGGATCCATGTGTGTTCGGTGAAAAGAACACACAAGCAATGACACTGGTGGAACTATATGTGGTCTATGAAAACAACACACATGAAATGACACTGGTTGATCCATATGTGGTATGTGAAAAGAACACACATGAAATAACACTGGTGGATCCATATGTGGTCTGTGAAAAGAACACACATGCACTGACACTGGTGGATCCATATGTGGTCTATGAAAAGAACACACATGCAATGACACTGGTGGAAACATATGTGGTCTTTAAAAAGAACACACATGCAATGACACTAGTGGATCCATATGTGGTCTGTGAAAAGAACACACATGCAATGACACTGGTGGATCCATATGTGGTCTGTGAAAATAACACACATGCAATGACACTGGTGGATCCAAATGTGGTCTGTGAGAAGAACACACATGCAATGACACTGGATGATCCATATGTGGTCTGTGAAAAGAACACACATGAAATAACACTGGTGATCCATATGTGGTCTGTGAAAAGAACACACATGCAATGACATTGGTGGATCCATATGTGGCCTGTGAGAAGAACACACATGTAATGGCACTGGTGGATCCATATGTGTTCTGTAAAAAAAGAACACACATGCAATGACACTGGTGGATCCATATGTGGTCTATGAAAAGAACACACATGCAATGAACTCTGGTGGATCCATATGGGGTCTATGAAAAGGACACACATGCAATGACACTGGTGGATCCATATGTGGTATGTGAAAAGAACACACATGAAATGAGTCTAGCTGTGGTTAATGAAAAGAACACACATGCAATGACACTGGTGGACCCATATGTGGTCTGTGAAAAGAACAGACATGCAATGAACTCTGGTGGTTCCATATGTGGTATGTGAAAAGAACACACATGCAATCACACTAGTGGATCCATATGTGGTCTGTGAAAAGAACACACATGAAATGACACTGGTGGTTCCAAATGTGGTATGTGAAAAGAACACAGATGCAATGATACTGGTGGATCCATATGTGGTCTGTGAAAAGAACACACATGCAATGACACTGCGGGATCCAAATGTGTTCTATGAAAAGAACACACATGCAATGACACTAGTGGATCCATATGTGGTCTGTGAAAAGAACACACATGCTATGAACTCTGATGGATCCATATGGGGTCTGTGAAAAGAACTCACATGCATTGACTCTAGCCGTGGTTAATGAAAAGAACACACATGCAATGAACTCTGGTGGATCCATGTGTGTTTTGTGAAAATAACACACATGCAATGACACTGGTGGAACTATATGTGGTCTATGAAAACAACACACATGAAATGACACTGGTTGATCCATATGTGGTATGTGAAAAGAACACACATGAAATAACACTGGTAGATCCATATGTGGTCTGTGAAAAGAACACACATGCAATGACACTGGTGGATCCATATGTGGTCTATGAAAAGAACACACATGCAATGACACTGGTGGATCCATATGTGGTCTTTAAAAAGAACACACATGCAACGACACTACTGGATCCATATGTGGTCTGTGCAAAGAACACACATGCAATGAACTCTGGTGGATCCATATGGGGTGTATGAAAAGGACACACATGCAATGACATTGGTGGATCCATATGTGACCTGTGAAAAGAACGCACATACAATGACAATGGTGGTTCCACATATGGTTTGTGAAAAGAACACACATGAAATAACACTGGTGATCCATATGTGGTCTGTGAAAAGAACACACATGCAATGACATTGGTGGATCTATATGTGGCCTGTGAGAAGAATACACATGCAATGGCACTGGTGGATCCATATGTGGTCTGTAAAAAAGAACACACATGCAATGACACTGTTGGATCCATATGTGGTCTATGAAAAGAACACACATGCAATGAACTCTCGTGGATCCATGTGGGGTCTATGAAAAGGACACACATGCAATGACACTGGTGGATCCATATGTGGTATGTGAAAAGAACACACATGAAATGAGTCTAGCTGTGGTTAATGAAAAGAACACACATGCAATGACACTGGTGGACCCATATGTGGTCTGTGAAAAGAACAGACATGCAATGAACTCTGGTGGTTCCATTTGTGGTATGTGAAAAGAACACACATGCAATCACACTGGTGGATCCATATGTGGTCTGTGAAAATAACACACATGAAATGACACTGGTGGTTCCAAATGTGGTATGTGAAAAGAACTTAGATGCAATGATACTGGTGGATCCATATGTGGTCTATGAAAAGAACACACATGCAATGACACTGCGGGATCCAAATGTGTTCTGTGAAAAGAACACACATGCAATGACACTAGTGGATCCATATGTGGTCTGTGAAAAGAACACACATGCTATGAACTCTGATGGATCCATGTGGGGTCTGTGAAAAGAACTCACATGCATTGACTCTAGCTGTGGTTAATGAAAAGAACACACATGCAATGAACTCTGGTGGATCCATGTGTGTTCTGTGAAAAGAACACACATGCAATGACACTGGTGGAACTATATGTGGTCTATGAAAACAACACACATGAAATGACACTGGTTGATCCATATGTGGTATGTGAAAAGAACACACATGAAATAACACTGGTGGATCCATATGTGGTCTGTGAAAAGAACACACATGCACTGACACTGGTGGATCCATATGTGGTCTATGAAAAGAACACACATGCAATGACACTAGTGGATCCATATGTGGTCTTTAAAAAGAACACACATGCAATGACACTAGTGGATCCATATGTGGTCTGTGAAAAGAACACACATGCAATGACACTGGTGGATCCATATGTGGTCTGTGAAAATAACACACATGCAATGACACTGGTGGATCCAAATGTGGTCTGTGAGAAGAACACACATGCAATGACACTGGATGATCCATATGTGGTCTGTGAAAAGAACACACATGAAATAACACTGGTGATCCATATGTGGTCTGTGAAAAGAACACACATGCAATGACATTGGTGGATCCATATGTGGCCTGTGAGAAGAACACACATGTAATGGCACTGGTGGATCCATATGTGTTCTGTAAAAAAAGAACACACATGCAATGACACTGGTGGATCCATATGTGGTCTATGAAAAGAACACACATGCAATGAACTCTGGTGGATCCATATGGGGTCTATGAAAAGGACACACATGCAATGACACTGGTGGATCCATATGTGGTATGTGAAAAGAACACACATGAAATGAGTCTAGCTGTGGTTAATGAAAAGAACACACATGCAATGACACTGGTGGACCCATATGTGGTCTGTGAAAAGAACAGACATGCAATGAACTCTGGTGGTTCCATATGTGGTATATGAAAAGAACACACATGCAATCACACTAGTGGATCCATATGTGGTCTGTGAAAAGAACACACATGAAATGACACTGGTGGTTCCAAATGTGGTATGTGAAAAGAACACAGATGCAATGATACTGGTGGATCCATATGTGGTCTGTGAAAAGAACACACATGCAATGACACTGCGGGATCCAAATGTGTTCTATGAAAGAACACACATGCAATGACACTAGTGGATCCATATGTGGTCTGTGAAAAGAACACACATGCTATGAACTCTGATGGATCCATATGGGGTCTGTGAAAAGAACTCACATGCATTGACTCTAGCCGTGGTTAATGAAAAGAACACACATGCAATGAACTCTGGTGGATCCATGTGTGTTTTGTGAAAATAACACACATGCAATGACACTGGTGGAACTATATGTGGTCTATGAAAACAACACACATGAAATGACACTGGTTGATCCATATGTGGTATGTGAAAAGAACACACATGAAATAACACTGGTAGATCCATATGTGGTCTGTGAAAAGAACACACATGCAATGACACTGGTGGATCCATATGTGGTCTATGAAAAGAACACACATGCAATGACACTGGTGGATCCATATGTGGTCTTTAAAAAGAACACACATGCAACGACACTACTGGATCCATATGTGGTCTGTGAAAAGAACACACATGCAATGAACTCTGGTGGATCCATATGGGGTCTATGAAAAGGACACACATGCAATGACATTGGTGGATCCATATGTGGCCTGTGAAAAGAACGCACATACAATGACAATGGTGGTTCCACATATGGTTTGTGAAAAGAACACACATGAAATAACACTGGTGATCCATATGTGGTCTGTGAAAAGAACACACATGCAATGACATTGGTGGATCTATATGTGGCCTGTGAGAAGAACACACATGCAATGGCACTGGTGGATCCATATGTGGTCTGTAAAAAAGAACACACATGCAATGACACTGTTGGATCCATATCTGGTCTATGAAAAGAACACACATGCAATGAACTCTCGTGGATCCATGTGGGGTCTATGAAAAGGACACACATGCAATGACACTGGTGGATCCATATGTGGTATGTGAAAAGAACACACATGAAATGAGTCTAGCTGTGGTTAATGAAAAGAACACACATGCAATGACACTGGTGGACCCATATGTGGTCTGTGAAAAGAACAGACATGCAATGAACTCTGGTGGTTCCATTTGTGGTATGTGAAAAGAACACACATGCAATCACACTGGTGGATCCATATGTGGTCTGTGAAAATAACACACATGAAATGACACTGGTGGTTCCAAATGTGGTATGTGAAAAGAACTTAGATGCAATGATACTGGTGGATCCATATGTGGTCTATGAAAAGAACACACATGCAATGACACTGCGGGATCCAAATGTGTTCTGTGAAAAGAACACACATGCAATGACACTAGTGGATCCATATGTGGTCTGTGAAAAGAACACACATGCTATGAACTCTGATGGATCCATGTGGGGTCTGTGAAAAGAACTCACATGCATTGACTCTAGCTGTGGTTAATGAAAAGAACACACATGCAATGAACTCTGGTGGATCCATGTGTGTTCTGTGAAAAGAACACACATGCAATGACACTGGTGGAACTATATGTGGTCTATGAAAACAACACACATGAAATGACACTGGTTGATCCATATGTGGTATGTGAAAAGAACACACATGAAATAACACTGGTGGATCCATATGTGGTCTGTGAAAAGAACACACATGCACTGACACTGGTGGATCCATATGTGGTCTATGAAAAGAACACACATGCAATGACACTAGTGGATCCATATGTGGTCTTTAAAAAGAACACACATGCAATGACACTAGTGGATCCATATGTGGTCTATGAAAAGAACACACATGCAATGACACTGGTGGATCCATATGTGGTCTGTGAAAATAACACACATGCAATGACACTGGTGGATCCAAATGTGGTCTGTGAGAAGAACACACATGCAATGACACTGGATGATCCATATGTGGTCTGTGAAAAGAACACACATGAAATAACACTGGTGATCCATATGTGGTCTGTGAAAAGAACACACATGCAATGACATTGGTGGATCCATATGTGGCCTGTGAGAAGAACACATATGTAATGGCACTGGTGGATCCATATGTGGTCTGTAAAAAAAGAACACACATGCAATGACACTGGTGGATCCATATGTGGTCTATGAAAAGAACACACATGCAATGAACTCTGGTGGATCCATATGGGGTCTATGAAAAGGACACACATGAAATAACAGTGGTGATCCATATGTGGTCTGTGAAAAGAACACACATGCAATGACATTGGTGGATCTATATGTGGCCTGTGAGAAGAATACACATGCAATGGCACTGGTGGATCCATATGTGGTCTGTAAAAAAGAACACACATGCAATGACACTGTTGGATCCATATGTGGTCTATGAAAAGAACACACATGCAATGAACTCTCGTGGATCCATGTGGGGTCTATGAAAAGGACACACATGCAATGACACTGGTGGATCCATATGTGGTATGTGAAAAGAACACACATGAAATGAGTCTAGCTGTGGTTAATGAAAAGAACACACATGCAATGACACTGGTGGACCCATATGTGGTCTGTGAAAAGAACAGACATGCAATGAACTCTGGTGGTTCCATATGTGGTATGTGAAAAGAACACACATGCAATCACACTGGTGGATCCATATGTGGTCTGTGAAAAGAACACACATGAAATGACACTGGTGGTTCCAAATGTGGTATGTGAAAAGAACACAGATGCAATGATACTGGTGGATCCATATGTGGTCTGTGAAAAGAACACACATGCAATGACACTACGGGATCCAAATGTGTTCTGTGAAAAGAACACACATGCAATGACACTAGTGGATCCATATGTGGTCTGTGAAAAGAACACACATGATATGAACTCTGATGGATCCATATGGGGTCTGTGAAAAGAACTCACATGCATTGACTCTAGCCGTGGTTAATGAAAAGAACACACATGCAATGAACTCTGGTGGATCCATGTGTTGTCTGTGAAAATAACACACATGCAATGACACTGGTGGAACTATATGTGGTCTATGAAAATAACACACATGAAATGACACTGGTTGATCCATATGTGGTATGTGAAAAGAACACACATGAAATAACACTGGTGGATCCATATGTGGTCTGTGAAAAGAACACACATGCAATGACACTGGTGGATCCATATGTGGTCTATGAAAAGAACACACATGCAATGACACTGGTGGATCCATATGTGGTCTTTAAAAAGAACACACATGCAACGACACTACTGGATCCATATGTGGTCTGTGAAAAGAACACACATGCAATGAACTCTGGTGGATCCATATGGGGTCTGTGAAAAGGACACACATGCAATGACATTGGTGGATCCATATGTGGCCTGTGAAAAGAACGCACATGCAATGACAATGGTGGTTCCACATATGGTTTGTGAAAAGATCACACATGCAATGACAATGGTGGATCCATATGTGGTTTGTGAAAAGAACACACATGCAATGACACTGGTTGATCCATATGTGGTCTGTCAAAAGAACACACATGAAATAACACTGGTGATCCATATGTGGTCTGTGAAAAGAACACACATGCAATGACATTGGTGGATCCATATGTGGTATGTGAAAAGAACACACAGGCAATGGCACTAGTCGATCCATATGTGGTCTGTAAAAAGAACACACATGCAATGAACTCTGGTGGATTCATGTGGGGTCTGTGAAAAGGACACACATGCAATGACACTAGTGGATCCATATGTGGTCTGTGAAAAGAACACACATGCAATGACACTAGTGGATCCATATGTGGTCTGTGAAAAGAACACACATGCAATGACACTGGTGGATCCATATGTGGCCTGTGAGAACAACACACATGCAATGGCACTGGTGGATCCATATGTGGTCTGTAAAAAAAGAACACACATGCAATGACACTGGTGGATCCATATGTGGTCTATGAAAAGAACACACATGCAATGAACTCTGGTGGATCCATGTGGGGTCTATGAAAAGGACACACATGCAATGACACTGGTGGATCCATATGTGGTATGTGAAAAGAACACACATGAAATGAGTCTAGCTGCGGTTAATGAAAAGAACACACATGCAATGACACTGGTGGACCCATATGTGGTCTGTGAAAAGAACAGACATGCAATGAACTCTGGTGGTTCCATATGTGGTATGTGAAAAGAACACACATGCAATCACACTGGTGGATCCATATGTGGTCTGTGAAAAGAACACACATGAAATGACACTGGTGGTTCCAAATGTGGTATGTGAAAAGAACACAGATGCAATGATACTGGTGGATCCATGTGTGGTCTGTGAAAAGAACACACATGCAATGACACTGCGGGATCCAAATGTGTTCTGTGAAAAGAACACACATGCAATGACACTAGTGGATCCATATGTGGTCTGTGAAAAGAACACACATGCAATGACACTGGTGGAACTATATGTGGTCTATGAAAATAACACACATGAAATGACACTGGTTGATCCATATGTGGTCTGTGAAAAGAACACACATGTAATGACATTGGTCGATCCATATGTGGTCTGTGAAAAGAACACACATGCAATGGCACTGGTGGATCCATATGTGGTCTATAAAAAGAACACACATGCAATCACACTGGTGGATCCATATATGGTGTGTGAAAAGAACACACATGCAATGAACTCTGGTGGATCAATGTGGGGTCTGTGAAAAGGACACACATGCAATGACATTGGTGGATCCATATGTGGTCTGTGAAAAGAACACACATGCAATGACAATGGTGGTTCCACATGTGGTCTGTGAAAAGAACACACATGCAATGACAATGGTGGATCCACATGTGGTTTGTGAAAAGAACATACATGCAATGACAATGGTGGATCCATATGTGGTTTGTGAAAAGAACACACATGCAATGACACTGGTTGATCCATATGTGGTCTGTGAAAAGGACACACATGCAATGACATTGGTGGATCCAGATGTGGTCTGTGAAAAGAACACACATGCAATGACAATGGTTGTTCCACATGTGGTCTGTGAAAAGAACACACATGCAATGACAATGGTGGATCCACATGTGGTTTGTGAAAAGAGCACACATGCAATGACAATGGTGGATCCATATGTGGTTTGTGAAAAGAACACACATGCAATGACACTGGTTGATCCATATGTGGTCTGTGAAAAGAACACACATGCAATGACATTGGTGGATCCATATGTGGTATGTGAAAAGAACACACATGCAATGGCACTAGTGGATACATATGTGGTCTGTAAAAAGAACACACACGCAATGACACTGGCGGATCCATATGTGGTCTGTGAAAAGAACACACATGCAATGAACTCTGGTGGATTCATTTGGGGTCTGTGAAAAGGACACACATGCAATGACACTGGTGGATCCATATGTGGTCTGTGAAAAGAACACACATGCAATGAACTCTGTTGGTTCCATATGTGGTATTTTAAAAGAACACACATGTAATCACACTAGTGGATCCATATGTGGTCTGTGAAAAGAACACACATGACTGGTGGTTCCAAATGTGGTCTGTGAAAAGAACACACATGCAATGACACTGGTGGATCCATATATGGTCTATGAAAAGAACACACATGCAATGACACTGGTGGATCCATATGTGGTCTATGAAAAGAACACACATGCAATGACAGTGGTGGATCCATATGTGGCATGTGAAAAGAACACACATGCAATGACATTGGTGGATCTATATGTGGCCTGTGAGAAGAATACACATGCAATGGCACTGGTGGATCCATATGTGGTCTGTAAAAAAGAACACACATGCAATGACACTGTTGGATCCATATGTGGTCTATGAAAAGAACACACATGCAATGAACTCTCGTGGATCCATGTGGGGTCTATGAAAAGGACACACATGCAATGACACTGGTGGATCCATATGTGGTATGTGAAAAGAACACACATGAAATGAGTCTAGCTGTGGTTAATGAAAAGAACACACATGCAATGACACTGGTGGACCCA
Source organism: Avena sativa (assembly GCA_916181665.1). Lineage (NCBI taxonomy): Eukaryota > Viridiplantae > Streptophyta > Magnoliopsida > Poales > Poaceae > Avena > Avena sativa. Next base: position 619,408,965 of record OV702289.1, read on the forward strand.
TATGTGGTCTGTGAAAAGAACAGACATGCAATGAACTCTGGTGGTTCCATATGTGGTATGTGAAAAGAACACACATGCAATCACACTGGTGGATCCATATGTGGTCTGTGAAAAGAACACACATGAAATGACACTGGTGGTTCCAAATGTGGTATGTGAAAAGAACACAGATGCAATGATACTGGTGGATCCATATGTGGTCTGTGAAAAGAACACACATGCAATGACACTACGGGATCCAAATGTGTTCTGTGAAAAGAACACACATGCAATGACACTAGTGGATCCATATGTGGTCTGTGAAAAGAACACACATGATATGAACTCTGATGGATCCATATGGGGTCTGTGAAAAGAACTCACATGCATTGACTCTAGCCGTGGTTAATGAAAAGAACACACATGCAATGAACTCTGGTGGATCCATGTGTTGTCTGTGAAAATAACACACATGCAATGACACTGGTGGAACTATATGTGGTCTATGAAAATAACACACATGAAATGACACTGGTTGATCCATATGTGGTATGTGAAAAGAACACACATGAAATAACACTGGTGGATCCATATGTGGTCTGTGAAAAGAACACACATGCAATGACACTGGTGGATCCATATGTGGTCTATGAAAAGAACACACATGCAATGACACTGGTGGATCCATATGTGGTCTTTAAAAAGAACACACATGCAACGACACTACTGGATCCATATGTGGTCTGTGAAAAGAACACACATGCAATGAACTCTGGTGGATCCATATGGGGTCTGTGAAAAGGACACACATGCAATGACATTGGTGGATCCATATGTGGCCTGTGAAAAGAACGCACATGCAATGACAATGGTGGTTCCACATATGGTTTGTGAAAAGATCACACATGCAATGACAATGGTGGATCCATATGTGGTTTGTGAAAAGAACACACATGCAATGACACTGGTTGATCCATATGTGGTCTGTCAAAAGAACACACATGAAATAACACTGGTGATCCATATGTGGTCTGTGAAAAGAACACACATGCAATGACATTGGTGGATCCATATGTGGTATGTGAAAAGAACACACAGGCAATGGCACTAGTCGATCCATATGTGGTCTGTAAAAAGAACACACATGCAATGAACTCTGGTGGATTCATGTGGGGTCTGTGAAAAGGACACACATGCAATGACACTAGTGGATCCATATGTGGTCTGTGAAAAGAACACACATGCAATGACACTAGTGGATCCATATGTGGTCTGTGAAAAGAACACACATGCAATGACACTGGTGGATCCATATGTGGCCTGTGAGAACAACACACATGCAATGGCACTGGTGGATCCATATGTGGTCTGTAAAAAAAGAATACACATGCAATGACACTGGTGGATCCATATGTGGTCTATGAAAAGAACACACATGCAATGAACTCTGGTGGATCCATGTGGGGTCTATGAAAAGGACACACATGCAATGACACTGGTGGATCCATATGTGGTATGTGAAAAGAACACACATGAAATGAGTCTAGCTGCGGTTAATGAAAAGAACACACATGCAATGACACTGGTGGACCCATATGTGGTCTGTGAAAAGAACAGACATGCAATGAACTCTGGTGGTTCCATATGTGGTATGTGAAAAGAACACACATGCAATCACACTGGTGGATCCATATGTGGTCTGTGAAAAGAACACACATGAAATGACACTGGTGGTTCCAAATGTGGTATGTGAAAAGAACACAGATGCAATGATACTGGTGGATCCATGTGTGGTCTGTGAAAAGAACACACATGCAATGACACTGCGGGATCCAAATGTGTTCTGTGAAAAGAACACACATGCAATGACACTAGTGGATCCATATGTGGTCTGTGAAAAGAACACACATGCAATGACACTGGTGGAACTATATGTGGTCTATGAAAATAACACACATGAAATGACACTGGTTGATCCATATGTGGTCTGTGAAAAGAACACACATGTAATGACATTGGTCGATCCATATGTGGTCTGTGAAAAGAACACACATGCAATGGCACTGGTGGATCCATATGTGGTCTATAAAAAGAACACACATGCAATCACACTGGTGGATCCATATATGGTGTGTGAAAAGAACACACATGCAATGAACTCTGGTGGATCAATGTGGGGTCTGTGAAAAGGACACACATGCAATGACATTGGTGGATCCATATGTGGTCTGTGAAAAGAACACACATGCAATGACAATGGTGGTTCCACATGTGGTCTGTGAAAAGAACACACATGCAATGACAATGGTGGATCCACATGTGGTTTGTGAAAAGAACATACATGCAATGACAATGGTGGATCCATATGTGGTTTGTGAAAAGAACACACATGCAATGACACTGGTTGATCCATATGTGGTCTGTGAAAAGGACACACATGCAATGACATTGGTGGATCCAGATGTGGTCTGTGAAAAGAACACACATGCAATGACAATGGTGGTTCCACATGTGGTCTGTGAAAAGAACACACATGCAATGACAATGGTGGATCCACATGTGGTTTGTGAAAAGAGCACACATGCAATGACAATGGTGGATCCATATGTGGTTTGTGAAAAGAACACACATGCAATGACACTGGTTGATCCATATGTGGTCTGTGAAAAGAACACACATGCAATGACATTGGTGGATCCATATGTGGTATGTGAAAAGAACACACATGCAATGGCACTAGTGGATACATATGTGGTCTGTAAAAAGAACACACACGCAATGACACTGGCGGATCCATATGTGGTCTGTGAAAAGAACACACATGCAATGAACTCTGGTGGATTCATTTGGGGTCTGTGAAAAGGACACACATGCAATGACACTGGTGGATCCATATGTGGTCTGTGAAAAGAACACACATGCAATGAACTCTGTTGGTTCCATATGTGGTATTTTAAAAGAACACACATGTAATCACACTAGTGGATCCATATGTGGTCTGTGAAAAGAACACACATGACTGGTGGTTCCAAATGTGGTCTGTGAAAAGAACACACATGCAATGACACTGGTGGATCCATATATGGTCTATGAAAAGAACACACATGCAATGACACTGGTGGATCCATATGTGGTCTATGAAAAGAACACACATGCAATGACAGTGGTGGATCCATATGTGGCATGTGAAAGAACACACATGAAATGACACTTGTGGATCCATATGTGGTCTGTGAAAAGAACACACATGCAATGACAATGCTGGTTCCATATGTAGTCTGTGAAAAGAACACACATGCAATGACAATGGTGGATCCATATGTGGTGTGTGAAAAGAACACACATGCAATGACACTGGTTGATCCATATGTGGTCTGTGAAAAGAACACACATGAAATGACACTGGTGGATCCATATGTGGTATGTGAAAAGAACACACATGCAATGACACTGGTGGATCCATATGTGGTCTATGAAAAGAACACACGTGCAATGACACTGGTGGATCCAAATGTGGTCTGTGAAAAGAACACACATGCAATGACACTTGTTGATCCATATGTGGTCTGTGAAAAGAACACACATGAAATAACACTGGTGATCCATATGTGGTCTGTGAAAAGAACACACATGTAATGACATTGGTCGATCCATATGTGGTCTGTGAAAAGAACACACATGCAATGGCACTGGTGGATCCATATGTGGTCTATAGAAAGAACACACATGCAATCACACTGGTGGATCCATATATGGTCTATGAAAAGAACACACATGCAATGAACTCTGGTGGATCCATGTGGGGTCTGTGAAAAGGACACACATGCAATGACATTGCTGGATCCATATGTGGTGTGTGAAAAGAACACACATGCAATGACAATGGTGGTTCCACATGTGGTCTGTGAAAAGAACACACATGCAATGACAATGGTGGATCCATATGTGGTTTGTGAAAAGAACACACATGCAATGACACTGGTTGATCCATACGTGGTCTATGAAAAGAACACACATGAAATAACACTGGTGATCCATATGTGGTCTGTGAAAAGAACACGCATGCAATGACATTGGTGGATCCATATGTGGTATGTGAAAAGAACACACATGCAATGGCACTAGTGGATCCATAAGTGGTCTGTAAAAAGAACACACATGCAATGACACTGGTGGATCCATGTGGGGTCTATGAAAAGGATACACATGCAATGACACTAGTGGATCCATATGTGGTCTGTGAAAAGAACACAAATGAAATGACTCTATCTGTGGTTAATGAAAATAACAGACATTCAATGACACTGGTGGATCCATATGTGGTCTGTGAAAAGAACACACATGCAATGAACTCTAGTGGTTCTATATGTGGTATGTGAAAAGAACACACATATAATCACACTGGTGGATCCATATGTGGTATGTGAAAAGAACACACATGAAATGACACTGGTGGTTCCAAATGTGGTCTGTGAAAAGAACACACATGCAATGATACTGGTGGATCCATATGTGGTTTGTGAAAAGAACACACATGCAATGACACTGGTGGATCCATATGTGGTCTGTGAAAAGAACACACATGCAATGACAGTGGTGGATCCATATGTGGCCTGTGAAAGAACACACTTGAAATGACACTAGTGGATCCATATGTGGTCTATGAAAAGAACACACATGCAAGGACAATGCTGGTTCCATATGTGGTCTGTGAAAAGAACACACATGCAATGACAATGGTGGATCCATATGTAGTTTGTGAAAAGAAGACACATGCAATCACACTAGTTGATCCATATGTGGTCTGTGAAAAGAACACACATGAAATGACACTGGTGGATCCATATGTGGTCTGTGAAAAGAACACACATGCAATGACACTGGTGGATCCATATGTGGTCTATGAAAAGAACACACATGCAATGACACTGGTGGATCCAAATGTGGTCTGTGAAAAGAACACACATGCAATGACACTGGTTGATCCATATGTGGTCTGTGAAAAGAACACACATGTAATGAAATTGGTGGATCCATATGTGGTCTGTGAAAAGAACACACATGCAATGGCACTGGTGGATCCATATGTGGTCTATGAAAATAACACACATGAAATGACACTGGTTGATTTATATGTGGTCTGTGAAAAGAACACACATGAAATAACACTGGTGGATCCATATGTGGTCTGTGAAAAGAACACACATGCAATGACACTAGTGGATCCATATGTGGTCTGTGAAAAGAACAGACATGCAACGAACTCTGGTGGATCCATGTGGGGTCTGTGAAAAGGACACACATGCAATGACACTGGTGGATCCATATGTGGTATGTGAAAAGAACACACATGAAATGAATCTAGTTGTGGTTAATGAAAAGAACACACATGCAATGACACTGGTGGATCCATATGTTGTATGTTAAAAGAACACACATGCATTGAACTTTGGTGGTTCCATATGTGGTATGTGAAAAGAACACACATGCAATCACACTGGTGGATCCATATGTGGTTTGTGAAAAGAACACACATGAAATGTCACTGGTGGTTCCAAATGTGGTCTGTGTAAATAACACTCATGCAATGACACTGGTGGATCCATATGTGGTCTGTGAAAAGAACACACATGCAATGACACTGGTGGATCCATATGTGGCCTGTGAAAGAACTCAAATGAAATGACACTTGTGGATCCATATGTGGTCTGTGAAAACAACACACATGCAATGACAATGCTGGTTCCATATGTGGTCTTTGAAAAGAACACACATGCAATGACAATGGTGGATCCATATGTGGTTTGTGAAAATACGAATATGCAATGACACTGGTTGATCCATATGTGGTCTGTGAAAAGAACACACATGCAATGACAGTGGTGGATCCATATGTGGCCTGTGAAAGAACACACATGAAATGACACTTGTGGATCCATATGTGGTCTATGAAAAGAACACACATGCAATGACAATGCCGGTTCCATATGTGGTCTGTGAAAAGAACACACATGCAATGACAATGGTGGATCCATATGTGGTTTGTGAAAAGAACACACATGCAATGACACTGGTTGATCCATATGTGGTCTGTGAAAAGAACACACATGAAATGACACTGGTGGATCCATGTGGGGATCTATGAAAAGGACACACATGCAATGACACTGGTGGATCCATATGTGGTCTGTGAAAAGAACACACATGAAATGACTCTATCTGTGGTAAAAGAAAAGAACACACATTCAATGACACTGGTGGATCGATATGTGGTCTGTGAAAAGAACACACATGCAATGAACTCTGGTGGTTCCATATGTGGTATGTCAAAAGAACACACATGTAATCACACTGGTGGATCCATATGTGGTCTGTGAAAAGAACACACATGAAATGACACTGATGGTTCCAAATGTGGTCTGTGAAAAGAACACACATGCAATGATACTGGTGGATCCATGTGTGGTTTGTGAAAAGAACACACATGCAATGACACTGGTGGATCCATATGTGGTCTGTGAAAAGAACACACATGCAATGACATTGGTGGATCCATATGTGGCCTGTGTAAGAACACACATGAAATGACACTTGTGGATCCATATGTGGTCTATTAAAAGAACACACATGCAAGGACAATGCTGGTTCCATATGTGGTCTGTGAAAAGAACACACATGCAATGAAAATGGTGGATCCATATGTAGTTTGTGAAAAGAACACACATGCAATCACACTAGTTGATCCATATGTGGTCTGTGAAAAGAACACACATGAAACGACACTTGTGGATCCATATGTGGTCTGTGAAAAGAACATACATGCAATGACACTAGTGGATCCATATGTGGTCTATGAAAAGAACACACATGCAATGACACTGGTGGATCCAAATGTGGTCTGTGAAATGAACACACATGCAATGACACTGGTTGATCCATATGTGGTCTGTGAAAAGAACACACATGAAATAACACTGGTGATCCATATGTGGTCTGTGAAAAGAACACACATGTAATGACATTGGTGGATCCATATGTGGTATGTGAAAAGAACACTCATGCAATGGCACTGGTGGATCCATATGTGGTCTATAAAAAGAACACACATGCAATGACACTGGTGGATCCATATATGGTCTGTGAAAAGAACACACATGCAATGAACTCTCGGTGGATCCATGTGGGGTCTGTGAAAAGGACATACATGCAATGACACTGGTGGATCCATATGTGGTATGTGAAAAGAACACACATGAAATGAATCTAGTTGTGGTTAATGAAAAGAACACACAGGCAATGACACTGGTGGATCCATATGTTGTATGTTAAAAGAACACACAAGCAATGAACTCTGGTGGTTCCATATGTGGTATGTGAAAAGAACACACATGCAATCACACTAGTGGATCCATATGTGGTTTGTGAAAAGAACACACATGAAATGTCACTGGTGGTTCCAAATGTGGTCTGTGAAAATAACACACATGCAACGACACTGGTGGATCCATATGTGGTCTGTGAAAAGAACACACATTCAATGACACTGGTGGATCCATATGTGGCCTGTGAAAGAACTGAAATGAAATGACACTTGTGGATCCATATGTGGTCTGTGAAAACAACACACATGCAATGACAATGCTGGTTCCATATGTGGTCTTTGAAAAGAACACACATGCAATGACAATGGTGGATCCATATGTGGTTTGTGAAAATACGAACATGCAATGACACTGGTTGATCCATATGTGGTCTGTGAAAAGAACACACATGCAATGACAGTGGTGGATCCATATGTGGCCTGTGAAAGAACATACATGAAATGACACTTGTGGATCCATATGTGGTCTATGAAAAGAACACACATGCAATGACAATGCTGGTTCCATATGTGGTATGTGAAAAGAACACACATGCAATGACAATGGTGGATCCATATGTGGTTTGTGAAAAGAACACACATGCAATCACACTGGTTGATCCATATGTGGTCTGTGAAAAGAACACACATGAAATGACACTGGTGGATCCATTTGTGGTCTGTGAGAAGAACACACATGCAATGACACTGGTGGATCCATATGTGGTCTATGAAAAGAACACACATGCAATGACACTGGTGGATCCAAATGTGGTCTGTGAAAAGAACACACATGCAATGACACTGGTTGATCCATATATGGTCTGTGAAAAGAACACACATGAAATAACATTGGTGATCCATATGTGGTCTGTGAAAAGAACACACATGTAATGACATTGGTGGATCCATATGTGGTCTGTGAAAAGAACACACATGCAATGGCACTGGTGGATCCATATGTGGTCTATAAAAAGAACACACATGCAATGACACTGGTGGATCCATATGTGGTCTGTGAAAAGAACACACATGCAATGTACTCTGGTGGATCCATGTGGGGCCTCTGAAAAGGACATACATGCAATGACACTGGTGGATCCATATGTGGTATGCAAAAAGAACACACATGAAATGAATCTAGTTGTGGTTAATGAAAAGAACGCACATGCAATGACACTGGTGGATCCATATGTTGTATGTTAAAAGAACACACGTGCAATGAACTCTGGTAGTTCCATATGTGGTATGTGAAAAGAACACACATGCAATCACACTGGTGGATCCATATGTGGTTTGTGAAAAGAACACACATGAAATGTCACATGTGGTTCCAAATGTGGTCTGTGAAAATAACACACATGCAATGACACTGGTGGATCCATATGTGGTCTGTGAAAAGAACACACATGCAATGACACTGGTGGATCCATATGTGGCCTATGAAAGAACTGACATGAAATGACATTTGTGGATCCATATGTGGTCTGTGAAAACAACACACATGCAATGACAATGCTAGTTCCATATGTGGTCTTTGAAAAGAACACACATGCAATGACAATGGTGGATCCATATGTGGTTTGTGAAAATAACACACATGCAATGACACTGGTTGATCCATATGTGGTCTGTGAAAAGAACAAACATGAACTGACACTGGTGGATCCATATGTGGTCTGTGAAAAGAACACACATGCAATGACACTAGTGGATCCATATGTGGTCTGTGAAAAGAACACACATACAGTGACACTGGTGGATCCAAATGTGGTCTGTGAGAAGAACACACATGCAATGACACTGGATGATCCATATGTGGTCTGTGAAAAGAACACACATGAAATAACACTGGTGATCCATATGTGGTCTGTGAAAAGAACGCACATGCAATGACATTGGTGGATCCATATGTGGCCTGTGAAAAGAACACACATGCAATGGCATTGGTGGATCCATATGTGGTCTGTAAAAAAGAACACACATGCAATGACACTGGTGGATCCATATGTGGTCTATGAAAAGAACACACATGCAATGAACTCTGGTGGATCCATGTGGGGTCTATGAAAAGGACACGCATGCAATGACACTGGTGGATCCATATGTGGTATGTGAAAAGAACACACATGAAATGAGTCTAGATGTGGTTAATGAAAAGAACACACATGCAATGACACTGGTGGACCCATATGTGGTCTGTGAAAAGAACACACATGCAATGAACTCTGGTGGTTCCATATGTGGTATGTGAAAAGAACACACATGCAATCACACTGGTGGATCCATATGTGGTCTGTGAAAAGAACACACATGAAATGACACTGGTGGTTCCAAATGTGGTATGTGAAAAGAACACACATGCAATGATACTGATGGATCCATATGTGGTCTGTGAAAAGAACACACATGCAATGACACTGCGGGATCCAAATGTGTTCTGTGAAAAGAACACACATGAATGACACTAGTGGATCCATATGTGGTCTGTGAAAAGAACACACATGCTATGACCTCTGATGGATCCATATGGGGTCTATGAAAAGAACTCACATGCATTGACTCTAGCCGTGGTTAATGAAAAGAACACACATGCAATGAACTCTGGTGGATCCATGTGTGGTCTATGAAAAGAACACACATGCAATGACACTGGTGGAACTATATGTGGTCTATGAAAATAACACACATGAAATGACACTGGTTGATCCATATGTGGTATGTGAAAAGAACACACATGAAATAACACTGGTGGATCCATATGTGGTCTGTGAAAAGAACACACATGCAATGACACTGGTGGATCCATATGTGGTCTATGAAAAGAACGCACATGCAATGACACTGGTGGATCCATATGTGGTCTTTAAAAAGAACACACATGCAACGACACTAGCGGATCCATATGTGGTCTGTGAAAAGAACACACATGCAATGAACTCTGGTGGATCCATATGGGGTCTGTGAAAAGGACACACATGCAATTACATTGGTGGATCCATATGTGGCCTGTGAAAAGAACGCACATGCAATGACAATGGTGGTTCCACATGTGGTTTGTGAAAAGAACACACATGCAATGACAATGGTGGATCCATATGTGGTTTGTGAAAAGAACACACATGCAATGACACCGGTTGATCCATATGTGGTCTGTGAAAAGAACACACATGAAATAACACTGGTGATCCATATGTGGTCTGTGAAAAGAACACACATGCAATGACATTGGTGGATCCATATGTGGTATGTGAAAAGAACACACATGCAATGGCACTAGTGGATCCATATGTGGTCTGTAAAAAGAACACACATGCAATGACACTGGCGGATCCATATGTGGTCTGTGAAAAGAACACACATGCAATGAACTCTGGTGGATTCATGTGGGGTCTGTGAAAAGGACACACATGCAATGACACTGGTGGATCCATATGTGGTCTGTGAAAAGAACACACATGCAATGACACTAGTGGATCCATATGTGGTCTGTGAAAAGAACACACATGCAATGACACTGGTGGTTCCATATGTGGTATTTGAAAAGAACACACATGCAATGTACTCTGGTGGATCCATGTGGGGCCTCTGAAAAGGACATACATGCAATGACACTGGTGGATCCATATGTGGTATGCAAAAAGAACACACATGAAATGAATCTAGTTGTGGTTGATGAAAAGAACGCACATGCAATGACACTGGTGGATCCATATGTTGTATGTTAAAAGAACACACGTGCAATGAACTCTGGTAGTTCCATATGTGGTATGTGAAAAGAACACACATGCAATCACACTGGTGGATCCATATGTGGTTTGTGAAAAGAACACACATGAAATGTCACATGTGGTTCCAAATGTGGTCTGTGAAAATAACACACATGCAATGACACTGGTGGATCCATATGTGGTCTGTGAAAAGAACACACATGCAATGACACTGGTGGATCCATATGTGGCCTATGAAAGAACTGACATGAAATGACATTTGTGGATCCATATGTGGTCTGTGAAAACAACACACATGCAATGACAATGCTAGTTCCATATGTGGTCTTTGAAAAGAACACACATGCAATGACAATGGTGGATCCATATGTGGTTTGTGAAAATAACACACATGCAATGACACTGGTTGATCCATATGTGGTCTGTGAAAAGAACAAACATGAACTGACACTGGTGGATCCATATGTGGTCTGTGAAAAGAACACACATGCAATGACACTAGTGGATCCATATGTGGTCTGTGAAAAGAACACACATACAGTGACACTGGTGGATCCAAATGTGGTCTGTGAGAAGAACACACATGCAATGACACTGGATGATCCATATGTGGTCTGTGAAAAGAACACACATGAAATAACACTGGTGATCCATATGTGGTCTGTGAAAAGAACGCACATGCAATGACATTGGTGGATCCATATGTGGCCTGTGAAAAGAACACACATGCAATGGCATTGGTGGATCCATATGTGGTCTGTAAAAAAGAACACACATGCAATGACACTGGTGGATCCATATGTGGTCTATGAAAAGAACACACATGCAATGAACTCTGGTGGATCCATGTGGGGTCTATGAAAAGGACACGCATGCAATGACACTGGTGGATCCATATGTGGTATGTGAAAAGAACACACATGAAATGAGTCTAGATGTGGTTAATGAAAAGAACACACATGCAATGACACTGGTGGACCCATATGTGGTCTGTGAAAAGAACACACATGCAATGAACTCTGGTGGTTCCATATGTGGTATGTGAAAAGAACACACATGCAATCACACTGGTGGATCCATATGTGGTCTGTGAAAAGAACACACATGAAATGACACTGGTGGTTCCAAATGTGGTATGTGAAAAGAACACACATGCAATGATACTGATGGATCCATATGTGGTCTGTGAAAAGAACACACATGCAATGACACTGCGGGATCCAAATGTGTTCTGTGAAAAGAACACACATGAATGACACTAGTGGATCCATATGTGGTCTGTGAAAAGAACACACATGCTATGACCTCTGATGGATCCATATGGGGTCTATGAAAAGAACTCACATGCATTGACTCTAGCCGTGGTTAATGAAAAGAACACACATGCAATGAACTCTGGTGGATCCATGTGTGGTCTATGAAAAGAACACACATGCAATGACACTGGTGGAACTATATGTGGTCTATGAAAATAACACACATGAAATGACACTGGTTGATCCATATGTGGTATGTGAAAAGAACACACATGAAATAACACTGGTGGATCCATATGTGGTCTGTGAAAAGAACACACATGCAATGACACTGGTGGATCCATATGTGGTCTATGAAAAGAACGCACATGCAATGACACTGGTGGATCCATATGTGGTCTTTAAAAAGAACACACATGCAATGACACTAGCGGATCCATATGTGGTCTGTGAAAAGAACACACATGCAATGAACTCTGGTGGATCCATATGGGGTCTGTGAAAAGGACACACATGCAATTACATTGGTGGATCCATATGTGGCCTGTGAAAAGAACGCACATGCAATGACAATGGTGGTTCCACATGTGGTTTGTGAAAAGAACACACATGCAATGACAATGGTGGATCCATATGTGGTTTGTGAAAAGAACACACATGCAATGACACCGGTTGATCCATATGTGGTCTGTGAAAAGAACACACATGAAATAACACTGGTGATCCATATGTGGTCTGTGAAAAGAACACACATGCAATGACATTGGTGGATCCATATGTGGTATGTGAAAAGAACACACATGCAATGGCACTAGTGGATCCATATGTGGTCTGTAAAAAGAACACACATGCAATGACACTGGCGGATCCATATGTGGTCTGTGAAAAGAACACACATGCAATGAACTCTGGTGGATTCATGTGGGGTCTGTGAAAAGGACACACATGCAATGACACTGGTGGATCCATATGTGGTCTGTGAAAAGAACACACATGCAATGACACTAGTGGATCCATATGTGGTCTGTGAAAAGAACACACATTCAATGAACTCTGGTGGTTCCATATGTGGTATTTGAAAAGAACACACATGTAATCACACTAGTGGATCCATATGTGCTCTGTGAAAAGAACACACATGACTGGTGGTTCCAAATGTGGTCTATGAAAATAACACACATGCAATGACACTGGTGGATCCATATGTGGTCTGTGAAAAGAACAGACATGCAATGACACTGGTGGATCCATATGTGGTCTGTGAAAAGAACACACATGCAATGACAGTGGTGGATCCATATGTGCCATGTGAAAGAACACACATGAAATGACACTTGTGGATCCATATGTGGTCTGTGAAAAGAACACACATGCAATGACAATGCTGGTTCCATATGTAGTCTGTGAAAAGAACACACATGCAATGACAATGGTGGATCCATATGTGGTGTGTGAAAAGAACACACATGCAATGACACTAGTTGATCCATATGTGGTCTGTGAAAAGAACACACATGAAATGACATTGGTGGATCCATATGTGGTATGTGAAAAGAACACACATGCAATGACACTGGTGGATCCATATGTGGTCTATGAAAAGAACACACGTGCAATGACACTGGTGGATCCAAATGTGGTCTGTGAAAAGAACACACATGCAATGACACTGGTTCATCCATATGTGGTCTGTGAAAAGAACACACATGAAATAACACTGGTGATCCATATGTGGTCTGTGAAAAGAACACACATGTAATGACATTGGTCGATCCATATGTGGTCTGTGAAAAGAACACACATGCAATGGCACTGGTGGATCCATATGTGGTCTATAAAAAGAACACACATGCAATCACACTAGTGGATCCATATATGGTCTGTGAAAAGAACACACATGCAATGAACTCTGGTGGATCCATGTGGGGTCTGTGAAAAGGTCACACATGCAATGACATTGGTGGATCCATATGTGGTCTGTGAAAAGAACACACATGTAATGACAATGGTGGTTCCACACGTGGTGTGTGAAAAGAACACACATGCAATGACAATGGTGGATCCATATGTGGTTTGTGAAGAGAACACACATGCAATGACACTGGTTGATCCATATGTGGTCTGTGAAAAGAACACACATGAAATAACACTGGTGATCCATATGTGGTCTGTGAAAAGAACACGCATGCAATGACATTGGTGGATCCATATGTGGTATGTGAAAAGAACACACATGCAATGGCACTAGTGGATCCATAAGTGGTCTGTAAAAAGAACACACATGCAATGACACTGGTGGATCCATATGTGGTCTGTGAAAAGAACACACATGCAATGAACTCTGGTGGATCCATGTGGGGTCTATGAAAAGGACACACATGCAATGAGACTGGTGGATCCATATGTGGTCTGTGAAAAGAACACACATGCAATCACACTGGTGGATCCATATATGGTCTGTGAAAAGAACACACATGCAATGAACTCTGGTGGATCAATGTGGGGTCTGTGAAAAGGACACACATGCAATGACATTGGTGGATCCATATGTGGTCTGTGAAAAGAACACACATGCAATGACAATGGTGGTTCCACATGTGGTCTGTGAAAAGAACACACATGCAATGACAATGGTGGATCCACATGTGGTTTGTGAAAAGAACATACATGCAATGACAATGGTGGATCCATATGTGGTTTGTGAAAAGAACACACATGCAATGACACTGGTTGATCCATATGTGGTCTGTGAAAAGGACACACATGCAATGACATTGGTGGATCCATATGTGGTCTGTGAAAAGAACACACATGCAATGACAATGGTGGTTCCACATGTGGTCTGTGAAAAGAACACACATGCAATGACAATGGTGGATCCACATGTGGTTTGTGAAAAGAGTACACATGCAATGACAATGGTGGATCCATATGTGGTTTGTGAAAAGAACACAAATGCAATGACACTGGTTGATCCATATGTGGTCTGTGAAAAGAACACACATGCAATGACATTGGTGGATCCATATGTGGTATGTGAAAAGTACACACATGCAATGGCACTGGTGGATACATATGTGGTCTGTAAAAAGAACACACATGCAATGACACTGGCGGATCCATATGTGGTCTGTGAAAAGAACACACATGCAATGAACTCTGGTGGATTCATGTGGGGTCTGTGAAAAGGACACACATGCAATGACACTGGTGGATCCATATGTGGTCTGTGAAAAGAACACACATGCAATGAACTCTGGTGGTTCCATATGTGGTATTTTAAAAGAACACACATGTAATCACACTAGTGGATCCATATGTGGTCTGTGAAAAGAACACACATGACTGGTGGTTCCAAATGTGGTCTGTGAAAAGAACACACATGCAATGACACTGGTGGATCCATATATGGTCTGTGAAAAGAACACACATGCAATGACACTGGTGGATCCATATGTGGTCTATGAAAAGAACACACATGCAATGACAGTGGTGGATCCATATGTGGCATGTGAAAGAACACACATGAAATGACACTTGTGGATCCATATGTGGTCTGTGAAAAGAACACACATGCAATGACAATGCTGGTTCCATATGTAGTCTGTGAAAAGAACACACATGCAATGGCACTGGTGGATCCATATGTGGTCTATAAAAAGAACACACATGCAATCACACTGGTGGATCCATATATGGTCTGTGAAAAGAACACACATGCAATGAACTCTGGTGGATCAATGTGGGGTCTGTGAAAAGGACACACATGCAATGACATTGGTGGATCCATATGTGGTCTGTGAAAAGAACACACATGCAATGACAATGGTGGTTCCACATGTGGTCTGTGAAAAGAACTCACATGCAATGACAATGGTGGATCCACATGTGGTTTGTGAAAAGAACATACATGCAATGACAATGGTGGATCCATATGTGGTTTGTGAAAAGAACACACATGCAATGACACTGGTTGATACATATGTGGTCTGTGAAAAGGACACACATGCAATGACATTGGTGGATCCATATGTGGTCTGTGAAAAGAACACACATGCAATGACAATGGTGGTTCCACATGTGGTCTATGAAAAGAACACACATGCAATGACAATGGTGGATCCACATGTGGTTTGTGAAAAGAGCACACATGCAATGACAATGGTGGATCCATATGTGGTTTGTGAAAAGAACACACATGCAATGACACTAGTTGATCCATATGTGGTCTGTGAAAAGAACACACATGCAATGACATTGGTGGATCCATATGTGGTATGTGAAAAGAACACACATGCAATGGCACTAGTGGATACATATGTGGTCTGTAAAAAGAACACACATGCAATGACACTGGCGGATCCATATGTGGTATGTGAAAAGAACACACATGCAATGAACTCTGGTGGATTCATGTGGGGTCTGTGAAAAGGACACACATGCAATGACACTGGTGGATCCATATGTGGTCTGTGAAAAGAACGCACATGCAATGAACTCTGGTGGTTCCATATGTGGTATTTTAAAAGAACACACATGTAATCACACTAGTGGATCCATATGTGGTCTGTGAAAAGAACACACATGACTGGTGGTTCCAAATGTGGTCTGTGAAAAGAACACACATGCAATGACACTGGTGGATCCATATATGGTCTGTGAAAAGAACACACATGCAATGACACTGGAGGATCCATATGTGGTCTATGAAAAGAACACACATGCAATGGCAGTGGTGGATCCATATGTGGCATGTGAAAGAACACACATGAAATGACACTTGTGGATCCATATGTGGTCTGTGAAAAGAACACACATGCAATGACAATGCTGGTTCCATATGTAGTCTGTGAAAAGAACACACATGCAATGACAATGGTGGATCCATACGTGGTGTGTGAAAAGAACACACATGCAATGACACTGGTTGATCCATATGTGGTCTGTGAAAAGAACACACATGAAATGACACTGGTGGATCCATATGTGGTATGTGAAAAGAACACACATGCAATGACACTGGTGGATCCATATGTGGTCTATGAAAAGAACACACGTGCAATGACACTGGTGGATCCAAATGTGGTCTGTGAAAAGAACACACATGCAATGACACTTGTTGATCCATATGTGGTCTGTGAAAAGAACACACATGAAATAACACTGGTGATCCATATGTGGTCTGTGAAAAGAACACACATGTAATGACATTGGTCGATCCATATGTGGTCTGTGAAAAGAACACACATGCAATGGCACTGGTGGATCCATATGTGGTCTATAAAAAGAACACACATGCAATCACACTGGTGGATCCATATATGGTCTATGAAAAGAACACACATGCAATGAACTCTGGTGGATCCATGTGGGGTCTGTGAAAAGGACACACATGCAATGACATTGCTGGATCTATATGTGGTGTGTGAAAAGAACACACATGCAATGACAATGGTGGTTCCACATGTGGTCTGTGAAAAGAACACACATGCAATGACAATGGTGGATCCATATGTGGTTTGTGAAAAGAACACACATGCAATGACACTGGTTGATCCATATGTGGTCTATGAAAAGAACACACATGAAATAACACTGGTGATCCATATGTGGTCTGTGAAAAGAACACACATGCAATGGCACTAGTGGATCCATAAGTGGTCTGTAAAAAGAACACACATGCAATGACACTGGTGGATCCATGTGGGGTCTATGAAAAGGATACACATGCAATGACACTAGTGGATCCATATGTGGTCTGTGAAAAGAACACACATGAAATGACTCTATCCGTGGTTAATGAAAAGAACAGACATTCAATGACACTGGTGGATCCATATGTGGTCTGTGAAAAGAACACACATGCAATGAACTCTGGTGGTTCTATATGTGGTATGTGAAAAGAACACACATATAATCACACTGTTGGATCCATATGTGGTATGTGAAAAGAACACACATGAAATGACACTGGTGGTTCCATATGTGGTCTGTGAAAAGAACACACATGCAATGATACTGGTGGATCCATATGTGGTTTGTGAAAAGAACACACATGCAATGACACTGGTGGATCCATATGTGGTCTGTGAAAAGAACACACATGCAATGACAGTGGTGGATCCATATGTGGCCTGTGAAAGAACACACATGAAATGACACTTGTGGATCCATATGTGGTCTATGAAAAGGACACACATGCAAGGACAATGCTGGTTCCATATGTGGTCTGTGAAAAGAACACACATGCAATGACAATGGTGGATCCATATGTAGTTTGTGAAAAGAAGACACATGCAATCACACTAGTTGATCCATATGTGGTCTGTGAAAAGAACACACATGAAATGACACTGGTGGATCCATATGTGGTCTGTGAAAAGAACACACATGCAATGACACTGGTGGATCCATATGTGGTCTATGAAAAGAACACACATGCAATGACACTGGTGGATCCAAATGTGGTCTGTGAAAAGAACACACATGCAATGACACTGGTTGATCCATATGTGGTCTGTGAAAAGAACACACATGTAATGAAATTGGTGGATCCATATGTGGTCTGTGAAAAGAACACACATGCAATGGCACTGGTGGATCCATATGTGGTCTATGAAAATAACACACATGAAATGACACTGGTTGATTTATATGTGGTCTGTGAAAAGAACACACATGAAATAACACTGGTGGATCCATATGTGGTCTGTGAAAAGAACACACATGCAATGACACTAGTGGATCCATATGTGGTCTGTGAAAAGAACAGACATGCAATGAACTCTGGTGGATCCATGTGGGGTCTGTGAAAAGGACACACATGCAATGACACTGGTGGATCCATATGTGGTATGTGAAAAGAACACACATGAAATGAATCTAGTTGTGGTTAATGAAAAGAGCACACATGCAATGACACTGGTGGATCCATATGTTGTATGTTAAAAGAACACACATGCATTGAACTTTGGTGGTTCCATATGTGGTATGTGAAAAGAACACACATGCAATCACACTGGTGGATCCATATGTGGTTTGTGAAAAGAACACACATGAAATGTCACTGGTGGTTCCAAATGTGGTCTGTGTAAATAACACTCATGCAATGACACTGGTGGATCCATATGTGGTCTGTGAAAAGAACACACATGCAATGACACTGGTGGATCCATATGTGGCCTGTGAAAGAACTCAAATGAAATGACACTTGTGGATCCATATGTGGTCTGTGAAAACAACACACATGCAATGACAATGCTGGTTCCATATGTGGTCTTTGAAAAGAACACACATGCAATTACAATGGTGGATCCATATGTGGTTTGTGAAAATACGAATATGCAATGACACTGGTTGATCCATATGTGGTCTGTGAAAAGAACACACATGCAATGACAGTGGTGGATCCATATGTGGCCTGTGAAAGAACACACATGAAATGACACTTGTGGATCCATATGTGGTCTATGAAAAGAACACACATGCAATGACAATGCCGGTTCCATATGTGGTCTGTGAAAAGAACACACATGCAATGACAATGGTGGATCCATATGTGGTTTGTGAAAAGAACACACATGCAATGACACTGGTTGATCCATATGTGGTCTGTGAAAAGAACACACATGAAATGACACTGGTGGATCCATGTGGGGATCTATGAAAAGGACACACATGCAATGACACTGGTGGATCCATATGTGGTCTGTGAAAAGAACACACATGAAATGACTCTATCTGTGGTAAAAGAAAAGAACACACATTCAATGACACTGGTGGATCGATATGTGGTCTGTGAAAAGAACACACATGCAATGAACTCTGGTGGTTCCATATGTGGTATGTCAAAAGAACACACATGTAATCACACTGGTGGATCCATATGTGGTCTGTGAAAAGAACACACATGAAATGACACTGATGGTTCCAAATGTGGTCTGTGAAAAGAACACACATGCAATGATACTGGTGGATCCATGTGTGGTTTGTGAAAAGAACACACATGCAATGACACTGGTGGATCCATATGTGGTCTGTGAAAAGAACACACATGCAATGACAGTGGTGGATCCATATGTGGCCTGTGAAAGAATACACATGAAATGACACTTGTGGATCCATATGTGGTCTATGAAAAGAACACACATGCAAGGACAATGCTGGTTCCATATGTGGTCTGTGAAAAGAACACACATGCAATGACAATGGTGAATCCATATGTAGTTTGTGAAAAGAACACACATGCAATCACACTAGTTGATCCATATGTGGTCTGTGAAAATAACACACATGAAATGACACTGGTGGATCCATATGTGGTTTGTGAAAAGAACATACATGCAATGACACTGGTGGATCCATATGTGGTCTATGAAAAGAACACACATGCAATGACACTGGTGGATCCAAATGTGGTCTGTGAAAAGAACACACATGCAATGACACTGGTTGATCCATATGTGGTCTGTGAAAAGAACACACATGAAATAACACTGGTGATCCATATGTGGTCTGTGAAAAGAACACACATGTAATGACATTGGTGGATCCATATGTGGTATGTGAAAAGAACACTCATGCAATGGCACTGGTGGATCCATATGTGGTCTATAAAAAGAACACACATGCAATGACACTGGTGGATCCATATATGGTCTGTGAAAAGAACACACATGCAATGAACTCTCGGTGGATCCATGTGGGGTCTGTGAAAAGGACATACATGCAATGACACTGGTGGATCCATATGTGGTATGTGAAAAGAACACACATGAAATGAATCTAGTTGTGGTTAATGAAAAGAACACACAGGCAATGACACTGGTGGATCCATATGTTGTATGTTAAAAGAACACACAAGCAATGAACTCTGGTGGTTCCATATGTGGTATGTGAAAAGAACACACATGCAATCACACTAGTGGATCCATATGTGGTTTGTGAAAAGAACACACATGAAATGTCACTGGTGGTTCCAAATGTGGTCTGTGAAAATAACACACATGCAATGACACTGGTGGATCCATATGTGGTCTGTGAAAAGAACACACATTCAATGACACTGGTGGATCCATATGTGGCCTGTGAAAGAACTGAAATGAAATGACTCTTGTGGATCCATATGTGGTCTGTGAAAACAACACACATGCAATGACAATGCTGGTTCCATATGTGGTCTTTGAAAAGAACACACATGCAATGACAATGGTGGATCCATATGTGGTTTGTGAAAATACGAACATGCAATGACACTGGTTGATCCATATGTGGTCTGTGAAAAGAACACACATGCAATGACAGTGGTGGATCCATATGTGGCCTGTGAAAGAACATACATGAAATGACACTTGTGGATCCATATGTGGTCTATGAAAAGAACACACATGCAATGACAATGCTGGTTCCATATGTGGTATGTGAAAAGAACACACATGCAATGACAATGGTGGATCCATATGTGGTTTGTGAAAAGAACACACATGCAATCACACTGGTTGATCCATATGTGGTCTGTGAAAAGAACACACATGAAATGACACTGTTGGATCCATTTGTGGTCTGTGAGAAGAACACACATGCAATGACACTGGTGGATCCATATGTGGTCTATGAAAAGAACACACATGCAATGACACTGGTGGATCCAAATGTGGTCTGTGAAAAGAACACACATGCAATGACACTGGTTGATCCATATGTGGTCTGTGAAAAGAACACACATGAAATAACATTGGTGATCCATATTTGGTCTGTGAAAAGAACACACATGTAATGACATTGGTGGATCCATATGTGGTCTGTGAAAAGAACACACATGCAATGGCACTGGTGGATCCATATGTGGTATATAAAAAGAACACACATGCAATGACACTGGTGGATCCATATGTGGTCTGTGAAAAGAACACACATGCAATGTACTCTGGTGGATCCATGTGGGGCCTCTGAAAAGGACACACATGCAATGACACTGGTGGATCCATATGTGGTATGCAAAAAGAACACACATGAAATGAATCTAGTTGTGGTTAATGAAAAGAACGCACATGCAATGACACTGGTGGATCCATATGTTGTATGTTAAAAGAACACACGTGCAATGAACTCTGGTAGTTCCATATGTGGTATGTGAAAAGAACACACATGCAATCACACTGGTGGATCCATATGTGGTTTGTGAAAAGAACACACATGAAATGTCACATGTGGTTCCAAATGTGGTCTGTGAAAATAACACACATGCAATGACACTGGTGGATCCATATGTGGTCTGTGAAAAGAACACACATGCAATGACACTGGTGGATCCATATGTGGCCTATGAAAGAACTGACATGAAATGACATTTGTGGATCCATATGTGGTCTGTGAAAACAACACACATGCAATGACAATGCTAGTTCCATATGTGGTCTTTGAAAAGAACACACAAGCAATGACAATGGTGGATCCATATGTGGTTTGTGAAAATAACACACATGCAATGACACTGGTTGATCCATATGTGGTCTGTGAAAAGAACAAACATGAAATGACACTGGTGGATCCATATGTGGTCTGTGAAAAGAACACACATGCAATGACACTAGTGGATCCATATGTGGTCTGTGAAAAGAACACACATACAGTGACACTGGTGGATCCAAATGTGGTCTGTGAGAAGAACACACATGCAATGACACTGGATGATCCATATGTGGTCTGTGAAAAGAACACACATGAAATAACACTGGTGATCCATATGTGGTCTGTGAAAAGAACGCACATGCAATGACATTGGTGGATCCATATGTGGCCTGTGAAAAGAACACACATGCAATGGCACTGGTGGATCCATATGTGGTCTGTGAAAAAGAACACACATGCAATGACACTGGTGGATCCATATGTGGTCTATGAAAAGAACACACATGCAATGAACTCTGGTGGATCCATGCGGGGTCTATGAAAAGGACACACATGCAATGACACTGGTGGATCCATATGTGGTATGTGAAAAGAACACACATGAAATGAGTCTAGATGTGGTTAATGAAAAGAACACACATGCAATGACACTGGTGGACCCATATGTGGTCTGTGAAAAGAACACACATGCAATGAACTCTGGTGGTTCCATATGTGGTATGTGAAAAGAACACACATGCAATCACACTGGTGGATCCATATGTGGTCTGTGAAAAGAACACACATGAAATGACACTGGTGGTTCCAAATGTGGTATGTGAAAAGAACACACATGCAATGATACTGATGGATCCATATGTGGTCTGTGAAAAGAACACACATGCAATGACACTGCGGGATCCAAATGTGTTCTGTGAAAAGAACACACATGAATGACACTAGTGGATCCATATGTGGTCTGTGAAAAGAACACACATGCTATGACCTCTGATGGATCCATATGGGGTCTATGAAAAGAACTCACATGCATTGACTCTAGCCGTGGTTAATGAAAAGAACACACATGCAATGAACTCTGGTGGATCCATGTGTGGTCTATGAAAAGAACACACATGCAATGACACTGGTGGAACTATATGTGGTCTATGAAAATAACACACATGAAATGATACTGGTTGATCCATATGTGGTATGTGAAAAGAACACACATGAAATAACACTGGTGGATCCATATGTGGTCTGTGAAAAGAACACACATGCAATGACACTGGTGGATCCATATGTGGTCTATGAAAAGAACACACATGCAATGACACTGGTGGATCCATATGTGGTCTTTAAAAAGAACACACATGCAACGACACTAGCGGATCCATATGTGGTCTGTGAAAAGAACACACATGCAATGAACTCTGGTGGATCCATATGGGGTCTGTGAAAAGGACACACATGCAATTACATTGGTGGATCCATATGTGGCCTGTGAAAAGAACACACATGCAATGACAATGGTGGTTCCACATGTGGTTTGTGAAAAGAACACACATGCAATGACAATGGTGGATCCATATGTGGTTTGTGAAAAGAACACACATGCAATGACACTGGTTGATCCATATGTGGTCTGTGAAAAGAACACACATGAAATAACACTGGTGATCCATATGTGGTCTGTGAAAAGAACACACATGCAATGACATTGGTGGATCCATATGTGGTATGTGAAAAGAACACACATGCAATGGCACTAGTGGATCCATATGTGGTCTGTAAAAAGAACACACATGCAATGACACTGGCGGATCCGTATGTGGTCTGTGAAAAGAACACACATGCAATGAACTCTGGTGGATTCATGTGGGGTCTGTGAAAAGGAGACACATGCAATGACACTGGTGGATCCATATGTGGTCTGTGAAAAGAACACACATGCAATGACACTAGTGGATCCATATGTGGTCTGTGAAAAGAACACACATGCAATGAACTCTGGTGGTTCCATATGTGGTATTTGAAAAGAACACACATGTAATCACACTAGTGGATCCACATGTGCTCTGTGAAAAGAACACACATGACTGGTGGTTCCAAATGTGGTCTATGAAAATAACACACATGCAATGACACTGGTGGATCCATATGTGGTCTGTGAAAAGAACAGACATGCAATGACACTGGTGGATCCATATGTGGTCTGTGAAAAGAACACACATGCAATGACAGTGGTGGATCCATATGTGGCATGTGAAAGAACACACATGAAATGACACTTGTGGATCCATATGTGGTCTGTGAAAAGAACACACATGCAATGACAATGCTGGTTCCATATGTAGTCTGTGAAAAGAACACACATGCAATGACAATGGTGGATCCATATGTGGTGTGTGAAAAGAACACACATGCAATGACACTAGTTGATCCATATGTGGTCTGTGAAAAGAACACACATGAAATGACATTGGTGGATCCATATGTGGTATGTGAAAAGAACACACATGCAATGACACTGGTGGATCCATATGTGGTCTATGAAAAGAACACACGTGCAATGACACTGGTGGATCCAAATGTGGTCTGTGAAAAGAACACACATGCAATGACACTGGTTCATCCATATGTGGTCTGTGAAAAGAACACACATGAAATAACACTGGTGATCCATATGTGGTCTGTGAAAAGAACACACATGTAATGACATTGGTCGATCCATATGTGGTCTGTGAAAAGAACACACATGCAATGACACTGGTGGATCCAAATGTGGTCTGTGAAAAGAACACACATGCAATGACACTGGTTGATCCATATGTGGTCTGTGAAAAGAACACACATGTAATGAAATTGGTGGATCCATATGTGGTCTGTGAAAAGAACACACATGCAATGGCACTGGTGGATCCATATGTGGTCTATGAAAATAACACACATGAAATGACACTGGTTGATTTATATGTGGTCTGTGAAAAGAACACACATGAAATAACACTGGTGGATCCATATGTGGTCTGTGAAAAGAACACACATGCAATGACACTAGTGGATCCATATGTGGTCTGTAAAAAGAACAGACATGCAATGAACTCTGGTGGATCCATGTGGGGTCTGTGAAAAGGACACACATGCAATGACACTGGTGGATCCATATGTGGTATGTGAAAAGAACACACATGAAATGAATCTAGTTGTGGTTAATGAAAAGAGCACACATGCAATGACACTGGTGGATCCATATGTTGTATGTTAAAAGAACACACATGCATTGAACTTTGGTGGTTCCATATGTGGTATGTGAAAAGAACACACATGCAATCACACTGGTGGATCCATATGTGGTTTGTGAAAAGAACACACATGAAATGTCACTGGTGGTTCCAAATGTGGTCTGTGTAAATAACACTCATGCAATGACACTGGTGGATCCATATGTGGTCTATGAAAAGAACACACATGCAATGACACTGGTGGATCCATATGTGGCCTGTGAAAGAACTCAAATGAAATGACACTTGTGGATCCATATGTGGTCTGTGAAAACAACACACATGCAATGACAATGCTGGTTCCATATGTGGTCTTTGAAAAGAACACACATGCAATTACAATGGTGGATCCATATGTGGTTTGTGAAAATACGAATATGCAATGACACTGGTTGATCCATATGTGGTCTGTGAAAAGAACACACATGCAATGACAGTGGTGGATCCATATGTGGCCTGTGAAAGAACACACATGAAATGACACTTGTGGATCCATATGTGGTCTATGAAAAGAACACACATGCAATGACAATGCCGGTTCCATATGTGGTCTGTGAAAAGAACACACATGCAATGACAATGGTGGATCCATATGTGGTTTGTGAAAAGAACACACATGCAATGACACTGGTTGATCCATATGTGGTCTGTGAAAAGAACACACATGAAATGACACTGGTGGATCCATGTGGGGATCTATGAAAAGGACACACATGCAATGACACTGGTGGATCCATATGTGGTCTGTGAAAAGAACACACATGAAATGACTCTATCTGTGGTAAAAGAAAAGAACACACATTCAATGACACTGGTGGATCGATATGTGGTCTGTGAAAAGAACACACATGCAATGAACTCTGGTGGTTCCATATGTGGTATGTCAAAAGAACACACATGTAATCACACTGGTGGATCCATATGTGGTCTGTGAAAAGAACACACATGAAATGACACTGATGGTTCCAAATGTGGTCTGTGAAAAGAACACACATGCAATGATACTGGTGGATCCATGTGTGGTTTGTGAAAAGAACACACATGCAATGACACTGGTGGATCCATATGTGGTCTGTGAAAAGAACACACATGCAATGACAGTGGTGGATCCATATGTGGCCTGTGAAAGAACACACATGAAATGACACTTGTGGATCCATATGTGGTCTATGAAAAGAACACACATGCAAGGACAATGCTGGTTCCATATGTGGTCTGTGAAAAGAACACACATGCAATGACAATGGTGAATCCATATGTAGTTTGTGAAAAGAACACACATGCAATCACACTAGTTGATCCATATGTGGTCTGTGAAAATAACACACATGAAATGACACTGGTGGATCCATATGTGGTTTGTGAAAAGAACATACATGCAATGACACTGGTGGATCCATATGTGGTCTATGAAAAGAACACACATGCAATGACACTGGTGGATCCAAATGTGGTCTGTGAAAAGAACACACATGCAATGACACTGGTTGATCCATATGTGGTCTGTGAAAAGAACACACATGAAATAACACTGGTGATCCATATGTGGTCTGTGAAAAGAACACACATGTAATGACATTGGTGGATCCATATGTGGTATGTGAAAAGAACACTCATGCAATGGCACTGGTGGATCCATATGTGGTCTATAAAAAGAACACACATGCAATGACACTGGTGGATCCATATATGGTCTGTGAAAAGAACACACATGCAATGAACTCTCGGTGGATCCATGTGGGGTCTGTGAAAAGGACATACATGCAATGACACTGGTGGATCCATATGTGGTATGTGAAAAGAACACACATGAAATGAATCTAGTTGTGGTTAATGAAAAGAACACACAGGCAATGACACTGGTGGATCCATATGTTGTATGTTAAAAGAACACACAAGCAATGAACTCTGGTGGTTCCATATGTGGTATGTGAAAAGAACACACATGCAATCACACTAGTGGATCCATATGTGGTTTGTGAAAAGAACACACATGAAATGTCACTGGTGGTTCCAAATGTGGTCTGTGAAAATAACACACATGCAATGACACTGGTGGATCCATATGTGGTCTGTGAAAAGAACACACATTCAATGACACTGGTGGATCCATATGTGGCCTGTGAAAGAACTGAAATGAAATGACTCTTGTGGATCCATATGTGGTCTGTGAAAACAACACACATGCAATGACAATGCTGGTTCCATATGTGGTCTTTGAAAAGAACACACATGCAATGACAATGGTGGATCCATATGTGGTTTGTGAAAATACGAACATGCAATGACACTGGTTGATCCATATGTGGTCTGTGAAAAGAACACACATGCAATGACAGTGGTGGATCCATATGTGGCCTGTGAAAGAACATACATGAAATGACACTTGTGGATCCATATGTGGTCTATGAAAAGAACACACATGCAATGACAATGCTGGTTCCATATGTGGTATGTGAAAAGAACACACATGCAATGACAATGGTGGATCCATATGTGGTTTGTGAAAAGAACACACATGCAATCACACTGGTTGATCCATATGTGGTCTGTGAAAAGAACACACATGAAATGACACTGGTGGATCCATTTGTGGTCTGTGAGAAGAACACACATGCAATGACACTGGTGGATCCATATGTGGTCTATGAAAAGAACACACATGCAATGACACTGGTGGATCCAAATGTGGTCTGTGAAAAGAACACACATGCAATGACACTGGTTGATCCATATGTGGTCTGTGAAAAGAACACACATGAAATAACATTGGTGATCCATATGTGGTCTGTGAAAAGAACACACATGTAATGACATTGGTGGATCCATATGTGGTCTGTGAAAAGAACACACATGCAATGGCACTGGTGGATCCATATGTGGTCTATAAAAAGAACACACATGCAATGACACTGGTGGATCCATATGTGGTCTGTGAAAAGAACACACATGCAATGTACTCTGGTGGATCCATGTGGGGCCTCTGAAAAGGACACACATGCAATGACACTAGTGGATCCATATGTGGTATGCAAAAAGAACACACATGAAATGAATCTAGTTGTGGTTAATGAAAAGAACGCACATGCAATGACACTGGTGGATCCATATGTTGTATGTTAAAAGAACACACGTGCAATGAACTCTGGTAGTTCCATATGTGGTATGTGAAAAGAACACACATGCAATCACACTGGTGGATCCATATGTGGTTTGTGAAAAGAACACACATGAAATGTCACATGTGGTTCCAAATGTGGTCTGTGAAAATAACACACATGCAATGACACTGGTGGATCCATATGTGGTCTGTGAAAAGAACACACATGCAATGACACTGGTGGATCCATATGTGGCCTATGAAAGAACTGACATGAAATGACATTTGTGGATCCATATGTGGTCTGTGAAAACAACACACATGCAATGACAATGCTAGTTCCATATGTGGTCTTTGAAAAGAACACACAAGCAATGACAATGGTGGATCCATATGTGGTTTGTGAAAATAACACACATGCAATGACACTGGTTGATCCATATGTGGTCTGTGAAAAGAACAAACATGAAATGACACTGGTGGATCCATATGTGGTCTGTGAAAAGAACACACATGCAATGACACTAGTGGATCCATATGTGGTCTGTGAAAAGAACACACATACAGTGACACTGGTGGATCCAAATGTGGTCTGTGAGAAGAACACACATGCAATGACACTGGATGATCCATATGTGGTCTGTGAAAAGAACACACATGAAATAACACTAGTGATCCATATGTGGTCTGTGAAAAGAACGCACATGCAATGACATTGGTGGATCCATATGTGGCCTGTGAAAAGAACACACATGCAATGGCACTGGTGGATCCATATGTGGTCTGTAAAAAAGAACACACATGCAATGACACTGGTGGATCCATATGTGGTCTATGAAAAGAACACACATGCAATGAACTCTGGTGGATCCATGCGGGGTCTATGAAAAGGACACGCATGCAATGACACTGGTGGATCCATATGTGGTATGTGAAAAGAACACACATGAAATGAGTCTAGATGTGGTTAATGAAAAGAACACACATGCAATGACACTGGTGGACCCATATGTGGTCTGTGAAAAGAACACACATGCAATGAACTCTGGTGGTTCCATATGTGGTATGTGAAAAGAACACACATGCAATCACACTGGTGGATCCATATGTGGTCTGTGAAAAGAACACACATGAAATGACACTGGTGGTTCCAAATGTGGTATGTGAAAAGAACACACATGCAATGATACTGATGGATCCATATGTGGTCTGTGAAAAGAACACACATGCAATGACACTGCGGGATCCAAATGTGTTCTGTGAAAAGAACACACATGAATGACACTAGTGGATCCATATGTGGTCTGTGAAAAGAACACACATGCTATGACCTCTGATGGATCCATATGGGGTCTATGAAAAGAACTCACATGCATTGACTCTAGCCGTGGTTAATGAAAAGAACACACATGCAATGAACTCTGGTGGATCCATGTGTGGTCTATGAAAAGAACACACATGCAATGACACTGGTGGAACTATATGTGGTCTATGAAAATAACACACATGAAATGACACTGGTTGATCCATATGTGGTATGTGAAAAGAACACACATGAAATAACACTGGTGGATCCATATGTGGTCTGTGAAAAGAACACACATGCAATGACACTGGTGGATCCATATGTTGTCTATGAAAAGAACACACATGCAATGACACTGGTGGATCCATATGTGGTCTTTAAAAAGAACACACATGCAACGACACTAGCGGATCCATATGTGGTCTGTGAAAAGAACACACATGCAATGAACTCTGGTGGATCCATATGGGGTCTGTGAAAAGGACACACATGCAATTACATTGGTGGATCCATATGTGGCCTGTGAAAAGAACACACATGCAATGACAATGGTGGTTCCACATGTGGTTTGTGAAAAGAACACACATGCAATGACAATGGTGGATCCATATGTGGTTTGTGAAAAGAGCACACATGCAATGACACTGGTTGATCCATATGTGGTCTGTGAAAAGAACACACATGAAATAACACTGGTGATCCATATGTGGTCTGTGAAAAGAACACACATGCAATGACATTGGTGGATCCATATGTGGTATGTGAAAAGAACACACATGCAATGGCACTAGTGGATCCATATGTGGTCTGTAAAAAGAACACACATGCAATGACACTGGCGGATCCATATGTGGTCTGTGAAAAGAACACACATGCAATGAACTCTGGTGGATTCATGTGGGGTCTGTGAAAAGGAGACACATGCAATGACACTGGTGGATCCATATGTGGTCTGTGAAAAGAACACACATGCAATGACACTAGTGGATCCATATGTGGTCTGTGAAAAGAACACACATGCAATGAACTCTGGTGGTTCCATATGTGGTATTTGAAAAGAACACACATGTAATCACACTAGTGGATCCACATGTGCTCTGTGAAAAGAACACACATGACTGGTGGTTCCAAATGTGGTCTATGAAAATAACACACATGCAATGACACTGGTGGATCCATATGTGGTCTGTGAAAAGAACAGACATGCAATGACACTGGTGGATCCATATGTGGTCTGTGAAAAGAACACACATGCAATGACAGTGGTGGATCCATATGTGGCATGTGAAAGAACACACATGAAATGACACTTGTGGATCCATATGTGGTCTGTGAAAAGAACACACATGCAATGACAATGCTGGTTCCATATGTAGTCTGTGAAAAGAACACACATGCAATGACAATGGTGGATCCATATGTGGTGTGTGAAAAGAACACACATGCAATGACACTAGTTGATCCATATGTGGTCTGTGAAAAGAACACACATCAAATGACATTGGTGGATCCATATGTGGTATGTGAAAAGAACACACATGCAATGACACTGGTGGATCCATATGTGGTCTATGAAAAGAACACACGTGCAATGACACTGGTGGATCCAAATGTGGTCTGTGAAAAGAACACACATGCAATGACACTGGTTCATCCATATGTGGTCTGTGAAAAGAACACACATGAAATAACACTGGTGATCCATATGTGGTCTGTGAAAAGAACACACATGTAATGACATTGGTCGATCCATATGTGGTCTGTGAAAAGAACACACATGCAATGGCACTGGTGGATCCATATGTGGTCTATAAAAAGAACACACATGCAATCACACTAGTGGATCCATATATGGTCTGTGAAAAGAACACACATGCAATGAACTCTGGTGGATCCATGTGGGGTCTGTGAAAAGGACACACATGCAATGACATTGGTGGATCCATATGTGGTCTGTGAAAAGAACACACATGTAATGACAATGGTGGTTCCACACGTGGTCTGTGAAAAGAACACACATGCAATGACAATGGTGGATCCATATGTGGTTTGTGAAAAGAACACACATGCAATGACACTGGTTGATCCATATGTGGTCTGTGAAAAGAACACACATGAAATAACACTGGTGATCCATATGTGGTCTGTGAAAAGAACACGCATGCAATGACATTGGTGGATCCATATGTGGTATGTGAAAAGAACACACATGCAATGGCACTAGTGGATTCATAAGTGGTCTGTAAAAAGAACACACATGCAATGACACTGGTGGATCCATATGTGGTCTGTGAAAAGAACACACATGCAATGAACTCTGGTGGATCCATGTGGGGTCTATGAAAAGGACACACATGCAATGACACTGGTGGATCCATATGTGGTCTGTGAAAAGAACACACATGAAATGACTCTATCTGTGGTTAATGAAAAGAACACACATTCAATGACACTGGTGGATCCATATGTGGTCTGTGAAAAGAACACACATGCAATGAACTCTGGTGGTTCTATATGTGGTATGTGAAAAGAACACACATATAATCACACTGGTGGATCCATATGTGGTCTGTGAAAAGAACACACATGAAATGACACTGGTGGTTCCAAATGTGGTCTGTGAAAAGAACACACATGCAATGATACTGGTGGATCCATATGTGGTTTGTGAAAAGAACACACATGCAATGACACTGGTGGATCCATATGTGGTTTGTGAAAAGAACACACATGCAATGACAATGGTGGATCCATATGTAGTTTGTGAAAAGAAGACACATGCAATCACACTAGTTGATCCATATGTGGTCTGTGAAAAGAACACACATGAAATGACACTGGTGGATCCATATGTGGTCTGTGAAAAGAACACACATGCAATGACACTGGTGGATCCATATGTGGTCTATGAAAAGAACACACATGCAATGACACTGGTGGATCCAAATGTGGTCTGTGAAAAGAACACACATGCAATGACACTGGTTGATCCATATGTGGTCTGTGAAAAGAACACACATGTAATGACATTGGTGGATCCATATGTGGTCTGTGAAAAGAACACACATGCAATGGCACTGGTGGATCCATATGTGGTCTATAAAAAGAACACACATGCAATGACACTGGTGGATCCTTAATGAACTCTGGTGGATCCATGTGGGGTCTGTGAAAAGGACACACATGCAATGACACTGGTGGATCCATATGTGGTATGTGAAAAGAACACACATGAAATGAATCTAGTTGTGGTTAATGAAAAGAACACACATGCAATGACACTGGTGGATCCATATGTTGTATGTTAAAAGAACACACATGCAATGAACTCTGGTGGTTCCATATGTGGTATGTGAAAAGAACACACATGCAATCACACTGGTGGATCCATATGTGGTTTGTGAAAAGAACACACATGAAATGTCACTGGTGGTTCCAAATGTGGTATGTGAAAATAACACACATGCAATGACACTGGTGGATCCATATGTGGTCTGTGAAAAGAACACACATGCAATGACACTGGTGGATCCATATGTGGCCTGTGAAAGAACTCAAATGAAATGACACTTGTGGATCCATATGTGGTCTGTGAAAACAACACACATGCAATGACAATGCTGGTTCCATATGTGGTCTTTGAAAAGAACACACATGCAATGACAATGGTGGATCCATATGTGGTTTGTGAAAATACGAACATGCAATGACACTGGTTGATCCATATGTGGTTTGTGAAAAGAACACACATGAAATGACACTGGTGGATCCATATGTGGTATGTGAAAAGAACACACATGCAATGACACTGGTGGATCCATATGCGGTCTATGAAAAGAACACACATGCAATGAACTCTGGTGGATCCATGTGGGGTCTGTGAAAAGGACACACATGCAATGACATTGGTGGATCCATATGTGGTCTGTGAAAAGAACACACATGCAATGACAATGGTGGTTCCACATGTGGTCTGTGAAAAGAACACACATGCAATGACAATGGTGGATCCATATGTGGTTTGTGAAAAGAACACACATGCAATGACACTGGTTGATCCATATGTGGTCTGTGAAAAGAACACACATGAAATAACACTGGTGATCCATATGTGGTCTGTGAAAAGAACACGCATGCAATGACATTGGTGGATCCATATGTGGTATGTGAAAAGAACACACATGCAATGGCACTAGTGGATCCATAAGTGGTCTGTAAAAAGAACACACATGCAATGACACTGGTGGATCCATATGTGGTCTGTGAAAAGAACACGCATGCAATGAACTCTGGTGGATCCATGTGGGGTCTATGAAAAGGACACACATGCAATGACACTGGTGGATCCATATGTGGTCTGTGAAAAGAACACACATGAAATGACTCTATCTGTGGTTAATGAAAAGAACACACATTCAATGACACTGGTGGATCCATATGTGGTCTGTGAAAAGATCACACATGCAATGAACTCTGGTGGTTCTATATGTGGTATGTGAAAAGAACACACATATAATCACACTGGTGGATCCATATGTGGTCTGTGAAAAGAACACACATGAAATGACACTGGTGGTTCCAAATGTGGTCTGTGAAAAGAACACACATGCAATGATACTGGTGGATCCATATGTGGTTTGTGAAAAGAACACACATGCAATGACACTGGTGGATCCATATGTGGTCTATGAAAATAACACACGTGCAATGACACTGGTGGATCCAAATATGGTCTGTGAAAAGAACACACATGCAATGACACTGGTTGATCCATATGTGGTCTGTGAAAAGAACACACATGAAATAACACTGGTGATCCATATGTGGTCTGTGATAAGAACACACATGTAATGACATTGGTCGATCCATATGTATTCTGTGAAAAGAACACACATGCAATGGCACTGGTGGATCCATATGTGGTCTATAAAAAGAACACACATGCAATCACACTAGTGGATCCATATATGGTTTATGAAAAGAACACACATGCAATGAACTCTGGTGGATCCATGTGGGGTCTGTGAAAAGGACACACATGCAATGGCATTGGTGGATCCATATGTGGTCTGTGAAAAGAACACACATGCAATGACAATGGTGGTTCTACATGTGGTCTGTGAAAAGAACACACATGCAATGAACTCTGGTGGATCCATGTGGGGTCTATGAAAAGGACACACATGCAATGACACTGGTGGATCCATATGTGGTCTGTGAAAAGAACACACATGAAATGACTCTATCTGTGGTTAATGAAAAGAACACACATTCAATGACACTGGTGGATCCATATGTGGTCTGTGAAAAGAACACACATGCAATGAACTCTGGTGGTTCTATATGTGGTATGTGAAAAGAACACACATATAATCACACTGGTGGATCCATATGTGGTCTGTGAAAAGAACACACATGAAATGACACTGGTGGTTCCAAATGTGGTCTGTGAAAAGAACACACATGCAATGATACTGGTGGATCCATATGTGGTTTGTGAAAAGAACACACATGCAATGACACTGGTGGATCCATATGTGGTCCATGAAAAGAACACACGTGCAATGACACTGGTGGATCCAAATATGGTCTGTGAAAAGAACACACATGCAATGACAATGGTGGATCCATATGTGGTTTGTGAAAATACGAACATGCAATGACACTGGTTGATCCATATGTGGTCTGTGAAAAGAACACACATGAAATGACACTGGTGGATCCATATGTGGTATGTGAAAAGAACACACAAGCAATGACACTGGTGGATCCATATGTGGTCTATGAAAAGAACACACATGCAATGAACTCTGGTGGATCCATGTGGGGTCTGTGAAAAGGACACACATGCAATGACATTGGTGGATCCATATGTGGTCTGTGAAAAGAACACACATGCAATGACAATGGTGGTTCCACATGTGGTCTGTGAAAAGAACACACATGCAATGACAATGGTGGATCCATATGTGGTTTGTGAAAAGAACACACATGCAATGACACTGGTTGATCCATATGTGGTCTGTGAAAAGAACACACATGAAATAACACTGGTGATCCATATGTGGTCTGTGAAAAGAACACGCATGCAATGACATTGGTGGATCCATATGTGGTATGTGAAAAGAACACACATGCAATGGCACTAGTGGATCCATAAGTGGTCTGTAAAAAGAACACACATGCAATGACACTGGTGGATCCATATGTGGTCTGTGAAAAGAACACGCATGCAATGAACTCTGGTGGATCCATGTGGGGTCTATGAAAAGGACACGCATGCAATGACACTGGTGGATCCATATGTGGTCTGTGAAAAGAACACACATGAAATGACTCTATCTATGGTTAATGAAAAGAACACACATTCAATGACACTGGTGGATCCATATGTGGTCTGTGAAAAGATCACACATGCAATGAACTCTGGTGGTTCTATATGTGGTATGTGAAAAGAACACACATATAATCACACTGGTGGATCCATATGTGGTCTGTGAAAAGAACACACATGAAATGACACTGGTGGTTCCAAATGTGGTCTGTGAAAAGAACAGACATGCAATGATACTGGTGGATCCATATGTGGTTTGTGAAAAGAACACACATGCAATGACACTGGTGGATCCATATGTGGTCTATGAAAAGAACACACGTGCAATGACACTGGTGGATCCAAATATGGTCTGTGAAAAGAACACACATGCAATGACACTGGTTGATCCATATGTGGTCTGTGAAAAGAACACACATGAAATAACACTGGTGATCCATATGTGGTCTGTGATAAGAACACACATGTAATGACATTGGTCGATCCATATGTGGTCTGTGAAAAGAACACACATGCAATGGCACTGGTGGATCCATATGTGGTCTATAAAAAGAACACACATGCAATCACACTAGTGGATCCATATATGGTCTATGAAAAGAACACACATGCAATGAACTCTGGTGGATCCATGTGGGGTCTGTGAAAAGGACACACATGCAATGGCATTGGTGGATCCATATGTGGTCTGTGAAAAGAACACACATGCAATGACAATGGTGGTTCCACATGTGGTCTGTGAAAAGAACACACATGCAATGAACTCTGGTGGATCCATGTGGGGTCTATGAAAAGGACACACATGCAATGACACTGGTGGATCCATATGTGGTCTGTGAAAAGAACACACATGAAATGACTCTATCTGTGGTTAATGAAAAGAACACACATTCAATGACACTGGTGGATCCATATGTGGTCTGTGAAAAGAACACACATGCAATGAACTCTGGTGGTTCTATATGTGGTATGTGAAAAGAACACACATATAATCACACTGGTGGATCCATATGTGGTCTGTGAAAAGAACACAGATGAAATGACACTGGTGGTTCCAAATGTGGTCTGTGAAAAGAACACACATGCAATGATACTGGTGGATCCATATGTGGTTTGTGAAAAGAACACACATGCAATGACACTGGTGGATCCATATGTGGTCTATGAAAAGAACACACGTGCAATGACACTGGTGGATCCAAATATGGTCTGTGAAAAGAACACACATGCAATGACACTGGTTGATCCATATGTGGTCTATGATAAGAACACACATGTGATGACATTGGTCGATCCATATGTGGTCTGTGAAAAGAACACACATGCAATGGCACTGGTGGATCCATATGTGGTCTATAAAAAGAACACACATGCAATCACACTAGTGGATCCATATAGGGTCTATGAAAAGAACACACATGCAATGAACTCTGGTGGATCCATGTGGGGTCTGTGAAAAGGACACACATGCAATGGCATTGGTGGATCCATATGTGGTCTGTGAAAAGAGCACACATGCAATGACAATGGTGGTTCCACATGTGGTCTGTGAAAAGAACACACATGCAATGACAATGGTGGATCCATATGCGGTTTGTGAAAAGAACACACATGCAATGACACTGGTTGATCCATATGTGGTCTGTGAAAAGAACACACATGAAATAACACTGGTGATCCATATGTGGTCTGTGAAAAGAACACGCATGCAATGACATTGGTGGATCCATATGTGGTATGTGAAAAGAACACACATGCAATGGCACTAGTGGATCCATAAGTGGTCTTTAAAAAGAACACACATGCAATGACACTGGTGGATCCATATGTGGTCTGTGAAAAGAACACACATGCAATGAACTCTGGTGGATCCATGTGGGGTCTATGAAAAGGACACACATGCAATGACACTGGTGGATCCATATGTGGTCTGTGAAAAGAACACACATGAAATGACTCTATCTGTGGTTAATGAAAAGAACACACATTCAATAACACTGGTGGATCCATATGTGGTCTGTGAAAAGAACACACATGCAATGAACTCTGGTGGTTCTATATGTGGTATGTGAAAAGAACACACATATAATCACACTGGTGGATCCATATGTGGTCTGTGAAAAGAACACACATGAAATGACACTGGTGGTTCCAAATGTGGACTGTGAAAAGAACACACATGCAATGATACTGGTGGATCCATATGTGGTTTGTGAAAAGAACACACATGCAATGACACTGGTGGATCCATATGTGGTTTGTGAAAAGAACACACATGCAATGACAATGGTGGATCCATATGTAGTTTGTGAAAAGAAGACACATGCAATCACACTAGTTGATCCATATGTGGTCTGTGAAAAGAACACACATGAAAGGACACTGGGGGATCCATATGTGGTCTGTGAAAAGAACACACATGCAATGAAACTGGTGGATCCATATGTGGTCTATGAAAAGAACACACATGCAATGACACTGGTGGATCCAAATGTGGTCTGTGAAAAGAACACACATGCAATGACACTGGTTGATCCATATGTGGTCTGTGAAAAGAACACACATGTAATGACATTGGTGGATCCATATGTGGTCTGTGAAAAGAACACACATGCAATGGCACTGGTGGATCCATATGTGGTTTATAAAAAGAACACACATGCAATGACACTGGTGGATCCTTAATGAACTCTGGTGGATCCATGTGGGGTCTGTGAAAAGGACACACATGCAATGACACTGGTGGATCCATATGTGGTATGTGAAAAGAACAAACATGAAATGAATCTAGTTGTGGTTAATGAAAAGAACACACATGCAATGACACTGGTGGATCCATATGTTGTATGTTAAAAGAACACACATGCAATGAACTCTGGTGGTTCCATATGTGGTATGTGAAAAGAACACACATGCAATCACACTGGTGGATCCATATGTGGTTTGTGAAAAGAACACACATGAAATGTCACTGGTGGTTCCAAATGTGGTCTGTGAAAATAACACACATGCAATGACACTGGTGGATCCATATGTGGTCTGTGAAAAGAACACACATGCAATGACACTGGTGGATCCATATGTGGCCTGTGAAAGAACTCAAATGAAATGACACTTGTGGATCCATATGTGGTCTGTGAAAACAACACACATGCAATGCCAATGGTGGTTCCATATGTGGTCTTTGAAAAGAACACACATGCAATGACAATGGTGGATCCATATATGGTTTGTGAAAATACGAACATGCAATGACACTGGTTGATCCATATGTGGTCTGTGAAAAGAACTCACATGCAATGACAGTAGTGGATCCATATGTGGCCTGTGAAAGAACACACATGAAATGACACTTGTGGATCCATATGTGGTCTATGAAAAGAACACACATGCAATGACAATGCTGGTTCCATATGTGGTCTGTGAAAAGAACACACATGCAATGACAATGGTGGATCCATATGTGGTTTGTGAAAAGAACACACATGCAATGACAATGGTGGATCCATATGTGGTGTGTGAAAAGAACACACATGCATTGACACTGGTTGATCCATATGTGGTCTGTGAAAAGAACACACATGAAATGACACTGGTGGATCCATATGTGGTCTGTGAAAAGAACACACATGCAATGACACTGGTGGATCCATATGTGGTCTATGAAAAGAACAGACATGCAATGACACTAGTGGATCCAAATGTGGTCTATGAAAAGAACACACATGCAATGACACTGGTTGATCCATATGTGGTCTGTGAAAAGAACACACATGAAATAACACTGGTGATCCATATGTGGTCTGTGAAAAGAACACACATGTAATGACATTGGTGGATCCATATGTGGTCTATGAAAAGAACACACATGCAATGGCACTGGTGGATCTATATGTGGTCTATAAAAAGAACACACATGCAATGACACTGGTGGATCCATATGTGG
The DNA here is from genome assembly GCA_916181665.1 of Avena sativa. Classification (NCBI taxonomy): domain Eukaryota; kingdom Viridiplantae; phylum Streptophyta; class Magnoliopsida; order Poales; family Poaceae; genus Avena; species Avena sativa. Next base: position 619,449,650 of record OV702289.1, read on the forward strand.
TCTGTGAAAAGAACACACATGCAATGAACTCTGGTGGATCCATGTGGGGTCTGTGAAAAGGACACACATGCAATGACACTGGTGGATCCATATGTGGTATGCGAAAAGAACACACATGAAATGAATCTAGTTGTGGTTAATGAAAAGAACACACATGCAATGACACTGGTGGATCCATATGTTGTATGTTAAAAGAACACACATGCAATGAACTCTGGTAGTTCCATATGTGGTATGTGAAAAGAACACACATATAATCACACTGGTGTTTCCATATGTGGTCTATGAAAAGAACACACATGAAATGTCACTTGTGGTTCCAAATGTGGTCTGTGAAAATAACACACATGCAATGACACTGGTGGATCCATATGTGGTCTGTGAAAAGAACACACATGCGATGACACTGGTGGATCCATATGTGGCCTGTGAAAGAACTCACATGAAATGACACTTGTGGATCCATATGTGGTCTGTGAAAACAACACACATGCAATGACAATGCTGGTTCCATATGTGGTCTTTGAAAAGAACACACATGCAATCACACTAGTGGATCCATATGTGGTTTGTGAAAAGAACACACATGAAATGTCACTTGTGGTTCTAAATGTGGTCTGTGAAAATAACACACATGCAATGACACTGGTGGATCCATATGTGGTCTGTGAAAAGAACACACATGCAATGACACTGGTGGATCCATATGTGGCCTGTGAAAGAACTCACATGAAATGACACTTGTGGATCCATATGTGGTCTGTGAAAACAACACACATGCAATGACAATGCTGGTTCCATATGTGGTCTTTGAAAAGAACACACATGCAATGACAATGGTGGATCCATATGTGGTTTGTGAAAATAACACACATGCAATGACACTGGTTTATCCATATGTGGTCTGTGAAAAGAACAGACATGAAATGACACTGGTGGATCCATATGTGGTCTGTGAAAAGAACACACATGCAATGACACTGGTGGATCCATATGTGGTCTGTGAAAAGAACACACATCCAATGACACTGGTGGATCCAAATGTGGTATGTGAGAAGAACACACATGCAATGACACTGGATGATCCATATGTGGTCTGTGAAAAGAACACACATGAAATAACACTGGTGATCCATATGTGGTCTGTGAAAAGAACACACATGCAATGACATTGGTGGATCCATATGTGGCCTGTGAAAAGAACACACATGCAATGGCACTGGTGGATCCATATGTGGTCTGTAAAAAAGAACACACATGCAATGACACTGGTGGATCCATATGTGGCCTGTGAAAGAACTCAAATGAAATGACACTTGTGGATCCATATGTGGTCTGTGAAAACAACACACATGCAATGACAATGCTGGTTCCATATGTGGTCTTTGAAAAGAACACACATGCAATGACAATGGTGGATCCATATGTGGTGTGTGAAAAGAACACACATGCAATGACACTAGTTGATCCATATGTGGTCTGTGAAAAGAACACACATGAAATGACACTGGTGGATCCATATGTGGTATGTGAAAAGAACACACATGCAATGACACTGGTGGATCCATATGTAGTCTATGAAAAGAACACACGTGGAATGACACTGGTGGATCCAAATGTGGTCTGTGAAAAGAACACACATGCAATGACACTGGTTGATCCATATGTGGTCTGTGAAAAGAACACACATGAAATAACACTGGTGATCCATATGTGGTCTGTGAAAAGAACACACATGTAATGACATTGGTCGATCCATATGTGGTCTGTGAAAAGAACACACATGCAATGGCACTGGTGGATCCATATGTGGTCTATAAAAAGAACACACATGCAATCACACTAGTGGATCCATATATGGTCTGTGAAAGGAACACACATGCAATGAACTCTGGTGGATCCATGTGGGGTCTGTGAAAAGGACACACATGCAATGACATTGGTGGATCCATATGTGGTCTGTGAAAAGAACACACATGCAATGACAATGGTGGTTCCACATGTGGTCTGCGAAAAGAACACACATGCAATGACAATGGTGGATCCATATGTGGTTTGTGAAAAGAACACACATGCAATGACACTGGTTGATCCATATGTGGTCTGTGAAAAGAACACACATGCAATGACACTGGTTGATCCATATGTGGTCTGTGAAAAGAACACACATGCAATGACATTGGTGGATCCATATGTGGTATGTGAAAAGAACACACATGCAATGGCACTAGTGGATCCATAAGTGGTCTGTAAAAAGAACACACATGCAATGACACTGGTGGATCCATATGTGGTCTGTGAAAAGAACACACATGCAATGAACTCTGGTGGATCCATGTGGGGTCTATGAAAAGGACACACATGCAATGACACTGGTGGATCCATATGTGGTCTGTGAAAAGAACACACATGAAATGACTCTATCTGTGGTTAATGAAAAGAACACACATTCAATGATACTGGTGGATCCATATGTGGTCTGTGAAAAGAACACACATGCTATGAACTCTGGTGGTTCTATATGTGGTATGTGAAAAGAACACACATATAATCACACTGGTGGATCCATATGTGGTCTGTGAAAAGAACACACATGAAATGACACTGGTGGTTCCAAATATGGTCTGTGAAAAGAACACACATGCAATGATACTGGTGGATCCATATGTGGCTTGTGAAAAGAACACACATGCAATGACACTGGTGGATCCATATGTGGTTTGTGAAAAGAACACACATGCAATGACAATGGTGGATCCATATGTAGTTTGTGAAAAGAAGACACATGCAATCACACTAGTTGATCCATATGTGGTCTGTGAAAAGAACACACATGAAATGACACTGGTGGATTCATATGTGGTCTGTGAAAAGAACACACATGCAATGACACTGGTGGATCCATATGTGGTCTATGAAAAGAACACACATGCAATGACACTGGTGGATCCATATGTGGTCTGTGAAAAGAACACACATGCAATGAACTCTGGTGGATCCATGTGGGGTCTGTGAAAAGGACACACATGCAATGACACTGGTGGATCCATATGTGGTATGCGAAAAGAACACACATGAAATGAATCTAGTTGTGGTTAATGAAAAGAACACACATGCAATGACACTGGTGGATCCATATGTTGTATGTTAAAAGAACACACATGCAATGAACTCTGGTAGTTCCATATGTGGTATGTGAAAAGAACACACATATATTCACACTGGTGTTTCCATATGTGGTCTATGAAAAGAACACACATGAAATGTCACTTGTGGTTCCAAATGTGGTCTGTGAAAATAACACACATGCAATGACACTGGCGGATCCATATGTGGTCTGTGAAAAGAACACAAAAGCAATGACAATGGTGGTTCCATATGTGGTTTGTGAAAAGAACACATGCAATGACAATGGTGGATCCATATGTGGTTTGTGAAAAGAATACACATGCAATGACACTGGTTGATCCATATGTCGTCTATGAAAAGAACACACATGAAATGACACTGGTGGATCCATATGTGGTCTGTGAAAAGAACACACATGCAATGACACTGGTGGATCCATATGTGGTCTGTGAAAAGAACACACATGCAATGACACTGGTGGATCCACATGTGGTCTGTGAAAATAACACACATGCAATGACACTGGTGGACCATATGTGGTCTATGAAAAGAACACACATGCAATGACACTCGTGGATCCAAATGTGGTCTGTGAAAAGAACACACATGCAATGACACTGGTTGATCCATATGTGGTCTGTGAAAAGAACACACATGTAATGACATTGGTGGATCCATATGTGGTCTGTGAAAAGAACACACATGCAATGGCACTGGTGGATCCATATGTGGTCTATAAAAAGAACACACATGCAATGACACTGGTGGATCCTTATGTGGTCTGTGAAAAGAACACACATGCAATGAACTCTGGTGGATCCATGTGGGGTCTGTGAAAAGGACACACATGCAATGACACTGGTGGATCCATATGTGGTATGTGAAAAGAACACACATGAAATGAATCTAGTTGTGGTTAATGAAAACAACACACATGCAATGACACTGGTGGATCCATATGTTGTATGTTAAAAGAACACACATGCAATGAACTCTGGTGGTTCCATATGTGGTATGTGAAAAGAACACACATGCAATCACACTGGTGGATCCATATGTGGTTTGCGAAAAGAACACACATGAAATGTCACTGGTGGTTCCAAATGTGGTCTGTGAAAATAACACACATGCAATGACACTGGTGGATCCATATGTGGTCTGTGAAAAGAACACACATGCAATGACACTGGTGGATCCATATGTGGCCTGTGAAAGAACTCAAATGAAATGACACTTGTGGATCCATATGTGGTCTGTGAAAACAACACACATGCAATGACAATGCTGGTTCCATATGTGGTCTTTGAAAAGAACACACATGCAATGACAATGGTGGATCCATATGTGGTTTGTGAAAATACGAACATGCAATGACACTGGTTGATCCATATGTGGTCTGTGAAAAGAACACACATGCAATGACAGTGGTGGATCCATATGTGGCCTGTGAAAGAACACACATGAAATGACACTTGTGGATCCATATGTGGTCTATGAAAAGAACACACATGCAATGACAATGCTGGTTCCATATGTGGTCTGTGAAAAGAACACACATGCAATGACAATGGTGGATCCATATGTGGTTTGTGAAAAGAACACACATGCAATGACAATGGTGGATCCATATGTGGTGTGTGAAAAGAACACACATGCAATGACACTGGTTGATCCATATGTGGTCTGTGAAAAGAACACACATGAAATGACACTGGTGGATCCATATGTGGTCTGTGAAAAGAACACACATGCAATGACACTGGTGGATCCATATGTGGTCTATGAAAAGAACGCACATGCAATGACACTAGTGGATCCAAATGTGGTCTGTGAAAAGAACACACATGCAATGAAACTGGTTGATCCATATGTGGTCTGTGAAAAGAACACACATGAAATAACACTGGTGATCCATATGTGGTCTGTGAAAAGAACACACATGTAATGACATTGGTGGATCCATATGTGGTCTATGAAAAGAACACACATGCAATGGCACTGGTGGATCCATATGTGGTCTATAAAAAGAACACACATGCAATGACACTGGTGGATCCATATGTGGTCTGTGAAAAGAACACACATGCAATGATCTCTGGTGGATCCATGTGGGGTCTGTGAAAAGGACACACATGCAATGACACTGGTGGATCCATATGTGGTATGCGAAAAGAACACACATGAAATGAATCTAGTTGTGGTTAATGAAAATAACACACATGCAATGACACTGGTGGATCCATATGTTGTATGTTAAAAGAACACACACGCAATGAACTCTGGTAGTTCCATATGTGGTATGTGAAAAGAACACACATATAATCACACTGGTGTTTCCATATGTGGTCTATGAAAAGAACACACATGAAATGTCACTTGTGGTTCCAAATGTGGTCTGTGAAAATAACACACATGCAATGACACTGGTGGATCCATATGTGGTCTGTGAAAAGAACACACATGCAATGACACTGGTGGATCCATATGTGGCCTGTGAAAGAACTCACATGAAATGACACTTGTGGATCCATATGTGGTCTGTGAAAACAACACACATGCAATGACAATGCTGGTTCCATATGTGGTCTTTGAAAAGAACACACATGCAATCACACTGGTGGATCCATATGTGGTTTGTGAAAAGAACACACATGAAATGTCACTTGTGGTTCCAAATGTGGTCTGTGAAAATAACACACATGCAATGACACTGGTGGATCCATATGTGGTCTGTGAAAAGAACACACATGCAATGACACTGGTGGATCCATATGTGGCCTGTGAAAGAACTCACATGAAATGACACTTGTGGATCCATATGTGGTCTGTGAAAACAACACACATGCAATGACAATGCTGGTTCCATATGTGGTCTTTGAAGAGAACACACATGCAATGACAATGGTGGATCCATATGTGGTTTGTGAAAATAACACACATGCAATGACACTGGTTGATCCATATGTGGTCTGTGAAAAGAACAGACATGAAATGACACTGGTGGATCCATATGTGGTCTGTGAAAAGAACACACATGCAATGACACTGGTGGATCCATATGTGGTCTGTGAAAAGAACACACATCCAATGACACTGGTGGATCCAAATGTGGTCTGTGAGAAGAACACACATGCAATGACACTGGATGATCCATATGTGGTCTGTGAAAAGAACACACATGAAATAACACTGGTGATCCATATGTGGTCTGTGAAAAGAACACACATGCAATGACATTGGTGGATCCATATGTGGCCTGTGAAAAGAACACACATGCAATGGCACTGGTGGATCCATATGTGGTCTGTAAAAAAGAACACACATGCAATGACACTGGTGGATCCATATGTGGTCTATGAAAAGAACACACATGCAATGAACTCTGGTGGATCCAAGTGGGGTCTATGAAAAGGACACACATGCAATGACACTGGTGGATCCATATGTGGTATGTGAAAAGAACACACATGAAATGAGTCTAGATGTGGTTAATGAAAAGAACACACATGCAATCACACTGGTGGATCCATATGTGGTTTGTGAAAAGAACACACAAGAAATGTCACTTGTGGTTCCAAATGTGGTCTGTGAAAATAACACACATGCAATGACACTGGTGGATCCATATGTGGTCTGTGAAAAGAACACACATGCAATGACACTGGTGGATCCATATGTGGCCTGTGAAAGAACTCACATGAAATGACACTTGTGGATCCATATGTGGTCTGTGAAAACAACACACATGCAATGACAATGCTGGTTCCATATGTGGTCTTTGAAAAGAACACACATGCAATGACAATGGTGGATCCATATGTGGTTTGTGAAAATAACACACATGCAATGACACTGGTTGATCCATATGTGGTCTGTGAAAAGAACAGACATGAAATGACACTGGTGGATCCATATGTGGTATGTGAAAAGAACACACATGCAATGACACTGGTGGATCCATATGTGGTCTGTGAAAAGAACACACATCCAATGACACTGGTGGATCCAAATGTGGTCTGTGAGAAGAACACACATGCAATGACACTGGATGATCCATATGTGGTCTGTGAAAAGAACACACATGAAATAACACTGGTGATCCATATGTGGTCTGTGAAAAGAACACACATGCAATGACATTGGTGGATCCATATGTGGCCTGTGAAAAGAACACACATGCAATGGCACTGGTGGATCCATATGTGGTCTGTAAAAAAGAACACACATGCAATGACACTGGTGGATCCATATGTGGTCTATGAAAAGAACACACATGCAATGAACTCTGGTGGATCCATGTGGGGTCTATGAAAAGGACACACATGCAATGACACTAGTGGATCCATATGTTTTATGTGAAAAGAACACACATGAAATGAGTCTAGATGTGGTTAATGAAAAGAACACACATGCAATGACACTGGTGGACCCATATGTGGTCTGTGAAAAGAACACACATGCAATGAACTCTGGTGGTTCCATATGTGGTACGTGAAAAGAACACACATGCAATCACACTTGTGGATCCATATGTGGTCTGTGAAAAGAACACACATGCAATGACACTGGTGGATCCATATGTGGTCTGTGAAAAGAACACACATGCAATGACAGTGGTGGATCCATATGTGGCATGTGAAAGAACACACATGAAATGACACTTGTGGATCCATATGTGGTCTGTGAAAAGAACACACATGCAATGGCAATGCTGGTTCCATATGTAGTCTGTGAAAAGAACACACATGCAATGACAATGGTGGATCCATATGTGGTGTGTGAAAAGAACACACATGCAATGACATTGGCTGATCCATATGTGGTCTGTGAAAAGAACACACATGAAATGACACTGGTGGATCCATATGTGGTATGTGAAAAGAACACACATGCAATGACACTGGTGGATCCATATGTGGTCTATGAAAAGAACACACGTGCAATGACACTGGTGGATCCAAATGTGGTCTGTGAAAAGAACACACATGCAATGACTCTGGTTGATCCATGTGTGGTCTGTGAAAAGAACACACATGAAATAACACTGGTGATCCATATGTGGTCTGTGAAAAGAACACACATGTAATGACATTGGTCGATCCATATGTGGTCTGTGAAAAGAACACACATGCAATGGCACTGGTGGATCCATATGTGGTCTATAAAAAGAACACACAGGCAATCACACTGGTGGATCCATATATGGTCTATGAAAAGAACACACATGCAATGACAATGGTGGATCCATGTAACACCCTCAGAATCGGCCCTATGCAAGTTTTAGCGAAACCCGCCAAACCCGCATAGAAACGATTCGAAGGTGCCCACCAGGCACTTTCGTTTGGGTGGAAAACGAAGTAATAACATTACACAACAGTCCTCGATGGGACCCACAGAACAGATATATACAACACGACTCCATGAGTCAAGAATACAGATATAACATACAAAGATCCAAATCACCTTGAAAATGATAGAGCGTCCGACTACGGACAAGATGCAAATGGGGCTAAGAGCCCTGAAGAATAACCAATGGCGTCCATAACCCTGCCCAGGCCAAGCCGGAAGGGTAACCCTGCTAACGACGTCGATCCCCAAAACCTGCTTAAACAAAAAGGGGTGCCGACAAAGGGCAAAGGAAAAAGGAGAGAGCGGTCAGTACTGAGGCCAGTACACGGCGAGACTAGAATTCGGCGGTCCTCGCCTACATAGGTATGGTGGACTGAAGCGGCAGCGGCAGCATGCACTAAACAACCTATAGAGACTCGATGTCACTGACGGCTATCAGGGAGGGGTAAGAAAGACCTATCCGGAACCAGCCTGATACTAACACCAAACAATCCCCTCCTGGTATTCCCCCTCGAGACCAAACGAGGAAGTCAACCGAGGAACTCACACAGTTGGTAGTTTTATTTATACAGTTATCGTTGCAGCAATTACTAGTCAGGTTTAGATAATCATCCTGATAAAATAAGCAGTGGGCACTTTTAGTTGACCATTCCGTGATAGTTGCAACACTTACTAGTCAGATGCAATTAGCATGAGATAACCCCAAAATCCAGCAGTTGTTGGTACTTTTACTTAGCCATTCCGTTGTAGTGAAGCTGATTACTAGTCATATCGGATACAAGTCAAATTATAACAGTAAACTTTAGTTATAGTTGTCTATGATCAAGCACTGTGCTCCAAGTCGTCCATAACCGCGGACACGGCTTCTCGAAAAGATTTAACCCTGCAGGGGTGCACCAAAGTATCCACAAGCACTTCGACCCTTTTGCCAGATCAGTTAACATACACCCATCGGTATGTCGGCGGGGCCTAAGTCATGACGTTCCCAGACCCAGAGCAAGCACGGGGGGCCACCCCACTAAGTCTACCCGCAACGAAGTCGGCCGGTCTCCGAGACGGACTCAGGGTTTGCGTCAGTGGCTGTAAACGACAGTGAATCCCAAAACTGGGACTGTCGATACCGCGAAAACACTCCGCTTCCTAAACAGTACAGCGTGCTCCTCACACAATCGTAAATAAAGCAGTAAAGCATGGCATAAGTACAGGATAGTAAATAAAACCTCAAACTAGTTTGTGGCCCCCAGTATAATACTTTGAAATCAGGTAATAATCAATGGGGGGCCCATATCTCCCCACCTATGGTTAGCGCGCTCGATCTCGGAACAGGTGTCAAGAACTCGGGGTCCTACGGGACACAAGTGGGCGGTCGGAAACCAACATTATCTATCACCCATCGATGCCTCTGCTTACTTACTTCAGTTTTAGTTGTTATACAGTAATTAAAGGGAACGAAAAGTAAAGCCATGATCATATCCAACATCAACATGCGGCAATACACCAACAACTGTGGCACTTGACGACACGCAACAGCACTTGAGCAAGCGACTACGACGCGCAAGTCCAACTATCTACCAAACAACAGGTAATAGGATGTGTCCAAGGCAATATAAGGCTGCGAGGGATATCACGGGTACGAAAACTAGAGCATCGCAACTCAGATAGCAATAGATCAACAGGAGGGAATAAATACTATAAAAGTAAGATAGGTAGAAAGGGGGAGATGCTCGCCTGAAAACAGTGTCGAAGGTTCAACCGAAGATCGGGGCGAAGCTCACATCAACTCAACGGCCCAATCCGCGAAGAAGCAAAACACTAGAATAAACACCGGATGCAATATTTAATACTACGGCAAAGATCGGGCATGATGCATGTATGATGTATGACATGGCAAGGGTGCGATGCAATTAGATCATATTAAGCGGAACCGGGGTCCCGACATTTAAATATATGGTTCAAGTTGTTTAGGTACCCCGCAATTCAAATGTTGTTTTAACAAGGCAAGATATGACAACGGTTCGATGCACAAATTTAAATGAGGCCGATATAAGGCTAGATTTGCCCGCATATGGGCCCCATATTTAATTATTAGGTGAATCGGCATAAGGCCCCCAAACCACATGACAAGCATGCATGCAAGAACAATTTAATATGCAACAAGTTGTTATATAGCATTTATAAAATAGGGCTCGGAGAAAGGTTCACACATTAGGGTTCGGCAGATCTTGGGGTTCCGGGGTTCGGGGTTCGGTCTCAGGGTTCAGGGTTCGACGGAAAACGTTCTCGGATAGCGGAGTGGATCTTGGTGTTCCGGGAGGAAGTACTTGGTCTGGCGTCGGGGCATCGGATTCGCCCCGGTTGGTGTCGATCTTGTCGGCCCCGCGTAGTTGATCTGGGTGTTTCCGGATGATCTTGCCGACTCCATACGAAGGCCTTGGCGCTCTAGATCGGTCTTCAGGGTCTCGGCCATCGGATCCTTGAAGGAGGTCATGGCGTCCGCGAGGCGATCTTGGCGTTCACCGAGAGGGATTCGACAGGGTTCGGGTCTTCGGACGCCGCGAGGAAGATCTTGAGGTACCGGCGGGTTCGTTGTCGGATCGGTCTTCGGAGGCTCGGAATCTCGACGCCTAGGTTCCGTGAAGTTCTGGGATAAGTTTGTCGATGGTCCTGCTTGTGCTTCCAGTTGTCGATCTTGTCGCATGGCCACTGAAGCGCAAAACCACGTTGACACTTGCGGCCATTGACACGGGCAGGGGTGCACGATGCAGAGGACGGCCGGCGGCGGTGTCATCCATCCCAGGCGGCGGAGCGGAGATGCTCGCGGGGGTCGAGCCCGGCGGCGGAAGAGACGGCCGACGCTGCAGGAGGATCTCGGGGGCGCGGGGCGCTGACGGGGCGGCGCAGGGGGCCTGGCGGCGCGGCCCGAGAGGAGGCGGCTAGCGAGGCCGGCCGGAGGGGATGGAGGCGAGGCCGCGGCCTGCGGGCGCCGGCGGCGGGCGAGCTTGGCGACAGCAGGGCTGGTGGCGGGCTCGGCGGCTCGCCGGAGGGCGAGGAGGGAGGGGCATACGGACGAGGTCGCAGAGCCGCGGGGAGGGGCGAGGCCGGCGAGGAGAGATCGGGGAAGGCCGGCAGACGCGGAGGGGAGACGCGGCGGAGCGAGCGCGGTGAGGAGAGGAGGGGGACGGCGTCGGGGTCGCCGGCGAGGGGGCGGTCCGGCGCCGGAGAGGGAGGAGGCGGGCGCGCGTGAGGCAGAGGGAGGGAGCGCGTCGGGGGCGGCTGCGGCTAGAGGAGGGATAAGGTGGGGGAGGGAGAGAGGTGGGCCGCGCGGGGCCTGGGGTGGTGGGGTCGGGCGTGGGGCCAGGTGGGGCTAGGGGAGCGGGTCCAGGGGGTGGTTGACCAGGGGTGGGTCAGTTTGCGAGGGAGTGGGGGCTGTGGGGTGGGGTCCAGGTGTCGGTGAGGGAGAGAGAGAGAGGGTAGGGAGGCTGCGGGTGAGAGAGGGAGAGGGGAGGGACTGGTGGATTGATGAGGTGGCGGGGTGGGTAGGAAATTGGGTGAGGGGTGAGGTGGCGAGTTATGAGTGGTGGGTAGGATAGGTTTGGGTGGTTTAGGATTTAGAGTCTAGGTTTTATAATATGTGTTTGTTTGGTTTTGTTTATTTTAAAACAAGGCCACTTTGCAATTAGTTTTTAGGGACATAAAATATCCGATACGATCGGGGTTTTGCATTTGAAATAAAGAGGGGTATTTGTACAAAGCAAAACTAGGTTTTTCGAAATAGTTCAGACAAACAATGCATGATGATGACGATGCAATGCACAAAAACAACGCGATTTTCTAGTAGTGGTTTTGCGGGATGCCACAATCCATATGTGGTTTGTGAAAAGAACACACATGCAATGACACTGGTTGATCCATATGTGGTCTATGAAAAGAACACATATGAAATAACACTGGTGATCCATATGTGGTCTGTGAAAAGAACACGCATGCAATGACATTGGTGGATCCATATGTGTTATGTGAAAAGAACACACATGCAATGGCACTAGTGGATCCATAAGTGGTCTGTAAAAAGAACACACATGCAATGACACTGGTGGATCCATATGTGGTCTGTGAAAAGAACACACATGCAATGAACTCTGGTGGATCCATGTGGGGTCTATGAAAAGGACACATATGCAATGACACTGGTGGATCCATATGTGGTCTGTGAAAAGAACACACATGAAATGACTCTATCCGTGGTTAATGAAAAGAACACACATTCAATGACACTGGTGGATCCATATGTGGTCTGTGCAAAGAACACACATGCAATGAACTCTGGTGGTTCTATATGTGGTATGTGAAAAGAACACACATGTAATCACACTGGTGGATCCATATGTGGTCTGTGAAAAGAACACACATGAAATGACACTGGTGGTTCCAAATGTGGTCTGTGAAAAGAACACACATGCAATGATACTGGTGGATCCATATGTGGTTTGTGAAAAGAACACACATGCAATGACACTGATGGATCCATATGTGGTTTGTGAAAAGAACACACATGCAATGACAGTGGTGGATCCATATGTGGCCTGTGAAAGAACACACATGAAATGACACTTGTGGATCCATATGTGGTCTATGAAAAGAACACACATGCAAGGACAATGCTGGTTCCATATGTGGTCTGTGAAAAGAACACACACACAATGACAATGGTGGATCCATATGTAGTTTGTGAAAAGAAGACACATGCAATCACACTAGTTGATCCATATGTGGTCTGTGAAAAGAACACACATGAAATGACACTGGTGGATCCATATGTGGTCTGTGAAAAGAACACACATGCAATGACACTGGTGGATCCATATGTGGTCTATGAAAAGAACACACATGCAATGACACTGGTGGATCCAAATGTGGTCTGTGAAAAGAACACACATGCAATGACACTGGTTGATCCATATGTGGTCTGTGAAAAGAACACACATGTAATGACATTGGTGGATCCATATGTGGTCTGTGAAAAGAACACACATGCAATGGCACTGGTGGATCCATATGTGGTCTATAAAAAGAACACACATGCAATGACACTGGTGGATCCATATGTGGTCTGTGAAAAGAATAGACATGCAATGAACTCTGGTGGATCCATGTGGGGTCTGTGAAAAGGACACACATGCAATGACACTGGTGGATCCATATGTGGTATGTGAAAAGAACATAGATGAAATGAATCTAGTTGTGGTTAATGAAAAGAACACACAGGCAATGACACTGGTGGATCCATATGTTGTATGTTAAAAGAACACACATGCAATGAACTCTGGTGGTTCCATATGTGGTATGTGAAAAGAACACACATGCAATCACACTGGTGGATCCATATGTGGTTTGTGAAAAGAACACACATGAAATGTCACTGGTGGTTCCAAATGTGGTCTGTGAAAATAACACACATGCAATGACACTGGTGGATCCATATGTGGTCTTTGAAAAGAACACACATGCAATGACACTGGTGGATCCATATGTGGCCTGTGAAAGAACTCAAATGAAATGACACTTGTGGATACATATGTGGTCTGTGAAAACAACACACATGCAATGACAATGCTGGTTCCATATGTGGTCTTTGAAAAGAACACACATGCAATGACAATGGTGGATCCATATGTGGTTTGTGAAAATACGAACATGCAATGACACTGGTTGATCCATATGTGGTCTGTGAAAAGAAAACACATGCAATGACAGTGGTGCATCCATATGTGGCCTGTGAAAGAACACACATGAAATGACACTTGTGGATCCATATGTGGTCTATGAAAAGAACACACATGCAATGACAATGCTGGTTCCATATGTGCAGGGGCGGACCCACCATAGGGGCGAGCAGGGGCGGCCGCCCCAGGTCTCCCGGCGCAGAGGAAGGTACCCCCTGTCTCATTCCCTCTATTTTCTGTCCAAGAAGTAGCGACATGAACGTACAGGAAGCTGGTTTCTTATTTTTTGTCGAAGGGGTATGTAGAGGAGGAAGAAGCTAAGTTGGGCCAAGGCTCTATTGGGCTTAAGTGACATAGAAAAGCCTCACTTATTACTTTTTCAGCTGGCCATACGATCAGGTAGAGCTCTCAGAAACAAACCGATCGGTTCGATCAGCCCCGACGTCGTCGTTCCCAATTCCCAAATTATTGCATCTTAATTCCTAAATCCCTAGCGCTCCTAAGGCCCCGGCCAGACTGGACTTGGCCGCTGCTGCCGATCAGTGCCGCCGCAATTTCGTCCATGGATGCGGACGCGGAGAACCTGGAAGAGGAGGCATACTTGATCGCGCTGCAGCTAGAGGAAGAGGAAGAAGAGGCAGCGGCAGCAGCTGCGGCATCGACGCCGGTGATGACAGGAGATGGTGCAGGCGAAATCAATCGCAAGCGGGCACGCGATGACAATAACAACCAACATCAGGTATTCTTCCTTGTGTGCAATACTGCTTGTGTATGAGCTTGTGGCGATTCACTTCTGTATGTTCACAAAGCACTCAATTTTGTAGGAAATTCCACAAATAGTTCCAGCTGTATTTAATCTAGCTGATGTGATTGCTGACCCGGGTACCCGGAGGCAAATTGAAGATTATTCTACCCCAGAAATTAGAGATGAAATGAGGAGGGCGTATTTGTCAAAAGGTCCATGTCGTTTGGCCGGTCCATGTGGTTTGTGAAAAGAACATACATGCAATGACAATGGTGGATCCATATGTGGTATGTGAAAAGAACACACATGCAATCACACTGGTGGATCCATATGTGGTTTGTGAAAAGAACACACATGAAATGTCACTGGTGGTTCCAAATGTGGTCTGTGAAAATAACACACATGCAATGACACTGGTGGATCCATATGTGGTCTTTGAAAAGAACACACATGCAATGACACTGGTGGATCCATATGTGGCCTGTGAAAGAACTCAAATGAAATGACACTTGTGGATACATATGTGGTCTGTGAAAACAACACACATGCAATGACAATGCTGGTTCCATATGTGGTCTTTGAAAAGAACACACATGCAATGACAATGGTGGATCCATATGTGGTTTGTGAAAAGAACACACATGCAATGACAATGGTGGATCCATATGTGGTGTGTGAAAAGAACACACATGCATTGACACTGGTTGATCCATATGTGGTCTGTGAAAAGAACACACATGAAATGACACTGGTGGATCCATATGTGGTCTGTGAAAAGAACACACATGCAATGACACTGGTGGATCCATATGTGGTCTATGAAAAGAACAGACATGCAATGACACTAGTGGATCCAAATGTGGTCTATGAAAAGAACACACATGCAATGACACTGGTTGATCCATATGTGGTCTGTGAAAAGAACACACATGAAATAACACTGGTGATCCATATGTGGTCTGTGAAAAGAACACACATGTAATGACATTGGTGGATCCATATGTGGTCTATGAAAAGAACACACATGCAATGGCACTGGTGGATCTATATGTGGTCTATAAAAAGAACACACATGCAATGACACTGGTGGATCCATATGTGGTCTGTGAAAAGAACACACATGCAATGAACTCTGGTGGATCCATGTGGGGTCTGTGAAAAGGACACACATGCAATGACACTGGTGGATCCATATGTGGTATGCGAAAAGAACACACATGAAATGAATCTAGTTGTGGTTAATGAAAAGAACACACATGCAATGACACTGGTGGATCCATATGTTGTATGTTAAAAGAACACACATGCAATGAACTCTGGTAGTTCCATATGTGGTATGTGAAAAGAACACACATATAATCACACTGGTGTTTCCATATGTGGTCTATGAAAAGAACACACATGAAATGTCACTTGTGGTTCCAAATGTGGTCTGTGAAAATAACACACATGCAATGACACTGGTGGATCCATATGTGGTCTGTGAAAAGAACACACATGCGATGACACTGGTGGATCCATATGTGGCCTGTGAAAGAACTCACATGAAATGACACTTGTGGATCCATATGTGGTCTGTGAAAACAACACACATGCAATGACAATGCTGGTTCCATATGTGGTCTTTGAAAAGAACACACATGCAATCACACTAGTGGATCCATATGTGGTTTGTGAAAAGAACACACATGAAATGTCACTTGTGGTTCTAAATGTGGTCTGTGAAAATAACACACATGCAATGACACTGGTGGATCCATATGTGGTCTGTGAAAAGAACACACATGCAATGACACTGGTGGATCCATATGTGGCCTGTGAAAGAACTCACATGAAATGACACTTGTGGATCCATATGTGGTCTGTGAAAACAACACACATGCAATGACAATGCTGGTTCCATATGTGGTCTTTGAAAAGAACACACATGCAATGACAATGGTGGATCCATATGTGGTTTGTGAAAATAACACACATGCAATGACACTGGTTTATCCATATGTGGTCTGTGAAAAGAACAGACATGAAATGACACTGGTGGATCCATATGTGGTCTGTGAAAAGAACACACATGCAATGACACTGGTGGATCCATATGTGGTCTGTGAAAAGAACACACATCCAATGACACTGGTGGATCCAAATGTGGTCTGTGAGAAGAACACACATGCAATGACACTGGATGATCCATATGTGGTCTGTGAAAAGAACACACATGAAATAACACTGGTGATCCATATGTGGTCTGTGAAAAGAACACACATGCAATGACATTGGTGGATCCATATGTGGCCTGTGAAAAGAACACACATGCAATGGCACTGGTGGATCCATATGTGGTCTGTAAAAAAGAACACACATGCAATGACACTGGTGGATCCATATGTGGCCTGTGAAAGAACTCAAATGAAATGACACTTGTGGATCCATATGTGGTCTGTGAAAACAACACACATGCAATGACAATGCTGGTTCCATATGTGGTCTTTGAAAAGAACACACATGCAATGACAATGGTGGATCCATATGTGGTGTGTGAAAAGAACACACATGCAATGACACTAGTTGATCCATATGTGGTCTGTGAAAAGAACACACATGAAATGACACTGGTGGATCCATATGTGGTATGTGAAAAGAACACACATGCAATGACACTGGTGGATCCATATGTAGTCTATGAAAAGAACACACGTGCAATGACACTGGTGGATCCAAATGTGGTCTGTGAAAAGAACACACATGCAATGACACTGGTTGATCCATATGTGGTCTGTGAAAAGAACACACATGAAATAACACTGGTGATCCATATGTGGTCTGTGAAAAGAACACACATGTAATGACATTGGTCGATCCATATGTGGTCTGTGAAAAGAACACACATGCAATGGCACTGGTGGATCCATATGTGGTCTATAAAAAGAACACACATGCAATCACACTAGTGGATCCATATATGGTCTGTGAAAGGAACACACATGCAATGAACTCTGGTGGATCCATGTGGGGTCTGTGAAAAGGACACACATGCAATGACATTGGTGGATCCATATGTGGTCTGTGAAAAGAACACACATGCAATGACAATGGTGGTTCCACATGTGGTCTGCGAAAAGAACACACATGCAATGACAATGGTGGATCCATATGTGGTTTGTGAAAAGAACACACATGCAATGACACTGGTTGATCCATATGTGGTCTGTGAAAAGAACACACATGCAATGACACTGGTTGATCCATATGTGGTCTGTGAAAAGAACACACATGCAATGACATTGGTGGATCCATATGTGGTATGTGAAAAGAACACACATGCAATGGCACTAGTGGATCCATAAGTGGTCTGTAAAAAGAACACACATGCAATGACACTGGTGGATCCATATGTGGTCTGTGAAAAGAACACACATGCAATGAACTCTGGTGGATCCATGTGGGGTCTATGAAAAGGACACACATGCAATGACACTGGTGGATCCATATGTGGTCTGTGAAAAGAACACACATGAAATGACTCTATCTGTGGTTAATGAAAAGAACACACATTCAATGATACTGGTGGATCCATATGTGGTCTGTGAAAAGAACACACATGCTATGAACTCTGGTGGTTCTATATGTGGTATGTGAAAAGAACACACATATAATCACACTGGTGGATCCATATGTGGTCTGTGAAAAGAACACACATGAAATGACACTGGTGGTTCCAAATATGGTCTGTGAAAAGAACACACATGCAATGATACTGGTGGATCCATATGTGGCTTGTGAAAAGAACACACATGCAATGACACTGGTGGATCCATATGTGGTTTGTGAAAAGAACACACATGCAATGACAATGGTGGATCCATATGTAGTTTGTGAAAAGAAGACACATGCAATCACACTAGTTGATCCATATGTGGTCTGTGAAAAGAACACACATGAAATGACACTGGTGGATTCATATGTGGTCTGTGAAAAGAACACACATGCAATGACACTGGTGGATCCATATGTGGTCTATGAAAAGAACACACATGCAATGACACTGGTGGATCCATATGTGGTCTGTGAAAAGAACACACATGCAATGAACTCTGGTGGATCCATGTGGGGTCTGTGAAAAGGACACACATGCAATGACACTGGTGGATCCATATGTGGTATGCGAAAAGAACACACATGAAATGAATCTAGTTGTGGTTAATGAAAAGAACACACATGCAATGACACTGGTGGATCCATATGTTGTATGTTAAAAGAACACACATGCAATGAACTCTGGTAGTTCCATATGTGGTATGTGAAAAGAACACACATATATTCACACTGGTGTTTCCATATGTGGTCTATGAAAAGAACACACATGAAATGTCACTTGTGGTTCCAAATGTGGTCTGTGAAAATAACACACATGCAATGACACTGGCGGATCCATATGTGGTCTGTGAAAAGAACACAAAAGCAATGACAATGGTGGTTCCATATGTGGTTTGTGAAAAGAACACATGCAATGACAATGGTGGATCCATATGTGGTTTGTGAAAAGAATACACATGCAATGACACTGGTTGATCCATATGTCGTCTATGAAAAGAACACACATGAAATGACACTGGTGGATCCATATGTGGTCTGTGAAAAGAACACACATGCAATGACACTGGTGGATCCATATGTGGTCTGTGAAAAGAACACACATGCAATGACACTGGTGGATCCACATGTGGTCTGTGAAAATAACACACATGCAATGACACTGGTGGACCATATGTGGTCTATGAAAAGAACACACATGCAATGACACTCGTGGATCCAAATGTGGTCTGTGAAAAGAACACACATGCAATGACACTGGTTGATCCATATGTGGTCTGTGAAAAGAACACACATGTAATGACATTGGTGGATCCATATGTGGTCTGTGAAAAGAACACACATGCAATGGCACTGGTGGATCCATATGTGGTCTATAAAAAGAACACACATGCAATGACACTGGTGGATCCTTATGTGGTCTGTGAAAAGAACACACATGCAATGAACTCTGGTGGATCCATGTGGGGTCTGTGAAAAGGACACACATGCAATGACACTGGTGGATCCATATGTGGTATGTGAAAAGAACACACATGAAATGAATCTAGTTGTGGTTAATGAAAACAACACACATGCAATGACACTGGTGGATCCATATGTTGTATGTTAAAAGAACACACATGCAATGAACTCTGGTGGTTCCATATGTGGTATGTGAAAAGAACACACATGCAATCACACTGGTGGATCCATATGTGGTTTGCGAAAAGAACACACATGAAATGTCACTGGTGGTTCCAAATGTGGTCTGTGAAAATAACACACATGCAATGACACTGGTGGATCCATATGTGGTCTGTGAAAAGAACACACATGCAATGACACTGGTGGATCCATATGTGGCCTGTGAAAGAACTCAAATGAAATGACACTTGTGGATCCATATGTGGTCTGTGAAAACAACACACATGCAATGACAATGCTGGTTCCATATGTGGTCTTTGAAAAGAACACACATGCAATGACAATGGTGGATCCATATGTGGTTTGTGAAAATACGAACATGCAATGACACTGGTTGATCCATATGTGGTCTGTGAAAAGAACACACATGCAATGACAGTGGTGGATCCATATGTGGCCTGTGAAAGAACACACATGAAATGACACTTGTGGATCCATATGTGGTCTATGAAAAGAACAAACATGCAATGACAATGCTGGTTCCATATGTGGTCTGTGAAAAGAACACACATGCAATGACAATGGTGGATCCATATGTGGTTTGTGAAAAGAACACACATGCAATGACAATGGTGGATCCATATGTGGTGTGTGAAAAGAACACACATGCAATGACACTGGTTGATCCATATGTGGTCTGTGAAAAGAACACACATGAAATGACACTGGTGGATCCATATGTGGTCTGTGAAAAGAACACACATGCAATGACACTGGTGGATCCATATGTGGTCTATGAAAAGAACGCACATGCAATGACACTAGTGGATCCAAATGTGGTCTGTGAAAAGAACACACATGCAATGAAACTGGTTGATCCATATGTGGTCTGTGAAAAGAACACACATGAAATAACACTGGTGATCCATATGTGGTCTGTGAAAAGAACACACATGTAATGACATTGGTGGATCCATATGTGGTCTATGAAAAGAACACACATGCAATGGCACTGGTGGATCCATATGTGGTCTATAAAAAGAACACACATGCAATGACACTGGTGGATCCATATGTGGTCTGTGAAAAGAACACACATGCAATGATCTCTGGTGGATCCATGTGGGGTCTGTGAAAAGGACACACATGCAATGACACTGGTGGATCCATATGTGGTATGCGAAAAGAACACACATGAAATGAATCTAGTTGTGGTTAATGAAAATAACACACATGCAATGACACTGGTGGATCCATATGTTGTATGTTAAAAGAACACACACGCAATGAACTCTGGTAGTTCCATATGTGGTATGTGAAAAGAACACACATATAATCACACTGGTGTTTCCATATGTGGTCTATGAAAAGAACACACATGAAATGTCACTTGTGGTTCCAAATGTGGTCTGTGAAAATAACACACATGCAATGACACTGGTGGATCCATATGTGGTCTGTGAAAAGAACACACATGCAATGACACTGGTGGATCCATATGTGGCCTGTGAAAGAACTCACATGAAATGACACTTGTGGATCCATATGTGGTCTGTGAAAACAACACACATGCAATGACAATGCTGGTTCCATATGTGGTCTTTGAAAAGAACACACATGCAATCACACTGGTGGATCCATATGTGGTTTGTGAAAAGAACACACATGAAATGTCACTTGTGGTTCCAAATGTGGTCTGTGAAAATAACACACATGCAATGACACTGGTGGATCCATATGTGGTCTGTGAAAAGAACACACATGCAATGACACTGGTGGATCCATATGTGGCCTGTGAAAGAACTCACATGAAATGACACTTGTGGATCCATATGTGGTCTGTGAAAACAACACACATGCAATGACAATGCTGGTTCCATATGTGGTCTTTGAAGAGAACACACATGCAATGACAATGGTGGATCCATATGTGGTTTGTGAAAATAACACACATGCAATGACACTGGTTGATCCATATGTGGTCTGTGAAAAGAACAGACATGAAATGACACTGGTGGATCCATATGTGGTCTGTGAAAAGAACACACATGCAATGACACTGGTGGATCCATATGTGGTCTGTGAAAAGAACACACATCCAATGACACTGGTGGATCCAAATGTGGTCTGTGAGAAGAACACACATGCAATGACACTGGATGATCCATATGTGGTCTGTGAAAAGAACACACATGAAATAACACTGGTGATCCATATGTGGTCTGTGAAAAGAACACACATGCAATGACATTGGTGGATCCATATGTGGCCTGTGAAAAGAACACACATGCAATGGCACTGGTGGATCCATA
This sequence comes from Avena sativa, assembly GCA_916181665.1. NCBI lineage: Eukaryota > Viridiplantae > Streptophyta > Magnoliopsida > Poales > Poaceae > Avena > Avena sativa. The sequence goes on from OV702289.1 coordinate 619,472,125, forward strand.
TGTGGTCTGTAAAAAAGAACACACATGCAATGACACTGGTGGATCCATATGTGGTCTATGAAAAGAACACACATGCAATGAACTCTGGTGGATCCAAGTGGGGTCTATGAAAAGGACACACATGCAATGACACTGGTGGATCCATATGTGGTATGTGAAAAGAACACACATGAAATGAGTCTAGATGTGGTTAATGAAAAGAACACACATGCAATCACACTGGTGGATCCATATGTGGTTTGTGAAAAGAACACACAAGAAATGTCACTTGTGGTTCCAAATGTGGTCTGTGAAAATAACACACATGCAATGACACTGGTGGATCCATATGTGGTCTGTGAAAAGAACACACATGCAATGACACTGGTGGATCCATATGTGGCCTGTGAAAGAACTCACATGAAATGACACTTGTGGATCCATATGTGGTCTGTGAAAACAACACACATGCAATGACAATGCTGGTTCCATATGTGGTCTTTGAAAAGAACACACATGCAATGACAATGGTGGATCCATATGTGGTTTGTGAAAATAACACACATGCAATGACACTGGTTGATCCATATGTGGTCTGTGAAAAGAACAGACATGAAATGACACTGGTGGATCCATATGTGGTATGTGAAAAGAACACACATGCAATGACACTGGTGGATCCATATGTGGTCTGTGAAAAGAACACACATCCAATGACACTGGTGGATCCAAATGTGGTCTGTGAGAAGAACACACATGCAATGACACTGGATGATCCATATGTGGTCTGTGAAAAGAACACACATGAAATAACACTGGTGATCCATATGTGGTCTGTGAAAAGAACACACATGCAATGACATTGGTGGATCCATATGTGGCCTGTGAAAAGAACACACATGCAATGGCACTGGTGGATCCATATGTGGTCTGTAAAAAAGAACACACATGCAATGACACTGGTGGATCCATATGTGGTCTATGAAAAGAACACACATGCAATGAACTCTGGTGGATCCATGTGGGGTCTATGAAAAGGACACACATGCAATGACACTGGTGGATCCATATGTTTTATGTGAAAAGAACACACATGAAATGAGTCTAGATGTGGTTAATGAAAAGAACACACATGCAATGACACTGGTGGACCCATATGTGGTCTGTGAAAAGAACACACATGCAATGAACTCTGGTGGTTCCATATGTGGTACGTGAAAAGAACACACATGCAATCACACTTGTGGATCCATATGTGGTCTGTGAAAAGAACACACATGCAATGACACTGGTGGATCCATATGTGGTCTGTGAAAAGAACACACATGCAATGACAGTGGTGGATCCATATGTGGCATGTGAAAGAACACACATGAAATGACACTTGTGGATCCATATGTGGTCTGTGAAAAGAACACACATGCAATGGCAATGCTGGTTCCATATGTAGTCTGTGAAAAGAACACACATGCAATGACAATGGTGGATCCATATGTGGTGTGTGAAAAGAACACACATGCAATGACATTGGCTGATCCATATGTGGTCTGTGAAAAGAACACACATGAAATGACACTGGTGGATCCATATGTGGTATGTGAAAAGAACACACATGCAATGACACTGGTGGATCCATATGTGGTCTATGAAAAGAACACACGTGCAATGACACTGGTGGATCCAAATGTGGTCTGTGAAAAGAACACACATGCAATGACTCTGGTTGATCCATGTGTGGTCTGTGAAAAGAACACACATGAAATAACACTGGTGATCCATATGTGGTCTGTGAAAAGAACACACATGTAATGACATTGGTCGATCCATATGTGGTCTGTGAAAAGAACACACATGCAATGGCACTGGTGGATCCATATGTGGTCTATAAAAAGAACACACAGGCAATCACACTGGTGGATCCATATATGGTCTGTGAAAAGAACACACATGCAATGACAATGGTGGATCCATGTAACACCCTCAGAATCGGCCCTATGCAAGTTTTAGCGAAACCCGCCAAACCCGCATAGAAACGATTCGAAGGTGCCCACCAGGCACTTTCGTTTGGGTGGAAAACGAAGTAATAACATTACACAACAGTCCTCGATGGGACCCACAGAACAGATATATACAACACGACTCCATGAGTCAAGAATACAGATATAACATACAAAGATCCAAATCACCTTGAAAATGATAGAGCGTCCGACTACGGACAAGATGCAAATGGGGCTAAGAGCCCTGAAGAATAACCAATGGCGTCCATAACCCTGCCCAGGCCAAGCCGGAAGGGTAACCCTGCTAACGACGTCGATCCCCAAAACCTGCTTAAACAAAAAGGGGTGCCGACAAAGGGCAAAGGAAAAAGGAGAGAGCGGTCAGTACTGAGGCCAGTACACGGCGAGACTAGAATTCGGCGGTCCTCGCCTACATAGGTATGGTGGACTGAAGCGGCAGCGGCAGCATGCACTAAACAACCTATAGAGACTCGATGTCACTGACGGCTATCAGGGAGGGGTAAGAAAGACCTATCCGGAACCAGCCTGATACTAACACCAAACAATCCCCTCCTGGTATTCCCCCTCGAGACCAAACGAGGAAGTCAACCGAGGAACTCACACAGTTGGTAGTTTTATTTATACAGTTATCGTTGCAGCAATTACTAGTCAGGTTTAGATAATCATCCTGATAAAATAAGCAGTGGGCACTTTTAGTTGACCATTCCGTGATAGTTGCAACACTTACTAGTCAGATGCAATTAGCATGAGATAACCCCAAAATCCAGCAGTTGTTGGTACTTTTACTTAGCCATTCCGTTGTAGTGAAGCTGATTACTAGTCATATCGGATACAAGTCAAATTATAACAGTAAACTTTAGTTATAGTTGTCTATGATCAAGCACTGTGCTCCAAGTCGTCCATAACCGCGGACACGGCTTCTCGAAAAGATTTAACCCTGCAGGGGTGCACCAAAGTATCCACAAGCACTTCGACCCTTTTGCCAGATCAGTTAACATACACCCATCGGTATGTCGGCGGGGCCTAAGTCATGACGTTCCCAGACCCAGAGCAAGCACGGGGGGCCACCCCACTAAGTCTACCCGCAACGAAGTCGGCCGGTCTCCGAGACGGACTCAGGGTTTGCGTCAGTGGCTGTAAACGACAGTGAATCCCAAAACTGGGACTGTCGATACCGCGAAAACACTCCGCTTCCTAAACAGTACAGCGTGCTCCTCACACAATCGTAAATAAAGCAGTAAAGCATGGCATAAGTACAGGATAGTAAATAAAACCTCAAACTAGTTTGTGGCCCCCAGTATAATACTTTGAAATCAGGTAATAATCAATGGGGGGCCCATATCTCCCCACCTATGGTTAGCGCGCTCGATCTCGGAACAGGTGTCAAGAACTCGGGGTCCTACGGGACACAAGTGGGCGGTCGGAAACCAACATTATCTATCACCCATCGATGCCTCTGCTTACTTACTTCAGTTTTAGTTGTTATACAGTAATTAAAGGGAACGAAAAGTAAAGCCATGATCATATCCAACATCAACATGCGGCAATACACCAACAACTGTGGCACTTGACGACACGCAACAGCACTTGAGCAAGCGACTACGACGCGCAAGTCCAACTATCTACCAAACAACAGGTAATAGGATGTGTCCAAGGCAATATAAGGCTGCGAGGGATATCACGGGTACGAAAACTAGAGCATCGCAACTCAGATAGCAATAGATCAACAGGAGGGAATAAATACTATAAAAGTAAGATAGGTAGAAAGGGGGAGATGCTCGCCTGAAAACAGTGTCGAAGGTTCAACCGAAGATCGGGGCGAAGCTCACATCAACTCAACGGCCCAATCCGCGAAGAAGCAAAACACTAGAATAAACACCGGATGCAATATTTAATACTACGGCAAAGATCGGGCATGATGCATGTATGATGTATGACATGGCAAGGGTGCGATGCAATTAGATCATATTAAGCGGAACCGGGGTCCCGACATTTAAATATATGGTTCAAGTTGTTTAGGTACCCCGCAATTCAAATGTTGTTTTAACAAGGCAAGATATGACAACGGTTCGATGCACAAATTTAAATGAGGCCGATATAAGGCTAGATTTGCCCGCATATGGGCCCCATATTTAATTATTAGGTGAATCGGCATAAGGCCCCCAAACCACATGACAAGCATGCATGCAAGAACAATTTAATATGCAACAAGTTGTTATATAGCATTTATAAAATAGGGCTCGGAGAAAGGTTCACACATTAGGGTTCGGCAGATCTTGGGGTTCCGGGGTTCGGGGTTCGGTCTCAGGGTTCAGGGTTCGACGGAAAACGTTCTCGGATAGCGGAGTGGATCTTGGTGTTCCGGGAGGAAGTACTTGGTCTGGCGTCGGGGCATCGGATTCGCCCCGGTTGGTGTCGATCTTGTCGGCCCCGCGCAGTTGATCTGGGTGTTTCTGGATGATCTTGCCGACTCCATACGAAGGCCTTGGCGCTCTAGATCGGTCTTCAGGGTCTCGGCCATCGGATCCTTGAAGGAGGTCATGGCGTCCGCGAGGCGATCTTGGCGTTCACCGAGAGGGATTCGACAGGGTTCGGGTCTTCGGACGCCGCGAGGAAGATCTTGAGGTACCGGCGGGTTCGTTGTCGGATCGGTCTTCGGAGGCTCGGAATCTCGACGCCTAGGTTCCGTGAAGTTCTGGGATAAGTTTGTCGATGGTCCTGCTTGTGCTTCCAGTTGTCGATCTTGTCGCATGGCCACTGAAGCGCAAAACCACGTTGACACTTGCGGCCATTGACACGGGCAGGGGTGCACGATGCAGAGGACGGCCGGCGGCGGTGTCATCCATCCCAGGCGGCGGAGCGGAGATGCTCGCGGGGGTCGAGCCCGGTGGCGGAAGAGACGGCCGACGCTGCAGGAGGAGCTCGGGGGCGCGGGGCGCTGACGGGGCGGCGCAGGGGGCCTGGCGGCGCGGCCCGAGAGGAGGCGGCTAGCGAGGCCGGCCGGAGGGGATGGAGGCGAGGCCGCGGCCTGCGGGCGCCGGCGGCGGGCGAGCTTGGCGACAACAGGGCTGGTGGCGGGCTCGGCGGCTCGCCGGAGGGCGAGGAGGGAGGGGCATACGGACGAGGTCGCAGAGCCGCGGGGAGGGGCGAGGCCGGCGAGGAGAGATCGGGGAAGGCCGGCAGACGCGGAGGGGAGACGCGGCGGAGCGAGCGCGGTGAGGAGAGGAGGGGGACGGCGTCGGGGTCGCCGGCGAGGGGGCGGTCCGGCGCCGGAGAGGGAGGAGGCGGGCGCGCGTGAGGCAGAGGGAGGGAGCGCGTCGGGGGCGGCTGCGGCTAGAGGAGGGATAAGGTGGGGGAGGGAGAGAGGTGGGCCGCGCGGGGCCTGGGGTGGTGGGGTCGGGCGTGGGGCCAGGTGGGGCTAGGGGAGCGGGTCCAGGGGGTGGTTGACCAGGGGTGGGTCAGTTTGCGAGGGAGTGGGGGCTGTGGGGTGGGGTCCAGGTGTCGGTGAGGGAGAGAGAGAGAGGGTAGGGAGGCTGCGGGTGAGAGAGGGAGAGGGGAGGGACTGGTGGATTGATGAGGTGGCGGGGTGGGTAGGAAATTGGGTGAGGGGTGAGGTGGCGAGTTATGAGTGGTGGGTAGGATAGGTTTGGGTGGTTTAGGATTTAGAGTCTAGGTTTTATAATATGTGTTTGTTTGGTTTTGTTTATTTTAAAACAAGGCCACTTTGCAATTAGTTTTTAGGGACATAAAATATCCGATACGATCGGGGTTTTGCATTTGAAATAAAGAGGGGTATTTGTACAAAGCAAAACTAGGTTTTTCGAAATAGTTCAGACAAACAATGCATGATGATGACGATGCAATGCACAAAAACAACGCGATTTTCTAGTAGTGGTTTTGCGGGATGCCACAATCCATATGTGGTTTGTGAAAAGAACACACATGCAATGACACTGGTTGATCCATATGTGGTCTATGAAAAGAACACATATGAAATAACACTGGTGATCCATATGTGGTCTGTGAAAAGAACACGCATGCAATGACATTGGTGGATCCATATGTGTTATGTGAAAAGAACACACATGCAATGGCACTAGTGGATCCATAAGTGGTCTGTAAAAAGAACACACATGCAATGACACTGGTGGATCCATATGTGGTCTGTGAAAAGAACACACATGCAATGAACTCTGGTGGATCCATGTGGGGTCTATGAAAAGGACACATATGCAATGACACTGGTGGATCCATATGTGGTCTGTGAAAAGAACACACATGAAATGACTCTATCCGTGGTTAATGAAAAGAACACACATTCAATGACACTGGTGGATCCATATGTGGTCTGTGCAAAGAACACACATGCAATGAACTCTGGTGGTTCTATATGTGGTATGTGAAAAGAACACACATGTAATCACACTGGTGGATCCATATGTGGTCTGTGAAAAGAACACACATGAAATGACACTGGTGGTTCCAAATGTGGTCTGTGAAAAGAACACACATGCAATGATACTGGTGGATCCATATGTGGTTTGTGAAAAGAACACACATGCAATGACACTGATGGATCCATATGTGGTTTGTGAAAAGAACACACATGCAATGACAGTGGTGGATCCATATGTGGCCTGTGAAAGAACACACATGAAATGACACTTGTGGATCCATATGTGGTCTATGAAAAGAACACACATGCAAGGACAATGCTGGTTCCATATGTGGTCTGTGAAAAGAACACACACACAATGACAATGGTGGATCCATATGTAGTTTGTGAAAAGAAGACACATGCAATCACACTAGTTGATCCATATGTGGTCTGTGAAAAGAACACACATGAAATGACACTGGTGGATCCATATGTGGTCTGTGAAAAGAACACACATGCAATGACACTGGTGGATCCATATGTGGTCTATGAAAAGAACACACATGCAATGACACTGGTGGATCCAAATGTGGTCTGTGAAAAGAACACACATGCAATGACACTGGTTGATCCATATGTGGTCTGTGAAAAGAACACACATGTAATGACATTGGTGGATCCATATGTGGTCTGTGAAAAGAACACACATGCAATGGCACTGGTGGATCCATATGTGGTCTATAAAAAGAACACACATGCAATGACACTGGTGGATCCATATGTGGTCTGTGAAAAGAATAGACATGCAATGAACTCTGGTGGATCCATGTGGGGTCTGTGAAAAGGACACACATGCAATGACACTGGTGGATCCATATGTGGTATGTGAAAAGAACATAGATGAAATGAATCTAGTTGTGGTTAATGAAAAGAACACACAGGCAATGACACTGGTGGATCCATATGTTGTATGTTAAAAGAACACACATGCAATGAACTCTGGTGGTTCCATATGTGGTATGTGAAAAGAACACACATGCAATCACACTGGTGGATCCATATGTGGTTTGTGAAAAGAACACACATGAAATGTCACTGGTGGTTCCAAATGTGGTCTGTGAAAATAACACACATGCAATGACACTGGTGGATCCATATGTGGTCTTTGAAAAGAACACACATGCAATGACACTGGTGGATCCATATGTGGCCTGTGAAAGAACTCAAATGAAATGACACTTGTGGATACATATGTGGGCTGTGAAAACAACACACATGCAATGACAATGCTGGTTCCATATGTGGTCTTTGAAAAGAACACACATGCAATGACAATGGTGGATCCATATGTGGTTTGTGAAAATACGAACATGCAATGACACTGGTTGATCCATATGTGGTCTGTGAAAAGAAAACACATGCAATGACAGTGGTGCATCCATATGTGGCCTGTGAAAGAACACACATGAAATGACACTTGTGGATCCATATGTGGTCTATGAAAAGAACACACATGCAATGACAATGCTGGTTCCATATGTGCAGGGGCGGACCCACCATAGGGGCGAGCAGGGGCGGCCGCCCCAGGTCTCCCGGCGCAGAGGAAGGTACCCCCTGTCTCATTCCCTCTATTTTCTGTCCAAGAAGTAGCGACATGAACGTACAGGAAGCTGGTTTCTTATTTTTTGTCGAAGGGGTATGTAGAGGAGGAAGAAGCTAAGTTGGGCCAAGGCTCTATTGGGCTTAAGTGACATAGAAAAGCCTCACTTATTACTTTTTCAGCTGGCCATACGATCAGGTAGAGCTCTCAGAAACAAACCGATCGGTTCGATCAGCCCCGACGTCGTCGTTCCCAATTCCCAAATTATTGCATCTTAATTCCTAAATCCCTAGCGCTCCTAAGGCCCCGGCCAGACTGGACTTGGCCGCTGCTGCCGATCAGTGCCGCCGCAATTTCGTCCATGGATGCGGACGCGGAGAACCTGGAAGAGGAGGCATACTTGATCGCGCTGCAGCTAGAGGAAGAGGAAGAAGAGGCAGCGGCAGCAGCTGCGGCATCGACGCCGGTGATGACAGGAGATGGTGCAGGCGAAATCAATCGCAAGCGGGCACGCGATGACAATAACAACCAACATCAGGTATTCTTCCTTGTGTGCAATACTGCTTGTGTATGAGCTTGTGGCGATTCACTTCTGTATGTTCACAAAGCACTCAATTTTGTAGGAAATTCCACAAATAGTTCCAGCTGTATTTAATCTAGCTGATGTGATTGCTGACCCGGGTACCCGGAGGCAAATTGAAGATTATTCTACCCCAGAAATTAGAGATGAAATGAGGAGGGCGTATTTGTCAAAAGGTCCATGTCGTTTGGCCGGTCCATGTGGTTTGTGAAAAGAACATACATGCAATGACAATGGTGGATCCATATGTGGTATGTGAAAAGAACACACATGCAATCACACTGGTGGATCCATATGTGGTTTGTGAAAAGAACACACATGAAATGTCACTGGTGGTTCCAAATGTGGTCTGTGAAAATAACACACATGCAATGACACTGGTGGATCCATATGTGGTCTGTGAAAAGAACACACATGCAATGACACTGGTGGATCCATATGTGGCCTGTGAAAGAACTCAAATGAAATGACACTTGTGGATCCATATGTGGTCTGTGAAAACAACACACATGCAATGCCAATGGTGGTTCCATATGTGGTCTTTGAAAAGAACACACATGCAATGACAATGGTGGATCCATATATGGTTTGTGAAAATACGAACATGCAATGACACTGGTTGATCCATATGTGGTCTGTGAAAAGAACTCACATGCAATGACAGTAGTGGATCCATATGTGGCCTGTGAAAGAACACACATGAAATGACACTTGTGGATCCATATGTGGTCTATGAAAAGAACACACATGCAATGACAATGCTGGTTCCATATGTGGTCTGTGAAAAGAACACACATGCAATGACAATGGTGGATCCATATGTGGTTTGTGAAAAGAACACACATGCAATGACAATGGTGGATCCATATGTGGTGTGTGAAAAGAACACACATGCATTGACACTGGTTGATCCATATGTGGTCTGTGAAAAGAACACACATGAAATGACACTGGTGGATCCATATGTGGTCTGTGAAAAGAACACACATGCAATGACACTGGTGGATCCATATGTGGTCTATGAAAAGAACAGACATGCAATGACACTAGTGGATCCAAATGTGGTCTATGAAAAGAACACACATGCAATGACACTGGTTGATCCATATGTGGTCTGTGAAAAGAACACACATGAAATAACACTGGTGATCCATATGTGGTCTGTGAAAAGAACACACATGTAATGACATTGGTGGATCCATATGTGGTCTATGAAAAGAACACACATGCAATGGCACTGGTGGATCTATATGTGGTCTATAAAAAGAACACACATGCAATGACACTGGTGGATCCATATGTGGTCTGTGAAAAGAACACACATGCAATGAACTCTGGTGGATCCATGTGGGGTCTGTGAAAAGGACACACATGCAATGACACTGGTGGATCCATATGTGGTATGCGAAAAGAACACACATGAAATGAATCTAGTTGTGGTTAATGAAAAGAACACACATGCAATGACACTGGTGGATCCATATGTTGTATGTTAAAAGAACACACATGCAATGAACTCTGGTAGTTCCATATGTGGTATGTGAAAAGAACACACATATAATCACACTGGTGTTTCCATATGTGGTCTATGAAAAGAACACACATGAAATGTCACTTGTGGTTCCAAATGTGGTCTGTGAAAATAACACACATGCAATGACACTGGTGGATCCATATGTGGTCTGTGAAAAGAACACACATGCGATGACACTGGTGGATCCATATGTGGCCTGTGAAAGAACTCACATGAAATGACACTTGTGGATCCATATGTGGTCTGTGAAAACAACACACATGCAATGACAATGCTGGTTCCATATGTGGTCTTTGAAAAGAACACACATGCAATCACACTAGTGGATCCATATGTGGTTTGTGAAAAGAACACACATGAAATGTCACTTGTGGTTCTAAATGTGGTCTGTGAAAATAACACACATGCAATGACACTGGTGGATCCATATGTGGTCTGTGAAAAGAACACACATGCAATGACACTGGTGGATCCATATGTGGCCTGTGAAAGAACTCACATGAAATGACACTTGTGGATCCATATGTGGTCTGTGAAAACAACACACATGCAATGACAATGCTGGTTCCATATGTGGTCTTTGAAAAGAACACACATGCAATGACAATGGTGGATCCATATGTGGTTTGTGAAAATAACACACATGCAATGACACTGGTTTATCCATATGTGGTCTGTGAAAAGAACAGACATGAAATGACACTGGTGGATCCATATGTGGTCTGTGAAAAGAACACACATGCAATGACACTGGTGGATCCATATGTGGTCTGTGAAAAGAACACACATCCAATGACACTGGTGGATCCAAATGTGGTCTGTGAGAAGAACACACATGCAATGACACTGGATGATCCATATGTGGTCTGTGAAAAGAACACACATGAAATAACACTGGTGATCCATATGTGGTCTGTGAAAAGAACACACATGCAATGACATTGGTGGATCCATATGTGGCCTGTGAAAAGAACACACATGCAATGTCACTGGTGGATCCATATGTGGTCTGTAAAAAAGAACACACATGCAATGACACTGGTGGATCCATATGTGGCCTGTGAAAGAACTCAAATGAAATGACACTTGTGGATCCATATGTGGTCTGTGAAAACAACACACATGCAATGACAATGCTGGTTCCATATGTGGTCTTTGAAAAGAACACACATGCAATGACAATGGTGGATCCATATGTGGTGTGTGAAAAGAACACACATGCAATGACACTAGTTGATCCATATGTGGTCTGTGAAAAGAACACACATGAAATGACACTGGTGGATCCATATGTGGTATGTGAAAAGAACACACATGCAATGACACTGGTGGATCCATATGTAGTCTATGAAAAGAACACACGTGCAATGACACTGGTGGATCCAAATGTGGTCTGTGAAAAGAACACACATGCAATGACACTGGTTGATCCATATGTGGTCTGTGAAAAGAACACACATGAAATAACACTGGTGATCCATATGTGGTCTGTGAAAAGAACACACATGTAATGACATTGGTCGATCCATATGTGGTCTGTGAAAAGAACACACATGCAATGGCACTGGTGGATCCATATGTGGTCTATAAAAAGAACACACATGCAATCACACTAGTGGATCCATATATGGTCTGTGAAAGGAACACACATGCAATGAACTCTGGTGGATCCATGTGGGGTCTGTGAAAAGGACACACATGCAATGACATTGGTGGATCCATATGTGGTCTGTGAAAAGAACACACATGCAATGACAATGGTGGTTCCACATGTGGTCTGCGAAAAGAACACACATGCAATGACAATGGTGGATCCATATGTGGTTTGTGAAAAGAACACACATGCAATGACACTGGTTGATCCATATGTGGTCTGTGAAAAGAACACACATGCAATGACACTGGTTGATCCATATGTGGTCTGTGAAAAGAACACACATGCAATGACATTGGTGGATCCATATGTGGTATGTGAAAAGAACACACATGCAATGGCACTAGTGGATCCATAAGTGGTCTGTAAAAAGAACACACATGCAATGACACTGGTGGATCCATATGTGGTCTGTGAAAAGAACACACATGCAATGAACTCTGGTGGATCCATGTGGGGTCTATGAAAAGGACACACATGCAATGACACTGGTGGATCCATATGTGGTCTGTGAAAAGAACACACATGAAATGACTCTATCTGTGGTTAATGAAAAGAACACACATTCAATGATACTGGTGGATCCATATGTGGTCTGTGAAAAGAACACACATGCTATGAACTCTGGTGGTTCTATATGTGGTATGTGAAAAGAACACACATATAATCACACTGGTGGATCCATATGTGGTCTGTGAAAAGAACACACATGAAATGACACTGGTGGTTCCAAATATGGTCTGTGAAAAGAACACACATGCAATGATACTGGTGGATCCATATGTGGCTTGTGAAAAGAACACACATGCAATGACACTGGTGGATCCATATGTGGTTTGTGAAAAGAACACACATGCAATGACAATGGTGGATCCATATGTAGTTTGTGAAAAGAAGACACATGCAATCACACTAGTTGATCCATATGTGGTCTGTGAAAAGAACACACATGAAATGACACTGGTGGATTCATATGTGGTCTGTGAAAAGAACACACATGCAATGACACTGGTGGATCCATATGTGGTCTATGAAAAGAACACACATGCAATGACACTGGTGGATCCATATGTGGTCTGTGAAAAGAACACACATGCAATGAACTCTGGTGGATCCATGTGGGGTCTGTGAAAAGGACACACATGCAATGACACTGGTGGATCCATATGTGGTATGCGAAAAGAACACACATGAAATGAATCTAGTTGTGGTTAATGAAAAGAACACACATGCAATGACACTGGTGGATCCATATGTTGTATGTTAAAAGAACACACATGCAATGAACTCTGGTAGTTCCATATGTGGTATGTGAAAAGAACACACATATATTCACACTGGTGTTTCCATATGTGGTCTATGAAAAGAACACACATGAAATGTCACTTGTGGTTCCAAATGTGGTCTGTGAAAATAACACACATGCAATGACACTGGCGGATCCATATGTGGTCTGTGAAAAGAACACAAAAGCAATGACAATGGTGGTTCCATATGTGGTTTGTGAAAAGAACACATGCAATGACAATGGTGGATCCATATGTGGTTTGTGAAAAGAATACACATGCAATGACACTGGTTGATCCATATGTCGTCTATGAAAAGAACACACATGAAATGACACTGGTGGATCCATATGTGGTCTGTGAAAAGAACACACATGCAATGACACTGGTGGATCCATATGTGGTCTGTGAAAAGAACACACATGCAATGACACTGGTGGATCCACATGTGGTCTGTGAAAATAACACACATGCAATGACACTGGTGGACCATATGTGGTCTATGAAAAGAACACACAGGCAATGACACTCGTGGATCCAAATGTGGTCTGTGAAAAGAACACACATGCAATGACACTGGTTGATCCATATGTGGTCTGTGAAAAGAACACACATGTAATGACATTGGTGGATCCATATGTGGTCTGTGAAAAGAACACACATGCAATGGCACTGGTGGATCCATATGTGGTCTATAAAAAGAACACACATGCAATGACACTGGTGGATCCTTATGTGGTCTGTGAAAAGAACACACATGCAATGAACTCTGGTGGATCCATGTGGGGTCTGTGAAAAGGACACACATGCAATGACACTGGTGGATCCATATGTGGTATGTGAAAAGAACACACATGAAATGAATCTAGTTGTGGTTAATGAAAACAACACACATGCAATGACACTGGTGGATCCATATGTTGTATGTTAAAAGAACACACATGCAATGAACTCTGGTGGTTCCATATGTGGTATGTGAAAAGAACACACATGCAATCACACTGGTGGATCCATATGTGGTTTGCGAAAAGAACACACATGAAATGTCACTGGTGGTTCCAAATGTGGTCTGTGAAAATAACACACATGCAATGACACTGGTGGATCCATATGTGGTCTGTGAAAAGAACACACATGCAATGACACTGGTGGATCCATATGTGGCCTGTGAAAGAACTCAAATGAAATGACACTTGTGGATCCATATGTGGTCTGTGAAAACAACACACATGCAATGACAATGCTGGTTCCATATGTGGTCTTTGAAAAGAACACACATGCAATGACAATGGTGGATCCATATGTGGTTTGTGAAAATACGAACATGCAATGACACTGGTTGATCCATATGTGGTCTGTGAAAAGAACACACATGCAATGACAGTGGTGGATCCATATGTGGCCTGTGAAAGAACACACATGAAATGACACTTGTGGATCCATATGTGGTCTATGAAAAGAACACACATGCAATGACAATGCTGGTTCCATATGTGGTCTGTGAAAAGAACACACATGCAATGACAATGGTGGATCCATATGTGGTTTGTGAAAAGAACACACATGCAATGACAATGGTGGATCCATATGTGGTGTGTGAAAAGAACACACATGCAATGACACTGGTTGATCCATATGTGGTCTGTGAAAAGAACACACATGAAATGACACTGGTGGATCCATATGTGGTCTGTGAAAAGAACACACATGCAATGACACTGGTGGATCCATATGTGGTCTATGAAAAGAACGCACATGCAATGACACTAGTGGATCCAAATGTGGTCTGTGAAAAGAACACACATGCAATGAAACTGGTTGATCCATATGTGGTCTGTGAAAAGAACACACATGAAATAACACTGGTGATCCATATGTGGTCTGTGAAAAGAACACACATGTAATGACATTGGTGGATCCATATGTGGTCTATGAAAAGAACACACATGCAATGGCACTGGTGGATCCATATGTGGTCTATAAAAAGAACACACATGCAATGACACTGGTGGATCCATATGTGGTCTGTGAAAAGAACACACATGCAATGATCTCTGGTGGATCCATGTGGGGTCTGTGAAAAGGACACACATGCAATGACACTGGTGGATCCATATGTGGTATGCGAAAAGAACACACATGAAATGAATCTAGTTGTGGTTAATGAAAATAACACACATGCAATGACACTGGTGGATCCATATGTTGTATGTTAAAAGAACACACACGCAATGAACTCTGGTAGTTCCATATGTGGTATGTGAAAAGAACACACATATAATCACACTGGTGTTTCCATATGTGGTCTATGAAAAGAACACACATGAAATGTCACTTGTGGTTCCAAATGTGGTCTGTGAAAATAACACACATGCAATGACACTGGTGGATCCATATGTGGTCTGTGAAAAGAACACACATGCAATGACACTGGTGGATCCATATGTGGCCTGTGAAAGAACTCACATGAAATGACACTTGTGGATCCATATGTGGTCTGTGAAAACAACACACATGCAATGACAATGCTGGTTCCATATGTGGTCTTTGAAAAGAACACACATGCAATCACACTGGTGGATCCATATGTGGTTTGTGAAAAGAACACACATGAAATGTCACTTGTGGTTCCAAATGTGGTCTGTGAAAATAACACACATGCAATGACACTGGTGGATCCATATGTGGTCTGTGAAAAGAACACACATGCAATGACACTGGTGGATCCATATGTGGCCTGTGAAAGAACTCACATGAAATGACACTTGTGGATCCATATGTGGTCTGTGAAAACAACACACATGCAATGACAATGCTGGTTCCATATGTGGTCTTTGAAGAGAACACACATGCAATGACAATGGTGGATCCATATGTGGTTTGTGAAAATAACACACATGCAATGACACTGGTTGATCCATATGTGGTCTGTGAAAAGAACAGACATGAAATGACACTGGTGGATCCATATGTGGTCTGTGAAAAGAACACACATGCAATGACACTGGTGGATCCATATGTGGTCTGTGAAAAGAACACACATCCAATGACACTGGTGGATCCAAATGTGGTCTGTGAGAAGAACACACATGCAATGACACTGGATGATCCATATGTGGTCTGTGAAAAGAACACACATGAAATAACACTGGTGATCCATATGTGGTCTGTGAAAAGAACACACATGCAATGACATTGGTGGATCCATATGTGGCCTGTGAAAAGAACACACATGCAATGGCACTGGTGGATCCATATGTGGTCTGTAAAAAAGAACACACATGCAATGACACTGGTGGATCCATATGTGGTCTATGAAAAGAACACACATGCAATGAACTCTGGTGGATCCAAGTGGGGTCTATGAAAAGGACACACATGCAATGACACTGGTGGATCCATATGTGGTATGTGAAAAGAACACACATGAAATGAGTCTAGATGTGGTTAATGAAAAGAACACACATGCAATCACACTGGTGGATCCATATGTGGTTTGTGAAAAGAACACACAAGAAATGTCACTTGTGGTTCCAAATGTGGTCTGTGAAAATAACACACATGCAATGACACTGGTGGATCCATATGTGGTCTGTGAAAAGAACACACATGCAATGACACTGGTGGATCCATATGTGGCCTGTGAAAGAACTCACATGAAATGACACTTGTGGATCCATATGTGGTCTGTGAAAACAACACACATGCAATGACAATGCTGGTTCCATATGTGGTCTTTGAAAAGAACACACATGCAATGACAATGGTGGATCCATATGTGGTTTGTGAAAATAACACACATGCAATGACACTGGTTGATCCATATGTGGTCTGTGAAAAGAACAGACATGAAATGACACTGGTGGATCCATATGTGGTATGTGAAAAGAACACACATGCAATGACACTGGTGGATCCATATGTGGTCTGTGAAAAGAACACACATCCAATGACACTGGTGGATCCAAATGTGGTCTGTGAGAAGAACACACATGCAATGACACTAGATGATCCATATGTGGTCTGTGAAAAGAACACACATGAAATAACACTGGTGATCCATATGTGGTCTGTGAAAAGAACACACATGCAATGACATTGGTGGATCCATATGTGGCCTGTGAAAAGAACACACATGCAATGGCACTGGTGGATCCATATGTGGTCTGTAAAAAAGAACACACATGCAATGACACTGGTGGATCCATATGTGGTCTATGAAAAGAACACACATGCAATGAACTCTGGTGGATCCATGTGGGGTCTATGAAAAGGACACACATGCAATGACACTGGTGGATCCATATGTTTTATGTGAAAAGAACACACATGAAATGAGTCTAGATGTGGTTAATGAAAAGAACACACATGCAATGACACTGGTGGACCCATATGTGGTCTGTGAAAAGAACACACATGCAATGAACTCTGGTGGTTCCATATGTGGTACGTGAAAAGAACACACATGCAATCACACTTGTGGATCCATATGTGGTCTGTGAAAAGAACACACATGCAATGACACTGGTGGATCCATATGTGGTCTGTGAAAAGAACACACATGCAATGACAGTGGTGGATCCATATGTGGCATGTGAAAGAACACACATGAAATGACACTTGTGGATCCATATGTGGTCTGTGAAAAGAACACACATGCAATGGCAATGCTGGTTCCATATGTAGTCTGTGAAAAGAACACACATGCAATGACAATGGTGGATCCATATGTGGTGTGTGAAAAGAACACACATGCAATGACATTGGCTGATCCATATGTGGTCTGTGAAAAGAACACACATGAAATGACACTGGTGGATCCATATGTGGTATGTGAAAAGAACACACATGCAATGACACTGGTGGATCCATATGTGGTCTATGAAAAGAACACACGTGCAATGACACTGGTGGATCCAAATGTGGTCTGTGAAAAGAACACACATGCAATGACTCTGGTTGATCCATGTGTGGTCTGTGAAAAGAACACACATGAAATAACACTGGTGATCCATATGTGGTCTGTGAAAAGAACACACATGTAATGACATTGGTCGATCCATATGTGGTCTGTGAAAAGAACACACATGCAATGGCACTGGTGGATCCATATGTGGTCTATAAAAAGAACACACAGGCAATCACACTGGTGGATCCATATATGGTCTGTGAAAAGAACACACATGCAATGACAATGGTGGATCCATGTAACACCCTCAGAATCGGCCCTATGCAAGTTTTAGCGAAACCCGCCAAACCCGCATAGAAACGATTCGAAGGTGCCCACCAGGCACTTTCGTTTGGGTGGAAAACGAAGTAATAACATTACACAACAGTCCTCGATGGGACCCACAGAACAGATATATACAACACGACTCCATGAGTCAAGAATACAGATATAACATACAAAGATCCAAATCACCTTGAAAATGATAGAGCGTCCGACTACGGACAAGATGCAAATGGGGCTAAGAGCCCTGAAGAATAACCAATGGCGTCCATAACCCTGCCCAGGCCAAGCCGGAAGGGTAACCCTGCTAACGACGTCGATCCCCAAAACCTGCTTAAACAAAAAGGGGTGCCGACAAAGGGCAAAGGAAAAAGGAGAGAGCGGTCAGTACTGAGGCCAGTACACGGCGAGACTAGAATTCGGCGGTCCTCGCCTACATAGGTATGGTGGACTGAAGCGGCAGCGGCAGCATGCACTAAACAACCTATAGAGACTCGATGTCACTGACGGCTATCAGGGAGGGGTAAGAAAGACCTATCCGGAACCAGCCTGATACTAACACCAAACAATCCCCTCCTGGTATTCCCCCTCGAGACCAAACGAGGAAGTCAACCGAGGAACTCACACAGTTGGTAGTTTTATTTATACAGTTATCGTTGCAGCAATTACTAGTCAGGTTTAGATAATCATCCTGATAAAATAAGCAGTGGGCACTTTTAGTTGACCATTCCGTGATAGTTGCAACACTTACTAGTCAGATGCAATTAGCATGAGATAACCCCAAAATCCAGCAGTTGTTGGTACTTTTACTTAGCCATTCCGTTGTAGTGAAGCTGATTACTAGTCATATCGGATACAAGTCAAATTATAACAGTAAACTTTAGTTATAGTTGTCTATGATCAAGCACTGTGCTCCAAGTCGTCCATAACCGCGGACACGGCTTCTCGAAAAGATTTAACCCTGCAGGGGTGCACCAAAGTATCCACAAGCACTTCGACCCTTTTGCCAGATCAGTTAACATACACCCATCGGTATGTCGGCGGGGCCTAAGTCATGACGTTCCCAGACCCAGAGCAAGCACGGGGGGCCACCCCACTAAGTCTACCCGCAACGAAGTCGGCCGGTCTCCGAGACGGACTCAGGGTTTGCGTCAGTGGCTGTAAACGACAGTGAATCCCAAAACTGGGACTGTCGATACCGCGAAAACACTCCGCTTCCTAAACAGTACAGCGTGCTCCTCACACAATCGTAAATAAAGCAGTAAAGCATGGCATAAGTACAGGATAGTAAATAAAACCTCAAACTAGTTTGTGGCCCCCAGTATAATACTTTGAAATCAGGTAATAATCAATGGGGGGCCCATATCTCCCCACCTATGGTTAGCGCGCTCGATCTCGGAACAGGTGTCAAGAACTCGGGGTCCTACGGGACACAAGTGGGCGGTCGGAAACCAACATTATCTATCACCCATCGATGCCTCTGCTTACTTACTTCAGTTTTAGTTGTTATACAGTAATTAAAGGGAACGAAAAGTAAAGCCATGATCATATCCAACATCAACATGCGGCAATACACCAACAACTGTGGCACTTGACGACACGCAACAGCACTTGAGCAAGCGACTACGACGCGCAAGTCCAACTATCTACCAAACAACAGGTAATAGGATGTGTCCAAGGCAATATAAGGCTGCGAGGGATATCACGGGTACGAAAACTAGAGCATCGCAACTCAGATAGCAATAGATCAACAGGAGGGAATAAATACTATAAAAGTAAGATAGGTAGAAAGGGGGAGATGCTCGCCTGAAAACAGTGTCGAAGGTTCAACCGAAGATCGGGGCGAAGCTCACATCAACTCAACGGCCCAATCCGCGAAGAAGCAAAACACTAGAATAAACACCGGATGCAATATTTAATACTACGGCAAAGATCGGGCATGATGCATGTATGATGTATGACATGGCAAGGGTGCGATGCAATTAGATCATATTAAGCGGAACCGGGGTCCCGACATTTAAATATATGGTTCAAGTTGTTTAGGTACCCCGCAATTCAAATGTTGTTTTAACAAGGCAAGATATGACAACGGTTCGATGCACAAATTTAAATGAGGCCGATATAAGGCTAGATTTGCCCGCATATGGGCCCCATATTTAATTATTAGGTGAATCGGCATAAGGCCCCCAAACCACATGACAAGCATGCATGCAAGAACAATTTAATATGCAACAAGTTGTTATATAGCATTTATAAAATAGGGCTCGGAGAAAGGTTCACACATTAGGGTTCGGCAGATCTTGGGGTTTCGGGGTTCGGGGTTCGGTCTCAGGGTTCAGGGTTCGACGGAAAACGTTCTCGGATAGCGGAGTGGATCTTGGTGTTCCGGGAGGAAGTACTTGGTCTGGCGTCGGGGCATCGGATTCGCCCCGGTTGGTGTCGATCTTGTCGGCCCCGCGCAGTTGATCTGGGTGTTTCCGGATGATCTTGCCGACTCCATACGAAGGCCTTGGCGCTCTAGATCGGTCTTCAGGGTCTCGGCCATCGGATCCTTGAAGGAGGTCATGGCGTCCGCGAGGCGATCTTGGCGTTCACCGAGAGGGATTCGACAGGGTTCGGGTCTTCGGACGCCGCGAGGAAGATCTTGAGGTACCGGCGGGTTCGTTGTCGGATCGGTCTTCGGAGGCTCGGAATCTCGACGCCTAGGTTCCGTGAAGTTCTGGGATAAGTTTGTCGATGGTCCTGCTTGTGCTTCCAGTTGTCGATCTTGTCGCATGGCCACTGAAGCGCAAAACCACGTTGACACTTGCGGCCATTGACACGGGCAGGGGTGCACGATGCAGAGGACGGCCGGCGGCGGTGTCATCCATCCCAGGCGGCGGAGCGGAGATGCTCGCGGGGGTCGAGCCCGGCGGCGGAAGAGACGGCCGACGCTGCAGGAGGAGCTCGGGGGCGCGGGGCGCTGACGGGGCGGCGCAGGGGGCCTGGCGGCGCGGCCCGAGAGGAGGCGGCTAGCGAGGCCGGCCGGAGGGGATGGAGGCGAGGCCGCGGCCTGCGGGCGCCGGCGGCGGGCGAGCTTGGCGACAGCAGGGCTGGTGGCGGGCTCGGCGGCTCGCCGGAGGGCGAGGAGGGAGGGGCATACGGACGAGGTCGCAGAGCCGCGGGGAGGGGCGAGGCCGGCGAGGAGAGATCGGGGAAGGCCGGCAGACGCGGAGGGGAGACGCGGCGGAGCGAGCGCGGTGAGGAGAGGAGGGGGACGGCGTCGGGGTCGCCGGCGAGGGGGCGGTCCGGCGCCGGAGAGGGAGGAGGCGGGCGCGCGTGAGGCAGAGGGAGGGAGCGCGTCGGGGGCGGCTGCGGCTAGAGGAGGGATAAGGTGGGGGAGGGAGAGAGGTGGGCCGCGCGGGGCCTGGGGTGGTGGGGTCGGGCGTGGGGCCAGGTGGGGCTAGGGGAGCGGGTCCAGGGGGTGGTTGACCAGGGGTGGGTCAGTTTGCGAGGGAGTGGGGGCTGTGGGGTGGGGTCCAGGTGTCGGTGAGGGAGAGAGAGAGAGGGTAGGGAGGCTGCGGGTGAGAGAGGGAGAGGGGAGGGACTGGTGGATTGATGAGGTGGCGGGGTGGGTAGGAAATTGGGTGAGGGGTGAGGTGGCGAGTTATGAGTGGTGGGTAGGATAGGTTTGGGTGGTTTAGGATTTAGAGTCTAGGTTTTATAATATGTGTTTGTTTGGTTTTGTTTATTTTAAAACAAGGCCACTTTGCAATTAGTTTTTAGGGACATAAAATATCCGATACGATCGGGGTTTTGCATTTGAAATAAAGAGGGGTATTTGTACAAAGCAAAACTAGGTTTTTCGAAATAGTTCAGACAAACAATGCATGATGATGACGATGCAATGCACAAAAACAACGCGATTTTCTAGTAGTGGTTTTGCGGGATGCCACAATCCATATGTGGTTTGTGAAAAGAACACACATGCAATGACACTGGTTGATCCATATGTGGTCTATGAAAAGAACACATATGAAATAACACTGGTGATCCATATGTGGTCTGTGAAAAGAACACGCATGCAATGACATTGGTGGATCCATATGTGTTATGTGAAAAGAACACACATGCAATGGCACTAGTGGATCCATAAGTGGTCTGTAAAAAGAACACACATGCAATGACACTGGTGGATCCATATGTGGTCTGTGAAAAGAACACACATGCAATGAACTCTGGTGGATCCATGTGGGGTCTATGAAAAGGACACATATGCAATGACACTGGTGGATCCATATGTGGTCTGTGAAAAGAACACACATGAAATGACTCTATCCGTGGTTAATGAAAAGAACACACATTCAATGACACTGGTGGATCCATATGTGGTCTGTGCAAAGAACACACATGCAATGAACTCTGGTGGTTCTATATGTGGTATGTGAAAAGAACACACATGTAATCACACTGGTGGATCCATATGTGGTCTGTGAAAAGAACACACATGAAATGACACTGGTGGTTCCAAATGTGGTCTGTGAAAAGAACACACATGCAATGATACTGGTGGATCCATATGTGGTTTGTGAAAAGAACACACATGCAATGACACTGATGGATCCATATGTGGTTTGTGAAAAGAACACACATGCAATGACAGTGGTGGATCCATATGTGGCCTGTGAAAGAACACACATGAAATGACACTTGTGGATCCATATGTGGTCTATGAAAAGAACACACATGCAAGGACAATGCTGGTTCCATATGTGGTCTGTGAAAAGAACACACACACAATGACAATGGTGGATCCATATGTAGTTTGTGAAAAGAAGACACATGCAATCACACTAGTTGATCCATATGTGGTCTGTGAAAAGAACACACATGAAATGACACTGGTGGATCCATATGTGGTCTGTGAAAAGAACACACATGCAATGACACTGGTGGATCCATATGTGGTCTATGAAAAGAACACACATGCAATGACACTGGTGGATCCAAATGTGGTCTGTGAAAAGAACACACATGCAATGACACTGGTTGATCCATATGTGGTCTGTGAAAAGAACACACATGTAATGACATTGGTGGATCCATATGTGGTCTGTGAAAAGAACACACATGCAATGGCACTGGTGGATCCATATGTGGTCTATAAAAAGAACACACATGCAATGACACTGGTGGATCCATATGTGGTCTGTGAAAAGAATAGACATGCAATGAACTCTGGTGGATCCATGTGGGGTCTGTGAAAAGGACACACATGCAATGACACTGGTGGATCCATATGTGGTATGTGAAAAGAACATAGATGAAATGAATCTAGTTGTGGTTAATGAAAAGAACACACAGGCAATGACACTGGTGGATCCATATGTTGTATGTTAAAAGAACACACATGCAATGAACTCTGGTGGTTCCATATGTGGTATGTGAAAAGAACACACATGCAATCACACTGGTGGATCCATATGTGGTTTGTGAAAAGAACACACATGAAATGTCACTGGTGGTTCCAAATGTGGTCTGTGAAAATAACACACATGCAATGACACTGGTGGATCCATATGTGGTCTTTGAAAAGAACACACATGCAATGACACTGGTGGATCCATATGTGGCCTGTGAAAGAACTCAAATGAAATGACACTTGTGGATACATATGTGGTCTGTGAAAACAACACACATGCAATGACAATGCTGGTTCCATATGTGGTCTTTGAAAAGAACACACATGCAATGACAATGGTGGATCCATATGTGGTTTGTGAAAATACGAACATGCAATGACACTGGTTGATCCATATGTGGTCTGTGAAAAGAAAACACATGCAATGACAGTGGTGCATCCATATGTGGCCTGTGAAAGAACACACATGAAATGACACTTGTGGATCCATATGTGGTCTATGAAAAGAACACACATGCAATGACAATGCTGGTTCCATATGTGCAGGGGCGGACCCACCATAGGGGCGAGCAGGGGCGGCCGCCCCAGGTCTCCCGGCGCAGAGGAAGGTACCCCCTGTCTCATTCCCTCTATTTTCTGTCCAAGAAGTAGCGACATGAACGTACAGGAAGCTGGTTTCTTATTTTTTGTCGAAGGGGTATGTAGAGGAGGAAGAAGCTAAGTTGGGCCAAGGCTCTATTGGGCTTAAGTGACATAGAAAAGCCTCACTTATTACTTTTTCAGCTGGCCATACGATCAGGTAGAGCTCTCAGAAACAAACCGATCGGTTCGATCAGCCCCGACGTCGTCGTTCCCAATTCCCAAATTATTGCATCTTAATTCCTAAATCCCTAGCGCTCCTAAGGCCCCGGCCAGACTGGACTTGGCCGCTGCTGCCGATCAGTGCCGCCGCAATTTCGTCCATGGATGCGGACGCGGAGAACCTGGAAGAGGAGGCATACTTGATCGCGCTGCAGCTAGAGGAAGAGGAAGAAGAGGCAGCGGCAGCAGCTGCGGCATCGACGCCGGTGATGACAGGAGATGGTGCAGGCGAAATCAATCGCAAGCGGGCACGCGATGACAATAACAACCAACATCAGGTATTCTTCCTTGTGTGCAATACTGCTTGTGTATGAGCTTGTGGCGATTCACTTCTGTATGTTCACAAAGCACTCAATTTTGTAGGAAATTCCACAAATAGTTCCAGCTGTATTTAATCTAGCTGATGTGATTGCTGACCCGGGTACCCGGAGGCAAATTGAAGATTATTCTACCCCAGAAATTAGAGATGAAATGAGGAGGGCGTATTTGTCAAAAGGTCCATGTCGTTTGGCCGGTCATGTTTATCCACGCACAAAATTTGGGGCAGATTGGCGGGCATTCAAAGAAGCATGGTATAAAGAATATGATTGGTTAGAATATAGTGTAGAGAAAGATGCTGCATATTGTTTTTATTGTTTTCTCTTCAAGCCTCCAACCATTGGTCAAAAATTTGGGCATGATGTGTTCACGAAGAAGGGGTTTACAAATTGGAAGAAAGCGGTGGAATACTTCAGGACTCATGTAGGTAAACAAAATAGCGCGCACAACAATGCTAGAAGAAACTGTGAAGCTTTCCGAAATCAAAAGCAAAGTGTTTCATATGCAATCACTTGTCATGTTGAGAAATCACATGTTGAATATGAACAACGCTTGAGGGCTGTTGTAGGTATTGCAAGATTTCTTGTTTCACAGGGCTTAGCGTTTCGTGGGCACGACGAGACACACACTTCCTTGAATAAGGGTAATTTCCTTGAGATGGTGGATTGGTTTGCCGAAAGATGTATGGATGTAGCCAATGTGATGAATGAAAATGCTCCTGGTAATCTTAAGTTGACTTCTCCTAAAATCCAGAAACAAATAGTACAAGCATGTGCAGAAGAGACTATGCAAGTCATCAAGAATGAACTTGGGGAAGGTAAATTTGCTCTACTTGTTGATGAGTCTCGTGATGCATCGGTTAAAGAGCAAATGGGCGTGATTGTGAGGTTAGTTATTTGGCATTGCATTTGTAAATTTACTTACTCTCCTTCATTTAGTTATTCTAAGTTTATTTATTGTTGGTTGTAGATTTGTGAACCAAAAAGGGGAGGTGTTGGAAAGGTTGCTTGGTGTTGAACATGTTGTTGATACTAAATCTGCTTCTTTGAAAAGATCTTTGGATAAAATGTTTGTTAAACATAATTTATCCATGTCAAGATTGAGGGGACAAGGATATGATGGCGCATCAAATATGCGCGGAGAACTAAATGGGTTGAAGAAATTGGTGTTAGATGTCAACCCTCATGCTTATTATGTGCATTGTTTTGCCCACCAACTTCAATTGGTGGTTGTTGCCGTTGTGAAAGGAGTTCTTGCTGTTGGTGATTTCTTTGGGCATACAAATAAGATAGTCACCATGGTTAGTGTTCTTTTTATGTTTACAAGACTAGTATATTTTCTTCCGTTACACAATTCTAAATGTGCATAATCTTTTATGTAGGCGGGTGCCTCTTGTAGGAGGAAAGATGACTTATTGCAGAAGCATCATGACAAATTGGTAGCACAGTTAGAGAATGGCAATATTTTGTCAGGAAGTGGTCAACATCAAGAGACAAGCTTGGCAAGACCCGGTGATACACGTTGGGGTTCACACCATAAAACTCTAATTCGTTTACATAGTATGTGGGATTCTGTGGTTGAAGTGCTTGGAGGTATTGTTGAGGATGGAGATACAGAAGATAGAGGCGTGGCTTCAGGTTATCTCATAAACATGGAAACATTTGAATTTGTTATTATCTTGCATTTGATGCTTCGAGTGCTTGGTTTAACAAATGATTTGTCACAAGCATTGCAACTAAAAGATCAGAACATAGTTAGTGCCATGAATATGATTGTCTCGGTGAAAGATCTATTGCAGAAGTTGAGAGATGATGGGTGGGAGCCTCTCTTGTTGGCTGCTACTAATTTTTGTGTTGGAAGAAATATTTTGGTGCCACGTATGGATGATAACATTTATGCTAGAGGTTACCCAAGGAGCTCACGCAAGATGGTCACTAACTTCCATCACTACAAAGTACAAATATTCAATGAGGTGATTGACAGAAACATAGTTGAGATGAATCATCGATTTAGTGAAACTTCCACACGCTTGTTAAAGTGCATTGCATGCCTTGATCCTAGGGACTCATTTAGTAGCTTTGATCATGAGAAGCTACTTGAGCTTGCAAAGATTTACTCTGTTGATTTCTCTACACAAGATTGCTATCTTTTGATTGATCAACTCAACATATATATTGATGTGATGAGAAGAAGCCCAGATTTCTTGACTTGTAGTAGTCTTAGTGATCTTGCTCTCAAGTTGGTTAAATCTAGACAACATTTGGTCTTTCCATTGGTTTATCGCCTCATTAAGCTTGCATTGACACTGCCCGTGGCGACGGCATCAGTTGAGAGGGTTTTCTCAGCCATGAATATTGTAAAGACGGCCCTTCGAAATAAGATTGGTGACGATTGGCTTAATGATCTGATGATATGCTTTGTTGAGCGAGAGATATTTGCAAAGATTTCCGACAAGCAGATTATGTTACGTTTTCATGCCTTGAAGTATCGTCGAGGCCATCTACCTCCACAAGTTAGAGCTCCTTCTAGTACTACAACTTAATGGTAAAATGCAACCTTATCAACTACTTTGACAATTGTGCCAAGATTTACACTCATGTATTTCCTTTATTCACATGTTGTAGGTCTCATCTTGGACGTTGAGGGTACTATTTTGGCGGCCAATGTGTGTCTCAAGCAGCAAAGGTCCATGTTAGTAGGTTCCGGTGTTTTTTTTATGTTCCTAGTAGTTGTATTTCACCGATCTTGAAAATTGAGTATTTTGTGTACCATTTACCTTATGATTTCTAGCTAGTAGAGTTACATTTGTCCGTGAAATTTTTTCCCTCGGAAATGTTCGCCCCGGCTAAACAAAATTCCTGGGTCCGCCACTGCATATGTGGTCTGTGAAAAGAACACACATGCAATGACAATGGTGGATCCATATGTGGTTTGTGAAAAGAACACACATGCAATCACACTGGTTGATCCATATGTGGTCTATGAAAAGAACACACATGAAATGACACTGGTGGATCCATATGTGGTCTGTGAAAAGAACACACATGCAATGACACTGGTGGATCCATATGTCGTCTATGAAAAGAACACACATGCAATGACACTGGTGGATCCATATGTGGTCTGTGAAAAGAACACACATGCAATGACACTGGTGGATCCATATGTGGTCTATGAAAAGAACACACATGCAATGACACTGGTGGATCCAAATGTGGTCTGTGAAAAGAACACACATGCAATGACACTGGTTGATCCATATGTGGTCTGTGAAAAGAACACACATGAAATAACACTGGTGATCCATATGTGGTATGTGAAAAGAACACACATGTAATGACATTGGTGGATCCATATGTGGTCTATGAAAAGAACACACATGCAATGGCACTGGTGGATCCATATGTGGTCTATAAAAAGAACACACATGCAATGACACTGGTGGATCCATATGTGGTCTGTGAAAAGAACACACATGCAATGAACTCTGGTGGATCCATGTGGGGTCTGTGAAAAGGACACACATGCAATGACACTGGTGGATCCATATGTGGTATGCGAAAAGAACACACATGAAATGAATCTAGTTGTGGTTAATGAAAAGAACACACATGCAATGACACTGGTGGATCCATATGTTGTATGTTAAAAGAACACACATGCAATGAACTCTGGTAGTTCCATATGTGGTATGTGAAAAGAACACACATGCAATCACACTGGTGGATCCATATGCGGTTTGTGAAAAGAACACACATGAAATGTCACTTATGGTTCCAAATGTGGTCTGTGAAAATAACACACATGCAATGACACTAGTGGATCCATATGTGGTATGTGAAAAGAACACACATGCAATGACACTGGTGGATCCATATGTGGCCTGTGAAAGAACTCACATGAAATGACACTTGTGGATCCATATGTGGTCTGTGAAAACAACACACATGCAATGACAATGCTGGTTCCATATGTGGTCTTTGAAAAGAACACACATAAAATGACAATGGTGGATCCATATGTGGTTTGTGAAAATAACACACATGCAATGACACTGGTTGATCCATATGTGGTCTGTGAAAAGAACAGACATGAAATGACACTGGTGGATCCATATGTGGTCTGTGAAAAGAACACACATGCAATGACACTGGTGGATCCATATGTGGTCTGTGAAAAGAACACACATCCAATGACACTGGTGGATCCAAATGTGGTCTGTGAGAAGAACACACATGCAATGACACTGGATGATCCATATGTGGTCTGTGAAAAGAACACACATGAAATAACACTGGTGATCCATATGTGGTCTGTGAAAAGAACACACATGCAATGACATTGGTGGATCCATATGTGGCCTGTGAAAAGAACACACATGCAATGGCACTGGTGGATCCATATGTGGTCTGTAAAAAAGAACACACATGCAATGACACTGGTGGATCCATATGTGGTCTATGAAAAGAACACACATGCAATGAATTCTGGTGGATCCATCTGGGGTCTATGAAAAGGACACACATGCAATGACACTGGTGGATCCATATGTGGTATGTGAAAAGAACACACATGAAATGAGTCTAGATGTGGTCAATGAAAAGAACACACATGTAATGACACTGGTGGACCCATATGTGGTCTGTGAAAAGAACACACATGCAATGAACTCTGGTGGTTCCATATGTGGTACGTGAAAAGAACACACATGCAATCACACTGGTGGATCCATATGTGGTCTGTGAAAAGAACACACATGCAATGACACTGGTGGATCCATATGTGGTCTGTGAAAAGAACACACATGCAATGACAGCGGTGGATCCATATGTGGCATGTGAAAGAACACACATGAAATAACACTTGTGGATCCATATGTGGTCTGTGAAAAGAACACACATGCAATGACAATGCTGGTTCCATATGTAGTCTGTGAAAAGAACACACATGCAATGACAATGGTGGATCCATATGTGGTGTGTGAAAAGAACACACATGCAATGACACTGGTTGATCCATATGTGGTCTGTGAAAAGAACACACATGAAATGACACTGGTGGATCCATATGTATGTGAAAAGAACACACATGCATTGACACTGGTGGATCCATATGTGGTCTATGAAAAGAACACACATGCAATGACACTGGTGGATCCAAATGTGGTCTGTGAAAAGAACACACATGCAATGACACTGGTTGATCCATATGTGGTCTGTGAAAAGAACACACATGAAATAACACTGGTGATCCATATGTGGTCTGTGAAAAGAACACACATGTAATGACATTGGTCGATCCATATGTGGTCTGTGAAAAGAACACACATGCAATGGCACTGGTGGATCCATATGTGGTCTATAAAAAGAACACACAAGCAATCACACTGGTGGATCCATATATGGTCTATGAAAAGAACACACATGCAATGACAATGGTGGATCCATATGTGGTTTGTGAAAAGAACACACATGCAATGACACTGGTTGATCCATATGTGGTCTGTGAAAAGAACACACATGAAATAACACTGGTGATCCATATGTGGTCTGTGAAAAGAACACGCATGCAATGACATTGGTAGATCCATATGTGGTATGTGAAAAGAACACACATGCAATGGCACTAGTGGATCCATAAGTGGTCTGTAAAAAGAACACACATGCAATGACACAGGTGGATCCATATGTGGTCTGTGAAAATAACACACATGCAATGAACTCTGGTGGATCCATGTGGGGTCTATGAAAAGGACACACATGCAATGACACTGGTGGATCCATATGTGGTATGTGAAAAGAACACACATGAAATGACTCTATCTGTGGTTAATGAAAAGAACACACATTCAATGACACTGGTGGATCCATATGTGGTCTGTGCAAAGAACACACATGCAATGAACTCTGGTGGTTCTATATGTGGTATGTGAAAAGAACACACATGTAATCACACTGGTGGATCCATATGTGGTCTGTGAAAAGAACACACATGAAATGACCCTGGTGGTTCCAAATGTGGTCTGTGAAAAGAACACACATGCAATGATACTGGTGGATCCATATGTGGTTTGTGAAAAGAACACACATGCAATGACACTGGTGGATCCATATGTGGTCTGTGAAAAGAACACACATGCAATGACAGTGGTGGATCCATATGTGGCCTGTGAAAGAACACACATGAAATGACACTTGTGGATCCATATGTGGTCTATGAAAAGAACACACATGCAAGGACAATGCTGGTTCCATATGTGGTCCGTGAAAAGAACACACACGCAATGACAATGGTGGATCCATATGTATTTTGTGAAAAGAAGACACATGCAATCACACTAGTTGATCCATATGTGGTCTGTGAAAAGAACACACATGAAATGACACTGGTGGATCCATATGTGGTCTGTGAAAAGAACACACATGCAATGACACTGGTGGATCCATATGTGGTCTATGAAAAGAACACACATGCAATGACACTGGTGGATCCAAATGTGGTCTGTGAAAAGAACACACATGCAATGACACTGGTTGATCCATATGTGGTCTGTGAAAAGAACACACATGTAATGACATTGGTGGATCCATATGTGGTCTGTGAAAAGAACACACATGCAATGGCACTGGTGGATCCATATGTGGTCTATAAAAAGAACACACATGCAATGACACTGGTGGATCCATATGTGGTCTGTGAAAAGAATAGACATGCAATGAACTCTGGTGGATCCATGTGGGGTCTGTGAAAAGGACACACATGCAATGACACTGGTGGATCCATATGTGGTATGTGAAAAGAACATAGATGAAATGAATCTAGTTGTGGTTAATGAAAAGAACACACATGCAATGACACTGGTGGATCCATATGTTGTATGTTAAAAGAACACACATGCAATGAACTCTGGTGGTTCCATATGTGGTATGTGAAAAGAACACACATGCAATCACACTGGTGGATCCATATGTGGTTTGTGAAAAGAACACACATGAAATGTCACTGGTGGTTCCAAATGTGGTCTGTGAAAATAACACACATGCAATGACACTGGTGGATCCATATGTGGTCTTTGAAAAGAACACACATGCAATGACACTGGTGGATCCATATGTGGCCTGTGAAAGAACTCAAATGAAATGACACTTGTGGATACATATGTGGTCTGTGAAAACAACACACATGCAATGACAATGCTGGTTCCATATGTGGTCTTTGAAAAGAACACACATGCAATGACAATGGTGGATCCATATGTGGTTTGTGAAAATACGAACATGCAATGACACTGGTTGATCCTTATGTGGTCTGTGAAAAGAAAACACATGCAATGACAGTGGTGGATCCATATGTGGCCTGTGAAAGAACACACATGAAATGACACTTGTGGATCCATATGTGGTCTATGAAAAGAACACACATGCAATGACAATGTTGGTTCCATATGTGGTCTGTGAAAAGAACACACATGCAATTACAATGGTGGATCCAGATGTGGTTTGTGAAAAGAACACACATGCAATCACACTGGTTGATCCATATGTGGTCTATGAAAAGAACACACATGAAATGACACTGGTGGATCCATATGTGGTCTGTGAAAAGAACACACATGCAATGACACTGGTGGATCCATATGTCGTCTATGAAAAGAACACACATGCAATGACACTGGTGGATCCATATGTGGTCTGTGAAAAGAACACACATGCAATGGCACTGGTGGATCCATATGTGGTCTATGAAAAGAACACACATGCAATGACACTGGTGGATCCAAATGTGGTCTGTGAAAAGAACACACATGCAATGACACTGGTTGATCCATATGTGGTCTGTGAAAAGAACACACATGAAATAACACTGGTGATTCATATGTGGTATGTGAAAAGAACACACATGTAATGACATTGGTGGATCCATATGTGGTCTATGAAAAGAACACACATGCAATGGCACTGGTGGATCCATATGTGGTCTATAAAAAGAACACACATGCAATGACACTGGTGGATCCATATGTGGTCTGTGAAAAGAACACACATACAATGAACTCTGGTGGATCCATGTGGGGTCTGTGAAAAGGACACACATGCAATGACACTGGTGGATCCATATGTGGTATGTGAAAAGAACATAGATGAAATGAATCTAGTTGTGGTTAATGAAAAGATCACACATGCAATGACACTGGTGGATCCATATGTTGTATGTAAAAAGAACACACATGCAATGAACTCTGGTGGTTCCATATGTGGTACGTGAAAAGAACACACATGCAATCACACTTGTGGATCCATATGTGATTTGTGAAAAGAACACACATGAAATGTCACTGGTGGTTCCAAATGTGGTCTGTGAAAATAACACACATGCAATGACACTGGTGGATCCATATGTGGCCTTTGAAAAGAACACACATGCAATGACACTGGTGGATCCATATGTGGCCTGTGAAAGAACTCAAATGAAATGACACTTGTGGATACATATGTGGTCTGTGAAAACAACACACATGCAATGACAATGCTGGTTCCATATGTGGTCTTTGAAAAGAACACATATGCAATGACAATGGTGGATCCATATGTGGTTTGTGAAAATACGAACATGCAATGACACTGGTTGATCCATATGTGGTCTGTGAAAAGAAAACACATGCAATGACAGTGGTGGATCCATATGTGGCCTGTGAAAGAACACACATGAAATGACACTTGTGGATCCATATGTGGTCTATGAAAAGAACACACATGCAATGACAATGCTGGTTCCATATGTGGTCTGTGAAAAGAACACACATGCAATGACAATGGTGGATCCATATGTGGTTTGTGAAAAGAACACACATGCAATCACACTGGTTGATCCATATGTGGTCTATGAAAAGAACACACATGAAATGACACTGGTGGATCCATATGTGGTCTGTGAAAAGAACACACATGCAATGACACTGGTGGATCCATATGTCGTCTATGAAAAGAACACACATGCAATGACACTGGTGGATCCATATGTGGTCTGTGAAAAGAACACACATGCAATGACACTGGTGGATCCATATGTGGTCTATGAAAAGAACACACATGCAATGACACTGGTGGATCCAAATGTGGTCTGTGAAAAGAACACACATGCAATGACACTGGTTGATCCATATGTGGTCTGTGAAAAGAACACACATGAAATAACACTGGTGATCCATATGTGGTATGTGAAAAGAACACACATGTAATGACATTGGTGGATCCATATGTGGTCTATGAAAAGAACACACATGCAATGGCACTGGTGGATCCATATGTGGTCTATAAAAAGAACACACATGCAATAACACTGGTGGATCCATATGTGGTCTGTGAAAAGAACACACATACAATGAACTCTGGTGGATCCATGTGGGGTCTGTGAAAAGGACACACATGCAATGACACTGGTGGATCCATATGTGGTATGCGAAAAGAACACACATGCAATGAACTCTGGTAGTTCCATATGTGGTATGTGAAAAGAACACACATGCAATCACACTGGTGGATCCATATGTGGTTTGTGAAAAGAACACACATGAAATGTCACTTGTGGTTCCAAATGTGGTCTGTGAAAAGAACACACATGCAATGATACTGGTGGATCCATATGTGGTTTGTGAAAAGAACACACATGCAATGACACTGGTGGATCCATATGTGGTCTGTGAAAAGAACACACATGCAATGACAGTGGTGGATCCATATGTGGCCTGTGAAAGAACACACATGAAATGACACTTGTGGATCCATATGTGGTCTATGAAAAGAACACACATGCAAGGACAATGCTGGTTCCATATGTGGTCTGTGAAAAGAACACACACGCAATGACAATGGTGGATCCATATGTAGTTTGTGAAAAGAAGACACATGCAATCACACTAGTTGATCCATATGTGGTCTGTGAAAAGAACACACATGAAATGACACTGGTGGATCCATATGTGGTCTGTGAAAAGAACACACATGCAATGACACTGGTGGATCCATATGTGGTCTATGAAAAGAACACACATGCAATGACACTGGTGGATCCAAATGTGGTCTGTGAAAAGAACACACATGCAATGACACTGGTTGATCCATATGTGGTCTGTGAAAAGAACACACATGTAATGACATTGGTGGATCCATATGTGGTCTGTGAAAAGAACACACATGCAATGGCACTGGTGGATCCATATGTGGTCTATAAAAAGAACACACATGCAATGACACTGGTGGATCCATATGTGGTCTGTGAAAAGAATAGACATGCAATGAACTCTGGTGGATCCATGTGGGGTCTGTGAAAAGGACACACATGCAATGACACTGGTGGATCCATATGTGGTATGTGAAAAGAACATAGATGAAATGAATCTAGTTGTGGTTAATGAAAAGAACACACATGCAATGACACTGGTGGATCCATATGTTGTATGTTAAAAGAACACACATGCAATGAACTCTGGTGGGTCCATATGTGGTATGTGAAAAGAACACACGTGCAATCACACTGGTGGATCCATATGTGGTTTGTGAAAAGAACACACATGAAATGTCACTGGTGGTTCCAAATGTGGTCTGTGAAAATAACACACATGCAATGACATTGGTGGATCCATATGTGGTCTTTGAAAAGAACACACATGCAATGACACTGGTGGATCCATATGTGGCCTGTGAAAGAACTCAAATGACATGACACTTGTGGATACATATGTGGTCTGTGAAAACAACACACATGCAATGACAATGCTGGTTCCATATGTGGTCTTTGAAAAGAACACACATGCAATGACAATGGTGGATCCATATGTGGTTTGTGAAAATACGAACATGCAATGACACTGGTTGATCCATATATGGTCTGTGAAAAGAAAACACATGCAATGACAGTGGTGGATCCATATGTGGCCTGTGAAAGAACACACATGAAATGACACTTGTGGATCCATATGTGGTCTATGAAAAGAACACACATGCAATGACAATGTTGGTTCCATATGTGGTCTGTGAAAAGAACACACATGCAATGACAATGGTGGATCCATATGTGGTTTGTGAAAAGAACACACATGCAATCACACTGGTTGATCCATATGTGGTCTATGAAAAGAACACACATGAAATGACACTGGTGGATCCATATGTGGTCTGTGAAAAGAACACACATGCAATGACACTGGTGGATCCATATGTCGTCTATGAAAAGAACACACATGCAATGACACTGGTGGATCCATATGTGGTCTGTGAAAAGAACACACATGCAATGACACTGGTGGATCCATATGTGGTCTCTGAAAAGAACACACATGCAATGACACTGGTGGATCCAAATGTGGTCTGTGAAAAGAACACACATGCAATGACACTGGTTGATCCATATGTGGTCTGTGAAAAGAACACACATGAAATAACACTGGTGATTCATATGTAGTATGTGAAAAGAACACACATGTAATGACATTGGTGGATCCATATGTGGTCTATGAAAAGAACACACATGCAATGGCACTGGTGGATCCATATGTGGTCTATAAAAAGAACACACATGCAATGACACTGGTGGATCCATATGTGGTCTGTGAAAAGAACACACATACAATGAACTCTGGTGGATCCATGTGGGGTCTGTGAAAAGGACACACATGCAATGACACTGGTGGATCCATATGTGGTATGTGAAAAGAACATAGATGAAATGAATCTAGTTGTGGTTAATGAAAAGAACACACATGCAATGACACTGGTGGATCCATATGTTGTATGTAAAAAGAACACACATGCAATGAACTCTGGTGGTTCCATATGTGGTATGTGAAAAGAACACACATGCAATCACACTGGTGGATCCATATGTGGTTTGTGAAAAGAACACACATGAAATGTCACTGGTGGTTCCAAATGTGGTCTGTGAAAATAACACACATGCAATGACACAGGTGGATCCATATGTGGTCTTTGAAAAGAACACACATGCAATGACACTGGTGGATCCATATGTGGCCTGTGAAAGAACTCAAATGAAATGACACTTGTGGATACATATGTGGTCTGTGAAAACAACACACATGCAATGACAATGCTGGTTCCATATGTGGTCTTTGAAAAGAACACACATGCAATGACAATGGTGGATCCATATGTGGTTTGTGAAAATACGAACATGCAATGACACTGGTTGATCCATATGTGGTCTGTGAAAAGAAAACACATGCAATGACACTGGTGCAACTATATGTGGCCTATGAAAACAACACACATGAAATGACACTGGTTGATCCATATGTGGTATGTGAAAAGAACACACATGCAATGACACTGGTGGATCCATATGTGGTCTGTGAAAAGAACACACATGCAATGACACTGGTGGATCCATATGTGGTCTTTAAAAAGAACACACATGCAATGACACTGGTGGATCCATATGTCGTCTATGAAAAGAACACACATGCAATGACACTGGTGGATCCATATGTGGTCTGTGAAAAGAACACACATGCAATGACACTGGTGGATCCATATGTGGTCTATGAAAAGAACACACATGAAATAACACTGGTGATCCATATGTGGTATGTGAAAAGAACACACATGTAATGACATTGGTGGATCCATATGTGGTCTATGAAAAGAACACACATGCAATGGCACTGGTGGATCCATATGTGGTCTATAAAAAGAACACACATGCAATGACACTGGTGGATCCATATGTGATCTGTGAAAAGAACACACATACAATGAACTCTGGTGGATCCATGTGGGGTCTGTGAAAAGGACACACATGCAATGACACTGGTGGATCCATATGTGGTATGCGAAAAGAACACACATGCAATGAACTCTGGTAGTTCCATATGTGGTATGTGAAAAGAACACACATGCAATCACACTGGTGGATCCTTATGTGGTTTGTGAAAAGAACACACATGAAATGTCACTTGTGGTTCCAAATGTGGTCTGTGAAAATAACACACATGCAATGACACTGGTGGATCCATATGTGGTATGTGAAAAGAACACACATGCAATGACACTGGTGGATCCATATGTGGCCTGTGAAAGAACTCACATGAAATGACACTTGTGGATCCATATGTGGTCTGTGAAAACAACACACATGCAATGACAATGCTGGTTCCATATGTGGTCTTTGAAAAGAACACACATGCAATGACAATGGTGGATCCATATGTGGTTTGTGAAAATAACACACATGCAATGACACTGGTTGATCCATATGTGGTCTGTGAAAAGAACAGACATGAAATGACACTGGTGGATCCATATGTGGTCTGTGAAAAGAACACACATGCAATGAGACTGGTGGATCCATATGTGGTCTGTGAAAAGAACACACATCCAATGACACTGGTGGATCCAAATGTGGTCTGTGAGAAGAACACACATGCAATGACACTGGATGATCCATATGTGGTCTGTGAAAAGAACACACATGAAATAACTCTGGTGATCCATATGTGGTCTGTGAAAAGAACACACATGCAATGACAATGGTGGATCCATATGTGGCCTGTGAAAAGAACACACATGCAATGGCACTGGTGGATCCATATGTGGTCTGTAAAAAAGAACACACATGCAATGACACTGGTGGATCCATATGTGGTCTATGAAAAGAACACACATGCAATGAACTCTGGTGGATCCATGTGGGGTCTATGAAAAGGACACACATGCAATGACACTGGTGGATCCATATGTGGTATGTGAAAAGAACACACATGAAATGAGTCTAGATGTGGTCAATGAAAAGAACACACATGCAATGACACTGGTGGACCCATATGTGGTCTGTGAAAAGAACACACATGCAATGAACTCTGGTGGTTCCATATGTGGTACGTGAAAATAACACACATGCAATCACACTGGTGGATCCATATGTGGTCTGTGAAAAGAACACACATGCAATGACACTGGTGGATCCATATGTGGTCTGTGAAAAGAACACACATGCAATGACAGTGGTGGATCCATATGTGGCATGTGAAAGAACACACATGAAATAACACTTGTGGATCCATATGTGGTCTGTGAAAAGAACACACATGCAATGACAATGCTGGTTCCATATGTAGTCTGTGAAAAGAACACACATGCAATGACAATGGTGGATCCATATGGGGTTTGTGAAAGGAACTCACATGCATTGACTCTAACCGTGGTTAATGAAAAGAACACACATGCAATGAACTCTGGTGGATCCATGTGTGGTCTGCGAAATGAACACACATGCAATGACACTGGTGCAACTATATGTGGTCTATGAAAATAACACACATGAAATGACACTGGTTGATCCATATGTGGTATGTGAAAAGAACACACATGCAATGACACTGGTGGATCCATATGTGGTCTATGAAAAGAACACACATGCAATGACACTGGTGGATCCATATGTGGTCTTTACAAAGAACACACATGCAATGACACTGGTGGATCCATATGTCGTCTATGAAAAGAACACACATGCAATGACACTGGTGGATCCATATGTGGTCTGTGAAAAGAACACACATGCAATGACACTGGTGGATCCAAATGTGGTCTGTGAGAAGAACACACATGCAATGACACTGGATGATCCATATGTGGTTTGTGAAAAGAACACACATGAAATAACACTGGTGATCCATATGTGGTCTGTGAATAGAACACACATGCAATGACATTGGTGGATCCATATGTGGCCTGTGAGAAGAACACACATGCAATGGCACTGGTGGATCCATATGTGGTCTGTAAAAAAAGAACACACATGCAATGACACTGGTGGATCCTTATGTGGTCTATGAAAAGAACACACATGCAATGAACTCTGGTGGATCCATGTGGGGTCTATGAAAAGGACACACATGCAATGACACTGGTGGATCCATATGTGGTATGTGAAAAGAACACACATGGAATGAGTCTAGCTGTGGTTAATGAAAAGAACACACATGCAATGACACTGGTGGACCCATATGTGGTCTGTGAAAAGAACACACATGCAATGAACTCTGGTGGTTCCATATGTGGTATGTGAAAAGAACACACATGCAATGACACTGGTGGATCCATATGTCGTCTATGAAAAGAACACACATGCAATGACACTGGTGGATCCATATGTGGTCTGTGAAAAGAACACACATGCAATGACACTGGTGGATCCATATGTGGTCTATGAAAAGAACACACATGCAATGACACTGGTGGATCCATATGTGGTCTGTGAAAAGAACACACATGCAATGACACTGGTTGATCCATATGTGGTCTGTGAAAAGAACACACATGAAATAACACTGGTGATCCATATGTGGTATGTGAAAAGAACACACATGTAATGACATTGGTGGATCCATATGTGGTCTATGAAAAGAACACACATGCAATGGCACTGGTGGATCCATATGTGGTCTATAAAAAGAACACACATGCAATGACACTGGTGGATCCATATGTGGTCTGTGAAAAGAACACACATACAATGAACTCTGGTGGATCCATGTGGGGTCTGTGAAAAGGACACACATGCAATGACACTGGTGGATCCATATGTGGTATGCGAAAAGAACACACATGCAATGAACTCTGGTAGTTCCATATGTGGTATGTGAAAAGAACACACATGCAATCACACTGGTGGATCCTTATGTGGTTTGTGAAAAGAACACACATGAAATGTCACTTGTGGTTCCAAATGTGGTCTGTGAAAATAACACACATGCAATGACACTGGTGGATCCATATGTGGTATGTGAAAAGAACACACATGCAATGACACTGGTGGATCCATATGTGGCCTGTGAAAGAACTCACATGAAATGACACTTGTGGATCCATATGTGGTCTGTGAAAACAACACACATGCAATGACAATGCTGGTTCCATATGTGGTCTTTGAAAAGAACACACATGCAATGACAATGGTGGATCCATATGTGGTTTGTGAAAATAACACACATGCAATGACACTGGTTGATCCATATGTGGTCTGTGAAAAGAACAGACATGAAATGACACTGGAGGATCCATATGTGGTCTGTGAAAAGAACACACATGCAATGAGACTGGTGGATCCATATGTGGTCTGTGAAAAGAACACACATCCAATGACACTGGTGGATCCAAATGTGGTCTGTGAGA
The DNA here is from genome assembly GCA_916181665.1 of Avena sativa. NCBI lineage: Eukaryota > Viridiplantae > Streptophyta > Magnoliopsida > Poales > Poaceae > Avena > Avena sativa. The sequence continues at coordinate 619,513,154 of OV702289.1, forward strand.
AGAACACACATGCAATGACACTGGATGATCCATATGTGGTCTGTGAAAAGAACACACATGAAATAACTCTGGTGATCCATATGTGGTCTGTGAAAAGAACACACATGCAATGACATTGGTGGATCCATATGTGGCCTGTGAAAAGAACACACATGCAATGGCACTGGTGGATCCATATGTGGTCTGTAAAAAAGAACACACATGCAATGACACTGGTGGATCCATATGTGGTCTATGAAAAGAACACACATGCAATGAACTCTGGTGGATCCATGTGGGGTCTATGAAAAGGACACACATGTAATGACACTGGTGGATCCATATGTGGTATGTGAAAAGAACACACATGAAATGAGTCTAGATGTGGTCAATGAAAAGAACACACATGCAATGACACTGGTGGACCCATATGTGGTCTGTGAAAAGAACACACATGCAATGAACTCTGGTGGTTCCATATGTGGTACGTGAAAAGAACACACATGCAATCACACTGGTGGATCCATATGTGGTCTGTGAAAAGAACACACATGCAATGACACTGGTGGATCCATATGTGGTCTGTGAAAAGAACACACATGCAATGACAGTGGTGGATCCATATGTGGCATGTGAAAGAACACACATGAAATAACACTTGTGGATCCATATGTGGTCTGTGAAAAGAACACACATGCAATGACAATGCTGGTTCCATATGTAGTCTGTGAAAAGAACACACATGCAATGACAATGGTGGATCCATATGGGGTTTGTGAAAAGAACTCACATGCATTGACTCTAACCGTGGTTAATGAAAAGAACACACATGCAATGAACTCTGGTGGATCCATGTGTGGTCTGCGAAAAGAACACACATGCAATGACACTGGTGCAAGTATATGTGGTCTATGAAAATAACACACATGAAATGACACTGGTTGATCCATATGTGGTATGTGAAAAGAACACACATGAAATGACACTGGTGGATCCATATGTGGTCTATGAAAATAACACACATGCAATGACACTGGTGGATCCATATGTGGTCTTTAAAAAGAACACACATGCAATGACACTGGTGGATCCATATGTCGTCTATGAAAAGAACACACATGCAATGACACTGGTGGATCCATATGTGGTCTGTGAAAAGAACACACATGCAATGACACTGGTGGATCCAAATGTGGTCTGTGAGAAGAACACACATGCAATGACACTGGATGATCCATATATGGTTTGTGAAAAGAACACACATGAAATAACACTGGTGATCCATATGTGGTCTGTGAATAGAACACACATGCAATGACATTGGTGGATCCATATGTGGCCTGTGAGAAGAACACACATGCAATGGCACTGGTGGATCCATATGTGGTCTGTAAAAAAAGAACACACATGCAATGACACTGGTGGATCCTTATGTGGTCTATGAAAAGAACACACATGCAATGAACTCTGGTGGATCCATGTGGGGTCTATGAAAAGGACACACATGCAATGACACTGGTGGATCCATATCTGGTATGTGAAAAGAACACACATGGAATGAGTCTAGCTGTGGTTAATGAAAAGAACACACATGCAATGACACTGGTGGACCCATATGTGGTCTGTGAAAAGAACACACATGCAATGAACTCTGGTGGTTCCATATGTGGTATGTGAAAAGAACACACATGCAATCACACTGGTGGATCCATATGTGGTCTGTGAAAAGAACACACATGAAATGACACTGGTGGTTCCAAATGTGGGACGTGAAAAGAACACACATGCAATGATACTGGTGGATCCATATGTGGTCTGTGAAAAGAACACACATGCAATGACACTGCGGGATCCAAATGTGTTATGTGAAAAGAACACACATGCAGTGACACTGGTGGATCCATATGTGGTCTGTGAAAAGAACACACATACAATGACACTGGTGGATCCAAATGTGGTCTGTGAGAAGAACACACATGCAATGACACTGGATGATCCATATGTGGTCTGTGAAAAGAACACACATGAAATAACACTGGTGATCCATATGTGGTCTGTGAAAAGAACACACATGCAATGAAATTGGTGGATCCATATGTGGCCTGTGAAAAGAACACACATGCAATGGCACTGGTGGATCCATATGTGGTCTATAAAAAAGAACACACATGCAATGACACTGGTGGATCCATATGTGGTCTATGAAAAGAACACACATGCAATGAACTCTGGTGGATCCATGTGGGGTCTATGAAAAGGACACACATGCAATGACACTGGTGGATCCATATGTGGTATGTGAAAAGAACACACATGAAATGAGTCTAGATGTGGTTAATGAAAAGAACACACATGCAATGACACTGGTGGACCCATATGTGGTCTGTGAAAAGAACACACATGCAATGAACTCTGGTGGTTCCATATGTGGTATGTGAAAAGAACACACATGCAATCACACTGGTGGATCCATATGTGGTCTGTGAAAAGAACACACATGAAATGACACTGGTGGTTCCAAATGTGTTATGTGAAAAGAACACACATGCAATGATACTGGTGGATCCATATGTGGTCTGTGAAAAGAACACACATGCAATGACACTGCGGGATCCAAATGTGTTCTGTGAAAAGAACACACATGCAATGACACTAGTGGTTCCATATGTGGTCTGTGAAAATAACACACATGCTATGAACTCTGATGGATCCATATGGGGTTTGTGAAAAGAACTCACATGCATTGACTCTAGCCGTGGTTAATGAAAAGAACACACATGCAATGAACTCTGGTGGATCCATGTGTGGTCTGCGAAAAGAACACACATGCAATGACACTGGTGGAACTATATGTGGTCTATGAAAATAACACACATGAAATGACACTGGTTGATCCATATGTGGTATGTGAAAAGAACACACATGCAATGACACTGGTGGATCCATATGTGGTCTATGAAAAGAACACACATGCAATGACACTGGTGGATCCATATGTGGTATTTAAAAAGAACACACATGCAACGACACTAGTGGATCCATATGTGGTCTGTGAAAAGAACACACATGCAATGACACTGGTGGATCCATATGTGGTCTGTGAAAAGAACACACATGCAATGACACTGGTGGATCCAAATATGGTCTATGAGAAGAACACACATGCAATGACACTGGATGATCCATATGTGGTTTGTGAAAAGAACACACATGAAATAACACTGGTGATCCATATGTGGTCTGTGAAAAGAACACACATGCAATGACATTGGTGGATCCATATGTGGCCTGTGAGAAGAACACACATGCAATGGCACTGGTGGATCCATATGTGGTATGTAAAAAAAGAACACACATGCAATGACACTGGTGGATCCTTATGTGGTCTATGAAAAGAACACACATGCAATGAACTCTGCTGGATCCATGTCGGGTCTATGAAAAGGACACACATGCAATGACACTGGTGGATCCATATGTGGTATGTGAAAAGAACACACATGGAATGAGTCTAGCTGTGGTTAATGAAAAGAACACACATGCAATGACACTGGTGGACCCATATGTGGTCTGTGAAAAGAACACACATGCAATGAACTCTGGTGGTTCCATATGTGGTATGTGAAAAGAACACACATGCAATCACACTGGTGGATCCATATGTGGTCTGTGAAAAGAACACACATGAAATGACACTGGTGGTTCCAAATGTGGTACGTGAAAAGAACACACATGCAATGATACTGGTGGATCCATATGTGGTCTGTGAAAAGAACACACATGCAATGACACTGCGGGATCCAAATGTGTTTTGTGAAAAGAACACACATGCAATGACACTAGTGGATCCATATGTGGTCTGTGAAAAGAACACACATGCAATGACACTGGTGGATCCATATGTGGCCTGTGAAAGAACTCAAATGAAATGACACTTGTGGATACATATGTGGTCTGTGAAAACAACACACATGCAATGACAATGCTGGTTCCATATGTGGTCTTTGAAAAGAACACACATGCAATGACAATGGTCGATCCATATGTGGTTTGTGAAAATACGAACATGCAATGACACTGGTTGATCCATATGTGGTCTGTGAAAAGAAAACACATGCAATGACAGTGGTGGATCCATATGTGGCCTGTGAAAGAACACACATGAAATGACACTTGTGGATCCATATGTGGTCTATGAAAAGAACACACATGCAATGACAATGCTGGTTCCATATGTGGTCTGTGAAAAGAACACACATGCAATGACAATGGTGGATCTATATGTGGTTTGTGAAAAGAACACACATGCAATCACACTGGTTGATCCATATGTGGTCTATGAAAAGAACACACATGAAATGACACTGGTGGATCCATATGTGGTCTGTGAAAAGAACACACATGCAATGACACTGGTGGATCCATATGTCGTCTATGAAAAGAACACACATGCAATGACACTGGTGGATCCATATGTGGTCTGTGAAAAGAACACACATGCAATGACAATGGTGGATCCATATGTGGTCTATGAAAAGAACACACATGCAATGACACTGGTGGATCCAAATGTGGTCTGTGAAAAGAACACACATGCAATGACACTGGTTGATCCATATGTGGTCTGTGAAAAGAACACACATGAAATAACACTGGTGATCCATATGTGGTATGTGAATAGAACACACATGTAATGACATTGGTGGATCCATATGTGGTCTATGAAAAGAACACACATGCAATGGCACTGGTGGATCCATATGTGGTCTATAAAAAGAACACACATGCAATGACACTGGTGGATCCATATGTGGTCTGTGAAAAGAACACACATACAATGAACTCTGGTGGATCGATGTGGGGTCTGTGAAAAGGACACACATGCAATGACACTGGTGGATCCATATGTGGTATGCGAAAAGAACACACATGCAATGAACTCTGGTAGTTCCATATGTGGTATGTGAAAAGAACACACATGCAATCACACTGGTGGATCCATATGTGGTTTGTGAAAAGAACACACATGAAATGTCACTTGTGGTTCCAAATGTGGTCTGTGAAAAGAACACACATGCAATGATACTGGTGGATCCATATGTGGTTTGTGAAAAGAACACACATGCAATGACACTGGTGGATCCATATGTGGTCTGTGAAAAGAACACACATGCAATGACAGTGGTGGATCCATATGTGGCCTGTGAAAGAACACACATGAAATGACACTTGTGGATCCATATGTGGTCTATGAAAAGAACACACATGCAAGGACAATGCTGGTTCCATATGTGGTCTGTGAAAAGAACACACACGCAATGACAATGGTGGATCCATATGTAGTTTGTGAAAAGAAGACACATGCAATCACACTAGTTGATCCATATGTGGTCTGTGAAAAGAACACACATGAAATGACACTGGTGGATCCATATGTGGTCTGTGAAAAGAACACACATGCAATGACACTGGTGGATCCATATGTGGTCTATGAAAAGAACACACATGCAATGACACTGGTGGATCCAAATGTGGTCTGTGAAAAGAACACACATGCAATGACACTGGTTGATCCATATGTGGTCTGTGAAAAGAACACACATGTAATGACATTGGTGGATCCATATGTGGTCTGTGAAAAGAACACACATGCAATGGCACTGGTGGATCCATATGTGGTCTATAAAAAGAACACACATGCAATGACACTGGTGGATCCATATGTGGTCTGTGAAAAGAATAGACATGCAATGAACTCTGGTGGATCCATGTGGGGTCTGTGAAAAGGACACACATGCAATGACATTGGTGGATCCATATGTGGTATGTGAAAAGAACATAGATGAAATGAATCTAGTTGTGGTTAATGAAAAGAACACACATGCAATGACACTGGTGGATCCATATGTTGTATGTTAAAAGAACACACATGCAATGAACTCTGGTGGTTCCATATGTGGTATGTGAAAAGAACACACATGCAATCACACTGGTGGATCCATATGTGGTTTGTGAAAAGAACACACATGAAATGTCACTGGTGGTTCCAAATGTGGTCTGTGAAAATAACACACATGCAATGACACTGGTGGATCCATATGTGGTCTTTGAAAAGAACACACATGCAATGACATTGGTGGATCCATATGTGGCCTGTGAAAGAACTCAAATGAAATGACACTTGTGGATACATATGTGGTCTGTGAAAACAACACACATGCAATGACAATGCTGGTTCCATATGTGGTCTTTGAAAAGAACACACATGCAATGACAATGGTGGATCCATATGTGGTTTGTGAAAATGCGAACATGCAATGACACTGGTTGATCCATATGTGTTCTGTGAAAAGAAAACACATGCAATGACAGTGGTGGATCCATATGTGGCCTGTGAAAGAACACACATGAAATGACACTTGTGGATCCATATGTGGTCTATGAAAAGAACACACATGCAATGACAATGTTGGTTCCATATGTGGTCTGTGAAAAGAACACACATGCAATGACAATGGTGGATCCATATGTGGTTTGTGAAAAGAACACACATGCAATCAAACTGGTTGATCCATATGTGGTCTATGAAAATAACACACATGAAATGACACTGGTGGATCCATATGTGGTCTGTGAAAAGAACACACATGCAATGACACTGGTGGATCCATATGTCGTCTATGAAAAGAACACACATGCAATGACACTGGTGGATCCATATGTGGTCTGTGAAAAGAACACACATGCAATGACACTGGTGGATCCATATGTGGTCTATGAAAAGAACACACATGCAATGACACTGGTGGATCCAAATGTGGTCTGTGAAAAGAACACACATGCAATGACACTGGTTGATCCATATGTGGTCTGTGAAAAGAACACACATGAAATAACACTGGTGATCCATATGTGGTATGTGAAAAAACACACATGTAATGACATTGGTGGATCCATATGTGGTCTATGAAAAGAACACACATGCAATGGCACTGGTGGATCCATATGTGGTCTATAAAAAGAACACACATGCAATGACACTGGTGGATCCATATGTGGTCTGTGAAAAGAACACACATACAATGAACTCTGGTGGATCCATGTGGGGTCTGTGAAAAGGACACACATGCAATGACACTGGTGGATCCATATGTGGTATGTGAAAAGAACATAGATGAAATGAATCTAGTTGTGGTTAATGAAAAGAACACACATGCAATGACACTGGTGGATCCATATGTTGTATGTTAAAAGAACACACATGCAATGAACTCTGGTGGTTCCATATGTGGTATGTGAAAAGAACACACATGCAATCACACTGGTGGATCCATATGTGGTTTGTGAAAAGAACACACATGAAATGTCACTGGTGGTTCCAAATGTGGTCTGTGAAAATAACACACATGCAATGACACTGGTGGATCCATATGTGGTCTTTGAAAAGAACACACATGCAATGACACTGGTGGATCCATATGTGGCCTGTGAAAGAACTCAAATGAAATGACACTTGTGGATACATATGTGGTCTGTGAAAACAACACACATGCAATGACAATGCTGGTTCCATATGTGGTCTTTGAAAAGAACACACATGCAATGACAATGGTGGATCCATATGTGGTTTGTGAAAATACGAACATGCAATGACACTGGTTGATCCATATGTGGTCTGTGAAAAGAAAACACATGCAATGACAGTGGTGGATCCATATGTGGCCTGTGAAAGAACACACATGAAATGACACTTGTGGATCCATATGTGGTCTATGAAAAGAACACACATGCAATGACAATGCTGGTTCCATATGTGGTCTGTGAAAAGAACACACATGCAATGACAATGGTGGATCCATATGTGGTTTGTGAAAAGAACACACATGTAATCACACTGGTTGATCCATATGTGGTCTATGAAAAGAACACACACGAAATGACACTGGTGGATCCATATGTGGTCTGTGAAAAGAACACACATGCAATGACACTGGTGGATCCATATGTCGTCTATGAAAAGAACACACATGCAATGACACTGGTGGATCCATATGTGGTCTGTGAAAAGAACACACATGCAATGACACTGGTGGATCCATATGTGGTCTATGAAAAGAACACACATGCAATGACACTGGTGGATCCAAATGTGGTCTGTGAAAAGAACACACATGCAATGACACTGGTTGATCCATATGTGGTCTGTGAAAAGAACACACATGAAATAACACTGGTGATCCATATGTGGTATGTGAAAATAACACACATGTAATGACATTGGTGGATCCATATGTGGTCTATGAAAAGAACACACATGCAATGGAACTGGTGGATCCATATGTGGTCTATAAAAAGAACACACATGCAATGACACTGGTGGATCTATATGTGGTCTGTGAAAAGAACACACATACAATGAACTCTGGTGGATCCATGTGGGGTCTGTGAAAAGGACACACATGCAATGACACTGGTGGATCCATATGTGGTATGCGAAAAGAACACACATGCAATGAACTCTGGTAGTTCCATATGTGGTATGTGAAAAGAACACACATGCAATCACACTGGTGGATCCATATGTGGTTTGTGAAAAGAACACACATGAAATGTCACTTGTGGTTCCAAATGTGGTCTGTGAAAATAACACACATGCAATGACACTGGTGGATCCATATGTGGTATGTGAAAAGAACACACATGCAATGACACTGGTGGATCCATATGTGGCCTGTGAAAGAACTCACATGAAATGACACTTGTGGATCCATATGTGGTCTGTGAAAACAACACACATGCAATGACAATGCTGGTTCCATACGTGGTCTTTGAAAAGAACACACATGCAATGACTGGTGGATCCATATGTGGTTTGTGAAAATAACACACATGCAATGACACTGGTTGATCCACATGTGGTCTGTGAAAAGAACAGACATGAAATGACACTGGTGGATCCATATGTGGTCTGTGAAAAGAACACACATGCAATGAGACTGGTGGATCCATATGTGGTCTGTGAAAAGAACACACATCCAATGACACTGGTGGATCCAAATGTGGTCTGTGAGAAGAACACACATGCAATGACACTGGATGATCCATATGTGGTCTGTGAAAAGAACACACATGAAATAACTCTGGTGATCCATATGTGGTCTGTGAAAAGAACACACATGCAATGACATTGGTGGATCCATATGTGGCCTGTGAAAAGAACACACATGCAATGGCACTGGTGGATCCATATGTGGTCTGTAAAAAAGAACACACATGCAATGACACTGGTGGATCCATATGTGGTCTATGAAAAGAACACACATGCAATGACACTGGTGGATCCAAATGTGGTCTGTGAAAAGAACACACATGCAATGACACTGGTTGATCCATATGTGGTCTGTGAAAAGAACACACATGAAATAACACTGGTGATCCATATGTGGTATGTGAAAAGAACACACATGTAATGACATTGGTGGATCCATATGTGGTCTATGAAAAGAACACACATGCAATGGCACTAGTGGATCCATATGTGGTCTATAAAAAGAACACACATGCAATGACACTGGTGGATCCATATGTGGTCTGTGAAAAGAACATACATACAATGAACTCTGGTGGATCCATGTGGGGTCTGTGAAAAGGACACACATGCAATGACACTGGTGGATCCATATGTGGTATGCGAAAAGAACACACATGCAATGAACTCTGGTAGTTCCATATGTGGTATGTGAAAAGAACACACATGCAATCACACTGGTGGATCCATATGTGGTTTGTGAAAAGAACACACATGAAATGTCACTTGTGGTTCCAAATGTGGTCTGTGAAAATAACACACATGCAATGACACTGGTGGATCCATATGTGGTATGTGAAAAGAACACACATGCAATGACACTGGTGGATCCATATGTGGCCTGTGAAAGAACTCACATGAAATGACACTTGTGGATCCATATGTGGTCTGTGAAAACAACACACATGCAATGACAATGCTGGTTCCATATGTGGTCTTTGAAAAGAACACACATGCAATGACAATGGTGGATCCATATGTGGTTTGTGAAAATAACACACATGCAATGACACTGGTTGATCCATATGTGGTCTGTGAAAAGAACAGACATGAAATGACACTGGTGGATCCATATGTGGTCTGTGAAAAGAACACACATGCAATGAGACTGGTGGATCCATATGTGGTCTGTGAAAAGAACACACATCCAATGACACTGGTGGATCCAAATGTGGTCTGTGAGAAGAACACACATGCAATGACACTGGATGATCCATTTGTGGTCTGTGAAAAGAACACACATGAAATAACTCTGGTGATCCATATGTGGTCTGTGAAAAGAACACACATGCAATGACACTGGTGGATCCATATGTGGCCTGTGAAAAGAACACACATGCAATGGCACTGGTGGATCCATATGTGGTCTGTAAAAAAGAACACACATGCAATGACACTGGTGGATCCATATGTGGTCTATGAAAAGAACACACATGCAATGAACTCTGGTGGATCCATGTGGGGTCTATGAAAAGGACACACATGCAATGACACTGGTGGATCCATATGTGGTATGTGAAAAGAACACACATGAAATGAGTCTAGATGTGGTCAATGAAAAGAACACACATGCAATGACACTGGTGGACCCATATGTGGTCTGTGAAAAGAACACACATGCAATGAACTCTGGTGGTTCCATATGTGGTACGTGAAAAGAACACACATGCAATCACACTGGTGGATCCATATGTGGTCTGTGAAAAGAACACACATGCAATGACACTGGTGGATCCATATGTGGTCTGTGAAAAGAACACACATGCAATGACAGTGGTGGATCCATATGTGGCATGTGAAAGAACACACATGAAATAACACTTGTGGATCCATATGTGGTCTGTGAAAAGAACACACATGCAATGACAATGCTGGTTCCATATGTAGTCTGTGAAAAGAACACACATGCAATGACAATGGTGGATCCATATGTGGTGTGTGAAAAGAACACACATGCAATGACACTGGTTGATCCATATGTGGTCTGTGAAAAGAACAAACATGAAATGACACTGTTGGATCCATATGTGGTATGTGAAAAGAACACACATGCAATGACACTGGTGGATCCATATGTGGTCTATGAAAAGAACACACGTGCAATGACACTGGTGGATCCAAATGTGGTCTGTGAAAAGAACACACATGCAATGACACTGGTTGATCCATATGTGGTCTGTGAAAAGAACACACATGAAATAACACTGGTGATCCATATGTGGTCTGTGAAAAGAACACACATGTAATGACATTGGTCGATCCATATGTGGTCTGTGAAAAGAACACACATGCAATGGCACTGGTGGATCCATATGTGGTCTATAAAAAAAACACACAGGCAATCACACTGGTGGATTCATATATGCTCTATGAAAAGAACACACATGCAATGACAATGGTGGATCCATATGTGGTTTGTGAAAAGAACACACATGCAATGACACTGGTTGATCCATATGTGGTCTGTGAAAAGAACACACATGAAATAACACTGGTGATCCATATGTGGTCTGTGAAAAGAACACACATGCAATGACATTGGTAGATCCATATGTGGTATGTGAAAAGAACACACATGCAATGGCACTAGTGGATCCATAAGTGGTCTGTAAAAAGAACACACATGCAATAACACTGGTGGATCCATATGTGGTCTGTGAAAAGAACACACATGCAATGAACTCTGGTGGATCCATGTGGGGTCTATGAAAAGGACACACATGCAATGACACTGGTGGATCCATATGTGGTCTGTGAAAAGAACACACATGAAATGACTCTATCTGTGGTTAATGAAAAGAACACACATTCAATGACACTGGTGGATCCATATGTGGTCTGTGCAAAGAACACACATGCAATGAACTCTGGTGGTTCTATATGTGGTATGTGAAAAGAACACACATGTAATCACACTGGTGGATCCATATGTGGTCTGTGAAAAGAACACACATGAAATGACACTGGTGGTTCCAAATGTGGTCTGTGGAAAGAACACACATGCAATGATACTGGTGGATCCATATGTGGTTTGTGAAAAGAACACACATGCAATGACACTGGTGGATCCATATGTGGTCTGTGAAAAGAACACACATGCAATGACAAAGGTGGATCCATATGTGGCCTATGAAAGAACACACATGAAATGACACTTGTGGATCCATATGTGGTCTATGAAAAGAACACACATGCAAGGACAATGCTGGTTCCATATGTGGTCTGTGAAAAGAACACACATGCAATGACAATGGTGGATCCATATGTAGTTTGTGAAAAGAAGACACATGCAATCACACTAGTTGATCCATATGTGGTCTGTGAAAAGAACACACTTGAAATGATACTGGTGGATCCATATGTGTTCTGTGAATAGAACACACATGCAATGACACTGGTGGATCCATATGTGGTCTATGACAAGAACACACATGCAATGACACTGGTGGATCCAAATGTGGTCTGTGAAAAGAACACACATGCAATGACACTGGTTGATCCATATGTGGTCTGTGAAAAGAACACACATGTAATGACATTGGTGGATCCATATGTGGTCTGTGAAAAGAACACACATGCAATGGCACCGGTGGATCCATATGTGGTCTATAAAAAGAACACACATGCAATGACACTGGTGGATCCATATGTGGTCTGTGAAAAGAATAGACATGCAATGAACTCTGGTGGATCCATGTGGGGTCTGTGAAAAGGACACACATGCAATGCCACTGGTGGATCCATATGTGGTATGTGAAAAGAACACACATGAAATGAATCTAGTTGTGGTTAATGAAAAGAACACACATGCAATGACACTGGTGGATCCATATGTTGTATGTTAAAAGAACACACATGCAATGAACTCTGGTGGTTCCATATGTGGTATGTGAAAAGAACACACATGCAATCACACTGGTGGATACATATGTGGTTTGTGAAAAGAATATACATGAAATGTCACTGGTGGTTCCAAATGTGGTCTGTGAAAATAACACACATGCAATGACACTGGTGGATCCATATGTGGTCTTTGAAAAGAACACACATGCAATGACACTGGTGGATCCATATGTGGCCTGTGAAAGAACTCAAATGAAATGACACTTGTGGATCCATATGTGGTCTGTGAAAACAACACACATGCAATGACAATGCTGGTTCCATATGTGGTGTTTGAAAAGAACACACATGCAATGACAATGGTGGATCCATATGTGGTTTGTGAAAATACGAACATGCAATGACACTGGTTGATCCATATGTGGTCTGTGAAAAGAACACACATGCAATGACAGTGGTGGATCCATATGTGGCCTGTGAAAGAACACACATGAAATGACACTTGTGGATCCATATGTGGTCTATGAAAAGAACACACATGCAATGACAATGCTGGTTCCATATGTGGTCTGTGAAAAGAACACACATACAATGACAATGGTGGATCCATATGTGGTTTGTGAAAAGAACACACATGCAATCACACTGGTTGATCCATATGTGGTATATGAAAAGAACACACATGAAATGACACTGGTGGATCCATATGTGGTCTGTGAAAAGAACACACATGCAATGACACTGGTGGATCCATATGTGGTCTATGAAAAGAACACACATGCAATGACACTGGTGGATCCAAATGTGGTCTGTGAAAAGAACACACATGCAATGACGATGGTTGATCCATATGTGGTGTGTGAAAAGAACACACATGAAATAACACTGGTGATCCATATGTGGTCTGTGAAAAGAACACACATGTAATGACATTGGTGGATCCATATGTGGTCTGTGAAAAGAACACACATGCAATGGCACTGGTGGATCCATATGTGGTCTATAAAAAGAACACACATGCAATGACCCTGGTGGATCCATATGTGGTCTGTGAAAAGAACACACATGCAATGAACTCTGGTGGATCCATGTGGGGTCGGTGAAAAGGACACACATGCAATGACACTGGTGGATCCATATGTGGTATGCGAAAAGAACACACATGAAATGAATCTAGTTGTGGTTAATGAAAAGAACACACATGCAATGACACTGGTGGATCCATATGTTGTATGTTAAAAGAACACACATGCAATGAACTCTGGTAGTTCCATATGTGGTACGTGAAAAGAACACACATATAATCACACTGGTGTTTCCATATGTGGTCTATGAAAAGAACACACATGAAATGTCACTTGTGGTTCCAAATGTGGTCTGTGAAAATAACACACATGCAATGACACTGGTGGATCCATATGTGGTCTGTGAAAAGAACACACATGCAATGACACTGGTGGATCCATATGTGGCCTGTGAAAGAACTCACATGAAATGACACTTGTGGATCCATATGTGGTCTGTGAAAACAACACACATGCAATGACAATGCTGGTTCCATATATGGTCTTTGAAAAGAACACACATGCAATGACAATGGTGGATCCATATGTGGTTTGTGAAAATAACACACATGCAATGACACTGGTTGATCCATATGTGGTCTGTGAAAAGAACAGACATGAAATGACACTGGTGGATCCATATGTGGTCTGTGAAAAGAACACACATGTAGTGACACTGGTGGATCCATATGTGGTCTGTGAAAAGAACACACATACAATGACACTGGTGGATCCAAATGTGGTCTGTGAGAAGAACACACATGCAATGACACTGGATGATCCATATGTGGTCTGTGAAAAGACAACACATGCAATGAAATTGGTGGATCCATATGTGGTCTGTGAAAAGAACACACATGCAATGACACTGGTGGATCCATATGTGGTCTGTGAGAAGAACACACATGCAATGACACTGGATGATCCATATGTGGTCTGTGAAAAGAACACACATGAAATGACATTGGTGGATCCATATGTGGCCTGTGAAAAGAACACACATGCAATGGCACTGGTGGATCCATATGTGGTCTGTAAAAAAGAACACACATGCAATGACACTGGTGGATCCATATGTGGTCTATGAAAAGAACACACATGCAATGAACTCTGGTGGATCCATGTGGGGTCTATGAAAAGGACACACATGCAATGACACTGGTGGATCCATATGCGGTATGTGAAAAGAACACACATGAAATGAGTCTAGATGTGGTCAATGAAAAGAACACACATGCAATGACACTGGTGGACCCATACGTGGTCTGTGAAAAGAACACACATGCAATGAACTCTGGTGGTTCCATATGTGGTACGTGAAAAGAACACACATGCAATCACACTGGTGGATCCATATGTGGTCTGTGAAAAGAACACACATGCAATGACACTGGTGGATCCATATGTGGTCTGTGAAAAGAACACACATGCAATGACAGTGGTGGATCCATATGTGGCATGTGAAAGAACACACATGAAATAACACTTGTGGATCCATATGTGGTCTGTGAAAAGAACACACATGCAATGACAATGCTGGTTCCATATGTAGTCTGTGAAAAGAACACACATGCAATGACAATGGTGGATCCATATGTGGTGTGTGAAAAGAACACACATGCAATGACACTGGTTGATCCATATGTAGTCTGTGAAAAGAACAAACATGAAATGACACTGTTGGATCCATATGTGGTATGTGAAAAGAACACACATGCAATGACACTGGTGGATCCATATGTGGTCTATGAAAAGAACACACGTGCAATGACACTGGTGGATCCATATGTGGTCTGTGAAAAGAACACACATGCAATGACACTGGTTGATCCATATGTGGTCTGTGAAAAGAACACACATGAAATAACACTGGTGATCCATATGTGGTCTGTGAAAAGAACACACATGTAATGACATTGGTCGATCCATATGTGGTCTGTGAAAAGAACACACATGCAATGGCACTGGTGGATCCATATGTGGTCTATAAAAAAAACACAGGCAATCACACTGGTGGATCCATATATGGTCTATGAAAAGAACACACATGCAATGACAATGGTGGATCCATATGTGGTTTGTGAAAAGAACACACATGCAATGACACTGGTTGATCCATATGTGGTCTGTGAAAAGAACACACATGAAATAACACTGGTGATCCATATGGGGTCTGTGAAAAGAACACGCATGCAATGACATTGGTAGATCCATATGTGGTATGTGAAAAGAACACACATGCAATGGCACTAGTGGATCCATAAGTGGTCTGTAAAAAGAACACACATGCAATGACACTGGTGGATCCATATGTGGTCTGTGAAAAGAACACACATGCAATGAACTCTGGTGGATCCATATCTGGTATGCGAAAAGAACACACATGAAATGAATCTAGTTGTGGTTAATGAAAAGAACACACATGCAATGACACTGGTGGATCCATATGTTGTATGTTAAAAGAACACACATGCAATGAACTCTGGTAGTTCCATATGTGGTACGTGAAAAGAACACACATATAATCACACTGGTGTTTCCATATGTGGTCTATGAAAAGAACACACATGAAATGTCACTTGTGGTTCCAAATGTGGTCTGTGAAAATAACACACATGCAATGACACTGGTGGATCCATATGTGGTCTGTGAAAAGAACACACATGCAATGACACTGGTGGATCCATATGTGGCCTGTGAAAGAACTCACATGAAATGACACTTGTGGATCCATATGTGGTCTGTGAAAACAACACACATGCAATGACAATGCTGGTTCCATATATGGTCTTTGAAAAGAACACACATGCAATGACAATGGTGGATCCATATGTGGTTTGTGAAAATAACACACATGCAATGACACTGGTTGATCCATATGTGGTCTGTGAAAAGAACAGACATGAAATGACACTGGTGGATCCATATGTGGTCTGTGAAAAGAACACACATGCAGTGACACTGGTGGATCCATATGTGGTCTGTGAAAAGAACACACATACAATGACACTGGTGGATCCAAATGTGGTCTGTGAGAAGAACACACATGCAATGACACTGGATGATCCATATGTGGTCTGTGAAAAGACAACACATGCAATGAAATTGGTGGATCCATATGTGGTCTGTGAAAAGAACACACATGCAATGACACTGGTGGATCCATATGTGGTCTGTGAGAAGAACACACATGCAATGACACTGGATGATCCATATGTGGTCTGTGAAAAGAACACACATGAAATAACTCTGGTGATCCATATGTGGTCTGTGAAAAGAACACACATGCAATGACATTGGTGGATCCATATGTGGCCTGTGAAAAGAACACACATGCAATGGCACTGGTGGATCCATATGTGGTCTGTAAAAAAGAACACACATGCAATGACACTGGTGGATCCATATGTGGTCTATGAAAAGAACACACATGCAATGAACTCTGGTGGATCCATGTGGGGTCTATGAAAAGGACACACATGCAATGACACTGGTGGATCCATATGTGGTATGTGAAAAGAACACACATGAAATGAGTCTAGATGTGGTCAATGAAAAGAACACACATGCAATGACACTGGTGGACCCATATGTGGTCTGTGAAAAGAACACACATGCAATGAACTCTGGTGGTTCCATATGTGGTACGTGAAAAGAACACACATGCAATCACACTGGTGGATCCATATGTGGTCTGTGAAAAGAACACACATGCAATGACACTGGTGGATCCATATGTGGTCTGTGAAAAGAACACACATGCAATGACAGTGGTGGATCCATATGTGGCATGTGAAAGAACACACATGAAATAACACTTGTGGATCCATATGTGGTCTGTGAAAAGAACACACATGCAATGACAATGCTGGTTCCATATGTAGTCTGTGAAAAGAACACACATGCAATGACAATGGTGGATCCATATGTGGTGTGTGAAAAGAACACACATGCAATGACACTGGTTGATCCATATGTAGTCTGTGAAAAGAACAAACATGAAATGACACTGTTGGATCCATATGTGGTATGTGAAAAGAACACACATGCAATGACACTGGTGGATCCATATGTGGTCTATGAAAAGAACACACGTGCAATGACACTGGTGGATCCAAATGTGGTCTGTGAAAAGAACACACATGCAATGACACTGGTTGATCCATATGTGGTCTGTGAAAAGAACACACATGAAATAACACTGGTGATCCATATGTGGTCTGTGAAAAGAGCACACATGTAATGACATTGGTCGATCCATATGTGGTCTGTGAAAAGAACACACATGCAATGGCACTGGTGGATCCATATGTGGTCTATAAAAAAAACACACAGGCAATCACACTGGTGGATCCATATATGGTCTATGAAAAGAACACACATGCAATGACAATGGTGGATCCATATGTGGTTTGTGAAAAGAACACACATGCAATGACACTGGTTGATCCATATGTGGTCTGTGAAAAGAACACACATGAAATAACACTGGTGATCCATATGGGGTCTGTGAAAAGAACACGCATGCAATGGCATTGGTAGATCCATATGTGGTATGTGAAAAGAACACACATGCAATGGCACTAGTGGATCCATAAGTGGTCTGTAAAAAGAACACACATGCAATGACACTGGTGGATCCATATGTGGTCTGTGAAAAGAACACACATGCAATGAACTCTGGTGGATCCATGTGGGGTCTATGAAAAGGACACACATGCAATGACACTGGCGGATCCATATGTGGTCTGTGAAAAGAACACACATGAAATGACTCTATCTGTGGTTAATGAAAAGAACACACATTCAATGACACTGGTGGATCCATATGTGGTCTGTGCAAAGAACACACATGCAATGAACTCTGGTGGTTCTATATGTGGTATGTGAAAAGAACACACATGTAATCACACTGGTGGATCCATATGTGGTCTGTGAAAAGAACACACATGAAATGACACTGGTGGTTCCAAATGTGGTCTGTGGAAAGAACACACATGCAATGATACTGGTGGATCCATATGTGGTTTGTGAAAAGAACACACATGCAATGACACTGGTGGATCCATATGTGGTCTGTGAAAAGAACACACATGCAATGACAAAGGTGGATCCATATGTGGCCTATGAAAGAACACACATGAAATGACACTTGTGGATCCATATGTGGTCTATGAAAAGAACACACATGCAAGGACAATGCTGGTTCCATATGTGGTCTGTGAAAAGAACACACATGCAATGACAATGGTGGATCCATATGTAGTTTGTGAAAAGAAGACACATGCAATCACACTAGTTGATCCATATGTGGTCTGTGAAAAGAACACACTTGAAATGATACTGGTGGATCCATATGTGTTCTGTGAATAGAACACACATGCAATGACACTGGTGGATCCATATGTGGTCTATGACAAGAACACACATGCAATGACACTGGTGGATCCAAATGTGGTCTGTGAAAAGAACACACATGCAATGACACTGGTTGATCCATATGTGGTCTGTGAAAAGAACACACATGTAATGACATTGGTGGATCCATATGTGGTCTGTGAAAAGAACACACATGCAATGGCACCGGTGGATCCATATGTGGTCTATAAAAAGAACACACATGCAATGACACTGGTGGATCCATATGTGGTCTGTGAAAAGAATAGACATGCAATGAACTCTGGTGGATCCATGTGGGGTCTGTGAAAAGGACACACATGCAATGCCACTGGTGGATCCATATGTGGTATGTGAAAAGAACACACATGAAATGAATCTAGTTGTGGTTAATGAAAAGAACACACATGCAATGACACTGGTGGATCCATATGTTGTATGTTAAAAGAACACACATGCAATGAACTCTGGTGGTTCCATATGTGGTATGTGAAAAGAACACACATGCAATCACACTGGTGGATACATATGTGGTTTGTGAAAAGAATATACATGAAATGTCACTGGTGGTTCCAAATGTGGTCTGTGAAAATAACACACGTGCAATGACACTGGTGGATCCATATGTGGTCTTTGAAAAGAACACACACGCAATGACACTGGTGGATCCATATGTGGCCTGTGAAAGAACTCAAATGAAATGACACTTGTGGATCCATATGTGGTCTGTGAAAACAACACACATGCAATGACAATGCTGGTTCCATATGTGGTGTTTGAAAAGAACACACATGCAATGACAATGGTGGATCCATATGTGGTTTGTGAAAATACGAACATGCAATGACACTGGTTGATCCATATGTGGTCTGTGAAAAGAACACACATGCAATGACACTGGTGGATCCATATGTTGTATGTTAAAAGAACACACATGCAATGAACTCTGGTAGTTCCATATGTGGTACGTGAAAAGAACACACATATAATCACACTGGTGTTTCCATATGTGGTCTATGAAAAGAACACACATGAAATGTCACTTGTGGTTCCAAATGTGGTCTGTGAAAATAACACACATGCAATGACACTGGTGGATCCATATGTGGTCTGTGAAAAGAACACACATGCAATGACACTGGTGGATCCATATGTGTTCTGTGAAAAGAACACACATGCAATGACACTGGTGGTTCCATATGTGGTCTGTGAAAAGAACACACATGCTATGAACTCTGATGGATCCATATGGGGTTTGTGAAAAGAACTCACATGCATTGACTCTAACCGTGGTTAATGAAAAGAACACACATGCAATGAACTCTGGTGGATCCATGTGTAGTCTGCGAAAAGAACACACATGCAATGACACTGGTGCAACTATATGTGGTCTATGAAAATAACACACATGAAATGACACTGGTTGATCCATATGTGGTATGTGAAAAGAACACACATGCAATGACACTGGTGGATCCATATGTGGTCTATGAAAAGAACACACATGCAATGACACTGGTGGATCCATATGTGGTCTTTAAAAAGAACACACATGCAACGACACTAGTGGATCCATATGTGGTCTGTGAAAAGAACACACATGCAATGACACTGGTGGATCCATATGTGGTCTGTGAAAAGAACACACATGCAATGACACTGGTGGATCCAAATGTGGTCTGTGAGAAGAACACACATGCAATGACAGTGGTGGATCCATATGTGGCCTGTGAAAGAACACACATGAAATGACACTTGTGGATCCATATGTGGTCTATGAAAAGAACACACATGCAATGACAATGCTGGTTCCATATGAGGTCTGTGAAAAGAACACACATGCAATGACAATGGTGGATCCATATGTGGTTTGTGAAAAGAACACACATGCAATCACACTGGTTGATCCATATGTGGTATATGAAAAGAACACACATGAAATGACACTGGTGGATCCATATGTGGTCTGTGAAAAGAACACACATGCAATGACACTGGTGGATCCATATGTGGTCTATGAAAAGAACACACATGCAATGACACTGGTGGATCCAAATGTGGTCTGTGAAAAGAACACACATGCAATGACGATGGTTGATCCATATGTGTTGTGTGAAAAGAACACACATGAAATAACACTGGTGATCCATATGTGGTCTATGAAAAGAACACACATGTAATGACATTGGTGGATCCATATGTGGTCTGTGAAAAGAACACACATGCAATGGCACTGGTGGATCCATATGTGGTCTATAAAAAGAACACACATGCAATGACACTGGTGGATCCATATGTGGTCTGTGAAAAGAACACACATGCAATGAACTCTGGTGGATCCATGTGGGGTCGGTGAAAAGGACACACATGCAATGACACTGGTGGATCCATATGTGGTATGCGAAAAGAACACACATGAAATGAATCTAGTTGTGGTTAATGAAAAGAACACACATGCAATGACACTGGTGGATCCATATGTTGTATGTTAAAAGAACACACATGCAATGAACTCTGGTAGTTCCATATGTGGTACGTGAAAAGAACACACATATAATCACACTGGTGTTTCCATATGTGGTCTATGAAAAGAACACACATGAAATGTCACTTGTGGTTCCAAATGTGGTCTGTGAAAATAACACACATGCAATGACACTGGTGGATCCATATGTGGTCTGTGAAAAGAACACACATGCAATGACACTGGTGGATCCATATGTGGCCTGTGAAAGAACTCACATGAAATGACACTTGTGGATCCATATGTGGTCTGTGAAAACAACACACATGCAATGACAATGCTGGTTCCATATATGGTCTTTGAAAAGAACACACATGCAATGAAAATGGTGGATCCATATGTGGTTTGTGAAAATAACACACATGCAATGACACTGGTTGATCCATATGTGGTCTGTGAAAAGAACAGACATGAAATGACACTGGTGGATCCATATGTGGTCTGTGAAAAGAACACACATGCAGTGACACTGGTGGATCCATATGTGGTCTGTGAAAAGAACACACATACAATGACACTGGTGGATCCAAATGTGGTCTGTGAGAAGAACACACATGCAATGACACTGGATGATCCATATGTGGTCTGTGAAAAGACAACACATGCAATGAAATTGGTGGATCCATATGTGGCCTGTGAAAAGAACACACATGCAATGGCACTGGTGGATCCATATGTGGTCTATAAAAAAGAACACACATGCAATGATACTGGTGGATCCATATGTGGTCTATGAAAAGAACACACATGCAATGAACTCTGGTGGATCCATGTGGGGTCTATGAAAAGGACACACATGCAATGACACTGGTGGATCCATATGTGGTATGTGAAAAGAACACACATGAAATGAGTCTAGATGTGGTTGATGAAAAGAACACACATGCAATGACACTGGTGGACCCATATGTGGTCTTTGAAAAGAACACACATGCAATGAACTCTGGTGGTTCCATATGTGGTATGTGAAAAGAACACACATGCAATCACACTGGTGGATCCATATGTGGTCTGTGAAAAGAACACACATGAAATGACACTGGTGGTTCCAAATGTGTTATGTGAAAAGAACACACATGCAATGATACTGGTGGATCCATATGTGGTCTGTGAAAAGAACACACATGCAATGACACTGCGGGATCCAAATGTGTTCTGTGAAAAGAACACACATGCAATGACACTGGTGGTTCCATATGTGGTCTGTGAAAAGAACACACATGCTATGAACTCTGATGGATCCATATGGGGTTTGTGTAAAGAACTCACATGCATTGACTCTAACCGTGGTTAATGAAAAGAACACACATGCAATGAACTCTGGTGGATCCATGTGTGGTCTGCGAAAAGAACACACATGCAATGACACTGGTGCAACTATATGTGGTCTATGAAAATAACACACATGAAATGACACTGGTTGATCCATATGTGGTATGTGAAAAGAACACACATGCAATGACACTGGTGGATCCATATGTGGTCTATGAAAAGAACACACATGCAATGACACTGGTGGATCCATATGTGGTCTTTAAAAAGAACACACATGCAACGACACTAGTGGATCCATATGTGGTCTGTGAAAAGAACACACATGCAATGACACTGGTGGATCCATATGTGGTCTGTGAAAAGATCACACATGCAATGACACTGGTGGATCCAAATGTGGTCTGTGAGAAGAACACACATGCAATGACACTGGATGATCCATATGTGGTTTGTGAAAAGAACACACATGAAATAACACTGGTGATCCATATGTGGTCTGTGAATAGAACACACATGCAATGACATTGGTGGATCCATATGTGGCCTGTGAGAAGAACACACATGCAATGGCACTGGTGGATCCATATGTGGTCTGTAAAAAAAGAACACACATGCAATGACACTGGTGGATCCTTATGTGGTCTATGAAAAGAACACACATGCAATGAACTCTGGTGGATCCATGTGGGGTCTATGAAAAGGACACACATGCAATGACACTGGTGGATCCATATGTGGTATGTGAAAAGAACACACATGGAATGAGTCTAGCTGTGGTTAATGAAAAGAACACACATGCAATGACACTGGTGGACCCATATGTGGTCTGTGAAAAGAACACACATGCAATGAACTCTGGTGGTTCCATATGTGGTATGTGAAAAGAACACACATGCAATCACACTGGTGGATCCATATGTGGTCTGTGAAAAGAACACACATGAAATGACACTGGTGGTTCCAAATGTGGTACGTGAAAAGAACACACATGCAATGATACTGGTGGATCCATATGTGGTCTGTGAAAAGAACACACATGCAATGACACTTCGGGATCCAAATGTGTTCTGTGAAAAGAACACACATGCAGTGACACTGGTGGATCCATATGTGGTCTGTGAAAAGAACACACATACAATGACACTGGTGGATCCAAATGTGGTCTGTGAGAAGAACACACATGCAATGACACTGGATGATCCATATGTGTTTTGTGAAAAGAACACACATGAAATAACACTGGTGATCCATATGTGGTCTGTGAAAAGAACACACATGCAATAAAATTGGTGGATCCATATGTGGCCTGTGAAAAGAACACACATGCAATGGCACTGGTGGATCCATATGTGGTCTATAAAAAAGAACACACATGCAATGACACTGGTGGATCCATATGTGGTCTATGAAAAGAACACACATGCAATGAACTCTGGTGGATCCATGTGGGGTCTATGAAAAGGACACACATGCAATGACACTGGTGGATCCATATGTGGTATGTGAAAAGAACACACATGAAATGAGTCTAGATGTGGTTAATGAAAAGAACACACATGCAATGACACTGGTGGACCCATATGTGGTCTGTGAAAAGAACACGCATGCAATGAACTCTGGTGGTTCCATATGTGGTATGTGAAAAGAACACACATGCAATCACACTGGTGGATCCATATGTGGTCTGTGAAAAGAACACACATGAAATGACACTGGTGGTTCCAAATGTGTTATGTGAAAAGAACACACATGCAATGATACTGGTGGATCCATATGTGGTCTGTGAAAAGAACACACATGCAATGACACTGCGGGATCCAAATGTGTTCTGTGAAAAGAACACACATGCAATGACACTAGTGGTTCCATATGTGGTCTGTGAAAATAACACACATGCTATGAACTCTGATGGATCCATATGGGGTTTGTGAAAAGAACTCACATGCATTGACTCTAGCCGTGGTTAATGAAAAGAACACACATGCAATGAACTCTGGTGGATCCATGTGTGGTCTGCGAAAAGAACACACATGCAATGACACTGGTGGAACTATATGTGGTCTATGAAAATAACACACATGAAATGACACTGGTTGATCCATATGTGGTATGTGAAAAGAACACACATGCAATGACACTGGTGGATCCATATGTGGTCTATGAAAAGAACACACATGCAATGACACTGGTGGATCCATATGTGGTCTTTAAAAAGAACACACATGCAACGACACTAGTGGATCCATATGTGGTCTGTGAAAAGAACACACATGCAATGACACTGGTGGATCCATATGTGGTCTGTGAAAAGAACACACATGCAATGACACTGGTGGATCCAAATGTGGTCTATGAGAAGAACACACATGCAATGACACTGGATGATCCATATGTGGTTTGTGAAAAGAACACACATGAAATAACACTGGTGATCCATATGTGGTCTGTGAAAAGAACACACATGCAATGACATTGGTGGATCCATATGTGGCCTGTGAGAAGAACACACATGCAATGGCACTGGTGGATCCATATGTGGTATGTAAAAAAAGAACACACATGCAATGACACTGGTGGATCCTTATGTGGTCTATGAAAAGAACACACATGCAATGAACTCTGCTGGATCCATGTCGGGTCTATGAAAAGGACACACATGCAATGACACTGGTGGATCCATATGTGGTATGTGAAAAGAACACACATGGAATGAGTCTAGCTGTGGTTAATGAAAAGAACACACATGCAATGACACTGGTGGACCCATATGTGGTCTGTGAAAAGAACACACATGCAATGAACTCTGGTGGTTCCATATGTGGTATGTGAAAAGAACACACATGCAATCACACTGGTGGATCCATATGTGGTCTGTGAAAAGAACACACATGAAATGACACTAGTGGTTCCAAATGTGGTACGTGAAAAGAACACACATGCAATGATACTGGTGGATCCATATGTGGTCTGTGAAAAGAACACACATGCAATGACACTGCGGGATCCAAATGTGTTCTGTGAAAAGAACACACATGCAATGACACTAGTGGATCCATATGTGGTCTGTGAAAAGAACACACATGCTATGAACTCTGATGGATCCATATGGGGTCTGTGAAAAGAACTCACATGCATTGACTCTAGCCGTGGTTAATGAAAAGAACACACATGCAATGAACTCTGGTGGATCCATGTGTGGTCTGTGAAAATAACACACATGCAATGACACTGGTGGAACTATATGTGGTCTATGAAAATAACACACATGAAATTACACTGGTTGATCCATATGTGGTATGTGAAAAGAACACACATGAAATTAACACTGGTGGATCCATATGTGGTCTGTGAAAAGAACACACATGCAATGACACTTGTGGATCCATATGTGGTCTATGAAAAGAACACACATGCAATGACACTGGTGGATCCATATGTGGTCTTTAAAAAGAACACACATGCGACGACACTAGTGGATCCATATGTGGTTTGTGGAAAGAACACACATGCAATGAACTCTGGTGCATCCATATGGGGTCTGTGAAAAGAACACACATACAAAGACACTAGTGGATCCATATGTGGTCTGTGAAAAGAACACACATGCAATGACACTGGTGGATCCATATGTAGTCTATGAAAAGAACACACATGGAATGCCGCTGGTGGATCCATATGTATTCTGTGAAAAGAACACACATGCAATGACACTGGTGGATCCAAATGTGGTCTGTTAAAAGAACACACATGCAATAACACTGGTGGATCCAAATGTGGTCTGTGAAAAGAACACACATGCAATGAACTCTGGTGGATCCATATGTTCTCTGTGAAAAGAACACACATGCAATGCTCTAGCTGTGGTTAATGAAAAGAACACACATGCAATGAACTCTGGTGGATCCATATGTGGTCTGTGAAAAGAACATACATGCAATGATACTGGTGGATCCATACATGGCCTCTGAAAAGAACAAACATTTCAATGACACTAGTGGATCCATATGTGGTATGTGAAAAGAACACACATGAAATTTCACTAGTGGTTCCAAATGTGGTCTGTGAAAAGAACACACATGCAATGACTCTGGTGGATCCAAATGTGGTTTGTGAAAAGAACACACATGTAATGACACAGGTGGATCCATATGTGGCCTGTGAGAAGAACACACATGAAATGACACTGGTGGAGCCATATGTGGTCTGTGAAAAGAACACACATGCAATGAAAATAGTGGACACAAATGTGGTCTGTGAAAAGAACACACATGCAATAACACTGGTGGATCCATATGTGGTCTGTGAAAAGAACACACATGCAATGAACTCTGGTGGATCCCTCTGTAGCCTGTGAAAAGAACAAAGATTTCAATAACACTAGTGGATCCATATGTGGTATGTGAAAACAACACACATGAAATGACACTGGTGGTTCCAAATGTGGTCTGTGAAAAGAACACACATGCAATGACACTGGTGGATCCATATGTGGTCTGTGAAAAGAACACACATGTAATGACACTGGTGGATCCATATGTGGCCTGTGAAAAGAACACACATGCAATGGCACTGGTGGATCCATATGTGGTCTGTAAAAAAAGAACACACATGCAATGACACTGGTGGATCCATATGTGGTATATGAAAAGAACACACATGCAATGAACTCTGGTGGATCCATGTGGGGTCTATGAAAAGGACACACATGCAATGACACTGGTGGATCCATATGTGGTATGTGAAAAGAACACACATGAAATGAGTCTAGCTGTGGTTAATGAAAAGAACACACATGCAACGAACTCTGGTGGTTCCATATGTGGTATGTGAAAAGAACACACATGCAATCACACTGGTGGATCCATATGTGGTCTGTGAAAAGAACACACATGAAATAACACTGGTGGTTCCAAATGTGGTATGTGAAAAGAACACACATGCAATGATACTGGTGGATCCATATGTGGTCTGTGAAAAGAACACACATGCAATGACACTGCGGGATCCAAATGTGGTCTGTGAAAAGAACACACATGCAATGACACTAGTGGATCCATATGTGGTCTGTGAAAAGAACACACATGCTATGAACTCTGATGGATCCATATGGGGTCTGTGAAAAGAACTCACATGCATTGACTCTAGCCGTGGTTAATGAAAAGAACACACATGCAATGAACTCTGGTGGATCCATATGTGGTCTGTGAAAAGAACACACATGAAATAACACTGGGGGATCCATATCTGGTCTGTGAAAAGAACACACATGCAATGACACTGGTGGATCCATATGTGGTCTATGAAAAGAACACACATGCAATGACACTGGTGGATCCATATGTGGTCTGTAAAAAAGAACACACATGCAATGACACTAGTGGATCCATATGTGGTCTGTGAAAAGAACACACATGCACTGAACTCTGGTGGATCCATATGGGGTCTGTGAAAAGAACACACATACAAAGACACTAGTGGATCCATATGTGGTCTGTGAAAAGAACACACATGCAATGAACTCTGGTGGATCCATATGGGGTCTGTGAAAAGAACACACATACAAAGACACTAGTGGATCCATATGTGGTCTGTGAAAAAAACACACATGCAATGACACTGGTGGATCCATATGTGGTCTATGAAAAGAACACACATGGAATGACACTGGTGGATCCATATCTGGTCTGTGAAAAGAACACACATGCAATGACACTGGTGGATCCAAATGTGGTATGTTAAAAGAACACACATGCAATAACACTGGTGGATCCATATGTGGTCTGTGAAAAGAACACACATGCAATGAACTCTGGTGGATCCATATGTGCTCTGTGAAAAGAAAAAACATGCAATGCTCTAGCTGTGGTTAATGAACAGTACACACATGCAATGAACTCTGGTGGATCCATATGTGGTTAATGAAAAGAACACACATGCAATGACACTGGTGGATCCATATATGGCCTGTGAAAAGAACAAACATTTCAATGACACTAGTGGATCCACATGTGGTATGTGAAAAGAACACACATGAAATTTCACTAGTGGTTCCAAATGTGGTCTGTGAAAAGAACACACATGCAATGACTCTGGTTGATCCATATGTGGTCTGCGAAAAGAACACACATGTAATGACACTGGTGGATCCATATGTGGCCTGTGAAAAGAACACACATGAAATGACACTGGTGGATCCATATGTGGTCTGTGAAAAGAACACGCATGCAATGACACTGGTGGATCCATATGTGGTCTGTGAAAAGAACACACATGCAATGACACTGGTGGATCCATATGTGGTCTGTGAAAAGAACACACATGTAATGACACTGGTGGATCCATATGTGGCCTGTGAAAAGAACACACATGCAATGGCACTGGTGGATCCATATGTGGTCTGTAAAAAAAGAACACACATGCAATGACACCGGTGGATCCATATGTGGTATATGAAAAGAACACACATGCAATGAACTCTGGTGGATCCATGTGGGGTCTATGAAAAGGACACACATGCAATGACACTGGTGGATCCATATGTGGTATGTGAAAAGAACACACATGAAATGAGTCTAGATGTGGTTAATGAAAAAAAAACACATGCAATGAACTCTGGTGGTTCCATATGTGGTATGTGAAAAGAACACACAGGCAATCACACTGGTGGATCCATATGTGTTTTGTGAAAAGAACACACATGAAATGACACTGGTGGTTCCAAATGTGGTATGTGAAAAGAACACACATGCAATGATACTGGTGGATCCATATGTGGTCTGTGAAAAGAACACACATGCAATGACACTGCGGGATCCAAATGTGGTCTGTGAAAAGAACACACATGCCATGACACTAGTGGATCCATGTGTGGTCTGTGAAAAGAACACACATGCTATGAACTCTGATGGATCCATATGGGGTCTGTGAAAAGAACTCACATGCATTGACTCTAGCCGTGGTTAATGAAAAGAACACACATGCAATGAACTCTGGTGGATCCATGTGTGGTCTGTGAAAAGAACACACATGCAATGACACTGGTGGAACTATATGTGGTCTATGCAAATAACACACATGAAATGACACTGGTTGATCCATATGTGGTCTGTGAAAAGAACACACATGAAATAACATTGGGGGATCCATATGTGGTCTGTGAAAAGAACACACATGCAATGACACTGGTGGATCCATATGTGGTCTATGAAAAGAACACACATGCAATGACACTGGTGGATCCATATGTGGTCTGTAAAAAGAACACACATGCAACGACACTAGTGGATCCATATGTGGTCTGTGAAAAGAACACACATGCAATGAACTCTGGTGGATCCATATGGGGTCTGTGAAAAGAACACACATACAAAGACACTAGTGGATCCATATGTGGTCTGTGAAAAGAACACACATGCAATGACACTGGTGGATCCATATGTGGTCTATGAAAAGAACACACATGCAATGACAATAGTGGATCCAAATGTTGTCTGTTAAAAGAACACACATGCAATAACACTGGTGGATCCATATGTGGTCTGTGAAAGGAATACACATGCAATGAACTCTGGTGGATCCATATGTGCTCTGTGAAAAGAAATGCTCTAGCTGTGGTTAATAAACAGAACACACATGCAATGAACTATGGTGGATCCATATGTGGTTAATGAAAAGAACACACATGCAATGACACTGGTGGATCCATATATGGCCTGTGAAAAGAACAAACATTTCAATGACACTAGTGGATCCATATGTGGTATGTGAAAAGAACACACATGAAATTTCACTAGTGGTTCCAAATGTGGTCTGTGAAAAGAACACACATGCAATGACTCTGGTGGATCCATATGTGGTCTGCGAAAAGAACACACATGTAATGACACTGGTGGATCCATATGTGGCCTGTGAAAAGAACACACATGAAATAACACTGGTGGATCCATATGTGGTCTGTGAAAAGAACACACATGCAATGAAAATAGTGGATACAAATGTGGTCTGTGAAAAGAACACACATGCAATAACACTGGTGGATCCATATGTGGTCTGTGAAAAGAACACACATGCAATGAAATCTGGTGGATCTATTGTGGCCTGTGAAAAGAACAAAGATTTCAATGACACTAGTGGATCCATATGTGGTATGTGAAAAGAACACAAATGAAATGACACTGGTGGTTCCAAATGTGGTCTGTGAAATGAACACACATGCAATGACACTGGTGGATCCATATGTGGTCTGTGAAAAGAACACACATGTAATGACACTGGTGGATCCATATGTGGCCTGTGAAAAGAACACACATGAAATGACACTGGTGGATCCATATGTGGTATGTGAAAAGAACACACATGCAATCACACTGGTGGATCCATATGTGTTCTGTGAAAATAACACACATGAAATGACACTGGTGGTTCCAAATGTGGTCTGTCAAAAGAACACACATGCAATGATACTGGTGGATCCATATGTGGTCTGTGAAAAGAACACACATGCAATGACACTGCGGGATCCAAATGTGGTCTGTGAAAAGAAAACACATGCAATGACACTAGTGGATCCATATGTGGTCTGTGAAAAGAACACACATGCAATGACACTGCGGGATCCAAATGTGGTCTGTGAAAAGAACACACATGCAATGAACTCTGGTGGATCCATATGTTCTCTGTGAAAAGAACACACATGCAATGCTCTAGCTGTGGTTAATGAAAAGAACACACATGCAATGAACTCTGGTGGATCCATATGTGGTCTGTGAAAAGAACATACATGCAATGATACTGGTGGATCCATACATGGCCTCTGAAAAGAACAAACATTTCAATGACACTAGTGGATCCATATGTGGTATGTGAAAAGAACACACATGAAATTTCACTAGTGGTTCCAAATGTGGTCTGTGAAAAGAACACACATGCAATGACTCTGGTGGATCCAAATGTGGTTTGTGAAAAGAACACACATGTAATGACACAGGTGGATCCATATGTGGCCTGTGAGAAGAACACACATTAAATAACACTGGTGGATCCATATGTGGTCTGTGAAAAGAACACACATGCAATGAAAATAGTGGACACAAATGTGGTCTGTGAAAAGAACACACATGCAATAACACTGGTGGATCCATATGTGGTCTGTGAAAAGAACACACATGCAATGAACTCTGGTGGATCCCTCTGTAGCCTGTGAAAAGAACAAAGATTTCAATAACACTAGTGGATCCATATGTGGTATGTGAAAACAACACACATGAAATGACACTGGTGGTTCCAAATGTGGTCTGTGAAAAGAACACACATGCAATGACACTGGTGGATCCATATGTGGTCTGTGAAAAGAACACACATGTAATGACACTGGTGGATCCATATGTGGCCTGTGAAAAGAACACACATGCAATGGCACTGGTGGATCCATATGTGGTCTGTAAAAAAAGAACACACATGCAATGACACTGGTGGATCCATATGTGGTATATGAAAAGAACACACATGCAATGAACTCTGGTGGATCCATGTGGGGTCTATGAAAAGGACACACATGCAATGACACTGGTGGATCCATATGTGGTATGTGAAAAGAACACACATGAAATGAGTCTAGCTGTGGTTAATGAAAAGAACACACATGCAATGAACTCTGGTGGTTCCATATGTGGTATGTGAAAAGAACACACATGCAATCACACTGGTGGATCCATATGTGGTCTGTGAAAAGAACACACATGAAATAACACTGGTGGTTCCAAATGTGGTATGTGAAAAGAACACACATGCAATGATACTGGTGGATCCATATGTGGTCTGTGAAAAGAACACACATGCAATGACACTGCGGGATCCAAATGTGGTCTGTGAAAAGAACACACATGCAATGACACTAGTGGATCCATATGTGGTCTGTGAAAAGAACACACATGCTATGAACTCTGATGGATCCATATGGGGTCTGTGAAAAGAACTCACATGCATTGACTCTAGCCGTGGTTAATGAAAAGAACACACATGCAATGAACTCTGGTGGATCCATATGTGGTCTGTGAAAAGAACACACATGAAATAACACTGGGGGATCCATATCTGGTCTGTGAAAAGAACACACATGCAATGACACTGGTGGATCCATATGTGGTCTATGAAAAGAACACACATGCAATGACACTGGTGGATCCATATGTGGTCTGTAAAAAAGAACACACATGCAATGACACTAGTGGATCCATATGTGGTCTGTGAAAAGAACACACATGCACTGAACTCTGGTGGATCCATATGGGGTCTGTGAAAAGAACACACATACAAAGACACTAGTGGATCCATATGTGGTCTGTGAAAAGAACACACATGCAATGAACTCTGGTGGATCCATATGGGGTCTGTGAAAAGAACACACATACAAAGACACTAGTGGATCCATATGTGGTCTGTGAAAAGAACACACATGCAATGACACTGGTGGATCCATATGTGGTCTATGAAAAGAACACACATGGAATGACACTGGTGGATCCATATCTGGTCTGTGAAAAGAACACACATGCAATGACACTGGTGGATCCAAATGTGGTATGTTAAAAGAACACACATGCAATAACACTGGTGGATCCATATGTGGTCTGTGAAAAGAACACACATGCAATGAACTCTGGTGGATCCATATGTGCTCTGTGAAAAGAAAAAACATGCAATGCTCTAGCTGTGGTTAATGAACAGTACACACATGCAATGAACTCTGGTGGATCCATATGTGGTTAATGAAAAGAACACACATGCAATGACACTGGTGGATCCATATATGGCCTGTGAAAAGAACAAACATTTCAATGACACTAGTGGATCCACATGTGGTATGTGAAAAGAACACACATGAAATTTCACTAGTGGTTCCAAATGTGGTCTGTGAAAAGAACACACATGCAATGACTCTGGTTGATCCATATGTGGTCTGCGAAAAGAACACACATGTAATGACACTGGTGGATCCATATGTGGCCTGTGAAAAGAACACACATGAAATGACACTGGTGGATCCATATGTGGTCTGTGAAAAGAACACGCATGCAATGACACTGGTGGATCCATATGTGGTCTGTGAAAAGAACACACATGCAATGACACTGGTGGATCCATATGTGGTCTGTGAAAAGAACACACATGTAATGACACTGGTGGATCCATATGTGGCCTGTGAAAAGAACACACATGCAATGGCACTGGTGGATCCATATGTGGTCTGTAAAAAAAGAACACACATGCAATGACACCGGTGGATCCATATGTGGTATATGAAAAGAACACACATGCAATGAACTCTGGTGGATCCATGTGGGGTCTATGAAAAGGACACACATGCAATGACACTGGTGGATCCATATGTGGTATGTGAAAAGAACACACATGAAATGAGTCTAGATGTGGTTAATGAAAAAAAAACACATGCAATGAACTCTGGTGGTTCCATATGTGGTATGTGAAAAGAACACACAGGCAATCACACTGGTGGATCCATATGTGTTTTGTGAAAAGAACACACATGAAATGACACTGGTGGTTCCAAATGTGGTATGTGAAAAGAACACACATGCAATGATACTGGTGGATCCATATGTGGTCTGTGAAAAGAACACACATGCAATGACACTGCGGGATCCAAATGTGGTCTGTGAAAAGAACACACATGCCATGACACTAGTGGATCCATGTGTGGTCTGTGAAAAGAACACACATGCTATGAACTCTGATGGATCCATATGGGGTCTGTGAAAAGAACTCACATGCATTGACTCTAGCCGTGGTTAATGAAAAGAACACACATGCAATGAACTCTGGTGGATCCATGTGTGGTCTGTGAAAAGAACACACATGCAATGACACTGGTGGAACTATATGTGGTCTATGCAAATAACACACATGAAATGACACTGGTTGATCCATATGTGGTCTGTGAAAAGAACACACATGAAATAACACTGGGGGATCCATATGTGGTCTGTGAAAAGAACACACATGCAATGACACTGGTGGATCCATATGTGGTCTATGAAAAGAACACACATGCAATGACACTGGTGGATCCATATGTGGTCTGTAAAAAGAACACACATGCAACGACACTAGTGGATCCATATGTGGTCTGTGAAAAGAACACACATGCAATGAACTCTGGTGGATCCATATGGGGTCTGTGAAAAGAACACACATACAAAGACACTAGTGGATCCATATGTGGTCTGTGAAAAGAACACACATGCAATGACACTGGTGGATCCATATGTGGTCTATGAAAAGAACACACATGCAATGACAATAGTGGATCCAAATGTTGTCTGTTAAAAGAACACACATGCAATAACACTGGTGGATCCATATGTGGTCTGTGAAAGGAACACACATGCAATGAACTCTGGTGGATCCATATGTGCTCTGTGAAAAGAAATGCTCTAGCTGTGGTTAATAAACAGAACACACATGCAATGAACTATGGTGGATCCATATGTGGTTAATGAAAAGAACACACATGCAATGACACTGGTGGATCCATATATGGCCTGTGAAAAGAACAAACATTTCAATGACACTAGTGGATCCATATGTGGTATGTGAAAAGAACACACATGAAATTTCACTAGTGGTTCCAAATGTGGTCTGTGAAAAGAACACACATGCAATGACTCTGGTGGATCCATATGTGGTCTGCGAAAAGAACACACATGTAATGACACTGGTGGATCCATATGTGGCCTGTGAAAAGAACACACATGAAATAACACTGGTGGATCCATATGTGGTCTGTGAAAAGAACACACATGCAATGAAAATAGTGGATACAAATGTGGTCTGTGAAAAGAACACACATGCAATAACACTGGTGGATCCATATGTGGTCTGTGAAAAGAACACACATGCAATGAAATCTGGTGGATCTATTGTGGCCTGTGAAAAGAACAAAGATTTCAATGACACTAGTGGATCCATATGTGGTATGTGAAAAGAACACAAATGAAATGACACTGGTGGTTCCAAATGTGGTCTGTGAAATGAACACACATGCAATGACACTGGTGGATCCATATGTGGTCTGTGAAAAGAACACACATGTAATGACACTGGTGGATCCATATGTGGCCTGTGAAAAGAACACACATGAAATGACACTGGTGGATCCATATGTGGTATGTGAAAAGAACACACATGCAATCACACTGGTGGATCCATATGTGTTCTGTGAAAATAACACACATGAAATGACACTGGTGGTTCCAAATGTGGTCTGTCAAAAGAACACACATGCAATGATACTGGTGGATCCATATGTGGTCTGTGAAAAGAACACACATGCAATGACACTGCGGGATCCAAATGTGGTCTGTGAAAAGAAAACACATGCAATGACACTAGTGGATCCATATGTGGTCTGTGAAAAGAACACACATGCTATGAACTCTGATGGATCCATATGGGGTCTGTGAAAAGAAGTCACATGCATTGAATCTAGCCGTGGTTAATGAAAATAACACACATGCAATGAACTCTGGTGGATCCATGTGTGGTCTGTGAAAAGAACACACATGCAATGACACTGGTGGAACTATATGTGGTCTATGAAAATAACACACATGAAATGACACTGGTTGCTCCATATGTGGTCTGTGAAAAGAACACACATGAAATAACACTGGTGGATCCATATGTGGTCTGTGAAAAGAACACGCATGCAATGACACTAGTGGATCCATATGTGGTCTATGAAAAGAACACACATGCAATGACACTGGTGGATCCATATGTGGTCTGTAAAAAGAACACACATGCAACAACACTAGTGGATCCATATGTGGTCTATGAAAAGAACACACATGCAATGAACTCTGGTGGATCCATATGGGGTCTGTGACAAGAACACACATACAAATACACTAGTGGATCCATATGTGGTCTGTGAAAAGAACACACATGCAATGACACTGGTGGATCCATATGTGGTCTATGAAAAGAACACACATGGAGTGACACTGGTGGATCCATATGTGGTCTATGAAAAGAATACACATGCAATGACACTGGTGGATCCAAATGTGGTCTGTTAAAAGAACACACATGCAATAACACTGGTGGATCCATATGTGGTCTGTGAAAAGAACACACATGCAATGAACTCTGGTGGATCCATCTGTGCTCCGTGAAAAGAACACACATGCAATGCTCTATCTGTGGTTAATGAAAAGAACACACATGCAATGAACTCTGGTGGATCCATATGTGGTCTGTGAAAACAACACACATGCAATGAACTCTGGTGGATCCATCCGTGGCCTGTGAAAAGAACAAAGATTTCAATGAAACTAGTGGATCGATATGTGGTATGTGAAAAGAACACACATGAAATGACACTGGTGGTTCCAAATGTGGTATGTGAAAAGAACACACATGCAATGAAAATAGTGGATCCATATGTGGTCTGTGAAAAGAACACACATGCAATGACACTGTGGGATCCAAATGTGGCCTGTGAAAAGAACACACATGAAATGACACTGGTGGATCCATATGTGGTCTCTGAAAATAACACACATGCAATGAAAATAGTGGATCCAAATGTGGTATGTGAAAAGAACACACATACAATAACATTGGTGGATCCATATGTGGTCTATGAAAAGAACACACATGCAATGAACTCTGGTGGATCCATATGGGGTCTGTGAAAAGAACACACATGCAATGAGATTGGTGGATCCATATGTGGTCTGTGAAAATAACACACATGCAATGACAATGCTAGTTCCATATGTGGTCTATGAAAAGAACACACATGCAATGACAATGGTGGATCCATATGTGGTTTGTGAAAAGAACACACATGCAATGACACTGGTTGATCCATATGAGGTCGATGAAAAGAACCCACATGAAATGACACTGGTGGATCCATATGTGGTTTGTGAAAAGAACACACATGCAATGACACTGGTGATCCATATGTGGTCTGTGAAAAGAACACACATCCAATGACACTGGTGGATGCAGATGTGTCTGTGAAAAGAACACACATGCAATAATACTGGTGGATCCATACATGGTGTATGAAAAGAACACACGTGCAATGAACTCTGGTGGATCCATATGGGGTCTGTGAAAAGAACACACATGCAATGACTCTAGCTGTGGTTAATGAAAAGAACACACATGCAATGACACTGGAGGATCCATATGTGGTCTGTGTAAAGAACAAACATTTCAATGAGACTGGTGGATCCAAATATGGTCTGTGAAAAGAACACACATGCAATGACACTTGTGGATCCATACGTGGACTGTGAAAAGAACAGACATGCAATGAACTCTGGTGGTCCCATATGGGGTACGTGAAAAGAACACACATGCAATGACACTGGTGCATCCATATATGGTTTGTGAAAAGAACACACATGCAATGACACTAGTGGATCCAAATGTGGTTTGTGAAAAGAACACACATGCAAATGACAATGGTGGTTCCATATCTGGTATGTGAAAAGAACCCACATGCAATGACACTGGTGGATCCATATGTGGTCTGTGAAAAGAACACACATGCAATGAACTCTAGTGGGTCCATATAGGGTCTGTGAAAAAACACACATGCATTGACTCTAGCTGTGGTTAATGAAAAGAACACACATGTAATGAGCTCTGGTGGATCCATATGTGCACTGTGAAAAGAACACACATGCAATGACACTAGTGGATCC
Source organism: Avena sativa (assembly GCA_916181665.1). Lineage (NCBI taxonomy): Eukaryota > Viridiplantae > Streptophyta > Magnoliopsida > Poales > Poaceae > Avena > Avena sativa. The sequence continues at coordinate 619,552,067 of OV702289.1, forward strand.
ATATGTGGTTTGCGAAAAGAACAAACATTTCAATGACACTGGTGGATCCATATATGGTCTGTGAAAAGAACACACATGCAATGACATTGGTGGATCCATATGTGGTCTGCGAAAAGAACACACATGCAATGACAATGGTGGTTCCATATGTGGTATGTGAAAAGAAAACACATTCAATGAACTCTGGTGGATCCATATGGGGTCTGTGAAAAGAACACACATGTAGTGACACTGGTGGATCCATATGTGGTCTGTGAAAAGAACACACATGAAATGACTCTAGCTGTGGTCAATGAAAAGAACACACATGCAATGAAAATGGTGGATCCATATGTGGTTTGTGAAAAGAACACACATGCAATGACACTGGTGGATCCATATGTGGTATATGAAAAGAACACATATGCAATGACACTGGTGGATCCAAATGTGGTCTGTGAAAAGAACACACATGCAATGACACTGGTTGATCCATATGTGGTATGTGAAAAGAACACACATGAAATAACACTGGTGATCCATATGTGGTCTGTGAAAAGAACACACATGTAATGACAGTGGTGGATCCATATGTGGTCTGTGAAAAGAACACACATGCAATGGCACTGGTGGATCCATATGTGGTCTATAAAAAGAACACACATGAAATGACACTTGTGGATCCATATGTGGTCTGTGAAAAGAACACAAATGCAATGAACTCTGGTGGATCCATGTGGGGTCTGTGAAAAGGACACACATGCAATGACATTGGTGGATCCATATGTGGTCTGTGAAAAGAACACACATGCGATGACAATGGTGGTTCCACATGTGGTCTGTGAAAAGAACACACATGCAATAACAATGGTGGATCCATATGTGGTTTGTGAAAAGAACACACATGTAATGACTAGGATCTTATAGCCAGAGGCTCGACAGGAAACGCTCGCGGATTAATGCCCAATTACGCCGCGCCATTACCGGCCATGACTGCAGCGGCGACGTGGTCGCGGGCGCGGTTTGGGGAAGACGAGGTCGACGTGGACAGGGCCCACTCGTCAGCGAAGTATGCGAGGTGTAGGTGGGGTCTCGCTGTCAGCGACTAGGTGTGTGCGCGTGCGCGTGAGAGAAGAAAAGGAAAGTCCCGGGTGGGCTTGTTGGGCTCGATTCGAAGCTGGGCCAGAAACCTGGCGCGCGGCCTTTTTCCTTTGTTTAACTCTTTTATTTTTCTAATTCTATTTTCTGGAATGATTTTGATATGAATTCAAATCCTTTTTGAATTCAAACAGTTCTGGGGATTTTTGTAGGGTACTGAGGTTTCAAAATCAGTCTTTTGACCAAGTGGTTACCTTGCAAGGGCTTGGTCAAGCTTGGGCTTAATACAAACAGAGACTTTGCCTCTGGTCTGCAAATGTTTTGAAAAGGGTTTTGAAATTATTTCTAAGTTGAAAAACTTTGGTTAAACCTTTACAGCTAAACTTTCCAACAATGGAGGCAAGCAAACAAGTTCCTAAACATTCAAGTCTCAAAGGGTGATGGCCATTTGAGTTAAATTTGCTCACATGAAATCATAGCACAAGCTTCTGCTTCTAAATGATTTTGAGAAAAACCCTAAATGAATGAAGGATGCAAGGATGATATGAATGAGCTTTGAAATATGAATTTTGGGATGTTACATGGATCCATCTGTGGCCTGTGAAAAGAACAAAGATTTCAATGACACTAGTGGATCCATATGTGGTATGTGAAAAGAAAACACATGAAATGACACTGGTGGTTCCAAATGTGGTCTCTGGAAAGAACACACATGCAATGACAATGGTGGATCCATATGTGGTCTGTGAAAAGAACACACATGTAATGACACTGGTGGATCCATATGTGGCCTGTGAAAAGAACACACATGAAATGACACTGGTGGATCCATATGTGGTCTATGAAAAGAACACACATGCAATGAAAATAGTGGATCCAAATGTGGTATGTGAAAAGAACACACATGCAATAACACTGGTGGATCCATATGTGGCCTGTGAAAAGAACAGACATGCAATGGCACTGGTGGATCCATATGTGGTCTGTAAAAAAAGAACACACATGCAATGACAATGGTGGTTCCATATGTGGTATGTGAAAAGAACACACATGCAATGAACTCTGGTGGATCCATATGGGGTCTGTGAAAAGAACACACATGTAGTGACACTGGTGGATCCATATGTGGTCTGTGAAGAGAACACACATGAAATGACTCTAGCTGTGGTTAATGAAAAGAACACACATGCAATGAAATTGGTGGATCCATATGTGGTATGTGTAAAGAACACACATGCAATTAACTCTAGTGGTTCCATATGTGATATGTGAAAAGAACACACATGCAATGACACTGGTGGATCCATATGTGGTCTGTGAAAAGAACACACATGAAATGACACTCGTGGTTCCAAATGTTGTGTGTAAAAATCACACACATGCAATGACACTGGTCGATCCATATGTGGTTTGTGAAAAGAACACACATGCAATGGCACTAGTGGATCCATATGTGGTTTGTGAAAATAACACACATGCAATGACACTGGTGGATCCATATGTGGTCTATGAAAAGAACAGACATGCAATGGCATTGGTGGATCCATATGTGGTCTGTGAAAAGAACACACATGAAATGACACTGATGGATCCATATGTGGTCTGTGAAAAGAACACGCGTGCAATGAAAATAGTGGATCCAAATGTGGTCTGTGAAAAGAACACACATGCAATGAAATTGGTGGATCCATATGTGGCCTGTGAAAAGAACACACATGCAATGGCACTGGTGGATCCATATGTGGTCTATAAAAAAGAACACACATGCAATGACACTGGTGGATCCATATGTGGTCTATGAAAAGAACACACATGCAATGAACTCTGGTGGATCCATGTGGGGTCTATGAAAAGGACACACATGCAATGACACTGGTGGATCCATATGTGGTATGTGAAAAGAACACACATGAAATGAGTCTAGATGTGGTTAATGAAAAGAACACACATGCAATGACACTGGTGGACCCATATGTGGTCTGTGAAAAGAACACACATGCAATGAACTCTGGTGGTTCCATATGTGGTATGTGAAAAGAACACACATGCAATCACACTGGTGGATCCATATGTGGTCTGTGAAAAGAACACACATGAAATGACACTGGTGGTTCCAAATGTGTTATGTGAAAAGAACACACATGCAATGATACTGGTGGTTCCATATGTGGTCTGTGAAAAGAACACACATGCTATGAACTCTGATGGATCCATATGGGGTTTGTGAAAAGAACTCACATGCATTGACTCTAGCCGTGGTTAATGAAAAGAACACACATGCAATGAACTCTGGTGGATCCATGTGTGGCCTGCGAAAAGAACACACATGCAATGACACTGGTGGAACTATATGTGGTCTATGAAAATAACACACATGAAATGACACTGGTTGATCCATATGTGGTATGTGAAAAGAACACACATGCAATGACACTGGTGGATCCATATGTGGTCTATGAAAAGAACACACATGCAATGACACTGGTGGATCCATATGTGGTCTTTAAAAAGAACACACATGCAACGACACCAGTGGATCCATATGTGGTCTGTGAAAAGAACACACATGCAATGACACTGGTGGATCCATATGTGGTCTGTGAAAAGAACACACATGCAATGACACTGGTGGATCCAAATGTGGTCTATGAGAAGAACACACATGCAATGACACTGGATGATCCATATGTGGTTTGTGAAAAGAACACACATGAAATAACACTGGTGATCCATATGTGGTCTGTGAAAAGAACACACATGCAATGACATTGGTGGATCCATATGTGGCCTGTGAGAAGAACACACATGCAATGGCCTTGGTGGATCCATATGTGGTATGTAAAAAAAGAACACACATGCAATGACACTGGTGGATCCTTATGTGGTCTATGAAAAAACACACATGCAATGAACTCTGCTGGATCCATGTCGGGTCTATGAAAAGGACACACATGCAATGACACTGGTGGATCCATGTGTGGTATGTGAAAAGAACACACATGGAATGAGTCTAGCTGTGGTTAATGAAAAGAACACACATGCAATGACACTAGTGGACCCATATGTGGTCTGTGAAAAGAACACACATGCAATGAACTCTGGTGGTTCCATATGTGGTATGTGAAAAGAACACACATGCAATGAACTCTGGTGGTTCCATATGTGGTATGTGAAAAGAACACACATACAATCACACTGGTGGATCCATATGTGGTCTGTGAAAAGAACACACATGAAATAACACTGGTGGTTCCAAATGTGGTATGTGAAAAGAACACACATGCAATGATACTGGTGGATCCATATGTGGTCTGTGAAAAGAACACACATGCAATGACACTGCGGGATCCAAATGTGGTCTGTGAAAAGAACACACATGCAATGACACTAGTGGATCCATATGTGGTCTGTGAAAAGAACACACATGCTATGAACTCTAATGGATCCATATGGGGTCTGTGAAAAGAACTCACATGCATTGACTCTAGCCGTGGTTAATGAAAAGAACACACATGCAATGAACTCTGGTGGATCCATGTGTGGTCTATGAAAAGAACACACATGCAATGACACTGGTGGAACTATATGTGGTCTATGAAAGTAACACACATGAAATGACACTGGTTGATCCATATGTGGTCTGTGAAAAGAACACACATGCAATGACACTGGTGGATCCATATGTGGTCTGTAAAAAGAACACACATGCAACGACACTAGTGGATCCATATGTGGTCTATGAAAAGAACACACATGCAATGACACTGGTGGATCCATATGTGGTCTGTAAAAAGAACACACATGCAACGACACTAGTGGATCCATATGTGGTCTGTGAAAAGAACACACATGCAATAAACTCTGGTGGATCCATATGGGGTCTGTGAAAAGAACACACATACAAAGACACTAGTGGATCCATATGTGGTCTGTGAAAAGAACACACATGCAATGACACTGGTGGATCCATATGTGGTCTATGAAAAGAACACACATGGAATGACACTAGTGGATCCATATCTGGTCTGTGAAAAGAACACACATGCAATGACACTGGTGGATCCAAATGTGGTATGTTAAAAGAACACACATGCAATAACACTGGTGTATCCATATGTGGTCTGTGAAAAGAACACACATGCAATGAACTCTGGTGGATCCATATGTGCTCTGTGAAAAGAAAAAACATGCAATGCTCTAGCTGTGGTTAATGAACAGAACACACATGCAATGAACTCTGGTGGATCCATATGTGGTTAATGAAAAGAACACACATGCAATGACACTGGTGGATCCATATATGGCCTGTGAAAAGAACAAACATTTCAATGACACTAGTGGATCCACATGTGGTATGTGAAAAGAACACACATGAAATTTCACTAGTGGTTCCAAATGTGGTCTGTGAAAAGAACACACATGCAATGACTCTGGTTGATCCATATGTGGTCTGCGAAAAGAACACACATGTAATGACACTGGTGGATCCATATGTGGCCTGTGAAAAGAACACACATGAAATGACACTGGTGGATCCATATGTGGTCTGTGAAAAGAACACGCATGCAATGACACTGGTGGATCCATATGTGGTCTGTGAAAAGAACACACATGCAATGACACTGGTGGATCCATATGTGGTCTGTGAAAAGAACACACATGTAATGACACTGGTGGATCCATATGTGGCCTGTGAAAAGAACACACATGCAATGGCACTGGTGGATCCATATGTGGTCTGTAAAAAAAGAACACACATGCAATGACACCGGTGGATCCATATGTGGTATATGAAAAGAACACACATGCAATGAACTCTGGTGGATCCATGTGGGGTCTATGAAAAGGACACACATGCAATGACACTGGTGGATCCATATGTGGTATGTGAAAAGAACACACATGAAATGAGTCTAGCTGTGGTTAATGAAAAAAACACACATGCAATGAACTCTGGTGGTTCCATATGTGGTATGTGAAAAGAACACACAGGCAATCACACTGGTGGATTCATATGTGTTTTGTGAAAAGAACACACATGAAATGACACTGGTGGTTCCAAATGTGGTATGTGAAAAGAACACACATGCAATGATACTGGTGGATCCATATGTGGTCTGTGAAAAGAACACACATGCAATGACACTGCGGGATCCAAATGTGGTCTGTGAAAAAACACACATGCCATGACACTAGTGGATCCATATGTGGTCTGTGAAAAGAACACACATGCTATGAACTCTGATGGATCCATATGGGGTCTGTGAAAAGAACTCACATGCATTGACTCTAGCCGTGGTTAATGAAAAGAACACACATGCAATGAACTCTGGTGGATCCATGCGTGGTCTGTGAAAAGAACACACATGCAATGACACTGGTGGAACTATATGTGGTCTATGCAAATAACACACATGAAATGACACTGGTTGATCCATATGTGGTCTGTGAAAAGAACACACATGAAATAACACTGGGGGATCCATATGTGGTCTGTGAAAAGAACACACATGCAATGACACTGGTGGATCCATATGTGGTCTATGAAAAGAACACACATGCAATGACACTGGTGGATCCATATGTGGTCTGTAAAAAGAACACACATGCAACGACACTAGTGGATCCATATGTGGTCTGTGAAAAGAACACACATGCAATGAACTCTGGTGGATCCATATGGGGTCTGTGAAAAGAACACACATACAAAGACACTAGTGGATCCATATGTGGTCTGTGAAAAGAACACACATGCAATGACACTGGTGGATCCATATGTGGTCTATGAAAAGAACACACATGGAATGACACTGGTGGATCCATATGTGGTCTGTGAAAAGAACACACATGCAATGACACTAGTGGATCCAAATGTCGTCTGTTAAAAGAACACACATGCAATAACACTGGTGGATCCATATGTGCTCTGTGAAAAGAAAAAACATGCAATGCTCTAGCTATGGTTAATAAACAGAACACACATGCAATGAACTATGGTGGATCCATATGTGGTTAATGAAAAGAACACACATGCAATGACACTGGTGGATCCATATATGGCCTGTGAAAAGAACAAACATTTCAATGACACTAGTGGATCCATATGTGGTATGTGAAAAGAACACACATGAAATTTCACTAGTGGTTCCAAATGTGGTCTGTGAAAAGAACACACATGCAATGACTCTGGTGGATCCATATGTGGTCTGCGAAAAGAACACACATGTAATGACACTGGTGGATCCATATGTGGCCTGTGAAAAGAACACACATGAAATAACACTGGTGGATCCATATGTGGTCTGTGAAAAGAACACACATGCAATGAAAATAGTGGATACAAATGTGGTCTGTGAAAAGAACACACATGCAATAACACTGGTGGATCCATATGTGGTCTGTGAAAAGAACACACCTGCAATGAAATCTGGTGGATCTATTGTGGCCTGTGAAAAGAACAAAGATTTCAATGACACTAGTGGATCCATATGTGGTATGTGAAAAAAACACAAATGAAATGACACTGGTGGTTCCAAATGTGGTCTGTGAAATGAACACACATGCAATGACACTGGTGGATCCATATGTGGTCTGTGAAAAGAACACACATGTAATGACACTAGTGGATCCATATGTGGTCTGTGAAAAGAACACACATGCTATGAACTCTGATGGATCCATATGGGGTCTGTGAAAAGAAGTCACATGCATTGACTCTAGCCGTGGTTAATGAAAATAACACACATGCAATGAACTCTGGTGGATCCATGTGTGGTCTGTGAAAAGAACACACATGCAATGACACTGGTGGAACTATATGTGATCTATGAAAATAACACACATGAAATGACACTGGTTGCTCCATATGTGGTCTGTGAAAAGAACACACATGAAATAACACTGGTGGATCCATATGTGGTCTGTGAAAAGAACACGCATGCAATGACACTAGTGGATCCATATGTGGTCTATGAAAAGAACACACATGCAATGACACTGGTGGATCCATATGTGGTCTGTAAAAAGAACACACATAGAACAACACTAGTGGATCCATATGTGGTCTATGAAAAGAACACACATGCAATGAACTCTGGTGGATCCATATGGGGTCTGTGACAAGAACACACATACAAATACACTAGTGGATCCATATGTGGTCTGTGAAAAGAACACACATGCAATGACACTGGTGGATCCATATGTGGTCTATGAAAAGAACACACATGGAATGACACTGGTGGATCCATATGTGGTCTGTGAAAAGAACACACATGCAATGACACTAGTGGATCGAAATGTCGTCTGTTAAAAGAAGACACATGCAATAACACTGGTGGATCCATATGTGGTCTGTGAAAAGAACACACATGCAATGAACTCTGGTGGATCCATATGTGCTCTGTGAAAAGAAAAAACATGCAATGCTCTAGCTGTGGTTAATAAACAGAACACACATGCAATGAACTATGGTGGATCCATATGTGGTTAATGAAAAGAACACACATGCAATGACACTGGTGGATCCATATATGGCCTGTGAAAAGAACAAACATTTCAATGACACTAGTGGATCCATATGTGGTATGTGAAAAGAACACACATGAAATTTCACTAGTGGTTCCAAATGTGGTCTGTGAAAAGAACACACATGCAATGACTCTGGTGGATCCATATGTGGTCTGCGAAAAGAACACACATGTAATGACACTGGTGGATCCATATGTGGCCTGTGAAAAGAACACACATGAAATAACACTGGTGATCCATATGTGGTCTGTGAAAAGAACACACATGCAATGACATTGGTGGATCCATATGTGGTATGTGAAAAGAACACAAATGCAATGGCACTAGTGGATCCATATGTGGTCTGTAAAAAGAACACACATGCAATGACACTGGCGGATCCATATGTGGTCTGTGAAAAGAACACACATGCAATGAACTCTGGTCGATCCATGTGGGGTTTGTGAAAAGGACACACATGCAATGACACTGGTGGATCCATATGTGGTCTGTGAAAAGAACACACATGCAATAACACTAGTGGATCCATATGTGGTCTGTGAAAAGAACACACATGCAACGACACTAGTGGATCCATATGTGGTCTGTGAAAAGAACACACATGCAATGAACTCTGGTGGATCCATATGGGGTCTGTGAAAAGAACACACATACAAAGACACTAGTGGATCCATATGTGGTCTGTGAAAAGAACACACATGCAATGACACTGGTGGATCCATATGTGGTCTATGAAAAGAACACACATGGAATGACACTGGTGGATCCATATGTGGTCTGTGAAAAGAACACACATGCAATGACACTAGTGGATCCAAATGTCGTCTGTTAAAAGAACACACATGCAATAACACTGGTGGATCCATATGTGGTCTGTGAAAAGAACACACATGCAATGAACTCTGGTGGATCCATATGTGCTCTGTGAAAAGAAAAAACATGCAATGCTCTAGCTGTGGTTAATAAACAGAACACACATGCAATGAACTATGGTGGATCCATATGTGGTTAATGAAAAGAACACACATACAATGACACTGGTGGATCCATATATGGCCTGTGAAAAGAACAAACATTTCAATGACACTAGTGGATCCATACGTGGTATGTGAAAAGAACACACATGAAATTTCACTAGTGGTTCCAAATGTGGTCTGTGAAAAGAACACACATGCAATGACTCTGGTGGATCCATATGTGGTCTGCGAAAAGAACACACATGTAATGACACTGGTGGATCCATATGTGGCCTGTGAAAAGAACACACATGAAATAACACTGGTGGATCCATATGTGGTCTGTGAAAAGAACACACATGCAATGAAAATAGTGGATACAAATGTGGTCTGTGAAAAGAACACACATGCAATAACACTGGTGGATCCATATGTGGTCTGTGAAAAGAACACACCTGCAATGAAATCTGGTGGATCTATTGTGGCCTGTGAAAAGAACAAAGATTTCAATGACACTAGTGGATCCATATGTGGTATGTGAAAAGAACACAAATGAAATGACACTGGTGGTTCCAAATGTGGTCTGTGAAATGAACACACATGCAATGACACTGGTGGATCCATATGTGGTCTGTGAAAAGAACACACATGTAATGACACTAGTGGATCCATATGTGGTCTGTGAAAAGAACACACATGCTATGAACTCTGATGGATCCATATGGGGTCTGTGAAAAAAAAGTCACATGCATTGACTCTAGCCGTGGTTAATGAAAATAACACACATGCAATGAACTCTGGTGGATCCATGTGTGGTCTGTGAAAAGAACACACATGCAATGACACTGGTGGAACTATATGTGGTCTATGAAAATAACACACATGAAATGACACTGGTTGTTCCATATGTGGTCTGTGAAAAGAACACACATGAAATAACACTGGTGGATCCATATGTGGTCTGTGAAAAGAACACGCATGCAATGACACTAGTGGATCCATATGTGGTCTATGAAAAGAACACACATGCAATGACACTGGTGGATCCATATGTGGTCTGTAAAAAGAACACACATGCAACAACACTAGTGGATCCATATGTGGTCTATGAAAAGAACACACATGCAATGAACTCTGGTGGATCCATATGGGGTCTGTGACAAGAACACACATACAAATACACTAGTGGATCCATATGTGGTCTGTGAAAAGAACACACATGCAATGACACTGGTGGATCCATATGTGGTTTATGAAAAGAACACACATGGAGTGACACTGGTGGATCCATATGTGGTCTATGAAAAGAACACACATGCAATGACACTGGTGGATCCAAATGTGGTCTGTTAAAAGAACACACATGCAATAACACTGGTGGACCCATATGTGGTCTGTGAAAAGAACACACATGCAATGAACTCTGGTGGATCCATATGTGCTCTGTGAAAAGAACACACATGCAATGCTCTATCTGTGGTTAATGAAAAGAACACACATGCAATGAACTCTGGTGGATCCATATGTGGTCTGTGAAAACAACACACATGCAATGAACTCTGGTGGATCCATCCATGGCCTGTGAAAAGAACAAAGATTTCAATGAAACTAGTGGATCGATATGTGGTATGTGAAAAGAACACACATGAAATGACACTGGTGGTTCCAAATGTGGTATGTGAAAAGAACACACATGCAATGAAAATAGTGGATCCATATGTGGTCTGTGAAAAGAACACACATGCAATGACACTGTGGGATCCAAATGTGGCCTGTGAAAAGAACACACATGAAATGACACTGGTGGATCCATATGTGGTCTCTAAAAATAACACACATGCAATGAAAATAGTGGATCCAAATGTGGTATGTGAAAAGAACACACATACAATAACATTGGTGGATCCATATGTGGTCTATGAAAAGAACACACATGCAATGAACTCTGGTGGATCCATATGGGGTCTGTGAAAAGAACACACATGCAATGAGATTGGTGGATCCATATGTGGTCTGTGAAAATAACACACATGCAATGACAATGCTAGTTCCATATGTGGTCTATGAAAAGAACACACATGCAATGACAATGGTGGATCCATATGTGGTTTGTGAAAAGAACACACATGCAATGACACTGGTTGATCCATATGAGGTCGATGAAAAGAACCCACATGAAATGACACTGGTGGATCCATATGTGGTTTGTGAAAAGAACACACATGCAATGACACTGGTGGATCCATATGTGGTCTGTGAAAAGAACACACATCCAATGACACTGGTGGATCCAGATGTGTCTGTGAAAAGAACACACATGCAATAATACTGGTGGATCCATACATGGTCTATGAAAAGAACACACGTGCAATGAACTCTGGTGGATCCATATGGGGACTGTGAAAAGAACACACATGCAATGACTCTAGCTGTGGTTAATGAAAAGAACACACATGCAATGACACTGGAGGATCCATATGTGGTCTGTGTAAAGAACAAACATTTCAATGACACTGGTGGATCCAAATATGGTCTGTGAAAAGAACACACATGCAATGACACTTGTGGATCCATACATGGACTGTGAAAAGAACACACATGCAATGAACTCTGGTGGTCCCATATGGGGTACGTGAAAAGAACACACATGCAATGACACTGGTGCATCCATATATGGTTTGTGAAAAGAACACACATGCAATGACACTAGTGGATCCAAATGTGGTTTGTGAAAAGAACACACATGCAAATGACAATGGTGGTTCCATATCTGGTATGTGAAAAGAACACACATGCAATGACACTGGTGGATCCATATGTGGTCTGTGAAAAGAACACACATGCAATGAACTCTAGTGGGTCCATATAGGGTCTGTGAAAAAACACACATGCATTGACTCTTGCTGTGGTTAATGAAAAGAACACACATGTAATGAGCTCTGTGAAAAGAACACACATGCGATGACACTAGTGGATCCATATGTGGTTTGCGAAAAGAACAAACATTTCAATGACACTGGTGGATCCATATATGGTCTGTGAAAAGAACACACATGCAATGACATTGGTGGATCCATATGTGGTCTGCGAAAAGAACACACATGCAATGACAATGGTGGTTCCATATGTGGTATGTGAAAAGAAAACACATTCAATGAACTCTGGGGGATCCATATGGGGTCTGTGAAAAGAACACACATGTAGTGACACTTGTGGATCCATATGTGGTCTGTGAAAAGAACACACATGAAATGACTCTAGCTGTGGTCAATGAAAAGAACACACATGCAATGAAAATGGTGGATCCATATGTGGTTTGTGAAAAGAACACACATGCAATGACACTGGTGGATCCATATGTGGTATATGAAAAGAACACATATGCAATGACACTGGTGGATCCAAATGTGGTCTGTGAAAAGAACACACATGCAATGACACTGGTTGATCCATATGTGGTCTGTGAAAAGAACACACATGAAATAACACTGGTGATCCATATGTGGTCTGTGAAAAGAACACACATGTAATGACAGTGGTGGATCCATATGTGGTCTGTGAAAAGAACACACATGCAATGGCACTGGTGGATCCATATGTGGTCTATAAAAAGAACACACATGAAATGACACTTGTGGATCCATATGTGGTCTGTGAAAAGAACACAAATGCAATGAACTCTGGTGGATCCATGTGGGGTCTGTGAAAAGGACACACATGCAATGACATTGGTGGATCCATATGTGGTCTGTGAAAAGAACACACATGCGATGACAATGGTGGTTCCACATGTGGTCTGTGAAAAGAACACACATGCAATAACAATGGTGGATCCATATGTGGTTTGTGAAAAGAACACACATGTAATGACTAGGATCTTATAGCCAGAGGCTCAACAGGAAACGCTCGCGGATTAATGCCCAATTACGCCGCGCCATTACCGGCCATGACTGCAGCGGCGACGTGGTCGCGGGCGCGGTTTGGGGAAGACGAGGTCGACGTGGACAGGGCCCACTCGTCAGCGAAGTATGCGAGGTGTAGGTGGGGTCTCGCTGTCAGCGACTAGGTGTGTGCGCGTGCGCTCGAGAGAAGAAAAGGAAAGTCCCGGGTGGGCTTGTTGTGCTCGATTCGAAGCTGGGCCAGAAACCTGGCGCGCGGCCTTTTTCCTTTGTTTAACTCTTTTCTTTTTCTAATTCTATTTTCTGTAATGATTTTGATATGAATTCAAATCCTTTTTGAATTCAAACAGTTCTCGGGATTTTTGTAGGGTACTGAGGTTTCAAAATCAGTCTTTTGACCAAGTGGTTACCTTGCAAGGGCTTGGTCAAGCTTGGGCTTAATACAAACAGAGACTTTGCCTCTGGTCTGCAAATGTTTTGAAAAGGGTTTTGAAATTATTTCTAAGTTGAAAAACTTTGGTTAAACCTTTACAGCTAAACTTTCCAACAATGGAGGCAAGCAAACAAGTTCCTAAACATTCAAGTCTCAAAGGGTGATGGCCATTTGAGTTAAATTTGCTCACATGAAATCATAGCACAAGCTTCTGCTTCTAAATGATTTTGAGAAAAACCCTAAATGAATGAAGGATGCAAGGATGATATGAATGAGCTTTGAAATATGAATTTTGGGATGTTACATGGATCCATCTGTGGCCTGTGAAAAGAACAAAGATTTCAATGACACTAGTGGATCCATATGTGGTATGTGAAAAGAACACACATGAAATGACACTGGTGGTTCCAAATGTGGTCTCTGGAAAGAACACACATGCAATGACAATGGTGGATCCATATGTGGTCTGTGAAAAGAACACACATGTAATGACACTGGTGGATCCATATGTGGCCTGTGAAAAGAACACACATGAAATGACACTGGTGGATCCATATGTGGTCTATGAAAAGAACACACATGCAATGAAAATAGTGGATCCAAATGTGGTATGTGAAAAGAACACACATGCAATAACACTGGTGGATCCATATGTGGCCTGTGAAAAGAACAGACATGCAATGGCACTGGTGGATCCATATGTGGTCTGTAAAAAAAGAACACACATGCAATGAAAATGGTGGTTCCATATGTGGTATGTGAAAAGAACACACATGCAATGAACTCTGGTGGATCCATATGGGGTCTGTGAAAAGAACACACATGTAGTGACACTGGTGGATCCATATGTGGTCTGTGAAGAGAACACACATGAAATGACTCTAGCTGTGGTTAATGAAAAGAACACACATGCAATGAAAATGGTGGATCCATATGTGGTATGTGTAAAGAACACACATGCAATGAACTCTAGTGGTTCCATATGTGATATGTGAAAAGAACACACATGCAATGACACTGGTGGATCCATATGTGGTCTGTGAAAAGAACACACATGAAATGACACTCGTGGTTCCAAATGTTGTGTGTAAAAATCACACACATGCAATGACACTGGTCGATCCATATGTGGTTTGTGAAAAGAACACACATGCAATGGCACTAGTGGATCCATATGTGGTTTGTGAAAATAACACACATGCAATGACACTGGTGGATCCATATGTGGTCTATGAAAAGAACAGACATGCAATGGCATTGGTGGATCCATATGTGGTCTGTGAAAAGAACACACATGAAATGACACTGATGGATCCATATGTGGTCTGTGAAAAGAACACACGTGCAATGAAAATAGTGGATCCAAATGTGGTCTGTTAAAATAACACACATGCAATGACACTGGTGGATTCAAATGTGGTCTGTGAAAAGAACACACATGTAATGAAAATAGTGGATACAAATGTGGTCTATGAAAAGAACACACATGCAATAACACTGGTGGATACAAATGTGGTCTATGAAAAGAACACACATGCAATAACACTGGTGGATCCATATGTGGTCTGTGAAAAGAACACACATGCAATGAACTCTGTGGATCCATCTGTGGCCTGTGAAAAGAACAAAGATTTCAATGACACTAGTGGATCCACATGTGGTCTGTGAAAAGAACACACATGCAATGACTGGTGGATCCATATGTGGTCGATGAAAAGAACACACATGTAATGACACTGGTGGATCCATATGTGGCCTGTGAAAAGAACACACATGAAATGACACTGGTGGATCCATATGTGGTCTGTGAAAAGAACACACATGCAATGAAAATAGTGGATCCAAATGTGGTTTGTGAAAAGAACACACATGTAATAACACTGGTGGATCCATATGTGGTCTGTGAAAAGAACACACATGCAATGAACTCTGGTGGATCCATCTGTGGCCTGTGAAAAGAACAAAGATTTCAATGACACTAGTGGATCCATATGTGTTATGTGAAAAAACACACATGAAATGACACTGGTGGTTCCAAATGTGGTCTGTGAAAAGAACACACATGCAATGACATTGGTGGATCCATATGTGTTCTGTGAAAAGAACGCACATGTAATGACACTGGTGGATCCATATGTGGTTTATGAAAAGAACACACATGCAATGACACTGGTGGATCCATATGTGGTCTGTGAAAAGAACACACATCCAATGACACTTGTGGATCCAAATGTGTCTGTGAAAAGAACACACATGCAATAATATTGGTGGATCCATACGTGGTCTGTGAAAAGAACACACGTGCAATGAACTCTGGTGGATCCATATGGGGTCTGTGAAAAGAACACACATGCAATGACTCTAGCTGTGGTTAATGAAAAGAACACACATGCAATGACACTGGAGGATCCATATGTGGTCTGTGTAAACAACAAACATTTCAATGACACTGGTGGATCCATATATGGTCTGTGAAAAGAACACACATGCAATGACACTCGTGGATCCATATGTGGTTTGTGAAAAGAACACACATGTAATGACACTGGTGGATCCATATGTCGCCTGTGAAAGGAACACACATGAAATGACACTGGTGGATCCATTTGTGGTCTGTGAAAAGAACACACATGCAATGAAAATAGTGGATCCAAATGTGGTCTGTGAAAAGAACACACATGTAATAACACTGGTGGATCCATATGTGGTATGTGAAAAGAACACACATGCAATGAACTCTGGTGGATCCATGTGTGGCCTGTGAAAAGAACAAAGATTTCAATGACACTAGTGGATCCATATGTGGTATGTGAAAAGAACACACATGAAATGACACTGGTGGTTCCAAATGTGGTCTCTGGAAAGAACACACATGCAATGACAATGGTGGATCCATATGTGGTGTGTGAAAAGAACACACATGTAATGACACTGGTGGATCCATATGTGGCCTGTGAAAAGAACACAAATGAAATGACACTGGTGGATCCATATCTGGTCTATGAAAAGAACACACATGCAATGAAAATAGTGGATCCAAATGTGGTATGTGAAAAGAACACACATGCAATAACACTGGTGGATCCATATGTGGTCTGTGCAAAGAACACACATGCAATGAACTCTGGTGGATCCATGTGGGGTCTGTGAAAAGAACACACATGCAATGAGATTGGTGGATCCATATGTGGTCTGTGAAAATTACACACATGCAATGACAATGCTAGTTCCATATGTGGTCTATGAAAAGAACACACATGCAATGACAATGGTGGATCCATATGCGGTTTGTGAAAAGAACACACATGCAATGACACTAGTTGATCCATATGTGGTCGATGAAAAGAACCCACATGAAATGACACTGGTGGATCCATATGTGGTTTGTGAAAAGAACACACATGCAATGACACTAGTGGATCCATATGAGGTCTGTGAAAAGAACACACATCCAATGACACTGGTGGATCCAAATGTGTCTATGAAAAGAACACACATGCAATAATACTGGTGGATCCATACGTGGTCTGTGAAAAGAACACACGTGCAATGAACTCTGGTGGATCCATATGGGGTCTGTGAAAAGAACACACATGCAATGACTATAGCTATGGTTAATGAAAAGAACACACATGCAATGACACTGGAGGATCCATATGTGGTCTGTGTAAACAACAAACATTTCAATGAAACTGGTGGATCCATATATGGTCTGTGAAAAGAACACACATCCAATGACACTCGTGGATCCATATGTGGTCTGTGAAAAGAACACACATGCAATGAACTCTGGTGGTCCCATATGGGGTACGTGAAGAGAACACACATGCAATGAAAGTGGTGGATCCATATATGGTTTGTGAAAATAACACACATGCAATGACACTAGTGGATCCAAATGTGGTTTGTGAAAAGAACACACATGCACTGACAATGGTGGTTCCATATCTGGTCTGTGAAAAGAACACACATGCAATGACACTGGTGGATCCATATGTGGTCTATGAAAATAACACACATGCAATGAACTCTAGTGGATCCATATAGGGTCTGTGAAAAGAACACACATGCATTGACTCTAGCTGTGGTTAATGAAAAGAACACACATGCAATGAGCTCTGGTGGATCCATATGTGCTTTGTGAAAAGAACACACATGCAATGACACTAGTAGATCCATATGTGGTCTGCAAAAAGAATAAACATTTCAATGGCACTGGTGGATCCATATATGGTCTGTGAAAAGAACACATATGCAATGACATTGGTGGATCCATATGTGGTCTGTGAAAAGAACACACATGCAATGACAATGGTGGTTCCATATGCGGTATGTGAAAAGAACACACATGCAATGAACTCTGGTGGATCCATATGGGGTCTGTGAAAAGAACACACATGTAGTGACACTAGTGGATCCATATGTGGTCTGTGAAAAGAACACACATGAAATGACTCTAGCTGTGGTTAATGAAAAGAACACACATGCAATGAAAATGGTGGATCCATATGTGGTATGTGTAAAGAACACACATGCAATGAACTCTAGTGGTTCCATATGTGATATGTGAAAAGAACACACATGCAATGACACTGGTGGATCCATATGTGGTCTGTGAAAAGAACACTAATGAAATGACACTCGTGGTTCCAAATGTTGTGTGTAAAAATAACACACATGCAATGACACTGGTGGATCCATATGTGGTTTGTGCAAAGAACACACATGCAATGACACTAGTGGATCCATATGTGGTTTGTGAAAATAACACACATGCAATGACACCAGTGGATCCATATGTGGTCTGTGAAAAGAACAGACATGCAATGACATTGGTGGATCCATATGTGGTCTATGAAAAGAACACACATGAAATGACACTGATGGATCCATATGTGGTCTGTGAAAAGAACACACGTGCAATGAAAATAGTGGATCCAAATGTGGTCTGTGAAAAGAACACACATGCAATGACACTGGTGGATTCAAATGTGGTCTGTGAAAAGAACACACATGTAATGAAAATAGTGGATACAAATGTGGTCTGTGAAAAGAACACACATGCAATAACACTGGTGGATACAAATGTGGTCTGTGAAAAGAACACACATGCAATAACACTGGTGGATCCATATGTGGTCTGTGAAAAGAACACACATGCAATGAACTCTGTGGATCCATCTGTGGCCTGTGAAAAGAACAAAGATTTCAATGACACTAGTGGACCCATATGTGGTGTGCGAAAAGAACACACATGCAATGACTGGTGGATCCATATGTGGTCGATGAAAAGAACACACATGTAATGCCACTGGTGGATCCATATGTGGCCTGTGAAAAGAACACACATGAAATGACACTGGTGGATCCATATGTGGTCTGTGAAAAGAACACACATGCAATGAAAATAGTGGATCCAAATGTGGTCTGTGAAAAGAACACACATGTAATAACACTGGTGGATCAATATGTGGTCTGTGAAAAGAACACACAAGCAATGAACTCTGGTGGATCCATTTGTGGCCTGTGAAAAGAACAAAGATTTCAATGACACTAGTGGATCCATATGTGGTATGTGAAAAAACACACATGAAATGACACTGGTGGTTCCAAATGTGGTCTGTGAAAAGAACACACATGCAATGACACTGGTGGATCCATATGTGGTCTGTGAAAAGAACACACATGTAATGACACTGGTGGATCCATATGTGGTTTGTGAAAAGAACACACATGCAATGACACTGGTGGATCCATATGTGGTCTGTGAAAAGAACACACATGTAATGACACTGGTGGATCCATATGTGGTTTGTGAAAAGAACACACATGCAATGACACTGGTGGATCCATATGTGGTCTGTGAAAAGAACACACATGCAATGAACTCTGGTGGATCCATGTGGGGTCTGTGAAAAGAACACACATACAAAGACACTAGTGGATCCAAATGTGTCTGTGAAAAGAACACACATGCAATAATACTGGTGGATCCATACGTGGTCTATGAAAAGAACACACGTGCAATGAACTCAGGTGGATCCATATGGGGTCTGTGAAAAGAACACACATGCAATGACTCTAGCTGTGGTTAATGAAAAGAACACACATGCAATGACACTGGAGGATCCATATGTGGTCTGTGTAAACAACAAACATTTCAATGACGCTGGTGGATCCATATATGGTCTGTGAAAAGAACACACATGCAATGACACTCGTGGATCCATATGTGGTCTGTGAAAAGAACACACATGTAATGACACTGGTGGATCCATATGTGGCCTGTGAAAGGAACACACATGAAATGACACTGGTGGATCCATTTGTGGTCTATGAAAAGAACACACATGCAATGACAATGGTGGTTCCATATGCGGTATGTGAAAAGAACACACATGCAATGAACTCTGGTGGATCCATATGGGGTCTGTGAAAAGAACACACATGCAATGACACTCGTGGATCCATATGTGGTCTGTGAAAAGAACACACATGCAATGAACTCTGGTGGTCCCATATGGGGTACGTGAAAAGAACACACATGCAATGACAGTGGTGGATCCATATATGGTTTGTGAAAAGAACACACATGCAATGACACTAGTGGATCCAAATGTGGTTTGTGAAAAGAACACACATGCACTGACAATGGTGGTTCCATATCTGGTCTGTGAAAATAACACACATGCAATGACACTGGTGGATCCATATGTGGTCTATGAAAAGAACACACATGCAATGAACTCTAGTGGATCCATATAGGGTCTGTGAAAAGAACACATATGCATTAACTCTAGCTGTGGTTAATGAAAAGAACACACATTCAATGAGCTCTGGTGGATCCATATGTGCTTTGTGAAAAGAACACACATGCAATGACACTAGTAGATCCATATGTGGTCTGCAAAAAGAACAAACATTTCAATGGCACTGGTGGATCCATATATGGTCTGTGAAAAGAACACACATGCAATGACATTGGTGGATCCATATGTGGTCTGTGAAAAGAACACACATGCAATGACAATGGTGGTTCCATATGTGGTATGTGAAAAGAACACACATGCAATGAACTCTGGTGGATCCATATGGGGTCTGTGAAAAGAACACACATGTAGTGACACTAGTGGATCCATATGTGGTCTGTGAAAAGAACACACATGAAATGACTCTAGCTGTGGTTAATGAAAAGAACACACATGCAATGAAAATGGTGGATCCATATGTGGTATGTGTAAAGAACACACATGCAATGAACTATAGTGGTTCCATATGTGATATGTGAAAAGAACACACATGCAATGACACTGGTGGATCCATATGTGGTCTATGAAAAGAACACACATGAAATGACACTCGTGGTTCCTAATGTTGTGTGTAAAAATAACACACATGCAATGACACTGGTGGATCCATATGTGGTTTGTGAAAAGAACACACATGCAATGACACTAGTGGATCCATATGTGGTTTGTGAAAATAACACACATACAATGACACCGGTGGATCCATATGTGGTCTGTGAAAAGAACAGACATGCAATGACATTGGTGGATCCATATGTGGTCTATGAAAAGAACACACATGAAATGACACTGATGGATCCATATGTGGTCTGTGAAAAGAACACACGTGCAATGAAAATAGTGGATCCAAATGTGGTCTGTGAAAAGAACACACATGCAATGACACTGGTGGATTCAAATGTGGTCTGTGAAAAGAACACACATGTAATGAAAATAGTGGATACAAATGTGGTCTGTGAAAAGAACACACATGCAATAACACTGGTGGATACAAATGTGGTCTGTGAAAAGAACACACATGCAATAACACTGGTGGATCAATATGTGGTCTGTGAAAAGAACACACATGCAATGAACTCTATGGATCCATCTGTGGCCTGTGAAAAGAACAAAGATTTCAATGACACTAGTGGACCCATATGTGGTCTGTGAAAAGAACACACATGCAATGACTGGTGGATCCATATGTGGTCGATGAAAAGAACACACATATAATGACACTGGTGGATCCATATGTGGCCTGTGAAAAGAACACACATGAAATGACACTGGTGGATCCATATGTGGTCTGTGAAAAGAACACACATGCAATGAAAATAGTGGATCCAAATGTGGTTTGTGAAAAGAACACACATGTAATAACACTGGTGGATCCATATGTGGTCTGTGAAAAGAACACACATGCAATGAACTCTGGTGGATCCATCTGTGGCCTGTGAAAAGAACAAAGATTTCAATGACACTAGTGGATCCATATGTGGTATGTGAAAAAACACACATGAAATGACACTGGTGGTTCCAAATGTGGTCTGTGAAAAGAACACACATGCAATGACACTGGTGGATCCATATGTGGTCTGTGAAAAGAACACACATGTAATGACACTGGTGGATCCATATGTGGTTTGTGAAAAGAACACACATGCAATGACACTGGTGGATCCATATGTGGTCTGTGAAAAGAACACACATCCAATGACACTTGTGGATCCAAATGTGTCTGTGAAAAGAACACACATGCAATAATACTGGTGGATCCATACGTGGTCTCTGAAAAGAACACACGTGCAATGAACTCTGGTGGATCCATATGGGGTCTGTGAAAAGAACACACATGCAATGACTCTAGCTGTGGTTAATGAAAAGAACACACATGCAATGACACTGGAGGATCCATATGTGGTCTGTGTAAACAACAAACATTTCAATGACGCTGGTGGATCCATATATGGTCTGTGAAAAGAACACACATGCAATGACACTCGTGGATCCATATGTGGTCTGTGAAAAGAACACACATGCAATGAACTCTGGTTGTCCCATATGGGGTACGTGAAAAGAACACACATGCAATGACAGTGGTGGATCCATATATGGTTTGTGAAAAGAACACACATGCAATGACACTAGTGGATCCAAATGTGGTTTGTGAAAAGAACACACATGCAATGACAATGGTGGTTCCATATCTGGTCTGTGAAAAGAACACACATGCAATGACACTGGTGGATCCATATGTGGTCTATGAAAAGAACACACATGCAATGAACTCTAGTGGATCCATATAGGGTATGTGAAAAGAACACACATGCATTGACTCTAGCTATGGTTAATGAAAAGAACACACATGCAATGAGCTTTGGTGGATCCATATGTGCTCTGTGAAAAGAACACACATGCAATGACACTAGTGGATCCATATGTGGTCTGCAAAAAGAACAAACATTTCAATGACACTGGTGGATCCATATATGGTCTGTGAAAAGAACACACATGCAATGACATTGGTGGATCCATATGTGGTCCGTGAAAAGAACACACATGCAATGACAATGGTGGTTCCATATGTGGTATGTGAAAAGAACACACATGCAATGAACTCTGGTGGATCCATATGGGGTCTGTGGAAAGAACACACATGTAGTGACACTGGTGGATCCATATGTGGTCGGTGAAAAGAACACACATGAAATGACTCTAGCTGTGGTTAATGAAAAGAACACACATGCAATGAAAATGGTGGATCCATATGTGGTATGTGTAAAGAACAAACATGCAATGAACTCTAGTGGTTCCATATGTGATATGTGAAAAGAACACACATGCAATGACACTAGTGGATCCAAATGTGGTCTGTGAAAAGAACACACATGCAATGACACTGGTGGATTCAAATGTGGTCTGTGAAAAGAACACACATGTAATGAAAATAGTGGATACAAATGTGGTCTGTGAAAAGAACACACATGCAATAACACTGGTGGATACAAATGTGGTCTGTGAAAAGAACACACATGCAATAACACTGGTGGATCCATATGTGGTCTGTGAAAAGAACACACATGCAATGAACTCTGTGGATCCATCTGTGGCCTGTGAAAAGAACAAAGATTTCAATGACACTAGTGGACCCATATGTGGTGTGCGAAAAGAACACACATGCAATGACTGGTGGATCCATATGTGGTCGATGAAAAGAACACACATGTAATGCCACTGGTGGATCCATATGTGGCCTGTGAAAAGAACACACATGAAATGACACTGGTGGATCCATATGTGGTCTGTGAAAAGAACACACATGCAATGAAAATAGTGGATCCAAATGTGGTCTGTGAAAAGAACACACATGTAATAACACTGGTGGATCAATATGTGGTCTGTGAAAAGAACACACATGCAATGACTCTGGTTGATCCATATGTGGTCGATGAAAAGAACACACATGTAATGCCACTGGTGGATCCATATGTGGCCTGTGAAAAGAACACACATGAAATGACACTGGTGGATCCATATGTGGTCTGTGAAAAGAACACACATGCAATGAAAATAGTGGATCCAAATGTGGTCTGTGAAAAGAACACACATGTAATAACACTGGTGGATCAATATGTGGTCTGTGAAAAGAACACACAAGCAATGAACTCTGGTGGATCCATTTGTGGCCTGTGAAAAGAACAAAGATTTCAATGACACTAGTGGATCCATATGTGGTATGTGAAAAAACACACATGAAATGACACTGGTGGTTCCAAATGTGGTCTGTGAAAAGAACACACATGCAATGACACTGGTGGATCCATATGTGGTCTGTGAAAAGAACACACATGTAATGACACTGGTGGATCCATATGTGGTTTGTGAAAAGAACACACATGCAATGACACTGGTGGATCCATATGTGGTCTGTGAAAAGAACACACATGTAATGACACTGGTGGATCCATATGTGGTTTGTGAAAAGAACACACATGCAATGACACTGGTGGATCCATATGTGGTCTGTGAAAAGAACACACATGCAATGAACTCTGGTGGATCCATGTGGGGTCTGTGAAAAGAACACACATACAAAGACACTAGTGGATCCAAATGTGTCTGTGAAAAGAACACACATGCAATAATACTGGTGGATCCATACGTGGTCTATGAAAAGAACACACGTGCAATGAACTCAGGTGGATCCATATGGGGTCTGTGAAAAGAACACACATGCAATGACTCTAGCTGTGGTTAATGAAAAGAACACACATGCAATGACACTGGAGGATCCATATGTGGTCTGTGTAAACAACAAACATTTCAATGACGCTGGTGGATCCATATATGGTCTGTGAAAAGAACACACATGCAATGACACTCGTGGATCCATATGTGGTCTGTGAAAAGAACACACATGTAATGACACTGGTGGATCCATATGTGGCCTGTGAAAGGAACACACATGAAATGACACTGGTGGATCCATTTGTGGTCTATGAAAAGAACACACATGCAATGACAATGGTGGTTCCATATGCGGTATGTGAAAAGAACACACATGCAATGAACTCTGGTGGATCCATATGGGGTCTGTGAAAAGAACACACATGCAATGACACTCGTGGATCCATATGTGGTCTGTGAAAAGAACACACATGCAATGAACTCTGGTGGTCCCATATGGGGTACGTGAAAAGAACACACATGCAATGACAGTGGTGGATCCATATATGGTTTGTGAAAAGAACACACATGCAATGACACTAGTGGATCCAAATGTGGTTTGTGAAAAGAACACACATGCACTGACAATGGTGGTTCCATATCTGGTCTGTGAAAATAACACACATGCAATGACACTGGTGGATCCATATGTGGTCTATGAAAAGAACACACATGCAATGAACTCTAGTGGATCCATATAGGGTCTGTGAAAAGAACACATATGCATTAACTCTAGCTGTGGTTAATGAAAAGAACACACATTCAATGAGCTCTGGTGGATCCATATGTGCTTTGTGAAAAGAACACACATGCAATGACACTAGTAGATCCATATGTGGTCTGCAAAAAGAACAAACATTTCAATGGCACTGGTGGATCCATATATGGTCTGTGAAAAGAACACACATGCAATGACATTGGTGGATCCATATGTGGTCTGTGAAAAGAACACACATGCAATGACAATGGTGGTTCCATATGTGGTATGTGAAAAGAACACACATGCAATGAACTCTGGTGGATCCATATGGGGTCTGTGAAAAGAACACACATGTAGTGACACTAGTGGATCCATATGTGGTCTGTGAAAAGAACACACATGAAATGACTCTAGCTGTGGTTAATGAAAAGAACACACATGCAATGAAAATGGTGGATCCATATGTGGTATGTGTAAAGAACACACATGCAATGAACTATAGTGGTTCCATATGTGATATGTGAAAAGAACACACATGCAATGACACTGGTGGATCCATATGTGGTCTATGAAAAGAACACACATGAAATGACACTCGTGGTTCCTAATGTTGTGTGTAAAAATAACACACATGCAATGACACTGGTGGATCCATATGTGGTTTGTGAAAAGAACACACATGCAATGACACTAGTGGATCCATATGTGGTTTGTGAAAATAACACACATACAATGACACCGGTGGATCCATATGTGGTCTGTGAAAAGAACAGACATGCAATGACATTGGTGGATCCATATGTGGTCTATGAAAAGAACACACATGAAATGACACTGATGGATCCATATGTGGTCTGTGAAAAGAACACACGTGCAATGAAAATAGTGGATCCAAATGTGGTCTGTGAAAAGAACACACATGCAATGACACTGGTGGATTCAAATGTGGTCTGTGAAAAGAACACACATGTAATGAAAATAGTGGATACAAATGTGGTCTGTGAAAAGAACACACATGCAATAACACTGGTGGATACAAATGTGGTCTGTGAAAAGAACACACATGCAATAACACTGGTGGATCAATATGTGGTCTGTGAAAAGAACACACATGCAATGAACTCTATGGATCCATCTGTGGCCTGTGAAAAGAACAAAGATTTCAATGACACTAGTGGACCCATATGTGGTCTGTGAAAAGAACACACATGCAATGACTGGTGGATCCATATGTGGTCGATGAAAAGAACACACATATAATGACACTGGTGGATCCATATGTGGCCTGTGAAAAGAACACACATGAAATGACACTGGTGGATCCATATGTGGTCTGTGAAAAGAACACACATGCAATGAAAATAGTGGATCCAAATGTGGTTTGTGAAAAGAACACACATGTAATAACACTGGTGGATCCATATGTGGTCTGTGAAAAGAACACACATGCAATGAACTCTGGTGGATCCATCTGTGGCCTGTGAAAAGAACAAAGATTTCAATGACACTAGTGGATCCATATGTGGTATGTGAAAAAACACACATGAAATGACACTGGTGGTTCCAAATGTGGTCTGTGAAAAGAACACACATGCAATGACACTGGTGGATCCATATGTGGTCTGTGAAAAGAACACACATGTAATGACACTGGTGGATCCATATGTGGTTTGTGAAAAGAACACACATGCAATGACACTGGTGGATCCATATGTGGTCTGTGAAAAGAACACACATCCAATGACACTTGTGGATCCAAATGTGTCTGTGAAAAGAACACACATGCAATAATACTGGTGGATCCATACGTGGTCTCTGAAAAGAACACACGTGCAATGAACTCTGGTGGATCCATATGGGGTCTGTGAAAAGAACACACATGCAATGACTCTAGCTGTGGTTAATGAAAAGAACACACATGCAATGACACTGGAGGATCCATATGTGGTCTGTGTAAACAACAAACATTTCAATGACGCTGGTGGATCCATATATGGTCTGTGAAAAGAACACACATGCAATGACACTCGTGGATCCATATGTGGTCTGTGAAAAGAACACACATGCAATGAACTCTGGTTGTCCCATATGGGGTACGTGAAAAGAACACACATGCAATGACAGTGGTGGATCCATATATGGTTTGTGAAAAGAACACACATGCAATGACACTAGTGGATCCAAATGTGGTTTGTGAAAAGAACACACATGCAATGACAATGGTGGTTCCATATCTGGTCTGTGAAAAGAACACACATGCAATGACACTGGTGGATCCATATGTGGTCTATGAAAAGAACACACATGCAATGAACTCTAGTGGATCCATATAGGGTATGTGAAAAGAACACACATGCATTGACTCTAGCTATGGTTAATGAAAAGAACACACATGCAATGAGCTTTGGTGGATCCATATGTGCTCTGTGAAAAGAACACACATGCAATGACACTAGTGGATCCATATGTGGTCTGCAAAAAGAACAAACATTTCAATGACACTGGTGGATCCATATATGGTCTGTGAAAAGAACACACATGCAATGACATTGGTGGATCCATATGTGGTCCGTGAAAAGAACACACATGCAATGACAATGGTGGTTCCATATGTGGTATGTGAAAAGAACACACATGCAATGAACTCTGGTGGATCCATATGGGGTCTGTGGAAAGAACACACATGTAGTGACACTGGTGGATCCATATGTGGTCGGTGAAAAGAACACACATGAAATGACTCTAGCTGTGGTTAATGAAAAGAACACACATGCAATGAAAATGGTGGATCCATATGTGGTATGTGTAAAGAACAAACATGCAATGAACTCTAGTGGTTCCATATGTGATAT
Source organism: Avena sativa (assembly GCA_916181665.1). Lineage (NCBI taxonomy): Eukaryota > Viridiplantae > Streptophyta > Magnoliopsida > Poales > Poaceae > Avena > Avena sativa. The sequence continues at coordinate 619,580,532 of OV702289.1, forward strand.
GTGAAAAGAACACACATGCAATGACACTGGTGGATCCATATGTGGTCTGTGAAAAGAACAGACATGCAATGACATTGGTGGATCCATATGTGGTCTATGAAAAGAACACACATGAAATGACACTGATGGATCCATATGTGGTCTGTGAAAAGAACACACGTGCAATGAAAATAGTGGATCCAAATGTGGTCTGTGAAAAGAACGCACATGCAATGACACTAGTGGATTCAAATGTGGACTGTGAAAAGAACACACATGTAATGAAAATAGTGGATACAAATGTGGTCTGTGAAAAGAACACACATGCAATAACACTGGTGGATACAAATGTGGTCTGTGAAAAGAACACACATGCAATAACACTGGTGGATCCATATGTGGTCTGTAAAAAGAACACACATGCAATGAACTCTGTGGATCCATCTGTGGCCTGTGAAAAGAACAAAGATTTCAATGACATTAGTGGACCCATATGTGGTCTGTGAAAAGAACACACATGCAATGACTGGTGGATCCATATGTGGTCGATGAAAAGAACACACATGTAATGACACTGGTGGATCCATATGTGGCCTGTGAAAAGAACACACATGAAATGATGAAAAGAACACACATGAAATGACACTGGTGGATCCATATGTGGTCTGTGAAAAGAACACACATGCAATGAAAATAGTGGATCCAAATGTTGTGTGTAAAAATCACACACATGCAATGACACTGGTCGATCCATATGTGGTTTGTGAAAATAACACACATGCAATGGCACTAGTGGATCCATATGTGGTTTGTGAAAATAACACACATGCAATGACAATGGTGGATCCATATGTGGTCTATGAAAAGAACAGACATGCAATGGCATTGGTGGATCCATATGTGGTCTGTGAAAAGAACACACATGAAATGACACTGATGGATCCATATGTGGTCTGTGAAAAGAACACACGTGCAATGAAAATAGTGGATCCAAATGTGGTCTGTTAAAAGAACACACATGCAATGACACTGGTGGATTCAAATGTGGTCTGTGAAAAGAACACACATGTAATGAAAATAGTGGATACAAATGTGGTCTATGAAAAGAACACACATGCAATAACACTGGTGGATACAAATGTGGTCTATGAAAAGAACACACATGCAATAACACTGGTGGATCCATATGTGGTCTGTGAAAAGAACACACATGCAATGAACTCTGTGGATCCATCTGTGGCCTGTGAAAAGAACAAAGATTTCAATGACACTAGTGGATCCACATGTGGTCTGTGAAAAGAACACACATGCAATGACTGGTGGATCCATATGTGGTCGATGAAAAGAACACACATGTAATGACACTGGTGGATCCATATGTGGCCTGTGAAAAGAACACACATGAAATGACACTAGTGGATCCATATGTGGTCTGTGAAAAGAACACACATGCAATGAAAATAGTGGATCCAAATATGGTCTGTGAAAAGAACACACATGTAATAACACTGGTGGATCCATATGTGGTCTGTGAAAAGAACACACATGCAATGAACTCTGGTGGATCCATCTGTGGCCTGTGAAAAGAACAAAGATTTCAATGACATTAGTGGATCCATATGTGTTATGTGAAAAAACACACATGAAATGACACTGGTGGTTCCAAATGTGGTCTGTGAAAAGAACACACATGCAATGACATTGGTGGATCCATATGTGCTCTGTGAAAAGAACGCACATGTAATGACACTGGTGGATCCATATGTGGTTTGTGAAAAGAACACACATGCAATGACACTGGTGGATCCATATGTGGTCTGTGAAAAGAACACACATCCAATGACACTTGTGGATCCAAATGTGTCTGTGAAAAGAACACACATGCAATAATACTGGTGGATCCATACGTGGTCTGTGAAAAGAACACACGTGCAATGAACTCTGGTGGATCCATATGGGGTCTGTGAAAAGAACACACATGCAATGACTCTAGCTGTGGTTAATGAAAAGAACACACATGCAATGACACTAGAGGATCCATATGTGGTCTGTGTAAACAACAAACATTTCAATGACACTGGTGGATCCATATATGGTCTGTGAAAAGAACACACATGCAATGACACTCGTGGATCCATATGTGGTCTGTGAAAAGAACACACATGTAATGACACTGGTGGATCCATATGTGGCCTGTGAAAGGAACACACATGAAATGACACAGGTGGATCCATTTGTGGTCTGTGAAAAGAACACACATGCAATGAAAATAGTGGATCCAAATGTGGTCTGTGAAAAGAACACACATGTAATAACACTGGTGGATCCATATGTGGTATGTGAAAAGAACACACATGCAATGAACTCTGGTGGATCCATCTGTGGCCTGTGAAAAGAACAAAGATTTCAATGACACTAGTGGATCCATATGTGGTATGTGAAAAGAACACACATGAAATGACACTGGTGGTTCCAAATGTGGTCTCTGGAAAGAACACACATGCAATGACAATGGTGGATCCATATGTGGTGTGTGAAAAGAACACACATGTAATGACACTGGTGGATCCATATGTGGCCTGTGAAAAGAACACAAAGGAAATGACACTGGTGGATCCATATCTGGTCTATGAAAAGAACACACATGCAATGAAAATAGTGGATCCAAATGTGGTATGTGAAAAGAACACACATGCAATAACACTGGTGGATCCATATGTGGTCTGTGCAAAGAACACACATGCAATGAACTCTGGTGGATCCATGTGGGGTCTGTGAAAAGAACACACATGCAATGAGATTGGTGGATCCATATGTGGTCTGTGAAAATTACACACATGCAATGACAATGCTAGTTCCATATGTGGTCTATGAAAAGAACACACATGCAATGACAATGGTGGATCCATATGCGGTTTGTGAAAAGAACACACATGCAATGACACTAGTTGATCCATATGTGGTCGATGAAAAGAACCCACATGAAATGAAACTGGTGGATCCATATGTGGTTTGTGAAAAGAACACACATGCAATGACACTGGTGGATCCATATGTGGTCTGTGAAAAGAACACACATCCAATGACACTGGTGGATCCAAATGTGTCTGTGAAAAGAACACACATGCAATAATACTGGTGGATCCATACGTGGTCTGTGAAAAGAACACACGTGCAATGAACTCTGGTGGATCCATATGGGGTCTGTGAAAAGAACACACATGCAATGACTCTAGCTATGGTTAATGAAAAGAACACACATGCAATGACACTGGAGGATCCATATGTGGTCTGTGTAAACAACAAACATTTCAATGACACTGGTGGATCCATATATGGTCTGTGAAAAGAACACACATGCAATGACACTCGTGGATCCATATGTGGTCTGTGAAAAGAACACACATGCAATGAACTCTGGTGGTCCCATATGGGGTACGTGAAGAGAACACACATGCAATGAAAGTGGTGGATCCATATATGGTTTGTGAAAAGAACACACATGCAATGACACTAGTGGATCCAAATGTGGTTTGTGAAAAGAACACACATGCACTGGCAATGGTGGTTCCATATCTGGTCTGTGAAAAGAACACACATGCAATGACACTGCGGGATCCAAATGTGGTCTGTGAAAAGAACACACATCCAATGAACTCTAGTGGATCCATATAGGGTCTGTGAAAAGAACACACATGCATTGACTCTAGCTGTGGTTAATGAAAAGAACACACATGCAATGAGCTCTGGTGGATCCATATGTGCTTTGTGAAAAGAACACACATGCAATGACACTAGTAGATCCATATGTGGTCTGCAAAAAGAACAAACATTTCAATGGCACTGGTGGATCCATATATGGTCTGTGAAAAGAACACATATGCAATGACATTGGTGGATCCATATGTGGTCTGTGAAAAGAACACACATGCAATGACAATGGTGGTTCGATATGTGGTATGTGAAAAGAACACACATGCAATGAACTCTGGTGGATCCATATGGGGTCTGTGAAAAGAACACACATGTAGTGACACTAGTGGATCCATATGTGGTCTGTGAAAAGAACACACATGAAATGACTCTAGCTGTGGTTAATGAAAAGAACACACATGCAATGAAAATGGTGGTTCCATATATGGTCTGTGAAACGAACACACATGCAATGACACTGGTGGATCCATATGTGGTTTGTGAAAAGAACACACATGCAATGACACTAGTGGATCCATATGTGGTTTGTGAAAATAACACACATGCAATGACACCAGTGGATCCATATGTGGTCTGTGAAAAGAACAGACATGCAATGACATTGGTGGATCCATATGTGGTCTATGAAAAGAACACACATGAAATGACACTGATGGATCCATATGTGGTCTGTGAAAAGAACACACGTGCAATTGGCCATCACCCTTTGAGATTTGATTGTCCATGATCTTGTTTGCTTGCCTCCATGGTTGGAAAGATTAGGAGTAGCATTTAAACCCAAGTTTCCAATTTAGAAATATTTTCTAAACCCTATTTCAAATTTTGCAAACTAGAGCAAATCTCTGTCTACTTTGAAACCCAAGCTTGACCAAGCCTTTGCAAGGTAACCACTTGGTTTATTGACTGTTTTTGAACCCACAAAACCCTGCAAAAATTCCCAAAGCAGTTTGAATTCAAAAGGATTTGAATTCATATCAAATTCCATTCAGAAAATGGAATTAGAAAAAGAAAAAGCTTAAACAAAGGAAAAGGGCCGAGCGGCCAGAATCTGGCCCAGCAGCAAATCGAGCCCAGCAAGCCCACCCGGGGATCTCCTTATTCTTCTCTCACGCGCAAATGCACGCGCCGAGCCGCTGACAGGCAGACGCCACCTGCACTCCGCGCACCTCGCTGACAAGCGGGCCTTCTCCACGTCACCGTCGTCTCCACCCGCACGACCCGTTCATCCCCAAATCAACGCGGGCGTTTCTGTGTTTAATTCACGGCGTCAATTCGATTTATTGGCCGAGTAATTCTCGCTCGTGACCAGGCTATAAGAACCCCCTCTGTCCCCTCTCTCTTCTCCCTCAAATCCCGAACCCAGAGCGCCACCAGGCTGCGTGTATTGCTCTCTGTGGCTCCGCCGTCTCCGACGACTGCGCCGGCGAATTCCGGTGAGTCCAGAGCTCCCCTCTGCCTCTCGTTCTTGCAAACTGATTCAGTGAGCCTCTGCGCTTCTTTTAACACATTTCGTTTGCTCTCGCATGGACCGTAGCTCCGGCAACCTCGTCGACTAGTCGCCACCGTCGTCTGCACGAACTCCGGCGAACTCTAGTGGTAAGACCAGACAACCCCGCGCTTTCTAGTTCACGCACATGGCTCTGTCTCGACTCTGTGAATCTAACCGTGTCCTCGCCTTGCCTTGGGGTGACCCACAGCAACGTCCACGACGACCACCCGACGCACCCGACGCCGTCTTCCACTCCGGCGAGCAATCACAACCGTGCCCGAGCGCCCCTTGACCAACCACGAGTACGACGAGCATCGCCGTGACCCCCTGAGCCCGGTGAGCTACTCCTCGTTCTCACTTACCTCCTGCATCGTCGGCAACGTCATCGACCGACAGTTTCGCTGCCGGTAGCCGCCGCTCCGCCGCCAGTTCTTGGCCAGGGCAATAGCAGCCGTTAGATCTGTATCGTAGCGCTAGGATAGATCCACTTAACCCCGAAGCGATACGCGATCTGAGCCGCCAGATTTCATTTAAATCCTACGGCTGTGGAGCTCGATCCAGCGCGAAACGGTACGGGCGAATAAGAACATGACGCGTGGCTAGGGTTAGGTCTGAAAATAGGTTTTAAAAACAGATTTTGAACCAGATTTCAAATGCCTATATCTTTTGATTTCCACGTTGGATTTTTGCAAACTTTATACCGTTGGATTCAGAAAAACAAGACCTTTCTGCCTATCCAATTTGTTTAGCAAATAGTAACCATTAGATGTGCTTAAATTGCAGAAACTTGTTTGAGGCCTTTTTAAGTATAGATTTAGTTTAGTATTTTTGTTTAGTTGGTAAACTAGTGGCTTGCTAAGTTTCTGTATTCATGCACTTGCTTGGTTGAGTTTTCAAAAATCATCACTTGGTAGATTCATGCATGCATGCATTCATACTATTTCTTGTTTGTATATATTTGTGTGTAATTGTGTGCTACAACTTTGTGTGTAGATTTTGCTAGTGATTGTGATTGTGACAAGTGCTACTCTCCACACTACCAAGGCAAGTGATATCTTCATGAATATTCCATACCTATATTTTATACTTGCATTAGATATATTTTGTTAGGTCTTGCATGCTACTTTTGTCAATTGATGATGGGAAATCCTATTTAGAATAGAATGCTAGAATTGCTAGGAAAATTCCCTAAGGATAAGTTGCCATGCCATGCTTAGCCTAGCTACTAGAAAACAAGGGTGGTTTATATATTCACTATGGAAAATTTCTAAGTCTAAGGACTTATGTTTTTGTAAAATAAAACAACTAAGTTAATGAACCACCTGGGTGGAATGGAAGGAATGGCTTATGTTGAGTGGTTCACAAGGCCATGGACTTGGCTTGTGTATCTCACTTGTGGATGGCCACCCAGGAAACAAAGAGATTTGAGATGTCTAATGTTGAGAAGCTTCAAGTGCAACCACTTGGTAATATGGGCTCTGCCATGATCTTAGGATGCTAGAACTTAGTCTTTTGGACAGTGGGTGGTAGATGGGATGATAGGTTGGAGCGCGTCCATTTGACTAAGGAAAGGCTACTGAAGGATCATGTCTTGGGAAACCAAGGCTTGTGGGGAAAGTGCACCACCTCTGCAGAGTGTAAAACCTAAGTACTTAGCCATGTCCCTGGTAAAGGACAATTTGAGCATCAAGACATGGAAACTTCAAGAATCTCATCACTCCAATTTCTAAATAAAACTTGTGGGTGAACAAGGGATAAAAGGATCTTCAGTCATTGATTGGTAGATGCCCTGAGTGGATCTAGAGTCTTTGATTGATAGATGCCTTGGGTGTCTTGTGTCAAGCAAAAAAAAAACTTAGTATTTTCAAAAGTCAAGGAAAAATCTATTTTGAGCAATGCAAGCCTAAGCTCTACCAGCCAAAATGCATATAGTATTATAGTCCACTTAAATATATACTAAGGTATCACTTGCCAATACTATTCCAAAGTATTGACCCTTGTGGCTGTAACTTATGATGTTGCAGGTTACTCTGATGATGAATAGGAGTCATGAGTCTACACTCAACATGCTTGCCTATGGCACATGAAGATGAAGACTTATGTTTATTTACTTATTCCATAAACTCTTGTATTAGGCCTTTGGCCATGAGCTGTAAAAGACTATGTTTTATCTCTGGAATAACTGTAATAAACGACCTTTGTATTTGTGTACTTCATCTTAAACTGTGGATGCTAGCATTGATCCAGGGACTAGCATTGCAATCACAGGGATCTTTTCCTTTACAAAGGAGGGATCTTACAGATGGTATCAGAGCATTGTGTTGCCTGTAGGATTATGACCCTAGGATTGGAAACCACTAAGGAAAAATTTTAACTTCTTCTACACTTGTCTATTCTTCTCGTAAACTTTTCTAATCTTCTCATTCTCATCTCTATTTGTAGATGAACTCCATCAACGAAGCCGTGAAGAAAGGACCACTCATGACCATGACCTTGGAGTGTGAGACTGAGTTTCCCAAAATTCTCAAGGATCTCATGGAGACAATGGGAGCACATGGTGCAGCTGTGTACAAGGGCTTTCCAGTGATGGAGGAAGGAGTGGAGTATTGGTGGGTGCAACTTCACTTGTACAAAAACAAGGAAGACAACCACAAAGAAAAGGGCTTCTGCATGTACACCAACACTTTTATGCACACCACATTCTTTGAGTCAGCAAAAGAAGCAGCTTGGAAGACCATCAAAGAGCTAAGTGCTAGAGTCAAGTGCAGGATGCTCAACCTCCAAAAAGACTTAGAGAAAGATAAGGAACATACCCAAGAGTTGGAAGTCACCAACCAATCCTTAAGAGGAGATATTATAGACTTAGTGATAGAAGCATGTGAACAAGATAGGGTGATTGCCACTAGGAACATTGTGTTAGCCACCAGATCCAGTGAGATAGGTTTGTAAACGCACTTCGTTAGTTGGACCACCATCTATCACCTTATTTTCCAAATGATACCTTAGAAATAAGTTTGAACCTTGGTTGATGTGTTGGATTCTTGTATGCATGACTTGTATGATCTTTGTGTGTTCCAAGAACGTGTTTGAATTGTGTTGTTCTAACTTTTTCAATCTTATAAATAGATGCCTATTGCCATCAGCACTGTTGAGGAGTTCCAGGCTACCCGTTTTGGTCCTCGTATCGTAGAGCTTACTACTTTACTCGATCTCCCTCTTCCTATAATTACGGTGCACCCACTCACCAAGTTTGAGAGGAAGGACCTTTGGGGCTTCAAGGTGAACCAGCCAGGACGCCAGACTGAGCCTACTACGGAGGCCATCGTCTTCAAGCTTATGCACGATGACAGGGAGAGAGGCATGGAGGTTGTCATGCAGGATCTGATAGGACGACTGTTAGGCCGTCACTCCCGACAGGTTAGAGGCACTCACTTCCACGCTTTCGGAAGGCGTGATGATGACAGAGAGTCCATCGACTTTGAGGACGACTCGAGGGTCACAGTAGAGCCGATACGCCTGTACCTCCAGGACTTAGAGACTCTTATTAGGCACGTGGATACCGATAGGACCAACGTCATGCTTAGTAATGACGAGCTCCAGGTGCAGCTTCGCGAGAAGGACAAGCTCTTCGCGCAGCAGGACGAGATAGTCAAGGAGATGGAGGCAAAGTTCGAGACCCAAGACCGTAAGTTCAAAAGTCAAGAGAAGCGTGTCCAGGATAGGAACAAGAGGATTCGTGATATGACCGAGGAACTGCAGTCCAAGGACTTCGAGTTAGAGCAGCAGCAGACAGTGATTGAGAGGCTTCGTTCCCAGAAGAGGGCTCTCAAGGCCAAGATCGACTCTTTGACCACTACCATCGAGGAGAACAAGACCGCAATGGAGAACGCAGGTCTTACCTTTGTCGAGGAGGAGATTTATGCCGACGAGTAGATTTGACTACTCAGTTATCTTTATTCACCGCACTTGTTATTTGTGAACTTAATGATTGGACCATCCGACATGTGGATGGCTTGCCATTTGTGTGTATTTGCTTTGAGACTTTTTGATATCTTGTTGTTGAGCTTTATCCTTGTGTTGCATGCTATATGTTTGCTTGTGTGATGTATTGTGCATAAATCATGTAAGGGTATCTCATTCTTATCTCTATCTGAATAAACCACAGATGCCTCCCCGTCACGCAAACACCAACCCCAACCCCAACATTACCCCGGAAATGCAACAAATGATGAATGCGCAGACACAGCTTATGCAAATGATGACGACGTTCATCCAGAACCAGAACAACAACAACAACCCCAACAACAACAACAATAACAACAATAACAACAACAACAACAACCCTCCAGGTTTTGATATGCTTACCAGATTTCTGTGTCTGAGGCCAGCTAAGTTTTCAGGAACAACTGATCCCATGGTGGCCAATGATTGGCTACGTTCTGTGAACAAGGACTTAGTGACCGTGGGATGCACAGATGCTGAAAAGGTCAGGTTTGCAGCACATCTGTTGGAAGGACCAGCCGCCGCATGGTGGGACAACTTCCAGATTACCACGCCTATTGATGAGGTGACTTGGGATATATTTGAAGATGGCTTTCGTACTACTCATATCTCACCAGGTATGATGAGCCTGAAAAAGAAGGAATTTCACAACCTGAAGCAACGCCACCACAGCGTGGCTGAATACATCGAAGAGTTCAACAATCTGGCGCGCTATGCACCGGATGAGGTTGACACTGATGCCAAAAGGAAGGAGAAGTTTCTTGTAGGCCTGAATGATGAGCTAAATCTGCAGCTGTCTGTAGCATATGTTCCCACTTATCAGTCACTGTGTGACAAGGCTGTTATTGTGGAGAATAAAAAGAAGCAAGTCGAGAGTAAGAAGAGGAAACACTCCGACAAGCACAGCTCGGGATCGTCTCATAAACGATCTCACTATGATGATAGTGTCAGCTCAGGATCCCACAAGCATGAGAAGTTTAACAAACACCACAATCACAACCGTCATGACAACAAGCATCATCGCAGTCATGAAAATGATAATTACAAGAACCACAAGAGTGGACATAAGAGCCACCATAGTGGAGGAGGAAGTGGAAGTAGAAGCCCGCCTAAGACGGACATCAGCCAGGTCGAATGCTACAAATGCAAGAAGCTGGGGCATTATGCTAATAAGTGCCCTGAAAAGAAAGTTGAAGGACCTAACAAGCCCAATCCTTTTCAGAAAGGACAAGTTAACCACATCAATGTGGAGGAGGTCTATGAAGAGCCTGATGCTGTTGCCGGTAAGTTCAGACTCAATTCCATCTCAGCATTTGTACTCTTTGATACTGGTGCATCTCATTCATTCATATCAAAAGCATTTGTTGATAGAAACGGGTTTGCATCTAGAAACATTGGGTGTCCGATAAAAGTTAGCTCTCCAGGAGGAGATATGATAGTGAGTCTTGGATGCAGGGATCTAGTCATAGAGATCGGAATGGATTGGATGGCTAAATATGAGGGAGTACTAGATTGTGCAAATCATACAATTTCACTCACAACCCCTGAAGGTAAGAGGATAATATTCAAGTCCAACTTTAGATCTAAAGGGAGTAAGCTGAATTCTCTTAAGGGGGTTAGCATGGACACAGTGCCAATTGTGTGTGAGTATCCGGATGTGTTCCCGGAAGAGTTACCAGGAATGCCACCAGATAGAGATGTGGAGTTTATAATAGATTTGGTACCAGGTTCTGGACCCAGAGCAAAGAGGCCTTATAAAATGTCAGTTGACGAACTTAAGGAACTCAAGAAACAACTTGGAGAACAATTGCAGAAAGGATTTATCCAGCCAAGTTCTTCATCTTGGGGAGCTCCAGTTTTGTTCGTAGAAAAGAGAGATAGAACTCAAAGATTATGCATAGATTACCGTTCTCTCAACGAGGTAACCATCAAGAACAAATATCCTTTGCCAAGAATCAATGACTTGTTTGATCAGCTAGAAGGAGCTTGTGTGTTCTCGAAGATTGATCTTCGGTCAGGCTATTTTCAACTCAAGATAAGAGAGCAAGACATACCTAAAACAGCCTTCACCACAAGGTATGGATTGTATGAGTACACTGTGATGCCTTTTGGTTTAACCAACGCTCCAGCATACTTCATGAATATGATGAACAAAGTGTTCATGGAATTTCTTGACAAGTTTGTTGTCGTTTTCATCGATGACATCTTAGTCTACTCCAAGAGCAAGGAAGAGCATGGAAGACATCTATGCTTGATACTTGAGAAACTAAGGGAACATAAGATTTATGCCAAGTTCAGCAAATGTGAGTTTTGGTTAGAGGAAGTTGGATTTCTTGGTCATGTTATGACAAAGGATGGTGCAGCAGTTGATCCTGCTAAAGTTTCAGCTGTGACAGAATGGGAATCACCTAGGAATGTAAAAGAGGTTCGTAGTTTTCTTGGTTTAGCAGGTTACTACAGAAGGTTCATTGAAAAATTTTCAAAGGTTGCTAAACCGATGACAGAATTGTTAAAGAAAGATAAGAAATTTGCTTGGACTGAAGGATGTGAACTCAGCTTCCAAGAATTAAAGAAAAGACTTGTGTCAGCACCAGTATTATGCCTACCAGATTTGGAAAAGGATTTCCAAGTGTATTGTGATGCTTCGCATCAAGGATTAGGTGCCGTACTTATGCAAGGCGGAAAAGTTGTGGCTTATGCCTCGAGACAACTCAAAACTCATGAAGTAAATTATCCTACTCATGATTTAGAGTTAGCCGCTGTTGTCCATGCACTCAAAACATGGAGACATTACCTTTTGGGAAAACGTTGTGAAGTATTCACCGATCATAAGAGTTTGAAGTATATCTTCACCCAGAAGGAGATCAATATGAGACAAAGAAGATGGCTAGAACTTATCAAGGATTACGACTTGAGCTTGCAATACCACCCCGGTAAATCAAATGTAGTAGCAGATGCTCTAAGTCGTAAAGCATTTGTAAATGGCCTTACCAAAGGTGAATTGCCAGATGATTTGTGTAAGCAATTCAAGGAACTCAGGTTGGAGATTGTGCCAGAAGGACATCTTATGTCTTTGGATGTTCAACCCACTCAGTTGGATAAGATTAAAGAAGCCCAAAAGACGGATAAAGAAATCGAAGAGATTAGGGAAAGGATTAGCCAAGGAAAAGCTAAAAGTTTCCATATGGACGAACAAGGTACTTTATGGCACGAGAAACGTATTTGTGTTCCACAAAATCCGGAATTGCGGAAACTGATTCTGCAAGAAGCCCATAACTCTCCGTATTCTATTCACCCGGGAAACACCAAAATGTACATGGATATGAAAGAAAGATTTTGGTGGAACAATCTTAAAGGGGACATCGCCGAACACATTGCCTTGTGTGACGTGTGTAGTAGAGTGAAAGCGGAACATCAGAAACCAGCAGGTTTGCTTCAACCAATGCCTATTCCTGAATGGAAGTGGGAAAATATTGGTATGGATTTCATTACCGGATTACCAAGGACCAGGTCAGGGTATGATTCCATATGGGTAGTAGTGGATCGCCTAACTAAAGTGGCTCATTTTATACCCGTAAAGACAACTTATACTAGTGCCAAGTTAGCCAAAATCTACATGAGCAAAATTGTATGCCTTCACGGTGTACCTAAGAGTATTGTGTCTGATAGAGGAACTCAGTTCACTTCTCACTTTTGGAGACAACTTCATGAATCTTTAGGAACGAGATTGGAATTCAGCACTGCTTTTCATCCTGAAACTGATGGACAAACAGAAAGGACTAATCAAATTCTTGAAGACATGTTGAGGGCATGTGCCCTAGACTATGGAGCAAGTTGGGATGAAAGTCTGCCTTACGCAGAGTTCTCTTACAACAACAGTCACCAATCTAGTATTGGGATGGCACCATTTGAGTTTCTATACGGAAGAAAGTGTACCACCCCATTGCTATGGAATGGTGTGGGAGAAAGAAGTTTGTTTGGACCAGATCTTATCAAAGACGCCGAAGAAAAGGTCAAATTGGTTAGAGACAGATTGAAGATAGCACAGTCTCGACAGAAAAGCTACGCAGATGTTAAGCGTAGGGAAATCACCTACGAAGTTGGGGATAAAGCTTATCTTAGAGTATCACCACTTCGTGGAGTGAAAAGATTTGGAGTCAAAGGAAAGTTGGCACCAAGATATGTTGGACCATTTAACATTCTAAGTCGCAAGGGAGAAGTTGCATATGAAATTGAATTGCCAGCATCTCTATCAGCAGTCCATAATGTTTTTCATGTAAGCCAACTTAAGAAATGTCACCCAGAAATGGAAGAAACATCTTTGAAGGATACCATACCTTTGGAGGAAGTTCAACTAGAAAGTGATCTCACCTATGAAGAAAAGCCTGTCAAGATTCTTGAGACCACAGAAAGAATCACAAGAACAAAGACTATCAAGTTTTGCAAAGTACAATGGAATCATCATTCCGAAGAAGAAGCAACATGGGAAAGAGAAGATGATCTTCGGAAAGACCACCCACACCTATTTGCTAGCCAATCCGAATCTCGAGGGCGAGATTCATCTTAAGGGGGTTAGATTGTAACATCCCTAAAAATCATGTTTCAAAAACTCATTCATATCATCTTTGCATCATTCATCCATTCAGGGTTTTTCTCAAAATCATTTAGAAGCACAAACTTTGGCTATGATTTCATGTGGGCAATTTATCTCAATTGGCCATCACCCTTTGAGATTAGATTGTCCATGATCTTGTTTGCTTGCCTCCATGGTTGGAAATATTAGGAGTAACATTTAAACCCAAGTTTCCAATTTAGAAATATTTTCTAAACCCTATTTCAAATTTTGCAAACTAGAGCAAATCTCTGTCTACTTTGAAACCCAAGCTTGACCAAGCCTTTGCAAGGTAACCACTTGGTTTATTGACTGTTTTTGAACCCACAAAACCCTGCAAAAATTCCCAAAGCAGTTTGAATTCAAAAGGATTTGAATTCATATCAAATTCCATTCAGAAAATGGAATTAGAAAAAGAAAAAGCTTAAACAAAGGAAAAGGGTCGAGCGGCCAGAATATGGCCCAGCAGCAAATCGAGCCCAGCAAGCCCACCCGGGGATCTCCTTATTCTTCTCTCACGCGCAAACGCACGCGCCGAGCCGCTGACAGGCAGACCCCACCTGCACTCCGCGCACCTCGCTGACAAGCGGGCCTTCTCCACGTCACCGTCGTCTCCACCCGCACGACTCGTTCATCCCCAAATCAACGCGGGCGTTTCTGTGTTTAATTCACGGCGTCAATTCGATTTATTGGCCGAGTAATTCTCGCTCGTGACCAGGCTATAAGAACCCCCTCTGTCCCCTCTCTCTTCTCCCTCAAATCCCGAACCCAGAGCGCCACCAGGCTGCGTGTATTGCTCTCTGTGGCTCCGCCGTCTCCGACGACTGCGCCGGCGAATTCCGGTGAGTCCAGAGCTCCCCTCTGCCTCTCGTTCTTGCAAACTGATTCAGTGAGCCTCTGCGCTTCTTTTAACACATTTCGTTTGCTCTCGCATGGACCGTAGCTCCGGCAACCTCGTCGACTAGTCGCCACCGTCGTCTGCACGATCTCCGGCGAACTAGTGGTAAGACCAGACCGCCCCGCGCTTTCTAGTTCACGCACATGGCTCTGTCTCGACTCTGTGAATCTAATCGTTTCCTCGCCTTGCCTTGGGGTGACCCACAGCAACGTCCACGACGACCACCCGACGCACCCGACGCCGTCTTCCACTCCGGCGAGCAATCACAACCGTGCCCGAGCGCCCCTTGACCAACCACGAGTACGACGAGCATCGCCGTGACCCCCTGAGCCCGGTGAGCTACTCCTCGTTCTCACTTACCTCCTGCATCGTCGGCAACGTCATCGACCGACAGTTTCGCCGCCGGTAGCCGCCGCTCCGCCGCTAGTTCTTGGCCAGGGCAATAGCAGCCGTTAGATCTGTATCGTAGCGCTAGGATAGATCCACTTAACCCCGAAGCGGTACGCGATCTGAGCCGCCAGATTTCATTTAAATCCTACGGCTGTGGAGCTCGATCCAGCGCGAAACGGTACGGGCGAATAAGAACATGACGCGTGGCTAGGGTTAGGTCTGAAAATAGGTTTTAAAAACAGATTTTGATCCAGATTTCAAATGCCTATATCTTTTGATTTCCACGTTGGATTTTTGCAAACTTTATACCGTTGGATTCAGAAAAACAAGACCTTTCTGCCTATCCAATTTGCTTAGAAAATAGTAACCATTAGATGTGCTTAAATTGCAGAAACTTGTTTGAGGCCTTTTTAAGTATAGATTTAGTTTAGTATTTTTGTTTAGTTGGTAAACTAGTGGCTTGCTAAGTTTTTGTATTCATGCACTTGCTTGGTTGAGTTTTCAAAAATCATCACTTGGTAGATTCATGCATGCATGCATTCATACTATTTCTTGTTTGTATATATTTGTGTGTAATTGTGTGCTACAACTTTGTGTGTAGATTTTGCTAGTGATTGTGATTGTGACGAGTGCTACTCTCCACACTACCAAGGCAAGTGATATCTTCATGAATATTCCATACCTATATTTTATACTTGCATTAGATATATTTTGTTAGGTCTTGCATGCTACTTTTGTCAATTGATGATGGGAAATCCTATTTAGAATAGAATGCTAGAATTGCTAGGAAAATTCCCTAAGGATAAGTTGCCATGCCATGCTTAGCCTAGCTACTAGAAAACAAGGGTGGTTTATATATTCACTATGGAAAATTTCTAAGTCTAAGGACTTATGTTTTTGTAAAATAAAACAACTAAGTTAATGAACCACCTGGGTGGAATGGAAGGAATGGCTTATGTTGAGTGGTTCACAAGGCCATGGACTTGGCTTGTGTATCTCACTTGTGGATGGCCACCCAGGAAACAAAGAGATTTGAGATGTCTAATGTTGAGAAGCTTCAAGTGCAACCACTTGGTAATATGGGCTCTGCCATGATCTTAGGATGCTAGAACTTAGTCTTTTGGACAGTGGGTGGTAGATGGGATGATAGGTTGGAGCGCGTCCATTTGACTAAGGAAAGGCTACTGAAGGATCATGTCTTGGGAAACCAAGGCTTGTGGGGAAAGTGCACCACCTCTGCAGAGTGTAAAACCTAAGTACTTAGCCATGTCCCTGGTAAAGGACAATTTGAGCATCAAGACATGGAAACTTCAAGAATCTCATCACTCCAATTTCTAAATAAAACTTGTGGGTGAACAAGGGATAAAAGGATCTTCAGTCATTGATTGGTAGATGCCCTGAGTGGATCTAGAGTCTTTGATTGATAGATGCCTTGGGTGTCTTGTGTCAAGCAAAAAAAAAACTTAGTATTTTCAAAAGTCAAGGAAAAATCTATTTTGAGCAATGCAAGCCTAAGCTCTACCAGCCAAAATGCATATAGTATTATAGTCCACTTAAATATATACTAAGGTATCACTTGCCAATACTATTCCAAAGTATTGACCCTTGTGGCTGTAACTTATGATGTTGCAGGTTACTCTGATGATGAATAGGAGTCATGAGTCTACACTCAACATGCTTGCCTGTGGCACATGAAGATGAAGACTTATGTTTATTTACTTATTCCATAAACTCTTGTATTAGGCCTTTTGCCATGAGTTGTAAAAGACTATGTTTTATCTCTGGAATAACTGTAATAAACGACCTTTGTATTTGTGTACTTCATCTTAAACTGTGGATGCTAGCATTGATCCAGGGACTAGCATTGCAATCACAGGGATCTTTTCCTTTACAAAGGAGGGATCTTACATCTGTGAAAAGAACACACATCCAATGACACTTGTGGATCCAAATGTGTCTGTGAAAAGAACACACATGCAATAATATTGGTGGATCCATACGTGGTCTATGAAAAGAACACACGTGCAATGAACTCAGGTGGATCCATATGGGGTCTGTGAAAAGAACACACATGCAATGACTCTAGCCGTGGTTAATGAAAAGAACACACATGCAATGACACTGGAGGATCCATATGTGGTCTGTGTAAACAACAAACATTTCAATGACGTTGGTGGATCCATATATGGTCTGTGAAAAGAACACACATGCAATGACACTCGTGGATCCATATGTGGTCTGTGAAAAGAACACACATGTAATGACACTGGTGGATCCATATGTGGCCTGTGAAAGGAACACACATGAAATGACACTGGTGGATCCATTTGTGGTCTATGAAAAGAACACACATGCAATGAAAATAGTGGATCCAAATGTGGTCTGTGAAAAGAACACACATGTAATAACACTGGTGGATCCATATGTGGTTTGTGAAAAGAACACACATGCAATGAACTCTGGTGGACCCATCTGTGGCCTGTGAAAAGAACAAAGATTTCAATGACACTAGTGGATCCATATGTGGTATGTGAAAAGAACACACATGAAATGACACTGGTGGTTCCAAATGTGGTCTCTGGAAAGAACACACATGCAATGACAATGGTGGATCCATATGTGGTCTGTGAAAAGAACACACATGTAATGACACTGGTGGATCCATATGTGGCCTGTGAAAAGAACTCACATGAAATGACACTGGTGGATCCATATGTGGTCTATGAAAAGAACACACATGCAATGAAAATAGTGGATCCAAATGTGGTATTTGAAAAGAACACACATGCAATAACACCGGTGGATCCATATGTGGTCTGTGCAAAGAACACACATGCAATGAACTCTGGTGGATCCATGTGGGGTCTGTGAAAAGAACACACATGCAATGAGATTGGTGGATCCATATGTGGTCTGTGAAAATAACACACATGCAATGACAATGCTAGTTCCATATGTGGTCTAGGAAAAGAACACACATGCAATGACAATGGTGGATCCATATGCGCTTTGTGAAAAGAACACACATGCAATGACACTAGTTGATCCATATGTGGTAGATGAAAAGAACCCACATGAAATGACACTGGTGGATCCATATGTGGTTTGTGAAAAGAACACACATGCAATGACACTGGTGGATCCATATGTGGTCTGTGAAAAGAACACACATCCAATGACACTGGTGGATCCAAATGTGTCTGTGAAAAGAACACACATGCAATAATACTGGTGGATCCATACGTGGTCTGTGAAAAGAACACATGTGCAATGAACTCTGGTGGATCCATATGGGGTCTGTGAAAAGAACACACATGCAATGACTCTAGCTATGGTTAATGAAAAGAACACACATGCAATGACACTGGAGGATCCATATGTGGTCTGTGTAAACAACAAACATTTCAATGACACTGGTGGATCCATATATGGTCTGTGAAAAGAACACACATGCAATGACACTCGTGGATCCATATGAGGTCTGTGAAAAGAACACACATGCAATGAACTCTGGTGGTCCCATATGGGGTACGTGAAAAGAACACACATGCAATGACAGTGGTGGATCCATATATGGTTTGTGAAAAGAACACACATGCAATGACACTAGTGGATCCAAATGTGGTTTGTGAAAAGAACACACATGCACTGACAATGGTGGTTCCATATCTGGTCTGTGAAAAGAACACACATGCAATGACACTGGTGGATCCATATGTGGTCTATGAAAAGAACACACATGCAATGAACTCTAGTGGATCCATATAGGGTCTGTGAAAAGAACACACATGCATTAACTCTAGCTGTGGTTAATGAAAAGAACACACATTCAATGAGCTCTGGTGGATCCATATGTGCTTTGTGAAAAGAACACACATGCAATGACACTAGTAGATCCATATGTGGTCTGCAAAAAGAACAAACATTTCAATGGCACTGGTGGATCCATATATGGTCTGTGAAAAGAACACACATGCAATGACATTGGTGGATCCATATGTGGTCTGTGAAAAGAACACACATGCAATGACAATGGTGGTTCCATATGTGGTATGTGAAAAGAACACACATGCAATGAACTCTGTTGGATCCATATGGGGTCTGTGAAAAGAACACACATGTAGTGACACTAGTGGATCCATATGTGGTCTGTGAAAAGAACACACATGAAATGACTCTAGCTGTGGTTAATGAAAAGAACACACATGCAATGAAAATGGTGGATCCATATGTGGTATGTGTAAAGAACACACATGCAATGAACTCTAGTGGTTCCATATGTGATATGTGAAAAGAACACACATGCAATGACACTGGTGGATCCATATGTGGTCTGTGAAAAGAACACACATGAAATGACACTCGTGGTTCCAAATGTTGTGTGTAAAAATAACACACATGCAATGACACGGGTGGATCCATATGTGGTTTGTGAAAAGAACACACATGCAATGACACTAGTGGATCCATATGTGGTTTGTGAAAATAACACACATGCAATGACACCGGTGGATCCATATGTGGTCTGTGAAAAGAACAGACATGCAATGACATTGGTGGATCCATATGTGGTCTATGAAAAGAACACACATGAAATGACACTGATGGATCCATATGTGGTCTGTGAAAAGAACACACGTGCAATGAAAATAGTGGATCCAAATGTGGTCTGTGAAAAGAACACACATGCAATGACACTGGTGGAAATGTGGTCTGTGAAAAGAACACACATGTAATGAAAATAGTGGATACAAATGTGGTCTGTGAAAAGAACACACATGCAATAACACTGGTGGATACAAATGTGGTCTGTGAAAAGAACACACATGCAATAACACTGGTGGATCCATATGTGGTCTGTGAAAAGAACACACATGCAATGAACTCTATGGATCCATCTGTGGCCTATGAAAAGAACAAAGATTTCAATGACACTAGTGGACCCATATGTGGTCTGTGAAAAGAACACACATGCAATGACTGGTGGATCCATATGTGGTCGATGAAAAGAACACACATATAATGACACTGGTGGATCCATATGTGGGCTGTGAAAAGAACACACATGAAATTACACTGGTGGATCCATATGTGATATGTGAAAAGAACACACATGCAATGAAAATAGTGGATCCAAATGTGGTCTGTGATAAGAACACACATGTAATAACACTGGTGGATCCATATGTGGTCTGTGAAAAGAACACACATGCAATGAACTCTGGTGGATCCATCTGTGGCCTGTGAAAAGAACAAAGATTTCAATGACACTAGTGGATCCATATGTGGTATGTGAAAAAACACACATGAAATGACACTGGTGGTTCCAAATGTGGTCTGTGAAAAGAACACACATGCAATGACACTGGTGGATCCATATGTGGTCTGTGAAAAGAACACACATGTAATGACACTGGTGGATCCATATGTGGTTTGTGAAAAGAACACACATGCAATGACACTGGTGGATCCATATGTGGTCTGTGAAAAGAACACACATCCAATGACACTTGTGGATCCAAATGTGTCTGTGAAAAGAACACACATGCAATAATACTGGTGGATCCATACGTGGTCTATGAAAAGAACACACGTGCAATGAACTCTGGTGGATCCATATGGGGTCTGTGAAAAGAACACACATGCAATGACTCTAGCTGTGGTTAATGAAAAGAACACACATGCAATGACACTAGAGGATCCATATGTGGTCCGTGTAAACAACAAACATTTCAATGACGCTGGTGGATCCATATATGGTCTGTGAAAAGAACACACATGCAATGACACTCGTGGATCCATATGTGGTCTGTGAAAAGAACACACATGCAATGAACTCTGGTTGTCCCATATGGGGTACGTGAAAAGAACACACATGCAATGACAGTGGTGGATCCATATATGGTTTGTGAAAAGAACACACATGCAATGACACTAGTGGATCCAAATGTGGTTTGTGAAAAGAACACACATGCAATGACACTGGTGGTTCCATATCTGGTCCGTGAAAAGAACACACATGCAATGACACTGGTGGTTCCATATCTGGTCCGTGAAAAGAACACACATGCAATGACACTGGTGGATCCATATGTGGTCTATGAAAAGAACACACATGCAATGAACTCTAGTGGATCCATATAGGGTCTGTGAAAAGAACACACATGCATTGATTCTAGCTATGGTTAATGAAAAGAACACACATGCAATGAGCTCTGGTGGATCCATGTGTGCTCTGTGAAAAGAACACACATGCAATGACACTAGTGGATCCATTTGTGGTCTGCAAAAAGAACAAACATTTCAATGACACTGGTGGATCCATATATGGTCTGTGAAAAGAACACACATGCAATGACATTGGTGGATCCATATGTGGTCCGTGAAAAGAACACACATGCAATGACAATGGTGGTTCCATATGTGGTATGTGAAAAGAACACACATGCAATGAACTCTGGTGGATCCATATGGGGTCTGTGGAAAGAACACACATGTAGTGACACTGGTGGATCCATATGTGGTCTGTGAAAAGAACACACATGAAATGACTCTAGCTTGGTTAATGAAAAGAACACACACATGCAATGAAAATGGTGGATCCATATGTGGTATGTGTAAAGAACAAACATGCAATGAACTCTAGTGGTTCCATATGTGATATGTGAAAAGAACACACATGCAATGACACTGGTGGATCCATATGTGGTCTGTGAAAAGAACAGACATGCAATGACATTGGTGGATCCATATGTGGTCTATGAAAAGAACACACATGAAATGACACTGATGGATCCATATGTGGTCTGTGAAAAGAACAAACGTGCAATGAAAATAGTGGATCCAAATGTGGTCTGTGAAAAGAACGCACATGCAATGACACTGGTGGATTCAAATGTGGACTGTGAAAAGAACACACATGTAATGAAAATAGTGGATACAAATGTGGTCTGTGAAAAGAACACACATGCAATAACACTGGTGGATACAAATGTGGTCTGTGAAAAGAACACACATGCAATAAGACTGGTGGATCCATATGTGGTCTGTAAAAAGAACACACATGCAATGAAGTCTGTGGATCCATCAGTGGCCTGTGAAAAGAACAAAGATTTCAATGACACTAGTGGACCCATATGTGGTCTGTGAAAAGAACACACATGCAATGACTGGTGGATCCATATGTGGTCGATGAAAAGAACACACATGTAATGACACTGGTGGATCCATATGTGGCCTGTGAAAAGAACACACATGAAATGATGAAAAGAACACACATGAAATGACACTGGTGGATCCATATGTGGGCTGTGAAAAGAACACACATGCAATGAAAATAGTGGATCCAAATGTGGTCTGTGAAAAGAACACACATGTAATAACACTAGTGGATCCATATGTGGTCTGTGAAAAGAACACACATGCAATGAACTCTGGTGGATCCATCTGTGGCCTGTGAAAAGAACAAAGATTTCAATGACACTAGTGGATCCATATGTGGTCTATGAAAAGAACACACGTGCAATGACACTGGTGGATCCATATGTGGTCTGTGAAAAGAACACACATCCAATGACACTTGTGGATCCAAATGTGTCTGTGAAAAGAACACACATGCAATAATACTGGTGGATCCATACGTGGTCTATGAAAAGAACACACGTGCAATGAACACTGGTGGATCCATATGGGGTCTGTGAAAAGAACACACATGCAATGACTCTAGCTGTGGTTAATGAAAAGAACACACATGCAATGACACTGGAGGATCCATATGTGGTCTGTGTAAACAACAAACATTTCAATGACGCTGGTGGATCCATATATGGTCTGTGAAAAGAACACACATGCAATGACACTCGTGGATCCATATGTGGTCTGTGAAAAGAACACACATGCAATGAACTCTGGTGGTCCCATATGGGGTACGTGAAAAGAACACACATGCAATGACAGTGGTGGATCCATATATGGTTTGTGAAAAGAACACACATGCAATGACACTAGTGGATCCAAATGTGGTTTGTGAAAAGAACACACATGCAATGACAATGGTGGTTCCATATCTGTTCTGTGAAAAGAACACACATGCAATGACACTGGTGGATCCATATGTGGTATATGAAAAGAACACACATGCAATGAACTCTAGTGGATCCATATAGGGTCTGTGAAAAGAACACACATGCATTGACTCTAGCTGTGGTTAATGAAAAGAACACACATGCAATGAGCTCTGGTGGATCCATATGTGCTCTGTGAAAAGAACACACATGCAATGACACTAGTGGATCCATATGTAGTCTGCAAAAATAACAAACATTTCAATGACACTGGTGCATCCATATATGGTCTGTGAAAAGAACACACATGCAATGACATTGGTGGATCCATATGTGGTCCGTGAAAAGAACACACATGCAATGACAATGGTGGTTCCATATGTGGTATGTGAAAAGAACACACATGCAATGAACTCTGGTGGATCCATATGGGGTCTGTGGAAAGAACACACATGTAGTGACACTGGTGGATCCATATGTGGTCTGTGAAAAGAACACACATGAAATGACTCTAGCTGTGGTTAATGAAAGGAACACACATGCAATGAAAATGGTGGATCCATATGTGGTATGTGTAAAGAACACACATGCAATGAACTCTAGTGGTTCCATATGTGATATGTGAAAAGAACACACATGCAATGACACTGGTGGATCCATATGTGGTCTGTGAAAAGAACACACATGAAATGACACTGGTGGTTCCAAATGTTGTGTGTAAAAATAACACACATGCAATGACACTGGGGGATCCATATGTGGTTTGTGAAAAGAACACACATGCAATGACACTAGTGGATCCATATGTGGTTTGTGAAAATAACACACATGCAATGACACTGGTGGATCCATATGTGGTCTGTGAAAAGAACAGACATGCAATGATATTGGTGGATCCATATGTGGTCTGTGAAAAGAACACACATGAAATGACACTGATGGATCCATATGTGGTCTGTGAAAAGAACACTCGTGCAATTTAAATAGTGGATCCAAATGTGGTCTGTGAAAAGAACACACATGCAATGACACTGGTGGATTCAAATGTGGTCTGCGAAAAGAACACACATGCAATGAAAATAGTGTATACAAATTGTGTCTGTGAAAAGAACACACATGCAATAACACTGATGCATATAAATGTGGTCAGTGAAAAGAACACACATGCAATAACACTGGTGGATCCATATGTGGTCTGTGAAAAGAACACACATGCAATGAACTCTGGTGGATCCATCTGTGGCCTGTGAAAAGAACAAAGAATTCAATGACACTAGTGGATCCATATGTGGTCTGTGAAAAGAACACACATGCAATGACTGGTGAATCCATATGTGGTCTGTGAAAAGAACACACATGTAATGACACTGGTGGATCCATATGTGGCCTGTGAAAAGAACACACATGAAATGACACTGGTGGATCCATATGTGGTCTGTGAAAAGAACACACATGCAATGAAAATAGTGGATCCAAATGTGGTCTGTGAAAAGAACACACATGTAGTAACAATGGTGGATCCATATGTGGTCTGTGAAAAGAACACACATGCAATGAACTCTGGTGGATCCATCTGTGGTCTGTGAAAAGAACACACATGCAATGACACTGGTGGATTCAAATGTGGTCTGTGAAAAGAACACACATGCAATGAAAATAGTGTATACAAATTGTGTCTGTGAAAAGAACACACATGCAATAACACTGATGCATATAAATGTGGTCTGTGAAAAGAACACACATGCAATAACACTGGTGGATCCATATGTGGTCTGTGAAAAGAACACACATGCAATGAACTCTGGTGGATCCATCTGTGGCCTGTGAAAAGAACAGAGATTTCAATGACACTAGTGGATCCATATGTGGTCTGTGAAAAGAACACACATGCAATGACTGGTGGATCCATATGTGGTCTGTGAAAAGAACACACATGTAATGACACTGGTGGATCCATATGTGGCCTGTGAAAGAACACACATGAAATGACACTGGTGGATCCATATGTGGTCTGTGAAAAGAACACACATGCAATGAACTCTGGTGGATCCATCTGTGGCCTGTGAAAAGAACAAAGATTTCAATGACACTAGTGGATCCATATGTGGTATGTGAAAAAACACACATGAAATGACACTGGTGGTTCCAAATGTGGTCTGTGAAAAGAACACACATGCAATGACACTGGTGGATCCATATGTGGTCTGTGAAAAGAACACACATGTAATGACACTGGTGGATCCATATGTGGTTTGTGAAAAGAACACACATGCAATGACACTGGTGGATCCATATGTGGTCTGTAAAAAGAACACACATCCAATGACACTTGTGGATCCAAATGTGTCTGTGAAAAGAACACACATGCAATAATACTGGTGGATCCATACGTGGTCTATGAAAAGAACACACGTGCAATGAACTCTGGTGGATCCATATGGGGTCTGTGAAAAGAACACACATGCAATGACTCTAGCTGTGGTTAATGGAAAGAACACACATGCAATGACACTGGAGGATCCATATGTGGTCTGTGTAAACAACAAACATTTCAAAGACGCTGGTGGATCCATATATGGTCTGTGAAAAGAACAGACATGCAATGACACTCGTGGATCCATATGTGGTCTGTGAAAAGAACACACATGCAATGAACTTTGGTTGTCCCATATGGGGTACGTGAAAAGAACACACATGCAATGACAGTGGTGGATCCATATATGGTTTGTGAAAATAACACACATGCAATGACACTAGTGGATCCAAATGTGGTTTGTGAAAAGAACACACATGCAATGACAATGGTGGTTCCATATCTGGTCTGTGAAAAGAACACACATGCAATGACACTGGTGGATCTATATGTGGTCTATGAAAAGAACACACATGAAATGAACTCTAGTGGATCCATATAGGGTCTGTGAAAAGAACACACATGCATTGACTCTAGCTGTGGTTAATGAAAAGAACACACATGCAATGAGCTCTGGTGGATCCATATGTGCTCTGTGAAAAGAACACACATGCAATGACACTAGTGGATCCATATGTGGTCTGCAAAAAGAACAAACATTTCAATGACACTGGTGGATCCATATATGGTATGTGAAAAGAACACACATGCAATGACATTGGTGGATCCATATGTGGTCCGTGAAAAGAACACACATGCAATGACAATGGTGGTTCCATATGTGGTATGTGAAAAGAACACACATGCAATGAACTCTGGTGGATCCAAATGGGGTCTGTGGAAAGAACACACATGTAGTGACACTGGTGGATCCATATGTGGTCTGTGAAAAGAACACACATGAAATGACTCTAGCTGTGGTTAATGAAAAGAACACACATGCAATGAAAATGGTGGATCCATATGTGGTATGTGTAAAGAACACACATGCAATGAACTCTAGTGGTTCCATATGTGATATATGAAAAGAACACACATGCAATGACACTGGTGGATCCATATGTGGTCTGTGAAAAGAACAGACATGCAATGACATTGGTGGATCCATATGTGGTCTATGAAAAGAACACACTTGAAATGACACTGATGGATCCATATGTGGTCTGTGAAAAGAACACACGTGCAATGAAAATAGTGGATCCAAATGTGGTCTGTGAAAAGAAGACACATGCAATGACACTGGTGGATTCAAATGTGGACTGTGAAAAGAACACACATGTAATGAAAATAGTGGATACAAATGTAGTCTGTGAAAAGAACACACATGCAATAACACTAGTGGATACAAATGTGGTCTGTGAAAAGAACACACATGCAATAACACTGGTGGATCCATATGTGGTCTGTAAAAAGAACACACATGCAATGAACTCTGTGGATCCATCTGTGGCCTGTGAAAAGAACAAAGATTTCAATGACACTAGTGGACCCATATGTGGTCTGTGAAAAGAACACAGATGCAATGACTGGTGGATCCATATGTGGTCGATGAAAAGAACACACATGTAATGACACTGGTGGATCCATATGTGGCCTGTGAAAAGAACACACATGAAATGATGAAAAGAACACACATGAAATGACACTGGTGGATCCATATGTGGTCTGTGAAAAGAACACACATGCAATGAAAATAGTGGATCCAAATGTGGTCTGTGAAAAGAACACACATGTAATAACACTGGTGGATCCATATGTGGTCTGTGAAAAGAACACACATGCAATGAACTCTGGTGGATCCATCTGTGGCCTGTGAAAAGAACAAAGATTTCAATGACACTAGTGGATCCATATGTGGTATGTGAAAAAACACACATGAAATGACGCTGGTGGTTCCAAATGTAGTCTGTGAAAAGAACACACATGCAATGACACTAGTGGATCCATATGTGGTCTGTGAAAAGAACACACATGGAATGACACTGGTGGATCCATATGTGGTTTGTGAAAAGAACACACATGCAATGACACTGGTGGATCCATATGTGGTCTGTGAAAAGAACACACATCCAATGACACTTGTGGATCCAAATGTGTCTGTGAAAAGAACACACATGCAATAATACTGGTGGATCCATACGTGGTCTATGAAAAGAACACACGTGCAATGAACTCTGGTGGATCCATATGGGGTCTGTGAAAAGAACACACATGCAATGACTCTAGCTGTGGTTAATGAAAAGAACACACATGCAATGACACTGGAGGATCCATATGTGGTCTGTGTAAACAAAAAACATTTCAATGACGCTGGTGGATCCATATATGGTCTGTGAAAAGAACACACATGCAATGACACTCGTGGATCCATATGTGGTCTGTGAAAAGAACACACATGCAATGAACTCTGGTGGTCCCATATGGGGTACGTGAAAAGAACACACATGCAATGACAGTGGTGGATCCATATATGGTTTGTGAAAAGAAAACACATGCAATGACACTAGTGGATCCAAATATGGTTTGTGAAAAGAACACACATGCAATGACAATGGTGGTTCCATATCTGGTCTGTGAAAAGAACACACATGCAATGACACTGGTGGATCCATATGTGGTATATGAAAAGAAAACACATGCAATGAACTCTAGTGGATCCATATAGGGTCTGTGAAAAGAACACACATGCATTGACTCTAGTTGTGGTTAATGAAAAGAACACACATGCAATGAGCTCTGGTGGATCCATATGTGCTCTGTGAAAAGAACACACATGCAATGACACTAGTGGATCCATATGTGGTCTGCAAAAAGAACAAACATTTCAATGACACTGGTGGATCCATATATGGTCTGTGAAAAGAACACACATGCAATGACATTGGTGGATCCATATGTGGTCCGTGAAAAGAACACACATGCAATGACAATGGTGGTTCCATATGTGGTATGTGAAAAGAACACACATGCAATGAACTCTGGTGGATCCATATGGGGTCTGTGGAAAGAACACACATGTAGTGACACTGGTGGATCCATATGTGGTCTGTGAAAAGAACACACATGAAATGACTCTAGCTGTGGTTAATGAAAAGAACACACATGCAATGAAAATGGTGGATCCATATGTGGTATGTGTAAAGAACACACATGCAATGAACTCTAGTGGTTCCATATGTGATATGTGAAAAGAACACACATGCAATGACACTGGTGGATCCATATGTGGTTTGTGAAAAGAACACACATGAAATGACACTGGTGGTTCCAAATGTTGTGAGTAAAAATAACACACATGCAATGACACTGGTGGATCCATATGTGGTTTGTGAAAAGAACACACATGCAATGACACTAGTGGATCCATATGTGGTTTGTGAAAATAACACACATGCAATGACACTGGTGGATCCATATGTGGTATGTGAAAAGAACAGACATGCAATGACATTGGTGGATCCATATGTGGTCTGTGAAAAGAACACACATGAAATGACACTGATGGATCCATATGTGGTCTGTGAAAAGAACACACGTGCAATTTAAATAGTGGATCCAAATGTGGTCTGTGAAAAGAACACACATGCAATGACACTGGTGGATTCAAATGTGGTCTGTGAAAAGAACACACATGCAATGAAAATAGTGTATACAAATTGTGTCTGTGAAAAGAACACACATGCAATAACACTGATGCATATAAATGTGGTCTGTGAAAAGAACACACATGCAATAACACTGGTGGATCCATATGTGGTCTGTGAAAAGAACACACATGCAATGAACTCTGGTGGATCCATCTGTGGCCTGTGAAAAGAACGAAGATTTCAATGAAACTAGTGGATCCATATGTGGTCTGTGAAAAGAACACACATGCAATGACTGGTGGATCCATATGTGGTCTGTGAAAAGAACACACATGTAATGACACTGGTGGATCCATATGTGGCCTGTGAAAAGAACACACATGAAATGACACTAGTGGATCCATATGTGGTCTGTGAAAAGAACACACATGCAATGAAAATAGTGGATCCAAATGTGGTCTGTGAAAAGAACACACATGTAGTAACACTGGTGGATCCATATGTGGTCTGTGAAAAGAACACACATGCAATGAACTCTGGTGGATCCATCTGTGGTCTGTGAAAAGAACACACATGCAATGACACTGGTGGATTCAAATGTGGTCTGTGAAAAGAACACACATGCAATGAACTCTGGTGGATCCATATGTGGTCGATGAAAAGAACACACATGTAATGACACTGGTGGATCCATATGTGGCCTGTGAAAAGAACACACATGAAATGATGAAAAGAACACACATGAAATGACACTGGTGGATCCATATGTGGTCTGTGAAAAGAACACACATGCAATGAAAATAGTGGATCCAAATGTGGTCTGTGAAAAGAACACACATGTAATAACACTGGTGGATCCATATGTGGTCTGTGAAAAGAACACACATGCAATGAACTCTGGTGGATCCATCTGTGGCCTGTGAAAAGAACAAAGATTTCAATGACACTAGTGGATCCATATGTGGTATGTGAAAAAACACACATGAAATGACACTGGTGGTTCCAAATGTAGTCTGTGAAAAGAACACACATGCAATGACACTAGTGGATCCATATGTGGTCTGTGAAAAGAACACACATGGAATGACACTGGTGGATCCATATGTGGTTTGTGAAAAGAACACACATGCAATGACACTGGTGGATCCATATGTGGTCTGTGAAAAGAACACACATCCAATAACACTTGTGGATCCAAATGTGTCTGTGAAAAGAACACACATGCAATAATACTGGTGGATCCATACGTGGTCTATGAAAAGAACACACGTGCAATGAACTCTGGTGGATCCATATGGGGTCTGTGAAAAGAACACACATGCAATGACTCTAGCTGTGGTTAATGAAAAGAACACACATGCAATGACACTGAAGGATCCATATGTGGTCTGTGTAAACAAAAAACATTTCAATGACGCTGGTGGATCCATATATGGTCTGTGAAAAGAACACATATGCAATGACACTCGTGGATCCATATGTGGTCTGTGAAAAGAACACACATGCAATGAACTCTGGTGGTCCCATATGGGGTACGTGAAAAGAACACACATGCAATGACAGTGGTGGATCCATATATGGTTTGTGAAAAGAAAACACATGCAATGACACTAGTGGATCCAAATGTGGTTTGTGAAAAGAACACACATGCAATGACAATGGTGGTTCCATATCTGGTCTGTGAAAAGAACACACATGCAATGACACTGGTAGATCCATATGTGGTATATGAAAAGAACACACATGCAATGAACTCTAGTGGATCCATATAGGGTCTGTGAAAAGAACACACATGCATTGACTCTAGTTGTGGTTAATGAAAAGAACACACATGCAATGAGCTCTGGTGGATCCATATGTGCTCTGTGAAAAGAACACACATGCAATGACACTAGTGGATCCATATGTGGTCTGCAAAAAGAACAAACATTTCAATGACACTGGTGGATCCATATATGGTCTGTGAAAAGAACACACATGCAATGACATTGGTGGATCTATATGTGGTCCGTGAAAAGAACACACATGCAATGACAATGGTGGTTCCATATGTGGTATGTGAAAAGAACACACATGCAATGAACTCTGGTGGATCCATATGGGGTCTGTGGAAAGAACACACATGTAGTGACACTGGTGGATCCATATGTGGTCTGTGAAAACAACACACATGAAATGACTCTAGCTGTGGTTAATGAAAAGAACACACATGCAATGAAAATGGTGGATCCATATGTGGTATGTGTAAAGAACACACATGCAATGAACTCTAGTGGTTCCATATGTGATATGTGAAAAGAACACACATGCAATGACACTGGTGGATCCATATGTGGTCTGTGAAAAGAACACACATGAAATGACACTGGTGGTTCCAAATGTTGTGAGTAAAAATAACACACATGCAATGACACTGGTGGATCCATATGTGGTTTGTGAAAAGAACACACATGCAATGACACTAGTGGATCCATATGTGGTTTGTGAAAATAACACACATGCAATGACACTGGTGGATCCATATGTGGTCTGTGAAAAGAACAGACATGCAATGACATTGGTGGATCCATATGTGGTCTGTGAAAAGAACACACATGAAATGACACTGATGGATCCATATGTGGTCTGTGAAAAGAACACACGTGCAAATTAAATAGTGGATCCAAATGTGGTCTGTGAAAAGAACACACATGCAATGACACTGGTGGATTCAAATGTGGTCTGTGAAAAGAACACACATGCAATGAAAATAGTGTATACAAATTGTGTCTGTGAAAAGAACACACATGCAATAACACTGATGCATATAAATGTGGTCTGTGAAAAGAACACACATGCAATAACACTGGTGGATCCATATGTGGTCTGTGAAAAGAACACACATGCAATGAACTCTGGTGGATCCATCTGTGGCCTATGAAAAGAACAAAGATTTCAATGACACTAGTGGATCCATATGTGGTCTGTGAAAAGAACACACATGCAATGACTGGTGGATCCATATGTGGTCTGTGAAAAGAACACACATGTAATGACACTGGTGGATCCATATGTGGCCTGTGAAAAGAACACACATGAAATGACACTGGTGGATCCATATGTGGTCTGTGAAAAGAACACACATGCAATGAAAATAGTGGATCCAAATGTGGTCTGTGAAAAGAACACACATGTAGTAACACTGGTGGATCCATATGTGGTCTGTGAAAAGAACACACATGCAATGAACTCTGGTGGATCCATCTGTGGTCTGTGAAAAGAACACACATGCAATGACACTGGTGGATTCAAATGTGGTCTGTGAAAAGAACACACATGCAATGAACTCTGGTGGATCCATATGTGGTCGATGAAAAGAACACACATGTAATGGCACTGGTGGATCCATATGTGGCCTGTGAAAAGAACACACATGAAATGATGAAAAGAACACACATGAAATGACACTGGTGGATCCATATGTGGTCTGTGAAAAGAACACACATGCAATGAAAATAGTGGATCCAAATGTGGTCTGTGAAAAGAACACACATGTAATAACACTGGTGGATCCATATGTGGTCTGTGAAAAGAACACACATGCAATGAACTCTGGTGGATCCATCTGTGGCCTGTGAAAAGAACAAAGATTTCAATGACACTAGTGGATCCATATGTGGTATGTGAAAAAACACACATGAAATGACACTGGTGGTTCCAAATGTAGTCTGTGAAAAGAACACACATGCAATGACACTAGTGGATCCATATGTGGTCTGTGAAAAGAACACACATGGAATGACACTGGTGGATCCATATGTGGTTTGTGAAAAGAACACACATGCAATGACACTGGTGGATCCATATGTGGTCTGTGAAAAGAACACACATCCAATGACACTTGTGGATCCAAATGTGTCTGTGAAAAGAACACACATGCAATAATACTGGTGGATCCATACGTGGTCTATGAAAAGAACACACGTGCAATGAACTCTGGTGGATCCATATGGGGTCTGTGAAAAGAACACACATGCAATGACTCTAGCTGTGGTTAATGAAAAGAACACACATGCAATGACACTGGAGGATCCATATGTGGTCTGTGTAAACAAAAAACATTTCAATGACGCTGGTGGATCCATATATGGTCTGTGAAAAGAACACACATGCAATGACACTCGTGGATCCATATGTGGTCTGTGAAAAGAACACACATGCAATGAACTCTGGTGGTCCCATATGGGGTACGTGAAAAGA
The DNA here is from genome assembly GCA_916181665.1 of Avena sativa. Classification (NCBI taxonomy): domain Eukaryota; kingdom Viridiplantae; phylum Streptophyta; class Magnoliopsida; order Poales; family Poaceae; genus Avena; species Avena sativa. The sequence goes on from OV702289.1 coordinate 619,613,918, forward strand.
ACACACATGCAATGACAGTGGTGGATCCATATATGGTTTGTGAAAAGAAAACACATGCAATGACACTAGTGGATCCAAATGTGGTTTGTGAAAAGAACACACATGCAATGACAATGGTGGTTCCATATCTGGTCTGTGAAAAGAACACACATGCAATGACACAGGTGGATCCATATGTGGTATATGAAAAGAACACACATGCAATGAACTCTAGTGGATCCATATAGGGTCTGTGAAAAGAACACACGTGCATTGACTCTAGTTGTGGTTAATGAAAAGAACACACATGCAATGAGCTCTGGTGGATCCATATGTGCTCTGTGAAAAGAACACACATGCAATGACACTAGTGGATCCATATGTGGTCTGCAAAAAGAACAAACATTTCAATGACACTGGTGGATCCATATATGGTCTGTGAAAAGAACACACATGCAATGACATTGGTGGATCCATATGTGGTCCGTGAAAAGAACACACATGCAATGACAATGGTGGTTCCATATGTGGTATGTGAAAAGAACACACATGCAATGAACTCTGGTGGATCCATATGGGGTCTGTGGAAAGAACACACATGTAGTGACACTGGTGGATCCATATGTGGTCTGTGAAAAGAACACACATGAAATGACTCTAGCTGTGGTTAATGAAAAGAACACACATGCAATGAAAATGGTCGATCCATATGTGGTATGTGTAAAGAACACACATGCAATGAACTCTAGTGGTTCAATATGTGATATGTGAAAAGAACACACATGCAATGACACTGGTGGATCCATATGTGGTCTGTGAAAAGAACACACATGAAATGACACTGGTGGTTCCAAATGTTGTGAGTAAAAATAACACACATGCAATGACACTGCTGGATCCATATGTGGTTTGTGAAAAGAACACACATGCAATGACACTAGTGGATCCATATGTGGTTTGTGAAAATAACACACATGCAATGACACTGGTGGATCCATATGTGGTCTGTGAAAAGAACAGACATGCAATGACATTGGTGGATCCATATGTGGTCTGTGAAAAGAACACACATGAAATCACACTGATGGATCCATATGTGGTCTGTGAAAAGAACACATGTGCAATTTAAATAGTGGATCCAAATGTGGTCTGTGAAAAGAACACACATGCAATGACACTGGTGGATTCAAATGTGGTCTGTGAAAAGAACACACATGCAATGAAAATAGTGTATACAAATTGTGTCTGTGAAAAGAACACACATGCAATAACACTGATGCATATAAATGTGGTCTGTGAAAAGAACACACATGCAATAACACTGGTGGATCCATATGTGGTCTGTGAAAAGAACACACATGCAATGACTGGTGGATCCATATGTGGTCTGTGAAAAGAACACACATGTAATGACACTGGTGGATCCATATGTGGCCTGTGAAAAGAACACACATGAAATGACACTGGTGGATCCATATGTGGTCTGTGAAAAGAACACACATGCAATGAAAATAGTGGATCCAAATGTGGTCTGTGAAAAGAACACACATGTAGTAACACTGGTGGATCCATATGTGGTCTGTGAAAAGAACACACATGCAATGAACTCTGGTGGATCCATCTGTGGTCTGTGAAAAGAACACACATGCAATGACACTGGTGGATTCAAATGTGGTCTGTGAAAAGAACACACATGCAATGAAAATGGTGTATACAAATTGTGTCTGTTAAAAGAACACACATGCAATAACACTGATGCATATAAATGTGGTCTGTGAAAAGAACACACATGCAATAACACTGGTGGATCCATATGTGGTCTGTGAAAAGAACACACATGCAATGAACTCTGGTGGATCCATCTGTGGCCTGTGAAAAGAACAAAGATTTCAATGACACTAGTGGATCCATATGTGGTCTGTGAAAAGAACACACATGCAATGACTGGTGGATCCATATGTGGTTTGTGAAAAGAACACACATGTAATGACACTGGTGGATCCATATGTGGCATGTGAAAAGAACACACATGAAATGACACTGGTGGATCCATATGTGGTCTGTGAAAAGAACACACATGCAATGAAAATAGTGGATCCAAATGTGGTCTGTGAAAAGAACACACATGTAGTAACACTGGTGGATCCATATGTGGTTTGTGAAAAGAACACACATGCAATGAACTCTGGTGGATCCATCTGTGGCCTGTGAAAAGAACAAAGAGTTCAATGACACTAGTGGATCCATATGTGTTATGTGAAAAGAACACACATGAAATGACACTGGTACTTCCAAATGTGGTCTGTGAAAAGAACACACATGCAATGACACTGGTGGATCAATATGTGGTCTGTGAAAAGAACACACATGTAATGACACTGGTGGATCCATATGTGGCCTATGAAAAGAACACAGATGAAATGACACTGGTGGATCCATATGTGGTCTATGAAAAGAACACACATGCAATGACACTAGTGGATCCATGTGTGGTCTGCAAAAAGAACAAACATTTCAATGACACTGGTGGATCCATATATGGTCTGTGAAAAGAACACACATGCAATGACATTGGTGGATCCATATGTGGTCTGTGAAAAGAACACACATGCAATGACAATGGTGTTTCCATATGTGGTATGTGAAAAGAACACACATGCAATGAACTCTGGTGGATCCATATGGGGTCTGTGAAAAGAACACACATGTAGTGACACTGGTGGATCCATATGTGGTCTGTGAAAAGAACACACATGAAATGACTCTAGCTGTGGTTAATGAAAAGAACACACATGCAATGAAAATGGAGAATCCATATGTGGTATGTGTAAAGAACACACATGCAATGAACTCTAGTGGTTCCATATGTGATATGTGAAAAGAACACACATGCAATGACACTGGTGGATCCATATGTGGTCTGTGAAAAGAACACACATGAAATGACACTCGTGGTTCCAAATGTTGTGTTTAAAAATAACACACATGCAATGACACTGGTGGATCCATATGTGGTTTGTGAAAAGAACACACATGCAATGACACTAGTGGATCCATATGTGGTTTGTGAAAATAACACACATGCAATGACATTGGTGGATCCATATGTGGTCTATGAAAAGAACAGACATGCAATGACATTGGTGGATCCATATGTGGTCTGTGAAAAGAACACACATGAAATGACACTGATGGATCCATATGTGGTCTGTGAAAAGAACACACGTGCAATGAAAATAGTGGATCCAAATGTGGTCTGTGAAAAGAACACACATGCAATGACACTGGTGGATTCAAATGTGGTCTGTGAAAAGAACACACATGTAATGAAAATAGTGGATACAAATGTGGTCTGTGAAAAGAACACATATGCAATAACAATGGTGGATACAAATGTGGTCTGTGAAAAGAACACACATGCAATAACACTGGTGGATCCATATGTGGTATGTGAAAAGAACACACATGCAATGAACTCTGTGGATCCATCTATGGCCTGTGAAAAGAACAAAGATTTCAATGACACTAGTGGATCCATATGTGGTCTGTGAAAAGAACACACATGCAATGACTGGTGGATCCATATGTGGTCGATGAAAAGAACACACATGTAATGACACTGGTGGATCCATATGTGGCCTGTGAAAAGAACACACATGAAATGACACTGGTGGATCCATATGTGGTCTGTGAAAAGAACACACATGCAATGAAAATAGTGGATCCAAATGAGGTCTGTGAAAAGAACACACATGTAATAACACTGGTGGATCCATATGTGGTCTGTGAAAAGAACACACATGCAATGAACTCTGGTGGATCCATCTGTGGCCTGTGAAAAGAACAAAGATTTCAATGACACTAGTGGATCCATATGTGTTATGTGAAAAAACACACATGAAATGACACTGGTGGTTCCAAATGTGGTCTGTGAAAAGAACACACATGCAATGACATTGGTGGATCCATATGTGGTGTGTCAAAAGAACACACATGTAATGACACTGGTGGATCCATGTGTGGTTTGTGAAAAGAACACACATGCAATGACACTGGTGGATCCATATGTGGTCTGTGAAAAGAACACACATCCAATGACACTTGTGGATCCAAATGTGTCTGTGAAAAGAACACACATGCAATAATACTGGTGGATCCATACGTGGTCTGTGAAAAGAACACACGTGCAATGAACTCTGGTGGATCCATATGGGGTCTGTGAAAAGAACACACATGCAATGACTCTAGCTGTGGTTAATGAAAAGAACACACATGCAATGACACTGGAGGATCCATACGTGGTCTGTGTAAACAACAAACATTTCAATGACGCTGGTGGATCCATATGTGGTCTGTGTAAACAACAAACATTTCAATGACGCTGGTGGATCCATATATGGTCTGTGAAAAGAACACACATGCAATGACACTCGTGGATCCATATGTGGTCTGTGAAAAGAACACACATGCAATGAACTCTGGTGGTCCCATATGGGGTACGTGAAAAGAACACACATGAAATGACAGTGGTGGATCCATATATGGTTTGTGAAAAGAACACACATGCAATGACACTAGTGGATCCAAATGTGGTTTGTGGAAAGAACACACATGCAATGACAATGGTGGTTCCATATCTGGTCCGTGAAAAGAACATACATGCAATGACACTGGTGGATCCATATGTGGTCTGTGAAAAGAACACACATGGAATGAACTCTAGTGGATCCATATAGGGTCTGTGAAAAGAACACACATGCATTGACTCTAGTTGTGGTTAATGAAAAGAACACACATGCAATGAGCTCTGGTGGATCCATATGTGCTCTGTGAAAAGAACACACATGCAATGACACTAGTGGATCCATGTGTGGTCTGCAAAAAGAACAAACATTTCAATGACACTGGTGGATCCATATATGGTCTGTGAAAAGAACACACATGCAATGACATTCGTGGATCCATATGTGGTCTGTGAAAAGAACACACATGCAATGACAATGGTGGTTCCATATGTGGTATGTGAAAAGAACACACATGCAACGTACTCTGGTGGATCCATATGGGGTCTGTGAAAAGAACACACATGTAGTGACACTGGTGGATCCATATGTGGTCTGTGAAAAGAACACACATGAAATGACTCTAGCTGTGGTTAATGAAAAGAACACACATGCAATGAAAATGGTGGATCCATATGTGGTATGTGTAAAGAACACACATGCAATGAACTCTAGTGGTTCCATATGTGATATGTGAAAAGAACACACATGCAATGACACTGGTGGATCCATATGTGGTCTGTGAAAAGAACACACATGAAATGACACTGATGGATCCATATGTGGTTTGTGAAAAGAACACACGTGCAATGAAAATAGTGGATACAAATGTGGTCTGTGAAAAGAACACACATGCAATGACAATGCTAGTTCCATATGTGGTCTATGAAAAGAACACACATGCAATGACAATGGTGGATCCATATGTGGTTTGTGAAAAGAACACACATGCAATGACACTGGTTGATCCATATGTGGTCGATGAAAAGAACCCACATAAAATGACACTTGTGGATCCATATGTGGTTTGTGAAAAGAACACACATGCAATGACACTGGTGGATCCATATGTGGTCTGTGAAAAGAACACACATCCAATGACACTAGTGGATCCAAATGTGTCTGTGAAAAGAACACACATGCAATAATACTGGTGGATCCATACGTGGTCTGTGAAAAGAACACACGTGTAATGAACTCTGGTGGATCCATATGGGGTCTATGAAAAGAACACACATGCAATGACTCTAGCTGTGGTTAATGAAAAGAACACACATGCAATGACACTGGAGGATCCATATGTGGTCTGTGTAAAGAACACACATTTCAATGACACTAGTGGATCCATATATGGTCTGTGAAAACAACACACACGCAATGACACTCGTGGATCCATACGTGGTCTGTGAAAAGAACACACATGCAATGAACTCTGGTGGTCCCATATGGGGTACGTGAAAAGAACACACATGCAATGACACTGGTGGATCCATATATGGTTTATGAAAAGAACACACATGCAATGACACTAGTGGATCCAAATGTGGTTTGTGAAAAGAACACACTTGCAATGACAATGGTGGTTCCATATCTGGTCCGTGAAAATAACACACATGCAATGACACTGGTGGATCCATATGTGGTCTGTGAAAAGAACACACATGGAATGAACTCTAGTGGATCCATATAGGGTCTGTGAAAAGAACACACATGCATTGACTCTAGTTGTGGTTAATGAAAAGAACACACATGCAATGAGCTCTGGTGGATCCATATGTGCTCTGTGAAAAGAACACACATGCAATGACACTAGTGGATCCATGTGTGGTCTGCAAAAAGAACAAACATTTCAATGACACTGGTGGATCCATATATGGTCTGTGAAAAGAACACACATGCAACGACATTCGTGGATCCATATGTGGTCTGTGAAAAGAACACACATGCAATGACAATGGTGGTTCCATATGTGGTATGTGAAAAGAACACACATGCAACGAACTCTGGTGGATCCATATGGGGTCTGTGAAAAGAACACACATGTAGTGACACTGGTGGATCCATATGTGGTCTGTGAAAAGAACACACATGAAATGACTCTAGCTGTGGTTAATGAAAAGAACACACATGCAATGAAAATGGTGGATCCATATGTGGTATGTGTAAAGAACACACATGCAATGAACTCTAGTGGTTCCATATGTGATATGTGAAAAGAACACACATGCAATGACACTGGTGGATGCATATGTGGTCTGTGAAAAGAACACACATGAAATGACACTCGTGGTTCCAAATGTTGTGTGTAAAAATAACACACATGCAATGACACTGCTGGATCCATATGTGGTTTGTCAAAAGAACACACATGCAATGACACTAGTGGATCCATATGTGGTTTGTGAAAATAACACACATGCAATGACACTGGTGGATCCATATGTGGTCTGTGAAAAGAACAGACATGCAATGACATTGGTGGATCCATATGTGGTCTGTGAAAAGAACACACATGAAATGACACTGATGGATCCATATGTGGTTTGTGAAAAGAACACACGTGCAATGAAAATAGTGGATACAAATGTGGTCTGTGAAAAGAACACACATGCAATGACAATGCTAGTTCCATATGTGGTCTATGAAAAGAACACACATGCAATGACAATGGTGGATCCATATGTGGTTTGTGAAAAGAACACACATGCAATGACACTGGTTGATCCATATGTGGTCGGTGAAAAGAACCCACATGAAATGACACTTGTGGATCCATATGTGGTTTGTGAAAAGAACACACATGCAATGACACTGGTGGATCCATATGTGGTCTGTGAAAAGAACACACATCCAATGACACTAGTGGATCCAAATGTGTCTGTGAAAAGAACACACATGCAATAATACTGGTGGATCCATACGTGGTCTGTGAAAAGAACACACGTGTAATGAACTCTGGTGGATCCATATGGGGTCTATGAAAAGAACACACATGCAATGACTCTAGCTGTGGTTAATGAAAAGAACACACATGCAATGACACTGGAGGATCCATATGTGGTCTGTGTAAAGAACACACATTTCAATGACACTAGTGGATCCATATATGGTCTGTGAAAACAACACACACGCAATGACACTCGTGGATCCATACGTGGTCTGTGAAAAGAACACACATGCAATGAACTCTGGTGGTCCCATATGGGGTACGTGAAAAGAACACACATGCAATGACACTGGTGGATCCATATATGGTTTATGAAAAGAACACACATGCAATGACACTAGTGTATCCAAATGTGGTTTGTGAAAATAACACACTTGCAATGACAATGGTGGTTCCATATCTGGTCCGTGAAAAGAACACACATGCAATGACACTGGTGGATCCATATGTGGTCTGTGAAAAGAACACACATGGAATGAACTCTAGTGGATCCATATAGGGTCTGTGAAAAGAACACACATGCATTGACTCTAGTTGTGGTTAATGAAAAGAACACACATGAAATGAGCTCTGGTGGATCCATATGTGCTCTGTGAAAAGAACACACATGCAATGACACTAGTGGATCCATGTGTGGTCTGCAAAAAGAACAAACATTTCAATGACACTGGTGGATCCATATATGGTCTGTGAAAAGAACACACATGCAATGACATTAGTGGATCCATATGAGGTCTGTGAAAAGAACACACATGCAATGACAATGGTGGTTCCATATGTGGTATGTGAAAAGAACACACATGCAACAAACTCTAGTGGATCCATATGGGGTCTGTGAAAAGAACACACATGTAGTGACAGTGGTGGATCCATATGTGGTCTGTGAAAAGAACACACATGAAATGACTCTAGCTGTGGTTAATGAAAAGAACACACATGCAATGAAAATGGTGGATCCATATGTGGTATGTGTAAAGAAAACACATGCAATGAACTCTAGTGGTTCCATATGTGATATGTGAAAAGAACACACATGCAATGACACTGGTGGATCCATATGTGGTCTGTGAAAAGAACACACATGAAATGACACTCGTGGTTCCAAATGTTGTGTGTAAAAATAACACACATGCAATGACACTAGTGGATCCATATGTGGTTTGTGAAAAGAACACACATGCAATGACACTGGTGGATCCATATGTGGTATGTGAAAAGAACAGACATGCAATGACATTGGTGGATCCATATGTGGTCTGTGAAAAGAACACACATGAAATGACACTGATGGATCCATATGTGGTTTGTGAAAAGAACACACGTGCAATGAAAATAGTGGATCCAAATGTGGTCTGTGAAAAGAACCCACATGCAATGACACTGGTGGATTCAAATGTGGTCTGTGAAAAGAACACATATGCAATAACAATGGTGGATACAAATGTGGTCTGTGAAAAGAACACACATGCAATAACACTGGTGGATCCATATGTGGTATGTGAAAAGAACACACATGCAATGAACTCTGTGGATCCATCTATGGCCTGTGAAAAGAACAAAGATTTCAATGACACTAGTGGATCCATATGTGGTCTGTGAAAAGAACACACATGCAATGACTGGTGGATCCATATGTGGTCGATGAAAAGAACACACATGTAATGACACTGGTGGAGCCATATGTGGCCTGTGAAAAGAACACACATGAAATGACACTGGTGGATCCATATGTGGTCTGTGAAAAGAACACACATGCAATGAAAATAGTGGATCCAAATGAGGTCTGTGAAAAGAACACACATGTAATAACACTGGTGGATCCATATGTGGTCTGTGAAAAGAACACACATGCAATGAACTCTGGTGGATCCATCTGTGGCCTGTGAAAAGAACAAAGATTTCAATGACACTAGTGGATCCATATGTGTTATGTGAAAAAACACACATGAAATGACACTGGTGGTTCCAAATGTGGTCTGTGAAAAGAACACACATGCAATGACATTGGTGGATCCATATGTGGTGTGTCAAAAGAACACACATGTAATGACACTGGTGGATCCATGTGTGGTTTGTGAAAAGAACACACATGCAATGACACTGGTGGATCCATATGTGGTCTGTGAAAAGAACACACATCCAATGACACTTGTGGATCCAAATGTGTCTGTGAAAAGAACACACATGCAATAATACTGGTGGATCCATACGTGGTCTGTGAAAAGAACACACGTGCAATGAACTCTGGTGGATCCATATGGGGTCTGTGAAAAGAACACACATGCAATGACTCTAGCTGTGGTTAATGAAAAGAACACACATGCAATGACACTAGAGGATCCATACGTGGTCTGTGTAAACAACAAACATTTCAATGACGCTGGTGGATCCATATGTGGTCTGTGTAAACAACAAACATTTCAATGACGCTGGTGGATCCATATATGGTCTGTGAAAAGAACACACATGCAATGACACTCGTGGATCCATATGTGGTCTGTGAAAAGAACACACATGCAATGAACTCTGGTGGTCCCATATGGGGTACGTGAAAAGAACACACATGAAATGACAGTGGTGGATCCATATATGGTTTGTGAAAAGAACACACATGCAATGACACTAGTGGATCCAAATGTGGTTTGTGGAAAGAACACACATGCAATGACAATGGTGGTTCCATATCTGGTCCGTGAAAAGAACATACATGCAATGACACTGGTGGATCCATATGTGGTCTGTGAAAAGAACACACATGGAATGAACTCTAGTGGATCCATATAGGGTCTGTGAAAAGAACACACATGCATTGACTCTAGTTGTGGTTAATGAAAAGAACACACATGCAATGAGCTCTGGTGGATCCATATGTGCTCTGTGAAAAGAACACACATGCAATGACACTAGTGGATCCATGTGTGGTCTGCAAAAAGAACAAACATTTCAATGACACTGGTGGATCCATATATGGTCTGTGAAAAGAACACACATGCAATGACATTCGTGGATCCATATGTGGTCTGTGAAAAGAACACACATGCAATGACAATGGTGGTTCCATATGTGGTATGTGAAAAGAACACACATGCAACGTACTCTGGTGGATCCATATGGGGTCTGTGAAAAGAACACACATGTAGTGACACTGGTGGATCCATATGTGGTCTGTGAAAAGAACACACATGAAATGACTCTAGCTGTGGTTAATGAAAAGAACACACATGCAATGAAAATGGTGGATCCATATGTGGTATGTGTAAAGAACACACATGCAATGAACTCTAGTGGTTCCATATGTGATATGTGAAAAGAACACACATGCAATGACACTGGTGGATCCATATGTGGTCTGTGAAAAGAACACACATGAAATGACACTGATGGATCCATATGTGGTTTGTGAAAAGAACACACGTGCAATGAAAATAGTGGATACAAATGTGGTCTGTGAAAAGAACACACATGCAATGACAATGCTAGTTCCATATGTGGTCTATGAAAAGAACACACATGCAATGACAATGGTGGATCCATATGTGGTTTGTGAAAAGAACACACATGCAATGACACTGGTTGATCCATATGTGGTCGATGAAAAGAACCCACATAAAATGACACTTGTGGATCCATATGTGGTTTGTGAAAAGAACACACATGCAATGACACTGGTGGATCCATATGTGGTCTGTGAAAAGAACACACATCCAATGACACTAGTGGATCCAAATGTGTCTGTGAAAAGAACACACATGCAATAATACTGGTGGATCCATACGTGGTCTGTGAAAAGAACACACGTGTAATGAACTCTGGTGGATCCATATGGGGTCTATGAAAAGAACACACATGCAATGACTCTAGCTGTGGTTAATGAAAAGAACACACATGCAATGACACTGGAGGATCCATATGTGGTCTGTGTAAAGAACACACATTTCAATGACACTAGTGGATCCATATATGGTCTGTGAAAACAACACACACGCAATGACACTCGTGGATCCATACGTGGTCTGTGAAAAGAACACACATGCAATGAACTCTGGTGGTCCCATATGGGGTACGTGAAAAGAACACACATGCAATGACACTGGTGGATCCATATATGGTTTATGAAAAGAACACACATGCAATGACACTAGTGGATCGAAATGTGGTTTGTGAAAAGAACACACTTGCAATGACAATGGTGGTTCCATATCTGGTCCGTGAAAATAACACACATGCAATGACACTGGTGGATCCATATGTGGTCTGTGAAAAGAACACACATGGAATGAACTCTAGTGGATCCATATAGGGTCTGTGAAAAGAACACACATGCATTGACTCTAGTTGTGGTTAATGAAAAGAACACACATGCAATGAGCTCTGGTGGATCCATATGTGCTCTGTGAAAAGAACACACATGCAATGACACTAGTGGATCCATGTGTGGTCTGCAAAAAGAACAAACATTTCAATGACACTGGTGGATCCATATATGGTCTGTGAAAAGAACACACATGCAATGACATTCGTGGATCCATATGTGGTCTGTGAAAAGAACACACATGCAATGACAATGGTGGTTCCATATGTGGTATGTGAAAAGAACACACATGCAACGAACTCTGGTGGATCCATATGGGGTCTGTGAAAAGAACACACATGTAGTGACACTGGTGGATCCATATGTGGTCTGTGAAAAGAACACACATGAAATGACTCTAGCTGTGGTTAATGAAAAGAACACACATGCAATGAAAATGGTGGATCCATATGTGGTATGTGTAAAGAACACACATGCAATGAACTCTAGTGGTTCCATATGTGATATGTGAAAAGAACACACATGCAATGACACTGGTGGATGCATATGTGGTCTGTGAAAAGAACACACATGAAATGACACTCGTGGTTCCAAATGTTGTGTGTAAAAATAACACACATGCAATGACACTGCTGGATCCATATGTGGTTTGTCAAAAGAACACACATGCAATGACACTAGTGGATCCATATGTGGTTTGTGAAAATAACACACATGCAATGACACTGGTGGATCCATATGTGGTCTGTGAAAAGAACAGACATGCAATGACATTGGTGGATCCATATGTGGTCTGTGAAAAGAACACACATGAAATGACACTGATGGATCCATATGTGGTTTGTGAAAAGAACACACGTGCAATGAAAATAGTGGATACAAATGTGGTCTGTGAAAAGAACACACATGCAATGACAATGCTAGTTCCATATGTGGTCTATGAAAAGAACACACATGCAATGACAATGGTGGATCCATATGTGGTTTGTGAAAAGAACACACATGCAATGACACTGGTTGATCCATATGTGGTCGGTGAAAAGAACCCACATGAAATGACACTTGTGGATCCATATGTGGTTTGTGAAAAGAACACACATGCAATGACACTGGTGGATCCATATGTGGTCTGTGAAAAGAACACACATCCAATGACACTAGTGGATCCAAATGTGTCTGTGAAAAGAACACACATGCAATAATACTGGTGGATCCATACGTGGTCTGTGAAAAGAACACACGTGTAATGAACTCTGGTGGATCCATATGGGGTCTATGAAAAGAACACACATGCAATGACTCTAGCTGTGGTTAATGAAAAGAACACACATGCAATGACACTGGAGGATCCATATGTGGTCTGTGTAAAGAACACACATTTCAATGACACTAGTGGATCCATATATGGTCTGTGAAAACAACACACACGCAATGACACTCGTGGATCCATACGTGGTCTGTGAAAAGAACACACATGCAATGAACTCTGGTGGTCCCATATGGGGTACGTGAAAAGAACACACATGCAATGACACTGGTGGATCCATATATGGTTTATGAAAAGAACACACATGCAATGACACTAGTGTATCCAAATGTGGTTTGTGAAAATAACACACTTGCAATGACAATGGTGGTTCCATATCTGGTCCGTGAAAAGAACACACATGCAATGACACTGGTGGATCCATATGTGGTCTGTGAAAAGAACACACATGGAATGAACTCTAGTGGATCCATATAGGGTCTGTGAAAAGAACACACATGCATTGACTCTAGTTGTGGTTAATGAAAAGAACACACATGCAATGAGCTCTGGTGGATCCATATGTGCTCTGTGAAAAGAACACACATGCAATGACACTAGTGGATCCATGTGTGGTCTGCAAAAAGAACAAACATTTCAATGACACTGGTGGATCCATATATGGTCTGTGAAAAGAACACACATGCAATGACATTAGTGGATCCATATGAGGTCTGTGAAAAGAACACACATGCAATGACAATGGTGGTTCCATATGTGGTATGTGAAAAGAACACACATGCAACAAACTCTAGTGGATCCATATGGGGTCTGTGAAAAGAACACACATGTAGTGACAGTGGTGGATCCATATGTGGTCTGTGAAAAGAACACACATGAAATGACTCTAGCTGTGGTTAATGAAAAGAACACACATGCAATGAAAATGGTGGATCCATATGTGGTATGTGTAAAGAACACACATGCAATGACACTCGTGGTTCCAAATGTTGTGTGTAAAAATAACACACATGCAATGACACTGCTGGATCCATATGTGGTTTGTCAAAAGAACACACATGCAATGACACTAGTGGATCCATATGTGGTTTGTGAAAAGAACACACATGCAATGACACTGGTGGATCCATATGTGGTATGTGAAAAGAACAGACATGCAATGACATTGGTGGATCCATATGTGGTCTGTGAAAAGAACACACATGAAATGACACTGATGGATCCATATGTGGTTTGTGAAAAGAACACACGTGCAATGAAAATAGTGGATCCAAATGTGGTCTGTGAAAAGAACCCACATGCAATGACACTGGTGGATTCAAATGTGGTATGTGAAAAGAACACACATGCAATAACACTGGTGGATCCAAATGTGGTCTGTGAAAAGAACACACATGCAATAACACTGGTGGATCCATATGTGGTCTGTGAAAAGAACACACATGCAATGAACTCTGTGGATCCATCTGTGGCCTGTGAAAAGGACAAAGATTTCAATGACACTAGTGGATCCATATGTGGTCTGTGAAAAGAACACACATGCAATGACTGGTGGATCCATATGTGTTCTGTGAAAAGAACACACATGTAATGACACTGGTGGATCCATATGTGGCCTGTGAAAAGAACACACATGCAATGACACTAGTGGATCCATATGTGGTCTGTGAAAAGAACACACGTGCAATGAACTCTGGTGGATCCATATGGGGTCTATGAAAAGAACACACATGCAATGACTCTAGCTGTGGTTAATGAAAAGAACACACATGCAATGACACTGGAGGATCCATATGTGGTCTGTGTAAAGAACAAACATTTCAATGACACTAGTGGATCCATATATGGTCTGTGAAAACAACACACATGCAATGACACTCGTGGATCCATACGTGGTCTGTGAAAAGAACACACATGCAATGAACTCTGGTGGTCCCATATGGGGTACGTGAAAAGAACACACATGCAATGACACTGGTGGATCCATATATGGTTTCTGAAAAGAACACACATGCAATGACACTAGTGGATCCAAATGTGGTTTATGAAAAGAACACACTTGCAATGACAATGGTGGTTCCATATCTGGTCCGTGAAAAGAACACACATGCAATGACACTGGTGGATCCATATGTGGTCTGTGAAAAGAACACACATGGAATGAACTCTAGTGGATCCATATAGGGTCTGTGAAAAGAACACACATGCATTGACTCTAGTTGTGGTTAATAAAAAGAACACACATGCAATGAGCTCTGGTGGATCCATATGTGCTCTGTGAAAAGAACACACATGCACTGGTGGATCCATATATGGTCTGTGAAAAGAACACACATGCAATGACATTAGTGGATCCATATGTGGTATGTGAAAAGAACACACATGCATTGACAATGGTGGTTCCATATGTGGTATGTGAAAAGAACACACATGCAACAAACTCTGGTGGATCCATATGGGGTCTGTGAAAAGAACACACATGTAGTGACACTGGTGGATCCATATGTGGTCTATGAAAAGAACACACATGAAATGACTCTAGCTGTGGTTAATGAAAAGAACACACATGCAATGAAAATGGTGGATCCATATGTGGAATGTGTAAAGAACACACATGCAATGAACTCTAGTGGTTCCATATGTGATATGTGAAAAGAACACACATGCAATGACACTGGTGGATCCATATGTGGTCTGTGAAAAGAACACACATGAAATGACACTCGTGGTTCCAAATGTTGTGTGTAAAAATAACACGCATGCAATGACACTGGTGGATCCATATGTGGTTTGTGAAAAGAACACACATGCAATGACACTAGTGGATCCATATGTGGTTTGTGAAAATAACACACATGCAATGACACTGGTGGATCCATATGTGGTCTATGAAAAGAACAGACATGCAATGACATTGGTGGATCCATATGTGGTATGTGAAAAGAACACACATGAAATGACACTGATGGATCCATATGTGGTCTGTGAAAAGAACACACGTGCAATGAAAATAGTGGATCCAAATGTGGTCTGTGAAAAGAACCCACATGCATTGACACTGGTGGATTCAAATGTGGTCTGTGAAAAGAACACACATGCAATGAAAATAGTGGATACAAATGTGGTCTGTGAAAAGAACACACATGCAATAACACTGGTGGATACAAATGTGGTCTGTGAAAAGAACACACATGAAATAACACTGGTGGATCCATATGTGGTCTGTGAAAAGAACACACATGCAATGAACTCTGTGGATCCATCTGTGGCCTGTGAAAAGAACAAAGATTTCAATGACACTAGTGGATCCATATGTGGTCTGTGAAAAGAACACACATGCAATGACTGGTGGATCCATATGTGTTCTGTGAAAAGAACACACATGTAATGACAATGGTGGATCCATATGTGGCCTGTGAAAAGAACACACATGAAATGACACTAGTGGATCCATATGTGGTCTGTGAAAAGAACACACTTGCAATGAAAATAGTGGATCCAAATGTGGTCTGTGAAAAGAACACACAAGTAATAACACTGGTGGATCCATATGTGGTCTGTGAAAAGAACACACATGCAATGAACTCTGGTGGATCCATCTGTGGCCTGTGAAAAGAACAAAGATTTCAACGACACTAGTGGATCCATATGTGGTATGTGAAAAAACACACATGAAATGACACTGGTGGTTCCAACTGTGGTCTGTGAAAAGAACACACATGCAATGACACTGGTGGATCCATATGTGGCCTGTGAAAAGAACACACATGAAATGACACTGGTGGATCCATATGTGGTCTATGAAAAGAACACACATGGAATGAAAATAGTGGATCCAAACGTGGTATGTGAAAAGAACACACATGCAATAACACTGGTGGATCCATATGTGGTCTGTGAAAAGAACACACATGCAATGAACTCTGGTGGATCCATCTGTGGCCTGTGAAAAGAACAAAGATTTCAATGACACTAGTGGATCCATATGTGGTCTGTGAAAAGAACACACATGCAATGACTGGTGGATCCATATGTGGTTTGTGAAAAGAACACACATGTAATGACACTGGTGGATCCATATGTGGCCTGTGAAAAGAACACACATGAAATGACACTGGTGGATCCATATGTGGTCTGTGAAAAGAACACACATGCAATGAAAATAGTGGATCCAAATGTGGTGTGTGAAAAGAACACACATGTAGTAACACTGGTGGATCCATATGTGGTCTGTGAAAAGAACACACATGCAATGAACTCTGGTGGATCCATCTGTGGCCTGTGAAAAGAACAAAGATATCAATGACACTAGTGGATCCATATGTGGTATGTGAAAAGAACACACATGAAATGACACTGGTACTTCCAAATGTGGTCTGTGAAAAGAACACACATGCAATGACACTGGTGGATCAATATGTGGTCTGTGAAAAGAACACACATGTAATGACACTGGTGGATCCATATGTGGCCTGTGAAAAGAACACACATGAAATGACACTGGTGGATCCATATGTGGTCTATGAAAAGAACACACATGCAATGACACTAGTGGATCCATGTGTGGTCTGCAAAAAGAACAAACATTTCAATGACACTGGTGGATCCATATATGGTCTGTGAAAAGAACACACATGCAATGACATTGGTGGATCCATATGTGGTCTGTGAAAAGAACACACATGCAATGACAATGGTGTTTCCATATGTGGTATGTGAAAAGAACACACATGCAATGAACTCTGGTGGATCCATATGGGGTCTGTGAAAAGAACACACATGTAGTGACACTGGTGGATCCATATGTGGTCTGTGAAAAGAACACACATGAAATGACTCTAGCTGTGGTTAATGAAAAGAACACACATGCAATGAAAATGGTGGATCCATATGTGGTATGTGTAAAGAACACACATGCAATGAACTCTAGTGGTTCCATATGTGATATGTGAAAAGAACACACATGCAATGACACTGGTGGATCCATATGTGGTCTGTGAAAAGAACACACATGAAATGACACTCGTGGTTCCAAATGTTGTGTGTAAAAATAACACACATGCAATGACACTGGTGGATCCATATGTGGTTTGTGAAAAGAACACACATGCAATGACACTAGTGGATCCATATGTCGTTTGTGAAAATAACACACATGCAATGACACTGGTGGATCCATATGTGGTCTATGAAAAGAACAGACATGCAATGACATTGGTGGATCCATATGTGGTCTGTGAAAAGAACACACATGAAATGACACTGATGGATCCATATGTGGTCTGTGAAAAGAACACACGTGCAATGAAAATAGTGGATCCAAATGTGGTCTGTGAAAAGAACACACATGCAATGACACTGGTGGATTCAAATGTGGTCTGTGAAAAGAACACACATGTAATGAAAATAGTGGATACAAATGTGGTCTGTGAAAAGAACACATATGCAATAACACTGGTGGATACAAATGTGGTCTGTGAAAAGAACACACATGCAATAACACTGGTGGATCCATATGTGGTATGTGAAAAGAACACACATGCAATGAACTCTGTGGATCCATCTATGGCCTGTGAAAAGAACAAAGATTTCAATGACACTAGTGGATCCATATGTGGTCTGTGAAAAGAACACACATGCAATGACTGGTGGATCCATATGTGGTCGATGAAAAGAACACACATGTAATGACACTGGTGGATCCATATGTGGCCTGTGAAAAGAACACACATGAAATGACACTGGTGGATCCATATGTGGTCTGTGAAAAGAACACACATGCAATGAAAATAGTGGATCCAAATGTGGTCTGTGAAAAGAACACACATGTAATAACACTGGTGGATCCATATGTGGTCTGTGAAAAGAACACACATGCAATGAACTCTGGTGGATCCATCTGTGGCCTGTGAAAAGAACAAACATTTCAATGACACTAGTGGATCCATATGTGTTATGTGAAAACACACACATGAAATGACACTGGTGGTTCCAAATGTGGTCTGTGAAAAGAACACACATGCAATGACATTGGTGGATCCATATGTGGTGTGTCAAAAGAACACACATGTAATGACACCGGTGGATCCATGTGTGGTTTGTGAAAAGAACACACATGCAATGACACTGGTGGATCCATATGTGGTCTGTGAAAAGAACACACATCCAATGACACTTGTGGATCCAAATGTGTCTGTGAAAAGAACACACATGCAATAATACTGGTGGATCCATACGTGGTCTGTGAAAAGAACACACGTGCAATGAACTCTGGTGGATCCATATGTGGTCTGTGAAAAGAACACACATGCAATGAGTCTAGCTGTGGTTAATGAAAAGAACACACATGCAATGACACTGGAGGATCCATATGTGGTCTGTGTAAACAACAAACATTTCAATGACGCTGGTGGATCCATATATGGTCTGTGAAAAGAACACACATGCAATGACACTCGTGGATCCATATGTGGTCTGTGAAAAGAACACACATGCAATGAACTCTGGTGGTCCCATATGGGGTACGTGAAAAGAACACACATGAAATGACAGTGGTGGATCCATATATGGTTTGTGAAAAGAACACACATGCAATGACACTAGTGGATCCAAATGTGGTTTGTGAAAAGAACACACATGCAATGACAATGGTGGTTCCATATCTGGTCCGTGAAAAGAACATACATGCAATGACACTGGTGGATCCATATGTGGTCTCTGAAAAGAACACACATGGAATGAACTCTAGTGGATCCATATAGGGTCTGTGAAAAGAACACACATGCATTGACTCTAGTTGTGGTTAATGAAAAGAACACACATGCAATGAGCTCTGGTGGATCCATATGTGCTCTGTGAAAAGAACACACATGCAATGACACTAGTGGATCCATGTGTGGTCTGCAAAAAGAACAAACATTTCAATGACACTGGTGGATCCATATATGGTCTGTGAAAAGAACACACATGCAATGACATTCGTGGATCCATATGTGGTATGTGAAAAGAACACACATGCAATGACAATGGTGGTTCCATATGTGGTATGTGAAAAGAACACACATGCAACGAACTCTGGTGGATCCATATGGGGTCTGTGAAAAGAACACACATGTAGTGACACTGGTGGATCCATATTTTGTCTGTGAAAAGAACACACATGAAATGACTCTAGCTGTGGTTAATGAAAAGAACACACATGCAATGAAAATGGTGGATCCATATGTGGTATGTGTAAAGAACACACATGCAATGAACTCTAGTGGTTCCATATGTGATATGTGAAAAGAACACACATGCAATGACACTGGTGGATCCATATGTGGTCTGTGAAAAGAACACACATGAAATGACACTCGTGGTTCCAAATGTTGTGTGTAAAAATAACACACATGCAATGACACTGCTGGATCCAGATGTGGTTTGTGAAAAGAACACACATGCAATGACACTAGTGGATCCATATGTGGTTTGTGAAAATAACACACATGCAATGACACTGGTGGATCCATATGTGGTCTGTGAAAAGAACAGACATGCAATGACATTGGTGGATCCATATGTGGTCTGTGAAAAGAAGACACATGAAATGACACTGATGGATCCATATGTGGTTTGTGAAAAGAACACACGTGCAATGAAAATAGTGGATACAAATGTGGTATGTAAAAAGAACACACATGCAATGACAATGCTAGTTCCATATGTGGTCTATGAAAAGAACACACATGCAATGACAATGGTGGATCCATATGTGGTTTGTGAAAAGAACACACATGCAATGACACTGGTTGATCCATATGTGGTCGATGAAAAGAACCCACATGAAATGACACTTGTGGATCCATATGTGGTTTGTGAAAAGAACACACATGCAATGACACTGGTGGATCCATATGTGGTCTGTGAAAAGAACACACATCCAATGACACTAGTGGATCCAAATGTGTCTGTGAAAAGAACACACATGCAATAATACTGGTGGATCCATACGTGGTCTGTGAAAAGAACACACGGGCAATGAACTCTGGTGGATCCATATGGGGTCTATGAAAAGAACACACATGCAATGACTCTAGCTGTGGTTAATGAAAAGAACACACATGCAATGACACTGGAGGATCCATATGTGGTCTGTGTAAAGAACACACATTTCAATGACACTAGTGGATCCATATATGGTCTGTGAAAATAACACACACGCAATGACACTCGTGGATCCATACGTGGTCTGTGAAAAGAACACACATGCAATGAACTCTGGTGGTCCCATATGGGGTACGTGAAAAGAACACACATGCAATGACACTGGTGGATCCATATATGGTTTCTGAAAAGAACACACATGCAATGACACTAGTGGATCCAAATGTGGTTTGTGAAAAGAACACACTTGCAATGACAATGGTGGTTCCATATCTGGTCCGTGAAAAGAACACACATGCAATGACACTGGTGGATCCATATGTGGTCTGTGAAAAGAACACACATGGAATGAACTCTAGTGGATCCATATAGGGTCTGTGAAAAGAACACACATGCATTGACTCTAGTTGTGGTTAATGAAAAGAACACACATGCAATGAGCTCTGGTGGATCCATATGTGCTCTGTGAAAAGAACACACATGCAATGACACTAGTGGATCCATGTGTGGTCTGCAAAAAGAACAAACATTTCAATGACACTGGTGGATCCATATATGGTCTGTGAAAAGAACACACATGCAATGAAATTAGTGGATCCATATGTGGTCTGTGAAAAGAACACACATGCAATGACAATGGTGGTTCCATATGTGGTATGTGAAAAGAACACACATGCAACAAACTCTAGTGGATCCATATGGGGTCTGTGAAAAGAACACACATGTAGTGACACTGGTGGATCCATATGTGGTCTGTGAAAAGAACACACATGAAATGACTCTAGCTGTGGTTAATGAAAAGAACACACATGCAATGAAAATGGTGGATCCATATGTGGTATGTGTAAAGAACACACATGCAATGAACTCTAGTGGTTCCATATGTGATATGTGAAAAGAACACACATGCAAAGACACTGGTGGATCCATATGTGGTCTGTGAAAAGAACACACATGAAATGACACTCGTGGTTCCAAATGTTGTGTGTAAAAATAACACACATGCAATGACACTGGTGGATCCATATGTGGTTTGTGAAAAGAACACACATGCAATGACACTGGTGGATCCATATGTGGTATGTGAAAAGAACAGACATGCAATGACATTGGTGGATCCATATGTGGTCTGTGAAAAGAACACACATGAAATGACACTAATGGATCCATATGTCGTTTGTGAAAAGAACACACGTGCAATGAAAATAGTGGATCCAAATGTGGTCTGTGAAAAGAACCCACATGCAATGACACTGGTGGATTCAAATGTGGTCTGTGAAAAGAACACACATGCAATGAAAATAGTGGATACAAATGTGGTCTGTGAAAAGAACACACATGCAATAACACTGGTGGATACAAATGTGGTCTGTGAAAAGAACACACATGCAATAACACTAGTGGATCCATATGTGGTCTGTGAAAAGAACACACATGCAATGAACTCTGTGGATCCATCTGTGGACTGTGAAAAGAACAAAGATTTCAATGACACTAGTGGATCCATATGTGGTCTGTGAAAAGAACACACATGCAATGACTGGTGGATCCATATGTGTTCTGTGAAAAGAACACACATGTAATGACACTGGTGGATCCATATGTGGCCTGTGAAAAGAACACACATGCAATGACACTAGTGGATCCATATGTGGTCTGTGAAAAGAACACACGTGCAATGAACTCTGGTGGATCCATATGGGGTCTATGAAAAGAACACACATGCAATGACTCTAGCTGTGGTTAATGAAAAGAACACACATGCAATGACATTGGAGGATCCATATGTGGTCTGTGTAAAGAACAAACATTTCAATGACACTAGTGGATCCATATATGGTCTATGAAAACAACACACATGGAATGACACTCGTGGATCCATACGTGGTCTGTGAAAAGAACACACATGCAATGAACTCTGGTGGTCCCATATGGGGTACGTGAAAAGAACACACATGCAATGACACTGGTGGATCCATATATGGTTTCTGAAAAGAACACACATGCAATGACACTAGTGGATCCAAATGTGGTTTGTGAAAAGAACACACTTGCAATGACAATGGTGGTTCCATATCTGGTCCGTGAAAAGAACACACACGCAATGACACTGGTGGATCCATATGTGGTCTGTGAAAAGAACACACATGGAATGAACTCTAGTGGATCCATATAGGGTCTGTGAAAAGAACACACATGCATTGATTCTAGTTGTGGTTAATGAAAAGAACACACATGCAATGAGCTCTGGTGGATCCATATGTGCTCTGTGAAAAGAACACACATGCAATGACACTAGTGGATCCATGTGTGGTCTGCAAAAAGAACAAACATTTCAATGACACTGGTGGATCCATATATGGTCTGTGAAAAGAACACACATGCAATGACATTAGTGGATCCATATGTGGTCTGTGAAAAGAACAAACATGCAATGACAATGGTGGTTCCATATGTGGTATGTGAAAAGAACACACATGCAACAAACTCTAGTGGATCCATATGGGGTCTGTGAAAAGAACACACATGTAGTGACACTGGTGGATCCATATGTGGTCTGTGAAAAGAACACACATGAAATGACTCTAGCTGTGGTTAATGAAAAGAACACACATGCAATGAAAATGGTGGATCCATATGTGGTATGTGTAAAGAACACACATGCAATGAACTCTAGTGGTTACATATGTGATATGTGAAAAGAACACACATGCAATGACACTGGTGGATCCATATGTGGTCTGTGGAAAGAACACACATGAAATGACACTCGTGGTTCCAAATGTTGTGTGTAAAATAACACACATGCAATGACACTGGTGGATCCATATGTGGTTTGTGAAAAGAACACACATGCAATGACACTGGTGGATCCATATGTGGTATGTGAAAAGAACAGACATGCAATGACATTGGTGGATCCATATGTGGTCTGTGAAAAGAACACACATGAAATGACAAGATGGATCCATATGTCGTTTGTGAAAAGAACACACGTGCAATGAAAATAGTGGATCCAAATGTGGTCTGTGAAAAGAACCCACATGCAATGACACTGGTGGATTCAAATGTGGTCTGTGAAAAGAACACACATGCAATGAAAATAGTGGATACAAATGTGGTCTGTGAAAAGAACACACATGCAATAACACTGGTGGATACAAATGTGGTCTGTGAAAAGAACACACATGCAATAACACTGGTGGATCCATATGTGGTCTGTGAAAAGAACACACATGCAATGAACTCTGTGGATCCATCTGTGGCCTGTGAAAAGAACAAAGATTTCAATGACACTAGTGGATCCATATGTGGTCTGTGAAAAGAACACACATGCAATGACTGGTGGATCCATATGTGTTCTGTGAAAAGAACACACATGTAATGACACTGGTGGATCCATATGTGGCCTGTGAAAAGAACACACATGCAATGACACTAGTGGATCCATATGTGGTCTGTGAAAAGAACACACGTGCAATGAACTCTGGTGGATCCATATGGGGTCTATGAAAAGAACACACATGCAATGACTCTAGCTGTGGTTAATGAAAAGAACACACATGCAATGACACTGGAGGATCCATATGTGGTCTGTGTAAAGAACAAACATTTCAATGACACTAGTGGATCCATATATGGTCTGTGAAAACAACACACATGCAATGACACTCGTGGATCCATACGTGGTCTGTGAAAAGAACACACATGCAATGAACTCTGGTGGTCCCATATGGGGTACGTGAAAAGAACACACATGCAATGACACTGGTGGATCCATATATGGTTTCTGAAAAGAACACACATGCAATGACACTAGTGGATCCAAATGTGGTTTGTGAAAAGAACACACTTGCAATGACAATGGTGGTTCCATATCTGGTCCGTGAAAAGAACACACATGCAATGACACTGGTGGATCCATATGTGGTCTATGAAAAGAACACACATGGAATGAACTCTAATGGATCCATATAGGGTCTGTGAAAAGAACACACATGCATTGACTCTAGTTGTGGTTAATGAAAAGAACACACATGCAATGAGCTCTGGTGGATCCACATGTGCTCTGTGAAAAGAACACACATGCAATGACACTAGTGGATCCATGTGTGGTCTGCAAAAAGAACAAACATTTCAATGACACTGGTGGATCCATATATGGTCTGTGAAAAGAACACACATGCAATGACATTAGTGGATCCATATGTGGTCTGTGAAAAGAACACACATGCAATGACAATGGTGGTTCCATATGTGGTATGTGAAAAGAACACACATGCAACGAACTCTGGTGGATCCATATGGGGTCTGTGAAAAGAACACACATGTAGTGACACTGGTGGATCCATATGTGGTCTGTGAAAAGAACACACATGAAATGACTCTAGCTGTGGTTAATGAAAAGAACACACATGCAATGAAAATGGTGGATCCATATGTGGTATGTGTAAAGAACACACATGCAATGAACTCTAGTGGTTCCATATGTGATATGTGAAAAGAACACACATGCAATGACACTGGTGGATCCATATGTGGTCTGTGAAAAGAACACACATGAAATGACACTCGTGGTTCCAAATGTTGTGTGTAAAAATAACACGCATGCAATGACACTGGTGGATCCATATGTGGTTTGTGAAAAGAACACACATGCAATGACACTAGTGGATCCATATGTGGTTTGTGAAAATAACACACATGCAATGACACTGGTGGATCCATATGTGGTCTGTGAAATGAACAGACATGCAATGACATTGGTGGATCCATATGTGGTATGTGAAAATAACACACATGAAATGACACTGATGGATCCATATGTGGTCTGTGAAAAGAACACACGTGCAATGAAAATAGTGGATCCAAATGTGGTCTGTGAAAAGAACCCACATGCAATGACACTGGTGGATTCAAATGTGGTCTGTGAAAAGAACACACATGCAATGAAAATAGTGGATACAAATGTGGTCTGTGAAAAGAACACACATGCAATAACACTGGTGGATACAAATGTGGTCTGTGAAAAGAACACACATGCAATAACACTGGTGGATCCATATGTGGTCTGTGAAAAGAACACACATGCAATGAACTCTGTGGATCCATCTGTGGCCTGTGAAAAGAACAAAGATTTCAATGACACTAGTGGATCCATATGTGGTCTGTGAAAAGAACACACATGCAATGACTGGTGGATCCATATGTGTTCTGTGAAAAGAACACACATGTAATGACACTGGTGGATCCATATGTGGCCTGTGAAAAGAACACACATGCAATGACACTAGTGGATCCATATGTGGTCTGTGAAAAGAACACACGTGCAATGAACTCTGGTGGATCCATATGGGGTCTATGAAAAGAACACACATGCAATGACTCTAGCTGTGGTTAATGAAAAGAACACACATGCAATGACACTGGAGGATCCATATGTGGTCTGTGTAAAGAACAAACATTTCAATGACACTAGTGGATCCATATATGGTCTGTGAAAACAACACACATGCAATGACACTCGTGGATCCATACGTGGTCTGTGAAAAGAACACACATGCAATGAACTCTGGTGGTCCCATATGGGGTACGTGAAAAGAACACACATGCAATGACACTGGTGGATCCATATATGGTTTCTGAAAAGAACACACATGCAATGACACTAGTGGATCCAAATGTGGTTTGTGAAAAGAACACACTTGCAATGACAATGGTGGTTCCATATCTGGTCCGTGAAAAGAACACACATGCAATGACACTGGTGGATCCATATGTGGTCTGTGAAAAGAACACACATGGAATGAACTCTAATGGATCCATATAGGGTCTGTGAAAAGAACACACATGCATTGAATCTAGTTGTGGTTAATGAAAAGAACACACATGCAATGAGCTCTGGTGGATCCATATGTGCTCTATGAAAAGAACACACATGCAATGACACTAGTGGATCCATGTGTGGTCTGCAAAAAGAACAAACATTTCAATGACACTGGTGGATCCATATATGGTCTGTGAAAAGAACACACATGCAATTACATTAGTGGATCCATATGTGGTCTGTGAAAAGAACACACATGCAATGACAATGGTGGTTCCATATGTGGTATGTGAAAAGAACACACATGCAACGAACTCTGGTGGATCCATATGGGGTCTGTGAAAAGAACACACATGTAGTGACACTGGTGGATCCATATGTGGTCTGTGAAAAGAACACACATGAACTGACTCTAGCTGTGGTTAATGAAAAGAACACACATGCAATGAAAATGGTGGATCCATATGTGGTATGTGTAAAGAACACACATGCAATGAACTCTAGTGGTTCCATATGTGATATGTGAAAAGAACACACATGCAATGACACTGGTGGATCCATATGTGGTCTGTGAAAAGAACACACATGAAATGACACTCGTGGTTCCAAATGTTGTGTGTAAAAATAACACGCATGCAATGACACTGGTGGATCCATATGTGGTTTGTGAAAAGAACACACATGCAATGACACTAGTGGATCCATATGTGGTTTGTGAAAATAACACACATGCAATGACACTGGTGGATCCATATGTGGTCTGTGAAAAGAACAGACATGCAATGACATTGGTGGATCCATATGTGGTATGTGAAAAGAACACACATGAAATGACACTGATGGATCCATATGTGGTCTGTGAAAAGAACACACGTGCAATGAAAATAGTGGATCCAAATGTGGTCTGTGAAAAGAACCCACATGCAATGACACTGGTGGATTCAAATGTGGTCTGTGGAAAGAACACACATGCAATGAAAATAGTGGATACAAATGTGGTCTGTGAAAAGAACACACATGCAATAACACTGGTGGATACAAATGTGGTCTGTGAAAAGAACACACATGCAATAACACTGGTGGATCCATATGTGGTCTGTGAAAAGAACACACATGCAATGAACTCTGTGGATCCATCTGTGGCCTGTGAAAAGAACAAAGATTTCAATGACACTAGTGGATCCATATGTGGTCTGTGAAAAGAACACACATGCAATGACTGGTGGATCCATATGTGTTCTGTGAAAAGAACACACATGTAATGACACTGGTGGATCCATATGTGACCTATGAAAAGAACACACATGAAATGACACTGGTGGATCCATATGTGGTCTGTGAAAAGAACACACTTGCAATGAAAATAGTGGATCCAAATGTGGTCTGTGAAAAGAACACACATGTAATAACACTGGTGGATCCATATGTGGTCTGTGAAAAGAACACACATGCAATGAACTCTGGTGGATCCATCTGTGGCCTGTGAAAAGAACAAAGATTTCAATGACACTAGTGGATCCATATGTGGTATGTGAAAAAACACACATGAAATGACACTGGTGGTTCCAACTGTGGTCTGTGAAAAGAACACACATGCAATGACACTGGTGGATCCATATGTGGCCTGTGAAAAGAACACACATGAAATGACACTGGTGGATCCATATGTGGTCTATGAAAAGAACACACATGGAATGAAAATAGTGGATCCAAACGTGGTATGTGAAAAGAACACACATGCAATAACACTGGTGGATCCATATGTGGTCTGTGAAAATAACACACATGCAATGAACTCTGGTGGATCCATATGGGGTCTGTGAAAAGAACACACATGCAATGAGATTGGTGGATCAATATGTGGTCTGTGAAAAGAACACACATGCAATGACAATGCTAGTTCCATATGTGGTCTATGAAAAGAACACACATGCAATGAACTCTAGTGGATCCATATAGGGTCTGTGAAAAGAACACACATGCATTGACTCTAGCTATGGTTAATGAAAAGAACACACATGCAATGAGCTCTGGTGGATCCATATGTGCTCTGTGAAAAGAACACACATGCAATGACACTAGTGGATCCATATGTAGTCTGCAAAAATAACAAACATTTCAATGACACTGGTGCATCCATATATGGTCTGTGAAAAGAACACACATGCAATGACATTGGTGGATCCATATGTGGTCCGTGAAAAGAACACACATGCAATGACAATGGTGGTTCCATATGTGGTATGTGAAAAGAACACACATGCAATGAACTCTGGTGGATCCATATGGGGTCTGTGGAAAGAACACACATGTAGTGACACTGGTGGATCCATATGTGGTCTGTGAAAAGAACACACATGAAATGACTCTAGCTGTGGTTAATGAAAGGAACACACATGCAATGAAAATGGTGGATCCATATGTGGTATGTGTAAAGAACACACATGCAATGAACTCTAGTGGTTCCATATGTGATATGTGAAAAGAACACACATGCAATGACACTGGTGGATCCATATGTGGTCTGTGAAAAGAACACACATGAAATGACACTGGTGGTTCCAAATGTTGTGTGTAAAAATAACACACATGCAATGACACTGGGGGATCCATATGTGGTTTGTGAAAAGAACACACATGCAATGACACTAGTGGATCCATATGTGGTTTGTGAAAATAACACACATGCAATGACACTGGTGGATCCATATGTGGTCTGTGAAAAGAACAGACATGCAATGATATTGGTGGATCCATATGTGGTCTGTGAAAAGAACACACATGAAATGACACTGATGGATCCATATGTGGTCTGTGAAAAGAACACTCGTGCAATTTAAATAGTGGATCCAAATGTGGTCTGTGAAAAGAACACACATGCAATGACACTGGTGGATTCAAATGTGGTCTGCGAAAAGAACACACATGCAATGAAAATAGTGTATACAAATTGTGTCTGTGAAAAGAACACACATGCAATAACACTGATGCATATAAATGTGGTCAGTGAAAAGAACACACATGCAATAACACTGGTGGATCCATATGTGGTCTGTGAAAAGAACACACATGCAATGAACTCTGGTGGATCCATCTGTGGCCTGTGAAAAGAACAAAGAATTCAATGACACTAGTGGATCCATATGTGGTCTGTGAAAAGAACACACATGCAATGACTGGTGAATCCATATGTGGTCTGTGAAAAGAACACACATGTAATGACACTGGTGGATCCATATGTGGCCTGTGAAAAGAACACACATGAAATGACACTGGTGGATCCATATGTGGTCTGTGAAAAGAACACACATGCAATGACAATGGTGGTTCCATATGTGGTATGTGAAAAGAACACACATGCAACGAACTCTGGTGGATCCATATGGGGTCTGTGAAAAGAACACACATGTAGTGACACTGGTGGATCCATATGTGGTCTGTGAAAAGAACACACATGAACTGACTCTAGCTGTGGTTAATGAAAAGAACACACATGCAATGAAAATGGTGGATCCATATGTGGTATGTGTAAAGAACACACATGCAATGAACTCTAGTGGTTCCATATGTGATATGTGAAAAGAACACACATGCAATGACACTGGTGGATCCATATGTGGTCTGTGAAAAGAACACACATGAAATGACACTCGTGGTTCCAAATGTTGTGTGTAAAAATAACACGCATGCAATGACACTGGTGGATCCATATGTGGTTTGTGAAAAGAACACACATGCAATGACACTAGTGGATCCATATGTGGTTTGTGAAAATAACACACATGCAATGACACTGGTGGATCCATATGTGGTCTGTGAAAAGAACAGACATGCAATGACATTGGTGGATCCATATGTGGTATGTGAAAAGAACACACATGAAATGACACTGATGGATCCATATGTGGTCTGTGAAAAGAACACACGTGCAATGAAAATAGTGGATCCAAATGTGGTCTGTGAAAAGAACCCACATGCAATGACACTGGTGGATTCAAATGTGGTCTGTGGAAAGAACACACATGCAATGAAAATAGTGGATACAAATGTGGTCTGTGAAAAGAACACACATGCAATAACACTGGTGGATACAAATGTGGTCTGTGAAAAGAACACACATGCAATAACACTGGTGGATCCATATGTGGTCTGTGAAAAGAACACACATGCAATGAACTCTGTGGATCCATCTGTGGCCTGTGAAAAGAACAAAGATTTCAATGACACTAGTGGATCCATATGTGGTCTGTGAAAAGAACACACATGCAATGACTGGTGGATCCATATGTGTTCTGTGAAAAGAACACACATGTAATGACACTGGTGGATCCATATGTGACCTATGAAAAGAACACACATGAAATGACACTGGTGGATCCATATGTGGTCTGTGAAAAGAACACACTTGCAATGAAAATAGTGGATCCAAATGTGGTCTGTGAAAAGAACACACATGTAATAACACTGGTGGATCCATATGTGGTCTGTGAAAAGAACACACATGCAATGAACTCTGGTGGATCCATCTGTGGCCTGTGAAAAGAACAAAGATTTCAATGACACTAGTGGATCCATATGTGGTATGTGAAAAAACACACATGAAATGACACTGGTGGTTCCAACTGTGGTCTGTGAAAAGAACACACATGCAATGACACTGGTGGATCCATATGTGGCCTGTGAAAAGAACACACATGAAATGACACTGGTGGATCCATATGTGGTCTATGAAAAGAACACACATGGAATGAAAATAGTGGATCCAAACGTGGTATGTGAAAAGAACACACATGCAATAACACTGGTGGATCCATATGTGGTCTGTGAAAATAACACACATGCAATGAACTCTGGTGGATCCATATGGGGTCTGTGAAAAGAACACACATGCAATGAGATTGGTGGATCAATATGTGGTCTGTGAAAAGAACACACATGCAATGACAATGCTAGTTCCATATGTGGTCTATGAAAAGAACACACATGCAATGAACTCTAGTGGATCCATATAGGGTCTGTGAAAAGAACACACATGCATTGACTCTAGCTATGGTTAATGAAAAGAACACACATGCAATGAGCTCTGGTGGATCCATATGTGCTCTGTGAAAAGAACACACATGCAATGACACTAGTGGATCCATATGTAGTCTGCAAAAATAACAAACATTTCAATGACACTGGTGCATCCATATATGGTCTGTGAAAAGAACACACATGCAATGACATTGGTGGATCCATATGTGGTCCGTGAAAAGAACACACATGCAATGACAATGGTGGTTCCATATGTGGTATGTGAAAAGAACACACATGCAATGAACTCTGGTGGATCCATATGGGGTCTGTGGAAAGAACACACATGTAGTGACACTGGTGGATCCATATGTGGTCTGTGAAAAGAACACACATGAAATGACTCTAGCTGTGGTTAATGAAAGGAACACACATGCAATGAAAATGGTGGATCCATATGTGGTATGTGTAAAGAACACACATGCAATGAACTCTAGTGGTTCCATATGTGATATGTGAAAAGAACACACATGCAATGACACTGGTGGATCCATATGTGGTCTGTGAAAAGAACACACATGAAATGACACTGGTGGTTCCAAATGTTGTGTGTAAAAATAACACACATGCAATGACACTGGGGGATCCATATGTGGTTTGTGAAAAGAACACACATGCAATGACACTAGTGGATCCATATGTGGTTTGTGAAAATAACACACATGCAATGACACTGGTGGATCCATATGTGGTCTGTGAAAAGAACAGACATGCAATGATATTGGTGGATCCATATGTGGTCTGTGAAAAGAACACACATGAAATGACACTGATGGATCCATATGTGGTCTGTGAAAAGAACACTCGTGCAATTTAAATAGTGGATCCAAATGTGGTCTGTGAAAAGAACACACATGCAATGACACTGGTGGATTCAAATGTGGTCTGCGAAAAGAACACACATGCAATGAAAATAGTGTATACAAATTGTGTCTGTGAAAAGAACACACATGCAATAACACTGATGCATATAAATGTGGTCAGTGAAAAGAACACACATGCAATAACACTGGTGGATCCATATGTGGTCTGTGAAAAGAACACACATGCAATGAACTCTGGTGGATCCATCTGTGGCCTGTGAAAAGAACAAAGAATTCAATGACACTAGTGGATCCATATGTGGTCTGTGAAAAGAACACACATGCAATGACTGGTGAATCCATATGTGGTCTGTGAAAAGAACACACATGTAATGACACTGGTGGATCCATATGTGGCCTGTGAAAAGAACACACATGAAATGACACTGGTGGATCCATATGTGGTCTGTGAAAAGAACACACATGCAATGAAAATAGTGGATCCAAATGTGGTCTGTGAAAAGAACACACATGTAGTAACAATGGTGGATCCATATGTGGTCTGTGAAAAGAACACACATGCAATGAACTCTGGTGGATCCATCTGTGGTCTGTGAAAAGAACACACATGCAATGACACTGGTGGATTCAAATGTGGTCTGTGAAAAGAACACACATGCAATGAAAATAGTGTATACAAATTGTGTCTGTGAAAAGAACACACATGCAATAACACTGATGCATATAAATGTGGTCTGTGAAAAGAACACACATGCAATAACACTGGTGGATCCATATGTGGTCTATGAAAAGAACACACATGCAATGAACTCTGGTGGATCCATCTGTGGCCTGTGAAAAGAACAGAGATTTCAATGACACTAGTGGATCCATATGTCGTCTGTGAAAAGAACACACATGCAATGACTGGTGGATCTATATGTGGTCTGTGAAAAGAACACACATGTAATGACACTGGTGGATCCATATGTGGCCTGTGAAAGAACACACATGAAATGACACTGGTGGATCCATATGTGGTCTGTGAAAAGAACACACATGCAATGAACTCTGGTGGATCCATCTGTGGCCTGTGAAAAGAACAAAGATTTCAATGACACTAGTGGATCCATATGTGGTATGTGAAAAAACACACATGAAATGACACTGGTGGTTCCAAATGTGGTCTGTGAAAAGAACACACATGCAATGACACTGGTGGATCCATATGTGGTCTGTGAAAAGAACACACATGTAATGACACTGGTGGATCCATATGTGGTTTGTGAAAAGAACACACATGCAATGACACTGGTGGATCCATATGTGGTCTGTAAAAAGAACACACATCCAATGACACTTGTGGATCCAAATGTGTCTGTGAAAAGAACACACATGCAATAATACTGGTGGATCCATACGTGGTCTATGAAAAGAACACACGTGCAATGAACTCTGGTGGATCCATATGGGGTCTGTGAAAAGAACACACATGCAATGACTCTAGCTGTGGTTAATGGAAACAACACACATGCAATGACACTGGAGGATCCATATGTGGTCTGTGTAAACAACAAACATTTCAAAGACGCTGGTGGATCCATATATGGTCTGTGAAAAGAACAGACATGCAATGACACTCGTGGATCCATATGTGGTCTGTGAAAAGAACACACATGCAATGAACTTTGGTTGTCCCATATGGGGTACGTGAAAAGAACACACATGCAATGACAGTGGTGGATCCATATATGGTTTGTGAAAAGAACACACATGCAATGACACTAGTGGATCCAAATGTGGTTTGTGAAAAGAACACACATGCAATGACAATGGTGGTTCCATATCTGGTCTGTGAAAAGAACACACATGCAATGACACTGGTGGATCTATATGTGGTCTATGAAAAGAACACACATGAAATGAACTCTAGTGGATCCATATAGGGTCTGTGAAAAGAACACACATGCATTGACTCTAGCTGTGGTTAATGAAAAGAACACACATGCAATGAGCTCTGGTGGATCCATATGTGCTCTGTGAAAAGAACACACATGCAATGACACTAGTGGATCCATATGTGGTCTGCAAAAAGAACAAACATTTCAATGACACTGGTGGATCCATATATGGTCTGTGAAAAGAACACACATGCAATGACATTGGTGGATCCATATGTGGTCCGTGAAAAGAACACACATGCAATGACAATGGTGGTTCCATATGTGGTATGTGAAAAGAACACACATGCAATGAACTCTGGTGGATCCAAATGGGGTCTGTGGAAAGAACACACATGTAGTGACACTGGTGGATCCATATGTGGTCTGTGAAAAGAACACACATGAAATGACTCTAGCTGTGGTTAATGAAAAGAACACACATGCAATGAAAATGGTGGATCCATATGTGGTATATGTAAAGAACACACATGCAATGAACTCTAGTGGTTCCATATGTGATATGTGAAAAGAACACACATGCAATGACACTGGTGGATCCATATGTGGTCTGTGAAAAGAACAGACATGCAATGACATTGGTGGATCCATATGTGGTCTATGAAAAGAACACACTTGAAATGACACTGATGGATCCATATGTGGTCTGTGAAAAGAACACACGTGCAATGAAAATAGTGGATCCAAATGTGGTCTGTGAAAAGAAGACACATGCAATGACACTGGTGGATTCAAATGTGGACTGTGAAAAGAACACACATGTAATGAAAATAGTGGATACAAATGTAGTCTGTGAAAAGAACACACATGCAATAACACTGGTGGATACAAATGTGGTCTGTGAAAAGAACACACATGCAATAACACTGGTGGATCCATATGTGGTCTGTAAAAAGAACACACATGCAATGAACTCTGTGGATCCATCTGTGGCCTGTGAAAAGAACAAAGATTTCAATGACACTAGTGGACCCATATGTGGTCTGTGAAAAGAACACAGATGCAATGACTGGTGGATCCATATGTGGTCGATGAAAAGAACACACATGTAATGACACTGGTGGATCCATATGTGGCCTGTGAAAAGAACACACATGAAATGATGAAAAGAACACACATGAAATGACACTGGTGGATCCATATGTGGTCTGTGAAAAGAACACACATGCAATGAAAATAGTGGATCCAAATGTGGTCTGTGAAAAGAACACACATGTAATAACACTGGTGGATCCATATGTGGTCTGTGAAAAGAACACACATGCAATGAACTCTGGTGGATCCATCTGTGGCCTGTGAAAAGAACAAAGATTTCAATGACACTAGTGGATCCATATGTGGTATGTGAAAAAACACACATGAAATGACACTGGTGGTTCCAAATGTAGTCTGTGAAAAGAACACACATGCAATGACACTAGTGGATCCATATGTGGTCAGTGAAAAGAACACACATGGAATGACACTGGTGGATCCATATGTGGTTTGTGAAAAGAACACACATGCAATGACACTGGTGGATCCATATGTGGTTTGTGAAAAGAACACACATGCAATGACACTGGTGGATCCATATGTGGTCTGTGAAAAGAACACACATCCAATGACACTTGTGGATCCAAATGTGTCTGTGAAAAGAACACACATGCAATAATACTGGTGGATCCATACGTGGTCTATGAAAAGAACACACGTGCAATGAACTCTGGTGGATCCATATGGGGTCTGTGAAAAGAACACACATGCAATGACTCTAGCTGTGGTTAATGAAAAGAACACACATGCAATGACACTGGAGGATCCATATGTGGTCTGTGTAAACAAAAAACATTTCAATGACGCTGGTGGATCCATATATGGTCTGTGAAAAGAACACACATGCAATGACACTCGTGGATCCATATGTGGTCTGTGAAAAGAACACACATGCAATGAACTCTGGTGGTCCCATATGGGGTACGTGAAAAGAACACACATGCAATGACAGTGGTGGATCCATATATGGTTTGTGAAAAGAAAACACATGCAATGACACTAGTGGATCCAAATATGGTTTGTGAAAAGAACACACATGCAATGACAATGGTGGTTCCATATCTGGTCTGTGAAAAGAACACACATGCAATGACACTGGTGGATCCATATGTGGTATATGAAAAGAAAACACATGCAATGAACTCTAGTGGATCCATATAGGGTCTGTGAAAAGAACACACATGCATTGACTCTAGTTGTGGTTAATGAAAAGAACACACATGCAATGAGCTCTGGTGGATCCATATGTGCTCTGTGAAAAGAACACACATGCAATGACACTAGTGGATCCATATGTGGTCTGCAAAAAGAACAAACATTTCAATGACACTGGTGGATCCATATATGGTCTGTGAAAAGAACACACATGCAATGACATTGGTGGATCCATATGTGGTCCGTGAAAAGAACACACATGCAATGACAATGGTGGTTCCATATGTGGTATGTGAAAAGAACACACATGCAATGAACTCTGGTGGATCCATATGGGGTCTGTGGAAAGAACACACATGTAGTGACACTGGTGGATCCATATGTGGTCTGTGAAAAGAACACACATGAAATGACTCTAGCTGTGGTTAATGAAAAGAACACACATGCAATGAAAATGGTGGATCCATATGTGGTATGTGTAAAGAACACACATGCAATGAACTCTAGTGGTTCCATATGTGATATGTGAAAAGAACACACATGCAATGACACTGGTGGATCCATATGTGGTCTGTGAAAAGAACACACATGAAATGACACTGGTGGTTCCAAATGTTGTGAGTAAAAATAACACACATGCAATGACACTGGTGGATCCATATGTGGTTTGTGAAAAGAACACACATGCAATGACACTAGTGGATCCATATGTGGTTTGTGAAAATAAAACACATGCAATGACACTGGTGGATCCATATGTGGTATGTGAAAAGAACAGACATGCAATGACATTGGTGGATCCATATGTGGTCTGTGAAAAGAACACACATGAAATCACACTGATGGATCCATATGTGGTCTGTGAAAAGAACACACGTGCAATTTAAATAGTGGATCCAAATGTGGTCTGTGAAAAGAACACACATGCAATGACACTGGTGGATTCAAATGTGGTCTGTGAAAATAACACACATGCAATGAAAATAGTGTATACAAATTGTGTCTGTGAAAAGAACACACATGCAATAACACTGATGCATATAAATGTGGTCTGTGAAAAGAACACACATGCAATAACACTGGTGGATCCATATGTGGTCTGTGAAAAGAACACACATGCAATGAACTCTGGTGGATCCATCTGTGGCCTGTGAAAAGAACGAAGATTTCAATGACACTAGTGGATCCATATGTGGTCTGTGAAAAGAACACACATGCAATGACTGGTGGATCCATATGTGGTCTGTGAAAAGAACACACATGTAATGACACTGGTGGATCCATATGTGGCCTGTGAAAAGAACACACATGAAATGACACTGGTGGATCCATATGTAGTCTGTGAAAAGAACACACATGCAATGAAAATAGTGGATCCAAATGTGGTCTGTGAAAAGAACACACATGTAGTAACACTGGTGGATCCATATGTGGTCTGTGAAAAGAACACACATGCAATGAACTCTGGTGGATCCATCTGTGGTCTGTGAAAAGAACACACATGCAATGACACTGGTGGATTCAAATGTGGTCTGTGAAAAGAACACACATGCAATGAACTCTGGTGGATCCATATGTGGTCGATGAAAAGAACACACATGTAATGACACTGGTGGATCCATATGTGGCCTGTGAAAAGAACACACATGAAATGATGAAAAGAACACACATGAAATGACACTGGTGGATCCATATGTGGTCTGTGAAAAGAACACACATGCAATGAAAATAGTGGATCCAAATGTGGTCTGTGAAAAGAACACACATGTAATAACACTGGTGGATCCATATGTGGTCTGTGAAAAGAACACACATGCAATGAACTCTGGTGGATCCATCTGTGGCCTGTGAAAAGAACAAAGATTTCAATGACACTAGTGGATCCATATGTGGTATGTGAAAAAACACACATGAAATGACACTGGTGGTTCCAAATATAGTCTGTGAAAAGAACACACATGCAATGACACTAGTGGATCCATATGTGGTCTGTGAAAAGAACACACATGGAATGACACTGGTGGATCCATATGTGGTTTGTGAAAAGAACACACATGCAATGACACTGGTGGATCCATATGTGGTCTGTGAAAAGAACACACATCCAATGACACTTGTGGATCCTAATGTGTCTGTGAAAAGAACACACATGCAATAATACTGGTGGATCCATACGTGGTCTATGAAAAGAACACACGTGCAATGAACTCTGGTGGATCCATATGGGGTCTGTGAAAAGAACACACATGCAATGACTCTAGCTGTGGTTAATGAAAAGAACACACATGCAATGACACTGGAGGATCCATATGTGGTCTGTGTAAAAAAAAAACATTTCAATGACGCTGGTGGATCCATATATGGTCTGTGAAAAGAACACACATGCAATGACACTCGTGGATCCATATGTGGTCTGTGAAAAGAACACACATGCAATGAACTCTGGTGGTCCCATATGGGGTACGTGAAAAGAACACACATGCAATGACAGTGGTGGATCCATATATGGTTTGTGAAAAGAAAACACATGCAATGACACTAGTGGATCCAAATGTGGTTTGTGAAAAGAACACACATGCAATGACAATGGTGGTTCCATATCTGGTCTGTGAAAAGAACACACATGCAATGACACTGGTAGATCCATATGTGGTATAT
Source organism: Avena sativa (assembly GCA_916181665.1). Taxonomy (NCBI): domain Eukaryota; kingdom Viridiplantae; phylum Streptophyta; class Magnoliopsida; order Poales; family Poaceae; genus Avena; species Avena sativa. Next base: position 619,653,645 of record OV702289.1, read on the forward strand.
GAAAAGAACACACATGCAATGAACTCTAGTGGATCCATATAGGGTCTGTGAAAAGAACACACATGCATTGACTCTAGTTGTGGTTAATGAAAAGAACACACATGCAATGAGCTCTGGTGGATCCATATGTGCTCTGTGAAAAGAACACACATGCAATGACACTAGTGGATCCATCTGTGGTCTGCAAAAAGAACAAACATTTCAATGACACTGGTGGATCCATATATGGTCTGTGAAAAGAACACACATGCAATGACATTGGTGGATCCATATGTGGTCCGTGAAAAGAACACACATGCAATGACAATGGTGGTTCCATATGTGGTATGTGAAAAGAACACACATGCAATGAACTCTGGTGGATCCATATGGGGTCTGTGGAAAGAACACACATGTAGTGACACTGGTGGATCCATATGTGGTCTGTGAAAACAACACACATGAAATGACTCTAGCTGTGGTTAATGAAAAGAACACACATGCAATGAAAATGGTGGATCCATATGTGGTATGTGTAAAGAACACACATGCAATGAACTCTAGTGGTTCCATATGTGATATGTGAAAAGAACACACATGCAATGACACTGGTGGATCCATATGTGGTCTGTGAAAAGAACACACATGAAATGACACTGGTGGTTCCAAATGTTGTGAGTAAAAATAACACACATGCAATGACACTGGTGGATCCATATGTGGTTTGTGAAAAGAACACACATGCAATGACACTAGTGGATCCATATGTGGTTTGTGAAAATAACACACATGCAATGACACTGGTGGATCCATATGTGGTCTGTGAAAAGAACAGACATGCAATGACATTGGTGGATCCATATGTGGTCTGTGAAAAGAACACACATGAAATGACACTGATGGATCCATATGTGGTCTATGAAAAGAACACACGTGCAAATTAAATAGTGGATCCAAATGTGGTCTGTGAAAAGAACACACATGCAATGACACTGGTGGATTCAAATGTGGTCTGTGAAAAGAACACACATGCAATGAAAATAGTGTATACAAATTGTGTCTGTGAAAAGAACACACATGCAATAACACTGATGCATATAAATGTGGTCTGTGAAAAGAACACACATGCAATAACACTGGTGGATCCATATGTGGTCTGTGAAAAGAACACACATGCAATGAACTCTGGTGGATCCATCTGTGGCCTGTGAAAAGAACAAAGATTTCAATGACACTAGTGGATCCATATGTGGTCTGTGAAAAGAACACACATGCAATGACTGGTGGATCCATATGTGGTCTGTGAAAAGAACACACATGTAATGACACTGGTGGATCCATATGTGGCCTGTGAAAAGAACACACATGAAATGACACTGGTGGATCCATATGTGGTCTGTGAAAAGAACACACATGCAATGAAAATAGTGGATCCAAATGTGGTCTGTGAAAAGAACACACATGTAGTAACACTGGTGGATCCATATGTGGTCTGTGAAAAGAACACACATGCAATGAACTCTGGTGGATCCATCTGTGGTCTGTGAAAAGAACACACATGCAATGACACTGGTGGATTCAAATGTGGTCTGTGAAAAGAACACACATGCAATGAACTCTGGTGGATCCATATGTGGTCGATGAAAAGAACACACATGTAATGACACTGGTGGATCCATATGTGGCCTGTGAAAAGAACACACATGAAATGATGAAAAGAACACACATGAAATGACACTGGTGGATCCATATGTGGTCTGTGAAAAGAACACACATGCAATGAAAATAGTGGATCCAAATGTGGTCTGTGAAAAGAACACACATGTAATAACACTGGTGGATCCATATGTGGTCTGTGAAAAGAACACACATGCAATGAACTCTGGTGGATCCATCTGTGGCCTGTGAAAAGAACAAAGATTTCAATGACACTAGTGGATCCATATGTGGTATGTGAAAAAACACACATGAAATGACACTGGTGGTTCCAAATGTAGTCTGTGAAAAGAACACACATGCAATGACACTAGTGGATCCATATGTGGTCTATGAAAAGAACACACATGGAATGACACTGGTGGATCCATATGTGGTTTGTGAAAAGAACACACATGCAATGACACTGGTGGATCCATATGTGGTCTGTGAAAAGAACACACATCCAATGACACTTGTGGATCCAAATGTGTCTGTGAAAAGAACACACATGCAATAATACTGGTGGATCCATACGTGGTCTATGAAAAGAACACACGTGCAATGAACTCTGGTGGATCCATATGGGGTCTGTGAAAAGAACACACATGCAATGACTCTAGCTGTGGTTAATGAAAAGAACACACATGCAATGACACTGGAGGATCCATATGTGGTCTGTGTAAACAAAAAACATTTCAATGACGCTGGTGGATCCATATATGGTCTATGAAAAGAACACACATGCAATGACACTCGTGGATCCATATGTGGTCTGTGAAAAGAACACACATGCAATGAACTCTGGTGGTCCCATATGGGGTACGTGAAAAGAACACACATGCAATGACAGTGGTGGATCCATATATGGTTTGTGAAAAGAAAACACATGCAATGACACTAGTGGATCCAAATGTGGTTTGTGAAAAGAACACACATGCAATGACAATGGTGGTTCCATATCTGGTCTGTGAAAAGAACACACATGCAATGACACAGGTGGATCCATATGTGGTATATGAAAAGAACACACATGCAATGAACTCTAGTGGATCCATATAGGGTCTGTGAAAAGAACACACGTGCATTGACTCTAGTTGTGGTTAATGAAAAGAACACACATGCAATGAGCTCTGGTGGATCCATATGTGCTCTGTGAAAAGAACACACATGCAATGACACTAGTGGATCCATATGTGGTCTACAAAAAGAACAAACATTTCAATGACACTGGTGGATCCATATATGGTATGTGAAAAGAACACACATGCAATGACATTGGTGGATCCATATGTGGTCCGTGAAAAGAACACACATGCAATGACAATGGTGGTTCCATATGTGGTATGTGAAAAGAACACACATGCAATGAACTCTGGTGGATCCATATGGGGTCTGTGGAAAGAACACACATGTAGTGACACTGGTGGATCCATATGTGGTCTGTGAAAAGAACACACATGAAATGGCTCTAGCTGTGGTTAATGAAAAGAACACACATGCAATGAAAATGGTGGATCCATATGTGGTATGTGTAAAGAACACACATGCAATGAACTCTAGTGGTTCAATATGTGATATGTGAAAAGAACACACATGCAATGACACTGGTGGATCCATATGTGGTCTGTGAAAAGAACACACATGAAATGACACTGGTGGTTCCAAATGTTGTGAGTAAAAATAACACACATGCAATGACACTGCTGGATCCATATGTGGCTTGTGAAAAGAACAAACATGCAATGACACTAGTGGATCCATATGTGGTTTGTGAAAATAACACACATGCAATGACACTGGTGGATCCATATGTGGTCTGTGAAAAGAACAGACATGCAATGACATTGGTGGATCCATATGTGGTCTGTGAAAAGAACACACATGAAATGACACTGATGGATCCATATGTGGTCTGTGAAAAGAACACAAGTGCAATTTAAATAGTGGATCCAAATATGGTCTGTGAAAAGAACACACATGCAATGACACTGGTGGATTCAAATGTGGTCTGTGAAAAGAACACACATGCAATGAAAATAGTGTATACAAATTGTGTCTGTGAAAAGAACACACATGCAATAACACTGATGCATATAAATGTGGTCTGTGAAAAGAACACACATGCAATAACACTGGTGGATCCATATGTGGTCTGTGAAAAGAACACACATGCAATGACTGGTGGATCCATATGTGGTCTGTGAAAAGAACACACATGTAATGACACTGGTGGATCCATATGTGGCCTGTGAAAAGAACACACATGAAATGACACTGGTGGATCCATATATGGTCTGTGAAAAGAACACACATGCAATGAAAATAGTGGATCCAAATGTGGTCTGTGAAAAGAACACACATGTAGTAACACTGGTGGATCCATATGTGGTCTGTGAAAAGAACACACATGCAATGAACTCTGGTGGATCCATCTGTGGTCTGTGAAAAGAACACACATGCAATGACACTGGTGGATTCAAATGTGGTCTGTGAAAAGAACACACATGCAATGAAAATGGTGTATACAAATTGTGTCTGTGAAAAGAACACACATGCAATAACACTGATGCATATAAATGTGGTATGTGAAAAGAACACACATGCAATAACACTGGTGGATCCATATGTGGTCTGTGAAAAGAACACACATGCAATGAACTCTGGTGGATCCATCTGTGGCCTGTGAAAAGAACAAAGATTTCAATGACACTAGTGGATCCATATGTGGTCTGTGAAAAGAACACACATGCAATGACTGGTGGATCCATATGTGGTTTGTGAAAAGAACACACATGTAATGACACTGGTGGATCCATATGTGGCATGTGAAAAGAACACACATGAAATGACACTGGTGGATCCATATGTGGTCTGTGAAAAGAACACACATGCAATGAAAATAGTGGATCCAAATGTGGTCTGTGAAAAGAACACACATGTAGTAACACTGGTGGATCCATATGTGGTTTGTGAAAAGAACACACATGCAATGAACTCTGGTGGATCCATCTGTGGCCTGTGAAAAGAACAAAGATTTCAATGACACTAGTGGATCCATATGTGTTATGTGAAAAGAACACACATGAAATGACACTGGTACTTCCAAATGTGGTCTGTGAAAAGAACACACATGCAATGACACTGGTGGATCAATATGTGGTCTGTGAAAAGAACACACATGTAATGACACTGGTGGATCCATATGTGGCCTATGAAAAGAACACACATGAAATGACACTGGTGGATCCATATGTGGTCTATGAAAAGAACGCACATGCAATGACACTAGTGGATCCATGTGTGGTCTGCAAAAAGAACAAACATTTCAATGACACTGGTGGATCCATATATGGTCTGTGAAAAGAACACACATGCAATGACATTGGTGGATCCATATGTGGTCTGTGAAAAGAAAACACATGCAATGACAATGGTGTTTCCATATGTGGTATGTGAAAAGAACACACATGCAATGAACTCTGGTGGATCCATATGGGGTCTGTGAAAAGAACACACATGTAGTGACACTGGTGGATCCATATGTGGTCTGTGAAAAGAACACACATGAAATGACTCTAGCTGTGGTTAATGAAAAGAACACACATGCAATGAAAATGGAGAATCCATATGTGGTATGTGTAAAGAACACACATGCAATGAACTCTAGTGGTTCCATATGTGATATGTGAAAAGAACACACATGCAATGACACTGGTGGATCCATATGTGGTCTGTGAAAAGAACACACATGAAATGACACTCGTGGTTCCAAATGTTGTGTGTAAAAATAACACACATGCAATGACACTGGTGGATCCATATGTGGTTTGTGAAAAGAACACACATGCAATGACACTAGTGGATCCATATGTGGTTTGTGAAAATAACACACATGCAATGACATTGGTGGATCCATATGTGGTCTATGAAAAGAACAGACATGCAATGACATTGGTGGATCCATATGTGGTCTGTGAAAAGAACACACATGAAATGACACTGATGGATCCATATGTGGTCTGTGAAAAGAACACACGTGCAATGAAAATAGTGGATCCAAATGTGGTCTGTGAAAAGAACACACATGCAATGACACTGGTGGATTCAAATGTGGTCTGTGAAAAGAACACACATGTAATGAAAATAGTGGATACAAATGTGGTCTGTGAAAAGAACACATATGCAATAACAATGGTGGATACAAATGTGGTCTGTGAAAAGAACACACATGTAATAACACTGGTGGATCCATATGTGGTATGTGAAAAGAACACACATGCAATGAACTCTGTGGATCCATCTATGGCCTGTGAAAAGAACAAAGATTTCAATGACACTAGTGGATCCATATGTGGTCTGTGAAAAGAACACACATGCAATGACTGGTGGATCCATATGTGGTCGATGAAAAGAACATACATGTAATGACACTGGTGGATCCATATGTGGCCTGTGAAAAGAACACACATGAAATGACACTGGTGGATCCATATGTGGTCTGTGAAAAGAACACACATGCAATGAAAATAGTGGATCCAAATGAGGTCTGTGAAAAGAACACACATGTAATAACACTGGTGGATCCATATGTGGTCTGTGAAAAGAACACACATGCAATGAACTCTGGTGGATCCATCTGTGGCCTGTGAAAAGAACAAAGATTTCAATGACACTAGTGGATCCATATGTGTTATGTGAAAAAACACACATGAAATGACACTGGTGGTTCCAAATGTGGTCTGTGAAAAGAACACACATGCAATGACATTGGTGGATCCATATGTGGTGTGTCAAAAGAACACACATGTAATGACACTGGTGGATCCATGTGTGGTTTGTGAAAAGAACACACATGCAATGACACTGGTGGATCCATATGTGGTCTGTGAAAAGAACACACATCCAATGACACTTGTGGATCCAAATGTGTCTGTGAAAAGAACACACATGCAATAATACTGGTGGATCCATACGTGGTCTGTGAAAAGAACACACGTGCAATGAACTCTGGTGGATCCATATGGGGTCTGTGAAAAGAACACACATGCAATGACTCTAGCTGTGGTTAATGAAAAGAACACACATGCAATGACACTGGAGGATCCATACGTGGTCTGTGTAAACAACAAACATTTCAATGACGCTGGTGGATCCATATGTGGTCTGTGTAAACAACAAACATTTCAATGACGCTGGTGGATCCATATATGGTCTGTGAAAAGAACACACATGCAATGACACTCGTGGATCCATATGTGGTCTGTGAAAAGAACACACATGCAATAACACTGATGCATATAAATGTGGTCTGTGAAAAGAACACACATGCAATAACACTGGTGGATCCATATGTGGTCTGTGAAAAGAACACACATGCAATGACTGGTGGATCCATATGTGGTCTGTGAAAAGAACACACATGTAATGACACTGGTGGATCCATATGTGGCCTGTGAAAAGAACACACATGAAATGACACTGGTGGATCCATATATGGTCTGTGAAAAGAACACACATGCAATGAAAATAGTGGATCCAAATGTGGTCTGTGAAAAGAACACACATGTAGTAACACTGGTGGATCCATATGTGGTCTGTGAAAAGAACACACATGCAATGAACTCTGGTGGATCCATCTGTGGTCTGTGAAAAGAACACACATGCAATGACACTGGTGGATTCAAATGTGGTCTGTGAAAAGAACACACATGCAATGAAAATGGTGTATACAAATTGTGTCTGTGAAAAGAACACACATGCAATAACACTGATGCATATAAATGTGGTCTGTGAAAAGAACACACATGCAATAACACTGGTGGATCCATATGTGGTCTGTGAAAAGAACACACATGCAATGAACTCTGGTGGATCCATCTGTGGCCTGTGAAAAGAACAAAGATTTCAATGACACTAGTGGATCCATATGTGGTCTGTGAAAAGAACACACATGCAATGACTGGTGGATCCATATGTGGTTTGTGAAAAGAACACACATGTAATGACACTGGTGGATCCATATGTGGCATGTGAAAAGAACACACATGAAATGACACTGGTGGATCCATATGTGGTCTGTGAAAAGAACACACATGCAATGAAAATAGTGGATCCAAATGTGGTCTGTGAAAAGAACACACATGTAGTAACACTGGTGGATCCATATGTGGTTTGTGAAAAGAACACACATGCAATGAACTCTGGTGGATCCATCTGTGGCCTGTGAAAAGAACAAAGATTTCAATGACACTAGTGGATCCATATGTGTTATGTGAAAAGAACACACATGAAATGACACTGGTACTTCCAAATGTGGTCTGTGAAAAGAACACACATGCAATGACACTGGTGGATCAATATGTGGTCTGTGAAAAGAACACACATGTAATGACACTGGTGGATCCATATGTGGCCTATGAAAAGAACACACATGAAATGACACTGGTGGATCCATATGTGGTCTATGAAAAGAACGCACATGCAATGACACTAGTGGATCCATGTGTGGTCTGCAAAAAGAACAAACATTTCAATGACACTGGTGGATCCATATATGGTCTGTGAAAAGAACACACATGCAATGACATTGGTGGATCCATATGTGGTCTGTGAAAAGAAAACACATGCAATGACAATGGTGTTTCCATATGTGGTATGTGAAAAGAACACACATGCAATGAACTCTGGTGGATCCATATGGGGTCTGTGAAAAGAACACACATGTAGTGACACTGGTGGATCCATATGTGGTCTGTGAAAAGAACACACATGAAATGACTCTAGCTGTGGTTAATGAAAAGAACACACATGCAATGAAAATGGAGAATCCATATGTGGTATGTGTAAAGAACACACATGCAATGAACTCTAGTGGTTCCATATGTGATATGTGAAAAGAACACACATGCAATGACACTGGTGGATCCATATGTGGTCTGTGAAAAGAACACACATGAAATGACACTCGTGGTTCCAAATGTTGTGTGTAAAAATAACACACATGCAATGACACTGGTGGATCCATATGTGGTTTGTGAAAAGAACACACATGCAATGACACTAGTGGATCCATATGTGGTTTGTGAAAATAACACACATGCAATGACATTGGTGGATCCATATGTGGTCTATGAAAAGAACAGACATGCAATGACATTGGTGGATCCATATGTGGTCTGTGAAAAGAACACACATGAAATGACACTGATGGATCCATATGTGGTCTGTGAAAAGAACACACGTGCAATGAAAATAGTGGATCCAAATGTGGTCTGTGAAAAGAACACACATGCAATGACACTGGTGGATTCAAATGTGGTCTGTGAAAAGAACACACATGTAATGAAAATAGTGGATACAAATGTGGTCTGTGAAAAGAACACATATGCAATAACAATGGTGGATACAAATGTGGTCTGTGAAAAGAACACACATGTAATAACACTGGTGGATCCATATGTGGTATGTGAAAAGAACACACATGCAATGAACTCTGTGGATCCATCTATGGCCTGTGAAAAGAACAAAGATTTCAATGACACTAGTGGATCCATATGTGGTCTGTGAAAAGAACACACATGCAATGACTGGTGGATCCATATGTGGTCGATGAAAAGAACATACATGTAATGACACTGGTGGATCCATATGTGGCCTGTGAAAAGAACACACATGAAATGACACTGGTGGATCCATATGTGGTCTGTGAAAAGAACACACATGCAATGAAAATAGTGGATCCAAATGAGGTCTGTGAAAAGAACACACATGTAATAACACTGGTGGATCCATATGTGGTCTGTGAAAAGAACACACATGCAATGAACTCTGGTGGATCCATCTGTGGCCTGTGAAAAGAACAAAGATTTCAATGACACTAGTGGATCCATATGTGTTATGTGAAAAAACACACATGAAATGACACTGGTGGTTCCAAATGTGGTCTGTGAAAAGAACACACATGCAATGACATTGGTGGATCCATATGTGGTGTGTCAAAAGAACACACATGTAATGACACTGGTGGATCCATGTGTGGTTTGTGAAAAGAACACACATGCAATGACACTGGTGGATCCATATGTGGTCTGTGAAAAGAACACACATCCAATGACACTTGTGGATCCAAATGTGTCTGTGAAAAGAACACACATGCAATAATACTGGTGGATCCATACGTGGTCTGTGAAAAGAACACACGTGCAATGAACTCTGGTGGATCCATATGGGGTCTGTGAAAAGAACACACATGCAATGACTCTAGCTGTGGTTAATGAAAAGAACACACATGCAATGACACTGGAGGATCCATACGTGGTCTGTGTAAACAACAAACATTTCAATGACGCTGGTGGATCCATATGTGGTCTGTGTAAACAACAAACATTTCAATGACGCTGGTGGATCCATATATGGTCTGTGAAAAGAACACACATGCAATGACACTCGTGGATCCATATGTGGTCTGTGAAAAGAACACACATGCAATAACACTGATGCATATAAATGTGGTCTGTGAAAAGAACACACATGCAATAACACTGGTGGATCCATATGTGGTCTGTGAAAAGAACACACATGCAATGACTGGTGGATCCATATGTGGTCTGTGAAAAGAACACACATGTAATGACACTGGTGGATCCATATGTGGCCTGTGAAAAGAACACACATGAAATGACACTGGTGGATCCATATATGGTCTGTGAAAAGAACACACATGCAATGAAAATAGTGGATCCAAATGTGGTCTGTGAAAAGAACACACATGTAGTAACACTGGTGGATCCATATGTGGTCTGTGAAAAGAACACACATGCAATGAACTCTGGTGGATCCATCTGTGGTCTGTGAAAAGAACACACATGCAATGACACTGGTGGATTCAAATGTGGTCTGTGAAAAGAACACACATGCAATGAAAATGGTGTATACAAATTGTGTCTGTGAAAAGAACACACATGCAATAACACTGATGCATATAAATGTGGTCTGTGAAAAGAACACACATGCAATAACACTGGTGGATCCATATGTGGTCTGTGAAAAGAACACACATGCAATGAACTCTGGTGGATCCATCTGTGGCCTGTGAAAAGAACAAAGATTTCAATGACACTAGTGGATCCATATGTGGTCTGTGAAAAGAACACACATGCAATGACTGGTGGATCCATATGTGGTTTGTGAAAAGAACACACATGTAATGACACTGGTGGATCCATATGTGGCATGTGAAAAGAACACACATGAAATGACACTGGTGGATCCATATGTGGTCTGTGAAAAGAACACACATGCAATGAAAATAGTGGATCCAAATGTGGTCTGTGAAAAGAACACACATGTAGTAACACTGGTGGATCCATATGTGGTTTGTGAAAAGAACACACATGCAATGAACTCTGGTGGATCCATCTGTGGCCTGTGAAAAGAACAAAGATTTCAATGACACTAGTGGATCCATATGTGTTATGTGAAAAGAACACACATGAAATGACACTGGTACTTCCAAATGTGGTCTGTGAAAAGAACACACATGCAATGACACTGGTGGATCAATATGTGGTCTGTGAAAAGAACACACATGTAATGACACTGGTGGATCCATATGTGGCCTATGAAAAGAACACACATGAAATGACACTGGTGGATCCATATGTGGTCTATGAAAAGAACGCACATGCAATGACACTAGTGGATCCATGTGTGGTCTGCAAAAAGAACAAACATTTCAATGACACTGGTGGATCCATATATGGTCTGTGAAAAGAACACACATGCAATGACATTGGTGGATCCATATGTGGTCTGTGAAAAGAAAACACATGCAATGACAATGGTGTTTCCATATGTGGTATGTGAAAAGAACACACATGCAATGAACTCTGGTGGATCCATATGGGGTCTGTGAAAAGAACACACATGTAGTGACACTGGTGGATCCATATGTGGTCTGTGAAAAGAACACACATGAAATGACTCTAGCTGTGGTTAATGAAAAGAACACACATGCAATGAAAATGGAGAATCCATATGTGGTATGTGTAAAGAACACACATGCAATGAACTCTAGTGGTTCCATATGTGATATGTGAAAAGAACACACATGCAATGACACTGGTGGATCCATATGTGGTCTGTGAAAAGAACACACATGAAATGACACTCGTGGTTCCAAATGTTGTGTGTAAAAATAACACACATGCAATGACACTGGTGGATCCATATGTGGTTTGTGAAAAGAACACACATGCAATGACACTAGTGGATCCATATGTGGTTTGTGAAAATAACACACATGCAATGACATTGGTGGATCCATATGTGGTCTATGAAAAGAACAGACATGCAATGACATTGGTGGATCCATATGTGGTCTGTGAAAAGAACACACATGAAATGACACTGATGGATCCATATGTGGTCTGTGAAAAGAACACACGTGCAATGAAAATAGTGGATCCAAATGTGGTCTGTGAAAAGAACACACATGCAATGACACTGGTGGATTCAAATGTGGTCTGTGAAAAGAACACACATGTAATGAAAATAGTGGATACAAATGTGGTCTGTGAAAAGAACACATATGCAATAACAATGGTGGATACAAATGTGGTCTGTGAAAAGAACACACATGTAATAACACTGGTGGATCCATATGTGGTATGTGAAAAGAACACACATGCAATGAACTCTGTGGATCCATCTATGGCCTGTGAAAAGAACAAAGATTTCAATGACACTAGTGGATCCATATGTGGTCTGTGAAAAGAACACACATGCAATGACTGGTGGATCCATATGTTGTCGATGAAAAGAACATACATGTAATGACACTGGTGGATCCATATGTGGCCTGTGAAAAGAACACACATGAAATGACACTGGTGGATCCATATGTGGTCTGTGAAAAGAACACACATGCAATGAAAATAGTGGATCCAAATGAGGTCTGTGAAAAGAACACACATGTAATAACACTGGTGGATCCATATGTGGTCTGTGAAAAGAACACACATGCAATGAACTCTGGTGGATCCATCTGTGGCCTGTGAAAAGAACAAAGATTTCAATGACACTAGTGGATCCATATGTGTTATGTGAAAAAACACACATGAAATGACACTGGTGGTTCCAAATGTGGTCTGTGAAAAGAACACACATGCAATGACATTGGTGGATCCATATGTGGTGTGTCAAAAGAACACACATGTAATGACACTGGTGGATCCATGTGTGGTTTGTGAAAAGAACACACATGCAATGACACTGGTGGATCCATATGTGGTCTGTGAAAAGAACACACATCCAATGACACTTGTGGATCCAAATGTGTCTGTGAAAAGAACACACATGCAATAATACTGGTGGATCCATACGTGGTCTGTGAAAAGAACACACGTGCAATGAACTCTGGTGGATCCATATGGGGTCTGTGAAAAGAACACACATGCAATGACTCTAGCTGTGGTTAATGAAAAGAACACACATGCAATGACACTGGAGGATCCATACGTGGTCTGTGTAAACAACAAACATTTCAATGACGCTGGTGGATCCATATGTGGTCTGTGTAAACAACAAACATTTCAATGACGCTGGTGGATCCATATATGGTCTGTGAAAAGAACACACATGCAATGACACTCGTGGATCCATATGTGGTCTGTGAAAAGAACACACATGCAATGAACTCTGGTGGTCCCATATGGGGTACGTGAAAAGAACACACATGAAATGACAGTGGTTGATCCATATATGGTTTGTGAAAAGAACACACATGCAATGACACTAGTGGATCCAAATGTGGTTTGTGGAAAGAACACACATGCAATGACAATGGTGGTTCCATATCTGGTCCGTGAAAAGAACATACATGCAATGACACTGGTGGATCCATATGTGGTCTGTGAAAAGAACACACATGGAATGAACTCTAGTGGATCCATATAGGGTCTGTGAAAAGAACACACATGCATTGACTCTAGTTGTGGTTAATGAAAAGAACACACATGCAATGAGCTCTGGTGGATCCATATGTGCTCTGTGAAAAGAACACACATGCAATGACACTAGTGGATCCATGTGTGGTCTGCAAAAAGAACAAACATTTCAATGACACTGGTGGATCCATATATGGTCTGTGAAAAGAACACACATGCAATGACATTCGTGGATCCATATGTGGTCTGTGAAAAGAACACACATGCAATGACAATGGTGGTTCCATATGTGGTATGTGAAAAGAACACACATGCAACGTACTCTGGTGGATCCATATGGGGTCTGTGAAAAGAACACACATGTAGTGACACTGGTGGATCCATATGTGGTCTGTGAAAAGAACACACATGAAATGACTCTAGCTGTGGTTCATGAAAAGAACACACATGCAATGAAAATGGTGGATCCATATGTGGTATGTGTAAAGAACACACATGCAATGAACTCTAGTGGTTCCATATGTGATATGTGAAAAGAACACACATGCAATGACACTGGTGGATCCATATGTGGTCTGTGAAAAGAACACACATGAAATGACACTGATGGATCCATATGTGGTTTGTGAAAAGAACACACATGCAATGAAAATAGTGGATACAAATGTGGTCTGTGAAAAGAACACACATGCAATGACAATGCTAGTTCCATATGTGGTCTATGAAAAGAACACACATGCAATGACAATGGTGGATCCATATGTGGTTTGTGAAAAGAACACACATGCAATGACACTGGTTGATCCATATGTGGTCGATGAAAAGAACCCACATGAAATGACACTTGTGGATCCATATGTGGTTTGTGAAAAGAACACACATGCAATGACACTGGTGGATCCATATGTGGTCTGTGAAAAGAACACACATCCAATGACACTAGTGGATCCAAATGTGTCTGTGAAAAGAACACACATGCAATAATACTGGTGGATCCATACGTGGTCTGTGAAAAGAACACACGTGTAATGAACTCTGGTGGATCCATATGGGGTCTATGAAAAGAACACACATGCAATGACTCTAGCTGTGGTTAATGAAAAGAACACACATGCAATGACACTGGAGGATCCATATGTGGTCTGTGTAAAGAACACACATTTCAATGACACTAGTGGATCCATATATGGTCTGTGAAAACAACACACACGCAATGACACTCGTGGATCCATACGTGGTCTGTGAAAAGAACACACATGCAATGAACTCTGGTGGTCCCATATGGGGTACGTGAAAAGAACACACATGCAATGACACTGGTGGATCCATATATGGTTTATGAAAAGAACACACATGCAATGACACTAGTGGATCCAAATGTGGTTTGTGAAAAGAACACACTTGCAATGACAATGGTGGTTCCATATCTGGTCCGTGAAAATAACACACATGCAATGACACTGGTGGATCCATATGTGGTCTGTGAAAAGAACACACATGGAATGAACTCTAGTGGATCCATATAGGGTCTGTGAAAAGAACACACATGCATTGACTCTAGTTGTGGTTAATGAAAAGAACACACATGCAATGAGCTCTGGTGGATCCATATGTGCTCTGTGAAAAGAACACACATGCAATGACACTAGTGGATCCATGTGTGGTCTGCAAAAAGAACAAACATTTCAATGACACTGGTGGATCCATATATGGTCTGTGAAAAGAACACACATGCAATGACATTCGTGGATCCATATGTGGTCTGTGAAAAGAACACACGTGCAATGACAATGGTGGTTCCATATGTGGTATGTGAAAACAACACACATGCAACGAACTCTGGTGGATCCATATGGGGTCTGTGAAAAGAACACACATGTAGTGACACTGGTGGATCCATATGTGGTCTGTGAAAAGAACACACATGAAATGACTCTAGCTGTGGTTAATGAAAAGAACACACATGCAATGAAAATGGTGGATCCATATGTGGTATGTGTAAAGAACACACATGCAATGAACTCTAGTGGTTCCATATGTGATATGTGAAAAGAACACACATGCAATGACACTGGTGGATCCATATGTGGTCTGTGAAAAGAACACACATGAAATGACACTCGTGGTTCCAAATGTTGTGTGTAAAAATAACACACATGCAATGACACTGCTGGATCCATATGTGGTTTGTGAAAAGAACACACATGCAATGACACTAGTGGATCCATATGTGGTTTGTGAAAATAACACACATGCAATGACACTGGTGGATCCATATGTGGTCTGTGAAAAGAACAGACATGCAATGACATTGGTGGATCCATATGTGGTCTGTGAAAAGAACACACATGAAATGACACTGATGGATCCATATGTGGTTTGTGAAAAGAACACACGTGCAATGAAAATAGTGGATACAAATGTGGTCTGTGAAAAGAACACACATGCAATGACAATGCTAGTTCCATATGTGGTCTATGAAAAGAACACACATGCAATGACAATGGTGGATCCATATGTGGTTTGTGAAAAGAACACACATGCAATGACACTGGTTGATCCATATGTGGTCGATGAAAAGAACCCACATGAAATGACACTTGTGGATCCATATGTGGTTTGTGAAAAGAACACACATGCAATGACACTGGTGGATCCATATGTGGTCTGTGAAAAGAACACACATCCAATGACACTAGTGGATCCAAATGTGTCTGTGAAAAGAACACACATGCAATAATACTGGTGGATCCATACGTGGTCTGTGAAAAGAACACACGTGTAATGAACTCTGGTGGATCCATATGGGGTCTATGAAAAGAACACACATGCAATGACTCTAGCTGTGGTTAATGAAAAGAACACACATGCAATGACACTGGAGGATCCATATGTGGTCTGTGTAAAGAACACACATTTCAATGACACTAGTGGATCCATATATGGTCTGTGAAAACAACACACACGCAATGACACTCGTGGATCCATACGTGGTCTGTGAAAAGAACACACATGCAATGAAGTCTGGTGGTCCCATATGGGGTACGTGAAAAGAACACAGATGCAATGACACTGGTGGATCCATATATGGTTTATGAAAAGAACACACATGCAATGACACTAGTGGATCCAAATGTGGTTTGTGAAAATAACACACTTGCAATGACAATGGTGGTTCCATATCTGGTCCGTGAAAAGAACACACATGCAATGACACTGGTGGATCCATATGTGGTCTGTGAAAAGAACACACATGGAATGAACTCTAGTGGATCCATATAGGGTCTGTGAAAAGAACACACATGCATTGACTCTAGTTGTGGTTAATGAAAAGAACACACATGCAATGAGCTCTGGTGGATCCATATGTGCTCTGTGAAAAGAACACACATGCAATGACACTAGTGGATCCATGTGTGGTCTGCAAAAAGAACAAACATTTCAATGACACTGGTGGATCCATATATGGTCTGTCAAAAGAACACACATGCAATGACATTAGTGGATCCATATGAGGTCTGTGAAAAGAACACACATGCAATGACAATGGTGGTTCCATATGTGGTATGTGAAAAGAACACACATGCAACAAACTCTAGTGGATCCATATGGGGTCTGTGAAAAGAACACACATGTAGTGACACTGGTGGATCCATATGTGGTATGTGAAAAGAACACACATGAAATGACTCTAGCTGTGGTTAATGAAAAGAACACACATGCAATGAAAATGGTGGATCCATATGTGGTATGTGTAAAGAACACACATGCAATGAACTCTAGTGGTTCCATATGTGATATGTGAAAAGAACACACATGCAATGACACTGGTGGATCCATATGTGGTCTGTGAAAAGAACACACATGAAATGACACTCGTGGTTCCAAATGTTGTGTGTAAAAATAACACACATGCAATGACACTGGTGGATCCATATGTGGTTTGTGAAAAGAACACACATGCAATGACACTGGTGGATCCATATGTGGTATGTGAAAAGAACAGACATGCAATGACATTGGTGGATCCATATGTGGTCTGTGAAAAGAACACACATGAAATGACACTGATGGATCCATATGTGGTTTGTGAAAAGAACACACGTGCAATGAAAATAGTGGATCCAAATGTGGTCTGTGAAAAGAACCCACATGCAATGACACTGGTGGATTCAAATGTGGTCTGTGAAAAGAACACACATGCAATGAAAATAGTGGATACAAATGTGGTCTGTGAAAAGAACACACATGCAATAACACTGGTGGATACAAATGTGGTCTGTGAAAAGAACACACATGCAATAACACTGGTGGATCCATATGTGGTCTGTGAAAAGAACACACATGCAATGAACTCTGTGGATCCATCTGTGGCCTGTGAAAAGGACAAAGATTTCAATGACACTAGTGGATCCATATGTGGTCTGTGAAAAGAACACACATGCAATGACTGGTGGATCCATATGTGTTCTGTGAAAAGAACACACATGTAATGACACTGGTGGATCCATATGTGGCCTGTGAAAAGAACACACATGCAATGACACTAGTGGATCCATATGTGGTCTGTGAAAAGAACACACGTGCAATGAACTCTGGTGGATCCATATGGGGTCTATGAAAAGAACACACATGCAATGACTCTAGCAGTGGTTAATGAAAAGAACACACATGCAATGACACTGGAGGATCCATATGTGGTCTGTGTAAAGAACAAACATTTCAATGACACTAGTGGATCCATATATGGTCTGTGAAAACAACACACATGCAATGACACTCGTGGATCCATACGTGGTCTGTGAAAAGAACACACATGCAATGAACTCTGGTGGTCCCATATGGGGTACGTGAAAAGAACACACATGCAATGACACTGGTGGATCCATATATGGTTTCTGAAAAGAACACACATGCAATGACACTAGTGGATCCAAATGTGGTTTATGAAAAGAACACACTTGCAATGACAATGGTGGTTCCATATCTGGTCCGTGAAAAGAACACACATGCAATGACACTGGTGGATCCATATGTGGTCTGTGAAAAGAACACACATGGAATGAACTCTAGTGGATCCATATAGGGTCTGTGAAAAGAACACACATGCATTGACTCTAGTTGTGGTTAATAAAAAGAACACACATGCAATGAGCTCTGGTGGATCCATATGTGCTCTGTGAAAAGAACACACATGCACTGGTGGATCCATATATGGTCTGTGAAAAGAACACACATGCAATGACATTAGTGGATCCATATGTGGTATGTGAAAAGAACACACATGCAATGACAATGGTGGTTCCATATGTGGTATGTGAAAAGAACACACATGCAATGAACTCTGGTGGATCCATATGGGGTCTGTGAAAAGAACACACATGTAGTGACACTGGTGGATCCATATGTGGTCTGTGAAAAGAACACACATGAAATGACTCTAGCTGTGGTTAATGAAAAGAACACACATGCAATGAAAATGGTGGATCCATATGTGGTATGTGTAAAGAACACACATGCAATGAACTCTAGTGGTTCCATATGTGATATGTGAAAAGAACACACATGCAATGACACTGGTGGATCCATATGTGGTCTGTGAAAAGAACACACATGAAATGACACTCGTGGTTCCAAATGTTGTGTGTAAAAATAACACGCATGCAATGACACTGGTGGATCCATATGTGGTTTGTGAAAAGAACACACATGCAATGACACTAGTGGATCCATATGTGGTTTGTGAAAATAACACACATGCAATGACACTGGTGGATCCATATGTGGTCTATGAAAAGAACAGACATGCAATGACATTGGTGGATCCATATGTGGTATGTGAAAAGAACACACATGAAATGACACTGATGGATCCATATGTGGTCTGTGAAAAGAACACACGTGCAATGAAAATAGTGGATCCAAATGTGGTCTGTGAAAAGAACCCACATGCAATGACACTGGTGGATTCAAATGTGGTCTGTGAAAAGAACACACATGCAATGAAAATAGTGGATACAAATGTGGTCTGTGAAAAGAACACACATGCAATAACACTGGTGGATACAAATGTGGTCTGTGAAAAGAACACACATGAAATAACACTGGTGGATCCATATGTGGTCTGTGAAAAGAACACACATGCAATGAACTCTGTGGATCCATCTGTGGCCTGTGAAAAGAACAAAGATTTCAATGACACTAGTGGATCCATATGTGGTCTGTGAAAAGAACACACATGCAATGACTGGTGGATCCATATGTGTTCTGTGAAAAGAACACACATGTAATGACACTGGTGGATCCATATGTGGCCTGTGAAAAGAACACACATGAAATGACACTGGTGGATCCATATGTGGTCTGTGAAAAGAACACACTTGCAATGAAAATAGTGGATCCAAATGTGGTCTGTGAAAAGAACACACAAGTAATAACACTGGTGGATCCATATGTGGTCTGTGAAAAGAACACACATGCAATGAACTTTGGTGGATCCATCTGTGGCCTGTGAAAAGAACAAAGATTTCAACGACACTAGTGGATCCATATGTGGTATGTGAAAAAACACACATGAAATGACACTGGTGGTTCCAACTGTGGTCTGTGAAAAGAACACACATGCAATGACACTGGTGGATCCATATGTGGCCTGTGAAAAGAACACACATGAAATGACACTGGTGGATCCATATGTGGTCTATGAAAAGAACACACATGGAATGAAAATAGTGGATCCAAACGTGGTATGTGAAAAGAACACACATGCAATAACACTGGTGGATCCATATGTGGTCTGTGAAAAGAACACACATGCAATGAACTCTGGTGGATCCATCTGTGGCCTGTGAAAAGAACAAAGATTTCAATGACACTAGTGGATCCATATGTGGTCTGTGAAAAGAACACACATGCAATGACTGGTGGATCCATATGTGGTTTGTGAAAAGAACACACATGTAATGACACTGGTGGATCCATATGTGGCCTGTGAAAAGAACACACATGAAATGACACTGGTGGATCCATATGTGGTCTGTGAAAAGAACACACATGCAATGAAAATAGTGGATCCAAATGTGGTGTGTGAAAAGAACACACATGTAGTAACACTGGTGGATCCATATGTGGTCTGTGAAAAGAACACACATGCAATGAACTCTGGTGGATCCATCTGTGGCCTGTGAAAAGAACAAAGATTTCAATGACACTAGTGGATCCATATGTGGTATGTGAAAAGAACACACATGAAATGACACTGGTACTTCCAAATGTGGTCTGTGAAAAGAACACACATGCAATGACACTGGTGGATCAATATGTGGTCTGTGAAAAGAACACACATGTAATGACACTGGTGGATCCATATGTGGCCTGTGAAAAGAACACACATGAAATGACACTGGTGGATCCATATGTGGTCTATGAAAAGAACACACATGCAATGACACTAGTGGATCCATGTGTGGTCTGCAAAAAGAACAAACATTTCAATGACACTGGTGGATCCATATATGGTCTGTGAAAAGAACACACATGCAATGACATTGGTGGATCCATATGTGGTCTGTGAAAAGAACACACATGCAATGACAATGGTGTTTCCATATGTGGTATGTGAAAAGAACACATATGCAATGAACTCTGGTGGATCCATATGGGGTCTGTGAAAAGAACACACATGTAGTGACACTGGTGGATCCATATGTGGTTTGTGAAAAGAACACACATGAAATGACTCTAGCTGTGGTTAATGAAAAGAACACACATGCAATGAAAATGGTGGATCCATATGTGGTATGTGTAAAGAACACACATGCAATGAACTCTAGTGGTTCCATATGTGATATGTGAAAAGAACACACATGCAATGACACTGGTGGATCCATATGTGGTCTGTGAAAAGAACACACATGAAATGACACTCGTGGTTCCAAATGTTGTGTGTAAAAATAACACACATGCAATGACACTGGTGGATCCATATGTGGTTTGTGAAAAGAACACACATGCAATGACACTAGTGGATCCATATGTCGTTTGTGAAAATAACACACATGCAATGACACTGGTGGATCCATATGTGGTCTATGAAAAGAACAGACATGCAATGACATTGGTGGATCCATATGTGGTCTGTGAAAAGAACACACATGAAATGACACTGATGGATCCATATGTGGTCTGTGAAAAGAACACACGTGCAATGAAAATAGTGGATCCAAATGTGGTCTGTGAAAAGAACACACATGCAATGACACTGGTGGATTCAAATGTGGTCTGTGAAAAGAACACACATGTAATGAAAATAGTGGATACAAATGTGGTCTGTGAAAAGAACACATATGCAATAACACTGGTGGATACAAATGTGGTCTGTGAAAAGAACACACATGCAATAACACTGGTGGATCCATATGTGGTATGTGAAAAGAACACACATGCAATGAACTCTGTGGATCCATCTATGGCCTGTGAAAAGAACAAAGATTTCAATGACACTAGTGGATCCATATGTGGTCTGTGAAAAGAACACACATGCAATGACTGGTGGATCCATATGTGGTCGATGAAAAGAACACACATGTAATGACACTGGTGGATCCATATGTGGCCTGTGAAAAGAACACACATGAAATGACACTGGTGGATCCATATGTGGTCTGTGAAAAGAACACACATGCAATGAAAATAGTGGATCCAAATGTGGTCTGTGAAAAGAACACACATGTAATAACACTGGTGGATCCATATGTGGTCTGTGAAAAGAACACACATGCAATGAACTCTGGTGGATCCATCTGTGGCCTGTGAAAAGAACAAACATTTCAATGACACTAGTGGATCCATATGTGTTATGTGAAAACACACACATGAAATGACACTGGTGGTTCCAAATGTGGTATGTGAAAAGAACACACATGCAATGACATTGGTGGATCCATATGTGGTGTGTCAAAAGAACACACATGTAATGACACCGGTGGATCCATGTGTGGTTTGTGAAAAGAACACACATGCAATGACACTGGTGGATCCATATGTGGTCTGTGAAAAGAACACACATCCAATGACACTTGTGGATCCAAATGTGTCTGTGAAAAGAACACACATGCAATAATACTGGTGGATCCATACGTGGTCTGTGAAAAGAACACACGTGCAATGAACTCTGGTGGATCCATATGGGGTCTGTGAAAAGAACACACATGCAATGACTCTAGCTGTGGTTAATGAAAAGAACACACATGCAATGACACTGGAGGATCCATATGTGGTCTGTGTAAACAACAAACATTTCAATGACGCTGGTGGATCCATATATGGTCTGTGAAAAGAACACACATGCAATGACACTCGTGGATCCATATGTGGTCTGTGAAAAGAACACACATGCAATGAACTCTGGTGGTCCCATATGGTGTACGTGAAAAGAACACACATGAAATGACAGTGGTGGATCCATATATGGTTTGTGAAAAGAACACACATGCAATGACACTAGTGGATCCAAATGTGGTTTGTGAAAAGAACACACATGCAATGACAATGGTGGTTCCATATCTGGTCCGTGAAAAGAACATACATGCAATGACACTGGTGGATCCATATGTGGTCTGTGAAAAGAACACACATGGAATGAACTCTAGTGGATCCATATAGGGTCTGTGAAAAGAACACACATGCATTGACTCTAGTTGTGGTTAATGAAAAGAACACACATGCAATGAGCTCTGGTGGATCCATATGTGCTCTGTGAAAAGAACACACATGCAATGACACTAGTGGATCCATGTGTGGTCTGCAAAAAGAACAAACATTTCAATGACACTGGTGGATCCATATATGGTCTGTGAAAAGAACACACATGCAATGACATTCGTGGATCCATATGTGGTATGTGAAAAGAACACACATGCAAAGACAATGGTGGTTCCATATGTGGTATGTGAAAAGAACACACATGCAACGAACT
Organism: Avena sativa; assembly: GCA_916181665.1. Taxonomy (NCBI): domain Eukaryota; kingdom Viridiplantae; phylum Streptophyta; class Magnoliopsida; order Poales; family Poaceae; genus Avena; species Avena sativa. The sequence continues at coordinate 619,677,243 of OV702289.1, forward strand.
CTGGTGGATCCATATGGGGTCTGTGAAAAGAACACACATGTAGTGACACTGGTGGATCCATATTTTGTCTGTGAAAAGAACACACATGAAATGACTCTAGCTGTGGTTAATGAAAAGAACACACATGCAATGAAAATGGTGGATCCATATGTGGTATGTGTAAAGAACACACATGCAATGAACTCTAGTGGTTCCATATGTGATATGTGAAAAGAACACACATGCAATGACACTGGTGGATCCATATGTGGTCTGTGAAAAGAACACACATGAAATGACACTCGTGGTTCCAAATGTTGTGTGTAAAAATAACACACATGCAATGACACTGCTGGATCCATATGTGGTTTGTGAAAAGAACACACATGCAATGACACTAGTGGATCCATATGTGGTTTGTGAAAATAACACACATGCAATGACACTGGTGGATCCATATGTGGTCTGTGAAAAGAACAGACATGCAATGACATTGGTGGATCCATATGTGGTCTGTGAAAAGAAGACACATGAAATGACACTGATGGATCCATATGTGGTTTGTGAAAAGAACACACGTGCAATGAAAATAGTGGATACAAATGTGGTATGTAAAAAGAACACACATGCAATGACAATGCTAGTTCCATATGTGGTCTATGAAAAGAACACACATGCAATGACAATGGTGGATCCATATGTGGTTTGTGAAAAGAACACACATGCAATGACACTGGTTGATCCATATGTGGTCGATGAAAAGAACACACATCCAATGACACTAGTGGATCCATATGTGGTATGTGAAAATAACACACATGCAATGACACTGGTGGATCCATATGTGGTCTGTGAAAAGAACACACATCCAATGACACTAGTGGATCCAAATGTGTCTGTGAAAAGAACACACATGCAATAATACTGGTGGATCCATACGTGGTCTGTGAAAAGAACACAAGGGCAATGAACTCTGGTGGATCCATATGGGGTCTATGAAAAGAACACACATGCAATGACTCTAGCTGTGGTTAATGAAAAGAACACACATGCAATGACACTGGAGGATCCATATGTGGTCTGTGTAAAGAACACACATTTCAATGACACTAGTGGATCCATATATGGTCTGTGAAAATAACACACACGCAATGACACTCGTGGATCCATACGTGGTCTGTGAAAAGAACACACATGCAATGAACTCTGGTGGTCCCATATGGGGTACGTGAAAAGAACACACATGCAATGACACTGGTGGATCCATATATGGTTTCTGAAAAGAACACACATGCAATGACACTAGTGGATCCAAATGTGGTTTGTGAAAAGAACACACTTGCAATGACAATGGTGGTTCCATATCTGGTCCGTGAAAAGAACACACATGCAATGACACTGGTGGATCCATATGTGGTCTGTGAAAAGAACACACATGGAATGAACTCTAGTGGATCCATATAGGGTCTGTGAAAAGAACACACATGCATTGACTCTAGTTGTGGTTAATGAAAAGAACACACATGCAATGAGCTCTGGTGGATCCATATGTGCTCTGTGAAAAGAACACACATGCAATGACACTAGTGGATCCATGTGTGGTCTGCAAAAAGAACAAACATTTCAATGACACTGGTGGATCCATATATGGTCTGTGAAAAGAACACACATGCAATGAAATTAGTGGATCCATATGTGGTCTGTGAAAAGAACACACATGCAATGACAATGGTGGTTCCATATGTGGTATGTGAAAAGAACACACATGCAACAAACTCTAGTGGATCCATATGGGGTCTGTGAAAAGAACACACATGTAGTGACACTGGTGGATCCATATGTGGTCTGTGAAAAGAACACACATGAAATGACTCTAGCTGTGGTTAATGAAAAGAACACACATGTAATGAAAATGGTGGATCCATATGTGGTATGTGTAAAGAACACACATGCAATGAACTCTAGTGGTTCCATATGTGATATGTGAAAAGAACACACATGCAAAGACACTGGTGGATCCATATGTGGTCTGTGAAAAGAACACACATGAAATGACACTCGTGGTTCCAAATGTTGTGTGTAAAAATAACACACATGCAATGACACTGGTGGATCCATATGTGGTTTGTGAAAAGAACACACATGCAATGACACTGGTGGACCCATATGTGGTATGTGAAAAGAACAGACATGCAATGACATTGGTGGATCCATATGTGGTCTGTGAAAAGAACACACATGAAATGACACTAATGGATCCATATGTCGTTTGTGAAAAGAACACACGTGCAATGAAAATAGTGGATCCAAATGTGGTCTGTGAAAAGAACCCACATGCAATGACACTGGTGGATTCAAATGTGGTCTGTGAAAAGAACACACATGCAATGAAAATAGTGGATACAAATGTGGTCTGTGAAAAGAACACACATGCAATAACACTCGTGGATACAAATGTGGTCTGTGAAAAGAACACACATGCAATAACACTGGTGGATCCATATGTGGTCTGTGAAAAGAACACACATGCAATGAACTCTGTGGATCCATCTGTGGCCTGTGAAAAGAACAAAGATTTCAATGACACTAGTGGATCCATATGTGGTCTGTGAAAAGAACACACATGCAATGACTGGTGGATCCATATGTGTTCTGTGAAAAGAACACACATGTAATGACACTGGTGGATCCATATGTGGCCTGTGAAAAGAACACACATGCAATGACACTAGTGGATCCATATGTGGTCTGTGAAAAGAACACACGTGCAATGAACTCTGGTGGATCCATATGGGGTCTATGAAAAGAACACACATGCAATGACTCTAGCTGTGGTTAATGAAAAGAACACACATGCAATGACACTGGAGGATCCATATGTGGTCTGTGTAAAGAACAAACATTTCAATGACACTAGTGGATCCATATATGGTCTGTGAAAACAACACACATGCAATGACACTCGTGGATCCATACGTGGTCTGTGAAAAGAACACACATGCAATGAACTCTGGTGGTCCCATATGGGGTACGTGAAAAGAACACACATGCAATGACACTGGTGGATCCATATATGGTTTCTGAAAAGAACACACATGCAATGACACTAGTGGATCCAAATGTGGTTTATGAAAAGAACACACTTGCAATGACAATGGTGGTTCCATATCTGGTCCGTGAAAAGAACACACATGCAATGACACTGGTGGATCCATATGTGGTCTGTGAAAAGAACACACATGGAATGAACTCTAGTGGATCCATATAGGGTCTGTGAAAAGAACACACATGCATTGACTCTAGTTGTGGTTAATAAAAAGAACACACATGCAATGAGCTCTGGTGGATCCATATGTGCTCTGTGAAAAGAACACACATGCACTGGTGGATCCATATATGGTCTGTGAAAAGAACACACATGCAATGACATTAGTGGATCCATATGTGGTATGTGAAAAGAACACACATGCAATGACAATGGTGGTTCCATATGTGGTATGTGAAAAGAACACACATGCAATGAACTCTGGTGGATCCATATGGGGTCTGTGAAAAGAACACACATGTAGTGACACTGGTGGATCCATATGTGGTCTGTGAAAAGAACACACATGAAATGACTCTAGCTGTGGTTAATGAAAAGAACACACATGCAATGAAAATGGTGGATCCATATGTGGTATGTGTAAAGAACACACATGCAATGAACTCTAGTGGTTCCATATGTGATATGTGAAAAGAACACACATGCAATGACACTGGTGGATCCATATGTGGTCTGTGAAAAGAACACACATGAAATGACACTCGTGGTTCCAAATGTTGTGTGTAAAAATAACACGCATGCAATGACACTGGTGGATCCATATGTGGTTTGTGAAAAGAACACACATGCAATGACACTAGTGGATCCATATGTGGTTTGTGAAAATAACACACATGCAATGACACTGGTGGATCCATATGTGGTCTATGAAAAGAACAGACATGCAATGACATTGGTGGATCCATATGTGGTATGTGAAAAGAACACACATGAAATGACACTGATGGATCCATATGTGGTCTGTGAAAAGAACACACGTGCAATGAAAATAGTGGATCCAAATGTGGTCTGTGAAAAGAACCCACATGCAATGACACTGGTGGATTCAAATGTGGTCTGTGAAAAGAACACACATGCAATGAAAATAGTGGATACAAATGTGGTCTGTGAAAAGAACACACATGCAATAACACTGGTGGATACAAATGTGGTCTGTGAAAAGAACACACATGAAATAACACTGGTGGATCCATATGTGGTCTGTGAAAAGAACACACATGCAATGAACTCTGTGGATCCATCTGTGGCCTGTGAAAAGAACAAAGATTTCAATGACACTAGTGGATCCATATGTGGTCTGTGAAAAGAACACACATGCAATGACTGGTGGATCCATATGTGTTCTGTGAAAAGAACACACATGTAATGACACTGGTGGATCCATATGTGGCCTGTGAAAAGAACACACATGAAATGACACTGGTGGATCCATATGTGGTCTGTGAAAAGAACACACTTGCAATGAAAATAGTGGATCCAAATGTGGTCTGTGAAAAGAACACACAAGTAATAACACTGGTGGATCCATATGTGGTCTGTGAAAAGAACACACATGCAATGAACTCTGGTGGATCCATCTGTGGCCTGTGAAAAGAACAAAGATTTCAACGACACTAGTGGATCCATATGTGGTATGTGAAAAAACACACATGAAATGACACTGGTGGTTCCAACTGTGGTCTGTGAAAAGAACACACATGCAATGACACTGGTGGATCCATATGTGGCCTGTGAAAAGAACACACATGAAATGACACTGGTGGATCCATATGTGGTCTATGAAAAGAACACACATGGAATGAAAATAGTGGATCCAAACGTGGTATGTGAAAAGAACACACATGCAATAACACTGGTGGATCCATATGTGGTCTGTGAAAAGAACACACATGCAATGAACTCTGGTGGATCCATCTGTGGCCTGTGAAAAGAACAAAGATTTCAATGACACTAGTGGATCCATATGTGGTCTGTGAAAAGAACAGACATGCAATGACTGGTGGATCCATATGTGGTTTGTGAAAAGAACACACATGTAATGACACTGGTGGATCCATATGTGGCCTGTGAAAAGAACACACATGAAATGACACTGGTGGATCCATATGTGGTCTGTGAAAAGAACACACATGCAATGAAAATAGTGGATCCAAATGTGGTGTGTGAAAAGAACACACATGTAGTAACACTGGTGGATCCATATGTGGTCTGTGAAAAGAACACACATGCAATGAACTCTGGTGGATCCATCTGTGGCCTGTGAAAAGAACAAAGATTTCAATGACACTAGTGGATCCATATGTGGTATGTGAAAAGAACACACATGAAATGACACTGGTACTTCCAAATGTGGTCTGTGAAAAGAACACACATGCAATGACACTGGTGGATCAATATGTGGTCTGTGAAAAGAACACACATGTAATGACACTGGTGGATCCATATGTGGCCTGTGAAAAGAACACACATGAAATGACACTGGTGGATCCATATGTGGTCTATGAAAAGAACACACATGCAATGACACTAGTGGATCCATGTGTGGTCTGCAAAAAGAACAAACATTTCAATGACACTGGTGGATCCATATATGGTCTGTGAAAAGAACACACATGCAATGACATTGGTGGATCCATATGTGGTCTGTGAAAAGAACACACATGCAATGACAATGGTGTTTCCATATGTGGTATGTGAAAAGAACACACATGCAATGAACTCTGGTGGATCCATATGGGGTCTGTGAAAAGAACACACATGTAGTGACACTGGTGGATCCATATGTGGTTTGTGAAAAGAACACACATGAAATGACTCTAGCTGTGGTTAATGAAAAGAACACACATGCAATGAAAATGGTGGATCCATATGTGGTATGTGTAAAGAACACACATGCAATGAACTCTAGTGGTTCCATATGTGATATGTGAAAAGAACACACATGCAATGACACTGGTGGATCCATATGTGGTCTGTGAAAAGAACACACATGAAATGACACTCGTGGTTCCAAATGTTGTGTGTAAAAATAACACACATGCAATGACACTGGTGGATCCATATGTGGTTTGTGAAAAGAACACACATGCAATGACACTAGTGGATCCATATGTCGTTTGTGAAAATAACACACATGCAATGACACTGGTGGATCCATATGTGGTCTATGAAAAGAACAGACATGCAATGACATTGGTGGATCCATATGTGGTCTGTGAAAAGAACACACATGAAATGACACTGATGGATCCATATGTGGTCTGTGAAAAGAACACACGTGCAATGAAAATAGTGGATCCAAATGTGGTCTGTGAAAAGAACACACATGCAATGACACTGGTGGATTCAAATGTGGTCTGTGAAAAGAACACACATGTAATGAAAATAGTGGATACAAATGTGGTCTGTGAAAAGAACACATATGCAATAACACTGGTGGATACAAATGTGGTTTGTGAAAAGAACACACATGCAATAACACTGGTGGATCCATATGTGGTATGTGAAAAGAACACACATGCAATGAACTCTGTGGATCCATCTATGGCCTGTGAAAAGAACAAAGATTTCAATGACACTAGTGGATCCATATGTGGTCTGTGAAAAGAACACACATGCAATGACTGGTGGATCCATATGTGGTCGATGAAAAGAACACACATGTAATGACACTGGTGGATCCATATGTGGCCTGTGAAAAGAACACACATGAAATGACACTGGTGGATCCATATGTGGTCTGTGAAAAGAACACACATGCAATGAAAATAGTGGATCCAAATGTGGTCTGTGAAAAGAACACACATGTAATAACACTGGTGGATCCATATGTGGTCTGTGAAAAGAACACACATGCAATGAACTCTGGTGGATCCATCTGTGGCCTGTGAAAAGAACAAACATTTCAATGACACTAGTGGATCCATATGTGTTATGTGAAAACACACACATGAAATGACACTGGTGGTTCCAAATGTGGTCTGTGAAAAGAACACACATGCAATGACATTGGTGGATCCATATGTGGTGTGTCAAAAGAACACACATGTAATGACACCGGTGGATCCATGTGTGGTTTGTGAAAAGAACACACATGCAATGACACTGGTGGATCCATATGTGGTCTGTGAAAAGAACACACATCCAATGACACTTGTGGATCCAAATGTGTCTGTGAAAAGAACACACATGCAATAATACTGGTGGATCCATACGTGGTCTGTGAAAAGAACACACGTGCAATGAACTCTGGTGGATCCATATGGGGTCTGTGAAAAGAACACACATGCAATGACTCTAGCTGTGGTTAATGAAAAGAACACACATGCAATGACACTGGAGGATCCATATGTGGTCTGTGTAAACAACAAACATTTCAATGACGCTGGTGGATCCATATATGGTCTGTGAAAAGAACACACATGCAATGACACTCGTGGATCCATATGTGGTCTGTGAAAAGAACACACATGCAATGAACTCTGGTGGTCCCATATGGTGTACGTGAAAAGAACACACATGAAATGACAGTGGTGGATCCATATATGGTTTGTGAAAAGAACACACATGCAATGACACTAGTGGATCCAAATGTGGTTTGTGAAAAGAACACACATGCAATGACAATGGTGGTTCCATATCTGGTCCGTGAAAAGAACATACATGCAATGACACTGGTGGATCCATATGTGGTCTGTGAAAAGAACACACATGGAATGAACTCTAGTGGATCCATATAGGGTCTGTGAAAAGAACACACATGCATTGACTCTAGTTGTGGTTAATGAAAAGAACACACATGCAATGAGCTCTGGTGGATCCATATGTGCTCTGTGAAAAGAACACACATGCAATGACACTAGTGGATCCATGTGTGGTCTGCAAAAAGAACAAACATTTCAATGACACTGGTGGATCCATATATGGTCTGTGAAAAGAACACACATGTAATGACATTCGTGGATCCATATGTGGTATGTGAAAAGAACACACATGCAAAGACAATGGTGGTTCCATATGTGGTATGTGAAAAGAACACACATGCAACGAACTCTGGTGGATCCATATGGGGTCTGTGAAAAGAACACACATGTAGTGACACTGGTGGATCCATATTTTGTCTGTGAAAAGAACACACATGAAATGACTCTAGCTGTGGTTAATGAAAAGAACACACATGCAATGAAAATGGTGGATCCATATGTGGTATGTGTAAAGAACACACATGCAATGAACTCTAGTGGTTCCATATGTGATATGTGAAAAGAACACACATGCAATGACACTGGTGGATCCATATGTGGTCTGTGAAAAGAACACACATGAAATGACACTCGTGGTTCCAAATGTTGTGTGTAAAAATAACACACATGCAATGACACTGCTGGATCCATATGTGGTTTGTGAAAAGAACACACATGCAATGACACTAGTGGATCCATATGTGGTTTGTGAAAATAACACACATGCAATGACACTGGTGGATCCATATGTGGTCTGTGAAAAGAACAGACATGCAATGACATTGGTGGATCCATATGTGGTCTGTGAAAAGAAGACACATGAAATGACACTGATGGATCCATATGTGGTTTGTGAAAAGAACACACGTGCAATGAAAATAGTGGATACAAATGTGGTATGTAAAAAGAACACACATGCAATGACAATGCTAGTTCCATATGTGGTCTATGAAAAGAACACACATGCAATGACAATGGTGGATCCATATGTGGTTTGTGAAAAGAACACACATGCAATGACACTGGTTGATCCATATGTGGTCGATGAAAAGAACACACATCCAATGACACTAGTGGATCCATATGTGGTATGTGAAAATAACACACATGCAATGACACTGGTGGATCCATATGTGGTCTGTGAAAAGAACACACATCCAATGACACTAGTGGATCCAAATGTGTCTGTGAAAAGAACACACATGCAATAATACTGGTGGATCCATACGTGGTCTGTGAAAAGAACACAAGGGCAATGAACTCTGGTGGATCCATATGGGGTCTATGAAAAGAACACACATGCAATGACTCTAGCTGTGGTTAATGAAAAGAACACACATGCAATGACACTGGAGGATCCATATGTGGTCTGTGTAAAGAACACACATTTCAATGACACTAGTGGATCCATATATGGTCTGTGAAAATAACACACACGCAATGACACTCGTGGATCCATACGTGGTCTGTGAAAAGAACACACATGCAATGAACTCTGGTGGTCCCATATGGGGTACGTGAAAAGAACACACATGCAATGACACTGGTGGATCCATATATGGTTTCTGAAAAGAACACACATGCAATGACACTAGTGGATCCAAATGTGGTTTGTGAAAAGAACACACTTGCAATGACAATGGTGGTTCCATATCTGGTCCGTGAAAAGAACACACATGCAATGACACTGGTGGATCCATATGTGGTCTGTGAAAAGAACACACATGGAATGAACTCTAGTGGATCCATATAGGGTCTGTGAAAAGAACACACATGCATTGACTCTAGTTGTGGTTAATGAAAAGAACACACATGCAATGAGCTCTGGTGGATCCATATGTGCTCTGTGAAAAGAACACACATGCAATGACACTAGTGGATCCATGTGTGGTCTGCAAAAAGAACAAACATTTCAATGACACTGGTGGATCCATATATGGTCTGTGAAAAGAACACACATGCAATGAAATTAGTGGATCCATATGTGGTCTGTGAAAAGAACACACATGCAATGACAATGGTGGTTCCATATGTGGTATGTGAAAAGAACACACATGCAACAAACTCTAGTGGATCCATATGGGGTCTGTGAAAAGAACACACATGTAGTGACACTGGTGGATCCATATGTGGTCTGTGAAAAGAACACACATGAAATGACTCTAGCTGTGGTTAATGAAAAGAACACACATGTAATGAAAATGGTGGATCCATATGTGGTATGTGTAAAGAACACACATGCAATGAACTCTAGTGGTTCCATATGTGATATGTGAAAAGAACACACATGCAAAGACACTGGTGGATCCATATGTGGTCTGTGAAAAGAACACACATGAAATGACACTCGTGGTTCCAAATGTTGTGTGTAAAAATAACACACATGCAATGACACTGGTGGATCCATATGTGCTTTGTGAAAAGAACACACATGCAATGACACTGGTGGACCCATATGTGGTATGTGAAAAGAACAGACATGCAATGACATTGGTGGATCCATATGTGGTCTGTGAAAAGAACACACATGAAATGACACTAATGGATCCATATGTCGTTTGTGAAAAGAACACACGTGCAATGAAAATAGTGGATCCAAATGTGGTCTGTGAAAAGAACCCACATGCAATGACACTGGTGGATTCAAATGTGGTCTGTGAAAAGAACACACATGCAATGAAAATAGTGGATACAAATGTGGTCTGTGAAAAGAACACACATGCAATAACACTCGTGGATACAAATGTGGTCTGTGAAAAGAACACACATGCAATAACACTGGTGGATCCATATGTGGTCTGTGAAAAGAACACACATGCAATGAACTCTGTGGATCCATCTGTGGCCTGTGAAAAGAACAAAGATTTCAATGACACTAGTGGATCCATATGTGGTCTGTGAAAAGAACACACATGCAATGACTGGTGGATCCATATGTGTTCTGTGAAAAGAACACACATGTAATGACACTGGTGGATCCATATGTGGCCTGTGAAAAGAACACACATGCAATGACACTAGTGGATCCATATGTGGTCTGTGAAAAGAACACACGTGCAATGAACTCTGGTGGATCCATATGGGGTCTATGAAAAGAACACACATGCAATGACTCTAGCTGTGGTTAATGAAAAGAACACACATGCAATGACACTGGAGGATCCATATGTGGTCTGTGTAAAGAACAAACATTTCAATGACACTAGTGGATCCATATATGGTCTATGAAAACAACACACATGGAATGACACTCGTGGATCCATACGTGGTCTGTGAAAAGAACACACATGCAATGAACTCTGGTGGTCCCATATGGGGTACGTGCAAAGAACACACATGCAATGACACTGGTGGATCCATATATGGTTTCTGAAAAGAACACACATGCAATGACACTAGTGGATCCAAATGTGGTTTGTGAAAAGAACACACTTGCAATGACAATGGTGGTTCCATATCTGGTCCGTGAAAAGAACACACATGCAATGACACTGGTGGATCCATATGTGGTCTGTGAAAAGAACACACATGGAATGAACTCTAGTGGATCCATATAGGGTCTGTGAAAAGAACACACATGCATTGACTCTAGTTGTGGTTAATGAAAAGAACACACATGCAATGAGCTCTGGTGGATCCATATGTGCTCTGTGAAAAGAACACACATGCAATGACACTAGTGGATCCATGTGTGGTCTGCAAAAAGAACAAACATTTCAATGACACTGGTGGATCCATATATGGTCTGTGAAAAGAACACACATGCAATGAAATTAGTGGATCCATATGTGGTCTGTGAAAAGAACACACATGCAATGACAATGGTGGTTCCATATGTGGTATGTGAAAAGAACACACATGCAACAAACTCTAGTGGATCCATATGGGGTCTGTGAAAAGAACACACATGTAGTGACACTGGTGGATCCATATGTGGTCTGTGAAAAGAACACACATGAAATGACTCTAGCTGTGGTTAATGAAAAGAACACACATGTAATGAAAATGGTGGATCCATATGTGGTATGTCTAAAGAACACACATGCAATGAACTCTAGTGGTTCCATATGTGATATGTGAAAAGAACACACATGCAAAGACACTGGTGGATCCATATGTGGTCTGTGAAAAGAACACACATGAAATGACACTCGTGGTTCCAAATGTTGTGTGTAAAAATAACACACATGCAATGACACTGGTGGATCCATATGTGGTTTGTGAAAAGAACACACATGCAATGACACTGGTGGACCCATATGTTGTATGTGAAAAGAACAGACATGCAATGACATTGGTGGATCCATATGTGGTCTGTGAAAAGAACACACATGAAATGACACTAATGGATCCATATGTCGTTTGTGAAAAGAACACACGTGCAATGAAAATAGTGGATCCAAATGTGGTCTGTGAAAAGAACCCACATGCAATGACACTGGTGGATTCAAATGTGGTCTGTGAAAAGAACACACATGCAATGAAAATAGTGGATACAAATGTGGTCTGTGAAAAGAACACACATGCAATAACACTCGTGGATACAAATGTGGTCTGTGAAAAGAACACACATGCAATAACACTGGTGGATCCATATGTGGTCTGTGAAAAGAACACACATGCAATGAACTCTGTGGATCCATCTGTGGCCTGTGAAAAGAACAAAGATTTCAATGACACTAGTGGATCCATATGTGGTCTGTGAAAAGAACACACATGCAATGACTGGTGGATCCATATGTGTTCTGTGAAAAGAACACACATGTAATGACACTGGTGGATCCATATGTGGCCTGTGAAAAGAACACACATGCAATGACACTAGTGGATCCATATGTGGTCTGTGAAAAGAACACACGTGCAATGAACTCTGGTGGATCCATATGGGGTCTATGAAAAGAACACACATGCAATGACTCTAGCTGTGGTTAATGAAAAGAACACACATGCAATGACACTGGAGGATCCATATGTGGTCTGTGTAAAGAACAAACATTTCAATGACACTAGTGGATCCATATATGGTCTATGAAAACAACACACATGGAATGACACTCGTGGATCCATACGTGGTCTGTGAAAAGAACACACATGCAATGAACTCTGGTGGTCCCATATGGGGTACGTGCAAAGAACACACATGCAATGACACTGGTGGATCCATATATGGTTTCTGAAAAGAACCCACATGCAATGACACTAGTGGATCCAAATGTGGTCTGTGAAAAGAACAGACATGCAATGACATTGGTGGATCCATATGTGGTCTGTGAAAAGAAGACACATGAAATGACACTGATGGATCCATATGTGGTTTGTGAAAAGAACACACGTGCAATGAAAATAGTGGATACAAATGTGGTATGTAAAAAGAACACACATGCAATGACAATGCTAGTTCCATATGTGGTCTATGAAAAGAACACACATGCAATGACAATGGTGGATCCATATGTGGTTTGTGAAAAGAACACACATGCAATGACACTGGTTGATCCATATGTGGTCGATGAAAAGAACACACATCCAATGACACTAGTGGATCCATATGTGGTATGTGAAAATAACACACATGCAATGACACTGGTGGATCCATATGTGGTCTGTGAAAAGAACACACATCCAATGACACTAGTGGATCCAAATGTGTCTGTGAAAAGAACACACATGCAATAATACTGGTGGATCCATACGTGGTCTGTGAAAAGAACACAAGGGCAATGAACTCTGGTGGATCCATATGGGGTCTATGAAAAGAACACACATGCAATGACTCTAGCTGTGGTTAATGAAAAGAACACACATGCAATGACACTGGAGGATCCATATGTGGTCTGTGTAAAGAACACACATTTCAATGACACTAGTGGATCCATATATGGTCTGTGAAAATAACACACACGCAATGACACTCGTGGATCCATATGTGGTCTGTGAAAAGAACACACATGCAATGAACTCTGGTGGTCCCATATGGGGTACGTGAAAAGAACACACATGCAATGACACTGGTGGATCCATATATGGTTTCTGAAAAGAACACACATGCAATGACACTAGTGGATCCAAATGTGGTTTGTGAAAAGAACACACTTGCAATGACAATGGTGGTTCCATATCTGGTCCGTGAAAAGAACACACATGCAATGACACTGGTGGATCCATATGTGGTCTGTGAAAAGAACACACATGGAATGAACTCTAGTGGATCCATATAGGGTCTGTGAAAAGAACACACATGCATTGACTCTAGTTGTGGTTAATGAAAAGAACACACATGCAATGAGCTCTGGTGGATCCATATGTGCTCTGTGAAAAGAACACACATGCAATGACACTAGTGGATCCATGTGTGGTCTGCAAAAAGAACAAACATTTCAATGACACTGGTGGATCCATATATGGTCTGTGAAAAGAACACACATGCAATGAAATTAGTGGATCCATATGTGGTCTGTGAAAAGAACACACATGCAATGACAATGGTGGTTCCATATGTGGTATGTGAAAAGAACACACATGCAACAAACTCTAGTGGATCCATATGGGGTCTGTGAAAAGAACACACATGTAGTGACACTGGTGGATCCATATGTGGTCTGTGAAAAGAACACACATGAAATGACTCTAGCTGTGGTTAATGAAAAGAACACACATGTAATGAAAATGGTGGATCCATATGTGGTATGTGTAAAGAACACACATGCAATGAACTCTAGTGGTTCCATATGTGATATGTGAAAAGAACACACATGCAAAGACACTGGTGGATCCATATGTGGTCTGTGAAAAGAACACACATGAAATGACACTCGTGGTTCCAAATGTTGTGTGTAAAAATAACACACATGCAATGACACTGGTGGATCCATATGTGCTTTGTGAAAAGAACACACATGCAATGACACTGGTGGACCCATATGTGGTATGTGAAAAGAACAGACATGCAATGACATTGGTGGATCCATATGTGGTCTGTGAAAAGAACACACATGAAATGACACTAATGGATCCATATGTCGTTTGTGAAAAGAACACACGTGCAATGAAAATAGTGGATCCAAATGTGGTCTGTGAAAAGAACCCACATGCAATGACACTGGTGGATTCAAATGTGGTCTGTGAAAAGAACACACATGCAATGAAAATAGTGGATACAAATGTGGTCTGTGAAAAGAACACACATGCAATAACACTCGTGGATACAAATGTGGTCTATGAAAAGAACACACATGCAATAACACTGGTGGATCCATATGTGGTCTGTGAAAAGAACACACATGCAATGAACTCTGTGGATCCATCTGTGGCCTGTGAAAAGAACAAAGATTTCAATGACACTAGTGGATCCATATGTGGTCTGTGAAAAGAACACACATGCAATGACTGGTGGATCCATATGTGTTCTGTGAAAAGAACACACATGTAATGACACTGGTGGATCCATATGTGGCCTGTGAAAAGAACACACATGCAATGACACTAGTGGATCCATATGTGGTCTGTGAAAAGAACACACGTGCAATGAACTCTGGTGGATCCATATGGGGTCTATGAAAAGAACACACATGCAATGACTCTAGCTGTGGTTAATGAAAAGAACACACATGCAATGACACTGGAGGATCCATATGTGGTCTGTGTAAAGAACAAACATTTCAATGACACTAGTGGATCCATATATGGTCTATGAAAACAACACACATGGAATGACACTCGTGGATCCATACGTGGTCTGTGAAAAGAACACACATGCAATGAACTCTGGTGGTCCCATATGGGGTACGTGCAAAGAACACACATGCAATGACACTGGTGGATCCATATATGGTTTCTGAAAAGAACACACATGCAATGACACTAGTGGATCCAAATGTGGTTTGTGAAAAGAACACACTTGCAATGACAATGGTGGTTCCATATCTGGTCCGTGAAAAGAACACACATGCAATGACACTGGTGGATCCATATGTGGTCTGTGAAAAGAACACACATGGAATGAACTCTAGTGGATCCATATAGGGTCTGTGAAAAGAACACACATGCATTGACTCTAGTTGTGGTTAATGAAAAGAACACACATGCAATGAGCTCTGGTGGATCCATATGTGCTCTGTGAAAAGAACACACATGCAATGACACTAGTGGATCCATGTGTGGTCTGCAAAAAGAACAAACATTTCAATGACACTGGTGGATCCATATATGGTCTGTGAAAAGAACACACATGCAATGAAATTAGTGGATCCATATGTGGTCTGTGAAAAGAACACACATGCAATGACAATGGTGGTTCCATATGTGGTATGTGAAAAGAACACACATGCAACAAACTCTAGTGGATCCATATGGGGTCTGTGAAAAGAACACACATGTAGTGACACTGGTGGATCCATATGTGGTCTGTGAAAAGAACACACATGAAATGACTCTAGCTGTGGTTAATGAAAAGAACACACATGTAATGAAAATGGTGGATCCATATGTGGTATGTCTAAAGAACACACATGCAATGAACTCTAGTGGTTCCATATGTGATATGTGAAAAGAACACACATGCAAAGACACTGGTGGATCCATATGTGGTCTGTGAAAAGAACACACATGAAATGACACTCGTGGTTCCAAATGTTGTGTGTAAAAATAACACACATGCAATGACACTGGTGGATCCATATGTGGTTTGTGAAAAGAACACACATGCAATGACACTGGTGGACCCATATGTTGTATGTGAAAAGAACAGACATGCAATGACATTGGTGGATCCATATGTGGTCTGTGAAAAGAACACACATGAAATGACACTAATGGATCCATATGTCGTTTGTGAAAAGAACACACGTGCAATGAAAATAGTGGATCCAAATGTGGTCTGTGAAAAGAACCCACATGCAATGACACTGGTGGATTCAAATGTGGTCTGTGAAAAGAACACACATGCAATGAAAATAGTGGATACAAATGTGGTCTGTGAAAAGAACACACATGCAATAACACTCGTGGATACAAATGTGGTCTGTGAAAAGAACACACATGCAATAACACTGGTGGATCCATATGTGGTCTGTGAAAAGAACACACATGCAATGAACTCTGTGGATCCATCTGTGGCCTGTGAAAAGAACAAAGATTTCAATGACACTAGTGGATCCATATGTGGTCTGTGAAAAGAACACACATGCAATGACTGGTGGATCCATATGTGTTCTGTGAAAAGAACACACATGTAATGACACTGGTGGATCCATATGTGGCCTGTGAAAAGAACACACATGCAATGACACTAGTGGATCCATATGTGGTCTGTGAAAAGAACACACGTGCAATGAACTCTGGTGGATCCATATGGGGTCTATGAAAAGAACACACATGCAATGACTCTAGCTGTGGTTAATGAAAAGAACACACATGCAATGACACTGGAGGATCCATATGTGGTCTGTGTAAAGAACAAACATTTCAATGACACTAGTGGATCCATATATGGTCTATGAAAACAACACACATGGAATGACACTCGTGGATCCATACGTGGTCTGTGAAAAGAACACACATGCAATGAACTCTGGTGGTCCCATATGGGGTACGTGCAAAGAACACACATGCAATGACACTGGTGGATCCATATATGGTTTCTGAAAAGAACCCACATGCAATGACACTAGTGGATCCAAATGTGGTTTGTGAAAAGAACACACTTGCAATGACAATGGTGGTTCCATATCTGGTCCGTGAAAAGAACACACATGCAATGACACTGGTGGATCCATATGTGGTCTGTGAAAAGAACACACATGGAATGAACTCTAGTGGATCCATATAGGGTCTGTGAAAAGAACACACATGCATTGACTCTAGTTGTGGTTAATGAAAAGAACACACATGCAATGAGCTCTGGTGGATCCATATGTGCTCTGTGAAAAGAACACACATGCAATGACACTAGTGGATCCATGTGTGGTCTGCAAAAAGAACAAACATTTCAATGACACTGGTGGATCCATATATGGTCTGTGAAAAGAACACACATGCAATGACATTAGTGGATCCATATGTGGTCTGTGAAAAGAACACACATGCAATGACAATGGTGGTTCCATATGTGGTATGTGAAAAGAACACACATGCAACAAACTCTAGTGGATCCATATGGGGTCTGTGAAAAGAACACACATGTAGTGACACTGGTGGATCCATATGTGGTCTGTGAAAAGAACACACATGAAATGACTCTAGCTGTGGTTAATGAAAAGAACACACATGCAATGAAAATGGTGGATCCATATGTGGTATGTGTAAAGAACAAACATGCAATGAACTCTAGTGGTTCCATATGTGATATGTGAAAAGAACACACATGCAATGACACTGGTGGATCCATATGTGGTCTGTGAAAAGAACACACATGAAATGACACTCGTGGTTCCAAATGTTGTGTGTAAAATAACACACATGCAATGACACTGGTGGATCCATATGTGGTTTGTGAAAAGAACACACATGCAATGACACTGGTGGATCCATATGTGGTATGTGAAAAGAACAGACATGCAATGACATTGGTGGATCCATATGTGGTCTGTGAAAAGAACACACATGAAATGACACGATGGATCCATATGTCGTTTGTGAAAAGAACACACGTGCAATGAAAATAGTGGATCCAAATGTGGTCTGTGAAAAGAACACACATGCAATGACACTGGTGGATTCAAATGTGGTCTGTGAAAAGAACACACATGCAATGAAAATAGTGGATACAAATGTGGTCTGTGAAAAGAACACACATGCAATAACACTGGTGGATACAAATGTGGTCTGTGAAAAGAACACACATGCAATAACACTGGTGGATCCATATGTGGTCTGTGAAAAGAACACACATGCAATGAACTCTGTGGATCCATCTGTGGCCTGTGAAAAGAACAAAGATTTCAATGACACTAGTGGATCCATATGTGGTCTGTGAAAAGAACACACATGCAATGACTGGTGGATCCATATGTGTTCTGTGAAAAGAACACACATGTAATGACACTGGTGGATCCATATGTGGCCTGTGAAAAGAACACACATGCAATGACACTAGTGGATCCATATGTGGTCTGTGAAAAGAACACACGTGCAATGAACTCTGGTGGATCCATATGGGGTCTATGAAAAGAACACACATGCAATGACTCTAGCTGTGGTTAATGAAAAGAACACACATGCAATGACACTGGAGGATCCATATGTGGTCTGTGTAAAGAACAAACATTTCAAAGACACTAGTGGATCCATATATGGTCTGTGAAAACAACACACATGCAATGACACTCGTGGATCCATACGCGGTCTGTGAAAAGAACACACATGCAATGAACTCTGGTGGTCCCATATGGGGTACGTGAAAAGAACACACATGCAATGACACTGGTGGATCCATATATGGTTTCTGAAAAGAACACACATGCAATGACACTAGTGGATCCAAATGTGGTTTGTGAAAAGAACACACTTGCAATGACAATGGTGGTTCCATATCTGGTCCGTGAAAAGAACACACATGCAATGACACTGGTGGATCCATATGTGGTCTGTGAAAAGAACACACATGGAATGAACTCTAATGGATCCATATAGGGTCTGTGAAAAGAACACACATGCATTGACTCTAGTTGTGGTTAATGAAAAGAACACACATGCAATGAGCTCTGGTGGATCCACATGTGCTCTGTGAAAAGAACACACATGCAATGACACTAGTGGATCCATGTGTGGTCTGCAAAAAGAACAAACATTTCAATGACACTGGTGGATCCATATATGGTCTGTGAAAAGAACACACATGCAATGACATTAGTGGATCCATATGTGGTCTGTGAAAAGAACACACATGCAATGACAATGGTGGTTCCATATGTGGTATGTGAAAAGAACACACATGCAACGAACTCTGGTGGATCCATATGGGGTCTGTGAAAAGAACACACATGTAGTGACACTGGTGGATCCATATGTGGTCTGTGAAAAGAACACACATGAAATGACTCTAGCTGTGGTTAATGAAAAGAACACACATGCAATGAAAATGGTGGATCCATATGTGGTATGTGTAAAGAACACACATGCAATGAACTCTAGTGGTTCCATATGTGATATGTGAAAAGAACACACATGCAATGACACTGATGGATCCATATGTGGTCTGTGAAAAGAACACACATGAAATGACACTCGTGGTTCCAAATGTTGTGTGTAAAAATAACACGCATGCAATGACACTGGTGGATCCATATGTGGTTTGTGAAAAGAACACACATGCAATGACACTAGTGGATCCATATGTGGTTTGTGAAAATAACACACATGCAATGACACTGGTGGATCCATATGTGGTCTGTGAAAAGAACAGACATGCAATGACATTGGTGGATCCATATGTGGTATGTGAAAATAACACACATGAAATGACACTGATGGATCCATATGTGGTCTGTGAAAAGAACACACGTGCAATGAAAATAGTGGATCCAAATGTGGTCTGTGAAAAGAACCCACATGCAATGACACTGGTGGATTCAAATGTGGTCTGTGAAAAGAACACACATGCAATGAAAATAGTGGATACAAATGTGGTCTGTGAAAAGAACACACATGCAATAACACTGGTGGATACAAATGTGGTCTGTGAAAAGA
Source organism: Avena sativa (assembly GCA_916181665.1). Lineage (NCBI taxonomy): Eukaryota > Viridiplantae > Streptophyta > Magnoliopsida > Poales > Poaceae > Avena > Avena sativa. The sequence continues at coordinate 619,697,754 of OV702289.1, forward strand.
ACACACATGCAATAACACTGGTGGATCCATATGTGGTCTGTGAAAAGAACACACATGCAATGAACTCTGTGGATCCATCTGTGGCCTGTGAAAAGAACAAAGATTTCAATGACACTAGTGGATCCATATGTGGTCTGTGAAAAGAACACACATGCAATGACTGGTGGATCCATATGTGTTCTGTGAAAAGAACACACATGTAATGACACTGGTGGATCCATATGTGGCCTGTGAAAAGAACACACATGCAATGACACTAGTGGATCCATATGTGGTCTGTGAAAAGAACACACGTGCAATGAACTCTGGTGGATCCATATGGGGTCTATGAAAAGAACACACATGCAATGACTCTAGCTGTGGTTAATGAAAAGAACACACATGCAATGACACTGGAGGATCCATATGTGGTCTGTGTAAAGAACAAACATTTCAAAGACACTAGTGGATCCATATATGGTCTGTGAAAACAACACACATGCAATGACACTCGTGGATCCATACGTGGTCTGTGAAAAGAACACACATGCAATGAACTCTGGTGGTCCCATATGGGGTACGTGAAAAGAACACACATGCAATGACACTGGTGGATCCATATATGGTTTCTGAAAAGAACACACATGCAATGACACTAGTGGATCCAAATGTGGTTTGTGAAAAGAACACACTTGCAATGACAATGGTGGTTCCATATCTGGTCCGTGAAAAGAACACACATGCAATGACACTGGTGGATCCATATGTGGTCTGTGAAAAGAACACACATGGAATGAACTCTAATGGATCCATATAGGGTCTGTGAAAAGAACACACATGCATTGACTCTAGTTGTGGTTAATGAAAAGAACACACATGCAATGAGCTCTGGTGGATCCACATGTGCTCTGTGAAAAGAACACACATGCAATGACACTAGTGGATCCATGTGTGGTCTGCAAAAAGAACAAACATTTCAATGACACTGGTGGATCCATATATGGTCTGTGAAAAGAACACACATGCAATGACATTAGTGGATCCATATGTGGTCTGTGAAAAGAACACACATGCAATGACAATGGTGGTTCCATATGTGGTATGTGAAAAGAACACACATGCAACGAACTCTGGTGGATCCATATGGGGTCTGTGAAAAGAACACACATGTAGTGACACTGGTGGATCCATATGTGGTCTGTGAAAAGAACACACATGAAATGACTCTAGCTGTGGTTAATGAAAAGAACACACATGCAATGAAAATGGTGGATCCATATGTGGTATGTGTAAAGAACACACATGCAATGAACTCTAGTGGTTCCATATGTGATATGTGAAAAGAACACACATGCAATGACACTGGTGGATCCATATGTGGTCTGTGAAAAGAACACACATGAAATGACACTCGTGGTTCCAAATGTTGTGTGTAAAAATAACACGCATGCAATGACACTGGTGGATCCATATGTGGTTTGTGAAAAGAACACACATGCAATGACACTAGTGGATCCATATGTGGTTTGTGAAAATAACACACATGCAATGACACTGGTGGATCCATATGTGGTCTGTGAAAAGAACAGACATGCAATGACATTGGTGGATCCATATGTGGTATGTGAAAATAACACACATGAAATGACACTGATGGATCCATATGTGGTCTGTGAAAAGAACACACGTGCAATGAAAATAGTGGATCCAAATGTGGTCTGTGAAAAGAACCCACATGCAATGACACTGGTGGATTCAAATGTGGTCTGTGAAAAGAACACACATGCAATGAAAATAGTGGATACAAATGTGGTCTGTGAAAAGAACACACATGCAATAACACTGGTGGATACAAATGTGGTCTGTGAAAAGAACACACATGCAATAACACTGGTGGATCCATATGTGGTTTGTGAAAAGAGCACACATGCAATGAACTCTGTGGATCCATCTGTGGCCTGTGAAAAGAACAAAGATTTCAATGACACTAGTGGATCCATATGTGGTCTGTGAAAAGAACACACATGCAATGACTGGTGGATCCATATGTGTTCTGTGAAAAGAACACACATGTAATGACACTGGTGGATCCATATGTGGCCTGTGAAAAGAACACACATGCAATGACACTAGTGGATCCATATGTGGTCTGTGAAAAGAACACACGTGCAATGAACTCTGGTGGATCCATATGGGGTCTATGAAAAGAACACACATGCAATGACTCTAGCTGTGGTTAATGAAAAGAACACACATGCAATGACACTGGAGGATCCATATGTGGTCTGTGTAAAGAACAAACATTTCAATGACACTAGTGGATCCATATATGGTCTGTGAAAACAACACACATGCAATGACACTCGTGGATCCATACGTGGTCTGTGAAAAGAACACACATGCAATGAACTCTGGTGGTCCCATATGGGGTACGTGAAAAGAACACACATGCAATGACACTGGTGGATCCATATATGGTTTCTGAAAAGAACACACATGCAATGACACTAGTGGATCCAAATGTGGTTTGTGAAAAAAACACACTTGCAATGACAATGGTGGTTCCATATCTGGTCCGTGAAAAGAACACACATGCAATGACACTGGTGGATCCATATGTGGTCTGTGAAAAGAACACACATGGAATGAACTCTAATGGATCCATATAGGGTCTGTGAAAAGAACACACATGCATTGAATCTAGTTGTGGTTAATGAAAAGAACACACATGCAATGAGCTCTGGTGGATCCATATGTGCTCTATGAAAAGAACACACATGCAATGACACTAGTGGATCCATGTGTGGTCTGCAAAAAGAACAAACATTTCAATGACACTGGTGGATCCATATATGGTCTGTGAAAAGAACACACATGCAATTACATTAGTGGATCCATATGTGGTCTGTGAAAAGAACACACATGCAATGACAATGGTGGTTCCATATGTGGTATGTGAAAAGAACACACATGCAACGAACTCTGGTGGATCCATATGGGGTCTGTGAAAAGAACACACATGTAGTGACACTGGTGGATCCATATGTGGTCTGTGAAAAGAACACACATGAACTGACTCTAGCTGTGGTTAATGAAAAGAACACACATGCAATGAAAATGGTGGATCCATATGTGGTATGTGTAAAGAACACACATGCAATGAACTCTAGTGGTTCCATATGTGATATGTGAAAAGAACACACATGCAATGACACTGGTGGATCCATATGTGGTATGTGAAAAGAACACACATGAAATGACACTCGTGGTTCCAAATGTTGTGTGTAAAAATAACACGCATGCAATGACACTGGTGGATCCATATGTGGTTTGTGAAAAGAACACACATGCAATGACACTAGTGGATCCATATGTGGTTTGTGAAAATAACACACATGCAATGACACTGGTGGATCCATATGTGGTCTGTGAAAAGAACAGACATGCAATGACATTGGTGGGTCCATATGTGGTATGTGAAAAGAACACACATGAAATGACACTGATGGATCCATATGTGGTCTGTGAAAAGAACACACGTGCAATGAAAATAGTGGATCCAAATGTGGTCTGTGAAAAGAACCCACATGCAATGACACTGGTGGATTCAAATGTGGTCTGTGGAAAGAACACACATGCAATGAAAATAGTGGATACAAATGTGGTCTGTGAAAAGAACACACATGCAATAACACTGGTGGATACAAATGTGGTCTGTGAAAAGAACACACATGCAATAACACTGGTGGATCCATATGTGGTCTGTGAAAAGAACACACATGCAATGAACTCTGTGGATCCATCTGTGGCCTGTGAAAAGAACAAAGATTTCAATGACACTAGTGGATCCATATGTGGTCTGTGAAAAGAACACACATGCAATGACTGGTGGATCCATATGTGTTCTGTGAAAAGAACACACATGTAATGACACTGGTGGATCCATATGTGACCTATGAAAAGAACACACATGAAATGACACTGGTGGATCCATATGTGGTCTGTGAAAAGAACACACTTGCAATGAAAATAGTGGATCCAAATGTGGTCTGTGAAAAGAACACACATGTAATAACACTGGTGGATCCATATGTGGTCTGTGAAAAGAACACACATGCAATGAACTCTGGTGGATCCATCTGTGGCCTGTGAAAAGAACAAAGATTTCAATGACACTAGTGGATCCATATGTGGTATGTGAAAAAACACACATGAAATGACACTGGTGGTTCCAACTGTGGTCTGTGAAAAGAACACACATGCAATGACACTGGTGGATCCATATGTGGCCTGTGAAAAGAACACACATGAAATGACACTGGTGGATCCATATGTGGTCTATGAAAAGAACACACATGGAATGAAAATAGTGGATCCAAACGTGGTATGTGAAAAGAACACACATGCAATAACACTGGTGGATCCATATGTGGTCTGTGAAAATAACACACATGCAATGAACTCTGGTGGATCCATATGGGGTCTGTGAAAAGAACACACATGCAATGAGATTGGTGGATCAATATGTGGTCTGTGAAAAGAACACACATGCAATGACAATGCTAGTTCCATATGTGGTCTATGAAAAGAACACAGATGCAATGACAATGGTGGATCCATATGTGGTTTGTGAAAAGAACACACATGCAATGACACTGGTTGATCCATATGTGGTCGATGAAAAGAACCCACATGAAATGACACAGGTGTATCCATATGTGGTTTGTGAAAAGAACACACATGAAATGACACTGGTGGATCCATATGTGGTCTGTGAAAAGAACACACATCCAATGACACTGGTGAATCTAAATGTGTCTGTGAAAAGAACACACATGCAATAATACTGGTGGATCCATATGTGGTCTGTGAAAAGAACACACGTGCAATGAACTCTGGTAGATCCATATGGGGTCTGTGAAAAGAACACACATGCAATGACTCTGGCTGTGGTTAATGAAAAGAACACACATGCAATGACACTGGAGGATCCATATGTGGTCTATGTAAAGAACAAACATTTCAATGACACTGGTGGATCCATATATGGTCCGTGAAAAAAACAAACATGCAATGACACTCGTGGATCCATACGTGGTTTGTGCAAAGAACACACATGCAATGAACTCTGGTGGTCCCATACGGGGTACGTGAAAAGAACACACATGCAATGACACTGGTGGATCCATATATGGTTTGTGAAAAGAACACACATGCAATGACACTAGTGGATCCAAATGTGGTTTGTGAAAAGAACACATATGCAATGACAATGGTGGTTCCATATCTGGTCTGTGAAAAGAACACACATGCAATGACACTGGTGGATCCATATGTGGTCTGTGAAAAGAACACACATGCAATAAACTCTAGTGGGTCCATATAGGGTCTGTGAAAAGAACATACATGCAATGAACTCTGGTGGATCCATCTGTGGCCTGTGAAAAGAACAAAGATTTCAATGACACTAGTGGATCCATATGTGGTATGTGAAAAGAACACACATGAAATGACAGTGGTGGTTCCAAATGTGGTCTGTGAAAAGAACACACATGCAATGACACTGGTGGATCCATATGTGGTATGTGAAAAGAACACACATTTAATGACACTGGTGGATCCATATGTGGCCTGTGAAAAGAACACACATGAAATGACACTGGTGGATCCATATGTGGTCTATGAAAAGAACACACATGCAATGAAAATAGTGGATCCAAATGTGGTATGTGTAAAGAACACACATGCTATAACACTGGTGGATCCATATGTGCTCTGTGAAAAGAACACACATGCAATGAACTTTGGTGGATCCATATGGGGTCTGTGAAAAGAACACACATGCAATGAGATTGGTGGATCCATATGTGGTCTGTGAAAATAACACACATGTAATGACAATGCTAGTTCCATATGTGGTCTATGAAAAGAACACACATGCAATGACAATGGTGGATCCATATGTGGTTTGTGAAAAGAACACACATGCAATGACACTGGTTGATCCATATGTGGTCGATGAAAAGAACCCACATGAAATGACACTAGTGGATCCATATGTGGTTTGTGAAAAGAACACACATGCAATGACACTGGTGGATCCATATGTGGTCTGTGAAAAGAACACACATCCAATGACACTAGTGGATCCAAATGTGTCTGTGAAAAGAACACACATGCAATAATACTGGTGGATCCATACGTGGTCTGTGAAAAGAACACACGTGCAATGAACTCTGGTGGATCCATATGGGGTCTGTGAAAAGAACACACATGCAATGACTCTAGCTGTGGTTAATGAAATGAACACACATGCAATGACACTGGAGGATCCATATGTGTTCTGTGTAGAGAACACACATGCAATGAAAATGGTGGATCCATATGTGGTATGTGTAAAGAACACACATGCAATGAACTCTAGTGGTTCCATATGTGATATTTGAAAAGAACAAACATGCAATGAAATCTGGTGGTCCCATATGGGGTACGTGAAAAGAACAAACATGCAATGAACTCTGGTGGTCCCATATGGGGTACGTGAAAACAACACACATGCAATGACACTGGTGGATCCATATATGGTTTGTGAAAAGAACACACAAGCAATGACACTAGTGGATCCAAATGTGGTTTGTGAAAAGAACACACATGCAATGACAATGGTGGTTCCATATCTCGTCTGTGAAAAGAACACACATGCAATGACACTGGTGGATCCATATGTGGTCTGTGAAAAGAACACACATGCATTGACTCTAGCTGTGGTTAATGAAAAGAACACACATGCAATGAGCTCTGGTGGATCCATATGTGCTCTGTGAAAAGAACACACATGCAATGACACTAGTGGATCCATATGTGGTCTGTGAAAAGAACAAACATTTCAATGACACTGGTGGATCCATATATGGTCTGTGAAAAGAACACACATGCAATGACATTGGTGGATCCATATGTGGTCTGTGAAAAGAAAACACATGCAATGACAATGGTGGTTCCGTATGTGGTATGTGAAAAGAACACACATGCAATGAACTCTAGTGGGTCCATATAGGGTCTGTGAAAAGAACATACATGCAATGAACTCTGGTGGATCCATATGTGGCATGTGAAAAGAACAAAGATTTCAATGACACTAGTGGATCCATATGTGGTATGTGAAAAGAACACACATGAAATGACAGTGGTGGTTCCAAATGTGGACTGTGAAAAGAACACACATGCAATGACATTGGTGGATCCATATGTGGTCTGTGAAAAGAAAACACATGCAATGACAATGGTGGTTCCATATGTGGTTTGTGAAAAGAACACACATGCAATGAACTCTGGTGGATCCATATGTGCTCTGTGAAAAGAACACACATGCAATGACACTAGTGGATCCATATGTGGTCTGTGAAAAGAACAAACATTTCAATGACACTGGTGGATCCATATATGGTCTGTGAAAAGAACACACATGCAATGACATTGGTGGATCCATATGTGGTCTGTGAAAAGAAAACACATTCAATGACAATGGTGGTTCCGTATGTGGTATGTGAAAAGAACACACATGCAATGAACTCTAGTGGGTCCATATAGGGTCTGTGAAAAGAACATACATGCAATGAACTCTGGTGGATCCATCTGTGGCCTGTGAAAAGAACAAAGATTTCAATGACACTAGTGGATCCATAAGTGGTATGTGAAAAGAACACACATGAAATGACAGTGGTGGTTCCAAATGTGGTCTGTGAAAAGAACACACATGCAATGACACTGGTGGATGCATATGTGGTATGTGAAAAGAACACACATTTAATGACACTGGTGGATCCATATGTGGCCTGTGAAAAGAACACACATGAAATGACACTGGTGGATCCATATGTGGTCTATGAAAAGAACACACATGCAATGAAAATAGTGGATCCAAATGTGGTATGTGTAAAGAACACACATGCAATAACACTGGTGGATCCATATGTGGTCTGTGAAAAGAACACACATGCAATGAACTTTGGTGGATCCATATGGGGTCTGTGAAAAGAACACACATGCAATGAGATTGGTGGATCCATATGTGGTCTGTGAAAATAACACACATGCAATGACAATGCTAGTTCCATATGTGGTCTATGAAAAGAACACACATGCAATGACAATGGTGGATCCATATGTGGTTTGTGAAAAGAACACACATGCAATGACACTGGTTGATCCATATGTGGTCGATGAAAAGAACCCACATGAAATGACACAGGTGGATCCATATGTGGTTTGTGAAAAGAACACACATGCAATGACACTGGTGGATCCATATGTGGTCTGTGAAAAGAACACACATCCAATGACACTAGTGGATCCAAATGTGTTTGTGAAAAGAACACACATGCAATAATACTGGTGGATCCATACGTGGTCTGTGAAAAGAACACACGTGCAATGAACTCTGGTGGATCCATATGGGGTCTGTGAAAAGAACACACATGCAATGACTCTAGTTGTGGTTAATGAAAAGAACACACATGCAATGACACTGGAGGATCCATATGTGGTCTGTGTAGAGAACACACATGCAATGAAAATGGTGGATCCATATGTGGTATGTGTAAAGAACACACATGCAATGAACTCCAGTGGTTCCATATGTGATATGTGAAAAGAACAAACATGCAATGAACTCTGGTGGTCCCATATGGGGTACGTGAAAACAACACACATGCAATGACACTGGTGGATCCATATATGGTTTGTGATAAGAACACACAAGCAATGACACTAGTGGATCCAAATGTGGTTTGTGAAAAGAACACACATGCAATGACAATGGTGGTTCCATATCTCGTCTGTGAAAAGAACACACATGCAATGACACTGGTGGATCCATATGTGGTCTGTGAAAAGAACACACATGCAATGAACTCTAGTGGATCCATATAGGGTCTGTGAAAAGAACACACATGCATTGACTCTAGCTGTGGTTAATGAAAAGAACACACATGCAATGAGCTCCGGTGGATCCATATGTGCTCTGTGAAAAGAACACACATGCAATGACACTAGTGGATCCATATGTGGTCTGTGAAAAGAACAAACATTTCAATGACACTGGTGGATCCATATATGGTCTGTGAAAAGAGCACACATGCAATGACATTGGTGGATCTATATGTGGTCTGTGAAAAGAAAACACATGCAATGACAATGGTGGTTCCGTATGTGGTATGTGAAAAGAACACACATGCAATGAACTCTAGTGGGTCCATATAGGGTCTGTGAAAAGAACATACATGCAATGAACTCTGGTGGATCCATCTATGGCCTGTGAAAAGAACAAAGATTTCAATGACACTAGTGGATCCATATGTGGTATGTGAAAAGAACACACATGCAATGGCACTAGTGGATCCATATGTGGTCTGTAAAAAGAACACACATGCAATGACACTGGCGGATCCATATGTGGTCTGTGAAAAGAACACACATGCAATGAACTCTGGTGGATTCATGTGGGGTCTGTGAAAAGAACACACATGCAATAATACTGGTGGATCCATACGTGGTCTGTGAAAAAAACACACGTGCCATGAACTCGGGTGGATCCATATGGGGTCTGTGAAAAGAACACACATGCAATGACTCTAGCTGTGGTTAATGAAAAGAACACACATGCAATGACACTGGAGGATCCATATGTGGTCTGTGTAGAGAACACACATGCAATGAAAATGGTGGATCCATATGTGGTATGTGTAAAGAACACACATGCAATGAACTCTAGTGGTTCCATATGTGATATGTGAAAAGAACAAACATGCAATGAACACTGGTGGTCCCATATGGGGTACGTGAAAACAACACACATGCAATGACACTGGTGGATCCATATATGGTTTGTGAAAAGAACACACAAGCAATGACACTAGTGGATCCAAATGTGGTTTGTGAAAAGAACACACATGCAATGACAATGGTGGTTCCATATCTCGTCTGTGAAAAGAACACACATGCAATGACACTGGTGGATCCATATGTGGTCTGTGAAAAGAACACACATGCAATGAACTCTAGTCGATCCATATAGGGTCTGTGAAAAGAACACACATGCATTGACTCTAGCTGTGGTTAATGAAAAGAACACACATGCAATGAGCTCTGGTGGATCCATATGTGCTCTATGAAACGAACACACATGCAATGACACTAGTGGATCCATATGTGGTCTGTGAAAAGAACAAACATTTCAATGACACTGGTGGATCCATATATGGTCTGTGAAAAGAACACACATGCAATGACATTGGTGGATCCATATGTGGTCTGTGAAAAGAAAACACATGCAATGACAATGGTGGTTCCATATGTGGTATGTGAAAAGAACGCACATGCAATGAACTCTGGTGGATCCATATGGGGTCTGTGAAAAGAACACACATGTAGTGACACTGGTGGATCCATATGTGGTCTATGAAAGAACACACATTAAATGACTCTAGCTGTGGTTAATGAAAGGAACACACATGCAATGAAAATGGTGGATCCATATGTGGTATGTGTAAAGAACACATAGGCAATGAACTCTAGTGGTTCCATATGTGATATGTGAAAAGAACACACATGCAATGACACTGGTGGATCCATATGTGGTCTGTGAAAAGAACGTACATGAAATGACACTGGTGGTTCCAAATTTTCTCTGTAAAAATAACACACATGCAATGACACTGGTGGATCCACATGTGGTTTGTGAAAAGAACACACATGCAATGACACTAGTGGATCCATATGTGGTTTGTGAAAATAACACACATGCAATGACACTGGTGGATCCATATGTGGTCTGTGAAAAGAACAGACATGCAATGACATTGGTGGATCCATATGTGGTTTGTGAAAAGAACACACATGAAATGACACTGATGGATCCATATGTGGTCTGTGAAAAGAACACACGTGCAATGAAAATAGTGGATCCAAATATGGTCTGTGAAAAGAACACACATGCAATGACACTGGTGGATCCAAATGTGGTCTGTGAAAAGAACACACATGCAATGAAAATAGTGGATACAAATGTGGTCTATGAAAAGAACACACATGCAATAACACTGGTGGATCCATATGTGGTCTGTGAAAAGAACACACATGCAATGAACTCTGGTGGATCCATCTGTGGCCTGTGAAAAGAACAAAGATTTCAATGACACTAGTGGATCCATATGTGGTCTGTGAAAAGAACACACATGCAATAACTCTGGTGGATCCATATGTGGTATGTGAAAAGAACACACATGTAATGACACTGGTGGATCCATATGTGGCCTGTGAAAAGAACACACATGAAATGGCACTGGTGGATCCATGTGTGGTCTGTGAAAAAAACACACATGCAATGAAAATAGTGGATCCAAATGTGGTATGTGAAAAGAACACACATGTAATAACACTGGTGGATCCATATGTGGTCTGTGAAAAGAACACACATGCAATGAACTCTGGTGGATCCATCTGTGGCCTGTGAAAAGAACAAAGATTTCAATGACACTAGTGGATCCATATGTGGTATGTGAAAAGAACACACATGAAATGACACTGGTGGTTCCAAATGTGGTCTGTGAAACGAACACACATGCAATGACACTGGTGGACCAGATGTGGTCTGTGAAAAGAACACACATGTAATGACACTGGTGGATCCATATGTGGCCTGTGAAAAGAACACATATGAAATGACACTGGTGGATCCATATGTGGTCTATGAAAAGAACACACATGCAATGAAAATAGTGGATCCAAATGTGGTATGTGAAAAGAACACACATGCAATAACACTGGTGGATCCATATGTGGTCTGTGAAAAGAACACACATGCAATGAACTCTGGTGGATCCATACGGGGTCTGTGAAATGAACACACATGCAATGAGATTGGTGGATCAATATGTGGTCTGTGAAAAGAACACACATGCAATGACAATGCTAGTTCCATATCTGGTCTATGAAAAGAACACACATGCAATGACAATGGTGGATCCATATGTGGTTTGTGAAAAGAACACACATGCAATGAACTCTGGTGGATCCATACGGGGTCTGTGAAAAGAACACACATGCAATGAGATTGGTGGATCAATATGTGGTCTGTGAAAAGAACACACATGCAATGACAATGCTAGTTCCATATCTGGTCTATGAAAAGAACACACATGCAATGATAATGGTGGATCCATATGTGGTTTGTGAAAAGAACACACATTAAATGACACTGGTTGATCCATATGTGGTCGATGGAAAGAACCCACATGAAATGACACTGGTGGATCCATATGTGGTGTGTGAAAAGAACACACATGCAATGACACTAGTGGATCCATATGTGGTCTGTGAAAAGAACACACATCCAATGACACTGGTGGATCCAAATGTGTCTGTGAAAAGAACACACATGCAATAATACTGGTGGATCCATACGTGGTCTGTGAAAAGAACGCACGTGCAATGAACTCCGGTGGATCAATATGGGGTCTGTGAAAAGTACACACATGCAATGACTCTAGCTGTGGTTAATGAAAAGAACACACATGCAATGACACTGGAGGATCCATATGTGGTCTGTGTAAAGAACAAACATTTCAATGACACTGGTGGATCAATATATGGTCTGTGAAAAGAACACACATGCAGTGAACTCTGGTGGTCCCATATGGGCTACGTGAAAAGAACACACATGCAATGACACTGGTGGATCCATATATGGTTTTTGAAAAGAACACACATGCAATGACACTAGTGGATCCAAATGTGGTTTGTGAAAAGAGCACACATGCAATGACAATGGTGGTTCCATATCTGGTCTGTGAAAAGAACACACATGCAATGGCACTGGTGGACCCATATGTGGTCTGTGAAAAGAACACACATGCAATGAACTCTAGTGGATCCATATAGGGTCTGTGAAAAGAACACACATGCATTGATTCTAGCTGTGGTTAATGAAAAGAACACACATGCAATGAGCTCTGGTGGATCCATATGTGCTCTATGAAAAGAACACACATGCAATGACACTAGTGGATCCATATGTGGTCTGTGAAAAGAACAAACATTTCAATGACATTGGTGGATCCATATATGGTTTGTGAAAAGAACACACATGCAATGACACTGGTTGATCCATATTTGGTCTGTGAAAAGAACACATATGCAATGACAATGGTGCATCCATATGGGGTATGTGAAAAGAACACACATGTAGTGACACTGGTGGATCCATATGTGGTCTGTGAAAAGAACACGCATGAAATGACTCTAGCTGTGGTTAATGAAAAGAACACACATGCAATGAGCTCTGGTGGATCCATATGTGCTCTGTGAAAAGAACACACATGCAATGACACTAGTGGATCCATGTGTGGTCTGCAAAAAGAACAAACATTTCAATGACACTGGTGGATCCATATATGGTCTGTGAAAAGAACACACATGAATGACATTAGTGGATCCATATGTGGTCTGTGAAAAGAACACACATGCAATGACAATGGTGGTTCCATATGTGGTATGTGAAAAGAACACACATGCAACAAACTCTGGTGGATCCATATGGGGTCTGTGAAAAGAACACACATGTAGTGACACTGGTGGATCTATATGTGGTCTGTGAAAAGAACACACATGAAATGACTCTAGCTGTGGTTAATGAAAAGAACACACACATGCAATGAAAATGGTGGATCCATATGTGGTATGTGTAAAGAACACACATGCAATCACACTGGTGGATCCATATGTGGTCTGTGAAAAGAACACACATGCAATGAAACTAGTGGATCCATATGTGGTTTGTGAAAATAACACACATGCAATGACACTGGTGGATCCATATGTGGTCTATGAAAAGAACAGACATGGAATGACATTGGTGGATCCATATGTGGTCTGTGAAAAGAACACACATGAAATGAAACTAGTGGATCCATATGTGGTTTGTGAAAATAACACACATGCAATGACACTGGTGGATCCATATGTGGTCTATGAAAAGAACAGACATGGAATGACATTGGTGGATCCATATGTGGTCTGTGAAAAGAACACACATGAAATGACACTGATGGGTCCATATGTGGTCTGTGAAAAGAACACACGTGCAATGAAAATAGTGGATCCAAATGTGGTCTGTGAAAAGAACCCACATGCAATGACACTGGTGGATTCAAATGTGGTCTGTGAAAAGAACACACATGCAATGAAAATAGTGGATACAAATGTGGTCTATGAAAAGAACACACATGCAATAACACTGGTGGATACAAATGTGGTCTGTGAAAAGAACACACATGCAATAACACTGGTGGATCCATATGTGGTCTGTGAAAAGAACACACATGCAATGAACTCTGTGGATCCATCTGTGGCCTGTGAAAAGAACAAAGATTTCAATGACACTAGTGGATCCATATGTGGTCTGTGAAAAGAACACACATGCAATGACTGGTGGATCCATATGTGTTCTGTGAAAAGAACACACATGTAATGACACTGGTGGATCCATATGTGGCATGTGAAAAGAACACACATGAAATGACACTGGTGGATCCATATGTGGTCTGTGAAAAGAACACACTTGCAATGAAAATAGTGGATCCAAATGTGGTCTGTGAAAAGAACACATGTAATAACACTGGTGGATCCATATGTGGTCTGTGAAAAGAACACACATGCAATGAACTCTGGTGGGTCCATCTGTGGCCTGTGAAAAGAACAAAGATTTCAATGACACTAGTGGATCCATATGTGGTATGTGAAAAAACACACATGAAATGACACTGGTGGTTCCAACTGTGGTCTGTGAAAAGAACACACGTGCAATGACACTGGTGGATCCATATGTGGCCTGTGAAAAGAACACACATGAAATGACACTCGTGGATCCATATGTGGTCTATGAAAAGAACACACATGGAATGAAAATAGTGGATCCAAACGTGGTATGTGAAAAGAACACACATGCAATAACACTGGTGGATCCATATGTGGTCTGTGAAAAGAACACACATGCAATGAACTCTGGTGGATCCATATGGGGTCTGTGAAAAGAACACGCATGCAATGAGATTGGTGGATCAATATGTGGTCTGTGAAAAGAACACACATGCAATGACAATGCTAGTTCCATATGTGGTCTATGAAAAGAACACACATGCAATGACAATGGTGGATCCATATGTGGTTTGTGAAAAGAACACACATGCAATGACACTGGTTGATCCATATGTGGTCGATGAAAAGAACCCACATGAAATGACACAGGTGGATCCATATGTGGTTTATGAAAAGAACACACATGCAATGACACAGGTGGATCCATATGTGGTCTGTGAAAAGAACACACATCCAATGACACTGGTGAATCCAAATGTGTCTGTGAAAAGAACACACATGCAATAATACTGGTGGATCCATATGTGGTCTGTGAAAAGAACACACGTGCAATGAACTCTGGTAGATCCATATGGGGTCTGTGAAAAGAACACACATGCAATGACTCTGGCTGTGGTTAATGAAAAGAACACACATGCGATGACACTGGTGGATCCATATGTGGTCTGTGAAAAGAACACACATGTAATGACATTGGTGGATCCATATGTGGCTTATGAAAAGAACACATATGAAATGACACTGGTGGATCCATATGTGGTCTATGAAAAGAACACACATGCAATGAAAATAGTGGATCCAAATGTGGTATGTGAAAAGAACACACATGCAATAACACTGGTGGATCCAAATGTGGTCTGTGAAAAGAACACACATGCAATGAACTCTGGTGGATCGATACGGGGTCTGTGAAAAGAACACACATGCAATGAGATTGGTGGATCAATATGTGGTCTGTGAAAAGAACACACATGCAATGACAATGCTAGTTCCATATCTGGTCTATGAAAAGAACACACATGCAATGACAATGGTGGATCCATATGTGGTTTGTGAAAAGAACACACATGCAATGAACTCTGGTGGATCCATACGGGGTCTGTGAAAAGAACATACATGCAATGAGATTGGTGGATCAATATGTGGTCTGTGAAAAGAACACACATGCAATGACAATGCTAGTTCCATATCTGGTCTATGAAAAGAACACACATGCAATGACAATGGTGGATCCATATGTGGTTTGTGAAAAGAACACACATTAAATGACACTGGTTGATCCATATGTGGTCGATGAAAAGAACCCACATGAAATGACACTGGTGGATCCATATGTGGTGTGTGAAAAGAACACATGCAATGACACTAGTGGATCCATATGTGGTTTGTGAAAAGAACACACATCCAATGACACTGGTGGATCAAATGTGTCTGTGAAAAGAACACACATGCAATAATACTGGTGGATCCATACGTGGTCTGTGAAAAGAACCCACATGCAATGACACTGGTGGATTCAAATGTGGTCTGTGAAAAGAACACACATGCAATGAAAATAGTGGATACAAATGTGGTCTGTGAAAAGAACACACATGCAATAACACTGGTGGATACAAATGTGGTCTGTGAAAAGAACACACATGCAATAACACTGGTGGATCCATATGTGGTCTGTGAAAAGAACACACATGCAATGAACTCTGTGGATCCATCCGTGGCCTGTGAAAAGAACAAAGATTTCAATGACACTAGTGGATCCATATGTGGTCTGTGAAAAGAACACACATGCAATGACTAGTGGATCCATATGTGTTCTGTGAAAAGAACACACATGTAATGACACTGGTGGATCCATATGTGGCATGTGAAAAGAACACACATGAAATGACACTGGTGGATCCATATGTGGTCTATGAAAAGAACACACTTGCAATGAAAATAGTGGATCCAAATGTGGTCTGTGAAAAGAACACACATGTAATAACACTGGTGGATCCATATGTGGTCTGTGAAAAGAACACACATGCAATGAACTCTGGTGGATCCATCTGTGGCCTGTGAAAAGAACAAAGATTTCAATGACACTAGTGGATCCATATGTGGTATGTGAAAAAACACACATGGAATGACACTGGTGGTTCCAACTGTGGTCTGTGAAAAGAACACACATGCAGTGATACTGGTGGATCCATATGTGGCCTGTGAAAAGAACACACATGAAATGACACTGGTGGATCCATATGTGGTCTATGAAAAGAACGCACATGCAATAACACTGGTGGATCCATATGTGGTCTGTGAAAAGAACACACATGCAATGAACTCTGGTGGATCCATATGGGGTCTGTGAAAAGAACACGCATGCAATGAGATTGGTGGATCAATATGTGGTCTGTGAAAAGAACACACATGCAATGACAATGCTAGTTCCATATGTGGTCTATGAAAAGAACACACATGCAATGACAATGGTGGATCCATATGTGGTTTGTGAAAAGAACACACATGCAATGACACTGGTTGATCCATATGTGGTCGATGAAAAGAACCCACATGAAATGACATAGGTGGATCCATATGTGGTTTGTGAAAAGAACACACATGCAATGACACTGGTGGATCCATATGTGGTCTGTGAAAAGAACACACATCCAATGACACTGGTGAATCCAAATGTGTCTGTGAAAAGAACACACATGCAATAATACTGGTGGATCCATATGTGGTCTGTGAAAAGAACACACGTGCAATGAACTCTGGTAGATCCATATGGGGTCTGTGAATAGAACACACATGCAATGACTCTGGCTGTGGTTAATGAAAAGAACACACATGCAATGACACTGGTGGATCCAAATGTGGTCTGTGAAAAGAACACACATGTAATGACATTGGTGGATCCATATGTGGCCTGTGAAAAGAACACATATGAAATGACACTGGTGGATCCATATGTGGTCTATGAAAAGAACACACATGCAATGAAAATAGTGGATCCAAATGTGGTATGTGAAAAGAACACACATGCAATAACACTGGTGGATCCAAATGTGGTCTGTGAAAAGAACACACATGCAATGAACTCTGGTGGATCCATACGGGGTCTTTGAAAAGAACACACATGCAATGAGATTGGTGAATCAATATGTGGTCTGTGAAAAGAACACACATGCAATGACAATGCTAGTTCCATATCTGGTCTATGAAAAGAACACACATGCAATGACAATGGTGGATCCATATGTGGTTTGTGAAAAGAACACACATGCAATGAACTCTGGTGGATCCATACGGGGTCTGTGAAAAGAACACACATGCAATGAGATTGGTGGATCAATATGTGGTCTGTGAAAAGAACACACATGCAATGACAATGCTAGTTCCATATCTGGTCTATGAAAAAAACACACATGCAATGACAATGGTGGATCCATATGTGGTTTGTGAAAAGAACACACATTAAATGACACTGGTTGATCCATATGTGGTCGATGAAAAGAACCCACATGAAATGACACTGGTGGATCCATATGTGGTGTGTGAAAAGAACACACATGCAATGACACTAGTGGATCCATATGTGGTTTGTGAAAAGAACACACATCCAATGACACTGGTGGATCCAAATGTGTCTGTGAAAAGAACACACATGCAATAATACTGGTGGATCCATACGTGGTCTGTGAAAAGAACCCACATGCAATGACACTGGTGGATTCAAATGTGGTCTGTGAAAAGAACACACATGCAATGAAAATAGTGGATACAAATGTGGTCTGTGAAAAGAACACACATGCAATAACACTGGTGGATACAAATGTGGTCTGCGAAAAGAACACACATGCAATAACACAGGTGGATCCATATGTGGTATGTGAAAAGAACACACATGCAATGAACTCTGTGGATCCATCTGTGGCCTATGAAAAGAACAAAGATTTCAATGACACTAGTGGATCCATATGTGGTCTGTGAAAAGAACACACATGCAATGACTGGTGGATCCATATGTGTTCTGTGAAAAGAACACACATGTAATGACACTGGTGGATCCATATGTGGCATGTGAAAAGAACACACATGAAATGACACTGGTGGATCCATATGTGGTCTGTGAAAAGAACACACTTGCAATGAAAATAGTGGATCCAAATGTGGTCTTTGAAAAGAACACACATGTAATAACACTGGTGGATCCATATGTGGTCTGTCAAAAGAACACACATGCAATGAACTCTGGTGGATCCATCTGTGCCCTGTGAAAAGAACAAAGATTTCAATGACACTAGTGGATCCATATGTGGTATGTGAAAAAAAACACATGAAATGACACTGGTGGTTCCAACTGTGGTCTGTGAAAAGAACACACATGCAATGACACTGGTGGATCCATATGTGGCCTGTGAAAAGAACACACATGAAATGACACTGGTGGATCCATATGTGGTCTATGAAAAGAACACACATGGAATGAAAATAGTGGATCCAAACGTGGTATGTGAAAAGAACACACATGCAATAACACTGGTGGATCCATATGTGGTCTGTGAAAAGAACACACATGCAATGAACTCTGGTGGATCCATATGGGGTCTGTGAAAAGAACACGCATGCAATGAGATTGGTGGATCAATATGTGGTCTATGAAAATAACACACATGCAATGAGAATGCTAGTTCCATATGTGGTCTATGAAAAGAACACACATGCAATGACAATGGTGGATCCATATGTGGTTTGTGAAAAGAACACACATGCAATGACACTGGTTGATCCATATGTGGTCGATGAAAAGAACCCACATGAAATGACACAGGTGGATCCATATGTGGTTTGTGAAAAGAACACACATGCAATGACACTGGTGGATCCATATGTGGTCTGTGAAAAGAACACACATCCAATGACACTGGTGAATCCAAATGTGTCTGTGAAAAGAACACACATGCAATAATACTGGTGGATCCATATGTGGTCTGTGAAAAGAACACACGTGCAATGAACTCTGGTAGATCCATATGGGGTCTGTGAATAGAACACACATGCAATGACTCTGGCTGTGGTTAATGAAAAGAACACACATGCAATGACACTGGTGGATCCAAATGTGGTCTGTGAAAAGAACACACATGTAATGACATTGGTGGATCCATATGTGGCCTGTGAAAAGAACACATATGAAATGACACTGTGGATCCATATGTGGTCTATGAAAAGAACACACATGCAATGAAAATAGTGGATCCAAATGTGGTATGTGAAAAGAACACACATGCAATAACACTGGTGGATCCAAATGTGGTCTGTGAAAAGAACACACATGCAATGAACTCTGGTGGATCCATACGGGGTCTTTGAAAAGAACACACATGCAATGAGATTGGTGAATCAATATGTGGTCTGTGAAAAGAACACACATGCAATGACAATGCTAGTTCCATATCTGGTCTATGAAAAGAACACACATGCAATAACAATGGTGGATCCATATGTGGTTTGTGAAAAGAACACACATGCAATGAACTCTGGTGGATCCATACGGGGTCTGTGAAAAGAACACACATGCAATGAGATTGGTGGATCAATATGTGGTCTGTGAAAAGAACACACATGCAATGACAATGCTAGTTACATATCTGGTCTATGAAAAAAACACACATGCAATGACAATGGTGGATCCATATGTGGTTTGTGAAAAGAACACACATTAAATGACACTGGTTGATCCATATGTGGTCGATGAAAAGAACCCACATGAAATGACACTGGTGGATCCATATGTGGTGTGTGAAAAGAACACACATGCAATGACACTAGTGGATCCATATGTGGTTTGTGAAAAGAACACACATCCAATGACACTGGTGGATCCAAATGTGTCTGTGAAAAGAACACACATGCAATAATACTGGTGGATCCATACGTGGTCTGTGAAAAGAACCCACATGCAATGACACTGGTGGATTCAAATGTGGTCTGTGAAAAGAACACACATGCAATGAAAATAGTGGATACAAATGTGGTCTGTGAAAAGAACACACATGCAATAACACTGGTGGATACAAATGTGGTCTGTGAAAAGAACACACATGCAATAACACAGGTGGATCCATATGTGGTCTGTGAAAAGAACACACATGCAATGAACTCTGTGGATCCATCTGTGGCCTATGAAAAGAACAAAGATTTCAATGACACTAGTGGATCCATATGTGGTCTGTGAAAAGAACACACATGCAATGACTGGTGGATCCATATGTGTTCTGTGAAAAGAACACACATGTAATGACACTGGTGGATCCATATGTGGCCTGTGAAAAGAACACACATGAAATGACACTGCTGGATCCATATGTGGTCTGTGAAAAGAACACACTTGCAATGAAAATAGTGGATCCAAATGTGGTCTGTGAAAAGAACACACATGTAATAACACTGGTGGATCCATATGTGGTCTGTGAAAAGAACACACATGCAATGAACTCTGGTGGATCCATCTGTGCCCTGTGAAAAGAACAAAGATTTCAATGACACTAGTGGATCCATATGTGGTATGTGAAAAAACACACATGAAATGACACTGGTGGTTCCAACTGTGGTCTGTGAAAAGAACACACATGCAATGACACTGGTGGATCCATATGTGGCCTGTGAAAAGAACACACATGAAATGACACTGGTGGATCCATATGTGGTCTATGAAAAGAACACACATGGAATGAAAATAGTGGATCCAAACGTGGTATGTGAAAAGAACACACATGCAATAACACTGGTGGATCCATATGTGGTCTGTGAAAAGAACACACATGCAATGAACTCTGGTGGATCCATATGGGGTCTGTGAAAAGAACACGCATGCAATGAGATTGGTGGATCAATATGTGGTCTATGAAAAGAACACACATGCAATGACAATGCTAGTTCCATATGTGGTCTATGAAAAGAACACACATGCAATGACAATGGTGGATCCATATGTGGTTTGTGAAAAGAACACACATGCAATGACACTGGTTGATCCATATGTGGTCGATGAAAAGAACCCACATGAAATGACACAGGTGGATCCATATGTGGTTTGTGAAAAGAACACACATGCAATGACACTGGTGGATCCATATGTGGTCTGTGAAAAGAACACACATCCAATGACACTGGTGAATCCAAATGTGTCTGTGAAAAGAACACACATGCAATAATACTGGTGGATCCATATGTGGTCTGTGAAAAGAACACACGTGCAATGAACTCTGGTAGATCCATATGGGGTCTGTGAAAAGAACACACATGCAATGACTCTGGCTGTGGTTAATGAAAAGAACACACATGCAATGACACTGGTGGATCCAAATGTGGTCTGTGAAAAGAACACACATGTAATGACATTGGTGGATCCATATGTGGCCTGTGAAAACAACACATATGAAATGACACTGGTGGATCCATATGTGGTCTACGAAAAGAACACACATGCAATGAAAATAGTGGATCCAAATGTGGTATGTGAAAAGAACACACATGCAATAACACTGGTGGATCCAAATGTGGTCTGTGAAAAGAACACACATGCAATGAACTCTGGTGGATCCATACGGGGTCTGTGAAAAGAACACACATGCAATGAGATTGGTGGATCAATATGTGGTCTGTGAAAAGAACACACATGCAATGACAATGCTAGTTCCATATCTGGTCTATGAAAAGAACACACATGCAATGACAATGGTGGATCCATATGTGGTTTGTGAAAAGAACACACATGCAATGAACTCTGGTGGATCCATACGGGGTCTGTGAAAAGAACACACATGCAATGAGATTGGTGGATCAATATGTGGTCTGTGAAAAGAACACACATGCAATGACAATGCTAGTTCCATATCTGGTCTATGAAAAGAACACACATGCAATGACAATGGTGGATCCATATGTGGTTTGTGAAAATAACACACATTAAATGACACTGGTTGATCCATATGTGGTCGATGAAAAGAACCCACATGAAATGACACTGGTGGATCCATATGTGGTGTGTGAAAAGAACACACATGAAATGACACTAGTGGATCCATATGTGGTCTGTGAAAAGAACACACATCCAATGACACTGGTGGATCCAAATGTGTCTGTGAAAAGAACACACATGCAATAATACTGGTGGATCCATACGTGGTCTGTGAAAAGAACCCACATGCAATGACACTGGTGGATTCAAATGTGGTCTGTGAAAAGAACACACATGCAATGAAAATAGTGGATACAAATGTGGTCTGTGAAAAGAACACACATGCAATAACACTGGTGGATACAAATGTGGTCTGTGAAAAGAACACACATGCAATAACACTGGTGGATCCATATGTGGTCTGTGAAAAGAACACACATGCAATGAACTCTGTGGATCCATCTGTGGCCTATGAAAAGAACAAAGATTTCAATGACACTAGTGGATCCATATGTGGTCTGTGAAAAGAACACACATGCAATGACTGGTGGATCCATATGTGTTCTGTGAAAAGAACACACATGTAATGACACTGGTGGATCCATATGTGGCATGTGAAAAGAACACACATGAAATGACACTGGTGGATCCATATGTTGTCTGTGAAAAGAACACACTTGCAATGAAAATAGTGGATCCAAATGTGGTCTGTGAAAAGAACACACATGTAATAACACTGGTGGATCCATATGTGGTCTGTGAAAAGAACACACATGCAATGAACTCTGGTGGATCCATCTGTGGCCTGTGAAAAGAACAAAGATTTCAATGACACTAGTGGATCCATATGTGGTATGTGAAAAAACACACATGAAATGACACTGGTGGTTCCAACTGTGGTCTGTGAAAAGAACACACATGCAATGACACTGGTGGATCCATATGTGGCCTGTGAAAAGAACACACATGCAATAACACTGGTGGATACAAATGTGGTCTGTGAAAAGAACACACATGCAATAACACAGGTGGATCCATATGTGGTCTGTGAAAAGAACACACATGCAATGAACTCTGTGGATCCATCTGTGGCCTATGAAAAGAACAAAGATTTCAATGACACTAGTGGATCCATATGTGGTCTGTGAAAAGAACACACATGCAATGACTGGTGGATCCATATGTGTTCTGTGAAAAGAACACACATGTAATGACACTGGTGGATCCATATGTGGCCTGTGAAAAGAACACACATGAAATGACACTGCTGGATCCATATGTGGTCTGTGAAAAGAACACACTTGCAATGAAAATAGTGGATCCAAATGTGGTCTGTGAAAAGAACACACATGTAATAACACTGGTGGATCCATATGTGGTCTGTGAAAAGAACACACATGCAATGAACTCTGGTGGATCCATCTGTGCCCTGTGAAAAGAACAAAGATTTCAATGACACTAGTGGATCCATATGTGGTATGTGAAAAAACACACATGAAATGACACTGGTGGTTCCAACTGTGGTCTGTGAAAAGAACACACATGCAATGACACTGGTGGATCCATATGTGGCCTGTGAAAAGAACACACATGAAATGACACTGGTGGATCCATATGTGGTCTATGAAAAGAACACACATGGAATGAAAATAGTGGATCCAAACGTGGTATGTGAAAAGAACACACATGCAATAACACTGGTGGATCCATATGTGGTCTGTGAAAAGAACACACATGCAATGAACTCTGGTGGATCCATATGGGGTCTGTGAAAAGAACACGCATGCAATGAGATTGGTGGATCAATATGTGGTCTGTGAAAAGAACACACATGCAATGATAATGCTAGTTCCATATGTGGTCTATGAAAAGAACACACATGCAATGACAATGGTGGATCCATATGTGGTATGTGAAAAAACACACATGAAATGACACTGGTGGTTCCAACTGTGGTCTGTGAAAAGAACACACATGCAATGACACTGGTGGATCCATATGTGGCCTGTGAAAAGAACACACATGCAATAACACTGGTGGATACAAATGTGGTCTGTGAAAAGAACACACATGCAATAACACAGGTGGATCCATATGTGGTCTGTGAAAAGAACACACATGCAATGAACTCTGTGGATCCATCTGTGGCCTGTGAAAAGAACAAAGATTTCAATGACACTAGTGGATCCATATGTGGTCTGTGAAAAGAACACACATGCAATGACTGGTGGATCCATATGTGTTCTGTGAAAACAACACACATGTAATGACACTGGTGGATCCATATCTGGCATGTGAAAAGAACACACATGAAATGACACTGCTGGATCCATATGTGGTCTGTGAAAAGAACACACTTGCAATGAAAATAGTGGATCCAAATGTGGTCTGTGAAAAGAACACACATGCAATGACACTGGTGGATCCATATGTGGTCTGTGAAAAGAACACACATGCAATGAACTCTGGTGGATCCATCTGTGGCCTGTGAAAAGAACAAAGATTTCAATGACACTAGTGGATCCATATGTGGTATGTGAAAAACACACATGAAATGACACTGGTGGTTCCAACTGTGGTCTGTGAAAAGAACACACATGCAATGACACTGGTGGATCCATATGTGGCCTGTGAAAAGAACACACATGAAATGACACTGGTGGATCCATATGTGGTCTATGAAAAGAACACACATGGAATGAAAATACTGGATCCAAACGTGGTATGTGAAAAGAACACACATGCAATAACACTGGTGGATCCATATGTGGTCTGTGAAAAGAACACACATGCAATGAACTCTGGTGGATCCATATGGGGTCTGTGAAAAGAACACACATGCAATGAGATTGGTGGATCAATATGTGGTCTGTGAAAAGAACACACATGCAATGATAATGCTAGTTCCATATGTGGTCTATGAAAAGAACACACATGCAATGACAATGGTGGATCCATATGTGGTTTGTGAAAAGAACACACATGCAATGACACTGGTTGATCCATATGTGGTCGATGAAAAGAACCCACATGAAATGACACAAGTGGATCCATATGTGGTTTGTGAAAAGAACACACATGCAATGACACTGGTGGATCCATATGTGGTCTGTGAAAAGAACACACATCCAATGACACTGGTGAATCCAAATGTGTCTGTGAAAATAACACACATGCAATAATACTGGTGGATCCATATGTGGTCTGTGAAAAGAACACACATGCAATGACTCTGGCTGTGGTTAATGAAAAGAACACACATGCAATGACACTGGTGGATCCAAATGTGGTCTGTGAAAAGAACACACATGTAATGACATTGGTGGATCCATATGTGGCCTGTGAAAAGAACACATATGAAATGACACTGCTGGATCCATATGTGGTCTATGAAAAGAACACACATGCAATGAAAATAGTGGATCCAAATGTGGTATGTGAAAAGAACACACATGCAATAACACTGGTGGATCCAAATGTGGTCTGTGAAAAGAACACACATGCAATGAACTCTGGTGGATCCATACGGGGTCTGTGAAAAGAACACACATGCAATGAGATTGGTGGATCAATATGTGGTCTGTGAAAAGAACACACATGCAATGACAATGCTAGTTCCATATCTGGTCTATGAAAAGAACACACATGCAATGAAAATGGTGGATCCATATGTGGTTTGTGAAAAGAACACACATGCAATGAACTCTGGTGGATCCATACGGGGTCTGTGAAAAGAACACACATGCAATGAGATTGGTGGATCAATATGTGGTCTGTGAAAAGAACACACATGCAATGACAATGCTAGTTCCATATCTGGTCTATGAAAAGAACGCACATGCAATGACAATGGTGGATCCATATGTGGTTTGTGAAAAGAACACACATTAAATGACACTGGTTGATCCATATGTGGTCGATGAAAAGAACCCACATGAAATGACACTGGTGGATCCATATGTGGTGTGTGAAAAGAACACACATGCAATGACACTCGTGGATCCATATGTGGTCTGTGAAAAGAACACACATCCAATGACACTGGTGGATCCAAATGTGTCTGTGAAAAGAACACACATGCAATAATACTGGTGGATCCATACGTGGTCTGTGAAAAGAACCCACATGCAATGACACTGGTGGATTCAAATGTGGTCTGTGAAAAGAACACACATGCAATGAAAATAGTGGATACAAATGTGGTCTGTGAAAAGAACACACATGCAATAAAACTGGTGGATACAAATGTGGTCTGTGAAAAGAACACACATGCAATAACACTGGTGGATCCATATGTGGTCTGTGAAAAGAACACACATGCAATGAACTCTGTGGATCCATCTGTGGCCTGTGAAAAGAACAAAGATTTCAATGACACTAGTGGATCCATATGTAGTCTGTGAAAAGAACACACATGCAATGACTGGTGGATCCATATGTGTTCTGTGAAAAGAACAGACATGTAATGACACTAGTGGATCCATATGTGGCATGTGAAAAGAACACACATGAAATGACACTGGTGGATCCATATGTGGTCTGTGAAAAGAACACACTTGCAAAGAAAATAGTGGATCCAAATGTGGTCTGTGAAAAGAACACACATGTAATAACACTGGTGGATCCATATGTGGTCTGTGAAAAGAACACACATGCAATGAACTCTGGTGGATCCATCTGTGGCCTGTGAAAAGAACAAAGATTTCAATGACACTAGTGGATCCATATGTGGTATGTGAAAAAACACACATGAAATGACACTGGTGGTTCCAACTGTGGTCTGTGAAAAGAACACACATGCAATGACAATGGTGGATCCATATGTAGCCTGTGAAAAGAACACACATGAAATGACACTGGTGGATCCATATGTGGTATATGAAAAGAACACACATGCAATGACACTAGTGGATCCATATGTGGTCTGTGAAAAGAACACACATCCAATGACACTGGTGAATCCAAATGTGTCTGTGAAAAGAACACACATGCAATAATACTGGTGGATCCATATGTGGTCTGTTGAAAGAACACACATGCAATGACTCTGGCTGTGGTTAATGAAAAGAACACACATGCAATGACACTGGTGGATCAAAATGTGGTCTGTGAAAAGAACACACATGTAATGACATTGGTGGATCCATATGTGGCCTGTGAAAAGAACACATATGAAATGACACTGCTGGATCCATATGTGGTCTATGAAAAGAACACACATGCAATGAAAATAGTGGATCCAAATGTGGTATGTGAAAAGAACACACATGCAATAACACTGGTGGATCCAAATGTGGTCTGTGAAAAGAACACACATGCAATGAACTCTGGTGGATCCATACGGGGTCTGTGAAAAGAACACACATGCAATGAGATTGGTGGATCAATATGTGGTCTGTGAAAAGAACACACATGCAATGACAATGCTAGTTCCATATCTGGTCTATGAAAAGAACACACATGCAATGAAAATGGTGGATCCATATGTGGTTTGTGAAAAGAACACACATGCAATGAACTCTGGTGGATCCATACGGGGTCTGTGAAAAGAACACACATGCAATGAGATTGGTGGATCAATATGTGGTCTGTGAAAAGAACACACATGCAATGACAATGCTAGTTCCATATCTGGTCTATGAAAAGAACGCACATGCAATGACAATGGTGGATCCATATGTGGTTTGTGAAAAGAACACACATTAAATGACACTGGTTGATCCATATGTGGTCGATGAAAAGAACCCACATGAAATGACACTGGTGGATCCATATGTGGTGTGTGAAAAGAACACACATGCAATGACACTCGTGGATCCATATGTGGTCTGTGAAAAGAACACACATCCAATGACACTGGTGGATCCAAATGTGTCTGTGAAAAGAACACACATGCAATAATACTGGTGGATCCATACGTGGTCTGTGAAAAGAACCCACATGCAATGACACTGGTGGATTCAAATGTGGTCTGTGAAAAGAACACACATGCAATGAAAATAGTGGATACAAATGTGGTCTGTGAAAAGAACACACATGCAATAACACTGGTGGATACAAATGTGGTCTGTGAAAAGAACACACATGCAATAACACTGGTGGATCCATATGTGGTCTGTGAAAAGAACACACATGCAATGAACTCTGTGGATCCATCTGTGGCCTGTGAAAAGAACAAAGATTTCAATGACACTAGTGGATCCATATGTAGTCTGTGAAAAGAACACACATGCAATGACTGGTGGATCCATATGTGTTCTGTGAAAAGAACAGACATGTAATGACACTGGTGGATCCATATGTGGCATGTGAAAAGAACACACATGAAATGACACTGGTGGATCCATATGTGGTCTGTGAAAAGAACACACTTGCAAAGAAAATAGTGGATCCAAATGTGGTCTGTGAAAAGAACACACATGTAATAACACTGGTGGATCCATATGTGGTCTGTGAAAAGAACACACATGCAATGAACTCTGGTGGATCCATCTGTGGCCTGTGAAAAGAACAAAGATTTCAATGACACTAGTGGATCCATATGTGGTATGTGAAAAAACACACATGAAATGACACTGGTGGTTCCAACTGTGGTCTGTGAAAAGAACACACATGCAATGACAATGGTGGATCCATATGTAGCCTGTGAAAAGAACACACATGAAATGACACTGGTGGATCCATATGTGGTCTATGAAAAGAACACACATGGAATGAAAATAGTGGATCCAAACGTGGTATGTGAAAAGAACACACATGCAATAACACTGGTGGATCCATATGTGGTCTGTGAAAAGAACACACATGCAATGAACTCTGGTGGATCCATATGGCGTCTGTGAAAAGAACACGCATGCAATGAGATTGGTGGATCAATATGTGGTCTGTGAAAAGAACACACATGCAATGACAATGCTAGTTCCATATGTGGTCTATGAAAAGAACACACATGCAATGACAATGGTGGATCCATATGTGGTTTGTGAAAAGAACACACATGCAATGACACTGGTTGATCCATATGTGGTCGATGAAAAGAACCCACATGAAATGACACAGGTGGATCGATATGTGGTTTGTGAAAAGAACACACATGCAATGACACTGGTGGATCCATATGTGGTCTGTGAAAAGAACACACATCCAATGACACTGGTGAATCCAAATGTGTCTGTGAAAAGAACACACATGCAATAATACTGGTGGATCCATATGTGGTCTGTGAAAAGAACAAACGTGCAATGAACTCTGGTAGATCCATATGGGGTCTGTGAAAAGAACACATATGCAATGACTCTGGCTGTGGTTAATGAAAAGAACACACATGCAATGACACTAGAGGATCCATATGTGGTCTATGTAAAGAACAAACATTTCAATGACACTGGTGGATCCATATATGGTCCGTGAAAAAAAAACACATGCAATGACACTCGTGGATCCATACGTGGTTTGTGAAAAGAACACACATGCAATGAACTCTGGTGGTCCCATATGGGGTACGTGAAAAGAACACACATGCAATGACACTGGTGGATCCATATATGGTTTGTGAAAAGAACACACATGCAATGCCACTAGTGGATCCATATGTGGTTTGTGAAAAGAACACACATGCAATGACAATGGTGGTTCCATATCTGGTCTGTGAAAAGAACACACATGCAATGACACTGGTGGATCCATATGTGGTCCGTGAAAAGGACACACATGCAATGAACTCTAGTGGGTCCATTTAGAGTCTGTGAAAAGAACACACATGCAATGAACTCAGGTGGATCCATCTGTGGCCTGTGAAAAGAACAAAGATTTCAATGACACTAGTGGATCCATATGTGGTATGTGAAAAGAACACACATGAAATGACAGTGGTGGTTCCAAATGTGGTCTGTGAAAAGAACACACATGCAATGACACTGGTGGATCCATATGTGGTATGTGAAAAGAACACATATGTAATGACACTGGTGGACCCATATGTGGCCTGTGAAAAGAACACACATGAAATGGCACTGGTGGATCCATATGTGGTCTATGAAAAGAACACACATGCAATGAAAATAGTGGATCCAAATGTGGTATGTGTAAATAACACACATGCAATAACACTGGTGGATCCATATGTGGTATGTGAAAAGAACACACATGCAATGAACTTTGGTGGATCCATATGGGGTCTGTGAAAAGAACACACATGCAATGAGATTAGTGGATCCATATGTGGTCTGTGAAAATAACACACATGCAATGACAATGCTAGTTCCATATGTGGTCTATGAAAAGAACACACTTGCAATGACAATGGTGGATCCATATGTTGTTTGTGAAAAGAACACACATGCAATGACACTGGTTGATCCATATGTGGTTGATGAAAAGAACCCACATGAAATGACACTGGTGGATCCATATGTGGTTTGTGAAAAGAACACACATGCAATGACAATGGTGGATCCATATGTGGTCTGTGAAAAGAACACACATCCAATGACACTAGTGGATCCAAATGTGTCTGTGAAAAGAACACACATGCAATAATACTGGTGGATCCATACGTGGTCTGTGAAAAGAACACACGTGCAATGAACTCTGGTGGATCCATATGGGGTCTGTGAAAAGAACACACATGCAATGACTCTAGCTGTGGTTAATGAAAAGAACACACATGCAATGACACTGGAGGATCCATATGTGGTCTGTGTAGAGAACACACATGCAATGAAATTGGTGGATCCATATGTGGTATGTGTAAAGAACACACATGCAATGAACTCTAGTGGTTCCATATGTGATATGTGAAAAGAACAAACATGCAATGAACTCTGGTGGTCCCATATGGGGTACGTGAAAACAACACACATGCAATGACACTGGTGGATCCATATATGGTTTGTGAAAAGAACACACAAGCAATGACACTAGTGGATCCAAATGTGGTTTGTGGAAAGAACACACATGCAATGATAATGGTGGTTCCATATCTCGTCTGTGAAAAGAACACACATGCAATGACACTGGTGGATCCATATGTGGTCTATGAAAAGAACACACATGCAATGAACTCTAGTGGATCCATATAGGGTCTGTGAAAAGAACACACATGCATTGACTCTAGCTGTGGTTAATGAAAAGAACACACATGTAATGAGCTCTGGTGGACCCATATGTGCTCTGTTGAAAGAACACATATGCAATGACACTAGTGGATCCATATGTGGTCTGTGAAAAGAACAAACATTTCAATGACACTGGTGGATCCATATATGGTCTGTGAAAAGAACACACATGCAATGACATTGGTGGATCCATATGTGGTCTGTGAAAAGAAAACACATGCAATGACAATGGTGGTTCCATATGTGGTATGTGAAAAGAACACACATGCAATGACACTAGTGGATCCAAATGTGGTTTGTGAAAACAACACACATGCAATGACAATGGTGGTTCCATATCTGGTCTGTGAAAAGAACACACATGCAATGACACTGGTGGATCCATATGTGGTCTGTGAAAAGAACACACATGTAGTGACACTGGTGGATCCAAATGTGGTCTGTGAAAAGAACACACATGAAATGACTCTAGCTGTGGTTAATGAAAAGAACACACATGCAATGAAAATGGTGGATCCATATGTGGTATGTGTAAAGAACACATAGGCAATGAACTCTAGTGGTTCCATATGTGATATGTGAAAAGAACACACATGCAATGACACTGGTGGATCCATATGTGGTCTGTGAAAAGAACGTACATGAAATGACACTGGTGGTTCCAAATTTTGTCTGTAAAAATAACACACATGCAATGACACTGGTGGATCCATATGTGGTTTGTGAAAAGAACACACATGCAATGACACTAGTGGATCCATATGTGGTTTGTGAAAAGAACACACATGAAATGACACTGATGGATCCATATGTGGTCTGTGAAAAGAACACACGTGCAATGAAAATAGTGGATCCAAATATGGTCTGTGAAAAGAACACACATGCAATGACACTGGTGGATCCAAATGTGGTCTGTGAAAAGAACACACATGCAATGAAAATAGTGGATACAAATGTGGTCTATGAAAAGAACACACATGCAATAACACTGGTGGATCCATATGTGGTCTGTGAAAAGAACACACATGCAATGAACTCTGGTGGATCCATCTGTGGGCTGTGAAAAGAACAAAGATTTCAATGACACTAGTGGATCCATATGTGGTCTGTGAAAGAACACACATGGAATGACTCTGGTGGATCCATATGTGGTATGTGAAAAGAACACACATGTAATGACACTGGTGGATCCATATGTGGCCTGTGAAAAGAACACACATGAAATGACACTGGTGGATCCATATGTGGTCTATGAAAAGAACACACATGCAATGAAAATAGTGGATCCAAATGTGGTCTGTGAAAAGAACACACATGTAATAACACTGGTGGATCCATATGTGGTCTGTGAAAAGAACACACATGCAATGAACTCTGGTGGATCCATCTATGGCCTGTGAAAAGAACAAAGATTTCAATGACACTAGTGGATCCATATGTGGTATGTGAAAAGAACACACATGAAATGACACTGGTGGTTCCAAATGTGGACTGTGAAGCGAACACACATGCAATGACACTGGTGGATCCATATGTGGTCTGTGAAAAGAACACACATGCAATGACAATGGTGGTTCCATATGTGGTATGTGAAAAGAACACACATGCAATGAACTTTGGTGGATCCATATGGGGTCTGTGAAAAGAACACACATGCAATGAGATTGGTGGATCCATATGTGGTCTGTGAAAATAACACACATGTAATGACAATGCTAGTTCCATATGAGGTCTATGAAAAGAACACACATGCAATGAACTCTAGTGGATCCATACGGGGTCTGTGAAAAGAACACACATCAATATGTGGTCTGTGAAAAGAACACACATGCAATTACAATGCTAGTTCCATATCTGGTCTATGAAAAGAACACACATGCAATGACAATGGTGGATCCATATGTGGTTTGTGAAAAGAACACACATTAAATGACACTGGTTGATCCATATGTGGTCGATGAAAAGAACCCACATGAAATGACACTGGTGGATCCATATGTGGTGTGTGAAAAGAACACACATACAATGACACTAGTGGATCCATATGTGGTCTTTGAAAAGAACACACATCCAATGACACTGGTGGATCGAAATGTGTCTGTGAAAAGGACACACATGCAATAATACTGGTGGATCCATACGTGGTCTGTGAAAAGAACACACGTGCAATGAACTCTGGTGGATCCATATGGGGTCTGTGAAAAGTACACACATGCAATGACTCTAGCTGTGCTTAATGAAAAGAACACACATGCAATGACACTGGAGGATCCATATGTGGTCTGTGTAAAGAACACACATTTCAATGACACTGGTGGATCCATATATGGTCTGTGAAAAGAACACATATGCAATGACACTCGTGGATCCATACGTGGTCTCTGAAAAGAACACACATGCAATGAACTCTGGTGGTCCCATATGGGGTACGTGAAAAGAACACACATGCAATGACACTGGTGGATCCATATATGGTTTGTGAAAAGAACACACATGCAATGACACTAGTGGATCCAAATGTGGTTTGTGAAAAGAACACACATGCAATGACAATGGTGGTTCCATATCTGGTCTGTGAAAAGAACACACATGCAATGACACTGGTGGACCCATATGTGGTCTCTGAAAAGAACACACATGCAATGAACTCTAGTGGATCCATATAGGGTCTGTGAAAAGAACACACATGCATTGACTCTAGCTGTGGTTAATGAAAAGAACCCACATTCAATGAGCTCTGGTGGATCCATATGTGCTCTATGAAAAGAACACACATGCAATGACACTAGTGGATCCATATGTGGTCTGTGAAAAGAACAAACATTTCAATGACACTGGTGGATCCATATATGGTTTGTGAAAAGAACACACATGCAATGACATTGGTGGATCCATATTTGGTCTGTGAAAAGAACACACATGCAATGACAATGGTGGTTCCATATGTGGTATGTGAAAAGAACACACATGCAATGAACTCTGGTGGATCCATATGGGGTCTGTGAAAAGAACACACATGTAGTGACACTGGTGGACCATATGTGGTCTGTGAAAAGAACACACATGAAATGACTCTAGCTGTGGTTAATGAAAAGAACACACATGCAATGAAAATGGTGGATCCATATGTGGTATGTGTAAAGAACACACATGCAATGAACTCTAGTGGTTCCATATGTGATATGTGAAAAGAACAAACATGCAATGAACTCTGGTGGTCCCATATGGGCTACGTGAAAAGAACACACATGCAATGACACTGGTGGATCCATATATGGTTTGTGAAAAGAACACACATGCAATGACACTCGTGGATCCAAATGTGGTTTGTGAAAAGAACACACATGCAATGACAATGGTGGTTCCATATCTGGTCTGTGAAAAGAAAACACATGCAATGGCACTGGTGGACCCATATGTGGTCTGTGAAAAGAACACACATGCAATGAACTCTAGTGGATCCATATAGGGTCTGTGAAAAGAACACACATGCATTGACTCTAGCTGTGGTTAATGAAAATAACACACATGCAATGAGCACTGGTGGATCCATATGTTCTCTATGAAAAGAACACACATGCAATGACACTAGTGGATCCATATGTGGTCTGTGAAAAGAACAAACATTTCAATGACATTGGTGGATCCATACATGGTTTGTGAAAAGAACACACATGCAATGACATTGGTGGATCCATATTTGGTCTGTGAAAAGAACACACGTGCAATGACAATGGTGGATCCATATGGGGTCTGTGAAAAGAACACACATGTAGTGACACTGGTGGATCCATATGTGGTCTGTGAAAAAACACGCATGAAATGACTCTAGCTGTGGTTAATGAAAAGAACACACATGCAATGAAAATGGTGGATCCATATGTGGTATGTGTAAAGAACACACATGCAATGAACTCTTTTGGTTCCATATGTGATATGTGAAAAGAACACACATGCAATGACACTGGTGGATCCATATGTGGTCTGTGAAAAGTACACACATGAAATGACACTGGTGGTTCCAAATGTGGTCTATAAAAAGAACACACATGCAATGACACTAGTGGATCCATATGTGGTTTGTGAAAAGAACACACATGCAATGACACTATTGGATCCAAATGTGGTTTGTGAAAATAACACACATGCAATGACACTGGTGGATCCATATGTGGTCTGTGAAAAGAACAGACATGCAATGACATTGGTGGATCCATATGTGGTCTGTGAAAAGAACACACATGAAATGACACTGATGGATCCATATGTGGTCTGTGAAAAGAACACACGTGCAATGAAAATAGTTGATCCAAATGTGGTCTGTGAAAAGAACACACATGCAATGACACTGGTGGATCCAAATGTGGTTCGTGAAAAGAGCACACATGCAATTACACTAGTGGATCCATATGTGGTCTATGAAAAGAACACACATGCAATGAACTCTGATGGATCCATATGGGGTCTGTGAAAAGAACTCACATGCATTGACTCTAGCCATGGTTAATGAAAAGAACACACATGCAATTAGCTCTGGTGGATCCATATGTGGTCTGTGAAAAGAACACACATGCAATTAGCTCTGGTGGATCCATATGTGGTCTGTGAAAAGAACACACATGCAATGCCACAGGTGGAACTATATGTGGTCTATGAAAATAACACACATGAAATGACACTGGTTGATCCATATGTGGTCTTTGAAAAGAACACACATGAAATAACACTGGTGGATCCATATGTGGTCTGTGAAAAGAACACACATGCAATGACACTGGTGGATCCATATGTGGTCTGTGAATATAACACACATGCAATGCCACTGGTGGATCCATATGTGGTCTGTAAAAAGAACACACATGCAACGACACTAGTGGATCCATATGTGGTCTGTGAAAAGAACACACATGCAATGAACTCTGGTGGATCCATATGGGGTCTGTGTAAAGAACACACATACAAAGACACTGGTGGATCCATATGTGGTCTGTGAAAAGAACACACATGCAATGACACAGGTGGATCCATATGTGGTCTATGAAAAGAACACATATACAATGACACTGGTGGATCGATATGTGGTCTCTGAAAAGAACACACATGCAATGACATTGGTGGATCCAAATGTGGTCTGTTAAAAGAACACACATGCAATAACACTGGTGGATCCATATGTGGTCTGTGAAAAGAACACACATGCAATGAACTCTGGTGGATCCATACGTGCTCTGTGAAAAGAACACACATGGAATGCTCTAGGTATGGTTAATGAAAAGAACACACATGCAATGAACTCTGGTGGATCCATATGTGGTCTATGAAAAAATACACATGCAATGACACTGGTGGATCCATATGTGTCCTATGAAAAGAAAAAACATTTCAATGACACTAGTGGATCCATATGTGGTATGTGAAAAGAACACACATGTAATGACACTGGTTGTTCCAAATGTGGTCTGTGAAAAGAACACACATGCAATGACACTGGTGGATCCATATGTGGTTGATACATTGCAAATGTATCCATAATTTTTGATGTTCCATGCTTGGTTTTATCCACTTTCTTGTGTTTTGTTCCAACTTTGGAGTACTTTTCATATGATTTCTTGGACTAACCTATTAACAAGAGCCACAGTGCCAGCTGCCTGTTTTCTGCTGTTTTTGGTTCCAGGAAAGTCAGAAAATGAATATTCTCGGAATTGGACGGGACAAAAGCCAAAGTGCCTATTTTTCCGGAAGTGATCAAGTGCCAGAATACGAGACGAAGAAGGGCCAGGGGCTGGCCACACCACCTGGCCACGCAGCAGGCCTGACCCGCG
Source organism: Avena sativa (assembly GCA_916181665.1). Classification (NCBI taxonomy): domain Eukaryota; kingdom Viridiplantae; phylum Streptophyta; class Magnoliopsida; order Poales; family Poaceae; genus Avena; species Avena sativa. The sequence goes on from OV702289.1 coordinate 619,735,553, forward strand.
CCAGGGGGTGGTGTGGTGGCTCCCGGCACCCCCTCGGCCTCTCTTTCCGCCTATATATTGCCCTCGGGACGAAAACTCTAAGTACCCGATCAAAAATCCACGAAAGAGTCTATAGCCGCCGTCATCTCCATCCCTAGATCGGGAGGGATGTGAAGCTCTTACCGGCACCCTGTCGGAGAGGGGAATTCAACCAGGAGGCCTTCTTCATCACCATGCAAGCCTCCGGTGTGATGCGTGAGTAGTTCATCCTTGGACTACGGATCTATGTAGTAGCTAGATGGCTGGCTCTCCTCCTTTGTGCTTTCATGTTTAGATCTTGTGAGCTCCGTTCATGATCAAGATCATCTATTTGTATTCATACATGTTGTGTTTGCGGGGATCCGATGGATATTGAGATGCTATTTCAGATTGATTATTGATTCTATCATGTCTTTGTAATTTGTGATCTTGCATGCTTTCCGTTGTTAGTAGCTATCTTGGCCAAGTAGATGCTAGCAACTCCAAGAGTTAGTATTTATGCTCGATAGTGGGTTCATGCCTCTATTAATCTGGGGAAGTGACAGAAATCTCTAAGGTACTAGAAGTGTTGTTGCTACTAGGGAGAAAACAACAATCCTTTGTTCATAGAACAATCATGTTGTTTACTTTACACACATGCAATGACACTGGTGGATCCATATATGGTTTGTGAAAAGAACACACATGCAATGACACTAGTGGATCCAAATGTGGTTTGTGAAAAGAACACACATGCAATGACAATGGTGGTTCCATATCTGGTCTGTGAAAAGAACACACATGCAATGACACTGGTGGACCCATATGTGGTCTGTGAAAAGAACACACATGCAATGAACTCTAGTGGATCCATATAGGGTCTGTGAAAAGAACACACATGCATTGACTCTAGCTGTGGTTAATGAAAATAACACACATGCAATGAGCTCTGGTGGATCCACATGTGCTCTATGAAAAGAACACACATCCAATGACACTAGTGGATCCATATGTGGTCTGTGAAAAGAACAAACATTTCAATGACATTGGTGGATCCATATATGGTTTGTGAAAAGAACACACATGCAATGACATTGGTGGATCCATATTTGGTCTGTGAAAAGAACACACATGCAATGACAATGGTGGATCCATATGGGGTCTGTGAAAAGAACACACATGTAGTGACACTGGTGGATCCATATGTGGTCTGTGAAAAGAACACGCATGAAATGACTCTAGCTGTGGTTAATGAAAAGAACACACATGCAATGAAAATGGTGGATCCATATGTGGTATGTGTAAAGAACACACATGCAATGAACTCTAGTGGTTCCATATGTGATATGTGAAAAGAACACACATGCAATGACACTGGTGGATCCATATGTGGTCTGTGAAAAGTACACACATGAAATGACACTGGTGGTTCCAAATGTGGTCTATAAAAAGAACACACATGCAATGACACTAGTGGATCCATATGTGGTTTGTGAAAAGAACACACATGCAATGACACTTGTGGATCGAAATGTGGTTTGTGAAAATAACACACATGCAATGACACTGGTGGATCCATATGTGGTCTGTGAAAAGAACAGACATGCAATGACATTGGTGGATCCATATGTGGTCTGTGAAAAGAACACACATGCAATGAACTCTGGTGGATCCATATGGGGTCTGTGTAAAGAACACACATACAAAGACACTGGTGGATCCATATGTGGTCTGTGAAAAGAACACACATGCAATGACACAGGTGGATCCATATGTGGTCTATGAAAAGAACACATATACAATGACACTGGTGGATCCATATGTGGTCTCTGAAAAGAACACACATGCAATGACATTGGTGGATCCAAATGTGGTCTGTTAAAAGAACACACATGCAATAACACTGGTGGATCCATATGTGGTCTGTGAAAAGAACACACATGCAATGAAATCTGGTGGATCCATACGTGCTCTGTGAAAAGAACACACATGGAATGCTCTAGGTATGGTTAATGAAAAGAACACACATGCAATGAACTCTGGTGGATCCATATGTGGTCTATGAAAAGAATACACATGCAATGACACTGGTGGATCCATATGTGGCCTATGAAAAGAAAAAACATTTCAATGACACTAGTGGATCCATATGTGGTATGTGAAAAGAACACACATGTAATGACACTGGTTATTCCAAATGTGGTCTGTGAAAAGAACACACATGCAATGACACTGGTGGATCCATATGTGGTTGATACATTGCAAATGTATCCATAATTTTTGATGTTCCATGCTTGGTTTTATCCACTTTCTTGTGTTTTGTTCCAACTTTGGAGTACTTTTCATATGATTTCTTGGACTAACCTATTAACAAGAGCCACAGTGCCAGCTGCCTGTTTTCTGCTGTTTTTGGTTCCAGGAAAGTCAGAAAATGAATATTCTCGGAATTGGACGGGACAAAAGCCAAAGTGCCTATTTTTCCGGAAGTGATCAAGTGCCAGAATACGAGACGAAGAAGGGCCAGGGGCTGGCCACACCACCTGGCCACGCAGCCAGGCCTGACCCGCGCCAGGGGGTGGTGTGGTGGCTCCCGGCACCCCCTCGGCCTCTCTTTCCGCCTATATATTGCCCTCGGGACGAAAACTCTAAGTACCCGATCAAAAATCCACGAAAGAGTCTATAGCCGCCGTCATCTCCATCCCTAGATCGGGAGGGATGTGAAGCTCTTACCGGCACCCTGTCGGAGAGGGGAATTCAACCAGGAGGCCTTCTTCATCACCATGCAAGCCTCCGGTGTGATGCGTGAGTAGTTCATCCTTGGACTACGGATCCATGTAGTAGCTAGATGGCTGGTTCTCCTCCTTTGTGCTTTCATGTTTAGATCTTGTGAGCTCCGTTCATGATCAAGATCATCTATTTGTATTCATACATGTTGTGTTTGCGGGGATCCGATGGATATTGAGATGCTATTTCAGATTGATTATTGATTCTATCATGTCTTTGTAATTTGTGATCTTGCATGCTTTCCGTTGTTAGTAGCTATCTTGGCCAAGTAGATGCTAGCAACTCCAAGAGTTAGTATTTATGCTCGATAGTGGGTTCATGCCTCTATTAATCTGGGGAAGTGACAGAAATCTCTAAGGTACTAGAAGTGTTGTTGCTACTAGGGAGAAAACAACAATCCTTTGTTCATAGAACAATCATGTTGTTTACTTTACACACATGCAATGACACTGGTGGATCCATATATGGTTTGTGAAAAGAACACACATGCAATGACACTAGTGGATCCAAATGTGGTTTGTGAAAAGAACACACATGCAATGACAATGGTGGTTCCATATCTGGTCTGTGAAAAGAACACACATGCAATGACACTGGTGGACCCATATGTGGTCTGTGAAAAGAACACACATGCAATGAACTCTAGTGGATCCATATAGGGTCTGTGAAAAGAACACACATGCATTGACTCTAGCTGTGGTTAATTAAAATAACACACATGCAATGAGCTCTGGTGGATCCACATGTGCTCTATGAAAAGAACACACATGCAATGACACTAGTGGATCCATATGTGGTCTGTGAAAAGAACAAACATTTCAATGACATTGGTGGATCCATATATGGTTTGTGAAAAGAACACACATGCAATGACATTGGTGGATCCATATTTGGTCTGTGAAAAGAACACACATGCAATGACAATGGTGGATCCATATGGGGTCTGTGAAAATAACACACATGTAGTGACACTGGTGGATCCATATGTGGTCTGTGAAAAGAACACGCATGAAATGACTCTAGCTGTGGTTAATGAAAAGAACACACATGCAATGAAAATGGTGGATCCATATGTGGTATGTGTAAAGAACACACATGCAATGAACTCTAGTGGTTCCATATGTGATATGTGAAAAGAACACACATACAATGACACTGGTGGATCCATATGTGGTCTGTGAAAAGTACACACATGAAATGACACTGGTGGTTCCAAATGTGGTCTATAAAAAGAACACACATGCAATGACACTAGTGGATCCATATGTGGTTTGTGAAAAGAACACACATGCAATGACACTAGTGGATCCAAATGTGGTTTGTGAAAATAACACACATGCAATGACACTGGTGGATCCATATGTGGTCTGTGAAAAGAACAGACATGCAATGACATTGGTGGATCCATATGTGGTCTGTGAAAAGAACACACATGAAATGACACTGATGGATCCATATGTGGTCTGTGAAAAGAACACACGTGCAATGAAAATAGTGGATCCAAATGTGGTATGTGAAAAGAACACACATGCAATGACACTGGTGGATCGAAATGTGGTTCGTGAAAAGAGCACACATGCAATTACACTAGTGGATCCATATGTGGTCTGTGAAAAGAACACACATGCAATGAACTCTGATGGATCCATATGGGGTTTGTGAAAAGAACTCACATGCATTGACTCTAGCCATGGTTAATGAAAAGAACACACATGCAATTAGCTCTGGTGGATCCATATGTGGTCTGTGAAAAGAACACACATGCAATGCCACAGGTGGAACTATATGTGGTCTATGAAAATAACACACATGAAATGACACTGGTTGATCCATATGTGGTCTTTGAAAAGAACACACATGAAATAACACTGGTGGATCCATATGTGGTCTGTGAAAAGAACACACATGCAATGACACTGGTGGATCCATATGTGGTCTGTGAAAATAACACACATGCAATGCCACTGGTGGATCCATATGTGGTCTGTAAAAAGAACACACATGCAACGACACTAGTGGATCCATATGTGGTCTGTGAAAAGAACACACATGCAATGAACTCTGGTGGATCCATATGGGGTCTGTGTAAAGAACACACATACAAAGACACTGGTGGATCCATATGTGGTCTGTGAAAAGAACACACATGCAATGACACAGGTGGATCCATATGTGGTCTATGAAAAGAACACATATACAATGACACTGGTGGATCCATATGTGGACTCTGAAAAGAACACACATGCAATGACATTGGTGGATCCAAATGTGGTCTGTTAGAAGAACACACATGCAATAACACTGGTGGATCCATATGTGGTCTGTGAAAAGAACACACATGCAATGAACTCTGGTGGATCCATATGTGCTCTGTGAAAAGAACACACATGGAATGCTCTAGGTATGGTTAATGAAAAGAACACACATGCAATGAACTCTGGTGGATCCATATGTGGTCTATGAAAAGAATACACATGCAATAACACTGGTGGATCCATATGTGGCCTATGAAAAGAAAAAACATTTCAATGACACTAGTGGATCCATATGTGGTATGTGAAAAGAACACACATGTAATGACACTGGTTGTTCCAAATGTGGTCTGTGAAAAGAACACACATGCAATGACACTGGTGGATCCATATGTGGTTGATACATTGCAAATGTATCCATAATTTTTGATGTTCCATGCTTGGTTTTATCCACTTTCTTGTGTTTTGTTCCAACTTTGGAGTACTTTTCATATGATTTCTTGGACTAACCTATTAACAAGAGCCACAGTGCCAGCTGCCTGTTTTCTGCTGTTTTTGGTTCCAGGAAAGTCAGAAAATGAATATTCTCGGAATTGGACGGGACAAAAGCCAAAGTGCCTATTTTTCCGGAAGTGATCAAGTGCCAGAATACGAGACGAAGAAGGGCCAGGGGCCGTCCACACCACCTGGCCACGCGGCCAGGCCTGGCCCGCGCCAGGGGGTGGTGTGGTGGCTCCCGGCACCCCCTCGGCCTCTCTTTCCGCCTATATATTGCCCTCGGGACGAAAACTCTAAGTACCCGATCAAAAATCCACGAAAGAGTCTATAGCCGCCGTCATCTCCATCCCTAGATCGGGAGGGATGTGAAGCTCTTACCGGCACCCTGTCGGAGAGGGGAATTCAACCAGGAGGCCTTCTTCATCACCATGCAAGCCTCCGGTGTGATGCGTGAGTAGTTCATCCTTGGACTACGGATCCATGTAGTAGCTAGATGGCTGGCTCTCCTCCTTTGTGCTTTCATGTTTAGATCTTGTGAGCTCCGTTCATGATCAAGATCATCTATTTGTATTCATACATGTTGTGTTTGCGGGGATCCGATGGATATTGAGATGCTATTTCAGATTGATTATTGATTCTATCATGTCTTTGTAATTTGTGATCTTGCATGCTTTCCGTTGTTAGTAGCTATCTTGGCCAAGTAGATGCTAGCAACTCCAAGAGTTAGTATTTATGCTCGATAGTGGGTTCATGCCTCTATTAATCTGGGGAAGTGACAGAAATCTCTAAGGTACTAGATGTGTTGTTGCTACTAGGGAGAAAACAAATATCCTTTGTTCATAGAACAATCATATTGTTTACTTTACACACATGCAATGACACTGGTGGATCCATATATGGTTTGTGAAAAGAACACACATGCAATGACACTAGTGGATCCAAATGTGGTTTGTGAAAAGAACACACATGCAATGACAATGGTGGTTCCATATCTGGTCTGTGAAAAGAACACACATGCAATGACACTGGTGGACCCATATGTGGTCTGTGAAAAGAACACACATGCAATGAACTCTAGTGGATCCATATAGGGTCTGTGAAAAGAACACACATGCATTGACTCTAGCTGTGGTTAATGAAAATAACACACATGCAATGAGCTCTGGTGGATCCACATGTGCTCTATGAAAAGAACACACATGCAATGACACTAGTGGATCCATATGTGGTCTGTGAAAAGAACAAATATTTCAATGACATTGGTGGATCCATATATGGTTTGTGAAAAGAACACACATGCAATGACATTGGTGGATCCATATTTGGTCTGTGAAAAGAACACACATGCAATGACAATGGTGGATCCATATGGGGTCTGTGAAAATAACACACATGTAGTGACACTGGTGGATCCATATGTGGTCTGTGAAAAGAACACGCATGAAATGACTCTAGCTGTGGTTAATGAAAAGAACACACATGCAATGAAAATGGTGGATCCATATGTGGTATGTGTAAAGAACACACATGCAATGAACTCTAGTGGTTCCATATGTGATATGTGAAAAGAACACACATGCAATGACACTGGTGGATCCATATGTGGTCTGTGAAAAGTACACACATGAAATGACACTGGTGGTTCCAAATGTGGTCTATAAAAAGAACACACATGCAATGACACTAGTGGATCCATATGTGGTTTGTGAAAAGAACACACATGCAATGACACTAGTGGATCCAAATGTGGTTTGTGAAAATAACACACATGCAATGACACTGGTGGATCCATATGTGGTCTGTGAAAAGAACAGACATGCAATGACATTGGTGGATCCATATGTGGTCTGTGAAAAGAACACACATGAAATGACACTGATGGATCCATATGTGGTCTGTGAAAAGAACACACGTGCAATGAAAATAGTGGATCCAAATGTGGTATGTGAAAAGAACACACATGCAATGACACTGGTGGATCCAAATGTGGTTCGTGAAAAGAGCACACATGCAATTACACTAGTGGATCCATATGTGGTCTGTGAAAAGAACACACATGCAATGAACTCTGATGGATCCATATGGGGTCTGTGAAAAGAACTCACATGCATTGACTCTAGCCATGGTTAATGAAAAGAACACACATGCAATTAGCTCTGGTGGATCCATATGTGGTCTGTGAAAAGAACACACATGCAATGCCACAGGTGGAACTATATGTGGTCTATGAAAATAACACACATGAAATGACACTGGTTGATCCATATGTGGTCTTTGAAAAGAACACACATGAAATAACACTGGTCGATCCATATGTGGTCTGTGAAAAGAACACACATGCAATGACACTGGTGGATCCATATGTGGTCTGTGAAAATAACACACATGCAATGCCACTGGTGGATCCATATGTGGTCTGTAAAAAGAACACACATGCAACGACACTAGTGGATCCATATGTGGTCTGTGAAAAGAACACACATGCAATGAACTCTGGTGGATCCATATGGGGTCTGTGTAAAGAACACACATACAAAGACACTGGTGGATCCATATGTGGTCTGTGAAAAGAACACACATGCAATGACACAGGTGGATCCATATGTGGTCTATGAAAAGAACACATATACAATGACACTGGTGGATCCATATGTGGTCTCTGAAAAGAACACACATGCAATGACATTGGTGGATCCAAATGTGGTCTGTTAAAAGAACACACATGCAATAACACTGGTGGATCCATATGTGGTCTATGAAAAGAACACACATGCAATGAACTCTGGTGGATCCATATGTGCTCTGTGAAAAGAACACACATGGAATGCTCTAGGTATGGTTAATGAAAAGAACACACATGCAATGAACTCTAGTGGATCCATATGTGGTCTATGAAAAGAATACACATGCAATAACACTGGTGGATCCATATGTGGCCTATGAAAAGAAAAAACATTTCAATGACACTAGTGGATCCATATGTGGTATGTGAAAAGAACACACATGTAATGACACTGGTTGTTCCAAATGTGGTCTGTGAAAAGAACACACATGCAATGACACTGGTGGATCCATATGTGGTTGATACATTGCAAATGTATCCATAATTTTTGATGTTCCATGCTTGGTTTTATCCACTTTCTTGTGTTTTGTTCCAACTTTGGAGTACTTTTCATATGATTTCTTGGACTAACCTATTAACAAGAGCCACAGTGCCAGCTGCCTGTTTTCTGCTGTTTTTGGTTCCAGGAAAGTCAGAAAATGAATATTCTCGGAATTGGACGGGACAAAAGCCAAAGTGCCTATTTTTCCGGAAGTGATCAAGTGCCAGAATACGAGACGAAGAAGGGCCAGGGGCCGTCCACACCACCTGGCCACGCGGCCAGGCCTGGCCCGCGCCAGGGGGTGGTGTGGTGGCTCCCGGCACCCCCTCGGCCTCTCTTTCCGCCTATATATTGCCCTCGGGACGAAAACTCTAAGTACCCGATCAAAAATCCACGAAAGAGTCTATAGCCGCCGTCATCTCCATCCCTAGATCGGGAGGGATCTGAAGCTCTTACCGGCACCCTGTCGGAGAGGGGAATTCAACTAGGAGGCCTTCTTCATCACCATGCAAGCCTCCGGTGTGATGCGTGAGTAGTTCATCCTTGGACTACGGATCCATGTAGTAGCTAGATGGCTGGCTCTCCTCCTTTGTGCTTTCATGTTTAGATCTTGTGAGCTCCGTTCATGATCAAGATCATCTATTTGTATTCATACATGTTGTGTTTGCGGGGATCCGATGGATATTGAGATGCTATTTCAGATTGATTATTGATTCTATCATGTCTTTGTAATTTGTGATCTTGCATGCTTTCCGTTGTTAGTAGCTATCTTGGCCAAGTAGATGCTAGCAACTCCAAGAGTTAGTATTTATGCTCGATAGTGGGTTCATGCCTCTATTAATCTGGGGAAGTGACAGAAATCTCTAAGGTACTAGATGTGTTGTTGCTACTAGGGAGAAAACAACAATCCTTTGTTCATAGAACAATCGTATTGTTTACTTTACACGTAGTTCGTAAAGCAATAATCTGTTGCTTGCAACTTAATACTGGAGGGGGTTCGGATGATAACCTGAAGGTGGATTATTAGTCATAGATGCAGTTGGATGGCGGTCTATGTATTATGTTGTAATGCCCAATCAAGTCTCATAGGAGTCAAGATGATTACTATATGCATGTATTGCTTTCTCGGTGTTTGTCAATTGCCCTGCTGTAATTTGTTTACCCAGCATGTTATCTATCTAAGGAGAGCCACCTCTAGTGAACTATGGATCCCGGTCCTTTTTCTTTACATACAATCTATAAACTGTTTCTGCTTTGTGTTTACTTTCTACAAACTATTACTTCTTTCCATTCTATACGTTTAATCCTTTGTTTTCCACAAAACACGGTGAGATTGACAACCTCATCGCAAGTTGGGGACAAAGTCATGTGGTTGTGTTGTGTAGGTCTCCACGTTGCTACTAGCACCGGTAGTGCGCCCTGCCAAAGCTCAGCTAGTAACACCTTTGGGGTGTTTACTTGCTCCTACTGGTTTGATTAAACCTTGGTTTCATAACTGAGGGAAACTTGTTGCGGTGCTCATCATACCTTCCTCTTGGGGTTCCTAACGAGCTCTACATCAACCACGAGCCATCAACACATTTTCTGGGCGCCGTGCATTGAGCCATCACTGGTCTATGAAAAGAAAACACATGTAATGACACTGGTGGATCCATATGTGGCCTGTGAAAACAACACAAATGAAATGACACTGGTGGATCCATGTGTGGTATGTGAAAAGAACACACATGCAATGAAAATAGTGGATCCAAATGTGGTCTGTGAAAAGAACACACATGCACTAACACTGGTGGATCCATATGTGGTCCGTGAAAAGAACACACATGCAATGAACTCTGGTGGATCCATATGGGGTCTGTGAAAATAAGACACATGCAATGAGATTGGTGCATCCATATGTGGTCTGTGAAAAGAACACACATGCAATGACAATGCTGTGGTTCCATATGTGGTCTATGAAAAGAACACACATGCAACAACAATGGTGGATCCATATGTGGTGTGTGAAAAGAACACACATGAAATGACACTAGTGGATCCATATGTGGTCTATGAAAAGAACACACATGCAATGACACTGGTCGATCCATATGTGGTCTAGGAAAAGAACACACATCCAATGACACTGGTGGATCCAAATGTGTTTGTGAAAAGAACACACATGCAATCATACAGGTGGATACATACGTGGTCTGTGAAAAGAACGCACATGCCATGAACTCTGGTGGATCCATATGGGGTCTGTGAGAAGAACACACATGCAATGACTCTAGCTGTGGTTAGTGAAAAGAACACACATGCAATGACATTGGTGGATCCATGAGTGGTCTTTGTAAAGAACAAAAATGCAATGACACTGGTGGATCCATATATGGTCTGTGAAAAGAACACACATGCAATGACACTCGTGGATCCATACGTGGTATGTGAAAAGAAAAAACATGCAATGAACTCTGGTGGTCCCATATGGGGTCTGTGAAAAGAACACACATGCAATGACACTGGTAGATCCATATATGGTCTGTGAAAAGAACACACATGCAATGATACTGGTGGATCCAAATGTGGTTTGTGAAAAGAACACACATGCAATGACACTGGTTGACCCATATGTGGTCGGTGAAAAGAACACACATGCAATGAAAACTAGTGGATCCATATAGGGTCTGTGAAAAGAACACACATGCATTGACTCTAGCTGTGGTTAATGAAAAGAACACACATGCAATGAGCTCTGGTGGATCCATATGTGCTCTATGAAAAGAACACACATGCAATGACACTAGTGGATCCATATGTGGTCTGTGAAAAGAACAAACATTTCAATGACACTGGTGGATCCATATATGGTTTGTGAAAAGAACACACATGCAATGACAATGGTGGTTCCATATGTGGTATGTGAAAAGAACACACATGCAATGAACTCTGGTGGATCCATATGGGGTCTGTGAAAAGAACACACATGTAGTGACACTGGTGGATCCATATGTGGTCTGTGAAAAGAACACACATGAAATGACTCTAGCTGTGGTTAATGAAAAGAACACACATGCAATGAAAATGGTGGATCCATATGTGGTATGTGTAAAGAACACACATGCAATGAACTCTAGTGGTTCCATATGTGATATGTGAAAAGAACAAACATGGAATGAACTCTGGTGGTCCCATATGGGCTACGTGAAAAGAACACACATGCAATGACACTGGTGGATCCATATATGGTTTGTGAAAAGAACACACATGCAATGACACTAGTGGATCCAAATGTGGTTTGTGAAAAGAACACACATGCAATGACAATGGTGGTTCTATATCTGGTCTGTGAAAAGAACACACATGCAATGACACTGGTGGACCCATATGTGGTCTGTGAAAAGAACACACATGCAATGAACTCTAGTGGATCCATATAGGGTCTGTGAAAAGAACACACATGCATTGACTCTAGCTGTGGTTAATGAAAAGAATACACATGCAATGAGCTCTGGTGGATCCATATGTGCTCTATGAAAAGAACACACATCCAATGACACTTGTGGATCCATATGTGGTCTGTGAAAAGAACAAACATTTCAATGACATTGGTGGATCCATATATGGTTTGTGAAAAGAACACACATGCAATGACATTGGTGGATCCATATTTGGTCTATGAAAAGAACACACATGCAATGACAATGGTGGATCCATATGGGGTCTGTGAAAAGAACACACATGTAGTGACACTGGTGGATCCATATGTGGTCTGTGAAAAGAAAACGCATGAAATGACTATAGCTGTGGTTAATGAAAAGAACACACATGCAATGAAAATGGTGGATCCATATGTGGTATGTGTAAAGAACACACATGCAATGAACTCTAGTGGTTCCATATGTGATATGTGAAAAGAACACACATGCAATGACACTGGTGGATCCATATGTGGTCTGTGAAAAGTACACACATGAAATGACACTGGTGGTTCCAAATGTGGTATATAAAAAGAACACACATGCAATGACACTAGTGGATCCATATGTGGTTTGTGAAAAGAACACACATGCAATGACACTAGTGGATCCAAATGTGGTTTGTGAAAATAACACACATGCAATGACACTGGTGGATCCATATGTGGTCTGTGAAAAGAACAGACATGCAATGACATTGGTCGATCCATATGTGGTCTGTGAAAAGAACACACATGAAATGACACTGATGGATCCATATGTGGTCTGTGAAAAGAACACACGTGCAATGAAAATAGTGGATCCAAATGTGGTCAGCGAAAAGAACACACATGCAATGACACTGGTGGATCCATATGTGGTCTGTGAAAATAACACACATGCAATGCCACTGGTGGATCCATATGTGGTCTATAAAAAGAACACACATGCAACGACACTAGTGGATCCATATGTGGTTTGTGAAAAGAACACACATGCAATGAACTCTGGTGGATCCATATGGGGTCTGTGTAAAGAACACACATACAAAGACACTGGTGGATCCATATGTGGTCTGTGAAAAGAACACACATGCAATGACACAGGTGGATCCATATGTGGTCTATGAAAAGAACACATATACAATGACACTGGTGGATCCATATGTGGTCTCTGAAAAGAACACACATGCAATGACACTGGTGGATCCAAATGTGGTCTGTTAAAAGAACACACATGCAATAACACTGGTGGATCCATATGTGGTCTGTGAAAAGAACACACATGCAATGAACTCTGGTGGATCCATATGTGCTCTGTGAAAAGAACACACATGGAATGCTCTAGGTATGGTTAATGAAAAGAACATACATGCAATGAACTCTGGTGGATCCATATGTGGTCTATGAAAAGAATACACATGCAATGACACTGGTGGATCCATATGTGGCCTATGAAAAGAAAAAACATTTCAATGACACTAGTGGATCCATATGTGGTATGTGAAAAGAACACTCATGTAATGACACTGGTGGTTCCCAATGTGGTCTGTGAAAAGAACACACATGCAATGACACTGGTGGATCCATATGTGGTTGATACATTGCAAATGTATCCATAATTTTTGATGTTCCATGCTTGGTTTTATCCACTTTCCTGTGTTTTGTTCCAACTTTGGAGTACTTTTCATATGATTTCTTGGACTAACCTATTAACAAGAGCCACAGTGCCAGCTGCCTGTTTTCTGCTGTTTTTGGTTCCAGGAAAGTCAGAAAATGAATATTCTCGGATATGGACGGGACAAAAGCCAAAGTGCCTATTTTTCCGGAAGTGGTCAAGTGCCAGAATACGAGACGGAGAAGGGCCAGGGGCCGGCCACACCACCTGGCCGCGTGGCCAGGCCTGGCCCGCGCCAGGGGGTGGTGTGGTGGCTCCCGGCACCCCCTCGGCCTCTCTTTCCGCCTATATATTGCCCTCGGGACGAAAACCCTAAGTACCCGATCAAAAATCCACGAAAGAGTCTATAGCCGCCGTCATCTCCATCCCTAGATCGGGAGGGATCTGAAGCTCTTACCGGCACCCTGTCGGAGAGGGGAATTTAACCAGGAGGCCTTCTTCATCACCATGCAAGCCTCCGGTGTGATGCGTGAGTAGTTCATCCTTGGACTACGGATCCATGTAGTAGCTAGATGGCTGGCTCTCCTCCTTTGTGCTTTCATGTTTAGATCTTGTGAGCTCCGTTCATGATCAAGATCATCTATTTGTATTCATACATGTTGTGTTTGCGGGGATCCGATGGATATTGAGATGCTATTTCAAATTGATTATTGATTCTATCATGTCTTTGTAATTTGTGATCTTGCATGCTTTCTGTTGTTAGTAGCTATCTTGGCCAAGTAGATGCTAGCAACTCCAAGAGTTAGTATTTATGCTCGATAGTTGGTTCATGCCTCTATTAATCTGGGGAAGTGACAGAAATCTCTAAGGTACTAGATGTGTTGTTGCTACTAGGGAGAAAACAACAATCCTTTGTTCATAGAACAATCGTATTGTTTACTTTACACGCAGTTCGTAAAGCAATAATCTGTTGCTTGCAACTTAATACTGGAGGGGGTTCGGATGATAACCTGAAGGTGGATTATTAGTCATAGATGAAGTTGGATGGCGGTCTATGTATTATGTTGTAATGCCCAATCAAGTCTCATAGGAGTCAAGATGATTACTATATGCATGTATTGCTTTCTCGGTGTTTGTCAATGGCCCTGCTGTAATTTGTTTACCCAGCATGTTATCTATCTAAGGAGAGCCACCTCTAGTGAACTATGGATCCCGGTCCTTTTTCTTTACATACAATCTATAAACTGTTTCTGCTTTGTGTTTACTTTCTGCAAACTATTACTTCTTTCCATTCGATACGTTTAATCCTTTGTTTTCCACAAAACACGGTGAGATTGACAACCTCATCGCAAGTTGGGGACAAAGTCCTGTGGTTGTGTTGTGTAGGTCTCCACGTTGCTACTAGCACCGGTAGTGCGCCCTGCCAAAGCTCAGCTAGTAACACCTTTGGGGTGTTTCCTTGCTCCTACTGGTTCGATTAAACCTTGGTTTCATAACTGAGGGAAACTTGTTGCTCTGCTCATCATACCTTCCTCTTAGGGTTCCTAACGAGCTCTACATCAACCACGAGCCATCAACACATTTTCTGGGCGCCGTGCATTGAGCCATCAGTGGTCTATGAAAAGAACACACATGTAATGACACTGGTGGATCCATATGTGGCCTGTGAAAACAACACAAATGAAATGACACTGGTGGATCCATATGTGGTCTATGAAAAGAACACACATGCAATGAAAATAGTGGATCCAAATGTGGTCTGTGAAAAGAACACACATGCACTAACACTGGTGGATCCATATGTGGTCTGTGAAAAGAACACACATGCAATGAACTCTGGTGGATCCATATGGGGTCTGTGAAAATAAGACACATGCAATGAGATTGGTGCATCCATATGTGGTCTGTGAAAAGAACACACATGAAGTGACAATGCTGGTTCCATATGTGGTCTGTGAAAAGAACACACATGCAACAACAATGGTGGATCCATATGTGGTGTGTGAAAAGAACACACATGAAATGACACTGGTGGATCCATATGTGGTCTGTGAAAAGAACACACATGCAATGACACTGGTGGATCCATATGTGGTCTAGGAAAAGAACACACATCCAATGACACTGGTGGATCCAAATGTGTTTGTGAAAAGAACACACATGCAATCATACAGGTGGATACATACGTGGGCTGTGAAAAGAACGCACATGCAATGAACTCTGGTGGATCCATATGGGGTCTGTGAGAAGAACACACATGCAATGACTCTAGCTGTGGTTAGTGAAAAGAACACACATGCAATGAAATTGGTGGATCCATGAGTGGTCTTTGTAAAGAACAAAAATGCAATGACACTGGTGGATCCATATATGGTCTGTGAAAAGAACACACATGCAATGACACTCGTGGATCCATATGTGGTATGTGAAAAGAAAAAACATGCAATGAACTCTGGTGGTCCCATATGGGGTCTGTGAAAGAACACACATGCAATGACACTGGTAGATCCATATATGGTCTGTGAAAAGAACACACATGCAATGACACTGGTGGATCCAAATGTGGTTTGTGAAAAGAACACACATGCAATGACACTGGTGGATCCATATGTGGTCTGTGAAAAGAACACACATGCAATGACACTGGTGGATCCATATGTGGTCTGTGAAAAGAACACACATGCAATGAACTCTGGTGGATGCATATAGGGTCTGTGAAAAGAACACACATGCATTGACTCTAGTTGTGGTTAATGAAAAGAATACACATGAAATGAGCTCTAGTGGATCCATATGTGGTTTGTGAAAAGAACAAACAATTCAATGACACTGGTGGATCCATATATGGTCTGTGAAAAGAACACACATGCAATGACATTGGTGGATCCATATGTGGTCTGTGAAAAGAACACACATGCAATGACAATGGTGGTTCCATATGTGGTCTATGAAAAGAACACACATGCAATGACAATGGTGGATCCATATGTGGTTTGTGAAAAGAACACACATGCAATGACACTGGTTGATCCATATGTCGTCTATGAAAAGAACACACATGAAATGGAACTGGTGGATCCATATGTGGTCTGTGAAAAGAACACACACGCAATGACACTGGTGGATCCATATGTGGTCTGTGAAAAGAACACACATGCAATGACACTGGTGGATCCATATGTGGTATGTGAAAAGAACACACATCCAATGACACTGGTGGATCCAAATGTGTCTGTGAAAAGAAAACACATGCAATAATACTGGTGGATCCATAAGTTGTCTATGCAAAGAACACACATGCAATGAACTCTGGTGGATCCATATGGGGTCTGTGGAAAGAACACACATGCAATGACTCTAGCTGTGGTTAATGAAAAGAACACACACGCAATGCCACTGGTGGATCCATATGTGGTCTGTGTAAAGAACAAACATTTCAATGACATTGGTGGATCCATACGTGGTCTGTGAAAAGAACACACATGCAATGAACTCTGGTGGTCCCATATGGGGTCCGTGAAAAGAACACACATGCAATGACACTGGTGGATCCATATATGGTCTATGAAAAGAACACACATGCAATGACACTAGTGGATCCAAATGTGGTTTATGAAAAGAACATACATGCAATGACAATGGTGGTTCCATATCTGGTCTGTGAAAAGAACACACAGGCAATGACACTGGTGGATCCATATGTGGTCTGTGAAAAGAACACACATGCAATGAACTCTGGTGGATCCATATAGGGTCTGTGAAAAGAACACACATGCGTTGACTCTAGATGTGGTTAATGAAAAGAACACACATGCAATGAGCTCTGGTGGATCCATATGTGGTCTGTGAAAAGAACACACATGCAATGACACTGGTGGATCCATATGTGGTCTGTGGAAAGAACAAACATTTCAATGACACTGGTGGATCCATATATGGTCTGTGAAAAGAACGCACATGCAATGACATTGGTGGATCCATATGTGGTCTGTGAAAAGAACACACATGCAATGACAATGGTGGTTCCATATGTGGTATGTGAAAAGAACACACATGCAATGAACTCTGGTGGACCCATATGGGTTCTGTGATAAGAACACAAATCCAGTGACACTGGTGTATCCATATATGGTCTATGAAAAGAACACACATCAAATGACACTAGTGGTTCCAAATGTGGTCTCTAAAAAGAACACAAATGCAATGACACTGGTGGATCCATATGTGGTCTGTGAAAAGAACACACATGCAATGACACTGGTGGATACATATGTGGTTTGTGAAAATAACACACATGCAATGACACTGGTGGATCCATATGTGGTTTGTGAAAATAACACACATGCAATGACACTGGTGGATCCATGTGTGGTCTGTGAAAAGAACACACATGCACTAACACTGGTGGATCCATATGTGGTCTGTGAAAAGAACACACATGACATGACACTGGTGGATCCATATGTGCTCTGTGAAAAGAACACACATGCAATGAAAATAGTGGATCCAAATGTGGTCTGTGAGAATAACACACATGCAATGACACTGGTGGATCCAAATGTGGTCTGTGAAAAGAACACACATGCAATGACACTTGTGGATCCATATGTCGTCTGTGAAAAGAACACACATGCAATGAACTCTGATGGATCCATATGGGGTCTGTGAAAAGAACTCACATGCATTTACTCTAGCCGCGGTTAATGAAAAGAACACACATGCAATGAGCTCTGGTCGGTCCATATGTGGTCTATGAAAAGAACACACATGCAATGACACTGGTGGAACTATATGTGGTCTACGAAATTAACACACAAGAAATGACACTGGTTGATCCATATGTGGTCTGTGAAAAAAAACACATGAAATAACACTGGTGGATCCAAATGTGGTCTGTGAAAAGAACACACATGCAATGACACTGGTGGATCCATATGTGGTCTGAAAAAAGAACACACATGCAACGGCACTAGTGGATACATATGTGGTTTGTGAAAAGAACACACATGAAATAACACTGGTGGATCCATATGTGGTCTGTGAAAAGAACACAAATGCAATGACACTAGTGGATCCATATGTGGTTTGAAAAAATAACACACATGAAATAACACAGGTTGATCCATATGTGGTCTGTGAAAAGAACACACATGAAATAACACTGGTGGATCCATATGTGGTCTGTGAAAAGAACACACATGCAATGACACTGGTGGATCCATATGTGGTCTGTGAAAAGAACACACATGCAATGACACTGGTGGATCCATATGTGGTATGTAAAAAGAACACACATGCAATGACACTAGTGGATCCATAAGTGGTATGTAAAAAGAACAAACATGCAATGAACTATGGTGGATCCATATGGGGTCTGTGAAAAGAACACACATACAAAGACACTGGTGGATCCATATGTGGTCTGTGAAAAGAACACACATGCAATGACACTGGTGGATCCATATGTGGTCTGTGAAAAGAACACACATGCAATGACACTGGTGGATCCAAATGTCGTATGTTAAAAGAACACACATGCAATAACGCTGGTGGATCCATATGTGCTCTGTGAAAAGAACACACAAGCAATTAACTCTGGTGGATCCATATGTGCTCTGTGAAAAGAACACACAAGAAATGCTCTTGCTGTGGTTAATGGAAAGGACACACATGCAATGAACTCTGGTGGATCCATATGTGGTCTGCGAAAAGAACACGCATGCAATGACACTGGTGGATCCATATGTGGTCTGTGAAAAAAACAAACATTTCAATGACACTAGTGGATCCATAAATGGTCTGTGAAAAGAACACACATGCAATGACATTGGTGGATCCATATGTGGTCTGTGAAAAGAACACACGTGCAATGACAATGCTAGTTCCATATGTGGTCTGTGAAAAGAACACACATGCAATGACAATGGTGGATCCATATGTGGTTTGTGAAAAGAACACACATGCAGTGACACTGATTGATCCATATGTGGTCTGTGAAAAGAACACACATGAAATGACACTGGTGGATCCATACATGGTCTGTGAAAAGAACACACATGCAATGAACTCTGGTGGTCCCATATGAGGTTCGTGAAAAGAATACACATGCAATGACACTGGTGGATCCATATATGGTTTGTGAAAAGAACACACATGCAATGACACTAGTGGATCCAAATGTGGTTTATGAAAAAACACACATGCAATGACAATGGTAGTTCCATATCTGGTCTGTGAAAAGAACACACAGGCAATGACACTGGTGGATCCATATGTGGTCTGTGAAAAGAACACACATGCAATGAACTCTGGTGGATCCATATAGGGTCTGTGAAAAGAACACACATGCATTGAATCTAGCTGTGGTTAATGAAAAGAACACACATGCAATGAGCTCTGGTGGATCCATATGTGCTCTGTGAAAAGAACACACATGCAATGACACTGGTGGATCCATATGTGGTCTGTGAAAAGAACAAACATTTCAATGACACTAGTGGATCCATATATGGTCTGTGAAAAGAACACACATGCAATGACATTGGTGGATCCATATGTGGTCTGTGAAAAGAACATACATGCAATGACAATGGTGGTTCCATATCTGGTATGTGAAAAGAACACACATGCAATGAACTCTGGTGGACCCATATGGGGTCTGTGATAAGAACACACATGCAGTGACACTGGTGGATCCATATATGGTCTATGAAAATAACACACATCAAATGACACTGGTGGTTCCAAATGTGGTCTCTAAAAAGAACACACATGCAATGACACTGGTGGATCCATATGTGGTCTGTGAAAAGAACACACATGAAATGACACTGGTGGATCCATATGTGGTTTGTGAAAATAACACACATGCAATGACACTGGTGGATCCATGTGTGGTCTGTGATAAGAACACACATGCACTGACACTGGTGGATCCATATGTGGTCTGTGAAAAGAACACACATGATATGACACTGGTGGATCCATATATGGTCTGTGAAAAGAACACACATGCAATGAAAATAGTGGATCCAAATGTGGTCTGTGAAAATAAATAACATGCAATGACACTGGTGGATCCAAATGTGGTCTGTGAAAAGAACACACATGCAATGACACTTGTGGATCCATATGCGGTCTGTGAAAACAACACACATGCAATGAACTCTGATGGATCCATATGGGGTCTGTGAAAAGAACTCACATGCATTGACTCTAGCCGTGGTTAATGAAAAGAACACACATGCAATGAGCTCTGGTCGGTCCATATGTGGTCTGTGAAAAGAACACACATGCAATGACACTGGTGGAACTATATGTCGTCTACGAAATTAACACACAAGAAATGACACTGGTTGATCCATATGTGGTCTGTGAAAAGAACACACATGAAATAACACTGGTGGATCCATATGTGGTCTGTGAAAAGAACACACATGCAATGACACTGGTGGATCCATATGTGGTCTGAAAAAAGAACACACATGCAACGACACTAGTGGATACATATGTGGTTTGTGAAAAGAACACACATGAAATAACACTGGTGGATCCATATGTGGTCTGTGAAAAGAACACACATGCACTGACACTGGTGGATCCATATGTGGGCTGAAAAAAGAACACACATGCAACGGCACTAGTGGATACATATGTGGTTTGTGAAAAGAACACACATGTAATGAACTCTGGTGGATCCATATGGGGTCTATGAAAAGAACACACATACAAAGACACTGGTGGATCCATATGTGGTCTGTGAAAAGAACACACATGCAATGACACTGGTGGATCCATATGTGGTCGATGAAAAGAACACACATGCAATGACACTGGTGGATCCATATGTGGTCTATGAAAAGAACACACATGCAATGACACTGGTGGATCCAAATGTGGTCTGTTAAAAGAAGACACATGCAATAACACTGGTGGATCCATATGTGGTCTGGGAAATAAACACACACGCAATGAACTCTGGTAGATCCATATGTGCTCTGTGAAAAGAACACACATGCAATGCTCTAGCTGTGGTTAATGAAAAGAACACACATGCAATGAACTCTAGTGGATCCATATGTGGTCTGTGAAAAGAACGCACATGCAATGACACTGGTGGATCCATATGTGGCCTGTGAAAAGAACAAACATTTCAATGACACTAGTGGATCCATATATGGTCTGTGAAAAGAACACACATGCAATGACATTGGTGGATCCATATGTGGTCTGTGAAAAGAACACACATGCAATGACAATGCTAGTTCCATATGTGGTCTGTGAAAAGAACACACATGCAATGACAATGGTGGATCCATCTATGGTCTGTGAAAAGAACACACATGCAATGACCTTGGTGGATCCATATGTGGTCTGTGAAAAGAACACACATGCAATGACAATGCAAGTTCCATATGTGGTCTGTGAAAAGAACACACATGCAATGACAATGGTGGATCCATATGTGGTCTGTGAAAAGAACACACATGCAATGACACTGGTGGATCCATATGTGGCCTGTGAAAAGAACAAACATTTCAATGACACTAGTGGATCCATATATGGTCTGTGAAAAGAACACACATGCAATGACATTGGTGGATCCATATGTGGTCTGTGAAAAGAACACACATGCAATGACAATGCTAGTTCCATATGTGGTCTGCGAAAAGAACACACATGCAATGACAATGGTGGATCCATATGGGGTCTGTGAAAAGAACACACATGAAATGACACTGGTGGATCCATACGTGGTCTGTGAAAAGAACACAAATGCAATGAACTCTGGTGGTCCCATATGGGGTCCGTGAAAAGAACACACATGCAATGACACTGGTGGATCCATATATGGTCTGTGAAAAGAACACACATGCAATGACACTAGTGGATCCAAATGTGGTTTATGAAAAGAACACACATGCAATGACAATGGTAGTTCCATATCTGGTCTGTGAAAAGAACACACAGGCAATGACACTGGTGGATCCATATATGGTCTGTGAAAAGAACACACATGCAATGAACTCTGGTGGATCCATATATGGTCTGTGAAAAGAACACACATGCATTGACTCTAGCTGTGGTTAATGAAAAGAACACACATGCAATGAGCTCTGATGGATCCATATGTGCTCTGTGAAAAGAAGACACATGCAATGACACTGGTGGATCCATATGTGGTCTGTGAAAAGAACAAACATTTCAATGACACTGGTGGATCCATATATGGTCTGTGAAAAGAACGCACATGCAATGACATTAGTGGATCCATATGTGGTCTGTGAAAAGAACACACATGCAATGACAATGGTGGTTCCATATGTGAAAAGAACACACATGAAATGAACTCTGGTGGACCCATATGGGGTCTGTGATAAGAACACACATGAAGTGACACTGGTGGATCCATATATGGTCTATGAAAATAACACACATCAAATGACACTGGTGGTTCCAAATGTGGTCTCTAAAAAGAACACACATGCAATGACACTGGTGGATCCATATGTGGTCTGTGAAAAGAACATAAATGCAATGATACTGGTGGATCCATATGTGGTTTGTGAAAATAACACACATGCAATGACACTGGTGGATCCATGTGTGGTCTGTGAAAAGAACACACATGCACTGACACTCGTGGATCCATATGTGGTTTGTGAAAAGAACACACATGATATGACACTGGTGGATCCATATGTGGTCTGTGAAAAGAACACACATGCAATGACACTGGTGGATCCATGTGTGGTCTGTGAAAAGAACACACATGCACTGACACTGGTGGATCCATATGTGGTCTGTGAAAAGAACACACATGACATGACACTGGTGGATCCATATGTGCTCTGTGAAAAGAACACACATGCAATGAAAATAGTGGATCCAAATGTGGTCTGTGAAAATAACACACATGCAATGACACTGGTGGATCCAAATGTGGTCTGTGAAAAGAACACACATGCAATGACACTTGTGGATCCATATGTGGTCTGTGAAAAGAACACACATGCAATGAACTCTGATGGATCCATATGGGGTCTGTGAAAAGAACTCACATGCATTGACTCTAGAAACGGTTAATGAAAAGAACACACATGCAATGAGCTCTGGTCGGTCCATATGTGGTCTGTGAAAAGAACACACATGCAATGACATTGGTGGAACTATATGTGATCTACGAAATTAACACACAAGAAATGACACTGGTTAATCCATATGTGGTCTGTGAAAAAAAACACATGAAATAACACTAGTGGATCCAAATGTGGTCTGTGAAAAGAACACACATGCAATGACACTGGTGGATCCATATGTGGTCTGAAAAAAGAACACACATGCAACGGCACTAGTGGATACATATGTGGTTTGTGAAAAGAACACACATGAAATAACACTGGTGGATCCATATGTGGTCTGTGAAAAGAACACACATGCAATGACACTAGTGGATCCATATGTGGTTTGAAAAAATAACACACATGAAATAACACAGGTTGATCCATATGTGGTCTGTGAAAAGAACACACATGAAATAACACTGGTGGATCCATATGTGGTCTGTGAAAAGAACACACATGCAATGACACTGGTGGATCCATATGTGGTCTGTGAAAAGAACACACATGCAATGACACTGGTGGATCCATATGTGGTCTGTAAAAAGAACACACATGCAATGACACTAGTGGATCCATATGTGGTATGTAAAAAGAACAAACATGCAATGAACTATGGTGGATCCATATGGGGTCTGTGAAAAGAACACACATACAAAGACACTGGTGGATCCATATGTGGTCTGTGAAAAGAACACACATGCAATGACACTGGTGGATCCATATGTGGTCTGTGAAAAGAACACACATGCAATGACACTGGTGGATCCAAATGTCGTATGTTAAAAGAACACACATGCAATAAAGCTGGTGGATCCATATGTGCTCTGTGAAAAGAACACACAAGCAATTAACTCTGGTAGTTCCATATGTGCTCTGTGAAAAGAACACACAAGCAATGCTCTTGCTGTGGTTAATGGAAAGGACACACATGCAATGAACTCTGGTGGATCCATATGTGGTCTGTGAAAAGAACACGCATGCAATGACACTGGTGGATCCATATGTGGTCTGTGAAAAAAACAAACATTTCAATGACACTAGTGGATCCATATATGGTCTGTGAAAAGAACACACATGCAATGACATTGGTGGATCCATATGTGGTCTGTGAAAAGAACACACATGCAATGACAATGCTAGTTCCATATGTGGTCTGCGAAAAGAACACACATGCAATGACAATGGTGGATCCATATGTGGTCTGTGAAAAGAACACACATGAAATGACACTGGTGGATCCATACGTGGTCTGTGAAAAGAACACAAATGCAATGAACTCTGGTGGTCCCATATGGGGTCCGTGAAAAGAACACACATGCAATGACACTGGTGGATCCATATATGGTCTGTGAAAAGAACACACATGCAATGACACTAGTGGATCCAAATGTGGTTTATGAAAAGAACACACATGCAATGACAATGGTAGTTCCATATCTGGTCTGTGAAAAGAACACACAGGCAATGACACTGGTGGATCCATATATGGTCTGTGAAAAGAACACACATGCAATGAACTCTGGTGGATCCATATATGGTCTGTGAAAAGAACACACATGCATTGACTCTAGCTGTGGTTAATGAAAAGAACACACATGCAATGAGCTCTGATGGATCCATATGTGCTCTGTGAAAAGAAGACACATGCAATGACACTGGTGGATCCATATGTGGTCTGTGAAAAGAACAAACATTTCAATGACACTGGTGGATCCATATATGGTCTGTGAAAAGAACGCACATGCAATGACATTAGTGGATCCATATGTGGTCTGTGAAAAGAACACACATGCAATGACAATGGTGGTTCCATATGTGAAAAGAACACACATGAAATGAACTCTGGTGGACCCATATGGGGTCTGTGATAAGAACACACATGAAGTGACACTGGTGGATCCATATATGGTCTATGAAAATAACACACATCAAATGACACTGGTGGTTCCAAATGTGGTCTCTAAAAAGAACACACATGCAATGACACTGGTGGATCCATATGTGGTCTGTGAAAAGAACATAAATGCAATGATACTGGTGGATCCATATGTGGTTTGTGAAAATAACACACATGCAATGACACTGGTGGATCCATGTGTGGTCTGTGAAAAGAACACACATGCACTGACACTCGTGGATCCATATGTGGTTTGTGAAAAGAACACACATGATATGACACTGGTGGATCCATATGTGGTCTGTGAAAAGAACACACATGCAATGACACTGGTGGATCCATGTGTGGTCTGTGAAAAGAACACACATGCACTGACACTGGTGGATCCATATGTGGTCTGTGAAAAGAACACACATGACATGACACTGGTGGATCCATATGTGCTCTGTGAAAAGAACACACATGCAATGAAAATAGTGGATCCAAATGTGGTCTGTGAAAATAACACACATGCAATGACACTGGTGGATCCAAATGTGGTCTGTGAAAAGAACACACATGCAATGACACTTGTGGATCCATATGTGGTCTGTGAAAAGAACACACATGCAATGAACTCTGATGGATCCATATGGGGTCTGTGAAAAGAACTCACATGCATTGACTCTAGAAACGGTTAATGAAAAGAACACACATGCAATGAGCTCTGGTCGGTCCATATGTGGTCTGTGAAAAGAACACACATGCAATGACATTGGTGGAACTATATGTGATCTACGAAATTAACACACAAGAAATGACACTGGTTAATCCATATGTGGTCTGTGAAAAAAAACACATGAAATAACACTAGTGGATCCAAATGTGGTCTGTGAAAAGAACACACATGCAATGACACTGGTGGATCCATATGTGGTCTGAAAAAAGAACACACATGCAACGGCACTAGTGGATACATATGTGGTTTGTGAAAAGAACACACATGAAATAACACTGGTGGATCCATATGTGGTCTGTGAAAAGAACACACATGCAATGACACTAGTGGATCCATATGTGGTTTGAAAAAATAACACACATGAAATAACACAGGTTGATCCATATGTGGTCTGTGAAAAGAACACACATGAAATAACACTGGTGGATCCATATGTGGTCTGTGAAAAGAACACACATGCAATGACACTGGTGGATCCATATGTGGTCTGTGAAAAGAACACACATGCAATGACACTGGTGGATCCATATGTGGTCTGTAAAAAGAACACACATGCAATGACACTAGTGGATCCATATGTGGTATGTAAAAAGAACAAACATGCAATGAACTATGGTGGATCCATATGGGGTCTGTGAAAAGAACACACATACAAAGACACTGGTGGATCCATATGTGGTCTGTGAAAAGAACACACATGCAATGACACTGGTGGATCCATATGTGGTCTGTGAAAAGAACACACATGCAATGACACTGGTGGATCCAAATGTCGTATGTTAAAAGAACACACATGCAATAAAGCTGGTGGATCCATATGTGCTCTGTGAAAAGAACACACAAGCAATTAACTCTGGTAGTTCCATATGTGCTCTGTGAAAAGAACACACAAGCAATGCTCTTGCTGTGGTTAATGGAAAGGACACACATGCAATGAACTCTGGTGGATCCATATGTGGTCTGTGAAAAGAACACGCATGCAATGACACTGGTGGATCCATATGTGGTCTGTGAAAAAAACAAACATTTCAATGACACTAGTGGATCCATATATGGTCTGTGAAAAGAACACACATGCAATGACATTGGTGGATCCATATGTGGTCTGTGAAAAGAACACACGTGCAATGACAATGCTAGTTCCATATGTGGTCTGTGAAAAGAACACACATGCAATGACAATGGTGGATCCATATGTGGTTTGTGAAAAGAACACACATGCAGTGACACTGATTGATCCATATGTGGTCTGTGAAAAGAACACACATGAAATGACACTGGTGGATCCATACATGGTCTGTGAAAAGAACACACATGCAATGAACTCTGGTGGTCCCATATGAGGTCCTTGAAAAGAACACACATGCAATGACACTGGTGGATCCATATATGGTTTGTGAAAAGAACACACATGCAATGACACTAGTGGATCCAAATGTGGTTTATGAAAAAACACACATGCAATGACAATGGTAGTTCCATATCTGGTCTGTGAAAAGAACACACAGGCAATGACACTGGTGGATCCATATGTGGTCTGTGAAAAGAACACACATGCAATAAACTCTGGTGGATCCATATAGGGTCTGTGAAAAGAACACACATGCATTGACTCTAGCTGTGGTTAATGAAAAGAACACACATGCAATGAGCTCTGGTGGATCCATATGTGCTCTATGAAAAGAACACACATGCAATGACACTGGTGGATCCATATGTGGTCTGTGAAAAGAACAAACATTTCAATGACACTAGTGGATCCATATATGGTCTGTGAAAAGAACACACATGCAATGACATTGGTGGATCCATATGTGGTCTGTGAAAAGAACATACATGCAATGACAATGGTGGTTCCATATGTGGTATGTGAAAAGAACACACATGCAATGAACTCTGGTGGACCCATATGGGCTCTGTGATAAGAACACACATGCAGTGACACTGGTGGATCCATATATGGTCTATGAAAATAACACACATCAAATGACACTGGTGGTTCCATATGTGGTCTCTAAAAGAACACACATGCAATGACACTGGTGGATCCATATGTGGTCTGTGAAAAGAACACACATGCAATGACACTGGTAGATCCATATGTGGTTTGTGAAAATAACACACATGCAATGACACTAGTGGATCCATGTGTGGTCTGTGAAAAGAACACACATGCACTGACACTGGTGGATCCATATGTGGTCTGTGAAAAGAATACACATGATATGACACTGGTGGATCCATATATGGTCTGTGAAAAGAACACACATGCAATGAAAATAGTGGATCCAAATGTGGTCTGTGAAAATAAATAACATGCAATGACACTGGTGGATCCAAATGTGGTCTGTGAAAAGAACACACATGCAATGACACTTGTGGATCCATATGCGGTCTGTGAAAAGAACACACATGCAATGAACTCTGATGGATCCATATGGGGTCTGTGAAAAGAACTCACATGCATTGACTCTAGCCGTGGTTAATGAAAAGAACACACATGCAATGAGCTCTGGTCGGTCCATATGTGGTCTGTGAAAAGAACACACATGCAATGACACTGGTGGAACTATATGTCGTCTACGAAATTAACACACAAGAAATGACACTGGTTGATCCATATGTGGTCTGTGAAAAGAATACACATGAAATAACACTGGTGGATCCATATGTGGTCTGTGAAAAGAACACACATGCAATGACACTGGTGGATCCATATGTGGTCTGAAAAAAGAACACACATGCAACGACACTAGTGGATACATATGTGGTTTGTGAAAAGAACACACATGAAATAACACTGGTGGATCCATATGTGGTCTGTGAAAAGAACACACATGCACTGACACTGGTGGATCCATATGTGGTCTGAAAAAAGAACACACATGCAACGGCACTAGTGGATACATATGTGGTTTGTGAAAAGAACACACATGTAATGAACTCTGGTGGATCCATATGGGGTCTATGAAAAGAACACACATACAAAGACACTGGTGGATCCATATGTGGTCTGTGAAAAGAACACACATGCAATGACACTGGTGGATCCATAAGTGGTCGATGAAAAGAACACACATGCAATGACACTGGTGGATCCATATGTGGTCTATGAAAAGAACACACATGCAATGACACTGGTGGATCCAAATGTGGTCTGTTAAAAGAAGACACATGCAATAACACTGGTGGATCCATATGTGGTCTGAAAAATGAACACACATGCAATGAACTCTGGTAGATCCATATGTGCTCTGTGAAAAGAACACACATGCAATGCTCTAGCGTGGTTAATGAAAAGAACACACATGCAATGAACTCTAGTGGATCCATATGTGGTCTGTGAAAAGAACACACATGCAATGACACTGGTGGATCCATATGTGGCCTGTGAAAAGAACAAACATTTCAATGACACTAGTGGATCCATATATAGTCTGTGAAAAGAACACACATGCAATGACATTGGTGGATCCATATGTGGTCTGTGAAAAGAACACACATGCAATGACAATGCTAGTTCCATATGTGGTCTGTGAAAAGAACACACATGCAATGACAATGGTGGATCCATATGTGGTCTGTGAAAAGAACACACATGCAATGACCTTGGTGGATCCATATGTGGTCTGTGAAAAGAACACACATGCAATGACAATGCTAGTTCCATATGTGGTGTGTGAAAAGAACACACATGCAATGACAATGGTGGATCCATATGTGGTCTGTGAAAAGAACACACATGCAATGACACTGGTGGATCCATATGTGGCCTGTGAAAAGAACAAACATTTCAATGACACTAGTGGATCCATATATGGTCTGTGAAAAGAACACACATGCAATGACATTGGTGGATCCATATGCGGTCTGTGAAAAGAACACACATGCAATGACAATGCTAGTTCCATATGTGGTCTGTGAAAAGAACACACATGCAATGACAATGGTGGATCCATATGTGGTCTGTGAAAAGAACACACATGAAATGACACTGGTGGATCCATACGTGGTCTGTGAAAAGAACACAAATGCAATGAACTCTGGTGGTCCCATATGGGGTCCGTGAAAAGAACACACATGCAATGACACTGGTGGATCCATATATGGTCTGTGAAAAGAACACACATGCAATGACACTAGTGGATCCAAATGTGGTTTATGAAAAGAACACACATGCAATGACAATGGTAGTTCCATATCTGGTCTGTGAAAAGAACACACAGGCAATGACACTGGTGGATCCATATGTGGTATGTGAAAAGAACACACATGCAATGAACTCTGGTGGATCCATATATGGTCTGTGAAAAGAACACACATGCATTGACTCTAGCTGTGGTTAATGAAAAGAACACACATGCAATGAGCTCTGATGGATCCATATGTGCTCTGTGAAAAGAACACACATGCAATGACACTGGTGGATCCATATGTGGTCTGTGAAAAGAACAAACATTTCAATGACACTGGTGGATCCATATATGGTCTGTGAAAAGAATGCACATGCAATGACATTAGTGGATCCATATGTGGTCTGTGAAAAGAACACACATGCAATGACAATGGTGGTTCCATATGTGAAAAGAACACACATGCAATGAACTCTGGTGGACCCATATGGGGTCTGTGATAAGAACACACATGCAGTGACACTGGTGGATCCATATATGGTCTATGAAAATAACACACATCAAATGACACTGGTGGTTCCAAATGTGGTCTCTAAAAAGAACACACATGCAATGACACTGGTGGATCCATATGTGGTCTGTGAAAAGAACACAAATGCAATGATACTGGTGGATCCATATGTGGTTTGTGAAAATAACACACATGCAATGACACTGGTGGATCCATGTGTGGTCTGTGAAAAGAACACACATGCACTGACACTGGTGGATCCATATGTGGTTTGTGAAAAGAACACACATGATATGACACTGGTGGATCCATATGTGGTCTGTGAAAAGAACGCACATGCAATGAAAATAGTGGATCCAAATGTGGTCTGTCAAAATAACACACATCCAATGACACTGGTGGATCCAAATGTGGTCTGTGAAAAGAACACACATTCAATGACACTGGTGGATCCATATGTGGTCTGTGAAAAGAACACACATGTAATGACACTGGTGGATCCATATGTGGCATGTGAAATGAACACACATGAAATGACACTGGTGGATCCATATGTGGTCTGTGAAAAGAACACACATGCAATGAAAATAGTGGATCCAAATGTGGTCCGTGAAAAGAACACGCATGCAATAACACTGGTGGATCCATATGTGGTCTGTGAAAAGAACACACATGCAATGAACTCTGGTGGATCCATATGGGGTCTGTGAAAAGAACACACATGCAATGAGATTGGTGGATCCATATGTGGTCTATGAAAAGAACACACATGTAATGACAATCCTGGTTCCATATGTGGTCTATGAAAACAGCACACATGCAATGACAATGGTGGATCCATATGTGGTTTGTGAAAAGAACACACATGCAATGACACTGGTTGATCCATATGTGGTCTATGAAAAGAACACACATGAAATGACACTGGTGGATCCATATGTGGTCTGTGAAAAGAACACAACTGCAATGACACTAGGGGATCCATATGTGGTCTGTGAAAAGAACACACATCCAATGACACTGTTGGATCCAAATGTGTTTGTGAAAAAGAACACACATGCAATAATACAGGTGGATCCATACGTGGTCTATGAAAAGAACACACATCCAATGAACTCGGGTTGATCCATATGGGGTCTATGGAAAGAACAAACATGCAATGACTCTAGCTGTGGTTATTGAAAAGAACACACATGCAATGACACTGGTGGATCCATATGTGGTCTGTGTAAAGAAGAAACATTTCAATGACACTGGTGGATCCATATATGGTCTGTGAAAAGAACACACATGCAATGACACAAGTGGATCCAAATGTGGTTTGTGAAAAGAACACACATGCAATGCCAATGGTGGTTCCATATCTGGTCTGTGAAAAGAACACACATGCAATGACACTGGTGGATTCATATGTGGTCTGTGAAAAGAACACACATGCAATGAACTCTGGTGGATCCATATAGGGTCTATGAAAAGAACACCCATGCAATTAAAATAATGGATCCATATATGGTATGTGTAAAGAACACACATGCAATGAACTCTGGTGGTTCCATATGTGCTATGTGAAAAGAACACACATGCAATGACACTGGTGGATCCATATGTGGTCTGTGAAAAGAACACACATGAAGTGACACTGGTGGTTCCAAATGTGGTCTGTAAAAAGAACACACATGGAATGACACTGGTGGATCCATATGTGGTGTGTGAAAACAACACACATGCAATGACACTGGTGGATCCATATGTGGTCTGTGAAAAGAACACAGATGCAATGACACTGGTGGATCCATATGTGGTATGTGAAAAGAACACACATGAAATGACACTGGTGGATCCATATGTGGTCTCTGAAAAGAACACACATGCAATGATACTGGTCGATCCATATGTGGTCTGTGAAAAGAACACACATGCAATGAACTCTGGTGGATCCATATAGGGTCTGTGAAAAGAACACACATGCAATGAAAATGGTGGATCCATATATGGTATGTGTAAAGAACACACATGCAATGAACTCTGGTGGTTCCATATGTGATATGTGAAAAGAACACTCATGCAATGACTCCGGTGGATCCATATGTGGTCTGTGAAAAGAACACACATGAAGTGACACTGGTGGTTCCAAATGTGGTCTGTAAAAAGAACACTCATGGAATGACACTGGTGGATCCATATGTGGTCTTTGAAAAGAACACACATGCAATGACACTAGTGGATCCATATGTGGTTTGTGAAAATAACACACATGCAATGACAATGGTGGTTCCATATCTGGTCTGTGAAAAGAACACACATGCATTGACAATGGTGGATCCATATGTGGTTTGTGAAAAGAACACACATGCAATGAGATTGGTGGATCCATATGTGGTCTATGAAAAGAACACACATGCAATGACAATCCTGGTTCCATATGTGGTCTATGAAAACATCACACATGCAATGACAATGGTGGATCCATATGTGGTTTGTGAAAAGAACACACATGCAATGACACTGGTTGATCCATATGTGGTCTATGAAAAGAACACATATGAAATGACACTGGTGGATCCATATGTGGTCTGTGAAAAGAACACACATGCAATGACACTAGTGGATCCATATGTGGTCTGTGAAAAGAACACACATCCAATGACACTGGTGGATCCAAATGTGTTTGTGAAAAAGAACACACATGCAATAATACAGGTGGATCCATACGTGGTCTATGAAAAGAACACACATGCAATGAACTCGGGTGGATCCATATGGGGTCTGTGAAAAGAACAAACATGCAATAACTCTAGCTGTGGTTATTGAAAAGAACACACATGCAATGACACTGGTGGATCCATATGTGGTCTGTGTAAAGAAGAAACATTTCAATGACACTGGTGGAACCATATATGGTCTGTGAAAAGAACACACATGCAATGACACTAGTGGATCCAAATGTGGTTTATGAAAAGAACACACATGCAATGACAATGGTAGTTCCATATCTGGTCTATGAAAAGAACACACAGGCAATGACAATGGTGGATCCATATGTGGTATGTGAAAAGAACACTCATGCAATGAACTCTGGTGGATCCATATATGGTCTGTGAAAAGAACACACATGCATTGACTCTAGCTGTGGTTAATGAAAAGAACACACATGCAATGAGCTCTGATGGATCCATATGTGCTCTGTGAAAAGAACACACATGCAATGACACTGGTGGATCCATATGTGGTCTGTGAAAAGAACAAACATTTCAATGACACTGGTGGATCCATATATGGTCTGTGAAAAGAACGCACATGCAATGACATTAGTGGATCCATATGTGGTCTGTGAAAAGAACACACATGCAATGACAATGGTGGTTCCATATGTGAAAAGAACACACATGCAATGAACTCTGGTGGACCCATATGGGGTCTGTGATAAGAACACACATGCAGTGACACTGGTGGATCCATATATGGTCTATGAAAATAACACACATCAAATGACACTGGTGGTTCCAAATGTGGTCTCTAAAAAGAACACACATGCAATGACACTGGTGGATCCATATGTGGTCTGTGAAAAGAACACAAATGCAATGATACTGGTGGATCCATATGTGGTTTGTGAAAATAACACACATGCAATGACACTGGTGGATCCATGTGTGGTCTGTGAAAAGAACACACATGCACTGACACTGGTGGATCCATATGTGGTTTGTGAAAAGAACACACATGATATGACACTGGTGGATCCATATGTGGTCTGTGAAAAGAACACACATGCAATGAAAATAGTGGATCCAAATGTGGTCTGTCAAAATAACACACATCCAATGACACTGGTGGATCCAAATGTGGTCTGTGAAAAGAACACACATTCAATGACACTGCTGGATCCATATGTGGTCTGTGAAAAGAACACACGTGTAATGACACTGGTGGATCCATATGTGGCATGTGAAAAGAACACACATGAAATGACACTGGTGGATCCATATGTGGTCTGTGAAAAGAACACACATGCAATGAAAATAGTGGATCCAAATGTGGTCCGTGAAAAGAACACACATGCAATAACACTGGTGGATCCATATGTGGTCTATGAAAAGAACACACATGTAATGACAATCCTGGTTCCATATGTGGTCTATGAAAACAGCACACATGCAATGACAATGGTGGATCCATATGTGGTTTGTTAAAAGAACACACATGCAATGACACTGGTTGATCCATATGTGGTCTATGAAAAGAACACACATGAAATGACACTGGTGGATCCATATGTGGTCTGTGAAAAGAACACACATGCAATGACACTAGTGGATCCATATGTGGTCTGTGAAAAGAACACACATCCAATGACACTGGTGGATCCAAATGTGTTTGTGAAAAAGAACACACATGCAATAATACAGGTGGATCCATACGTGGTCTATGAAAAGAACACACATGCAATGAACTCGGGTGGATCCATATGGGGTCTATGAAAAGAACAAACATGCAATGACTCTAGCTGTGGTTATTGAAAATAACACACATGCAATGACACTGGTGGATCCATATGTGGTCTGTGTAAAGAAGAAACATTTCAATGACACTGGTGGATCCATATATGGTCTGTGAAAAGAACACACATGCAATGACACAAGTGGATCCAAATGTGGTTTGTGAAAAGAACACACATGCAATGCCAATGGTGGTTCCATATCTGGTCTGTGAAAAGAACACACATGCAATGACACTGGTGGATTCATATGTGGTCTGTGAAAAGAACACACATGCAATGAACTCTGGTGGATCCATATAGGGTCTATGAAAAGAACACACATGCAATTAAAATAATGTATCCATATATGGTATGTGTAAAGAA
Organism: Avena sativa; assembly: GCA_916181665.1. NCBI lineage: Eukaryota > Viridiplantae > Streptophyta > Magnoliopsida > Poales > Poaceae > Avena > Avena sativa. The sequence goes on from OV702289.1 coordinate 619,771,489, forward strand.
CACACATGCAATGAACTCTGGTGGTTCCATATGTGCTATGTGAAAAGAACACACATGCAATGACACTGGTGGATCCATATGTGGTCTGTGAAAAGAACACACATGAAGTGACACTGGTGGTTCCAAATGTGGTCTGTAAAAAGAACACACATGGAATGACACTGGTGGATCCATATGTGGTGTGTGAAAATAACACACATGCAATGACACTGGTGGATCCATATGTGGTCTGTGAAAAGAACACACATGCAATGACACTGGTGGATCCATATGTGGTATGTGAAAAGAACACACATGAAATGACACTGGTGGATCCATATGTGGTCTGTGAAAAGAACACACATGCAATGACACTGGTCGATCCATATGTGGTCTGTGAAAAGAACACACATGCAATGAACTCTGGTGGATCCATATAGGGTCTGTGAAAAGAACACACATGCAATGAAAATGGTGGATCCATATATGGTATGTGTAAAGAACACACATGCAATGAACTCTGGTGGTTCCATATGTGATATGTGAAAAGAACACTCATGCAATGACTCTGGTGGATCCATATGTGGTCTGTGAAAAGAACACACATGAAGTGACACTGGTGGTTCCAAATGTGGTCTGTAAAAAGAACACTCATCGAATGACACTGGTGGATCCATATGTGGTCTTTGAAAAGAACACACATGCAATGACACTAGTGGATCCATATGTGGTTTGTGAAAATAACACACATGCAATGACAATGGTGGTTCCATATCTGGTCTGTGAAAAGAACACACATGCATTGACAATGGTGGATCCATATGTGGTTTGTGAAAAGAACACACATGCAATGAGATTGGTAGATCCATATGTGGTCTATGAAAAGAACACACATGCAATGACAATCCTGGTTCCATATGTGGTCTATGAAAACATCACACATGCAATGACAATGGTGGATCCATATGTGGTTTGTGAAAAGAACACACATGCAATGACACTGGTTGATCCATATGTGGTCTATGAAAAGAACACATATGAAATGACACTGGTGGATCCATATGTGGTCTGTGAAAAGAACACACATGCAATGACACTAGTGGATCCATATGTGGTCTGTGAAAAGAACACACATCCAATGACACTGGTGGATCCAAATGTGTTTGTGAAAAAGAACACACATGCAATAATACAGGTGGATCCATACGTGGTCTATGAAAAGAACACACATGCAATGAACTCGGGTGGATCCATATGGGGTCTGTGAAAAGAACAAACATGCAATAACTCTAGCTGTGGTTATTGAAAAGAACACACATGCAATGACACTGGTGGATCCATATGTGGTCTGTGTAAAGAAGAAACATTTCAATGACACTGGTGGATCCATATATGGTCTGTGAAAAGAACACACATGCAATGACACTAGTGGATCCAAATGTGGTTTATGAAAAGAACACACATGCAATGACAATGGTAGTTCCATATCTGGTCTGTGAAAAGAACACACAGGCAATGACACTGGTGGATCCATATGTGGTATGTGAAAAGAACACACATGCAATGAACTCTGGTGGATCCATATATGGTCAGTGAAAAGAACACACATGCATTGACTCTAGCTGTGGTTAATGAAAAGAACACACATGCAATGAGCTCTGATGGATCCATATGTGCTCTGTCAAAAGAACACACATGCAATGACACTGGTGGATCCATATGTGGTCTGTGAAAAGAACAAACATTTCAATGACACTGGTGGATCCATATATGGTCTGTGAAAAGAACGCACATGCAATGACATTAGTGGATCCATATGTGGTCTGTGAAAAGAACACACATGCAATGACAATGGTGGTTCCATATGTGAAAAGAACACACATGCAATGAACTCTGGTGGACCCATATGGGGTCTGTGATAAGAACACACATGCAGTGACACTGGTGGATCCATATATGGTCTATGAAAATAACACACATCAAATGACACTGGTGGTTCCAAATGTGGTCTCTAAAAAGAACACACATGAATGACACTGGTGGATCCATATGTGGTCTGTGAAAAGAACACAAATGCAATGATACTGGTGGATCCATATGTGGTTTGTGAAAATAACACACATGCAATGACACTGGTGGATCCATGTGTGGTCTGTGAAAAGAACACACATGCACTGACACTGGTGGATCCATATGTGGTTTGTGAAAAGAACACACATGATATGACACTGGTGGATCCATATGTGGTCTGTGAAAAGAACACACATGCAATGAAAATAGTGGATCCAAATGTGGTCTGTCAAAATAACACACATCCAATGACACTGGTGGATCCAAATGTGGTCTGTGAAAAGAACACACATTCAATGACACTGGTGGATCCATATGTGGTCCGTGAAAAGAACACACATGTAATGACACTGGTGGATCCATATGTGGCATGTGAAAAGAACACACATGAAATGACACTGGTGGATCCATATGTGGTCTGTGAAAAGAACACACATGCAATGAAAATAGTGGATCCAAATGTGGTCCGTGAAAAGAACACACATGCAATAACACTGGTGGATCCATATGTGGTCTATGAAAAGAACACACATGTAATGACAATCCTGGTTCCATATGTGGTCTATGAAAACAGCACACATGCAATGACAATGGTGGATCCATATGTGGTTTGTGAAAAGAACACACATGCAATGACACTGGTTGATCCATATGTGGTCTATGAAAAGAACACACATGAAATGACACTGGTGGATCCATATATGGTCTGTGAAAAGAACACACATGCAATGACACTAGTGGATCCATATGTGGTCTGTGAAAAGAACACACATCCAATGACACTGGTGGATCCAAATGTGTTTGTGAAAAAGAACACACATGCAATAATACAGGTGGATCCATACGTGGTCTATGAAAAGAACACACATGCAATGAACTCGGGTGGATCCATATGGGGTCTATGAAAAGAACAAACATGCAATGACTCTAGCTGTGGTTATTGAAAAGAACACACATGCAATGACACTGGTGGATCCATATGTGGTCTGTGTAAAGAAGAAACATTTCAATGACACTGGTGGATCCATATATGGTCTGTGAAAAGAACACACATGCAATGACACAAGTGGATCCAAATGTGGTTTGTGAAAAGAACACACATGCAATGCCAATGGTGGTTCCATATCTGGTCTGTGAAAAGAACACACATGCAATGACACTGGTGGATTCATATGTGGTCTGTGAAAAGAACACACATGCAATGAACTCTGGTGGATCCATATAGGGTCTATGAAAAGAACACACATGCAATTAAAATAATGTATCCATATATGGTATGTGTAAAGAACACACATGCAATGAACTCTGGTGGTTCCATATGTGCTATGTGAAAAGAACACACATGCAATGACACTGGTGGATCCATATGTGGTCTGTGAAAAGAACACACATGAAGTGACACTGGTGGTTCCAAATGTGGTCTGTAAAAAGAACACACATGGAATGACACTGGTGGATCCATATGTGGTGTGTGAAAATAACACACATGCAATGACACTGGTGGATCCATATGTGGTCTGTGAAAAGAACACACATGCAATGACACTGGTGGATCCATATGTGGTATGTGAAAAGAACACACATGAAATGACACTGGTGGATCCATATGTGGTCTGTGAAAATAACACACATGCAATGACACTGGTCGATCCATATGTGGTCTGTGAAAAGAACACACATGCAATGAACTCTGGTGGATCCATATAGGGTCTGTGAAAAGAACACACATGCAATGAAAATGGTGGATCCATATATGGTATGTGTAAAGAACACACATGCAATGAACTCTGGTGGTTCCATATGTGATATGTGAAAAGAACACTCATGCAATGACTCTGGTGGATCCATATGTGGTTTGTGAAAAGAACACACATGAAGTGACACTGGTAGTTCCAAATGTGGTCTGTAAAAAGAACACTCATGGAATGACACTGGTGGATCCATATGTGGTCTTTGAAAAGAACACACATGCAATGACACTAGTGGATCCATATGTGGTTTGTGAAAATAACACACATGCAATGACAATGGTGGTTCCATATCTGGTCTGTGAAAAGAACACACATGCATTGACAATGGTGGATCCATATGTGGTTTGTGAAAAGAACACACATGCAATGAGATTGGTGGATCCATATGTGGTCTATGAAAAGAACACACATGCAATGACAATCCTGGTTCCATATGTGGTCTATGAAAACATCACACATGCAATGACAATGGTGGATCCATATGTGGTTTGTGAAAAGAACACACATGCAATGACACTGGTTGATCCATATGTGGTCTATGAAAAGAACACATATGAAATGACACTGGTGGATCCATATGTGGTCTGTGAAAAGAACACACATGCAATGACACTAGTGGATCCATATGTGGTCTGTGAAAAGAACACACATCCAATGAAACTGGTGGATCCAAATGTGTTTGTGAAAAAGAACACACATGCAATAATACAGGTGGATCCATACGTGGTCTATGAAAAGAACACACATGCAATGAACTCGGGTGGATCCATATGGGGTCTGTGAAAAGAACAAACATGCAATAACTCTAGCTGTGGTTATTGAAAAGAACACACATGCAATGACACTGGTGGATCCATATGTGGTCTGTGTAAAGAAGAAACATTTCAATGACACTGGTGGATCCATATATGGTCTGTGAAAAGAACACACATGCAATGACACTAGTGGATCCAAATGTGGTTTATGAAAAGAACACACATGCAATGACAATGGTAGTTCCGTATCTGGTCTGTGAAAAGAACACACAGGCAATGACACTGGTGGATCCATATGTGGTATGTGAAAAGAACACACATGCAATGAACTCTGGTGGATCCATATATGGTCTGTGAAAAGAACACACATGCATTGACTCTAGCTGTGGTTAATGAAAAGAACACACATGCAATGAGCTCTGATGGATCCATATGTGCTCTGTGAAAAGAACACACATGCAATGACACTGGTGGATCCATATGTGGTCTGTGAAAAGAACAAACATTTCAATGACACTGGTGGATCCATATATGGTCTGTGAAAAGAACGCACATGCAATGACATTAGTGGATCCATATGTGGTCTGTGAAAAGAACACACATGCAATGAACTTTTGTGGACCCATATGGGGTCTGTGATAAGAACACACATGCAGTGACACTGGTGGATCCATATATGGTCTATGAAAATAACACACATCAAATGACACTGGTGGTTCCAAATGTGGTCTCTAAAAAGAACACACATGCAATGACACTGGTGGATCCATATGTGGTCTGTGAAAAGAACACAAATGCAATGATACTGGTGGATCCATATGTGGTTTGTGAAAATAACACACATGCAATGACACTGGTGGATCCATGTGTGGTCTGTGAAAAGAACACACATGCAATGACACTAGTGGATCCATATGTGGTCTGTGAAAAGAACACACATCCAATGACACTGGTGGATCCAAATGTGTTTGTGAAAAAGAACACACATGCAATAATACAGGTGGATCCATACGTGGTCTATGAAAAGAACACACATGCAATGAACTCGGGTGGATCCATATGGGGTCTATGAAAAGAACAAACATGCAATGACTCTAGCTGTGGTTATTGAAAAGAACACACATGCAATGACACTGGTGGATCCATATGTGGTATGTGTAAAGAAGAAACATTTCAATGACACTGGTGGATCCATATATGGTCTGTGAAAAGAACACACATGCAATGACACAAGTGGATCCAAATGTGGTTTGTGAAAAGAACACACATGCAATGCCAATGGTGGTTCCATATCTGGTCTGTGAAAAGAACACACATGCAATGACACTGGTGGATTCATATGTGGTCTGTGAAAAGAACACACATGCAATGAACTCTGGTGGATCCATATAGGGTCTATGAAAAGAACACACATGCAATTAAAATAATGTATCCATATATGGTATGTGTAAAGAACACACATGCAATGAACTCTGGTGGTTCCATATGTGCTATGTGAAAAGAACACACATGCAATGACACTGGTGGATCCATATGTGGTCTGTGAAAAGAACACACATGAAGTGACACTGGTGGTTCCAAATGTGGTCTGTAAAAAGAACACACATGGAATGACACTGGTGGATCCATATGTGGTGTGTGAAAATAACACACATGCAATGACACTGGTGGATCCATATGTGGTCTGTGAAAATAACACACATGCAATGACACTGGTGGATCCATATGTGGTATGTGAAAAGAACACACATGAAATGACACTGGTGGATCCATATGTGGTCTGTGAAAAGAACACACATGCAATGACACTGGTCGATCCATATGTGGTCTGTGAAAAGAACACACATGCAATGAACTCTGGTGGATCCATATAGGGTCTGTGAAAAGAACACACATGCAATGAAAATGGTGGATCCATATATGGTATGTGTAAAGAACACACATGCAATGAACTCTGGTGGTTCCATATGTGATATGTGAAAAGAACACTCATGCAATGACTCTGGTGGATCCATATGTGGTTTGTGAAAAGAACACACATGAAGTGACACTGGTAGTTCCAAATGTGGTCTGTAAAAAGAACACTCATGGAATGACACTGGTGGATCCATATGTGGTCTTTGAAAAGAACACACATGCAATGACACTAGTGGATCCATATGTGGTTTGTGAAAATAACACACATGCAATGACAATGGTGGTTCCATATCTGGTCTGTGAAAAGAACACACATGCATTGACAATGGTGGATCCATATGTGGTTTGTGAAAAGAACACACATGCAATGAGATTGGTGGATCCATATGTGGTCTATGAAAAGAACACACATGCAATGACAATCCTGGTTCCATATGTGGTCTATGAAAACATCACACATGCAATGACAATGGTGGATCCATATGTGGTTTGTGAAAAGAACACACATGCAATGACACTGGTTGATCCATATGTGGTCTATGAAAAGAACACATATGAAATGACACTGGTGGATCCATATGTGGTCTGTGAAAAGAACACACATGCAATGACACTAGTGGATCCATATGTGGTCTGTGAAAAGAACACACATCCAATGAAACTGGTGGATCCAAATGTGTTTGTGAAAAAGAACACACATGCAATAATACAGGTGGATCCATACGTGGTCTATGAAAAGAACACACATGCAATGAACTCGGGTGGATCCATATGGGGTCTGTGAAAAGAACAAACATGCAATAACTCTAGCTGTGGTTATTGAAAAGAACACACATGCAATGACACTGGTGGATCCATATGTGGTCTGTGTAAAGAAGAAACATTTCAATGACACTGGTGGATCCATATATGGTCTGTGAAAAGAACACACATGCAATGACACTAGTGGATCCAAATGTGGTTTATGAAAAGAACACACATGCAATGACAATGGTAGTTCCGTATCTGGTCTGTGAAAAGAACACACAGGCAATGACACTGGTGGATCCATATGTGGTATGTGAAAAGAACACACATGCAATGAACTCTGGTGGATCCATATATGGTCTGTGAAAAGAACACACATGCATTGACTCTAGCTGTGGTTAATGAAAAGAACACACATGCAATGAGCTCTGATGGATCCATATGTGCTCTGTGAAAAGAACACACATGCAATGACACTGGTGGATCCATATGTGGTCTGTGAAAAGAACAAACATTTCAATGACACTGGTGGATCCATATATGGTCTGTGAAAAGAACGCACATGCAATGACATTAGTGGATCCATATGTGGTATGTGAAAAGAAAAAACATGCAATGAACTCTGGTGGTCCCATATGGGGTCTGTGATAAGAACACACATGCAGTGACACTGGTGGATCCAAATGTGGTCTGTGAAAAGAACACACATGCAATGACACTTGTGGATCCATATGTGGTCTGTGAAAAGAACACACATGCAATGAACTTTTGTGGACCCATATGGGGTCTGTGATAAGAACACACATGCAGTGACACTGGTGGATCCATATATGGTCTATGAAAATAACACACATCAAATACCACTGGTGGTTCCAAATGTGGTCTCTAAAAAGAACACACATGCAATGACACTGGTGGATCCATATGTGGTCTGTGAAAAGAACACAAATGCAATGATACTGGTGGATCCATATGTGGTTTGTGAAAATAACACACATGCAATGACACTGGTGGATCCATGTGTGGTCTGTGAAAAGAACACACATGCACTGACACTGGTGGATCCATATGTGGTTTGTGAAAAGAACACACATGATATGACACTGGTGGATCCATATGTGGTCTGTGAAAAGAACACACATGCAATGAAAATAGTGGATCCAAATGTGGTCTGTCAAAATAACACACATCCAATGACACTGGTGGATCCAAATGTGGTCTGTGAAAAGAACACACATTCAATGACACTGGTGGATCCATATGTGGTCTGTGAAAAGAACACACATGTAATGACACTGGTGGATCCATATGTGCATGTGAAAAGAACACACATGAAATGACACTGGTGGATCCATATGTGGTCTGTGAAAAGAACACACATGCAATGAAAATAGTGGATCCAAATGTGGTCCGTGAAAAGAACACACATGCAATAACACTGGTGGATCCATATGTGGTCTGTGAAAAGAACACACATGCAATGAACTCTGGTGGATCCATATGGGGTCTGTGAAAAGAACACACATGCAATGAGATTGGTGGATCCATATGTGGTCTATGAAAAGAACACACATGTAATGACAATCCTGGTTCCATATGTGGTCTATGAAAACAGCACACATGCAATGACAATGGTGGATCCATATGTGGTTTGTGAAAAGAACACACATGCAATGACACTGGTTGATCCATATGTGGTCTATGAAAAGAACACACATGAAATGACACTGGTGGATCCATATGTGGTCTGTGAAAAGAACACACATGCAATGACACTAGTGGATCCATATGTGGTCTGTGAAAAGAACACACATCCAATGACACTGGTGGATCCAAATGTGTTTGTGAAAAAGAACACACATGCAATAATACAGGTGGATCCATACGTGGTCTATGAAAAGAACACACATGCAATGAACTCGGGTGGATCCATATGGGGTCTATGAAAAGAACAAACATGCAATGACTCTAGCTGTGGTTATTGAAAAGAACACACATGCAATGACACTGGTGGATCCATATGTGGTCTGTGTAAAGAAGAAACATTTCAATGACACTGGTGGATCCATATATGGTCTGTGAAAAGAACACACATGCAATGACACAAGTGGATCCAAATGTGGTTTGTGAAAAGAACACACATGCAATGCCAATGGTGGTTCCATATCTGGTCTGTGAAAACAACACACATGCAATGACACTGGTGGATTCATATGTGGTCTGTGAAAAGAACACACATGCAATGAACTCTGGTGGATCCATATAGGGTCTATGAAAAGAACACACATGCAATTAAAATAATGGATCCATATATGGTATGTGTAAAGAACACACATGCAATGAACTCTGGTGGTTCCATATGTGCTATGTGAAAAGAACACACATGCAATGACACTGGTGGATCCATATGTGGTCTGTGAAAAGAACACACATGAAGTGACACTGGTGGTTCCAAATGTGGCTGTAAAAAGAACACACATGGAATGACACTGGTGGATCCATATGTGGTGTGTGAAAATAACACACATGCAATGACACTGGTGGATCCATATGTGGTCTGTGAAAAGAACACACATGCAATGACACTGGTGGATCCATATGTGGTATGTGAAAAGAACACACATGAAATGACACTGGTGGATCCATATGTGGTCTGTGAAAAGAACACACATGCAATGACACTGGTCGATCCATATGTGGTCTGTGAAAAGAACACACATGCAATGAACTCTGGTGGATCCATATAGGGTCTGTGAAAAGAACACACATGCAATGAAAATGGTGGATCCATATATGGTATGTGTAAAGAACACACATGCAATGAACTCTGGTGGTTCCATATGTGATATGTGAAAAGAACACTCATGCAATGACTCTGGTGGATCCATATGTGGTCTGTGAAAAGAACACACATGAAGTGACACTGGTGGTTCCAAATGTGGTCTGTAAAAAGAACACTCATGGAATGACACTGGTGGATCCATATGTGGTCTTTGAAAAGAACACACATGCAATGACACTAGTGGATCCATATGTGGTTTGTGAAAATAACACACATGCAATGACAATGGTGGTTCCATATCTGGTCTGTGAAAAGAACACACATGCATTGACAATGGTGGATCCATATGTGGTTTGTGAAAAGAACACACATGCAATGAGATTGGTGGATCCATATGTGGTCTATGAAAAGAACACACATGCAATGACAATCCTGGTTCCATATGTGGTCTATGAAAACATCACACATGCAATGACAATGGTGGATCCATATGTGGTTTGTGAAAAGAACACACATGCAATGACACTGGTTGATCCATATGTGGTCTATGAAAAGAACACATATGAAATGACACTGGTGGATCCATATGTGGTCTGTGAAAAGAACACACATGCAATGACACTAGTGGATCCATATGTGGTCTGTGAAAAGAACACACATCCAATGACATTGGTGGATCCAAATGTGTTTGTGAAAAAGAACACACATGCAATAATACAGGTGGATCCATACGTGGTCTATGAAAAGAACACACATGCAATGAACTCGGGTGGATCCATATGGGGTCTGTGAAAAGAACAAACATGCAATAACTCTAGCTGTGGTTATTGAAAAGAACACACATGCAATGACACTGGTGGATCCATATGTGGTCTGTGTAAAGAAGAAACATTTCAATGACACTGGTGGATCCATATATGGTCTGTGAAAAGAACACACATGCAATGACACTAGTGGATCCAAATGTGGTTTGTGAAAAGAACACACATGCAATGCCAATGGTGGTTCCATATCTGGTCTGTGAAAAGAACACACATGCAATGACACTGGTGGATTCATATGTGGTCTGTGAAAAGAACACACATGCAATGAACTCTGGTGGATCCATATAGGGTCTATGAAAAGAACACACATGCAATTAAAATAATGGATCCATATATGGTATGTGTAAAGAACACACATGCAATGAACTCTGGTGGTTCCATATGTGAGATGTGAAAAGAACACACATGCAATGACACTGGTGGATCCATATGTGGTCTGTGAAAAGAACACACATGAAATGACACTGGTGGTTCCAAATGTGGTCTGTAAAAAGAACACACATGGAATGACACTGGTGGATCCCTATGTGATCTTTGAAAAGAACACACATGCAATGACACTGGTGGATCCATATGTGGTGTGTGAAAATAACACACATGCAATGACACTGGTGGATCCATATGTGGTCTGTGAAAAGAACACACATGCAATGACACTGGTGGATCCATATGTGGTCTGCGAAAAGAACACACATGAAATGACACTGGTGGATCCATATGTGGTCTGTGAAAAGAACACACATGCAATGACACTGGTCGATCCATATGTGGTCTGTGAAAAGAACACACATGCAATGAACTCTGGTGGATCCATATAGGGTCTGTGAAAAGAACACACATGCAATGAAAATGGTGGATCCATATATGGTATGTGTAAAGAACACACATGCAATGAACTCTGGTGGTTCCATATGTGATATGTGAAAATAACACACATGCAATGACACCGGTGGATCCATATGTGGTCTGTGAAAAGAACACACATGAAGTGACACTGGTGGTTCCAAATGTGGTCTATGAAAAGAACACATATGAAATGACACTGGTGGATCCATATGTGGTCTGTGAAAAGAACACACATGCAATGACACTAGTGGATCCATATGTGGTCTGTGAAAAGAACACACATCCAATGACATTGGTGGATCCAAATGTGTTTGTGAAAAAGAACACACATGCAATAATACAGGTGGATCCATACGTGGTCTATGAAAAGAACACACATGCAATGAACTCGGGTGGATCCATATGGGGTCTGTGAAAAGAACAAACATGCAATAACTCTAGCTGTGGTTATTGAAAAGAACACACATGCAATGACACTGGTGGATCCATATGTGGTCTGTGTAAAGAAGAAACATTTAAATGACACTGGTGGATCCATATATGGTCTGTGAAAAGAACACACATGCAATGACACTAGTGGATCCAAATGTGGTTTGTGAAAAGAACACACATGCAATGCCAATGGTGGTTCCATATCTGGTCTGTGAAAAGAACACACATGCAATGACACTGGTGGATTCATATGTGGTCTGTGAAAAGAACACACATGCAATGAACTCTGGTGGATCCATATAGGGTCTATGAAAAGAACACACATGCAATTAAAATAATGGATCCATATATGGTATGTGTAAAGAACACACATGCAATGAACTCTGGTGGTTCCATATGTGAGATGTGAAAAGAACACACATGCAATGACACTGGTGGATCCATATGTGGTCTGTGAAAAGAACACACATGAAATGACACTGGTGGTTCCAAATGTGGTCTGTAAAAAGAACACACATGGAATGACACTGGTGGATCCATATGTGATCTTTGAAAAGAACACACATGCAATGACACTGGTGGATCCATATGTGGTGTGTGAAAATAACACACATGCAATGACACTGGTGGATCCATATGTGGTCTGTGAAAAGAACAAACATTTCAATGACACTGGTGGATCCATATATGGTCTGTGAAAAGAACGCACATGCAATGACATTAGTGGATCCATATGTGGTCTGTGAAAAGAACACACATGCAATGAACTTTTGTGGACCCATATGGGGTCTGTGATAAGAACACACATGCAGTGACACTGGTGGATCCATATATGGTCTATGAAAATAACACACATCAAATGACACTGGTGGTTCCAAATGTGGTCTCTAAAAAGAACACACATGCAATGACACTGGTGGATCCATATGTGGTCTGTGAAAAGAACACAAATGCAATGATACTGGTGGATCCATATGTGGTTTGTGAAAATAACACACATGCAATGACACTGGTGGATCCATGTGTGGTCTGTGAAAAGAACACACATGCACTGACACTGGTGGATCCATATGTGGTTTGTGAAAAGAACACACATGATATGACACTGGTGGATCCATATGTGGTCTGTGAAAAGAACACACATGCAATGAAAATAGTGGATCCAAATGTGGTCTGTCAAAATAACACACATCCAATGACACTGGTGGATCCAAATGTGGTCTGTGAAAAGAACACACATTCAATGACACTGGTGGATCCATATGTGGTCTGTGAAAAGAACACACATGTAATGACACTAGTGGATCCATATGTGCATGTGAAAAGAACACACATGAAATGACACTGGTGGATCCATATGTGGTCTGTGAAAAGAACACACATGCAATGAAAATAGTGGATCCAAATGTGGTCCGTGAAAAGAACACACATGCAATAACACTGGTGGATCCATATGTGGTCTGTGAAAAGAACACACATGCAATGAACTCTGGTGGATCCATATGGGGTCTGTGAAAAGAACACACATGCAATGAGATTGGTGGATCCATATGTGGTCTATGAAAAGAACACACATGTAATGACAATCCTGGTTCCATATGTGGTCTATGAAAACATCACACATGCAATGACAATGGTGGATCCATATGTGGTTTGTGAAAAGAACACACATGCAATGACACTGGTTGATCCATATGTGGTCTATGAAAAGAACACACATGAAATGACACTGGTGGATCCATATGTGGTCTGTGAAAAGAACACACATGCAATGACACTAGTGGATCCATATGTGGTCTGTGAAAAGAACACACATCCAATGACACTGGTGGATCCAAATGTGGTTGTGAAAAAGAACACACATGCAATAATACAGGTGGATCCATACGTGGTCTATGAATAGAACACACATGCAATGAACTCGGGTGGATCCATATGGGGTCTATGAAAAGAACAAACATGCAATGACTCTAGCTGTGGTTATTGAAAAGAACACACATGCAATGACACTGGTGGATCCATATGTGGTCTGTGTAAAGAAGAAACATTTCAATGACACTGGTGGATCCATATATGGTCTGTGAAAAGAACACACATGCAATGACACAAGTGGATCCAAATGTGGTTTGTGAAAAGAACACACATGCAATGCCAATGGTGGTTCCATATCTGGTCTGTGAAAAGAACACACATGCAATGACACTGGTGGATTCATATGTGGTCTGTGAAAAGAACACACATGCAATGAACTCTGGTGGATCCATATAGGGTCTATGAAAAGAACACACATGCAATTAAAATAATGGATCCATATATGGTATGTGTAAAGAACACACATGCAATGAACTCTGGTGGTTCCATATATGCTATGTGAAAAGAACACACATGCAATGACACTGGTGGATCCATATGTGGTCTGTGAAAAGAACACACATGAAGTGACACTGGTGGTTCCAAATGTGGCTGTAAAAAGAACACACATGGAATGACACTGGTGGATCCATATGTGGTGTGTGAAAATAACACACATGCAATGACACTGGTGGATCCATATGTGGTCTGTGAAAAGAACACACATGCAATGACACTGGTGGATCCATATGTGGTATGTGAAAAGAACACACATGAAATGACAGTGGTGGATCCATATGTGGTCTGTGAAAAGAACACACATGCAATGACACTGGTCGATCCATATGTGGTCTGTGAAAAGAACACACATGCAATGAACTCTGGTGGATCCATATAGGGTCTGTGAAAAGAACACACATGCAATGAAAATGGTGGATCCATATATGGTATGTGTAAAGAACACACATGCAATGAACTCTGGTGGTTCCATATGTGATATGTGAAAAGAACACTCATGCAATGACTCTGGTGGATCCATATGTGGTCTGTGAAAAGAACACACATGAAGTGACACTGGTGGTTCCAAATGTGGTCTGTAAAAAGAACACTCATGGAATGACACTGGTGGATCCATATGTGGTCTTTGAAAAGAACACACATGCAATGACACTAGTGGATCCATATGTGGTCTGTGAAAAGAACACACATCCAATGACATTGGTGGATCCAAATGTGTTTGTGAAAAAGAACACACATGCAATAATACAGGTGGATCCATACGTGGTCTATGAAAAGAACACACATGCAATGAACTCGGGTGGATCCATATGGGGTCTGTGAAAAGAACAAACATGCAATAACTCTAGCTGTGGTTATTGAAAAGAACACACATGCAATGACACTGGTGGATCCATATGTGGTCTGTGTAAAGAAGAAACATTTCAATGACACTGGTGGATCCATATATGGTCTGTGAAAAGAACACACATGCAATGACACTAGTGGATCCAAATGTGGTTTGTGAAAAGAACACACATGCAATGCCAATGGTGGTTCCATATCTGGTCTGTGAAAAGAACACACATGCAATGACACTGGTGGATTCATATGTGGTCTGTGAAAAGAACACACATGCAATGAACTCTGGTGGATCCATATAGGGTCTATGAAAAGAACACACATGCAATTAAAATAATGGATCCATATATGGTATGTGTAAAGAACACACATGCAATGAACTCTGGTGGTTCCATATGTGAGATGTGAAAAGAACACACATGCAATGACACTGGTGGATCCATATGTGGTCTGTGAAAAGAACACACATGAAATGACACTGGTGGTTCCAAATGTGGTCTGTAAAAAGAACACACATGGAATGACACTGGTGGATCCCTATGTGATCTTTGAAAAGAACACACATGCAATGACACTGGTGGATCCATATGTGGTGTGTGAAAATAACACACATGCAATGACACTGGTGGATCCATATGTGGTCTGTGAAAAGAACACACATGCAATGACACTGGTGGATCCATATGTGGTCTGTGAAAAGAACACACATGAAATGACACTGGTGGATCCATATGTGGTCTGTGAAAAGAACACACATGCAATGACACTGGTCGATCCATATGTGGTCTGTGGAAAGAACACACATGCAATGAACTCTGGTGGATCCATATAGGGTCTGTGAAAAGAACACACATGCAATGAAAATGGTGGATCCATATATGGTATGTGTAAAGAACACACATGCAATGAACTCTGGTGGTTCCATATGTGATATGTGAAAATAACACACATGCAATGACACCGGTGGATCCATATGTGGTCTGTGAAAAGAACACACATGAAGTGACACTGGTGGTTCCAAATGTGGTCTATGAAAAGAACACATATGAAATGACACTGGTGGATCCATATGTGGTCTGTGAAAAGAACACACATGCAATGACACTAGTGGATCCATATGTGGTCTGTGAAAAGAACACACATCCAATGACATTGGTGGATCCAAATGTGTTTGTGAAAAAGAACACACATGCAATAATACAGGTGGATCCATACGTGGTCTATGAAAAGAACACACATGCAATGAACTCGGGTGGATCCATATGGGGTCTGTGAAAAGAACAAACATGCAATAACTCTAGCTGTGGTTATTGAAAAGAACACACATGCAATGACACTGGTGGATCCATATGTGGTCTGTGTAAAGAAGAAACATTTCAATGACACTGGTGGATCCATATATGGTCTGTGAAAAGAACACACATGCAATGACACTAGTGGATCCAAATGTGGTTTGTGAAAAGAACACACATGCAATGCCAATGGTGGTTCCATATCTGGTCTGTGAAAAGAACACACATGCAATGACACTGGTGGATTCATATGTGGTCTGTGAAAAGAACACACATGCAATGAACTCTGGTGGATCCATATAGGGTCTATGAAAAGAACACACATGCAATTAAAATAATGGATCCATATATGGTATGTGTAAAGAACACACATGCAATGAACTCTGGTGGTTCCATATGTGAGATGTGAAAAGAACACACATGCAATGACACTGGTGGATCCATATGTGGTCTGTGAAAAGAACACACATGAAATGACACTGGTGGTTCCAAATGTGGTCTGTAAAAAGAACACACATGGAATGACACTGGTGGATCCATATGTGATCTTTGAAAAGAACACACATGCAATGACACTGGTGGATCCATATGTGGTGTGTGAAAATAACACACATGCAATGACACTGGTGGATCCATATGTGGTCTGTGAAAAGAACACACATGCAATGACACTGGTGGATCCATATGTGGTCTGTGAAAAGAACACACATGAAATGACACTGGTGGATCCATATGTGGTCTGTGAAAAGAACACACATGCAATGACACTGGTCGATCCATATGTGGTCTGTGAAAAGAACACACATGCAATGAACTCTGGTGGATCCATATAGGGTCTGTGAAAAGAACACACATGCAATGAAAATGGTGGATCCATATATGGTATGTGTAAAGAACACACATGCAATGAACTCTGGTGGTTCCATATGTGATATGTGAAAATAACACACATGCAATGACACCGGTGGATCCATATGTGGTCTGTGAAAAGAACACACATGAAGTGACACTGGTGGTTCCAAATGTGGTCTGTAAAAAGAACACACATGGAATGACACTGGTGGATCCATATGTGGTCTTTGAAAAGAACACACATGCAATGACACTAGTGGATCCATATGTGGTTTGTGAAAATAACACACATGCAATGACAATGGTGGTTCCATATGTGGTCTGTGAAAAGAACACACATGCAATGACAATGGTGGATCCATATGTGGTCTGTGAAAAGAACACACATGAAATAACACTGGTGATCCATATGTGGTATGTGAAAAGAACACACATGCAATGACACTAGTGGATCCAAATGTGGTCTGTGGAAAGAACACACATGCAATGACACTAGTGGATCCATATTAGGGACACTAAAACTAGGACAAAACAAAGGCATCTCACGACATCTGCATTTTCAACCATCTGATCGCACTAACTAATCTTTCCTGGCCGTTGGATGGGTTTTACTTCCGTCGTGGGCCGAATGTCCCTAAGGGCAGCTACTCTAGAGGTAAAATCGGCCTTCCCTGGTTAATTGGGCCCGAATAATCCAATAAAGCCCACCGATATCCTCTCAGTCCAGCACCATAAAGCCCAATGATGAAACAAAGGGGAAAGACAAGAGTGTCTGTTCCCTTATCTGACGTTTATCCTCCCCGACCTCTCCTCTCCGCCGATCGTCGCTGTCGCCATCTACCTTTCTCCACAAGCTCACCTTCTTCTGCTGGCCTCCACTTCTCAGCCCCAATTCCGTGCGTCCACATGGCTATCATGTACACCACCACTCCTCACATCACGTGCTTGGATGCCTTCGTTCCACAGTCGTTGCCACGGTTGTTGCTGATGTCGTGCTCCATGCGCGGACTGGCCTTCCCCGACGTGCTTCCGCCATAGAGCATGTGTGGACACAGACCCAGATACACACGCGGATTTCCCTACCTTGACACATCTCCATCGCCTGATACCTCACGCCTCGCGAGGCCACGAAGTCCTGGACGCACCAGCTCGAAACTGGGACAAAAGGAAACTCTCATACGAATTAGACAATGTTAGCCGTTAGATGCCTTAGTCCACACATTTCCGGCCATCTGATTTCCACTCAAATCCCGTAGTGGCCCAGTTGTCCCTAGGGGACGCTACTTTGTGCCTCAAATTGGCCAGCTTTGGTTAATTGGGCTTTAAATTCTCGCAAAAGCCCAGGCTGGAATACACGCAGGTCGATCACCTCGCCGACGCCCAGGTAGGAATATGTGTAGGTCGATCCCCTCCTTTTTCGCCTCATCTATTTCTCTCACTCGCAATGCGTGTAGAGCCCTAGACCGGTGGCGGCGGCTATGCCTCCCCTACCCAATCGCTCTCCCCTTCCCAAAAACGTCGATCAGCGCCACCTGCGGCCCCTCCTTGCCACTGGCGTGCATCCACACCCGGTACGCAGGTACCCTTATCCTAGCGGGAGCCCCAGGTGCGTTGTCGTCGTACCCTATTCCCGCTCGCATCCACGAGTGAAGGGGCCGGATGGTTGGAACGGAAGTCGGGATAACATGCGCATGGTGACAATGTTCATGACCGATCATTCCTCCAAAACTGAGCTCGACCAAGAGGTGGCATAGAGTACAGAGTGATGTGGTCTTACCAACTCTATCTGCTCACCTGGTTGCCACTAATCGACTGCACAGAGTTTCCTGCTACTGGAATTGCGATGGCATCCACTCTGAATAGCTGATCTATGTCTTCTCTACCTTGTCTATATACATGTTCGATCTATCTTGGTTCCTTGTTCATAATTTGCATGCAAATTGGTGTCCTTGTTCCTATCAGTATCTACATGTTAGTCTATGTCATTGGGTAGTGCTTATGGGCTTAGCAGTTTCCGGATGGGGTGATCTATTCCTAAGTATCCTGATATCTAATTAGTTTTACCTACGAATTCTCAGATCATCTAATCATTTTTACCTAGCATCACCGAAACCACTATTATTTTTTACCACAAAGGATTTTGTTGGTATTGGTCCAACTTCTAATAAGTTTTGCCTGGATCTGGTTTTAGGATTAATCAAATTGCATGGCCCAGGTCATTACGATTACAAAGTTTAATTTATTTGTATCAGGTTAATTAGGAGTGACATTTCTACTTTGCTTCCTTTCTGCAAGTTTTTCTATTAACCTCATAAAAATAAACAGTGAATGATATCAGATTTGAGGCATAGAAAATCTGTAAGAGAACTGTCGGTCTTGATTTTCTATGTTAAGTTTTCGTAAACCATATTCTAATATCTGATCTTAAGACATTTTTGTAACCGAGATTGTTTACCTTTATTTTCATTGTATTTTACGTCTTATATATCTCCAGCTTTCTGAAATATGAATCATAACCTATAGATCTGAATTGTATGCAATATTAGCATGCTAAATACCTTTTAGAGTGATGTCCAATACCGAGGATAGTTTTTTGTGAAGTTAACTTTTTTATTACTTTGTATATTTATAAAAAAATTACAATAAACATATTGAAAAAATAGACAGGTGCGGCAACATGCACCATCATGACACTGGTGGATCCAAATGTGGTCTGTGAAAAGAACACACATGCAATGACACAAGTGGATCCATATGTGGTATGTGAAAAGAACACACATGCAATGAACTCTGATGGATCCATATGGGGTCTGTGAAAAGAACTCACATGCATTGACTCTAGTCGTGGTTAATGAAAAGAACACACATGCAATGAGCTCTGGTGCATCCATATGTGGTCTGTGAAAAGAACACACATGCAATGACACTGGTGGAACTATATGTGGTCTATGAAATTAACACACATGAAATGACACTGGTTGATCCATATGTGGTTTGTGCAAAGAACACACATGAAATAACACTGGTGGATCCATATGTGGTCTGTGAAAAGAACACACATACAATGACACTGGTGGATCCAAATGTGTTTGTGAAAAGAACACACATGCAATAATACAGGTGGATCCATACGTGGTCTGTGAAAAGAACGCACATGCAATGAACTCTGCTGGATCCATATGGGGTTTGTGAAAAGAACACACATGCAATGACTCTAACCGTGGTAATGAAAAGAACACACATGCAATGACACTAGTGGATCCATACGTGGTCTGTGTAAAGAAGAAACATTTCAATGACACTGGTGGATCCATATATGTTCTATGAAAATAACACACATGCACTGACACTCATGGATCCATACGTGGTTTGTGAAATGAACACACATGCAATGAACTCCGGTGGTCCCATATGGGGTCTGTGAAAAGAACACACATGCAATGACACTTGTGGATCCACATATGGTCTGTGAAAAGAACACACATGCAATGAAACTGGTGGATCCAAATGTGGTTTGTGAAAAGAACACACATGCAATGACAATGGTCGTTCCATATCTGGTGTGTGAAAAGAACACACATGCAATGACACTGGTGGATCCATATGTGGTCTGTGAAAAGAACACACATGCAATGAACTCTGGTGGATCCATATAGAGTCTGTGAAAAGAACACACATGCATTGACTCTAGCTGTGGTTAATGAAAAGAACACACATGCAATGAGCTCTGGTGGATCCATCTATGCTTTGTGAAAAGAACACACATGCAATGACACTGGTGGATCCATATGTGGTATATGAAAAGAACAAACATTTCAATGACACTAGTGGATCCATATGTGGTATGTGAAAAGAACACACATGAAATGACACTGGTGGTTCCAAATGTGGTCTGTGAAAAGAACACACATGCAATGACACTGGTAGATCCATATGTGGTCTGTGAAAAGAACACACATGTAATGACACTGGTGGATCCATATGTGGCCTGTGAAAAGAACACACATTAAATGACACTAGTGGATCCATATGTGGTCTGTGAAAAAAACACACATGCAATGAAAATAGTGGATCCAAATGTGGTCTGTGAAAAGAACACACATGCAATAACACTGGTGGATCCATATCTGGTCTGTGAAAAGAACACACATGCAATGAACTCTAGTGGATCCATATGGGGTCTATGAAAAGAACACACATGCAATGAGATTGGTGGATCCATATGTGGTCTATGAAAAGAACACACATGCAATGACTCTGGTGGATCCATATGGGGTATGTGAAAAGAACACACATCCAATGACACTAGAGGATCCAAATGTGTTTGTGAAAAGAACACACATGCAATAATACTGGTGGATCCATACGTGGTGTGTGAAAAGAACACACATGCAATGACTCTGGTGGATCCATATGGGGTATGTGAAAAGAACACACATGCAATGACACTAGTTGTGGTTAATGAAAAGAACACACATCCAATGACACTGGTGGATCCATATGTGGTATGTGTAAAGAACAAACATTTCAATGACACTGGTGGATCCATATATGGTCTGTGAAAAGAACACACATGCAATGACACTCGTGGAACCATACGTGGTCTGTGAAAAGAACACACATGCAATGAACTCTGGTGGTCCCATATGGGGTCTGTGAAAAGAACACACATGGAATGACACTGGTGGATCCATATATGGTCTGTGAAAATAACACACATGCAATGACACTAGTGGATCTATATCTGGTCTGTGAAAATAACACACATGCAATGATACTGGTGGATCCATATGTGGTCTGTGAAAAGAACACACATGCAATGACACTGGTGGAACTATATGTGGTCTATGAAATTAACACACATGAAATGACACTGGTTGATCCATATGTGGTTTGTGCAAAGAACACACATGAAATAACACTGGTGGATCCATATGTGGTCTGTGAAAAGAACACACATACAATGACACTGGTGGATCCAAATGTGTTTGTGAAAAGAACACACATGCAATAATACAGGTGGATCCATACGTGGTCTGTGAAAAGAACGCACATGCAATGAACTCTGCTGGATCCATATGGGGTTTGTGAAAAGAACACACATGCAATGACTCTAACCGTGGTAATGAAAAGAACACACATGCAATGACACTAGTGGATCCATACGTGGTCTGTGTAAAGAAGAAACATTTCAATGACACTGGTGGATCCATATATGTTCTATGAAAATAACACACATGCAATGACACTCATGGATCCATACGTGGTTTGTGAAATGAACACACATGCAATGAACTCCGGTGGTCCCATATGGGGTCTGTGAAAAGAACACACATGCAATGACACTTGTGGATCCACATATGGTCTGTGAAAAGAACACACATGCAATGAAACTGGTGGATCCAAATGTGGTTTGTGAAAAGAACACACATGCAATGACAATGGTCGTTCCATATCTGGTGTGTGAAAAGAAAACACATGCAATGACACTGGTGGATCCATATGTGGTCTGTGAAAAGAACACACATGCAATGAACTCTGGTGGATCCATATAGAGTCTGTGAAAAGAACACACATGCATTGACTCTAGCTGTGGTTAATGAAAAGAACACACATGCAATGAGCTCTGGTGGATCCATCTATGCTTTGTGAAAAGAACACACATGCAATGACACTGGTGGATCCATATGTGGTATATGAAAAGACCAAACATTTCAATGACACTAGTGGATCCATATGTGGTATGTGAAAAGAACACACATGAAATGACACTGGTGGTTCCAAATGTGGTTTGTGAAAAGAACACACATGCAATGACACTGGTAGATCCATATGTGGTCTGTGAAAAGAACACACATGTAATGACACTGGTGGATCCATATGTGGCCTGTGAAAAGAACACACATTAAATGACACTAGTGGATCCATATGTGGTCTGTGAAAAAAACACACATGCAATGAAAATAGTGGATCCAAATGTGGTCTGTGAAAAGAACACACATGCAATAACACTGGTGGATCCATATCTGGTCTGTGAAAAGAACACACATGCAATGAACTCTAGTGGATCCATATGGGGTCTATGAAAAGAACACACATGCAATGAGATTGGTGGATCCATATGTGGTCTATGAAAAGAACACACATGCAATGACTCTGGTGGATCCATATGGGGTATGTGAAAAGAACACACATCCAATGACACTAGAGGATCCAAATGTGTTTGTGAAAAGAACACACATGCAATAATACTGGTGGATCCATACGTGGTGTGTGAAAAGAACACACATGCAATGACTCTGGTGGATCCATATGGGGTATGTGAAAAGAACACACATGCAATGACACTAGTTGTGGTTAATGAAAAGAACACACATGCAATGACACTGGTGGATCCATATGTGGTATGTGTAAAGAACAAACATTTCAATGACACTGGTGGATCCATATATGGTCTGTGAAAAGAACACACATGCAATGACACTCGTGGAACCATACGTGGTCTGTGAAAAGAACACACATGCAATGAACTCTGGTGGTCCCATATGGGGTCTGTGAAAAGAACACACATGGAATGACACTGGTGGATCCATATATGGTCTGTGAAAATAACACACATGCAATGACACTAGTGGATCTATATCTGGTCTGTGAAAAGAACACACATGCAATGATACTGGTGGATCCATATATGGTCTGTGAAAAGAACACACATGCAATGAACTCTGGTGGATCCATATAGGGTCTGTGGAAAGAACACACATGCATTGACTCTAGTTGTGGTTAATGAAAAGAACACACATGCAATGAGCTCTGGTGGATCCATATGTGCTCTGTGAAAAGAACACACATGCAATGACACTGGTGTATCCATATGTGGTCTGTGAAAAGAACAGACATGCAATGACACTGGTGGATCCATATGTGGTCTGTGAAAAGAACACACATGCAATAACACTGGTGTATCCATATGTGGTCTATGAAAAGAACAGACATGCAATGAGAATGGTGGTTCCATATGTGGTCTGTGAAAAGAACACACATGCAATGACAATGGTGGTTCCATATGTGGTCTGTGAAAAGAACACACATGCAATGACAACGGTGGATCCATATGTGGTTTGTGAAAAGAACGGACATGCAATGACACTGGTGGATCCATATGTGGTCTGTGAAAAGAACACACATGCAATGACACTGGTGGATCCATATGTGGTCTCTGAAAAGAACACACATGCAATGACACTGGTGGATCCATATGTGGTCTATGAAAAAAACACACATGCAATGACACTGGTGGATCCATATGTTGTCTGTGAAAAGAACACACATGCAATGACACTGGTGGATCCAAATGTGGTCCGTTAAAAGAACACACATGCAATAACACTGGTGGATCCATATCTGGTCTATGAAAAGAACACACATGCAGTGAACTCTGGTGGATCCATATGTGCTCTATGAAAAGAACACACATGCAATGCTCTAGCTGTGGTTAATGAAAAGAACACATATACAATGAACTCTGGTGGATCCATATGTGGTCTGTGAAAAGAACAAACATTTCAATGACACTAGTGGATCCATATATGGTCTGTGAAAAGAACACACATGCAGTGACATTGGTGGATCCATATAGGGTGTGTGAAAAGAACACACATGCAATGACACTAGTGGATCCATATGTGGTCCCTGAAAAGAACACACATGCAATGAACTCTGGTGGATCCATATATGGTCTGTGAAAAGATCACACATGCATTGACTCTAGCTGTGGTTAATGAAAAGAACACACGTGCAATGAGCTCTGGTGGATCCATATGTGCTCTGTGAAAATAACACACATGCAATGACACTGGTGTATCCATATGTGGTTTGTGAAAAGAACAACCATTTCAATGACACTGGTCGATCCATATATGGTCTGTGAAAAGAACACACATGCAATGACTCTAGCTGTGGTTAATGAAAAGAACACACATGCAATGAAAATGGTGGATCCATATGTGGTCTGTGTAGAGAACAAACATTTCAATGACACTAGTGGATCCATATGTGGTCTGTGAAAAGAACACACATGCAATAACACTAGTGGATCCATATGTGGTCTGTGAAAAGAACACACATGCAATGACACTGGTGGATCCATACGTGGTCTCCGAAAAGAACACACATGCAATGACACTGGTGGATCCATATGTGGTCTGTGAAAAGAACACACATGCAATGACAATGGTGGTTCCATATGTGGTCTGTGAAAAGAACACACATGAAATAACACTAGTGGATCCATATGTGGTCTGTGAAAAGAACACACATGCAATGACACTGGTGGATCCATACGTGGTCTCCGAAAAGAACACACATGCAATGACAATGGTGGATCCATATGTGGTCTTTGAAAAGAACACACATGCAATGACAGTGGTGGATCCATATGTGGTCTGTGAAAAGAACAAACATTTCAATGACACTAGTGGATCCATATGTGGTCTGTGAAAAGAACACACATGCAATAACACTAGTGGATCCATATGTGGTCTGTGAAAAGAACACACATGCAATGACACTGGTGGATCCATACGTGGTCTCCGAAAAGAACACACATGCAATGACACTGGTGGATCCATATGTGGTCTGTGAAAAGAACACACATGCAATGACAATGGTGGTTCCATATGTGGTCTGTGAAAAGAACACACATGCAATGACAATGGTGGATACATATGTGGTTTGTGAAAAGAACACACATGCAATGACTCTGGTTGAACCATATGTGGTCTATGAAAAGAACATACATGAAATGACACTAGTGGATCCATATGTGGTCTGTCAAAAGAACCCACATGCAATGGCTCTGGTGGATCCATATCTGGTCTATGAAAAGAACACACATGCAATGGCACTGGTGGATCCATATCTGGTCTCTGAAAAGAACACACATGCAATGACACTGGTGGATCCATATGTGGTCTATGAAAAGAACACACATGCAATGACACTGGTGGATCCATATGTTGTCTGTGAAAAGAACACACATGCAATGACACTGGTGGATCCAAATGTGGTCCGTTATAAGAACACACATGCAATAACACTGGTGGATCCATATCTGGTCTATGAAAAGAACACACATGCAATGAACTCTGGTGGATCCATATGTGCTCTATGAAAAGAACACACATGCAATGCTCTAGCTGTGATTAATGAAAAGAACACACATACAATGAACTCTGGTGGATCCATATGTGGTCTGTGAAAAGAACACTCATGCAATGACACTGGTGGATCCATATGTGGTCTGTGAAAAGAACAAACATTTCAATGACACTAGTGGATCCATATATGGTCTGTGAAAAGAACACACATGCAGTGACATTGGTGGATCCATATGGGGTGTGTGAAAAGAACACACATGCAATGACACTAGTGGATCCATATGTGGTCTGTGAAAAGAACACACATGCAATGAACTCTGGTGGATCCATATATGGTCTGTGAAAAGATCACACATGCATTGACTCTAGCTGTAGTTAATGAAAAGAACACACATGTAATGAGCTCTGGTGGATGCATATGTGCTCTGTGAAAAGAACACACATGCAATGACACTGGTGTATCCATATGTGGTCTGTGAAAAGAACAACCATTTCAATGACACTGGTGGATCCATATATGGTCTGTGAAAAGAACACACATGCAATGACATTGGTGGATCCATATGTGGTCTGTGAAAAGAAGACACATGCAATGACAGTGGTTGTTCCATATGTGGTCTATGAAAAGAATACACATGCAATGACACTGTTTGATCCATATGTCGTCTATGAAAAGAACACACATGAAATGCCACTGCTGGATCCATATGTGGTCTGTGAAAAGAACACACATGCAATGACACTGGTGGATCCATATGTGGTCTATGAAAAGAACACACATGCAATGACACTGGTGGATCCATACGTGGTCTCCGAAAAGAACACACATGCAATGACACTGGTGGATCCATATGTGGTCTGTGAAAAGAACACACATGCAATGACAATGGTGGTTCCATATGTGGTCTGTGAAAAGAACACACATGCAATGACAATGGTGGATACATATGTGGTTTGTGAAAAGAACACACATGCAATGACTCTGGTTGAACCATATGTGGTCTATGAAAAGAACATACATGAAATGACACTAGTGGATCCATATGTGGTCTGTGAAAAGAACCCACATGCAATGGCTCTGGTGGATCCATATCTGGTCTATGAAAAGAAGACACATGCAATGGCACTGGTGGATCCATATGTGGTTTGTGAAAAGAACAGACATGCAATGACACTGGTGGATCCATATGTGGTCTGTGAAAAGAACACACATGCAATGACACTGGGGGATCCATATCTGGTCTCTGAAAAGAACACACATGCAATGACACTGGTGGATCCATATGTGGTCTATGAAAAGAACACACATGCAATGACACTGGTGGATCCATATGTTGTCTGTGAAAAGAACACACATGCAATGACACTGGTGGATCCAAATGTGGTCCGTTATAAGAACACACATGCAATAACACTGGTGGATCCATATCTGGTCTATGAAAAGAACACACATGCAATGAACTCTGGTGGATCCATATGTGCTCTATGAAAAGAACACACATGTAATGCTCTAGCTGTGATTAATGAAAAGAACACACATACAATGAACTCTGGTGGATCCATATGTGGTCTGTGAAAAGAACACTCATGCAATGACACTGGTGGATCCATATGTGGTCTGTGAAAAGAACAAACATTTCAATGACACTAGTGGATCCATATATGGTCTGTGAAAAGAACACACATGCAGTGACATTGGTGGATCCATATGGGGTGTGTGAAAAGAACACACATGCAATGACACTAGTGGATCCATATGTGGTCTGTGAAAAGAACACACATGCAATGAACTCTGGTGGATCCATATATGGTCTGTGAAAAGATCACACATGCATTGACTCTAGCTGTAGTTAATGAAAAGAACACACATGTAATGAGCTCTGGTGGATCCATATGTGCTCTGTGAAAAGAACACACATGCAATGACACTGGTGTATCCATATGTGGTCTGTGAAAAGAACAACCATTTCAATGACACTGGTGGATCCATATATGGTCTGTGAAAAGAACACACATGCAATGACATTGGTGGATCCATATGTGCTCTGTGAAAAGAAGACACATGCAATGACAGTGGTTGTTCCATATGTGGTCTATGAAAAGAATACACATGCAATGACACTGGTTGATCCATATGTCGTCTATGAAAAGAACACACATGAAATGCCACTGCTGGATCCATATGTGGTCTGTGAAAAGAACACACATGCAATGACACTGGTGGATCCATATGTGGTCTATGAAAAGAACACACATGCAATGAAGTCTGGTGGATCCATATGTTGTCTGTGAAAAGAACACACATGCAATGACACTGGTGGATCCATATGTAGTCTATGAAAAGAACGAACATTTCAATGATAGTAGTGGATCCATATATGGTCTGTGAAAAGAACTCACATGCAATGACATTGGTGGATCCATATGTAGTATGTGAAAAGAACACACATGCAATGACAATGGTGGTTCCATATGTGGTCTATGAAAACAACACACATGCAATGACAATGGTGGATCCATATGTGGTTTGTGAAAAGAACACACATGCAATGACACTGGTTAAACCATATGTGGTCTGTGAAAAGAACACACATGAAAGGACACTAGTGGATCCATATGTGGTCTGTGAAAAGAACACACATGCAATGACTCTGGTGGATCCGTATGTGGTTTGTGAAAAGAACACACATGCAGTGACACTTGTGGATCCATATGTGGTTTGTAAAAAGAACACACATGCAATGACACTGGTGGATCCATATGTGGTATGTGAAAAGAACACACATGCAATGAACTCTGGTGGATCCATATGGGGTCTGTGAAAAGAACACACATGCAGTGACACTGGTGGATCCATATGTGGTCTGTGAAAAGAACACACATGAAATGACTCTAGCTGTGGTTAATGAAAAGAACACACATGCAATGAAAATGGTGGATCCATATGTGGTCTGTGTAGAGAACACACATGCAATGAAGTCTGGTGGTTCCATATGTGATCTGTGAAAAGAACACAAATGCAATGACACTGGTGGATCCATATGTGGTCTGTGAAAAGAACACACATGCAATGACACTGGTGGATCCATATGTTGTCTGTGAAAAGAACACACATGCAATGACACTGGTGGATCCATATGTGGTCTGTGAAAAGAACACACATGAAATGACACTGGTGGATCCATATGTGTTCTGTGAAAAGAACACACATGCAATGAAAATAGTAGATCCAAATGTGGTCTGTGAAAAGAACACACATGCAATGACACTGGTGGATCCAAATGTGGTTTTTGAAAAGAACACACATGCAATGACACTAGTGGATCCATATGTGGTCTGTGAAAAGAACATACATGCAATGAACTCTGATGGGTCCATATGGGGCCTGCGAAAAGAACACACATGCAATGAACTCTGATGGATCCATATGGGGTCTGTGAAAAGAACATGCAAGCATTGACTCTAGCCGTGGTTAATGAAAAGAACACACATGCAATGAGCTCTGGTGGATCCATATGTGGTCTGTGAAAAGAACACACATGCAATGACACTGGTGGATCCATATGTGGTCTATGAAAATAACACACATGAAATAACACTGGTTGATCCATATGTGGTATGTGAAAAGAACACACATGAAATAATACTGGTGGATCCATATGTGGTATGTGAAAAGAACACACATGAAATAACACTGGTGGATCCATATGTGGTCTGTGAAAAGAACACACATGCAATGACACTGGTGGATCCATATGTGGTCTGTAAAAAGAACACACATGCAATGACACTAGTGGATCCATATGTGGTCTGGGAAAAGAACACACATGCAATGAACTCTGGTGGATCCATATGGGGTCTGTGAAAAGAACACACATACAAAGACACTGGTGGATCCATATGTGGTCTGTGAAAAGAACACACATGTAATGACACTGGTGGATCCATATGTGGTATATGAAAAGAACACACATGCAATGACACCGGTGGATCCATATGTGGTCTGTGAAAAGAACACACATGCAATGACACTAGTGGATCCAAATGTGGTCCGTTAAAAGAACACACATGCAATAACACTAGTGGATCCATATGTGGCCTATGAAAAGAACGCACATGCAATGAGCTCTGGTGGATCCATATGTGTTCTGTGAAAAGAACACACATGTTATGCTCTAGCTGTTGTTAAAGAAAAGAACACACATGAAATGAACTCTGGTGGATCCATATGTGGTCTGCGAAAAGAACACACATGCAATGACACTGGTAGATCCATATGTGGTCTGTGAAAAGAACAAACATTTCAATGATACTAGTGGATCCATATATGGTCTGTGAAAAGAACACACATGCAATGACATTGGTGGATCCATATGTGGTCTGTGAAAAGAACACACATGCAATGACAATGTTGGTTCCATATGTGGTATGTGAAAAGAACACACATGCAATGACAATGGTGGATCCATATGTGGTTTGTGAAAAGAACACACATGCAATGAAACTAGTTGATCCATATGTGGTCTTTGAAAAGAACACACATGAAATGACACTGGTGGTTCCAAATGTGGTCTGTAAAAAGAACACACATGAAATGACACTAGTGTATCCATATGTGGTCTGGGAAAAGATCACACATGCAATGACACTGGTGGATCCATATGTGGTCTATGAAAAGAACACACATGCAATGACAATGGTGGATCCATATGTGGTTTGTGAAAAGAACACACATGCAATGACACTGGTTGAACCATATGTGGTATGTGAAAAGAACACACATGAAATGACACTAGTGGATCCATATGTGGTCTGTGAAAAGAACACACATGCAATGACTCTATTGGATCCATATGTGGTCTGTGAAAAGAACACACATGCAATGGCACTGGTGGATCCATATGTGGTCTGTGAAAAGAACAGACATGCAATGACAATGGTGGATCCATATGTGGTCTGTGAAAATAACACACATGCAATGACACTGGTGGATCCATATGTGGTCTGTGAAAAGAACACACATGCAATGACTCTGGTGGATCCATATGTGGTCTCTGAAAAGAACACGCATGCAATGACACTGGTGGATCCATATGTGGTTTGTGAAAAGAACACACATGCAATGACAATGGTGGTTCCATATGTCGTCTGTGAAAATAACACACATGCAATGACACTGGTGGATCCATATGTGGTCTGTGAAAAGAACACACATGCAATGACTCTGGTGGATCCATATGTGGTCTCTGAAAAGAACACGCATGCAATGACACTGGTGGATCCATATGTGGTTTGTGAAAAGAACACACATGCAATGACAATGGTGGTTCCATATGTGGTCTGTGAAAAGAACACACATGCAATGACTCTGGTTGAACCATATGTGGTCTATGAAAAGAACATACATGAAATGATACTAGTGGATCCATATGTGGTCTGTGAAAAGAACCCACATGCAATGGCTCTGGTGGATCCATATCTGGTCTATGAAAAGAACACACATGCAATGGCACTGGTAGATCCATATGTGGTTTGTGAAAAGAACAGACATGCAATGACACTGGTGGATCCATATGTGGTCTGTGAAAAGAACACACATGCAATGACACTGGTGGATCCATATCTGGTCTCTGAAAAGAACACACATGCAATGACACTGGTGGATCCATATGTGGTCTATTAAAAGAACACACATGCAATGACACTGGTGGATCCATATGTTGTCTGTGAAAAGAACACACATGCAATGGCACTGGTGGATCCAAATGTGGTCCGTTATAACAACACACATGCAATAACACTGGTGGATCCATATCTGGTCTATTAAAAGAACACACATGCAATGAACTCTGGTGGATCCATATGTGCTCTGTGAAAAGAACACTCATGCAATGACACTGGTGGATCCATATGTGGTCTGTGAAAAGAACAAACATTTCAATGACACTAGTGGATCCATATATGGTCTGTGAAAAGAACACACATGCAGTGACATTGGTGGATCCATATGGGGTGTGTGAAAAGAACACACATGCAATGACACTAGTGGATCCATATGTGGTCTGTGAAAAGAACACACATGCAATGAACTCTGGTGGATCCATATATGGTCTGTGAAAAGAACACACATGCATTGACTCTAGCTGTGGTTAATGAAAACAACACACATGCAATGAGCTCTGGTGGATCCATATGTGCTCTGTGAAAAGAACACACATGCAATGACACTGGTGTATCCATATGTGGTCTGTGAAAAGAACAACCATTTCAATGACACTGGTGGATCCATATATGGTCTTTGAAAAGAACACACATGCAATGACATTGGTGGATCCATATGTGGTCTGTGAAAAAAAGACACATGCAATGACAGTGGTTGTTCCATATGTGGTCTATGAAAAGAACACACATGCAATGACACTGGTTGATCCATATGTCGTCTATGAAAAGAACACACATGAAATGCCACTGGTGGATCCATATGTGGTCTGTGAAAAGAACACACATGCAATGACACTGGTGGATCCATATGTGGTCTGTGAAAACAACACACATGCAATGACACTGGTGGATCCATATGTGGTCTATGAAAAGAAGACACATGCAATGACAATGTTGGTTCCATATGTGGTCTGTGAAAAGAACACACATACAATGACAATGGTGGATCCATATGTGGTTTGTGAAAAGAAAACACATTCAATGACACTAGTTGATCCATATGTGGTCTGTGAAAAGAACACACATGAAATCACACTCATGGATCAATATGTGGTCTGTAAAAAGAACACACATGCAATGAACTCTAGTGGTCCCATATGGGGTCTGTGAAAAGAACACACATGCAATGACACTGGTGGATCCATATATGGTCTGTGAAAAGAACACACATGCAATGATACTACTGGATCCAAATGTGGTTTGTGTAAAGAACACACATGCAATGACAATGGTGGTTCCATATCTGGTCTATGAAAAGAACACACATGCAATGACACTAGTGGATCCATATGTGGTCTATGAAAAGAACACACATGCAGTGAACTCTGGTGGATCCATATATGGTCTGTGAAAAGAAGACACATGCATTGACTCTAGCTGTGGTTAATGAAAAGAACACACATGCAATGAGCTCTGGTGGATCCATATGTGCTCTGTGAAAAGAACACACATGCAATGACACTGGTGTATCCATATGTGGTCTGTGAAAAGAACAACCATTTCAATGACACTAGTGGATCCATATATGGTCTGTGAAAAGAACACGCATGCAATGACATTGGTGGATCCATATGTGGTCTGTGAAAAGAAGACACATGCAATGACAATGGTTGTTCCATATGTGGTCTATGAAAAGAACACACATGCAATGACAATGGTGGATCCATATGTGGTTTGTGAAAAGTACACACATGCAATGACACTGGTTGATCCATATGTCGTCTATTAAAAGAACACACATGAAATTCCACTGGTGGATCCATATGTGGTCTGTGAAAAGAACACACATGCAATGACACTGGTGGATCCATATGTGGTCTGTGAAAAGAACACACATGCAATGACAATGTTGGTTCCATATGTGGTCTGTGAAAAGAACACACATACAATGACAATGGTGGATCCATATGTGGTTTGTGAAAAGAACACACATTCAATGACACTAGTTGATCCATATGTGGTCTGTGAAAAGAACACACATGAAATCACACTCATGGATCAATATGTGGTCTGTAAAAAGAACACACATGCAATGAACTCTAGTGGTCCCATATGGGGTCTGTGAAAAGAACACACATGCAATGACACTGGTGGATCCATATATGGTCTGTGAAAAGAACACACATGCAATGATACTACTGGATCCAAATGTGGTTTGTGTAAAGAACACACATGCAATGACAATGGTGGTTCCATATCTGGTCTATGAAAAGAACACACATGCAATGACACTAGTGGATCCATATGTGGTCTATGAAAAGAACACACATGCAATGAACTCTGGTGGATCCATATATGGTCTGTGAAAAGAAGACACATGCATTGACTCTAGCTGTGGTTAATGAAAAGAACACACATGCAATGAGCTCTGGTGGATCCATATGTGCTCTGTGAAAAGAACACAGATGCAATGACACTGGTGTATCCATATGTGGTCTGTGAAAAGAACAACCATTTCAATGACACAAGTGGATCCATATATGGTCTGTGAAAAGAACACGCATGCAATGACATTGGTGGATCCATATGTGGTCTGTGAAAAGAAGACACATGCAATGACAATGGTTGTTCCATATGTGGTCTATGAAAAGAACACACATGCAATGACAATGGTGGATCCATATGTGGTTTGTGAAAAGTACACACATGCAATGACACTGGTTGATCCATATGTCGTCTATTAAAAGAACACACATGAAATGCCACTGGTGGATCCATATGTGGTCTGTGAAAAGAACACACATGGAATGACACTGGTGGATCCATATGTGGTCTGTGAAAAGAACACACATGCAATGACACTGGTGGATCCATATGTGGTCTGTGAAAAGAACACACATGCAATGAACTCTGGTGGATCCATATGTTGTCCGTGAAAAGAACACACATGCAATGATACTGGTGGATCCATATGTAGTCTATGAAAAGAACGAACATTTCAATGACGGTACTGGATCCATATATGGTCTGTGAAAAGACCACACATGCAATGACATTAGTGGATCCATATGTAGTATGTGAAAAGAACACACATGCAATGACAATGGTGGTTCCATATGTGGTCTATGAAAAGAACACACATGCAATGACAATGGTGGATCCATATGTGGTTTGTGAAAAGAACACACATGCAATGGCACTGGTTGAACCATATGTGGTCTGTAAAAAGAACATAGATGAAATGACACTAGTGGATCCATATGTGGTTAGTGAAAAGAACACACATTCAATGACTCTGGTGGATCCATATGTGGTCTGTGAAAAGAACACACATGCAATGGCACTGGTGGATCCATATGTGGTCTGTGAAAAGAACAGACATGCAATGCCACTAGTGGATCCATATGTGGTATGTGAAAAGAACACACATGCAATGACACTGGTGGATCCATATGTGGTCTGAAAATAACACACATGCAATGACACTGGTGGATCCATATGTGGTATGTGAAAAGAACACACATGCAATGACACTGGTGGATCCATATGTGGTATGTAAAAAGAACACACATGCAATGACACTGGTGGATCCATATGTGGTATGTGAAAAGAACACACATGCAATGAACTCTGGTGGATCCATATGGGGTCTGTGAAAAGAACACACATGCAGTGACACTGGTGGATCCATATGTGGTCTGTGAAAAGAACACACATGAAATGACTCTAGCTGTGGTTAATGAAAAGAACACACATGCAATGCAAATGGTGGATCCATATGTGGTCTGTCTAAAGAACACACATGCAATGAAGTCCGGTGGTTCCATATGTGATCTGTGAAAAGAACACAAATGCAATGACACTGGTGGATCCATATGTGCTCTGTGAAAAGAACACACATGAAATGACACTGGT
Organism: Avena sativa; assembly: GCA_916181665.1. Lineage (NCBI taxonomy): Eukaryota > Viridiplantae > Streptophyta > Magnoliopsida > Poales > Poaceae > Avena > Avena sativa. Next base: position 619,807,680 of record OV702289.1, read on the forward strand.
GGTTCCAAATGTGGTTTGTAAAAAGAACAAACATGCAATGACACTGGTGTATCCATCTCTGGTCTGTGAATAGAACACACATGCAATGACACTGGTGGATCCATATGTGGTCTATGAAAAGAACACACATGCAATGACACTGGTGGATCCATATGTGGTCTGTGAAAAGAACACACATGCAATGACACTGGTGGATCCATATGTGGTCTGTGAAAAGAACACACATGAAATAACACTGGTGGATCCATATATGGTCTGTGAAAAGAACACACATGCAATGAAAATCGTGGATCCAAATGTGGTCTGTGAAAAGAACACACATGCAATGACATTGGTGGATCCAAATGTGGTTTGTGAAAAGAACACACATGCAATGACACTAGTGGATCCATATGTGGTCTGTGAAAATAACATACATGCAATGAACTCTGATGGATCCATATGGGGCCTGCAAAAAGAACACACACGCAATGAACTCTGATGGATCCATATGGGGTCTGTGAAAACAACACACATGCATTTACTCTAGCCGTGGTTAATGAAAAGAACACACATGCAATGAGCTCTGGTGGATCCATATGTGGTCTGTGAAAAGAACACACATGCAATGACACTGGTGGATCCATATGTGGTCTATGAAAATAACACACATGAAATAACACTGGTTGATCCATATGTGGTATGTGAAAAGAACACACATGAAATAACACTGGTGGATCCATATGTGGTATGTGAAAAGAACACACATGAAATAACACTGGTGGATCCATATGTGGTCTATGAAAAGAACAAACATTTCAATGATACTAGTCGATCCATATATGGTCTGTGAAAAGTACACACATGCAATGACATTAGTGGATCCATATGTGGTCTGTGAAAAGAACACACATGAAATGACACTCGTGGATCCATATGCGGTCTGTAAAAAGAACACACATGCAATGAACTCTAGTGGTCCCATATGGGGTCTGTGAAAAGAACACACATGCAATGACACTGGTGGATCCATATATGGTCTGTGAAAAGAACACACATGCAATGATACTAGTGGATCCAAATGTGGTTTGTGTAAAGAACACACATGCAATGACAATGGTGGTTCCATATCTGGTCTATGAAAAGAACACACATGTAATGACACTAGTGGATCCATATGTGGTCTGTGAAAAGAACACACATGCAATGAACTCTGGTGGATCCATATATGGTCTGTGAAAAGAAGACACATGCATTGACTCTAGCTGTGGTTAATGAAAAGAACACACATGCAATGAGATCTGGTGGATCCATATGTGCTCTGTGAAAAGAACACACATGCATTGACACTGGTGTATCCATATGTGGTTTGTGAAAAGAACAACCATTTCAATGACACTAGTGGATCCATATATGGTCTGTGAAAAGAACACACATGCAATGACATTGGTGGATCCATATGTGGTATGTGAAAAGAAGACACATGCAATGCCACTGGTTGTTCCATATGTGGTCTATGAAAAGAACACGCATGCAATGACAATGGTGGATCCATATGTGGTTTGTGAAAAGTACACACATGCAATGACACTGGTTGATCCATATGTCGTCTATGAAAAGAACACACATGAAATGCCACTGGTGGATCCATATGTGGTCTGTGAAAAGAACACACATGCAATGACACTGGTGGATCCATATGTGGTCTGTGAAAAGAACACACATGCAATGACACTGGTGGATCCATATGTGGTCTGTGAAAAGAACACACATGCAATGAACTCTGGTGGATCCATATGTTGTCTGTGAAAAGAACACACATGCAATGACACTGGTAGATCCATATGTAGTCTATGAAAAGAACGAACATTTCAATGACACTAGTGGATCCATATATGGTCTGTGAAAAGACCACACATGCAATGACATTGGTGGATCCATATGTAGTATGTGAAAAGAACACACATGCAATGACAATGGTGGTTCCATATGTGGTCTATGAAAATAACACACATGCAATGACAATGGTGGATCCATATGTGGTTTGTGAAAAGAACACACATGCAATGGCACTGGTTGAACCATATGTGGTCTGTGAAAAGAACACAGATGAAATGACACTAGTGGATCCATATGTGGTTTGTGAAAAGAACACACATGCATTGACTCTGGTGGATCCATATGTGGTCTGTGAAAAGAACACACATGTAATGGTACTGGTGGATCCATATGTGGTCTATGAAAAGAACAGACATGCAATGACACTAGTGGATCCATATGTGGTATGTGAAAAGAACACACATGCAATGACACTAGTCTGATACCATCTTGTAGGGTTCCCAACCTTTAGTAAGGTTGATCCCTCCTGTGTTTACAATGCTAGTCCCTGGATCAATAGCTAGCATCCACAGTTAAGATGTAATATCAAGAAACAAAGGTCATAATATAACTTTATAACCAGGAATAACATAAGTTTATTACATCAAACATAGCTCATTTGGCTATTACATTACATTGCAGCGGAATAACTATAAGCATGGATTCCTTCATCTTCAAAGTGCCACAGGCAGATGTTGGTTGTAGACTTTGTAATCCTAATTAATCAATCTTCACTAAATCAATCAAACCTGCAACATACAAGTTACAGCCACAAAGGGTCAATACATTTGAATTGTATTGGCAAGTGATACTATGGTAGTATAGTGGAGTCTAACATCTATATGCATTTGGCTAAGTGGAGTTGAGGCTTGCATTGCTCAAAATAGATTTTCCTTATCATTTTGAAAATACTAAGTTTTGCTTGGCAAAATCATTTTTCCCAATCAAAGATTTGAAGATCCTTTTACCAAGGCATCTCTCCATCAAAGATTGAAGATTTCAAACAACCCTTGTTCAAACCACAATTTTTACTTAGAAATTTGAATGAGGAGATTCTTGATTGCTTCCATGTCTTGATGCTCAAATTGTCCTTTACCAGGGACATGGCTAAGTACTTAGATTTTACACTCTGCAGAGGTGGTGCACTTTTCCCACAAGACTTGGTTTCCCAAGACAAGATCTTTCAGAAGCCTTCCCTTAGACCAAAATGGACGCGCTCCAACCTATCAAACACTACCACCAACTGTCCATATGGCTAAGTTCTTGCAACCTATATGATCATGGCAGAGCCCATATTGCCAAGTGGTTGCACTTGAAGCTTCTCAACATTTGACATCTCAAATCTCTTTGTTCCTGGGTGGCCATCCACAAGTGAAATACACAAGGTCAACCATAAACATGGGCCTTGTGAACCACTCAACCAAAAACCACCAAGCAAGTCCCATTCCACCCAGGTGATTCATTAACTTAGTTGTTTTATTAAACAAAACTCAAGTCCTCAGACTTAGAATATTTTTCCATAGTGTGAATATATATTCCACCCATGTTTTCTATTAGCTAGGCTAAGCTTGATAGTAATAGGAATCTTAACTTAGGAAGATTTCCACTAAGGTTTCATCTACTAGGTTTTACTATAGCAAGGTTTATACTTAGCAAAATTCCATGCAAGTTTTACTTAGCAAAATCACTAATGCATAATGAAAGTAATGGGATAGAAAGTATGAAGCATCACTTGCCTTTTTGGTAGAGGGTATAAGTTCACTCCTTGTCCTTGCAAAAATCACACTCTTCAAGTCACTACAATCCAATCAAACAAGGCACAAACTCAATCTACCAAAAAAGCAAAACAACACACAAAAAGACGAAGTCAAAGTAATGCATGCAAGCATGCCAAGCTTTGTTTTGTTTTGAAAAAGTGGTTCCTAATAGGTCATAAACATTTGATAACACCTATTGGTCATTTTGTAAAGTGGCAGTCATTTGCAAAAGGTTTCACTACAAAAACCATTTTCAAAACAAAGTATTATTTTATGTGGTGTAGAAATATTTTTACTAAGGCATTAGCCTATAGGGTTCACCAAATATGTTTTCAAATCACAAAACTTGGTTTTTGGGGTCAGAGAGTTTAAAACAAAACATTTTCCAAAGGTTTTTTTCCAAAACCATTTTTAATAATTAAACCACATTTCTATTTGACTAGAAATGGTTTTAAATCAAAGAATCATTATTTTGTTTCACCAAATTCATTTTTGAATCCACAAAGTGTTTCCTAGGGTTAGTAAGTTTGATCCAAAACATTTTCCCAAAGTTTTCTTTACAAAAACATTTTCATAACCAAAATCTTTATTTTCATTTGGCTAGAAATGGGCTAAATCAAGTTTTCCATCCTAAACTTTTCCAAATCCATTTTCCAAAACATGGGTTGGTTCCTAGGGTCAGTAAGGTCACAACAAACCATTTTGCAAAGGTTTTAACCCTAAAATCATTTTTAAATAATTTTTCTAATCTTAGCAAGCACACAAATGAATCTGCAAAAACAAGCAAACTAACAGATACTATTTGCTAAACCAAGGGCAGGGTTGGTTAGGTCTTGCTCTCCTGAATCCAACGACATAAAATTTGCAATTTTTGGACGTGTGGATCCAAAGATACAAGGGTTTGAAGTTTGCAAATAATTCTGTTTTTCAAATCTGTTTTTAAACAGAACAGTGACACGCGGCGCTTTCTAATTGGGTGGTACCGGTTCGGCCGGATCGTGGCTGTGGGGCGTTGGATCAGATCGATCGCACGGTCCTGGACGCGTACCCCTTCGGTGTTAAATGATCTATCTAGTTCGTCCGATCTAGATCCTGCGGCTAATATCGTGTTGACCAAATTCTGGCGGCGCAGCGACGGTCGCTGGCAGCGGCGAGGTCAGACGGCGGTGGCGCTGGTGAAACAGGAAGCGAGAGAGGAAGGGAGTAGGCTCACCAGATTCGTTGACGCTTGCTGATGCTCAACATGGTACTGGTTGGTGGAGGGGCGCACGGGGACGGGCAGGATTCCTCGCCGGAGTTGGTTCTGGCGACGGACGGTTCTGTCCACGGTCAAAGGCGACGCTACAGGTCACGAAAAGACAAACAAAGGTCAGGGATGGTTGCACAAGATCGAGTCGAGTGAGGGAGTGTGAACGAGGAGGCTCGGGGCGGTCGGAAACTACCTGGGTGCTTGCCAGAGTTGAAGACAGACGGTGGCGACGGTCGGAGTCGTCGCTGCAGATCGCCCTAAGGCAAGACAGAAGCATGTTCAGATGCGCAAGAGCAAGGCGATGCTGTGTGCGTGAACGAGAGGACAAGGGGTGGTCTGGTCTTACCGGAGGAACTCGACGGAGACGTGTCAGACGGCGGCGCTGTCAGAGCTTGTCAAAGCCGACGCTCTAGAGCGCCCGCGGTTGAACGGGTGGTACTGGGAGATGCGCCAGGGAGTGGGGAAGCTGCTAGGGTGCTCGGGAAGGTAGGGGTGGTGTGTACTGGCCTGAATTGGTCGGAGACGGTGGTCGGAACAGAGGATCTCGAGGAGGAATTGGGGCGGCCTGGGGGCGTGCTTGGGGAAGGGGACAGAGGGGAAGTGAAGAGGAGAGGGAGGTGATTTATCCTACGTGGTCGTGGGGCTGATTCAACGCGTGTTTAAAGCGTATTACGCCGGAGTTATTCCGTCTGTAACGGCCGGCGAGGGGTGGGCGTGGTCTACGGGTGGGGAAGAAGAACATGAGGAGTGGGGTCGTCCCGTCAGCAAGGAGAGACAGAGAAGATGGGGTCCATGCGTCAGTGAGGGTGTGGGTTAGGTTTGCGGTGGAGAAAAATGGTTCGGGCGAGGGTGAAAACGATGAACAGGCGAGTGGGTCCGCTTGGCAGTGAAAGAAAGGGAGTGGGGGTGGGGTCCAGTTGTCACTCTCTGTGCGGTTAAGTTTCTGAGTGAGAAAAGAATGCTTCGAGGAAGAGAACAGGTGGGCTAGGTGGGCTGCTGTTGGGCTAGTTGGGCCAGAGGGTGGGCTGTTCTATTTTTTTTTCTGTCTGAAACATTTTTCCTTTTCTATTTCTATTTTTCTGTTTTGAATTTCAATCAATTATTCAAACAAGGTTCAAATCAATTCAAACAATCAACAAACTTTGAGGGCTTGAACTGGGTTCTGTTTAGTAACTTAAACCTATTCCAGAAATAAAATAATATTTTTATTCATTTTAGGATCCATTCAATAATTAAATAAAATGGATCTTTAGTTATTTAATAAAATAGGGTTTGATTTAATTAATAAAATTTCCAATTGAATTCCAAATATTTTCAAAACCAAATTAGTAGGTTTTAATTGGAAATAAATAATACTTGGAAAACTTGTTTAAAACAAAATAACTTTTTATTTTAGGTTCCATTAATAATTAAATATAATGGACCTTAGTTAAAAAAATCAAATAGGATTTGTTTATTTAAAAACTTTATTTTGAAATCTAAAATAAAACCAAAACACTTCAGTAGGTTTTATTTGAGAATATAAAATACTTGGGAAAACTTATTTTAAATAAATAAATAAGTTTTGATGTTTTGGAAATAGTAAAACCTTTATTAATAAAACTTGGATATTTAAATCCTTTTTATTTTATTTTAAATAAACCTCTACTATTTTAATCAAAGCAAAACCTTTTGTTTCAAAGTCTTGGCCAAGGTTTGATTTGGATTTATAAAATAATCTTTATTTTAAAATATTTCTTTTCATTTTGAGAACCAAAACCTTTGGAAAACTTATTAAAATAAAATAATAAGTTTTAGTGTTTAAAGAAAAAGCCTTTACTTTAATAAAATTGGATATTTAAATCCTTATTATTTTATTTAAATAAACCTTTACTCATTTTATCAAAACAAAATATTTTATTATAAAAGCTTGGCCAAAATTAATTTGGCTCTTTTAAAATATAATCTTTATTTATAAATCTATCTTTGCTTTTGAAAACCAAATCTTTTTATTTAAAGATCCAAAATAGTAACTCCAAAACATTTTATTTGCCTTTATTAAATGTTTATCTTTATAAATCCCTTTAGGATTTAATTGTTCAAAATAGGTTTGAAGATTCCCATTGGATTTCAAAAAGTTTCTTCTGGCCCTAAAAATCACCAAAGTTTTATTTTATTCATTTAATTTTCACATTACAAGATTTGGAAAATCTTGGGATGTGACAGGCTACCACCCTTAAAATAAATCTCTCCCCGAGATTTGGGGAGGCTAGGGTTACAAGCAGGTTCAAAACAACTAGGGTACTACCACCCTTAAAAATTTTCCAACTAAACTAGATGTTGGCCTTCTTGGGATCCTAGGGAAACTTCTCTGAGCAACCTTCTACATAGTGTCCTTTATTTCCATACTTGACTCATGGGCTAAGGTTGAGTTTCTCCATAGGCTTGATCAACTTATTCTTCATCTTTTCTGGACAGTTGCTTGCATAATGCCCTGGTTCCTTGCATTTGAAACATATCACTTGGCTGATATCTTTCTTTTTCTTTGGTATTATTGCCTCTTGTTTGTTTCCTTGGTTCTTCTTCTTTTCTGGGCACTCATTGGCATAGTGTCCCATCTCTTTGCAATTGAAACATTGCACTTGAGTAATATCCTCCTTGTTAGGGTTGGGGCATTTCTTCTTCTTCTTTTTGGGTCTCTCCAAAGCTAGGAGTTCTTCTAGTTCATGTTCTTCATGAGTGGGAGATCTTTCTCTCTTCTTGGGGCATTGATCTTCATGTTCCTTGGATGCATGTCTCCACAAATAATGCAAGCTGGGGCTCCATCTAGTATAACATTCCTGTCATCCTTGTTGTCAAAGACTCTTTTGGGATAGCTTTCTTCCATGTTGATCATTTGATTAGTCACCTTAAGCATCAGTTGGGATTGTTCTTCCAATAACCTTTGCAGTGCTGGATCTTTATCACTAGTGCTGGCTATGAACTGAGCTGTTAGTTGGTTCAGCTGGTGTTGGGTTGCTATGAGTTCTCTCATGTTGTCCTCTTGGTTGTTGTTGGTGTCATCAACCTTAATGTTGGAGTCTCTTGGAGAAGTCATCTGTTTGGGTTGGATTGGGATTAGAATAGGCAAAAGATTTTTCTAAGGAATCAATTCTAATCACACACATCACAATTCACACAAGCAAAGTGCAAGCAATCACAAACCAAACATTTCACTCAAAAAAGGTTCAAGCACATACTTTGGCAACAAAATATTTTTGTTACACCACATAAGTTGGTGTGTTTGACTTAACTAATATATGGTGGTCCATCTATATGGTTCACTTGTGATCTTTCCTTCCTTCTTGGTTGATTCTTCTTGAATGAGATCTTTGTATCCTTGGAGAATTCTTGGTCACAAAACTTCTAATGAAGTGAACTCCTTCCAATTTTGCATTTCCTTAGTCTCCATATCTTGAGCAATATTTCCTTGTCTTTCTTGTAGTCCTTAGTAGTATCCAAGTTGGAAGTCCTTGGTGAACATGCTGAAGATGTTGAAGTCATTGGAGTTGAAAGTGTTGAAGAAGTCCTTTGCACATGGTGTAGTCTTTGGCCATGGGGTAGGTTTTTCCATCAAGTTTGAAATAGAAGAGATGTAGAGTTGAAACCAAAAAATGGTTGAGGAAAGAGTTTACAAGATTGTTTGTAAATAAGTTTTGGAACAAATTCAACTCCTATTTTTCTAAGGGTTTTTTGTCCAATCCTAGGTTTACAAATCCTACAGGCAACACAATGCTCTGATACCATCTTGTAGGGTTCCCAACCTTTAGTAAGGTTGATCCCTCCTGTGTTTACAATGCTAGTCCCTGGATCAATAGCTAGCATCCACAGTTAAGATGTAATATCAAGAAACAAAGGTCATAATATAACTTTATAACCAGGAATAACATAAGTTTATTACATCAAACATAGCTCATTTGGCTATTACATTACATTGCAGCGGAATAACTATAAGCATGGAGTCCTTCATCTTCAAAGTGCCACAGGCAGATGTTGGTTGTATACTTTGTAATCCTAATCAATCAATCTTCACTAAAAACAATCAAACCTGCAACATACAAGTTACAGCCACAAAGGGTCAATACATTTGAATTGTATTGGCAAGTGATACTATGGTAGTATAGTGGAGTCTAACATCTATATGCATTTGGCTAAGTGGAGTTGAGGCTTGCATTGCTCAAAATAGATTTTCCTTATCATTTTGAAAATACTAAGTTTTGCTTGGCAAAATCATTTTTCCCAATCAAAGATTTGAAGATCCTTTTACCAAGGCATCTCTCCATCAAAGATTGAAGATTTCAAACAACCCTTGTTCAAACCACATTTTTTACTTAGAAATTTGAATGAGGAGATTCTTGATTGCTTCCATGTCTTGATGCTCAAATTGTGCTTTACCAGGGACATGGCTAAGTACTTAGATTTTACACTCTGCAGAGGTGATGCACTTTCCCCACAAGACTTGGTTTCCCAAGACAAGATCTTTCAGAAGCCTTCCCTTAGACCAAAATGGACGCGCTCCAACCTATCAAACACTACCACCAACTGTCCATATGGCTAAGTTCTTGCAACCTATATGATCATGGCAGAGCCCATATTGCCAAGTGGTTGCACTTGAAGCTTCTCAACATTTGACATCTCAAATCTCTTTGTTCCTGGGTGGCCATCCACAAGTGAGATACACAAGGTCAACCATAAACATGGGCCTTGTGAACCACTCAACCAAAAACCACCAAGCAAGTCCCATTCCACCCAGGTGATTCATTAACTTAGTTGTTTTATTAAACAAAACTCAAGTCCTCAGACTTAGAATATTTTTCCATAGTGTGAATATATATTCCACCCATGTTTTCTATTAGCTAGGCTAAGCTTGATAGTAATAGGAATCTTAACTTAGGAATATTTCCACTAAGGTTTCATCTACTAGGTTTTACTATAGCAAGGTTTATACTTAGCAAAATTCCATGCAAGTTTTACTTAGCAAAATCACTAATGCATAATGAAAGTAATGGGATAGAAAGTATGAAGCATCACTTGCCTTTTTGGTAGAGGGTATAAGTTCACTCCTTGTCCTTGCAAAAATCACACTCTTTAAGTCACTACAATCCAATCAAACAAGGCACAAACTCAATCTACCAAAAAAGCAAAACAACACACAAAAAGACGAAGTCAAAGTAATGCATGCAAGCATGCCAAGCTTTGTTTTGCTTTGAAAAAGTGGTTCCTAATAGGTCATAAACATTTGATAACACCTATTGGTCATTTTGTAAAGTGGCAAAGTCATTTGCAAAAGGTTTCACTACAAAAACCATTTTCAAAACAAAGTATTATTTTATGTGGTGTAGAAATATTTTTACTAAGGCATTAGCCTATAGGGTTCACCAAATATGTTTTCAAATCACAAAACTTGGTTTTTGGGGTCAGAGAGTTTAAAACAAAACATTTTCCAAAGGTTTTCTTCCAAAACCATTTTTAATAATTAAACCACATTTCTATTTGACTAGAAATGGTTTTAAATCAAAGAATCATTATTTTGTTTCACCAAATTCATTTTTGAATCCACAAAGTGTTTCCTAGGGTTAGTAAGTTTGATCCAAAACATTTTCCCAAAGTTTTCTTTACAAAAACATTTTCATAACCAAAATCTTTATTTTCATTTGGCTAGAAATGGGCTAAATCAAGTTTTCCATCCTAAACTTTTCCAAATCCATTTTCCAAAACATGGGTTGGTTCCTAGGGTCAGTAAGGTCACAACAAACCATTTTGCAAAGGTTTTAACCCTAAAATCATTTTTAAATAATTTTTCTAATCTTAGCAAGCACACAAATGAATCTGCAAAAACAAGCAAACTAACAGATACTATTTGCTAAACCAAGGGCAGGGTTGGTTAGGTCTTGCTCTCCTGAATCCAACGACATAAAATTTGCAATTTTTGGACGTGTGGATCCAAAGATACAAGGGTTTGAAGTTTGCAAATAATTCTGTTTTTCAAATCTGTTTTTAAACAGAACAGTGACACGCGGCGCTTTCTAATTGGGTGGTACCGGTTCGGCCGGATCGTGGCTGTGGGGCGTTGGATCAGATCGATCGCACGGTCCTGGACGCGTACCCCTTCGGTGTTAAATGATCTATCTAGTTCGTCCGATCTAGATCCTGCGGCTAATATCGTGTTGACCAAATTCTGGCGGCGCAGCGACGGTCGCTGGCAGCGGCGAGGTCAGACGGCGGTGGCGCTGGTGAAACAGGAAGCGAGAGAGGAAGGGAGTAGGCTCACCAGATTCGTTGACGCTTGCTGATGCTCAACATGGTACTGGTTGGTGGAGGGGCGCACGGGGACGGGCAGGATTCCTCGCCGGAGTTGGTTCTGGCGACGGACGGTTCTGTCCACGGTCAAAGGCGACGCTACAGGTCACGAAAAGACAAACAAAGGTCAGGGATGGTTGCACAAGATCGAGTCGAGTGAGGGAGTGTGAACGAGGAGGCTCGGGGCGGTCGGAAACTACCTGGGTGCTTGCCAGAGTTGAAGACAGACGGTGGCGACGGTCGGAGTCGTCGCTGCAGATCGCCCTAAGGCAAGACAGAAGCATGTTCAGATGCGCAAGAGCAAGGCGATGCTGTGTGCGTGAACGAGAGGACAAGGGGTGGTCTGGTCTTACCGGAGGAACTCGACGGAGACGTGTCAGACGGCGGCGCTGTCAGAGCTTGTCAAAGCCGACGCTCTGGAGCGCCCGCGATTGAACGGGTGGTACTGGGAGATGCGCCAGGGAGTGGGGAAGCTGCTAGGGTGCTCGGGAAGGTAGGGGGTGGTGTGTACTGGCCTGAATTGGTCGGAGACGGTGGTCGGAACAGAGGAGCTCGAGGAGGAATTGGGGTGGCCTGGGGGCGTGCTTGGGGAAGGGGACAGAGGGGAAGTGAAGAGGAGAGGGAGGTGATTTATCCTACGTGGTCGTGGGGCTGATTCAACGCGTGTTTAAGGCGTATTACGCCGGAGTTATTCCGTCTGTAACGGCCGGCGAGGGGTGGGCGTGGTCTGCGGGTGGGGAAGAAGAACAGGAGGAGTGGGGTCATCCCGTCAGCGAGGAGAGATAGGGAAGATGGGGTCCGCGCGTCAGTGAGGGTGTGGGTTAGGTTTGCGGTGGATAAAAATGGTTCGGGCGAGGGTGAAAACGATGAACAGGCGAGTGGGTCCGCTTGGCAGTGAAAGAAAGGGAGTGGGGGTGGGGTCCAGTTGTCACTCTCTGTGCGGTTAAGTTTCTGAGTGAGAAAAGAATGCTTCGAGGAAGAGAACAAGTGGGCTAGGTGGGCTGCTGTTGGGCTAGTTGGGCCAGAGGGTGGGCTGTTCTATTTTTTTTTCTGTCTGAAACATTTTTCCTTTTCTATTTCTATTTTTCTGTTTTGAATTTCAATCAATTATTCAAACAAGGTTCAAATCAATTCAAACAATCAACAAACTTTGAGGGCTTGAACTAGGTTCTGTTTAGTAACTTAAACCTATTCCAGAAATAAAATAATATTTTTATTCATTTTAGGATCCATTCAATAATTAAATAAAATGGATCTTTAGTTATTTAATAAAATAGGGTTTGATTTAATTAATAAAATTTCCAATTGAATTCCAAATATTTTCAAAACCAAATCAGTAGGTTTTAATTGGAAATAAATAATACTTGGAAAACTTGTTTAAAACAAAATAACTTTTTATTTTAGGTTCCATTAATAATTAAATATAATGGACCTTAGTTAAAAAAATCAAATAGGATTTGTTTATTTAAAAACTTTATTTTGAAATCTAAAATAAAACCAAAACACTTCAGTAGGTTTTATTTGAGAATATAAAATACTTGGGAAAACTTATTTTAAATAAATAAATAAGTTTTGATGTTTTGGAAATAGTAAAACCTTTATTAATAAAACTTGGATATTTAAATCCTTTTTATTTTATTTTAAATAAACCTCTACTATTTTAATCAAAGCAAAACCTTTTGTTTCAAAGTCTTGGCCAAGGTTTGATTTGGCTTTATAAAATAATCTTTATTTTAAAATATTTCTTTTCATTTTGAGAACCAAAACCTTTGGAAAACTTATTAAAATAAAATAATAAGTTTTAGTGTTTAAAGAAAAAGCCTTTACTTTAATCAAATTGGATATTTAAATCCTTATTATTTTATTTAAATAAACCTTTACTCATTTTATCAAAACAAAATATTTTATTATAAAAGCTTGGCCAAAATTAATTTGGCTCTTTTAAAATATAATCTTTATTTATAAATCTATCTTTGCTTTTGAAAACCAAATCTTTTTATTTACAGATCCAAAATAGTAACTCCAAAACATTTTATTTGCCTTTATTAAATGTTTATCTTTATAAATCCCTTTAGGATTTAATTGTTCAAAATAGGTTTGAAGATTCCCATTGGATTTCAAAAAGTTTCTTCTAGCCCTAAAAATCACCAAAGTTTTATTTTATTCATTTAATTTTCACATTACAAGATTTGGAAAATCTTGGGATGTGACAGGTCTGTAAAAAGAACACACATGCATTGACACTGGTGTATCCATATGTGATCTGTGAATAGAACACACATGCAATGACACTGGTGGATCCATATGTAGTCTATGAAAAGAACGAACATTTCAATGACACTAGTGGATCCATATATGGTCTGTGAAAAGACCACACATGCAATGACATTGGTGGATCCATATGTTGTATGTGAAAAGAACACACATGCAATGACAATGGTGGTTCCATATGTGGTCTATGAAAAGAACACACATGCAATGACAATGGTGGATCCATATGTGGTTTGTGAAAAGAACACACATGCAATGGCACTGGTTGAACCATATGTGGTCTGTGAAAAGAACACAAATGAAATGACACTAGTGGATCCATATGTGGTTTGTGAAAAGAACACACATGCATTGACTCTGGTGGATCCATATGTGGTCTGTGAAAAGAACACACATGCAATGGCACTGGTGGATCCATATGTGGTTTGTGAAAAGAACAGACATGCAATGACACTAGTGGATCCATATGTGGTATGTGAAAAGAACACACATGCAATGACACTGGTGGATCCATATGTGGTCTGAAAATAACACACATGCAATGACACTGGTGGATCCATATGTGGTATGTGAAAAGAACACACATGCAATGACACTGGTGGATCCATATGTGGTCTGTAAAAAGAACACACATGCAATGACACTGGTGGATCCATATGTGGTATGTGAAAAGAACACAGATGCAATGAACTCTGGTGGATCCATATGGGGTCTGTGAAAAGAACACACATGCAGTGACACTGGTGGATCCATATGTGGTCTGTGAAAAGAACACACATGAAATAACTCTAGCTGTGGTTAATGAAAAGAACACACATGCAATGAAAATGGTGGATCCATATGTGGTCTGTCTAAAGAACACACATGCAATGAAGTCCGGTGGTTCCATATGTGATCTATGAAAAGAACACAAATGCAATGACATTGGTGGATCCATATGTGGTCTATGAAAAGAACACTCATGAAATGACACTGGTGGTTCCAAATGTGGTCTGTAAAAAGAACACACATGCAATGACACTCGTGTATCCATATGTGATCTGTGAATAGAACACACATGCAATGACACTGGTGGATCCATATGTGGTCTGTGAAAAGAACACACATGCGATGACACTGGTGGATCCATATGTGGTCTGTGAAAACAACACACATGAAATGACACTGGTGGATCCATATGTGGTCTGTGAAAAGAACACACATGCAATGAAAATAGTGGATCCAAATGTGGTCTATGAAAAGAACACACATGCAATGACACTGGTGGATCCAAATGTGGTTTGTGAAAAGAACACACATGCAATGACACTAGTGGATCCATATGTGGTCTGTGAAAAGAACATACATGCAATGAACTCTGATGGATCCATATGGGGCCTGCGAAAAGAACACACATGCAATGAACTCTGATGGATCCATATGGGGTCTGTGAAAACAACACACATGCATTGACTCTAGCCGTGGTTAATGCAAAGAACACACATGCAATGAGCTCTAGTGGATCCATATGTGGTCTGTGAAAAGAACACACATGCAATGACACTGGTGGATCCATATGTGGTCTATGAAAATAACACACATGAAATAACACTGGTTGATCCATATGTGGTATGTGAAAAGAACACACATGAAATAACACTGGTGGATCCATATGTGGTATGTGAAAAGAACACACATCAAATAACACTGGTGGATCCATATGTGGTCTGTGAAAAGAACAAACATTTCAATGATACTAGTGGATCCATATATGGTCTATGAAAAGTACACACATGCAATGACATTAGTGGATCCATATGTGGTCTGTGAAAATAACACACATCAAATGACACTCGTGGATCCATATGTGGTCTGTAAAAAGAACACACATGCAATGAACTCTAGTGGTCCCATATGGGGTCTGTGAAAAGAACACACATGCAATGACACTAGTGGATCCATATATTGTCTGTGAAAAGAACACACATGCAATGATACTAGTGGATCCAAATGTGATTTGTGTAAAGAACACATATGCAATGACAGTGGTGGTTCCATATTTGGTCTATGAAAAGAACACACATGCAATGACACTAGTGGATCCATATGTGGTCTGTGAAAAGAACACACATGCAATGAACTCTGGTGGATCCATATATGGTCTGTGAAAAGAAGACACATGCATTGACTCTAGCTGTGGTTAATGAAAAGAACACACATGCAATGAGCTCTGGTGGATCCATATGTGCTCTGTGAAAAGAACACACATGCAATGACACTGGTATATCCATATGTGGTCTGTGAAAAGAACAACCATTTCAATGACACTAGTGGATCCATATATGGTCTGTGAAAAGAACACACATGCAATGACATTGGTGGATCCATATGTGGTCTATGAAAATAACACACATGCAATGACACATGCAATGACAGTGGTTGTTCCATATGTGGTCTATGAAAATAACACACATGCAATGACAATGGCGGATCCATATGTGGTTTGTGAAAAGTACACACATGCAATGACACTGGTTGATCCATATGTCGTCTATGAAAAGAACACACATGAAATGCCACTGGTGGATCCATATGTGGTCTGTGAAAAGAACACACATGCAATGACACTGGTGGATCCATATGTAGTCTGTGAAAAGAACAACCATGCAATGACACTTGTGGATCCATATGTGGTCTGTGAAAAGAACACACATGCAATGAGCTCTGGTGGATCCATATGTGCTGTGTGAAAAGAACACACATGCAATGACACTGGTGTATCCATATGTGGTCTGTGAAAATAACAACCATTTAAATGACACTAGTGGATCCATATATGGTCTGTGAAAAGAACACACATGCAATGACATTGGTGGATCCATATGTGGTCTGTGAAAAGAAGACAATGAAGTGATAGTGGTTGTTCCATATGTGGTCTATGAAAAGAACACACATGCAATGACAATGGTGGATCCATGTGTGGTTTGTGAAAAGAACACACATGCAATGACACTGGTTGATCCACATGTCGTCTGTGAAAAGAACACAGATGAAATGCCACTGGTGGATCCATATGTGGTTTGTGAAAAGAACACACATGCAATGACTCTGGTGGATCCATATGTGGTCTGTGAAAAGAACACACATGCAATGGCACTGGTGGATCCATATGTGGTCTGTGAAAAGAACAGACATGCAATGACACTAGTGAATCCATATGTGGTATGTGAAAAGAACACACATGCAATGACACTGGTGGATCCATATGTGGTCTGAAAATAACACACATGCAATGACACTGGTGGATCCATATGTGGTATGTGGAAAGAACACACATCCAATGACACTGGTGGATCCATATGTGGTCTGTAAAAAGAACACACATGCAATGACACTGGTGGATCCATATGCGGTATGTGAAAAGAACACAAATGCAATGAACTCTGGTGGATCCATATGGGGTCTGTGAAAAGAACACACATGCAATGACACTGGTGGATCCATATGTGGTATGTGAAAAGAACACACATGAAATGACTCTAGCTGTGGTTAATGAAAAGAACACACATGCAATTAAAATGGTGGATCCATATGTGGTCTGTCTAAAGAACACACATGCAATGTAGTCCGGTGGTTCCATATGTGATCTGTGAAAAGAACACAAATGCAATGACACTGGTGGATCCATATGTGGTCTGTGAAAAGAACACACATGAAATGACACTGGTGGTACCAAATGTGGTCTATAAAAAGAACACACATGCAATGACACTGGTGTTTCCATATGTGGTCTGTGAATAGAACACACATGCAATGACACTGGTGGATCCATATGTGGTCTATGAAAAGAACACACATGCAATGACTCTGGTGGATCCATATGTGGTCTGTGAAATGAACACACATGCAATGACACTGGTGGATCCATATGTGGTCTGTGAAAAGAACACACATGAAATGACACTGGTGGATCCATATGTGGTCTGTGAAAAGAACACACATGCAATGAAAATAGTGGATCCAAATGTGGCCTGTGAAAAGAACACACATGCAATGACACTGGTGGATCCAAATGTGGTTTGTGAAAAGAACACACATGCAATGACACTAGTGGATCCATATGTGGTCTGTGAAAAAAACATACATGAAATGAACTCTGATGGATCCATATGGGGCCTGCGAAAAGAACACACATGCAATGAACTCTGATGGATCCATATGGGGTCTGTGAAAACAACACACATGCATTGACTCTAGCTGTGGTTAATGAAAAGAACACACATGCAATGAGCTCTGGTGGATCCATATGTGGTCTGTGAAAAGAACACACATGCAATGACACTGGTGGATCCATATGTGTTCTATGAAAATAACACACATGAAATAACACTGGTTGATCCATATGTGGTATGTGAAAAGAACACACATGAAATAACACTGATGGATCCATATGTGGTATGTGAAAAGAACACACATGAAATAACACTGGTGGATCCATATGTGGCCTGTGAAAAGAACACACATGAAATAACACTGTTGGATCCATATGTGGTCTGTGAAAAGAACACACATGCAATGACACTGGTGGATCCATATGTAGTCTGTTAAAAGAACACACATGCAATGACACTAGTGGATCCATATGTGGTCTGTGAAAAGAACACACATACAATGAACTCTGGTGGATCCATATGGGGTCTGTGAAAAGAACACACATACAAAGACACTGGTGGATCCATATGTGGTCTGTGGAAAGAACACACATGGAATGACACGGGTGGATCCATATGTGGTCTATGAAAAGAACACACATGCAATGACACTGGTGGATCCATTTGTGGTCTGTGAAAAGAACACACATGCAATGACACCGGTGGATCCAAATGTGGTCCGTTAAAAGAACACACATGTAATAACACTGGTGGATCCATATGTGGTCTGTGAAAAGAACACACATGCAATGAACTCTGGTGGATCCATATGTGTTCTGTGAAAAGAACACACATGCAATGCTCTAGCTGTTGTTAAAGAAAAGAACACACATGCAATGAACTCTGGTGGATCCATATGTGGTCTGCGAAAAGAACACACATGCAATGACACTGGTGGATCCATATGTGGTCTGTGAAAAGAACAAACATTTCAATGATATTAGTGGATCCATATATGGTCTGTGAAACGTAAACACATGCAATGACATTGGTGGATCCATATGTGGTCTGTGAAAAGAACACACATGCAATGACAATGTTGGTTCCATATGTGGTCTGTGAAAAGAACACACATGCAATGACAATGGTGGATCCATATGTGGTTTGTGAAAAGACACACATGCAATGACACTAGTTGATCCATATGTGGTCTGTGAAAAGAACACACATGAAATGACACTGGTGGTTCCAAATGTGGTCTGTAAAAAGAACACACATGAAATGACACCGGTGGATCCATATGTGGTATGTGAAAAGAACACATATGCAATGAAAATAGTAGATCGAAATGTGGTATGTGAAAAGAACACACATGCAATGACACTGGTGGATCCAAATGTGGTTTGTGAAAAGAACACACATGAAATGACACTAGTGGATCCATATATGGTCTGTGAAAAGAACACACATGCAATGACATTGGTGGATCCATATGTGGTCTGTGAAAAGAAGACACATGAAGTGATAGTGGTTGTTCCATATGTGGTCTATGAAAAGAACACACATGCAATGACAATGGTGGATCCATGTGTGGTTTGTGAAAAGAACACACATGCAATGACACTGGTTGATCCATATGTCGTCTGTGAAAAGAACACAGATGAAATGCCACTGGTGGATCCATATGTGGTTTGTGAAAAGAACACACATGCAATGACTCTGGTGGATCCATATGTGGTCTGTGAAAAGAACACACATGCAATGGCACTGGTGGATCCATATGTGGTCTGTGAAAAGAACAGACATGCAATGACACTAGTGAATCCATATGTGGTATGTGAAAAGAACACACATGCAATGACACTGGTGGATCCATATGTGGTCTGAAAATAACACACATGCAATGACACTGGTGGATCCATATGTGGTATGTGAAAAGAACACACATCCAATGACACTGGTGGATCCATATGTGGTCTGTAAAAAGAACACACATGCAATGACACTGGTGGATCCATATGCGGTATGTGAAAAGAACACACATGCAATGAACTCTGGTGGATCCATATGGGGTCTGTGAAAACAACACACATGCAATGACACTGGTGGATCCATATGTGGTCTGTGAAAAGAACACACATGAAATGACTCTAGCTGTGGTTAATGAAAAGAACCCACATGCAATGAAAATGCTGGCTCCATATGTGGTCTGTCTAAAGAACACACATGCAATGTAGTCCGGTGGTTCCATATGTGATCTGTGAAAAGAACACAAATGCAATGACACTGGTGGATCCATATGTGGTCTGTGAAAAGAACACACATGAAATGACACTGGTGGTTCCAAATGTGGTCTATAAAAAGAACACACATGCAATGACACTGGTGTTTCCATATGTGGTCTGTGAATAGAACACACATGCAATGACACTGGTGGATCCATATGTGGTCTATGAAAAGAACACACATGCAATGACTCTGGTGGATCCATATGTGGTCTGTGAAATGAACACACATGCAAGGACACTGGTGGATCCATATGTGGTCTGTGAAAAGAACACACATGAAATGACACTGGTGGATCCATATGTGGTCTGTGAAAAGAACACACATGCAATGAAAATAGTGGATCCAAATGTGGCATGTGAAAAGAACACACATGCAATGACACTGGTGGATCCAAATGTGGTTTGTGAAAAGAACACACATGCAATGACACTAGTGGATCCATATGTGGTCTGTGAAAAGAACATACATGAAATGAACTCTGATGGATCCATATGGGGCCTGCGAAAAGAACACACATGCAATGAACTCTGATGGATCCATATGGGGTCTGTGAAAACAACACACATGCATTGACTCTAGCTGTGGTTAATGAAAAGAACACACATGCAATGAGCTCTGGTGGATCCATATGTGGTCTGTGAAAAGAACACACATGCAATGACACTGGTGGATCCATATGTGGTCTATGAAAATAACACACATGAAATAACACTGGTTGATCCATATGTGGTATGTGAAAAGAACACACATGAAATAACACTGATGGATCCATATGTGGTATGTGAAAAGAACACACATGAAATAACACTGGTGGATCCATATGTGGTCTGTGAAAAGAACACACATGAAATAACACTGTTGGATCCATATGTGGTATGTGAAAAGAACACACATGCAATGACACTGGTGGATCCATATGTAGTCTGTTAAAAGAACACACATGCAATGACACTAGTGGATCCATATGTGGTCTGTGAAAAGAACACACATACAATGAACTCTGGTGGATCCATATGGGGTCTGTGAAAAGAACACACATACAAAGACACTGGTGGTTCCATATGTGGTCTGTGAAAAGAACACACATGGAATGACACGGGTGGATCCATATGTGGTCTATGAAAAGAACACACATGCAATGACACTGGTGGATCCATTTGTGGTCTGTGAAAAGAACACACATGCAATGACACCGGTGGATCCAAATGTGGTCCGTTAAAAGAACACACATGTAATAACACTGGTGGATCCATATGTGGTCTGTGAGAAGAACACACATGCAATGAACTCTGGTGGATCCATATGTGTTCTGTGAAAAGAACACACATGCAATGCTCTAGCTGTTGTTAAAGAAAAGAACACACATGCAATGAACTCTGGTGGATCCATATGTGGTCTGTGAAAAGAACACACATGCAATGACACTGGTGGATCCATATGTGGTCTGTGAAAAGAACAAACATTTCAATGATACTAGTGGATCCATATGTGGTCTGTGAAACGTACACACATGCAATAACATTGGTGGTTCCATATGTGGTCTGTGAAAAGAACACACATGCAATGACAATGGTGGATCCATATGTGGTTTGTGAAAAGACACACATGCAATGACACTAGTTGATCCATATGTGGTCTGTGAAAAGAACACACATGAAATGACACTGGTGGTTCCAAATGTGGTCTGTAAAAAGAACACACATGCAATGACACTGGTGTATCCATATGTGGTATGTGAAAAGATCACACATGCAATGACACTGGTGGATCCATATGTGGTCTGTGAAAAGAACACACCTGCAATGACACTGGTGGATCCATATGTTCTGTGAAAAGAACACACATGAAATGACACCGGTGGATCCATATGTGGTATGTGAAAAGAACACATATGCAATGAAAATAGTAGATCGAAATGTGGTATATGAAAAGAACACACATGCAATGACACTGGTGGATCCAAATGTGGTTTGTGAAAAGAACACACATGCAATGACACTAGTGGATCCATATGTGGTTTGTGAAAAGAACACACATGAAATGACACTGGTGGATCCATATGTGGTCTGTGAAAAGAACACACATGCAATGAACTCTGGTGGATCCATATATGGTCTGTGAAAAGAACACACATGCATTGACTCTAGCTATGGTTAATGAAAAGAACACACATGCAATGAGCTCTGGTGGATCCATATGTGCTCTGTGAAAAGAACACACATGCAATGATACTAGTGTATCCATATGTGGTCTGTGAAAAGAACAACCATTTCAATGACACTGGTGGATCCATATATGGTCTGTGAAAAGAACACACATGCAATGACATTGGTGGATCCATATGTGGTCTGTGAAAAGAAGACACATGAAATGACAGTGGTTGTTCCATATGTGGTCTATGAAAATAACACACATGCAATGACAATGGTGGATCCATATGTGGTTTGTGAAAAGTACACACATGCAATGACACTGGTTGATCCATATGTCGTCTATAAAAAGAACACACATGAAATGCCACTGGTGGATCCATATGTGGTCTGTGAAAAGAACACACATGCAATGACACTGGTGGATCCATATGTGGTCTATGAAAAGAACAACCATGCAATGACACTTGTGGATCCATATGTGGTCTGTGAAAAGAACACACATGCAATGAGCTCTGGTGGATCCATATGTGCTGTGTGAAAAGAACACACATGCAATGACACTGGTGTATCCATATGTGGTCTGTGAAAATAACAACCATTTCAATGACACTAGTGGATCCATATATGGTCTGTGAAAAGAACACACATGCAGTGACATTGGTGGATCCATATGTGGTCTGTGAAAAAAAGACACATGAAGTGATAGTGGTTGTTCCATATGTGGTCTATGAAAAGAACACACATGCAATGACAATGGTCGATCCATGTGTGGTTTGTGAAAAGAACACACATGCAATGACACTGGTTGATCCATATGTCATCCGTGACAAGAACACAGATGAAATGCCACTGGTGGATCCATATGTGGTTTGTGAAAAGAACACACATGCAATGACTCTGGTGGATCCATATGTGGTCTGTGAAAAGAACACACATGCAATGGCACTGGTGGATCCATATGTGGTCTGTGAAAAGAACAGACATGCAATGACACTAGTGAATCCATATGTGGTATGTGAAAAGAACACACATGCAATGACACTGGTGGATCCATATGTGGACTGAAAATAACACACATGCAATGACACTGGTGGATCCATATGTGGTTTGTGAAAAGAACACACATGAAATGACACTGGTGGATCCATATGTGGTCTGTGAAAAGAACACACATGAAATGACACTGGTGGTTCCAAATGTGGTCTATAAAAAGAACACACATGCAATGACACTGGTGTTTCCATATGTGGTCTGTGAATAGAACACACATGCAATGACACTGGTGGATCCATATGTGGTCTATGAAAAGAACACACATGCAATAACTCTGGTGGATCCATATGTGGTCTGTGAAAAGAACACACATGCAATGACACTGGTGGATCCATATGTGGTATGTGAAAAGAACACACATGAAATGACACTGGTGGATCCATATGTGGTCTGTGAAAAGAACACACATGCAATGAAAATAGTGGATCCAAATGTGGCCTGTGAAAAGAACACACATGCAATGACACTGGTGGATCCAAATGTGGTTTGTGAAAAGAACACACATGCAATGACACTAGTGGATCCATATGTGGTCTGTGAAAAGAACATACATGAAATGAACTCTGATGGATCCATATGGGGCCTGCGAAAAGAACACACATGCAATGAACTCTGATGGATCCATATGGGGTCTGTGAAAACAACACACATGCATTGACTCTAGCTGTGGTTAATGAAAAGAACACACATGCAATGAGCTCTGGTGGATCCATATGTGGTCTGTGAAAAGAACACACATGCAATGACACTGGTGGATCCATATGTGGTCTATGAAAATAACACACATGAAATAACACTGGTTGATCCATATGTGGTATGTGAAAAGAACACACATGAAATAACACTGATGGATCCATATGTGGTATGTGAAAAGAACACACATGAAATAACACTGGTGGATCAATATGTGGTCTGTGAAAAGAACACACATGAAATAACACTGTTGGATCCATATGTGGTCTGTGAAAAGAACACACATGCAATGACACTGGTGGATCCATATGTAGTCTGTTAAAAGAACACACATGCAATGACACTAGTGGATCCATATGTGGTCTGTGAAAAGAACACACATACAATGAACTCTGGTGGATCCATATGGGGTCTGTGAAAAGAACACACATACAAAGACACTGGTGGATCCATATGTGGTCTTTGAAAAGAACACACATGGAATGACACGGGTGGATCCATATGTGGTCTATGAAAAGAACACACATGCAATGACACTGGTGGATCCATTTGTGGTCTGTGAAAAGAACACACATGCAATGACACTGGTGGATCCAAATGTGGTCCGTTAAAAGAACACACATGTAATAACACTGGTGGATCCATATGTGGTCTGTGAAAAGAACACACATGCAATGAACTCTGGTGGATCCATATGTGTTCTGCGAAAAGAACACACATGCAATGCTCTAGCTGTTGTTAAAGAAAAGAACACACATGCAATGAACTCTGGTGGATCCATATGTGGTCTGCGAAAAGAACACACATGCAATGACACTGGTGGATCCATATGTGGTCTGTGAAAAGAACAAACATTTCAATGATACTAGTGGATCCATATGTGGTCTGTGAAACGTACACACATGCAATGACATTGGTGGATCCATATGTGGTCTGTGAAAAGAACACACATGCAATGACAATGTTGGTTCCATATGTGGTCTGTGAAAAGAACACACATGCAATGACAATGGTGAATCCATATGTGGTTTATGAAAAGACACACATGCAATGACACTAGTTGATCCATATGTGGTCTGTGAAAAGAACACACATGAAATGACACTGGTGGATCCAGATGTGGTCTGTGAAAAGAACACACATGCAATGAACTCTGGTGGATCCATATATGGTCTGTGAAAAGAACACACATGCATTGACTCTAGCTATGGTTAATGAAAAGAACACACATGCAATGAGCTCTGGTGGATCCATATGTGCTCTGTGAAAAGAACACACATGCAATGATACTAGTGTATCCATATGTGGTCTGTGAAAAGAACAACCATTTCAATGACACTGGTGGATCCATATATGGTCTGTGAAAAGAACACACATGCAATGACATTGGTGGATCCATATGTGGTCTGTGAAAAGAAGACACATGAAATGACAGTGGTTGTTCCATAGGTGGTCTATGAAAATAACACACATGCAATGACAATGGTGGATCCATATGTGGTTTGTGAAAAGTACACACATGCAATGACACTGGTTGATCCATATGTCGTCTATAAAAAGAACACACATGAAATGCCACTGGTGGATCCATATGTGGTCTGTGAAAAGAACACACATGCAATGACACTGGTGGATCCATATGTGGTCTGTGAAAAGAACAACCATGCAATGACACTTGTGGATCCATATGTGGTCTGTGAAAAGAACACACATGCAATGAGCTCTGGTGGATCCATATGTGCTGTGTGAAAAGAACACACATGCAATGACACTGGTGTATCCATATGTGGTCTGTGAAAATAACAACCATTTCAATGACACTAGTGGATCCATATATGGTCTGTGAAAAGAACACACATGCAGTGACATTGGTGGATCCATATGTGGTCTGTGAAAAGAAGACACATGAAGTGATAGTGGTTGTTCCATATGTGGTCTATGAAAAGAACACACATGCAATGACAATGGTCGATCCATGTGTGGTTTGTGAAAAGAACACACATGCAATGACACTGGTTGATCCATATGTCGTCTGTGAAAAGAACACAGATGAAATGCCACTGGTGGATCCATATGTGGTTTGTGAAAAGAACACACATGCAATGACTCTGGTGGATCCATATGTGGTCTGTGAAAAGAACACACATGCAATGGCACTGGTGGATCCATATGTGGTCTGTGAAAAGAACAGACATGCAATGACACTAGTGAATCCATATGTGGTATGTGAAAAGAACACACATGCAATGACACTGGTGGATCCATATGTGGACTGAAAATAACACACATGCAATGACACTGGTGGATCCATATGTGGTTTGTGAAAAGAACACACATGAAATGACACTGGTGGATCCATATGTGGTCTGTGAAAAGAACACACATGAAATGACACTGGTGGTTCCAAATGTGGTCTATAAAAAGAACACACATGCAATGACACTGGTGTTTCCATATGTGGTCTGTGAATAGAACACACATGCAATGACACTGGTGGATCCATATGTGGTCTATGAAAAGAACACACATGCAATAACTCTGGTGGATCCATATGTGGTCTGTGAAAAGAACACACATGCAATGACACTGGTGGATCCATATGTGGTATGTGAAAAGAACACACATGAAATGACACTGGTGGATCCATATGTGGTCTGTGAAAAGAACACACATGCAATGAAAATAGTGGATCCAAATGTGGCCTGTGAAAAGAACACACATGCAATGACACTGGTGGATCCAAATGTGGTTTGTGAAAAGAACACACATGCAATGACACTAGTGGATCCATATGTGGTCTGTGAAAAGAACATACATGAAATGAACTCTGATGGATCCATATGGGGCCTGCGAAAAGAACACACATGCAATGAACTCTGATGGATCCATATGGGGTCTGTGAAAACAACACACATGCATTGACTCTAGCTGTGGTTAATGAAAAGAACACACATGCAATGAGCTCTGGTGGATCCATATGTGGTCTGTGAAAAGAACACACATGCAATGACACTGGTGGATCCATATGTGGTCTATGAAAATAACACACATGAAATAACACTGGTTGATCCATATGTGGTATGTGAAAAGAACACACATGAAATAACACTGATGGATCCATATGTGGTATGTGAAAAGAACACACATGAAATAACACTGGTGGATCAATATGTGGTCTGTGAAAAGAACACACATGAAATAACACTGTTGGATCCATATGTGGTCTGTGAAAAGAACACACATGCAATGACACTGGTGGATCCATATGTAGTCTGTTAAAAGAACACACATGCAATGACACTAGTGGATCCATATGTGGTATGTGAAAAGAACACACATACAATGAACTCTGGTGGATCCATATGGGGTCTGTGAAAAGAACACACATACAAAGACACTGGTGGATCCATATGTGGTCTGTGAAAAGAACACACATGCAATGGCACTGGTGGATCCATATGTGGTCTGTGAAAAGAACAGACATGCAATGACACTAGTGAATCCATATGTGGTATGTGAAAAGAACACACATGCAATGACACTGGTGGATCCATATGTGGACTGAAAATAACACACATGCAATGACACTGGTGGATCCATATGTGGTTTGTGAAAAGAACACACATGAAATGACACTGGTGGATCCATATGTGGTCTGTGAAAAGAACACACATGAAATGACACTGGTGGTTCCAAATGTGGTCTATAAAAAGAACACACATGCAATGACACTGGTGTTTCCATATGTGGTCTGTGAATAGAACACACATGCAATGACACTGGTGGATCCATATGTGGTCTATGAAAAGAACACACATGCAATAACTCTGGTGGATCCATATGTGGTCTGTGAAAAGAACACACATGCAATGACACTGGTGGATCCATATGTGGTATGTGAAAAGAACACACATGAAATGACACTGGTGGATCCATATGTGGTCTGTGAAAAGAACACACATGCAATGAAAATAGTGGATCCAAATGTGGCCTGTGAAAAGAACACACATGCAATGACACTGGTGGATCCAAATGTGGTTTGTGAAAAGAACACACATGCAATGACACTAGTGGATCCATATGTGGTCTGTGAAAAGAACATACATGAAATGAACTCTGATGGATCCATATGGGGCCTGCGAAAAGAACACACATGCAATGAACTCTGATGGATCCATATGGGGTCTGTGAAAACAACACACATGCATTGACTCTAGCTGTGGTTAATGAAAAGAACACACATGCAATGAGCTCTGGTGGATCCATATGTGGTCTGTGAAAAGAACACACATGCAATGACACTGGTGGATCCATATGTGGTCTATGAAAATAACACACATGAAATAACACTGGTTGATCCATATGTGGTATGTGAAAAGAACACACATGAAATAACACTGATGGATCCATATGTGGTATGTGAAAAGAACACACATGAAATAACACTGGTGGATCAATATGTGGTCTGTGAAAAGAACACACATGAAATAACACTGTTGGATCCATATGTGGTCTGTGAAAAGAACACACATGCAATGACACTGGTGGATCCATATGTAGTCTGTTAAAAGAACACACATGCAATGACACTAGTGGATCCATATGTGGTATGTGAAAAGAACACACATACAATGAACTCTGGTGGATCCATATGGGGTCTGTGAAAAGAACACACATACAAAGACACTGGTGGATCCATATGTGGTCTTTGAAAAGAACACACATGGAATGACACGGGTGGATCCATATGTGGTCTATGAAAAGAACACACATGCAATGACACTGGTGGATCCATTTGTGGTCTGTGAAAAGAACACACATGCAATGAACTCTGGTGGATCCATATGTGTTCTGTGAAAAGAACACACATGCAATGCTCTAGCTGTTGTTAAAGAAAAGAACACACGTGCAATGAACTCTGGTGGATCCATATGTGGTCTGCGAAAAGAACACACATGCAATGACACTGGTGGATCCATATGTGGTCTGTGAAAAGAACAAACATTTCAATGATACTAGTGGATCCATATGTGGTCTGTGAAACGTACACACATGCAATGACATTGGTGGATCCATATGTGGTCTGTGAAAAGAACA
Organism: Avena sativa; assembly: GCA_916181665.1. Lineage (NCBI taxonomy): Eukaryota > Viridiplantae > Streptophyta > Magnoliopsida > Poales > Poaceae > Avena > Avena sativa. The sequence continues at coordinate 619,836,547 of OV702289.1, forward strand.
CACATGCAATGACAATGTTGGTTCCATATGTGGTCTGTGAAAAGAACACACATGCAATGACAATGGTGAATCCATATGTGGTTTGTGAAAAGACACACATGCAATGACACTAGTTGATCCATATGTGGTCTGTGAAAAGAACACACATGAAATGACACTGGTGGTTCCAAATGTGGTCTGTAAAAAGAACACACATGCAATGACACTGGTGTATCCATATGTGGTATGTGAAAAGATCACACATGCAATGACACTGGTGGATCCATATGTGGTCTGTGAAAAGAACACACCTGCAATGACACTGGTGGATCCATATGTTCTGTGAAAAGAACACACATGAAATGACACCGCTGGATCCATATGTGGTATGTGAAAAGAACACATATGCTATGAAAATAGTAGATCGAAATGTGGTATGTGAAAAGAACACACATGCAATGACACTGGTGGATCCAAATGTGGTTTGTGAAAAGAACACACATGCAATGACACTAGTGGATCCATATGTGGTGTGTGAAAAGAACACACATGAAATGACACTGGTGGATCCATATGTGGTCTGTGAAAAGAACACACATGCAATGAACTCTGGTGGATCCATATATGGTCTGTGAAAAGAACACACATGCATTGACTCTAGCTATGGTTAATGAAAAGAACACACATGCAATGAGCTCTGGTGGATCCATATGTGCTCTGTGAAATGAACACACATGCAATGATACTGGTGTATCCATATGTGGTCTGTGAAAAGAACAACCATTTCAATGACACTGGTGGATCCGTATATGGTCTGTGAAAAGAACACACATGCAATGACATTGGTGGATCCATATGTGGTCTGTGAAAAGAAGACACATGAAATGACAGTGGTTGTTCCATATGTGGTCTATGAAAATAACACACATGCAATGACAATGGTGGATCCATATGTGGTTTGTGAAAAGTACACACATGCAATGACACTGGTTGATCCATATGTCGTCTTTAAAAAGAACACACATGAAATGCCACTGGTGGATCCATATGTGGTCTGTGAAAAGAACACACATGCAATGACACTGGTGGATCCATATGTGGTCTGTGAAAATAACAACCATTTCAATGACACTAGTGGATCCATATATGGTCTGTGAAAAGAACACACATGCAATGACATTGGTGGATCCATATGTGGTCTGTGAAAAGAAGACACATGAAGTGATAGTGGTTGTTCCATATGTGGTCTATAAAAAGAACACACATGCAATGCCAATGGTGGATCCATGTGTGGTTTGTGAAAAGAACACACATGCAATGACACTGGTTGATCCATATGTCGTCTGTGAAAAGAACACAGATGAAATACCACTGGTGGATCCATATGTGGTTTGTGCAAAGAACACACATGCAATGACTCTGGTGGATCCATATGTGGTCTGTGAAAAGAACACACATGCAATGGCACTGGTGGATCCATATGTGGTCTGTGAAAAGAACAGACATGCAATGACACTAGTGAATCCATATGTGGTATGTGAAAAGAACACACATGCAATGACACTGGTGGATCCATATGTGGACTGAAAATAACACACATGCAATGACACTGGTGGATCCATATGTGGTATGTGAAAAGAACACACATCCAATGACACTGGTGGATCCATATGTGGTCTGTGAAAAGAACACACATGAAATGACTCTAGCTGTGGTTAATGAAAAGAACACACATGCAATGAAAATGGTGGATCCATATGTGGTCTGTCTAAAGAACACACATGCAATGAAGTCCGGTGGTTCCATATGTGATCTGTGAAAAGAACACAAATGCAATGACACTGGTGGATCCATATGTGGTCTGTGAAAAGAACACACATGAAATGACACTGGTGGTTCCAAATGTGGTCTGTAAAAAGAACACACATGAAATGACACTAGTGGATCCATATGTGGTCTATGAAAAGAACACACATTCAATGACAATGGTGGATCCATATGTGGTCTATGAAAAGAACACACATTCAATGACACTAGTTGATCCATATGTCGTCTATGAAAAGAACACACATGAAATGCCGCTGGTGGATCCATATGTGGTCAGTGAAAAGAACACACATGCAATGACACTGGTGGATCCATATGTGGTCTGTGAAAAGAACACACATGCAACTAACTCTGGTGGATCCATATGTTGTCTGTGAAAAGAACACACATGCAATGACACTGGTGGATCCATATCTAGTCTATGAAAAGAACGAACATTTCAATGACACTAGTGGATCCATATATGGTCTGTGAAAAGAACACACATGCAATGACATTGGTGGATCCATATGTAGTATGTGAAAAGAACACACATGCAATGACAATGGTGGTTCCATATGTGGTCTATGAGAAGAACACACATGCAATGAAGTCCGGTGGTTCCATATGTGGTCTGTGAAAAGAACACAAATGCAATGACACTGGTGGATCCATATGTGGTCTGTGAAAAGAACACACATGAAATGACACTGGTGGTTCCAAATGTGGTTTGTAAAAAGAACACACATGCAATGACACTGGTGTTTCCATATGTGGTCTGTGAATAGAACACACATGCAATGACACTGGTGGATCCATATGTGGTCTATGAAAAGAACACACATGCAATGACTCTGGTGGATCCATATGTGGTCTGTGAAAAGAACACACATGCAATGACACTGGTGGATCCATATGTGGTCTGTGAAAAGAACACACATGAAATGACACTAGTGGATCCATATGTGGTCGGTGAAAAGAACACACATGCAATGAAAATAGTGGATCCAAATGTGGCCTGTGAAAAGAACACACATGCAATGACACTGGTGGATCCAAATGTGGTTTGTGAAAAGAACACACATGCAATGACACTAGTGGATCCATATGTGGTCTGTGAAAAGAACATACATGAAATGAACTCTAATGGATCCATATGGGGCCTGCGAAAAGAACACACATGCAATGAACTCTGATGGATCCATATGGGGTCTGTGAAAACAACACACATGCCTTGACTCTAGATGTGGTGAATGAAAAGAACACACATGCAATGAGCTCTGGTGGATCCATATGTGGTCTGTGAAAAGAACACACATGCAATGACACTGGTGGTTCCATATGTGGTCTATGAAAATAACACACATGAAATAACACTGGTTGATCCATATGTGGTATGTGAAAAGAACACACATGAAATAACACTGATGGATCCATATGTGGTATGTGAAAAGAACACACATGAAATAACACTGGTGGATCCATATGTGGTCTGTGAAAAGAACACACATGAAATAACACTGTTGGATCCATATGTGGACTATGAAAAGAACACACATGCAATGACACTGGTGGATCCATATGTAGTCTGTTAAAAGAACACACATGCAATGACACTAGTGGATCCATATGTGGTCTGTGAAAAGAACACACATACAATGAACTCTGGTGGATCCATATGGGGTCTGTGAAAAGAACACACATACAAAGACACTGGTGGATCCATATGTGGTCTGTGAAAAGAACACACATGGAATGACACGGGTGGATCCATATGTGGTCTATGAAAAGAACACACATGCAATGACACTGGTGGATCCATTTGTGGTCTGTGAAAAGAACACACATGCAATGACACTGGTGGATCCAAATGTGGTCCGTTAAAAGAACACACATGTAATAACACTGGTGGATCCATATGTGGTCTGTGAAAAGAACACACATGCAATGAACTCTGGTAGATCCATATGTGTTCTATGAAAAGAACACACATGCAATGCTCTAGCTGTTGTTAAAGAAAAGAACACACATGCAATGAACTCTGGTGGATCCATATGTGGTCTGCGAAAAGAACACACATGCAATGACACTGGTGGATCCATATGTGGTCTGTGAAAAGAACAAACATTTCAATGATACTAGTGGATCCATATGTGGTCTGTGAAACGTACACACATGCAATGACATTGGTGGATCCATATGTGGTCTGTGAAAAGAACACACATGCAATGACAATGTTGGTTCCATATGTGGTCTGTGAAAAGAACACACATGCAATGACAATGGTGGATAAATATGTGGTCTGTGAAAAGACACACATGCAATGACACTAGTTGATCCATATGTGGTCTGTGAAAAGAACACACATGAAATGACACTGGTGGTTCCAAATGTGGTCTGTAAAAAGAACACACATGCAATGACACTGGTGTATCCATATGTGGTATGTGAAAAGATCACACATGCAATGACACTGGTGGATCCATATGTGGTCTGTGAAAAGAACACACCTACAATGACACTGGTGGATCCATATGTTCTGTGAAAAGAACACACATGAAATGACACCGGTGGATCCATATGTGGTATGTGAAAAGAACACATATGCAATGAAAATAGTAGATCGAAATCTGGTATGCGAAAAGAACACACATGCAATGACACTGGTGGATCCAAATGTGGTTTGTGAAAAGAACACACATGCAATGACACTAGTGGATCCATATGTGGTTTGTGAAAAGAACACACATGAAATGACACTGGTGGATCCATATGTGGTCTGTGAAAAGAACACACATGCAATGAACTCTAGTGGATCCATATATGGTCTGTGAAAAGAACACACATGCATTGACTCTAGCTATGGTTAATGAAAAGAACACACATGCAATGAGCTCTGGTGGATCCATATGTGCTCTGTGAAAAGAACACACATGCAATGATACTGTTGTATCCATATGTGGTCTGTGAAAAGAACAACCATTTCAATGACACTGGTGGATCCATATATGGTCTGTGAAAAGAACACACATGCAATGACATTGGTGGATCCATATGTGGTATGTGAAAAGAAGACACATGAAATGACAGTGATTGTTCCATATGTGGTCTATGAAAAGAACACACATTCAATGACAATGGTGGATCCATATGTGGTTTGTCAAAAGTACACACATGCAATGACACTAGTTGATCCATATGTCGTCTATGAAAAGAACACACATGAAATGCCGCTGGTGGATCCATATGTGGTCAGTGAAAAGAACACACATGCAATGACACTGGTGGATCCATATGTGGTCTGTGAAAAGAACACACATGCAACTAACTCTGCTGGATCCATATGTTGTTTGTGAAAAGAACACACATGCAATGACACTGGTGGATCCATATGTAGTCTACGAAAAGAACGAACATTTCAATGACACTAGTGTATCCATATATGGTCTGTGAAAAGAACACACATGCAATGACATTGGTGGATCCATATGTAGTATGTGAAAAGAACACACATGCAATGACAATGGTGGTTCCATATGTGGTCTATGAGAAGAACACACATGCAATGAAGTTCGGTGGTTCCATATGTGGTCTGTGAAAAGAACACAAATGCAATGACACTGGTGGATCCATATGTGGTCTGTGAAAAGAACACACATGAAATGACACTGGTGGTTCCAAATGTGGTCTATAAAAAGAACACACATGCAATGACACTCGTGTTTCCAAATGTGGTCTTTAAAAAGAACACACATGCAATGACACTGGTGTTTCCATATGTGGTCTGTGAATAGAACACACATGCAATGACACTGGTGGATCCATATGTGGTCTATGAAAAGAACACACATGCAATGACACTAGTGGATCATATGTGGTCTGTGAAAAGAACATACATGAAATGAACTCTGATGGATCCATATGGGGCCTGCGAAAAGAACACACATGCAATGAACTCTGATGGATCCATATGGGGTCTGTGAAAACAACACACATGCCTTGACTCTAGCTGTGGTTAATGAAAAGAACACACATGCAATGAGCTCTGGTGGATCCATATGTGGTCTGTGAAAAGAACACACATGCAATGACACTGGTGGATCCATATGTGGTCTATGAAAATAACACACATGAAATAACACTGGTTGATCCATATGTGGTATGTGAAAAGAACACACATGAAATAACACTGATGGATCCATATGTGGTATGTGAAAAGAACACACATGAAATAACACTGGTGGATCCATATGTGGTCTGTGAAAAGAACACACATGAAATAACACTGTTGGATCCATATGTGGTCTGTGAAAAGAACACACATGCAATGACACTGGTGGATCCATATGTAGTCTGTTAAAAGAACACACATGCAATGACACTAGTGGATCCATATGTGGTCTGTGAAAAGAACACACATACAATGAACTCTGGTGGATCCATATGGGGTCTGTGAAAAGAACACACATACAAAGACACTGGTGGATCCATATGTGGTCTGTGAAAAGAACTCACATGGAATGACACGGGTGGATCCATATGTGGTCTATGAAAAGAAAACACATGCAATGACACTGGTGGATCCATTTGTGGTCTGTGAAAAGAACACACATGCAATGACACTGGTGGATCCAAATGTGGTCCGTTAAAAGAACACACATGTAATAACACTGGTGGATCCATATGTGGTCTGTGAAAATAACACACATGCAATGAACTCTGGTGGATCCATATGTGTTCTATGAAAAGAACACACATGCAATGCTCTAGCTGTTGTTAAAGAAAAGAACACACATGCAATGAACTCTGGTGGATCCATATGTGGTCTGCGAAAAGAACACACATGCAATGACACTGGTGGATCCATATGTGGTCTGTGAAAAGAACAAACATTTCAATGATACTAGTGGATCCATATGTGGTCTGTGAAACGTACACACATGCAATGACATTGGTGGATCCATATGTGGTCTGTGAAAAGAACACAGATGCAATGACAATGTTGGTTCCATATGTGGTCTGTGAAAAGAACACACATGCAATGACAATGGTGGATCCATATGTGGTTTGTGAAAAGACACACATGCAATGATACTAGTTGATCCATATGTGGTCTGTGAAAAGAACACACATGAAATGACACTGGTGGTTCCAAATGTGGTCTGTAAAAAGAACACACATGCAATGACACTGGTGTATCCATATGTGGTATGTGAAAAGATCACACATGCAATGACACTGGTGGATCCATATGTGGTCTGTGAAAAGAACACACCTGCAATGACACTGGTGGATCCATATGTTCTGTGAAAAGAACACACATGAAATGACACCGGTGGATCCATATGTGGTATGTGAAAAGAACACATATGCAATGAAAATAGTAGATCGAAATGTGGTATGCGAAAAGAACACACATGCAATGACACTGGTGGATCCAAATGTGGTTTGTGAAAAGAACACACATGCAATGACACTAGTGGATCCATATGTGGTTTGTGAAAAGAACACACATGAAATGACACAGGTGGATCCATATGTGGTCTGTGAAAAGAACACACATGCAATGAACTCTGGTGGATCCATATATGGTCTGTGAAAAGAACACACATGCATTGACTCTAGCTATGGTTAATGAAAAGAACACACATGCAATGAGCTCTGGTGGATCCATATGTGCTCTGTGAAAAGAACACACATGCAATGATACTGTTGTATCCATATGTGGTCTGTGAAAAGAACAAGCATTTCAATGACACTGGTGGATCCATATATGGTCTGTGAAAAGAACACACATGCAATGACATTGGTGGATCCATATGTGGTATGTGAAAAGAAGACACATGAAATGACAGTGATTGTTCCATATGTGGTCTATGAAAAGAACACACATTCAATGACAATGGTGGATCCATATGTGGTTTGTCAAAAGTACACACATGCAATGACACTAGTTGATCCATATGTCGTCTATGAAAAGAACACACATGAAATGCCGCTGGTGGATCCATATGTGGTCAGTGAAAAGAACACACATGCAATGACACTGGTGGATCCATATGTGGTCTGTGAAAAGAACACACATGCAACTAACTCTGCTGGATCCATATGTTGTCTGTGAAAAGAACACACATGCAATGACACTGGTGGATCCATATGTAGTCTATGAAAAGAACGAACATTTCAATGACACTAGTGTATCCATATATGGTCTGTGAAAAGAACACACATGCAATGACATTGGTGGATCCATATGTAGTATGTGAAAAGAACACACATGCAATGACAATGGTGGTTCCATATGTGGTCTATGAGAAGAACACACATGCAATGAAGTCCGGTGGTTCCATATGTGGTCTGTGAAAAGAACACAAATGCAATGACACTGGTGGATCCATATGTGGTCTGTGAAAACAACACACATGAAATGACACTGGTGGTTCCAAATGTGGTCTGTAAAAAGAACACACATGCAATGACACTGGTGTTTCCAAATGTGGTCTGTAAAAAGAACACACATGCAATGACACTGGTGTTTCCATATGTGGTCTGTGAATAGAACACACATGCAATGACACTGGTGGATCCATATGTGGTCTATGAAAAGAACACACATGCAATGACACTAGTGGATCATATGTGGTCTGTGAAAAGAACATACATGAAATGAACTCTGATGGATCCATATGGGGCCTGCGAAAATAACACACATGCAATGAACTCTGATGGATCCATATGGGGTCTGTGAAAACAACACACATGCCTTGACTCTAGCTGTGGTTAATGAAAAGAACACACATGCAATGAGCTCTGGTGGATCCATATGTGGTCTGTGAAAAGAACACACATGCAATGACACTGGTGGATCCATATGTGGTCTATGAAAATAACACACATGAAATAACACTGGTTGATCCATATGTGGTATGTGAAAAGAACACACATGAAATAACACTGATGGATCCATATGTGGTATGTGAAAAGAACACACATGAAATAACACTGGTGGATCCATATGTGGTCTGTGAAAAGAACACACATGAAATAACACTGTTGGATCCATATGTGGTCTGTGAAAAGAACACACATGCAATGACACTGGTGGATCCATATGTAGTCTGTTAAAAGAACACACATGCAATGACACTAGTGGATCCATATGTGGTCTGTGAAAAGAACACACATACAATGAACTCTGGTGGATCCATATGGGGTCTGTGAAAAGAACACACATACAAAGACACTGGTGGATCCATATGTGGTCTGTGAAAAGAACTCACATGGAATGACACGGGTGGATCCATATGTGGTCTATGAAAAGAACACACATGCAATGACACTGGTGGATCCATTTGTGGTCTGTGAAAAGAACACACATGCAATGACACTGGTGGATCCAAATGTGGTCCGTTAAAAGAACACACATGTAATAACACTGGTGGATCCATATGTGGTCTGTGAAAAGAACACACATGCAATGAACTCTGGTGGATCCATATGAGTTCTATGAAAAGTACACACATGCAATGACACTAGTTGATCCATATGTCGTCTATGAAAAGAACACACATGAAATGCCGCTGGTGGATCCATATGTGGTCAGTGAAAAGAACACACATGCAATGACACTGGTGGATCCATATGTGGTCTGTGAAAAGAACACACATGCAACTAACTCTGCTGGATCCATATGTTGTCTGTGAAAAGAACACACATGCAATGACACTGGTGGATCCATATGTAGTCTATGAAAAGAACGAACATTTCAATGACACTAGTGTATCCATATATGGTCTGTGAAAAGAACACACATGCAATGACATTGGTGGATCCATATGTAGTATGTGAAAAGAACACACATGCAATGACAATGGTGGTTCCATATGTGGTCTATGAGAAGAACACACATGCAATGAAGTCCGGTGGTTCCATATGTGGTCTGTGAAAAGAACACAAATGCAATGACACTGGTGGATCCATATGTGGTCTGTGAAAAGAACACACATGAAATGACACTGGTGGTTCCAAATGTGGTCTGTAAAAAGAACACACATGCAATGACACTGGTGTTTCCAAATGTGGTCTGTAAAAAGAACACACATGCAATGACACTGGTGTTTCCATATGTGGTCTGTGAATAGAACACACATGCAATGACACTGGTGGATCCATATGTGGTCTATGAAAAGAACACACATGCAATGACACTAGTGGATAATATGTGGTCTGTGAAAAGAACATACATGAAATGAACTCTGATGGATCCATATGGGGCCTGCGAAAAGAACACACATGCAATGAACTCTGATGGATCCATATGGGGTCTGTGAAAACAACACACATGCCTTGACTCTAGCTGTGGTTAATGAAAAGAACACACATGCAATGAGCTCTGGTGGATCCATATGTGGTCTGTGAAAAGAACACACATGCAATGACACTGGTGGATCCATATGTGGTCTATGAAAATAACACACATGAAATAACACTGGTTGATCCATATGTGGTATGTGAAAAGAACACACATGAAATAACACTGATGGATCCATATGTGGTATGTGAAAAGAACACACATGAAATAACACTGGTGGATCCATATGTGGTCTGTGAAAAGAACACACATGAAATAACACTGTTGGATCCATATGTGGTCTGTGAAAAGAACACACATGCAATGACACTGGTGGATCCATATGTAGTCTGTTAAAAGAACACACATGCAATGACACTAGTGGATCCATATGTGGTCTGTGAAAAGAACACACATACAATGAACTCTGGTGGATCCATATGGGGTCTGTGAAAAGAACACACATACAAAGACACTGGTGGATCCATATGTGGTCTGTGAAAAGAACTCACATGGAATGACACGGGTGGATCCATATGTGGTCTATGAAAAGAACACACATGCAATGACACTGGTGGATCCATTTGTGGTCTGTGAAAAGAACACACATGCAATGACACTGGTGGATCCAAATGTGGTCCGTTAAAAGAACACACATGTAATAACACTGGTGGATCCATATGTGGTCTGTGAAAAGAACACACATGCAATGAACTCTGGTGGATCCATATGAGTTCTATGAAAAGAACACACATGCAATGCTCTAGCTGTTGTTAAACAAAAGAACACACATGCAATGAACTCTGGTGGATCCATATGTGGTCTGCGAAAAGAACACACATGCAATGACACTGGTGGATCCATATGTGGTCTGTGAAAAGAACAAACATTTCAATGATACTAGTGGATCCATAAGTGGTCTGTGAAACGTACACACATGCAATGACATTGGTGGATCCATATGTGGTCTGTGAAAAGAACACACATGCAATGACAATGTTGGTTCCATATGTGGTCTGTGAAAAGAACACACATGCAATGACAATGGTGGATCCATATGTGGTTTGTGAAAAGACACACATGCAATGACACTAGTTGATCCATATGTGGTCTGTGAAAAGAACACACATGAAATGACACTGGTGGTTCCAAATGTGGTCTGTAAAAAGAACACACATGCAATGACACTGGTGTATCCATATGTGGTATGTGAAAAGATCACACATGCAATGACACTGGTGGATCCATATGTGGTCTTTGAAAAGAACACACATGAAATGACACTGGTGGATCCATATGTGGTCTGTGAAAAGAACGCACATGCAATGAACTCTGGTGGATCCATATATGGTCTGTGAAAAGAACACACATGCATTGACTCTAGCTATGGTTAATGAAAAGAACACACATGCAATGAGCTCTGGTGGATCCATATGTGCTCTGTGAAAAGAACACACATGCAATGATACTGGTGTATCCATATGTGGTCTGTGAAAAGAACAACCATTTCAATGACACTGGTGGATCCATATATGGTCTGTGAAAATAACACACATGCAATGACATTGGTGGATCCATATGTGGTATGTGAAAAGAAGACACATGAAATGACAGTGATTGTTCCATATGTGGTCTATGAAAAGAACACACATTCAATGACAATGGTGGATCCATATGTGGTTTGTGAAAAGTACACACATGCAATGACACTAGTTGATCCATATGTCGTCTATGAAAAGAACACACATGAAATGCCGCTGGTGGATCCATATGTGGTCAGTGAAAAGAACACACATGCAATGACACTGGTGGATCCATATGTGGTCTGTAAAAAGAACACACATGCAACTAACTCTGGTGGATCCATATGTTGTCTGTGAAAAGAACACACATGCAATGACACTGGTGGATCCATATGTAGTCTATGAAAAGAACGAACATTTCAATGACACTAGTGGATCCATATATGGTCTGTGAAAAGAACACACATGCAATAACATTGGTGGATCCATATGTAGTATGTGAAAATAACACACATGCAATGACAATGGTGGTTCCATATGTGGTCTATGAGAAGAATACACATGCAATGACAATGGTGGATCCATATGTGGTTTGTGAAAAGAACACACATGCAATGACACTAGTGGATCCATATGTGGTTTGTGAAAAGAACACACATGAAATGACACTGGTGGATCCATATGTGGTCTGTGAAAAGAACACACATGCAATGAACTCTGGTGGATCCATATATGGTCTGTGAAAAGAACACACATGCATTGACTCTAGCTATGGTTAATGAAAAGAACACACATGCAATGAGCTCTGGTGGATCCATATGTGCTCTGTGAAAAGAACACACATGCAATGATAATGGTGTATCCATATATGGTCTGTGAAAAGAACAACCATTTCAATGACACTGGTGGATCCATATATGGTCTGTGAAAAGAACACACATGCAATGACATTGGTGGATCCATATGTGGTATGTGAAAAGAAGACACATGAAATGATAGTGATTGTTCCATATGTGGTCTATGAAAAGAACACACATTCAATGACAATGGTGGATCCATATGTGGTTTGTGAAAAGTACACACATGCAATGACACTAGTTGATCCATATGTCGTTTATGAAAAGAACACACATGAAATGCCGCTGGTGGATCCATATGTGGTCAGTGAAAAGAACACACATGAAATGACACTGGTGGATCCATATGTGGTCTGTGAAAAGAACACACATGCAACTAACTCTGGTGGATCCATATGTTGTCTGTGAAAAGAACACACATGCAATGACACTGGTGGATCCATATGTAGTCTATGAAAAGAACGAACATTTCAATGACACTAGTGGATCCATATATGGTCTGTGAAAAGAACACACATGCAATGACATTGGTGGATCCATATGTAGTATGTGAAAATAACACACATGCAATGACAATGGTGGTTCCATATGTGGTCTATGAGAAGAACACACATGCAATGACAATGGTGGATCCATATGTGGTTTGTGAAAAGAACACACATGCAATGACATTGGTTGTACCATATGTGGTCTGTGAAAAGAACACAGATGAAATGACACTAGTGGATCCATATGTGGTCTGTGAAAAGAACACACATGCAATGACTCTGGTGGATCCATATGTTGTCTGTGAAAAGAACACACATGCAATGGCACTGGTGGATCCATATGTGGTCTGTGAAAAGAACAGACATGCAATGACACTAGTGGATACATATGTGGTCTGTGAAAAGAACACACATGCAATGACACTGGTGGATCCATATGTTGTCTAAAAATAACACACATGCAATGACACTGGTGGATCCATATGTGGTATGTGAAAAGAAGACACATGCAATGACACTGGTGGATCCATATGTGGTCTGTAAAAAGAACACACATGCAATGACACTGGTGGATCCATATATGGTTTGTGAAAAGAACATACATGCAATGAACTCTGATGGATCCATATGGGGCCTGCGAAAAGAACACACATGCAATGAACTCTGATGGATCCATATGGGGTCTGTGAAAACAACACACATGCATTAACTCTAGCCGTGGTTAATGAAAAGAACACACTTGCAATAAGCTCTGGTGGATCCATATGTGGTCTGTGAAAAGAACACACATGCAATGACACTGTTGGATCCATATGTGGTCTATGAAAATAACACACATGAAATAACACTGGTTGATCCATATGTGGTATGTGAAAAGAACACACGTGAAATAACACTGGTGGATCCATATGTGGTATGTGAAAAGAACACACCTGAAATAACACTGGTGGATCCATATGTGGTCTGTGAAAAGAACACACATGCAATGACACTGGTGGATCCAAATGTGGTCTGTGAAAAGAACACACATGCAATAACACTGGTGGATCCATATGTGGTCTGTAAAAAGAACACACATGCAATGACACTAGTGGAGCCATATGTGGTCTGTGAAAAGAACACACATCCAATGAACTCTGGTGGATCCATATGGGGTCTGTGAAAAGAACACACATACAAAGACACTGGTGGATCCATATGTGGTCTGTGAAAAGAACACACATGTAATGACACTGGTGGATCCATATGTGGTCTATGAAAAGAACAAACATGCAATGCCACTAATGGATCCATATGTGGTCTGTGAAAAGAACACACATGCAATGACACTGGTGGATCCAAATGTGGTCCGTTAAAAGAACACACATGCAATAACACTGGTGGATCCATATGTGGTATGTGAAAAGAACACACATGCAATGAACTCTGGTGGATCCATATGCGTTCTGTGAAAAGAACACACATGCAATGCTCTAGCTGTTGTTAAAGAAAAGAACACACATGCAATGAACTCTGGTGGATCCATATGTGGTCTGCGAAAAGAACACACATGCAATGACACTGGTGGATCCATATGTGGTCTGTGAAAAGAACAAACATTTCAATGATACTAGTGGATCCATATATGGTCTGTGAAAAGTACACACATGCAATGACACTGGTGGATCCATATGTGGTCTGTGAAAAGAACACACATGCAATGACACTGGTGGATCCATATGTGGTCTGTGAAAAGAACACACATGCAATGACAATGTTGGTTCCATATGTGGTCTGTGAAAAGAACACACATGCAATGACAATGGTGGATCCATATGTGGTTTGTGAAAAGACACACATGCAATGACACTAGTTGATCCATATGTGGTCTGTGAAAAGAACACACATGAAATGACACTGGTGGTTCCAAATGTGGTCTGTAAAAAGAACACACATGCAATGACACTGGTGTATCCATATGTGGTATGTGAAAAGATCACACATGCAGTGACACTGGTGGATCCATATGTGGTCTGTGAAAAGAACACACCTGCAATGACACTGGTGGATCCATATGTTCTGTGAAAAGAACACACATGAAATGACACCGGTGGATCCATATGTGGTATGTAAAAAGAACACATATGCAATGAAAATAGTGGATCGAAATGTGGTATCTGAAAAGAACACACATGCAATCACACTGGTGGATCCAAATGTGGTTTGTGAAAAGAACACACATTTCAATGATACTAGTGGATCCATATATGGTCTGTGAAAAGTACACACATGCAATGACACTGGTGGATCCATATGTGGTCTGTGAAAAGAACACACATGCAATGACACTGGTGGATCCATATGTGGTCTGTGAAAAGAACACACATGCAATGACAATGTTGGTTCCATATGTGGTCTGTGAAAAGAACACACATGCAATGACAATGGTGGATCCATATGTGGTTTGTCAAAAGACACACATGCAATTACACTAGTTGATCCATATGTGGTGTGTGAAAAGAACACACATGAAATGACACTGGTGGTTCCAAATGTGGTCTGTAAAAAGAACACACATGCAATGACACTGGTGTATCCATATGTGGTATGTGAAAAGAACACACATGAAATAACACTGGTGGATCCATATGTGGTCTGTGAAAAGAACACACATGAAATAACACTGTTGGATCCATATGTGGTCTGTGAAAAGAACACACATGCAATGACACTGGTGGATCCATATGTAGTCTGTTAAAAGAACACACATGCAATGACAGTAGTGGATCCATATGTGGTCTATGAAAAGAACACACATACAATGAACTCTGGTGGATCCATATGGGGTCTGTGAAAAGAACACACATACAAAGACACTGGTGGATCCATATGTGGTCTGTGAAAAGAACACACATGGAATGACACGGGTGGATCCATATGTGGTCTATGAAAAGAACACACATGCAATGACACTGGTGGATCCATTTGTGGTCTGTGAAAAGAACACACATGCAATGACACTGGTGGATCCAAATGTGGTCCGTTAAAAGAACACACATGTAATAACACTGGTGGATCCATATGTGGTCTGTGAAAAGAACACACATGCAATGAACTCTGGTGGATCCATATGTGTTCTGTGAAAAGAACACACATGCAATGATCTAGCTGTTGTTAAAGAAAAGAACACACATGCAATGAACTCTGGTGGATCCATATGTGGTCTGCGAAAAGAACACACATGCAATGACACTGGTGGATCCATATGTGGTCTGTGAAAAGAACAAACATTTCAATGATACTAGTGGATCCATATGTGGTCTGTGAAACGTACACACATGCAATGACATTGGTGGATCCATATGTGGTCTGTGAAAAGAACACACATGCAATGACAATGTTGGTTCCATATGTGGTCTGTGAAAAGAACACACATGCAATGACAATGGTGGATCCATATGTGGTTTGTGAAAAGACACACATGCAATGACACTAGTTGATCCATATGTGGTCTGTGAAAAGAACACACATGAAATGACACTGGAGGTTCCAAATGTGGTCTGTAAAAAGAACACACATGCAAGGACACTGGTGTATCCATATGTGGTATGTGAAAAGATCACACATGCAATGACACTGGTGGATCCATATGTGGTCTGTGAAAAGAACACACCTGTCTGCAATGACACTGGTGGATCCATATGTTCTGTGAAAAGAACACACATGAAATGGCACCGGTGGATCCATATGTGGTATGTGAAAAGAACACATATGCAATGAAAATAGCTATGGTTAATGAAAAGAACACACATGCAATGAGCTCTAGTGGATCCATATGTGCTCTATGAAAAGAACACACATGCAATGATACTGGTGTATCCATATGTGGTCTGTGAAAAGAACAACCATTTCAATGACACTGGTGGATCCATATATGGTCTGTGAAAAGAACACACATGCAATGACATTGGTGGATCCATATGTGGTATGTGAAAAGAAGACACATGAAATGACAGTGATTGTTCCATATGTGGTCTATGAAAAGAACACACATTCAATGACAATGGTGGATCCATATGTGGTTTGTGAAAAGTACACACATGCAATGACACTAGTTGATCCATATGTCGTCTATGAAAAGAACACACATGAAATGCCGCTAGTGGATCCATATGTGGTCAGTGAAAAGAACACACATGCAATGACACTGGTGGATCCATATGTGGTCTGTGAAAAGAACACACATGCAACTAACTCTGGTGGATCCATATGTTGTCTGTGAAAAGAACACACATGCAATGACACTGGTGGATCCATATGTAGTCTATGAAAAGAACGAACATTTCAATGACACTAGTGGATCCATATATGGTCTGTGAAAAGAACACACATGCAATAACATTGGTGGATCCATATGTAGTATGTGAAAATAACACACATGCAATGACAATGGTGGTTCCATATGTGGTCTATGAGAAGAATACACATGCAATGACAATGGTGGATCCATATGTGGTTTGTGAAAAGAACACACATGCAATGACACTAGTGGATCCATATGTGGTTTGTGAAAAGAACACACATGAAATGACACTGGTGGATCCATATGTGGTCTGTGAAAAGAACACACATGCAATGAACTCTGGTGGATCCATATATGGTCTGTGAAAAGAACACACATGCATTGACTCTAGCTATGGTTAATGAAAAGAACACACATGCAATGAGCTCTGGTGGATCCATATGTGCTCTGTGAAAAGAACACACATGCAATGATAATGGTGTATCCATATATGGTCTGTGAAAAGAACAACCATTTCAATGACACTGGTGGATCCATATATGGTCTGTGAAAAGAACACACATGCAATGACATTGGTGGATCCATATGTGGTATGTGAAAAGAAGACACATGAAATGATAGTGATTGTTCCATATGTGGTCTATGAAAAGAACACACATTCAATGACAATGGTGGATCCATATGTGGTTTGTGAAAAGTACACACATGCAATGACACTAGTTGATCCATATGTCGTCTATGAAAAGAACACACATGAAATGCCGCTGGTGGATCCATATGTGGTCAGTGAAAAGAACACACATGCAATGACACTGGTGGATCCATATGTGGTCTGTGAAAAGAACACACATGCAACTAACTCTGGTGGATCCATATGTTGTCTGTGAAAAGAACACACATGGAATGACACTGGTGGATCCATATGTAGTCTATGAAAAGAACGAACATTTCAATGACAGTAGTGGATCCATATATGGTTTGTGAAAAGAACACACATGCAATGACATTGGTGGATCCATATGTAGTATGTGAAAATAACACACATGCAATGACAATGGTGGTTCCATATGTGGTCTATGAGAAGAACACACATGCAATGACAATGGTGGATCCATATGTGGTTTGTGAAAAGAACACACATGCAATGACATTGGTTGTACCATATGTGGTCTGTGAAAAGAACACAGATGAAATGACACTAGTGGATCCATATGTGGTCTGTGAAAAGAACACACATGCAATGACTCTGGTGGATCCATATGTTGTCTGTGAAAAGAACACACATGCAATGGCACTAGTGGATCCATATGTGGTCTGTGAAAAGAACAGACATGCAATGACACTAGTGGATACATATGTGGTCTGTGAAAAGAACACACATGCAATGACACTGGTGGATCCATATGTTCTAAAAATAACACACATGCAATGACACTGGTGGATCCATATGTGGTATGTGAAAAGAAGACACATGCAATGACACTGGTGGATCCATATGTGGTCTGTAAAAAGAACACACATGCAATGACACTGGTGGATCCATATATGGTTTGTGAAAAGAACATACATGCAATGAACTCTGATGGATCCATATGGGGCCTGCGAAAAGAACAGACATGCAATGAACTCTGATGGATCCATATGGGGTCTGTGAAAACAACACACATGCATTAACTCTAGCCGTGGTTAATGAAAAGAACACACATGCAATAAGCTCTGGTGGATCCATATGTGGTCTGTGAAAAGAACACACATGCAATGACACTGTTGGATCCATATGTGGTCTATGAAAATAACACACATGAAATAACACTGGTTGATCCATATGTGGTATGTGAAAAGAACACACGTGAAATAACACTGGTGGATCCATATGTGGTATGTGAAAAGAACACACCTGAAATAACACTGGTGGATCCATATGTGGTCTGTGAAAAGAACACACATGCAATGACACTGGTGGATCCAAATGTGGTCTGTGAAAAGAACACACATGCAATAACACTGGTGGATCCATATGTGGTCTGTAAAAAGAACACACATGCAATGACACTAGTGGAGCCATATGTGGTCTGTGAAAAGAACACACATCCAATGAACTCTGGTGGATCCATATGGGGTCTGTGAAAAGAACACACATACAAAGAAACTGGTGGATCCATATGTGGTCTGTGAAAAGAACACACATGTAATGACACTGGTGGATCCATATGTGGTCTATGAAAAGAACAAACATGCAATGACACTAATGGATCCATATGTGGTCTGTGAAAAGAACACACATGCAATGACACTGGTGGATCCAAATGTGGTCCGTTAAAAGAACACACATGCAATAACACTGGTGGATCCATATGTGGTATGTGAAAAGAACACACATGCAATGAACTCTGGTGGATCCATATGCGTTCTGTGAAAAGAACACACATGCAATGCTCTAGCTGTTGTTAAAGAAAAGAACACACATGCAATGACAATGGTGGATCCATATGTGGTTTGTGAAAAGACACACATGCAATGACACTAGTTGATCCATATGTGGTCTGTGAAAAGAACACACATGAAATGACACTGGTGGTTCCAAATGTGGTCTGTAAAAACAACACACATGCAATGACACTGGTGTATCCATATGTGGTATGTGAAAAGATCACACATGCAGTGACACTGGTGGATCCATATGTGGTCTGTGAAAAGAACACACCTGCAATGACACTGGTGGATCCATATGTTCTGTGAAAAGAACACACATGAAATGACACCGGTGGATCCATATGTGGTATGTAAAAAGAACACATATGCAATGAAAATAGTGGATCGAAATGTGGTATCTGAAAAGAACACACATGCAATGAAACTGGTGGATCCAAATGTGGTTTGTGAAAAGAACACACATTTCAATGATACTAGTGGATCCATATATGGTCTGTGAAAAGTACACACATGCAATGACACTGGTGGATCCATATGTGGTCTGTGAAAAGAACACACATGCAATGACACTGGTGGATCCATATGTGGTCTGTGAAAAGAACACACATGCAATGACAATGTTGGTTCCATATGTGGTCTGTGAAAAGAACGCACATGCAATGACAATGGTGGATCCATATGTGGTTTGTGAAAAGACACACATGCAATGACACTAGTTGATCCATATGTGGTGTGTGAAAAGAACACACATGAAATGACACTGGTGGTTCCAAATGTGGTCTGTAAAAAGAACACACTTGCAATGACACTGGTGTATCCATATGTGGTATGTGAAAAGAACACACATGAAATAACACTGGTTGATCCATATGTGGTCTGTGAAAAGAACACACATGAAATAACACTGTTGGATCCATATGTGGTCTGTGAAAAGAACACACATGCAATGACACTGGTGGATCCATATGTAGTCTGTTAAAAGAACACACATGCAATGACAGTAGTGGATCCATATGTGGTCTATGAAAAGAACACACATACAATGAACTCTGGTGGATCCATATGGGGTCTGTGAAAAGAACACACATACAAAGACACTGGTGGATCCATATGTGGTCTGTGAAAAGAACACACATGGAATGACACGGCTGGATCCATATGTGGTCTATGAAAAGAACACACATGCAATGACACTGGTGGATCCATTTGTGGTCTGTGAAAAGAACACACATGCAATGACACTGGTGGATCCAAATGTGGTCCGTTAAAAGAACACACATGTAATAACACTGGTGGATCCATATGTGGTCTGTGAAAAGAACACACATGCAATGAACTCTGGTGGATCCATATGTGTTCTGTGAAAAGAACACACATGCAATGATCTAGCTGTTGTTAAAGAAAAGAACACACATGCAATGAACTCTGGTGGATCCATATGTGGTCTGCGAAAAGAACACACATGCAATGACACTGGTGGATCCATATGTGGTCTGTGAAAAGAACAAACATTTCAATGATACTAGTGGATCCATATGTGGTCTGTGAAACGTACACACATGCAATGACATTGGTGGATCCATATGTGGTCTGTGAAAAGAACACACATGCAATGACAATGTTGGTTCCATATGTGGTCTGTGAAAAGAACACACATGCAATGACAATGGTGGATCCATATGTGGTTTGTGAAAAGACACACATGCAATGACACTAGTTGATCCATATGTGGTCTGTGAAAAGAACACACATGAAATGACACTGGAGGTTCCAAATGTGGTCTGTAAAAAGAACACACATGCAATGACACTGGTGTATCCATATGTGGTATGTGAAAAGATCACACATGCAATGACACTGGTGGATCCATATGTGTTCTGTGAAAAGAACACACCTGCAATGACACTGGTGGATCCATATGTTCTGTGAAAAGAACACACATGAAATGGCACCGGTGGATCCATATGTGGTATGTGAAAAGAACACATATGCAATGAAAATAGTAGATCGAAATGTGGTATGTGAAAAGAACACACATGCAATGACACTGGTGGATCCAAATGTGGTTTGTGAAAAGAACACACATGCAATGACACTAGTGGATCCATATGTGGTTTGTGAAAAGAACACACATGAAATGACACTAGTGGATCCATATGTGGTCTGTGAAAAGAACACACATGCAATGAACTCTGGTGGATCCATATATGGTCTGTGAAAAGAACACACATGCATTGACTCTAGCTATGGTTAATGAAAAGAACACACATGCAATGAGCTCTGGTGGATCCATATGTGCTCTGTGAAAAGAACACACATGCAATGATACTGGTGTATCCATATGTGGTCTATGAAAAGAACAACCATTTCAATGACACTGGTGGATCCATATATGGCATGTGAAAAGAACACACATGCAATGACATTGGTGGATCCATATGTGGTATGTGAAAAGAAGACACATCAAATGATAGTGATTGTTCCATATGTGGTCTATGAAAAGAACACACATTCATTGACAATGGTGGATCCATATGTGGTTTGTGAAAAGTACACACATGCAATGACACTAGTTGATCCATATGTCGTCTATGAAAAGAACACACATGAAATGCCGCTGGTGGATCCATATGTGGTCAGTGAAAAGAACACACATGCAATGACACTGGTGGATCCATATGTGGTCTGTGAAAAGAACACACATGCAACTAACTCTGGTGGATCCATATGTTGTCTGTGAAAAGAACACACATGCAATGACACTGGTGGATCCATATGTAGTCTGTGAAAAGAACGAACATTTCAATGACACTAGTGGATCCATATATGGTCTGTGAAAAGAACACACATGCAATGACATTGGTGGAATCATATGTAGTATGTGAAAAGAACACACATGCAATGACAATGGTGGTTCCATATGTGGTCTATGAGAAGAACACACATGCAATGACAATGGTGGATCCATATGTGGTTTGTTAAAAGAACACACATGCAATGACATTGGTTGTACCATATGTGGTCTGTGAAAAGAACATAGATGAAATGACACTAGTGGATCCATATGTGGTCTGTGAAAAGAACACACATGCAATGACTGGTGGATCCATATGTTGTCTGTGAAAAGAACACACATGCAATGGCACTGGTGGATCCATATGTTGTCTAAAAATAACACACATGCAATGACACTGGTGGATCCATATGTGGTATGTGAAAAGAAGACACATGCAATGACACCGGTGGATCCATATGTGGTCTGTAAAAATAACACACATGCAATGACACTGGTGGATCCATATATGGTTTGTGAAAAGAACATACATGCAATGAACTCTGATGGATCCATATGGGGCCTGCGAAAAGAACACACATGCAATGAACTCTGATGGATCCATATGGGGTCTGTGAAAACAACACACATGCATTGACTCTAGCCGTGGTTAATGAAAAGAACACACATGCAATGAGCTCTGGTGGATCCATATGTGGTCTGTGAAAAGAACACACATGCAATGACACTGTTGGATCCATATGTGGTCTATGAAAATAACACACATGAAATAACACTGGTTGATCCATATGTGGTATGTGAAAAGAACACACGTGAAATAACACTGGTGGATCCATATGTGGTATGTGAAAAGAACACACCTGAAATAACACTGGTGGATCCATATGTGGTCTGTGAAAAGAACACACATGCAATGACACTGGTGGATCCAAATGTGGTCTGTGAAAAGAACACACATGCAATGACACTGGTGGATCCATATGTGGTCTGTAAAAAGAACACACATGCAATGACACTAGTGGAGCCATATGTGGTCTGTGAAAAGAACACACATGTAATGACACTGGTGGATCCATATGTGGTCTATGAAAAGAACAAACATGCAATGACACTAATGGATCCATATGTGGTCTGTGAAAAGAACACACATGCAATGACACTGGTGGATCCAAATGTGGTCCGTTAAAAGAACACACATGCAATAACACTGGTGGATCCATATGTGGTATGTGAAAAGAACACACATGCAATGAACTCTGGTGGATCCATATGCGTTCTGTGAAAAGAACACACATGCAATGCTCTAGCTATTGTTAAAGAAAAGAACACACATGCAATGACAATGGTGGATCCATATGTGGTTTGTGAAAAGACACACATGCAATGACACTAGTTGATCCATATGTGGTCTGTGAAAAGAACACACATGAAATGACACTGGTGGTTCCAAATGTGGTCTGTAAAAAGAACACACATGCAATGACACTGGTGTATCCATATGTGGTATGTGAAAAGATCACACATGTAGTGACACTGGTGGATCCATATGTGGTCTGTGAAAAGAACACACCTGCAATGACACTGGTGGATCCATATGTTCTGTGAAAAGAACACACATGAAATGACATCGGTGGATCCATATGTGGTATGTAAAAAGAACACATATGCAATGAAAATAGTGGATCGAAATGTGGTATCTGAAAAGAACACACATGCAATGACACTGGTGGATCCAAATGTGGTTTGTGAAAAGAACACACATTTCAATGATACTAGTGGATCCATATATGGTCTGTGAAAAGTACACACATGCAATGACACTGGTGGATCCATATGTGGTCTGTGAAAAGAACACACATGCAATGACACTGGTGGATCCATATGTGGTCTGTGAAAAGAACACACATGCAATGACAATGTTGGTTCCATATGTGGTCTGTGAAAATAACACACATGCAATGACAATGGTGGATCCATATGTGGTTTGTGAAAAGACACACATGCAATGACACTAGTTGATCCATATGTGGTGTGTGAAAAGAACACACATGAAATGACACTGGTGGTTCCAAATGTGGTCTGTAAAAAGAACACACTTGCAATGACACTGGTGTATCCATATGTGGTATGTGAAAAGAACACACATGAAATAACACTGGTGGATCCATATGTGGTCTGTGAAAAGAACACACATGAAATAACACTGTTGGATCCATATGTGGTCTGTGAAAAGAACACACATGAAATGACACTGGTGGATCCATATGTAGTCTGTTAAAAGAACACACATGCAATGATAGTAGTGGATCCATATGTGGTCTATGAAAAGAACACACATACAATGAACTCTGGTGGATCCATATGGGGTCTGTGAAAAGAACACACATACAAAGACACTGGTGGATCCATATGTGGTCTGTGAAAAGAACACACATGGAATGACACGGGTGGATCCATATGTGGTCTATGAAAAGAACACACATGCAATGACACTGGTGGATCCATTTGTGGTCTGTGAAAAGAACACACATGCAATGACACTGGTGGATCCAAATGTGGTCCGTTAAAAGAACACACATGTAATAACACTGGTGGATCCATATGTGGTCTGTGAAAAGAACACACATGCAATGAACTCTGGTGGATCCATATGTGTTCTGTGAAAAGAACACACATGCAATGATCTAGCTGTTGTTAAAGAAAAGAACACACATGCAATGAACTCTGGTGGATCCATATGTGGTCTGCGAAAAGAACACACATGCAATGACACTGGTGGATCCATATGTGGTCTGTGAAAAGAACAAACATTTCAATGATACTAGTGGATCCATATGTGGTCTGTGAAACGTACACACATGCAATGACATTGGTGGATCCATATGTGGTCTGTGAAAAGAACACACATGCAATGACAATGTTGGTTCCATATGTGGTCTGTGAAAAGAACACACATGCAATGACAATGGTGGATCCATATGTGGTTTGTGAAAAGACACACATGCAATGACACTAGTTGATCCATATGTGGTCTGTGAAAAGAACACACATGAAATGACACTGGAGGTTCCAAATGTGGTCTGTAAAAAGAACACACATGCAATGACACTGGTGTATCCATATGTGGTATGTGAAAAGATCACACATGCAATGACACTGGTGGATCCATATGTGTTCTGTGAAAAGAACACACCTGCAATGACACTGGTGGATCCATATGTTCTGTGAAAAGAACACACATGAAATGGCACCGGTGGATCCATATGTGGTATGTGAAAAGAACACATATGCAATGAAAATAGTAGATCGAAATGTGGTATGTGAAAAGAACACACATGCAATGACACTGGTGGATCCAAATGTGGTTTGTGAAAAGAACACACATGCAATGACACTAGTGGATCCATATGTGGTTTGTGAAAAGAACACACATGAAATGACACTAGTGGATCCATATGTGGTCTGTGAAAAGAACACACATGCAATGAACTCTGGTGGATCCATATATGGTCTGTGAAAAGAACACACATGCATTGACTCTAGCTATGGTTAATGAAAAGAACACACATGCAATGAGCTCTGGTGGATCCATATGTGCTTTGTGAAAAGAACACACATGCAATGATACTGGTGTATCCATATGTGGTCTATGAAAAGAACAACCATTTCAATGACACTGGTGGATCCATATATGGTATGTGAAAAGAACACACATGCAATGACATTGGTGGATCCATATGTGGTATGTGAAAAGAAGACACATCAAATGACAGTGATTGTTCCATATGTGGTCTATGAAAAGAACACACATTCATTGACAATGGTGGATCCATATGTGGTTTGTGAAAAGTACACACATGCAATGACACTAGTTGATCCATATGTCGTCTATGAAAAGAACACACATGAAATGCCGCTGGTGGATCCATATGTGGTCAGTGAAAAGAACACACATGCAATGACACTGGTGGATCCATATGTGGTCTGTGAAAAGAACACACATGCAACTAACTCTGGTGGATCCATATGTCGTCTGTGAAAAGAACACACATGCAATGACACTGGTGGATCCATATGTAGTCTGTGAAAAGAACGAACATTTCAATGACACTAGTGGATCCATATATGGTCTGTGAAAAGAACACACATGCAATGACATTGGTGGATCCATATGTAGTATGTGAAAAGAACACACATGCAATGACAATGGTGGTTCCATATGTGGTCTATGAGAAGAACACACATGCAATGACAATGGTGGATCCATATGTGGTTTGTTAAAAGAACACACATGCAATGACATTGGTTGTACCATATGTGGTCTGTGAAAAGAACATAGATGAAATGACACTAGTGGATCCATATGTGGTCTGTGAAAAGAACACACATGCAATGACTCTGGTGGATCCATATGTTGTCTGTGAAAAGAACACACATGCAATGGCACTGGTGGATCCATATGTGGTCTGTGAAAAGAACAGACATGCAATGACACTAGTGGATCCATATGTGGTCTGTGAAAAGAACACACATGCAATGACACTGGTGGATCCATATGTTGTCTAAAAATAACACACATGCAATGACACTGGTGGATCCATATGTGGTATGTGAAAAGAAGACACATGCAATGACACCGGTGGATCCATATGTGGTCTGTAAAAATAACACACATGCAATGACACTGGTGGATCCATATATGGTTTGTGAAAAGAACATACATGCAATGAACTCTGATGGATCCATATGGGGCCGGCGAAAAGAACACACATGCAATGAACTCTGATGGATCCATATGGGGTCTGTGAAAACAACACACATGCATTGACTCTAGACGTGGTTAATGAAAAGAACACACATGCAATGAGCTCTGGTGGATCCATATGTGGTCTGTGAAAAGAACACACATGCAATGACACTGTTGGATCCATATGTGGTCTATGAAAATAACACACATGAAATAACACTGGTTGATCCATATGTGGTATGTGAAAAGAACACACGTGAAATAACACTGGTGGATCCATATGTGGTATGTGAAAAGAACACACCTGAAATAACACTGGTGGATCCATATGTGGTCTGTGAAAAGAACACACATGCAATGACACTGGTGGATCCAAATGTGGTCTGTGAAAAGAACACACATGCAATGACACTGGTGGATCCATATGTGGTTTGTAAAAAGAACACACATGCAATGACACTAGTGGAGCCATATGTGGTCTGTGAAAAGAACACACATCCAATGAACTCTGGTGGATCCATATGGGGTCTGTGAAAAGAACACACATACAAAGACACTGGTGGATCCATATGTGGTCTATGAAAAGAACACACATGTAATGACACTGCTGGATCCATATGTGGTCTATGAAAAGAACACACATGCAATGACACTAATGGATCCATATGTGGTCTGTGAAAAGAACACACATGCAATAACACTGGTGGATCCAAATGTGGTCCGTTAAAAGAACACACATGCAATAACACTGGTGGATCCATATGTGGTCTGTGAAAAGAACACACATGCAATGAACTCTGGTGGATCCATATGCGTTATGTGAAAAGAACACACATGCAATGCTCTAGCTGTTGTTAAAGAAAAGAACACACATGCAATGAACCCTGGTGGATCCATATGTGGTCTGCGAAAAGAACACACATGCAATGACACTAGTGGATCCATATGTGGTCTGTGAAAAGAACACACATGAAATGACACTGGAGGTTCCAAATGTGGTCTGTAAAAAGAACACACATGCAATGACACTGGTGTATCCATATGTGGTATGTGAAAAGATCACACATGCAATGACACTGGTGGATCCATATGTGTTCTGTGAAAAGAACACACCTGCAATGACACTGGTGGATCCATATGTTCTGTGAAAAGAACACACATGAAATGGCACCGGTGGATCCATATGTGGTATGTGAAAAGAACACATATGCAATGAAAATAGTAGATCGAAATGTGGTATGTGAAAAGAACACACATGCAATGACACTGGTGGATCCAAATGTGGTTTGTGAAAAGAACACACATGCAATGACACTAGTGGATCCATATGTGGTTTGTGAAAAGAACACACATGAAATGACACTAGTGGATCCATATGTGGTCTATGAAAAGAACACACATGCAATGAACTCTGGTGGATCCATATATGGTCTGTGAAAAGAACACACATGCATTGACTCTAGCTATGGTTAATGAAAAGAACACACATGCAATGAGCTCTGGTGGATCCATATGTGCTTTGTGAAAAGAACACACATGCAATGATACTGGTGTATCCATATGTGGTCTATGAAAAGAACAACCATTTCAATGACACTGGTGGATCCATATATGGTATGTGAAAAGAACACACATGCAATGACATTGGTGGATCCATATGTGGTATGTGAAAAGAAGACACATCAAATGACAGTGATTGTTCCATATGTGGTCTATGAAAAGAACACACATTCATTGACAATGGTGGATCCATATGTGGTTTGTGAAAAGTACACACATGCAATGACACTAGTTGATCCATATGTCGTCTATGAAAAGAACACACATGAAATGCCGCTGGTGGATCCATATGTGGTCAGTGAAAAGAACACACATGCAATGACACTGGTGGATCCATATGTGGTCTGTGAAAAGAACACACATGCAACTAACTCTGGTGGATCCATATGTCGTCTGTGAAAAGAACACACATGCAATGACACTGGTGGATCCATATGTAGTCTGTGAAAAGAACGAACATTTCAATGACACTAGTGGATCCATATATGGTCTGTGAAAAGAACACACATGCAATGACATTGGTGGATCCATATGTAGTATGTGAAAAGAACACACATGCAATGACAATGGTGGTTCCATATGTGGTCTATGAGAAGAACACACATGCAATGACAATGGTGGATCCATATGTGGTTTGTTAAAAGAACACACATGCAATGACATTGGTTGTACCATATGTGGTCTGTGAAAAGAACATAGATGAAATGACACTAGTGGATCCATATGTGGTCTGTGAAAAGAACACACATGCAATGACTCTGGTGGATCCATATGTTGTCTGTGAAAAGAACACACATGCAATGGCACTGGTGGATCCATATGTGGTCTGTGAAAAGAACAGACATGCAATGACACTAGTGGATCCATATGTGGTCTGTGAAAAGAACACACATGCAATGACACTGGTGGATCCATATGTTGTCTAAAAATAACACACATGCAATGACACTGGTGGATCCATATGTGGTATGTGAAAAGAAGACACATGCAATGACACCGGTGGATCCATATGTGGTCTGTAAAAATAACACACATGCAATGACACTGGTGGATCCATATATGGTTTGTGAAAAGAACATACATGCAATGAACTCTGATGGATCCATATGGGGCCTGCGAAAAGAACACACATGCAATGAACTCTGATGGATCCATATGGGGTCTGTGAAAACAACACACATGCATTGACTCTAGACGTGGTTAATGAAAAGAACACACATGCAATGAGCTCTGGTGGATCCATATGTGGTCTGTGAAAAGAACACACATGCAATGACACTGTTGGATCCATATGTGGTCTATGAAAATAACACACATGAAATAACACTGGTTGATCCATATGTGGTATGTGAAAAGAACACACGTGAAATAACACTGGTGGATCCATATGTGGTATGTGAAAAGAACACACCTGAAATAACACTGGTGGATTCATATGTGGTCTGTGAAAAGAACACACATGCAATGACACTGGTGGATCCAAATGTGGTCTGTGAAAAGAACACACATGCAATGACACTGGTGGATCCATATGTGGTTTGTAAAAAGAACACACATGCAATGACACTAGTGGAGCCATATGTGGTCTGTGAAAAGAACACACATCCAATGAACTCTGGTGGATCCATATGGGGTCTGTGAAAAGAACACACATACAAAGACACTGGTGGATCCATATGTGGTCTATGAAAAGAACACACATGTAATGACACTGCTGGATCCATATGTGGTCTATGAAAAGAACACACATGCAATGACACTAATGGATCCATATGTGGTCTGTGAAAAGAACACACATGCAATGACACTGGTGGATCCAAATGTGGTCCGTTAAAAGAACACACATGCAATAACACTGGTGGATCCATATGTGGTCTGTGAAAAGAACACACATGCAATGAACTCTGGTGGATCCATATGCGTTATGTGAAAAGAACACACATGCAATGCTCTAGCTGTTGTTAAAGAAAAGAACACACATGCAATGAACCCTGGTGGATCCATATGTGGTCTGCGAAAAGAACACACATGCAATGACACTAGTGGATCCATATGTGGTCTGTGAAAAGAACAAACATTTCAATGATACTAGTGGATCCATATATGGTCTGTGAAAAGTACACACATGCAATGACACTGGTGGATCCATATGTGGTCTGTGAAAAGAACACACATGCAATGACACTGGTGGATCCATATGTGGTCTATGAAAAGAACACACATGCAATGACAATGTTGGTTCCATATGTGGTCTGTGAAAAGAACACACATGCAATGACAATGGTGGATCCATATGTGGTTTGTGAAAAGACACACATGCAATGACACTAGTTGATCCATATGTGGTCTGTGAAAAGAACACACATGAAATGACACTGGTGGTTCCAAATGTGGTCTGTAAAAAGAACACACATGCAATGACACTGGTGTATCCATATGTGGTATGTGAAAAGATCACACATGCAATGACACTGGTGGATCCATATGTGGTCTGTGAAAAGAACACACCTGCAATGACACTGGTGGATCCATATGTTCTGTGAAAAGAACACACATGAAATGACACCGGTGGATCCATATGTGGTATGTAAAAAGAACACATATGCAATGAAAATTGTGGATCGAAATGTGGTATGTGAAAAGAACACACATGCAATGACACTGGTGGATCCAAATGTGGTGTGTGAAAAGAACACACATGCAATGACACTAGTGGATCCATATGTGGTTTGTGAAAAGAACACACATGAAATGACACTGGTATATCCATATGTGGTCTGTGGAAAGAACACACATGCAATGAACTCTGGTGGATCCATATATGGTCTGTGAAAAGAACACACATGCATTGACTCTAGCTATGGTTAATGAAAAGAACACACATGCAATGAGCTCTGGTGGATCCATATGTGCTCTGTGAAAAGAACACACATGCAATGATACTGGTGTATCCATATGTGGTCTATGAAAAGAACAACCATTTCAATGACACTGGTGGATCCATATATGGTATGTGAAAAGAACACACATGCAATGACATTGGTGGATCCATATGTGGTATGTGAAAAGAAGACACATCAAATGACAGTGATTGTTCCATATGTGGTCTATGAAAAGAACACACATTCATTGACAATGGTGGATCCATATGTGGTTTGTGAAAAGTACACACATGCAATGACACTAGTTGATCCATATGTCGTCTATGAAAAGAACACACATGAAATGCCACTGGTGGATCCATATGTGGTCAGTGAAAAGAACACACATGCAATGACACTGGTGGATCCATATGTGGTCTGTGAAAAGAACACACATGCAACTAACTCTGGTGGATCCATATGTTGTCTGTGAAAAGAACACACATGCAATGACACTGGTGGATCCATATGTAGTCTATGAAAAGAACGAACATTTCAATGACACTAGTGGATCCATATATGGTCTGTGAAAAGAACACACATGCAATGACATTGGTGGATCCATATGTAGTATGTGAAAAGAACACACATGCAATGACAATGGTGGTTCCATATGTGGTCTATGAGAAGAACACACATGCAATGACAATGGTGGATCCATATGTGGTTTGTTAAAAGAACACAAATGCAATGACATTGGTTGTACCATATGTGGTCTGTGAAAAGAACATAGATGAAATGACACTAGTGGATCCATATGTGGTCTGTGAAAAGAACACACATGCAATGACTCTGGTGGATCCATATGTTGTCTGTGAAAAGAACACACATGCAATGGCACTGGTGGATCCATATGTGGTCTGTGAAAAGAACAGACATGCAATTACACTAGTGGATCCATATGTGGTCTGTGAAAAGAACACACATGCAATGACACTGGTGGATCCATATGTTGTCTAAAAATAACACACATGCAATGACACTGGTGGATCCATATGTGGTATGTGAAAAGAAGACACATGCAATGACACCGGTGGATCCATATGTGGTCTGTAAAAATAACACACATGCAATGACACTGGTGGATCCATATATGGTTTGTGAAAAGAACATACATGCAATGAACTCTGATGGATCCATATGGGGCCTGCGAAAAGAACACACATGCAATGAACTCTGATGGATCCATATGGGGTCTGTGAAAACAACACACATGCATTGACTCTAGCCGTGGTTAATGAAAAGAACACACATGCAATGAGCTCTGGTGGATCCATATGTGGTCTGTGAAAAGAACACACATGCAATGACACTGTTGGATCCATATGTGGTCTATGAAAATAACACACATGAAATAACACTGGTTGATCCATATGTGGTATGTGAAAAGAACACACGTGAAATAACACTGGTGGATCCATATGTGGTATGTGAAAAGAACACACCTGAAATAACACTGGTGGATCCATATGTGGTCTGTGAAAAGAACACACATGCAATGACACTGGTGGATCCAAATGTGGTCTGTGAAAAGAACACACATGCAATGACACTGGTGGATCCATATGTGGTTTGTAAAAAGAACACACATGCAATGACACTAGTGGAGCCATATGTGGTCTGTGAAAAGAACACACATCCAATGAACTCTGGTGGATCCATATGGGGTCTGTGAAAAGAACACACATACAAAGACACTGGTGGATCCATATGTGGTCTATGAAAAGAACACACATGTAATGACACTGCTGGATCCATATGTGGTCTATGAAAAGAACACACATGCAATGACACTAATGGATCCATATGTGGTCTGTGAAAAGAACACACATGCAATGACACTGGTGGATCCAAATGTGGTCCGTTAAAAGAACACACATGCAATAACACTGGTGGATCCATATGTGGTCTGTGAAAAGAACACACATGCAATGAACTCTGGTGGATCCATATGCGTTATGTGAAAAGAACACACATGCAATGCTCTAGCTGTTGTTAAAGAAAAGAACACACATGCAATGAACCCTGGTGGATCCATATGTGGTCTGCGAAAAGAACACACATGCAATGACACTAGTGGATCCATATGTGGTCTGTGAAAAGAACAAACATTTCAATGATACTAGTGGATCCATATATGGTCTGTGAAAAGTACACACATGCAATGACACTGGTGGATCCATATGTGGTCTGTGAAAAGAACACACATGCAATGACACTGGTGGATCCATATGTGGTCTATGAAAAGAACACACAGACAATGTTGGTTCCATATGTGGTCTGTGAAAAGAACACACATGCAATGACAATGGTGGATCCATATGTGGTTTGTGAAAAGACACACATGCAATGACACTAGTTGATCCATATGTGGTCTGTGAAAAGAACACACATGAAATGACACTGGTGGTTCCAAATGTGGTCTGTAAAAAGAACACACATGCAATGACACTGGTGTATCCATATGTGGTATGTGAAAAGATCACACATGCAATGACACTGGTGGATCCATATGTGGTCTGTGAAAAGAACACACCTGCAATGACACTGGTGGATCCATATGTTCTGTGAAAAGAACACACATGAAATGACACCGGTGGATCCATATGTGGTATGTAAAAAGAACACATATGCAATGAAAATTGTGGATCGAAATGTGGTATGTGAAAAGAACACACATGCAATGACACTGGTGGATCCAAATGTGGTTTGTGAAAAGAACACACATGCAATGACACTAGTGGATCCATATGTGGTTTGTGAAAAGAACACACATGAAATGACACTGGTATATCCATATGTGGTCTGTGGAAAGAACACACATGCAATGAACTCTGGTGGATCCATATATGGTCTGTGAAAAGAACACACATGCATTGACTCTAGCTATGGTTAATGAAAAGAACACACATGCAATGAGCTCTGGTGGATCCATATGTGCTCTGTGAAAAGAACACACATGCAATGATACTGGTGTATCCATATGTGGTCTATGAAAAGAACAACCATTTCAATGACACTGGTGGATCCATATATGGTATGTGAAAAGAACACACATGCAATGACATTGGTGGATCCATATGTGGTATGTGAAAAGAAGACACATCAAATGACAGTGATTGTTCCATATGTGGTCTATGAAAAGAACACACATTCATTGACAATGGTGGATCCATATGTGGTTTGTGAAAAGTACACACATGCAATGACACTAGTTGATCCATATGTCGTCTATGAAAAGAACACACATGAAATGCCACTGGTGGATCCATATGTGGTCAGTGAAAAGAACACACATGCAATGACACTGGTGGATCCATATGTGGTCTGTGAAAAGAACACACATGCAACTAACTCTGGTGGATCCATATGTTGTCTGTGAAAAGAACACACATGCAATGACACTGGTGGATCCATATGTAGTCTATGAAAAGAACGAACATTTCAATGACACTAGTGGATCCATATATGGTCTGTGAAAAGAACACACATGCAATGACATTGGTGGATCCATATGTAGTATGTGAAAAGAACACACATGCAATGACAATGGTGGTTCCATATGTGGTCTATGAGAAGAACACACATGCAATGACAATGGTGGATCCATATGTGGTTTGTTAAAAGAACACAAATGCAATGACATTGGTTGTACCATATGTGGTCT
Organism: Avena sativa; assembly: GCA_916181665.1. NCBI lineage: Eukaryota > Viridiplantae > Streptophyta > Magnoliopsida > Poales > Poaceae > Avena > Avena sativa. Next base: position 619,871,954 of record OV702289.1, read on the forward strand.
GTGAAAAGAACATAGATGAAATGACACTAGTGGATGCATATGTGGTCTGTGAAAAGAACACACATGCAATGACTCTGGTGGATCCATATGTTGTCTGTGAAAAGAACACACATGCAATGGCACTGGTGGATCCATATGTGGTCTGTGAAAAGAACAACCATTTCAATGACACTGGTGGATCCATATATGGTCGGTGAAAAGAACACACATGCAATGACATTGGTGGATCCATATGTGGTCTGTGAAAAGAAGACACATGAAATGACAGTGATTGTTCCATATGTGGTATATGAAAAGAACACACATGCAATGACATTGGTGGATCCATATGTGGTTTGTGAAAAGTACACACATGCAATGACACTGGTTGATCCATATGTCGTCTATGAAAAGAACACACATGAAATGCCACTGGTGGATCCATATGTGGTTAGTGAAAAGAACACACATGCAATGACACTGGTGGATCCATATGTGGTCTGTGAAAAGAACACACATGCAACTAACTCTGGTGGATCCATATGTTGTCTGTGAAAAGAACACACATGCAATGACACTGGTGGATCCATATGTAGTCTATGAAAAGAACGAACATTTCAATGATACTAATGGATCCATATATGGTCTGTGAAAAGAACACACATGCATTGACATTGGTGGATCCATATGTAGTATGTGAAAAGAACACACATGCAATGACAATGGTGGTTCCATATGTGGTCTATGAGAAGAACACACATGCAATGACAATGGTGGATCCATATGTGGTTTGTGAAAAGAACACTCATGGAATGAGATTGGTTGTACCATATGTGGTCTGTGAAAAGAACACAGATGAAATGACACTAGTGGATCCATATGTGGTCTGTGAAAAGAACACACATGCAATGACTCTGGTGGATCCATATGTTGTTTGTGAAAAGAACACACATGCAATGGCACTGGTGGATCCATATGTGGTCTATGAAAAGAACAGACATGCAATGACACTAGTGGATCCATATGTGGTCTGCGAAAAGAACACACATGCAATGACACTGGTGGATCCATATGTTGTCTAAAAATAACACACATGCAATGACACTGGTGGATCCATATCTGGTATGTGAAAAGAACACACATGCAATGACACTGGTGGATCCATATGTGGTCTGTAAAAAGAACACACATGCAATGACACTGGTGGATCCATATGTGGTTTGTGAAAAGAACATACATGCAATGAACTCTGGTGGATCCATATGGGTCCTGCGAAAAGAACACATATGCAATGAACTCTGATGGATCCATATGGGTTCTGTGAAAACAACACACATGCATTGACTCTAGCCGTGGTTAATGAAAATAACACACATGCAATGAGCTCTGGTGGATCCATATGTGGTCTGTGAAAAGAACACACATGCAATGACACTGTTGGATCCATATGTGGTCTCTGAAAATAACACACATGAAATAACACTGGTTGATCCATATGTGGTATGTGAAAAGAACACACGTGAAATAACACTGGTGGATCCATATGTGGTATGTGAAAAGAACACACCTGAAATAACACTGGTGGATCCATATGTGGTCTATGAAAAGAACACACATGCAATGACACTGGTGGATCCAAATGTGGTCTATGAAAAGAACACACATGCAATGACACTGGTGGATCCATATGTGGTCTGTGAAAAGAACAAACATTTCAATGATACTAGTGGATCCATATATGGTATGTGAAAAGTACACACATGCAACAACACTGGTGGATCCATATGTGGTCTGTGAAAAGAACACACATGCAATGACACTGGTGGATCCATATGTGGTCTGTGAAAAGAACACACATGCAATGAACTCTGGTGGATCCATATGTTGTCTATGAAAAGAACACACATGCAATGACACTGGTGGATCCATATGTAGTCTATGAAAAGAACGAACATTTCAATGACACTAGTGGATCCATATATGGTCTGTGAAAAGAACACACATGCAATGACACTTGTGTATCCATATGTAGTATGTGAAAAGAACACAGATGCAGTGACAATGGTGGTTCCATATGTGGTCTATGAAAAGAACACACATGCAATGACAATGGTGGATCCATATGTGGTTTGTGAAAAGAACACACATGCAATGACACTGGTTGAACCATATGTGGTCTGTGAAAAGAACACAGATGAAATTACACTAGTGGATCCATATGTGCTCTGTGAAAATAACACACATGCAATGACTCTGGTGGATCCATATGTGGTCTGTGAAAAGAACACACATGCAATGGCACTGGTGGATCCATATGTGGTCTGTGAAAAGAACAGACATGCAATGACACTGGTGGATCCATATGTGGTCTGTGAAAAGAACACACATGCAATGACACTGGTGGATCCATATGTGGTCTGAAAATAACACACATGCAATTACACTGGTGGATCCATATGTGGTATGTGAAAAGAACACACATGCAATGACACTGGTGGATCCATATGTGGTCTGTAAAAAGAACACACATGCAATGACACTGGTGGATCTATATGGGGTCTGTGAAAAGAACACACATGAAATGACTCTAGCTGTGGTTAATGAAAAGAACACACATGCACTGAAAATGGTGGATCCATATGTGGTATGTGTAAAGAACACACATGCAATGAAGTCTGGTGGTTCCATATGTGATCTGTGAAAAGAACACAAATGCAATGATACTGGTGGATCCATATGTGGTCTGTGAAAAGAACGCACATGAAATGACACTACTGGTTCCAAATGTGGTCTGTAAAAAGAACACACATGTAATGACAATGGTGGATCCATATGTGGATCGTGAAAAGAACACACATGCAATGACACTGGTTGATCCATATCTGATCTGTGAAAAGATCACACATGCAATGACACTGGTGGATCCATATGTGGTCTGTGAAAAGAACACACATGCAATGACACTGGTGGATCCATATGTGGTCTGTGAAAAGAACACACATGCAATGACACTGGTGGATCCAAATGTGGTCTGTGAAAAGAACACGCATGCAATGACACTGGTGGATCTAGATGTGGTCTGTGAAAAGAACACACATGCAATGAACTCTGGTGGATCCATTTGGGGTCTGTGAAAAGAACACACATGCAATGACTCTAGCTGTGGTTAATGAAAAGAACACACATGCAATGAACTCTCGTGGATCCATATGTGGTTTATGAAAAGAACACACATAAAATGACACTGGTGGATCCAAATGTGGTATGACTGGTAGATCCATATATGGTCTGTGAAAAGAACACACATGCAATGACATTGGTGGATCCAATGACAATGGTGGTTCCATATGTGGTCTGTGGAAAGAACACACATCCAATGACAATGGTGGATCCATATGTGGTTTGTGAAAAGAACACACATGCAATGACAATGGTGGATCCATATGTGGTCTGTGAAAAGTACACACATGCAATGACACTGGTTGATCCATATGTCGTCTATGAAAAGAACACACATGAAAAGAACACGCATGCAATGACACTGGTGGATCTAGATGTGGTCTGTGAAAAGAACACACATGCAATGAACTCTGGTGGATCCATTTGGGGTCTGTGAAAAGAACACACATGCAATGACTCTAGCTGTGGTTAATGAAAAGAACACACATGCAATGAACTCTCGTGGATCCATATGTGGTTTATGAAAAGAACACACATAAAATGACACTGGTGGATCCAAATGTGGTATGACTGGTAGATCCATATATGGTCTGTGAAAAGAACACACATGCAATGACATTGGTGGATCCAATGACAATGGTGGTTCCATATGTGGTCTGTGAAAAGAACATACATGCAATGACACTGGTGGATCCATATGTGGTCTGTAAAAAGAACACACATGAAATAACACTGGTGGATCCATATGTGGTCTGTGAAAAGAACACACATGCAATGACACTGGTGGATCCATATGTGGTCGGTAAAAAGAACACACATGCAATGACACTCCTGGATCCATATGTGGTCTGTGAAAAGAACACACATGCAATGAACTCTGGTGGATCCATATGGGGTCTGTGAAAAGAACACACATACAAAGACACTGGTGGATCCATAAGTGGTCTGTGAAAACAACACACATGTAATGACACTGGTGGATCCATATGTGGTCTATGAAAAGAACACACATGCAATGACACTGGTGGATCCATATGTGGTCCGTGAAAAGAACACACATGCAATGACACTGGTGAATCCAAATGTGGTCCGTTAAAAGAACACACATGCAATGCTCTAGCTGTTGTTAAAGAAAAGAACACACATGCAATGAACTCCGGTGGATCCATATGTGGTCTGCGAAAAGAACACACATGCAATGACACTGGTGGATCCATATGTGGTCTGTGAAAAGAACAAACATTTCAATGATACTAGTGGATCCATATATGGTCTGTGAAAAGAACACACATGCAATGACATTGGTGGATCCATATGTGGTATGTGAAAAGAACACACATGCAATGACAATGTTGGTTTGATATGTGGTCTGTGAAAAGAACACACATGCAATGACAATGGTGGATCCATATGTGGTTTGTGAAAATAACACACATGCAATGATACTAGTTGATCCATATGTGGTCTGTGAAAAGAACACACATGAAAAGACACTGGTGGTTCCAAATGTGGTCTGTAAAAAGAACACACATGCAATGACACTGGTGTATCCATATGTGGTATGTGAAAAGATCACACATGCATTGGCACTGGTGGATCCATATGTGGTCTGTGAAGAGAACACACGTGCAATGACACTGGTGGATCCATATGTGGTCTGTGAAAAGAACACACATGAAATGACATCGGTGGATCCATATGTGGTATGTGAAAAGAACACACATGAAATAACACTGGTGGATCCATATGTGGTCTATGAAAAGAACACACATGCAATGACACTAATGGATCCATATGTGGTCTGTGAAAAGAACACACATGCAATGACACTGGTGGATCCAAATGTGGTCCGTTAAAAGAACACACATGCAATAACACTGGTGGATCCATATGTGGTCTGTGAAAAGAACACACATGCAATGAACTTTGGTGGATCCATATGCGTTATGTGAAAAGAACACACATGCAATGCTCTAGCTGTTGTTAAAGAAAAGAACACACATGCAATGAACTCTGGTGGATCCATATGTGGTCTGCGAAAAGAACACACATGCAATGACACTAGTGGATCCATATGTGGTCTGTGAAAAGAACAAACATTTCAATGATACTAGTGGATCCATATATGGTCTGTGAAAAGTACACACATGCAATGACACTGGTGGATCCATATGTGGTCTGTGAAAAGAACACACATGCAATGACACTGGTGGATCCATATGTGGTCTATGAAAAGAACACACATGCAATGACAATGTTGGTTCCATATGTGGTCTGTGAAAAGAACACACATGCAATGACAATGGTGGATCCATATGTGGTTTGTGAAAAGACACACATGCAATGACACTAGTTGATCCATATGTGGTCTGTGAAAAGAACACACATGAAATGACACTGGTGGTTCCAAATGTGGTCTGTAAAAAGAACACACATGCAATGACACTGGTGTATCCATATGTGGTATGTGAAAAGATCACACATGCAATGACACTGGTGGATCCATATGTGGTCTGTGAAAAGAACACACCTGCAATGACACTGGTGGATCCATATGTTCTGTGAAAAGAACACACATGAAATGACACCGGTGGATCCATATGTGGTATGTAAAAAGAACACATATGCAATGAAAATAGAGGATCGAAATGTGGTATGTGAAAAGAACACACATGCAATGACACTGGTGGATCCAAATGTGGTTTGTGAAAAGAACACACATGCAATGACACTAGTGGATCCATATGTGGTTTGTGAAAAGAACACACATGAAATGACACTGGTGGATCCATATGTGGTCTGTGAAAAGAACACACATGCAATGAACTCTGGTGGATCCATATATGGTCTGTGAAAAGAACACACATGCATTGACTCTAGCTATGGTTAATGAAAAGAACACACATGCAATGAGCTCTGGTGGATCCATATGTGCTCTGTGAAAAGAACACACATGCAATGATACTGGTGTATCCATATGTGGTCTGTGAAAAGAACAACCATTTCAATGACACTGGTGGATCCATATATGGTCTGTGAAAAGAACACACATGCAATGACATTGGTGGATCCATATGTGGTCTGTGAAAAGAAGACACATGAAATGACAGTGATTGTTCCATATGTGGTATATGAAAAGAACACACATGCAATGACAATGGTGGATCCATATGTGGTTTGTGAAAAGTACACACATGCAATGACACTGGTTGATCCATATGTCGTCTATGAAAAGAACACACATGAAATGCCACTGGTGGATCCATATGTGGTCAGTGAAAAGAACACACATGCAATGACACTGGTGGATCCATATGTGGTCTGTGAAAAGAACACACATGCAACTAACTCTGGTGGATCCATATGTTGTCTGTGAAAAGAACACACATGCAATGACACTGGTGGATCCATATGTAGTCTATGAAAAGAACGAACATTTCAATGATACTAATGGATCCATATATGGTCTGTGAAAAGAACACACATGCAATGACATTGGTGGATCCATATGTAGTATGTGAAAAGAACACACATGCAATGACAATGGTGGTTCCATATGTGGTCTATGAGAAGAACACACATGCAATGACAATGGTGGATCCATATGTGGTTTGTGAAAAGAACACTCATGCAATGACATTGGTTGTACCATATGTGGTCTGTGAAAAGAACACAGATGAAATGACACTAGTGGATCCATATGTGGTCTGTGAAAAGAACACACATGCAATGACTCTGGTGGATCCATATGTTGTCTGTGAAAAGAACACACATGCAATGGCACTGGTGGATCCATATGTGGTCTATGAAAAGAACAGACATGCAATGACACTAGTGGATCCATATGTGGTCTGCGAAAAGAACACACATGCAATGACACTGGTGGATCCATATGTTGTCTAAAACTAACACACATGCAATGACACTGGTGGATCCATATCTGGTATGTGAAAAGAACACACATGCAATGACACTGGTGGATCCATATGTGGTCTGTAAAAAGAACACACATGCAATGACACTGGTGGATCCATATGTGGTTTGTGAAAAGAACATACATGCAATGAACTCTGATGGATCCATATGGGGCCTGCGAAAAGAACACATATGCAATGAACTCTGATGGATCCATATGGGTTCTGTGAAAACAACACACATGCATTGACTCTAGCCGTGGTTAATGAAAAGAACACACATGCAATGAGCTCTGGTGGATCCATATGTGGTCTGTGAAAAGAACACACATGCAATGACACTGTTGGATCCATATGTGGTCTCTGAAAATAACACACATGAAATAACACTGGTTGATCCATATGTGGTATGTGAAAAGAACACACGCGAAATAACACTGGTGGATCCATATGTGGTATGTGAAAAGAACACACCTGAAATAACACTGGTGGATCCATATGTGGTCTATGAAAAGAACACACATGCAATGACACTGGTGGATCCAAATGTGGTCTATGAAAAGAACACACATGCAATGACACTGGTGGATCCATATGTGGTCTGTGAAAAGAACAAACATTTCAATGATACTAGTGGATCCATATATGGTATGTGAAAAGTACACACATGCAACAACACTGGTGGATCCATATGTGGTCTGTGAAAAGAACACACATGCAATGACACTGGTGGATCCATATGTGGTCTGTGAAAAGAACACACATGCAATGAACTCTGGTGGATCCATATGTTGTCTATGAAAAGAACACACATGCAATGACACTGGTGGATCCATATGTAGTCTATGAAAAGAACGAACATTTCAATGACACTAGTGGATCCATATATGGTCTATGAAAAGAACACACATGCAATGACACTGGTGTATCCATATGTAGTATGTGAAAAGAACACAGATGCAATGACAATGGTGGTTCCATATGTGGTCTATGAAAAGAACACACATGCAATGACAATGGTGGATCCATATGTGGTTTGTGAAAAGAACACACATGCAATGACACTGGTTGAACCATATGTGGTCTGTGAAAAGAACACAGATGAAATTACACTAGTGGATCCATATGTGCTCTGTGAAAATAACACACATGCAATGACTCTGGTGGATCCATATGTGGTCTGTGAAAAGAACACACATGCAATGGCACTGGTGGGTCCATATGTGGTCTGTGAAAAGAACAGACATGCAATGACACTGGTGGATCCATATGTGGTCTGTGAAAAGAACACACATGCAATGACACTGGTGGATCCATATGTGGTCTGAAAATAACACACATGCAATTACACTGGTGGATCCATATGTGGTATGTGAAAAGAACACACATGCAATGACACTGGTGGATCCATATGTGGTCTGTAAAAAGAACACACATGCAATGACACGGGTGGATCTATATGGGGTCTGTGAAAAGAACACACATGAAATGACTCTAGCTGTGGTTAATGAAAAGAACACACATGCACTGAAAATGGTGGATCCATATGTGGTATGTGTAAAGAACACACATGCAATGAAGTCTGGTGGTTCCATATGTGATCTGTGAAAAGAACACAAATGCAATGACACTGGTGGATCCATATGTGGTCTGTGAAAAGAACGCACATGAAATGACACTACTGGTTCCAAATGTGGTCTGTAAAAAGAACACACATGCAATGACACTGGTGTATCCATATGTGGTCTGTGAATAGAACACACATGCAATGACACTGGTGGATCCATATGTGGTCTATGAAAAGAACACACATGCAATGACACTGGTGGATCCATATGTGGTCTATGAAAAGAACACACATGCAATGACACTGGTGGATCCATATGTGGTCTGTGAAAAGAACACACATGAAATGACAGTGGTGGATCCATATGTGGTATGTGAAAAGAACACACATGCAATGGAAATAGTAGATCCAAAAGTGGTCTGTGAAAAGAACACACATGCAATGACACTGGTGGATCCAAATGTGGTTTGTGAAAAGAACACACATGCAATGACACTAGTGGATCCATATGTGGTTTGTGAAAAGAACACACATGCAATAACACTGGTGGATCCATATGTGGTCTATGAAAATAACACACATGAAATAACACTGGTGGTTCCATATATGGTCTGTGAAAAGAACACACATGTAATGACAATGGTGGATCCATATGTGGATCGTGAAAAGAACACACATGCAATGACACTGGTTGATCCATATCTGATCTGTGAAAAGATCACACATGCAATGACACTGGTGGATCCATATGTGGTCTGTGAAAAGAACACACATGCAATGACACTGGTGGATCCATATGTGGTCTGTGAAAAGAACACACATGCAATGACACTGGTGGATCCAAATGTGGTCTGTGAAAAGAACACACATGCAATGACACTGGTGGATCTAGATGTGGTCTGTGAAAAGAACACACATGCAATGAACTCTGGTGGATCCATTTGGGGTCTGTGAAAAGAACACACATGCAATGACTCTAGCTGTGGTTAATGAAAAGAACACACATGCAATGAACTCTCGTGGATCCATATGTGGTTTATGAAAAGAACACACATAAAATGACACTGGTGGATCCAAATGTGGTATGACTGGTAGATCCATATATGGTCTGTGAAAAGAACACACATGCAATGACATTGGTGGATCCAATGACAATGGTGGTTCCATATGTGGTCTGTGGAAAGAACACACATCCAATGACAATGGTGGATCCATATGTGGTTTGTGAAAAGAACACACATGCAATGACAATGGTGGATCCATATGTGGTATGTGAAAAGTACACACATGCAATGACACTGGTTGATCCATATGTCGTCTATGAAAAGAACACACATGAAATGCCACTGGTGGATCCATATGTGGTCTGTGAAAAGAACAGACATGCAATGACACTGGTGGATCCATATGTGGTCTGTAAAAAGAACACACATGAAATAACACTGGTGGATCCATATGTGGTCTGTGAAAAGAACACACATGCAATGACACTGGTGGATCCATATGTGGTCGGTAAAAAGAACACACATGCAATGACACTCCTGGATCCATATGTGGTCTGTGAAAAGAACACACATGCAATGAACTCTGGTGGATCCATATGGGGTCTGTGAAAAGAACACACATACAAAGACACTGGTGGATCCATAAGTGGTCTGTGAAAACAACACACATGTAATGACAGTGGTGGATCCATATGTGGTCTATGAAAAGAACACACATGCAATGACACTGGTGGATCCATATGTGGTCCGTGAAAAGAACACACATGCAATGACACTGGTGAATCCAAATGTGGTCCGTTAAAAGAACACACATGCAATGCTCTAGCTGTTGTTAAAGAAAAGAACACACATGCAATGAACTCCGGTGGATCCATATGTGGTCTGCGAAAAGAACACACATGCAATGACACTGGTGGATCCATATGTGGTCTGTGAAAAGAACAAACATTTCAATGATACTAGTGGATCCATATATGGTCTGTGAAAAGAACACACATGCAATGACATTGGTGGATCCATATGTGGTATGTGAAAAGAACACACATGCAATGACAATGTTGGTTTGATATGTGGTCTGTGAAAAGAACACACATGCAATGACAATGGTGGATCCATATGTGGTTTGTGAAAATAACACACATGCAATGATACTAGTTGATCCATATGTGGTCTGTGAAAAGAACACACATGAAAAGACACTGGTGGTTCCAAATGTGGTCTGTAAAAAGAACACACATGCAATGACACTGGTGTATCCATATGTGGTATGTGAAAAGATCACACATGCATTGGCACTGGTGGATCCATATGTGGTCTGTGAAGAGAACACAATGACACTGGTGGATCCATATGTGGTCTGTGAAAAGAACACACATGAAATGACACCGGTGGATCCATATGTGGTATGTGAAAAGAACACACATGCAATGAAAATATTTGATCCAAATGTGGTATGTGAGAAGAACACACATGCAATGACACTAGTGGATCCAAATGTGGTTTGTGAAAAGAACACACAATCAATGACACTAGTAGATCCATATGTGGTTTGTGAAAAGAACACACCTGAAATGACAATCGTGGATCCATATGTGGTATGTGAAAAGAACACACAATAATGACACGGGTGGATCCATATGTGGTCTCTGAAAAGAACACACATTCAATGATACTGGTGGATCCAAATGTGGTCTGTGAAAAGAACACACATGCAATGACACTCGTGGATCCATACATGTTATGTGAAAAGAACACACATGCAATGAACTCTGGTGGTCCCATATGGGGTCTGTGAAAAGAACACACATACAATGACACTGGTGGATCCATATATGGTCTGTGAAAAGAACACACATGCAATGACACTAGTGGATCCAAATGTGGTTTGTGAAAAGAACACACATGCAATGACAATGGTGGTTCCATATGTGGTCTGTGAAAATAACACACATGCAATGGCACTGGTGGATCCATATGTGGTCTGTGAAAAGAGCACACATGCAATGAACTCTGGTGGATCCATATAGGGTCTGTGAAAAGAACACACATGCATTGACTCTAGTTGTGGTTAATGAAAAGAACACACATGCAATGAGCTCTGGTGGATCCATATGTGGTCTGTGAAAAGAACACACATGCAATGACACTGGTGGATCCATATGTGGTCTGAAAAGAACAAACATTTCAATGACACTGGTGGATCCATATATGGTCTATGAAAAGAACACACATGCAATGACATTGGTGGATCCATATGTGGTCTGTGAAAAGAACACACATTCAATGACAATGCTGGTTCCATATGTGGTCTATGAAAAGAACACACATGCAATGACAATGGTGGATCCATATGTGGTTTGTGAAAAGAACACACATGCAATGACACTGGTTGATCCATATGTCATCTATGAAAAGAACACACATGAAATGACACTGGTGGATCCATATGTGGTCTGTGAAAAGAACACACGTGCAATGACACTGGTGGATCCATATGTGTTTGTGAAAAGAACACACATGAAATGACACTGGTAGATCCATATGTGGTTTGTGAAAATAACACACATGCAATGAAAATAGTGGATCCAAATGTGGTATGTGAAAAGAACACACATGTAATGACATTGGTGGATCCAAATGTGGTATGTGAAAAGAACAGACATGTAATGACAATGGTGGATCCATATGTGGTCTATGAAAATAACACACATGAAATGACACTGGTTGATCCATATTTGGTATGTGAAAAGAACACACATGAAATAACACTATAGGATCCATATGTGGTCTGTGAAAAGAACACACATGCAATGACACTGGTGGATCCTTATGTGGTCTGTGAAAAGAACACACATGCAATAACACTAGTGGATCCATATGCAGTCTATGAAAAGAACACACATGCAATGAACTCTGGTGGATCCATATGGGGTCTGCGAAAAGAGCACACATGCAATGACACTGTTGGAGCCATATGTGGTATGTGAAAAGAACACACATGCAATGACACTGGTGGATCGATATGTGGTCTGTGAAAAGAACACACATGCAATGACACTGGTGGATCCATATGTGGTCTGTGAAAAGAACACACATGCAATAACACTAGTGGATCCATATGCAGTCTATGAAAAGAACACACATGCAATGAACTCTGGTGGATCCATATGGGGTCTGCGAAAAGAGCACACATGCAATGCTCTAGCTGTGGTTAATGAAAAGAACACACATGCAATGAACTCTGGTGGAGCCATATGTGGTCTGTGAAAAGAACACACATGCAATGACAATGGTGGATCCATATGTGGTCTGTGAAAAGAACAAACATTTCAATGACACTGGTGGATCCATATATGGTATGTGAAAAGAACACACATGCAATGACATTGGTGGATCCATATATGGTCCGTGAAAAGAACACACATGCAATGACAATGGTGGTTCGATATGTGGTCTGTGAAAAGAACACACATGCAATGACAATGGTGGATCCATATGTGGTTTGTGAAAAGCACACATGCAATGACACTGGTTGATCCATATGTGGTCTGTGAAAAGAACACACATGAAATAACACTGGTGATGCATATGTGGTCTATGACAAGAACACACATGCAATGACACAGGTGGATCCATATGTGGTCTGTGAAAAGAACAGACATGCAATGACACTAGTGGATCCATATGTGGTCTGTAAAAAGAACACACATGCAATGACACTGGTGGATCCATATGTGGTCTGTGAAAAGAACGAACATTTCAATGACACTGGTTCAGCGGCGAGAGGGGAGGTGAATGGTGTGCATAAATGGGATGGGGGTGCCCTTCTTTTATAGGTCAACAAGGGGACCATGAGGTGTGATGGTGAGCTCGTCGGTGACGGTGGTACAGAGGGCTAATGGTATGGGCGAGGTAGGCGGACGGTGCTCTGCCTCCTGGCGGTCATCTACGACGTAATGGCGCGGCTAGGGGTGGTGGCGTTTGGTCGGGCATGGCTGGCGTTCTAAGCGGGAGCAACATCGTTCGACGTAGCTCATGGCGGGTGTTGGTCGCGTGGTGGGAAAAGGGCATGTCTAGGAATGTGCTGGGGTCAAGGTGAAGCGGTGCATGCAAGCTGAGGGCAAGGCGTGGCGTGTGCGAAGCTGTCGGGGGCGGCGCTCGGGCATGGGCTTTGCATGGTGCAGAGGCGAAGAGCGCGGGTTGTTTGCGGTGGTCTAGTGCTCGGCTACGTCCGTGGGGTGGACAGGGGGTCGCGGTAGGGTGCGAGAGAGCTAGGGGACATGCTGGGTAGGTGCGGCGTGGTCTCTGGCGCGTCGGCCACGGTTGGCCGGCGACGACCATTTTTCGGCGACGCATTACTGGTGCTTCGGTGAAGAGGGGAGGTTGTCTGGTGCTTAGATAGGCTAAGAGGGGGCAGAGGAGAGATGAGAGGGTCGAGTGGGGGATAGGAACTTAATTAGCAACAGTATTAGTAAGGCCAGCTTATTTTTGGCTGCCAAGTGTTCGACAAAATGGCCGCAAGAGATTTTTATTTGAATTTTGCAAAGATTTTTGGTGGGTGCTTTGATCTTATGCTTGGTAGTCTGTGTTTGCTTGGGATTGTCAAGGTGAACTTATTTGAGTGGTTTTTGAAAAAGTGGGTCTATGCATATGAAATGGATTCCATTTTCAAATGCCATTTAAAATTAGTGTTTAAATGTTTTTGTAAGATTTCAATGTGGTCCTTGGCAGATCTTTACTTGTACTAGCAAGGGGTGAAAAGAGTTGAGGAGGTTTATGTCTAAGTTTGACTTCTAGGAACACCTAAAGTGGTGACCTAGTGGATTAAAATGGCCAAAGTGACCATTTGGTATTTTTATTCTTATTTGATTTCTTTGGATTTTGTTTCTAAATGTTCTAGATGATGTGGCCTTCATCTTTGAATCATTTTAGAACCATTAGAACAAACAAACATGGCATTTCTAAACAATTCTACATTAATGCAACACACATATGCATTCTTAATGGTTTTTAAAATAAAAGTTTTTTGTTAACCCTAAATTGGGTGATTTGGATTTTGATTAACCTTGATTAAAGTTTTGGGATGTTACACATATGTGGTTTGTGAAAAGAATACACATGAAATGACACTTGTGGTTCCAAATGTGGTCTGTGAAAAGAACAAACATGCAACGACGCTAGTGGTTCCATATGTTGTCTGTGAAAAGATCACACATGCAATGACACTGGTGGATCCATATCTGGTCTGTGAAAAGAACACACATGCAATGACACTGGTGGATCCATATATGTGGTCTATGAAAAGAACAAACATTTCAATGACACTACTGGATCCATATATGGTCTGTGAAAAGAACACGCATGCAATGACATTGGTGGATCCATATGTGGTCTGTGAAAAGAACACACATGCAATTACAATAGTGGTTCCATATGTGGTCTGTGAAAAGAACACACATGCAATGACAATGGTGGATCCATATGTGGTTTGTGAAAAGAACACACATGCAATGACACTGTTTGATCCATATGTGGTCTGTGAAAAGAACACACACGAAATGACACTAGTGGATCCATATGTGGTCTGTGAAAAGAAAACACATGCAATGACACTGGTGGATCCATATGTGGTATGTGAAAAGAACACACATGCAATGACACTGGTGGATCCATATGTGGTCTATGAAAAGAACACACATGCAATGACAATGGTGGTTCCATATGTCGTCTGTGAAAAGAACACGCATGCAATGACACTGGTGGATCCATATGTCGTCTATGAAAACAACAGACATGGAATGAACTCTGGTGGATCCATATGGGGTCTGTGAAAAGAACACACATGCATTGACTCTAGCGGTGGTTAATGAAAAGAACACACATGCAATGAGCTCTAGTGGATCCATATGTGGTCTGTGAAAAGAACACACATGCAATGACACTGGTGGATCCATATGTGGTCTGTGAAAAGAACAAACATTTCAATCACACTGGTGGATCCATATATGGTCTGTGAAAAGAACACACATGCAATGACATTGGTGGATCCATATGTGGTATGTGAAAAGAACACACATGCAATGACAATGGTGGTTCCATATGTGGTTTATGAAAATAACACACATGCAATGACAATGGTGGATCCATATGTGGTTTGTGAAAAGAACACACATTCAATGACACTGTTTGATCCATATGTGGTCTGTGAAAAGAACACACATGAAATGACACTAGTGGATCCATATGTGGTCTAAGAAAAGAAAACACATGCAATGACACTGGTGGATCCATATGTGGTATGTGAAAAGAACACACATGCAATGACACTGGTGGATCCATATGTGGTCTATGAAAAGAACACACTTGCAATGACAATGGTGGTTCCATATGTGGTCTGTGAAAAGAACACGCATGCAATGACACTGGTGGATCCATATGTCGTCTGTGAAAACAACACACATGCAATGAACTCTAGTGGATCCATATGGGGTCTGTGAAAAGAACACACATGCATTGACTCTAGCGGTGGTTAATGAAAAGAACACACATGCAATGAGCTCTAGTTGATCCATATGTGGTCTGTGAAAAGAACACACATGCAATAACACTGGTGGATCCAAATGTGGTCTGTGAAAAGAACAAACATTTCAATGACACTGGTGGATCCATATATGGTCTGTGAAAAGAACACACATGCAATGACATTGGTGGATCCATATGTGGTATGTGAAAAGAACACACATGCAATGACAATGGTGGTTCCATATGTGGTCTATGAAAATAACACACATGCAATGACAATGGTAGATCCATAGGTGGTTTGTGAAAAGAACACACATGCAATGACACTGGTTGATCCATATGTCATATATGAAAAGAACACACATGAAATGACACTGGTGGATCCATATGTGGTCTGTGAAAAGAACACAGATGCAATGACACTGGTGGATCCATATGTGGTCTGTGAAAAGAACACACATGCAATGACACTGGGGGATCCATATGTGGTCTGTAAAAAAAACATGCAATGACACTGGTTGATCCATATGTGGTCTGTGAAAAGAACACACATGCAATGACACTCGTGGATCCAAATGTGGTCTGTGAAAATAATACACATGCAATGAACTCTGGTGGATCCATATGGGGTCTATTAAAAGAACACACATGCAATGCTCTAGCTGTTGTTAATGAAAAGAACACACATGCAATGAACTCTGGTGGATCCATATGTGGTCTGTGAAAAGAACACACGTGCAATGACACTGGTGGATCCATATGTGGTCTGTGAAAACAACAAATATGTCAATGACACTGGTTAATCCATATATGGTCTATTAAAAGAACACACATGCAATGACATTGGTGGATCCATATGTGGTCTATGAAAATAACACACATGCAATGACAATGGTGGTTCCATAGGTGGTCTGTGAAAGGAACACACATGCAATGACAATGGTGGATCCATATGTGATTTGTGAAAAGAATACACATGCAATGACACTGGTTGATCCATATGTGGTCTGTGAAAAGAACAAACATTTCAATGACACTGGTTAATCCATATATGGTCTATGCAATGACATTGGTGGATCCATATGTGGTCTCTAAAAAGAACACACATGAAATGACACTGGTGGATCCATATGTGGTCTGTGAAAAGAACACACATGCAATGACACTGGTGGATCCATATGTGGTATGTGAAAAGAACACACATGCAATGCACTCTGGTGGATCCATATGGGGTCTATGAAAAGAACAAACATGCAATGACACTGGTGGATCAATATGTGGTCTGTGAAAAGAACACACATGAAATGACTCTAGTTGTGGTTAATGAAAAGAACTCACATGCAATGAAATGGTGGATCCATATGTGGTTGGTGAAAACAATACACATGCAATGAACTCTGGTGGTTCCATATGTGGTCTTTGAAAAGAACACACATGCAATGACACTGGTGGATCTATATGTGGTTTTTGAAAAGAACACACATGAAATGACACTAGTGGATCCATATGTGGTCTAAGAAAAGAAAACACATGCAATGACACTGGTGGATCCATATGTGGTATGTGAAAAGAACACACATGCAATGACACTGGTGGATCCATATGTGGTCTATGAAAAGAACACACATGCAATGACAATGGTGGTTCCATATGTGGTCTGTGAAAAGAACACGCATGCAATGACACTGGTGGATCCATATGTCGTCTGTGAAAACAACACACATGCAATGAACTCTGGTGGATCCATATGGGGTCTGTGAAAAGAACACACATGCATTGACTCTAGCGGTGGTTAATGAAAATAACACACATGCAATGAGCTCTAGTTGATCCATATGTGGTCTGTGAAAAGAACACACATGCAATAACACTGGTGGATCCAATTGTGGTCTGTGAAAAGAACAAACATTTCAATGACACTGGTGGATCCATATATGGTCTGTGAAAAGAACACACATGCAATGACATTGGTGGATCCATATGTGGTATGTGAAAAGAACACACATGCAATGACAATGGTGGTTCCATATGTGGTCTATGAAAATAACACACATGCAATGACAATGGTAGATCCATAGGTGGTTTGTGAAAAGAACACACATGCAATGACACTGGTTGATCCATATGTCATATATGAAAAGAACACACATGAAATGACACTGGTGGATCCATATGTGGTCTGTGAAAAGAACACAGATGCAATGACACTGGTGGATCCATATGTGGTCTGTGAAAAGAACACACATGCAATGACACTGGGGGATCCATATGTGGTCTGTAAAAAAAACATGCAATGACACTGGTTGATCCATATGTGGTCTTTGAAAAGAACACACATGCAATGACACTCGTGGATCCAAATGTGGTCTGTGAAAATAATACACATGCAATGAACTCTGGTGGATCCATATGGGGTCTATTAAAAGAACACACATGCAATGCTCTAGCTGTTGTTAATGAAAAGAACACACATGCAATGAACTCTGGTGGATCCATATGTGGTCTGTGAAAAGAACACACGTGCAATGACACTGGTGGATCCATATGTGGTCTGTGAAAACAACAAATATGTCAATGACACTGGTTAATCCATATATGGTCTATGAAAAGAACACACATGCAATGACATTGGTGGATCCATATGTGGTCTATGAAAATAACACACATGCAATGACAATGGTGGTTCCATAGGTGGTCTGTGAAAGGAACACACATGCAATGACAATGGTGGATCCATATGTGATTTGTGAAAAGAATACACATGCAATGACACTGGTTGATCCATATGTGGTCTGTGAAAAGAACAAACATTTCAATGACACTGGTTAATCCATATATGGTCTATGCAATGACATTGGTGGATCCATATGTGGTCTCTAAAAAGAACACACATGAAATGACACTGGTGGATCCATATGTGGTCTGTGAAAAGAACACACATGCAATGACACTAGTGGATCCATATGTGGTATGTGAAAAGAACACACATGCAATGCACTCTGGTGGATCCATATGGGGTCTATGAAAAGAACAAACATGCAATGACACTGGTGGATCAATATGTGGTCTGTGAAAAGAACACACATGAAATGACTCTAGTTGTGGTTAATGAAAAGAACTCACATGCAATGAAATGGTGGATCCATATGTGGTTGGTGAAAACAATACACATGCAATGAACTCTGGTGGTTCCATATGTGGTCTTTGAAAAGAACACACATGCAATGACACTGGTGGATCTATATGTGGTTTGTGAAAAGAACACACATGAAATGACACTAGTGGATCCATATGTGGTCTAAGAAAAGAAAACACATGCAATGACACTGGTGGATCCATATGTGGTATGTGAAAAGAACACACATGCAATGACACTGGTGGATCCATATGTGGTCTATGAAAAGAACACACATGCAATGACAATGGTGGTTCCATATGTGGTCTGTGAAAAGAACACGCATGCAATGACACTGGTGGATCCATATGTCGTCTGTGAAAACAACACACATGCAATGAACTCTGGTGGATCCATATGGGGTCTGTGAAAAGAACACACATGCATTGACTCTAGCGGTGGTTAATGAAAATAACACACATGCAATGAGCTCTAGTTGATCCATATGTGGTCTGTGAAAAGAACACACATGCAATAACACTGGTGGATCCAATTGTGGTCTGTGAAAAGAACAAACATTTCAATGACACTGGTGGATCCATATATGGTCTGTGAAAAGAACACACATGCAATGACATTGGTGGATCCATATGTGGTATGTGAAAAGAACACACATGCAATGACAATGGTGGTTCCATATGTGGTCTATGAAAATAACACACATGCAATGACAATGGTAGATCCATATGTGGTTTGTGAAAAGAACACACATGCAATGAGACTGGTTGATCCATATGTCATCTATGAAAAGAACACACATGAAATGACACTGGTGGATCCATATGTGGTCTGTGAAAAGAACACAGATGCAATGACACTGGTGGATCCATATGTGGTCTGTGAACAGAACACACATGCAATGACACTGGGGGATCCATATGTGGTCTGTATAAAAAACATGCAATGACACTGGTTGATCCATATGTGGTCTGTGAAAAGAACACACATGCAATGACACTCGTGGATCCAAATGTGGTCTGTGAAAATAATACACATGCAATGAACTCTGGTTAATCCATATATGGTCTATGAAAAGAACACACATGCAATGACATTGGTGGATCCATATGTGGTCTATGAAAATAACACACGTGCAATGACAATGGTGGTTCCATATGTGGTCTGTGAAAGGAACACACATGCAATGACAATGGTGGATCCATATGTGATAAGTGAAAATAATACAGATGCAATGACACTGGTTCATCCATATGTGGTCTGTGAAAAGAACACACATGAAATAACACTGGTGGATCCATATATGGTCTGTGAAAAGAACACACATGCACTAACACTGGTGGATCCATATGTGGTCTGTGAAAAGAACACACATGCAATGACACTGGTGGATCCATATGTGGAATGTGAAAAGAACACACATGCAATGACACTAGTGGATCCATATGTGGTACGTGAAAAGAACACACATGAAATGACACTTGTGGATCCATATGTGGTCTCTAAAAAGAACACACATGCAATGACACTGGTGGATCCATATGTGGTATGTGAAAAGAACACACATGCAATGAACTCTGGTGGATCCATATGGGGTCTGTGAAAAGAACAAACATGCAATGACACTGGTGGATCAATATGTGGTCTGTGAAAAGAACACACATGAAATGACTCTAGCTGTGGTTAATGAAAAGAACACACATGCAATGAAAATGGTGGATCCATATATGGTTTGTGAAAACAATACACATGCAATGAACTCTGGTGGTTCCATATGTGGTCTGTGAAAAGAACACACATGCAATGACATTGGTGGATCCATATGTGGTATGTGAAAAGAACACACATGCAATGACAATGGTGGTTCCATATATGGTCTATGAAAAGAACACACATGCAATGGCAATGGTGGATAGATATGTGGTTTGTGAAAAGAACACACATGCAATGACACTGTTTGATCCATATGTGGTCTGTGAAAAGAACACACATGAAATGACACTAGTGGATCCATATGTGGTCTGAGAAAAGAAAACACATGCAATGACACTGGTGGATCCATATGTGGTATGTGAAAAGAACACACATGCATTGACACTGGTGGATCCATATGTGGTCTATGAAAAGAACACACATGCAATGATAATGGTGGTTCCATATGTGGTCTGTGAAAAGAACACGCATGCAATGACACTGGTGGATCCATATGTGGTCTGTGAAAAGAACACACATGCAATGAACTCTGGTGGATCCATATGGGGTCTGTTAAAAGAACACACATGCATTGACTCTTGTGGTGGTTAATGAAAAGAACACACATGCAATGAGCTCTAGTGGATCCATATGTGGTCTGTGAAAAGAACAGACATGCAATGACACTGGTGGATCCATATGTGGTCTGTGAAAAGAACAAACATTTCAATGACACTGGTGGATCCATATATGGTTTGTGAAAAGAACACACATGCAATGACAATGGTGGTTCCATATGTGGTCTATGAAAAGAACACACGTGCAATGTCAATGGTGGATCCATATGTGGTTTGTGAAAAGAACACACATGCAATGACACTGGTTGATCCATATGTCGTCTATGAAAAGAACACACATGAAATGACACTGGTGGATCCATATGTGGTCTGTGAAAAGAACACAGATGCAATGACACTGGTGGATCCATATGTGGTCTGTGAAAAGAACACACATGCGATGACACTTGGGGATCCATATGTGGTCTGTGAAAAGAACACACATGCAATGACACTGGTGGATCCATATGTGGTCTGTGAAAAGAACACACATGCAATGACACTGGTGGATCCAAATGTGGTATGTGAAAATAATACACATGCAATGAACTCTGGTGGATCCATATGGGGTCTATGAAAACTACACACATGTAATGCTCTAGCTGTTGTTAATGAAAAGAACACACATGCAATGAACTCTGGTGGATCCATATGTGGTCTGTGAAAAGAACACACATGCAATGACACTGGTGGATCCATATGTGGTCTGTGAAACGAATAAAAATTTCAATGACACTGGTTAATCCATATATGGTCTATGAAAAGAACACACATGCAATGACATTGGTGGATCCATATGTGGTCTGTGAAAATAACACACATGCAATGACAATGGTGGTTCCATATGTGGTCTGTGAAAGGAACACACA
Source organism: Avena sativa (assembly GCA_916181665.1). Lineage (NCBI taxonomy): Eukaryota > Viridiplantae > Streptophyta > Magnoliopsida > Poales > Poaceae > Avena > Avena sativa. The sequence goes on from OV702289.1 coordinate 619,894,431, forward strand.
TGCAATGACAATGGTGGATCCATATGTGATTTGTGAAAAGAAAACACATGCAATGACACTGGTTGATCCATATGTGGTCTGTGAAAAGAACACACATGAAATAACACTGGTGGATCCATATATGGTCTGTGAAAAGAACACACATGCACTGACATTAGTGGATCCATATGTGGTCTCTAAAAAGAACACACATGAAATGACACTAGTGGATCCATATGTGGTCTGTAAAAAGAACACACATGCAATGACACTGGTGGATCCATATGTGGTATGTGAAAAGAACACACATGCAATGAACTCTGGTAGATCCATATGGGGTCTATGAAAAGAACAAACATGCAATGACACTGGTGGATCAATATGTGGTCTGTGAAAAGAACACACATGCAATGACACTGGTGGATCTATATGTGGTTTGTGAAAAGAACACACATGAAATGACACTCGTGGTTCCAAATGTGGTCTGTCAAAAGAACACACATGCAATGACACTAGTGGATCCATATGTGGTATGTGAAAAGAACACACATGCAATGACACTGGTGGATCCATATGTGGTCTGAAAATAACACACATGCAATGACACTGGTGGATCCATATGTGGTATGTGAAAAGAACACACATGCAATGACACTGGTGGATCCATATGTGGTCTGTGAAAAGAACACACATGCAATGACACTGGTGGATCCATATGTGGTATGTGAAAAGAACACACATGCAATGCACTCTGGTGGATCCATATGGGGTCTATGAAAAGAACAAACATGCAATGACACTGGTGGATCAATATGTGGTCTGTGAAAAGAACACACATGAAATGACTCTAGTTGTGGTTAATGAAAAGAACTCACATGCAATGAAATGGTGGATCCATATGTGGTTGGTGAAAACAATACACATGCAATGAACTCTGGTGGTTCCATATGTGGTCTTTGAAAAGAACACACATGCAATGACACTGGTGGATCTATATGTGGTTTGTGAAAAGAACACACATGAAATGACACTAGTGGATCCATATGTGGTCTAAGAAAAGAAAACACATGCAATGACACTGGTGGATCCATATGTGGTATGTGAAAAGAACACACATGCAATGACACTGGTGGATCCATATGTGGTCTATGAAAAGAACACACATGCAATGACAATGGTGGTTCCATATGTGGTCTGTGAAAAGAACACGCATGCAATGACACTGGTGGATCCATATGTCGTCTGTGAAAACAACACACATGCAATGAACTCTGGTGGATCCATATGGGGTCTGTGAAAAGAAGACACATGCATTGACTCTAGCGGTGGTTAATGAAAATAACACACATGCAATGAGCTCTAGTTGATCCATATGTGGTCTGTGAAAAGAACACACATGCAATAACACTGGTGGATCCAATTGTGGTCTGTGAAAAGAACAAACATTTCAATGACACTGGTGGATCCATATATGGTCTGTGAAAAGAACACACATGCAATGACATTGGTGGATCCATATGTGGTATGTGAAAAGAACACACATGCAATGACAATGGTGGTTCCATATGTGGTCTATGAAAATAACACACATGCAATGACAATGGTAGATCCATATGTGGTTTGTGAAAAGAACACACATGCAATGAGACTGGTTGATCCATATGTCATCTATGAAAAGAACACACATGAAATGACACTGGTGGATCCATATGTGGTCTGTGAAAAGAACACAGATGCAATGACACTGGTGGATCCATATGTGGTCTGTGAACAGAACACACATGCAATGACACTGGGGGATCCATATGTGGTCTGTAAAAAAAACATGCAATGACACTGGTTGATCCATATGTGGTCTGTGAAAAGAACACACATGCAATGACACTCGTGGATCCAAATGTGGTCTGTGAAAATAATACACATGCAATGAACTCTGGTTAATCCATATATGGTCTATGAAAAGAACACACATGCAATGACATTGGTGGATCCATATGTGGTCTATGAAAATAACACACGTGCAATGACAATGGTGGTTCCATATGTGGTCTGTGAAAGGAACACACATGCAATGACAATGGTGGATCCATATGTGATAAGTGAAAATAATACAGATGCAATGACACTGGTTCATCCATATGTGGTCTGTGAAAAGAACACACATGAAATAACACTGGTGGATCCATATATGGTCTGTGAAAAGAACACACATGCACTAACACTGGTGGATCCATATGTGGTCTGTGAAAAGAACACACATGCAATGACACTGGTGGATCCATATGTGGAATGTGAAAAGAACACACATGCAATGACACTAGTGGATCCATATGTGGTACGTGAAAAGAACACACATGAAATGACACTTGTGGATCCATATGTGGTCTCTAAAAAGAACACACATGCAATGACACTGGTGGATCCATATGTGGTATGTGAAAAGAACACACATGCAATGAACTCTGGTGGATCCATATGGGGTCTGTGAAAAGAACAAACATGCAATGACACTGGTGGATCAATATGTGGTCTGTGAAAAGAACACACATGAAATGACTCTAGCTGTGGTTAATGAAAAGAACACACATGCAATGAAAATGGTGGATCCATATATGGTTTGTGAAAACAATACACATGCAATGAACTCTGGTGGTTCCATATGTGGTCTGTGAAAAGAACACACATGCAATGACATTGGTGGATCCATATGTGGTATGTGAAAAGAACACACATGCATTGACAATGGTGGTTCCATATATGGTCTATGAAAAGAACACACATGCAATGGCAATGGTGGATAGATATGTGGTTTGTGAAAAGAACACACATGCAATGACACTGTTTGATCCATATGTGGTCTGTGAAAAGAACACACATGAAATGACACTAGTGGATCCATATGTGGTCTGAGAAAAGAAAACACATGCAATGACACTGGTGGATCCATATGTGGTATGTGAAAAGAACACACATGCATTGACACTGGTGGATCCATATGTGGTCTATGAAAAGAACACACATGCAATGATAATGGTGGTTCCATATGTGGTCTGTGAAAAGAACACGCATGCAATGACACTGGTGGATCCATATGTGGTCTGTGAAAAGAACACACATGCAATGAACTCTGGTGGATCCATATGGGGTCTGTTAAAAGAACACACATGCATTGACTCTTGCGGTGGTTAATGAAAAGAACACACATGCAATGAGCTCTAGTGGATCCATATGTGGTCTGTGAAAAGAACAGACATGCAATGACACTGGTGGATCCATATGTGGTCTGTGAAAAGAACAAACATTTCAATGACACTGGTGGATCCATATATGGTTTGTGAAAAGAACACACATGCAATGACAATGGTGGTTCCATATGTGGTCTATGAAAAGAACACACGTGCAATGTCAATGGTGGATCCATATGTGGTTTGTGAAAAGAACACACATGCAATGACACTGGTTGATCCATATGTCGTCTATGAAAAGAACACACATGAAATGACACTGGTGGATCCATATGTGGTCTGTGAAAGGAACACAGATGCAATGACACTGGTGGATCCATATGTGGTCTGTGAAAAGAACACACATGCGATGACACTTGGGGATCCATATGTGGTCTGTGAAAAGAACACACATGCAATGACACTGGTGGATCCATATGTGGTCTGTGAAAAGAACACACATGCAATGACACTGGTGGATCCAAATGTGGTATGTGAAAATAATACACATGCAATGAACTCTGGTGGATCCATATGGGGTCTATGAAAACTACACACATGTAATGCTCTAGCTGTTGTTAATGAAAAGAACACACATGCAATGAACTCTGGTGGATCCATATGTGGTCTGTGAAAAGAACACACATGCAATGACACTGGTGGATCCATATGTGGTCTGTGAAACGAATAAAAATTTCAATGACACTGGTTAATCCATATATGGTCTATGAAAAGAACACACATGCAATGACATTGGTGGATCCATATGTGGTCTGTGAAAATAACACACATGCAATGACAATGGTGGTTCCATATGTGGTCTGTGAAAGGAACACACATGCAATGACAATGGTGGATCCATATGTGATTTGTGAAAAGAAAACACATGCAATGACACTGGTTGATCCATATGTGGTCTGTGAAAAGAACACACATGAAATAACACTGGTGGATCCATATATGGTCTGTGAAAAGAACACACATGCACTGACATTAGTGGATCCATATGTGGTCTCTAAAAAGAACACACATGAAATGACACTAGTGGATCCATATGTGGTCTGTAAAAAGAACACACATGCAATGACACTGGTGGATCCATATGTGGTATGTGAAAAGAACACACATGCAATGAACTCTGGTAGATCCATATGGGGTCTATGAAAAGAACAAACATGCAATGACACTGGTGGATCAATATGTGGTCTGTGAAAAGAACACACATGCAATGACACTGGTGGATCTATATGTGGTTTGTGAAAAGAACACACATGAAATGACACTCGTGGTTCCAAATGTGGTCTGTCAAAAGAACACACATGCAATGACACAGGTGGGTCCATATGTGGTCTGTGAAAAGAACACACATGCAATGACATGGGTGGATCCATATGTGGTCTGTGAAAAGAACACACATGCAATGACACCGGTAGATCCATATGTGGCCTGTGAAAAGAACACACATGAAATGACACTGGTGGATCCATGTGTGGTATGTGAAAAGAACACAGATGCAATGAAAATAGTGGATCAAAATGTGGTCTGTGAAAAGAACACACATGCAATAACACTGGTGGATCCATATGTGGTCTGTGAAAAGAACACACATGCAATGAACTCTGGTGGATCCATATGGGGTCTGTGAAAAGAACACACATGCAATGACATTGGTGGATCCATATGTGGTATGTGAAAAGAACACACATGCAGTGACAATGCTGGTTCCATATGTGGTCTGTGAAAAGAACACACATGCAATGACAATGGTGGATCCATATGTGGTTTGTGAAAAGAACACACATGCAATAACACTGGTGGATCCAAATGTGGTCTGTGAAAAGAACACACATGCAATGACAATGGTGGTTCCATATGTGGTTTGTGAAAAGAAGACACATGCAATGACACTGGTGGATCCATATGTGGTGTGTGAAAAGAACACACATGCAATAAACTCTGGTGGATCCATATGGGGTCTGTGAAAAGAACACACATGCATTGACTCTAGATGTTGTTAATGAAAAGAACACACATGCAATGAGCTCTGGTGGATCCATATGTGGTCTGTGAAAAGAACACACATGCAATGACACTGGTGGATCCATATGTGGTCTGTGAAAAGAACAAACATTTCAATGACACTAGTGGATCCATATATGGTCTGTGAAAAGAACACACATGCAATGACATTGGTGGATCCATATGTGGTATGTGAAAAGAACACAGAAGCAATGACAATGGTGATTCCATATGTGGTTTGTGAAAAGAACACACATGCAATGACAATGGTGGATCCATATGTGGTTTGTGAAAAGAACACACATGCAATGACACTGGTTGATCCATATGCCGTCTATGAAAAGAACACACATGAAATGACACTAGTGGATCCATATGTGGTCTCTAAAAAGAACACACATGAAATGACACTAGTGGATCCATATGTGGTCTGTAAAAATAACACACATGCAATGACACTGGTGGATCCATATGTGGTATGTGAAAAGAACACACATGCAATGACACTGGTGGATCCATATGTGGTCTGTAAAAAGAACACACATGCAATGACACGGGTGGATCTATATGGGGTCTGTGAAAAGAACACACATGAAATGACTCTAGCTGTGGTTAATGAAAAGAACACACATGCACTGAAAATGGTGGATCCATATGTGGTATGTGTAAAGAACACACATGCAATGAAGTCTGGTGGTTCCATATGTGATCTGCGAAAAGAACACAAATGCAATGACACTGGTGGATCCATATGTGGTCTGTGAAAAGAACACACATGCAATGAACTCTGGTAGATCCATATGGGGTCTATGAAAAGAACAAACATGCAATGACACTGGTGGATCAATATGTGGTCTGTGAAAAGAACACACATGAAATGACTCTAGTTGTGGTTAATGAAAAGAACACACATGCAATGAAAATGGTGGATCCATATGTGGTTTGTGAAAACAATACACATGCAATGAACTATGGTGGTTCCATATGTGGTCTGTGAAAAGAACACACATGCAATGACACTGGTGGATGTATATGTGGTTTGTGAAAAGAACACACATGAAATGACACTCGTGGTTCCAAATGTGGTCTGTCAAAAGAACACACATGCAATGACACAGGTGGGTCCATATGTGGTCTGTGAAAAGAACACACATGCAATGACATGGGTGGATCCATATGTGGTCTGTGAAAAGAACACACATGCAATGACACCGGTAGATCCGTATGTGGCCTGTGAAAAGAACACACATGAAATGACACTGGTGGATCCATGTGTGGTATGTGAAAAGAACACAGATGCAATGAAAATAGTGGATCAAAATGTGGTCTGTGAAAAGAACACACATGCAATAACACTGGTGGATCCATATGTGGTCTGTGAAAAGAACACACATGCAATGAACTCTGGTGGATCCATATGGGGTCTGTGAAAAGAACACACATGCAATGACATTGGTGGATCCATATGTGGTATGCGAAAAGAACACACATGCAGTGACAATGCTGGTTCCATATGTGGTCTGTGAAAAGAACACACATGCAATGACAATGGTGGATCCATATGTGGTTTGTGAAAAGAACACACATGCAATAACACTGGTGGATCCAAATGTGGTCTGTGAAAAGAACACACATGCAATGACAATGGTGGTTCCATATGTGGTTTGTGAAAAGAAGACACATGCAATGACACTGGTGGATCCATATGTGGTGTGTGAAAAGAACACACATGCAATAAACTCTGGTGGATCCATATGGGGTCTGTGAAAAGAACACACATGCATTGACTCTAGATGTTGTTAATGAAAAGAACACACATGCAATGAGCTCTGGTGGATCCATATGTGGTCTGTGAAAAGAACACACATGCAATGACACTGGTGGATCCATATGTCGTCTGTGAAAAGAACAAACATTTCAATGACACTAGTGGATCCATATATGGTCTGTGAAAAGAACACACATGCAATGACATTGGTGGATCCATATGTGGTATGTGAAAAGAACACAGAAGCAATGACAATGGTGATTCCATATGTGGTTTGTGAAAAGAACACACATGCAATGACAATGGTGGATCCATATGTGGTTTGTGAAAAGAACACACATGCAATGACACTGGTTGATCCATATGTCGTCTATGAAAAGAACACACATGAAATGACACTAGTGGATCCATATGTAGTCTCTAAAAAGAACACACATGAAATGACACTAGTGGATCCATATGTGGTCTGTAAAAATAACACACATGCAATGACACTGGTGGATCCATATGTGGTATGTGAAAAGAACACACATGCAATGAACTCTGGTAGATCCATATGGGGTCTATGAAAAGAACAAACATGCAATGACACTGGTGGATCAATAAGTGGTCTGTGAAAAGAACACACATGAAATGACTCTAGTTGTGGTTAATGAAAAGAACACACATGCAATGAAAATGGTGGATCCATATGTGGTTTGTGAAAACAATACACATGCAATGAACTATGGTGGTTCCATATGTGGTCTGTGAAAAGAACACACATGCAATGACACTGGTGGATCTATATGTGGTTTGTGAAAAGAACACACATGAAATGACACTCGTGGTTCCAAATGTGGTATGTCAAAAGAACACACATGCAATGACACTGGTGGGTCCATATGTGGTCTGTGAAAAGAACACACATGCAATGACACGGGTGGATCCATATGTGGTCTGTGAAAAGAACAGACATGCAATGACACCGGTAGATCCATATGTGGCCTGTGAAAAGAACACACATGAAATGACACTGGTGGATCCATGTGTGGTATGTGAAAAGAACACAGATGCAATGAAAATAGTGGATCAAAATGTGGTCTGTGAAAAGAACACACATGCAATAACACTGGTGGATCCATATGTGGTCTGTGAAAAGAACACACATGCAATGAACTCTGGTGGATCCATATGGGGTCTGTGAAAAGAACACACATGCAATGACATTGGTGGATCCATATGTGGTCTGTGAAAAGAACACACATGCAGTGACAATGCTGGTTCCATATGTGGTCTGTGAAAAGAACACACATGCAATGACAATGGTGGATCCATATGTGGTTTGTGAAAAGAACACACATGCAATGACAATGGTGGTTCCATATGTGGTCTGTGAAAAGAACACACATGCAATGACAAAGGGGGATCCATATGTGGTCTGTAAAAAGTACACAAATGCAATGACACTGGTTGATCCATATGTCGTATGTGAAAAGAACACACATGCAATCAACTCTGGTGGATCCATGTGGGGTCTGTGAAAAGGACACACATGCAATGACACTGGTGGATCCATATGTGGTCTGTGAAAAGAACACACATGAAATGACTCTAGCTGTGGTTAATGAAAAGAACACACATGCAATGAACTCTGGTGGTTCCATATGTGGTTTGTGAAAAGAACACACATGCAATGACACTGGTTGATCCATATGTCGTCTATGAAAAGAACACACATGAAATGACACTGGTGGATCCATATGTGGTCTGTGAAAAGAACACACATGCAATGACACTGGTGGATCCATATGTGGTCTATGAAAAGAACACACATGCAATGACACTGGTGGATCCATATGTGGTCTCTGAAAAGAACACACATGCAATGATACTGGTGGATCCGAATGTGGTCTGTGAAAAGAACACACATGCAATAACACTGGTGGATCCATATGTGGTCTGTGAAAAGAACACACATGCAATGAACTCTGGTGGATCCATATGGGGTATGTGAAAAGAACACACATGCAATGCTCTAGCCATGGTTAATGAAAATAACAGAGATGCAATGAACTCTGGTGGATCCATATGTGGTCTGTGCTAAGAATACACATGCAATGACACTGGTGGATCCATATGTGGTCTGTGAAAAGAACAAACATTTCAATGACACTGGTGGATCCATATATGGTCTGTGAAAAGAACAGACAAGCTATGACATTGGTGGATACATATGTGGTCTGTGAAAAGAACACACATGCAATGACAATGGTGGTTCCATATGTGGTCTGTGAAAAGAACACACATGCAATGACAATGGTGGATCCATATGTGGTTTGTGAAAAGAACACACATGCAATGACACTCGTTGATCCATATGTGGTCTGTGAAAAGAACACACATGAAATAACACTTGTGATCCAGATGTGGTATGTGAAAAGAAGACACATGAAATGACACTGGTGGATCCATATGTGGTCTGTGAAAAGAACACACATGCAATGACACTGGTGGATCCATATGTGGTCTGTAAAAAGAACACACATGCAATGAAAATGGTGGATCCATATGTGGTCTGTGAAAAGAACACACATGCAATGAACTCTGGTGGTTCCATATGTGGTTTGTGAAAAGAACACACATGCAATGACACTAGTTGATCCATATGTCATCTATGAAAAGAACACACATGAAATGACACTGGTGGATCCATATGTGGTCTGTGAAAAGAACACACATGCAATGACACTGGTGGATCCATATGTGGTCTGTGAAAAGAACACACATGCAATGACACTGGTGGATCCATATGTGGTGTGTGAAAAGAACACACATGCAATGACACTGGTGGATCCGAATGTGGTCTGTGAAAAGAACACACATGCAATAATACTGGTGGATCCATATGTGGTCTGTGAAAAGAACACACATGCAATGAAATCTGGTGGATCCATATGGGGTCTGTGAAAAGAACACACATGCAATGCACTAGCCATGGTTAATGAAAATAACACAGATGCAATGAACTCTGGTGGATCCATATGTAATCTGTGCTAAGAATACACATGCAATGACACTGGTGGATCCATATGTGTTCTGTGAAAAGAACAAACATTTCAATGACACTGGTGGATCCATATATGGTCTGTGAAAAGAACACACAAGCTATGACATTGGTGGATACATATGTGGTCTGTGAAAAGAACACACATGCAATGACAATGGTGGTTCCATATGTGGTCTGTGAAAAGAACACACATGCAATGACAATGGTGGATCCATATGTGGTTTGTGAAAAGAACACACATGCAATGACACTGGTTGATCCATATGTGGTCTGTGAAAAGAACACACATGAAATAACACTTGTGATCCACATGTGGTATGTGAAAAGAAGACACATGCAATGACATTGGTGGATCCATATGTGGTCTGTGAAAAGAACACACATGCAATGACACTGGTGGATCCATATGTGGTCTGTAAAAAGAACACACATGCAATTAAAATGGTGGATCCATATCTGGTCTGTGAAAAGAACACACATGCAATGAACTCTGGTGGTTCCATATGTGGTTTGTGAAAAGAACACACATGCAATTGCACTGGTTGATCCATATGTCGTCTATGAAAAGAACACACATGAAATGACACTGGTGGATCCATATGTGGTCTGTGAAAAGAACACACATGCAATGACACTGGTGGATCCATATGTGGTCTGTGAAAAGAACACACATGCAATGACACTGGTGGATCCATATGTGGTCTATGAAAATAACACACATGCAATGACACTGGTGGATCCATATGTGGTCTCTGAAAAGAACACACATGCAATGACACTGGTGGACCCGAATGTGGTCTATGACAAGAACACACATGCAATAACACTGGTGGATCCTTATGTGGTCTGTGAAAAGAACACACATGCAATGAACTCTGGTGGATCCATATGGGGTCTGTGAAAAGAACACACATGCAATGCTCAAGCCATGGTTAATGAAAATAACACACATGCAATGAACTCTGGTTGATCCATATGTGGTATGTGCTAAGAATACACATGCAATGACACTGGTGGATCCATATGTGGTCTGTGAAAAGAACAAACATTTCAATGACACTGGTGGATCCATATATGGTCTGTGAAAAGAACACAGATGCTATGACATTGGTGGATCCATATGTGGTCTGTGAAAAGAACACACATGCAATGATAATGGTGGTTCCATATGTGGTCTGTGAAAAGAACACACATGCAATGACAATGGTGGATGCATATGTGGTTTGTGAAAAGAACACACATGCAATGACACTGGTTGATCCATATGTGGTCTGTGAAAAGAACACACATGAAATAACACTTGTGATCCAGATGTGGTATGTGAAAAGAAGACACATGCAATGACACTGGTGGATCCATATGTGGTCTGTGAAAAGAACACACATGCAATGACACTGGTGGATCCATATGTGGTCTATAAAAAGAACACACATGCAATGACACTGGTGGATCCATATGTGGTCTGTGAAAATAACACACATGCAATCAACTTTGGTGGATCCATGTGGGTCTGTGAAAAGGACACACATGCAATGACACTGGTGGATCCATATTGTAAGATCCCTCCTTAATAAAGGAAAAGATCCCTGTGTTTACAATGCTAGTCCCTGGATCAATAGCTAGCATCCACAGTTCAGATGTAATATCGAGAAACAAAGGTCATAATACAACTTTATAACCAGGAATAAAATAATTTTATTACATCAAACATAGCTCATTGGCTATTTACATTACATTGCAGCGGAATATCTATAGTCATGGGTCCTTCATCTTCAAAGTGCCACAGGCAGATGTTGGTTGTAGACTTTGTAATCCTAATTAATCAATCTTCACTAAATCAATCAAACCTGCAACATTACAAGTTACAGCCACAAGGGTCAATACATTTGAATTGTATTGGCAAGTGATACTTTGGTAGTATAGTGGAGTCTATCATCTATATGCATTTTGGCTAAGTGGAGTTGAGGCTTTGCATTGCTCAAAATAGATTTTTCCTATCATTTTGAAAATATTAAGTTTTGTTTGGCAAAAACTTTCCAAGACATCTACTAATCAAAGACTAGAGATCCACTCAGGGCATCTACCAATCAAAGACAGAAGATTTGCTTGGCAAAAACAATTTCCTCAATCAATGATTTCAAGATCCTTGTACCAAGCCATCTCTCCATCAAAGATTGAAGATTTTCACACAACCCTTATTCACCCACAAGTTTTAATTTAGAAATTGGAGTGATGAGATTCTTGATTGCTTCCATGTCTTGATGCTCAAATTGTCCTTTACCAGGGACATGGCTAAGTACTTAGGTTTTACACTCTGCAGAGGTGGTGCACTTTCCCCACAAGACTTGGTTTCCCAAGACAAAATCTTTCAGAAGCCTTCCCTTACACCAACATGGACGCGCTCCAACCTATCAAACACTACCACCCACTGTCCATGTGGCTAAGTTCTTGCAACCTATATGATCATGGCAGAGCCCATATTGCCAACTGGTTGCACTTGAAGCTTCTCAACATTTGACATCTCAAATCTCTTTGTTTCCTGGGTGGCCATCCACAAGTGAGATACACAAGCCAAGTCCATGGCCTTGTGAACCACTCAACATAAACCATTCCTTCCATTCCACCCAGGTGATTCATTAGCTTAGTTGTTTTGTTAAAATAAAACACAAGTCCAAAGACTTAGAATATTTTCATAGCATGAATATATATCCCACCTAGGTTTTCTATTAGCTAGGCTAAGCTTGATAGTAATAGGATTCCTAACTTAGGAAAATCCTTCTAAGGATTCATTCTACTAGTTTTCCTATGGCAAGGTCTATACTTAGCAAAATAAAAACCATGCAAGTTTTACTTAGCAAAAACACTAATGCATAATGGAAATAATGGGATAATGATATGAAGCATCACTTGCCTTTTTGGTAGAGGGTATAGGTTCACTCCTTGATCTTTCTAGTCTCACTCTTCTCTAACTTCACTACAAGTCAATCAAGCAAACACAAACTCAATCTACCAATCAAGCAAATCAACACACATAAAATAACAAAGTCAAGGAAATGCATGCAAGCATGCCTAGCTTTGCTTTGTTTGAAAAAGTGGTTCCTAGTGGGTCATAGACTTTTGGGTACACCTAATGGTCATTTTGTAAAGTGGCAAAGTCATGCATAAGCATGCAAAGGTTGGTTCTAATGTAGGGATGGTCTTCACTAGGCTTCTAACTTTGTAAGTTCCAAATTGGTCATTTACCAAAATGGCAAAGTCATTTGCAAAGAGGGTCTCTATTAGATTCCTAAACTTGGTAAGATCCAAATTGGTCATTTACCAAAGTGGCAAAGTTGTTAGCAAAAGGTTTCACCTCAAAACCATTTCCATGACAAAGTGTCAATTTATGTGGTGTAGAAATATGTCTACTAGGGCTTTAATCTATAGGTTTCACCAAATGAGTTGCTATTGCAAAACTTGGTGTTTTGGTTCAGTAGGTTTGGTTCAAAACATTTTCTCCAAAGTTTTCTTTATGAAAGCATTTTCATAAACAAAACCAATAGTTTTAGTTAGCTAGAAATGGACTAAACTAATTAATCCATCCTATTCTTTTCCAAAATCACTTTCCAAACTATGGGTTGGTTCCTATGGTCAGTAAGGTCACAACAAACTAATTGGCAAAGGTTTTAACCCTAAAAATCATTTTTAAATGATTTTTCTAATGTTAGCAAGCACACAAAAGAATCTGCAAAATCAGACAAGCTAACAGATACTATTTGTTAAACTAAGGGTAGGGTTGGTTAGAGCTTGTCTTGCTGATTCCAACGACATCAAATTTGTAAAATTTGGACGTGTGGATCCAAAGATACATGGGTTTGAAAATGGCACCAGTTTCTGTTTTCAAATCTGTTTTTAAACAGATAGGTGACACGCGGCGTGTTCTTACTGGTCGATACCGGTTCGGCCGGATCGTGGTTGTGGGGCGTTGGATCTATTTAGATCGTGCGGCTTAGGTAGCGTACCTATTCGCGTGTAAGTGGTTCTATCGTACTCGTCCGATCTGGATCAAACGGCTGTCAACGCATTGACCAGAAGCTGGCGGCGCTGCGGTGGTTACCGGCGGCGGAGCGGTCGGTCGACGACGGTGCTGGTGCTACAGGGGGTGAGGGAGAAGGAGGAGTTGCTCACCGGGCTCAGGGGGTCACGCCGAAGCTCAAGGTACTGCTGGCTTGACAAGGGGCGCTCAGGAGCAGTCGCAATTCCTCGTCGGAGTTGGGAACGGCGGCGGTTGTCTCTGGTTGAGGTCAGGGACGATGCTGCAGATCACAAGGAAGCGAACCAAGGGTACTGTTAAACGCGCAAAGGCACGGCGAAAGTGTGGGTGTGAATGAGAAGGCGCGGGGCGGTCTGGTTCACCTGGGAGACGTCGCCGGAGAAGAAGCAGACACGGCGGCGTACTGTGCTTGACGAAGGCGAAGATTGGGGGCGCCCTAAGATAAACGGAAAGTGCTGTTAGGTTCGTCTGAGCTTGGAGATCATCATCGTGTTCTCGGGGAGGAGAGGGGTGACCGGAATCTACCTGTGGGGCTCGTCGGAGAAAGAGGCAGACGGTGGCATTGGCTCGGGGCTTGTTGGAGTCGGGGTTCTGGTGCTCCCGCGGGCGAATGGATGGCAAGGAAATATGCGCTAGGATGCGGTGAGTGTGCTCGCATGCAGAGGTAGGTGAGAGGCGGCGGGATGTGGCCGGAATTGGCGAGAAGGGTCGTCGGAGTAGCAGCGGCACAGAGAGAAATTGGGGCGGTCTGGAGCGTGCGAGCGCGAGGTGTCAGAGGGGATTTATAGAGGAGAGGTAGGCGTTTCCATCTGTGTGATCAAGGCGAGGTAAAGGCTCGGCGTTAAGGTGAATTAAGTCGGAGCAATCAACGGCAGAACGGGGGGGAGGAACGAGTCGCTGAGGAGGTTGAAGACGATGAACAGTAATAGTGGGGTCCAACGGTCAGTGGGAAAGGGAGAGAGGAGGGGGTCCACTTGCCAGCTTCTGTGTGAGTTTCTTCCACGATGCAGAAAACGGTTCGGGGGCGTGAGTGAGAGAGGTGGGGTCGTCTCGTCAGCGAGTGAGAAGAGGAGAGAGGAGGTGTGGGTCCTGGTGGTCATTGACTCAGTGGGTCTGAATCTGGGTGTAAAATGTTTTCCTTCGGGGAGGGAGTACTGGGCTGGACTGGGCTGCTGTTGGGCCAAATTGGGTTGGGTCTGTTTGCTCTATTTTTTTCTGTCTAAACCTTTTTCCTTTTCTAATTCTTTTTCTGTTTTGAATTTTCATTCAATTTTTCAATCAACCAAACAAGGTTCAAACAATTCAAACAATCACTCAACTTCACTTTGAATTTGGTTCTGTTTGGCAACATAATCCAAATCTCAAAATGAAATAATAC
Organism: Avena sativa; assembly: GCA_916181665.1. Lineage (NCBI taxonomy): Eukaryota > Viridiplantae > Streptophyta > Magnoliopsida > Poales > Poaceae > Avena > Avena sativa. The sequence goes on from OV702289.1 coordinate 619,909,881, forward strand.
TTTTATTCTTTTTAGGATCCATTTAATAATTAAATAAAATGGATCTTTAGTTATTAGGGTTTGATTTATTTAAATAAAATTTCCATTTGAAATCCAATTATTTTCAAAACCAAACCAGAAGGTTTTATTGAAAAATAAAGGAATACTTGGAAACTTATTTAAATAAATAAATAAGTTTTGGTGTTTTAATTAAAATGGGAAAGCCTTTACTTAAATAAAATTGGATATTTAAATCCTTATTATTTTATTTAAATAATCCTTTACTCATTTTAATCAAAGCAAAACCTTTTAATAAAAGATTTCAAAGTAGTAATAAACTACTTGGTGTTCATTTAAAATGGAAAAAGCCTTTACTTAAATAAAATTTGGATATTTAAATCCTTATTATTTTATTTAAATAAACCTTTATTCATTTTATCAAAACAAAATATTTTATTACAAAAGCTTGGCCAAAATTAATTTGGCTCACCTTTTCATTTGAAAACAAAGTCTTTTATTAAAAGATCCAAATAGTATTTCCAAAACAATTTATTTTCCTTTATCAAATGTTTATCTTTTTAATCCCTTTAGGATTATAATTGTTCACCAAAAGGTATGGGTTTTTGGTAAGGGCTTTATTGGCTTTGGAAATTCAATTTCCTTATCTTATTATATTCATAAGATTTTGTCTATGGTTCCAAACTAAGTGAAACCATCTCTAAGGTCTTTCTTGATCCTTTGTGATTATTTGTTGATCAACTTTGGTATGGATCAAATCCATGGATTGGGAGATAACTTGGAAAATGATTTCCTTCCATTAGGGTTTAGGGTTTTGGATTTATTTTCCAAGTGTTCAAATTTCCAGATACATTCATTGAGGAATGCATTTCCCTTGATTTGGATTTTTGTTGAATTCAAACTTTAATCAAAGTTTGTTCCAGATGGGATTTTAAGTCTCCTTTTAGAAACAAAAGTTTCTTTTCACCCTGTTTTTCAACAAAAGTTTATTGTGTTCATTTTATTTTTCACATTACAAGATTTGGAAAATCTTGGGATGTGATAGGCTACCACCCTTAAAATAAATCTCGTCCCGAGATTTGGGGAGGCTAGGGTTACAAGCAGGTTCAAAACAACTAGGGTACTACCACCCTTAAAATTTTTCCAACTAAACTACATCTTGGCTTCCTTGGAATCTTGAGGAAAACTTCTTCTTGGAAAACTTCTGCTCAGTGTCCTTGTTTCCATTCTTGACTCATGGGCTAAGGTCGTTCTCCATAGACTTGTTTATCTTGTTCTTCATCTTTTCTGGGCAGTTGCTTACATAGTGTCCTGGTTCCTTGCAATTGAAACAGTGGATATCTTGGAGTTCTTTACGTTGCTCTTGTGGACAAGTGGCTACATAGTGGCCTAGCTCTTTGCAGTTGTTGCATACTACTTGGCCGATCTCTTTATTCTTCGAGTTCTCTGGGCATCCACTGGGGTAGTGTCCCATTTCCTTACATTTACGACATTGCACAAGGCTCATGTCTTGCTTTGGTTTCTTGGGCTTCTTTGATCCTTTGAATTGGATTGTCTTGTTTGGAGGTATAAGTGGTCTTTTTCCTTTGTCATCAACATTCTTGGCATACTTGGATCCTTCTTGTTTCCTTTGTTCAACAATGGCATAGATGGGGCATTGAGTAGGTACATGGTCGTTTCCTTCACATAGGTAACAAGTAACTTGAGATGTGGGGCATTGGCCAACTGGATGTTCCTCTTCACAATTGGGGCATTGATCTTCATGCTCCTTGGAAGTGTGATACTTGTCTCCACAAATAATGCAAGCTGGGGCTCCATCTAGAATAATGTTCTTGTCATCCTTGTTGTCATACACTCTTTTGGGATAGTTTTCTTCCATGCTGATCATTTGATTAGTCACCTTAAGCATCAGTTGGGATTGTTCTTCCAAAAACTTTTGCAAGGTAGGGTCTTTATCACTATTGTTGGCTATGAACTGAGCTGTTAGTTGGCTTAATTGGTGTTGGGTTGCTAGGAGGTCTCTCATGTTGACCTCTTGGTTGTTGTTGTTGTCACCATCCTTGATGTTGGAGTTTCTTGGAGAAGTCATCTGTTTGGGGTTGGATTGGGATTAGAATAGGCAAAAGATTTCTTGGGAGATATTTCTATTCTCACACATCACAATTCACACAAGCAAGGTGCAAGCAATCACAAAACAAACATTCCACTCAAACAACAAAGTTTCAAGCATATTTTTAGGCAACCAAAAATAATTTTTGTTACACCACATAAGTTGGTGTGTTTGACTTAAACTACATATGGTGGTCCATCTATATGGTTTACTTGTGATCTTTCCATCCTTCTTGGTTGATTCTTCTTGAATGAGATCTTTGTTTCCTTGGAGAATTCTTGTGTCTTGGTCACAAATCTTCAAAGGTGATGATGGCTCCTTCTAAGTTGTGTTTCCTTAGTCTTCAAATCTTGAGCAAGATTTCTTGTCTCATTTGTAGTCTTTAGTGATATCCTAGGTTGAAGTCTTTGGTGATCATGATGAAGATGTTGAAGAAGTTGAAGTCATTAGGGTTGAGAGTGTTGAAGAAGTCCTTTGCACATGGTGTAGTCTTTGGTCATAGGGTAGGCTTTTCCATCAAGTTGAAATAGAAGAGAAGTAGAGTTGAAACCAAAATGGTTGAGGAAAGAGTTTACAAGATTGTTTTTGTAAATAAGTTTTGGAACAAAATACAACTCCTATTTTTCTAAGGGTTTTTGTCCAATCCTAGGGTTACAAATCCTACAGGCAACACAATGCTCTGATACCATCTGTAAGATCCCTCCTTAATAAAGGAAAAGATCCCTGTGTTTACAATGCTAGTCCCTGGATCAATAGCTAGCATCCACAGTTCAGATGTAATATCGAGAAACAAAGGTCATAATACAACTTTATAACTAGGAATAAAATAATTTTATTACATCAAACATAGCTCATTGGCTATTTACATTACATTGCAGCGGAATATCTATAGTCATGGGTCCTTCATCTTCAAAGTGCCACAGGCAGATGTTGGTTGTAGACTTTGTAATCCTAATTAATCAATCTTCACTAAATCAATCAAACCTGCAACATTACAAGTTACAGCCACAAGGGTCAATACATTTGAATTGTATTGGCAAGTGATACTTTGGTAGTATAGTGGAGTCTATCATCTATATGCATTTTGGCTAAGTGGAGTTGAGGCTTTGCATTGCTCAAAATAGATTTTTCCTATCATTTTGAAAATATTAAGTTTTGTTTGGCAAAAACTTTCCAAGACATCTACTAATCAAAGACTGGAGATCCACTCAGGGCATCTACCAATCAAAGACAGAAGATTTGCTTGGCAAAAACAATTTCCTCAATCAATGATTTCAAGATCCTTGTACCAAGCCATCTCTCCATCAAAGATTGAAGATTTTCACACAACCCTTATTCACCCACAAGTTTTAATTTAGAAATTGGAGTGATGAGATTCTTGATTGCTTCCATGTCTTGATGCTCAAATTGTCCTTTACCAGGGACATGGCTAAGTACTTAGGTTTTACACTCTGCAGAGGTGGTGCACTTTCCCCACAAGACTTGGTTTCCCAAGACAAAATCTTTCAGAAGCCTTCCCTTACACCAACATGGACGCGCTCCAACCTATCAAACACTACCACCCACTGTCCATGTGGCTAAGTTCTTGCAACCTATATGATCATGGCAGAGCCCATATTGCCAAGTGGTTGCACTTGAAGCTTCTCAACATTTGACATCTCAAATCTCTTTGTTTCCTGGGTGGCCATCCACAAGTGAGATACACAAGCCAAGTCCATGGCCTTGTGAACCACTCAACATAAACCATTCCTTCCATTCCACCCAGGTGATTCATTAGCTTAGTTGTTTTGTTAAAATAAAACACAAGTCCAAAGACTTAGAATATTTTCATAGCATGAATATATATCCCACCCAGGTTTTCTATTAGCTAGGCTAAGCTTGATAGTAATAGGATTCCTAACTTAGGAAAATCCTTCTAAGGATTCATTCTACTAGTTTTCCTATGGCAAGGTCTATACTTAGCAAAATAAAAACCATGCAAGTTTTACTTAGCAAAAACACTAATGCATAATGGAAATAATGGGATAATGATATGAAGCATCACTTGCCTTTTTGGTAGAGGGTATAGGTTCACTCCTTGATCTTGCTAGTCTCACTCTTCTCTAACTTCACTACAAGTCAATCAAGCAAACACAAACTCAATCTACCAATCAAGCAAATCAACACACATAAAATAACAAAGTCAAGGAAATGCATGCAAGCATGCCTAGCTTTGCTTTGTTTGAAAAAGTGGTTCCTAGTGGGTCATAGACTTTTGGGTACACCTAATGGTCATTTTGTAAAGTGGCAAAGTCATGCATAAGCATGCAAAGGTTGGTTCTAATGTAGGGATGGTCTTCACTAGGCTTCTAACTTTGTAAGTTCCAAATTGGTCATTTACCAAAATGGCAAAGTCATTTGCAAAGAGGGTCTCTATTAGATTCCTAAACTTGGTAAGATCCAAAATGGTCATTTACCAAAGTGGCAAAGTTGTTAGCAAAAGGTTTCACCTCAAAACCATTTCCATGACAAAGTGTCAATTTATGTGGTGTAGAAATATGTCTACTAGGGCTTTAATCTATAGGTTTCACCAAATGAGTTGCTATTGCAAAACTTGGTGTTTTGGTTCAGTAGGTTTGATTCAAAACATTTTCTCCAAAGTTTTCTTTATGAAAGCATTTTCATAAACAAAACCAATAGTTTTAGTTAGCTAGAAATGGACTAAACTAATTAATCCATCCTATTCTTTTCCAAAATCACTTTCCAAACTATGGGTTGGTTCCTATGGTCAGTAAGGTCACAACAAACTAATTGGCAAAGGTTTTAACCCTAAAAATCATTTTTAAATGATTTTTCTAATGTTAGCAAGCACATAAAAGAATCTGCAAAATCAGACAAGATAACAGATACTATTTGTTAAACTAAGGGTAGGGTTGGTTAGAGCTTGTCTTTCTGATTCCAACGACATCAAATTTGTAAAATTTGGACGTGTGGATCCAAAGATACATGGGTTTGAAAATGGCACAAGTTTCTGTTTTCAAATCTGTTTTTAAACAGATAGGTGACACGCGGCGTGTTCTTACTGGTCGATACCGGTTCGGCCAGATCGTGGTTGTGGGGCGTTGGATCTATTTAGATCGTGCGGCTTAGGTAGCGTACCTATTCGCGTGTAAGTGGTTCTACCGTACTCGTCCGATCTGGATCGAACGGCTGTCAACGCATTGACCAGAAGCTGGCGGCGCTGCGGTGGTTACCGGCGGCGGAGCGATCGGTCGACGACGGTGCTGGTGCTACAGGGGGTGAGGGAGAACGAGGAGTTTCTCACCGGGCTCAGGGGGTCACGGCGAAGCTCAAGGTACTGCTGGCTTGACAAGGGGCACTCAGGAGCAGTCGCAATTCCTCGTCGGAGTTGGGAACAGCGGCGGTTGTCTCTGGTTGAGGTCAGGGACGATGCTGCAGATCACAAGGAAGCGAACCAAGGGTACTGTTAAACGCGCAAAGGCACGGCGAAAGTGTGGGTGTGAATGAGAAGGCGCGGGGCGGTCTGGTTCACCTGGGAGACGTCGCCGGAGAAGAAGCAGACACGGCGGCGTTCTGTGCTTGACGAAGGCGAAGATTGGGGGCGCCCTAAGACAAACGGAAAGTGCTGTTAGGTTCGTCTGAGCTTGGAGATCATCATTGTGTTCTCGGGGAGGATAGGGGTGACCAGAATCTACCTGTGGGGCTCGTCGGAGAAAGAGGCAGACGGTGGCGCTGGCTCGGGGCTTGTTGGAGTCGGGGTTCTGGTGCTCCCGCGGGCGAATGGATGGCAAGGAAAGATGCGCTAGGATGCGGTGAGTGTGCTCGCGTGCAGAGGTAGGTGAGAGGCGGCGGGATGTGGCCGGAATTGGCGAGGAGGGTCGTCGGAGTAGCAGCGGCACAGAGAGAAATTGGGGCGGTCTGGAGCGTGCGAGCGCGAGGTGTCAGAGGGGATTTATAGAGGAGAGGTAGGCGTTTACATCTGCGTGATCAAGGCGAGGTAAAGGCTCGGCGTTAAGGTGAATTAAGTCGGAGCAATCAACGGCAGAACGGGGGGGGGGAGGAACGAGTCGCTAAGGAGGTTGAAGACGATGAACAATAATAGTGGGGTCCAACGGTCAGTGGGAAAGGGAGAGAGGAGGGGGTCCACTTGCCAGCTTTTGTGTGAGTTTCTTCCACGGTGCAGAAAACGGTTCGGGGGCGTGAGTGAGAGAGGTGGGGTCGTCTCGTCAGCGAGTGAGAAGAGGAGAGAGGAGGTGTGGGTCCTGGTGGTCATTGACTCAGTGGGTCTGAATCTGGGTGTAAAATGTTTTCCTTCGGGGAGGGAGTACTGGGCTGGACTGGGCTGCTGTTGGGCCAAATTGGGTTGGGTCTGTTTGCTCTATTTTTTTTCTGTCTAAACCTTTTTCCTTTTCTAATTCTTTTTCTGTTTTGAATTTTCATTCAATTTTTCAATCAACCAAACAAGGTTCAAACAATTCAAACAATCACTCAACTTCACTTTGAATTTGGTTCTGTTTGGCAACATAATCCAAATCTCAAAATGAAATAATACTTTTATTCTTTTTAGGATCCATTTAATAATTAAATAAAATGGATCTTTAGTTATTAGGGTTTGATTTATTTAAATAAAATTTCCATTTGAAATCCAATTATTTTCAAAACCAAACCAGAAGGTTTTATTGAAAAATAAAGGAATACTTGGAAACTTATTTAAATAAATAAATAAGTTTTGGTGTTTTAATTAAAATGGGAAAGCCTTTACTTAAATAAAATTGGATATTTAAATCCTTATTATTTTATTTAAATAATCCTTTACTCATTTTAATCAAAGCAAAACCTTTTAATAAAAGATTTCAAAGTAGTAATAAAATACTTGGTGTTCATTTAAAATGGAAAAAGCCTTTACTTAAATAAAATTTGGATATTTAAATCCTTATTATTTTATTTAAATAAACCTTTATTCATTTTATCAAAACAAAATATTTTATTACAAAAGCTTGGCCAAAATTAATTTGGCTCACCTTTTCATTTGAAAACAAAGTCTTTTATTAAAAGATCCAAATAGTATTTCCAAAACAATTTATTTTCCTTTATCAAATGTTTATCTTTTTAATCCCTTTAGGATTATAATTGTTCACCAAAAGGTATGGGTTTTTGGTAAGGGCTTTATTGGCTTTGGAAATTCAATTTCCTTATCTTATTATATTCATAAGATTTTGTCTATGGTTCCAAACTAAGTGAAACCATCTCTAAGGTCTTTCTTGATCCTTTGTGATTATTTGTTGATCAACTTTGGTATGGATCAAATCCATGGATTGGGAGATAACTTGGAAAATGATTTCCTTCCATTAGGGTTTAGGGTTTTGGATTTATTTTCCAAGTGTTCAAATTTCCAGATACATTCATTGAGGAATGCATTTCCCTTGATTTGGATTTTTGTTGAATTCAAACTTTAATCAAAGTTTGTTCAAGATGGGATTTTAAGTCTCCTTTTAGCAACAAAAGTTTCTTTTCACCCTGTTTTTCAACAAAAGTTTATTGTGTTCATTTTATTTTTCACATTACAATATTTGGAAAATCTTGGGATGTGACACATATGTGGTCTGTGAAAAGAACACACATGCAATGACACTGGTGGATCCATATGTGGTCTATGAAAAGAACAAACATTTCAATGACATTGGTGGATCCATATATGGTCTGTGAAAAGAACACACATGCAATGACATTGGTGGATCCATATGTGGTCTGTGAAAAGAACGCAGAAGCAATGACAATGGTGATTCCATATGTGGTTTCTGAAAAGAACACACATGCAATGACAATGGTGGATCCATATGTGGTCTATGAAAAGAACACACATGCAATGACAATGGTGGATCCATATGTGGTTTCTGAAAAGAACACACATGCAATGACACTGGTTGATCCATATGTCGTCTATGAAAATAACACACATGAAATGACACTGGTGGATCCATATGTGGTCTGTGAAAAGAACACACATGCAATGACACTAGTGGATCCATATGTGGTCTGTGAAAAGAACACACATGTAATGACACTGGTGGATCCATATGTGGTCTGTGAAAAGAACACACATGCAATGACACTTGTGGATCCATATGTGGTCTGTGAAAATAACACACATGCAATGACACTGGTGGATCCATATGTGGTCTATGAAAAGAACACACATGCAATGACACTGGTGGATCCGAATGTGGTCTGTGAAAAGAAGACACATGCAATAACACTAGTGGATCCATATGTGGTCTGTGAAAAGAACACACATGCAATGAACTCTGTTGGATCCATATGGGGTCTGTGAAAAGAACACACATGCAATGCTCTAGCCATGGTTAATGAAAATAACACACATGCAATGAACTCTGGTGGATCGATATGTGGTCTGTGCTAAGAAAACACATGCAATGACACTGGTGGATCCATATGTGGTCTGTGAAAAGAACAAACATTTCAATGACACTGGTGGATCCATATATGGTCTGTGAAAAGAACACACATCCTATGACATTGGTGGATCCATATGTGGTCTATGAAAAGAACACACATGCAATGACACTGGTGGTTCCATATGTGGTCTGTGAAAAGAACACACATGCAATGACAATGGTGGATCCATATGTGGTTTGTGAAAAGAACACACATGCAATGACACTAGGTGATCCATATGTGGTCTGTGAAAAGAACACACATGAAATAACACTGGTGATCCATATGTGGTATGTGAAAAGAACACATATCCAATGACACTGGTGGATCCATATGTGGTCTGTGAAAAGAACACACATGCAATGACACTGGTTGATCCATATGTCGTCTGTGAAAAGAACACACATGCAATCAACACTGGTGGATCCATGTGGGGTCTGTGAAAAGGACACACATGCAATGACACTGGTGGATCCATATGTGGTCTGTGAAAAGAACACACATGAAATGACTCTAGATGTGGTTAATGAAAAGAACACACATGCAATGAAAATGGTGGATCCATATGTGGTCTGTGAAAAGAACACACACGCAATGAAGTCTGGTGGTTCCATATGTGGTTTGTGAAAAGAACACACATGCAATGACAATGCTAGTTCCATATGTGGTCTGTGAAAAGAACACACATGCAATGACACTGGTGGATCCATATGTGGTCTGTGAAAAGAACACACATGCAATGACACTGGTGGATCCATATGTGGTGTGTGAAAATAACACACATGCAATAAACTCTGGTGGATCCATATGGGGTCTGTGAAAAGAACACACATGCATTGACTCTAGATGTGGTTAATGAAAAGAACACACATGCAATGAGCTCTGGTGGATCCAAATGTGGTCTGTGAAAAGAACACACATGCAATGACACTAGTGGATCCATATGTGGTATGTGAAAAGAACAAACATATCAATGACACTGGTGGATCGATATATGGTCTGTGAAAAGAACACACATGCAATGACAATGGTGGTTCCATATGTGGTTTGTGAAAAGAACACACATGCAATGACAATGGTGGATCCATATGTGGTTTGTGAAAAGAACACACATGCAATAACACTGGTTGATCCATATGTCGTCTATGAAAATAACACACATGAAATGACACTGGCGGATCCATATGTGGTATGTGAAAAGAACACACATGCAATGACACTGGTGGATCCATATGTGGTCTGTGAAAAGAACACACATGCAATGACACTGGTGGATCCATATGTGGTCTGTGAAAAGAATAAACATTTCAATGACACATGTGGATCCATATATGGTCTGTGAAAAGAACACACATGCAATGACATTGGTGGATCCATATGTGGTTTGTGAAAAGAACACACAGGCAATGACAATGGTGGTTCCATATGTGGTTTGTGAAAAGAACACACATGCAACGACAATGGTGGATCCATATGTGGTTTCTAAAAAGAACACACATGCAATGACATTGGTTGATCCATATGTCATCTATGAAAAGAACACACACGAAATGACACTGGTGGATCCATATGTGGTCTATGAAAAGAACACACATGCAATGACACTGGTGGATCCATATGTGGTCTGTGAAAAGAACACACATGCAATGACACTGCTGGATCCATATGTGGTCTTTGAAAATAACACACATACAATGACACTGGTGGATCCATATGTGGTCTGTGAAAAGAACACACATGCAATAACACTGGTGGATTCGAATGTGGTCTGTGCAAAGAACACACATGCAATAACACTGGTGGATCCATATGTGGTCTGTGAAAAGAACACACATGCAATAAACTCTGGTGGATCCATATGGGGTCTATGAAAAGAACACACATGTAATGCTCTAGCCGTGGTTAATGAAAATAACACACATGCAATGAACTCTGGTGGATCCATATGTGGTTTGTGAAAAGAACACACATGCAATGACACTAGTGGAACTATATGTGGTCTATGAAAATAACACACATGAAATGACACTGGTGGAACTATATGTCGTCTATGAAAAGAACACACATGAAATGACACTGGTGGATCCATATGTGGTCTGTGAAAAAGAACACAGATGCAATGACACTGGTGGATCCATATGTGGTCTGTGAAAAGAACACACATGCAATGACAATGGGGGATCCATATGTGGTCTGTGAAAAGAACACACATGCAATGACACTAGTGGATCCATATGTGGTCTGTGAAAAGAACACACATGCAATGACACTGGTGGATCCAAATGTGGTCTGTGAAAATAATACACATGCAATGAACTCTGGTGGATCCATATGGGGTCTATGAAAAGAACACACATGCAATGCTCTAGCTGTTGTTAATGAAAAGAACACACATGCAATGAACTCTGGTGGATCCATATGTGGTCTGTGAAAAGAACACACATGCAATGACACTGGTGGATCCATATGTGGTCTCTGAAAAGAACAAACATTTCAATGACACTGGTTAATCCATATATGGTCTATGCAATGACATTGGTGGATCCATATGTGGTCTGTGAAAATAACACACATGCAATGACAATGGTGGTTCCATATGTGGTCTGTGAAAGGAACACACATGCAATGACAATGGTGGATCCATATGTGATTTGTGAAAAGAATACACATGCAATGACACTGGTTGATCTATATGTGGTCTGTGAAAAGAACACACATGAAATAACACTGCTGGATCCATATATGGTATGTGAAAAGAACACACATGCACTGACACTGGTGGATCCATATGTGGTCTCTAAAAAGAACACACATGAAATGACACTAGTGGATCCATATGTGGTCTGTAAAAAGAACACACATGCAATGACACTGGTGGATCCATATGTGGTATGTGAAAAGAACAAACATGCAATGAACTCTGGTGGATCCATATGGGGTATGTGAAAAGAACAAACATGCAATGACACTGGTAGATCAATATGTGGTCTGTGAAAAGAACACACATGAAATGACTCTAGCTGTGGTTAATGAAAAGAACACACATGCAATGAAAATGGTGGATCCATATGTGGTTTGTGAAAACAATACACATGCAATGAACTCTGGTGGTTCCATATGTGGTCTGTGAAAAGAACGCACATGCAATGACACTGGTGGATCCATATGTGGTTTGTGAAAAGAACACACATGAGATGGCACTCGTGGTTCCAAATGTGGTCTGTGAAAAGATCACACATGCAATGACACTGGTGGATCCATATGTGGTCTGTGAAAAGAACACACATGCAATGACAAAGGTGGATCCATATGTGGTCTGTGAAAAGAACACCCATGCAATGACACCGGTAGATCCAAATGTGGCCTGTGAAAAGAACACAGATGAAATGACACTGGTGGATCCATGTGTGGTATGTGAAAAGAACACACATGAAATGAAAATAGTGGATCAAAATGTGGTCTGTGAAAAGAACACACATGCAATAACACTGGTGGATCCATATGTGGTCTGTGAAAAGAACACACATGCAATGAACTCTGGTGGATCCATATGGGGTCTGTGAAAAGAACACACATGCAATGACATTGGTGGATCCATATGTGGTCTGTGAAAAGAACACACATGCAATGACAATGCTGGTTCCATCTGTGGTCAGTGAAAAGAACACACATGCAATGACAATGGTGGATCCATATGTGGTTTGTGAAAAGAACACACATGCAATGACACTGGTGGATCCAAATTTGTCTGTGAAAAGAACACACATGCAATGACAATGGTGGTTCCATATGTGGTATGTGAAAAGTACACACATGCAATGACACTGGTGGATCCATATGTGGTCTGTGAAAAGAACACACATGCAATAAACTCTGGTGGATCCATATGGGGTCTGTGAAAAGAACACACATGCATTGACTCTAGATGTGGTTAATGAAAAGAACACACATGCAATGAACTCTGGTGGATCCATCTGTGGTCTATGAAAAGAACACACATGCAATGACACTGGTGGATCCATATGTGGTCTGTGAAAAGAACAAACATTTCAATGACATTGGTGGATCCATATATGGTCTGTGAAAAGAACACACATGCAATGATATTGGTGGATCCATATGTGGTCTGTGAAAAGAACACAGAAGCAATGACAATGGTGATTCCATATGTGGATTCTGAAAAGAACACACATGCAATGACAATGGTGGATCCATATGTGGTCTGTGAAAAGAACACACATGCAATGACACTGGTGGATCCATATGTGGTCTGTGAAAAGAATAAACATTTCAATGACACATGTGGATCCATATATGGTCTGTGAAAAGAACACACATGCAATGACATTGGTGGATCCATATGTGGTCTGTGAAAAGAACACACAGGCAATGACAATGGTGGTTCCATATGTGGTTTGTGAAAAGAACACACATGCAACGACAATGGTGGATCCATATGTGGTTTCTGAAAAGAACACACATGCAATGACATTGGTTGATCCATATGTCATCTATGAAAAGAACACACACGAAATGACACTGGTGGATCCATATGTGGTCTATGAAAAGAACACACATGCAATGACACTGGTGGATCCATATGTGGTCTGTGAAAAGAACACACATGCAATGACACTGCTGGATCCATATGTGGTCTTTGAAAATAACACACATACAATGACACTGGTGGATCCATATGTGGTCTGTGAAAAGAACACACATGCAATGACACTGGTGGATTCGAATGTGGTCTGTGAAAAGAACACACATGCAATAACACTGGTGGATCCATATGTGGTCTGTGAAAAGAACACACATGCAATAAACTCTGGTGGATCCATATGGGGTCTATGAAAAGAACACACATGTAATGCTCTAGCCGTGGTTAATGAAAATAACACACATGCAATGAACTCTGGTGGATCCATATGTGGTTTGTGAAAAGAACACACATGCAATGACACTAGTGGAACTATATGTGGTCTATGAAAATAACACACATGAAATGACACTGGTGGAACTATATGTCGTCTATGAAAAGAACACACATGAAATGACACTGGTGGATCCATATGTGGTCTGTGAAAAAGAACACAGATGCAATGACACTGCTGGATCCATATGTAATCTGTGAAAAGAACACACATGCAATGACAATGGGGGATCCATATGTGGTCTGTGAAAAGAACACACATGCAATGACACTAGTGGATCCATATGTGGTCTGTGAAAAGAACACACATGCAATGACACTGGTGGATCCAAATGTGGTCTGTGAAAATAATACACATGCAATGAACTCTGGTGGATCCATATGGGGTCTATGAAAAGAACACACATGCAATGCTCTAGCTGTTGTTAATGAAAAGAACACACATGCAATGAACTCTGGTGGATCCATATGTGGTCTGTGAAAAGAACACACATGCAATGACACTGGTGGATCCATATGTGGTCTCTGAAAAGAACAAACATTTCAATGACACTGGTTAATCCATATATGGTCTATGCAATGACATTGGTGGATCCATATGTGGTCTGTGAAAATAACACACATGCAATGACAATGGTGGTTCCATATGTGGTCTGTGAAAGGAACACACATGCAATGACAATGGTGGATCCATATGTGATTTGTGAAAAGAATACACATGCAATGACACTGGTTGATCTATATGTGGTCTGTGAAAAGAACACACATGAAATAACACTGCTGGATCCATATATGGTATGTGAAAAGAACACACATGCACTGACACTGGTGGATCCATATGTGGTCTCTAAAAAGAACACACATGAAATGACACTAGTGGATCCATATGTGGTCTGTAAAAAGAACACACATGCAATGACACTGGTGGATCCATATGTGGTATGTGAAAAGAACAAACATGCAATGAACTCTGGTGGATCCATATGGGGTATGTGAAAAGAACAAACATGCAATGACACTGGTGGATCAATATGTGGTCTGTGAAAAGAACACACATGAAATGACTAGCTGTGGTTAATGAAAAGAACACACATGCAATGAAAATGGTGGATCCATATGTGGTTTGTGAAAACAATACACATGCAATGAACTCTGGTGGTTCCATATGTGGTCTGTGAAAAGAACGCACATGCAATGACACTGGTGGATCCATATGTGGTTTGTGAAAAGAACACACATGAGATGGCACTCGTGGTTCCAAATGTGGTCTGTGAAAAGATCACACATGCAATGACACTGGTGGATCCATATGTGGTCTGTGAAAAGAACACACATGCAATGACAAAGGTGGATCCATATGTGGTCTGTGAAAAGAACACCCATGCAATGACACCGGTAGATCCAAATGTGGCCTGTGAAAAGAACACACATGAAATGACACTGGTGGATCCATGTGTGGTATGTGAAAAGAACACACATGAAATGAAAATAGTGGATCAAAATATGGTCTGTGAAAAGAACACACATGCAATAACACTGGTGGATCCATATGTGGTCTGTGAAAAGAACACACATGCAATGAACTCTGGTGGATCCATATGGGGTCTGTGAAAAGAACACACATGCAATGACATTGGTGGATCCATATGTGGTCTGTGAAAAGAACACACATGCAATGACAATGCTGGTTCCATCTGTGGTCAGTGAAAAGAACACACATGCAATGACAATGGTGGATCCATATGTAGTTTGTGAAAAGAACACACATGCAATGACACTGGTGGATCCAAATTTGTCTGTGAAAAGAACACACATGCAATGACAATGGTGGTTCCATATGTGGTATGTGAAAAGTACACACATGCAATGACACTGGTGGATCCATATGTGGTCTGTGAAAAGAACACACATGCAATAAACTCTGGTGGATCCATATGGGGTCTGTGAAAAGAACACACATGCATTGACTCTAGATGTGGTTAATGAAAAGAACACACATGCAATGAGCTCTGGTGGATCCATCTGTGGTCTATGAAAAGAACACACATGCAATGACACTGGTGGATCCATATGTGGTCTGTGAAAAGAACAAACATTTCAATGACATTGGTGGATCCATATATGGTCTGTGAAAAGAACACACATGCAATGATATTGGTGGATCCATATGTGGTCTGTGAAAAGAACACAGAAGCAATGACAATGGTGATTCCATATGTGGATTCTGAAAAGAACACACATGCAATGACAATGGTGGATCCATATGTGGTCTGTGAAAAGAACACACATGCAATGACACTGGTGGATCCATATGTGGTCTGTGAAAAGAATAAACATTTCAATGACACATGTGGATCCATATATGGTCTGTGAAAAGAACACACATGCAATGACATTGGTGGATCCATATGTGGTCTGTGAAAAGAACACACAGGCAATGACAATGGTGGTTCCATATGTGGTTTGTGAAAAGAACACACATGCAACGACAATGGTGGATCCATATGTGGTTTCTGAAAAGAACACACATGCAATGACATTGGTTGATCCATATGTCATCTATGAAAAGAACACACACGAAATGACACTGGTGGATCCATATGTGGTCTATGAAAAGAACACACATGCAATGACACTGGTGGATCCATATGTGGTCTGTGAAAAGAACACACATGCAATGACACTGCTGGATCCATATGTGGTCTTTGAAAATAACACACATACAATGACACTGGTGGATCCATATGTGGTCTGTGAAAAGAACACACATGCAATGACACTGGTGGATTCGAATGTGGTCTGTGAAAAGAACACACATGCAATAACACTGGTGGATCCATATGTGGTCTGTGAAAAGAACACACATGCAATAAACTCTGGTGGATCCATATGGGGTCTATGAAAAGAACACACATGTAATGCTCTAGCCGTGGTTAATGAAAATAACACACATGCAATGAACTCTGGTGGATCCATATGTGGTTTGTGAAAAGAACACACATGCAATGACACTAGTGGAACTATATGTGGTCTATGAAAATAACACACATGAAATGACACTGGTGGAACTATATGTCGTCTATGAAAAGAACACACATGAAATGACACTGGTGGATCCATATGTGGTCTGTGAAAAAGAACACAGATGCAATGACACTGGTGGATCCATATGTGGTCTGTGAAAAGAACACACATGCAATGACAATGGGGGATCCATATGTGGTCTGTGAAAAGAACACACATGCAATGACACTAGTGGATCCATATGTGGTCTGTGAAAAGAACACACATGCAATGACACTGGTGGATCCAAATGTGGTCTGTGAAAATAATACACATGCAATGAACTCTGGTGGATCCATATGGGGTCTATGAAAAGAACACACATGCAATGCTCTAGCTGTTGTTAATGAAAAGAACACACATGCAATGAACTCTGGTGGATCCATATGTGGTCTGTGAAAAGAACACACATGCAATGACACTGGTGGATCCATATGTGGTCTCTGAAAAGAACAAACATTTCAATGACACTGGTTAATCCATATATGGTCTATGCAATGACATTGGTGGATCCATATGTGGTCTGTGAAAATAACACACATGCAATGACAATGGTGGTTCCATATGTGGTCTGTGAAAGGAACACACATGCAATGACAATGGTGGATCCATATGTGATTTGTGAAAAGAATACACATGCAATGACACTGGTTGATCTATATGTGGTCTGTGAAAAGAACACACATGAAATAACACTGCTGGATCCATATATGGTATGTGAAAAGAACACACATGCACTGACACTGGTGGATCCATATGTGGTCTCTAAAAAGAACACACATGAAATGACACTAGTGGATCCATATGTGGTCTGTAAAAAGAACACACATGCAATGACACTGGTGGATCCATATGTGGTATGTGAAAAGAACAAACATGCAATGAACTCTGGTGGATCCATATGGGGTATGTGAAAAGAACAAACATGCAATGACACTGGTGGATCAATATGTGGTCTGTGAAAAGAACACACATGAAATGACTAGCTGTGGTTAATGAAAAGAACACACATGCAATGAAAATGGTGGATCCATATGTGGTTTGTGAAAACAATACACATGCAATGAACTCTGGTGGTTCCATATGTGGTCTGTGAAAAGAACGCACATGCAATGACACTGGTGGATCCATATGTGGTTTGTGAAAAGAACACACATGAGATGGCACTCGTGGTTCCAAATGTGGTCTGTGAAAAGATCACACATGCAATGACACTGGTGGATCCATATGTGGTCTGTGAAAAGAACACACATGCAATGACACAGGTGGATCCATATGTGGTCTGTGAAAAGAACACCCATGCAACGACACCGGTAGATCCAAATGTGGCCTGTGAAAAGAACACACATGAAATGACACTGGTGGATCCATGTGTGGTATGTGAAAAGAACACACATGAAATGAAAATAGTGGATCAAAATGTGGTCTGTGAAAAGAACACACATGCAATAACACTGGTGGATCCATATGTGGTCTGTGAAAAGAACACGTATGCAATGAACTCTGGTGGATCCATATGGGGTCTGTGAAAAGAACACACATGCAATGACATTGGTGGATCCATATGTGGTCTGTGAAAAGAACACACATGCAATGACAATGCTGGTTCCATCTGTGGTCAGTGAAAAGAACACACATGCAATGACAATGGTGGATCCATATGTGGTTTGTGAAAAGAACACACATGCAATGACACTGGTCGATCCAAATTTGTCTGTGAAAAGAACACACATGCAATGACAATGGTGGTTCCATATGTGGTATGTGAAAAGTACACACATGCAATGACACTGGTGGATCCATATGTGGTCTGCGAAAAGAACACACATGCAATAAACTCTGGTGGATCCATATGGGGTCTGTGAAAAGAACACACATGCATTGACTCTAGATGTGGTTAATGAAAAGAACACACATGCAATGAGCTCTGGTGGATCCATCTGTGGTCTATGAAAAGAACACACATGCAATGACACTGGTGGATCCATATGTGGTCTGTGAAAAGAACAAACATTTCAATGACATTGGTGGATCCATATATGGTCGGTGAAAAGAACACACATGCAATGATATTGGTGGATCCATATGTGGTCTGTGAAAAGAACACAGAAGCAATGACAATGGTGATTCCATATGTGGTCTCTGAAAAGAACACACATGCAATGACAATGGTGGATCCATATGTGGTCTATGAAAAGAACACACATGAAATGACACTAGTGGATCCATATGTGGTATGTGAAAAGAACACACATGCAATGACACTGGTGGATCCATATGTGGTCTGTGAAAAGAACACACATGCAATGACACTTGTGGATCCATATGTGGTCTGTGAAAATAACACACATGCAATGACACTGGTGGATCCATATGTGGTCTATGAAAAGAACACACATGCAATGACACTGGTGGATCCGAATGTGGTCTGTGAAAAGAAGACACATGCAATAACACTAGTGGATCCATATGTGGTCTGTGAAAAGAACACACATGGAATGAAATCTGTTGGATCCATATGGGGTCTGTGAAAAGAACACACATGCAATGCTCTAGCCATGGTTAATGAAAATAACACACATGCAATGAACTCTGGTGGATCGATATGTGGTCTGTGCTAAGAAAACACATGCAATGACACTGGTGGATCCATATGTGGTCTGTGAAAAGAACAAACATTTCAATGACACTGGTGGATCCATATATGGTCTGTGAAAAGAACACACATCCTATGACATTGGTGGATCCATATGTGGTCTGTGAAAAGAACACACATGCAATGACACTGGTGGTTCCATATGTGGTCTGTGAAAAGAACACACATGCAATGACAATGGTGGATCCATATGTGGTTTGTGAAAAGAACACACATGCAATGACACTAGGTGATCCATATGTGGTCTGTGAAAAGAACACACATGAAATAACACTGGTGATCCATATGTGGTATGTGAAAAGAACACACATCCAATGACACTGGTGGATCCATATGTGGTCTGTGAAAAGAACACACATGCAATGACACTGGTGGATCCATATGTGGTCTGTAAAAAGTACACACATGCAATGACACTGGTTGATCCATATGTCGTCTGTGAAAAGAACACACATGCAATCAACTCTGGTGGATCCATGTGGGGTCTGTGAAAAGGACACACATGCAATGACACTGGTGGATCCATATGTGGTCTGTGAAAAGAACACACATGAAATGACTCTAGATGTGGTTAATGAAAAGAACACACATGCAATGAAAATGGTGGATCCATATGTGGTCTGTGAAAAGAACACACATGCAATGAAGTCTGGTGGTTCCATATGTGGTTTGTGAAAAGAACACACATGCAATGACAATGCTAGTTCCATATGTGGTCTGTGAAAAGAACACACATGCAATGACACTGGTGGATCCATATGTGGTCTGTGAAAAGAACAGACATGCAATGACACTGGTAGATCCATATGTGGTATGTGAAAATAACACACATGCAATGACACTCGTGGATCCATATGTGGTCTCTAAAAAGAACACACATGCAATGACATTGGTGGATCCGAATGTGGTCTGTGAAAAGAACACACATGCAATAACACTGGTGGATCCATAAGTGGTCTGTGAAAAGAACACACATGCAATGCTCTAGCCATGGTTAATGAAAATAACACAGATGCAATGAACTCTGGTGGATCCATATGTGGTCTATGCTAAGAATACACATGCAATGACACTGGTGGATCCATATGTGGTCTGTGAAAAGAACAAACATTTCAATGACACTGGTGGATCCATATATGGTCTGTGAAAAGAACAGACAAGCTATGACATTGGTGGATACATATGTGGTCTGTGAAAAGAACACACATGCAATGACAATGGTGGTTCCATATGTGGTCTGTGAAAAGAATACACATGCAATGACAATGGTGGATCCATATGTGGTTTGTGAAAAGAACACACATGCAATGTCACTCGTTGATCCATATGTGGTCTGTGAAAAGAACACACATGAAATAACACTTGTGATCCAGATGTGGTATGTGAAAAGAAGACGCATGCAATGACACTGGTGGATCCATATGTGGTCTGTGAAAAGAACACACATGCAATGACACTGGTGGATCCATATGTGGTCTGTAAAAGGAACACACATGCAATGAAAATGGTGGATCCATATGTGGTCTGTGAAAAGAACACACATGCAATGAACTCTGGTGGTTCCATATGTGGTTTGTGAAAAGAACACACATGCAATGACACTGGTTGATCCATATGTCGTCTATGAAAAGAACACACATGAAATGACAATGGTGGATCCATATGTGGTCTGTGAAAAGAACACACATGCAATGACACTGGTGGATCCATATGTGGTCTGTGAAAAGAACACACATGCAATGACACTGGTGGATCCATATGTGGTCTCTGAAAATAACACACATGCAATGACACTGGTGGATCCATATGTGGTCTCTGAAAAGAACACACATGCAATGACACTGGTGGATCCGAATGTGGTCTGTGAAAAGAACACACATGCAATAACACTGGTGGATCCATATCTGGTCTGTGAAAAGAACACACATGCAATGAAATCTGGTGGATCCATATGGGGTCTGTGAAAACAACACACATGCAATGACAATGGTGGTTCCATATGTGGTCTGTGAAAAGAACACACATGCAATGACAATGGTGGATCCATATGTGGTCTCTGAAAAGAACACACATGCAATGACACTGGTGGATCCGAATGTGGTCTGTGAAAAGAACACATATGCAATAACACTGGTGGATCCATATGTGGTCTGTGAAAAGAACACACATGCAATGAACTCTGCTGGATCCATATGGCGTCTGTGAAAAGAACACACATGCAATGCTCTAGCCATGGTTAATGAAAATAACACACATGCAATGAACTCTGGTGGATCCATATGTGGTCTGTGCTAAGAATACACATGCAATGACACTGGTGGATCCATATGTGGTCTGTGAAAAGAACAAACATTTCAATGACACTGGTGGATCCATATATGGTCTGTGAAAAGAACACACATGCTATGACATTGGTGGATCCATATGTGGTCTGTTAAAAGAACACACATGCAATGACAATGGTGGTTCCATATGTGGTATGTGAAAAGAACACACATGCAATGACAATGGTGGATCCATATGTGGTTTGTGAAAAGAACACACATGCAATGACACTGGTTGATCCATATGTGGTCTGTGAAAAGAACACACATGAAATAACTTTTGTGATCCAGATGTGGTATGTGAAAAGAAGACACATGCAATGACACTGATGGATCCATATGTGGTCTGTGAAAAGAACACACATGCAATGACACTGGTGGATCCATATGTGGTCTATAAAAAGAACACACATGCAATGACACTGGTGGATCCATATGTGGTCTGTGAAAAGAACACACATGAAATGACTCTAGCCGTGGTTAATGAAAAGAATACACATGCAATGAATATGGTGGATCCATACGTGGTGTGTGAAAAGAACACACATGCAATGAACTCTGGTGGTTCCATATGTGGTCTGTGAAAAGAACACACATGCAATGACACTGGTGGATCCATTTGTGGTCTGTGAAACGAACACACATGAGATGAATCTAGCTGTGGTTAATGAAAAGAACACACATGCAATGAAAATGGTGGATCCATATGTGGTTTGTGAAAAGAACACACATGCAATGAACTCTGGTGGTTCCATATGTGGTCTGTGAAAAGAACACACATGTAATGACACTGGTGGATCCATATGTGGTTTGTGAAAAGAACACACATGAAATGACACTGGTGGTTCCAAATGTGGTTTGTCAAAAGAACACACATGCAATGACACTGGTGGATCCATATGTGTTCTGTGAAAATAACACACATGCAATGACACAGGTCGATCCATATGTGGTCTGTGAAAAGAACACACATGCAATGACACTCGTGGATCCATATTTGGCATGTGAAAACAACACACATGAAATGACACTGGTGGATCCGTATGTGGTCTATGAAAAGAACACACATGAAATAACACTGTTGGATCCATATATGGTCTATGAAAAGAACACACATGCACTGACACTGGTGGATCCATATGTGGTCTCTAAAAAGAACACACATGAAATGACACTCGTGGATCCATATGTGGTCTGTAAAAAGAACACACATGCAATAACACTGGTGGATCCATATGTGGTATGTGAAAAGAACAAACATGCAATGAACTCTGGTGGATCCATATGGGGTATGTGAAAAGAACAAACATGCAATGACACTGGTGGATCAATATGTGGTCTGTGAAAAGAACACACATGAAATGACTCTAGTTGTGGTTAATGAAAAGAACACACATGCAATGAAAATGGTGGATCCATATGTGGTTTGTGAAAACAATACACATGCAATGAACTCTGGTGGTTCCATATGTGGTTTGTCAAAAGAACACACATGCAATGACACTGGTGGATCCATATGTGTTCTGTGAAAAGAACACACATGCAATGACACAGGTCGATCCATATGTGGTCTGTGAAAAGAACACACATGCAATGACACTCGTGGATCCATATGTGGCATGTGAAAACAACACACATGAAATGACACTGGTGGATCCGTATGTGGTATTGAAAAGAACACACATGCAATGAAAATAGTGGATCAAAATGTGGTCTGTGAAAAGAACACACATGCAATAACACTGGTGGATCCATATGCGGTCTGTGAAAAGAACACACATGTAATGAACTCTGGTGGATCCATATGGGGTCTGTGAAAAGAACACACATGCAATGACATTGGTGGATCCATATGTGGTATGTGAAAAGAACACAAATGCAATGACAATGCTGGTTCAATATGTGGTCTGTGAAAAGAACACACATGCAATGACAATGGTGGATCCATTTGTGGTTTGTGAAAAGAACACACATGCAATGACACTGGTGGATCCAAATGTGGTCTATGAAAAGAACACACATGCAATGACAATGGTGGTTCCATATGTGGTCTGTGAAAAGAACACACATGCAATGACACTAGTGGATCCATATGTGGTCTGTCAAAAGAACACACATGCAATGAACTCTGGTGGATCCATACGGGGTCTGTGAAAAGAACACACATGCATTGACTCTAGATGTGGTTAATGAAAAGAACACACATGCAATGAGCTCTGGTGGATCCAACCGTGTTCTGTGAAAAGAACACACATGCAATGACACTGGTGGATCCATATGTGGTATGTGAAAAGAACAAACATTTCAATGACACTGGTGGATCCATATATGGTCTGTGAAAAGAACACACATGCAATGACAATGGTGGTTCCATATGTGGTTTGTGAAAAGAACACACATGCAATGACAATGGTGGATCCATATGTCGTCTATGAAAATAACACACATGAAATGACACTGGCGGATTCATATGTGGTATGTGAAAAGAACACACATGCAATGACACTGGTGGATCCATATGTGGTCTGTGAAAAGAACACACATGCAATGACACTGGTGGATCCATATGTGGTCTGTGAAAAGAATAAACATTTCAATGACACATGTGGATCCATATATGGTCTGTGAAAAGAACACACATGCAATGACATTGGTGGATCCATATGTGGTCTGTGAAAAGAACACACAGGCAATGACAATGGTGGTTCCATATGTGGTTTGTGAAAAGAACACACATGCAACGACAATGGTGGATCCATATGTGGTTTCTGAAAAGAACACACATGCAATGACACTGGTGGAACTATATGTGGTCTATGAAAATAACACACATGAAATGACACTGGTGGAACTATATGTCGTCTATGAAAAGAACACACATGAAATGACACTGGTGGATCCATATGTGGTCTGTGAAAAAGAACACAGATGCAATGACACTGGTGGATCCATATGTGGTATGTGAAAAGAACACACATGCAATGACAATGGGGGATCCATATGTGGTCT
The DNA here is from genome assembly GCA_916181665.1 of Avena sativa. Taxonomy (NCBI): domain Eukaryota; kingdom Viridiplantae; phylum Streptophyta; class Magnoliopsida; order Poales; family Poaceae; genus Avena; species Avena sativa. The sequence goes on from OV702289.1 coordinate 619,934,429, forward strand.
GTGACAAGAACACACATGCAATGACACTACTGGATCCATATGTGGTCTGTGAAAAGAACACACATGCAATGACACTGGTGGATCCAAATGTGGTCTGTGAAAATAATACACATGCAATGAACTCTGGTGGATCCATATGGGGTCTATGAAAAGAACACACATGCAATTCTCTAGCTGTTGTTAATGAAAAGAACACACATGCAATGAACTCTGGTGGATCCATATGTGGTCTGTGAAAAGAACACACATGCAATGACACTGGTGGATCCATATGTGGTCTGTGAAAAGAACAAACATTTCAATGACACTGGTTAATCCATATATGGTCTATGCAATGACATTGGTGGATCCATATGTGGTCTGTGAAAATAACACACATGCAATGACAATGGTGGTTCCATATGTGGTCTGTGAAAGGAACACACATGCAATGACAATGGTGGATCCATATGTGATTTGTGAAAAGAATACACATGCAATGACACTGGTTGATCTATATGTGGTCTGTGAAAAGAACACACATGAAATAACACTGTTGGATCCATATATGGTCTATGAAAAGAACACACATGCACTGACACTGGTGGATCCATATGTGGTCTCTAAAAAGAACACACATGAAATGACACTAGTGGATCCATATGTGGTCTGTAAAAAGAACACACATGCAATAACACTGGTGGATCCATATGTGGTATGTGAAAAGAACAAACATGCAATGAACTCTGGTGGATCCATATGGGGTATGTGAAAAGAACAAACATGCAATGACACTGGTGGATCAATATGTGGTCTGTGAAAAGAACACACATGAAATGACTCTAGCTGTGGTTAATGAAAAGAACACACATACAATGAAAATGGTGGATCCATATGTGGTTTGTGAAAACAATACACATGTAATGAACTCTGGTGGTTCCAAATGTGGTTTGTCAAAAGAACACACATGCAATGACACTGGTGGAACTATATGTGGTCTATGAAAATAACACACATGAAATGACACTGCTGGAACTATATGTCGTCTATGAAAAGAACACACATGAAATGACACTGGTGGATCCATATGTGGTCTGTGAAAAAGAACACAGATGCAATGACACTGGTGGATCCATATGTGGTCTGTGAAAAGAACACACATGCAATGAAAATGGTGGATCAAAATGTGGTCTGTGAAAAGAACACACATGCAATAACACTGGTGGATCCATATGCGGTCTGTGAAAAGAACACACATGTAATGAACTCTGGTGGATCCATATGGGGTCTGTGAAAAGAACACACATGCAATGACATTGGTGGATCCATATGTGGTATGTGAAAAGAACACACATGCAATGACAATGCTGGTTCAATATGTGGTCTGTGAAAAGAACACACATGCAATGACAATGGTGGATCCATTTGTGGTTTGTGAAAAGAACACACATGCAATGACACTGGTGGATCCAAATGTGGTCTATGAAAAGAACACACATGCAATGACAATGGTGGTTCCATATGTGGTCTGTGAAAAGAACACACATGCAATGACGCTAGTGGATCCATATGTGGTCTGTGAAAAGAACACACATGCAATGAACTCTGGTGGATCCATACGGGGTCTGTGAAAAGAACACACATGCATTGACTCTAGATGTGGTTAATGAAAAGAACACACATGCAATGAGCTCTGGTGGATCCAACTGTGGTCTGTGAAAAGAACACACATGCAATGACACTGGTGGATCCATATGTGGTATGTGAAAAGAACAAACATTTCAATGACACTGGTGGATCCATATATGGTCTGTGAAAAGAACACACATGCAATGACAATGGTGGTTCCATATGTGGTTTGTGAAAAGAACACACATGCAATGACAATGGTGGATCCATATGTGGTTTTTGAAAAGAACACACAAGCAATAACACTGGTTGATCCATATGTCATCTATGAAAATAACACACATGAAATGACACTGGCGGATCCATATGTGGTATGTGAAAAGAACACACATGCAATCACACATGTGGATCCATATATGGTATGTGAAAAGAACACACATGCAATGACATTGGTGGATCCATATGTGGTCTGTGAAAAGAACACACAGGCAATGACAATGGTGGTTCCATATGTGGTTTGTGAAAAGAACACACATGCAACGACAATGGTGGATCCATATGTGGTTTCTGAAAAGAACACACATGCAATGACACTGGTTGATCCATATGTCATCTATGAAAAGAACACACATGAAATGACACTGGTGGATCCATACGTGGTCTGTGAAAAGAACACACATGCAATGACACTGGTGGATCCTTATGTGGTCTGTGAAAAGAACACACATGCAATGACACTGCTGGATCCATATGTGGTCTTTGAAAATAACACACATGCAATGACACTGGCGGATCCATATGTGGTATGTGAAAAGAACACACATGCAATCACACATGTGGATCCATATATGGTATGTGAAAAGAACACACATGCAATGACATTGGTGGATCCATATGTGGTCTGTGAAAAGAACACACAGGCAATGACAATGGTGGTTCCATATGTGGTTTGTGAAAAGAACACACATGCAACGACAATGGTGGATCCATATGTGGTTTCTGAAAAGAACACACATGCAATGACACTGGTTGATCCATATGTCATCTATGAAAAGAACACACATGAAATGACACTGGTGGATCCATACGTGGTCTGTGAAAAGAACACACATGCAATGACACTGGTGGATCCTTATGTGGTCTGTGAAAAGAACACACATGCAATGACACTGCTGGATCCATATGTGGTCTTTGAAAATAACACACATGCAATGATACTGGTGGATCCATATGTGGTTTGTGAAAAGAACACACATGCAATGACACTGGTGGATTCGAATGTGGTCTGTGAAAAGAACACACATGCAATAACACTGGTGGATCCATATGTGGTATGTGAAAAGAACACACATGCAATGAACTCTGGTGGATCCATATGGGGTCTATGAAAAGAACACACATGTAATGCTCTAGCCATGGTTAATGAAAATAACACACATGCAATGAACTCTGGTGGATCCATATGTGGTTTGTGAAAAGAACACACATGCAATGACACTGGTGGAACTATATGTGGTCTATGAAAATAACACACATGAAATGACACTGCTGGAACTATATGTCGTCTATGAAAAGAACACACATGAAATGACACTGGTGGATCCATATGTGGTCTGTGAAAAAGAACACAGATGCAATGACACTGGTGGATCCATATGTGGTATGTGAAAAGAACACACATGCAATGACAATGGGGGATCCATATGTGGTCTGTGACAAGAACACACATGCAATGACACTACTGGATCCATATGTGGTCTGTGAAAAGAACACACATGCAATGACACTGGTGGATCCAAATGTGGTCTGTGAAAATAATACACATGCAATGAACTCTGGTGGATCCATATGGGGTCTATGAAAAGAACACACATGCAATTCTCTAGCTGTTGTTAATGAAAAGAACACACATGCAATGAACTCTGGTGGATCCATATGTGGTCTGTGAAAAGAACACACATGCAATGACACTGGTGGATCCATATGTGGTCTGTGAAAAGAACAAACATTTCAATGACACTGGTTAATCCATATATGGTCTATGCAATGACATTGGTGGATCCATATGTGGTCTGTGAAAATAACACACATGCAATGACAATGGTGGTTCCATATGTGGTCTGTGAAAGGAACACACATGCAATGACAATGGTGGATCCATATGTGATTTGTGAAAAGAATACACATGCAATGACACTGGTTGATCTATATGTGGTCTGTGAAAAGAACACACATGAAATAACACTGTTGGATCCATATATGGTCTATGAAAAGAACACACATGCACTGACACTGGTGGATCCATATGTGGTCTCTAAAAAGAACACACATGAAATGACACTAGTGGATCCATATGTGGTCTGTAAAAAGAACACACATGCAATAACACTGGTGGATCCATATGTGGTATGTGAAAAGAACAAACATGCAATGAACTCTGGTGGATCCATATGGGGTATGTGAAAAGAACAAACATGCAATGACACTGGTGGATCAATATGTGGTCTGTGAAAAGAACACACATGAAATGACTCTAGCTGTGGTTAATGAAAAGAACACACATACAATGAAAATGGTGGATCCATATGTGGTTTGTGAAAACAATACACATGTAATGAACTCTGGTGGTTCCAAATGTGGTTTGTCAAAAGAACACACATGCAATGACACTGGTGGAACTATATGTGGTCTATGAAAATAACACACATGAAATGACACTGCTGGAACTATATGTCGTCTATGAAAAGAACACACATGAAATGACACTGGTGGATCCATATGTGGTCTGTGAAAAAGAACACAGATGCAATGACACTGGTGGATCCATATGTGGTCTGTGAAAAGAACACACATGCAATGAAAATGGTGGATCAAAATGTGGTCTGTGAAAAGAACACACATGCAATAACACTGGTGGATCCATATGCGGTCTGTGAAAAGAACACACATGTAATGAACTCTGGTGGATCCATATGGGGTCTGTGAAAAGAACACACATGCAATGACATTGGTGGATCCATATGTGGTATGTGAAAAGAACACACATGCAATGACAATGCTGGTTCAATATGTGGTCTGTGAAAAGAACACACATGCAATGACAATGGTGGATCCATTTGTGGTTTGTGAAAAGAACACACATGCAATGACACTGGTGGATCCAAATGTGGTCTATGAAAAGAACACACATGCAATGACAATGGTGGTTCCATATGTGGTCTGTGAAAAGAACACACATGCAATGACGCTAGTGGATCCATATGTGGTCTGTGAAAAGAACACACATGCAATGAACTCTGGTGGATCCATACGGGGTCTGTGAAAAGAACACACATGCATTGACTCTAGATGTGGTTAATGAAAAGAACACACATGCAATGAGCTCTGGTGGATCCAACTGTGGTCTGTGAAAAGAACACACATGCAATGACACTGGTGGATCCATATGTGGTATGTGAAAAGAACAAACATTTCAATGACACTGGTGGATCCATATATGGTCTGTGAAAAGAACACACATGCATTGACAATGGTGGTTCCATATGTGGTTTGTGAAAAGAACACACATGCAATGACAATGGTGGATCCATATGTGGTTTTTGAAAAGAACACACAAGCAATAACACTGGTTGATCCATATGTCATCTATGAAAATAACACACATGAAATGACACTGGCGGATCCATATGTGGTATGTGAAAAGAACACACATGCAATCACACATGTGGATCCATATATGGTATGTGAAAAGAACACACATGCAATGACATTGGTGGATCCATATGTGGTCTGTGAAAAGAACACACAGGCAATGACAATGGTGGTTCCATATGTGGTTTGTGAAAAGAACACACATGCAACGACAATGGTGGATCCATATGTGGTTTCTGAAAAGAACACACATGCAATGACACTGGTTGATCCATATGTCATCTATGAAAAGAACACACATGAAATGACACTGGTGGATCCATACGTGGTCTGTGAAAAGAACACACATGCAATGACACTGGTGGATCCTCATGTGGTCTGTGAAAAGAACACACATGCAATGACACTGCTGGATCCATATGTGGTCTTTGAAAATAACACACATGCAATGACACTGGCGGATCCATATGTGGTATGTGAAAAGAACACACATGCAATCACACATGTGGATCCATATATGGTATGTGAAAAGAACACACATGCAATGACATTGGTGGATCCATATGTGGTCTGTGAAAAGAACACACAGGCAATGACAATGGTGGTTCCATATGTGGTTTGTGAAAAGAACACACATGCAACGACAATGGTGGATCCATATGTGGTTTCTGAAAAGAACACACATGCAATGACACTGGTTGATCCATATGTCATCTATGAAAAGAACACACATGAAATGACACTGGTGGATCCATACGTGGTCTGTGAAAAGAACACACATGCAATGACACTGGTGGATCCTTATGTGGTCTGTGAAAAGAACACACATGCAATGACACTGCTGGATCCATATGTGGTCTTTGAAAATAACACACATGCAATGACACTGGTGGATCCATATGTGGTTTGTGAAAAGAACACACATGCAATGACACTGGTGGATTCGAATGTGGTCTGTGAAAAGAACACACATGCAATAACACTGGTGGATCCATATGTGGTATGTGAAAAGAACACACATGCAATGAACTCTGGTGGATCCATATGGGGTCTATGAAAAGAACACACATGTAATGCTCTAGCCATGGTTAATGAAAATAACACACATGCAATGAACTCTGGTGGATCCATATGTGGTTTGTGAAAAGAACACACATGCAATGACACTGGTGGAACTATATGTGGTCTATGAAAATAACACACATGAAATGACACTGCTGGAACTATATGTCGTCTATGAAAAGAACACACATGAAATGACACTGGTGGATCCATATGTGGTCTGTGAAAAGAACACACATGCAATGACAATGGGGGATCCATATGTGGTCTGTGAAAAGAACACACATGCAATGACACTAGTGGATCCATATGTGGTCTGTGAAAAGAACACACATGCAATGACACTGGTGGATCCAAATGTGGTCTGTGAAAATAATACACATGCAATGCACTCTGGTGGATCCATATGGGGTCTATGAAAAGAACACAGATGCAATGCTCTAGCTGTTGTTAATGAAAAGAACACACATGCAATGAACTCTGGTGGATCCATATGTGGTCTGTGAAAAGAACACACATGCAATGACACTGGTGGATCCATATGTGGTCTGTGAAAAGAACAAACATTTCAATGACACTGGTTAATCCATATATGGTCTATGCAATGACATTGGTGGATCCATATGTGGTCTGTGAAAATAACACACATGCAATGACAATGGTGGTTCCATATGTGGTCTGTGAAAGGAACACACATGCAATGACAATGGTGGATCCATATGTGATTTGTGAAAAGAATACACATGCAATGACACTAGTTGATCTATATGTGGGCATGTGAAAAGAACACACATGAAATAACACTGTTGGATCCATATATGGTCTATGAAAAGAACACACATGCACTGACACTGGTGGATCCATATGTGGTCTCTAAAAAGAACACACATGAAATGACACTAGTGGATCCATATGTGGTATGTAAAAAGAACACACATGCAATGACACTGGTGGATCCATATGTGGTATGTGAAAAGAACAAACATGCAATGAACTCTGGTGGATCCATATGGGGTATGTGAAAAGAACAAACATGCAATGACACTAGTGGATCAATATGTGGTCTGTGAAAAGAACACACATGAAATGACTCTAGCTGTGGTTAATGAAAAGAACACACATGCAATGAAAATGGTGGATCCATATGTGGTTTGTGAAAACAATACACATGCAATGAACTCTGGTGGTTCCATATGTGGTCTGTGAAAAGAACACACATGCAATGACACTGGTGGATCCATATGTGGTTTGTGAAAAGAACACACATGAAATGGCACTCGTGGTTCCAAATATGGTCTGTGAAAAGATCACACATGCAATGACACTGGTGGATCCATATGTGGTCTGTGAAAAGAACACACATGCAATCACACAGGTGGATCCATATGTGGTCTGTGAAAAGAACACACATGCAATGACACCGGTAGATCCAGATGTGGCCTGTGAAAAGAACACACATGAAATGACACTGGTGGATCCATGTGTGGTATGTGAAAAGAACACACATGCAATGAACTCTGGTGGATCCATATGGGGTCTGTGAAAAGAACACACATGCAATGACATTGGTGGATCCATATGTGGTCTGTGAAAAGAACACACATGTAATGACAATGCTGGTTCCATCTGTGGTCTGTGAAAAGAACACACATGCAATGACAATGGTGGATCCATATGTGGTTTGTGAAAAGAACACACATGCAATGACACTGGTGGATCCAAATTTGTCTATGAAAAGAACACACATGCAATGACAATGGTGGTTCCATATGTGGTATGTGAAAAGAACACACATGCAATGACACTGGTGGATCCATATGTGGTCTGTGAAAAGAACACACATGCAATAAACTCTGGTGGATCCATATGGGGTCTGTGAAAAGAACACACATGCATTGACTCTAGATGTGGTTAATGAAAAGAACACACATGCAATGAGCTCTGGTGGATCCATCTGTGGTCTGTGAAAAGAACACACATGCAATGACACTGGTGGATCCATATGTGGTCTGTGAATAGAACAAACATTTCAATGACATTGGTGGATCCATATATGGTCTGTGAAAAGAACACACATGCAATGACATTGGTGGATCCATATGTGGTCTGTGAAAAGAACACAGAAGCAATGACAATGGTGATTCCATATGTGGTTTCTGAAAAGAACACACATGCAATGACAATGGTGGATCCATATGTGGTCTATGAAAAGAACACACATGAAATGACACTGGTGGATCCATATGTGGTCTGTGAAAAGAACACACATGCAATGAGCTCTGGTGGATCCATCTGTGGTCTGTGAAAAGAACACACATGCAATGACACTGGTGGATCCATATGTGGTCTGTGAATAGAACAAACATTTCAATGACATTGGTGGATCCATATATGGTCTGTGAAAAGAACACACATGCAATGACATTGGTGGATCCATATGTGGTCTGTGAAAAGAACACAGAAGCAATGACAATGGTGATTCCATATGTGGTTTCTGAAAAGAACACACATGCAATGACAATGGTGGATCCATATGTGGTCTATGAAAAGAACACACATGAAATGACACTGGTGGATCCATATGTGGTCTGTGAAAAGAACACACATGCAATGACACTGGTGGATCCATATGTGGTCTATGAAAAGAACACACATGCAATGACACTTGTGGATCCATATGTGGTCTGTGAAAATAACACACATGCAATGACACTGGTGGATCCATATGTGGTCTATGAAAAGAACACACATGCAATGACACTGGTGGATCCGAATGTGGTCTGTGAAAAGAAGACACATGCAATAACACTAGTGGATCCATATGTGGTCTGTGAAAAGAACACACATGCAATGAACTCTGGTGGATCCATATGGGGTCTATGAAAAGAACAGACATGCAATGCTCTAGCCATGGTTAATGAAAATAACACACATGCAATGACACTGGTGGATCAATATGTGGTCTGTGAAAAGAACACACATGAAATGACTCTAGCTGTGGTAAATGAAAAGAACACACATGCAATGAAAATGGTGGATCCATATGTGGTTTGTGAAAACAATACACATGCAATGAACTCTGGTGGTTCCAAATGTGGTTTGTCAAAAGAACACACATGCAATGACACTGGTGGATCCATATGTGTTCTGTGAAAAGAACACACATGCAATGACACAGGTCGATCCATATGTGGTTTGTGAAAAGAACACACATGCAATGACACTCGTGGATCCATATGTGGCATGTGAAAACAACACACATGAAATGACACTGGTGGATCCGTATGTGGTATTGAAAAGAACACACATGCAATGAAAATAGTGGATCAAAATGTGGTCTGTGAAAAGAACACACATGCAATAACACTGGTGGATCCATATGCGGTCTGTGAAAAGAACACACATGTAATGAACTCTGGTGGATCCATATGGGGTCTGTGAAAAGAACACACATGCAATGACATTGGTGGATCCATATGTGGTATGTGAAAAGAACACACATGCAATGACAATGCTGGTTCAATATGTGGTCTGTGAAAAGAACACACATGCAATGACAATGGTGGATCCATTTGTGGTTTGTGAAAAGAACACACATGCAATGACACTGGTGGATCCAAATGTGGTCTATGAAAAGAACACACATGCAATGACAATGGTGGTTCCATATGTGGTCTGTGAAAAGAACACACATGCAATGACACTAGTGGATCCATATGTGGTATGTGAAAAGAACACACATGCAATGAACTCTGGTGGATCCATACGGGGTCTGTGAAAAGAACACACATGCATTGACTCTAGATGTGGTTAATGAAAAGAACACACATGCAATGAGCTCTGGTGGATCCAACTGTGGTCTGTGAAAAGAACACACATGCAATGACACTGGTGGATCCATATGTGGTATGTGAAAAGAACAAACATTTCAATGACACTGGTGGATCCATATATGGTCTGTGAAAAGAACACACATGCAATGACAATGGTGGTTCCATATGTGGTTTGTGAAAAGAACACACATGCAATGACAATGGTAGATCCATATGTGGTTTTTGAAAAGAACACACATGCAATAACACTGGTTGATCCATATGTCGTCTATGAAAATAACACACATGAAATGACACTGGCGGATCCATATGTGGTATGTGAAAAGAACACACATGCAATGACACTGGTGGATCCATATGTGGTCTGTGAAAAGAACACACATGCGATGACACTGGTGGATCAATATGTGGTCTGTGAAAAGAATAAACATTTCAATGACACATGTGGATCCATATATGGTATGTGAAAAGAACACACATGCAATGACATTGGTGGATCCATATGTGGTCTGTGAAAAGAACACATAGGCAATGACAATGGTGGTTCCATATGTGGTTTGTGAAAAGAACACACATGCAACGACAATGGTGGATCCATATGTGGTTTCTGAAAAGAACACACATGCAATGACACTGGTTGATCCATATGTCATCTATGAAAAGAACACACACAAAATGACACTGGTGGATCCATACGTGGTCTGTGAAAAGAACACACATGCAATGACACTGGTGGATCCTTATGTGGTCTGTGAAAAGAACACACATGCAATGACACTGCTGGATCCATATGTGGTCTTTGAAAATAACACACATGCAATGACACTGGTGGATCCATATGTGGTTTGTGAAAAGAACACACATGCAATGACACTGGTGGATTCGAATGTGGTCTGTGAAAAGAACACACATGCAATAACACTGGTGGATCCATATGTGGTATGTGAAAAGAACACACATGCAATGAACTCTGGTGGATCCATATGGGGTCTATGAAAATAACACACATGTAATGCTCTAGCCGTGGTTAATGAAAATAACACACATGCAATGAACTCTGGTGGATCCATATGTGGTTTGTGAAAAGAAGACACATGCAATGACACTGGTGGAACTATATGTGGTCTATGAAAATAACACACATGAAATGACACTGCTGGAACTATATGTCGTCTATGAAAAGAACACACATGAAATGACACTGGTGGATCCATATGTGGTCTGTGAAAAAGAACACAGATGCAATGACACTGGTGGATCCATATGTGGTCTGTGAAAAGAACACACATGCAATGACAATGGGGGATCCATATGTGGTCTGTGAAAAGAACACACATGCAATGACACTAGTGGATCCATATGTGGTCTGTGAAAAGAACACACATGCAATGACACTGGTGGATCCAAATGTGGTCTGTGAAAATAATACACATGCAATGAACTCTGGTGGATCCATATGGGGTCTATGAAAAGAACACACATGCAATGCTCTAGCTGTTGTTAATGAAAAGAACACACATGCAATGAACTCTGGTGGATCCATATGTGGTCTGTGAAAAGAACACACATGCAATGACACTGGTGGATCCATATGTGGTCTGTGAAAAGAACAAACATTTCAATGACACTGGTTAATCCATATATGGTCTATGTAATGACATTGGTGGATCCATATGTGGTCTGTGAAAATAACACACATGCAATGACAATGGTGGTTCCATATGTGGTCTGTGAAAGGAACACACATGCAATGACAATGGTGGATCCATATGTGATTTGTGAAAAGAATACACATGCAATGACACTGGTTGATCTATATGTGGGCATGTGAAAAGAACACACATGAAATAACACTGTTGGATCCATATATGGTCTATGAAAAGAACACACATGCACTGACACTGGTGGATCCATATGTGGTCTCTAAAAGAACACACATGAAATGACACTAGTGGATCCATATGTGGTCTGTAAAAAGAACACACATGCAATGACACTGGTGGATCCATATGTGGTATGTGAAAAGAACAAACATGCAATGAACTCTGGTGGATCCATATGGGGTATTTGAAAAGAACAAACATGCAATGACACTGGTGGATCAATATGTGGTCTGTGAAAAGAACACACATGAAATGACTCTAGCTGTGGTTAATGAAAAGAACACACATGCAATGAAAATGGTGGATCCATATGTGGTTTGTGAAAACAATACACATGCAATGAACTCTGGTGGTTCCATATGTGGTCTGTGAAAAGAACACACATGCAATGACACTGGTGGATCCATATGTGGTTTGTGAAAAGAACACACATGAAATGGCACTCGTGGTTCCAAATATGGTCTGTGAAAAGATCACACATGCAATGACACTGGTGGATCCATATGTGGTCTGTGAAAAGAACACACATGCAATGACACAGGTGGATCCATATGTGGTCTGTGAAAAGAACACACATGCAATGACACCGGTAGATCCAGATGTGGCCTGTGAAAAGAACACACATGAAATGACACAGGTGGATCCATGTGTGGTATGTGAAAAGAACACACATGCAATGAACTCTGGTGGATCCATATGGGGTCTGTGAAAAGAACACACATGCAATGACATTGGTGGATCCATATGTGGTCTGTGAAAAGAACACACATGCAATGACAATGCTGGTTCCATCTGTGGTCTGTGAAAAGAACACACATGCAATGACAATGGTGGATCCATATGTGGTTTGTGAAAAGAACACACATGCAATGACACTGGTGGATCCAAATTTGTCTATGAAAAGAACACACATGCAATGACAATGGTGGTTCCATATGTGGTATGTGAAAAGAACACACATGCAATGACACTGGTGGATCCATATGTGGTCTGTGAAAAGAACACACATGCAATAAACTCTGGTGGATCCATATGGGGTCTGTGAAAAGAACACTCATGCATTGACTCTAGATGTGGTTAATGAAAAGAACACACATGCAATGAGCTCTGGTGGATCCATCTGTGGTCTGTGAAAAGAACACACATGCAATGACACTGGTGGATCCATATGTGGTCTGTGAATAGAACAAACATTTCAATGACATTGGTGGATCCATATATGGTCTGTGAAAAGAACACACATGCAATGACATTGGTGGATCCATATGTGGTCTGTGAAAAGAACACAGAAGCATTGACAATGGTGATTCCATATGTGGTTTCTGAAAAGAACACACATGCAATGACAATGGTGGATCCATATGTGGTCTATGAAAAGAACACACATGAAATGACACTGGTGGATCCATATGTGGTCTGTGAAAAGAACACACATGCAATGACACTGGTGGATCCATATGTGGTCTGTGAAAAGAACACACATGCAATGACACTTGTGGATCCATATGTGGTCTGTGAAAATAACACGCATGCAATGACACTGGTGGATCCATATGTGGTCTATGAAAAGAACACACATGCAATGACACTGGTGGATCCGAATGTGGTCTGTGAAAAGAAGACACATGCAATAACACTAGTGGATCCATATGTGGTCTGTGAAAAGAACACACATGCAATGAACTCTGGTGGATCCATATGGGGTCTGTGAAAAGAACACACATGCAATGCTCTAGCCATGGTTAATGAAAATAACACACATGCAATGAACTCTGGTGGATCGATATGTGGTCTGTGCTAAGAAAACACATGCAATGACACTGGTGGATCCATATGTGGTCTGTGAAAAGAACAAACATTTCAATGACACTGGTGGATCCATATATGGTCTGTGAAAAGAACACACATCCTATGACATTGGTGGATCCATATGTGGTCTATGAAAAGAACACACATGCAATGACATTGGTGGTTCCATATGTGGTCTGTGAAAAGAACACACATGCAATGACAATGGTGGATCCATATGTGGTTTGTGAAAAGAACACACATGCAATGACACTGGGTGATCCATATGTGGTTTGTGAAAAGAACACATATGAAATAACACTGGTGATCCATATGTGGTATGTGAAAAGAACAAACATCCAATGACACTGGTGGATCCATATGTGGTCTGTGAAAAGAACACACATGCAATGACACTGGTGGATCCATATGTGGTCTGTAAAAAGTACACACATGCAATGACACTGGTTGATCCATATGTCGTCTGTGAAAAGAACACACATGCAATCAACTCTAGTGGATCCATGTGGGGTCTGTGAAAAGGACACACATGCAATGACACTGGTGGATCCATATGTGGTATGTGAAAAGAACAAACATGCAATGAACTCTGGTGGATCCATATGGGGTATGTGAAAAGAACAAACATGCAATGACACTGGTGGATCAATATGTGGTCTGTGAAAAGAACACACATGAAATGACTCTAGCTGTGGTTAATGAAAAGAACACACATGCAATGAAATTGGTGGATCCATATGTGGTTTGTGAAAACAATACACATGCAATGAACTCTGGTGGTTCCATATGTGGTCTGTGAAAAGAACACACATGCAATGACACTGGTGGATCCATATGTGGTTTGTGAAAAGAACACACATGAAATGGCACTCGTGGTTCCAAATATGGTCTGTGAAAAGATCACACATGCAATGACACTGGTGGATCCATATGTGGTCTGTGAAAAGAACACACATGCAATAACACAGGTGGATCCATATGTGGTCTGTGAAAAGAACACACATGCAATGACACCGGTAGATCCAGATGTGGCCTGTGAAAAGAACACACATGAAATGACACTGGTGGATCCATGTGTGGTATGTGAAAAGAACACACATGAAATAAAAATAGTGGATCAAAATGTGGTCTGTAAAAAGAACACACATGCAATAACACTGGTGGATCCATATGTGGTCTGTGAAAAGAACACACATGCAATGAACTCTGGTGGATCCATATGTGGTCTGTGAAAAGAACACACATGCAATGACAATGCTGGTTCCATCTGTGGTCTGTGAAAAGAACACACATGCAATGACAATGGTGGATCCATATGTGGTTTGTGGAAACAACACACATGCAATGACACTGGTGGATCCAAATTTGTCTGTGAAAAGAACACACATGCAATGACAATGGTGGTTCCATATGTGGTATGTGAAAAGAACACACATGCAATGACACTGGTGGATCCATATGTGGTCTGTGAAAAGAACACACATGCAATAAACTCTGGTGGATCCATATGGGGTCTGTGAAAAGAACACACATGCATTGACTCTAGATGTGGTTAATGAAAAGAACACACATGCAATGAGCTCTGGTGGATCCATCTGTGGTATGTGAAAAGAACACACATGCAATGACACTGGTGGATCCATATGTGGTCTGTGAAAAGAACAAACATTTCAATGACATTGGTGGATCCATATATGGTCTGTGAAAAGAACACACATGCAATGACATTGGTGGATCCATATGTGGTCTGTGAAAAGAACACAGAAGCAATGACAATGGTGATTCCATATGTGGTTTCTGAAAAGAACACACATGCAATGACAATGGTGGATCCATATGTGGTCTATGAAAAGAACACACATGAAATGACACTGGTGGATCCATATGTGGTCTGTGAAAAGAACACACATGCAATGACACTGGTGGATCCATATGTGGTCTGTGAAAAGAACACACATGCAATGACACTTGTGGATCCATATGTGGTCTGTGAAAATAACACACATGCAATGACACTGGTGGATCCATATGTGGTCTATGAAAAGAACACACATGCAATGACACTGGTGGATCCGAATGTGGTCTGTGAAAAGAAGACACATGCAATAACACTAGTGGATCCATATGTGGTCTGTGAAAAGAACACACATGCAATGAACTCTGGTGGATCCATATGGGGTCTGTGAAAAGAACACACATGCAATGCTCTAGCCATGGTTAATGAAAATACCACACATGCAATGAACTCTGGTGGATCGATATGTGGTCTGTGCTAAGAAAACACATGCAATGACACTGGTGGATCCATATGTGGTCTGTGAAAAGAACAAACATTTCAATGACACTGGTGGATCCATATATGGTCTGTGAAAAGAACACACATCCTATGACATTGGTGGATCCATATGTGGTCTATGAAAAGAACACACATGCAATGACATTGGTGGTTCCATATGTGGTCTGTGAAAAGAACACACATGCAATGACAATGGTGGATCCATATGTGGTTTGTGAAAAGAACACACATGCAATGACACTGGGTGATCCATATGTGGTTTGTGAAAAAACACAGATGAAATAACACTAGTGATCCATATGTGGTATGTGAAAAGAACACACATCCAATGACACTGGTGGATCCATATGTGGTCTGTGAAAAGAACACACATGCAATGACACTGGTGGATCCATATGTGGTCTGTAAAAAGTACACACATGCAATGACACTGGTTGATCCATATGTCGTCTGTGAAAAGAACACACATGCAATCAACTCTGGTGGATCCATGTGGGGTCTGTGAAAAGGACACACATGCAATGACACTGGTGGATCCATATGTGGTCTGTGAAAAGAACACACATGAAATGACTCTAGATGTGGTTAATGAAAAGAACACACATGCAATGAAAATGGAGGATCCATATGTGGTCTGTGAAAAGAACACACATGCAATGAAGTCTGGTGGTTCCATATGTGGCTTGTGAAAAGAACACACATGCAATGACACTGGGGTATCCATATGTCGTCTATGAAAAGAACACACATGAAATGACACTGGTGGATCCATATTTGGTCTGTGAAAATAACACACATGCAATGACACTGGTGGATCCATATGTGGTCTGTGAAAACAACACACATGCAATGACACTTGTGGATCCATATGTGCACTGTGAAAATAACACACATGCAATGACACTGGTGGATCCATATGTGGTGTCTGAAAAGAACACACATGCAATGACACTGGTGGATCCGAATGTGGTCTGTGAAAAGAACACACATGCAATAACACTGCTGGATCCATATGTGGTCTGTGAAAAGAACACAGATGCAATGACAATGGTGGATCCATATGTGGTTTGTGAAAAGAACACACATGCAATGACACTGGTGGATCCAAATTTTTCTGTGAAAAGAACACACATGCAATGACAATGGTGGTTCCATATGTGGTATGTGAAAAGAACACACATGCAATGACACTGGTGGATCCATATGTGGTCTGTGAAAAGCACACATGCAATAAACTATGGTGGATCCATATGGGGTCTGTGAAAAGAACACACATGCATTGACTCTAGATGTGGTTAATGAAAAGAACACACATGCAATGAGCTCTGTTGGATCCATCTGTGGTCTGTGAAAAGAACACACATGCAATGACACTGGTGGATCCATATGTGGTCTGTGAAAAGAACACACATGCAATGACACTGGTGGATCCATATGTGGTCTGTGAAAAGAACAAACATTTCAATGACATTGGTGGATCCATATATGGTCTGTGAAAAGAACACACATGCAATGACATTGGTGGATCCATATGTGGTATGTGAAAAGAACACAGAAGCAATGACAATGGTGATTCCATATGTGGTTTCTGAAAAGAACACACATGCAATGACAATGGTGGATCCATATGTGGTCTATGAAAAGAACACACATGAAATGACACTGGTGGATCCATATGTGGTCTGTGAAAAGAACACACATGCAATGACACTGGTGGATCCATATGTGGTCTGTGAAAAGAACACACATGCAATGACACTTGTGGATCCATATGTGGTCTGTGAAAATAACACACATGCAATGACACTGGTGGATCCATATGTGGTCTATGAAAAGAACACACATGCAATGACACTGGTGGATCCGAATGTGGTCTGTGAAAAGAAGACACATGCAATAACACTAGTGGATCCATATGTGGTCTGTGAAAAGAACACACATGCAATGAACTCTGGTGGATCCATACGGGGTCTGTGAAAAGAACACACATGCAATGCTCTAGCCATGGTTAATGAAAATAACACACATGCAATGAACTCTGGTGGATCGATATGTGGTCTGTGCTAAGAAAACACATGCAATGACACTGGTGGATCCATATGTGGTCTGTGAAAAGACAAACATTTCAATGACACTGGTGGATCCATATATGGTCTGTGAAAAGAACACACATCCTATGACATTGGTGGATCCATATGTGGTCTATGAAAAGAACACACATGCAATGACAGTGGTGGTTCCATATGTGGTCTGTGAAAAGAACACACATGCAATGACAATGGTGGATCCATATGTGGTTTGTGAAAAGAACACACATGCAATGACACTGGGTGATCCATATGTGGTCTGTGAAAAGAACACACATGAAATAACACTGGTGATCCATATGTGGTATGTGAAAAGAACACACATCCAATGACACTGGTGGATCCATATGTGGTCTGTGAAAAGAACACACATGCAATGACACTGGTGGATCCATATGTGGTCTGTAAAAAGTACACACATGCAATGACACTTGTTGATCCATATGTCGTCTGTGAAAAGAACACACATGCAATCAACTCTGGTGGATCCATGTGGGGTCTGTGAAAAGGACACACATGCAATGACACTGGTGGATCCATATGTGGTCTGTGAAAAGAACACACATGAAATGACTCTAGATGTGGTTAATGAAAAGAACACACATGCAATGAAAATGGAGGATCCATATGTGGTCTGTGAAAAGAACACACATGCAATGAAGTCTGGTGGTTCCATATGTGGTTTGTGAAAAGAACACACATGCAATGACACTGGGGTATCCATATGTCGTCTATGAAAAGAACACACATGAAATGACACTGGTGGATCCATATGTGGTCTGTGAAAAGAACACACATGCAATGACACTGGTGGATCCATATGTGGTCTGTGAAAACAACACACATGCAATGACACTTGTGGATCCATATGTGGTCTGTGAAAATAACACACATGGAATGACACTGGTGGATCCATATGTGGTGTCTGAAAAGAACACACATGCAATGACACTGGTGGATCCGAATGTGGTCTGTGAAAAGAACACACATGCAATAACACTGCTGGATCCATATGTGGTCTGTGAAAAGAACACAGATGCAATGACAATGGTGGATCCATATGTGGTTTGTGAAAAGAACACACATGCAATGACACTGGTGGATCCAAATTTGTCTGTGAAAAGAACACACATGCAATGACAATGGTGGTTCCATATGTGGTATGTGAAAAGAACACACATGCAATGACACGGATGGATCCATATGTGGTCTGTGAAAAGCACACATGCAATAAACTATGGTGGATCCATATGGGGTCTATGAAAACAACACACATGCATTGACTCTAGATGTGGTTAATGAAAAGAACACACATGCAATGAGCTCTGTTGGATCCATCTGTGGTCTGTGAAAAGAACACACATGCAATGACACTGGTGGATCCATATGTGATCTGTGAAAAGAACAAACATTTCAATGACATTGGTGGATCCATATATGGTCTGTGAAAAGAACACACATGCAATGACATTGGTGGATCCATATGTGGTATGTGAAAAGAACACAGAAGCAATGACAATGGTGATTCCATATGTGGTTTCTGAAAAGAACACACATGCAATGACAATGGTGGATCCATATGTGGTCTATGAAAAGAACACACATGAAATGACACTGGTGGATCCATATGTGGTCTGTGAAAAGAACACACATGCAATGACACTGGTGGATCCATATGTGGGATGTGAAAAGAACACACATGCAATGACACTTGTGGATCCATATGTGGTCTGTGAAAATAACACACATAGAATGACACTGGTGGATCCATATGTGGTCTATGAAAAGAACACACATGCAATGACACTGGTGGATCCGAATGTGGTCTGTGAAAAGAGAACACATGCAATAACACTAGTGGATCCATATGTGGTCTGTGAAAAGAACACACATGCAATGAACTCTGGTGGATCCATATGGGGTCTGTGAAAAGAACACACATGCAATGCTCTAGCCATGGTTAATGAAAATAACACACATGCAACGAACTCTGGTGGATCGATATGTGGTCTGTGCTAAGAAAACACATGCAATGACACTGGTGGATCCATATGTGGTCTGTGAAAAGACAAACATTTCAATGACACTGGTGGATCCATATATGGTCTGTGAAAAGAACACACATCCTATGACATTGGTGGATCCATATGTGGTCTATGAAAAGAACACACATGCAATGACATTGGTGGTTCCATATGTGGTCTGTGAAAAGAACACACATGCAATGACAATGTTGGATCCATATGTGGTTTGTGAAAAGAACACACATGCAATGACACTGGGTGATCCATATGTGGTTTGTGAAAAGAACACAGATGAAATAACACTGGTGATCCATATGTGGTATGTGAAAAGAACACACATCCAATGACACTGGTGGATCCATATGTGGTCTGTGAAAAGAACACACATGCAATGACACTGGTGGATCCATATGTGGTCTGTAAAAAGTACACACATGCAATGACACTGGTTGATACATATGTCGTCTGTGAAAAGAACACACATGCAATCAACTCTGGTGGATCCATGTGGGGTCTGTGAAAAGGACACACATGCAATGACACTGGTGGATCCATATGTGGTCTGTGAAAAGAACACACATGAAATGACTCTAGATGTGGTTAAAGAAAAGAACACACATGCAATGAAAATGGAGGATCCATATGTGGTCTGTGAACAGAACACACATGCAATGAAGTCTGGTGGTTCCATATGTGGTTTGTGAAAAGAACACACATGCAATGACACTGGGGTATCCATATGTCGTCTATGAAAAGAACACACATGAAATGACACTGGTGGATCCATATGTGGTCTGTGAAAAGAACACACATGCAATGACACTGGTGGATCCATATGTGGTCTGTGAAAACAACACACATGCAATGACACTTGTGGATCCATATGTGGTCTGTGAAAATAACACACATGCAATGACACTGGTGGATCCATATGTGGTGTCTGAAAAGAACACACATGCAATGACACTGGTGGATCTGAATGTGGTCTGTGAAAAGAACACACATGCAATAACACTGCTGGATCCATATGTGGTCTGTGAAAAGAACACAGATGCAATGACAATGGTGGATCCATATGTGGTTTGTGAAAAGAACACACATGCAATGACACTGGTGGATCCAAATTTGTCTGTGAAAAGAACACACATGCAATGACAATGGTGGTTCCATATGTGGTATGTGAAAAGAACACACATGCAATGACACTGGTGGATCCATATGTGGTCTGTGAAAAGCACACATGCAATAAACTATGGTGGATCCATATGGGGTCTGTGAAAAGAACACACATGCATTGACTCTAGATGTGGTTAATGAAAAGAACACACATGCAATGAGCTCTGTTGGATCCATCTGTGGTCTGTGAAAAGAACACACATGCAATGACACTGGTGGATCCATATGTGGTCTGTGAAAAGAACAAACATTTCAATGACATTGGTGGATCCATATATGGTCTGTGAAAAGAACACACATGCAATGACATTGGTGGATCCATATGTGGTCTGTGAAAAGAACACAGAAGCAATGACAATGGTGATTCCATATGTGGTTTCTGAAAAGAACACACATGCAATGACAATGGTGGATCCATATGTGGTCTATGAAAAGAACACACATGAAATGACACTGGTGGATCCATATGTGGTATGTGAAAAGAACACACATGCAATGACACTAGTGGATCCATATGTGGTCTGTGAAAAGAACACACATGCAATGACACTTGTGGATCCATATGTGGTCTGTGAAAATAACACACATGCAATGACACTGGTGGATCCATATGTGGTCTATGAAAAGAACACACATGCAATGACACTGGTGGATCCGAATGTGGTTTGTGAAAAGAAGACACATGCAATAACACTAGTGGATCCATATGTGGTCTGTGAAAAGAACACACATGCAATGAACTCTGGTGGATCCATATGGGGTCTGTGAAAAGAACACACATGCAATGCTCTAGCCATGGTTAATGAAAATAACACACATGCAATGAACTCTGGTGGATCGATATGTGGTCTGTGCTAAGAAAACACATGCAATGACACTGGTGGATCCATATGTGGTCTGTGAAAAGAACAAACATTTCAATGACACTGGTGGATCCATATATGGTCTGTGAAAAGAACACACATCCTATGACATTGGTGGATCCATATGTGGTCTATGAAAAGAACACACATGCAATGACAGTGGTGGTTCCATATGTGGTCGGTGAAAAGAACACACATGCAATGACACTGGTGGATCAAAATTTGTCTGTGAAAAGAACACACATGCAATGACAATGTTGGTTCCATCTGTGGTCTGTGAAAAGAACACACATGCAATGACACTGGTGGATCCATATGTGGTCTGTGAAAAGCACACATGCAATAAACTATGGTGGATCCATATGGGGTCTGTGAAAAGAACACACATGCATTGACTCTAGATGTGGTTAATGAAAAGAACACACATGCAATGAGCTCTGTTGGATCCATCTGTGGTCTGTGAAAAGAACACACATGCAATGACACTGGTGGATCCATATGTGGTCTGTGAAAAGAACAAACATTTCAATGACATTGGTGGATCCATATATGGTCTGTGAAAAGAACACACATGCAATGACATTGGTGGATCCATATGTGGTCTGTGAAAAGAACATAGAAGCAATGACAATGGTGATTCCATATGTGGTTTCTGAAAAGAACACACATGCAATGACAATGGTGGATCCATATGTGGTCTATGAAAAGAACACACATGAAATGACACTGGTGGATCCATATGTGGTATGTGAAAAGAACACACATGCAATGACACTGGTGGATCCATATGTGGTCTGTGAAAATAACACACATGCAATGACACTGGTGGATCCATATGTGGTCTATGAAAAGAACACACATGCAATGACACTGGTGGATCCGAATGTGGTTTGTGAAAAGAAGACACATGCAATAACACTAGTGGATCCATATGTGGTCTGTGAAAAGAACACACATGCAATGAACTCTGGTGGATCCATATGGGGTCTGTGAAAAGAACACACATGCAATGCTCTAGCCATGGTTAATGAAAATAACACACATGTAATGAACTCTGGTGGATCGATATGTGGTCTGTGCTAAGAAAACACATGCAATGACACTGGTGGATCCATATGTGGTCTGTGAAAAGAACAAACATTTCAATGACACTGGTGGATCCATATATGGTCTGTGAAAAGAACACACATCCTATGACATTGGTGGATCCATATGTGGTCTATGAAAAGAACACACATGCAATGACAGTGGTGGTTCCATATGTGGTCTGTGAAAAGAACACACATGCAATGACAATGGTGGATCCATATGTGGTTTGTGAAAAGAACACACATGCAATGACACTGGGTGATCCATATGTGGTCTGTGAAAAGAACACACATCCTATGACATTGGTGGATCCATATGTGGTCTATGAAAAGAACACACATGCAATGACATTGGTGGTTCCATATGTGGTCTGTGAAAAGAACACACATGCAATGACAATGTTGGATCCATATGTGGTTTGTGAAAAGAACACACATGCAATGACACTGGGTGATCCATATGTGGTTTGTGAAAAGAACACAGATGAAATAACACTGGTGATCCATATGTGGTATGTGAAAAGAACACACATCCAATGACACTGGTGGATCCATATGTGGTCTGTGAAAAGAACACACATGCAATGACACTGGTGGATCCATATGTGGTCTGTAAAAAGTACACACATGCAATGACACTGGTTGATACATATGTCGTCTGTGAAAAGAACACACATGCAATCAACTCTGGTGGATCCATGTGGGGTCTGTGAAAAGGACACACATGCAATGACACTGGTGGATCCATATGTGGTCTGTGAAAAGAACACACATGAAATGACTCTAGATGTGGTTAAAGAAAAGAACACACATGCAATGAAAATGGAGGATCCATATGTGGTCTGTGAACAGAACACACATGCAATGAAGTCTGGTGGTTCCATATGTGGTTTGTGAAAAGAACACACATGCAATGACACTGGGGTATCCATATGTCGTCTATGAAAAGAACACACATGAAATGACACTGGTGGATCCATATGTGGTCTGTGAAAAGAACACACATGCAATGACACTGGTGGATCCATATGTGGTCTGTGAAAACAACACACATGCAATGACACTTGTGGATCCATATGTGGTCTGTGAAAATAACACACATGCAATGACACTGGTGGATCCATATGTGGTGTCTGAAAAGAACACACATGCAATGACACTGGTGGATCTGAATGTGGTCTGTGAAAAGAACACACATGCAATAACACTGCTGGATCCATATGTGGTCTGTGAAAAGAACACAGATGCAATGACAATGGTGGATCCATATGTGGTTTGTGAAAAGAACACACATGCAATGACACTGGTGGATCCAAATTTGTCTGTGAAAAGAACACACATGCAATGACAATGGTGGTTCCATATGTGGTATGTGAAAAGAACACACATGCAATGACACTGGTGGATCCATATGTGGTCTGTGAAAAGCACACATGCAATAAACTATGGTGGATCCATATGGGGTCTGTGAAAAGAACACACATGCATTGACTCTAGATGTGGTTAATGAAAAGAACACACATGCAATGAGCTCTGTTGGATCCATCTGTGGTCTGTGAAAAGAACACACATGCAATGACACTGGTGGATCCATATGTGGTCTGTGAAAAGAACAAACATTTCAATGACATTGGTGGATCCATATATGGTCTGTGAAAAGAACACACATGCAATGACATTGGTGGATCCATATGTGGTCTGTGAAAAGAACACAGAAGCAATGACAATGGTGATTCCATATGTGGTTTCTGAAAAGAACACACATGCAATGACAATGGTGGATCCATATGTGGTCTATGAAAAGAACACACATGAAATGACACTGGTGGATCCATATGTGGTATGTGAAAAGAACACACATGCAATGACACTAGTGGATCCATATGTGGTCTGTGAAAAGAACACACATGCAATGACACTTGTGGATCCATATGTGGTCTGTGAAAATAACACACATGCAATGACACTGGTGGATCCATATGTGGTCTATGAAAAGAACACACATGCAATGACACTGGTGGATCCGAATGTGGTTTGTGAAAAGAAGACACATGCAATAACACTAGTGGATCCATATGTGGTCTGTGAAAAGAACACACATGCAATGAACTCTGGTGGATCCATATGGGGTCTGTGAAAAGAACACACATGCAATGCTCTAGCCATGGTTAATGAAAATAACACACATGCAATGAACTCTGGTGGATCGATATGTGGTCTGTGCTAAGAAAACACATGCAATGACACTGGTGGATCCATATGTGGTCTGTGAAAAGAACAAACATTTCAATGACACTGGTGGATCCATATATGGTCTGTGAAAAGAACACACATCCTATGACATTGGTGGATCCATATGTGGTCTATGAAAAGAACACACATGCAATGACAGTGGTGGTTCCATATGTGGTCGGTGAAAAGAACACACATGCAATGACACTGGTGGATCAAAATTTGTCTGTGAAAAGAACACACATGCAATGACAATGTTGGTTCCATCTGTGGTCTGTGAAAAGAACACACATGCAATGACACTGGTGGATCCATATGTGGTCTGTGAAAAGCACACATGCAATAAACTATGGTGGATCCATATGGGGTCTGTGAAAAGAACACACATGCATTGACTCTAGATGTGGTTAATGAAAAGAACACACATGCAATGAGCTCTGTTGGATCCATCTGTGGTCTGTGAAAAGAACACACATGCAATGACACTGGTGGATCCATATGTGGTCTGTGAAAAGAACAAACATTTCAATGACATTGGTGGATCCATATATGGTCTGTGAAAAGAACACACATGCAATGACATTGGTGGATCCATATGTGGTCTGTGAAAAGAACATAGAAGCAATGACAATGGTGATTCCATATGTGGTTTCTGAAAAGAACACACATGCAATGACAATGGTGGATCCATATGTGGTCTATGAAAAGAACACACATGAAATGACACTGGTGGATCCATATGTGGTATGTGAAAAGAACACACATGCAATGACACTGGTGGATCCATATGTGGTCTGTGAAAATAACACACATGCAATGACACTGGTGGATCCATATGTGGTCTATGAAAAGAACACACATGCAATGACACTGGTGGATCCGAATGTGGTTTGTGAAAAGAAGACACATGCAATAACACTAGTGGATCCATATGTGGTCTGTGAAAAGAACACACATGCAATGAACTCTGGTGGATCCATATGGGGTCTGTGAAAAGAACACACATGCAATGCTCTAGCCATGGTTAATGAAAATAACACACATGTAATGAACTCTGGTGGATCGATATGTGGTCTGTGCTAAGAAAACACATGCAATGACACTGGTGGATCCATATGTGGTCTGTGAAAAGAACAAACATTTCAATGACACTGGTGGATCCATATATGGTCTGTGAAAAGAACACACATCCTATGACATTGGTGGATCCATATGTGGTCTATGAAAAGAACACACATGCAATGACAGTGGTGGTTCCATATGTGGTCTGTGAAAAGAACACACATGCAATGACAATGGTGGATCCATATGTGGTTTGTGAAAAGAACACACATGCAATGACACTGGGTGATCCATATGTGGTCTGTGAAAAGAACACACATGAAATAACACTGGTGATCCATATGTGGTATGTGAAAAGAACACACATCCAATGACACTGGTGGATCCATATGTGGTCTGTGAAAAGAACACACATGCAATGACACTGGTGGATCCATATGTGGTCTGTAAAAAGTACACACATGCAATGACACTGGTTGATCCATATGTCGTCTATGAAAAGAACACACATGCAATCAACTCTGGTGGATCCATGTGGGGTCTGTGAAAAGGACACACATGCAATGACACTGGTGGATCCATATGTGGTCTGTGAAAAGAACACACATGAAATGACTCTAGATGTGGTTAATGAAAAGAACACACATGCAATGAAAATGGAGGATCCATATGTGGTCTGTGAAAAGAACACACATGCAATGAAGTCTGGTGGTTCCATATGTGGTTTATGAAAATAACACACATGCAATGACACTGGTTGATCCATATGTCGTCTATGAAAAGAACACACATGAAATGACACTGGTGGATCCATATGTGGTCTGTGAAAAGAACACACATGCAATGACACTGGTGGATCCATATGTGGTCTGTGAAAACAACACACATGCAATGACACTTGTGGATCCATATGTGGTCTGTGAAAATAACACACATGCAATGACACTGGTGGATCCATATGTGGTCTCTGAAAAGAACACACATGCAATGACACTGGTGGATCCGAATGTGGTCTGTGAAAAGAACACACATGCAATAACACTACTGGATCCATATGTGGTCTGTGAAAAGAACACAGATGCAATGACAATGGTGGATCCATATGTGGTTTGTGAAAAGAACACACATGCAATGACATTGGTGGATCCAAATTTGTCTGTGAAAAGAACACACATGCAATGACAATGGTGGTTCCATATGTGGTATGTGAAAAGAACACACATGCAATGACACTGGTGGATCCATATGTGGTCTGTGAAAAGAACACACATGCAATAAACTCTGGTGGATCCATATGGGGTCTGTGAAAAGAACACACATGCATTGACTCTAGATGTGGTTAATGAAAAGAACACACATGCAATGAGCTCTGGTGGATCCATCTGTGGTCTGTGAAAAGAACACACATGCAATGACACTGGTGGATCCATGTGGTCTGTGAAAAGAACAAACATTTCAATGACATTGGTGGATCCATATATGGTCTGTGAAAAGAACACACATGCAATGACATTGGTGGATCCATATGTGGTCTGTGAAAAGAACACAGAAGCAATGACAATGGTGATTCCATATGTGGTCTGTGAAAAGAACATACATGCAATGACAATGGTGGATCCATTTGTGGTCTATGAAAAGAACACACATGAAATGACACTGGTGGATCCATATGTGGTTTGTGAAAAGAACACACATGGAATGACACTGGTGGTTCCATATGTGGTCTGTGAAAAGAACACACATGCAATGACAATGGTGGTTCCATATGTGGTTTGTGAAAAGAACACACATGCAATGACACTGGGTGATCCATATGTGGTCTGTGAAAAGAACACACATGAAATAACACTGGTGATCCATATGTGGTATGTGAAAAGAACACACATCCAATGACACTGGTGGATGCATATGTTGTCTGTGAAAAGATCACACATGCAATGACACTGGTGGATCCATATGTGGTCTGTAAAAAGTACACACATGCAATGACACTGGTTGATCCATATGTCGTCTGTGAAAAGAACACACATGCAATCAACTCTGGTGGATCCATGTGGGGTCTGTGAAAAGGACACACATGCAATGACACTGGTGGATCCATATGTGGTCTGTGATAAGAACACACATGAAATGACTCTAGATGTGGTTAATGAAAAGAACACACATGCAATGAAAATGGTGGATCCATATGTGGTCTGTGAAAAGAACACACATGCAATGAAGTCTGGTGGTTCCATATGTGGTTTATGAAAAGAACACACATGCAATGACACTGGTTGATCCATATGTCGTCTATGAAAAGAACACACATGAAATGACACTGGTGGATCCATATGTGGTCTGTGAAAAGAACACACATGCAATGACACTGGTGGATCCATATGTGGTCTGTGAAAACAACACACATGCAATGACACTTGTGGATCCATATGTGGTCTGTGAAAATAACACACATGCAATGACACTGGTGGATCCATATGTGGTCTCTGAAAAGAACACACATGCAATGACACTGGTGGATCCGAATGTGGTCTGTGAAAAGAACACACATGCAATAACACTGCTGGATCCATATGTGGTCTGTGAAAAGAACACACATGCAATGACAATGGTGGATCCATATGTGGTTTGTGAAAAGAACACACATGCAATGACATTGGTGGATCCAAATTT
This sequence comes from Avena sativa, assembly GCA_916181665.1. Classification (NCBI taxonomy): domain Eukaryota; kingdom Viridiplantae; phylum Streptophyta; class Magnoliopsida; order Poales; family Poaceae; genus Avena; species Avena sativa. Next base: position 619,963,776 of record OV702289.1, read on the forward strand.
GTCTGTGAAAAGAACACACATGCAATGACAATGGTGGTTCCATATGTGGTATGTGAAAAGAACACACATGCAATGACAATGGTGGATCCATATGTGGTCTGTGAAAAGAACACACATGAAATGACACTGGTGGATCCATATGTGGTCTGTGAAAAGAACACACATGCAATGACACTGGTGGTTCCATATGTGGTCTGTGAAAAGAACACACATGCAATGACAATGGTGGATCCATATGTGGTTTGTGAAAAGAACACACATGCAATGACACTGGGTGATCCATATGTGGTCTGCGAAAAGAACACACATGAAATAACACTGGTGATCCATATGTGGTATGTGAAAAGAACACACATCCAATGACACTGGTGGATCCATATGTTGTCTGTGAAAAGATCACACATGCAATGACACTGGTGGATCCATATGTGGTCTGTAAAAAGTACACACATGCAATGACACTGGTTGATCCATATGTCGTCTGTGAAAAGAACACACATGCAATCAACTCTGGTGGATCCATGTGGGGTCTGTGAAAAGGACACACATGCAATGACACTGGTGGATCCATATGTGGTCTGTGAAAAGAACACACATGAAATGACTCTAGATGTGGTTAATGAAAAGAACAAACATGCAATGAAAATGGTTGATCCATATGTGGTCTGTGAAAAGAACACACATGCAATGAAGTCTGGTGGTTCCATATGTGGTTTGTGAAAAGAACAAACATGCAATGACACTGGTTGATCCATATGTCGTCTATGAAAAGAACACACATGAAATGACACTGGTGGATCCATATGTGGTCTGTGAAACGAACACACATGCAATGACACTGGTGGATCCATATGTGGTCTGTGAAAACAACACACATGCAATGACACTTGTGGATCCATATGTGGTCTGTGAAAATAACACACATGCAATAACACTGGTGGATCCATATGTGGTTTCTGAAAAGAACACACATGCAATGACACTGGTGGATCCGAATGTGGTCTGTGAAAAGAACACACATGCAATAACACTAGTGGATCCATATGTGGTCTGTGAAAAGAACACACATGCAATGACAATGGTGGATCCATATGTGGTTTGTGAAAAGAACACACATGCAATGACACTGGTGAATCCAAATTTGTCTGTGAAAAGAACACACATGCAATGACAATGGTGGTTCCATATGTGTTATGTGAAAATAACACACATGCAATGACACTGGTGGATCCATATGTGGTCTGTGAAAAGAACACACATGCAATAAACTCTGGTGGATCCATATGGGGTCTATGAAAAGAACACACATGCATTGACTCTAGATGTGGTTAATGAAATGAACACACATGCAATGAGCTCGGGTGGATCCATCTGTGGTCTGTGAAAAGAACACACATGCAATGACACTGGTGGATCCATATGTGGTCTGTGAAAAGAACAAACATTTCAATGACATTGGTGGATCCATATATGGTCTGTGAAAAGAACACACATGCAATGACATTGGTGGATCCATATGTGGTCTGTGAAAAGAACACAGAAGCAATGACAATGGTGATTCCATATGTGGTTTGTGAAAAGAACACACATGCAATGACAATGGTGGATCCATATGTGGTCTATGAAAAGAACACACATGCAATGACACTGGTGGATCCATATGTGGTCTGTGAAAAGAACGCACATGCAATGACCCTTGTGGATCCATATGTGGTCTGTGAAAATAACACACATGCAATGACCCTTGTGGATCCATATGTGGTCTTAGAAAACAACACACATGCAATGACACTGGTGGATCCATATGTGGTCTATGAAAAGGACACACATGCAATGACACTGGTGGATCCGAATGTGGTCTGTGAAAAGAACACACATGCAATAACACTGGTGGATCCATATGTGGTCTGTGAAAAGAACACATATGCAATGAACTCTGGTGGATCCATATGGGGTTTGTGAAAAGAACACACATGCAATGCTCTAGCCATGGTTAATGAAAATAACACACATGCAATGAACTCTGGTGGATCGATATGTGGTCTGTGCTAAGAAAACACATGCAATGACACTGGTGGATCCATATGTGGTTTGTGAAAAGAACAAACATTTCAATGACACTGGTGGATCCATATATGGTCTGTGAAAAGAACACACATGCTATGACATTGGTGGATCCATATGTGGTCTGTGAAAAGAACACACATGCAATGACACTGGTGGTTCCATATGTGGTCTGTGAAAAGAACACACATGCAATGACAATGGTGGATCCATATGTGGTTTGTGAAAAGAACACACATGCAATGACACTAGTGGATCCAAATTTGTCTATGAAAAGAACACACATGCAATGACAATGGTGGTTCCATATGTGGTATGTGAAAATAACACACATGCAATGACACTGGTGGATCCATATGTGGTCTGTGAAAAGAACACACATGCAATAAACTCTGGTGGATCCATATGGGGTTTGTGAAAAGAACACGCATGCATTGACTCTAGATGTGGTTAATGAAAAGAACACACATGCAATGAGCTCGGGTGGATCCATCTGTGGTCTGTGAAAAGAACACACATGCAATGACACTGGGGGATCCATATGTGATCTGTGAAAAGAACAAACATTTCAATGACATTGGTGGATCCATATATGGTCTGTGAAAAGAACACACATGCAATGACATTGGTGGATCCATATGTGTTCTGTGAAAAGAACACAGAAGCAATGACAACGGTGATTCCATATGTGGTTTGTGAAAAGAACACACATGCAATGACAATGGTGGATCCATATGTGGTCTATGAAAAGAACACACATGAAATGACACTAGTGGATCCATATGTGGTCTGTGAAAAGAACACACATGCAATGACACTGGTGGATCCATATGTGGTCTGTGAAAAGAACACACATGCAATGACCCTTGTGGATCCATATGTGGTCTGTGAAAATAACACACATGCAATGACACTGGTGGATCCATATGTGGTCTATGAAAAGAACACACATGCAATGACACTGGTGGATCCGAATGTGGTCTGTGAAAAGAACACACATGCAATAACACTGGTGGATCCATATGTGGTCTGTGAAAAGAACACACATGCAATGAACTCTGGTGGATCCATATGGGGTCTGTGAAAAGAACACACATGCAATGCTCTAGCCATGGTTAATGAAAATAACACACATGCAATGAACTCTGGTGGATCGATATGTTGTCTGTGCTAAGAAAACACATGCAATGACACTGGTGGATCCATATGTGGTCGGTAAAAAGAACAAACATTTCAATGACACTGGTGGATCCATATATGGTCTGTGAAAAGAACACACATGCTATGACATTGGTGGATCCATATGTGGTCTGTGAAAAGAACACACATGCAATGACACTGGTGGTTCCATATGTGGTCTGTGAAAAGAACACACATGCAATGACAATGGTGGATCCATATGTGGTTTGTGAAAAGAACACACATGCAATGACACTGGGTGATCCATATGTGGTCTGTGAAAAGAACACACATGAAATAGAACTGGTGATCCATATGTGGTAAGTGAAAAGAACACACATCCAATGACACTGGTGGATCCATATGTGGTCTGCGAAAAGAACACACATGCAATGACACTGGTGGATCCATATGTGGTCTGTAAAAAGTACACACATGCAATGACACTAGTTGATCCATATGTTGTCTGTGAAAAGAACACACATGCAATCAACTCTGGTGGATCCATGTGGGGTCTGTGAAAAGGACACACATGCAATGACACTGGTGGATCCATATGTGGTCTGTGAAAAGAACACACATGAAATGACTCTAGCTGTGGTTAATGAAAAGAACACACATGCAACGAAAATGGTGGATCCATATGTGGTTTGTGAAAAGAACACACATGCAATGACACTGGTTGATCCATATGTCGTCTATGAAAAGAACACACATGAAATGACACTGGTGGATCCATATGTGGTATGTGAAAAGAACACACATGCAATGACACTGGTGGATCCATATGTGGTCTGTGAAAAAAACATACATGCAATGACACTTGTGGATCCATATGTGGTCTATGAAAATAACACACATGCAATGAAACTGGTGGATCCATATGTGGTCTCTGAAAAGAACACACATGCAATGACACTGGTGGATCCGAATGTGGTCTGTGAAAAGAACACACATGCAATAACACTGGTGGATCCATATGTGGTCTGTGAGAAGAACACACATGCAATGAACTCTGGTGGATCCATATGGGGTCTGTGAAAAGAACACACATGCAATGCTCTAGCCATGGTTAATGAAAATAACACACATGCACTAAACTCTGGTGGATCCATATGTGGTCTGTGCTAAGAAAACACATGAAGTGACACTGGTGGATCCATATGTGGTCTGTGAAAAGAACAAACATTTCAATGACACTGGTGGATCCATATATGGTCTGTGAAAAGAACACACATGCTATGACATTGGTGGATCCATATGTGGTCTGTGGAAAGAACACACATGCAATGACAATGGTGGTTCCATATGTGGTCTGTGAAAAGAACACACATGCAATGACAATGGTGGATCCATATGTGGTTTGCGAAAATAACAGACATGCAATGACACTGGTTGATCCATATGTGGTCTGTGAAAAGAACACACATGAAATAACACTTGTGATCCAGATGTGGTATGTGAAAAGAAGACACATGCAATGACACTGGTGGATCCATATGTAGTCTGTGAAAAGAACACACATGCAATGACACTGGTGGATCCATATGTGGTCTGTAAAAAGAACACACATGCAATGACACTGGTGGATCCATATGTGGTCTGTGAAAAGAACACACATGCAATCAACTCTGGTGGATCCATGTGGGGTCTGTGAAAAGGACACACATGCAATGACACTGGTGGATCCATATGTGGTCTGTGAAAAGAAAACACATGAAATGACTCTAGCTGTGGTTAATGAAAAGAACACACATGCAATGAATATGGTGGATCCATATGTGGTCTGTGAAAAGAACACACATGGAATGAACTCTGGTGGTTCCATATGTGGTGTGTGAAAAGAAGACACATGCAATGACACTGGTGGATCAATTTGTGGTCTGTGAAACGAACACACATGAAATGACTCTAGCTGTGATTAATGAAAAGAACACACATGCAATGAAAATGGTGGATCCATATGTGGTTTGTGAAAAGAACACACATGCAAAGAACTGTGGTGGTTCCATATGTGGTCTATGAAAAGAACACACATGTAATGACACTGGTGGATCCATATGTGGTTTGTGAAAAGAACACACATGAAATGACACTGGTGGTTCCAAATGTGGTGTGTGAAAAGAACACACATGCAATGACACTGGTGGATCCATATGTGGTCTGTGAAAAGAACACACATGCAATGACACAGGTGGATCCATATGTGGTCTGTGAAAAGAACACACATGCAATGACACTGGTGGAACCATATGCGGCCTGTGAAAACTACACACATGAAATGACACTGGTGGATCCATATGTGGTATGTGAAAAGAACACACATGCAATGAAAATAGTGGATCAAAATGTGGTCTGTGAAAAGAACACACATGCAATAACACTGGTGGATCCATATGTGGTCTGTGAAAAGAACACACATGCAATGAACTCTGGTGGATCTATATGGGGTCTGTGAAAAGAACACACATGCAATGACATTGGTGGATCCATATGTGGTATGTGAAAAGAACACACATGCAATGACAATGCTGGTTCAATATGTGGTCTGTGAAAAGAACACACATGCAATGACAATGGTGGATCCATATGTGGTTTGTGAAAAGAACACAGATGCAATGACACTAGTGGATCCAAATGTGGTATATGAAAACAACACACATGCAATGACAATGGTGGTTCCATATGTGTTCTGTGAAAAGAGCACACATGCAATGACACTAGTGGATCCATATGTGGTCTGTGAAAAGAACACACGCGCAATGAACTCTGGTGGATCCATATGGGGTCTGTGAAAAGAACACACATCCATTGAGTCTAGATGTGGTTAATGAAAAGAACACACATGCAATGAGCTCTGGTGGATCCATATGTGGTCTATGAAAAGAACACACATGCAATAACACTGGTGGATCCATATGTGGTATGTGAAAAGAACAAACATTACAATGACACTGGTGGATCCATATATGGTCTGTGAAAAGAACACACATGCAATGACAATGGTGGTTCCATATGTGGTTTGTGAAAAGAACACACATGCAATGACAATGGTGGATCCATATGTGGTTTGTGAAAAGAACACACATGCAATAACACTGGTTGATCCATATGTCGTCTATGAAAATAGCACACATGAAATGACACTGGGGGATCCATATGTGGTCTGTGAAAAGAACACACATGCAATGACACTGGTGGATCCATATGTGGTATGTGAAAAGAACACACATGCAATGACACTGGTGGATCCATATGTGGTCTGTGAAAAGAACAAACATTTCAATGACACATGTGGATCCATATATGGTCTGTGAAAAGAACACACATGCAATGACATTGGTGGATCCATATGTGGTCTGTGAAAAGAACACACAGGCAATGACAATGGTGGTTCCATATGTGGTTTGTGAAAATAACACAAATGCAATGAAAATGGTGGATCCATATGTGGTTTTTGAAAATAACACACATGCGATGACACTGATTAATCCATATGTCGTCTATGAAAAGAACACACATGAAATGACACTGGTGGATCCATATGTGGTCTGTGAAAAGAACACACATGCAATGACACTAGTGGATCCATATGTGGTCTGTGAAAAGAACACACATGCAATGACACTGGTGGATCCATATGTGGTCTTTGAAAATAACACACATGCAATGACACTGGTGGATCCATATCTGGTCTGTGAAAAGAACACACATGCAATGACACTGGTGGATTCGAATGTGGTCTGTGAAAAGAACACACATGCAATAACACCGGTGGATCCATATGTGGTCTGTGAAAAGAACACACATGCAATGAACTCTGGTAGATCCATATGGGGTCTATGAAAAGAACACACATGCAATGCTCTAGCCGTGGTTAATGAAAATAACACACATGCAATGAACTCTGGTGGATCCATATGTGGTTTGTGAAAAGAACACACATGCAATGACACTGGTGGATCCATATGTGGTCTGTGAAAAGAATAAACATTTCAATGACACTGGTGGATCCATATATGGTCTGTGAAAAGAACACACATGCAATGACATTGGTGGATCCATATGTGGTCTATGAAAAGAATACACATGCAATGACAATGGTGGTTCCATATGTGGTCTGTGAAAAGAACACACATGCAATGACACTGGTGGATCCATATGTGGTCTGTAAAAAGTACACACATGCAATGACACTGGTTGATCCATATGTCGTCCATGAAAAGAACACACATGCAATCAACTCTGGTGGATCCATGTGGGGTCTGTGAAAAGGACACACATGCAATGACACTAGTGGATCCATATGTGGTCTGTGAAAAGAACACACAAGAAATGACTCTAGATGTGGTTAATGAAAAGAACACACATGCAATGAAAATGGTGGATCCATATGTGGTCTGTGAAAAGAACACACATGCAATGAAGTCTGGTGGTTCCATATGTGGTTTGTGAAAAGAACACACATGCAATGACACTGGTTGATCCATATGTCGTCTATGAAAAGAACACACATGAAATGACACTGGTGGATCCATATGTGGTCTATGAAAAGAACACACATGCAATGACACTAGTGGATCCATATGTGGTCTGTGAAAACAACACACATGCAATGACACTTGTGGATCCATATGTGGTCTGTGAAAATAACACACATGCAATGACACTGGTGGATCCATATGTGGTCTCTGAAAAGAACACACATGCAATGACACTGGTGGATCCGAATCTGGTCTGTGAAAAGAACACACATGCAATAACACTGGTGGATCCATATGTGGTCTGTGAAAGGAACACACATGCAATGACAATGGTGGATCCATATGTGGTTTGTGAAAAGAACACACATGCAATGACACTGGTGGATCCAAATTTGTCTATGAAAAGAACACACATGCAATGACAATGGTGGTTCCATATGTGGTCTGTGAAAAGAACACACATGCAATGACACTGGTGGATCCATATGTGGTCTGTGAAAAGAACACACATGCAATAAACTCTGGTGGATCCATATGGAGTCTGTGAAAAGAACACACATGCATTGACTCTAGATGTGGTTAATGAAAATTACACACATGCAATGAGCTCTGGTGGATCCATCTGTGGTCTGTGAAAAGAACACACATGCAATGACACTGGTGGATCCATATGTGGTCTGTGAAAAGAACAAATATTTCAATGACATTGGTGGATCCATATATGGTCTATGAAAAGAACACACATGCAATGACATTGGTGGATCCATATGTGGTCTGTGAAAAGAACACAGAAGCAATGACAATGGTGATTCCATATGTGGTTTGTGAAAAGAACACACATGCAATGACAATGGTGGATCCATATGTGGTCTATGAAAATAACACACATGAAATGACACTGGTGGATCCATATGTGGTCTGTGAAAAGAACACATATGCAATGACACTGGTGGATCCATATGTGGTCTGTGAAAAGAACACACATGCAATGACACTGGTGGATCCATATGTGGTGTGTGAAAAGAACACACATGCAATGAGCTCTGGTGGATCCATATGTGGTCTGTGAAAAGAACACACATGCAATGACACTGGTGGATCCATATGTGGTATGTGAAAAGAACAAACATTACAATGACACTGGTGGATCCATATATGGTCTGTGAAAAGAACACACATGCAATGACAATGGTGGTTCCATATGTGGTTTGTGAAAAGAGCACACATGCAATGACAATGGTGGATCCATATGTGGTTTGTGAAAAGAACACACATGCAATAACACTGGTTGATCCATATGTCGTCTATGAAAATAACACACATGAAATGACACTGGGGGATCCATATGTGGTCTGTGAAAAGAACACACATGCAATGACACCGGTGGATCCATATGTGGTATGTGAAAAGAACACACATGCAATGACACTGGTGGATCCATATGTGGTCTGTGAAAAGAACAAACATTTTAATCACACATGTGGATCCATATATGGTCTATGAAAAGAACACACATGCAATGACATTGCTGGATCCATATGTGGTCTGTGAAAAGAACACACAGGCAATGACAATGGTGGTTCCATATGTGGTTTGTGAAAAGAACACACATACAATGAAATGGTGGATCCATATGTGGTTTCTGAAAATAACACACATGCAATGACACTGGTTGATCCATATGTCGTCTATGAAAAGAACACACATGAAATGACACTGGTGGATCCATATGTGGTCTGTGAAAAGAACACACATGCAATGACACTGGTGGATCCATATGTGGTCTGTGAAAAGAACACACATGCAATGACACTGGTGGATCCATATGTGGTCTTTGAAAATAACACACATGCAATGACACTGGTGGATCCATATCTGGTTTGTGAAAAGAACACACATGCAATGACACTAGTGGATTCGAATGTGGTCTGTGAAAAGAACACACATGCAATAACACCGGTGGATCCATATGTGGTCTGTGAAAAGAACACACATGCAATGAACTCTGGTAGATCCATATGGGGTCTGTGAAAAGAACACACATGCAATGCTCTAGCCGTGGTTAATGAAAATAACACACATGCAATGACCTCTGGTGGATCCATATGTGGTTTGTGAAAAGAACACACATGCAATGACACTGGTGGATCCATATGTGGTCTGTGAAAAGAATAAACATTTCAATGACACTGGTGGATCCATATATGGTCTGTGAAAAGAACACACATGCAATGACATTGGTGGATCCATATGTGGTCTGTGAAAAGAATACACATGCAATGACAATGGTGGTTCCATATGTGGTCTGTGAAAAGAACACACATGCAATGACACTGGTGGATCCATATGTGGTCTGTAAAAAGTACACACATGCAATGACACTGGTTGATCCATATGTCGTCTATGAAAAGAACACACATGCAATCAACTCTGGTGGATCCATGTGGGGTCTGTGAAAAGGACACACATGCAATGACACTAGTGGATCCATATGTGGTCTGTGAAAAGAACACACAAGAAATGACTCTAGATGTGGTTAATGAAAAGAACACACATGCAATGAAAATGGTGGATCCATATGTGGTCTGTGAAAAGAACACACATGCAATGAAGTCTGGTGGTTCCATATGTGGTTTGTGAAAAGAACACACATGCAATGACACTGGTTGATCCATATGTCGTCTATGAAAAGAACACACATGAAATGACACTGGTGGATCCATATGTGGTCTGTGAAAAGAACACACATGCAATGACACTAGTGGATCCATATGTGGTTTGTGAAAACAACACAAATGCAATGACACTTGTGGATCCATATGTGGTCTGTGAAAATAACACACATGCAATGACACTGGTGGATCTATATGTGGTGTCTGAAAAGAACACACATGCAATGACACTGGTGGATCCGAATGAGGTCTGTGAAAAGAACACACATGCAATAACACTGGTGGATCCATATGTGGTCTATGAAAAGAACACACATGCAATGACAATGGTGGATCCATATGTGGTTTGTGAAAAGAACACACATGCAATGACACTGGTGGATCCAAATTTGTCTGTGAAAAGAACACACATGCAATGACAATGGTGGTTCCATATGTGGTCTGTGAAAAGAACACACATGCAATGACACTGGTGGATCCATATGTGGTCTGTGAAAAGAACACACATGCAATAAACTCTGGTGGATCCATATGGAGTCTGTGAAAAGAACACACATGCATTGACTCTAGATGTGGTTAATGAAAATTACACACATGCAATGAGCTCTGGTGGATCCATCTGTGGTCTGTGAAAAGAACACACATGCAATGACACTGGTGGATCCATATGTGGTCTGTGAAAAGAACAAATATTTCAATGACATTGGTGGATCCATATATGGTCTATGAAAAGAACACACATGCAATGACATTGGTGGATCCATATGTGGTCTGTGAAAAGAACACAGAAGCAATGACAATGGTGATTCCATATGTGGTTTGTGAAAAGAACACACATGCAATGACAATGGTGGATCCATATGTGGTCTATGAAAAGAACACACATGAAATGACACTGGTGGATCCATATGTGGTCTGTGAAAAGAACACATATGCAATGGCACTGGTGGATCCATATGTGGTCTGTGAAAAGAACACACATGCAATGACACTGGTGGATCCATATGTGGTGTGTGAAAAGAACACACATGCAATGAGCTCTGGTGGATCCATATGTGGTCTGTGAAAAGAACACACATGCAATGACACTGGTGGATCCATATGTGGTATGTGAAAAGAACAAACATTACAATGACACAGGTGGATCCATATATGGTCTGTGAAAAGAACACACATGCAATGACAATGGTGGTTCCATATGTGGTTTGTGAAAAGAGCACACATGCAATGACAATGGTGGATCCATATGTGGTTTGTGAAAAGAACACACATGCAATAACACTGGTTGATCCATATGTCGTCTATGAAAATAACACACATGAAATGACACTGGGGGATCCATATGTGGTCTGTGAAAAGAACACACATGCAATGACACCGGTGGATCCATATGTGGTATGTGAAAAGAACACACATGCAATGACACTGGTGGATCCATATGTGGTCTGTGAAAAGAACAAACATTTCAATGACACATGTGGATCCATATATGGTCTGTGAAAAGAACACACATGCAATGACATTGGTGGATCCATATGTGGTCTGTGAAAAGAACACACAGGCAATGACAATGGTGGTTCCATATGTGGTTTGTGAAAAGAACACACATGCAATGACAATGGTGGATCCATATGTGGTTTCTGAAAATAACACACATGCAATGACACTGGTTGATCCATATGTCGTCTATGAAAAGAACACACATGAAATGACACTGGTGGATCCATATGTGGTCTGTGAAAAGAACACACATGCAATGACACTGGTGGATCCATATGTGGTCTGTGAAAAGAACACACATGCAATGACACTAGTGGATCCATATGTGGTCTTTGAAAATAACACACATGCAATGACACTGGTGGATCCATATCTGGTTTGTGAAAAGAACACACATGCAATGACACTAGTGGATTCGAATGTGGTCTGTGAAAAGAACACACATGCAATAACACCGGTGGATCCATATGTGGTCTGTGAAAAGAACACACATGCAATGAACTCTGGTAGATCCATATGGGGTCTGTGAAAAGAACACACATGCAATGCTCTAGCCGTGGTTAATGAAAATAACACACATGCAATGAACTCTGTTGTATCCATATGTGGTTTGTGAAAAGAACACACATGCAATGACACTGGTGGATCCATATGTGGTCTGTGAAAAGAATAAACATTTCAATGACACTGGTGGATCCATATATGGTCTGTGAAAAGAACACACATGCAATGACATTGGTGGATCCATATGTGGTATGTGAAAAGAATACACATGCAATGACAATGGTGGATCCATATGTGGTATGTGAAAAGAACACACATGCAATGACACTGGTGGATCCATATGTGGTCTGTGAAAAGAACAAACATTTCAATCACACATGTGGATCCATATATGGTCTATGAAAAGAACACACATGCAATGACATTGCTGGATCCATATGTGGTCTGTGAAAAGAACACACAGGCAATGACAATGGTGGTTCCATATGTGGTTTGTGAAAAGAACACACATGCAATGACAATGGTGGATCCATATGTGGTTTCTGAAAATAACACACATGCAATGACACTGGTTGATCCATATGTCGTCTATGAAAAGAACACACATGAAATGACACTGGTGGATCCATATGTCGTCTGTGAAAAGAACACACATGCAATGACACTGGTGGATCCATATGTGGTCTGTGAAAAGAACACACATGCAATGACACTGGTGGATCCATATGTGGTCTTTGAAAATAACACACATGCAATGACACTGGTGGATCCATATCTGGTTTGTGAAAAGAACACACATGCAATGACACTAGTGGATTCGAATGTGGTCTGTGAAAAGAACACACATGCAATAACACCGGTGGATCCATATGTGGTCTGTGAAAAGAACACACATGCAATGAACTCTGGTAGATCCATATGGGGTCTGTGAAAAGAACACACATGCAATGCTCTAGCCGTGGTTAATGAAAATAACACACATGCAATGAACTCTGGTGGATCCATATGTGGTTTGTGAAAAGAACACACATGCAATGACACTGGTGGATCCATATGTGGTCTGTGAAAAGAATAAACATTTCAATGACACTGGTGGATCCATATATGGTCTGTGAAAACAACACACATGCAATGACATTGGTGGATCCATATGTGGTCTGTGAAAAGAATACACATGCAATGACAATGGTGGTTCCATATGTGGTCTGTGAAAAGAACACACATGCAATGACACTGGTGGATCCATATGTGGTCTGTAAAAAGTACACACATGCAATGACACTGGTTGATCCATATGTCGTCTATGAAAAGAACACACATGCAATCAACTCTGGTGGATCCATGTGGGGTCTGTGAAAAGGACACACATGCAATGACACTAGTGGATCCATATGTGGTCTGTGAAAAGAACACACAAGAAATGACTCTAGATGTGGTTAATGAAAAGAACACACATGCAATGAAAATGGTGGATCCATATGTGGTCTGTGAAAAGAACACACATGCAATGAAGTCTGGTGGTTCCATATGTGGTTTGTGAAAAGAACACACATGCAATGACACTGGTTGATCCATATGTCGTCTATGAAAAGAACACACATGAAATGACACTGGTGGATCCATATGTGGTCTGTGAAAAGAACACACATGCAATGACACTAGTGGATCCATATGTGGTTTGTGAAAACAACACACATGCAATGACACTTGTGGATCCATATGTGGTCTGTGAAAATAACACACATGCAATGACACTGGTGGATCCATATGTGGTCTCTGAAAAGAACACACATGCAATGACACTGGTGGATCCGAATGAGGTCTGTGAAAAGAACACACATGCAATAACACTGGTGGATCCATATGTGGTCTGTGAAAAGAACACACATGCAATGACAATGGTGGATCCATATGTGGTTTGTGAAAAGAACACACATGCAATGACACTGGTGGATCCAAATTTGTCTGTGAAAAGAACACACATGCAATGACAATGGTGGTTCCATATGTGGTCTGTGAAAAGAACACACATGCAATGACACTGGTGGATCCATATGTGGTCTGTGAAAAGAACACACATGCAATAAACTCTGGTGGATCCATATGGAGTCTGTGAAAAGAACACACATGCATTGACTCTAGATGTGGTTAATGAAAATTACACACATGCAATGAGCTCTGGTGGATCCATCTGTGGTCTGTGAAAAGAACACACATGCAATGACACTGGTGGATCCATATGTGGTCTGTGAAAAGAACAAATATTTCAATCACATTGGTGGATCCATATATGGTCTATGAAAAGAACACACATGCAATGACATTGGTGGATCCATATGTGGTCTGTGAAAAGAACACAGAAGCAATGACAATGGTGATTCCATATGTGGTTTGTGAAAAGAACACACATGCAATGACAATGGTGGATCCATATGTGGTCTATGAAAAGAACACACATGAAATGACACTGGTGGATCCATATGTGGTCTGTGAAAAGAACACATATGCAATGACACTGGTGGATCCATATGTGGTCTGTGAAAAGAACACACATGCAATGACACTGGTGGATCCATATGTGGTGTGTGAAAAGAACACACATGCAATGAGCTCTGGTGGATCCATATGTGGTCTGTGAAAAGAACACACATGCAATGACACTGGTGGATCCATATGTGGTATGTGAAAAGAACAAACATTACAATGACACTGGTGGATCCATATATGGTCTGTGAAAAGAACACACATGCAATGACAATGGTGGTTCCATATGTGGTTTGTGAAAAGAGCACACATGCAATGACAATGGTGGATCCAAATGTGGTTTGTGAAAAGAACACACATGCAATAACACTGGTTGATCCATATGTCGTCTATGAAAATAACACACATGAAATGACACTGGGGGATCCATATGTGGTCTGTGAAAAGAACACACATGCAATGACACCGGTGGATCCATATGTGGTATGTGAAAAGAACACACATGCAATGACACTGGTGGATCCATATGTGGTCTGTGAAAAGAACAAACATTTCAATGACACATGTGGATCCATATATGGTCTGTGAAAAGAACACACATGCAATGACATTGCTGGATCCATATGTGGTCTGTGAAAAGAACACACAGGCAATGACAATGGTGGTTCCATATGTGGTTTGTGAAAAGAACACACATGCAATGACAATGGTGGATCCATATGTGGTTTCTGAAAATAACACACATGCAATGACACTGGTTGATCCATATGTCGTCTATGAAAAGAACACACATGAAATGACACTGGTGGATCCATATGTGGTCTGTGAAAAGAACACACATGCAATGACACTGGTGGATCCATATGTGGTCTGTGAAAAGAACACACATGCAATGACACTAGTGGATCCATATGTGGTCTTTGAAAATAACACACATGCAATGACACTGGTGGATCCATATCTGGTTTGTGAAAAGAACACACATGCAATGACACTAGTGGATTCGAATGTGGTCTGTGAAAAGAACACACATGCAATAACACCGGTGGATCCATATGTGGTCTGTGAAAAGAACACACATGCAATGAACTCTGGTAGATCCATATGGGGTCTGTGAAAAGAACACACATGCAATGCTCTAGCCGTGGTTAATGAAAATAACACACATGCAATGAACTCTGTTGTATCCATATGTGGTTTGTGAAAAGAACACACATGCAATGACACTGGTGGATCCATATGTGGTCTGTGAAAAGAATAAACATTTCAATGACACTAGTGGATCCATATATGGTCTGTGAAAAGAACACACATGCAATGACATTGGTGGATCCATATGTGGTATGTGAAAACAATACACATGCAATGACAATGGTGGTTCCATATGTGGTATGTGAAAAGAACACACATGCAATGACACTGGTGGATCCATATGTGGTCTGTAAAAAGTACACACATGCAATGACACTGGTTGATCCATATGTCGTCTGTGAAAAGAACACACATGCAATCAACTCTGGTGGATCCATGTGGGGTCTGTGAAAAGGACACACATGCAATGACACTGGTGGATCCATATGTGGTATGTGAAAAGAACAGACATGAAATGACTCTAGATGTGGTTAATGAAAAGAACACACATGCAATGAAAATGGTGGATCCATATGTGGTCTGTGAAAAGAACACACATGCAATGAAGTCTGGTGGTTCCATATGTGGTTTGTGAAAAGAACACACATGCAATGACACTGGTTGATCCATATGTCGTCTATGAAAAGAACACACATGAAATGACACTGGTGGATCCATATGTGGTCTGTGAAAAGAACACACATGCAATGACACTGGTGCATCCATATGTGGTCTGTGAAAACAACACACATGCAATGACACTTGTGGATCCATATGTGGTCTGTGAAAATAACACACATGCAATGACACTGGTGGATCCATATGTGGTCTGTGAAAAGAACACACAAGAAATGACTCTAGATGTGGTTAATGAAAAGAACACACATGCAATGAAAATGGTGGATCCATATGTGGTCTGTGAAAAGAACACACATGCAATGAAGTCTGGTGGTTCCATATGTGGTTTGTGAAAAGAACACACATGCAATGACACTGGTTGATCCATATGTCGTCTATGAAAAGAACACACATGAAATGACACTGGTGGATCCATATGTGGTCTGTGAAAAGAACACACATGCAATGACACTCGTGGATCCATATGTGGTTTGTGAAAACAACACACATGCAATGACACTTGTGGATCCATATGTGGTCTGTGAAAATAACACACATGCAATGACACTGGTGGATCCATATGTGGTCTCTGAAAAGAACACACATGCAATGACACTGGTGGATCCGAATGAGGTCTGTGAAAAGAACACACATGCAATAACACTGGTGGATCCATATGTGGTCTGTGAAAAGAACACACATGCAATGACAATGGTGGATCCATATGTGGTTTGTGAAAAGAACACACATGCAATGACACTGGTGGATCCAAATTTGTCTGTGAAAAGAACACACATGCAATGACAATGGTGGTTCCATATGTGGTCTGTGAAAAGAACACACATGCAATGACACTGGTGGATCCATATGTGGTCTGTGAAAAGAACACACATGCAATAAACTCTGGTGGATCCATATGGAGTCTGTGAAAAGAACACACATGCATTGACTCTAGATGTGGTTAATGAAAATTACACACATGCAATGAGCTCTGGTGGATCCATCTGTGGTCTGTGAAAAGAACACACATGCAATGACACTGGTGGATCCATATGTGGTCTGTGAAAAGAACAAATATTTCAATGACATTGGTGGATCCATATATGGTCTATGAAAAGAACACACATGCAATGACATTGGTGGATCCATATGTGGTCTGTGAAAAGAACACAGAAGCAATGACAATGGTGATTCCATATGTGGTTTGTGAAAAGAACACACATGCAATGACAATGGTGGATCCATATGTGGTCTATGAAAAGAACACACATGAAATGACACTGGTGGATCCATATGTGGTCTGTGAAAAGAACACATATGCAATGACACTGGTGGATCCATATGTGGTCTGTGAAAAGAACACACATGCAATGACACTGGTGGATCCATATGTGGTGTGTGAAAAGAACACACATGCAATGAGCTCTGGTGGATCCATATGTGGTCTGTGAAAAGAACACACATGCAATGACACTGGTGGATCCATATGTGGTATGTGAAAAGAACAAACATTACAATGACACTGGTGGATCCATATATGGTCTGTGAAAAGAACACACATGCAATGACAATGGTGGTTCCATATGTGGTTTGTGAAAAGAGCACACATGCAATGACAATGGTGGATCCAAATGTGGTTTGTGAAAAGAACACACATGCAATAACACTGGTTGATCCATATGTCGTCTATGAAAATAACACACATGAAATGACACTGGGGGATCCATATGTGGTCTGTGAAAAGAACACACATGCAATGACACCGGTGGATCCATATGTGGTATGTGAAAAGAACACACATGCAATGACACTGGTGGATCCATATGTGGTCTGTGAAAAGAACAAACATTTCAATGACACATGTGGATCCATATATGGTCTGTGAAAAGAACACACATGCAATGACATTGCTGGATCCATATGTGGTCTGTGAAAAGAACACACAGGCAATGACAATGGTGGTTCCATATGTGGTTTGTGAAAAGAACACACATGCAATGACAATGGTGGATCCATATGTGGTTTCTGAAAATAACACACATGCAATGACACTGGTTGATCCATATGTCGTCTATGAAAAGAACACACATGAAATGACACTGGTGGATCCATATGTGGTCTGTGAAAAGAACACACATGCAATGACACTGGTGGATCCATATGTGGTCTGTGAAAAGAACACACATGCAATGACACTAGTGGATCCATATGTGGTCTTTGAAAATAACACACATGCAATGACACTGGTGGATCCATATCTGGTTTGTGAAAAGAACACACATGCAATGACACTAGTGGATTCGAATGTGGTCTGTGAAAAGAACACACATGCAATAACACCGGTGGATCCATATGTGGTCTGTGAAAAGAACACACATGCAATGAACTCTGGTAGATCCATATGGGGTCTGTGAAAAGAACACACATGCAATGCTCTAGCCGTGGTTAATGAAAATAACACACATGCAATGAACTCTGTTGTATCCATATGTGGTTTGTGAAAAGAACACACATGCAATGACACTGGTGGATCCATATGTGGTCTGTGAAAAGAATAAACATTTCAATGACACTAGTGGATCCATATATGGTCTGTGAAAAGAACACACATGCAATGACATTGGTGGATCCATATGTGGTATGTGAAAAGAATACACATGCAATGACAATGGTGGTTCCATATGTGGTATGTGAAAAGAACACACATGCAATGACACTGGTGGATCCATATGTGGTCTGTAAAAAGTACACACATGCAATGACACTGGTTGATCCATATGTCGTCTGTGAAAAGAACACACATGCAATCAACTCTGGTGGATCCATGTGGGGTCTGTGAAAAGGACACACATGCAATGACACTGGTGGATCCATATGTGGTATGTGAAAAGAACAGACATGAAATGACTCTAGATGTGGTTAATGAAAAGAACACACATGCAATGAAAATGGTGGATCCATATGTGGTCTGTGAAAAGAACACACATGCAATGAAGTCTGGTGGTTCCATATGTGGTTTGTGAAAAGAACACACATGCAATGACACTGGTTGATCCATATGTCGTCTATGAAAAGAACACACATGAAATGACACTGGTGGATCCATATGTGGTCTGTGAAAAGAACACACATGCAATGACACTGGTGCATCCATATGTGGTCTGTGAAAACAACACACATGCAATGACACTTGTGGATCCATATGTGGTCTGTGAAAATAACACACATGCAATGACACTGGTGGATCCATATGTGGTCTCTGAAAAGAACACACATGCAATGACACTGGTGCATCCGAATGTGGTCTGTGAAAAGAACACACATGCAATAACACTGGTGGATCCATATGTGGTCTGTGAAAAGAACACACATGCAATGACAATGGTGGATCCATATGTGGTTTGTGAAAAGAACACACATGCAATGACACTGGTGGATCCAAATTTGTCTGTGAAAAGAACACACATGCAATGATAATGGTGGTTCCATATCTGGTATGTGAAAAGAACACACATGCAATGACACTGGTGGATCCATATGTGGTCTGTGAAAAGAACACACATGCAATAAACTCTGGTGGATCCATATGGGGTCTGTGAAAAGAACACACATGAATTGACTCTAGATGTGGTTAATGAAAATTACACACATGCAATGAGCTCTAGTGGATCCATCTGTGGTCTGTGAAAAGAACACACATGCAATGACACTGGTGGATCCATATGTGGTCTGTGAAAAGAACAAACATTTCAATGACATTGGTGGATCCATATATGGTCTGTGAAAAGAACACACATGCAATGACATTGGTGGATCCATATGTGGTCCGTGAAAAGAACACAGAAGCAATGACAATGGTGATTCCATACGTGGTTTGTGAAAAGAACACACATGCAATGACAATGGTGGATCCATATGTGGTCTATGAAAAGAACACACATGAAATGACACTGGTGGATCCATATGTGGTCTGTGAAAAGAACACACATGCAATGACACTGGTGGATCCATATGTGGTCTGTGAAAAGAACACACATGCAATGACACTGGTGGATACATATGTGGTGTGTGAAAAGAACACACATGCAATGAGCTCTGGTGGATCCATATGTGGTATGTGAAAAGAACACACATGCAATGACACTGGTGGATCCATATGTGGTATGTGAAAAGAACAAACATTACAATGACACTGGTGGATCCATATATGGTCTGGGAAAAGAACACACATGCAATGACAATGGTGGTTCCATATGTGGTTTGTGAAAAGAACACACATGCAATGACAATGGTGGATCCATATGTGGTTTGTGAAAAGAACACACATGCAATAACACTGGTTGATCCATATGTCGTCTATGAAAATAACACACATGAAATGACAATAGGGGATCCATATGTGGTCTATGAAAAGAACACACATGCAATGACACTGGTGGATCCATATATGGTATGTGAAAAGAACATACATGCAATGACACTGGTGGATCCATATGTGGTTTGTGAAAAGAACAAAAATTTCAATGACACATGTGGATCCATATATGGTCTGTGAAAAGAACACACATGCAATGACATTGGTGGATCCATATGTGGTCTGTGAAAAGAACACACAGGCAATGACAATGGTGGTTCCATATGTGGTTTGTGAAAAGAACACACATGCAATGACAATGATGGATCCATATGTGGTTTCTGAAAATAACACACATGCAATGACACTGGTTGATCCATATGTCGTCTGTGAAAAGAACACACATGAAATGACACTGGTGGATCCATATGTAGTCTGTGAAAAGAACACACATGCAATGACACTGGTGGATCCATATGTGGTCTGTGAAAAGAACACACATGCAATGACACTGGTGGATCCATATGTGGTCTTTGAAAATAACACACATGCAATGACACTGGTGGATCCATATCTGGTCTGTGAAAAGAACACACATGCAATGATACTGGTGGATTCGAATGTGTTCTGTGAAAAGAACACACATGCAATAACACCGGTGGATCCATATGTGGTCTGTGAAAAGAACACACATGCAATGAACTCTGGTAGATCCATATGGGGTCTGTGAAAAGAACACACATGCAATGCTCTAGCCGTGGTTAATGAAAATAACACACATGCAATGAACTCTGGTGGATCCATATGTGGTTTGTGAAAAGAACACACATGAATGACACTGGTGGATCCATATGTGGTCTGTGAAAAGAATAAACATTTCAATGACACTGGTGGATTCATATATGGTCTGTGAAAAGAACACACATGCAATGACATTGGTGGATCCATATGTGGTCTGTGAAAAGAACACACAGGCAATGGCAATGGTGGTTCCATATGTGGTTTGTGAAAAGAACACACATGCAATGACAATGGTGGATCCATATGTGGTTTCTGAAAATAACACACATGCAATGACACTGGTTGATCCATATGTCGTCTATGAAAAGAACACACATGAAATGACACTGGTGGATCCATATGTAGTCTGTGAAAAGAACACACATGCAATGACACTGGTGGATCCATATGTGGTCTGTGAAAAGAACACACATGCAATGACACTGGTGGATCCATATGTGGTCTGTAAAAAGTACACACATGCAATGACACTGGTTGATCCATATGTGGTTTGTGAAAAGAGCACACATGCAATGACAATGGTGGATCCATATGTGGTTTGTGAAAAGAACACACATGCAATAACACTGGTTGATCCATATGTCGTCTATGAAAATAACACACATGAAATGACACTGGGGGATCCATATGTGGTCTGTGAAAAGAACACACATGCAATGACACCGGTGGATCCATATGTGGTATGTGAAAAGAACACACATGCAATGACACTGGTGGATCCATATGTGGTCTGTGAAAAGAACAAACATTTCAATGACACATGTGGATCCATATATGGTCTGTGAAAAGAACACACATGCAATGACATTGCTGGATCCATATGTGGTCTGTGAAAAGAACACACAGGCAATGACAATGGTGGTTCCATATGTGGTTTGTGAAAAGAACACACATGCAATGACAATGGTGGATCCATATGTGGTTTCTGAAAATAACACACATGCAATGACACTGGTTGATCCATATGTCGTCTATGAAAAGAACACACATGAAATGACACTGGTGGATCCATATGTGGTCTGTGAAAAGAACACACATGCAATGACACTGGTGGATCCATATGTGGTCTGTGAAAAGAACACACATGCAATGACACTAGTGGATCCATATGTGGTCTTTGAAAATAACACACATGCAATGACACTGGTGGATCCATATCTGGTTTGTGAAAAGAACACACATGCAATGACACTAGTGGATTCGAATGTGGTCTGTGAAAAGAACACACATGCAATAACACCGGTGGATCCATATGTGGTCTGTGAAAAGAACACACATGCAATGAACTCTGGTAGATCCATATGGGGTCTGTGAAAAGAACACACATGCAATGCTCTAGCCGTGGTTAATGAAAATAACACACATGCAATGAACTCTGTTGTATCCATATGTGGTTTGTGAAAAGAACACACATGCAATGACACTGGTGGATCCATATGTGGTCTGTGAAAAGAATAAACATTTCAATGACACTAGTGGATCCATATATGGTCTGTGAAAAGAACACACATGCAATGACATTGGTGGATCCATATGTGGTATGTGAAAAGAATACACATGCAATGACAATGGTGGTTCCATATGTGGTATGTGAAAAGAACACACATGCAATGACACTGGTGGATCCATATGTGGTCTGTAAAAAGTACACACATGCAATGACACTGGTTGATCCATATGTCGTCTGTGAAAAGAACACACATGCAATCAACTCTGGTGGATCCATGTGGGGTCTGTGAAAAGGACACACATGCAATGACACTGGTGGATCCATATGTGGTATGTGAAAAGAACAGACATGAAATGACTCTAGATGTGGTTAATGAAAAGAACACACATGCAATGAAAATGGTGGATCCATATGTGGTCTGTGAAAAGAACACACATGCAATGAAGTCTGGTGGTTCCATATGTGGTTTGTGAAAAGAACACACATGCAATGACACTGGTTGATCCATATGTCGTCTATGAAAAGAACACACATGAAATGACACTGGTGGATCCATATGTGGTCTGTGAAAAGAACACACATGCAATGACACTGGTGCATCCATATGTGGTCTGTGAAAACAACACACATGCAATGACACTTGTGGATCCATATGTGGTCTGTGAAAATAACACACATGCAATGACACTGGTGGATCCATATGTGGTCTCTGAAAAGAACACACATGCAATGACACTGGTGCATCCGAATGTGGTCTGTGAAAAGAACACACATGCAATAACACTGGTGGATCCATATGTGGTCTGTGAAAAGAACACACATGCAATGACAATGGTGGATCCATATGTGGTTTGTGAAAAGAACACACATGCAATGACACTGGTGGATCCAAATTTGTCTGTGAAAAGAACACACATGCAATGATAATGGTGGTTCCATATCTGGTATGTGAAAAGAACACACATGCAATGACACTGGTGGATCCATATGTGGTCTGTGAAAAGAACACACATGCAATAAACTCTGGTGGATCCATATGGGGTCTGTGAAAAGAACACACATGAATTGACTCTAGATGTGGTTAATGAAAATTACACACATGCAATGAGCTCTAGTGGATCCATCTGTGGTCTGTGAAAAGAACACACATGCAATGACACTGGTGGATCCATATGTGGTCTGTGAAAAGAACAAACATTTCAATGACATTGGTGGATCCATATATGGTCTGTGAAAAGAACACACATGCAATGACATTGGTGGATCCATATGTGGTCCGTGAAAAGAACACAGAAGCAATGACAATGGTGATTCCATACGTGGTTTGTGAAAAGAACACACATGCAATGACAATGGTGGATCCATATGTGGTCTATGAAAAGAACACACATGAAATGACACTGGTGGATCCATATGTGGTCTGTGAAAAGAACACACATGCAATGACACTGGTGGATCCATATGTGGTCTGTGAAAAGAACACACATGCAATGACACTGGTGGATACATATGTGGTGTGTGAAAAGAACACACATGCAATGAGCTCTGGTGGATCCATATGTGGTATGTGAAAAGAACACACATGCAATGACACTGGTGGATCCATATGTGGTATGTGAAAAGAACAAACATTACAATGACACTGGTGGATCCATATATGGTCTGGGAAAAGAACACACATGCAATGACAATGGTGGTTCCATATGTGGTTTGTGAAAAGAACACACATGCAATGACAATGGTGGATCCATATGTGGTTTGTGAAAAGAACACACATGCAATAACACTGGTTGATCCATATGTCGTCTATGAAAATAACACACATGAAATGACAATAGGGGATCCATATGTGGTCTATGAAAAGAACACACATGCAATGACACTGGTGGATCCATATATGGTATGTGAAAAGAACATACATGCAATGACACTGGTGGATCCATATGTGGTTTGTGAAAAGAACAAAAATTTCAATGACACATGTGGATCCATATATGGTCTGTGAAAAGAACACACATGCAATGACATTGGTGGATCCATATGTGGTCTGTGAAAAGAACACACAGGCAATGACAATGGTGGTTCCATATGTGGTTTGTGAAAAGAACACACATGCAATGACAATGATGGATCCATATGTGGTTTCTGAAAATAACACACATGCAATGACACTGGTTGATCCATATGTCGTCTATGAAAAGAACACACATGAAATGACACTGGTGGATCCATATGTAGTCTGTGAAAAGAACACACATGCAATGACACTGGTGGATCCATATGTGGTCTGTGAAAAGAACACACATGCAATGACACTGGTGGATCCATATGTGGTCTTTGAAAATAACACACATGCAATGACACTGGTGGATCCATATCTGGTCTGTGAAAAGAACACACATGCAATGATACTGGTGGATTCGAATGTGGTCTGTGAAAAGAACACACATGCAATAACACCGGTGGATCCATATGTGGTCTGTGAAAAGAACACACATGCAATGAACTCTGGTAGATCCATATGGGGTCTGTGAAAAGAACACACATGCAATGCTCTAGCCGTGGTTAATGAAAATAACACACATGCAATGAACTCTGGTGGATCCATATGTGGTTTGTGAAAAGAACACACATGAATGACACTGGTGGATCCATATGTGGTCTGTGAAAAGAATAAACATTTCAATGACACTGGTGGATTCATATATGGTCTGTGAAAAGAACACACATGCAATGACATTGGTGGATCCATATGTGGTCTGTGAAAAGAACACACAGGCAATGGCAATGGTGGTTCCATATGTGGTTTGTGAAAAGAACACACATGCAATGACAATGGTGGATCCATATGTGGTTTCTGAAAATAACACACATGCAATGACACTGGTTGATCCATATGTCGTCTATGAAAAGAACACACATGAAATGACACTGGTGGATCCATATGTAGTCTGTGAAAAGAACACACATGCAATGACACTGGTGGATCCATATGTGGTCTGTGAAAAGAACACACATGCAATGACACTGGTGGATCCATATGTGGTCTGTAAAAAGTACACACATGCAATGACACTGGTTGATCCATATGTCGTCTGTGAAAAGAACACACATGCAATCAACTCTGGTGGATCCATGTGGGGTCTGTGAAAAGGACACACATGCAATGACACTGGTGGATCCATATGTGGTATGTGAAAAGAACAGACATGAAATGACTCTAGATGTGGTTAATGAAAAGAACACACATGCAATGAAAATGGTGGATCTATATGTGGTCTGTGAAAAGAACACACATGCAATGAAGTCTGGTGGTTCCATATGTGGTTTGTGAAAAGAACACACATGCAATGACACTGGTTGATCCATATGTCGTCTATGAAATGAACACACATGAAATGACACTGGTGGATCCATATGTGGTCTGTGAAAAGAACACACATGCAATGACACTGGTGGATCCATATGTGGTCTGTGAAAACAACACACATGCAATGACACTTGTGGATCCATATGTGGTCTGTGAAAATAACACACATGCAATGACACTGGTGGATCCATATGTGGTCTCTGAAAAGAACACACATGCAATGACACTGGTGGATCCGAATGTGGTCTGTGAAAAGAACACACATGCAATAACACTGGTGGATCCATATGTGGTCTGTGAAAAGAACACACATGCAATGACAATGGTAAATCCATATGTGGTT
This sequence comes from Avena sativa, assembly GCA_916181665.1. Taxonomy (NCBI): domain Eukaryota; kingdom Viridiplantae; phylum Streptophyta; class Magnoliopsida; order Poales; family Poaceae; genus Avena; species Avena sativa. The sequence goes on from OV702289.1 coordinate 619,990,730, forward strand.
TGTGAAAAGAACACACATGCAATGACACTGGTGGATCCAAATTTGCCTGTGAAAAGAACACACATGCAATGATAATGGTGGTTCCATATGTGGTATGTGAAAAGAACACACATGCAATGACACTGGTGGATCCATATGTGGTCTGTGAAAAGAACACACATGCAATAAACTCTGGTGGATCCATATGGGGTCTGTGAAAAGAACACACATGCATTGACTCTAGATGTGGTTAATGAAAATTACACACATGCAATGAGCTCTAGTGGATCCATCTGTGGTCTGTGAAAAGAACACACATGCAATGACACTGGTGGATCCATATGTGGTCTGTGAAAAGAACAAACATTTCAATGACATTGGTGGATCCATATATGGTCTGTGAAAAGAACACACATGCAATGACATTGGTGGATCCATATGTGGTCCGTGAAAAGAACACAGAAGCAATGACAATGGTGATTCCATACGTGGTTTGTGAAAAGAACACACATGCAATGACAATGGTGGATCCATATGTGGTCTATGAAAAGAACACACATGAAATGACACTGGTGGATCCATATGTGGTCTGTGAAAAGAACACACATGCAATGAAACTGGTGGATCCATATGTGGTCTGTGAAAAGAACACACATGCAATGACACTGGTGGATACATATGTGGTGTGTGAAAAGAACACACATGCAATGAGCTCTGGTGGATCCATATGTGGTATGTGAAAAGAACACACATGCAATGACACTGGTGGATCCATATGTGGTATGTGAAAAGAACAAACATTACAATGACACTGGTGGATCCATATATGGTCTGGGAAAAGAACACACATGCAATGACAATGGTGGTTCCATATGTGGTTTGTGAAAAGAACACACATGCAATGACAATGGTGGATCCATATGTGGTTTGTGAAAAAACACACATGCAATAACACTGGTTGATCCATATGTCGTCTATGAAAATAACACACATGAAATGACAATAGGGGATCCATATGTGGTCTATGAAAAGAACACACATGCAATGACACTGGTGGATCCATATATGGTATGTGAAAAGAACATACATGCAATGACACTGGTGGATCCATATGTGGTTTGTGAAAAGAACAAAAATTTCAATGACACATGTGGATCCATATATGGTCTGTGAAAAGAACACACATGCAATGACATTGGTGGATCCATATGTGGTCTGTGAAAAGAACACACAGGCAATGACAATGGTGGTTCCATATGTGGTTTGTGAAAAGAACACACATGCAATGACAATGATGGATCCATATGTGGTTTCTGAAAATAACACACATGCAATGACACTGGTTGATCCATATGTCGTCTATGAAAAGAACACACATGAAATGACACTGGTGGATCCATATGTAGTCTGTGAAAAGAACACACATGCAATGACACTGGTGGATCCATATGTGGTCTGTGAAAAGAACACACATGCAATGACACTGGTGGATCCATATGTGGTCTTTGAAAATAACACACATGCAATGACACTGGTGGATCCATATCTGGTCTGTGAAAAGAACACACATGCAATGATACTGGTGGATTCGAATGTGGTCTGTGAAAAGAACACACATGCAATAACACCGGTGGATCCATATGTGGTCTGTGAAAAGAACACACATGCAATGAACTCTGGTAGATCCATATGGGGTCTGTGAAAAGAACACACATGCAATGCTCTAGCCGTGGTTAATGAAAATAACACACATGCAATGAACTCTGGTGGATCCATATGTGGTTTGTGAAAAGAACACACATGCAATGACACTGGTGGATCCATATGTGGTCTGTGAAAAGAATAAACATTTCAATGACACTGGTGGATTCATATATGGTCTGTGAAAAGAACACACATGCAATGGCATTGGTGGATCCATATGTGGTCTATGAAAAGAACACACAGGCAATGGCAATGGTGGTTCCATATGTGGTTTGTGAAAAGAACACACATGCAATGACAATGGTGGATCCATATGTGGTTTCTGAAAATAACACACATGCAATGACACTGGTTGATCCATATGTCGTCTATGAAAAGAACACACATGAAATGACACTGGTGGATCCATATGTAGTCTGTGAAAAGAACACACATGCAATGACACTGGTGGATCCATATGTGGTCTGTGAAAAGAACACACATGCAATGACACGGTGGATCCATATGTGGTCTTTGAAAATAACACACATGCAATGACACTGGTGGATCCATATCTGGTCTGTGAAAAGAACACACGTGCAATGATACTGGTGGATTCGAATGTGGTCTGTGAAAAGAACACACATGCAATAACACCGGTGGATCCATATGTGGTCTGTGAAAAGAACACACATGCAATGAACTCTGGTAGATCCATATGGGGTCTGTGAAAAGAACACACATGCAATGCTCTAGCCGTGGTTAATGAAAATAACACACATGCAATGAACTCTGGTGGATCCATATGTGGTTTGTGAAAAGAACACACATGCAGTGACACTGGTGGATCCATATGTGGTCTGTGAAAAGGATAAACATTTCAATGACACTGGTGGATCCATATATGGTCTGTGAAAAGAACACACATGCAATGACATTGGTGGATCCATATGTGGTCTGTGAAAAGAACACCCATGCAATGACACTAGTGGATCCATATGTGGTCTGTAAAAAGTACACACATGCAATGACACTGGTTGATCCATATGTCGTCTGTGAAAAGAACACACATGCAATCAACTCTGGTGGATCCATGTGGGGTCTTTGAAAAGGACACACATGCAATGACACTGGTGGATCCATATGTGCTCTGTGAAAAGAACACACATGAAATGACTCTAGATGTGGTTAATGAAAAGAACACACATGCAATGAAAATGGTGGATCCATATGTGGTCTGTGAAAAGAACACACATGCAATGAAGTCTGGTGGTTCCATATGTGGTTTGTGAAAAGAACACACATGCAATGACACTGGTTGATCCATATGTCGTCTATGAAAAGAACACACATGAAATGACACTGGTGGATCCATATGTGGTATGTGAAAAGAACACACATGCAATGACACTGGTGGATCCATATGTGGTCTGTGAAAACAATACACATGCAACGACACTTGTGGATCCATATGTGGTCTGTGAAAATAACACACATGCAATGACACTGGTGGATCCATATGTGCTCTCTGAAAAGAACACACATGCAATGACACTGGTGGATCCGAATGTGGTCTGTGAAATGAACACACATGCAATAACACTGGTGGATCCATATGTGGTCTGTGAAAAGAACACACATGCAATGACACTGGTGGATCCATATGTGGTCTCTGAAAAGAACACACATGCAATGACACTGGTGGATCCGAATGTGGTCTGTGAAAAGAACACACATGTAATAACACTGGTGGATCCATATGTGGTCTATGAAAAGAGCACACATGCAATGACACAGGTGGATCCATATGTGGTCTGTGAAAAGAACAGACATGCAATGACACTGGTGGATCCATATGTGGTCTCTGAAACGAACACACATGCAATGACACTGGTGGATCCGAATGTGGTCTGTGAAAAGAACACACATGCAATAACACTGGTGGATCCATATGTGGTCTGTGAAAAGAACACACATGCAATGACAATGGTGGATCCATATGTGGTTTGTGAAAAGAACACACATCCAATGACACTGGTGGATCCAAATTTGTCTGTGAAAAGAACACACATGCAATGACAATGGTGGTTCCATATGTGGTATGTGAAAAGAACACACATGCAATGACACTGGTGGATCCATATGTGGTCTGTGAAAAGAACACACATGCAATAAACTCTGGTGGATCCATATGGGGTCTGTGAAAAGAACACACATGAATTGATTCTAGATGTCGTTAATGAAAAGAACACACATGCAATGAGCTCTGGTGGATCCATCTGTGGTCTGTGAAAAGAACACACATGCAATAACACTGGTGGATCCATATGTGGTCTGTGAAAAGAACAAACATTTCAATGACATTGGTGGATCCATATATGGTCTGTGAAAAGAACACACATGCAATAACATTGGTGGATCCATATGTGGTCTGTGAAAAGAACACAGAAGCAATGACAATGGTGATTCCATATGTGGTTTGTGAAAAGAACACACATGCAATGACAATGGTGGATCCATATGTGGTCTATGAAAAGAACACACATGAAATGACACTGGTGGATCCATATGTGGTCTGTGAAAAGAACACACATGCAATGACACTAGTGGATCCATATGTGGTCTATGAAAAGAACAAACATGCAATGACCCTTGTGGATCCATATGTGGTCTGTGAAAATAACACACATGCAATGACACTGGTGGATCCATATGTGGTCTTTGAAAAGAACACACATGCAATGACACTGGTGGATCCGAATGTGGTCTGTGAAAAGAACACACATGCAATAACACTAGTGGATCCATATGTGGTCTATGAAAAGAACACACATGCAATGAACTCTGGTGGATCCATATGGGGTCTGTGAAAAGAACACACATGCATTGATCTAGCCATGGTTAATGAAAATAACACACATGCAATGAACTCTGGTGGATCGATATGTGGTCTGTGCTAAGAAAACACATGCAATGACACTGGTGGATCCATATGTGGTCTGTGAAAAGAACAAACATTTCAATGACACTGGTGGATCCATATATGGTCTGTGAAAAGAACACACATCCAATGACACTGATGGATCCATATGTGGTCTGTGAAAAGAACACACATGCAATGACACTGGTGGATCCATATGTGGTCTGTAAAAAGTACACACATGCAATGACACTGCTTGATCCATATGTCGTCTGTGAAAAGAACACACATGCAATCAACTCTGGTGGATCCATGTGGGGTATGTGAAAAGAACAAACATGCAATGACACTGGTGGATCCATATGTGGTCTGTGAAAAGAACACACATGAAATTACTCTAGCTGTGGTTAATGAAAAGAACACACATGCAATGAAACTGGTGGATCCATATGTGGTTTGTGAAAAGAACACACATGCAATGACACTAGTTGATCCATATGTCGTCTATGAAAAGAACACACATGAAATGACACTGGTGGATCCATATGTGGTCTGTGAAAAGAACACACATGCAATGACACTGGTGGATCCATATGTGGTCTGTGAAAAAAACACACATGCAATGACACTTGTGGATCCATATGTGGTCTGTGAAAATAACACACTTGCAATGACACTAGTGGATCCATATGTGGTCTCTGAAAAGAACACACATGCAATGACACTGGTGGATCCGAATGTGGTCTGTGAAAAGAACACACATGCAATAACACTGGTGGATCCATATGTGGTCTGTGAGAAGAACACACATGCAATGAACTCTGGTGGATCCATATAGGGTCTGTGAAAAGAACACACATGCAATGCTCTAGCCATGGTTAATGAAAATAACACACATGCACTGAACTCTGGTGGATCCATATGTGGTCTGTGCTAAGAAAACACATGCAATGACACTGGTGGATCCATATGTGGTCTGTGAAAAGAACAAACATTTCAATGACACTGGTGGATCCATATATGGTCTGTGAAAAGACAACACATGCTATGACATTGGTGGATCCATATGTGGTATGTGAAAAGAACACACATGCAATGACAATGGTGGTTCCATATGTGGTCTGTGAAAAGAACACACAGGCAATGACAATGGTGGATCCATATGTGGTTTGCGAAAAGAACACACATGCAATGACACTAGTTGATCCATATGTGGTCTGTGAAAAGAACACACATGAAATAACACTGGTGATCCAGATGTGGTATGTGAAAAGAAGACACATGCAATGACACTAGTGGATCCATATGTAGTCTGTGAAAAGAACACACATGCAATGACACTGGTGGATCCATATGTGGTCTGTAAAAAGAACACACATGCAGTGACACTGGTGGATCCATATGTGATCTGTGAAAAGAACGCACATGCAATCAACTCCGGTGGATCCATGCGGGGTCTGTGAAAAGGACACACATGCAATGACACTGGTGGATCCATATGTGGTCTGTGAAAAGAAAACACATGAAATGACTCTAGTTGTGGTTAATGAAAAGAACACACATGCAATGAATATGGTGGATCCATATGTGGTCTGTGAAAAGAACACACATGGAATGAACTCTGGTGGTTCCATATGTGGTCTGTGAAAAGAACACACATGCAATGACACTGGTGGATCCATTTGTGGTCTGTGAAAAGAACACACATGAAATGACTCTAGCTGTGATTAATGAAAAGAACACACATGTAATGAAAATGGTGGATCCATATGTGGTTTGTGAAAAGAACACACATGCAATGAACTCTGGTGGTTCCATATGTGGTCTATGAAAAGAACACACATGTAATGACACTGGTGGATCCATATGTGGTTTCTGAAAATAACACACATGCAATGACACTGGTTGATCCATATGTCGTCTATGAAAAGAACACACATGAAATGACACTGGTGGATCCATATGTGGTCTGTGAAAAGAACACACATGCAATGACACTGGTGGATCCATATGTGGTCTGTGAAAAGAACACACATGCAATGACACTGGTGGATCCATATGTGGTCTTTGAAAATAACACACATGCAATGACACTGGTGGATCCATATCTGGTCTATGAAAAGAACACACATGCAATGACACTGGTGGATTCGAATGTGGTCTGCGAAAAGAACACACATGCAATAACACCGGTGGATCCATATGTGGTCTGTGAAAAGAACACACATGCAATGAACTCTGGTAGATCCATATGGGGTCTGTGAAAAGAACACACATGCAATGCTCTAGCCGTGGTTAATGAAAATAACACACATGCAATGAACTCTGGTGGATCCATATGTGGTTTGTGAAAAGAACACACATGCAATGACACTGGTGGATCCATATGTGGTCTGTGAAAAGAATAAACATTTCAATGACACTGGTGGATCCATATATGGTCTGTGAAAAGAACACACATGCAATGACATTGGTGGATCCATATGTGGTCTGTGAAAAGAACACACAGGCAATGACAATGGTGGTTCCATATGTGGTTTGTGAAAAGAACACACATGCAATGAAAATGGTGGATCCATATGTGGTTTCTGAAAATAACACACATGCAATGACACTGGTTGATCCATATGTCGTCTATGAAAAGAACACACATGAAATGACACTGGTGGATCCATATGTAGTCTGTGAAAAGAACACACATGCAATGACACTGGTGGATCCATATGTGGTTTGTGAAAAGAACACACATGCAATGACACTGGTGGATCCATATGTGGTCTTTGAAAATAACACACATGCAATGACACTGGTGGATCCATATCTAGTCTGTGAAAAGAACACACATGCAATGATACTGGTGGATTCGAATGTGGTCTGTGAAAAGAACACACATGCAATAACACGGTGGATCCATATGTGGTCTGTGAAAAGAACACACATGCAATGAACTCTGGTAGATCCATATGGGGTCTGTGAAAAGAACACACATGCAATGCTCTAGCCGTGGTTAATGAAAATAACACACATGCAATGAACTATGGTGGAACTATATGTGGTTTGTGAAAAGAACACACATGCAATGACACTGGTGGATCCATATGTGGTCTGTGAAAAGAATAAACATTTCAATGACACTGGTGGATCCATATATGGTCTGCGAAAAGAACACACATGCAATGACATTGGTGGATCCATATGTGGTCTATGAAAAGAGCACACATGCAATGACACAGGTGGATCCATATGTGGTCTGTGAAAAGAACAGACATGCAATGACACTGGTGGATCCATATGTGGTCTCTGAAACGAACACACATGCAATGACACTGGTGGATCCGAATGTGGTCTGTGAAAAGAACACACATGCAATAACACTGGTGGATCCATATGTGGTCTGTGAAAAGAACACACATGCAATGACAATGGTGGATCCATATGTGGTTTGTGAAAAGAACACACATCCAATGACACTGGTGGATCCAAATTTGTCTGTGAAAAGAACACACATGCAATGACAATGGTGGTTCCATATGTGGTATGTGAAAAGAACACACATGCAATGACACTGGTGGATCCATATGTGGTCTATGAAAAGAACACACATGCAATAAACTCTGGTGGATCCATATGGGGTCTGTGAAAAGAACACACATGAATTGATTCTAGATGTCGTTAATGAAAAGAACACACATGCAATGAGCTCTGGTGGATCCATCTGTGGTCTGTGAAAAGAACACACATGCAATAACACTGGTGGATCCATATGTGGTCTGTGAAAAGAACAAACATTTCAATGACATTGGTGGATCCATATATGGTCTGTGAAAAGAACACACATGCAATAACATTGGTGGATCCATATGTGGTCTGTGAAAAGAACACAGAAGCAATGACAATGGTGATTCCATATGTGGTTTGTGAAAAGAACACACATGCAATGACAATGGTGGATCCATATGTGGTCTATGAAAAGAACACACATGAAATGACACTGGTGGATCCATATGTGGTCTGTGAAAAGAACACACATGCAATGACACTAGTGGATCCATATGTGGTCTATGAAAAGAACAAACATGCAATGACCCTTGTGGATCCATATGTGGTCTGTGAAAATAACACACATGCAATGACACTGGTGGATCCATATGTGGTCTTTGAAAAGAACACACATGCAATGACACTGGTGGATCCGAATGTGGTCTGTGAAAAGAACACACATGCAATAACACTAGTGGATCCATATGTGGTCTATGAAAAGAACACACATGCACTGAACTCTGGTGGATCCATATGGGGTCTGTGAAAAGAACACACATGCATTGATCTAGCCATGGTTAATGAAAATAACACACATGCAATGAACTCTGGTGGATCGATATGTGGTCTGTGCTAAGAAAACACATGCAATGACACTGGTGGATCCATATGTGGTCTGTGAAAAGAACAAACATTTCAATGACACTGGTGGATCCATATATGGTCTGTGAAAAGAACACACATCCAATGACACTGATGGATCCATATGTGGTCTGTGAAAAGAACACACATGCAATGACACTGGTGGATCCATATGTGGTCTGTAAAAAGTACACACATGCAATGACACTGCTTGATCCATATGTCGTCTGTGAAAAGAACACACATGCAATCAACTCTGGTGGATCCATGTGGGGTATGTGAAAAGAACAAACATGCAATGACACTGGTGGATCCATATGTGGTCTGTGAAAAGAACACACATGAAATTACTCTAGCTGTGGTTAATGAAAAGAACACACATGCAATGAAACTGGTGGATCCATATGTGGTTTGTGAAAAGAACACACATGCAATGACACTAGTTGATCCATATGTCGTCTATGAAAAGAACACACATGAAATGACACTGGTGGATCCATATGTGGTCTGTGAAAAGAACACACATGCAATGACACTGGTGGATCCATATGTGGTCTGTGAAAAAAACACACATGCAATGACACTTGTGGATCCATATGTGGTCTATGAAAATAACACACTTGCAATGACACTAGTGGATCCATATGTGGTCTCTGAAAAGAACACACATGCAATGACACTGGTGGATCCGAATGTGGTCTGTGAAAAGAACACACATGCAATAACACTGGTGGATCCATATGTGGTCTGTGAGAAGAACACACATGCAATGAACTCTGGTGGATCCATATAGGGTCTGTGAAAAGAACACACATGCAATGCTCTAGCCATGGTTAATGAAAATAACACACATGCACTGAACTCTGGTGGATCCATATGTGGTCTGTGCTAAGAAAACACATGCAATGACACTGGTGGATCCATATGTGGTCTGTGAAAAGAACAAACATTTCAATGACACTGGTGGATCCATATATGGTCTGTGAAAAGACAACACATGCTATGACATTGGTGGATCCATATGTGGTATGTGAAAAGAACACACATGCAATGACAATGGTGGTTCCATATGTGGTCTGTGAAAAGAACACACAGGCAATGACAATGGTGGATCCATATGTGGTTTGCGAAAAGAACACACATGCAATGACACTAGTTGATCCATATGTGGTCTGTGAAAAGAACACACATGAAATAACACTGGTGATCCAGATGTGGTATGTGAAAAGAAGACACATGCAATGACACTAGTGGATCCATATGTAGTCTGTGAAAAGAACACACATGCAATGACACTGGTGGATCCATATGTGGTCTGTAAAAAGAACACACATGCAGTGACACTGGTGGATCCATATGTGATCTGTGAAAAGAACGCACATGCAATCAACTCCGGTGGATCCATGCGGGGTCTGTGAAAAGGACACACATGCAATGACACTGGTGGATCCATATGTGGTCTGTGAAAAGAAAACACATGAAATGACTCTAGTTGTGGTTAATGAAAAGAACACACATGCAATGAATATGGTGGATCCATATGTGGTCTGTGAAAAGAACACACATGGAATGAACTCTGGTGGTTCCATATGTGGTCTGTGAAAAGAACACACATGCAATGACATTGGTGGATCCATTTGTGGTCTGTGAAAAGAACACACATGAAATGACTCTAGCTGTGATTAATGAAAAGAACACACATGTAATGAAAATGGTGGATCCATATGTGGTTTGTGAAAAGAACACACATGCAATGAACTCTGGTGGTTCCATATGTGGTCTATGAAAAGAACACACATGTAATGACACTGGTGGATCCATATGTGGTTTCTGAAAATAACACACATGCAATGACACTGGTTGATCCATATGTCGTCTATGAAAAGAACACACATGAAATGACACTGGTGGATCCATATGTGGTCTGTGAAAAGAACACACATGCAATGACACTGGTGGATCCATATGTGGTCTGTGAAAAGAACACACATGCAATGACACTGGTGGATCCATATGTGGTCTTTGAAAATAACACACATGCAATGACACTGGTGGATCCATATCTAGTCTATGAAAAGAACACACATGCAATGACACTGGTGGATTCGAATGTGGTCTGCGAAAAGAACACACATGCAATAACACCGGTGGATCCATATGTGGTCTGTGAAAAGAACACACATGCAATGAACTCTGGTAGATCCATATGGGGTCTGTGAAAAGAACACACATGCAATGCTCTAGCCGTGGTTAATGAAAATAACACACATGCAATGAACTCTGGTGGATCCATATGTGGTTTGTGAAAAGAACACACATGCAATGACACTGGTGGATCCATATGTGGTCTGTGAAAAGAATAAACATTTCAATGACACTGGTGGATCCATATATGGTCTGTGAAAAGAACACACATGCAATGACATTGGTGGATCCATATGTGGTCTGTGAAAAGAACACACAGGCAATGACAATGGTGGTTCCATATGTGGTTTGTGAAAAGAACACACATGCAATGAAAATGGTGGATCCATATGTGGTTTCTGAAAATAACACACATGCAATGACACTGGTTGATCCATATGTCGTCTATGAAAAGAACACACATGAAATGACACTGGTGGATCCATATGTAGTCTGTGAAAAGAACACACATGCAATGACACTGGTGGATCCATATGTGGTTTGTGAAAAGAACACACATGCAATGACACTGGTGGATCCATATGTGGTCTTTGAAAATAACACACATGCAATGACACTGGTGGATCCATATCTAGTCTGTGAAAAGAACACACATGCAATGATACTGGTGGATTCGAATGTGGTCTGTGAAAAGAACACACATGCAATAACACGGTGGATCCATATGTGGTCTGTGAAAAGAACACACATGCAATGAACTCTGGTAGATCCATATGGGGTCTGTGAAAAGAACACACATGCAATGCTCTAGCCGTGGTTAATGAAAATAACACACATGCAATGAACTATGGTGGATCCATATGTGGTTTGTGAAAAGAACACACATGCAATGACACTGGTGGATCCATATGTGGTCTGTGAAAAGAATAAACATTTCAATGACACTGGTGGATCCATATATGGTCTGCGAAAAGAACACACATGCAATGACATTGGTGGATCCATATGTGGTCTGTGAAAAGAATACACATGCAATGACAATGGTGGTTCCATATGTGGTCTGTGAAAAGAACACCCATGCAATGACACTGGTGGATCCATATGTGGTCTGTAAAAAGTACACACATGCAATGACACTGGTTGATCCATATGTCGTCTGTGAAAAGAACACACATGCAATCAACTCTGGTGGATCCATGTGGGGTCTTTGAAAAGGACACACATGCAATGACACTGGTGGATCCATACGTGGTCTGTGAAAAGAACACACATGAAATGACTCTAGATGTGGTTAATGAAAAGAACACACATGCAATGAAAATGGTGGATCCATATGTGGTCTGTGAAAAGAACACACATGCAATGAAGTCTGGTGGTTCCATATGTGGTTTGTGAAAAGAACACACATGCAATGACACTGGTTGATCCATATGTCGTCTATGAAAAGAACACACATGAAATGACACTGGTGGATCCATATGTGGTCTGTGAAAAGAACACACATGCAATGACACTGGTGGATCCATATGTGGTCTGTGAAAACAACACACATGCAATGACACTTGTGGATCCATATGTGGTCTGTGAAAATAACACACATGCAATGACACTGGTGGATCTATATGTGGTCTCTAAAAAGAACACACATGCAATGACACTGGTGGATCCGAATGTGGTCTGTGAAAAGAACACACATGCAATAACACTGGTGGATCCATATGTGGTCTGTGAAAAGAACACACATGCAATGACACTGGTGGATCCATATGTGGTCTCTGAAAAGAACACACATGCAATGACACTGGTGGATCCGAATGTGGTCTGTGAAAAGAACACACATGCAATAACACTGGTGGATCCATATGTGGTACATGAAAAGAGCACACATGCAATGACACAGGTGGATCCATATGTGGTCTGTGAAAAGCAAAGACATGCAATGACACTGTTGGATCCATATGTGGTCTCTGAAAAGAACACACATGCAATGACACTGGTGGATCCGAATGTGGTCTGTGAAAAGAACACACATGCAATAACACTGGTGGATCAATATGTGATCTGTGAAAAGAACACACATGCAATGACAATGGTGGATCCATATTTGGTTTGTGAAAAGAACACACATGCAATGCCACTGGTGGATCCAAATTTGTCTGTGAAAAGAACACACATGCAATGACAATGGTGGTTCCATATGTGGTATGTGAAAAGAACACACATGCAATGACACTGGTGGATCCATATGTGGTCTGTGAAAGGAACACACATGCAATAAACTCTGGTGGATCCATATGGGGTCTGTGAAAAGAACACACATGAATTGACTCTAGATGTCGTTAATGAAAAGAACACACATGCAATGAGCTCTGGTGGATCCATCTGTGGTCTGTGAAAAGAACACACATGCAATGACACAGGTGGATCCATATGTGGTCTGTGAAAAGAACAAACATTTCAATGACATTGGTGGATCCATATATGGTCTGTGAAAAGAACACACATGCAATAACATTGGTGGATCCATATGTGGTCTGTGAAAAGAACACAGATGCAATGACACTGGTGGATCCATATGTGGTCTATGAAAAGAACACACATGCGATGACACTTGGGGATCCATATGTGGTCTGTGAAAAGAACACACATGCAATGACACTGGTGGATCCATATGTGGTCTGTGAAAAGAACACACATGCAATGACACTGGTGGATCCATATGTGGTCTGTGAAAAGAACAAACATGCAATGACCCTTGTGGATCCATATGTGGTCTGTGAAAATAACACACATGCAATGACACTGGTGGATCCATATGTGGTCTTTGAAAAGAACACACATGAAATGACACTGGTGGATCCGAATGTGGTCTGTGAAAAGAACACACATGCAATAACACTGGTGGATCCATATGTGGTCTATGAAAAGAACACACATGCAATGAACTCTGGTGGATCCATATGGGGTCTGTGAAAAGAACACACATGCATTGCTCTAGCCATGGTTAATGAAAATAACACACATGCAATGAACTCTGGTGGATCGATATGTGGTCTGTGCTAAGAAAACACATGCAATGACACTGGTGGATCCATATGTGGTCTGTGAAAAGAACAAATATTTCAATGACACTGGTGGATCCATATATGGTCTGTGAAAAGAAAACACATGCTATGACATTGGTGGATCCATATGTGGTCTGTGAAAAGAACACACATGCAATGACACTGGTGGTTCCATATGTGGTCTGTGAAAAGAACACACATGCAATGACAATGGTGGATCCATATGTGGTTTGTGAAAAGAACACACATGCAATGACACTGGGTGATCCATATGTGGTCTGTGAAAAGAACACACATGAAATAAAACTGGTGATCCATATGTGGTTTGTGAAAAGAACACACATGCAATGACACTGGTTGATCCATATGTCGTCTATGAAAAGAACACACATGAAATGACACTGGTGGATCCATATGTGGTCTGTGAAAAGAACACACATGCAATGACACTGGTGGATCCATATGTGGTCTGTGAAAACAACACACATGCAATGACACTTGTGGATCCATATGTGGTCTGTGAAAATAACACACATGCAATGACACTGGTGGATCCATATGTGGTCTCTGAAAAGAACACACATGCAATGACACTGGTGGATCCGAATGTGGTCTGTGAAAAGAACACACATGCAATAACACTGGTGGATCCATATGTGGTCTGTGAAAAGAACACACATGCAATGACACTGGTGGATCCATATGTGGTCTCTGAAAAGAATACACATGCAATGACACTGGTGGATCCGAATGTGGTCTGTGAAAAGAACACACATGCAATAACACTGGTGGATCCATATGTGGTCTATGAAATGAGCACACATGCAATGACACAGGTGGATCCATATGTGGTCTGTGAAAAGAACAGACATGCAATGACACTGGTGGATCCATACGTGGTCTCTGAAAAGAACACACATGCAATGACACTGGTGGATCCGAATGTGGTCTGTGAAAAGAACACACATGCAATAACACTGGTGGATCCATATGTGGTCTGTGAAAAGAACACACATGCAAAGACAATGGTGGATCCATATTTGGTTTGTGAAAAGAACACACATGCAATGACACTGGTGGATCCAAATTTGTCTGTGAAAAGAACACACATGCAATGACAATGGTGGTTCCATATGTGGTATGTGAAAAGAACACACATGCAATGACACTGGTGGATCCATATGTGGTCTGTGAAAAGAACACACATGCAATAAACTCTGGTGGATCCATATGGGGTCTGTGAAAAGAACACACATGAATTGACTCTAGATGTCGTTAATGAAAAGAACACACATGCAATGAGCTCTGGTGGATCCATCTGTGGTCTGTGAAAAGAACACACATGCAATGACACTGGTGGATCCATATGTGGTCTGTGAAAAGAACAAACATTTCAATGACATTGGTGGATCCATATATGGTCTGTGAAAAGAACACACATGCAATAGCATTGGTGGATCCATATGTGGTCTGTGAAAAGAACACAGAAGCAATGACAATGGTGATTCCATATGTGCTTTGTGAAAAGAACACACATGCAATGACAATGGTGGATCCATATGTGGTCTATGAAAAGAACACACATGAAATGACACTGGTGGATCCATATGTGGTCTGTGAAAAGAACACACATGCAATGACACTGGTGGATCCATATGTGGTCTGTGAAAAGAACAAACATGCAATGACCCTTGTGGATCCATATGTGGTCTGTGAAAATAACACACATGCAATGACACTGGTGGATCCATATGTGGTCTTTGAAAAGAACACACATGAAATGACACTGGTGGATCCGAATGTGGTCTGTGAAAAGAACACACATGCAATAACACTGGTGGATCCATATGTGGTCTATGAAAAGAACACACATGCAATGAACTCTGGTGGATCCATATGGGGTCTGTGAAAAGAACACACACTAGCCATGGTTAATGAAAATAACACACATGCAATGAACTCTGGTGGATCGATATGTGGTCTGTGCTAAGAAAACACATGCAATGACACTGGTGGATCCATATGTGGTCTGTGAAAAGAACAAACATTTCAATGACACTGGTGGATCCATATATGGTCTGTGAAAAGAACACACATTCTATGACATTGGTGGATCCATATGTGGTCTGTGAAAAGAACACACATGCAATGACACTGGTGGTTCCATATGTGGTCTGTGAAAAGAACACGCATGCAATGACAATGGTGGATCCATATGTGGTTTGTGAAAAGAACACACATGCAATGACACTGGGTGATCCATATGTGGTCTGTGAAAAGAACACACATGCAATGACACTTGTGGATCCATATGTGGTCTGTGAAAATAACACACATGCAATGACACTGGTGGATCCATATGTGGTCTGTGAAAAGAACACACATGCAATGACACTGGTGGATCCAAATTTGTCTGTGAAAAGAACACACATGCAATGACAATGGTGGTTCCATATGTGGTATGTGAAAAGAACACACATGCAATGACACTGGTGGATCCATATGTGGTCTGTGAAAAGAACACACATGCAATAAACTCTGGTGGATCCATATGGGGTCTGTGAAAAGAACACACATGAATTGACTCTAGATGTCATTAATGAAAAGAACACACATGCAATGATCTCTGGTGGATCCATCTGTAGTCTGTGAAAAGAACACACATGCAATGACACTGGTGGATCCATATGTGGTCTGTGAAAAGAACAAACATTTCAATGACATTGGTGGATCCATATATGGTCTGTGAAAAGAACACACATGCAATAACATTGGTGGATCCATATGTGGTCTGTGAAAAGAACACAGAAGCAATGACAATGGTGATTCCATATGTGGTTTGTGAAAAGAACACACATGCAATGACAATGGTGGATCCATATGTGGTCTATGAAAAGAACACACATGAAATGACACTGGTGGATCCATATGTGGTCTGTGAAAAGAACACACATGCAATGACACTGGTGGATCCATATGTGGTCTGTGAAAATAACAAACATGCAATGACCCTTGTGGATCCATATGTGGTCTGTGAAAATAACACACATGCAATGACACTGGTGGATCCATATGTGGTCTTTGAAAAGAACACACATGCAATGACACTGGTGGATCCGAATGTGGTCTGTGAAAAGAACACACATGCAATAACACTGGTGGATCCATATGTGGTCTGTGAAAAGAACACACATGCAATGACAATGGTGGATCCATATTTGGTTTGTGAAAAGAACACACATGCAATGACACTGGTGGATCCAAATTTGTCTGTGAAAAGAACACACATGCAATGACAATGGTGGTTCCATATGTGGTATGTGAAAAGAACACACATGCAATGACACTGGTGGATCCATATGTGGTCTGTGAAAAGAACACACATGCAATAAACTCTGGTGGATCCATATGGGGTCTGTGAAAAGAACACACATGAATTGACTCTAGATGTCGTTAATGAAAAGAACACACATGCAATGATCTCTGGTGGATCCATCTGTGGTCTGTGAAAAGAACACACATGCAATGACACTGGTGGATCCATATGTGGTCTGTGAAAAGAACAAACATTTCAATGACATTGGTGGATCCATATATGGTCTGTGAAAAGAACACACATGCAATAACATTGGTGGATCCATATGTGGTCTGTGAAAAGAACACAGAAGCAATGACAATGGTGATTCCATATGTGGTTTGTGAAAAGAACACACATGCAATGACAATGGTGGATCCATATGTGGTCTATGAAAAGAACACACATGAAATGACACTGGTGGATCCATATGTGGTCTGTGAAAAGAACACACATGCAATGACACTGGTGGATCCATATGTGGTCTGTGAAAATAACAAACATGCAATGACCCTTGTGGATCCATATGTGGTCTGTGAAAATAACACACATGCAATGACACTGGTGGATCCATATGTGGTCTTTGAAAAGAACACACATGCAATGACACTGGTGGATCCGAATGTGGTCTGTGAAAAGAACACACATGCAATAACACTGGTGGATTCAAATGTGGTCTGTGAAAATAATACACATGCAATGAACTCTGGTGGATCCATATGGGGTCTGTGAAAAGAACACACATGCATTGCTCTAGCCATGGTTAATGAAAATAACACACATGCAATGAACTCTGGTGGATCGATATGTGGTCTGTGCTAAGAAAACACATGCAATGACACTGGTGGATCCATATGTGGTCTGTGAAAAGAACAAACATTTCAATGACACTGGTGGGTCCATATATGGTCTGTGAAAAGAACACACATGCTATGACATTGGTGGATCCATATGTGGTCTGTGAAAAGAACACACATGCAATGACACTGGTGGTTCCATATGTGGTCTGTGAAAAGAACATGCATGCAATGACAATGGTGGATCCATATGTGGTTTGTGAAAAGAACACACATGCAATGACACTGGGTGATCCATATGTGGTATGTGAAAAGAACACACATGAAATAAAACTGGTGATCCATATGTGGTATGTGAAAAGAACACACATCCAATGACACTGGTGGATCCATATGTGGTCTGTGAAAAGAACACACATGCAATGACACTGGTGGATCCATATGTGGTCTGTAAAAAGTACACACATGCAATGGCACTGGTTGATCCATGTGGGGTCTGTGAAAAGAACACACATGCAATCAACTCTGGTGGATCCATGTGGGGTCTGTGAAAAGGACACACATGCAATGACACTGGTGGATCCATATGTGGTCTGTGAAAAGAACACACATGAAATGACTCTAGCTGTGGTTAATGAAAAGAACACACATGCAATGAAACTGGTGGATCCATATGTGGTTTGTGAAAAGAACACACATGCAATGACACTGGTTGATCCATATGTCGTCTATGAAAAGAACACACATGAAATGACACTGGTGGATCCATATGTGGTCTGTGAAGAGAACACACATGCAATGACACTGGTGGATCCATATGTGGTCTGTAAAAATAACACACATGCAATGACACTTGTGGATCCATATGTGGTCTGTGAAAATAACACACTTGCAATGACACTGGTGGATCCATATGTGGTCTCTGAAAAGAACACACATGCAATGACACTGGTGGATCCGAATGTGGTCTGTGAAAAGAACACACATGCAATAACACTGGTGGATCCATATGTGGTCTGTGAGAAGAACACACATGCAATGAACTCTGGTGGATCCATATGGGGTATGTGAAAAGAACACACATGCAATGCTCTAGCCATGGTTAATGAAAATAACACACATGCACTAAACTCTGGTGGATCCATATGTGGTCTGTGCTAAGAAAACACATGCAATGACACTGGTGGATCCATATGTGGTCTGTGAAAAGAACAAACATTTCAATGACACTGGTGGATCCATATATGGTCTGTGAAAAGAACACACATGCTATGACATTGGTGGATCCATATGTGGTCTGTGAAAAGAACACACATGCAATGACAATGGTGGTTCCATATGTGGTCTGTGAAAAGAACACACATGCAATGACAATGGTGGATCCATATGTGGTTTGCGAAAAGAACACACATGCAATGACACTAGTTGATCCATATGTGGTGTGTGAAAAGAACACACATGAAATAACACTGGTGATCCAGATGTGGGATGTGAAAAGAAGACACATGCAATGACACTAGTGGATCCATATGTAGTCTGTGAAAAGAACACACATGCAATGACACTGGTGGATCCATATGTGGTCTGTAAAAAGAACACACATGCAATGACACTGGTGGATCCATATGTGGTCTGTGAAAAGAACGCACATGTAATCAACTCTGGTGGATCCATGTGGGGTCTGTGAAAAGGACACACATGCAATGACACTGGTGGATCCATATGTGGTCTGTGAAAAGAAAACACATGAAATGACTCTAGCTGTGGTTAATGAAAAGAACACACATGCAATGAATCTGGTGGATCCATATGTGGTCTGTGAAAAGAACACACATGGAATGAACTCTGGTGGTTCCATATGTGGTCTGTGAAAAGAACACACATGCAATGACACTGGTGGATCCATTTGTGGTCTGTGAAACGAACACACATGAAATGACTCTAGCTGTGATTAATGAAAAGAACACACATGTAATGAAAATGGTGGATCCATATGTGGTTTGTGAAAAGAACACACATGCAATGAACTCTGGTGGTTCCATATGTGGTCTATGAAAAGAACACACATGTAATGACACTGGTGGATCCATATGTGGTTTGTGAAAAGAACACACATGAAATGACACTGGTTGTTCCAAATGTGGTCTGTGAAAAGAACACACATGCAATGACACAGGTGGATCCATATGTGGTATGTGAAAAGAACACACATGCAATGACACAGGTGGATCCATATGTGGTCTGTGAAAAGAACACACATGCAATGACACTGGTGGATCCATATGTGGCCTGTGAAAACTACACACATGAAATGACACTGGTGGATCCATATGTGGTATGTGAAAAGAACACACATGCAATGAAAAAAGTGGATCAAAATGTGGTCTGTGAAAAGAAGACACATGCAATAACACTGGTGGATCCATATGTGGTCTGTGAAAAGAAGACACATGCAATGAACTCTGGTGGATCTATATGGGGTCTGTGAAAAGAACACACATGCAATGACATTGGTGGATCCATATGTGGTATGTGAAAAGAACACACATGCAATGACAATGCTGGTTCAATATGTGGTCTGTGAAAAGAACACACATGCAATGACAATGGTGGATCCATATGTGGTTTGTGAAAAGAACACACATGCAATGACACTGGTGGATCCAAATTTGGTCTATGAAAACAACACACATGCAATGACAATGGTGGTTCCATATGTGGTCTGTGAAAAGAACACACATGCAATGACACTAGTGGATCCATATGTGGTCTGTGAAAAGAACACACGTGCAATGAACTCTGGTGGATCCATATGGGGTCTGTGAAAAGAACTCACATGCATTGACTCTAGATGTGGTTAATGAAAAGAACACACATGCAATGAGCTCTGGTGGATCCATATGTGGTCTGTGAAAAGAACACACATGCAATGACACTGGTGGATCCATATGTGGTATGTGAAAAGAACAAACATTACAATGACACTGGTGGATCCATATATGGTCTGTGAAAAGAACACACATGCAATTACAATGGTGGTTCCATATGTGGTTTGTGAAAAGAACACACATGCAATGACAATGGTGGATCCATATGTGGTTTGTGAAAAGAAGACACATGCAATAACACTGGTTGATCCATATGTCGTCTATGAAAATAACACACATGAAATGACACTGGGGGATCCATATGTGGTCTGTGAAAAGAACACACATGCAATGACACTGGTGGATCCATATGTGGTATGTGAAAAGAACACACATGCAATGACACTGGTGGATCCATATGTGGTCTGTGAAAAGAACAAACATTTCAATGACACATGTGGATCCATATATGGTCTGTGAAAAGAACACACATGCAATGACATTGGTGGATCCATATGTGGTCTGTGAAAAGAACACACAGGCAATGACAATGGTGGTTCCATACGTGGTTTGTGAAAAGAACACACATGCAATGACAATGGTGGATCCATATGTGGTTTCTGAAAATAACACACATGCAATGACACTGGTTGATCCATATGTCGTCTATGAAAAGAACACACATGAAATGACACTGGTGGATCCATATGTGGTATGTGAAAAGAACACACATGCAATGACACTGGTGGATCCATATGTGGTCTGTGAAAAGAACACACATGCAATGACACTGGTGGATCCATATGTGGTCTTTGAAAATAACACACATGCAATGACACTGGTGGATCCATATCTGGTCTGTGAAAAGAACACACATGCAATGACACTGGTGGATTCGAATGTGGTCTACGAAAAGAACACACATGCAATAACACCGGTGGATCCATATGTGGTCTGTGAAAAGAACACACATGCAATGAACTCTGGTAGATCCATATGGGGTCTGTGAAAAGAACACACATGCAATGCTCTAGCCGTGGTTAATGAAAATAACACACATGCAATGAACTCTGGTGGATCCATAGGTGGTTTGTGAAAAGAACACACATGCAATGACACTGGTGGGTCCATATGTGGTCTGTGAAAAGAATAAACATTTCAATGACACTGGTGGATCCATATATGGTCTGTGAAAAGAACACACATGCATTGACATTGGTGGATCCATATGTGGTCTGTGAAAAGAATACACATGCAATGACAATGGTGGTTCCATATGTGGTCTGTGAAAAGAACACACATGCAATGACAATGGTGGATACATATGTGGTTTGTGTGAAAAGAACACACATGCAATGACACTGGTTGATCCATATGTGGTCTGTGAAAAGAACACACATGAAATAACACTAGTGATCCATATGTGGTATGTGAAAAGAACACACATGCAATGACACTGGTGGATTCGAATGTGGTCTGTGAAAAGAACACACATGCAATAACACTGGTGGATCCATATGTGGTCTGTGAAAAGAACACACATGCATTGAACTCTGGTGGATCCATACGGGGTCTATGAAAAGAACAAACATGCAATGCTCTAGCCGTGGTTAATGAAAATAACACACATGCAATGAACTCTGGTGGATCCATATGTGGTTTGTGAAGAGAACACACATGCAATGACACTGGTGGATCCATATGTGGTCTGTGAAAAGAACAAACATTTCAATGACACTGGTGGATCCATATATGGTCTGTGAAAAGAACACACATGCAATGACATTGGTGGATCCATATGTGGTCTATGGAAAGAACACACATGCAATGCTCTAGTTGTGGTTAATGAAAAGAACACACATGCAATGAACTCTGGTGGAGCCATATGTGGTCTGTGAAAAGAACACACATGCAATGACAATGGTGGATCCATATGTGGTCTGTGAAAAGAACAAACATTTCAATGACACTGGTGGATCCATATATGGTCTGTGAAAAGAACAAACATTTCAATGACACTGGTGGATCCATATATGGTCTGTGAAAAGAACACACATGCAATGACATTGGTGGATCCATATGTGGTATGTGAAAAGAATACACATGCAATGACAATGGTGGTTCCATATGTGGTCTGTGAAAATAACACACATGCAATGACACTGGTGGATCCATATGTGGTCTGTAAAAAGTACACACATGCAATGACACTGGTTGATCCATATGTCGTCTGTGAAAAGAACACACATGCAATGCTCTAGTTGTGGTTAATGAAAATAACACACATGCAATGAACTCTGGTGGAGCCATATGTGGTCTGTGAAAAGAACACA
This sequence comes from Avena sativa, assembly GCA_916181665.1. Classification (NCBI taxonomy): domain Eukaryota; kingdom Viridiplantae; phylum Streptophyta; class Magnoliopsida; order Poales; family Poaceae; genus Avena; species Avena sativa. The sequence goes on from OV702289.1 coordinate 620,014,275, forward strand.
CATGCAATGACAATGGTGGATCCATATGTGGTCTGTGAAAAGAACAAACATTTCAATGACACTGGTTGATCCATATATGGTCTGTGAAAAGAACACACATGCAATGACATTGGTGGATCCATATGTGGTCTATGAAAAGAACACACATGCAATGCTCTAGTTGTGGTTAATGAAAAGAACACACATGCAATGAACTCTGGTGGAGCCATATGTGGTCTGTGAAAAGAACACACATGCAATGACAATGGTGGATCCATATGTGGTCTGTGAAAAGAACAAACATTTCAATGACACTGGTGGATCCATATATGGTCTGTGAAAAGAACACACATGCAATGACATTGGTGGATCCATATGTGGTCTGTGAAAAGAACACACATGCAATGACAATGGTGGTTCCATATGTGGTCTGTGAAAAGAACACACATGCAATGACAATGGTGGATCCATATGTGGTTTGTGAAAAGAACACACATGCAATGACACTGGTTGATCCATATGTGGTCTGTGAAAAGAACACACATGAAATAACACTGGTGATGCATATGTGGTCTATGACAAGAACACACATGCAATGACATAGGTGGATCCATATGTGGTCTGTGAAAAGAACAGACATGCAATGACACTGGTGGATCCATATGTGGTCTGTAAAAAGAACACACATGCAATGACACTGGTGGATCCATATGTGGTCTATGTAAAGAACGAACATTTCAATGACACTGGTTCAGCGGTGAGAGGGGAGGTGAATGGTGTGCAGAAATGGGATGGGGTGCCCTTATTTTATAGGTCAGCGAGGGGACCGTGAGGTGCGGCAGTGAGCTCGTCGGTGATGGTGGTACAGAGGGCTAATGGTATGGGCGAGGTAGGCGGACGGTGCTCTGCCTCCTGGCGGTCATCTACGACGTAATGGCGCGGCTAGGGGCGGTGGCGTTTGGTCAGGCGTGGCTGGCGTTCTGAGCGGGAGCAACAACGTTCGACGTAGATCACGGCGGGTGCTGGTCGCGCGGTGGGAAAAGGGCATGTCTAGTAATGTGCTGGGGTCAAGGTGAAGCGGTGCATGCAAGCTGAGGGCAAGGCGTGGCGTGTGCGAGGCTGTCGGGGGCGGCGCTCTAGCATGGGTTGTGCATGGTGCAAAGGCGAAGAGCGCGTGTTGTTTGCGGTGGTCCAGTGCTCGGCTACGTCCATGGGGTGGACAGGGGGTCACGGTAGGGTGCGGCAGAGCTAGGGGACATGCTGGGTAGGTGCGGCGTGGTCTCTGGCGCGTCGGCCACGGTTGGCCGACGACAACCATTTCTCGGCGACGCGTTACTGGTGCTTCGGTGAAGAGGGGAGGTTGTCTGGTGCTTAGATAGGCTAAGAGGGGGCAGAGGAGAGATGAGAGGGTCGAGTGGGGGATAGGAACTTAATTAGCAACAGTATTAGTTAGGCCAGCTTATTTTTGGCTGCCAAGTGTTCGACAAAATGGCCGCAAGAGATTTTTATTTGAATTTTGCAAAGATTTTTGGTGGGTGCTTTCATCTTATGCTTGGTAGTCTGTGTTTTCTTGGGATTCTCAAGGTGAACTCATTTGAGTGGTTTTTGAAAAAGTGGGATCTATGCATATGAAGTGGATTCCATTTTCAAATGCCAATTAAAATTAGTGTTTAAATGTTTTTGTAAGATTTCAAAGTGGGCCTTGGCAGATCTTTACTTGTACTAGCAAGGGGTGAAAAGAGCGAGGAGGTTTATGTTTAAGTTAGACTTCTAGGAACACCTAAAGTGGTGACCTAGTGGATTAAAATGGCCAAAGTGACCATTTGGTATTTTTATTCTTATTTGATTTTTTTCTTTGGATTTTGTTTCTAAATGATCTAGATGATGTGTCCTTCATCTTTGAATCATTTTACAACCATTAGAACAAACAAACATGGCATTTCTAAACAATTCTACATTAATGCAACACACATATGCATTCTTAATGGTTTTTAAAATAAAAGTTTTTTGTTAACCCTAAATTGGGTGATTTGGATCTTAATTAACCTTGATTAAAGTTTTGGGATGTTACAAACCTTCCCCCCCTTAAACAAAATCTCGTCCCAAGATTTAAGAAAAACTAGGAACTAAAGAGATCTAGAAACTCAGTCCTAATGTAATCTTCTCGCTCCCAAGTGGCTTCTTCTTCGGTGTGGTTGCTCCATTAGATCTTGAGAAATTTTATACTCCGGGTCCTGGTGGTTCTGAAGGCTTCTTCTAAGATATGGATGGGCACTTCATGATACGTCAGATCCTTGTTGATATCAACGGCTCGGTGATCGATGTTCTTGAAAACTTCGGTGTTCTCCCGCACTTCCAAGCATTTGTGAAGTAATGAGATATGGAACACATTATGGATGGCTGACATCTCTTCTAGCAGTTCCAGCTGATATGATACTTCTCCTTGACGATTCAGAATCTTGAAGGGTCCGATATATCTGGGGGCTAACTTTCCTTTCAGACTAAAATGTTGTGTTCCCTTCAACGGCAAAAGTTTGAGATACACAAAATCTCTGACATTGAAAGTCAGGTCTTTACGTCTCTTGTCGGCATAACTCTTCTGTCTAGATTGGGCGGTCTTGAGGTGCTCACGGACTTTTTGAACCTTCTCTTCATCTTATCGTAGGATGTCGGGTCCAAAAATCTGACTCTCTCCTACTTGTGACCAATTCATAGGGGTACGGCACTTTCTTCCATATAAGAACTCAAATGGGGCCATTTGCAAACTGGCTTGGTAACTGTTGTTGTATGAGAATTCTGCGAAAGGCAGACAATCTTCCCATTTTGATCCATACTCTAACACACAAGCTCTCAACATATCTTCTAGGATTTGGTTGACTCTTTCAGTCTGTCCGTCGGTCTCCAGGTGATAAGCTGTGCTGAAATTCAACTTGGTTCCTAATCCTTCTTGGACTCTCTGCCAAAATCTCGAGGTAAATTGGGTTCCTCGATCCAATACTATGGTCTTGGGGGTTCCATGCAAACTAACAATTCTGGCAATGTACAACTCTGCTAGCTTCGAACTTTGGTAGGTTGTCTTGACAGGTATAAAATGGGCTACCTTGGATAGTCTATCAACGATGACCCAGATTGAGTCATTTCCCCTACTAGAAGTAGGCAAACCGGTGATAAAGTCCATTCCGACGGAATCCCATTTCCATTCCGGAATCTGCAATGGTTGCAACAGTCTTGTGGGTCTCTGATGTTCCGCTTTGACTCTTTGAAAGATATCACACTTGGCGATGTAGCTTCCGATTTCTCTCTTCATCTTGTGCCACCAAAATTGCTCCTTCAAATCTTGATACATCTTTGTTCCTCTAGAGTGAATAGAATAAAGAGTATCATGAGCTTCCTGCATGATTACTTCCTTCAGCTCCGAATCTGCTAGCACACAGATATGTCCTTTATACCATAGAACTCCTTCTTCGTCTTTGGTGAATCCATGCACCTTTTCTGTACTAATATGACGCTTGATTCTGCCGATACTTGCATTTCCCTTATGGGTTTCCTTGATCTGGCTAAACAAAGTGGGTTGAAGTTCAATGCTAGCTAAAAATCCTTTGCTAACTAGCTCAGTTCTAAACTGCTCCAACTCTTCATGCAAACTTGGCTGGTTCTCTTCGATCATGGTGTTTAACCTACACGGCAATCTGCTAAGAGCATCCGCTACCACATTGGCTTTGCCGGGGTGATAGTGAATGTCAAGGTCATAATCCTTGATTAACTCTATCCATCTCCTTTGCCTCATATTCAACTCCTTCTAAGTGAAAATATACTTCAAGGTCTTGTGATCTGAATAAATCTCACAGCGATTACCCATAAGGTAATGACGCCATGTCTTCAAGGCTAAAACTACAGCTGCTAGTTCAAGATCATGGGTGGGGTAGTTTTGCTCATATTGCTTCAGTTGTCTAGACAGATATGCGATGAATTCGCCTTCTTGCATCAACACACATCCGAGACCAATCTTGGATGCATCACAATACACATCAAACGGCTTCTTGATATCTGGCATGATCAATATTGGGGCTGAAATCAATCTCTTCTTGAGCTCTTGGAAACTTGCTTCACATTTGTCGGTCCATTCAAACTTCTTGTCCTTCTCCAACAATTGGGTCATGGGTCTGGCGATGCTTGAAAATCCTTCTACGAACTAATATCTCGCTAATCCGAGAAATGCACGGACTTGGGTTTGAGTGGTTGGGGCTTACCATTCTTCAACATCTTTGATCTTGGCGGGATCAACAACGACTCCTCATGCTGACATAATATTTCTGAGGAATCCTACTTCTTTCAGCCAAAACTCACATTTGCTGAACTTGGCATACAACTGATTCTCTCTAAGGGTTTCAAGGATGATTCTCAGATGTTTCTCATGCTCTTCTTCTGACTTGGAATAGATAAGAATATCGTCGATAAACACAACGAAAAACTTATCCAGAAAGTTCATAAAGATCTTATTCATGAGATTCATGAAATAAGCGGGGGCTTTGGTTAATCCAAAAGACATGACCATATACTCATACAATCCATATCTGGTGGTGAAGGCGGTCTTTGGAATATCCGTTGCACGAATCTTAAGTTGGTGATAACCAGTCCTAAGATCAATCTTAGAGAACACTCTAGCACTAGTCAACTGATCAAACAGATCCATTATCTTGGGCAGTGGCTACTTGTTCTTGATGGTGACATCATTCAGCTTCCGGTAATCCGTGCACAAACGGTTACCTCCATATTTCTTGTCGACAAACAAAACAGGCAATCTCCATGGTGATGCGCTTGGTTGAATCAAGCCTTTCTCCAGCATAGCATCCAATGGCTTCTTCAGCTCTACTAACTCCGATGGGTTCATGTTATAGGGTCTCTGAGCTATGGGTCCGGTTCCAGGGATTAGTTCAATAATGAACTCAATATCCCGATCTGGGGGCATACCGGGCAATTCATCTGGGAATACGTCGGGGTATTCACAGACTACTCTAACTTGGTCTATGGTTGGTAGGGCTAGACTCTTGTTGCATTTGAATTGACAGGCCAAGGTTTCAGATATATGCTCTACTGATACTCCAGAGCTACTGGTCATGGTGATCGATTTCTTGGCACAGTCGATCAATCCTTTATGCTTCGACATCCAATCCATTCCTAGTACTACTTCCAAACCTTTGGTTCCAAGTACTATTAGATTGGCATAAAAATCTATCTCATGTATTCTGATAGGTACAGCCTTGCAAATTTTTCTAGCCTTGGTGGTTGAACCAGGTATTTGAACTATCATAACATGCTTCAAGTTGGTTGGGTGAATCTTACTAGTGCATGCAAATTCTTCGGTAATAAACGAGTGCGATGCTCCAGAATCAAACAACACTCTTGCTAATACTGAGTTAACAGAAAACATACCCAGCATGACATCTGGCGCTTCTTGGGCTTCCTCGGCGTTCATGTGGAAGAGACGGTCGTTGCGGTTGTGCGGGTTCCCGGGGCGAATCTTCTTCCGGGCTGAACACGGCGCTCCTGCTGAGCTGGGGCATTCACCATGGCAGTGGCGGCAATCTTCTTGGGACACTCATTGGAGTAGTGACCCTTCACTCCACACTCAAAACAAGTAATCTGAGACTTGTCTTTTGCTACCATAGGCACTACATTGCTTCTAGTCCTTGGGGCAGTATTGTTGTTGTTGTTGGTGTTGGACTTGGGCGGTGCACGGTTGAAGCTGTTGGAGTTGCCGAGGTGGTTGTTGTTGTTCCCTCTGGTCTTCACATTTCCTCCGCTAAGGTTGGGTAGCTTGGACGAGACATTGGGGGTCTATTGTTCCGCGAGGCATATCCGGCAGACGGGTTGGGCGATACTTCTGGGCACTGTGGGACCTAGCTTGGTGCATCATCCGATGTTTGTGGTTGTCATTCGCTTGGTTGATCTTCCCTTCCATCTGAATGGCAGAGTTGACTAGCTCTTCGAGATCATCAAAGTGGACGTTGACTAACACCGTCTGCATCTCATCATGCAGTCCGTTCAGGAATCTCTCCTTCTTCTTGGCTTCAGTGTTGATCTCATCCGGTGCATACCTGGCGAGGGAAAAAAAATCTATCACGGTACTCCACTATAGTCATTCTTCCTTGCTTTAGTTCTCTGAATTCATCTCTCATTTTGGTGACTAAACCCTGCGGCACATGGGTGCAGCTGAACTTGACTTTGAAGGCTTCCCACGTCATCACTTGACCATGGTTCATCGTGCGGGTGCTGTTCCACCAAGCTCTTGCATCTCTTGCCAGATAGTGGGTGGGAAACATAACTTTCTCATTGGCATCCACTCCGGTGACTTCTAAGTTATTATCCATGGTCTGTAACCAATCATCAGCATCCAGCGGGTCTTCAGACTTGCTAAAGATAGGGGATTGGTATTCTGGAAGTTTTTTAGTTTGGATCCATGATGATCCTGATTTCCATGGCCCTGATTATTGTGGGCCATCTAGGCGATCTGTTGCAGGGTGACGAGGTTGGCTTGGCGCTCCGCTCGACTAGCTTCGCGGTCCGAAACTAGCATCTGCAGAATCTGCAACATCGGGACCTGCGATGAGCTGCTCCCTCCTTGGTTTCCACGAGTCATCTGAAGATTGAGATAGATAATGGGGTAAGAGGGAAAGTTCTAAGGTTCATGGATTGGTTTTCAAAGCTAAAACTTTGAGCTTGAACTCAGGTTTTGCAACTAATTCCTTCTCATTCATTCATTCAATCAAGGCACACGATACAAACACAAACACACCATAACATGAAAGGAAAACAGATGGTTCTAAGAACCATTCTGTGAGCTAAGATACAGTGGGACCGATACATCTCACTCCTACAATAGTGATCAAGTGCATTTACTCATCATCGATGAAGTCGGAGTCATCATCGTCGGTGTAGAAGTCCATGGCATCATCCTCTAGATAGTCATTGTCATCACTAAGGTATGAGTGAATATCCCCTAGATGTCTTCACCTTCTTCCTCTTCTTCTTCTTTTGCTGCAAGCTGAGCTTCTTGCTCCTGGATGGTCTTCTCGAGGTCAGCCACCTTCTTGCAAAGACACGCGATGGTGCGATCCTTCTTCTCACGTTGCCGGCGAAGTGATTGACGATCCTTGACGAGCAGTGAGAAAGTTTGGGCCTTCTGGGCGGCAATGGCAAGGTTGTGGTTGGCGTAGGCTCGAGCATTGTCCAATTCCTTCTACCTATCATACAACAAGAAGTCCAGGTTCTCCACTGAGCTTCAACTCCGGGTGACTTGGCATCTCTAGTGGTATTCCCATAGAATCATGCCTTGCATAGTGAGCAAAGCGAGTTCCCTGGATCAAGTTGATATTCTGCCCACACAGACGGGCAAGAGCTTCATGCATAGCCCTGGCTAATCCATCTAGCCAGCTGTTCTCTCTCATGGTGAATTGAATCTTCTCAGAAAGGGGTGCCTCCATCTTGCCTCAAAGATCAGCAACTATCAGCCATTGTAAATCTCACTACTGGAAAATCCTTGAGTTGAGCACTGAAGAATTCCGGATGCGGGCGCTCAAGGTACTCAGACAGTGCATCAAGATCCCTCTTAAAGATCAGTTGGCCTCTATTGCCCAACTGGTAGAACTTGCAGTACTGAACTTCCATCTATAAGAATTTAGGATGAGTAAGTTAGTGAGGTGATCAAGTGTGTCAAATTTTATGTAGTAATGTAAGAATTTTTGAGGAACATGAATCTTTTTGAAAGAATCTCAAGGGTAAGAGGGGAAATAGGTTTTCACAAATAATCACTTCTTTTTGGTTTTGAAACTAAGTTTTTGTTCGGACGTCCATTCTAACTAGGGTCTCCTATGGTCAGGATGGCTCTGATACCAACTTGTCAACACCCGGATTTTTAATCCCAGATGCATGTTATGCCATACATCGCAATCCCAGGATTACCATTTTTGTGAGACATAGCAGATTGGATATCATAGTACATCATCCATTAGAAACCATAATAAGGTCTTACACAAATAAAGGATCTCATGGTCCAGTCTTAATACAAACAAGTAGCGGAATAAATAGCATAGTGGTGGGCTCCATATTCAGTGTCACAGGCAATGCTGGCGATGGGAGATGATCCTAGTTGTCGTAGCCGTCCTGCGGTCCTTCTTTCGGATAGTCCTCCCCATAGTCTGGCCATGGGAATAGCCAGGGACAAAGCCATGAGTATTCTTTAAGTACTCGCAAACTATCACTAACAAGTAAGGTCGTTCTAGTAGGAATGCTAAACTCTAAGTTTATTTGCAAGGTTAGGTTTGAAACCTAAGCTGAGTTCAGAAACAAAGAAAGATAAAATAAAGTTCTAAATCACCTAAGTGGGAACTTAGTTTTCATAGTCACAACCCTGTTGTGGTCAAGTCATGTCACAATTCATTTCATAAGTCATTTTGAAAACATCTGACAACGGAACAGTATGACCACTCCAACTGTCCATGACCGCGGACGCAGCTATTCGAATAGTTTAACACTCTGTAGAGGTGGTACACTTTCACCACAATATTCGATACATCTGTCAGGGATAACCCTGAATCATCATACTTAGTATGCGGATAATCAATCATAACCTTTCCTTTACACACTCTAGTACAAGCACCTCTCCTATGAGCTTGGCCACGCAGCCATGGCCATCTGTCATCCTGGGCACTACATAGGTGGACAACATCAAGAGGTAGCCTCAGCTCAAACCTCTCCCGCGAGGGAACCAATACTAATGCATATAAACTTCCGGCTACGCCTTACCCAATTCAGGTATTGTGGTTGTACGGTAAAATTGGAATGGTATCGCATTCGAACCCAACCATCAGTTTTTATAAAGGGGTAAGGCTCATGCCTCAACATTTTCATCATCATAAACCATTTGTGTTTCTCAACACATGTCAAAACATTTCAATAGAATGACTCATCATTCCAAGGTTTTCATAAGCATTTTCACCAAGGATTCCCATCTAGAGTGATCAAGTTTTTGGTTTAGCTCTAACCACTAAGTTAAGAATGTTCACTAATGTGGGGTGCTAATCTCAATCTCATGCCATAGAATGACATCTAGTATAGGCCAAGTTTTATACTCTTTATGCTATCTAAACTACTCTCTAAAATCTCCCAAAGCATTACTAGAAGTAAAGAAACTTTGATAAAGCAAAAGTAAAACTTGTAAGTAAAACTTGGGATGGGTATAAATCAAGAGGTATGACCAAAGCATGCCTAATGCATCTTGCTTAGGTCATCTTTTATAATTCTAGATTACTAACAATAGCTTGCCAATAATAGCTTGCCTTGATTGGTGCAGTGATTGAAGTTCTCTTCGTCTTCTTCAGGGTAGAACTCCTCCTCCTCGTAGACTTGGTTGGTACTATCGTCTATAAATACATACGGGATACACAATCACCAAACAATACTTAACTAGTATATTTAGCACACTAAGGCACACACTTGATGATCTAGTATCATCACAATCATCACAAGATTTAATGAACTAGTTTCATTTATTTTATTTGAGAAAAGTAATTTCTACTCATTGAAATTAATTAAGATTTAATATTCTCCAATTAAAATATGGGATCATGTGGACACATGTCATCACCACATATTATAATACATGGGAATGTGATTTAAATGTTGGGTCACCTTTTATAAAGTCTAAGATTAATATTTAAATGATTTAAAGTGACTAGAAATGCCTATATAGCATTATTTTGGTACTAGTCCAAAGTCACTGCATGCAAACCTAAATATTATTACATATTCAGATAGGTATTATCAAATGTGATTTTTGAGAGTTGGAATCAACTCAAAAGCTATTATGGTTGATTTTTGAGAAATGTTTGAATGTAGAAAAGTCTGTGTCTTGTTATTTTTGCTATATGTGATCTATAACTCTAATTGATTTAAATCCAACGGGCTTGGATAGATATTTGAATTATCTTTCTAAAAAATTGGAATCATTCATTTTGGTTTAGTAGAACCCTCTGAATTGATTTTAAACTAGTGGATAGAAATGAGTTTAAGTCTAAAAAGAAAAATCTTTATTTGAATCTGCGGGCTAAGGAGGGAAAATAAATGGGCTGGCCCAATGACGCTCCGCGGTGCAGAGGGCAACTAACAAGGGGGTCATGCATGTCAGCGGCTGACTCTAATGCGAAGCTGTATGGGGCGATATGGGTTGTGCGATTAGACGGTGGATCAACGGTTGTGGTTCATCATCGACGACGAACTGGTCACCAGTGAGACTAAACCCTAGCGGCTCGGTGGGGGTCGATTGGGGGCTTACCAGGGATCCAGCTAATGTGACGACGGGGGCGATCGAACTGGTGGACGACGGCGGTCTTAGGCGTGGTCGCGGCAGCTCCTGGGGTGGTCGCAATCGACGAGGCCCTTCCTCTTGCTGCGGCGAGCTCCGACACAATTCCGGTCACTAAGGGCTCGAGCGGCTCCGGGGAGAGGTGGGGAAGGTTCAACAGCGAGAGGGGAGGTGAATGGTGTGCAGAAATGGTACAGGGGGTGCCATCCTTTTATAGGTCGATGAGGGGACCGTGAGGTGCGACAGTGAGCTCATCGGTGACGGTGGTACAGAGGGCTAATGGCATGGGCGAGGTAGGCGGACTATGCTCTGCCTCCTGGCGGTCATCTACGATGTAATGGCGCGGCTAGGGGTGGTGGCGTTTGGTCGGGCGTGGCTGGCGTTCTGAGCGGGAGCGGTGGCGTTCGACGCGGCTCACGGCGGGTGCTGGTCGCGTGGCGGGAAAAGGGCATGTCTAGGAGTGTGCTGGGGTCAAGGCGAAGCAGCGCACACGAGCTGAGGGCAAGGCGTGGCCTGTGCGAGGCTGTCGGGGGCGGTGCTCTGGCATGGGCTATGCATGGTGCAGAGGCGGAGAGCGCGGGTTGTCTGCGGTGGTCCACTGCTCGGCTGTGTCCGTGGGGTGGACAGGGGGTCGCGGTAGGGTGCAGCGGAGCTAGGGGACATGCTGGGTAGGTGCGGCGTGGTCTGGCACGTCGGTCACGGTTGGCCGGCGACGACCATTTTTGGGCGGCGCGTTACTGGCGCTGCGGTGAAGAGGGGAGGTTGTCTGGTGCTTAGATAGGCTAAGAAGGGACAGGGGACAGATGAGAGGGTCGAGTGGGGGACAGGAACTTAATTAGCAACAGTATTAGTTAGGCCAGCTTATTTTTGCCTGCCAAGTGTTCGACAAAATGGCCACAAGAGTTTTTTATTTGAATTTTGCAAAGATTTTTGGTGGGTGCTTTGATCTTATGCTTGGTAGTCTGTGTTTGCTTGGGATTGTCAAGGTGAACTCATTTGAGTGGTTTTTGAAAAAGTGGGATCTATGCATATGAAGTGGATTCCATTTTCAAATGCCATTTAAAATTAGTGTTTAAATGTTTTTGTAAGATTTCAAAGTGGGCCTTGGCAGATCTTTACTTTTACTAGCAAGGGGTGAAAAGAGTTTAGGAGGTTACTGTTTGAGTTTGACTTCTAGGAACACCTAAAGTGGTGACCTAGTGGGTTAAAATGGCCAAAGTGACCATTTGGTATTTTTATTCTTATTTGATTTCTTTTTCTTTGGATTTTGTTTCTAAATGTTCTAGATGATGTGGCCTTCATCTTTGAATCATTTTAGAACCATTAGAACAAACAAACATGGCATTTCTAAACAATTCTATATTAATGCAACACACATATGCATTCTTAATGGTTTTTAAAATAAAAGTATTTTGTTAACCCTGAATTGGGTGATTTGGATCTTGATTAACCTTGATTAAAGTTTTGGGATGTTACACATATGTGGTTTGTGAAAAGAATACACATGAAATGACACTTGTGGTTCCAAATGTGTTCTGTGAAAAGAACAGACATGCAACGACGCTAGTGGTTCCATATGTGGTATGTGAAAAGATCACACATGCAATGACACTGGTGGATCCATATCTGGTCTGTGAAAAGAACACACATGCAATGACTCTGGTGGATCCATATATGTGGTCTGTGAAAAGAACACACATGCAATGACACTGCTGGATCCATATATGGTCTGTGAAAAGAACACGCATGCAATGACACTGGTGGATCCATATGTGGTCTGTGAAAAGAACACACATGCAATTACAATGGTGGTTCCATATGTGGTTTGTGAAAAGAGCACACATGCAATGACAATGGTGGATCCATATGTGGTTTGTGAAAAGAACACACATGCAATGACACTCTTTGATCCATATGTGGTCTGTGAAAAGAACACACATGAAATGACACTAGTGGATCCATATGTGGTCTGAGAAAAGAAAACACATGCAATGACACTGGTGGATCCATATGTGGTATGTGAAAAGAACAAACATGCAATGACACTGGTGGATCCATATGTGGTGTATGAAAAGAACACACATGCAATGACAATGGTGGTTCCATATGTGGTCTGTGAAAAGAACACGCATGCAATGACACTGGTGGATTCATATGTGGTCTGTGAAAAGAACACACATGCAATGAACTCTGGTGGATCCATATGGGGTCTGTGAAAAGAACACACATGCATTGACTCTAGCGGTGGTTAATGAAAAGAACACACATGCGATGAGCTCTAGTGGATCCATATGTGGTCTGTGAAAAGAACACACATGCAATGACACTGGTGGATCCATATGTGGTCTGTGAAAAGAACAACCATTTCAATGACACTGGAGGATCCATATATGGTCTGTGAAAAGAACACACATGCAATGACTTTGGTGGATCCATATGTGTTATGTGAAAAGAACACACATGCAATGACAATGGTGGTTCCATATGTGGTCTATGAAAAGAACACACATGCAATGACAATGGTGGATCCATATGTGGTTTGTCAAAAGAACACACATGCAATGACACTGGTTGATCCATATGTCGTCTATGAAAAGAACACACATGAAATGACACTGGTGGATCCATATGTGTTCTGTGAAAACAACACAGATGCAATGACACTGGTGGATCCATATGTGGTCTGTGAAAAGAACACACATGCAATGACACTGGGGGATCCATATATGGTCTATGAAAAGAACACACATGCAATGAGACTGGTGGATCCATATGTGGTCTGTGAAAAGAACACACATGCAATGACACTGGTGGATCCATATGTGGTATGTGAAAATAATACACATGCAATGAACTCTGGTGGATCCGCATGGGGTCTATGAAAAGAACACACATGCAATGCTCTAGCTGTTGTTAATGAAAGAACACGCATGCAATGAACTCTGGTGGATCCATATGTGGTCTGTGAAAAGAACACACATGCAATGACACTGGTGGATCCATATGTGGTCTGTGAAAAGAAGAAACATTTCAATGACACTGGTTAATCCATATATGGTCTATGAAAAGAACACACATGCAATGATATTGGTGGATCCATATGTGGTCTGTGAAAATAACACACATGCAATGACAATGGTGGTTCCATATGTGGTCTGTGAAAGGAACACACATGCAATGACAATGGTGGATCCATATGTGATTTGTGATAAGAACACACATGCAATGACATTGGTGGATCCATATGTGGTCTGTGAAAAGAACACACATGCAATGACAATGGTGGATCCATATATGGTCTGTGAAAAGAACACGCATGCAATGACATTGGTTGATACATATGTGGTCTGTGAAAAGAACACACATGAAATAACACTGGTGATCCATATGTGGTATGTGAAAAGAACACACATGCAATGACAATGGTGGATCCATATATGGTTTGTGAAAAGAACACACATGCAATGACACTCTTTGATCCATATGTGGTCTGTGAAAAGAACACACATGAAATGACACTAGTGGATCCATATCTGGTCTGAGAAAAGAAAACACATGCAATGACACTGGTGGATCTATATGTGGTATGTGAAAAGAACACACATGCAATGACACTGGTGGATCCATATGTGGTGTATGAAAAGAACACATATGCAATGACAATGGTGGTTCCATATGTGGTCTGTGAAAAGAACACGCATGCAATGACACTGGTGGATCCATATGTGGTCTGTGAAAAGAACACACATGCAATGAACTCTGGTGGATCCATATGGGGTCTGTGAAAAGAACACACATGCATTGACTCTAGCGGTGGTTAATGAAAATAACACACATGCGATGAGCTCTAGTGGATCCATATGTGGTGTGTGAAAAGAACACACATGCAATGACACTGGTGGATCCATATGTGGTCTGTGAAAAGAACACCCATTTCTATGACACTGGTGGATCCATATATGGTCTGTGAAAAGAACACACATGCAATGACTTTGGTGGATCCATATGTGGCATGTGAAAAGAACACACATGCAATGACAATGGTGGTTCCATATGTGGTCTATGAAAAGAACACACATGCAATGACAATGGTGGATCCATATGTGGTTTGTAAAAAGAACACACATGCAATGACAATGGTGGATCCATATGTGGTTTGTGAAAAGAACACACATGCAATGACACTCTTTGATCCATATGTGGTCTGTGAAAAGAACACACATGAAATGACACTAGTGGATCCATATGTGGTTTTAGAAAAGAAAGCACATGCAATGACACTAGTGGATCCATATGTGGTATGTCAAAAGAACACACATGCAATGACACTGGTGGATCCATATGTGGTGTATGAAAAGAACACACATGCAATGACAATGGTGGTTCCATATGTGGTCTGTGAAAAGAACACGCATGCAATGACACTGGTGGATCCATATGTGGTCTGTGAAAAGAACACACATGCAATGAACTCTAGTGGATCCATATGGGGTCTGTGAAAAGAACACACATGCATTGACTCTAGCGGTGGTTAATAAAAAGAACACACATGCGATGAGCTCTAGTGGGTCCATATGTGGTCTGTGAAAAGAACACACATGCAATGACACTGGTGGATCCATATGTGGTCTGTGAAAAGAACAACCATTTCAATGACACTGGTGGATCCATATATGGTCTGTGAAAAGAACACACATGCAATGACTTTGGTGGATCCATATGTGGTCTGTGAAAATAACACACATGCAATGACAATGGTGGTTCCATATGTGGTCTGTGAAAGGAACACACATGCAATGACAATGGTCGATCCATATGTGGTTTGTGAAAAGAATACACATGCAATGACACTGGTTGATCCATATGTGGTCTGTGAAAAGAACACACATGAAATGACACTGGTAGATCCATATGTGGTCTGTGAAAAGAACACAGATGCAATGACACTGGTAGATCCATATGTGGTCTGTGAAAAGAACACACGTGCAATGACACTGGGGGATCCATATGTGGTCTGTGAAAAAACACACATGCAATGACACTGGTGGATCCATATGTGGTATGTGAAAAGAACACACATGCAATGAACTCTGGTGGATCCATATGGGGTCTGTGAAAAGAACACACATGCATTGACTCTAGCGGTGGTTAATAAAAAGAACACACATGCGATGAGCTCTAGTGGATCCATATGTGGTCTGTGAAAAGAACACACATGCAATGACACTGGTGGATCCATATGTGGTCTGTGAAAAGAACAACCATTTCAATGACACTGGTGGATCCATATATGTTCTGTGAAAAGAACACACATGCAATGACTTTGGTGGATCCATATGTGGTATGTGAAAAGAACACACATGCAATGACAATGCTGGTTTCATACGTGGTCTGTGAAAGGAACACACATGCAATGACAATGGTGGATCCATATGTGGTTTGTGAAAAGAATACACATGCAATGACACTGGTTGATCCATATGTGGTCTGTGAAAAGAACACACATGAAATGACACTGGTGGATCCATATGTGGTCTGTGAAAAGAACACAGATGCAATGACACTGGTGGATCCATATGTGGTCTGTGAAAAGAACACACATCAATGACACTGGGGAATCCATATGTGGTCTGTGAAAAGAACACACATGCAATGACACTGGTGGATCCATATGTGGTCTGTGAAAAGAACACACATGCAATGAACTCTGGTGGATCCATATGGGGTCTGTGAAAAGAACAAACATGCAATGACACTGGTGGATCAATATGTGGTCTGTGAAAAGAACACCCATGAAATGACTCTAGCTGTGGTTAATGAAAAGAACACACATGCAATGAAAATGGTGGAACCATATGTGGTTTGTGAAAACAATACACATGCAATGAACTCTGGTGGTTCCATATGTGGTCTGTGAAAAGAACACACATGCAATGACACTGGTGGATCCATATGTGGTTTGTGAAAAGAACACACATGAAATGACACTCGTGGTTCCAAATGTGGTCTGTGAAAAGAACACACATGCAATGACACTGCTGGATCCATATGTGGTCTGTGAAAAGAACACACATGCAATGACATGGGAGGATCCATTTGTGGTCTGTGAAAAGAACACACATGCAATGAACTCTGGTGGATCCAAATTGGGTCTGTGAAAAGAACACACATGCAATGACATTGGTGGATCCATATGTGGTCTGTGAAAAGAACACACATGCAATGACAATGCTGGTTCCATATGTGGTCCGTGAAAAGAACACACATGCAATGACACTGGTGGATCCATATGTGGTCTGTGAAAAGAACACACATGCAATGAACTCTGGTGGATCCATATGGGGTCTGTGAAAAGAACACACATGCAATAACATTGGTGGATCCATATGTGGTATGTGAAAAGAACACACATGCAATGACAATGCTGGTTTCATACGTGGTCTGTGAAAAGAACACACATGCAATGACAATGGTGGATCCATATGTGGTTTGTGAAAAGAACACACATGCAATGACACTAGTGGATCCATATGTGCTCTGTGAAAAGAACACACATGCAATGACACTAGTGGATCCATATGTGGTCTGCAAAAAGAACAAACATTTCAATGACACTGGTGGATCCATATATGGTATGTGAAAAGAACACACATGCAATGACATTGGTGGATCCATATGTGGTCCGTGAAAAGAACACACATGCAATGACAATGGTGTTTCCATATGTGGTCTGTGAAAGGAACACACATGCAATGACAATGGTGGATCCATATGTGGTTTGTGAAAAGAATACACATGCAATGACACTGGTTGATCCAGATGTGGTCTGTGAAAAGAACACACATGAAATGACACTGGTGGATCCATATGTGGTCTGTGAAAAGAACACAGATGCAATGACACTGGTGGATCCATATGTGGTCTGTGAAAAGAACACACATGCAATGACACTGGGGATCCATATGTGTAACATCCCAAAAATCATATTTCAAAACTCATTCATATCATTCTTGCATCATTCATTCATGTAGGGTTTTTCTCAAAATCATTTAGAAACATAAACTTTGGCTATGATTTCATGTGGGCAATTTATCTCAATTGGCCATCACCCTTTGAGATTTGATTGTCTATGAACTTGTTTGCTTGCCTCCATGGTTGGAAAGATTAGGTGAAGCATTTTTTTACCCAAGTTTCCTATTTAGAAATAATTTCAAAACCCTATTTCAAACATTTTCAAACTAGAGACAAAGTCTCTGTTTATTTCAAAACCTAAGCTTGACCAAGCCTTTGCAAGGTAACCACTTGGTTATTTTATTGTTTTTGAACCCACAGAACCCTGCAAAAATTCCCAAAGCAGTTTGAATTCAAAAGGATTTGAATTCATATCAAATTCATACCAGAAAATGAATTTAGAAAAAGAAAAGGACTTATCAAGGGAAAAAGGCCGAGCGCCAGGAATCTGGCCCATTAGTAGATCAAGCCCATCTAGCCCACCCGGGGATCTCCTTTTCCTTCTCTCACGCGCGAGCACACGCAAACAGACGCTAACAGCCAGACCCCACCTACACCTTGCGTGTTTCGCTGACAAGCGGGCCTTCTCCATGTCAGCATCGTCTCCACCGCATGACCAGTTCATCCCCAAATCAACGCGGGCGTTTTCTGTGTTTAATTCGCGGCGTTAATTCGATTCAATGGCTGAGTGATTCTCGCTCGTGACCAGGCTATAAGAACCCCCTCTACCCCCTCTCTCTTCTCCCTCAAACCCCGAACCCAGAGCGCCACCAGGCTGCGAGCATTACCCTCTGTAGCCCCGCCGTCTCCGACGACTGCGCCGGCAAATTCCGGTGAGTTCTGAGCTCCCCTCTGCCTCTCGTTCTTGCTATCTGGTTCAGTGAGCCTCTGCGCTTCTTTTAACACCCTTCGTTTGCTCTCGCATGGACCATAGCTCCGGCAACATCATCGACTGGTCGCCACCGTCTTCTGCACGGACTCCGGCGAGCTCTAGTGGTAAGTCCAGACCACCCCGCGTCTTCTAGTTCACGCACACGACTCTGTCTTGACTCTGTGAATCTAACCATGTCTTCGCCTTGCCTTGGGGAGATTCACAGCGACATCCACGACGACCACCGGACGCACCGACGCCGTCCTCCACTCCGGCAAGGAATGACGGTTGAACCATAGCACCCCTCGTCGAACCGCGAGTACCTTGAGCATCGCCGTGACCCCCTGAGCCCGGTGAGCTACTCCTCGTTCTCACTCACCCCCGGTAGCGCCGCCTCCGTCGTCGACCGACCGTTCCACCGCCGGTAGCCACCGCTCCGCCGCTAGTTCTAGGTCATTAGATTAGGACCGTTGGATCTCGATCCTGAGGCTTAGATAGAATCACTTATATGCGAAGAGGTATGCAATATGACCCGTGCAATGTAACTTAAATCCAACGGCTGTCGTTGGTGATCCACACCGAACCGGTACCGACCAATCCCGAAGTGACGCGTGGCTAAGGTTAGAACTAAAAACAGAATTTAAACCAGATTTTGATCCAGATTTCAAATGCCTATAACTTTTGAATGCCACGTTGGAATTTTACAAATTTTATACCGTTGGATTCAGAAAGACAAGACCTTTCTGCCTATCCTTTCTGTTTAGCAAATAGTAACCATTAGTTTGGCTTAAATTGCAGAAACTTGTTTGAGGCCTTTTTAGTATAGATTTAGTTTAGTATTTTGTTTTAGGGTTAAGTAAATTGTCTTGGCCATTTTTGTGACTTGTTTAGTTTCTGTATTCATGCACTTGTTTGGTTGAGTTTTCAAAAATCACCACTTAGTAGATTCATGCATGCATGCATTCATAATATTTTTGTTTGTATATATTTGTGTGTAATTGTGTGCTATAACTTTGTGTGTAGATTTTGCTAGTGATTGTGATTGTGACGAGTGCTACTCTCCACACTACCAAGGCAAGTGATATCTCCATGAATATTCCATTCCTATATTTTATACATGCATTAGATATATTTTGTTAGGACTTGCATGCTACTTTTGTCAATTGATGATGGGAAATCCTATTTAGAATAGAATGCTAGAGTTGCTAGGAAAATTCCCTAAGGATAAGTTGCCATGCCATGCTTAGCCTAGCTACTAGAAAACAAGGGTGGTTTATATATACACCATGGAAAAATTATTCTAAGTCTGAGGACTTGAGTTTTATTTAACAAAACAACTAAGTTAATGAATCTCCTGGGTGGAATGGGACTTGCTTGGTGGTTTTTGGTTGAGTGGTTCACAAGGCCCATGTTTATGGTTTACCTTAGTGTATCTCACTTGTGGATGGCCACCCAGGAAACAAAGAGATTTGAGATGTCAAATGTTGAGAAGCTTCAAGTGCAACCACTTGGCATTATGGGCTCTGCCATGATCTTAGGTTGCTAGAACTTAGTCTCTTGGACAGTTGGTGGTAGAGGGAATGATAGGTTGGAACGCGTCCATTTGACTAAGGAAAGGCTTCTGAAGGATATTGTCTTGGGAAACCAAGTCTTGTGGGTAAAGTGCACCACCTCTGCAGAGTGTAAAACCTAAGTACTTAGCCATGTCCCTGGTAAAGGACAATTTGAGCATCAAGACATGGAAACTTCAAGAATCTCACCACTCCAATTTCGAAATAAAACTTGTGGGTGAACAAGGGTTAAAAGGATCTTCAGTCCTAGATTGGTAGATGCCCTGAGTGGATCTTCAGTCTTTGATTGGTAGATGCCTTAGGGTGTTTTGTGCCAAGCAAAAACTTAGTATTTTCAAAAGTTAAGGAAAAATCTATTTTGAGCAATGCAAGCCTAAGCTCCACCAGCCAAATGCATATAGTATTATAGTCCACTTAAAATATACTAAGGTATCACTTGCCAATACTATTCCAAAGTATTGACCCTCTGTGGCTGTAACTTGTAATGTTGCAGGTTACTCTGATGTTGATTAGGAGTCATGAGTCTACACTCAACATGCTTGCCTGTGGCACATGAAGATGAAGACTTATGTTTATTTACTTATTCCATAAACTCTTGTATTAGACCTTTGGCCATGAGTTGTAAAAGACTATGTTTTATCTCTGGAATGACTGTAATAAACGACCTTTGTATCTGTGTACTTCATCTTAAACTGTGGATGCTAGCATTGATCCAGGGACTAGCATTGCAATCACAGGGATCTTTTCCTTTAATAAGGAGGGATCTTACAATATGTGGTCTGTGAAAAGAACACACATGCAATGACACTGGTGGATCCATATGTGTTCTGTGAAAAGAACACACATGCAATGAACTCTGGTGGATCCATATGGGGTCTGTGAAAAGAACAAACATGCAATGACTATGGTGGATCAATATGTGGTCTGTGAAAAGAACACTCATGAAATGACTATAGCTGTTGTTAATGAAAAGAACACACATGCAATGAAAATGGTGGAACCATATGTGGTTTGTGAAAACAACACACATGCAATGAACTCTGGTGGTTCCATATGTGGTCTGTGAAAAGAACACACATGCAATGACACTGGTGGATCCATATGTGGTTTGTGAAAAGAACACACATGAAATGACACTCGTGGTTCCAAATGTGGTCTGTGAAAAGAACACACATGCAATGACACTGGTGGATCCATATGTGGTCTGTGAAAAGAACACACATGCAATGACACGGGAGGATACATATGTGGTATGTGAAAAGAACACACATGCAATGAACTCTGGTGGATCCATATGGGGTCTGTGAAAAGAACACACATGCAATGACATTGGTGGATCCATATGTGGTCTGTGAAAAGAACACACATGCAATGACAATGATGGTTCCATATGTGGTCCGTGAAAAGAACATACATGCAATGACACTGGTGGATCCATATGTGGTCTGTGAAAAGAACACACATGCAATGAACTCTGGTGGATCCATATGGGGTCTGTGAAAAGAACACACATGCAATGACATTGGTGGATCCATATGTGGTATGTGAAAAGAAAACACATGCAATGACAATGCTGGTTCCATATGTGGTCTGTGAAAAGAACACACATGCAATGACAATGGTGGATCCATATGTGGTTTGTGAAAAGAACACACATGCAATGACACTGGTGGATCCAAATGTGGTCTGTGAAAAGAACACACATGCAATGAAAATGGTGGAACCATATGTGGCTTGTGAAAACAATACACATGCAATGAACTCTGGTGGATCCATATGTGGTTTGTGAAAAGAACACACATGAAATGACACTCGTGGTTCCAAATGTGGTCTGTGAAAAGAACACACATGCAATGACATTGGTGGATCCATATGTGGTCTGTGAAAAGAACACACATGCAATGACATGGGTGGATCCATATGTGGTCTGTTAAAAGAACACACATGCAATGAACTCTGGTGGATCCATATGGGGTCTGTGAAAAGAACACACATGTAATGACAATGCTGGTTCCATATGTGGTCCGTGAAAAGAACACACATGCAATGACACTGGTGGATCCATATGTGGTCTGTGAAAAGAACACACATGCAATGAACTCTGGTGGATCCATATGGGGTCTGTGAAAAGAACACACATGCAATGACACTGGTGGATCCATATGTGGTATGTGAAAATAATACACATGCAATGAACTCTGGTGGATCCGTATGGGGTCTATGAAAAGAACACACATGCAATGCTCTAGCTGTTGTTAATGAAAAGAACACGCATGCAATGAACTCTGGTGGATCCATATGTGGTCTGTGAAAAGAACACACATGCAATGACACTGGTGGATCCATATGTGGTTTGTGAAAAGAACAAACATTTCAATGACACTGGTTAATCCATATATGGTCTATGAAAAGAATACACATGCAATGACATTGGTGGATCCATATGTGGTCTGTGAAAATAACACACATGCAATGACAATGGTGGTTCCATATGTGGTCTGTGAAAGGAACACACATGCAATGACAATGGTGGATCCATATGTGATTTGTGAAAAGAATACACATGCAATGACACTGGTTGATCCATATGTGGTCTGTGAAAAGAACACACATGAAATAACACTGGTGGATCCATATATGGTCTGTGAAAAGAACACGCATGCAATGACATTGGTGGATGCATATGTGGTCTGTGAAAAGAACACACATGCAATTACAATGGTGGTTCCATATGTGGTCTGTGAAAAGAACACACATGCAATGACAATGGTGGATCCATATGTGGTTTGTGAAAAGAACACACATGCAGTCACCCTCTTTGATCCATATGTGGTCTGTGAAAAGAACACACATGAAATGACACTAGTAGATCCATATATGGTCTGAGAAAAGAAAACGCATGCAATGACACTGGTGGATCCATATGTGGTATGTGAAAAGAACACACATGCAATGAAACTGGTGGATCCATATGTGGTGTATGAAAAGAACACACATGCAATGACAATGGTGGTTCCATATGTGGTCTTTGAAAAGAACACGCATGCAATGACACTGGTGGATCCATATGTGGTCTGTGAAAAGAACACACATGCAATGAACTCTGGTGGATCCATATGGGGTCTGTGAA
Source organism: Avena sativa (assembly GCA_916181665.1). Taxonomy (NCBI): domain Eukaryota; kingdom Viridiplantae; phylum Streptophyta; class Magnoliopsida; order Poales; family Poaceae; genus Avena; species Avena sativa. The sequence goes on from OV702289.1 coordinate 620,037,200, forward strand.
AAGAACACACATGCATTGACTCTAGCGGTGGTTAATGAAAAGAACACACATGCGATGAGCTCTAGTGGATCCATATGTGGTCTGTGAAAAGAACATACATGCAATGACACTGGTGGATCCATATGTGGTCTGTGAAAAGAACAACCATTTCAATGACACTGGTGGATCCATATATGGTCTGTGAAAAGAACACACATGCAATGACTGTGGTGGATCCAGATGTGGTATGTGAAAAGAACACACATGCAATGACAATGTAGGTTCCATATGTGGTCTCTGAAAAGAACACACATGCAATGACAATGGTGCATCCATATGTGGTTTGTGAAAAGAACACACATGCAATGACAATGGTGGATCCATATGTGGTTTGTGAAAAGAACACACATGCAATGACACTCTTTGATCCATATGTGGTCTGTGAAAAGAACACACATGAAATGACACTAGTGGATCCATATGTGGTCTGAGAAAAGAAAACACATGCAATGACACTAGTGGATCCATATGTGGTATGTGAAAAGAGCACACATGCAATGACAATGGTGGTTCCATATGTGGTCTGTGAAAAGAACACGCATGCAATGACACTGGTGGATCCATATGTGGTCTGTGAAAAGAACACACATGCAATGAACACCGGTGGATCCATATGGGGTCTGTGAAAAGAACACACATGCATTGACTCTAGCGGTGGTTAATAAAAAGAACACACATGCGATGAGCTCTAGTGGATCTATATATGGTCTGTGAAAAGAACACACATGCAATGACTTTGGTGGATCCATATGTGGTCTGTGAAAATAACACACATGCAATGACAATGGTGGTTCCATATGTGGTCTGTGAAAGGAACACACATGCAATGACAATGGTGGATCCATATGTGGTTTGTGAAAAGAATACACATGCAATGACACTGGTTGATCCATATGTGGTCTGTGAAAAGAACACACATGAAATGACACTGGTGGATCCATATGTGGTCTGTGAAAAGGACACAGATGCAATGACACTGGTGGATCCATATGTGGTCTGTGAAAAGAACACACATGCAATGACACTGGGGGATCCATATGTGGTATGTGAAAAGAACACACATGCAATGACACTGGTGGATCCATATGTGGTCTGTGAAAAGAACACACATGCAATGAACTCTGGTGGATCCATATGGGGTCTATGAAAAGAACAAACATGCAATGACACTGGTGGATCAATATGTGGTCTGTGAAAAGAACACCCATGAAATGACTCTAGCTGTGGTTAATGAAAAGACCACACATGCAATGAAAATGGTGGAACCATATGTGGTTTGTGAAAACAATACACATGCAATGAACTCTGGTGGTTCCATATGTGGTCTGTGAAAAGAACACACATGCAATGACACTGGTGGATCCATATGTGGTGTGTGAAAAGAACACACATGAAATGACACTCGTGGTTCCAAATGTGGTCTGTGAAAAGAACACACATGCAATGACACTGGTGGATCCATATGTGGTCTGTGAAAAGAACACACATGGAATGACACGGGTGGATCCATATGTGGTCTGTGAAAAGAACACACATGCAATGAACTCTGGTGGATCTATATGGGGTCTGTGAAAAGAACACACATGCAATGACATTGGTGGATCCATATGTGGTCTGTGAAAAGAACACACATGCAATGACAATGATGGTTCCATATGTGGTCCATGAAAAGAACACACATGCAATGACACTGGTGGATCCATATGTGGTCTGTGAAAAGAACACACATGCAATGAACTCTGGTGGATCCATATGGGGTCTGTGAAAAGAACACACATGCAATGACATTGGTGGATCCATATGTGGTATGTGAAAAGAACACACATGCAATGACAATGCTGGTTCGATATGTGGTCTGTGAAAAGAACACACATGCAATGACAATGGTGGATCCATATGTGGTTTGTGAAAAGAACACACATGCAATGACACTGGTGGATCTAGATGTGGTCTGTGAAAAGAACACACATGCAATGACAATGGTGGTTCCATATGTGGTATGTGAAAAGAACACACATGCAATGACACTGGTGGATCCATATGTGGTCTGTGAAAAGAACACACATGCAATAAACTCTGGTGGATCCATATGGGGTCTGTGAAAAGAACACACATGCATTGACTCTAGATGCGGTTAATGAAAAGAACACACATGCAATGAGCTCTGGTGGATCCATATGTGGTCTGTGAAAAGAACACACATACAATGACACTGGTGGATCCATATGTGGTCTGTGAAAAGAACAAACATTTCAATGCCACTGGTGGATCCATATATGGTCTGTGAAAAGAACAGACATGCAAAGACATTGTTGGATCCATATGTGGTCTGTGAAAAGAACACAGAAGCAATGACAATGGTGGTTCCATATGTGGTTTGTGAAAAGAACACACATGCAATGACAATGGTGGATCCATATGTGGTTTGTGAAAAGAACACACATGCAATGACACTGGTTCATCCATATGTCGTCTATGAAAAGAACACACATGAAATGACACTGGTGGATCCATATGTGGTCTGTGAAAAGAACACACATGCAATGACACTAGTGGATCATATGTGGTTTGTAAAAAGAACACACATGCAATGACAATGGTGGATCCATATGTGGTCTGTGAAAAGAACACACATGCAATGACACTGGTGGATCCATATGTGGTCTGTAAAAAGAACACACATGCAATGACAATGGTGGATCCATATGTGGTTTGTGAAAAGAACACACATGCAATGACACTGGTTCATCCATATATCGTCTATGAAAATAACACACATGAAATGACACTGGTGGATCCATATGTGGTCTGTGAAAAGAACACACATGCAATGACACTAGTGGATCCATATGTGGTCTGTGAAAAGAACACACATGCAATGACACTGGTGGATCCATATGTGGTTTATGAAAATAACACACATGCAATGACATTGGTGTATCAGAATGTGGTCTGTGAAAAGAACACACATGCAATAACACTGGTGGATCCATATGTGGTTTGTGAAAAGAACACACATGCAATGACAATGGTGGATCCCTATGTGGTTTGTGAAAAGAACACACATGCAATGACACTCTTTGATCCATATGTGGTCTGTGCAAAGAACACACATGAAATGACACTAGTGGATCCATATGTGGTCTGAGAAAAGAAAACACATGCAATGACACTGGTGGATCCATATGTGGTATGTGAAAAGAACACACATGCAATGACACTGGTGGATCCATATGTGGTGTATGAAAAGAACACACGTGCAATGACAATTGTGGTTCCATATGTGGTCTGTGAAAAGAACACGCATGCAATGACACTGGTGGATCCATATGTGGTCTGTGAAAAGAACACCCATGCAATGAACTCTGGTGTATCCATATGGGGTCTGTGAAAAGAACACACATTCATTGACTCTAGCGGTGGTTAATGAAAAGAACACACATGCGATGAGCTCTAGTGGATCCATATGTGGTCTGTGAAAAGAACACACATGCAAGGACACTAGTGGATCCATAGGTGGTCTGTGAAAAGAACAACCATTTCAATGACACTGGTGGATCCATATATGGTCTGTGAAAAGAACACACATGCAATGACTTTGGTGGATCCATATGTCGTATGTGAAAAGAACACACATGCAATGACAATGGTGGTTCCATATGTGGTCTATGAAAAGAACACACATGCAATGACAATGGTGGATCCATATGTGGTTTGTGAAAAGAACACACATGCAATGACACTGGTTGATCCATATGTCGTCTATGAAAAGAACACACATGAAATGACACTGGTGGATCCATATGTGGTCTGTGAAAAGAACACAGATGCAATGACACTGGTGGATCCATATGTGGTCTGTGAAAAGAACACACATGCAATGACACTGGGGGATCCATATGTGGTCTGTGAAAAGAACACACATGCAATGACACTGGTGGATCCATATGTGGTCTGTGAAAAGAACACACATGCAATGACACTGGTGGATCCAAATGTGGTCTGTGAAAATAATACAGACGCAATGAACTCTGGCGGATCCATATGGGGTCTATGAAAAGAACACACATGCAAAGCTCTAGCTGTTGTTAATGAAAAGAACACACATGCAATAAACTCTGCTGGATCCATATGTGGTCTGTGAAAAGAACACACATGCAATGACACTGGTGGATCCATATGTGGTCTGTGAAAAGAACAAACATTTCAATGACACTGGTTAATCCATATATGGTCTATGAAAAGAACACACATGCAAGGACATTGGTGGATCCATATGTGGTCTGTGAAAATAACACACATGCAATGACAATGGTGGTTCCATATGTGGTCTGTGAAAGGAACACACATGCAATGACAATGGTGGATCCATATGTGATTTGTGAAAAGAATACACATGCAATGACACTGGTTGATCCATATGTGGTCTATGAAAAGAACACACATGAAATAACACTGGTGGATCCATATATGGTCTGTGAAAAGAACACACATGCATTGACACTGGTGGATCCATATGTGGTCTCTAAAAAGAACACACGTGAAATGACACTAGTGGATCCATATGTGGTCTGTGAAAAGAACAAACATGCAATGACACTGGTGGATCAATATGTGGTCTGTGAAAAGAACACTCATGAAATGACTCTAGCTGTGGTTAATGAAAAGAACACACATGCAATGAAAATGGTGGAACCATATGTGGTTTGTGAAAACAATACACATGCAATGAACTCTGGTGGTTCCATATGTGGTCTGTGAAAAGAACACACATGCAATGACACTCGTCGATCCGTATGTGGTCTGTGAAAAGAACACACATGCAATGACACTGGTGGATCCGTATGTGGTCTGTGAAAAGAACACACATGCAATGACACTGGTGGATCCCTATGTGGTCTTTGAAAATAACACACATGCAATGACACTGGTGGATCCATATGTGGTCTGTGAAAAGAACACACATGCAATGACACTGGTGGATTCGAATGTGGTCTGTGAAAAGAACACACATGCAATAACACTGGTGGATCCATATGTGGTCTGTGAAAAGAACACACATGCAATGAACTCTGGTGGATCCATATGGGGTCTGTGAAAAGAACACACATGCAATGCTCTAGCCGTGGTTAATGAAAATAACACACATGCAATGAACTCTGGTGGATCCATATGTGGTCTGTGAAAAGAACACACATGCAATGACACTGGTGGATCCATATGTGGTTTGTGAAAAGAACAAACATTTCAATGACACTGGTGGATCCATATATGGTCTCTGAAAAGAACACACATGCAATGACATTGGTCGATCCATATGTGGTCTGTGAAAAGAACACACATGCAATGACAATGGTGGTTCCATATGTGGTCTGTGAAAAGAACACACATGCAATGACAATGGTGGATCCATATGTGGTTTGTGAAAAGAACACACATGCAATGACACTGGTTGATCCATATGTGGTCTGTGAAAAGAACACACATGAAATAACACCGGTGATCCATATGTTGTATGTGAAAAGAACACACTTGCAATGACACCGGTGGATCCATATGTGGTCTGTGAAAAGAACACACATGCAATGACACTGGTGGATCCATATGTGGTCTGTAAAAATAACACACATGCAATGACAGTGGTCGATCCATACGTGGTCTGTGAAAAGAACACACATGCAATCAACTCTGGTGGATCCATGTGGGGACTGCGAAAAGGACACACATGCAATGACACTGGTGGATCCATATGTGGTCTATGAAAAGAACACACATGAAATGACTCTAGCTGTGGTTAATGAAAAGAACACACATGCAATGAAAATCGTGGATCCATATGTGGTCTGTGAAAAGAACACACATGCAATGAAATCTGGTGGTTCCATATGTGGTCTATGAAAAGAACACACATGCAATGACACTAGTGGATCCATATGTGGTCTATGAAAAGAACACACATGCAATGAACTCTGCTGGATCCATATGGGGTTTCTGAAAAGAACACACACGCAATGAACTCTGGAGGTTCCATATGTGGTCTATGAAAAGAACACACATGCAATGACACTGGTGGATCCATATGAGGTTTATGAAAAGAACAGACATGAAATGACACTAGTGGATCCATATGTAGTCTGTGAAAAGAACACACATGCAATGAACTCTGGTGGATCCATATGGGCTCTGTTAAAAGAACACACATGCAATGACAATAGTGGATCCATATGTGGTATGTGAAAAGAGCACACATGCAATGACTCTGGTGGATCCATATGTGGTCTATGAAAAGAACACACATGCAATGACACTAGTGGATCCATATGTGGTCTGTGAAAAGAACACACATGTAATGACACTGGTGGTTCCATATATGGTCTATGAAAAGAACACACATGCAATGACAATGGTGGTTCCATATATGGTCTGTGAAAAGAACACACATGTAATGACAATGGTGGATCCATATGTGGATCGTGAAAAGAACACACATGCAATGACACTGGTTGATCCATGTCTGGTCTGTGAAAAGATCACACATGCAATGACACTGGTGGATCCATATGTGGTCTCTGAAAAGAAGACACATGCAATGACACAGGTGGATCCATATGTGGTCTGTGAAAAGAACACACATGCAATGACACTGGTGGATCCATATGTGGTATGTGAAAAGAACACACATGCAATGACACTGGTGGATCCATATGTGGTCTGTGAAAAGAACACACATGCAATGACACTAGTGGATCCAAATGTGGTCTGTGAAAAGAACACACATGCAATGACACTGGTGGATCTAGATGTGGTCTGTGAAAACAACACACATGCAATGAACTCTGGTGGATCCATTTGGGGTCTGTGAAAAGAACACACATGAAATGACTCTAGCTGTGGTTAATGAAAAGAACACACATGCAATGAACTCTCGTGGATCCATATGTGGTTTATGAAAAGAACACACATAAAATGACACTGGTGGATCGAAATGTGGTATGTGAAAAGAACGAACATTTCAATGACACTGGTAGATCCATATATGGTCTGTGAAAAGAACACACATGCAATGACATTGGTGGATCCAATGACAATGGTGGTTCCATATGTGGTCTGTGGAAAGAACACACATCCAATGACAATGGTGGATCCATATGTGGTTTGTGAAAAGAACACACATGCAATGATACTGGTTGATCCATATGTGGTCTATGAAAAGAACACACATGAAATGATACTGATGGATCCATATTTGGTCTTAAAAAGAAGACACATGCAATGACACTGGTGGATCCATATGTGGTGTGTGAAAAGAACACACATGCAATGACAGTGGTGGATCCATATGTGGTCTGTGAAAAGAACACACATGCAATGACACTGGTGGATCCATATGTGGTCTGTGAAAAGAACACACATGCAATGACACTGGTGGATCCAAATGTTGTCTGTGAAAATAACACACATGCAATGACACTGGTTGATCCATATGTGGTATGTCAAAAGAACACACATGCAATGACACTGGTGGATCAATATGTAGTCTATGAAAAGAACACACATGCAATGACACTGGTGGATCCATATGTGGTTTGTGAAAAAAACACATGCAATGACACTGGTGTATCCATATGTGGTCTGTGAAATGAACACACATGCAATGAACTCTGGTGGGTCCATATGGGGTCTATGAAAATAACACACATGCAATGACACTGGTGGATCCATATGTGGTCTGCAAAAAGAACACACATGAAATGACTCTAGCTGTGGTTAATGAAAAGAACACACATGCAATGAAAATGGTGGATCCATATGTGGTATGTGAAAAGAACACACATGCAATGAACTCTGGTAGTTCCATATGTGGTCTGTGAAAATAACACACATGCAATGAAACTAGTGGATTCATATGTGGTGTGTGAAAAGAACACACATGCAATGACAATGGTGGTTCCATATGTGGTCTTTGAAAAGAACACACATGCAATGACACTAGTGGATCCATATGTGGTCTTTGAAAACAACACACATGCAATGACACTGGTGGATCCATATGTGGTCTGTGAAAAGAACACGCATGCAATGACACTGGTGAATCCATATGTGGTTTGTGAAAAGAACACACATGCAATGATACTAGTAGATCCATATGTGGTCTGTGAAAAGAACACACATGCAATGAGCTCTGGTGGATCCATATGTGGTCTGTGAAAAGAACACACATGCAATGACACTGGTGGATCCATATGTGGTCTGTGAAAAGAACAAACATTTCAATGACACTGGTTAATCCATATATGGTCTATGAAAAGAACACACATGCAATGACATTGGTGGATCCATATGTGGTCTGTGAAAATAACACACATGCAATGACAATGGTGGTTCCATATGTGGTCTGTGAAAGGAACACACATGCAATGACAATGGTGGATCCATATGTGATTTGTGAAAAGAATACACATGCAATGACACTGGTTGATCCATATGTGGTCTATGAAAAGAACACACATGAAATAACACTGGTGGATCCATATATGGTCTGTGAAAAGAACACACATGCTTGACACTGGTGGATCCATATGTGGTCTCTAAAAAGAACACACATGAAATGACACTAGTGGATCCATATGTGGTCTGTGAAAAGAACAAACATGCAATGACACTGGTGGATCAATATGTGGTCTGTGAAAAGAACACTCATGAAATGACTCTAGCTGTGGTTAATGAAAAGAACACACATGCAATGAAAATGGTGGATCCATATGTGGTCTGTGAAAAGAACACACATGCAATGACACTCGTCGATCCGTATGTGGTCTGTGAAAAGAACACACATGCAATGACACTGGTGGATCCGTATGTGGTCTGTGAAAAGAACACACATGCAATGACACTGGTGGATCCCTATGTGGTCTTTGAAAATAACACACATGCAATGACACTGGTGGATCCATATGTGGTCTGTGAAAAGAACACACATGCAATGACACTGGTGGATTCGAATGTGGTCTGTGAAAAGAACACACATGCAATAACACTGGTGGATCCATATGTGGTCTGTGAAAAGAACACACATGCAATGAACTCTGGTGGATCCATATGGGGTCTGTGAAAAGAACACACATGCAATGCTCTAGCCGTGTTTAATGAAAATAACACACATGCAATGAACTCTGGTGGATCCATATGTGGTCTGTGAAAAGAACACACATGCAATGACACTGGTGGATCCATATGTGGTTTGTGAAAAGAACAAACATTTCAATGACACTGGTGGATCCATATATGGTCTCTGAAAAGAACACACATGCAATGACATTGGTCGATCCATATGTGGTCTGTGAAAAGAACACACATGCAATGACAATGGTGGTTCCATATGTGGTCTGTGAAAAGAACACACATGCAATGACAATGGTGGATCCATATGTGGTTTGTGAAAAGAACACACATGCAATGACACTGGTTGATCCATATGTGGTCTGTGAAAAGAACACACATGAAATAACACCGGTGATCCATATGTGGTATGTGAAAAGAACACACTTGCAATGACACCGGTGGATCCATATGTGGTCTGTGAAAAGAACACACATGCAATGACACTGGTGGATCCATATGTGGTCTGTAAAAAGAACACACATGCAATGACAGTGGTCGATCCATACGTGGTCTGTGAAAAGAACACACATGCAATCAACTCTGGTGGATCCATGTGGGGACTGCGAAAAGGACACACATGCAATGACACTGGTGGATCCATATGTGGTCTATGAAAAGAACACACATGAAATGACTCTAGCTGTGGTTAATGAAAAGAACACACATGCAATGAAAATCGTGGATCCATATGTGGTCTGTGAAAAGAACACACATGCAATGAAATCTGGTGGTTCCATATGTGGTCTATGAAAAGAACACAGATGCAATGACACTGGTGGATCCATATGTGGTCTATGAAAAGAACACACATGCAATGAACTCTGCTGGATCCATATGGGGTTTCTGAAAAGAACACACACGCAATGAACTCTGGAGGTTCCATATGTGGTCTATGAAAAGAACACACATGCAATGACACTGGTGGATCCATATGAGGTTTATGAAAAGAACAGACATGAAATGACACTAGTGGATCCATATGTAGTCTGTGAAAAGAACACACATGCAATGAACTCTGGTGGATCCATATGGGCTCTGTTAAAAGAACACACATGCAATGACAATAGTGGATCCATATGTGGTATGTGAAAAGAACACACATGCAATGACTCTGGTGGATCCATATGTGGTCTATGAAAAGAACACACATGCAATGACACTAGTGGATCCATATGTGGTCTGTGAAAAGAACACACATGTAATGACACTGGTGGTTCCATATATGGTCTATGAAAAGAACACACATGCAATGACAATGGTGGTTCCATATATGGTCTGTGAAAAGAACACACATGTAATGACAATGGTGGATCCATATGTGGATCGTGAAAAGAACACACATGCAATGACACTGGTTGATCCATGTCTGGTCTGTGAAAAGATCACACATGCAATGACACTGGTGGATCCATATGTGGTCTGTGAAAAGAAGACACATGCAATGACACAGGTGGATCCATATGTGGTATGTGAAAAGAACACACATGCAATGACACTGGTGGATCCATATGTGGTATGTGAAAAGAACACACATGCAATGACACTGGTGGATCCATATGTGGTCTGTGAAAAGAACACACATGCAATGACACTAGTGGATCCAAATGTGGTCTCTGAAAAGAACACACATGCAATGACACTGGTGGATCTAGATGTGGTCTGTGAAAACAACACACATGCAATGAACTCTGGTGGATCCATTTGGGGTCTGTGAAAAGAACACACATGAAATGACTCTAGCTGTGGTTAATGAAAAGAACACACATGCAATGAACTCTCGTGGATCCATATGTGGTTTATGAAAAGAACACACATGAAATGATACTGATGGATCCATATTTGGTCTTAAAAAGAAGACACATGCAATGACACTGGTGGATCCATATGTGGTGTGTGAAAAGAACACACATGCAATGACAGTGGTGGATCCATATGTGGTCTGTGAAAAGAACACACATGCAATGACACTGGTGGATCCATATGTGGTCTGTGAAAAGAACACACATGCAATGACACTGGTGGATCCAAATGTTGTCTGTGAAAATAACACACATGCAATGACACTGGTTGATCCATATGTGGTATGTCAAAAGAACACACATGCAATGACACTGGTGGATCAATATGTAGTCTATGAAAAGAACACACATGCAATGACACTGGTGGATCCATATGTGGTTTGTGAAAAAAACACATGCAATGAACTCTGGTGGATCCATTTGGGGTCTGTGAAAAGAACACACATGAAATGACTCTAGCTGTGGTTAATGAAAAGAACACACATGCAATGAACTCTCGTGGATCCATATGTGGTTTATGAAAAGAACACACATAAAATGACACTGGTGGATCGAAATGTGGTATGTGAAAAGAACGAACATTTCAATGACACTGGTAGATCCATATATGGTCTGTGAAAAGAACACACATGCAATGACATTGGTGGATCCAATGACAATGGTGGTTCCATATGTGGTCTGTGGAAAGAACACACATCCAATGACAATGGTGGATCCATATGTGGTTTGTGAAAAGAACACACATGCAATGATACTGGTTGATCCATATGTGGTCTATGAAAAGAACACACATGAAATGATACTGATGGATCCATATTTGGTCTTAAAAAGAAGACACATGCAATGACACTGGTGGATCCATATGTGGTGTGTGAAAAGAACACACATGCAATGACAGTGGTGGATCCATATGTGGTCTGTGAAAAGAACACACATGCAATGACACTGGTGGATCCATATGTGGTCTGTGAAAAGAACACACATGCAATGACACTGGTGGATCCAAATGTTGTCTGTGAAAATAACACACATGCAATGACACTGGTTGATCCATATGTGGTATGTCAAAAGAACACACATGCAATGACACTGGTGGATCAATATGTAGTCTATGAAAAGAACACACATGCAATGACACTGGTGGATCCATATGTGGTTTGTGAAAAAAACACATGCAATGACACTGGTGTATCCATATGTGGTCTGTGAAATGAACACACATGCAATGAACTCTGGTGGGTCCATATGGGGTCTATGAAAATAACACACATGCAATGACACTGGTGGATCCATATGTGGTCTGCAAAAAGAACACACATGAAATGACTCTAGCTGTGGTTAATGAAAAGAACACACATGCAATGAAAATGGTGGATCCATATGTGGTATGTGAAAAGAACACACATGCAATGAACTCTGGTAGTTCCATATGTGGTCTGTGAAAATAACACACATGCAATGAAACTAGTGGATTCATATGTGGTGTGTGAAAAGAACACACATGCAATGACAATGGTGGTTCCATATGTGGTCTTTGAAAAGAACACACATGCAATGACACTAGTGGATCCATATGTGGTCTTTGAAAACAACACACATGCAATGACACTGGTGGATCCATATGTGGTCTGTGAAAAGAACACGCATGCAATGACACTGGTGAATCCATATGTGGTTTGTGAAAAGAACACACATGCAATGATACTAGTAGATCCATATGTGGTCTGTGAAAAGAACACACATGCAATGAGCTCTGGTGGATCCATATGTGGTCTGTGAAAAGAACACACATGCAATGACACTGGTGGATCCATATGTGGTCTGTGAAAAGAACAAACATTTCAATGACACTGGTTAATCCATATATGGTCTATGAAAAGAACACACATGCAATGACATTGGTGGATCCATATGTGGTCTGTGAAAATAACACACATGCAATGACAATGGTGGTTCCATATGTGGTCTGTGAAAGGAACACACATGCAATGACAATGGTGGATCCATATGTGATTTGTGAAAAGAATACACATGCAATGACACTGGTTGATCCATATGTGGTCTATGAAAAGAACACACATGAAATAACACTGGTGGATCCATATATGGTCTGTGAAAAGAACACACATGCATTGACACTGGTGGATCCATATGTGGTCTCTAAAAAGAACACACATGAAATGACACTAGTGGATCCATATGTGGTCTGTGAAAAGAACAAACATGCAATGACACTGGTGGATCAATATGTGGTCTGTGAAAAGAACACTCATGAAATGACTCTAGCTGTGGTTAATGAAAAGAACACACATGCAATGAAAATGGTGGAACCATATGTGGTTTGTGAAAACAATACACATGCAATGAACTCTGGTGGTTCCATATGTGGTCTGTGAAAAGAACACACATGCAATGACACTCGTCGATCCGTATGTGGTCTGTGAAAAGAACACACATGCAATGACACTGGTGGATCCGTATGTGGTCTGTGAAAAGAACACACATGCAATGACACTGGTGGATCCCTATGTGGTCTTTGAAAATAACACACATGCAATGACACTGGTGGATCCATATGTGGTCTGTGAAAAGAACACACATGCAATGACACTGGTGGATTCGAATGTGGTCTGTGAAAAGAACACACATGCAATAACACTGGTGGATCCATATGTGGTCTGTGAAAAGAACACACATACAATGAACTCTGGTGGATCCATATGGGGTCTGTGAAAAGAACACACATGCAATGCTCTAGCCGTGTTTAATGAAAATAACACACATGCAATGAACTCTGGTGGATCCATATGTGGTCTGTGAAAAGAACACACATGCAATGACACTGGTGGATCCATATGTGGTTTGTGAAAAGAACAAACATTTCAATGACACTGGTGGATCCATATATGGTCTCTGAAAAGAACACACATGCAATGACATTGGTCGATCCATATGTGGTCTGTGAAAAGAACACACATGCAATGACAATGGTGGTTCCATATGTGGTCTGTGAAAAGAACACACATGCAATGACAATGGTGGATCCATATGTGGTTTGTGAAAAGAACACACATGCAATGACACTGGTTGATCCATATGTGGTCTGTGAAAAGAACACACATGAAATAACACCGGTGATCCATATGTGGTATGTGAAAAGAACACACTTGCAATGACACCGGTGGATCCATATGTGGTCTGTGAAAAGAACACACATGCAATGACACTGGTGGATCCATATGTGGTCTGTAAAAAGAACACACATGCAATGACAGTGGTCGATCCATACGTGGTCTGTGAAAAGAACACACATGCAATCAACTCTGGTGGATCCATGTGGGGACTGCGAAAAGGACACACATGCAATGACACTGGTGGATCCATATGTGGTCTATGAAAAGAACACACATGAAATGACTCTAGCTGTGGTTAATGAAAAGAACACACATGCAATGAAAATCGTGGATCCATATGTGGTCTGTGAAAAGAACACACATGCAATGAAATCTGGTGGTTCCATATGTGGTCTATGAAAAGAACACAGATGCAATGACACTGGTGGATCCATATGTGGTCTATGAAAAGAACACACATGCAATGAACTCTGCTGGATCCATATGGGGTTTCTGAAAAGAACACACACGCAATGAACTCTGGAGGTTCCATATGTGGTCTATGAAAAGAACACACATGCAATGACACTGGTGGATCCATATGAGGTTTATGAAAAGAACAGACATGAAATGACACTAGTGGATCCATATGTAGTCTGTGAAAAGAACACACATGCAATGAACTCTGGTGGATCCATATGGGCTCTGTTAAAAGAACACACATGCAATGACAATAGTGGATCCATATGTGGTATGTGAAAAGAACACACATGCAATGACTCTGGTGGATCCATATGTGGTCTATGAAAAGAACACACATGCAATGACACTAGTGGATCCATATGTGGTCTGTGAAAAGAACACACATGTAATGACACTGGTGGTTCCATATATGGTCTATGAAAAGAACACACATGCAATGACAATGGTGGTTCCATATATGGTCTGTGAAAAGAACACACATGTAATGACAATGGTGGATCCATATGTGGATCGTGAAAAGAACACACATGCAATGACACTGGTTGATCCATGTCTGGTCTGTGAAAAGATCACACATGCAATGACACTGGTGGATCCATATGTGGTCTGTGAAAAGAAGACACATGCAATGACACAGGTGGATCCATATGTGGTATGTGAAAAGAACACACATGCAATGACACTGGTGGATCCATATGTGGTATGTGAAAAGAACACACATGCAATGACACTGGTGGATCCATATGTGGTCTGTGAAAAGAACACACATGCAATGACACTAGTGGATCCAAATGTGGTCTCTGAAAAGAACACACATGCAATGACACTGGTGGATCTAGATGTGGTCTGTGAAAACAACACACATGCAATGAACTCTGGTGGATCCATTTGGGGTCTGTGAAAAGAACACACATGAAATGACTCTAGCTGTGGTTAATGAAAAGAACACACATGCAATGAACTCTCGTGGATCCATATGTGGTTTATGAAAAGAACACACATGAAATGATACTGATGGATCCATATTTGGTCTTAAAAAGAAGACACATGCAATGACACTGGTGGATCCATATGTGGTGTGTGAAAAGAACACACATGCAATGACAGTGGTGGATCCATATGTGGTCTGTGAAAAGAACACACATGCAATGACACTGGTGGATCCATATGTGGTCTGTGAAAAGAACACACATGCAATGACACTGGTGGATCCAAATGTTGTCTGTGAAAATAACACACATGCAATGACACTGGTTGATCCATATGTGGTATGTCAAAAGAACACACATGCAATGACACTGGTGGATCAATATGTAGTCTATGAAAAGAACACACATGCAATGACACTGGTGGATCCATATGTGGTTTGTGAAAAAAACACATGCAATGACACTGGTGTATCCATATGTGGTCTGTGAAATGAACACACATGCAATGAACTCTGGTGGGTCCATATGGGGTCTATGAAAATAACACACATGCAATGACACTGGTGGATCCATATGTGGTCTGCAAAAAGAACACACATGAAATGACTCTAGCTGTGGTTAATGAAAAGAACACACATGCAATGAAAATGGTGGATCCATATGTGGTATGTGAAAAGAACACACATGCAATGAACTCTGGTAGTTCCATATGTGGTCTGTGAAAATAACACACATGCAATGAAACTAGTGGATCCATATGTGGTGTGTGAAAAGAACACACATGCAATGACAATGGTGGTTCCATATGTGGTCTTTGAAAAGAACACACATGCAATGACACTAGTGGATCCATATGTGGTCTTTGAAAACAACACACATGCAATGACACTGGTGGATCCATATGTGGTCTGTGAAAAGAACACGCATGCAATGACACTGGTGAATCCATATGTGGTTTGTGAAAAGAACACACATGCAATGATACTAGTAGATCCATATGTGGTCTGTGAAAAGAACACACATGCAATGAGCTCTGGTGGATCCATATGTGGTCTGTGAAAAGAACACACATGCAATGACACTGGTGGATCCATATGTGGTCTCTGAAAGGAACAAACATTTCAATGACACTGGTGGATCCATATATGGTCTGTGAAAAGAACACACATGCAATGACATTGGTGGATCCATATGAGGTATGTGAAAAGAACACACATGCAATGACAATTTTGTTTCCATATGTGGTTTGTGAAAAGAACACACATGCAATGACAATGGTGGTTCCATATGTGGTCTGTGAAAAGAACACACATGCAATGACTCTGGTGGATGCATATGTGGTCTATGAAAAGAACAGACATGGAATGACAAAGGTGGATCCATATGTGGTGTGTGAAAAGAACACACATGCAATGAAACTAGTGGATCCATATGTGGTTTGTGAAAAGAACACACATGCAATGACACTAGTGGATGCATATGTGGTCTCTGAAAAGAACAAATGTGCAATGACTCTGGTGGATCCATATGTGGTCTGTGAAAATAACAGACATACAATGACACTGGTGGATCCATATGTGGTTTGTGAAAAGAACAGACATGAAATGACACTGGTGGATCCGTATGTGGTCTATGAAAAGAACACACATGCAATGAAACTGGTGGATCTGTATGTGGTAAATGAAAAGAACACACATGCAATGACACTGGTGGATCCATGTGTGGTTTGTGCAAAGAACACACATGCAATGACACTGGTGGATCCATATGTGGTCTGTGAAAAGACCATACATGAAATGACACTAGTAGTTCCAAATGTGGTTTGTGAAACGAACATACATGCAATGACACTGGTGGATCCATATGTGGTTTGTGAAAAGAACACACATGTAATGACTCTGGTGGATCCACATGTGGTTTGTGAAAAGAACACACATGCAATGACAATGGTGGTTCCATATGTGGTCTGTGAAAAGAACACACATGCAATGACACTGGTTGATCCATATATGGTCTGTGAAAAGAACACACATGAAATAACATTGGTGATCCATATGTGGTCTGTGAAAAGAACACACATGTAATGACATTGGTGGATCCATATGTGGTCTGTGAAAAGAACACACATGCAATGGCACTGGTGGATCCATATGTGGTCTATAAAAAGAACACACATGCAATGACACTGGTGGATCCATATGTGGTCTGTGAAAAGAACACACATGCAATGTACTCTGGTGGATCCATGTGGGGCCTCTGAAAAGGACATACATGCAATGACACTGGTGGATCCATATGTGGTGTGTGAAAAGAACACACATGCAATGAAACTAGTGGATCCATATGTGGTTTGTGAAAAGAACACACATGCAATGACACTAGTGGATGCATATGTGGTCTCTGAAAAGAACAAATGTGCAATGACTCTGGTGGATCCATATGTGGTCTGTGAAAATAACAGACATACAATGACACTGGTGGATCCATATGTGGTTTGTGAAAAGAACAGACATGAAATGACACTGGTGGATCCGTATGTGGTCTATGAAAAGAACACACATGCAATGAAACTGGTGGATCTGTATGTGGTAAATGAAAAGAACACACATGCAATGACACTGGTGGATCCATGTGTGGTTTGTGCAAAGAACACACATGCAATGACACTGGTGGATCCATATGTGGTCTGTGAAAAGACCATACATGAAATGACACTAGTAGTTCCAAATGTGGTTTGTGAAACGAACAGACATGCAATGACACTGGTGGATCCATATGTGGTTTGTGAAAAGAACACACATGTAATGACTCTGGTGGATCCACATGTGGTTTGTGAAAAGAACACACATGCAATGACAATGGTGGTTCCATATGTGGTCTGTGAAAAGAACACACATGCAATGACACTGGTGGATCCATATGTGGTCTGTGAAATGAACACATGTAATGACCTCTGGTGGATCCATATGGGTCTGTGAAAAGAACACACATGCAACGAACTCTGGTGGTTCCATATGTGGTCTGTGAAAAGAACACACACGAAATGACACTAGTGGATCCATATGTGGTCTGCGAAAAGAACACAAATGCAATGACACTGGTGGATCCATATGTGGTCTGTGAAAAGAACACACATGCAATGACACTGGTGGATCCAAATGTGGTCTCTGAAAAGAACACACATGCAATGACACTGGAGGATCCATATGTGGTCTGTGAAAAGAACACACATGCAATGAACTCTCGTGGATCCATATGGGGTCTATGAAAAGAACACACATGCAATGACACTGGTGGATCCATATGTGGTCCGTGAAAAGAACACACATGCAATGACTCTGGTGGATCCATATATGGTCTGTGAAAAGAACACACATGCAATGACAATGGTGGTTCCATATGTGGTCTGTGAAAAGAACACACATGCAATGATAATGGTGTATCCATATGTGGTTTGTGAAAAGAACACACATGAAATGACAATGGTGGTTCCATATGTGGTTTGTGAAAAGAACACACATGCAATGACACTGGTGGATCCATATGTGGTCTGTGAAAAGAACACACATGAAATGACACTCGTGGTTCCAAATGTGGTCTATGAAAAGAACACACATGCAATGACACTGGTGGATCCATATGTGGTCTGCGAAAAGAACACACATCCAATGACACTGGTGGATCTATATGTGGCCTGTGAAAACAACACACATGAAATGACACTAGTGGATCCATATGTGGTACGTGAAAACAACACACATGCAATGAAAATAGTGGATCAAAATGTGGTCTGTGAAAAGAACACACATGCAATAACACAGGTGGATCCATACGTGGTCTGTGAAAAGAACACACATCCAATGAACTCTAGTGGATCCATATGGGGTCTGTGAAAAGAACACACATGCAATGACATTGGTGGATCCATATGTGGTCTGTGAAAAGAACACACATGCAATGACAATGCTGGTTCAATATGTGGTCTGTGAAAAGAACACACATGCAATGACAATGGTGGATCCATATGTGGTTTGTGAAAAGAACACACATGCAATGACACTGGTGGATCCAAATGTTGTCTATGAAAATAAGACACATGCAATGACAATGGTGGTTCCATATGTGGTCTGTGAAAATAACACACATGCAATGACACTAGTGGATCCATATGTGGTCTGTGAAAAGAACAAACATTTCAATGTCACTAGTGGATCCATATATGGTCTGTGAAAAGAACACACATGCAATGACATTGGTGGATCCATATGTGGTCTGTGAAAAGAACACACATGCAATGACAATGGTGGTTCCATATGTGGTCTGTGAAAAGAACACACATGCAATGACAATGGTGGATCGATATGTGCTTTGTGAAAAGAACACACATGCAATGACACTAGTTGATCTATATGTGGTCTCTGAAAAGAACACACATGAAATAACACTGGTGATCCATATGTGGTATGTGAAAATAACACACATGCAATGACACTGGTGGATCCATATGTGGTCTGTGAAAAGAACACACATCCAATGACACTGGTGGATCCATATGTGGTCTGTAAAAAGAACACACATGCAATGACACTGGTGGATCCATATGGGGTCTGTGAAAAGAACACACATGCAATGACACTTGTGGATGCATATGTGGTCTGTGAAACGAACACACATGAAATGACTCTAGCTGTGGTTAATGAAAAGAACACACATGCAATGAAAATGGTGGATCCATATGTGGTTTGTGAAAAGAACACACATGCAATGAACTCTGGTGGTTCCATATGTGGTATGTGAAAAGAACACACATGCAATGACACTGGTGGATCCATATGTGGTTTGTGAAAAGAACACACATGAAATGACACTCGTGGTTCCAAATGTGGTCTATGAAAAGAACACACATGCAATGACACTGGTGGATCCATATGTGGTCTATGAAAAGAACACACATGCAATGACACAGGTGGATCCATATGTGGTCTGTGAAAAGAACACACATGCAATGACACTGGTGGATCCATATGTGGTCTGTGAAAAGAACAAACATTTCAATGACACTAGTGGATCCGTATATGGTCTGTGATAAGAACACACATGCAATGACATTGGTGGATCCATATGTGGTCTGTGAAAAGAACACAAATGCAATGACAATGGTGGATCCATATGTGGTTTGTGAAAAGAACACACATGCAATGACACTGGTTGATCCATATGTGGTATGTGAAAATAACACACATGAAATAACACTGGTGATCCATATGTGGTCTGTGAAAAGAACACACATGCAATGACACTGGTGGATCCATATGTGGTCTGTGAAAAGAACACACATGCAATGACTCTGGTGGATCCATATATGGTCTGTGAAAAGAACACACATGCAATGACAATGGTGGTTCCATATGTGGTCTGTGAAAAGAACACACATGCAATGATAATGGTGTATCCATATGTGGTTTGTGAAAAGAACACACATGAAATGACAATGGTGGTTCCATATGTGGTTTGTGAAAAGAACACACATGCAATGACACTGGTGGATCCATATGTGGTCTGTGAAAAGAACACACATGAAATGACACTCGTGGTTCCAAATGTGGTCTATGAAAAGAACACACATGCAATGACACTGGTGGATCCATATGTGGTCTGCGAAAAGAACACACATCCAATGACACTGGTGGATCTATATGTGGCCTGTGAAAACAACACACATGAAATGACACTAGTGGATCCATATGTGGTACGTGAAAACAACACACATGCAATGAAAATAGTGGATCAAAATGTGGTCTGTGAAAAGAACACACATGCAATAACATAGGTGGATCCATACGTGGTCTGTGAAAAGAACACACATCCAATGAACTCTAGTGGATCCATATGGGGTCTGTGAAAAGAACACACATGCAATGACATTGGTGGATCCATATGTGGTCTGTGAAAAGAACACACATGCAATGACAATGCTGGTTCAATATGTGGTCTGTGAAAAGAACACACATGCAATGACAATGGTGGATCCATATGTGGTTTGTGAAAAGAACACACATGCAATGACACTGGTGGATCCAAATGTTGTCTATGAAAATAAGACACATGCAATGACAATGGTGGTTCCATATGTGGTCTGTGAAAATAACACACATGCAATGACACTAGTGGATCCATATGTGGTCTGTGAAAAGAACAAACATTTCAATGTCACTAGTGGATCCATATATGGTCTGTGAAAAGAACACACATGCAATGACATTGGTGGATCCATATGTGGTCTGTGAAAAGAACACACATGCAATGACAATGGTGGTTCCATATGTGGTCTGTGAAAAGAACACACATGCAATGACATTGGTGGATCCATATGTGGTCTGTGAAAAGAACACAAATGCAATGACAATGGTGGATCCATATGTGGTTTGTGAAAAGAACACACATGCAATGACATTGGTTGATCCATATGTGGTATGTGAAAATAACACACATGAAATAACACTGGTGATCCATATGTGGTCTGTGAAAAGAACACACATGCAATGACACTGGTGGATCCATATGTGGTCTGTGAAAAGAACACACATGCAATGACTCTGGTGGATCCATATATGGTCTGTGAAAAGAACACACATGCAATGACAATGGTGGTTCCATATGTGGTCTGTGAAAAGAACACACATGCAATGATAATGGTGTATCCATATGTGGTTTGTGAAAAGAACACACATGAAATGACAATGGTGGTTCCATATGTGGTTTGTGAAAAGAACACACATGCAATGACACTGGTGGATCCATATGTGGTCTGTGAAAAGAACACACATGAAATGACACTCGTGGTTCCAAATGTGGTCTATGAAAAGAACACACATGCAATGACACTGGTGGATCCATATGTGGTCTGCGAAAAGAACACACATCCAATGACACTGGTGGATCTATATGTGGCCTGTGAAAACAACACACATGAAATGACACTAGTGGATCCATATGTGGTACGTGAAAACAACACACATGCAATGAAAATAGTGGATCAAAATGTGGTCTGTGAAAAGAACACACATGCAATAACATAGGTGGATCCATACGTGGTCTGTGAAAAGAACACACATCCAATGAACTCTAGTGGATCCATATGGGGTCTGTGAAAAGAACACACATGCAATGACATTGGTGGATCCATATGTGGTCTGTGAAAAGAACACACATGCAATGACAATGCTGGTTCAATATGTGGTCTGTGAAAAGAACACACATGCAATGACAATGGTGGATCCATATGTGGTTTGTGAAAAGAACACACATGCAATGACACTGGTGGATCCAAATGTTGTCTATGAAAATAAGACACATGCAATGACAATGGTGGTTCCATATGTGGTCTGTGAAAATAACACACATGCAATGACACTAGTGGATCCATATGTGGTCTGTGAAAAGAACAAACATTTCAATGTCACTAGTGGATCCATATATGGTCTGTGAAAAGAACACACATGCAATGACATTGGTGGATCCATATGTGGTCTGTGAAAAGAACACACATGCAATGACAATGGTGGTTCCATATGTGGTCTGTGAAAAGAACACACATGCAATGACAATGGTGGATCGATATGTGCTTTGTGAAAAGAACACACATGCAATGACACTAGTTGATCTATATGTGGTCTCTGAAAAGAACACACATGAAATAACACTGGTGATCCATATGTGGTATGTGAAAATAACACACATGCAATGACACTGGTGGATCCATATGTGGTCTGTGAAAAGAACACACATCCAATGACACTGGTGGATCCATATGTGGTCTGTAAAAAGAACACACATGCAATGACACTGGTGGATCCATATGGGGTCGGTGAAAAGAACACACATGCAATGACACTTGTGGATGCATATGTGGTCTGTGAAACGAACACACATGAAATGACTCTAGCTGTGGTTAATGAAAAGAACACACATGCAATGAAAATGGTGGATCCATATGTGGTTTGTGAAAAGAACACACATGCAATGAACTCTGGTGGTTCCATATGTGGTATGTGAAAAGAACACACATGCAATGACACTGGTGGATCCATATGTGGTTTGTGAAAAGAACACACATGCAATGAACTCTGGTGGTTCCATATGTGGTATGTGAAAAGAACACACATGCAATGACACTGGTGGATCCATATGTGGTTTGTGAAAAGAACACACATGAAATGACACTCGTGGTTCCAAATGTGGTCTATGAAAAGAACACACATGCAATGACACTGGTGGATCCATATGTGGTCTATGAAAAGAACACACATGCAATGACACAGGTGGATCCATATGTGGTCTGTGAAAAGAACACACATGCAATGACACTGGTGGATCCATATGTGGTCTGTGAAAAGAACAAACATTTCAATGACACTAGTGGATCCGTATATGGTCTGTGATAAGAACACACATGCAATGACATTGGTGGATCCATATGTGGTCTGTGAAAAGAACACAAATGCAATGACAATGGTGGATCCATATGTGGTTTGTGAAAAGAACACACATGCAATGACACTGGTTGATCCATATGTGGTCTGTGAAAATAACACACATGAAATAACACTGGTGATCCATATGTGGTCTGTGAAAAGAACACACATGCAATGACACTGGTGGATCCATATGTGGTCTGTGAAAAGAACACACATGCAATGACACTGGTGGATCCATATGTGGTCTATAAAAAGAACACACATGAAGTGACACTGGCGGATCCATATGTGGTTTGTGAAAAGAACACACATGCAATGACACTGGTGGATTCGAATGTGGTCTGTGAAACGAACACACATGCAATAACACTGGTGGATCCATATGTGGTCTGTGAAAATAACACACATGCAATGAACTCGGGTGGATCCATATAGGGTCTGTGAAAAGAACACACATGCAATGACAATGGTGGATCCATATGTGGTTTGTGAAAAGAACACACATGTAATGACACTAGTTGATCCATATGTGGTATGTGAAAAGAACACACATGAAATAACACTGGTGATCCATATGTGGTATGTGAAAAGAACACACATGCAATGACACTGGTGGATCCATATGTGGTCTGGGAAAAGAACACACATGCAATGACACTGGTGGATCCATATGTGTTCTGTAAAAAGAACACACATGCAATGACACTGGTGGATCCATATGGGGTCTATGAAAAGAACACACATGCAATCAACTCTGGTGGATCCATGTGGGGTCTGTGAAAAGGAGACACATGCAATGACACTGGTGGATCCATATGCGGTCTATGGAAAGAACACACATGAAATGACTCTAGCTGTGGTTAATGAAAAGAACACACATGCAATGACACTGGTGGATCCATATGTGGTCTGTAAAAAGAACACACATGCAATGACACTGGTGGTTCCATATGGGGTCTGTGAAAAGAACACACATGCAATGACACTTGTGGATGCATATGTGGTCTGTGAAACGAACACACATGAAATGACTCTAGCTGTGGTTAATGAAAAGAACACACATGCAATGAAAATGGTGGATCCATATGTGGTTTGTGAAAAGAACACACATGCAATGAACTCTGGTGGTTCCATATGTGGTATGTGAAAAGAACACACATGCAATGACACTGGTGGATCCATATGTGGTTTGTGAAAAGAACACACATGAAATGACACTCGTGGTTCCAAATGTGGTCTATGAAAAGAACACACATGCAATGACACTGGTGGATCCATATGTGGTCTATAAAAAGAACACACATGCAATGACACAGGTGGATCCATATGTGGTCTGTGAAAAGAACACACATGCAATGACACTGGTGGATCCATATTTGGTCTGTGAAAAGAACAAACATGTCAATGACACTAGTGGATCCGTATATGGTCTGTGATAAGAACACACATGCAATGACATTGGTGGATCCATATGTGGTCTGTGAAAAGAACACAAATGCAAGGTGGATCCATATGTGGTTTGTGAAAAGAACACACATGCAATGACACTGGTTGATCCATATGTGGTCTGTGAAAATAACACACATGAAATAACACTGGTGATCCATATGTGGTATGTGAAAAGAACACACATGCAATGACACTGGTGGATCCATATGTGGTCTGTGAAAAGAACACACATGCAATGACACTGGTGGATCCATATGTGGTCTATAAAAAGAACACACATGAAGTGACACTGGTGGATCCATATGTGGTTTGTGAAAAGAACACACATGCAATGACACTGGTGGATTCGAATGTGGTCTGTGAAACGAACACACATGCAATAACACTGGTGGATCCATATGTGGTCTGTGAAAATAACACACATGCAATGAACTCTGGTGGATCCATATAGGGTCTGTGAAAAGAACACACATGCAATGACAATGGTGGATCCATATGTGGTTTGTGAAAAGAACACACATGCAATGACACTAGTTGATCGATATGTGGTATGTGAAAAGAACACACATGAAATAACACTGGTGATCCATATGTGGTATGTGAAAAGAACACACATGCAATGACACTGGTGGATCCATATGTGGTCTGGGAAAAGAACACACATGCAATGACACTGGTGGATCCATATGTGGTCTGTAAGAAGAACACACATGCAATGACACTGGTGGATCCATATGGGGTCTATGAAAAGAACACACATGCAATCAACTCTGGTGGATCCATGTGGGGTCTGTGAAAAGGAGACACATGCAATGACACTGGTGGATCCATATGCGGTCTATGGAAAGAACACACATGAAATGACTCTAGCTGTGGTTAATGAAAAGAACACACATGCAATGAAAATGGTGGATCCATATGTGGTCTATGAAAAGAACACACATGCAATGAACTCTGGTGGTTCCATATGTGGTCTGTGAAAAGAACACACATGCAATGACACTGGTGGATCCATATGTGGTCTGTGAAACGAACACACATGAAATGACTCTAGCTGTGGTTAATGAAAAGAACACACATGCAATGAAAATGGTGGATCCATATGTGGTTTGTGAAAAGAACACACATGCAATGAACTCTGGTGGTTCCATATGTGGTATGTGAAAAGAACACACATGCAATGACACTGGTGGATCCATATGTGGTTTGTGAAAAGAACACACATGAAATGACACTCGTGGTTCCAAATGTGGTCTATGAAAAGAACACACACGCAATGACACTGGTGGATCCATATGTGGTCTATGAAAAGAGCAGACATGCAATGACACTGGTGGATCCATATGTGGTCTGTGAAAATAACACACATGCAATGACACTGGTGGATCCATATGTGGTCTGAAAATAACACACATGCAATGACAATGGTGGATCCATATGTGGTTTGTGAAAAGAACACACATGCAATGACACTGGTGGATCCATATGTGGTCTGTGAAAATAACACACATGCAATGAACTCGGGTGGATCCATATAGGGTCTGTGAAAAGAACACACATGCAATGACAATGGTGGATCCATATGTGTTTTGTGAAAAGAACACACATGCAATGACACTAGTTGATCCATATGTGGTATGTGAAAACAACACACATGAAATAACACTGGTGATCCATATGTGGTATGTGAAAAGAACACACATGCAATGACACTGGTGGATCCATATGTGGTCTGGGAAAAGAACACACATGCAATGACACTGGTGGATCCATATGTGTTCTGTAAAAAGAACACACATGCAATGACACTGGTGGATCCATATGGGGTCTATGAAAAGAACACACATGCAATCAACTCTGGTGGATCCATGTGGGGTCTGTGAAAAGGAGACACATGCAATGACACTGGTGGATCCATATGCGGTCTATGGAAAGAACACACATGAAATGACTCTAGCTGTGGTTAATGAAAAGAACACACATGCAATGACACTGGTGGATCCATATGTGGTCTGTAAAAAGAACACACATGCAATGACACTGGTGGTTCCATATGGGGTCTGTGAAAAGAACACACATGCAATGACACTTGTGGATGCATATGTGGTCTGTGAAACGCACACACATGAAATGACTCTAGCTGTGGTTAATGAAAAGAACACACATGCAATGAAAATGGTGGATCCATATGTGGTTTGTGAAAAGAACACACATGCAATGAACTCTGGTGGTTCCATATGTGGTATGTGAAAAGAACACACATGCAATGACACTGGTGGATCCATATGTGGTTTGTGAAAAGAACACACATGAAATGACACTCGTGGTTCCAAATGTGGTCTATGAAAAGAACACACATGCAATGACACTGGTGGATCCATATGTGGTCTATGAAAAGAACACACATGCAATGACACTGGTGGATCCATATGTGGTCTGTGAAAAGAACACACATGCAATGACACTGGTGGATCCATATTTGGTCTGTGAAAAGAACAAACATTTCAATGACACTAGTGGATCCGTATATGGTCTGTGATAAGAACACACATGCAATGACATTGGTGGATCCATATGTGGTCTGTGAAAAGAACACAAATGCAATGACAATGGTGGATCCATATGTGGTTTGTGAAAAGAACACACATGCAATGACACTGGTTGATCCATATGTGGTCTGTGAAAATAACACACATGAAATAACACTGGTGATCCATATGTGGTATGTGAAAAGAACACACATGCAATGACACTGGTGGATCCATATGTGGTCTGTGAAATGAACACACATGCAATGACACTGGTGGATCCATATGTGGTCTATAAAAAGAACACACATGAAGTGACACTGGTGGATCCATATGTGGTTTGTGAAAAGAACACACATGCAATGACACTGGTGGATTCGAATGTGGTCTGTGAAACGAACACACATGCAATAACACTGGTGGATCCATATCTGGTCTGTGAAAATAACACACATGCAATGAACTCTGGTGGATCCATATAGGGTCTGTGAAAAGAACACACATGCAATGACATTGGTGGATCCATATGTGGTCTGTGAAACGAACACACATGAAATGACTCTAGCTGTGGTTAATGAAAAGAACACACATGCAATGAAAATGGTGGATCCATATGTGGTTTGTGAAAAGAACACACATGCAATGAACTCTGGTGGTTCCATATGTGGTATGTGAAAAGAACACACATGCAATGACACTGGTGGATCCATATGTGGTTTGTGAAAAGAACACACATGAAATGACACTCGTGGTTCCAAATGTGGTCTATGAAAAGAACACACATGCAATGACACTGGTGGATCCATATGTGGTCTATAAAAAGAACACACATGCAATGACACAGGTGGATCCATATGTGGTCTGTGAAAAGAACACACATGCAATGACACTGGTGGATCCATATTTGGTCTGTGAAAAGAACAAACATGTCAATGACACTAGTGGATCCGTATATGGTCTGTGATAAGAACACACATGCAATGACATTGGTGGATCCATATGTGGTCTGTGAAAAGAACACAAATGCAAGGTGGATCCATATGTGGTTTGTGAAAAGAACACACATGCAATGACACTGGTTGATCCATATCTGGTCTGTGAAAATAACACACATGAAATAACACTGGTGATCCATATGTGGTATGTGAAAAGAACACACATGCAATGACACTGGTGGATCCATATGTGGTCTGTGAAAAGAACACACATGCAATGACACTGGTGGATCCATATGTGGTCTATAAAAAGAACACACATGAAGTGACACTGGTGGATCCATATGTGGTTTGTGAAAAGAACACACATGCAATGACACTGGTGGATTCGAATGTGGTCTGTGAAACGAACACACATGCAATAACACTGGTGGATCCATATGTGGTCTGTGAAAATAACACACATGCAATGAACTCTGGTGGATCCATATAGGGTCTATGAAAAGAACACACATGCAATGACAATGGTGGATCCATATGTGGTTTGTGAAAAGAACACACATGCAATGACACTAGTTGATCCATATGTGGTATGTGAAAAGAACACACATGAAATAACACTGGTGATCCATATGTGGTATGTGAAAAGAACACACATGCAATGACACTGGTGGATCCATATGTGGTCTGGGAAAAGAACACACATGCAATGACACTGGTGGATCCATATGTGGTCTGTAAAAAGAACACACATGCAATGACACTGGTGGATCCATATGGGGTCTATGAAAAGAACACACATGCAATCAACTCTGGTGGATCCATGTGGGGTCTGTGAAAAGGAGACACATGCAATGACACTGGTGGATCCATATGCGGTCTATGGAAAGAACACACATGAAATGACTCTAGCTGTGGTTAATGAAAAGAACACACATGCAATGAAAATGGTGGATCCATATGTGGTCTATGAAAAGAACACACATGCAATGAACTCTGGTGGTTCCATATGTGGTCTGTGAAAAGAACACACATGCAATGACACTGGTGGATCCATATGTGGTCTGTGAAACGAACACACATGAAATGACTCTAGCTGTGGTTAATGAAAAGAACACACATGCAATGAAAATGGTGGATCCATATGTGGTTTGTGAAAAGAACACACATGCAATGAACTCTGGTGGTTCCATATGTGGTATGTGAAAAGAACACACATGCAATGACACTGGTGGATCCATATTTGGTCTGTGAAAAGAACAAACATTTCAATGACACTAGTGGATCCGTATATGGTCTGTGATAAGAACACACATGCAATGACATTGGTGGATCCATATGTGGTCTGTGAAAAGAACACAAATGCAATGACAATGGTGGATCCATATGTGGTTTGTGAAAATAACACACATGCAATGACACTGGTTGATCCATATGTGGTCTGTGAAAATAACACACATGAAATAACACTAGTGATCCATATGTGGTATGTGAAAAGAACACACATGCAATGACACTGGTGGATCCATATGTGGTCTGTGAAAAGAACACACATGCAATGACACTGGTGGATCCATATGTGGTCTATAAAAAGAACACACATGAAGTGACACTGGTGGATCCATATGTGGTTTGTGAAAAGAACACACATGCAATGACACTGGTGGATTCGAATGTGGTCTGTGAAACGAACACACATGCAATAACACTGGTGGATCCATATGTGGTCTGTGAAAATAACACACATGCAATGAACTCTGGTGGATCCATATAGGGTCTGTGAAAAGAACACACATGCAATGACATTGGTGGATCCATATGTGGTCTGTGAAACGAACACACATGAAATGACTCTAGCTGTGGTTAATGAAAAGAACACACATGCAATGAAAATGGTGGATCCATATGTGGTTTGTGAAAAGAACACACGTGCAATGAACTCTGGTGGTTCCATATGTGGTATGTGAAAAGAACACACATGCAATGACACTGGTGGATCCATATGTGGTTTGTGAAAAGAACACACATGAAATGACACTCGTGGTTCCAAATGTGGTCTATGAAAAGAACACACATGCAATGACACTGGTGGATCCATATGTGGTCTATGAAAAGAGCAGACATGCAATGACACTGGTGGATCCATATGTGGTCTGTGAAAATAACACACATGCAATGACACTGGTGGATCCATATGTGGTCTGAAAATAACACACATGCAATGACAATGGTGGATCCATATGTGGTTTGTGAAAAGAACACACATGCAATGACACTGGTGGATCCATATGTGGTCTGTGAAAATAACACACATGCAATGAACTCGGGTGGATCCATATAGGGTCTGTGAAAAGAACACACATGCAATGACAATGGTGGATCCATATGTGGTTTGTGAAAAGAACACACATGCAATGACACTAGTTGATCCATATGTGGTATGTGAAAAGAACACACATGAAATAACACTGGTGATCCATATGTGGTATGTGAAAAGAACACACATGCAATGACACTGGTGGATCCATATGTGGTCTGGGAAAAGAACACACATGCAATGACACTGGTGGATCCATATGTGTTCTGTAAAAAGAACACACATGCAATGACACTGGTGGATCTATATGGGGTCTATGAAAAGAACACACATGCAATCAACTCTGGTGGATCCATGTGGGGTCTGTGAAAAGGAGACACATGCAATGACACTGGTGGATCCATATGCGGTCTATGGAAAGGACACACATGAAATGACTCTAGCTGTGGTTAATGAAAAGAACACACATGCAATGACACTGGTGGATCCATATGTGGTCTGTAAAAAGAACACACATGCAATGACACTGGTGGTTCCATATGGGGTCTGTGAAAAGAACACACATGCAATGACACTTGTGGATGCATATGTGGTCTGTGAAACGAACACACATGAAATGACTCTAGCTGTGGTTAATGAAAAGAACACACATGCAATGAAAATGGTGGATCCATATGTGGTTTGTGAAAAGAACACACATGCAATGAACTCTGGTGGTTCCATATGTGGTATGTGAAAAGAACACACATGCAATGACACTGGTGGATCCATATGTGGTTTGTGAAAAGAACACACATGAAATGACACTCGTGGTTCCAAATGTGGTCTATGAAAAGAACACACATGCAATGACACTGGTGGATCCATATGTGGTCTATGAAAAGAACACACATGCAATGACACAGGTGGATCCATATGTGGTCTGTGAAAAGAACACACATGGAATGACACTGGTGGATCCATATTTGGTCTGTGAAAAGAACAAACATTTCAATGACACTAGTGGATCCGTATATGGTCTGTGATAAGAACACACATGCAATGACATTGGTGGATCCATATGTGGTCTGTGAAAAGAACACAAATGCAATGACAATGGTGGATCCATATGTGGTTTGTGAAAAGAACACACATGCAATGACACTGGTTGATCCATATGTGGTCTGTGAAAATAACACACATGAAATAACACTGGTGATCCATATGTGGTATGTGAAAAGAACACACATGCAATGACACTGGTGGATCCATATGTGGTCTGTGAAAAGAACACACATGCAATGACACTGGTGGATCCATATGTGGTCTATAAAAAGAACACACATGAAGTGACACTGGTGGATCCATATGTGGTTTGTGAAAAGAACACACATGCAATGACACTGGTGGATTCGAATGTGGTCTGTGAAACGAACACACATGCAATAACACTGGTGGATCCATATGTGGTCTGTGAAAATAACACACATGCAATGAACTCTGGTGGATCCATATAGGGTCTGTGAAAAGAACACACATGCAATGACAATGGTGGATCCATATGTGGTTTGTGAAAAGAACACACATGCAATGACACTAGTTGATCCATATGTGGTTAATGAAAAGAACACACATGCAATGAAAATGGTGGATCCATATGTGGTCTATGAAAAGAACACACATGCAATGAACTCTGGTGGTTCCATATGTGGTCTGTGAAAAGAACACACATGCAATGACACTGGTGGATCCATATGTGGTCTGTGAAACGAACACACATGAAATGACTCTAGCTGTGGTTAATGAAAAGAACACACATGCAATGAAAATGGTGGATCCATATGTGGTTTGTGAAAAGAACACACATGCAATGAACTCTGGTGGTTCCATATGTGGTATGTGAAAAGAACACACATGCAATGACACTGGTGGATCCATATGTGGTTTGTGAAAAGAACACACATGAAATGACACTCGTGGTTCCAAATGTGGTCTATGAAAAGAACACACATCCAATGACACTGGTGGATCCATATGTGGTCTATGAAAAGAGCAGACATGCAATGACACTGGTGGATCCATATGTGGTCTGTGAAAATAACACACATGCAATGACACTGGTGGATCCATATGTGGTCTGAAAATAACACACATGCAATGACAATGGTGGATCCATATGTGGTTTGTGAAAAGAACACACATGCAATGACACTGGTTGATCCATATGTGGTCTGTGAAAAGAACACACATGAAATAACACTGGTGATCCATATGTGGTATGTGAAAAGAACACACATGCAATGACACGGGTGGATCCATATGTGGTCTGTGAAAAGAACACACATGCAATGACACTAGTGGATCCATATGTGGTCTATAAAAAGAACACACATGCAGTGACACTGGTGGATCCATATGTGGTTTGTGAAAAGAACACACATGCAATGAGACTAGTGGATTCGAATGTGGTCTGTGAAAAGAACACACATGCAATAACACTCGTGGATCCATATGTGGTCTGTGAAAATAACACACATGCAATGAACTCTGGTGGATCCATATGGGGTCTGTGAAAAGAACACACATGCAATGACAAAGGTGGATCCATATGTGGTTTGTGAAAAGAACACACATGCAATGACACTAGTTGATCCATATGTGGTCTGTGAAAAGAACACACATGAAATAACACTGGTGATCCATATGTGGTATGTGAAAAGAACACACATGCAATGACACTAGTGGATCCATATGTGGTCTGTGAAACGAACACACATGAAATGACTCTAGCTGTGGTTAATGAAAAGAACACACATGCAATGAAAATGGTGGATACATATGTGGTTTGTGAAAAGAACACACATGCAATGAACTCTGGTGGTTCCATATGTGGTATGTTAAAAGAACACACATGCAATGACACTGGTGGATCCATGTGTGGTTTGTGAAAAGAACACACATGAAATGACACTCGTGGTTCCAAATGTGGTCTATGAAAAGAACACACATGCAATGACACTAGTGGATCCATATGTGGTCTATGAAAAGAGCACACATGCAATGACACAGGTGGATCCATATGTGGTCTGTGAAAAGAACACACATGCAATGACACTGGTGGATCCATATGTGGCCTGTGTAAACAACACACATGAAATGACACTAGTGGATCCATATGTGGTACGTGAAAACAACACACATGCAATGAAAATAGTGGATCAAAATGTGGTCTGTGAAAAAAACACACATGCAATAACACTGGTGGATCCATATGTGGTATGTGAAAAGAACACACATGCAATGAACTCTGGTGGATCCATATGGGGTCTGTGAAAAGAACACACATGCAATGACATTGGTGGATCCATATGTGGTCTGTGAAAAGAACACACATGCAAAGACAATGCTGGTTCAATATGTGGTCTGTGAAAAGAACACACATGCAATGACAATGGTGGATCCATATGTGGTTTGTGAAAATAACACACATGCAATGACACTGGTGGATCCAAATGTTGTCTATGAAAAGAACACACATGCAATGACAATGGTGGTTCCATATGTGGTCTGTGAAAAGAACACACATGCAATGACACTAGTGGATCCATATGTGGTCTGTGAAAAGAACAAACATTTCAATGACACTAGTGGATCCATATATGGTCTGTGAAAAGAACACACATGCAATGATATTGGTGGATCCATATGTGGTCTGTGAAAAGAACACACATGCAATGACAATGGTGGTTCCATATGTGGTCTGTGAAAAGAACACACATGCAATGACAATGGTGGATCGATATGTGCTTTGTGAAAAGAACACACATGCAATGACACTAGTTGATCTATATGTGGTCTCTGAAAAGAACACACATGAAATAACACTGGTGATCCATATGTGGTATGTGAAAAGGACACACATGCAATGGCACTGGTGGATCCATATGTGGTCTGTGAAAAGAACACACATGCAATGACACTGGTGGATCCATATGTGGTCGGTAAAAAGAACACACATGCAATGACACTGGTGGATCCATATGGGGTCTGTGAAAAGAACACACATGCAATCAACTCTGGTGAATCCATGTGGGGTCTGTGAAAAGGAGACACATGCAATGACACTGGTGGATCCATATGTGGTCTATGAAAAGAACACACATGAAATGACTCTAGCTGTGGTTAATGAAAAGAACACACATGCAATGAAAATGGTGGATCCATATGTGGTCTATGAAAAGAACACACATTCAATGAACTCTGGTGGTTCCGTATGTGGTCTGTGAAAAGAACACACATGCAATGACACTGGTGGATGCATATGTGGTCTGTGAAACAAACACACATGAAATGACTCTAGCTGTGGTTAATGAAAAGAACACACATGCAATGAAAATGGTGGATCCATATGTGGTTTGTGAAAAGAACACACATGCAATGAACTCTGGTGGTTCCATATGTGGTATGTGAAAAGAACACACATGCAATGACACTGGTGGATCCATATGTGGTTTGTGAAAAGAACACACATGAAATGACACTCGTGGTTCCAAATGTGGTCTATGAAAAGAACACACATGCAATGACACTGGTGGATCCATATGTGGTCTATGAAAAGAACACACATGCAATGACACAGGTGGATCCATATGTGGTCTGTGAAAAGAACACACATGCAATGACACTGGTGGATCCATATGTGGTCTGTGAAAAGAACACACATGCAATGACATTGGTGGATCCATATGTGGTCTGTGAAAAGAACACACATGCAATGACATTGGTGGATCCATATGTGGTCTGTGAAAAGAACACACATGCAATGACAATGGTGGATCCATATGTGGTTTGTGAAAAGAACACACATGCAATGACACTGGTTGATCCATATGTGGTCTGTGAAAAGAACACACATGAAATAACACTGGTGATCCATATGTGGTATGTGAAAAGAACACACATGCAATGACACTGGTGGATCCATATGAGTCTGTGAAAAGAACACACATGCAATGACACTGGTGGATCCATATGTGGTCTATAAAAAGAACACACATGCAGTGACACAGTTGGATCCATATGTGGTTTGTGAAAAGAACACACATGCAATGACACTGGTGGATTCGAATGTGGTCTGTGAAAAGAACACACATGCAATAACACTGGTGGATCCATATGTGGTCTGTGAAAATAACACACATGCAATGAACTCTGGTGGATCCATATAGGGTCTGTGAAAAGAACACACATGCAATGACAATGGTGGATCCATATGTGGTTTGTGAAAAGAACACACATGCAATGACACTAGTTGATCCATATGTGGTCTGTGAAAAGAACACACATGAAATAACACTGGTGATCCATATGTGGTATGTGAAAAGAACACACATGCAATGACACTGGTGGATCCATATGTGGTCTGGGAAAAGAACACACATGCAATGACACTGGTGGATCCATATGTGGTCTGTAAAAGGAACACACATGCAATGACACTGGTGGATCCATATGGGGTCTTTGAAAAGAACACACATGCAATCAACTCTGGTGGATCCATGTGGGGTCTGTGAAAAGGAGACACATGCAATGACACTGGTGGATCCATATGCGGTCTATGGAAAGAACACACATGAAATGACTCTAGCTGTGGTTAATGAAAAGAACACACATGCAATGAAAATGGTGGATCCATATGTGGTCTATGAAAAGAACACACATGCAATGAACTCTGGTGGTTCCATATGTGGTCTATAAAAAGAACACACATGCAGTGACACTGGTGGATCCATATGTGGTCTATGAAACGAACACACATGAAATGACTCTAGCTATGGTTAATGAAAATAACACACATGCAATGAAAATGGTGGATCCATATGTGGTTTGTGAAAAGAACACACATGCAATGAACTCTGGTGGTTCCATATGTGGTATGTGAAAAGAACACACATGCAATGACACTGGTGGATCCATATGTGGTTTGTGAAAAGAACACACATGAAATGACACTCGTGGTTCCAAATGTGGTCTATGAAAAGAACACACATGCAATGACACTGGTGGATCCATATGTGGTCTATGAAAAGAGCACACATGCAATGACACAGGTGGATCCATATGTGGTCTGTGAAAAGAACACACATGCAATGACACTGGTGGATCCATATGTGGTCTGAAAATAACCCACATGCAATGACAATGGTGGATCCATATGTAGTTTGTGAAAAGAACACACATGCAATGACACTGGTTGATCCATATGTGGTCTGTGAAAAGAACACACATGAAATAACACTGGTGATCCATATGTGGTATGTGAAAAGAACACACATGCAATGACACTGGTGGATCCATATGTGGTCTGTGAAAAGAACACACATGCAATGACACTGGTGGATCCATATGTGGTCTATAAAAAGAACACACATGAAGTGACACTGGTGGATCCATATGTGGTTTGTGAAAAGAACACACATGCAATGACACTGGTGGATCCATATGTGGTCTGTGAAAAGAACAAACATTTCAATGACACTAGTGGATCCGTATATGGTCTGTGATAAGAACACACATGCAATGACATTGGTGGATCCATATGTGGTATGTGAAAAGAACACACATGCAATGACACTGGTGGATCCATATGTGGTCTGTAAAAAGAACACACATGCAATGACACTGGTGGATCCATATGGGGTCTTTGAAAAGAACACACATGCAATCAACTCTGGTGGATCCATGTGGGGTCTGTGAAAAGGAGACACATGCAATGACACTGGTGGATCCATATGCGGTCTATGGAAAGAACACACATGAAATGACTCTAGGTGTGGTTAATGAAAAGAACACACATGCAATGAAAATGGTGGATCCATATGTGGTCTATGAAAAGAACACAAATGCAATGAACTCTGGTGGTTCCATATGTGGTCTATAAAAAGAACACACATGCAGTGACACTGGTGGATCCATATGTGGTCTATGAAACGAACACACATGAAATGACTCTAGCTATGGTTAATGAAAATAACACACATGCAATGAAAATGGTGGATCCATATGTGGTTTGTGAAAAGAACACACATGCAATGACACTGGTTGATCCATATGTGGTCTGTGAAAAGAACACACATGAAATAACACTGGTGATCCATATGTGGTATGTGAAAAGAACACACATGCAATGACACTGGTGGATCCATATGTGGTCTGTGAAAAGAACACACATGCAATGACACTGGTGGATCCATATGTGGTCTATAAAAAGAACACACATGAAGTGACACTGGTGGATCCATATGTGGTTTGTGAAAAGAACACACATGCAATGACACTGGTGGATCCATATGTGGTCTGTGAAAAGAACAAACATTTCAATGACACTAGTGGATCCGTATATGGTCTGTGATAAGAACACACATGCAATGACATTGGTGGATCCATATGTGGTCTGGGAAAAGAACACACATGCAATGACACTGGTGGATCCATATGTGGTCTGAAAATAACCCACATGCAATGACAATGGTGGATCCATATGTAGTTTGTGAAAAGAACACACATGCAATGACACTGGTTGATCCATATGTGGTCTGTGAAAAGAACACACATGAAATAACACTGGTGATCCATATGTGGTATGTGAAAAGAACACACATGCAATGACACTGGTGGATCCATATGTGGTCTGTGAAAAGAACACACATGCAATGACACTGGTGGATCCATATGTGGTCTATAAAAAGAACACACATGAAGTGACACTGGTGGATCCATATGTGGTTTGTGAAAAGAACACACATGCAATGACACTGGTGGATCCATATGTGGTCTGTGAAAAGAACAAACATTTCAATGACACTAGTGGATCCGTATATGGTCTGTGATAAGAACACACATGCAATGACATTGGTGGATCCATATGTGGTATGTGAAAAGAACACACATGCAATGACACTGGTGGATCCATATGTGGTCTGTGTAAACAACACACATGAAATGACACTAGTGGATCCATATGTGGTACGTGAAAACAACACACATGCAATGAAAATAGTGGATCAAAATGTGGTCTGTGAAAAAAAAACACATGCAATAACACTGGTGGATCCATATGTGGTATGTGAAAAGAACACACATGCAATGAACTCTGGTGGATCCATATGGGGTCTGTGAAAAGAACACACATGCAATGACATTGGTGGATCCATATGTGGTCTGTGAAAAGAACACACATGCAAAGACAATGCTGGTTCAATATGTGGTCTGTGAAAAGAACACACATGCAATGACAATGGTGGATCCATATGTGGTTTGTGAAAATAACACACATGCAATGACACTGGTGGATCCAAATGTTGTCTATGAAAAGAACACACATGCAATGACAATGGTGGTTCCATATGTGGTCTGTGAAAAGAACACACATGCAATGACACTAGTGGATCCATATGTGGTCTGTGAAAAGAACAAACATTTCAATGACACTAGTGGATCCATATATGGTCTGTGAAAAGAACACACATGCAATGATATTGGTGGATCCATATGTGGTCTGTGAAAAGAACACACATGCAATGACAATGGTGGTTCCATATGTGGTCTGTGAAAAGAACACACATGCAATGACAATGGTGGATCGATATGTGCTTTGTGAAAAGAACACACATGCGATGACACTAGTTGATCTATATGTGGTCTCTGAAAAGAACACACATGAAATAACACTGGTGATCCATATGTGGTATGTGAAAAGGACACACATGCAATGGCACTGGTGGATCCATATGTGGTCTGTGAAAAGAACACACATGCAATGACACTGGTGGATCCATATGTGGTCTGTGAAAAGAACAAACATTTCAATGACACTAGTGGATCCATATATGGAACCACCAGAGTGAAAAGAACACACATGCAATGACACTGGTGGATCCATATGTGGTTTGTGAAAAGAACACACATGAAATGACACTCGTGGTTCCAAATGTGGTCTATGAAAAGAACACACATGCAATGACACTGGTGGATCCATATGTGGTCTATGAAAAGAACACACTGGTGGATCCATATGTGGTCTATGAAAAGAACACACATGAAATGACTCTAGCTGTGGTTAATGAAAAGTACACACATGCAATGAAAATGGTGGATCCATACGTGGTCTCTGAAAAGAACACAAATGAAATAACACTGGTGATCCATATGTGGTATGTGAAAAGAACACACATGCAATGACACTGGTGGATCCATATGTGGTCTGTGAAACGAACACACATGAAATGACTCTAGCTGTGGTTAATGAAAAGAACACACATGCAATGAAAATGGTGGTTTGTGAAAAGAACACACATGCAATGAACTCTGGTGGTTCCATATGTGGTATGTGAAAAGAACACACATGCAATGACACTGGTGGATCCATATGTGGTTTGTGAAAAGAACACACATGAAATGACACTCGTGGTTCCAAATGTGGTCTATGAAAAGAACACGCATGCAATGACACTGGTGGATCCATATGTGGTCTATGAAAAGAGCACACATGCAATGACACAGGTGGATCCATATGTGGTCTGTGAAAAGAACACACAGGCAATGACACTGGTGGATCCATATGTGGCCTGTGAAAACAACACACATGAAATGACACTAGTGGATCCATATGTGGTACGTGAAAAGAACACACATGCAATGAAAATACTGGATCAAAATGTGGTCTGTGAAAAGAACACACATGCAATAACACTGGTGGATCCATATGTGGTCTGTGAAAAGAACACACATGCAATGAACTCTGGTGGATCCATATGGGGTCTGTGAAAAGAACACACATGCAATGACATTGGTGGATCCATATGTGGTCTGTGAAAAGAACACACATGCAATGACAATGCTGGTTCAATATGTGGTCTGTGAAAAGAACACACATGCAATGACAATGGTGGATCCATATGTGGTTTGTGAAACGAACACACATGCAATGACAATGGTGGATCCAAATGTTGTCTATAAAAAGAACACACATGCAATGACAACGGTGGTTCCATATGTGGTCTGTGAAAAGAACACACATGCAATGACACTAGTGGATCCATATGTGGTCTGTGAAAAGAACAAACATTTCAATGACACTAGTGGATCCATATATGGTCTATGCAAAGAACACACATGCAATGACATTGGTGGATCCATATGTGGTCTGTGAAAAGAATACACATGCAATGACAATGGTGGTTCCATATGTGGTCTGTGAAAAGAACACACATGCAATGACAATGGTGGATCGATATGTGCTTTGTGAAAAGAACACACATGCAATGACACTAGTTGATCTATATGTGGTCTCTGAAAAGAACACACATGAAATAACACTGGTGATCCATATGGTGTATGTGAAAAGAACACACATGCAATGACACTGGTGGATCCATATGTGGTCTGTGAAAAGAACACACATGCAATGACACTGGTGGATCCATATGTGGTCTGCAAAAAGAACACACATGCAATGACACTGGTGGATCCATATGGGGTCTGTGAAAAGAACACACATGCAATCAACTCTGGTGGATCCATGTGGGGTCTGTGAAAAGGAGACACATGCAATGACACTAGTGGACCCATGTGGGGTCTGTGAAAAGGAGACACATGCAATGACACTGGTGGATCCATATGCGGTCTATGAAAAGAACACACATGAAATGACTCTAGCTGTGGTTAATGAAAAGTACACACATGCAATGAAAATGGTGGATCCATATGTGGTCTATGAAAAGAACACATATGCAATGCACTCTAGTGGTTCCATATGTGGTCTGTGAAAAGAACACACATGCAATGACACTGGTGGATCCATATGTGGTCTGTGAAACGAACACACATGAAATGACTCTAGTTGTGGTTAATGAAAAGAACACACATGCAATGAAAATAGTGGATCCATATGTGGTTTGTGAAAAGAACACACATGCAATGAACTCTGGTGGTTCCATATGTGGTATGTGAAACGAACACACATGCAATGACACTGGTGGATCCATATGTGGTCTATGAAAAGAACACACATGCAATGACACTGGTGGATCCATATGTGGTCTATGAAAAGAACACACATGCAATGACACTAGTGGATCCATATGTGGTCTATGAAAATAGCACACATGCAATGACACAGGTGGATCCATATATGGTCTATGCAAAGAACACACATGCAATGACACTGGTGGATCCATATGTGGCCTGTGAAAACAACACACATGAAATGACACTAGTGGATCCATATGTGGTACGTGGAAAGAACAAACATGCAATGAAAATAGTGGATCAAAATGTGGTATGTGAAAAGAACACACATGCAATAACACTGGTGGATCCATATGTGGTCTGTGAAAAGAACACACATGCAATGAACTCTGGTGGATCCATATGGGGTCTGTGAAAAGAACACACATGCAATGACACTGGTGGATCCATATGTGGTTTGTGAAAAGAACACACATGAAATGACACTCGTGGTTCCAAATGTGGTCTATGAAAAGAACACACATGCAATGACACTGGTGGATCCATATGTGGTCTATGAAAAGAGCAGACATGCAATGACACTGGTGGATCCATATGTGGTCTGTGAAAATAACACACATGCAATGACACTGGTGGATCCATATGTGGTCTGAAAATAACACACATGCAATGACAATGGTGGATCCATATGTGGTTTGTGAAAAGAACACACATGCAATGACACTGGTGGATCCATATGTGGTCTGTGAAAATAACACACATGCAATGAACTCGGGTGGATCCATATAGGGTCTGTGAAAAGAACACACATGCAATGACAATGGTGGATCCATATGTGGTTTGTGAAAAGAACACACATGCAATGACACTAGTTGATCCATATGTGGTATGTGAAAAGAACACACATGAAATAACACTGGTGATCCATATGTGGTATGTGAAAAGAACACACATGCAATGACACTGGTGGATCCATATGTGGTCTGGGAAAAGAACACACATGCAATGACACTGGTGGATCCATATGTGTTCTGTAAAAAGAACACACATGCAATGACACTGGTGGATCCATATGGGGTCTATGAAAAGAACACACATGCAATCAACTCTGGTGGATCCATGTGGGGTCTGTGAAAAGGAGACACATGCAATGACACTGGTGGATCCATATGCGGTCTATGGAAAGAACACACATGAAATGACTCTAGCTGTGGTTAATGAAAAGAACACACATGCAATGACACTGGTGGATCCATATGTGGTCTGTAAAAAGAACACACATGCAATGACACTGGTGGTTCCATATGGGGTCTGTGAAAAGAACACACATGCAATGACACTTGTGGATGCATATGTGGTCTGTGAAACGAACACACATGAAATGACTCTAGCTGTGGTTAATGAAAAGAACACACATGCAATGAAAATGGTGGATCCATATGTGGTTTGTGAAAAGAACACACATGCAATGAACTCTGGTGGTTCCATATGTGGTATGTGAAAAGAACACACATGCAATGACACTGGTGGATCCATATGTGGTTTGTGAAAAGAACACACATGAAATGACACTCATGGTTCCAAATGTGGTCTATGAAAAGAACACACATGCAATGACACTGGTGGATCCATATGTGGTCTATGAAAAGAACACACATGCAATGACACAGGTGGATCCATATGTGGTCTGTGAAAAGAACACACATGCAATGACACTGGTGGATCCATATTTGGTCTGTGAAAAGAACAA
The DNA here is from genome assembly GCA_916181665.1 of Avena sativa. Classification (NCBI taxonomy): domain Eukaryota; kingdom Viridiplantae; phylum Streptophyta; class Magnoliopsida; order Poales; family Poaceae; genus Avena; species Avena sativa. The sequence goes on from OV702289.1 coordinate 620,081,188, forward strand.
ACATTTCAATGACACTAGTGGATCCGTATATGGTCTGTGATAAGAACACACATGCAATGACATTGGTGGATCCATATGTGGTCTGTGAAAAGAACACAAATGCAATGACAATGGTGGATCCATATGTGGTTTGTGAAAAGAACACACATGCAATGACACTTGTTGATCCATATGTGGTCTGTGAAAATAACACACATGAAATAACACTGGTGATCCATATGTGGTATGTGAAAAGAACACACATGCAATGACACTGGTGGATCCATATGTGGTCTGTGAAAAGAACACACATGCAATGACACTGGTGGATCCATATGTGGTCTATAAAAAGAACACACATGAAGTGACACTGGTGGATCCATATGTGGTTTGTGAAAAGAACACACATGCAATGACACTGGTGGATTCGAATGTGGTCTGTGAAAGGAACACACATGCAATAACACTGGTGGATCCATATGTGGTCTGTGAAAATAACACACATGCAATGAACTCTGGTGGATCCATATAGGGTCTGTGAAAAGAACACACATGCAATGACATTGGTGGATCCATATGTGGTCTGTGAAACGAACACACATGAAATGACTCTAGCTGTGGTTAATGAAAAGAACACACATGCAATGAAAATGGTGGATCCATATGTGGTCTGTGAAAAGAACACACATGCAATGAACTCTGGTGGTTCCATATGTGGTATGTGAAAAGAACACACATGCAATGACACTGGTGGATCCATATGTGGTTTGTGAAAAGAACACACATGAAATGACACTCGTGGTTCCAAATGTGGTCTATGAAAAGAACACACATGCAATGACACTGGTGGATCCATATGTGGTCTATGAAAAGAGCAGACATGCAATGACACTGGTGGATCCATATGTGGTCTGTGAAAATAACACACATGCAATGACACTGGTGGATCCATATGTGGTCTGAAAATAACACACATGCAATGACAATGGTGGATCCATACGTGGTTTGTGAAAAGAACACACATGCAATGACACTGGTGGATCCATATGTGGTCTGTGAAAATAACACACATGCAATGAACTCGGGTGGATCCATATAGGGTCTGTGAAAAGAACACACATGCAATGACAATGGTGGATCCATATGTGGTTTGTGAAAAGAACACACATGCAATGACACTAGTTGATCCATATGTGGTATGTGAAAAGAACACACATGAAATAACACTGGTGATCCATATGTGGTATGTGAAAAGAACACACATGCAATGACACTGGTGGATCCATATGTGGTCTGGGAAAAGAACACACATGCAATGACACTGGTGGATCCATATGTGTTCTGTAAAAAGAACACACATGCAATGACACTGGTGGATCCATATGGGGTCTATGAAAAGAACACACATGCAATCAACTCTGGTGGATCCATGTGGGGTCTGTGAAAAGGAGACACATGCAATGACACTGGTGGATCCATATGCGGTCTATGGAAAGAACACACATGAAATGACTCTAGCTGTGGTTAATGAAAAGAACACACATGCAATGACACTGGTGGATCCATATGTGGTCTGTAAAAAGAACACACATGCAATGACACTGGTGGTTCCATATGGGGTCTGTGAAAAGAACACACATGCAATGACACTTGTGGATGCATATGTGGTCTGTGAAACGAACACACATGAAATGACTCTAGCTGTGGTTAATGAAAAGAACACACATGCAATGAAAATGGTGGATCCATATGTGGTTTGTGAAAAGAACACACATGCAATGAACTCTGGTGGTTCCATATGTGGTATGTGAAAAGAACACACATGCAATGACACTGGTGGATCCATATGTGGTTTGTGAAAAGAACACACATGAAATGACACTCGTGGTTCCAAATGTGGTCTATGAAAAGAACACACATGCAATGACACTGGTGGATCCATATGTGGTCTATGAAAAGAACACACATGCAATGACACAGGTGGATCCATATGTGGTCTGTGAAAAGAACACACATGCAATGACACTGGTGGATCCATATTTGGTCTGTGAAAAGAACAAACATTTCAATGACACTAGTGGATCCGTATATGGTCTGTGATAAGAACACACATGCAATGACATTGGTGGATCCATATGTGGTCTGTGAAAAGAACACAAATGCAATGACAATGGTGGATCCATATGTGGTTTGTGAAAAGAACACACATGCAATGACACTGGTTGATCCATATGTGGTCTGTGAAAATAACACACATGAAATAACACTGGTGATCCATATGTGGTATGTGAAAAGAACACACATGCAATGACACTGGTGGATCCATATGTGGTCTGTGAAAAGAACACACATGCAATGACACTGGTGGATCCATATGTGGTCTATAAAAAGAACACACATGAAGTGACACTGGTGGATCCATATGTGGTTTGTGAAAAGAACACACATGCAATGACACTGGTGGATTCGAATGTGGTCTGTGAAAGGAACACACATGCAATAACACTGGTGGATCCATATGTGGTCTGTGAAAATAACACACATGCAATGAACTCTGGTGGATCCATATAGGGTCTGTGAAAAGAACACACATGCAATGACATTGGTGGATCCATATGTGGTCTGTGAAACGAACACACATGAAATGACTCTAGCTGTGGTTAATGAAAAGAACACACATGCAATGAAAATGGTGGATCCATATGTGGTTTGTCAAAAGAACACACATGCAATGAACTCTGGTGGTTCCATATGTGGTATGTGAAAAGAACACACATGCAATGACACTGGTGGATCCATATGTGGTTTGTGAAAAGAACACACATGAAATGACACTCGTGGTTCCAAATGTGGTCTATGAAAAGAACACACATGCAATGACACTGGTGGATCCATATGTGGTCTATGAAAAGAGCAGACATGCAATGACACTGGTGGATCCATATGTGGTCTGTGAAAATAACACACATGCAATGACACTGGTGGATCCATATGTGGTCTGAAAATAACACACATGCAATGACAATGGTGGATCCATATGTGGTTTGTGAAAAGAACACACATGCAATGACACTGGTGGATCCATATGTGGTCTGTGAAAATAACACACATGCAATGAACTCGGGTGGATCCATATAGGGTCTGTGAAAAGAACACACATGCAATGACAATGGTGGATCCATATGTGGTTTGTGAAAAGAACACACATGCAATGACACTAGTTGATCCATATGTGGTATGTGAAAAGAACACACATGAAATAACACTGGTGATCCATATGTGGTATGTGAAAAGAACACACATGCAATGACACTGGTGGATCCATATGTGGTCTGGGAAAAGAACACACATGCAATGACACTGGTGGATCCATATGTGTTCTGTAAAAAGAACACACATGCAATGACACTGGTGGATCCATATGGGGTCTATGAAAAGAACACACATGCAATCAACTCTGGTGGATCCATGTGGGGTCTGTGAAAAGGAGACACATGCAATGACACTGGTGGATCCATATGCGGTCTATGGAAAGAACACACATGAAATGACTCTAGCTGTGGTTAATGAAAAGAACACACATGCAATGACACTGGTGGATCCATATGTGGTCTGTAAAAAGAACACACATGCAATGACACTGGTGGTTCCATATGGGGTCTGTGAAAAGAACACACATGCAATGACACTTGTGGATGCATATGTGGTCTGTGAAACGAACACACATGAAATGACTCTAGCTGTGGTTAATGAAAAGAACACACATGCAATGAAAATGGTGGATCCATATGTGGTTTGTGAAAAGAACACACATGCAATGAACTCTGGTGGTTCCATATGTGGTATGTGAAAAGAACACACATGCAATGACACTGGTGGATCCATATGTGGTTTGTGAAAAGAACACACATGAAATGACACTCGTGGTTCCAAATGTGGTCTATGAAAAGAACACACATGCAATGACACTGGTGGATCCATATGTGGTCTATGAAAAGAACACACATGCAATGACACAGGTGGATCCATATGTGGTCTGTGAAAAGAACACACATGCAATGACACTGGTGGATCCATATTTGGTCTGTGAAAAGAACAAACATTTCAATGACACTAGTGGATCCGTATATGGTCTGTGATAAGAACACACATGCAATGACATTGGTGGATCCATATGTGGTCTGTGAAAAGAACACAAATGCAATGACAATGGTGGATCCATATGTGGTTTGTGAAAAGAACACACATGCAATGACACTGGTTGATCCATATGTGGTCTGTGAAAATAACACACATGAAATAACACTGGTGATCCATATGTGGTATGTGAAAAGAACACACATGCAATGACACTGGTGGATCCATATGTGGTCTGTGAAAAGAACACACATGCAATGACACTGGTGGATCCATATGTGGTCTATAAAAAGAACACACATGAAGTGACACTGGTGGATCCATATGTGGTTTGTGAAAAGAACACACATGCAATGACACTGGTGGATTCGAATGTGGTCTGTGAAACGAACACACATGCAATAACACTGGTGGATCCATATGTGGTCTGTGAAAATAACACACATGCAATGAACTCTGGTGGATCCATATAGGGTCTGTGAAAAGAACACACATGCAATGACAATGGTGGATCCATATGTGGTTTGTGAAAAGAACACACATGCAATGACACTAGTTGATCCATATGTGGTTAATGAAAAGAACACACATGCAATGAAAATGGTGGATCCATATGTGGTCTATGAAAAGAACACACATGCAATGAACTCTGGTGGTTCCATATGTGGTCTGTGAAAAGAACACACATGCAATGACACTGGTGGATCCATATGTGGTTTCTGAAACGAACACACATGAAATGACTCTAGCTGTGGTTAATGAAAAGAACACACATGCAATGAAAATGGTGGATCCATATGTGGTTTGTGAAAAGAACACACATGCAATGAACTCTGGTGGTTCCATATGTGGTATGTGAAAAGAACACACATGCAATGACACTGGTGGATCCATATGTGGTTTGTGAAAAGAACACACATGAAATGACACTCGTGGTTCCAAATGTGGTCTATGAAAAGAACACACATCCAATGACACTGGTGGATCCATATGTGGTCTATGAAAAGAGCAGACATGCAATGACACTGGTGGATCCATATGTGGTCTGTGAAAATAACACACATGCAATGACACTGGTGGATCCATATGTGGTCTGAAAATAACACACATGCAATGACAATGGTGGATCCATATGTGGTTTGTGAAAAGAACACACATGCAATGACACTGGTTGATCCATATGTGGTCTGTGAAAAGAACACACATGAAATAACACTGGTGATCCATATGTGGTATGTGAAAAGAACACACATGCAATGACACTGGTGGATCCATATGTGGTCTGTGAAAAGAACACACATGCAATGACACTGGTGGATCCATATGTGGTCTATAAAAAGAACACACATGCAGTGACACTGGTGGATCCATATGTGGTTTGTGAAAAGAACACACATGCAATGAGACTAGTGGATTCGAATGTGGTCTGTGAAAAGAACACACATGCAATAACACTGGTGGATCCATATGTGGTCTGTGAAAATAACACACATGCAATGAACTCTGGTGGATCCATATGGGGTCTGTGAAAAGAACACACATGCAATGACAAAGGTGGATCCATATGTGGTTTGTGAAAAGAACACACATGCAATGACACTAGTTGATCCATATGTGGTCTGTGAAAAGAACACACATGAAATAACACTGGTGATCCATATGTGGTATGTGAAAAGAACACACATGCAATGACACTAGTGGATCCATATGTGGTCTGTGAAACGAACACACATGAAATGACTCTAGCTGTGGTTAATGAAAAGAACACACATGCAATGAAAATGGTGGATACATATGTGGTTTGTGAAAAGAACACACATGCAATGAACTCTGGTGGTTCCATATGTGGTATGTGAAAAGAACACACATGCAATGACACTGGTGGATCCATGTGTGGTTTGTGAAAAGAACACACATGAAATGACACTCGTGGTTCCAAATGTGGTCTATGAAAAGAACACACATGCAATGACACTAGTGGATCCATATGTGGTCTATGAAAAGAGCACACATGCAATGACACAGGTGGATCCATATGTGGTCTGTGAAAAGAACACACATGCAATGACACTGGTGGATCCATATGTGGCCTGTGTAAACAACACACATGAAATGACACTAGTGGATCCATATGTGGTACGTGAAAACAACACACATGCAATGAAAATAGTGGATCAAAATGTGGTCTGTGAAAAAAACACACATGCAATAACACTGGTGGATCCATATGTGGTATGTGAAAAGAACACACATGCAATGAACTCTGGTGGATCCATATGGGGTCTGTGAAAAGAACACACATGCAATGACATTGGTGGATCCATATGTGGTCTGTGAAAAGAACACACATGCAAAGACAATGCTGGTTCAATATGTGGTCTGTGAAAAGAACACACATGCAATGACAATGGTGGATCCATATGTGGTTTGTGAAAATAACACACATGCAATGACACTGGTGAATCCAAATGTTGTCTATGAAAAGAACACACATGCAATGACAATGGTGGTTCCATATGTGGTCTGTGAAAAGAACACACATGTAATGACACTAGTGGATCCATATGTGGTCTGTGAAAAGAACAAACATTTCAATGACACTAGTGGATCCATATATGGTCTGTGAAAAGAACACACATGCAATGATATTGGTGGATCCATATGTGGTCTGTGAAAAGAACACACATGCAATGACAATGGTGGTTCCATATGTGGTCTGTGAAAAGAACACACATGCAATGACAATGGTGGATCGATATGTGCTTTGTGAAAAGAACACACATGCAATGACACTAGTTGATCTATATGTGGTCTCTGAAAAGAACACACATGAAATAACACTGGTGATCCATATGTGGTATGTGAAAAGGACACACATGCAATGGCACTGGTGGATCCATATGTGGTCTGTGAAAAGAACACACATGCAATGACACTGGTGGATCCATATGTGGTCGGTAAAAAGAACACACATGCAATGACACTGGTGGATCCATATGGGGTCTGTGAAAAGAACACACATGCAATCAACTCTGGTGAATCCATGTGGGGTCTGTGAAAAGGAGACACATGCAATGACACTGGTGGATCCATATGTGGTCTATGAAAAGAACACACATGAAATGACTCTAGCTGTGGTTAATGAAAAGAACACACATGCAATGAAAATGGTGGATCCATATGTGGTCTATGAAAAGAACACACATGCAATGAACTCTGGTGGTTCCATATGTGGTCTGTGAAAAGAACACACATGCAATGACACTGGTGGATGCATATGTGGTCTGTGAAACAAACACACATGAAATGACTCTAGCTGTGGTTAATGAAAAGAACACACATGCAATGAAAATGGTGGATCCATATGTGGTTTGTGAAAAGAACACACATGCAATGAACTCTGGTGGTTCCATATGTGGTATGTGAAAAGAACACACATGCAATGACACTGGTGGATCCATATGTGGTTTGTGAAAAGAACACACATGAAATGACACTCGTGGTTCCAAATGTGGTCTATGAAAAGAACACACATGCAATGACACTGGTGGATCCATATGTGGTCTATGAAAAGAACACACATGCAATGACACAGGTGGATCCATATGTGGTCTGTGAAAAGAACACACATGCAATGACACTGGTGGATCCATATGTGGTCTGTGAAAAGAACAAACATTTCAATGACACTAGTGGATCCGTATATGGTCTGTGATAAGAACACACATGCAATGACATTGGTGGATCCATATGTGGTCTGTGAAAAGAACACACATGCAATGACAATGGTGGATCCATATGTGGTTTGTGAAAAGAACACACATGCAATGACACTGGTTGATCCATATGTGGTCTGTGAAAAGAACACACATGAAATAACACTGGTGATCCATATGTGGTATGTGAAAAGAACACACATGCAATGACACTGGTGGATCCATATGAGTCTGTGAAAAGAACACACATGCAATGACACTGGTGGATCCATATGTGGTCTATAAAAAGAACACACATGCAGTGACACAGTTGGATCCATATGTGGTTTGTGAAAAGAACACACATGCAATGACACTGGTGGATTCGAATGTGGTCTGTGAAAAGAACACACATGCAATAACACTGGTGGATCCATATGTGGTCTGTGAAAATAACACACATGCAATGAACTCTGGTGGATCCATATAGGGTCTGTGAAAAGAACACACATGCAATGACAATGGTGGATCCATATGTGGTTTGTGAAAAGAACACACATGCAATGACACTAGTTGATCCATATGTGGTCTGTGAAAAGAACACACATGAAATAACACTGGTGATCCATATGTGGTATGTGAAAAGAACACACATGCAATGACACTGGTGGATCCATATGTGGTCTGGGAAAAGAACACACATGCAATGACACTGGTGGATCCATATGTGGTCTGTAAAAAGAACACACATGCAATGACACTGGTGGATCCATATGGGGTCTTTGAAAAGAACACACATGCAATCAACTCTGGTGGATCCATGTGGGGTCTGTGAAAAGGAGACACATGCAATGACACTGGTGGATCCATATGCGGTCTATGGAAAGAACACACATGAAATGACTCTAGCTGTGGTTAATGAAAAGAACACACATGCAATGAAAATGGTGGATCCATATGTGGTCTATGAAAAGAACACACATGCAATGAACTCTGGTGGTTCCATATGTGGTCTATAAAAAGAACACACATGCAGTGACACTGGTGGATCCATATGTGGTCTATGAAACGAACACACATGAAATGACTCTAGCTATGGTTAATGAAAATAACACACATGCAATGAAAATGGTGGATCCATATGTGGTTTGTGAAAAGAACACACATGCAATGAACTCTGGTGGTTCCATATGTGGTATGTGAAAAGAACACACATGCAATGACACTGGTGGATCCATATGTGGTTTGTGAAAAGAACACACATGAAATGACACTCGTGGTTCCAAATGTGGTCTATGAAAAGAACACACATGCAATGACACTGGTGGATCCATATGTGGTCTATGAAAAGAGCACACATGCAATGACACAGGTGGATCCATATGTGGTCTGTGAAAAGAACACACATGCAATGACACTGGTGGATCCATATGTGGTCTGAAAATAACCCACATGCAATGACAATGGTGGATCCATATGTAGTTTGTGAAAAGAACACACATGCAATGACACTGGTTGATCCATATGTGGTCTGTGAAAAGAACACACATGAAATAACACTGGTGATCCATATGTGGTATGTGAAAAGAACACACATGCAATGACACTGGTGGATCCATATGTGGTCTGTGAAAAGAACACACATGCAATGACACTGGTGGATCCATATGTGGTCTATAAAAAGAACACACATGCAGTGACACTGGTGGATCCATATGTGGTTTGTGAAAAGAACACACATGCAATGACACTGGTGGATTCGAATGTGGTCTATGAAAAGAACACACATGCAATAAAACTGGTGGATCCATATGTGGTCTGTGAAAATAACACACATGCAATGAACTCTGGTGGATCCATATGGGGTCTGTGAAAAGAACACACATGCAATGACAAAGGTGGATCCATATGTAGTTTGTGAAAAGAACACACATGCAATGACACTAGTTGATCCATATGTGGTCTGTGAAAAGAACACACATGAAATAACACTGGTGATCCATATGTGGTATGTGAAAAGAACACACATGCAATGACACTGGTGGATCCATATGTGGTCTGTGAAAAGAACACACATGCAATGACACTGGTGGATCCATATGTGGTCTGTAAAAAGAACACACATGCAATGACACTGGTGGATCCATATGGGGTCTGTGAAAAGAACACACATGCAATCAACTCTGGTGGACCCATGTGGGGTCTGTGAAAAGGAGACACATGCAATGACACTGGTGGATCCATATGCGGTCTATGAAAAGAACACACATGAAATGACTCTAGCTGTGGTTAATGAAAAGTACACACATGCAATGAAAATGGTGGATCCATACGTGGTCTCTGAAAAGAACACAGATGAAATAACACTGGTGATCCATATGTGGTATGTGAAAAGAACACACATGCAATGACACTGGTGGATCCATATGTGGTCTGTGAAACGAACACACATGAAATGACTCTAGCTGTGGTTAATGAAAAGAACACACATGCAATGAAAATGGTGGTTTGTGAAAAGAACACACATGCAATGAACTCTGGTGGTTCCATATGTGGTATGTGAAAAGAACACACATGCAATGACACTGGTAGATCCATATGTGGTTTGTGAAAAGAACACACATGAAATGACACTCGTGGTTCCAAATGTGGTCTATGAAAAGAACACACATGCAATGACACTGGTGGATCCATATGTGGTCTATGAAAAGAGCACACATGCAATGACACAGGTGGATCCATATGTGGTCTGTGAAAAGACCACACAGGCAATGACACTGGTGGATCCATATGTGGCCTGTGAAAACAACACACATGAAATGACACTAGTGGATCCATATGTGGTACGTGAAAAGAACACGCATGCAATGAAAATAGTGGATCAAAATGTGGTCTGTGAAAAGAACACACATGCAATAACACTGGTGGATCCATATGTGGTCTGTGAAAAGAACACACATGCAATGAACTCTGGTGGATCCATATGGGGTCTGTGAAAAGAACACACATGCAATGACATTGGTGGATCCATATGTGGTCTGTGAAAAGAACACACATGCAATGACAATGCTGGTTCAATATGTGGTCTGTGAAAAGAACACACATGCAATGACAATGGTGGATCCATATGTGGTTTGTGAAACGAACACACATGCAGTGACAATGGTGGATCCAAATGTTGTCTATGAAAAGAACACACATGCAATGACAACGGTGGTTCCATATGTGGTCTGTGAAAAGAACACACATGCAATGACACTAGTGGATCCATATGTGGTCTGTGAAAAGAACAAACATTTCAATGACACTAGTGGATCCATATATGGTCTATGCAAAGAACACACATGCAATGACATTGGTGGATCCATATGTGGTCTGTGAAAAGAATACACATGCAATGACAATGGTGGTTCCATATGTGGTCTGTGAAAAGAACACACATGCAATGACAATGGTGGATCGATATGTGCTTTGTGAAAAGAACACACATGCAATGACACTAGTTGATCTATATGTGGTCTCTGAAAAGAACACACATGAAATAACACTAGTGATCCATATGGTGTATGTGAAAAGAACACACATGCAATGACACTGGTGGATCCATATGTGGTCTGTGAAAAGAACACACATGCAATGACACTGGTGGATCCATATGTGGTCTGCAAAAAGAACACACATGCAATGACACTGGTGGATCCATATGGGGTCTGTGAAAAGAACACACATGCAATCAACTCTGGTGGATCCATGTGGGGTCTGTGAAAAGGAGACACATGCAATGACACTAGTGGACCCATGTGGGGTCTGTGAAAAGGAGACACATGCAATGACACTGGTGGATCCATATGCGGTCTATGAAAAGAACACACATGAAATGACTCTAGCTGTGGTTAATGAAAAGTACACACATGCAATGAAAATGGTGGATCCATATGTGGTCTATGAAAAGAACACATATGCAATGAACTCTGGTGGTTCCATATGTGGTCTGTGAAAAGAACACACATGCAATGACATTGGTGGATCCATATGTGGTCTGTGAAACGAACACACATGAAATGACTCTAGCTGTGGTTAATGAAAAGAACACACATGCAATGAAAATGGTGGATCCATATGTGGTTTGTGAAAAGAACACACATGCAATGAACTCTGGTGGTTCCATATGTGGTATGTGAAAAGAACACACATGCAATGACACTGGTGGATCCATATGTGGTTTGTGAAAAGAACACACATGAAATGACACTCGTGGTTCCAAATGTGGTCTGTGAAAAGAACACACATGCAATGACACTGGTGGATCCATATGTGGTCTGGGAAAAGAACACACATGCAATGACACTGGTGGATCCATATGTGGTCTGTAAAAAGAACACACATGCAATGACACTGGTGGATCCATATGGGGTCTTTGAAAAGAACACACATGCAATCAACTCTGGTGGATCCATGTGGGGTCTGTGAAAAGGAGACACATGCAATGACACTGGTGGATCCATATGCGGTCTATGGAAAGAACACACATGAAATGACTCTAGCTGTGGTTAATGAAAAGAACACACATGCAATGAAAATGGTGGATCCATATGTGGTCTATGAAAAGAACACACATGCAATGAACTCTGGTGGTTCCATATGTGGTCTATAAAAAGAACACACATGCAGTGACACTGGTGGATCCATATGTGGTCTATGAAACGAACACACATGAAATGACTCTAGCTGTGGTTAATGAAAATAACACACATGCAATGAAAATGGTGGATCCATATGTGGTTTGTGAAAAGAACACACATGCAATGAACTCTGGTGGTTCCATATGTGGTATGTGAAAAGAACACACATGCAATGACACTGGTGGATCCATATGTGGTTTGTGAAAAGAACACACATGAAATGACACTCGTGGTTCCAAATGTGGTCTATGAAAAGAACACACATGCAATGACACTGGTGGATCCATATGTGGTCTATGAAAAGAGCACACATGCAATGGCACAGGTGGATCCATATGTGGTCTGTGAAAAGAACACACATGCAATGACCCTGGTGGATCCATATGTGGTCTGAAAATAACCCACATGCAATGACAATGGTGGATCAATATGTAGTTTGTGAAAAGAACACACATGCAATGACACTGGTTGATCCATATGTGGTCTGTGAAAAGAACACACATGAAATAACACTGGTGATCCATATGTGGTATGTGAAAAGAACACACATGCAATGACACTGGTGGATCCATATGTGGTCTGTGAAAAGAACACACATGCAATGACACTGGTGGATCCATATGTGGTCTATAAAAAGAACACACATGCAGTGACACTGGTGGATCCATATGTGGTTTGTGAAAAGAACACACATGCAATGACACTGGTGGATTCGAATGTGGTCTATGAAAAGAACACACATGCAATAACACTGGTGGATCCATATGTGGTCTGTGAAAATAACACACATGCAATGAACTCTGGTGGATCCATATGGGGTCTGTGAAAAGAACACACATGCAATGACAAAGGTGGATCCATATGTGGTTTGTGAAAAGAACACACATGCAATGACACTAGTTGATCCATATGTGGTCTGTGAAAAGAACACACATGAAATAACACTAGTGATCCATATGTGGTATGTGAAAAGAACACACATGCAATGACACTGGTGGATCCATATGTGGTCTGTGAAAAGAACACACATGCAATGACACTGGTGGATCCATATGTGGTCTGTAAAAAGAACACACATGCAATGACACTGGTGGATCCATATGGGGTCTGTGAAAAGAACACACATTCAACCAACTCTGGTGGACCCATGTGGGGTCTGTGAAATGGAGACACATGCAATGACACTGGTGGATCCATATGCGGTCTATGAAAAGAACACACATGAAATGACTCTAGCTGTGGTTAATGAAAAGTACACACATGCAATGAAAATGGTGGATCCATACGTGGTCTCTTAAAAAAAAACACAAATGAAATAACACTGGTGATCCATATGTGGTATGTGAAAAGAACACACATGCAATGACACTGGTGGATCCATATGTGGTCTGTGAAACGAACACACATGAAATGACTCTAGCTGTGGTTAATGAAAAGAACACACATGCAATGAAAATGGTGGTTTGTGAAAAGAACACACATGCAATGAACTCTGGTGGTTCCATATGTGGTATGTGAAAAGAACACACATGCAATGACACTGGTGGATCCATATGTGGTTTGTGAAAAGAACACACATGAAATGACACTCGTGGTTCCAAATGTGGTCTATGAAAAGAACACGCATGCAATGACACTGGTGGATCCATATGTGGTCTATGAAAAGAGCACACATGCAATGACACAGGTGGATCCATATGTGGTCTGTGAAAAGAACACACAGGCAATGACACTGGTGGATCCATATGTGGCCTGTGAAAACAACACACATGAAATGACACTAGTGGATCCATATGTGGTACGTGAAAAGAACACACATGCAATGAAAATAGTGGATCAAAATGTGGTCTGTGAAAAGAACACACATGCAATAACACTGGTGGATCCATATGTGGTCTGTGAAAAGAACACACATGCAATGAACTCTGGTGGATCCATATGGGGTCTGTGAAAAGAACACACATGCAATGACATTGGTGGATCCATATGTGGTCTGCGAAAAGAACACACATGCAATGACAATGCTGGTTCAATATGTGGTCTGTGAAAAGAACACACATGCAATGACAATGGTGGATCCATATGTGGTTTGTGAAACGAACACACATGCAATGACAATGGTGGATCCAAATGTTGTCTATGAAAAGAACACACATGCAATGACAACGGTGGTTCCATATGTGGTCTGTGAAAAGAACACACATGCAATGACACTAGTGGATCCATATGTGGTCTGTGAAAAGAACAAACATTTCAATGACACTAGTGGATCCATATATGGTCTATGCAAAGAACACACATGCAATGACATTGGTGGATCCATATGTGGTCTGTGAAAAGAATACACATGCAATGACAATGGTGGTTCCATATGTGGTCTGTGAAAAGAACACACATGCAATGACAATGGTGGATCGATATGTGCTTTGTGAAAAGAACACACATGCAATGACACTAGTTGATCTATATGTGGTCTCTGAAAAGAACACACATGAAATAACACTGGTGATCCATATGGTGTATGTGAAAAGAACACACATGCAATGACACTGGTGGATCCATATGTGGTCTGTGAAAAGAACACACATGCAATGACACTGGTCGATCCATATGTGGTCTGCAAAAAGAACACACATGCAATGACACTGGTGGATCCATATGGGGTCTGTGAAAAGAACACACATGCAATCAACTCTGGTGGATCCATGTGGGGTCTGTGAAAAGGAGACACATGCAATGACACTAGTGGACCCATGTGGGGTATGTTAAAAGGAGACACATGCAATGACACTGGTGGATCCATATGCGGTCTATGAAAAGAACACACATGAAATGACTCTAGCTGTGGTTAATGAAAAGTACACACATGCAATGAAAATGGTGGATCCATATGTGGTCTATGAAAAGAACACATATGCAATGCACTCTAGTGGTTCCATATGTGGTCTGTGAAAAGAACACACATGCAATGACACTGGTGGATCCATATGTGGTCTGTGAAACGAATACACATGAAATGACTCTAGTTGTGGTTAATGAAAAGAACACACATGCAATGAAAATAGTGGATCCATATGTGGTTTGTGAAAAGAACACACATGCAATGAACTCTGGTGGTTCCATATGTGGTATGTGAAAAGAACACACATGCAATGACACTGGTGGATCCATATGTGGTTTGTGAAAAGAACACACATGAAATGACACTCGTGGTTCCAAATGTGGTCTATGAAAAGAACACACATGCAATGACACTGGTGGATCCATATGTGGTCTATGAAAATAGCACACATGCAATGACACAGGTGGATCCATATGTGGTCTGTGAAAAGAACACACATGCAATGACACTGGTGGATCCATATGTGGCCTGTGAAAACAACACACATGAAATGACACTAGTGGATCCATATGTGGTACGTGGAAAGAACAAACATGCAATGAAAATAGTGGATCAAAATGTGGTCTGTGAAAAGAACACACATGCAATAACACTGGTGGATCCATATGTGGTCTGTGAAAAGAACACACATGCAATGAACTCTGGTGGATCCATATGGGGTCTGTGAAAAGAACACACATGCAATGACATTGGTGGATCCATATGTGGTCTGTGAAAAGAACACACATGCAATGACAATGCTGGTTCAATATGTGGTCTGTGAAAAGAACACACATGCAATGACAATGCTTGTTCAATATGTGGTCTGTGAAAAGAACACACATGCAATGACAATGGTGGATCCATATGTGGTTTGTGAAAAGAACACACATGCAATGACACTGGTGGATCCAAATGTTGTCTATGAAAAGAACACACCTGCAATGACAACGGTGGTTCCATATGTGGTCTTTGAAAAGAACACACATGCAATGCCACTAGTGGATCCATATGTGGTCTGTGAAAAGAACAAACATTTCAATGACACTAGTGGATCCATATATGGTCTATGCAAAGAACACACATGCAATGACATTGGTGGATCCATATGTGGTCTGTGAAAAGAACACACATGCAATGACAATGGTGGTTCCATATGTGGTCTGTGAAAAGAACACACATGCAATGACAATGGTGGATCCATATGTGGTTTGTGAAACGAACACACATGCAATGACAATGGTGGATCCAAATGTTGTCTATGAAAAGAACACACATGCAATGACAACGGTGGTTCCATATGGGGTATGTGAAAAGAACACACATGCAATGACACTGGTGGATCCATATGTGGTCTGTGAAAAGAACACACATGCAATGACACTGGTGGATCCATATGTGGTCTGCAAAAAGAACACACATGCAATGACACTGGTGGATCCATATGGGGTCTGTGAAAAGAACACACATGCAATCAACTCTGGTGGATCCATGTGGGGTCTGTGAAAAGGAGACACATGCAATGACACTGGTGGACCCATGTGGGGTCTGTGAAAAGGAGACACATGCAATGACACTGGTGGATCCATATGCGGTCTATGAAAAGAACACACATGCAATGACAATGCTGGTTCAATATGTGGTATGTGAAAAGAACACACATGCAATGACAATGGTGGATCCATATGGGGTCTGTGAAAAGAACACACATGTAGTGACACTGGTGGATCCATATGTGGTCTGTGAAAAGAACACACATGAAATGACTCTAGCTGTGGTTAATGAAAAGTACACACATGCAATGAAAATGGTGGATCCATATGTGGTCTATGAAAAGAACACATATGCAATGAACTCTGGTGGTTCCATATGTGGTCTGTGAAAAGAACACACATGCAATGACACTGGTGGATCCATATGTGGCCTGTGAAAACAACACACATGAAATGACACTAGTGGATCCATATGTGGTACGTGAAAAGAACACACATGCAATGAAAATAGTGGATCAAAATGTGGTCTGTGAAAAGAACACACATGCAATAACACTGGTGGATCCATATGTGGTCTGTGAAAAGAACACACATGCAATGAACTCTGGTGGATCCATATGGGGTCTGTGAAAAGAACACACATGCAATGACATTGGTGGATCCATATGTGGTCTGCGAAAAGAACACACATGCAATGACAATGCTGGTTCAATATGTGGTCTGTGAAAAGAACACACATGCAATGACAATGGTGGATCCATATGTGGTTTGTGAAACGAACACACATGCAATGACAATGGTGGATCCAAATGTTGTCTATGAAAAGAACACACATGCAATGACAACGGTGGTTCCATATGTGGTCTGTGAAAAGAACACACATGCAATGACACTAGTGGATCCATATGTGGTCTGTGAAAAGAACAAACATTTCAATGACACTAGTGGATCCATATATGGTCTATGCAAAGAACACACATGCAATGACATTGGTGGATCCATATGTGGTCTGTGAAAAGAATACACATGCAATGACAATGGTGGTTCCATATGTGGTCTGTGAAAAGAACACACATGCAATGACAATGGTGGATCGATATGTGCTTTGTGAAAAGAACACACATGCAATGACACTAGTTGATCTATATGTGGTCTCTGAAAAGAACACACATGAAATAACACTGGTGATCCATATGGTGTATGTGAAAAGAACACACATGCAATGACACTGGTGGATCCATATGTGGTCTGTGAAAAGAACACACATGCAATGACACTGGTCGATCCATATGTGGTCTGCAAAAAGAACACACATGCAATGACACTGGTGGATCCATATGGGGTCTGTGAAAAGAACACACATGCAATCAACTCTGTTGGATCCATGTGGGGTCTGTGAAAAGGAGACACATGCAATGACACTAGTGGACCCATGTGGGGTATGTGAAAAGGAGACACATGCAATGACACTGGTGGATCCATATGCGGTCTATGAAAAGAACACACATGAAATGACTCTAGCTGTGGTTAATGAAAAGTACACACATGCAATGAAAATGGTGGATCCATATGTGGTCTATGAAAAGAACACATATGCAATGCACTCTAGTGGTTCCATATGTGGTCTGTGAAAAGAACACACATGCAATGACACTGGTGGATCCATATGTGGTCTGTGAAACGAACACCCATGAAATGACTCTAGTTGTGGTTAATGAAAAGAACACACATGCAATGAAAATAGTGGATCCATATGTGGTTTGTGAAAAGAACACACATGCAATGAACTCTGGTGGTTCCATATGTGGTATGTGAAAAGAACACACATGCAATGACACTGGTGGATCCATATGTGGTTTGTGAAAAGAACACACATGAAATGACACTCGTGGTTCCAAATGTGGTCTATGAAAAGAACACACATGCAATGACACTGGTGGATCCATATGTGGTCTATGAAAATAGCACACATGCAATGACACAGGTGGATCCATATGTGGTCTGTGAAAAGAACACACATGCAATGACACTGGTGGATCCATATGTGGCCTGTGAAAACAACACACATGAAATGACACTAGTGGATCCATATGTGGTACGTGGAAAGAACAAACATGCAATGAAAATAGTGGATCAAAATGTGGTCTGTGAAAAGAACACACATGCAATAACACTGGTGGATCCATATGTGGTCTGTGAAAAGAACACACATGCAATGAACTCTGGTGGATCCATATGGGGTCTGTGAAAAGAACACACATGCAATGACATTGGTGGATCCATATGTGGTCTGTGAAAAGAACACACATGCAATGACAATGCTGGTTCAATATGTGGTCTGTGAAAAGAACACACATGCAATGACAATGCTTGTTCAATATGTGGTCTGTGAAAAGAACACACATGCAATGACAATGGTGGATCCATATGTGGTTTGTGAAAAGAACACACATGCAATGACACTGGTGGATCCAAATGTTGTCTATGAAAAGAACACACCTGCAATGACAACGGTGGTTCCATATGTGGTCTTTGAAAAGAACACACATGCAATGACACTAGTGGATCCATATGTGGTCTGTGAAAAGAACAAACATTTCAATGACACTAGTGGATCCATATATGGTCTATGCAAAGAACACACATGCAATGACATTGGTGGATCCATATGTGGTCTGTGAAAAGAACACACATGCAATGACAATGGTGGTTCCATATGTGGTCTGTGAAAAGAACACACATGCAATGACAATGGTGGATCCATATGTGGTTTGTGAAACGAACACACATGCAATGACAATGGTGGATCCAAATGTTGTCTATGAAAAGAACACACATGCAATGACAACGGTGGTTCCATATGGGGTATGTGAAAAGAACACACATGCAATGACACTGGTGGATCCATATGTGGTCTGTGAAAAGAACACACATGCAATGACACTGGTGGATCCATATGTGGTCTGCAAAAAGAACACACATGCAATGACACTGGTGGATCCATATGGGGTCTGTGAAAAGAACACACATGCAATCAACTCTGGTGGATCCATGTGGGGTCTGTGAAAAGGAGACACATGCAATGACACTGGTGGACCCATGTGGGGTCTGTGAAAAGGAGACACATGCAATGACACTGGTGGATCCATATGCGGTCTATGAAAAGAACACACATGCAATGACAATGCTGGTTCAATATGTGGTATGTGAAAAGAACACACATGCAATGACAATGGTGGATCCATATGGGGTCTGTGAAAAGAACACACATGTAGTGACACTGGTGGATCCATATGTGGTCTGTGAAAAGAACACACATGAAATGACTCTAGCTGTGGTTAATGAAAAGTACACACATGCAATGAAAATGGTGGATCCATATGTGGTCTATGAAAAGAACACATATGCAATGAACTCTGGTGGTTCCATATGTGGTCTGTGAAAAGAACACACATGCAATGACACTGGTGGATCCATATGTGGTATGTGAAACGAACACACATGAAATGACTCTAGCTGTGGTTAATGAAAAGAACACACATGCAATGAAAATGGTGGATCCATATGTGGTTTGTGAAAAGAACACACATGCAATGAACTCTGGTGGTTCCATATGTGGTATGTGAAAAGAACACACATGCAATGACAATGGTGGATCCATATGTGGTTTGTGAAAAGAACACACATGAAATGACACTCGTGGTTCCAAATGTGGTCTATGAAAAGAACACACATGCAATGACACTGGTGGATCCATATGTGGTCTATGAAAAGAGCACACATGCAATGACACAGGTGGATCCATATGTGGTCTGTGAAAAGAATACACGTGCAATGACACTGGTGGATCCATATGTGGCCTATGAAAACAACACACATGAAATGACACTAGTGGATCCATATGTGGTACGTGGAAAGAACAGACATGCAATGAAAATAGTGGATCAAAATGTGGTCTGTGAAAAGAACACACATGCAATAACACTGGTGGATCCATATGTGGTCTGTGAAAAGAACACACATGCAATGAACTCTGGTGGATCCATATGGGGTCTGTGAAAAGAACACACATGCAATGACATTGGTGGATCCATATGTGGTCTGTGAAAAGAACACACATGCAATGACAATGCTGGTTCAATATGTGGTATGTGAAAAGAACACACATGCAATGACAATGGTGGATCCATATGTGGTTTGTGAAAAGAACACACATGCAATGACACTGGTGGATCCAAATGTTGTCTATGAAAAGAACACACATGCAATGGTGGTTCCATATGTGGTCTGTGAAAAGAACACACATGCAATGACACTAGTGGATCCATATGTGGTCTGTGAAAAGAACAAACATTTCAATGACACTAGTGGATCCATATATGGTCTGTGCAAAGAACACACATGCAATGACATTGGTGGATCCATATGTGGTCTGTGAAAAGAACACACATGCAATGACAATGGTGGTTCCATATGTGGTCTGTGAAAAGAACACACATGCAATGACAATAGTGGATCGATATGTGCTTTGTGAAAAGAACACACATGCCATGACACTAGTTGATCTATATGTGGTCTCTGAAAAGAACACACATGAAATAACACTGGTGATCCATATGTGGTATGTGAAAAGAACACACATGCAATGACACTGGTGGATCCATATGTGGTCTATGAAAAGAACACACATGTAATGACACTAGTTGATCCATATGTGGTCTCTGAAAAGAACACACATGAAATAACACTAGTTGATCTATAGTGGATCCATATGTGGTCTGTGAAAAGAACAAACATTTCAATGACACTAGTGGATCCATATATGGTCTGTGCAAAGAACACACATGTAATGACACTAGTTGATCTATATGTGGTCTCTGAAAAGAACACACATGAAATAACACTGGTGATCCATATGTGGTATGTGAAAAGAACACACATGCAATGACACTGGTGGATCCATATGTGGTCTGTGAAAAGAACACACATGAAATGACACTCGTGGTTCCGAATGTGGTCTATGAAAAGAACACACATGCAATGACACTTGTGGATCCATATGTGGTCTATGAAAAGAACACAAATGCAATGACACAGGTGGATCCATATGTGGTCTGTGAAAAGAACACACATGCAATGACACTGGTGGATCCATATGTGGTCTGTGAAAAGAACAAACATTTCAATGACACTAGTGGATCCGTATATGGTCTGTGATAAGAACACACATGCAATGACATTCGTGGATCCATATGTGGTCTGTGAAAAGAACACACATGCAATGACAATGGTGGATCCATATGTGGTTTGTGAAAAGAACACACATCCAATGACACTGGTTGATCCATATGTGGTATGTGAAAATAACACACATGAAATAACACTGGTGATCCATATGTGGTATGTGAAAAGAACACACATGCAATGACACTGGTGGATCCATATGTGGTCTATAAAAAGAACACACATGCAGTGACACTGGTGGATCCATATGTGGTTTGTGAAAAGAACACACATGCAATGACACTGGTGGATTCGAATGTGGTCTGTGAAAAGAACACACATGCAATAACACTGGTGGATCCATATGTGGTCTATGAAAATAACACACATGCAATGAACTCTGGTGGATCCATATAGGGTCTGTGAAAAGAACACGCATGCAATGACAATGGTGGATCCATATGTGGTTTGTGAAAAGAACACACATGCAATGACACTAGTTGATCCATATGTGGTCTATGAAAAGAACACACATGAAATAACACTGGTGATCCATATGTGGTATGTGAAAAGAACACACATGCAATGACACTGGTGGATCCATATGTGGTCTGTGAAAAGAACGCACATGCAATGACACTGGTGGATCCATATGTGGTCTATGAAAAGAACACACATGCAATGACACAGGTGGATCCATATGTGGTCTGTGAAAAGAACACACATGCAATGACACTGGTGGATCCATATGTGGTCTGTGAAAAGAACAAACATTTCAATGACACTAGTGGATTCGTATATGGTCTGTGATAAGAACACACATGCAATGACATTGGTGGATCCATATGTGGTCTGTGAAAAGAACACACATGCAATGACAATGGTGGATCCATATGTGGTTTGTGAAAAGAACACACATGCAATGACACTGGTTGATCCATATATGGTCTGTGCAAAGAACACACATGCAATGACATTGGTGGATCCATATGTGGTCTGTGAAAAGAACACACATGCAATGACAATGGTGGTTCCATATGTGGTCTGTGAAAAGAACACACATGCAATGACAATAGTGGATCGATATGTGCTTTGTGAAAAGAACACACATGCAATGACACTAGTTGATCTATATGTGGTCTCTGAAAAGAACACACATGAAATAACACTGGTGATCCATATGGTGTATGTGAAATGAACACACATGCAATGACACTGGTGGATCCATATGTGGTCTGTGAAAAGAACACACATGCAATGACACTGGTGGATCCATATGTGGTCTGCAAAAAGAACACACATGCAATGACACTGGTGGATCCATATGGGGTCTGTGAAAAGAACACACATGCAATCAACTCTGGTGGATCCATGTGGGGTCTGTGAAAAGGAGACACATGCAATGACACTAGTGGACCCATGTGGGGTCTGTGAAAAGGAGACACATGCAATGACACTGGTGGATCCATATGCGGTCTATGAAAAGAACACACATGAAATGACTCTAGCTGTGGTTAATGAAAAGTACACACATGCAATGAAAATGGTGGATCCATATGTGGTCTATGAAAAGAACACATATGCAATGAACTCTGGTGGTTCCATATGTGGTCTGTGAAAAGAACACACATGCAATGACACTGGTGGATCCATATGTGGTCTGTGAAACGAACACACATGAAATGACTCTAGTTGTGGTTAATGAAAAGAACACACATGCAATGAAAATGGTGGATCCATATGTGGTTTGTGAAAAGAACACACATGCAATGAACTCTGGTGGTTCCATATGTGGTATGTGAAAAGAACACACATGCAATGACACTGGTGGATCCATATGTGGTTTGTGAAAAGAACACACATGAAATGACACTCGTGGTTCCAAATGTGGTCTATGAAAAGAACACACATGCAATGCCACTGGTGGATCCATATGTGGTCTATGAAAATAGCACACATGCAATGACACAGGTGGATCCATATGTGGTCTGTGAAAAGAACACACATGCAATGACACTGGTGGATCCATATGTGGCCTGTGAAAACAACACACATGAAATGACACTAGTGGATCCATATGTGGTACGTGGAAAGAACAGACATGCAATGAAAATAGTGGATCAAAATGTGGTCTGTGAAAAGAACACACATGCAATAACACTGGTGGATCCATATGTGGTCTGTGAAAAGAACACACATGCAATGAACTCTGGTGGATCCATATGGGGTCTGTGAAAAGAACACACATGCAATGACATTGGTGGATCCATATGTGGTCTGTGAAAAGAACACACATGCAATGACAATGCTGGTTCAATATGTGGTCTGTGAAAAGAACACACATGCAATGACAATGCTGGTTCGATATGTGGTCTGTGAAAAGAACACACATGCAATGACACTGGTGGATCCATATGTGGTCTGTGAAAAGAACAAACATTTCAATGACACTAGTGGATTCGTATATGGTCTGTGATAAGAACACACATGCAATGACATTGGTGGATCCATATGTGGTCTGTGAAAAGAACACACATGCAATGACAATGGTGGATCCATATGTGGTTTGTGAAAAGAACACACATGCAATGACACTGGTTGATCCATATATGGTCTGTGCAAAGAACACACATGCAATGACATTGGTGGATCCATATGTGGTCTGTGAAAAGAACACACATGCAATGACAATGGTGGTTCCATATGTGGTCTGTGAAAAGAACACACATGCAATGACAATGGTGGATCGATATGTGCTTTGTGAAAAGAACACACATGCAATGACACTAGTTGATCTATATGTGGTCTCTGAAAAGAACACACATGAAATAACACTGGTGATCCATATGGTGTATGTGAAATGAACACACATGCAATGACACTGGTGGATCCATATGTGGTCTGTGAAAAGAACACACATGCAATGACACTGGTGGATCCATATGTGGTCTGCAAAAAGAACACACATGCAATGACACTGGTGGATCCATATGGGGTCTGTGAAAAGAACACACATGCAATCAACTCTGGTGGATCCATGTGGGGTCTGTGAAAAGGAGACACATGCAATGACACTGGTGGACCCATGTGGGGTCTGTGAAAAGGAGACACATGCAATGACACTGGTGGATCCATATGCGGTCTATGAAAAGAACACACATGAAATGACTCTAGCTGTGGTTAATGAAAAGTACACACATGCAATGAAAATGGTGGATCCATATGTGGTCTATGAAAAGAACACATATGCAATGAACTCTGGTGGTTCCATATGTGGTCTGTGAAAAGAACACACATGCAATGACACTGGTGGATCCATATGTGGTCTGTGAAACGAACACACATGAAATGACTCTAGTTGTGGTTAATGAAAAGAACACACATGCAATGAAAATGGTGGATCCATATGTGGTTTGTGAAAAGAACACACATGCAATGAACTCTGGTGGTTCCATATGTGGTATGTGAAAAGAACACACATGCAATGACACTGGTGGATCCA
This sequence comes from Avena sativa, assembly GCA_916181665.1. Lineage (NCBI taxonomy): Eukaryota > Viridiplantae > Streptophyta > Magnoliopsida > Poales > Poaceae > Avena > Avena sativa. The sequence goes on from OV702289.1 coordinate 620,106,780, forward strand.
TATGTGGTTTGTGAAAAGAACACACATGAAATGACACTCGTGGTTCCAAATGTGGTCTATGAAAAGAACACACTTGCAATGCCACTGGTGGATCCATATGTGGTCTATGAAAAGAGCACACATGCAATGACACAGGTGGATCCATATGTGGTCTGTGAAAAGAACACACGTGCAATGACACTGGTGGATCCATATGTGGCCTGTGAAAACAACACACATGAAATGACACTAGTGGATCCATATGTGGTACGTGGAAAGAACAGACATGCAATGAAAATAGTGGATCAAAATGTGGTCTGTGAAAAGAACACACATGCAATAACACTGGTGGATCCATATGTGGTCTGTGAAAAGAACACACATGCAATGAACTCTGGTGGATCCATATGGGGTCTGTGAAAAGAACACACATGCAATGACATTGGTGGATCCATATGTGGTCTGTGAAAAGAACACACATGCAATGACAATGCTGGTTCAATATGTGGTATGTGAAAAGAACACACATGCAATGACAATGGTGGATCCATATGTGGTTTGTGAAAAGAACACACATGCAATGACACTGGTGGATCCATATGGGGTCTATGAAAAGAACACACATGCAATGAACTCTAGTGGATCCATGTGGGGTCTGTGAAAAGAACAAACATTTCAATGACACTAGTGGATTCGTATATGGTCTGTGATAAGAACACACATGCAATGACATTGGTGGATCCATATATGGTCTGTGAAAAGAACACACATGCAATGACAATGGTGGATCCATATGTGGTTTGTGAAAAGAACACACATGCAATGACATTGGTGGATCCATATGTGGTCTGTGAAAAGAACACACATGAAATAACACTGGTGATCCATATGTGGTATGTGAAAAGAACACACATGCAATGACAATGGTGGATCGATATGTGCTTTGTGAAAAGAACACACATGCAATGACACTAGGTGATCCATATGTGGTCTGTGAAAAGAACACACATGAAATAACACTGGTGATCCATATGTGGTATGTGAAAAGAACACACATCCAATGACACTGGTGGATCCATATGTGGTCTGTGAAAAGAACACACATGCAATGACACTGGTGGATCCATATGTGGTCTGCAAAAAGAACACACATGCAATGACACTGGTGGATCCATATGGGGTCTGTGAAAAGAACACACATGCAATCAACTCTGGTGGATCCATGTGGGGTCTGTGAAAAGGAGACACATGCAATGACACTGGTGGACCCATGTGGGGTCTGTGAAAAGGAGACACATGCAATGACACTGGTGGATCCATATGCGGTCTATGAAAAGAACACACATGAAATGACTCTAGCTGTGGTTAATGAAAAGTACACACATGCAATGAAAATGGTGGATCCATATGTGGTCTATGAAAAGAACACATATGCAATGAACTCTGGTGGTTCCATATGTGGTCTGTGAAAAGAACACACATGCAATGACACTGGTGGATCCATATGTGGTCTGTGAAACGAACACACATGAAATGACTCTAGCTGTGGTTAATGAAAAGAACACACATGCAATGAAAATGGTGGATCCATATGTGGTTTGTGAAAAGAACACACATGCAATGAACTCTGGTGGTTCCATATGTGGTATGTGAAAAGAACACACATGCAATGACACTGGTGGATCCATATGTGGTTTGTGAAAAGAACACACATGAAATGACACTCGTGGTTCCAAATGTGGTCTATGAAAAGAACACACATGCAATGACACTGGTGGATCCATATGTGGTCTATGAAAAGAGCACACATGCAATGACACAGGTGGATCCATATGTGGTCTGTGAAAAGAACACACGTGCAATGACACTGGTGGATCCATATGTGGCCTATGAAAACAACACACATGAAATGACACTAGTGGATCCATATGTGGTACGTGGAAAGAACAGACATGCAATGAAAATAGTGGATCAAAATGTGGTCTGTGAAAAGAACACACATGCAATAACACTGGTGGATCCATATGTGGTCTGTGAAAAGAACACACATGCAATGAACTCTGGTGGATCCATATGGGGTCTGTGAAAAGAACACACATGCAATGACATTGGTGGATCCATATGTGGTCTGTGAAAAGAACACACATGCAATGACAATGCTGGTTCAATATGTGGTATGTGAAAAGAACACACATGCAATGACAATGGTGGATCCATATGTGGTTTGTGAAAAGAACACACATGCAATGACACTGGTGGATCCAAATGTTGTCTATGAAAAGAACACGCATGCAATGGTGGTTCCATATGTGGTCTGTGAAAAGAACACACATGCAATGACACTAGTGGATCCATATGTGGTCTGTGAAAAGAACAAACATTTCAATGACACTAGTGGATCCATATATGGTCTGTGCAAAGAACACACATGCAATGACATTGGTGGATCCATATGTGGTCTGTGAAAAGAACACACATGCAATGACAATGGTGGTTCCATATGTGGTCTGTGAAAAGAACACACATGCAATGACAATAGTGGATCGATATGTGCTTTGTGAAAAGAACACACATGCCATGACACTAGTTGATCTATATGTGGTCTCTGAAAAGAACACACATGAAATAACACTGGTGATCCATATGTGGTATGTGAAAAGAACACACATGCAATGACACTGGTGGATCCATATGTGGTCTGTGAAAAGAACACACATGTAATGACACTAGTTGATCCATATGTGGTCTATGAAAAGAACACACATGAAATAACACTAGTTGATCTATAGTGGATCCATATGTGGTCTGTGAAAAGAACAAACATTTCAATGACACTAGTGGATCCATATATGGTCTGTGCAAAGAACACACATGTAATGACACTAGTTGATCTATATGTGGTCTCTGAAAAGAACACACATGAAATAACACTGGTGATCCATATGTGGTATGTGAAAAGAACACACATGCAATGACACTGGTGGATCCATATGTGGTCTGTGAAAAGAACACACATGAAATGACACTCGTGGTTCCGAATGTGGTCTATGAAAATAACACACATGCAATGACACTCGTGGATCCATATGTGGTCTATGAAAAGAACACAAATGCAATGACACAGGTGGATCCATATGTGGTCTGTGAAAAGAACACACATGCAATGACACTGGTGGATCCATATGTGGTCTGTGAAAAAAACAAACATTTCAATGACACTAGTGGATCCGTATATGGTCTGTGATAAGAACACACATGCAATGACATTCGTGGATCCATATGTGGTCTGTGAAAAGAACACACATGCAATGACAATGGTGGATCCATATGTGGTTTGTGAAAAGAACACACATGCAATGACACTGGTTGATCCATATGTGGTCTGTGAAAAGAACACACATGAAATAACACTGGTGATCCATATGTGGTATGTGAAAAGAACACACATGCAATGACACTGGTGGATCCATATGTGGTCTATAAAAAGAACACACATGCAGTGACACTGGTGGATCCATATGTGGTTTGTGAAAAGAACACACATGCAATGACACTGGTGTATTCGAATGTGGTCTGTGAAAAGAACACACATGCAATAACACTGGTGGATCCATATGTGGTCTATGAAAATAACACACATGCAATGAACTCTGGTGGATCCATATAGGGTCTGTGAAAAGAACACGCATGCAATGACAATGGTGGATCCATATGTGGTTTGTGAAAAGAACACACATGCAATGACACTAGTTGATCCATATGTGGTCTATGAAAAGAACACACATGAAATAACACTGGTGATCCATATGTGGTATGTGAAAAGAACACAAATGCAATGACACTGGTGGATCCATATGTGGTCTGTGAAAAGAACGCACATGCAATGACACTGGTGGATCCATATGTGGTCTATGAAAAGAACACACATGCAATGACACAGGTGGATCCATATGTGGTCTGTGAAAAGAACACACATGCAATGACACTGGTGGATCCATATGTGGTCTGTGAAAAGAACAAACATTTCAATGACACTAGTGGATTCGTATATGGTCTGTGATAAGAACACACATGCAATGACATTGGTGGATCCATATGTGGTCTGTGAAAAGAACACACATGCAATGACAATGGTGGATCCATATGTGGTTTGTGAAAAGAACACACATGCAATGACACTGGTTGATCCATATGTGGTCTGTGAAAAGAACACACATGAAATAACACTGGTGATCCATATGTGGTATGTGAAAAGAACACACATGCAATGACACTGGTGGATCCATATGTGGTCTGTGAAAAGAACACACATGCAATGACACTGGTGGATCCATATGTGGTCTATAAAAAGAGCACACATGCAGTGACACTGGTGGATCCATATGTGGTTTGTGAAAAGAACACACATGCAATGACACTGGTTGATTCGAACGTGGTCTGTGAAAAGAACACACATGTAATAACACTGGTGGATCCATATGTGGTCTGTGAAAATAACACACAAGCAATGAACTCTGGTGGATCCATATAGGGTTTGTGAAAAGAACACACATGCAATGACAATGGTGGATCCATATGTGGTTTGTGAAAAGAACACACATGCAATGACACTAGTTGATCCATATGTGGTATGTGAAAAGAACACACATTGAATAACACTGGTGATCCATATGTGGTATGTGAAAAGAACACATATGCAATGACACTGGTGGATCCATATGTGGTCTGTGAAAAGAACACACATGCAATGACACTGGTGGATCCATATGTGGTCCGTAAAAAGAACACACATGCAATGACACTGGTGGATCCATATGGGGTCTATGAAAAGAACACACATGCAATGAACTCTAGTGGATCCATGTGGGGTCTGTGAAAAGAACAAACATTTCAATGACACTAGTGGATTCGTATATGGTCTGTGATAAGAACACACATGCAATGACATTGGTGGATCCATATATGGTCTGTGAAAAGAACACACATGCAATGACAATGGTGGATCCATATGTGGTTTGTGAAAAGAACACACATGCAATGACACTGGTTGATCCATATGTGGTCTGTGAAAAGAACACACATGAAATAACACTGGTGATCCATATGTGGTATGTGAAAAGAACACACATGCAATGACACTGGTGGATCCATAGGTGGTCTGTGAAAAGAACACACATGCAATGACACTAGGTGATCCATATGTGGTCTGTGAAAAGAACACACATGAAATAACACTGGTGATCCATATGTGGTATGTGAAAAGAACACACATCCAATGACACTGGTGGATCCATATGTGGTCTGTGAAAAGAACACACATGCAATGACACTGGTGGATCCATATGTGGTCTGCAAAAAGAACACACATGCAATGACACTGGTGGATCCATATGGGGTCTGTGAAAAGAACACACATGCAATCAACTCTGGTGGATCCATGTGGGGTCTGTGAAAAGGAGACACATGCAATGACACTGGTGGACCCATGTGGGGTCTGTGAAAAGGAGACACATGCAATGACACTGGTGGATCCATATGCGGTCTATGAAAAGAACACACATGAAATGACTCTAGCTGTGGTTAATGAAAAGTACACACATGCAATGAAAATGGTGGATCCATATGTGGTCTATGAAAAGAACACATATGCAATGAACTCTGGTGGTTCCATATGTGGTCTGTGAAAAGAACACACATGCAATGACACTGGTGGATCCATATGTGGTCTGTGAAACGAACACACATGAAATGACTCTAGCTGTGGTTAATGAAAAGAACACACATGCAATGAAAATGGTGGATCCATATGTGGTTTGTGAAAAGAACACACATGCAATGAACTCTGGTGGTTCCATATGTGGTATGTGAAAAGAACACACATGCAATGAACTCTGCTGGTTCCATATGTGGTCTGTGAAAAGAACACACATGCAATGACACTGGTGGATCCATATGTGGTCTATGAAAAGAGCACACATGCAATGACACTGGTGGATCAATATGTGGTCTGTGAAAAGAACACACATGCAATGACATTGGTGGATCCATATGTGGTCTGTGAAAAGAACACACATGCAATCACAATGGTGGTTCCATATGTGGTCTGTGAAAACAACACACATGCAATGACAATGGTGGATCGATATGCGGTTTGTGAAAAGAACACACATGCAATGACACTAGTTGATCTATATGTGGTCTCTGAAAAGAACACACATGAAATAACACTGGTGATCCATATGTGGTATGTGAAAAGAACACACATGCAATGACACTGGTGGATCCATATGTGGTCTGTGAAAAGAACACACATGCAATGACACTGGTGGATCCATATGTGGTCTGTAAAAAGAACACACATGCATTGACACTGGTGGATCCATATGGGGTCTGTGAAAAGAACACACATGCAATCAACTCTGGTGGATCCATGTGGGGTCTGTGAAAAGGAGATACATGCAATGACACTGGTGGATCCATATGTGGTCTATGAAAAGAACACACATGAAATGACTCTAGCTGTGGTTAATGAAAAGAACACACATGCAATGAAAATGGTGGATCCATATTTGGTCTATGAAAAGAACACACATGCAATGAACTCTGGTGGTTCCATATGTGTTCTATGAAAAGAACACACATGCAATGACACTGGTGGATCCATATGTGGTCTGTGAAACGAACACACCTGAAATGACTCTAGCTATGGTTAATGAAAAGAACACACATGCAATGAAAATGGTGGATCCATATGTGGTTTGTGAAAAGAACACACATGCAATGAACTCTGGTGGTTCCATATGTGGAATGTGAAAAGAACACACATGCAATGACACTGGTGGATCCATATGTGGTTTGTGAAAATAACACACATGAAATGACACTCGTGGTTCCAAATGTGGTCTATGAAAAGAACACACATGCAATGACACTGGTGGATCCATATGTGGTCTATGAAAATAACACACATGCAATGACACAGGTGGATCCATATGTGGTCTGTGAAAAGAACACACATGCAATGACACTGGAGGATCCATATGTGGTCTGTGAAAAGAACAAACATTTCAATGACACTAGTGGATCCGTATATGGTCTGTGATAAGAACACACATGCAATGACATTGGTGGATACATATGTGGTCTGTGAAAAGAACACAGATGCAATGACAATGGTGGATCCATATGTGGTTTGTGAAAAGAACACGCATGCAATGACACTGGTTGATCCATATGTGGTCTGTGAAAAGAACACACATGAAATAACACTGGTGATCCATATGTGGTATGTGAAAAGAACACACATGCAATGACACTGGTGGATCCATATGTGGTCTGTGAAAAGAACACACATGCAATGACACTGGTGGATCCATATGTGGTCTATAAAAAGAACACACATGAAGTGACACTGGTGGATCCATATGTGGTTTGTTAAAAGAACACACATGCAATGACACTGGTGGATTCGAATGTGGTCTGTGAAAAGAACACACATGCAATAACACTGGTGGATCCATATGTTGTCTGTGAAAATAACACACATGCAATGAACTCTGGTGGATCCATGTAGGGTCTGTGAAAGAACACACATGCAATGACAATGGTGGATCCATATGTGGTTTGTGAAAAGAACACACATGCAAAGACACTAGTTGATCCATATGTGGTCTGTGAAAAGAACACACATGAAATAACGCTGGTGATCCATATGTGGTATGTGAAAAGAACACACATGCAATGACACTGGTGGATCCATATGTGGTCTATGAAAAGAACACACATGCAATGAGACTGGTGGATCCATATGTGGTCTGTCAAAAGAACACACATGCAATGACACTAGTGGATCCATATGGGGTCTGTGAAAACAACACACATGCAATCAACTCGGGTGGATCCATGTGGGTTCTGTGAAAAGGAGACACATGCAATGACACTGGTGGATCCATATGCGGTCTATGAAAAGAACACACATGAAATGACTCTAGCTGTGGTTAATGAAAAGAACACACATGCAACGAAAATGGTGGATCCATATGTGGTCTATGAAAAGAACACACATGCAATGAACTCTGGTGGTTCCATATGTGGTCTGTGAAAAGAACACACATGCAATGACACTGGTGGATCCATATGTGGTCTGTGAAACGAACACACACGAAATGACTCTAGCTGCGGTTAATGAAAAGAACACACATGCAATGAAAATGGTGGATCCATATGTGGTTTGTGAAAAGAACACACATGCAATGAACTCTGGTGGTTCCATATGTGGTATGTGAAAAGAACACACATGCAATGACACTGGTGGATCCATATGTGGTTTGTGAAAAGAACACACATGAAATGACACTCGTGGTTCCAAATGTGGTCTATGAAAAGAACACACATGCAATGACACTGGTGGATCCATATGTGGTCTATGAAAAGAGCACACATGCAATGACACTGGTGGATCAATATGTGGTCTGTGAAAAGAACACACATGCAATGACATTGGTGGATCCATATGTGGTCTGTGAAAAGAACACACATGCAATCACAATGGTGGTTCCATATGTGGTCTGTGAAAAGAACACACATGCAATGACAATGGTGGATCGATATGCGGTTTGTGAAAAGAACACACATGCAAAGACACTAGTTGATCCATATGTGGTCTGTGAAAAGAACACACATGAAATAACGCTGGTGATCCATATGTGGTATGTGAAAAGAACAAACATGCAATGACACTGGTGGATCCATATGTGGTCTATGAAAAGAACACACATGCAATGACACTGGTGGATCCATATGTGGTCTGTCAAAAGAACACACATGCAATGACACTAGTGGATCCATATGGGGTCTGTGAAAACAACACACATGCAATCAACTCGGGTGGATCCATGTGGGTTCTGTGAAAAGGAGACACATGCAATGACACTGGTGGATCCATATGCGGTCTATGAAAAGAACACACATGAAATGACTCTAGCTGTGGTTAATGAAAAGAACACACATGCAACGAAAATGGTGGATCCATATGTGGTCTATGAAAAGAACACACATGCAATGAACTCTGGTGGTTCCATATGTGGTCTGTGAAAAGAACACACATGCAATGACACTGGTGGATCCATATGTGGTCTGTGAAACGAACACACACGAAATGACTCTAGCTATGGTTAATGAAAAGAACACACATGCAATGAAAATGGTGGATCCATATGTGGTTTGTGAAAAGAACACACATGCAATGAACTCTGGTGGTTCCATATGTGGTATGTGAAAAGAACACACATGCAATGACACTGGTGGATCCATATGTGGTTTGTGAAAAGAACACACATTAAATGACACTCGTGGTTCCAAATGTGGTCTATGAAAAGAACACACATGCAATGACACTGGTGGATCCATATGTGGTCTATGAAAAGAGCACACATGCAATGACACTGGTGGATCAATATGTGGTCTGTGAAAAGAACACACATGCAATGACATTGGTGGATCCATATGTGGTCTGTGAAAAGAACACACATGCAATCACAATGGTGGTTCCATATGTGGTCTGTGAAAAGAACACACATGCAATGACAATGGTGGATCGATATGCGGTTTGTGAAAAGAACACACATGCAATGACACTAGTTGATCTATATGTGGTCTCTGAAAAGAACACACATGAAATAACACTGGTGATCCATATGTGGTATGTGAAAAGAACACACATGCAATGACACTGGTGGATCCATATGTGGTCTGTGAAAAGAACACACATGCAATGACACTGGTGGATCCATATGTGGTCTGTAAAAAGAACACACATGCAATGACACTGGTGGATCCATATGGGGTCTGTGAAAAGAACACACATGCAATCAACTCTGGTGGATCCATGTGGGGTCTGTGAAAAGGAGACACATGCAATGACACTGGTGGATCCATATGTGGTCTATGAAAAGAACACACATGAAATGACTCTAGCTGTGGTTAATGAAAAGAACACACATGCAATGACATTGGTGGATCCATATATGGTCTGTGAAAAGAACACACATGCAATGACAATGGTGGATCCATATGTGGTTTGTGAAAAGAACACGCATGCAATGACACTGGTTGATCCATATGTGGTCTGTGAAAAGAACACACATGAAATAACACTGGTGATCCATATGTGGTATGTGAAAAGAACACACATGCAATGACACTGGTGGATCCATATGTGGTCTGTGAAAAGAACACACATGCAATGACACTGGTGGATCCATATGTGGTCTATAAAAAGAACACACATGAAGTGACACTGGTGGATCCATATGTGGTTTGTTAAAAGAACACACATGCAATGACACTGGTGGATTCGAATGTGGTCTGTGAAAAGAACACACATGCAATAACACTGGTGGATCCATATGTTGTCTGTGAAAATAACACACATGCAATGAACTCTGGTGGATCCATGTAGGGTCTGTGAAAGAACACACATGCAATGACAATGATGGATCCATATGTGGTTTGTGAAAAGAACACACATGCAAAGACACTAGTTGATCCATATGTGGTCTGTGAAAAGAACACACATGAAATAACGCTGGTGATCCATATGTGGTATGTGAAAAGAACACACATGAAATGACACTGGTGGATCCATATGTGGTCTATAAAAGAACACACATGCAATGAGACTGGTGGATCCATATGTGGTCTGTCAAAAGAACACACATGCAATGACACTAGTGGATCCATATGGGGTCTGTGAAAACAACACACATGCAATCAACTCGGGTGGATCCATGTGGGTTCTGTGAAAAGGAGACACATGCAATGACACTGGTGGATCCATATGCGGTCTATGAAAAGAACACACATGAAATGACTCTAGCTGTGGTTAATGAAAAGAACACACATGCAACGAAAATGGTGGATCCATATGTGGTCTATGAAAAGAACACACATGCAATGAACTCTGGTGGTTCCATATGTGGTCTGTGAAAAGAACACACATGCAATGACACTGGTGGATCCATATGTGGTCTGTGAAACGAACACACACGAAATGACTCTAGCTGTGGTTAATGAAAAGAACACACATGCAATGAAAATGGTGGATCCATATGTGGTTTGTGAAAAGAACACACATGCAATGAACTCAGGTGGTTCCATATGTGGTATGTGAAAAGAACACACATGCAATGACACTGGTGGATCCATATGTGGTTTGTGAAAAGAACACACATGAAATGACACTCGTGGTTCCAAATGTGGTCTATGAAAAGAACACACATGCAATGACACTGGTGGATCCATATGTGGTCTATGAAAAGAGCACACATGCAATGACACTGGTGGATCAATATGTGGTCTGTGAAAAGAACACACATGCAATGACATTGGTGGATCCATATGTGGTCTGTGAAAAGAACACACATGCAATCACAATGGTGGTTCCATATGTGGTCTGTGAAAAGAACACACATGCAATGACAATGGTGGATCGATATGCGGTTTGTGAAAAGAACACACATGCAAAGACACTAGTTGATCCATATGTGGTCTGTGAAAAGAACACACATGAAATAACGCTGGTGATCCATATGTGGTATGTGAAAAGAACACACATGCAATGACACTGGTGGATCCATATGTGGTCTATGAAAAGAACACACATGCAATGACACTGGTGGATCCATATGTGGTCTGTCAAAAGAACACACATGCAATGACACTAGTGGATCCATATGGGGTCTGTGAAAACAACACACATGCAATCAACTCGGGTGGATCCATGTGGGTTCTGTGAAAAGGAGACACATGCAATGACACTGGTGGATCCATATGCGGTCTATGAAAAGAACACACATGAAATGACTCTAGCTGTGGTTAATGAAAAGAACACACATGCAACGAAAATGGTGGATCCATATGTGGTCTATGAAAAGAACACACATGCAATGAACTCTGGTGGTTCCATATGTGGTCTGTGAAAAGAACACACATGCAATGACACTGGTGGATCCATATGTGGTCTGTGAAACGAACACACACGAAATGACTCTAGCTATGGTTAATGAAAAGAACACACATGCAATGAAAATGGTGGATCCATATGTGGTTTGTGAAAAGAACACACATGCAATGAACTCTGGTGGTTCCATATGTGGTATGTGAAAAGAACACACATGCAATGACACTGGTGGATCCATATGTGGTTTGTGAAAAGAACACACATTAAATGACACTCGTGGTTCCAAATGTGGTCTATGAAAAGAACACACATGCAATGACACTGGTGGATCCATATGTGGTCTATGAAAAGAGCACACATGCAATGACACTGGTGGATCAATATGTGGTCTGTGAAAAGAACACACATGCAATGACATTGGTGGATCCATATGTGGTCTGTGAAAAGAACACACATGCAATCACAATGGTGGTTCCATATGTGGTCTGTGAAAAGAACACACATGCAATGACAATGGTGGATCGATATGCGGTTTGTGAAAAGAACACACATGCAATGACACTAGTTGATCTATATGTGGTCTCTGAAAAGAACACACATGAAATAACACTGGTGATCCATATGTGGTATGTGAAAAGAACACACATGCAATGACACTGGTGGATCCATATGTGGTCTGTGAAAAGAACACACATGCAATGACACTGGTGGATCCATATGTGGTCTGTAAAAAGAACACACATGCAATGACACTGGTGGATCCATATGGGGTCTGTGAAAAGAACACACATGCAATCAACTCTGGTGGATCCATGTGGGGTCTGTGAAAAGGAGACACATGCAATGACACTGGTGGATCCATATGTGGTCTATGAAAAGAACACACATGAAATGACTCTAGCTGTGGTTAATGAAAAGAACACACATGCAATGAAAATGGTGGATCCATATTTGGTCTATGAAAAGAACACACATGCAATGAACTCTGGTGGTTCCATATGTGTTCTATGAAAAGAACACACATGCAATGACACTGGTGGATCCATATGTGGTTTGTGAAACGAACACACATGAAATGACTCTAGCTGTGGTTAATGAAAAGAACACACATGCAATGAAAATGGTGGATCCATATGTGGTTTGTGAAAAGAACACACATGCAATGAACTCTGGTGGTTCCAGATGTGGAATGTGAAAAGAACACACATGCAATGACACTGGTGGATCCATATGTGGTTTGTGAAAAGAACACACATGAAATGACACTCGTGGTTCCAAATGTGGTCTATGAAAAGAACACACATGCAATGACACTGGTGGATCCATATGTGGTCTATGAAAAGAACACACATGCAATGACACAGGTGGATCTATATGTGGTCTGTGAAAAGAACACACATGCAATGACACTGGAGGATCCATATGTGGTCTGTGAAAAGAACAAACATTTCAATGACACTAGTGGATCCGTATATGGTCTGTGATAAGAACACACATTCAATGACATTGGTGGATCCATATGTGGTCTGTGAAAAGAACACACATGCAATGACAATGGTGGATCCATATGTGGTTTGTGAGAAGAACACACATGCAATGACACTGGTTGATCCATATGTGGTCTGTGAAAAGAACACACATGAAATAACACTGGTGATCCATATGTGGTATGTGAAAAGAACAAACATGCAATGACACTGGTGGATCCATATGTGGTCTGTGAAAAGAACACACATGCAATGAAATGGTGGATCCATATGTGGTCTATAAAAAGAACACACATGAAGTGACACTGGTGGATCCATATGTGGTTTCTTAAAAGAACACACATGCAATGACACTGGTGGATTCGAATGTGGTCTGTGAAAAGAACACACATGCAATAACACTGGTGGATCCATATGTGGTCTGTGAAAATAACACACATGCAATGAACTCTGGTGGATCCATGTAGGGTCTGTGAAAAGAACACACATGCAATGACAATGGTGGATCCATATGTGGTTTGTGAAAAGAACAAACATGCAAAGACACTAGTTGATCCATATGTGGTCTGTGAAAAGAACACACATGAAATAACACTGGTGATCCATATGTTGTATGTGAAAAGAACACACATGCAATGACACTGGTGGATCCATATGTGGTCTGTGAAAAGAACACACATGCAATGACACTGGTGGATCCATATGTGGTCTGTCAAAAGAACACACATGCAATGACACTAGTGGATCCATATGGGGTCTGTGAAAACAACACACATGCAATCAACTCTGGTGGATCCATGTGGGGTCTGTGAAAAGGAGACACATGCAATGACACTGGTGGATCCATATGCGGTCTATGAAAAGAACACACATGAAATGACTCTAGATGTGGTTAATGAAAAGAACACACATGCAACGAAAATGGTGGATCCATATGTGATCTATGAAAAGAACACACATGCAATGAACTCTGGTGGTTCCATATGTGGTCTGTGAAAAGAACACACATGCAATGACACTGGTGGATCCATATGTGGTCTGTGAAACGAACACACACGAAATGACTCTAGCTGTGGTTAATGAAAAGAACACACATGCAATGAAAATGGTGGATCCATATGTGGTTTGTGAAAAGAACACACATGCAATGAACTCTGGTGGTTCCATATGTGGTATGTGAAAAGAAAACACATGCAATGACACTGGTGTATCCATATGTGGTTTGTGAAAAGAACACACATGAAATGACACTCGTGGTTCCAAATGTGGTCTATGAAAAGAACACACATGCAATGACACTGGTGGATCCATATGTGGTCTATGAAAAGAGCACACATGCAATGACACTGGTGGATCAATATGTGGTCTGTGAAAAGAACACACATGCAATGACATTGGTGGATCCATATGTGGTCTGTGAAAAGAACACACATGCAATCACAATGGTGGTTCCATATGTGGTCTGTGAAAAGAACACACATGCAATGACAATGGTGGATCGATATGCGGTTTGTGAAAAGAACACACATGCAATGACACTAGTTGATCTATATGTGGTCTCTGAAAAGAACACACATGAAATAACACTGGTGATCCATATGTGGTATGTGAAAAGAACACACATGCAATGACACTGGTGGATCCATATGTGGTCTGTGAAAAGAACACACATGCAATGACATTGGTGGATCCATATGTGGTCTGTCAAAAGAACACACATGCAATGACACTAGTGGATCCATATGGGGTCTGTGAAAAGAACACACATGCAATCAACTCTGGTGGATCCATGTGGGGTCTATGAAAAGGAGACACATGCAATGACACTGGTGGATCCATATGTGGTCTATGAAAAGAACACACATGAAATGACTCTAGCTGTGGTTAATGAAAAGAACACACATGCAATGAAAATGGTGGATCCATATTTGGTCTATGAAAAGAACACACATGCAATGAACTCTGGTGGTTCCATATGTGTTCTATGAAAAGAACACACATGCAATGACACTGGTGGATCCATATGTGGTCTGTGAAACGAACACACATGAAATGACTCTAGCTGTGGTTAATGAAAAGAACACACATGCAATGAAAATGGTGGATCCATATGTGGTTTGTGAAAAGAACACACATGCAATGAACTCTGGTGGTTCCAGATGTGGAATGTGAAAAGAACACACATGCAATGACACTGGTGGATCCATATGTGGTTTGTGAAAAGAACACACATGAAATGACACTCGTGGTTCCAAATGTGGTCTATGAAAAGAACACACATGCAATGACACTGGTGGATCCATATGTGGTCTATGAAAAGAACACACATGCAATGACACAGGTGGATCTATATGTGGTCTGTGAAAAGAACACACATGCAATGACACTGGAGGATCCATATGTGGTCTGTGAAAAGAACAAACATTTCAATGACACTAGTGGATCCGTATATGGTCTGTGATAAGAACACACATTCAATGACATTGGTGGATCCATATGTGGTCTGTGAAAAGAACACACATGCAATGACAATGGTGGATCCATATGTGGTTTGTGAGAAGAACACACATGCAATGACACTGGTTGATCCATATGTGGTCTGTGAAAAGAACAAACATTTCAATGACACTAGTGGATCCGTATATGGTCTGTGATAAGAACACACATGCAATGACATTGGTGGATCCATATGTGGTCTGTGAAAAGAACACACATGCAATGACAATGGTGGATCCATATGTGGTTTGTGAGAAGAACACACATGCAATGACACTGGTTGATCCATATGTGGTCTGTGAAAAGAACACACACGAAATAACACTGGTGATCCATATGTGGTATGTGAAAAGAACAAACATGCAATGACACTGGTGGATCCATATGTGGTCTGTGAAAAGAACACACATGCAATGACACTGGTGGATCCATATGTGGTCTATAAAAAGAACACACATGAAGTGACACTGGTGGATCCATATGTGGTTTCTTAAAAGAACACACATGCAATGACACTGGTGGATTCGAATGTGGTCTGTGAAAAGAACACACATGCAATAACACTGGTGGATCCATATGTGGTCTGTGAAAATAACACACATGCAATGAACTCTGGTGGATCCATGTAGGGTCTGTGAAAAGAACACACATGCAATGACAATGGTGGATCCATATGTGGTTTGTGAAAAGAACAAACATGCAAAGACACTAGTTGATCCATATGTGGTCTGTGAAAAGAACACACATGAAATAACACTGGTGATCCATATGTGGTATGTGAAAAGAACACACATGCAATGACACTGGTGGATCCATATGTGGTCTGTGAAAAGAACACACATGCAATGACACTGGTGGATCCATATGTGGTCTGTCAAAAGAACACACATGCAATGACACTAGTGGATCCATATGGGGTCTGTGAAAACAACACACATGCAATCAACTCTGGTGGATCCATGTGGGGTCTGTGAAAAGGAGACACATGCAATGACACTGGTGGATCCATATGCGGTCTATGAAAAGAACACACATGAAATGACTCTAGATGTGGTTAATGAAAAGAACACACATGCAACGAAAATGGTGGATCCATATGTGATCTATGAAAAGAACACACATGCAATGAACTCTGGTGGTTCCATATGTGGTCTGTGAAAAGAACACACATGCAATGACACTGGTGGATCCATATGTGGTCTGTGAAACGAACACACACGAAATGACTCTAGCTGTGGTTAATGAAAAGAACACACATGCAATGAAAATGGTGGATCCATATGTGGTTTGTGAAAAGAACACACATGCAATGAACTCTGGTGGTTCCATATGTGGTATGTGAAAAGAAAACACATGCAATGACACTGGTGTATCCATATGTGGTTTGTGAAAAGAACACACATGAAATGACACTCGTGGTTCCAAATGTGGTCTATGAAAAGAACACACATGCAATGACACTGGTGGATCCATATGTGGTCTATGAAAAGAGCACACATGCAATGACACTGGTGGATCAATATGTGGTCTGTGAAAAGAACACACATGCAATGACATTGGTGGATCCATATGTGGTCTGTGAAAAGAACACACATGCAATCACAATGGTGGTTCCATATGTGGTCTGTGAAAAGAACACACATGCAATGACAATGGTGGATCGATATGCGGTTTCTGAAAAGAACACACATGCAATGACACTAGTTGATCTATATGTGGTCTCTGAAAAGAACACACATGAAATAACACTGGTGATCCATATGTGGTATGTGAAAAGAACACACATGCAATGACACTGG
The DNA here is from genome assembly GCA_916181665.1 of Avena sativa. Lineage (NCBI taxonomy): Eukaryota > Viridiplantae > Streptophyta > Magnoliopsida > Poales > Poaceae > Avena > Avena sativa. The sequence continues at coordinate 620,124,500 of OV702289.1, forward strand.
TGGATCCATATGTGGTCTGTGAAAAGAACACACATGCAATGACACTGGTGGATCCATATGTGGTCTGTAAAAAGAACACACATGTAATGACACTGGTGGATCCATATGGGGTCTGTGAAAAGAACACATATGCAATCAACTCTGGTGGATCCATGTGGGGTCTGTGAAAAGGAGACACATGCAATGACACTGGTGGATCCATATGTGGTCTATGAAAAGAACACACATGAAATGACTCTAGTTGTGGTTAATGAAAAGAACACACATGCAATGAAAATGGTGGATCCATATTTGGTCTATGAAAAGAACACACATGCAATGAACTCTGGTGGTTCCATATGTGTTCTATGAAAAGAACACACATGCAATGACACTGGTGGATCCATATGTGGTCTGTGAAACGAACACACCTGAAATGACTCTAGCTGTGGTTAATGAAAAGAACACACATGCAATGAAAATGGTGGATCCATATGTGGTTTGTGAAAAGAACACACATGCAATGAACTCTGGTGGTTCCATATGTGGAATGTGAAAAGAACACACATGCAATGACACTGGTGGATCCATATGTGGTTTGTGAAAATAACACACATGAAATGACACTCGTGGTTCCAAATGTGGTCTATGAAAAGAACACAAATGCAATGACACTGGTGGATCCATATGTGGTCTATGAAAATAACACACATGCAATGACACAGGTGGATCCATATGTGGTCTGTGAAAAGAACACACATGCAATGACACTGGAGGATCCATATGTGGTCTGTGAAAAGAACAAACATTTCAATGACACTAGTGGATCCGTATATGGTCTGTGATAAGAACACACATGCAATGACATTGGTGGATCCATATGTGGTCTGTGAAAAGAACACACATGCAATGACAATGGTGGATCCATATGTGGTTTGTGAAAAGAACACGCATGCAATGACACTGGTTGATCCATATGTGGTCTGTGAAAAGAACACACATGAAATAACACTAGTAATCCATATGTGGTATGTGAAAAGAACACACATGCAATGACACTGGTGGATCCATATGTGGTCTGTGAAAAGAACACACATGCAATGACACTGGTGGATCCATATGTGGTCTATAAAAAGAACACACATGAAGTGACACTGGTGGATCCATATGTGGTTTGTTAAAAGAACACACATGCAATGACACTGGTGGATTCGAATGTGGTCTATGAAAAGAACACACATGCAATAACACTAGTGGATCCATATGTTGTCTGTGAAAATAACACACATGCAATGAACTCTGGTGGATCCATGTAGGGTTTGTGAAAAGAACACACATGCAATGACAATGGTGGATCCATATGTGGTTTGTGAAAAGAACACACATGCAAAGACACTAGTTGATCCATATGTGGTCTGTGAAAAGAACACACATGAAATAACGCTGGTGATCCATATGTGGTATGTGAAAAGAACACACATGCAATGACACTGGTGGATCCATATGTGGTCTATGAAAAGAACACACATGCAATGACACTGGTGGATCCATATGTGGTCTGTCAAAAGAACACACATGCAATGACACTAGTGGATCCATATGGGGTCTGTGAAAACAACACACATGCAATCAACTCGGGTGGATCCATGTGGGTTCTGTGAAAAGGAGACACATGCAATGACACTGGTGGATCCATATGCGGTCTATGAAAAGAACACACATGAAATGACTCTAGCTGTGGTTAATGAAAAGAACACACATGCAACGAAAATGGTGGATCCATATGTGGTCTTTGAAAAGAACACACATGCAATGAACTCTGGTGGTTCCATATGTGGTCTGTGAAAAGAACACACATGCAATGACACTGGTGGATCCATATGTGGTCTGTGAAACGAACACACACGAAATGACTCTAGCTGTGGTTAATGAAAAGAACACACATGCAATGAAAATGGTGGATCCATATGTGGTTTGTGAAAAGAACACACATGCAATGAACTCTGGTGGTTCCATATGTGGTATGTGAAAAGAAAACACATGCAATGACACTGGTGTATCCATATGTGGTTTGTGAAAAGAACACACATGAAATGACACTCGTGGTTCCAAATGTGGTCTATGAAAAGAACACACATGCAATGACACTGGTGGATCCATATGTGGTCTATGAAAAGAGCACACATGCAATGACACTGGTGGATCAATATGTGGTCTGTGAAAAGAACACACATGCAATGACATTGGTGGATCCATATGTGGTTTGTGAAAAGAACACACATGCAATCACAATGGTGGTTCCATATGTGGTCTGTGAAAAGAACACACATGCAATGACAATGGTGGATCGATATGCGGTTTGTGAAAAGAACACACATGCAATGACACTAGTTGATCTATATGTGGTCTCTGAAAAGAACACACATGAAATAACACTGGTGATCCATATGTGGTATGTGAAAAGAACACACATGCAATGACACTGGTGGATCCATATGTGGTCTGTGAAAAGAACACACATGCAATGACACTGGTGGATCCATATGTGGTCTGTAAAAAGAACACACATGCAATGACACTGGTGGATCCATATGGGGTCTGTGAAAAGAACACATATGCAATCAACTCTGGTGGATCCATGTGGGGTCTGTGAAAAGGAGACACATGCAATGACACTGGTGGATCCATATGTGGTCTATGAAAAGAACACACATGAAATGACTCTAGCTGTGGTTAATGAAAAGAACACACATGCAATGAAAATGGTGGATCCATATTTGGTCTATGAAAAGAACACACATGCAATGAACTCTGGTGGTTCCATATGTGTTCTATGAAAAGAACACACATGCAATGACACTGGTGGATCCATATGTGGTCTGTGAAACGAACACACCTGAAATGACTCTAGCTGTGGTTAATGAAAAGAACACACATGCAATGAAAATGGTGGATCCATATGTGGTTTGTGAAAAGAACACACATGCAATGAACTCTGGTGGTTCCATATGTGGAATGTGAAAAGAACACACATGCAATGACACTGGTGGATCCATATGTGGTTTGTGAAAATAACACACATGAAATGACACTCGTGGTTCCAAATGTGGTCTATGAAAAGAACACAAATGCAATGACACTGGTGGATCCATATGTGGTCTATGAAAATAACACACATGCAATGACACAGGTGGATCCATATGTGGTCTGTGAAAAGAACACACATGCAATGACACTGGAGGATCCATATGTGGTCTGTGAAAAGAACAAACATTTCAATGACACTAGTGGATCCGTATATGGTCTGTGATAAGAACACACATGCAATGACATTGGTGGATCCATATGTGGTCTGTGAAAAGAACACACATGCAATGACAATGGTGGATCCATATGTGGTTTGTGAAAAGAACACGCATGCAATGACACTGGTTGATCCATATGTGGTCTGTGAAAAGAACACACATGAAATAACACTAGTAATCCATATGTGGTATGTGAAAAGAACACACATGCAATGACACTGGTGGATCCATATGTGGTCTGTGAAAAGAACACACATGCAATGACACTGGTGGATCCATATGTGGTCTATAAAAAGAACACACATGAAGTGACACTGGTGGATCCATATGTGGTTTGTTAAAAGAACACACATGCAATGACACTGGTGGATTCGAATGTGGTCTATGAAAAGAACACACATGCAATAACACTAGTGGATCCATATGTTGTCTGTGAAAATAACACACATGCAATGAACTCTGGTGGATCCATGTAGGGTCTGTGAAAAGAACACACATGCAATGACAATGGTGGATCCATATGTGGTTTGTGAAAAGAACACACATGCAAAGACACTAGTTGATCCATATGTGGTCTGTGAAAAGAACACACATGAAATAATACTGGTGATCCATATGTGGTATGTGAAAAGAACACACATGGAATGACACTGGTGGATCCATATGTGGTCTGTGAAAAGAACACACATGCAATGACACTGGTGGATCCATATGTGGTCTGGCAAAAGAACACACATGCAATGACACTAGTGGATCCATATGCGGTCTGTGAAAACAACACACATGCAATCAACTCTGGTGGATCCATGTGGGGTCTGTGAAAAGGAGACACATGCAATGACACTGGTGGATCCATATGCGGTATATGAAAAGAACACACATGAAATGACTCTAGCTGTGGTTAATGAAAAGAACACACATGCAACAAAAATGGTGGATCCATATGTGGTCTATGAAAAGAACACACATGCAATGAACTCTGGTGGTTCCATATGTGGTCTGTGAAAAGAACACACATGCAATGACACTGGTGGATCCATATGTGGTCTGTGAAACGAACACACACGAAATGACTCTAGCTGTGGTTAATGAAAAGAACACACATGCAATGAAAATGGTGGATCCATATGTGGTTTGTGAAAAGAACACACATGCAATGAACTCTGGTGGTTCCATATGTGGTATGTGAAAAGAACACACATGCAATGACACTGGTGGATCCATATGTGGTTTGTGAAAAGAACACACATGAAATGACACTCGTGGTTCCAAATGTGGTCTATGAAAAGAACACACATGCAATGACACTGGTGGATCCATATGTGGTCTATGAAAAGAGCACACATGAAATGACACTGGTGGATCAATATGTGGTCTGTGAAAAGAACACACATGCAATGACATTGGTGGATCCATATGTGGTCTGTGAAAAGAACACACATGCAATCACAATGGTGGTTCCATATGTGGTCTGTGAAAAGAACACACATGCAATGACAATGGTGGATCGATATGCGGTTTGTGAAAAGAACACACATGCAATGACACTAGTTGATCTATATGTGGTCTCTGAAAAGAACACACATGAAATAACACTGGTGATCCATATGTGGTATGTGAAAAGAACACACATGCAATGACACTGGTGGATCCATATGTGGTCTGTGAAAAGAACACACATGCAATGACACTGGTGGATCCATATGTGGTCTGTAAAAAGAACACACATGCAATGACACTGGTGGATCCATATGGGGTCTGTGAAAAGAACACACATGCAATCAACTCTGGTGGATCCATGTGGGGTCTGTGAAAAGGAGACACATGCAATGACACTGGTGGATCCATATGTGGTCTATGAAAAGAACACACATGAAATGACTCTAGCTGTGGTTAATGAAAAGAACACACATGCAATGAAAATGGTGGATCCATATTTGGTCTATGAAAAGAACACACATGCAATGAACTCTGGTGGTTCCATATGTGTTCTATGAAAAGAACACACATGCAATGACACTGGTGGATCCATATGTGGTCTGTGAAACGAACACACATGAAATGACTCTAGCTATGGTTAATGAAAAGAACACACATGCAATGAAAATGGTGGATCCATATGTGGTTTGTGAAAAGAACACACATGCAATGAACTCTGGTGGTTCCATATGTGGAATGTGAAAAGAACACACATGCAATGACACTGGTGGATCCATATGTGGTTTGTGAAAAGAACACACATGAAATGACACTCGTGGTTGCAAATGTGGTCTATGAAAAGAACACACATGCAATGACACATGTGGATCCATATGTGGTCTGTGAAAAGAACACACATGCAATGACACTGGAAGATCCATATGTGGTCTGTGAAAAGAACAAACATTTCAATGACACTAGTTGATCCGTATATGGTCTGTGATAAGAACACACATGCAATGACATTGGTGGATCCATATGTGGTCTGTGAAAAGAACACACATGCAATGACAATGGTGGATCCATATGTGGTTTGTGAAAAGAACACACATGCAATGACACTGGTTGATCCATATGTGGTCTGTGAAAAGAACACACATGAAATAACACTGGTGATCCATATGTGGTATGTGAAAAGAACACACATGCAATGACACTGGTGGATCCATATGTGGTCTGTGAAAAGAACACACATGCAATGACACTGGTGGATCCATATGTGGTCTATAAAAAGAACACACATGAAGTGACACTGGTGGATCCATATGTGGTTTGTTAAAAGAACACACATGCAATGACACTGGTGGATTCGAATGTGGTCTGTGAAAAGAACACACATGCAATAACACTGGTGGATCCATATGTGGTCTGTGAAAATAACACACATGCAATGAACTCTGGTGGATCCATGTAGGGTCTGTGAAAAGAACACACATGCAATGACAATGGTGGATCCATATGTGGTTTGTGAAAAGAACACACATGCAAAGACACTAGTTGATCCATATGTGGTCTGTGAAAAGAACACACATGAAATAATACTGGTGATCCATATGTGGTATGTGAAAAGAACACACATGGAATGACACTGGTGGATCCATATGTGGTCTGTGAAAAGAACACACATGCAATGACACTGGTGGATCCATATGTGGTCTGGCAAAAGAACACACATGCAATGACACTAGTGGATCCATATGCGGTCTGTGAAAACAACACACATGCAATCAACTCTGGTGGATCCATGTGGGGTCTGTGAAAAGGAGACACATGCAATGACACTGGTGGATCCATATGCGGTATATGAAAAGAACACACATGAAATGACTCTAGCTGTGGTTAATGAAAAGAACACACATGCAACAAAAATGGTGGATCCATATGTGGTCTATGAAAAGAACACACATGCAATGAACTCTGGTGGTTCCATATGTGGTCTGTGAAAAGAACACACATGCAATGACACTGGTGGATCCATATGTGGTCTGTGAAACGAACACACACGAAATGACTCTAGCTGTGGTTAATGAAAAGAACACACATGCAATTAAAATGGTGGATCCATATGTGGTTTGTGAAAAGAACACACATGCAATGAACTCTGGTGGTTCCATATGTGGTATGTGAAAAGAACACACATGCAATGACACTGGTGGATCCATATGTGGTTTGTGAAAAGAACACACATGAAATGACACTCGTGGTTCCAAATGTGGTCTATGAAAAGAACACACATGCAATGACACTGGTGGATCCATATGTGGTCTATGAAAAGAGCACACATGCAATGACACTGGTGGATCAATATGTGGTCTGTGAACAGAACACACATGCAATGACACTGGTGGATCGATATGTGGCCTGTGAAAACAACACACATGAAATGACACTAGTGGATCCATATGTGGTACGTGAAAAGAACACACATGCAATGAAAATAGTGGATCAAAATGTGGTCTGTGAAAAGAACACACATGCAATAACACTGGTGGATCCATATGTGGTCTGTGAAAAGAACACACATGCAATGAACTCTGGTGGATCCATATGGGGTCTGTGAAAAGAACACACATGCAATGACATTGGTGGATCCATATGTGGTCTGTGAAAAGAACACACATGCAATGACAATGCTGGTTCAATATGTGGTCTGTGAAAAGAACACACATGCAATGACAATGGTGGATCCATATGTGGTTTGTGAAAAGAACACACATGCAATGACACTGGTTGATCCATATGTGGTCTGTGAAAAGAACACACATGAAATAACACTGGTGATCCATATGTGGTATGTGAAAAGAACACACATGCAATGACACTGGTGGATCCATATGTGGTCTGTGAAAAGAACACACATGCAATGACACTGGTGGATCCATATGTGATCTATAAAAAGAACACACATGCAGTGACACTGGTGGATCCATATGTGGTTTGTGAAAAGAACACACATGCAATGACACTGGTGGATTCGAATGTGGTCTGTGAAAAGAACACACATGCAATAACACTGGTGGATCCATATGTGGTCTGTGAAAATAACACACATGCAATGAACTCTGGTGGATCCATATAGGGTCTGTGAAAAGAACACACATGCAATGACAATGGTGGATCCATATGTGGTTTGTGAAAAGAACACACATGCAATGACACTAGTTGATCCATATGTGGTCTGTGAAAAGAACACACATGAAATAACACTGGTGATCCATATGTGGTATGTGAAAAGAACACACATGCAATGACACTGGTGGATCCATATGTGGTCTGTGAAAAGAACACACATGCAATGACACTGGTGGATCCATATGTGGTCTGTAAAAAGAACACACATGCAATGACACTGGTGGATCCATATGGGGTCTGTGAAAAGAACACACATGCAATCAACTCTGGTGGATCCATGTGGGGTCTGTGAAAAGGAGACACATGCAATGACACTGGTGGATCCATATGCGGTCTATGAAAAGAACACACATGAAATGACTCTAGCTGTGGTTAATGAAAAAACACACATGCAACGAAAATGGTGGATCCATATGTGGTCTATGAAAAGAACACACATGCAATGAACTCTGGTGGTTCCATATGTGGTCTGTGAAAAGAACACACATGCAATGACACTGGAGGATCCATATGTGGTCTGTGAAAAGAACAAACATTTCAATGACACTAGTGGATCCGTATATGGTCTGTGATAAGAACACACATGCAATGACATTGGTGGATCCATATGTGGTCTGTGAAAAGAACACACATGCAATGACAATGGTGGATCCATATGTGGTTTGTGAAAAGAACACGCATGCAATGACACTGGTTGATCCATATGTGGTCTGTGAAAAGAACACACATGAAATAACACTGGTGATCCATATGTGGTATGTGAAAAGAACACACATGCAATGACACTGGTGGATCCATATGTGGTCTGTGAAAAGAACACACATGCAATGACACTGGTGGATCCATATGTGGTCTATAAAAAGAACACACATGAAGTGACACTGGTGGATCCATATGTGGTTTGTTAAAAGAACACACATGCAATGACACTGGTGGATTCGAATGTGGTCTGTGAAAAGAACACACATGCAATAACACTGGTGGATCCATATGTGGTCTGTGAAAATAACACACATGCAATGAACTCTGGTGGATCCATGTAGGGTCTGTGAAAAGAACACACATGCAATGATAATGGTGGATCCATATGTGGTTTGTGAAAAGAACACACATGCAAAGACACTAGTTGATCCATATGTGGTCTGTGAAAAGAACACACATGAAATAACACTGGTGATCCATATGTGGTATGTGAAAAGAACACACATGCAATGACACTGGTGGATCCATATGTGGTCTGTGAAAAGAACACACATGCAATGACACTGGTGGATCCATATGTGGTCTGTCAAAAGAACACACATGCAATGACACTAGTGGATCCATATGGGGTCTGTGAAAACAACACACATGCAATCAACTCTGGTGGATCCATGTGGGTTCTGTGAAAAGGAGACACATGCAATGACACTGGTGGATCCATATGCGGTCTATGAAAAGAACACACATGAAATGACTCTAGCTGTGGTTAATGAAAAGAACACACATGCAACGAAAATGGTGGATCCATATGTGGTCTATGAAAAGAACACACATGCAATGAACTCTGGTGGTTCCATATGTGGTCTGTGAAAATAACACACATGCAATGACACTGGTGGATCCATATGTGGTCTGTGAAACGAACACACACGAAATGACTCTAGCTGTGGTTAATGAAAAGAACACACATGCAATGAAAATGGTGGATCCATATGTGGTTTGTGAAAAGAACACACATGCAATGACACTAGTTGATCCATATGTGGTCTGTGAAAAGAACACACATGAAATAACACTGGTGATCCATATGTGGTATGTGAAAAGAACACACATGCAATGACACTGGTGGATCCATATGTGGTCTGTGAAAAGAACACACATGCAATGACACTGGTGGATCCATATGTGGTCTGTAAAAAGAACACACATGCAATGACACTGGTGGATCCATATGGGGTCTGTGAAAAGAACACACATGCAATCAACTCTGGTGGATCCATGTGGGGTCTGTGAAAAGGAGACACATGCAATGACACTGGTGGATCCATATGCGGTCTATGAAAAGAACACACATGAAATGACTCTAGCTGTGGTTAATGAAAAAACACACATGCAACGAAAATGGTGGATCCATATGTGGTCTATGAAAAGAACACACATGCAATGAACTCTGGTGGTTCCATATGTGGTCTGTGAAAAGAACACACATGCAATGACACTGGAGGATCCATATGTGGTCTGTGAAAAGAACAAACATTTCAATGACACTAGTGGATCCGTATATGGTCTGTGATAAGAACACACATGCAATGACATTGGTGGATCCATATGTGGTCTGTGAAAAGAACACACATGCAATGACAATGGTGGATCCATATGTGGTTTGTGAAAAGAACACGCATGCAATGACACTGGTTGATCCATATGTGGTCTGTGAAAAGAACACACATGAAATAACACTGGTGATCCATATGTGGTATGTGAAAAGAACACACATGCAATGACACTGGTGGATCCGTATGTGGTCTGTGAAAAGAACACACATGCAATGACACTGGTGGATCCATATGTGGTCTATAAAAAGAACACACATGAAGTGACACTGGTGGATCCATATGTGGTTTGTTAAAAGAACACACATGCAATGACACTGGTGGATTCGAATGTGGTCTGTGAAAAGAACACACATGCAATAACACTGGTGGATCCATATGTGGTCTGTGAAAATAACACACATGCAATGAACTCTGGTGGATCCATGTAGGGTCTGTGAAAAGAACACACATGCAATGATAATGGTGGATCCATATGTGGTTTGTGAAAAGAACACACATGCAAAGACACTAGTTGATCCATATGTGGTCTGTGAAAAGAACACACATGAAATAACACTGGTGATCCATATGTGGTATGTGAAAAGAACACACATGCAATGACACTGGTGGATCCATATGTGGTCTGTGAAAAGAACACACATGCAATGACACTGGTGGATCCATATGTGGTCTGTCAAAAGAACACACATGCAATGACACTAGTGGATCCATATGGGGTCTGTGAAAACAACACACATGCAATCAACTCTGGTGGATCCATGTGGGTTCTGTGAAAAGGAGACACATGCAATGACACTGGTGGATCCATATGCGGTCTATGAAAAGAACACACATGAAATGACTCTAGCTGTGGTTAATGAAAAGAACACACATGCAACGAAAATGGTGGATCCATATGTGGTCTATGAAAAGAACACACATGCAATGAACTCTGGTGGTTCCATATGTGGTCTGTGAAAATAACACACATGCAATGACACTGGTGGATCCATATGTGGTCTGTGAAACGAACACACACGAAATGACTCTAGCTGTGGTTAATGAAAAGAACACACATGCAATGAAAATGGTGGATCCATATGTGGTTTGTGAAAAGAACACACATGCAATGAACTCTGGTGGTTCCTTATGTGGTATGTGAAAAGAACACACATGCAATGACACTGGTGGATCCATATGTGGTTTGTGAAAAGAACACACATGAAATGACACTCGTGGTTCCAAATGTGGTCTATGAAAAGAACACACATGCAATGACACTGGTGGATCCATATGTGGTCTATGAAAAGAGCACACATGCAATGACACTGGTGGATCAATATGTGGTCTGTGAAAAGAACACACATGCAATGACATTGGTGGATCCATATGTGGTCTGTGAAAAGAACACACATGCAATCACAATGGTGGTTCCATATGTGGTCTGTGAAAAGAACACACATGCAATGACAATGGTGGATCGATATGAGGTTTGTGAAAAGAACACACATGCAATGACACTAGTTGATATATATGTGGTCTCTGAAAAGAACACACATGAAATAACACTGGTGATCCATATGTGGTATGTGAAAAGAACACACATGCAATGACACTGGTGGATCCATATGTGGTCTGTGAAAAGAACACACATGCAATGACACTGGTGGATCCATATGTGGTCTGTAAAAGGAACACACATGCAATGACACTGGTGGATCCATATGGGGTCTGTGAAAAGAACACACATGCAATCAACTCTGGTGGATCCATGTGGGGTCTGTGAAAAGGAGACACATGCAATGACACTGGTGGATCCATATGTGGTCTATGAAAAGAACACACATGAAATGACTCTAGCTGTGGTTAATGAAAAGAACACACATGCAATGAAAATGGTGGATCCATATTTGGTCTATGAAAAGAACACACATGCAATGAACTCTGGTGGTTCCATATGTGTTCTATGAAAAGAACACACATGCAATGACACTGGTGGATCCATATGTGGTCTGTGAAACGAACACACATGAAATGACTCTAGCTGTGGTTAATGAAAAGAACACACATGCAATGAAAATGTTGGATCCATATGTGGTTTGTGAAAAGAACACACATGCAATGAACTCTGGTGGTTCCATATGTGGAATGTGAAAAGAACACACATGCAATGACACTGGTGGATCCATATGTGGTTTGTGAAAAGAACACACATGAAATGACACTCGTGGTTCCAAATGTGGTCTATGAAAAGAACACACATGCAATGACACTGGTGGATCCATATGTGGTCTATGAAAAGAACACACATGCAATGACACAGGTGGATCCATATGTGGTCTGTGAAAAGAACACACATGCAATGACACTGGAGGATCCATATGTGGTCTGTGAAAAGAACAAACATTTCAGTGACACTAGTGGATCCGTATATGGTCTGTGATAAGAACACACATGCAATGACAATGCTGGTTCAATATGTGGTCTGTGAAAAGGACACACATGCAATGACAATGGTGGATCCATATGTGGTTTGTGAAAAGAACACACATGCAATGACACTGGTTGATCCATATGTGGTCTGTGAAAAGAACACACATGAAATAACACTGGTGATCCATATGTGGTATGTGAAAAGAACACACATGCAATGACACTGGTGGATCCATATGGGGTCTGTGAAAAGAACACACATGCAATGACACTGGTGGATCCATATGTGGTCTATAAAAAGAACACACATGCAGTGACACTGGTGGATCCATATGTGGTTTGTGAAAAGAACACACATGCAATGACACTGGTGGATTCGAATGTGGTCTGTGACAAGAACACACATGCAATAACACTGGTGGATCCATATGTGGTCTGTGAAAATAACACACATGAAATAACACTGGTGATCCATATGTGGTATATGAAAAGAACACACATGAAATAACACAGGTGATCCATATGTGGTATGTGAAAAGAACACACATGCAATGACAATGGTGGATCCATATGTGGTTTGTGAAAAGAACACACATGCAATGACACTAGTTGATCCATATGTGGTCTGTGAAAAGAACACACATGAAATAACACTGGTGATCCATATGTGGTATATGAAAAGAACACACATGCAATGACACTGGTGGATCCATATGTGGTCTGTGAAAAGAACACACATGCAATGACACTGGTGGATCCATATGTGGTCTGTAAAAAGAACACACATGCAATGACACTGGTGGATCCATATGGGGTCTGTGAAAAGAACACACATGCAATCAACTCTGGTGGATCCATGTGGGGTCTGTGAAAAGGAGACACATGCAATGACACTGGTGGATCCATATGCGGTCTATGAAAAGAACACACATGAAATGACTCTAGCTGTGGTTAATGAAAAAACACACATGCAACGAAAATGGTGGATCCATATGTGGTCTATGAAAAGAACACACATGAAATGACACTCGTGGTTCCAAATGTGGTCTATGAAAAGAACACACATGCAATGACACTGGTGGATCCATATGTGGTCTATGAAAAGAGCACACATGCAATGACACTGGTGGATCAATATGTGGTCTGTGAAAAGAACACACATGCAATGACATTGGTGGATCCATATGTGGTCTGTGAAAAGAACACACATGCAATCACAATGGTGGTTCCATATGTGGTCTGTGAAAAGAACACACATGCAATGACAATGGTGGATCGATATGAGGTTTGTGAAAAGAACACACATGCAATGACACTAGTTGATCTATATGTGGTCTCTGAAAAGAACACACATGAAATAACACTGGTGATCCATATGTGGTATGTGAAAAGAACACACATGCAATGACACTGGTGGATCCATATGTGGTCTGTGAAAAGAACACACATGCAATGACACTGGTGGATCCATATGTGGTCTGTAAAAGGAACACACATGCAATGACACTGGTGGATCCATATGGGGTCTCTGAAAAGAACACACATGCAATCAACTCTGGTGGATCCATGTGGGGTCTGTGAAAAGGAGACACATGCAATGACACTGGTGGATCCATATGTGGTCTATGAAAAGAACACACATGAAATGACTCTAGCTGTGGTTAATGAAAAGAACACACATGCAATGAAAATGGTGGATCCATATTTGGTCTATGAAAAGAACACACATGCAATGAACTCTGGTGGTTCCATATGTGTTCTATGAAAAGAACACACATGCAATGACACTGGTGGATCCATATGTGGTCTGTGAAACGAACACACATGAAATGACTCTAGCTGTGGTTAATGAAAAGAACACACATGCAATGAAAATGTTGGATCCATATGTGGTTTGTGAAAAGAACACACATGCAATGAACTCTGGTGGTTCCATATGTGGAATGTGAAAAGAACACACATGCAATGACACTGGTGGATCCATATGTGGTTTGTGAAAAGAACACACATGAAATGACACTCGTGGTTCCAAATGTGGTCTATGAAAAGAACACACATGCAATGACACTGGTGGATCCATATGTGGTCTATGAAAAGAACACACATGCAATGACACAGGTGGATCCATATGTGGTCTGTGAAAAGAACACACATGCAATGACACTGGAGGATCCATATGTGGTCTGTGAAAAGAACAAACATTTCAATGACACTAGTGGATCCGTATATGGTCTGTGATAAGAACACACATGCAATGACAATGCTGGTTCAATATGTGGTCTGTGAAAAGGACACACATGCAATGAAAATGGTGGATCCATATGTGGTTTGTGAAAAGAACACACATGCAATGACACTGGTTGATCCATATGTGGTCTGTGAAAAGAACACACATGAAATAACACTGGTGATCCATATGTGGTATGTGAAAAGAACACACATGCAATGACACTGGTGGATCCATATGGGGTCTGTGAAAAGAACACACATGCAATGACACTGGTGGATCCATATGTGGTCTATAAAAAGAACACACATGCAGTGACACTGGTGGATCCATATGTGGTTTGTGAAAAGAACACACATGCAATGACACTGGTGGATTCGAATGTGGTCTGTGAAAAGAACACACATGCAATAACACTGGTGGATCCATATGTGGTCTGTGAAAATAACACACATGAAATAACACTGGTGATCCATATGTGGTATATGAAAAGAACACACATGAAATAACACAGGTGATCCATATGTGGTATGTGAAAAGAACACACATGCAATGACAATGGTGGATCCATATGTGGTTTGTGAAAAGAACACACATGCAATGACACTAGTTGATCCATATGTGGTCTGTGAAAAGAACACACATGAAATAACACTGGTGATCCATATGTGGTATATGAAAAGAACACACATGCAATGACACTGGTGGATCCATATGTGGTCTGTGAAAAGAACACACATGCAATGACACTGGTGGATCCATATGTGGTCTGTAAAAAGAACACACATGCAATGACACTGGTGGATCCATATGGGGTCTGTGAAAAGAACACACATGCAATCAACTCTGGTGGATCCATGTGGGGTCTGTGAAAAGGAGACACATGCAATGACACTGGTGGATCCATATGCGGTCTATGAAAAGAACACACATGAAATGACTCTAGCTGTGGTTAATGAAAAGAACACACATGCAACGAAAATGGTGGATCCATATGTGGTCTATGAAAAGAACACACATGCAATGAACTCTGGTGGTTCCATATGTGGTCTGTGAAAAGAACACACATGCAATGACACTGGTGGATCCATATGGGGTCTGTGAAACAAACACACACGAAATGACTCTAGCTGTGGTTAATGAAAAGAACACACGTGCAATGAAAATGGTGGATCCATATGTGGTCTGTGAAAAGAACACACATGCAATGAACTCTGGTGGTTCCATATGTGGTATGTGAAAAGAACACACATGCAATGACACTGGTGGATCCATATGTGGTTTGTGAAAAGAACACACATGAAATGACACTCGTGGTTCCAAATGTGGTCTATGAAAAGAACACACATGCAATGACACTGGTGGATCCATATGTGGTCTATGAAAAAAGCACACATGCAATGACACTGGTGGATCCATATGTGGTCTGTGAACAGAACACACATGCAATGACACTGGTGGATCCATATGTGGCCTGTGAAAACAACACACATGAAATGACACTAGTGGATCCATATGTGGTACGTGAAAAGAACACACATGCAATGAAAATAGTGGATCAAAATGTGGTATGTGAAAAGAACACACATGCAATAACACTGGTGGATCCATATGTGGTCTGTGAAAAGAACACACATGCAATGAACTCTGGTGGATCCATATGGGGTCTGTGAAAAGAACACACATGCAATGACATTGGTGGATCCATATGTGGTCTGTGAAAAGAACACACATGCAATGACAATGCTGGTTCAATATGTGGTCTATGAAAAGAACACACATGCAATGACAATGGTGGATCCATATGTGGTTTGTGAAAAGAACACACATGCAATGACACTGGTTGATCCATATGTGGTCTGTGAAAAGAACACACATGAAATAACACTGGTGATCCATATGTGGTATGTGAAAAGAACACACATGCAATGACACTGGTGGATCCATATGGGGTCTGTGAAAAGAACACACATGCAATGACACTGGTGGATCCATATGTGGTCTATAAAAAGAACACACATGAAGTGACACTGGTGGATCCATATGTGGTTTGTGAAAAGAACACACATGCAATGACACTGGTGGATTCGAATGTGGTCTGTGAAAAGAACACACATGCAATAACACTGGTGGATCCATATGTGGTCTGTGAAAATAACACACATGCAATGAACTCTGGTGGATCCATATAGGGTCTGTGAAAAGAACACACATGCAATGACAATGGTGGATCCATATGTGGTTTGTGAAAAGAACACACATGCAATGACACTAGTTGATCCATATGTGGTCTGTGAAAAGAACACACATGAAATAACACTGGTGATCCATATGTGGTATGTGAAAAGAACACACATGCAATGACACTGGTGGATCCATATGTGGTCTGTGAAAAGAACACACATGCAATGACACTAGTGGATCCATATGTGGTCTGTAAAAAGAACACACATGCAATGACACTGGTGGATCCATATGGGGTCTGTGAAAAGAACACACATGCAATCAACTCTAGTGGATCCATCTGGGGTCTGTGAAAAGGAGACACATGCAATGACACTGGTGGATCCATATGCGGTCTATGAAAAGAACACACATGAAATGACTCTAGCTGTGGTTAATGAAAAGAACACACATGCAACGAAAATGGTGGATCCATATGTGGTCTATGAAAAGAACACACATGCAATGAACTTTGGTGGTTGCATATGTGGTCTGTGAAAAGAACACACATGCAATGACACTGGTGGATCCATATGTGGTCTGTGAAACGAACACACACGAAATGACTCTAGCTGTGGTTAATGAAAAGAACACACATGCAATGAAAATGGTGGATCCATATGTGGTTTGTGAAAAGAACACACATGCAATGAACTCTGGTGGTTCCATATGTGGTATGTGAAAAGAACACACATGCAATGACACTGGTGGATCCATATGTGGTTTGTGAAAAGAACACACATGAAATGACACTCGTGGTTCCAAATGTGGTCTATGAAAAGAACACACATGCAATGACACTGGTGGATCCATATGTGGTCTATGAAAAGAGCACACATGCAATGACACTGGTGGATCCATATGTGGTTTGTGAAAAGAACACACGTGCAATGACACTGGTGGATCCATATGTGGCCTATGAAAACAACACACATGAAATGACACTAATGGATCCATATGTGGTACGTGGAAAGAACAGACATGCAATGAAAATAGTGGATCAAAATGTGGTCTGTGAAAAGAACACACATGCAATAACACTGGTGGATCCATATGTGGTCTGTGAAAAGAACACACATGCAATGAACTCTGGTGGATCCATATGGGGTCTGTGAAAAGAACAACCATGCAATGACATTGGTGGATCCATATGTGGTCTGTGAAAAGAACACACATGCAATGACAACGCTGGTTCAATATGTGGTCTGTGAAAAGAACACACATGCAATGACAATGGTGGATCCATATGTGGTTTGTGAAAAGAACACACATGCAATGACACTGGTTGATCCATATGTGGTCTGTGAAAAGAACACACATGAAATAACACTGGTGATCCATATGTGGTATGTGAAAAGAACACACATGCAATGACATTGGTGGATCCATATGTGGTCTGTGAAAAGAACACACATGCAATGTCACTGGTGGATCCATATGTGGTCTATAAAAAGAACACACATGCAGTGACACTGGTGGATCCATATGTGGTTTGTGAAAAGAACACACATGCAATGACACTGGTGGATTCGAATGTGGTCTGTGAAAAGAACACACATGCAATGAACTCTGGTGGATCCATATAGGGTCTGTGAAAAGACAACACATGCAATGACAATGGTGGATCCATATGTGGTTTGTGAAAAGAACACACATGCAATGACACTAGTTGATCCATATGTGGTCTGTGAAAAGAACACACATGAAATAACACTGGTGATCCATATGTGGTATGTGAAAAGAACACACATGCAATGACACTGGTGGATCCATATGTGGTCTGTGAAAAGAACACACATGCAATGACACTGGTGGATCCATATGTGGTCTGTAAAAATAACACACATGCAATGACACTGGTGGATCCATATGGGGTCTGTGAAAAGAACACACATGCAATCAACTCTGGTGGATCCATGTGGGGTCTGTGAAAAGGAGACAGATGCAATGACACTGGTGGATCCATATGCGGTCTATGAAAAGAACACACATGAAATGACTCTAGCTGTGGTTAATGAAAAGAACACACATGCAACGAAAATGGTGGATCCATATGTGGTCTATGAAAAGAACACACATGCAATGAACTCTGGTGGTTCCATATGTGGTCTGTGAAAAGAACACACATGCAATGACACTGGTGGATCCATATGTGGTCTGTGAAACGAACACACACGAAATGACTCTAGCTGTGGTTAATGAAAAGAACACACATGCAATGAAAATGGTGGATCCATATGTGGTTTGTGAAAAGAACACACATGCAATGAACTCTGGTGGTTCCATATGTGGTATGTGAAAAGAACACACATGCAATGACACTGGTGGATCCATATGTGGTTTGTGAAAAGAACACACATGAAATGACACTCGTGGTTCCAAATGTGGTCTATGAAAAGAACACACATGCAATGACACTGGTGGATCCATATGTGGTCTATGAAAAGAGCACACATGCAATGACACTGGTGGATCCATATGTGGTCTGTGAAAAGAACACACGTGCAATGACACTGGTGGATCCATATGTGGCCTATGAAAACAACACACATGAAATGACACTAGTGGATCCATATGTGGTACGTGGAAAGAACACACATGCAATGACATTGGTGGATCCATATGTGGTCTGTGAAAAGAACACACATGCAATGACACTGGTGGATCCATATGTGGTCTATAAAAAGAACACACATGCAGTGACACTGGTGGATCCATATGTGGTTTGTGAAAAGAACACACATGCAATGACACTGGTGGATTCGAATGTGGTCTGTGAAAAGAACACACATGCAATGAACTCTGGTGGATCCATATAGGGTCTGTGAAAAGAACACACATGCAATGACAATGGTGGATCCATATGTGGTTTGTGAAAAGAACACACATGCAATGACACTAGTTGATCCATATGTGGTCTGTGAAAAGAACACACATGAAATAACACTGGTGATCCATATGTGGTATGTGAAAAGAACACACATGCAATGACACTGGTGGATCATATGTGGTCTGTGAAAAGAACACACATGCAATGACACTGGTGGATCCATATGCGGTCTATGAAAAGAACACACATGAAATGACTCTAGCTGTGGTTAATGAAAAGAACACACATGCAACGAAAATGGTGGATCCATATGTGGTCTATGAAAAGAACACACATGCAATGAACTCTGGTGGTTCCATATGTGGTCTGTGAAAAGAACACACATCCAATGACATTGGTGGATCCATATGTGGTCTGTGAAACGAACACACACGAAATGACTCTAGCTGTGGTTAATGAAAAGAACACACATGCAATGAAAATGGTGGATCCATATGTGGTTTGTGAAAAGAACACACATGCAATGAACTCTGGTGGTTCCATATGTGGTATGTGAAAAGAACACACATGCAATGACACTGGTGGATCCATATGTGGTTTGTGAAAAGAACACACATGAAATGACACTCGTGGTTCCAAATGTGGTCTATGAAAAGAACACACATGCAATGACACTGGTGGATCCATATGTGGTTTATGAAAAGAGCACACATGCAATGACACTGGTGGATCCATATGTGGTCTGTGAACAGAACACACATGCAATGACACTGGTGGATCCATATGTGGCCTGTGAAAACAACACACATGAAATGACACTAGTGGATCCATATGTGGTACGTGAAAAGAACACACATGCAATGAAAATAGTGGATCAAAATGTGGTCTGTGAAAAGAACACACATGCAATAACACTGGTGGATCCATATGTGGTCTGTGAAAAGAACACACATGCAATGAACTCTGGTGGATCCATATGGGGTCTGTGAAAAGAACACACATGCAATGACATTGGTGGATCCATATGTGGTCTGTGAAAAGAACACACATGCAATGACAATGCTGGTTCAATATGTGGTCTGTGAAAAGAACACACATGCAATGACAATGGTGGATCCATATGTGGTTTGTGAAAAGAACACACATGCAATGACACTGGTTGATCCATATGTGGTCTGTGAAAAGAACACACATGAAATAACACTGGTGATCCATATGTGGTATGTGAAAAGAACACACATGCAATGACACTGGTGGATCCATATGTGGTCTGTGAAAAGAACACACATGCAATGACACTGGTGGCTCCATATGTGGTCTATAAAAAGAACACACATGCAGTGACACTGGTGGATCCATATGTGGTTTGTGAAAAGAACACACATGCAATGACACTGGTGGATTCGAATGTGGTCTGTGAAAAGAACACACATGCAATAACACTGGTGGATCCATATGTGGTCTGTGAAAATAACACACATGCAATGAACTCTGGTGGATCCATATAGGGTCTGTGAAAAGAACACACATGCAATGACAATGGTGGATCCATATGTGGTTTGTGAAAAGAACACACATGCAATGACACTAGTTGATCCATATGTGGTCTGTGAAAAGAACACACATGAAATAACACTGGTGATCCATATGTGGTATGTGAAAAGAACACACATGCAATGACACTGGTGGATCCATATGTGGTCTGTGAAAAGAACACACATGCAATGACACTGGTGGATCCATATGTGGTCTGTAAAAAGAACACACATGCAATGACACTGGTGGATCCATATGGGGTTTGTGAAAAGAACACACATGCAATCAACTCTGGTGGATCCATGTGGGG
This sequence comes from Avena sativa, assembly GCA_916181665.1. Taxonomy (NCBI): domain Eukaryota; kingdom Viridiplantae; phylum Streptophyta; class Magnoliopsida; order Poales; family Poaceae; genus Avena; species Avena sativa. The sequence goes on from OV702289.1 coordinate 620,146,251, forward strand.
TCTGTGAAAAGGAGACACATGCAATGACACTGGTGGATCCATATGCGGTCTATGAAAAGAACACACATGAAATGACTCTAGCTGTGGTTAATGAAAAGAACACACATGCAACGAAAATGGTGGATCCATATGTGGTCTATGAAAAGAACACACATGCAATGAACTCTGGTGGTTCCATATGTGGTATGTGAAAAGAACACACATGCAATGACACTGGTGGATCCATATGTGGTCTGTGAAACGAACACACACGAAATGACTCTAGCTGTGGTTAATGAAAAGAACACACATGCAATGAAAATGGTGGATCCATATGTGGTTTGTGAAAAGAACACACATGCAATGAACTCTGGTGGTTCCATATGTGGTATGTGAAAAGAACACACATGCAATGACACTGGTGGATCCATATGTAGTTTGTGAAAAGAACACACATGAAATGACACTCGTGGTTCCAAATGTGGTCTATGAAAATAACACACATGCAATGACACTGGTGGATCCATATGTGGTCTATGAAAAGAGCACACATGCAATGACACTGGTGGATCCATATGTGGTCTGTGAACAGAACACACATGCAATGACACTGGTGGATCCATATGTGGCATGTGAAAACAACACACATGAAATGACACTAGTGGATCCATATGTGGTACGTGAAAAGAACACACATGCAATGAAAATAGTGGATCAAAATGTGGTCTGTGAAAAGAACACACATGCAATAACACTGGTGGATCCATATGTGGTATGTAAAAAGAACACACATGCAATGACACTGGTGGATCCATATGTGGTCTATGAAAAGAACACACATGCAATGACACTGGTGGATCCATATGTGGTCTATAAAAAGAACACACATGAAGTGACACTGGTGGATCCATATGTGGTTTCTTAAAAGAACACACATGCAATGACACTGGTGGATTCGAATGTGGTCTGTGAAAAGAACACACATGCAATAACACTGGTGGATCCATATGTGGTCTGTGAAAATAACACACATGCAATGAACTCTGGTGGATCCATGTAGGGTCTGTGAAAAGAACACACATGCAATGACAATGGTGGATCCATATGTGGTTTGTGAAAAGAACAAACATGCAAAGACACTAGTTGATCCATATGTGGTCTGTGAAAAGAACACACATGAAATAACACTGGTGATCCATATGTGGTATGTGAAAAGAACACACATGCAATGACACTGGTGGATCCATATGTGGTCTGTGAAAAGAACACACATGCAATGACACTGGTGGATCCATATGTGGTCTGTCAAAAGAACACACATGCAATGACACTAGTGGATCCATATGGGGTCTGTGAAAACAACACACATGCAATCAACTCTGGTGGATCCATGTGGGGTCTGTGAAAAGGAGACACATGCAATGACACTGGTGGATCCATATGCGGTCTATGAAAAGAACACACATGAAATGACTCTAGATGTGGTTAATGAAAAGAACACACATGCAACGAAAATGGTGGATCCATATGTGATCTATGAAAAGAACACACATGCAATGAACTCTGGTGGTTCCATATGTGGTCTGTGAAAAGAACACACATGCAATGACACTGGTGGATCCATATGTGGTCTGTGAAACGAACACACACGAAATGACTCTAGCTGTGGTTAATGAAAAGAACACACATGCAATGAAAATGGTGGATCCATATGTGGTTTGTGAAAAGAACACACATGCAATGAACTCTGGTGGTTCCATATGTGGTATGTGAAAAGAAAACACATGCAATGACACTGGTGTATCCATATGTGGTTTGTGAAAAGAACACACATGAAATGACACTCGTGGTTCCAAATGTGGTCTATGAAAAGAACACACATGCAATGACACTGGTGGATCCATATGTGGTCTATGAAAAGAGCACACATGCAATGACACTGGTGGATCAATATGTGGTCTGTGAAAAGAACACACATGCAATGACATTGGTGGATCCATATGTGGTCTGTGAAAAGAACACACATGCAATCACAATGGTGGTTCCATATGTGGTCTGTGAAAAGAACACACATGCAATGACAATGGTGGATCGATATGCGGTTTGTGAAAAGAACACACATGCAATGACACTAGTTGATCTATATGTGGTCTCTGAAAAGAACACACATGAAATAACACTGGTGATCCATATGTGGTATGTGAAAAGAACACACATGCAATGACACTGGTGGATCCATATGTGGTCTGTGAAAAGAACACACATGCAATGACACTGGTGGATCCATATGTGGTCTGTAAAAAGAACACACATGCAATGACACTGGTGGATCCATATGGGGTCTGTGAAAATAACACATATGCAATCAACTCTGGTGGATCCATGTGGGGTCTGTGAAAAGGAGACACATGCAATGACACTGGTGGATCCATATGTGGTCTATGAAAAGAACACACATGAAATGACTCTAGTTGTGGTTAATGAAAAGAACACACATGCAATGAAAATGGTGGATCCATATTTGGTCTATGAAAAGAACACACATGCAATGAACTCTGGTGGTTCCATATGTGTTCTATGAAAAGAACACACATGCAATGACACTGGTGGATCCATATGTGGTCTGTGAAACGAACACACCTGAAATGACTCTAGCTGTGGTTAATGAAAAGAACACACATGCAATGAAAATGGTGGATCCATATGTGGTTTGTGAAAAGAACACACATGCAATGAACTCTGGTGGTTCCATATGTGGAATGTGAAAAGAACACACATGCAATGACACTGGTGGATCCATATGTGGTTTGTGAAAATAACACACATGAAATGACACTCGTGGTTCCAAATGTGGTCTATGAAAAGAACACAAATGCAATGACACTGGTGGATCCATATGTGGTCTATGAAAATAACACACATGCAATGACACAGGTGGATCCATATGTGGTCTGTGAAAAGAACACACATGCAATGACACTGGAGGATCCATATGTGGTCTGTGAAAAGAACAAACATTTCAATGACACTAGTGGATCCGTATATGGTCTGTGATAAGAACACACATGCAATGACATTGGTGGATCCATATGTGGTCTGTGAAAAGAACACACATGCAATGACAATGGTGGATCCATATGTGGTTTGTGAAAAGAACACGCATGCAATGACACTGGTTGATCCATATGTGGTCTGTGAAAAGAACACACATGAAATAACACTAGTGATCCATATGTGGTATGTGAAAAGAACACACATGCAATGACACTGGTGGATCCATATGTGGTCTGTGAAAAGAACACACATGCAATGACACTGGTGGATCCATATGTGGTCTATAAAAAGAACACACATGAAGTGACACTGGTGGATCCATATGTGGTTTGTTAAAAGAACACACATGCAATGACACTGGTGGATTCGAATGTGGTCTGTGAAAAGAACACACATGCAATAACACTGGTGGATCCATATGTTGTCTGTGAAAATAACACACATGCAATGAACTCTGGTGGATCCATGTAGGGTCTGTGAAAAGAACACACATGCAATGACAATGGTGGATCCATATGTGGTTTGTGAAAAGAACACACATGCAAAGACACTAGTTGATCCATATGGGGTCTGTGAAAAGAACACACATGAAATAACGCTGGTGATCCATATGTGGTATGTGAAAAGAACACACATGCAATGACACTGGTGGATCCATATGTGGTCTATGAAAAGAACACACATGCAATGACACTGGTGGATCCATATGTGGTCTGTCAAAAGAACACACATGCAATGACACTAGTGGATCCATATGGGGTCTGTGAAAACAACACACATGCAATCAACTCGGGTGGATCCATGTGGGTTCTGTGAAAAGGAGACACATGCAATGACACTGGTGGATCCATATGCGGTCTATGAAAAGAACACACATGAAATGACTCTAGCTGTGGTTAATGAAAAGAACACACATGCAACGAAAATGGTGGATCCATATGTGGTCTATGAAAAGAACACACATGCAATGAACTCTGGTGGTTCCATATGTGGTCTGTGAAAAGAACACACATGCAATGACACTGGTGGATCCATATGTGGTCTGTGAAACGAACACACACGAAATGACTCTAGCTGTGGTTAATGAAAAGAACACACATGCAATGAAAATGGTGGATCCATATGTGGTTTGTGAAAAGAACACACATGCAATGAACTCTGGTGGTTCCATATGTGGTATGTGAAAAGAACACACATGCAATGACACTGGTGGATCCATATGTGGTTTGTGAAAAGAACACACATGAAATGACACTCGTGGTTCCAAATGTGGTCTATGAAAAGAACACACATGCAATGACACTGGTGGATCCATATGTGGTCTATGAAAAGAGCACACATGCAATGACACTGGTGGATCAATATGTGGTCTGTGAAAAGAACACACATGCAATGACATTGGTGGATCCATATGTGGTCTGTGAAAAGAACACACATGCAATCACAATGGTGGTTCCATATGTGGTCTGTGAAAAGAACACACATGCAATGACAATGGTGGATCGATATGCGGTTTGTGAAAAGAACACACATGCAATGACACTAGTTGATCTATATGTGGTCTCTGAAAAGAACACACATGAAATAACACTGGTGATCCATATGTGGTATGTGAAAAGAACACACATGCAATGACACTGGTGGATCCATATGTGGTCTGTGAAAAGAACACACATGCAATGACCCTGGTGGATCCATATGTGGTCTGTAAAAAGAACACACATGCAATGACACTGGTGGATCCATATGGGGTCTGTGAAAAGAACACACATGCAATCAACTCTGGTGGATCCATGTGGGGTCTGTGAAAAGGAGACACATGCAATGACACTGGTGGATCCATATGTGGTCTATGAAAAGAACACACATGAAATGACTCTAGCTGTGGTTAATGAAAAGAACACACATGCAATGAAAATGGTGGATCCATATTTGGTCTATGAAAAGAACACACATGCAATGAACTCTGGTGGTTCCATATGTGTTCTATGAAAAGAACACACATGCAATGACACTGGTGGATCCATATGTGGTCTGTGAAACGAACACACATGAAATGACTCTAGCTGTGGTTAATGAAAAGAACACACATGCAATGAAAATGGTGGATCCATATGTGGTTTGTGAAAAGAACACACATGCAATGAACTCTGGTGGTTCCATATGTGGAATGTGAAAAGAACACACATGCAATGACACTGGTGGATCCATATGTGGTTTGTGAAAAGAACACACATGAAATGACACTCGTGGTTGCAAATGTGGTCTATGAAAAGAACACACATGCAATGACACTGGTGGATACATATGTGGTCTATGAAAAGAACACACATGCAATGACACAGGTGGATCCATATGTGGTCTGTGAAAAGAACACACATGCAATGACACTGGAAGATCCATATGTGGTCTGTGAAAAGAACAAACATTTCAATGACACTAGTTGATCCGTATATGGTCTGTGATAAGAACACACATGCAATGACATTGGTGGATCCATATGTGGTCTGTGAAAAGAACACACATGCAATGACAATGGTGGATCCATATGTGGTTTGTGAAAAGAACACACATGCAATGACACTGGTTGATCCATATGTGGTCTGTGAAAAGAACACACATGAAATAACACTGGTGATCCATATGTGGTATGTGAAAAGAACACACATGCAATGACACTGGTGGATCCATATGTGGTCTGTGAAAAGAACACACATGCAATGACACTGGTTGATCCATATGTGGTCTATAAAAAGAACACACATGAAGTGACACTGGTGGATCCATATGTGGTTTGTTAAAAGAACACACATGCAATGACACTGGTGGATTTGAATGTGGTCTGTGAAAAGAACACACATGCAATAACACTGGTGGATCCATATGTGGTCTGTGAAAATAACACACATGCAATGAACTCTGGTGGATCCATGTAGGGTCTGTGAAAAGAACACACATGCAATGACAATGGTGGATCCATATGTGGTTTGTGAAAAGAACACACATGCAAAGACACTAGTTGATCCATATGTGGTCTGTGAAAAGAACACACATGAAATAATACTGGTGATCCATATGTGGTATGTGAAAAGAACACACATGGAATGACACTGGTGGATCCATATGTGGTCTGTGAAAAGAACACACATGCAATGACACTGGTGGATCCATATGTGGTCTGGCAAAAGAACACACATGCAATGACACTAGTGGATCCATATGCGGTCTGTGAAAACAACACACATGCAATCAACTCTGGTGGATCCATGTGGGGTCTGTGAAAAGGAGACACATGCAATGACACTGGTGGATCCATATGCGGTATATGAAAAGAACACACATGAAATGACTCTAGCTGTGGTTAATGAAAAGAACACACATGCAACAAAAATGGTGGATCCATATGTGGTCTATGAAAAGAACACACATGCAATGAACTCTGGTGGTTCCATATGTGGTCTGTGAAAAGAACACACATGCAATGACACTGGTGGATCCATATGTGGTCTGTGAAACGAACACACACGAAATGACTCTAGTTGTGGTTAATGAAAAGAACACACATGCAATGAAAATGGTGGATCCATATGTGGTTTGTGAAAAGAACACACATGCAATGAACTCTGGTGGTTCCATATGTGGTATGTGAAAAGAACACACATGCAATGACACTGGTGGATCCATATGTGGTTTGTGAAAAGAACACACATGAAATGACACTCGTGGTTCCAAATGTGGTCTATGAAAAGAACACACATGCAATGACACTGGTGGATCCATATGTGGTCTATGAAAAGAGCACACATGCAATGACACTGGTGGATCAATATGTGGTCTGTGAACAGAACACACATGCAATGACACTGGTGGATCGATATGTGGCCTGTGAAAACAACACACATGAAATGACACTAGTGGATCCATATGTGGTACGTGAAAAGAACACACATGCAATGAAAATAGTGGATCAAAATGTGGTCTGTGAAAAGAACACACATGCAATAACACTGGTGGATCCATATGTGGTCTGTGAAAAGAACACACATGCAATGAACTCTGGTGGATCCATATGGGGTCTGTGAAAAGAACACACATGCAATGACATTGGTGGATCCATATGTGGTCTGTGAAAAGAACACACATGCAATGACAATGCTGGTTCAATATGTGGTCTGTGAAAAGAACACACATGCAATGACAATGGTGGATCCATATGTGGTTTGTGAAAAGAACACACATGCAATGACACTGGTTGATCCATATGTGGTCTGTGAAAAGAACACACATGAAATAACACTGGTGATCCATATGTGGTATGTGAAAAGAACACACATGCAATGACACTGGTGGATCCATATGTGGTCTGTGAAAAGAACACACATGCAATGACACTGGTGGATCCATATGTGGTCTATAAAAAGAACACACATGCAGTGACACTGGTGGATCCATATGTGGTTTGTGAAAAGAACACACATGCAATGACACTGGTGGATTCGAATGTGGTCTGTGAAAAGAACACACATGCAATAACACTGGTGGATCCATATGTGGTCTGTGAAAATAACACACATGCAATGAACTCTGGTGGATCCATATAGGGTCTGTGAAAAGAACACACATGCAATGACAATGGTGGATCCATATGTGGTTTGTGAAAAGAACACACATGCAATGACACTAATTGATCCATATGTGGTCTGTGAAAAGAACACACATGAAATAACACTGGTGATCCATATGTGGTATGTGAAAAGAACACACATGCAATGACACTGGTGGATCCATATGTGGTCTGTGAAAAGAACACACATGCAATGACACTGGTGGATCCATATGTGGTCTATAAAAAGAACACACATGAAGTGACACTGGTGGATCCATATGTGGTTTGTTAAAAGAACACACATGCAATGACACTGGTGGATTCGAATGTGGTCTGTGAAAAGAACACACATGCAATAACACTGGTGGATCCATATATGGTCTGTGAAAATAACACACATGCAATGAACTCTGGTGGATCCATGTAGGGTCTGTGAAAAGAACACACATGCAATGACAATGGTGGATCCATATGTGGTTTGTGAAAAGAACACACATGCAAAGACACTAGTTGATCCATATGTGGTCTGTGAAAAGAACACACATGAAATAATACTGGTGATCCATATGTGGTATGTGAAAAGAACACACATGGAATGACACTGGTGGATCCATATGTGGTCTGTGAAAAGAACACACATGCAATGACACTGGTGGATCCATATGTGGTCTGGCAAAAGAACACACATGCAATGACACTAGTGGATCCATATGCGGTCTGTGAAAACAACACACATGCAATCAACTCTGGTGGATCCATGTGGGGTCTGTGAAAAGGAGACACATGCAATGACACTGCTGGATCCATATGCGGTATATGAAAAGAACACACATGAAATGACTCTAGCTGTGGTTAATGAAAAGAACACACATGCAACAAAAATGGTGGATCCATATGTGGTCTATGAAAAGAACACACATGCAATGAACTCTGGTGGTTCCATATGTGGTCTGTGAAAAGAACACACATGCAATGACACTGGTGGATCCATATGTGGTCTGTGAAACGAACACACACGAAATGACTCTAGTTGTGGTTAATGAAAAGAACACACATGCAATGAAAATGGTGGATCCATATGTGGTTTGTGAAAAGAACACACATGCAATGAACTCTGGTGGTTCCATATGTGGTATGTGAAAAGAACACACATGCAATGACACTGGTGGATCCATATGTGGTTTGTGAAAAGAACACACATGAAATGACACTCGTGGTTCCAAATGTGGTCTATGAAAAGAACACACATGCAATGAAAATGGTGGATCCATATGTGGTCTATGAAAAGAGCACACATGCAATGACACTGGTGGATCAATATGTGGTATGTGAACAGAACACACATGCAATGACACTGGTGGATCGATATGTGGTTTGTGAAAAGAACACACATGAAATGACACTAGTGGATCCATATGTGGTACGTGAAAAGAACACACATGCAATGAAAATAGTGGATCAAAATGTGGTCTGTGAAAAGAACACACATGCAATAACACTGGTGGATCCATATGTGGTCTGTGAACAGAACACACATGCAATGAACTCTGGTGGATCCATATGGGGTCTGTGAAAAGAACACACATGCAATGACATTGGTGGATCCATATGTGGTCTGTGAAAAGAACACACATGCAATGACAATGCTGGTTCAATATGTGGTCTGTGAAAAGAACACACATGCAATGACAATGGTGGATCCATATGTGGTTTGTGAAAAGAACACACATGCAATGACACTGGTTGATCCATATGTGGTCTGTGAAAAGAACACACATGAAATAACACTGGTGATCCATATGTGGTATGTGAAAAGAACACACATGCAATGACACTGGTGGATCCATATGTGGTCTGTGAAAAGAACACACATGCAATGACACTGGTGGATCCATATGTGGTCTATAAAAAGAACACACATGCAGTGACACTGGTGGATCCATATGTGGTTTGTGAAAAGAACACACATGCAATGACACTGGTGGATTCGAATGTGGTCTGTGAAAAGAACACACATGCAATAACACTGGTGGATCCATATGTGGTCTGTGAAAATAACACACATGCAATGAACTCCGGTGGATCCATATAGGGTCTGTGAAAAGAACACACATGCAATGACAATGGTGGATCCATATGTGGTTTGTGAAAAGAACACACATGCAATGACACTAATTGATCCATATGTGGTCTGTGAAAAGAACACACATGAAATAACACTGGTGATCCATATGTGGTATGTGAAAAGAACACACATGCAATGACACTGGTGGATCCATATGTGGTCTGTGAAAAGAACACACATGCAATGACACTGGTGGATCCATATGTGGTCTGTAAAAAGAACACACATGCAATGACACTGGTGGATCCATATGGGGTCTGTGAAAAGAACACACATGCAATCAACTCTGGTGGATCCATGTGGGGTCTGTGAAAAGGAGACACATGCAATGACACTGGTGGATCCATATGCGGTCTATGAAAAGAACACACATGAAATGACTCTAGCTGTGGTTAATGAAAAAACACACATGCAACGAAAATGGTGGATCCATATGTGGTCTATGAAAAGAACACACATGCAATGAACTCTGGTGGTTCCATATGTGGTCTGTGAAAAGAACACATATGCAATGACACTAGAGGATCCATATGTGGTCTGTGAAAAGAACAAACATTTCAATGACACTAGTGGATCCGTATATGGTCTGTGATAAGAACACACATGCAATGACATTGGTGGATCCATATGTGGTCTGTGAAAAGAACACACATGCAATGACAATGGTGGATCCATATGTGGTTTGTGAAAAGAACACGCATGCAATGACACTGGTTGATCCATATGTGGTCTGTGAAAAGAACACACATGAAATAACACTGGTGATCCATATGTGGTATGTGAAAAGAACACACATGCAATGACACTGGTGGATCCATATGTGGTATGTGAAAAGAACACACATGCAATGACACTGGTGGATCCATATGTGGTCTATAAAAAGAACACACATGAAGTGACACTGGTGGATCCATATGTGGTTTGTTAAAAGAACACACATGCAATGACACTGGTGGATTCGAATGTGGTCTGTGAAAAGAACACACATGCAATAACACTGGTGGATCCATATGTGGTCTGTGAAAATAACACACATGCAATGAACTCTGGTGGATCCATGTAGGGTCTGTGAAAAGAACACACATGCAATGATAATGGTGGATCCATATGTGGTTTGTGAAAAGAACACACATGCAAAGACACTAGTTGATCCATATGTGGTCTGTGAAAAGAACACACATGAAATAACACTGGTGATCCATATGTGGTATGTGAAAAGAACACACATGCAATGACACTGGTGGATCCATATGTGGTCTGTGAAAAGAACACACATGCAATGACACTGGTGGATCCATATGTGGTCTGTCAAAAGAACACACATGCAATGACACTAGTGGATCCATATGGGGTCTGTGAAAACAACACACATGCAATCAACTCTGGTGGATCCATGTGGGTTCTGTGAAAAGGAGACACATGCAATGACACTGGTGGATCCATATGCGGTCTATGAAAAGAACACACATGAAATGACTCTAGCTGTGGTTAATGAAAAGAACACACATGCAACGAAAATGGTGGATCCATATGTGGTCTATGAAAAGAACACACATGCAATGAACTCTGGTGGTTCCATATGTGGTCTGTGAAAATAACACACATGCAATGACACTGGTGGATCCATATGTGGTCTGTGAAACGAACACACACGAAATGACTCTAGCTGTGGTTAATGAAAAGAACACACATGCAATGAAAATGGTGGATCCATATGTGGTATGTGAAAAGAACACACATGCAATGAACTCTGGTGGATCCATATGTGGTTTGTGAAAAGAACACACATGAAATGACACTCGTGGTTCCAAATGTGGTCTATGAAAAGAACACACATGCAATGACACTGGTGGATCCATATGTGGTCTATGAAAAGAGCACACATGCAATGACACTGGTGGATCAATATGTGGTCTGTGAAAAGAACACACATGCAATGACATTGGTGGATCCATATGTGGTCTGTGAAAAGAACACACATGCAATCACAATGGTGGTTCCATATGTGGTCTGTGAAAAGAACACACATGCAATGACAATGGTGGATCGATATGAGGTTTGTGAAAAGAACACACATGCAATGACACTAGTTGATCTATATGTGGTCTCTGAAAAGAACACACATGAAATAACACTGGTGATCCATATGTGGTATGTGAAAAGAACACACATGCAATGACACTGGTGGATCCATATGTGGTCTGTGAAAAGAACACACATGCAATGACACTGGTGGATCCATATGTGGTCTGTAAAAGGAACACACATGCAATGACACTGGTGGATCCATATGGGGTCTGTGAAAAGAACACACATGCAATCAACTCTGGTGGATCCATGTGGGGTCTGTGAAAAGGAGACACATGCAATGACACTGGTGGATCCATATGTGGTCTATGAAAAGAACACACATGAAATGACTCTAGCTGTGGTTAATGAAAAGAACACACATGCAATGAAAATGGTGGATCCATATTTGGTCTATGAAAAGAACACACATGCAATGAACTCTGGTGGTTCCATATGTGTTCTATGAAAAGAACACACATGCAATGACACTGGTGGATCCATATGTGGTCTGTGAAACGAACACACATGAAATGACTCTAGCTGTGGTTAATGAAAAGAACACACATGCAATGAAAATGTTGGATCCATATGTGGTTTGTGAAAAGAACACACATGCAATGAACTCTGGTGGTTCCATATGTGGAATGTGAAAAGAACACACATGCAATGACACTGGTGGATCCATATGTGGTTTGTGAAAAGAACACACATGAAATGACACTCGTGGTTCCAAATGTGGTCTATGAAAAGAACACACATGCAATGACACTGGTGGATCCATATGTGGTCTATGAAAAGAACACACATGCAATGACACAGGTGGATCCATATGTGGTCTGTGAAAAGAACACACATGCAATGACACTGGAGGATCCATATGTGGTCTGTGAAAAGAACAAACATTTCAATGACACTAGTGGATCCGTATATGGTCTGTGATAAGAACACACATGCAATGACAATGCTGGTTCAATATGTGGTCTGTGAAAAGGACACACATGCAATGACAATGGTGGATCCATATGTGGTTTGTGAAAAGAACACACATGCAATGACACTGGTTGATCCATATGTGGTCTGTGAAAAGAACACACATGAAATAACACTGGTGATCCATATGTGGTATGTGAAAAGAACACACATGCAATGACACTGGTGGATCCATATGGGGTCTGTGAAAAGAACACACATGCAATGACACTGGTGGATCCATATGTGGTCTATAAAAAGAACACACATGTAGTGACACTGGTGGATCCATATGTGGTTTGTGAAAAGAACACACATGCAATGACACTGGTGGATTCGAATGTGGTCTGTGAAAAGAACACACATGCAATAACACTGGTGGATCCATATGTGGTCTGTAAAAGGAACACACATGCAATGACACTGGTGGATCCATATGGGGTCTGTGAAAAGAACACACATGCAATCAACTCTGGTGGATCCATGTGGGGTCTGTGAAAAGGAGACACATGCAATGACACTGGTGGATCCATATGTGGTATGTGAAAAGAACACACATGCAATGACAATGGTGGATCCATATGTGGTTTTTGAAAAGAACACACATGCAATGACACTAGTTGATCCATATGTGGTCTGTGAAAAGAACACACATGAAATAACACTGGTGATCCATATGTGGTATATGAAAAGAACACACATGCAATGACACTGGTGGATCCATATGTGGTCTGTGAAAAGAATACACATGCAATGACACTGGTGGATCCATATGTGGTCTGTAAAAAGAACACACATGCAATGACACTGGTGGATCCATATGGGGTCTGTGAAAAGAACACACATGCAATCAACTCTGGTGGATCCATGTGGGGTCTGTGAAAAGGAGACACATGCAATGACACTGGTGGATCCATATGCGGTCTATGAAAAGAACACACATGAAATGACTCTAGCTGTGGTTAATGAAAAGAACACACATGCAATGAAAATGGTGGATCCATATGTGGTCTATGAAAAGAACACACATGCAATGAACTCTAGTGGTTCCATATGTGGTCTGTGAAAAGAACACACATGCAATGACACTGGTGGATCCATATGGGGTCTGTGAAACAAACACACACGAAATGACTCTAGCTGTGGTTAATGAAAAGAACACACATGCAATGAAAATGGTGGATCCATATGTGGTCTGTGAAAAGAACACACATGCAATGAACTCTGGTGGTTCCATATGTGGTATGTGAAAAGAACACACATGCAATGACACTGGTGGATCCATATGTGGTTTGTGAAAAGAACACACATGAAATGACACTCGTGGTTCCAAATGTGGTCTATGAAAAGAACACACATGCAATGACACTGGTGGATCCATATGTGGTCTATGAAAAAAGCACACATGCAATGACACTGGTGGATCCATATGTGGTCTGTGAACAGAACACACATGCAATGACACTGGTGGATCCATATGTGGCCTGTGAAAACAACACACATGAAATGACACTAGTGGATCCATATGTGGTACGTGAAAAGAACACACATGCAATGAAAATAGTGGATCAAAATGTGGTATGTGAAAAGAACACACATGCAATAACACTGGTGGATCCATATGTGGTCTGTGAAAAGAACACACATGCAATGAACTCTGGTGGATCCATATGGGGTCTGTGAAAATAACACACATGCAATGACATTGGTGGATCCATATGTGGTCTGTGAAAAGATCACACATGCAATGACAATGCTGGTTCAATATGTGGTCTGTGAAAAGAACACACATGCAATGACAATGGTGGATCCATATGTGGTTTGTGAAAAGAACACACATGCAATGACACTGGTTGATCCATATGTGGTCTGTGAAAAGAACACACATGAAATAACACTGGTGATCCATATGTGGTATGTGAAAAGAACACACATGCAATGACACTGGTGGATCCATATGGGGTCTGTGAAAAGAACACACATGCAATGACACTGGTGGATCCATATGTGGTCTATAAAAAGAACACACATGAAGTGACACTGGTGGATCCATATGTGGTTTGTGAAAAGCACACACATGCAATGACACTGGTGGATTCGAATGTGGTCTGTGAAAAGAACACACATGCAATAACACTGGTGGATCCATATGTGGTCTGTGAAAATAACACACATGCAATGAACTCTGGTGGATCCATATAGGGTCTGTGAAAAGAACACACATGCAATGACAATGGTGGATCCATATGTGGTTTGTGAAAAGAACACACATGCAATGACACTAGTTGATCCATATGTGGTCTGTGAAAAGAACACACATGAAATAACACTGGTGATCCATATGTGGTATGTGAAAAGAACACACATGCAATGACACTGGTGGATCCATATGTGGTCTGTGAAAAGAACACACATGCAATGACACTAGTGGATCCATATGTGGTCTGTAAAAAGAACACACATGCAATGACACTGGTGGATCCATATGGGGTCTGTGAAAAGAACACACATGCAATCAACTCTAGTGGATCCATCTGGGGTCTGTGAAAAGGAGACACATGCAATGACACTGGTGGATCCATATGCGGTCTATGAAAAGAACACACATGAAATGACTCTAGCTGTGGTTAATGAAAAGAACACACATGCAACGAAAATGGTGGATCCATATGTGGTCTATGAAAAGAACACACATGCAATGAACTTTGGTGGTTCCATATGTGGTCTGTGAAAAGAACACACATGCAATGACACTGGTGGATCCATATGTGGTCTGTGAAACGAACACACACGAAATGACTCTAGCTGTGGTTAATGAAAAGAACACACATGCAATGAAAATGGTGGATCCATATGTGGTTTGTGAAAAGAACACACATGCAATGAACTCTGGTGGTTCCATATGTGGTATGTGAAAAGAACACACATGCAATGACACTGGTGGATCCATATGTGGTTTGTGAAAAGAACACACATGAAATGACACTCGTGGTTCCAAATGTGGTCTATGAAAAGAACACACATGCAATGACACTGGTGGATCCATATGTGGTCTATGAAAAGAGCACACATGCAATGACACTGGTGGATCCATATGTGGTCTGTGAAAAGAACACACGTGTAATGACACTGGTGGATCCATATGTGGCCTATGAAAACAACACACATGAAATGACACTAGTGGATCCATATGTGGTACGTGGAAAGAACAGACATGCAATGAAAATAGTGGATCAAAATGTGGTCTGTGAAAAGAACACACATGCAATAACACTGGTGGATCCATATGTGGTCTGTGAAAAGAACACACATGCAATGAACTCTGGTGGATCCATATGGGGTCTGTGAAAAGAACACACATGCAATGACATTGGTGGATCCATATGTGGTCTGTGAAAAGAACACACATGCAATGACAACGCTGGTTCAATATGTGGTCTGTGAAAAGAACACACATGCAATGACAATGGTGGATCCATATGTGGTTTGTGAAAAGAACACACATGCAATGACACTGGTTGATCCATATGTGGTCTGTGAAAAGAACACACATGCAATAACACTGGTGGATCCATATGTGGTCTGTGAAAAGAACACACATGCAATGAACTCTGGTGGATCCATATGGGGTCTGTGAAAAGAACACACATGCAATGACATTGGTGGATCCATATGTGGTCTGTGAAAAGAACACACATGCAATGACAACGCTGGTTCAATATGTGGTCTGTGAAAAGAACACACATGCAATGACAATGGTGGATCCATATGTGGTTTGTGAAAATAACACACATGCAATGACACTGGTTGATCCATATGTGGTCTGTGAAAAGAACACACATGAAATAACACTGGTGATCCATATGTGGTATGTGAAAAGAACACACATGCAATGACATTGGTGGATCCATATGTGGTCTGTGAAAAGAACACACATGCAATGACACTGGTGGATCCATATGTGGTCTATAAAAAGAACACACATGCAGTGACACTGGTGGATCCATATGTGGTTTGTGAAAAGAACACACATGCAATGACACTGGTGGATTCGAATGTGGTCTGTGAAAAGAACACACATGCAATGAACTCTGGTGGATCCATATAGGGTCTGTGAAAAGAACACACATGCAATGACAATGGTGGATCCATATGTGGTTTGTGAAAAGAACACACATGCAATGACACTAGTTGATCCATATGTGGTCTGTGAAAAGAACACACATGAAATAACACTGGTGATCCATATGTGGTATGTGAAAAGAACACACATGCAATGACACTGGTGGATCCATATGTGGTCTGTGAAAAGAACACACATGCAATGACACTGGTGGATCCATATGCGGTCTATGAAAAGAACACACATGAAATGACTCTAGCTGTGGTTAATGAAAAGAACACACATGCAACGAAAATGGTGGATCCATATGTGGTCTATGAAAAGAACACACATGCAATGAACTCTGGTGGTTCCATATGTGGTCTGTGAAAAGAACACACATCCAATGACATTGGTGGATCCATATGTGGTCTGTGAAACGAACACACACGAAATGACTCTAGCTGTGGTTAATGAAAAGAACACACATGCAATGAAAATGGTGGATCCATATGTGGTTTGTGAAAAGAACACACATGCAATGAACTCTGGTGGTTCCATATGTGGTATGTGAAAAGAACACACATGCAATGACACTGGTGGATCCATATGTGGTTTGTGAAAAGAACACACATGAAATGACACTCGTGGTTCCAAATGTGGTCTATGAAAAGAACACACATGCAATGACACTGGTGGATCCATATGTGGTTTATGAAAAGAGCACACATGCAATGACACTGGTGGATCCATATGTGGTCTGTGAACAGAACACACATGCAATGACACTGGTGGATCCATATGTGGCCTGTGAAAACAACACACATGAAATGACACTAGTGGATCCATATGTGGTACGTGAAAAGAAAACACATGCAATGAAAATAGTGGATCAAAATGTGGTCTGTGAAAAGAACACACATGCAATAACACTGGTGGATCCATATGTGGTCTGTGAAAAGAACACACATGCAATGAACTCTGGTGGATCCATATGGGGTCTGTGAAAAGAACACACATGCAATGACATTGGTGGATCCATATGTGGTCTGTGAAAAGAACACACATGCAATGACAATGCTGGTTCAATATGTGGTCTGTGAAAAGAACACACATGCAATGACAATGGTGGATCCATATGTGGTTTGTGAAAAGAACACACATGCAATGACACTGGTTGATCCATATGTGGTCTGTGAAAAGAACACACATGAAATAACACTAGTGATCCATATGTGGTATGTGAAAAGAACACACATGCAATGACACTGGTGGATCCATATGTGGTCTGTGAAAAGAACACACATGCAATGACACTGGTGGCTCCATATGTGGTCTATAAAAAGAACACACATGCAGTGACACTGGTGGATCCATATGTGGTTTGTGAAAAGAACACACATGCAATGACACTGGTGGATTCGAATGTGGTCTGTGAAAAGAACACACATGCAATAACACTGGTGGATCCATATGTGGTCTGTGAAAATAACACACATGCAATGAACTCTGGTGGATCCATATAGGGTCTGTGAAAAGAACACACATGCAATGACAATGGTGGATCCATATGTGGTTTGTGAAAAGAACACACATGCAATGACACTAGTTGATCCATATGTGGTCTGTGAAAAGAACACACATGAAATAACACTGGTGATCCATATGTGGTATGTGAAAAGAACACACATGCAATGACACTGGTGGATCCATATGTGGTCTGTGAAAAGAACACACATGCAATGACACTGGTGGATCCATATGTGGTCTGTAAAAAGAACACACATGCAATGACACTGGTGGATCCATATGGGGTCTGTGAAAAGAACACACATGCAATCAACTCTGGTGGATCCATGTGGGGTCTGTGAAAAGGAGACACCTGCAATGACACTGGTGGATCCATATGCGGTCTATGAAAAGAACACACATGAAATGACTCTAGCTGTGGTTAATGAAAAGAACACACATGCAACGAAAATGGTGGATCCATATGTGGTCTATGAAAAGAACACACATGCAATGAACTCTGGTGGTTCCATATGTGGTCTGTGAAAAGAACACACATGCAATGACACTGGTGGATCCATATGTGGTCTGTGAAACGAACACACACGAAATGACTCTAGCTGTGGTTAATGAAAAGAACACACATGCAATGAAAATGGTGGATCCATATGTGGTTTGTGAAAAGAACACACATGCAATGAACTCTGGTGGTTCCATATGTGGTATGTGAAAAGAACACACATGCAATGACACTGGTGGATCCATATGTGGTTTGTGAAAAGAACACACATGAAATGACACTCGTGGTTCCAAATGTGGTCTATGAAAAGAACACACATGCAATGACACTGGTGGATCCATATGTGGTCTATGAAAAGAGCACACATGCAATGACACTGGTGGATCCATATGTGGTCTGTGAAAAGAACACACGTGCAATGACACTGGTGGATCCATATGTGGCCTATGAAAACAACACACATGAAATGACACTAGTGGATCCATATGTGGTACGTGGAAAGAACAGACATGCAATGAAAATAGTGGATCAAAATGTGGTCTGTGAAAAGAACACACATGCAATAACACTGGTGGATCCATATGTGGTCTGTGAAAAGAACACACATG
Source organism: Avena sativa (assembly GCA_916181665.1). Taxonomy (NCBI): domain Eukaryota; kingdom Viridiplantae; phylum Streptophyta; class Magnoliopsida; order Poales; family Poaceae; genus Avena; species Avena sativa. The sequence continues at coordinate 620,165,793 of OV702289.1, forward strand.
CAATGAACTCTGGTGGATCCATATGGGGTCTGTGAAAAGAACACACATGCAATGACATTGGTGGATCCATATGTGGTCTGTGAAAAGAACACACATGCAATGACAACGCTGGTTCAATATGTGGTCTGTGAAAAGAACACACATGCAATGACAATGGTGGATCCATATGTGGTTTGTGAAAAGAACACACATGCAATGACACTGGTTGATCCATATGTGGTCTGTGAAAAGAACACACATGAAATAACACTGGTGATCCATATGTGGTATGTGAAAAGAACACACATGCAATGACATTGGTGGATCCATATGTGGTCTGTGAAAAGAACACACATGCAATGTCACTGGTGGATCCATATGTGGTCTATAAAAAGAACACACATGCAGTGACACTGGTGGATCCATATGTGGTTTGTGAAAAGAACACACATGCAATGACACTGGTGGATTCGAATGTGGTCTGTGAAAAGAACACACATGCAATGAACTCTGGTGGATCCATATAGGGTCTGTGAAAAGAACACACATGCAATGACAATGGTGGATCCATATGTGGTTTGTGAAAAGAACACACATGCAATGACACTAGTTGATCCATATGTGGTCTGTGAAAAGAACACACATGAAATAACACTGGTGATCCATATGTGGTATGTGAAAAGAACACACATGCAATGACACTGGTGGATCCATATGTGGTCTGTGAAAAGAACACACATGCAATGACACTGGTGGATCCATATGTGGTCTGTAAAAATAACACACATGCAATGACACTGGTGGATCCATATGGGGTCTGTGAAAAGAACACACATGCAATCAACTCTGGTGGATCCATGTGGGGTCTGTGAAAAGGAGACAGATGCAATGACACTGGTGGATCCATATGCGGTCTATGAAAAGAACACACATGAAATGACTCTAGCTGTGGTTAATGAAAAGAACACACATGCAACGAAAATGGTGGATCCATATGTGGTCTATGAAAAGAACACACATGCAATGAACTCTGGTGGTTCCATATGTGGTCTGTGAAAAGAACACACATGCAAGGACACTGGTGGATCCATATGTGGTCTGTGAAACGAACACACACGAAATGACTCTAGCTGTGGTTAATGAAAAGAACACACATGCAATGAAAATGGTGGATCCATATGTGGTTTGTGAAAAGAACACACATGCAATGAACTCTGGTGGTTCCATATGTGGTATGTGAAAAGAACACACATGCAATGACACTGGTGGATCCATATGTGGTTTGTGAAAAGAACACACATGAAATGACACTCGTGGTTCCAAATGTGGTCTATGAAAAGAACACACATGCAATGACACTGGTGGATCCATATGTGGTCTATGAAAAGAGCACACATGCAATGACACTGGTGGATCCATATGTGGTCTGTGAAAAGAACACACGTGCAATGACACTGGTGGATCCATATGTGGCCTATGAAAACAACACACATGAAATGACACTAGTGGATCCATATGTGGTACGTGGAAAGAACAGACATGCAATGAAAATAGTGGATCAAAATGTGGTCTGTGAAAAGAACACACATGCAATAACACTGGTGGATCCATATGTGGTCTGTGAAAAGAACACACATGCAATGAACTCTGGTGGATCCATATGGGGTCTGTGAAAAGAACACACATGCAATGACATTGGTGGATCCATATGTGGTCTGTGAAAAGAACACACATGCAATGACAACGCTGGTTCAATATGTGGTCTGTGAAAAGAACACACATGCAATGACAATGGTGGATCCATATGTGGTTTGTGAAAATAACACACATGCAATGACACTGGTTGATCCATATGTGGTCTGTGAAAAGAACACACATGAAATAACACTAGTGATCCATATGTGGTATGTGAAAAGAACACACATGCAATGACACTGGTGGATCCATATGTGGTCTGTGAAAAGAACACACATGCAATGACACTGGTGGATCCATATGTGGTCTATAAAAAGAACACACATGCAGTGACACTGGTGGATCCATATGTGGTTTGTGAAAAGAACACACATGCAATGACACTGGTGGATTCGAATGTGGTCTGTGAAAAGAACACACATGCAATGAACTCTGGTGGATCCATATAGGGTCTGTGAAAAGAACACACATGCAATGACAATGGTGGATCCATATGTGGTTTGTGAAAAGAACACACATGCAATGACACTAGTTGATCCATATGTGGTCTGTGAAAAGAACACACATGAAATAACACTGGTGATCCATATGTGGTATGTGAAAAGAACACACATGCAATGACACTAGTGGATCCATATGTGGTCTGTGAAAAGAACACACATGCAATGACACTGGTGGATCCATATGCGGTCTATGAAAAGAACACACATGAAATGACTCTAGCTGTGGTTAATGAAAAGAACACACATGCAACGAAAATGGTGGATCCATATGTGGTCTCTGAAAAGAACACACATGCAATGAACTCTGGTGGTTCCATAAGTGGTCTATGAAAAGAACACACATCCAATGACATTGGTGGATCCATATGTGGTACGTGAAAAGAACACACATGCAATGACACTAGTTGATCCATATGTGGTCTGTGAAAAGAACACACATGAAATAACACTGGTGATCCATATGTGGTATGTGAAAAGAACACACATGCAATGACACTGGTGGATCCATATGTGGTCTGTGAAAAGAACACACATGCAATGACACTGGTGGATCCATATGTGGTCTGTAAAAAGAACACACATGCAATGACACTGGTGGATCCATATGGAGTCTGTGAAAAGAACACACATGCAATCAACTCTGGTGGATCCATGTGGGGTCTGTGAAAAGGAGACACATGCAATGACACTGGTGGATCCATATGCGGTCTATGAAAAGAACACACATGAAATGACTCTAGCTGTGGTTAATGAAAAGAACACACATGCAACGAAAATGGTGGATCCATATGTGGTCTATGAAAAGAACACACATGCAATGAACTCTGGTGGTTCCATATGTGGTATGTGAAAAGAACACACATGCAATGACACTGGTGGATCCATATGTGGTCTGTGAAACGAACACACACGAAATGACTCTAGCTGTGGTTAATGAAAAGAACACACATGCAATGAAAATGGTGGATCCATATGTGGTTTGTGAAAAGAACACACATGCAATGAACTCTGGTGGTTCCATATGTGGTATGTGAAAAGAACACACATGCAATGACACTGGTGGATCCATATGTGGTTTGTGAAAAGAACACACATGAAATGACACTCGTGGTTCCAAATGTGGTCTATGAAAATAACACACATGCAATGACACTGGTGGATCCATATGTGGTCTATGAAAAGAGCACACATGCAATGACACTGGTGGATCCATATGTGGTCTGTGAAAAGAACACACATGCAATGACATTGGTGGATCCATATGTGGTCTGTGAAAAGAACACACATGCAATCACATTGGTGGATCCATATGTGGTCTGTGAAAAGAACACACATGCAATGTCACTGGTGGATCCATATGTGGTCTATAAAAAGAACACACATGCAGTGACACTGGTGGATCCATATGTGGTTTGTGAAAAGAACACACATGCAATGACACTGGTGGATTCGAATGTGGTCTGTGAAAAGAACACACATGCAATGAACTCTGGTGGATCCATATAGGGTCTGTGAAAAGAACACACATGCAATGACAATGGTGGATCCATATGTGGTTTGTGAAAAGAACACACATGCAATGACACTAGTTGATCCATATGTGGTCTGTGAAAAGAACACACATGAAATAACACTGGTGATCCATATGTGGTATGTGAAAAGAACACACATGCAATGACACTGGTGGATCCATATGTGGTCTGTGAAAAGAACACACATGCAATGACACTGGTGGATCCATATGTGGTCTGTAAAAATAACACACATGCAATGACACTGGTGGATCCATATGGGGTCTGTGAAAAGAACACACATGCAATCAACTCTGGTGGATCCATGTGGGGTCTGTGAAAAGGAGACAGATGCAATGACACTGGTGGATCCATATGCGGTCTATGAAAAGAACACACATGAAATGACTCTAGCTGTGGTTAATGAAAAGAACACACATGCAACGAAAATGGTGGATCCATATGTGGTCTATGAAAAGAACACACATGCAATGAACTCTGGTGGTTCCATATGTGGTCTGTGAAAAGAACACACATGCAATGACACTGGTGGATCCATATGTGGTCTGTGAAACGAACACACACGAAATGACTCTAGCTGTGGTTAATGAAAAGAACACACATGCAATGAAAATGGTGGATCCATATGTGGTTTGTGAAAAGAACACACATGCAATGAACTCTGGTGGTTCCATATGTGGTATGTGAAAAGAACACACATGCAATGACACTGGTGGATCCATATGTGGTTTGTGAAAAGAACACACATGAAATGACACTCGTGGTTCCAAATGTGGTCTATGAAAAGAACACACATGCAATGAAACTGGTGGATCCATATGTGGTCTATGAAAAGAGCACACATGCAATGACACTGGTGGATCCATATGTGGTCTGTGAAAAGAACACACGTGCAATGACACTGGTGGATCCATATGTGGCCTATGAAAACAACACACATGAAATGACACTAGTGGATCCATATGTGGTACATGGAAAGAACAGACATGCAATGAAAATAGTGGATCAAAATGTGGTCTGTGAAAAGAACACACATGCAATAACACTGGTGGATCCATATGTGGTCTGTGAAAAGAACACACATGCAATGAACTCTGGTGGATCCATATGGGGTCTGTGAAAAGAACACACATGCAATGACATTGGTGGATCCATATGTGGTCTGTGAAAAGAACACACATGCAATGACAACGCTGGTTCAATATGTGGTCTGTGAAAAGAACACACATGCAATGACAATGGTGGATCCATATGTGGTTTGTGAAAATAACACACATGCAATGACACTGGTTGATCCATATGTGGTCTGTGAAAAGAACACACATGAAATAACACTGGTGATCCATATGTGGTATGTGAAAAGAACACACATGCAATGACATTGGTGGATCCATATGTGGTCTGTGAAAAGAACACACATGCAATGACACTGGTGGATCCATATGTGGTCTATAAAAAGAACACACATGCAGTGACACTGGTGGATCCATATGTGGTTTGTGAAAAGAACACACATGCAATGACACTGGTGGATTCGAATGTGGTCTGTGAAAAGAACACACATGCAATGAACTCTGGTGGATCCATATAGGGTCTGTGAAAAGAACACACATGCAATGACAATGGTGGATCCATATGTGGTTTGTGAAAACAACACACATGCAATGACACTAGTTGATCCATATGTGGTCTGTGAAAAGAACACACATGAAATAACACTGGTGATCCATATGTGGTATGTGAAAAGAACACACATGCAATGACACTGGTGGATCCATATGTGGTCTGTGAAAAGAACACACATGCAATGACACTGGTGGATCCATATGCGGTCTATGAAAAGAACACACATGAAATGACTCTAGCTGTGGTTAATGAAAAGAACACACATGCAACGAAAATGGTGGATCCATATGTGGTCTATGAAAAGAACACACATGCAATGAACTCTGGTGGTTCCATATGTGGTCTGTGAAAAGAACACACATCCAATGACATTGGTGGATCCATATGTGGTCTGTGAAACGAACACACACGAAATGACTCTAGCTGTGGTTAATGAAAAGAACACACATGCAATGAAAATGGTGGATCCATATGTGGTTTGTGAAAAGAACACACATGCAATGAACTCTGGTGGTTCCATATGTGGTATGTGAAAAGAACACACATGCAATGACACTGGTGGATCCATATGTGGTTTGTGAAAAGAACACACATGAAATGACACTCGTGGTTCCAAATGTGGTCTATGAAAAGAACACACATGCAATGACACTGGTGGATCCATATGTGGTTTATGAAAAGAGCACACATGCAATGACACTGGTGGATCCATATGTGGTCTGTGAACAGAACACACATGCAATGACACTGGTGGATCCATATGTGGCCTGTGAAAACAACACACATGAAATGACACTAGTGGATCCATATGTGGTACGTGAAAAGAACACACATGCAATGAAAATAGTGGATCAAAATGTGGTCTGTGAAAAGAACACACATGCAATAACACTGGTGGATCCATATGTGGTCTGTGAAAAGAACACACATGCAATGAACTCTGGTGGATCCATATGGGGTCTGTGAAAAGAACACACATGCAATGACATTGGTGGATCCATATGTGGTCTGTGAAAAGAACACACATGCAATGACAATGCTGGTTCAATATGTGGTCTGTGAAAAGAACACACATGCAATGACAATGGTGGATCCATATGTGGTTTGTGAAAAGAACACACATGCAATGACACTGGTTGATCCATATGTGGTCTGTGAAAAGAACACACATGAAATAACACTGGTGATCCATATGTGGTATGTGAAAAGAACACACATGCAATGACACTGGTGGATCCATATGTGGTCTGTGAAAAGAACACACATGCAATGACACTGGTGGCTCCATATGTGGTCTATAAAAAGAACACACATGCAGTGACACTGGTGGATCCATATGTGGTTTGTGAAAAGAACACACATGCAATGACACTGGTGGATTCGAATGTGGTCTGTGAAAAGAACACACATGCAATAACACTGGTGGATCCATATGTGGTATGTGAAAATAACACACATGCAATGAACTCTGGTGGATCCATATAGGGTCTGTGAAAAGAACACACATGCAATGACAATGGTGGATCCATATGTGGTTTGTGAAAAGAACACACATGCAATGACACTAGTTGATCCATATGTGGTCTGTGAAAAGAACACACATGAAATAACACTGGTGATCCATATGTGGTATGTGAAAAGAACACACATGCAATGACACTGGTGGATCCATATGTGGTCTGTGAAAAGAACACACATGCAATGACACTGGTGGATCCATATGTGGTCTGTAAAAAGAACACACATGCAATGACACTGGTGGATCCATATGGGGTCTGTGAAAAGAACACACATGCAATCAACTCTGGTGGATCCATGTGGGGTCTGTGAAAAGGAGACACATGCAATGACACTGGTGGATCCATATGCGGTCTATGAAAAGAACACACATGAAATGACTCTAGCTGTGGTTAATGAAAAGAACACACATGCAACGAAAATGGTGGATCCATATGTGGTCTATGAAAAGAACACACATGCAATGAACTCTGGTGGTTCCATATGTGGTATGTGAAAAGAACACACATGCAATGACACTGGTGGATCCATATGTGGTCTGTGAAACGAACACACACGAAATGACTCTAGCTGTGGTTAATGAAAAGAACACACATGCAATGAAAATGGTGGATCCATATGTGGTTTGTGAAAAGAACACACATGCAATGAACTCTGGTGGTTCCATATGTGGTATGTGAAAAGAACACACATGCAATGACACTGGTGGATCCATATGTGGTTTGTGAAAAGAACACACATGAAATGACACTCGTGGTTCCAAATGTGGTCTATGAAAATAACACACATGCAATGACACTGGTGGATCCATATGTGGTCTATGAAAAGAGCACACATGCAATGACACTGGTGGATCCATATGTGGTCTGTGAACAGAACACACATGCAATGACACTGGTGGATCCATATGTGGCATGTGAAAACAACACACATGAAATGACACTAGTGGATCCATATGTGGTACGTGAAAAGAACACACATGCAATGAAAATAGTGGATCAAAATGTGGTCTGTGAAAAGAACACACATGCAATAACACTGGTGGATCCATATGTGGTATGTGAAAAGAACACACATGCAATGAACTCTGGTGGATCCATATGGGGTCTGTGAAAAGAACACACATGCAATGACATTGGTGGATCCATATGTGGTCTGTGAAAAGAACACACATGCAATGACAATGCTGGTTCAATATGTGGTCTGTGAAAAGAACACACATGCAATGACAATGGTGGATCCATATGTGGTTTGTGAAAAGAACACACATGCAATGACACTGGTTGATCCATATGTGGTCTGTGAAAAGAACACACATGAAATAACACTGGTGATCCATATGTGGTATGTGAAAAGAACAGACATGCAATGACACTGGTGGATCCATATGTGGTCTGTGAAAAGAACACACATGCAATGACACTGGTGGATCCATACGTGGTCTATAAAAAGAACACACATGCAGTGACACTGGTGGATCCATATGTGGTATGTGAAAAGAACACACATGCAATGAACTCTGGTGGATCCATATGGGGTCTGTGAAAAGAACACACATGCAATGACATTGGTGGATCCATATGTGGTCTGTGAAAAGAACACACATGCAATGACAATGCTGGTTCAATATGTGGTCTGTGAAAAGAACACACATGCAATGACAATGGTGGATCCATATGTGGTTTGTGAAAAGGACACACATGCAATGACACTGGTTGATCCATATGTGGTCTGTGAAAAGAACACACATGAAATAACACTGGTGATCCATATGTGGTATGTGAAAAGAACAGACATGCAATGACACTGGTGGATCCATATGTGGTCTGTGAAAAGAACACACATGCAATGACACTGGTGGATCCATACGTGGTCTATAAAAAGAACACACATGCAGTGACACTGGTGGATCCATATGTGGTTTGTGAAAAGAACACACATGCAATGACACTGGTGGATTCGAATGTGGTCTGTGAAAAGAACACACATGCAATAACACTGGTGGATCCATATGTGGTCTGTGAAAATAACACACATGCAATGAACTCTGGTGGATCCATATAGGGTCTGTGAAAAGAACACACATGCAATGACAATGGTGGATCCATATGTGGTTTGTGAAAAGAACACACATGCAATGACACTAGTTGATCCATATGTGGTCTGTGAAAAGAACACACATGAAATAACACTGGTGATCCATATGTGGTATGTGAAAAGAACACACATGCAATGACACTGGTGGATCCATATGTGGTCTGTGAAAAGAACACACATGCAATGACACTGGTGGATCCATATGTGGTCTGTAAAAAGAACACACATGCAATGACACTGGTGGATCCATATGGGGTCTGTGAAATGAACACACATGCAATCAACTCTGGTGGATCCATGTGGGGTCTATGATAAGGAGACACATGCAATGACACTGGTGGATCCATATGCGGTCTATGAAAAGAACACACATGAAATGACTCTAGCTGTGGTTAATGAAAAGAATACACATGCAATGAAAATGGTGGATCCATATGTGGTCTATGAAAAGAACACACATGCAATGAACTCTGGTGGTTCCATATGTGGTCTGTGAAAAGAACACACATGCAATGACACTGATGGATCCATATGTGGTCTATGAAACGAACACACATGAAATGACTCTAGCTGTGGTTAATGAAAAGAACACACATGCAATGAAAATGGTGGATACATATGTGGTTTGTGAAAAGAACACACATGCAATGAACTCTAGTGGTTCCATATGTGGTATGTGAAAAGAACACACATGCAATGACACTGGTGGATCCATATGTGGTTTGTGAAAAGAACACACATGAAATGACACTCGTGGTTCGAAATGTGGTCTATGAAAAGAACACACATGCAATGACACTGGTGGATCCATATGTGGTCTATGAAAAGAGCACACATGCAATGACACAGGTGGATCCATATGTGGTCTGTGAAAAGAACACACATGCATTAACACTGGTGGATCCAGATGTGGCCTGTGAAAACAACACACATGAAATGACACTAGTGGATCCATATGTGGTACGTGAAAAGAACACACATGCAATGAAAATAGTGGCTCAAAATGTGGTCTGTGAAAAGAACACACATGCAATAACACTGGTGGATCCATATGTGGTCTGTGAAAAGAACACACATGCAATGAACTCTGGTGGATCCATATGGGATCTGTGAAAAGAACACACATGCAATGACATTGGTGGATCCATATGTGGTCTGTGAAAAGAACACACATGCAATGACAATGCTGGTTCAATATGTGGTCTGTGAAAAGAACACACATGCAATGACAATGGTGGATCCATATGTGGTTTGTGAAAAGAACACACATGCAATGACACTGGTGGATCCAAATGTTGTCTGTGAAAAGAACACACATGCAATGATAATGGTGGTTCCATATGTGGTCTGTGTAAAGAACACACATGCAATGACACTAGTGGATCCATATGTGGTCTGTGAAAAGAACACCCATGCAATGAACTCTGGTGGATCCATATGGGGTATGTGAAAAGAACACACATGCATTGACTCTGGATGTGGTTAATGAAAATAACACACATGCAATGAGCTCTGGTGGATCCATATGTGGTCTGTGAAAAGAACACACATGCAATGACACTGGTGGATCCATATGTGGTATGTGAAAAGAACAAACATTTCAATGACACGGGTGGATCCATATATGGTCTGTGAAAAGAACATACATGCAATGACAATGGTGGTTCCATATGTGGTTTGTGAAAAGAACACACATGCAATGACAATGGTGGATCCATATGTGGTGTGTGAAAAGAACACACATGTAATGACACTGGTTGATCCATATGTCGTCTATGAAAAGAACACACATGAAATGACACTGGTGGAGCCATATGTGGTCTGTGAAAAGAACACACATGGAATGAACTCTGGTGGATCCATATGGGGTATGTGAAAAGAACACACATGCATTGACTCTAGATGTGGTTAATAAAAAGAACACGCATGCAATGAGCTCTGGTGGATCCATATGTGGTCCGTGAAAATAACACACATGCAATGACACTGGTGGATCCATATGTGGTATGTGAAAAGAACAAACATTTCAGTGACACTGGTGGATCCATATATGGTCAGTGAAAAGAACATACATGCAATGACAATGGTGGTTCCATATGTGCTTTGTGAAAAGAACACACAAGCAATGACAATGGTGGATCCATATGTGGTGTGTGAAAAGAACACACATGTAATGACACTGGTTGATCCATATGTCGTCTATGAAAAGAACACACATGAAATGACACTGGTAGATCCATATGTGGTCTATGAAAAGAACACACATGCAATGACACTGATGGATCCATATGTGGTATGTGAAAATAACACACATGCAATGACACTAGTGGGTCCATATGTGGTCTGCGAAAATAACACACATGCAATGACACTTGTGGATCCATATGTGGTCTGTGAAAAGAACACACATGCAATGACACTAGTGGATCTGAAAGTGGTTTGTGAAAAGAACACACATGCAATAACACTGGTGGATCCATATGTGGTCTGTGAAAAGAACACACATGCAATGAACTCTGGTGGATCCATATGGGGTCTGTGAAAAGAACACACATGCAATGCTCTAGCCGTGGTTAATGAAAATAACACACATGCAATGAACTCTGGTGTATCCATATGTGGTCTGTGAAAAGAACACACATGCAATGACACTGGTGGATCCATATGTGGTTTGTGAAAAGAACAAACATTTCAATGACACTGGTGGATCCATATATGGTCTCTGAAAAGAACACACATGCAATGACATTGGTCGATCCATATGTGGTCTGTGAAAAGAACACACATGCAATGACACTGGTGGTTCCATATGTGGTCTGTGAAAAGAACACACATGCAATGACAATGGTGGATCCATATGTGGTTTGTGAAAAGAACACACATGCAATGACACTGGTTGATCCATATGTGGTCTGTGAAAAAAACACACATGAAATAACACCGGTGATCCATATGTGGTATGTGAAAAGAACACAATTGCAATGACACCGGTGGATCCATATGTGGTCTGTGAAAAGAACACACATGCAATGACACTGGTGGATCCATATGTGGTCTGTAAAAAGAACACACATGCAATGACAGTGGTCGATCCATACGTGGTCTATGAAAAGAACACACATGCAATCAACTCTGGTGGATCCATGTGCGGTCTGCGAAAAGGACACACATGCAATGACACTGGTGGATCCATATGTGGTCTGTGAAAAGAACACACATGAAATGACTCTAGCTGTGGTTAATGAAAAGAACACACATGCAATGAAAATCGTGGATCCATATGTGGTCTGTGAAAAGAACACACATGTAATGAAATCTGGTGGTTCCATATGTGGTCTATGAAAAGAACACACATGCAATGACACTGGTGGATCCATATGTGGTCTATGAAAAGAACACACATGCAATGAACTCTGCTGGATCCATATGGGGTTTGTGAAAAGAACACACACGCAATGAACTCTAGAGGTTCCATATGTGGTCTATGAAAAGAACACACATGCAATGATACTGGTGGATCCATATGAGTTCTATGAAAAGAACACACATGAAATGACACTAGTGGATCCATATGTAGTCTGTGAAAAGAACAAACATGCAATGAACTCTGGTGGATCCATATGGGCTCTGTTAAAAGAACACACATGCAATGACCATAGTGGATCCATATGTGGTATGTGAAAAGAACACACATGCAATGACTCTGGTGGATCCATATGTGGTCTATGAAAAGAACACACATGCAATGACACTAGTGGATCCATATGTGGTCTGTGAAAAGAACACAGACGCAATGACACTGGTGGATCCATATATGGTCTATGAAAAGAACACACATGCAATGACAATGGTGGTTCCATATATGGTCTGTGAAAAGAACACACATGTAATGACAATGGTGGATCCATATGTGGATCGTGAAAACAACACACATGCAATGACACTGGTTGATCCATGTCTGGTCTGTGAAAAGATGACACATGCAATGACACTGGTGGATCCATATGTGGTCTGTGAAAAGAAGACACATGCAATGACACAGGTGGATCCATATGTGGTCCGTGAAAAGAACACACATGCAATGACACTAGTGGATCCATATGTGGTATGTGAAAAGAACACACATGCAATAACACTGGTGGATCCATATGTGGTCTGTGAAAATAACAAACATGCAATGAACTCTGGTGGATCCATATAGGGTCTGTGAAAAGAACACACATGCAATGACACTGGTGGATCTAGATGTGGTCTGTGAAAACAACACACATGCAATGAACTCTGGTGGATCCATTTGGGGTCTGTGAAAAGAACACACATGCAATGACTCTAGCTGTGGTTAATGAAAAGAACACACATGCAATGAACTCTCGTGGATCCATATGTGGTTTATGAAAAGAACACACATAAAATGACACTGGTGGATCCAAATGTGGTATGTGAAAAGAACGAACATTTCAATGACACTCGTAGATCCATATATGGTCTGTGAAAAGAACACACATGCAATGACATTGGTGGATCCAATGACAATGGTGGTTCCATATGTGGTCTGTGGAAAGAACACACATCCAATGAGAATGGTGGATCCATATGTGGTTTGTGAAAAGAACACACATGCAATGATACTGGTTGATCCATATGTGGTCTGTGAAAAGAACACACATGAAATGACACTGATGGATCCATATTTGGTCTTAAAATGAACACACATGCAATGACACTGGTGGATCCATATGTGGTGTGTGAAAAGAACACACATGCAATGACACTGGTGGATCCATATGTGGTCTGTGAAAAGAACACACATGCAATGACACTGGTGGTTCCAAATGTTGTCTGTGAAAATAACACAAATGCAATGACACTGGTTGATCCATATGTGGTATGTCAAAAGAACACACATGCAATGACACTGGTGGATCAATATGTAGTCTGTGAAAGGAACACACATGCAATGACACTGGTGGATCCATATGTTTGTGAAAAAAAACACATGCAATGACACTGGTGTATCCAAATGTGGTCTGTGAAAAGAACACACATGCAATGAACTCTGGTGGATCCATATGGGGTCTATGAAAATAACACACATGCACTGGCACTGGTGGATCCATATGTGGTCTGCAAAAAGAACACACATGAAATGACTCTAGCTGTGGTTAATGAAAAGAACACACATGCAATGAAAATGGTGGATCCATATGTGGTATGTGAAAAGAACACACATGCAATGAACTCTGGTAGTTCCATATGTGGTCTGTGAAAATAACACACATGCAATGAAACTAGTGGATCCATATGTGGTGTGTGAAAAGAACACACATGCAATGACAATGGTGGTTCCATATGTGGTCTTTGAAAATAACACACATGCAATGACACTAGTGGATCCATATGTGGTCTTTGAAAACAACACACATGCAATGACACTGGTGGATCCATATGTGGTCTGTGAAAAGAACACGCATGCAATGACACTGGTGAATCCATATGTGGTTTGTGAAAAGAACACACATGCAATGATACTAGTGGATCCATATGTGGTCTGTGAAAAGAACACACATGCAATGAGCTCTGGTGGATCCATATGTGGTCTGTGAAAAGAACACACATGCAATGACACTGGTGGATCCATATGTGGTCTCTGAAAGGAACAAACATTTCAATGATACTGGTGGATCCATATATGGTCTGTGAAAAGAACACACATGCAATGAGATTAGTGGATCCATATGAGGTATGTGAAAAGAACACACATGCAATGACAATTTTGTTTCCATATGTGGTTTGTGAAAAGAACACACATGCAATGACAATGGTGGTTTCATATGTGGTCTGTGAAAAGAACACACATGCAATGACTCTGGCGGATGCATATGTGGTCTGTGAAAAGAACAGACATGGAATGACAAAGGTGGATCCATATGTGGTGTGTGAAAAGAACACACATGCAATGAAACTAGTGGATCCATATGTAGTTTGTGAAAAGAACTCACATGCAATGACACTACTGGATCCATATGTGGTCTCTGAAAAGAACACACATGCAATGACTCTGGTGGATCCATATGTGGTCTGTGAAAAGAACAGACATACAATGACACTGGTGGATCCATATGTGGTGTGTGAAAAGAACAGACATGAAATGACACTGGTGGATCCATATGTGGTCTATGAAAAGAACACACATGCAATGAAACTGGTGGATCTGTATGTGGTAAATGAAAAGAACACACATGCAATGACACTGGTGGATCCATGTGTGGTTTGTGCAAAGAACACACATGCAATGACACTGGTGGATCCATATGTGGTCTATGAAAAGACCATACATGAAAGGACACTAGTAGTTCCAAATGTGGTTTGCGAAACGAACATACATGCAATGACACTGGTGGATCCATATGTGGTTTGTGAAAAGAACACACATGTAATGACTCTGGTGGATCCACATGTGGTTTGTGAAAAGAACACACATGCAATGACAACGGTGGTTCCATATGTGGTCTGTGAAAAGAACACACATGCAATGACACTGGTGGATCCATATGTGGTCTGTGAAAAGAACACACATGTAATGACCTCTAGTGGATCCATATGGGTTTGTGAAAAGAACACACATGCAATGAACTCTGGTGGTTCCATATGTGGTCTATGAAAAGAACACACATGCAATGACACTGGTGGATCCATATGTGGTCTGTGAAACGAACACACATGAAATGACTCTAGCTGTGGTTAATGAAAAGAATACACATGCAATGAAAATGGTGGATCCATATGTGGTTTGTGAAAAGAACACACATGCAATGAACTCTGGTGGTTCCATATGTGGTATGTGAAAAGAACACACATGCAATGACACTGGTGGATCCATATGTGGTTTGTGAAAAGAACACACATGAAATGACACTCGTGGTTCCAAATGTGGTCTATGAAAAGAACAAACATGCAATGACACTGGTGGATCCATATGTGGTCTATAAAAAGAGCACACATGCAATGACACTGGTGGATCCATATGTGGTATGTGAAAAGAACACACATGCAATGACACTGGTGGATCCATATGTGGCCTGTGAAAACAACACACATGAAATGACACTAGTGGATCCATATGTGGTACGTGAAAAGAACACACATGCAAAGAAAATAGTGGATCAAAATGTGGTCTGTGAAAAGAACACACGTGCAATAACACTGGTGGATCCATATGTGGTTTGTGAAAAGAACACACATGCAATGAACTCTGGTGGATCCATATGGGGTCTGTGAAAAGAACACACATGCAATGACATTGGTGGATCCATATGTGGTCTGTGAAAAGAACACACATGCAATGACAATGCTGGTTCAATATGTGGTCTGTGAAAAGAACACACATGTAATGACAATGGTGGATCCGTATGTGGTTTGTGAAAAGAACACACATGCAATGACACTGGTTGATCCATATGTGGTCTGTGAAAAGAACACACATGAAATAACACTGGTGATCCATATGTGGTATGTGAAAAGAACACACATGCAATGACACAGGTGGATCCATATGTGGTCTGTGAAAAGAACACACATGCAATGACACTGGTGGATCCATATGTGGTCTATGAAAAGAACAAACATTTCAATGACACTAGTGGATCCGTATATGGTCTGTGATAAGAACACACATGCAATGGCATTCGTGGACCTATATGTGGTATGTTAAAAGAACACACATGCAATGACACTGGT
Source organism: Avena sativa (assembly GCA_916181665.1). Classification (NCBI taxonomy): domain Eukaryota; kingdom Viridiplantae; phylum Streptophyta; class Magnoliopsida; order Poales; family Poaceae; genus Avena; species Avena sativa. The sequence goes on from OV702289.1 coordinate 620,182,480, forward strand.
GGATCCATATGTGGTCTGTGAAAAGAACACACATGCAATGACACTGGTGGATCCATATGTGGTCTGTCAAAAGAACACACATGCAATGACACTGGTGGATCCATATGGGGTTTGTGAAAAGAACACACATGCAATCAACTTTGGTGTATCCATGTGGGGTCTGTGAAAAGGAGACACATGCAATGACACTGGTGGATCCATATGTGGTCTATGAAAAGAACACACATGAAATGACTCTAGCTGTGGTTAATGAAAATAACACACATGCAACAAAAATGGTGGATCCATATGTGGTCTATGAAAAGAACACACATGCAATGAACTCTGGTGGTTCCATATGTGGTCTGTGAAAAGAAAACACATGCAATGACACTGGTGGATCCATATGTGGTCTGTGAAACGAACACACATGAAATGACTCTAGCTGTGGTTAATGAAAAGAACACACATGCAATGAAAATGGTGGATCCATATGTGGTTTGTGAAAAGAACACACATGCAATGAACTCTGGTGGTTCCATATGTGGTATGTGAAGAGAACACACATGCAATGACACTGGTGGATCCATATGTGGTTTGTGAAAAGAACACACATGAAATGACACTCGTGGTTCCAAATGTGGTCTATGAAACAAACACACATGCAATGACACTGGTGGATCCATATGTGGTCTATGAAAAGAGCACACATGCAATGACACTGGTGGATCCATATGTGGTCTGTGAAAAGAACACACATGCAATGACACTGGTGGATCCATATGTGGCCTGTGAAAACAACACACATGAAATGACACTAGTGGATCCATATGTGGTATGTGAAAAGAACACACATGCAATGAAAATAGTGGATCAAAATGTGTTCTGTGAAAAGAACACACGTGCAATAACACTGGTTGATCCATATGTGGTCTGTGAAAAGAACACACATGCAATGAACTCTGGTGGATCCATATGGGGTCTGTTAAAAGAACACACATGCAATGACATTGGTGGATCCATATGTGGTCTGTGAAAAGAACACACATGCAATGACAATGTTGGTTCAATATGTGGTCTGTGAAAAGAACACACATGCAATGACAATGGTGGATGCGTATGTGGTTTGTGAAAAGAACACACATGCAATGACACTGGTTGATCCATATGTGGTCTGTGAAAAGAACACACATGAAATAACACTGGTGATCCATATGTGGTATGTGAAAAGAACACACATGCAATCACACTAGTTGATCCATATGTGGTTTGTGAAAAGAACACACATGAAATAACACTGGTGATCCATATGTGGTATGTGAAAAGAACACACATGCAATGACACTGGTGGATCCATATGTGGTCTGTGAAAAGAACACACATGCAATGACACTTGTGGATCCATATGTGGTCTGTCAAAAGAACACACATGCAATGACACTGGTGGATCCATATGGGGTCTGTGAAAAGAACACACATGCAATCAACTCTGGTGGATCCATGTGGGGTCTGTGAAAAGGAGACACATGCAATGACACTGGTGGATCCATATGTGGTCTATGAAAAGAACACACATGAAATGACTCTAGCTGTGGTTAATGAAAAGAACACACATGCAACGAAAATGGTGGATCCATATGTGGTCTATGAAAAGAACACACATGCAATGACACTGGTGGATCCATATGTGGTCTATGAAAAGAGCACACATGCAATGACACTGGTGGATCCATATGTGGTCTGTGAAAACAACACACATGCAATGACACTGGTGGATCCATATGTGGCCTGTGAAAACAACACACATGAAATGACACTAGTGGATCCATATGTGGTACGTGAAAAGAACACACATGCAATGAAAATAGTGGATCCATATGTGGTCTATGAAAAGAACACACATGCAATGAACTCTGGTGGTTCCATATGTGGTCTGTGAAAAGAACACACATGCAATGACACTGGTGGATCCATATGTGGTCTGTGAAACGAACACACATGAAATGACTCTAGCTGTGGTTAATGAAAAGAACACACATGCAATGAAAATGGTGGATCCATATGTGGTTTGTGAAAAGAACACACATGCAATGAACTCTGGTGGTTCCATATGTGGTATGTGAAAAGAACACACATGCAATGACATAGGTGGATCCATATGTGGTTTGTGAAAAGAACACACATGAAATGACACTCGTGGTTCCAAATGTGGTCTATGAAAAGAACACACATGCAATGACACTGGTGGATCCATATGTGGTCTATGAAAAGAGCACACATGCAATGACACAGGTGGATCCATATGTGGTCTGTGAAAAGAACACACATGCAATGACACTGGTGGATCCATATGTGGCCTGTGAAAACAACACACATGAAATGACACTAGTGGATCCATATGTGGTACGTGAAAAGAACACACATGCAATGAAAATAGTGGATCAAAATGTGGTTTGTGAAAAGAACACACATGCAACGACACTGGTTGATCCATATGTGGTCTGTGAAAAGAACACACATGAAATAGCACTGGTGATCCATATGTGGTATGTGAAAAGAACACACATGCAATGACACAGGTGGATCCATATGTGGTCTGTGAAAAGAACACACATGTAATGACACTGGTGGATCCATATGTGGTCTATAAAAAGAACACACATGCAGTGACACTGGTGGATCCATATGTGGTTTGTGAAAAGAACACACATGCAATGACACTGGTGGATTCGAATGTGGTCTGTGAAAAGAACACACATGCAATAACACTGGTGGATCCATATGTGGTCTGTGAAAATAACACACATGCAATGAACTCTGGTGGATCCATATAGGGTCTGTGAAAAGAACACACATGCAATGACAATGGTGGATCCATATGTGGTTTGTGAAAAGAACACACATGCAATGACACTAGTTGATCCATATGTGGGCTGTGAAAAGAACACACATGAAATAACACTGGTGATCCATATGTGGTATGTGAAAAGAACACACATGCAATGACACTGGTTGATCCATATGTGGTCTGTCAAAAGAACACACATGCAATGACACTGGTGGATCCATATGGGGTCTGTGAAAAGAACACACATGCAATCAACTCTGGTGGATCCATGTGGGGTCTGTGAAAAGGAGACACATGCAATGACACTGGTGGATCCATATGTGGTCTATGAAAAGAACACACATGAAATGACTCTAGCTGTGGTTAATGAAAAGAACAGACATGCAACGAAAATGGTGGATCCATATGTGGTCTATGAAAAGAACACACATGCAATGAACTCTGGTGGTTCCATATGTGGTCTGTGAAAAGAACACACATGCAATGACACTGCTGGATCCATATGTGGTATGTGAAACGAACACACATGAAATGACTCTAGCTGTGGTTAATGAAAAGAACACACATGCAATGAAAATGGTGGATCCATTTATGGTTTGTCAAAAGAACACACATGCAATGAACTCTGGTGGTTCCATATGTGGTATGTGAAAAGAACGCACATGCAATGACACTGGTGGATCCATATGTGGTTTGTGAAAAGAACACACATGAAATGACACTCGTGGTTCCAAATGTGGTCTATGAAAAGAACACACATGCAATGACACTGGTGGATCCATATGTGGTCTATGAAAAGAGCACACATGCAATGACACTGGTGGATCCATATGTGGTCTGTGAAAAGAACACACATGCAATGACACTAGTGGATCCATATGTGGCCTCTGAAAACAACACACATGAAATGACACTAGTGGATCCATATGTGGTATTTGAAAAGAACACACATGCAATGAAAATAGTGGATCAAAATGTGGTCTGTGAAAAGAACACACATGCAATAACACTGGTGGATCCATATGTGGTCTGTGAAAAGAACACACATGCAATGAACTCTGGTGGATCCATATGGGGTCTGTGAAAAGAACACACATGCTATGACATTGGTGGATCCATATGTGGTCTGTGAAAAGAACACACATGCAATGACAATGCTGGTTCAATATGTGGTCTGTGAAAAGAACACACATGCAATGACACTGGTGGATCCATATGTGGTCTGTGAAAAGAACACACATGTAATGACCTCTGGTGGATCCATATGGGTCTGTGAAAAGAACACACATGCAATGAACTCTGGTGGTTCCATATGTGGTCTATGAAAAGAACACACATGCAATGACATTGGTGGATCCATATGTGGTCTGTGAAACAAACACACATGAAATGACTCTAGCTATGGTTAATGAAAAGAACACACATGCAATGAAAATGGTGGATCCATATGTGGTTTGTGAAAAGAACACACATGCAATGAACTCTGGTGGATCCATATGGGGTCTGTGAAAAGAACACACATGCAATGACATTGGTGGATCCATATGTGGTCTGTGAAAAGAACACACATGCAATGACAATGCTGGTTCAATATGTGGTCTGTGAAAAGAACACACATGCAATGACAATGGTGGATCCATATGTGGTTTGTGAAAAGAACACACATGCAATGACACTGGTGGATCCAAATGTTCTCTGTGAAAATAACAAACATGCAATGATAATGGTGGTTCCATATGTGATCTGTGTAAAGAACACACATGCAATAACACTAGTGGATCCATATGTGGTCTGTGAAAAGAACACCCATGCAATGAACTCTGGTGGATCCATATGGGGTATGTGAAAAGAACACACATGCATTGACTCTGGATGTGGTTAATGAAAATAACACACATGCAATGAGCTCTGGTGGATCCATATGTGGTCCGTGAAAAGAACACACATGCAATGACACTGGTGGATCCATATGTGGTATGTGAAAAGAACAAAGATTTCAATGACACGGGTGGATCCATATATGGTCTGTGAAAAGAACATACATGCAATGACAATGGTGGTTCCATATGTGGTTTGTGAAAAGAACACACATGCAATGACAATGGTGGATCCATATGTGGTGTGTGAAAAGAACACACATGTAATGACACTGGTTGATCCATATGTCGTCTATGAAAAGAACACACATGAAATGACACTGGTGGAGCCATATGTGGTCTGTGAAAAGAACACACATGGAATGAACTATGGTGGATCCATATGGGGTATGTGAAAAGAACACACATGCATTGACTCTAGATGTGGTTAATAAAAAGAACACAAATGCAATGAGCTCTGGTGGATCCATATGTGGTCCGTGAAAATAACACACATGCAATGACACTGGTGGATCCATATGTGGTATGTGAAAAGAACAAACATTTCAGTGACACTGGTGGATCCATATATGGTCAGTGAAAAGAACATACATGCAATGACAATGGTGGTTCCATATGTGGTTTGTGAAAAGAACACACAAGCAATGACAATGGTGGATCCATATGTGGTGTGTGAAAAGAACACACATGTAATGACACTGGTTGATCCATATGTCGTCTATGAAAAGAACACACATGAAATGACACTGGTAGATCCATATGTGGTCTGTGAAAAGAACACACATGCAATGACACTGATGGATCCATATGTGGTATGTGAAAATAACACACATGCAATGACACTAGTGGATCCATATGTGGTCTGCGAAAATAACACACATGCAATGACACTTGTGGATCCATATGTGGTCTGTAAAAAGAACACACATGCAATGACACTAGTGGATCTGAATGTGGTTTGTGAAAAGAACACACATGCAATAACACTGGTGGATCCATATGTGGTCTGTGAAAAGAACACACATGCAATGAACTCTGGTGGATCCAGATGGGGTCTGTGAAAAGAACACACATGCAATGCTCTAGCCGTGGTTAATGAAAATAACACACATGCAATGAACTCTGGTGTATCCATATGTGGTCTGTGAAAAGAACACACATGCAATGACACTGGTGGATCCATATGTGGTTTGTGAAAAGAACAAACATTTCAATGACACTGGTGGATCCATATATGGTCTCTGAAAAGAACACACATGCAATGACATTGGTCGATCCATATGTGGTCTGTGAAAAGAACACACATGCAATGACAATGGTGGTTCCATATGTGGTCTGTGAAAAGAACACACATGCAATGACAATGGTGGATCCATATGTGGTTTGTGAAAAGAACACACATGCAATGACACTGGTTGATCCATATGTGGTCTGTGAAAACAACACACATGAAATAACACCGGTGATCCATATGTGGTATGTGAAAAGAACACAATTGCAATGACACCGGTGGATCCATATGTGGTCTGTGAAAAGAACACACATGCAATGACACTGGTGGATCCATATGTGGTCTGTAAAAAGAACACACATGCAATGACAGTGGTCGATCCATACGTGGTCTGTGAAAAGAACACACATGCAATCAACTCTGGTGGATCCATGTGCGGTCTGCGAAAAGGACACACATGCAATGACACTGGTGGATCCATATGTGGTCTGTGAAAAGAACACACATGAAATGACTCTAGCTATGGTTAATGAAAAGAACACACATGCAATGAAAATCGTGGATCCATATGTGGTCTATGAAAAGAACACACATGTAATGAAATCTGGTGGTTCCATATGTGGTCTATGAAAAGAACACACATGCAATGACACTGGTGGATCCATATGTGGTCTATGAAAAGAACACACATGCAATGAACTCTGCTGGATCCATATGGGGTTTGTGAAAAGAACACACACGCAATGAACTCTAGAGGTTCCATATGTGGTCTATGAAAAGAACACACATGCAATGACACTGGTGGATCCATATGAGGTCTATGAAAAGAACACACATGAAATGACACTAGTGGATCCATATGTAGTCTGTGAAAAGAACACACATGCAATGAACTCTGGTGGATCCATATGGGCTCTGTTAAAAGAACACACATGCAATGACCATAGTGGATCCATATGTGGTATGTGAAAAGAACACACATGCAATGACTCTGGTGGATCCATATGTGGTCTGTAAAAAGAACACACATGCAATGACAGTGGTCGATCCATACGTGGTCTGTGAAAAGAACACACATGCAATCAACTCTGGTGGATCCATGTGCGGTCTGCGAAAAGGACACACATGCAATGACACTGGTGGATCCATATGTGGTCTGTGAAAAGAACACACATGAAATGACTCTAGCTATGGTTAATGAAAAGAACACACATGCAATGAAAATCGTGGATCCATATGTGGTCTGTGAAAAGAACACACATGTAATGAAATCTGGTGGTTCCATATGTGGTCTATGAAAAGAACACACATGCAATGACACTGGTGGATCCATATGTGGTCTATGAAAAGAACACACATGCAATGAACTCTGCTGGATCCATATGGGGTTTGTGAAAAGAACACACACGCAATGAACTCTAGAGGTTCCATATGTGGTCTATGAAAAGAACACACATGCAATGACACTGGTGGATCCATATGAGGTCTATGAAAAGAACACACATGAAATGACACTAGTGGATCCATATGTAGTCTGTGAAAAGAACACACATGCAATGAACTCTGGTGGATCCATATGGGCTCTGTTAAAAGAACACACATGCAATGACCATAGTGGATCCATATGTGGTATGTGAAAAGAACACACATGCAATGACTCTGGTGGATCCATATGTGGTCTATGAAAAGAACACACATGCAATGACACTAGTGGATCCATATGTGGTCTGTGAAAAGAACACACATGCAATGACACTGGTGGATCCATATATGGTCTATGAAAAGAACACAAATGCAATGACAATGGTGGTTCCATATATGGTCTGTGAAAAGAACACACATGTAATGACAATGGTGGATCCATATGTGGATCGTGAAAACAACACACATGCAATGACACTGGTTGATCCATGTCTGGTCTGTGAAAAGATCACACATGCAATGACACTGGTGGATCCATATGTGGTCTTTGAAAAGAAGACACATGCAATGACACAGGTGGATCCATATGTGGTCCGTGAAAAGAACACACATGCAATGACACTGGTGGATCCATATGTGGTATGTGAAAAGAACACACATGCAATGACACTGGTGGATCCATATGTGGTCGGTGAAAAGAACACACATGCAATGACAATGCTGGTTCAATATGTGGTCTGTGAAAAGAACACACATGTAATGACAATGGTGGATCCGTATGTGGTTTGTGAAAAGAACACACATACAATGACACTGGTTGATCCATATGTGGTCTGTGAAAAGAACACACATGAAATAACACTGGTGATCCATATGTGGTATGTGAAAAGAACACACATGCAATGACACAGGTGGATCCATATGTGGTCTGTGAAAAGAACACACATGCAATGACACTGGTGGATCCATATGTGGTCTATGAAAAGAACAAACATTTCAATGACACTAGTGGATCCGTATATGGTCTGTGATAAGAACACACATGCAATGGCATTGGTGGATCCATATGTGGTCTGTGAAAAGAACACACATGCAATGACAATGGTGGATCCATATGTGGTTTGTGAAAAGAACACACATGCAATGACATTGGTTGATCCATATGTGGTCTGTGAAAAGAACACACATGAAATAACACTGGTGATCCATATGTGGTATGTGAAAAGAACACACATGCAATGACACTGGTGGATCCATATGTGGTCTGTGAAAAGAACACACATGCAATGACACTGGTGGATCCATATGTGGTCTATAAAAAGAAAACACATGCAGTGACACTGGTGGATCCATATGTGGTTTGTGAAAAGAACACACATGCAATGACACTAGTGGATTCGAATGTGGTCTGTGAAAAGAACATACATGCAATAACACTGGTGGATCCATATGTGGTCGGTGAAAATAACACACATGCAATGAACTCTGGTGGATCCATATAGGGTCTTTGAAAAGAACACACATGCAATGACAATGGTGGATCCATATGTGGTTTGTGAAAAGAACACACATGCAATCACACTAGTTGATCCATATGTGGTCTGTGAAAAGAACACACATGAAATAACACTGGTGATCCATATGTGGTATGTGAAAAGAACACACATGCAATGACACTGGTGGATCCATATGTGGTCTGTGAAAAGGACACACATGCAATGACACTGGTGGATCCATATGTGGTCTGTCAAAAGAACACACATGCAATGACACTGGTGGATTCATATGGGGTCTGTGAAAAGAACACACATGCAATCAACTTTGGTGTATCCATGTGGGGTCTGTGAAAAGGAGACACATGCAATGACACTGGTGGATCCATATGTGGTCTATGAAGAGAACACACATGAAATGACTCTAGCTGTGGTTAATGAAAATAACACACATGCAACAAAAATGGTGGATCCATATGTGGTCTATGAAAAGAACACACATGCAATGAACTCTGGTGGTTCCATATGTGGTCTGTGAAAAGAACACGCATGCAATGACACTGGTGGATCCATATGTGGTCTGTGAAACGAACACACATGAAATGACTCTAGTTGTGGTTAATGAAAAGAACACGCATGCAATGAAAATGGTGGATCCATATGTGGTTTGTGAAAAGAACACACATGCAATGAACTCTGGTGGTTCCATATGTGGTATGTGAAAAGAACACACATGCAATGACACTGGTGGATCCATATGTGGTTTGTGAAAAGAACACATATGAAATAACACTCGTGGTTCCAAATGTGGTCTATGAAATGAACACACATGCAATGACACTGGTGGATCCATATGTGGTCTATGAAAAGAGCACACATGCAATGACACTGGTGGATCCATATGTGGTCTGTGAAAAGAACACACATGCAATGACACTGGTGGATCCATATGTGGCCTGTGAAAACAACACACATGAAATGACACTAGTGGATCCATATGTGGTACGTGAAAAGAACACACATGCAATGAAAATAGTGGATCAAAATGTGGTCTGTGAAAAGAACACACGTGCAATAACACTGGTTGATCCATATGTGGTCTGTGAAAAGAACACACATGCAATGAACTCTGGTGGATCCATATGGGGTCTGTGAAAAGAACACACATGCAATGACATTGGTGGATCCATATGTGGTCTGTGAAAAGAACACACATGCAATGACAATGTTGGTTCAATATGTGGTCTGTGAAAAGAACACACATGCAATGACAATGGTGGATGCGTATGTGGTTTGTGAAAAGAACACACATGCAATGACACTGGTTGATCCATATGTGGTCTGTGAAAAGAACACACATGAAATAACACTGGTGATCCATATGTGGTATGTGAAAAGAACACACATGCAATCACACTAGTTGATCCATATGTGGTTTGTGAAAAGAACACACATGAAATAACACTGGTGATCCATATGTGGTATGTGAAAAGAACACACATGCCATGACACTGGTGGATCCATATGTGGTCTGTGAAAAGAACACACATGCAATGACACTGGTGGATCCATATGTGGTCTATCAAAAGAACACACACGCAATGACACTGGTGGATCCATATGGGGTCTGTGAAAAGAACACACATGCAATCAACTCTGGTGGATCCATGTGGGGTCTGTGAAAAGGAGACACATGCAATGACACTGGTGGATCCATATGTGGTCTATGAAAAGAACACACATGAAATGACTCTAGCTGTGGTTAATGAAAAGAACACACATGCAACAAAAATGGTGGATCCATATGTGGTCTATGAAAAGAACACACATGCAATGACACTGGTGGATCCATATGTGGTCTATGAAAAGAGCACACATGTAATGACACTGGTGGATCCATATGTGGTCTGTGAAAAGAACACACATGCAATGACACTGGTGGATCCATATGTGGCCTGTGAAAACAACACACATGAAATGACACTAGTGGATCCATATGTGGTACGTGAAAAGAACACACATGCAATGAAAATAGTGGATCCATATGTGGTCTATGAAAAGAACACACATGCAATGAACTCGGGTGGTTCCATATGTGGTCTGTGAAAAGAGCACACATGCAATGACACTGGTGGATCCATATGTGGTCTGTGAAACGAACACACATGAAATGACTCTAGCTGTGGTTAATGAAAAGAACACACATGCAATGAAAATGGTGGATCCATATGTGGTTTGTGAAAAGAACACACATGCAATGAACTCTGGTGGTTCCATATGTGGTATGTGAAAAGAACACACATGCAATGACACTGGTGGATCCATATGTGGTTTGTGAAAAGAACACACATGAAATGACACTCGTGGTTCCAAATGTGGTCTATGAAAAGAACACACGTGCAATGACACTGGTGGATCCATATGTGGTCTATGAAAAGAGCACACATGCAATGACACAGGTGGATCCATATGTGGTCTGTGAAAAGAACACACATGCAATGACACTGGTGGATCCATATGTGGCCTGTGAAAACAACACACATGAAATGACACTAGTGGATCCATATGTGGTACGTGAAAAGAACACACATGCAATGAAAATAGTGGATCAAAATGTGGTTTGTGAAAAGAACACACATGCAATGACACTGGTTGATCCATATGTGGTCTGTGAAAAGAACACACATGAAATAGCACTGGTGATCCATATGTGGTATGTGAAAAGAACACACATGCAATGACACTGGTGGATCCATATGTGGTCTGTGAAAAGAACACACATGTAATGACACTGGTGGATCCATATGTGGTCTATAAAAAGAACACACATGCAGTGACACTGGTGGATCCATATGTGGTTTGTGAAAAGAACACACATGCGATGACACTGGTGGATCCATATGTGGTTTGTGAAAAGAACACACATGCAATGAACTCTGGTGGATCCATATAGGGTCTGTGAAAAGAACACACATGCAATGACAATGGTGGATCCATATGTGGTTTGTGAAAAGAACACACATGCAATCACACTAGTTGATCCATATGTGGTTTGTGAAAAGAACACACATGAAATAACACTGGTGATCCATATGTGGTATGTGAAAAGAACACACATGCAATGACACTGGTGGATCCATATGTGGTCTGTGAAAAGAACACACATGCAATGACACTGGTGGATCCATATGTGGTCTGTCAAAAGAACACACATGCAATGACACTGGTGGATCCATATGGGGTCTGTGAAAAGAACACACGTGCAATCAACTCTGGTGGATCCATGTGGGGTCTGTGAAAAGGAGACACATGCAATGACACTGGTGGATCCATATGTGGTCTATGAAAAGAACACACATGAAATGACTCTAGCTGTGGTTAATGAAAAGAACACACATGCAACGAAAATGGTGGATCCATATGTGGTCTATGAAAAGAACACACATGCAATGAACTCTGGTGGTTCCATATGTGGTCTGTGAAAAGAACACACATGCAATGACACTGGTGGATCCATATGTGGTCTGTGAAACGAACACACATGAAATGACTCTAGCTGTGGTTAATGAAAAGAACACACATGCAATGAAAATGGTGGATCCATATGTGGTTTGTGAAAAGAACACACATGCAATGAACTCTGGTGGTTCCATATGTGGTATGTGAAAAGAACACACATGCAATGACACAGGTGGATCCATATGTGGTTTGTGAAAAGAACACACATGAAATGACACTCGTGGTTCCAAATGTGGTCTATGAAAAGAACACACATGCAATGACACTGGTGGATCCATATGTGGTCTATGAAAAGAGCACACATGCAATGACACAGGTGGATCCATATGTGGTCTGTGAAAAGAACACACATGCAATGACACTGGTGGATCCATATGTGGCCTGTGAAAACAACACACATGAAATGACACTAGTGGATCCATATGTGGTACGTGAAAAGAACACACATGCAATGAAAATAGTGGATCAAAATGTGGTTTGTGAAAAGAACACACATGCAATGACACTGGTTGATCCATATGTGGTCTGTGAAAAGAACACACATGAAATAGCACTGGTGATCCATATGTGGTATGTGAAAAGAACACACATGCAATGACACTGGTGGATCCATATGTGGTCTGTGAAAAGAACACACATGCAATGAGCACACTGGTGGATCCATATGTGGTCTATAAAAAGAACACACATGCAGTGACACTGGTGGATCCATATGTGGTTTGTGAAAAGAACACACATGCAATGACACTGGTGGATTCGAATGTGGTCTGTGAAAAGAACACACATGCAATAACACTGGTGGATCCATATGTGGTCTGTGAAAATAACACACATGCAATGAACTCTGGTGGATCCATATAGGGTCTGTGAAAAGAACACACATGCAATGACAATGGTGGATCCATATGTGGTTTGTGAAAAGAACACACATGCAATGACACTAGTTGATCCATATGTGGTCTGTGAAAAGAACACACATGAAATAACACTTGTGATCCATATGTGGTATGTGAAAAGAACACACATGCAATGACACTGGTGGATCCATATGTGGTCTGTGAAAAGAACACACATGCACTGACACTGGTTGATCCATATGTGGTCTGTCAAAAGAACACACATGTAATGACACTGGTGGATCCATATGGGGTCTGTGAAAAGAACACACATGCAATCAACTCTAGTGGATCCATGTGGGGTCTGTGAAAAGGAGACACATGCAATGACACTGGTGGATCCATATGTGGTCTATGAAAAGAACACACATGAAATGACTCTAGCTGTGGTTAATGAAAAGAACACACATGCAACGAAAATGGTGGATCCATATGTGGTCTATGAAAAGAACACACATGCAATGAACTCTGGTGGTTCCATATGTGGTATGTGAAAAGAACACACATGCAATGACACTGCTGGATCCATATGTGGTCTGTGAAACGAACACACATGAAATGACTCTAGCTGTGGTTAATGAAAAGAACACACATGCAATGAAAATGGTGGATCCTTTTGTGGTTTGTGAAAAGAACACACATGCAATGAACTCTGGTGGTTCCATATGTGGTATGTGAAAAGAACGCACATGCAATGACACTGGTGGATCCATATGTGGTTTGTGAAAAGAACACACATGAAATGACACTCGTGGTTCCAAATGAGGTCTATGAAAAGAACACACATGCAATGACACTGGTGGATCCATATGTGGTCTATGAAAAGAGCACACATGCAATGACACTGGTGGATCCATATGTGGTCTGTGAAAAGAACACACATGCAATGACACTGGTGGATCCATATGTGGCCTCTGAAAACAACACACATGAAATGACACTAGTGGATCCATATGTGGTACTTGAAAAGAACACACATGCAATGAAAATAGTGGATCAAAATGTGGTCTGTGAAAAGAACACACATGCAATAACACTGGTGGATCCATATGTGGTCTGTGAAAAGAACACACATGCAATGAACTCTGGTGGATCCATATGGGGTCTGTGAAAAGAACACACATGCTATGACATTGGTGGATCCATATGTGGTCTGTGAAAAGAACACACATGCAATGACAATGCTGGTTCAATATGTGGTCTGTGAAAAGAACACACATGCAATGACACTGGTGGATCCATATGTGGTATGTGAAAAGAACACACATGTAATGACCTCTGGTGGATCCATATGGGTCTGTGAAAAGAACACACATGCAATGAACTCTGGTGGTTCCATATGTGGTCTATGAAAAGAACACACATGCAATGACATTGGTGGATCCATATGTGGTCTGTGAAACGAACACACATGAAATGACTCTAGCTGTGGTTAATGAAAAGAACACACATGCAATGAAAATGGTGGATCCATATGTGGTTTGTGAAAAGAACACACATGCAATGAACTCTGGTGGATCCATATGGGGTCTGTGAAAAGAACACACATGCAATGACATTGGTGGATCCATATGTGGTCTGTGAAAAGAACACACATGCAATGACAATGCTGGTTCAATATGTGGTCTGTGAAAAGAACACACATGCAATGACAATGGTGGATCCATATGTGGTTTGTGAAAAGAACACACATGCAATGACACTGGTGGATCCAAATGTTGTCTGTGAAAAGAACACACATGCAATGATAATGGTGGTTCCATATGTGGTCTGTGTAAAGAACACACATGCAATGACACTAGTGGATCCATATGTGGTCTGTGAAAAGAACACCCATGCAATGAACTCTGGTGGATCCATATGGGGTATGTGAAAAGAACACACATGCATTGACTCAGGATGTGGTTAATGAAAATAACACACATGCAATGAGCTCTGGTGGATCCATATGTGGTCCGTGAAAAGAACACACATGCAATGACACTGGTGGATCCATATGTGGTTTGTGAAAAGAACACACATGCAATGACACTGGTGGATTCGAATGTGGTCTGTGAAAAGAACACACATGCAATAACACTGGTGGATCCATATGTGGTCTGTGAAAATAACACACATGCAATGAACTCTGGTGGATCCATATAGGGTCTGTGAAAAGAACACACATGCAATGACAATGGTGGATCCATATGTGGTTTGTGAAAAGAACACACATGCAATGACACTAGTTGATCCATATGTGGTCTGTGAAAAGAACACACATGAAATAACACTGGTGATCCATATGTGGTATGTGAAAAGAACACACATGCAATGACACTGGTGGATCCATATGTGGTCTGTGAAAAGAACACACATGCACTGACACTGGTTGATCCATATGTGGTCTGTCAAAAGAACACACATGCAATGACACTGGTGGATCCATATGGGGTCTGTGAAAAGAACACACATGCAATCAACTCTAGTGGATCCATGTGGGGTCTGTGAAAAGGAGACACATGCAATGACACTGGTGGATCCATATGTGGTCTATGAAAAGAACACACATGAAATGACTCTAGCTGTGGTTAATGAAAAGAACACACATGCAACGAAAATGGTGGATCCATATGTGGTCTATGAAAAGAACACACATGCAATGAACTCTGGTGGTTCCATATGTGGTATGTGAAAAGAACACACATGCAATGACACTGCTGGATCCATATGTGGTCTGTGAAACGAACACACATGAAATGACTCTAGCTGTGGTTAATGAAAAGAACACACATGCAATGAAAATGGTGGATCCTTTTGTGGTTTGTGAAAAGAACACACATGCAATGAACTCTGGTGGTTCCATATGTGGTATGTGAAAAGAACGCACATGCAATGACACTGGTGGATCCATATGTGGTTTGTGAAAAGAACACACATGAAATGACACTCGTGGTTCCAAATGAGGTCTATGAAAAGAACACACATGCAATGACACTGGTGGATCCATATGTGGTCTATGAAAAGAGCACACATGCAATGACACTGGTGGATCCATATGTGGTCTGTGAAAAGAACACACATGCAATGACACTGGTGGATCCATATGTGGCCTCTGAAAACAACACACATGAAATGACACTAGTGGATCCATATGTGGTACTTGAAAAGAACACACATGCAATGAAAATAGTGGATCAAAATGTGGTCTGTGAAAAGAACACACATGCAATAACACTGGTGGATCCATATGTGGTCTGTGAAAAGAACACACATGCAATGAACTCTGGTGGATCCATATGGGGTCTGTGAAAAGAACACACATGCTATGACATTGGTGGATCCATATGTGGTCTGTGAAAAGAACACACATGCAATGACAATGCTGGTTCAATATGTGGTCTGTGAAAAGAACACAGATGCAATGACACTGGTGGATCCATATGTGGTATGTGAAAAGAACACACATGTAATGACCTCTGGTGGATCCATATGGGTCTGTGAAAAGAACACACATGCAATGAACTCTGGTGGTTCCATATGTGGTCTATGAAAAGAACACACATGCAATGACATTGGTGGATCCATATGTGGTCTGTGAAACGAACACACATGAAATGACTCTAGCTGTGGTTAATGAAAAGAACACACATGCAATGAAAATGGTGGATCCATATGTGGTTTGTGAAAAGAACACACATGCAATGAACTCTGGTGGATCCATATGGGGTCTGTGAAAAGAACACACATGCAATGACATTGGTGGATCCATATGTGGTCTGTGAAAAGAACACACATGCAATGACAATGCTGGTTCAATATGTGGTCTGTGAAAAGAACACACATGCAATGACAATGGTGGATCCATATGTGGTTTGTGAAAAGAACACACATGCAATGACACTGGTGGATCCAAATGTTGTCTGTGAAAAGAACACACATGCAATGATAATGGTGGTTCCATATGTGGTCTGTGTAAAGAACACACATGCAATGACACTAGTGGATCCATATGTGGTCTGTGAAAAGAACACCCATGCAATGAACTCTGGTGGATCCATATGGGGTATGTGAAAAGAACACACATGCATTGACTCTGGATGTGGTTAATGAAAATAACACACATGCAATGAGCTCTGGTGGATCCATATGTGGTCCGTGAAAAGAACACACATGCAATGACACTGGTGGATCCATATGTGGTTTGTGAAAAGAACACACATGCAATGACACTGGTGGATTCGAATGTGGTCTGTGAAAAGAACACACATGCAATAACACTGGTGGATCCATATGTGGTCTGTGAAAATAACACACATGCAATGAACTCTGGTGGATCCATATAGGGTCTGTGAAAAGAACACACATGCAATGACACTGGTGGATCCATATGTGGTCTGTGAAAAGAACACACATGCACTGACACTGGTTGATCCATATGTGGTCTGTCAAAAGAACACACATGCAATGACACTGGTGGATCCATATGGGGTCTGTGAAAAGAACACACATGCAATCAACTCTAGTGGATCCATGTGGGGTCTGTGAAAAGGAGACACATGCAATGACACTGGTGGATCCATATGTGGTCTATGAAAAGAACACACATGAAATGACTCTAGCTATGGTTAATGAAAAGAACACACATGCAACGAAAATGGTGGATCCATATGTGGTCTATGAAAAGAACACACATGCAATGAACTCTGGTGGTTCCATATGTGGTATGTGAAAAGAACACACATGCAATGACACTGCTGGATCCATATGTGGTCTGTGAAACGAACACACATGAAATGACTCTAGCTGTGGTTAATGAAAAGAACACACATGCAATGAAAATGGTGGATCCTTTTGTGGTTTGTGAAAAGAACACACATGCAATGAACTCTGGTGGTTCCATATGTGGTATGTGAAAAGAACGCACATGCAATGACACTGGTGGATCCATATGTGGTTTGTGAAAAGAACACACATGAAATGACACTCGTGGTTCCAAATGAGGTCTATGAAAAGAACACACATGCAATGACACTGGTGGATCCATATGTGGTCTATGAAAAGAGCACACATGCAATGACACTGGTGGATCCATATGTGGTCTGTGAAAAGAACACACATGCAATGACACTGGTGGATCCATATGTGGCCTCTGAAAACAACACACATGAAATGACACTAGTGGATCCATATGTGGTACTTGAAAAGAACACACATGCAATGAAAATAGTGGATCAAAATGTGGTCTGTGAAAAGAACACACATGCAATAACACTGGTGGATCCATATGTGGTCTGTGAAAAGAACACACATGCAATGAACTCTGGTGGATCCATATGGGGTCTGTGAAAAGAACACACATGCTATGACATTGGTGGATCCATATGTGGTCTGTGAAAAGAACACACATGCAATGGCAATGCTGGTTCAATATGTGGTCTGTGAAAAGAACACACATGCAATGACACTGGTGGATCCATATGTGGTATGTGAAAAGAACACACATGTAATGACCTCTGGTGGATCCATATGGGTCTGTGAAAAGAACACACATGCAATGAACTCTGGTGGTTCCATATGTGGTCTATGAAAAGAACACACATGCAATGACATTGGTGGATCCATATGTGGTCTGTGAAACGAACACACATGAAATGACTCTAGCTGTGGTTAATGAAAAGAACACACATGCAATGAAAATGGTGGATCCATATGTGGTTTGTGAAAAGAACACACATGCAATGAACTCTGGTGGATCCATATGGGGTCTGTGAAAAGAACACACATGCAATGACATTGGTGGATCCATATGTGGTCTGTGAAAAGAACACACATGCAATGACAATGCTGGTTCAATATGTGGTCTGTGAAAAGAACACACATGCAATGACAATGGTGGATCCATATGTGGTTTGTGAAAAGAACACACATGCAATGACACTGGTGGATCCAAATGTTGTCTGTGAAAAGAACACACATGCAATGATAATGGTGGTTCCATATGTGGTCTGTGTAAAGAACACACATGCAATGACACTAGTGGATCCATATGTGGTCTGTGAAAAGAACACCCATGCAATGAACTCTGGTGGATCCATATGGGGTATGTGAAAAGAACACACATGCATTGACTCAGGATGTGGTTAATGAAAATAACACACATGCAATGAGCTCTGGTGGATCCATATGTGGTCCGTGAAAAGAACACACATGCAATGACACTGGTGGATCCATATGTGGTTTGTGAAAAGAACACACATGCAATGACACTGGTGGATTCGAATGTGGTCTGTGAAAGGAACACACATGCAATAACACTGGTGGATCCATATGTGGTCTGTGAAAATAACACACATGCAATGAACTCTGGTGGATCCATATAGGGTCTGTGAAAAGAACACACATGCAATGACAATGGTGGATCCATATGTGGTTTGTGAAAAGAACACACATGCAATGACACTAGTTGATCCATATGTGGTCTGTGAAAAGAACACACATGAAATAACACTGGTGATCCATATGTGGTATGTGAAAAGAACACACATGCAATGACACTGGTGGATCCATATGTGGTCTGTGAAAAGAACACACATGCACTGACACTGGTTGATCCATATGTGGTCTGTCAAAAGAACACACATGCAATGACACTGGTGGATCCATATGGGGTCTGTGAAAAGAACACACATGCAATCAACTCTAGTGGATCCATGTGGGGTCTGTGAAAAGGAGACACATGCAATGACACTGGTGGATCCATATGTGGTCTATGAAAAGAACACACATGAAATGACTCTAGCTGTGGTTAATGAAAAGAACACACATGCAACGAAAATGGTGGATCCATATGTGGTCTATGAAAAGAACACACATGCAATGAACTCTGGTGGTTCCATATGTGGTATGTGAAAAGAACACACATGCAATGACACTGCTGGATCCATATGTGGTCTGTGAAACGAACACACATGAAATGACTCTAGATGTGGTTAATGAAAAGAACACACATGCAATGAAAATGGTGGATCCTTTTGTGGTTTGTGAAAAGAACACACATGCAATGAACTCTGGTGGTTCCATATGTGGTATGTGAAAAGAACGCACATGCAATGACACTGGTGGATCCATATGTGGTTTGTGAAAAGAACACACATGAAATGACACTCGTGGTTCCAAATGTGGTCTATGAAAAGAACACACATGCAATGACACTGGTGGATCCATATGTGGTCTATGAAAAGAGCACACATGCAATGACACTGGTGGATCCATATGTGATCTGTGAAAAGAACACACATGCAATGACACTGGTGGATCCATATGTGGCCTCTGAAAACAACACACATGAAATGACACTAGTGGATCCATATGTGGTACTTGAAAAGAACACACATGCAATGAAAATAGTGGATCAAAATGTGGTCTGTGAAAAGAACACACATGCAATAACACTGGTGGATCCATATGTGGTCTGTGAAAAGAACACACATGCAATGAACTCTGGTGGATCCATATGGGGTCTGTGAAAAGAACACACATGCTATGACATTGGTGGATCCATATGTGGTCTGTGAAAAGAACACACATGCAATGACAATGCTGGTTCAATATGTGGTCTGTGAAAAGAACACATATGCAATGACACTGGTGGATCCATATGTGGTATGTGAAAAGAACACACATGTAATGACCTCTGGTGGATCCATATGGGTCTGTGAAAAGAACACACATGCAATGAACTCTGGTGATTCCATATGTGGTCTATGAAAAGAACACACATGCAATGACATTGGTGGATCCATATGTGGTCTGTGAAACGAACACACATGAAATGACTCTAGCTGTGGTTAATGAAAAGAACACACATGCAATGAAAATGGTGGATCCATATGTGGTTTGTGAAAAGAACACACATGCAATGAACTCTGGTGGATCCATATAGGGTCTGTGAAAAGAACACACATGCAATGACAATGGTGGATCCATATGTGGTTTGTGAAAAGAACACACATGCAATGACACTAGTTGATCCATATGTGGTCTGTGAAAAGAACACACATGAAATAACACTGGTGATCCATATGTGGTATGTGAAAAGAACACACATGCAATGACACTGGTGGATCCATATGTGGTCTGTGAAAAGAACACACATGCACTGACACTGGTTGATCCATATGTGGTCTGTCAAAAGAACACACATGCAATGACACTGGTGGATCCATATGGGGTCTGTGAAAAGAACACACATGCAATCAACTCTAGTGGATCCATGTGGGGTCTGTGAAAAGGAGACACATGCAATGACACTGGTGGATCCATATGTGGTCTATGAAAAGAACACACATGAAATGACTCTAGCTGTGGTTAATGAAAAGAACACACATGCAACGAAAATGGTGGATCCATATGTGGTCTATGAAAAGAACACACATGCAATGAACTCTGGTGGTTCCATATGTGGTATGTGAAAAGAACACACATGCAATGACACTGCTGGATCCATATGTGGTCTGTGAAACGAACACACATGAAATGACTCTAGCTGTGGTTAATGAAAAGAACACACATGCAATGAAAATGGTGGATCCTTTTGTGGTTTGTGAAAAGAACACACATGCAATGAACTCTGGTGGTTCCATATGTGGTATGTGAAAAGAACGCACATGCAATGACACTGGTGGATCCATATGTGGTTTGTGAAAAGAACACACATGAAATGACACTCGTGGTTCCAAATGTGGTCTATGAAAAGAACACACATGCAATGACACTGGTGGATCCATATGTGGTCTATGAAAAGAGCACACATGCAATGACACTGGTGGATCCATATGTGGTCTGTGAAAAGAACACACATGCAATGACACTGGTGGATCCATATGTGGCCTCTGAAAACAACACACATGAAATGACACTAGTGGATCCATATGTGGTACTTGAAAAGAACACACATGCAATGAAAATAGTGGATCAAAATGTGGTCTGTGAAAAGAACACACATGCAATAACACTGGTGGATCCATATGTGGTCTGTGAAAAGAACACACATGCAATGAACTCTGGTGGATCCATATGGGGTCTGTGAAAAGAACACACATGCTATGACATTGGTGGATCCATATGTGGTCTGTGAAAAGAACACACATGCAATGACAATGCTGGTTCAATATGTGGTCTGTGAAAAGAACACAGATGCAATGACACTGGTGGATCCATATGTGGTATGTGAAAAGAACACACATGTAATGACCTCTGGTGGATCCATATGGGTCTGTGAAAAGAACACACATGCAATGAACTCTGGTGGTTCCATATGTGGTCTATGAAAAGAACACACATGCAATGACATTGGTGGATCCGTATGTGGTCTGTGAAACGAACACACATGAAATGACTCTAGCTGTGGTTAATGAAAAGAACACACATGCAATGAAAATGGTGGATCCATATGTGGTTTGTGAAAAGAACACACATGCAATGAACTCTGGTGGATCCATATGGGGTCTGTGAAAAGAACACACATGCAATGACATTGGTGGATCCATATGTGGTCTGTGAAAAGAACACACATGCAATGACAATGCTGGTTCAATATGTGGTCTGTGAAAAGAACACACATGCAATGACAATGGTGGATCCATATGTGGTTTGTGAAAAGAACACACATGCAATGACACTGGTGGATCCAAATGTTGTCTGTGAAAAGAACACACATGCAATGATAATGGTGGTTCCATATGTGGTCTGTGTAAAGAACACACATGCAATGACACTAGTGGATCCATATGTGGTCTGTGAAAAGAACACCCATGCAATGAACTCTGGTGGATCCATATGGGGTATGTGAAAAGAACACACATGCATTGACTCTGGATGTGGTTAATGAAAATAACACACATGCAATGAGCTCTGGTGGATCCATATGTGGTCCGTGAAAAGAACACACATGCAATGACACTGGTGGATCCATATGTGGTATGTGAAAAGAACAAACATTTCAATGACACGGGTGGATCCATATATGGTCTGTGAAAAGAACATACATGCAATGACAATGGTGGTTCCATATGTGGTTTGTGAAAATAACACACATGCAATGACAATGGTGGATCCATATGTGGTGTGTGAAAAGAACACACATGTAATGACACTGGTTGATCCATATGTCGTCTATGAAAAGAACACACATGAAATGACACTGGTGGAGCCATATGTGGTCTGTGAAAAGAACACACATGGAATGAACTCTGGTGGATCCATATGGGGTATGTGAAAAGAACACACATGCATTGACTCTAGATGTGGTTAATAAAAAGAACACACATGCAATGAGCTCTGGTGGATCCATATGTGGACCGTGAAAATAACACACATGCAATGACACTGGTGGATCCATATGTGGTATGTGAAAAGAACAAACATTTCAGTGACACTGGTGGATCCATATATGGTCAGTGAAAAGAACATACATGCAATGACAATGGTGGTTCCATATGTGGTTTGTGAAAAGAACACACAAGCAATGACAATGGTGGATCCATATGTGGTGTGTGAAAAGAACACACATGTAATGACACTGGTTGATCCATATGTCGTCTATGAAAAGAACACACATGAAATGACACTGGTAGATCCATATGTGGTCTGTGAAAAGAACACACATGCAATGACACTGATGGATCCATATGTGGTATGTGAAAATAACACACATGCAATGACACTAGTGGATCCATATGTGGTCTGCGAAAATAACACACATGCAATGACACTTGTGGATCCATATATGGTCTGTGAAAAGAACACACATGCAATGACACTAGTGGATCTGAATGTGGTTTGTGAAAAGAACACACATGCAATAACACTGGTGGATCCATATGTGGTCTGTGAAAAGAACACACATGCAATGAACTCTGGTGGATCCATATGGGGTCTGTGAAAAGAACACACATGCAATGCTCTAGCCGTGGTTAATGAAAATAACACACATGCAATGAACTCTGGTGTATCCATATGTGGTCTGTGAAAAGAACACACATGCAATGACACTGGTGGATCCATATGTGGTTTGTGAAAAGAACAAACATTTCAATGACACTGGTGGATCCATATATGGTCTCTGAAAAGAACACACATGCAATGACATTGGTCGATCCATATGTGGTCTGTGAAAAGAACACACATGCAATGACAATGGTGGTTCCATATGTGGTCTGTGAAAAGAACACACATGCAATGACAATGGTGGATCCATATGTGGTTTGTGAAAAGAACACACATGCAATGACACTGGTTGATCCATATGTGGTCTGTGAAAAAAAAACACATGAAATAACACCGGTGATCCATATGTGGTATGTGAAAAGAACACAATTGCAATGACACCGGTGGATCCATATGTGGTCTGTGAAAAGAACACACATGCAATGACACTGGTGGATCCATATGTGGTCTATGAAAAGAACACACATGCAATGAACTCTGGTGGTTCCATATGTGGTATGTGAAAAGAACACACATGCAATGACACTGCTGGATCCATATGTGGTCTGTGAAACGAACACACATGAAATGACTCTAGCTGTGGTTAATGAAAAGAACACACATGCAATGAAAATGGTGGATCCTTTTGTGGTTTGTGAAAAGAACACACATGCAATGAACTCTGGTGGTTCCATATGTGGTATGTGAAAAGAACGCACATGCAATGACACTGGTGGATCCATATGTGGTTTGTGAAAAGAACACACATGAAATGACACTCGTGGTTCCAAATGTGGTCTATGAAAAGAACACACATGCAATGACACTGGTGGATCCATATGTGGTCTATGAAAACAGCACACATGCAATGACACTGGTGGATCCATATGTGGTCTGTGAAAAGAACACACATGGAATGACACTGGTGGATCCATATGTGGCCTCTGAAAACAACACACATGAAATGACACTAGTGGATCCATATGTGGTACTTGAAAAGAACACACATGCAATGAAAATAGTGGATCAAAATGTGGTCTGTGAAAAGAACACACATGCAATAACACTGGTGGATCCATATGTGGTCTGTGAAAAGAACACACATGCAATGAACTCTGGTGGATCCATATGGGGTCTGTGAAAAGAACACACATGCTATGACATTGGTGGATCCATATGTGGTCTGTGAAAAGAACACACATGCAATGACAATGCTGGTTCAATATGTGGTCTGTGAAAAGAACACACATGCAATGACACTGGTGGATCCATATGTGGTATGTGAAAAGAACACACATGTAATGACCTCTGGTGGATCCATATGGGTCTGTGAAAAGAACACACATGCAATGAACTCTGGTGGTTCCATATGTGGTCTATGAAAAGAACACACATGCAATGACATTGGTGGATCCATATGTGGTCTGTGAAACGAACACACATGAAATGACTCTAGCTGTGGTTAATGAAAAGAACACACATGCAATGAAAATGGTGGATCCATATGTGGTTTGTGAAAAGAACACACATGCAATGAACTCTGGTGGATCCATATGGGGTCTGTGAAAAGAACACACATGCAATGACATTGGTGGATCCATATGTGGTCTGTGAAAAGAACACACATGCAATGACAATGCTGGTTCAATATGTGGTCTGTGAAAAGAACACACATGCAATGACAATGGTGGATCCATATGTGGTTTGTGAAAAGAACACACATGCAATGACACTGGTGGATCCAAATGTTGTCTGTGAAAAGAACACACATGCAATGATAATGGTGGTTCCATATGTGGTCTGTGTAAAGAACACACATGCAATGACACTAGTGGATCCATATGTGGTCTGTGAAAAGAACACCCATGCAATGAACTCTGGTGGATCCATATGGGGTATGTGAAAAGAACACACATGCATTGACTCTGGATGTGGTTAATGAAAATAACACACATGCAATGAGCTCTGGTGGATCCATATGTGGTCCGTGAAAAGAACACACATGCAATGACACTGGTGGATCCATATGTGGTATGTGAAAAGAACAAACATTTCAATGACACGGGTGGATCCATATATGGTCTGTGAAAAGAACATACATGCAATGACAATGGTGGTTCCATATGTGGTTTGTGAAAATAACACACATGCAATGACAATGGTGGATCCATATGTGGTGTGTGAAAAGAACACACATGTAATGACACTGGTTGATCCATATGTCGTCTATGAAAAGAACACACATGAAATGACACTGGTGGAGCCATATGTGGTCTGTGAAAAGAACACACATGGAATGAACTCTGGTGGATCCATATGGGGTATGTGAAAAGAACACACATGCATTGACTCTAGATGTGGTTAATAAAAAGAACACACATGCAATGAGCTCTGGTGGATCCATATGTGGACCGTGAAAATAACACACATGCAATGACACTGGTGGATCCATATGTGGTATGTGAAAAGAACAAACATTTCAGTGACACTGGTGGATCCATATATGGTCAGTGAAAAGAACATACATGCAATGACAATGGTGGTTCCATATGTGGTTTGTGAAAAGAACACACAAGCAATGACAATGGTGGATCCATATGTGGTGTGTGAGAAGAACACACATGTAATGACACTGGTTGATCCATATGTCGTCTATGAAAAGAACACACATGAAATGACACTGGTAGATCCATATGTGGTCTGTGAAAAGAACACACATGCAATGACAATGATGGATCCATATGTGGTATGTGAAAATAACACACATGCAATGACACTAGTGGATCCATATGTGGTCTGCGAAAATAACACACATGCAATGACACTTGTGGATCCATATATGGTCTGTGAAAAGAACACACATGCAATGACACTAGTGGATCTGAATGTGGTTTGTGAAAAGAACACACATGCAATAACACTGGTGGATCCATATGTGGTCTGTGAAAAGAACACACATGCAATGAACTCTGGTGGATCCATATGGGGTCTGTGAAAAGAACACACATGCAATGCTCTAGCCGTGGTTAATGAAAATAACACACATGCAATGAACTCTGGTGTATCCATATGTGGTCTGTGAAAAGAACACACATGCAATGACACTGGTGGATCCATATGTGGTTTGTGAAAAGAACAAACATTTCAATGACACTGGTGGATCCATATATGGTCTCTGAAAAGAACACACATGCAATGACATTGGTCGATCCATATGTGGTCTGTGAAAAGAACACACATGCAATGACAATGGTGGTTCCATATGTGGTCTGTGAAAAGAACACACATGCAATGACAATGGTGGATCCATATGTGGTTTGTGAAAAGAACACACATGCAATGACACTGGTTGATCCATATGTGGTCTGTGAAAAAAAAACACATGAAATAACACCGGTGATCCATATGTGGTATGTGAAAAGAACACAATTGCAATGACACCGGTGGATCCATATGTGGTCTGTGAAAAGAACACACATGCAATGACACTGGTGGATCCATATGTGGTCTGTAAAAAGAACACACATGCAATGATAGTGGTCGATCCATACGTGGTCTGTGAAAAGAACACACATGCAATCAACTCTGGTGGATCCATGTGCGGTCTGCGAAAAGGACACACATGCAATGACACTGGTGGATCCATATGTGGTCTGTGAAAAGAACACACATGAAATGACTCTACCTGTGGTTAATGAAAAGAACACACATGCAATGAAAATCGTGGATCCATATGTGGTCTGTGAAAAGAACACACATGTAATGAAATCTGGTGGTTCCATATGTGGTCTATGAAAAGAACACACATGCAATGACACTGGTGGATCCATATGTGGTCTATGAAAAGAACACACATGCAATGAACTCTACTGGATCCATATGGGGTTTGTGAAAAGAACACACACGCAATGAACTCTAGAGGTTCCATATGTGGTCTATGAAAAGAACACACATGCAATGACACTGGTGGATCCATATGAGGTCTATGAAAAGAACACACATGAAATGACACTAGTGGATCCATATGTAGTCTGTGAAAAGAACACACATGCAATGAACTCTGGTGGATCCATATGGGCTCTGTTAAAAGAACACACATGCAATGACCATAGTGGATCCATATGTGGTATGTGAAAAGAACACACATGCAATGACTCTGGTGGATCCATATGTGGTCTATGAAAAGAACACACATGCAATGACACTAGTGGATCCATATGTGGTCTGTGAAAAGAACACACATGCAATGACACTGGTGGATCCATATATGGTCTATGAAAAGAACACAAATGCAATGACAATGGTGGTTCCATATATGGTCTGTGAAAAGAACACACATGTAATGACAATGGTGGATCCATATGTGGATCGTGAAAACAACACACATGCAATGACACTGGTTGATTCATGTCTGGTCTGTGAAAAGATCACACATGCAATGACACTGGTGGATCCATATGTGGTCTTTGAAAAGAAGACACATGCAATGACACAGGTGGATCCATATGTGGTCCGTGAAAAGAACACACATGCAATGACACTGGTGGATCCATATGTGGTATGTGAAAAGAACACACACGCAATGACACTGGTGGATCCATATGTGGTCGGTGAAAAGAACACACATGCAATGACACTAGTGGATCCAAATGTAGTCTGTGAAAAGAACACACATGCAATGACACTGGTGGATCTAGATGTGGTCTGTGAAAACAACACACATGCAATGAACTCTGGTGGATCCATTTGGGGTCTGTGAAAAGAACACACATGCAATGACTCTAGCTGTGGTTAATGAAAAGAACACACATGCAATGAACTCTCGTGGATCCATATGTGGTTTATGAAAAGAACACACATAAAATGACACTGGTGGATCCAAATGTGGTATGTGAAAAGAACGAACATTTCAATGACACTCGTAGATCCATCTATGGTCTGTGAAAAGAACACACATGCAATGACATTGGTGGATCCAATGACAATGGTGGTTCCATATGTGGTATGTGGAAAGAACACACATCCAATGAGAATGGTGGATCCATATGTGGTTTGTGAAAAGAACACACATGCAATGATACTGGTTGATCCATATGTGGTCTGTGAAAAGAACACACATGAAATGACACTGATGGATCCATATTTGGTCTTAAAATGAACACACATGCAATGACTATGGTGGATCCATATGTGGTGTGTGAAAAGAACACACATGCAATGACACTGGTGGATCCATATGTGGTCTGTGAAAAGAACACACATGCAATGACACTGGTGGATCCATATGTGGTTTGTGAAAAGAACACACATGCAATGACACTGGTGGATCCAAATGTTGTCTGTGAAAATAACACACATGCAATGACACTGGTTGATCCATATGTGGTATGTCAAAAGAACACACATGCAATGACACTGGTGGATCAATATGTAGTCTGTGAAAGGAACACACATGCAATGACACTGGTGGATCCATATGTTTGTGAAAAAAAACACATGCAATGACACTGGTGTATCCATATGTGGTCTGTGAAAAGAACACACATGCAATGAACTCTGGTGGATCCATATGGGGTCTATGAAAATAACACACATGCAATGGCACTGGTGGATCCATATGTGGTCTGCAAAAAGAACACACATGAAATGACTCTAGCTGTGGTTAATGAAAAGAACACACATGCAATGAAAATGGTGGATCCATATGTGGTATGTGAAAAGAACACACATGCAATGAACTCTGGTAGTTCCATATGTGGTCTGTGAAAATAACACACATGCAATGAAACTAGTGGATCCATATGTGGTGTGTGAAAAGAACACACATGCAATGACAATGGTGGTTCCATATGTGGTCTTTGAAAAGAACACACATGCAATGACACTAGTGGATCCATATGTGGTCTTTGAAAACAACACACATGCAATGACACTGGTGGATCCATATGTGGTCTGTGAAAAGAACACGCATGCAATGACACTGGTTAATCCATATGTGGTTTGTGAAAAGAACACACATGCAATGATACTAGTGGATCCATATGTGGTCTGTGAAAAGAACACACATGCAATGAGCTCTGGTGGATCCATATGTGGTCTGTGAAAAGAACACACATGCAATGACACTGGTGGACCCATATGTGGTCTCTGAAAGGAACAAACATTTCAATGAAACTGGTGGATCCATATATGGTCTGTGAAAAGAACACACATGCAATGAGATTGGTCGATCCATATGAGGTATGTGAAAAGAACACACATGCAATGACAATTTTGTTTCCATATGTGGTTTGTGAAAAGAACACACATGCAATGACAATGGTGGTTTCATATGTGGTCTGTGAAAAGAACACACATGCAATGACTCTGGCGGATGCATATGTGGTCTGTGAAAAGAACAGACATGGAATGACAAAGGTGGATCCATACGTGGTGTGTGAAAAGAACACACATGCAATGAAACTAGTGGATCCATATGTAGTTTGTGAAAAGAACTCACATGCAATGACACTAGTGGATCCATATGTGGTCTCTGAAAAGAACACACATGCAATGACTCTGGTGGATCCATATGTGGTCTGTGAAAAGAACAGACATACAATGACACTGGTGGATCCATATGTGGTGTGTGAAAAGAACAGACATGAAATGACACTGGTGGATCCATATGTGGTCTATGAAAAGAACACACATGCAATGAAACTGGTGGATCTGTATGTGGTAAATGAAAAGAACACACATGCAATGACACTGGTGGATCCATGTGTGGTTTGTGCAAAGAACACACATGCAATGACACTGGTGGATCCATATGTGGTCTGTGAAAAGACCATACATGAAATGACACTAGTAGTTCCAAATGTGGTTTGCGAAACGAACATACATGCAATGACACTGGTGGATCCATATGTGGTTTGTGAAAAGAACACACATGTAATGACTCTGGTGGATCCACATCTGGTTTGTGAAAAGAACACACATGCAATGACAACGGTTGATCCATATGTGGTCTGTGAAAAGAACACACATGCAATGACACTGGTGGATCCATATGTGGTCTGTGAAAAGAACACACATGTAATGACCTCTGGTGGATCCATATGGGTCTGTGAAAAGAACACACATACAATGAACTCTGGTGGTTCCATATGTGGTCTATGAAAAGAACACACATGCAATGACACTGGTGGATCCATATGTGGTCTGTGAAACGAACACACATGAAATGACTCTAGCTGTGGTTAATGAAAAGAATACACATGCAATGAAAATGGTGGATCCATATGTGGTTTGTGAAAAGAACACACATGCAATGAACTCTGGTGGTTCCATATGTGGTATGTGAAAAGAACACACATGCAATGACACTGGTGGATCCATATGTGGTTTGTGAAAAGAACACACATGAAATGACACTCGTGGTTCCAAATGTGGTCTATGAAAAGAACAAACATGCAATGACACTGGTGCATCCATATGTGGTCTGTGAAAAGAACACACATGCAATGACACTGGTGGATCCATATGTGGCCTGTGAAAACAACACACATGAAATGACACTAGTGGATCCATATGTGGTACGTGAAAAGAACACACATGCAATGAAAATAGTGGATCAAAATGTGGTCTGTGAAAAGAAGACACGTGCAATAACACTGGTGGATCCATATGTGGTTTGTGAAAAGAACACACATGCAATGAACTCTGGTCGATCCATATGGGGTCTGTGAAAAGAACACACATGCAATGACATTGGTGGATCCATATGTGGTCTGTGAAAAGAACACACATGCAATGACAATGCTGGTTCAATATGTGGTCTGTGAAAAGAACACAGATGTAATGACAATGGTGGATCCGTATGTGGTTTGTGAAAAGAACACACATGCAATGACACTGGTTGATCCATATGTGGACTGTGAAAAGAACACACATGAAATAACACTGGTGATCCATATGTGGTATGTGAAAAGAACACACATGCAATGACACTGGTGGATCCATATGTGGTCTGTGAAAAGAACACACATGCAATGACACTGGTGGATCCATATGTGGTCTATGAAAAGAACAAACATTTCAATGACACTAGTGGATCCGTATATGGTCTGTGATAAGAACACACATGCAATGGCATTGGTGGATCCATATGTGGTCTGTGAAAAGAACACACATGCAATGACAATGGTGGATCCATATGTCGTTTGTGAAAAGAACACACTTGCAATGACACTGGTTGATCCATATGTGGTCTGTGAAAAGAACACACATGAAATAACACTGGTGATCCATATGTGGTATGTGAAAAGAACACACATGCAATGACACTGGTGGATCCATATGTGGTCTGTGAAAAGAACACACATGCAATGACACTGGTGGATCCATATGTGGTCTATAAAAAGAAAACACATGCAGTGACACTGGTGGATCCATATGTGGTTTGTGAAAAGAACACACATGCAATGACACTAGTGGATTCGAATGTGGTCTGTGAAAAGAACAGACATGCAATAACACTGGTGGATCCATATGTGGTCTGTGAAAATAACACACATGCAATGAACTCTGGTGGATCCATATAGGGTCTGTGAAAAGAACACACATGCAATGACAATGGTGGATCAATATGTGGTTTGTGAAAAGAACACACATGCAATCACACTAGTTGATCCATATGTGGTCTGTGAAAAGAACACACATGAAATAACACTGGTGATCCATATGTGGTATGTGAAAAGAACACACATGCAATGACACTGGTGGATCCATATGTGGTCTGTGAAAAGAACACACATGCAATGACACTGGTGGATCCATATGTGGTCTGTCAAAAGAACACACATGCAATGACACTGGTGGATCCATATGGGGTCTGTGAAAAGAACACACATGCAATCAACTTTGGTGTATCCATGTGGGGTCTGTGAAAAGGAGACACATGCAATGACACTGGTGGATCCATATGTGGTCTATGAAAAGAACACACATGAAATGACTCTAGCTGTGGTTAATGAAAATAACACACATGCAACAAAAATGGTGGATCCATATGTGGTCTATGAAAAGAACACACATGCAATGAACTCTGGTGGTTCCATATGTGGTCTGTGAAAAGAACACACATGCAATGACAATGGTGGATCCATATGTGGTCTGTGAAACGAACACACATGAAATGACTCTAGCTGTGGTTAATGAAAAGAACACACATGCAATGAAAATGGTGGATCCATATGTGGTTTGTGAAAAGAACACACATGCAATGAACTCTGGTGGTTCCATATGTGGTATGTGAAAAGAACACACATGCAATGACACTGGTGGATCCATATGTGGTTTGTGAAAAGAACACACATGAAATGACACTCGTGGTTCCAAATGTGGTCTATGAAACGAACACACATGCAATGACACTGGTGGATCCATATGTGGTCTATGAAAAGAGCACACATGCAATGACACTGGTGGATCCATATGTGGTCTGTGAAAAGAACACACATGCAATGACACTGGTGGATCCATATGTGGTTTGTGAAAAGAACACACATGAAATGACACTCGTGGTTCCAAATGTGGTCTATGAAAAGAACACACATGCAATGACACTGGTGGATCCATATGTGGTCTATGAAAAGAGCACACATGCAATGACACTGGTGCATCCATATGTGGTCTGTGAAAAGAACACACATGCAATGACACTGGTGGATCCATATGTGGCCTCTGAAAACAACACACATGAAATGACACTAGTGGATCCATATGTGGTACTTGAAAAGAACACACATGCAATGAAAATAGTGGATCAAAATGTGGTCTGTGAAAAGAACACACATGCAATAACACTGGTGGATCCATATGTGGTCTGTGAAAAGAACACACATGCAATGAACTCTGGTGGATCCATATGGGGTCTGTGAAAAGAACACACATGCTATGACATTGGTGGATCCATATGTGGTCTGTGAAAAGAACACACATGCAATGACAATGCTGGTTCAATATGTGGTCTGTGAAAAGAACACACATGCAATGACACTGGTGGATCCATATGTGGTATGTGAAAAGAACACACATGTAATGACCTCTGGTGGATCCATATGGGTCTGTGAAAAGAACACACATGCAATGAACTCTGGTGGTTCCATATGTGGTCTATGAAAAGAACACACATGCAATGACATTGGTGGATCCATATGTGGTCTGTGAAACGAACACACATGAAATGACTCTAGATGTGGTTAATGAAAAGAACACACATGCAATGAAAATGGTGGATCCATATGTGGTTTGTGAAAAGAACACACATGCAATGAACTCTGGTGGATCCATATGGGGTCTGTGAAAAGAACACACATGCAATGACATTGGTGGATCCATATGTGGTCTGTGAAAAGAACACACATGCAATGACAATGCTGGTTCAATATGTGGTCTGTGAAAAGAACACACATGCAATGACAATGGTGGATCCATATGTGGTTTGTGAAAAGAACACACATGCAATGACACTGGTGGATCCAAATGTTGTCTGTGAAAAGAACACACATGCAATGATAATGGTGGTTCCATATGTGGTATGTGTAAAGAACACACATGCAATGACACTAGTGGATCCATATGTGGTCTGTGAAAAGAACACCCATGCAATGAACTCTGGTGGATCCATATGGGGTATGTGAAAAGAACACACATGCATTGACTCTGGATGTGGTTAATGAAAATAACACACATGCAATGAGCTCTGGTGGATCCATATGTGGTCCGTGAAAAGAACACACATGCAATGACACTGGTGGATCCATATGTGGTATGTGAAAAGAACAAACATTTCAATGACACGGGTGGATCCATATATGGTCTGTGAAAAGAACATACATGCAATGACAATGGTGGTTCCATATGTGGTTTGTGAAAATAACACACATGCAATGACAATGGTGGATCCATATGTGGTGTGTGAAAAGAACACACATGTAATGACACTGGTTGATCCATATGTCGTCTATGAAAAGAACACACATGAAATGACACTGGTGGAGCCATATGTGGTCTGTGAAAAGAACACACATGGAATGAACTCTGGTGGATCCATATGGGGTATGTGAAAAGAACACACATGCATTGACTCTAGATGTGGTTAATAAAAAGAACACACATGCAATGAGCTCTGGTGGATCCATATGTGGTCCGTGAAAATAACACACATGCAATGACACTGGTGGATCCATATGTGGTATGTGAAAAGAACAAACATTTCAGTGACACTGGTGGATCCATATATGGTCAGTGAAAAGAACATACATGCAATGACAATGGTGGTTCCATATGTGGTTTGTGAAAAGAACACACAAGCAATGACAATGGTGGATCCATATGTGGTGTGTGAAAAGAACACACATGTAATGACACTGGTTGATCCATATGTCGTCTATGAAAAGAACACACATGAAATGACACTGGTAGATCCATATGTGGTCTGTGAAAAGAACACACATGCAATGACACTGATGGATCCATATGTGGTATGTGAAAATAACACACATGCAATGACACTAGTGGATCCATATGTGGTCTGCGAAAATAACACACATGCAATGACACTTGTGGATCCATATATGGTCTGTGAAAAGAACACACATGAAATAACACTGGTGATCCATATGTGATCTGTGAAAAGAACACACATGCAATGACATTGCCGGATCCATATGTGGTATGTGAAAAGAACACACATGCAATGACACTAGTGGATCCATATGTGGTCTGCGAAAATAACACACATGCAATGACACTTGTGGATCCATATATGGTCTGTGAAAAGAACACACATGCAATGACACTAGTGGATCTGAATGTGGTTTGTGAAAAGAACACACATGCAATAACACTGGTGGATCCATATGTGGTCTGTGAAAAGAACACACATGCAATGAACTCTGGTGGATCCATATGGGGTCTGTGAAAAGAACACACATGCAATGCTCTAGCCGTGGTTAATGAAAATAACACACATGCAATGAACTCTGGTGTATCCATATGTGGTCTGTGAAAAGAACACACATGCAATGACACTGGTGGATCCATATGTGGTTTGTGAAAAGAACAAACATTTCAATGACACTGGTGGATCCATATATGGTCTCTGAAAAGAACACACATGCAATGACATTGGTCGATCCATATGTGGTCTGTGAAAAGAACACACATGCAATGACAATGGTGGTTCCATATGTGGTCTGTGAAAAGAACACACATGCAATGACAATGGTGGATCCATATGTGGTTTGTGAAAAGAACACACATGCAATGACACTGGTTGATCCATATGTGGTCTGTGAAAAAAAAAACACATGAAATAACACCGGTGATCCATATGTGGTATGTGAAAAGAACACAATTGCAATGACACCGGTGGATCCATATGTGGTCTGTGAAAAAACACACATGCAATGACACTGGTGGATCCATATGTGGTCTGTAAAAAGAACACACATGCAATGATAGTGGTCGATCCATACGTGGTCTGTGAAAAGAACACACATGCAATCAACTCTGGTGGATCCATGTGCGGTCTGCGAAAAGGACACACATGCAATGACACTGGTGGATCCATATGTGGTCTGTGAAAAGAACACACATGAAATGACTCTAGCTGGGGTTAATGAAAAGAACACACATGCAATGAAAATCGTGGATCCATATGTGGTCTGTGAAAA
The DNA here is from genome assembly GCA_916181665.1 of Avena sativa. Taxonomy (NCBI): domain Eukaryota; kingdom Viridiplantae; phylum Streptophyta; class Magnoliopsida; order Poales; family Poaceae; genus Avena; species Avena sativa. Next base: position 620,219,435 of record OV702289.1, read on the forward strand.
GAACACACATGTAATGAAATCTGGTGGTTCCATATGTGGTCTATGAAAAGAACACACATGCAATGACACTGGTGGATCCATATGTGGTCTATGAAAAGAACACACATGCAATGAACTCTGCTGGATGCATATGGGGTTTGTGAAAAGAACACACACGCAATGAACTCTAGAGGTTCCATATGTGGTCTATGAAAAGAACACACATGCAATGACACTGGTGGATCCATATGAGGTCTATGAAAAGAACACACATGAAATGACACTAGTGGATCCATATGTAGTCTGTGAAAAGAACACACATGCAATGAACTCTGGTGGATCCATATGGGCTCTGTTAAAAGAACACACATGCAATGACCATAGTGGATCCATATGTGGTATGTGAAAAGAACACACATGCAATGACTCTGGTGGATCCATATGTGGTCTATGAAAAGAACACACATGCAATGACACTAGTGGATCCATATGTGGTCTGTGAAAAGAACACACATGCAATGACACTGGTGGATCCATATATGGTCTATGAAAAGAACACAAATGCAATGACAATGGTGGTTCCATATATGGTCTGTGAAAAGAACACACATGTAATGACAATGGTGGATCCATATGTGGATCGTGAAAACAACACACATGCAATGACACTGGTTGATTCATGTCTGGTCTGTGAAAAGATCACACATGCAATGACACTGGTGGATCCATATGTGGTCTTTGAAAAGAAGACACATGCAATGACACAGGTGGATCCATATGTGGTCCGTGAAAAGAACACACATGCAATGACACTGGTGGATCCATATGTGGTATGTGAAAAGAACACACACGCAATCACACTGGTGGATCCATATGTGGTCGGTGAAAAGAACACACATGCAATGACACTAGTGGATCCAAATGTAGTCTGTGAAAAGAACACACATGCAATGACACTGGTGGATCTAGATGTGGTCTGTGAAAACAACACACATGCAATGAACTCTGGTGGATCCATTTGGGGTCTGTGAAAAGAACACACATGCAATGACTCTAGTTGTGGTTAATGAAAAGAACACACATGCAATGAACTCTCGTGGATCCATATGTGGTTTATGAAAAGAACACACATAAAATGACACTGGTGGATCCAAATGTGGTATGTGAAAAGAACGAACATTTCAATGACACTCGTAGATCCATATATGGTCTGTGAAAAGAACACACATGCAATGACATTGGTGGATCCAATGACAATGGTGGTTCCATATGTGGTATGTGGAAAGAACACACATCCAATGAGAATGGTGGATCCATATGTGGTTTGTGAAAAGAACACACATGCAATGATACTGGTTGATCCATATGTGGTCTGTGAAAAGAACACACATGAAATGACACTGATGGATCCATATTTGGTCTTAAAATGAACACACATGCAATGACTATGGTGGATCCATATGTGGTCTGTGAAAAGAACACACATGCAATGACACTGGTGGATCCATATGTGGTCTGTGAAAAGAACACACATGCAATGACACTGGTGGATCCATATGTGGTCTGCGAAAATAACACACATGCAATGACACTTGTGGATCCATATATGGTCTGTGAAAAGAACACACATGCAATGACACTAGTGGATCTGAATGTGGTTTGTGAAAAGAACACACATGCAATAACACTGGTGGATCCATATGTGGTCTGTGAAAAGAACACACATGCAATGAACTCTGGTGGATCCATATGGGGTCTGTGAAAATAACACACATGCAATGCTCTAGCCGTGGTTAATGAAAATAACACACATGCAATGAACTCTGGTGTATCCATATGTGGTCTGTGAAAAGAACACACATGCAATGACACTGGTGGATCCATATGTGGTTTGTGAAAAGAACAAACATTTCAATGACACTGGTGGATCCATATATGGTCTCTGAAAAGAACACACATGCAATGACATTGGTCGATCCATATGTGGTCTGTGAAAAGAACACACATGCAATGACAATGGTGGTTCCATATGTGGTCTGTGAAAAGAACACACATGCAATGACAATGGTGGATCCATATGTGGTTTGTGAAAAGAACACACATGCAATGACACTGGTTGATCCATATGTGGTCTGTGAAAAAAAAACACATGAAATAACACCGGTGATCCATATGTGGTATGTGAAAAGAACACAATTGCAATGACACCGGTGGATCCATATGTGGTCTGTGAAAAAACACACATGCAATGACACTGGTGGATCCATATGTGGTCTGTAAAAAGAACACACATGCAATGATAGTGGTCGATCCATACGTGGTCTGTGAAAAGAACACACATGCAATCAACTCTGGTGGATCCATGTGCGGTCTGCGAAAAGGACACACATGCAATGACACTGGTGGATCCATATGTGGTCTGTGAAAAGAACACACATGAAATGACTCTAGCTGGGGTTAATGAAAAGAACACACATGCAATGAAAATCGTGGATCCATATGTGGTCTGTGAAAAGAACACACATGTAATGAAATCTGGTGGTTCCATATGTGGTCTATGAAAAGAACACACATGCAATGACACTGGTGGATCCATATGTGGTCTATGAAAAGAACACACATGCAATGAACTCTGCTGGATCCATATGGGGTTTGTGAAAAGAACACACACGCAATGAACTCTAGAGGTTCCATATGTGGTCTATGAAAAGAACACACATGCAATGACACTGGTGGATCCATATGAGGTCTATGAAAAGAACACACATGAAATGACACTAGTGGATCCATATGTAGTCTGTGAAAAGAACACACATGCAATGAACTCTGGTGGATCCATATGGGCTCTGTTAAAAGAACACACATGCAATGACCATAGTGGATCCATATGTGGTATGTGAAAAGAACACACATGCAATGACTCTGGTGGATCCATATGTGGTCTATGAAAAGAACACACATGCAATGACACTAGTGGATCCATATGTGGTCTGTGAAAAGAACACACATGCAATGACACTGGTGGATCCATATATGGTCTATGAAAAGAACACAAATGCAATGACAATGGTGGTTCCATATATGGTCTGTGAAAAGAACACACATGTAATGACAATGGTGGATCCATATGTGGATCGTGAAAACAACACACATGCAATGACACTGGTTGATTCATGTCTGGTCTGTGAAAAGATCACACATGCAATGACACTGGTGGATCCATATGTGGTCTTTGAAAAGAAGACACATGCAATGACACAGGTGGATCCATATGTGGTCCGTGAAAAGAACACACATGCAATGACACTGGTGGATCCATATGTGGTATGTGAAAAGAACACACACGCAATGACACTGGTGGATCCATATGTGGTCGGTGAAAAGAACACACATGCAATGACACTAGTGGATCCAAATGTAGTCTGTGAAAAGAACACACATGCAATGACACTGGTGGATCTAGATGTGGTCTGTGAAAACAACACACATGCAATGAACTCTGGTGGATCCATTTGGGGTCTGTGAAAAGAACACACATGCAATGACTCTAGTTGTGGTTAATGAAAAGAACACACATGCAATGAACTCTCGTGGATCCATATGTGGTTTATGAAAAGAACACACATAAAATGACACTGGTGGATCCAAATGTGGTATGTGAAAAGAACGAACATTTCAATGACACTCGTAGATCCATATATGGTCTGTGAAAAGAACACACATGCAATGACATTGGTGGATCCAATGACAATGGTGGTTCCATATGTGGTATGTGGAAAGAACACACATCCAATGAGAATGGTGGATCCATATGTGGTTTGTGAAAAGAACACACATGCAATGATACTGGTTGATCCATATGTGGTCTGTGAAAAGAACACACATGAAATGACACTGATGGATCCATATTTGGTCTTAAAATGAACACACATGCAATGACTATGGTGGATCCATATGTGGTGTGTGAAAAGAACACACATGCAATGACACTGGTGGATCCATATGTGGTCTGTGAAAAGAACACACATGCAATGACACTGGTGGATCCATATGTGGTTTGTGAAAAGAACACACATGCAATGACACTGGTGGATCCAAATGTTGTCTGTGAAAATAACACACATGCAATGACACTGGTTGATCCATATGTGGTATGTCAAAAGAACACACATGCAATGACACTGGTGGATCAATATGTAGTCTGTGAAAGGAACACACATGCAATGACACTGGTGGATCCATATGTTTGTGAAAAAAAAAACACATGCAATGACACTGGTGTATCCATATGTGGTCTGTGAAAAGAACACACATGCAATGAACTCTGGTGGATCCATATGGGGTCTATGAAAATAACACACATGCAATGGCACTGGTGGATCCATATGTGGTCTGCAAAAAGAACACACATGAAATGACTCTAGCTGTGGTTAATGAAAAGAACACACATGCAATGAAAATGGTGGATCCATATGTGGTATGTGAAAAGAACACACATGCAATGAACTCTGGTAGTTCCATATGTGGTCTGTGAAAATAACACACATGCAATGAAACTAGTGGATCCATATGTGGTGTGTGAAAAGAACACACATGCAATGACAATGGTGGTTCCATATGTGGTCTTTGAAAAGAACACACATGCAATGACACTAGTGGATCCATATGTGGTCTTTGAAAACAACACACATGCAATGACACTGGTGGATCCATATGTGGTCTGTGAAAAGAACACGCATGCAATGACACTGGTGAATCCATATGTGGTTTGTGAAAAGAACACACATGCAATGATACTAGTGGATCCATATGTGGTCTGTGAAAAGAACACACATGCAATGAGCTCTGGTGGATCCATATGTGGTCTGTGAAAAGAACACACATGCAATGACACTGGTGGACCCATATGTGGTCTCTGAAAGGAACAAACATTTCAATGACACTGGTGGATCCATATATGGTCTGTGAAAAGAACACACATGCAATGAGATTGGTGGATCCATATGAGGTATGTGAAAAGAACACACATGCAATGACAATTTTGTTTCCAGATGTGGTTTGTGAAAAGAACACACATGCAATGACAATGGTGGTTTCATATGTGGTCTGTGAAAAGAACACACATGCAATGACTCTGGCGGATGCATATGTGGTCTGTGAAAAGAACAGACATGGAATGACAAAGGTGGATCCATATGTGGTGTGTGAAAAGAACACACATGCAATGAAACTAGTGGATCCATATGTAGTTTGTGAAAAGAACTCACATGCAATGACACTAGTGGATCCATATGTGGTCTCTGAAAAGAACACACATGCAATGACTCTGGTGGATCCATATGTGGTCTGTGAAAAGAACAGACATACAATGACACTGGTGGATCCATATGTGGTGTGTGAAAAGAACAGACATGAAATGACACTGGTGGATCCATATGTGGTCTATGAAAAGAACACACATGCAATGAAACTGGTGGATCTGTATGTGGTAAATGAAAAGAACACACATGCAATGACACTGGTGGATCCATGTGTGGTTTGTGCAAAGAACACACATGCAATGACACTGGTGGATCCATATGTGGTCTGTGAAAAGACCATACATGAAATGACACTAGTAGTTCCAAATGTGGTTTGCGAAACGAACATACATGCAATGACACTGGTGGATCCATATGTGGTTTGTGAAAAGAACACACATGTAATGACTCTGGTGGATCCACATGTGGTTTGTGAAAAGAACACACATGCAATGACAACGGTTGATCCATATGTGGTCTGTGAAAAGAACACACATGCAATGACACTGGTGGATCCATATGTGGTCTGTGAAAAGAACACACATGTAATGACCTCTGGTGGATCCATATGGGTCTGTGAAAAGAACACACATGCAATGAACTCTGGTGGTTCCATATGTGGTCTATGAAAAGAACACACATGCAATGACACTGGTGGATCCATATGTGGTCTGTGAAACGAACACACATGAAATGACTCTAGCTGTGGTTAATGAAAAGAATACACATGCAATGAAAATGGTGGATCCATATGTGGTTTGTGAAAAGAACACACATGCAATGAACTCTGGTGGTTCCATATGTGGTATGTGAAAAGAACACACATGCAATGACACTGGTGGATCCATATGTGGTTTGTGAAAAGAACACACATGAAATGACACTCGTGGTTCCAAATGTGGTCTATGAAAATAACAAACATGCAATGACACTGGTGCATCCATATGTGGTCTGTGAAAAGAACACACATGCAATGACACTGGTGGATCCATATGTGGCCTGTGAAAACAACACACATGAAATGACACTAGTGGATCCATATGTGGTACGTGAAAAGAACACACATGCAATGAAAATAGTGGATCAAAATGTGGTCTGTGAAAAGAAGACACGTGCAATAACACTGGTGGATCCATATGTGGTTTGTGAAAAGAACACACATGCAATGAACTCTGGTCGATCCATATGGGGTCTGTGAAAAGAACACACATGCAATGACATTGGTGGATCCATATGTGGTCTGTGAAAAGAACACACATGCAATGACAATGCTGGTTCAATATGTGGTCTGTGAAAAGAACACAGATGTAATGACAATGGTGGATCCGTATGTGGTTTGTGAAAAGAACACACATGCAATGACACTGGTTGATCCATATGTGGACTGTGAAAAGAACACACATGAAATAACACTGGTGATCCATATGTGGTATGTGAAAAGAACACACATGCAATGACACAGATGGATCCATATGTGGTCTGTGAAAAGAACACACATGCAATGACACTGGTGGATCCATATGTGGTCTATGAAAAGAACAAACATTTCAATGACACTAGTGGATCCGTATATGGTCTGTGATAAGAACACACATGCAATGGCATTGGTGGATCCATATGTGGTCTGTGAAAAGAACAGACATGCAATGACAATGGTGGATCCATATGTGGTTTGTGAAAAGAACACACTTGCAATGACACTGGTTGATCCATATGTGGTCTGTGAAAAGAACACACATGAAATAACACTGGTGATCCATATGTGGTATGTGAAAAGAACACACATGCAATGACACTGGTGGATCCATATGTGGTCTGTGAAAAGAACACACATGCAATGACACTGGTGGATCCATATGTGGTCTATAAAAAGAAAACACATGCAGTGACACTGGTGGATCCATATGTGGTTTGTGAAAAGAACACACATGCAATGACACTAGTGGATTCGAATGTGGTCTGTGAAAAGAACAGACATGCAATAACACTGGTGGATCCATATGTGGTCTGTGAAAATAACACACATGCAATGAACTCTGGTGGATCCATATAGGGTCTGTGAAAAGAACACACATGCAATGACAATGGTGGATCCATATGTGGTTTGTGAAAAGAACACACATGCAATCACACTAGTTGATCCATATGTGGTCTGTGAAAAGAACACACATGAAATAACACTGGTGATCCATATGTGGTATGTGAAAAGAACACACATGCAATGACACTGGTGGATCCATATGTGGTCTGTGAAAAGAACACACATGCAATGACACTGGTGGATCCATATGTGGTCTGTCAAAAGAACACACATGCAATGACACTGGTGGATCCATATGGGGTCTGTGAAAAGAACACACATGCAATCAACTTTGGTGTATCCATGTGGGGTCTGTGAAAAGGAGACACATGCAATGACACTGGTGGATCCATATGTGGTCTATGAAAAGAACACACATGAAATGACTCTAGCTGTGGTTAATGAAAATAACACACATGCAACAAAAATGGTGGATCCATATGTGGTCTATGAAAAGAACACACATGCAATGAACTCTGGTGGTTCCATATGTGGTCTGTGAAAAGAACACACATGCAATGACACTGGTGGATCCATATGTGGTCTGTGAAACGAACACACATGAAATGACTCTAGCTGTGGTTAATGAAAAGAACACACATGCAATGAAAATGGTGGATCCATATGTGGTTTGTGAAAAGAACACACATGCAATGAACTCTGGTGGTTCCATATGTGGTATGTGAAAAGAACACACATGCAATGACACTGGTGGATCCATATGTGGTTTGTGAAAAGAACACACATGAAATGACACTCGTGGTTCCAAATGTGGTCTATGAAACGAACACACATGCAATGACACTGGTGGATCCATATGTGGTCTATGAAAAGAGCACACATGCAATGACACTGGTGGATCCATATGTGGTCTGTGAAAAGAACACACATGCAATGACACTGGTGGATCCATATGTGGTTTGTGAAAAGAACACACATGAAATGACACTCGTGGTTCCAAATGTGGTCTATGAAAAGAACACACATGCAATGACACTGGTGGATCCATATGTGGTCTATGAAAAGAGCACACATGCAATGACACTGGTGGATCCATATGTGGTCTGTGAAAATAACACACATGCAATGACACTGGTGGATCCATATGTGGCCTCTGAAAACAACACACATGAAATGACACTAGTGGATCCATATGTGGTACTTGAAAAGAACACACATGCAATGAAAATAGTGGATCAAAATGTGGTCTGTGAAAAGAACACACATGCAATAACACTGGTGGATCCATATGTGGTCTGTGAAAAGAACACACATGCAATGAACTCTGGTGGATCCATATGGGGTCTGTGAAAAGAACACACATGCTATGACATTGGTGGATCCATATGTGGTCTGTGAAAAGAACACACATGCAATGACAATGCTGGTTCAATATGTGGTCTGTGAAAAGAACACACATGCAATGACACTGGTGGATCCATATGTGGTATGTGAAAAGAACACACATGTAATGACCTCTGGTGGATCCATATGGGTCTGTGAAAAGAACACACATGCAATGAACTCTGGTGGTTCCATATGTGGTCTATGAAAAGAACACACATGCAATGACATTGGTGGATCCATATGTGGTCTGTGAAACGAACACACATGAAATGACTCTAGATGTGGTTAATGAAAAGAACACACATGCAATGAAAATGGTGGATCCATATGTGGTTTGTGAAAAGAACACACATGCAATGAACTCTGGTGGATCCATATGGGGTCTGTGAAAAGAACACACATGCAATGACATTGGTGGATCCATATGTGGTCTGTGAAAAGAACACACATACAAAGACACTGGTGGATCCATATGTGGTCTGTGAAAAGAACACACATGGAATGACACGGGTGGATCCATATGTGGTCTATGAAAAGAACACACATGCAATGACACTAGTGGATCCATATGTGGTCTCTGAAAAGAACACACATGCAATGACTCTGGTGGATCCATATGTGGTCTGTGAAAAGAACAGACATACAATGACACTGGTGGATCCATATGTGGTGTGTGAAAAGAACAGACATGAAATGACACTGGTGGATCCATATGTGGTCTATGAAAAGAACACACATGCAATGAAACTGGTGGATCTGTATGTGGTAAATGAAAAGAACACACATGCAATGACACTGGTGGATCCATGTGTGGTTTGTGCAAAGAACACACATGCAATGACACTGGTGGATCCATATGTGGTCTGTGAAAAGACCATACATGAAATGACACTAGTAGTTCCAAATGTGGTTTGCGAAACGAACATACATGCAATGACACTGGTGGATCCATATGTGGTTTGTGAAAAGAACACACATGTAATGACTCTGGTGGATCCACATGTGGTTTGTGAAAAGAACACACATGCAATGTGGCATCCCGCAAAACCTCTACTAGAAAATCGCGTTGAATTTGTGCATTGCATCGTCATCATCATACATTGATTGCCAAAACTATATCGCAAAGCCCGCTTTCATTTTCTAAAACGCCCCGACTCTTATTCAAACGCCAAACCCCGGTTGTTCCGGATATTTTGTTTGTCTAAAACTAGTTCCAAAAGATAATTGAAAACAAATAAAATATTAAATTATTTTCAGTAGGGGCAGTCGAACGGGCCAATTAGACCCGAACGACTACCCCCAGAAATTAAATCGGTCCAAATCTAAAACCTTTTCTACCTAAAACTCTACCCACACACCCTGGCCACCTCACCCCCACCTATCCCCATCCGCCACCTCACCTTCTCTCCTCCCTCCAGCCACTAGGCTGCTGCCACCTCACCCAACCGGCTCCACTCCCTCACAGTACACGCACGCCAGCCCTCCACTCCCTCACACACGCGCACGCATGCCCCGCCAGGCCCCCAACCCTCACCCCTCTGACCCCCGGGACCCACCCCCGCGCGGCCCACGCTGCCCAGACCGACCCCCACGCCCCCGACCCCACCCGGCCCCACCTAACCGCGAGCCTCCCCTGTCATCTTCCTCCCCTCCCCGACAACCGTCACCACCCCTCCCTCGCCACCTACCACCACCCCGCCGGCTGGCCTCCTCCGGGCGCCGCCGAAACCCTCCGCCCGACCCCCGAGCTCTACCGCCATCGCTGCCCCTCCTCCCTGGCGTCGTCGCCGTCACCCGCAAGCCGCGGCTCTCCGCGCGCGCGCGCCGCGCCGAACCCGCTCCGCCCCGCGCCCAGGAGCCGGCGAGCTCGCCTCCGTCCCGTCGGCCCTCCCCAGCGTCCCGCGCGCCACCGAGCCCTGCCTCCGCCGCTCCGGTCCTCTGCGTCCCCGTCACAGTCCAGGAGCTCCGCCGGGCCCAACCACCGCGCCACCCAAGCCGCCCTCACCCGCGTCGCCTCGTTCCCCCCCCCCGCCTCGTGCCGCTCCTCCGCGCCCACCAGCGAGCGCCGCCGCGACCCCGAGCCGGCCCCCTCGCCCTCTGCCCCGAGTCACCGCCACCGTCGCCCGGTTCCGGCCGCGGCCCAGGAACCTTCCCGCGCTGCCCTCTGCCAAGGCTCGCCGTCGAGGTGTTCGACCTTATGCCCATGTGGGTATTTTTGTCGCTGGTGCGCGTCCAAGGGGTGTTCTGCCGTTGACTTCGATACCTGTAGTGGCTGCTATCTCGAGTGCTCCGTCCAGGATCCGAAGGTGACAAGAATCAAGGTCTTCCCTTCGACAACCGTGTACCAAAGGCCATCGTCATGGAACGCAAAGGCCTTCCGAGAAGCCGTGTACTCGTGAGGCGCCAAGCTACTGCAAGATCTCCGCGTTGACAGGGTACCGAAAGGATGAGCATGGTGACGCTCGATGGACCACCGACAAGTACTTCGATAGGGACCCTCAAGATCTTCTTCCTGGAACCCGAAGAACGACCCCGGCGAGACCAAACGACATGGAACGACAAGACCCCGCTGGTTGATGCCGCGCCTTGGACACCAAGATCTACGTCCGCCGAGAACCCCCGATGCGACAAGTGCTTCGTCCCGAACGCCATGACCGACAACGTGACCCGAAGACCCCCGGATGCGCCAAGACCTACCCCTGAGTCCGAGAACGACCGTCGAACCCTGTCGAACCCCGAACCCCCGGATCCCCAAGACCGTCGAGACCCCTAATGTGTGAACTCTTTCCGAAAACCCTATTTGATAACATAATAACAACTTGTTGCATATTTAATCATTCATCTCGCATGCATATCTGTGGTTTGGGGGCCTTATGCCGATTCACCTAATAATTAAATATGGGGCCCATATGCGGGCAAATCTAGTCTCATATTGGCCTCATTTAAATTGATGTAGCGAACCGGTACCATATTTTGGCCATGTTAATACAACATTTAAATTGCGGGGGTTCTAAATAACTTGAACCATCTAACTAATTGTCGGGACCCCGGTTCCACTTAATATTGACCTAATTGCATCGCACCCTTGCCATGCCATGCATCATACATGCATCATGCCGATCTTCTGCCGTTGTATTAAATATTGCATCCGGTGTTTCTTCTAGTGTTTTGCTTCTTCGCGGATAAGGCCGTTGAGTTGATGTGAGCTTCGACCCGATCTTCGGATGAACCTTCGACAATGTTTTCAGGCGAGCATCTCCCCTTTTCTACCTATCTTACTTTTATAGTATTTATTCCCTCCTGTTGATCTATTGCTATCTGTGTTGCGATGCTCTAGTTTTCGTCCCCGTGAAATCCCTTGCAGCCCTATATTGCCTCGGACACATCCTATTACCTATTGTTTGGTAGATAGTTGGACTTGCGCGTCGTAGTCGCTTGCTCAAGTGCTGTTGCGTTTCGTCCAGTGCCACAGTTGCTGATGTATTGCCGCATGTTGATGTTGGAGATGATTCTAGTTTTATTTATCGTCACTTTAATTTCTGTTTAACAACTAAAATTGAAATAAGCAGAGGCATCGGTGGGTGATAGATAATATTTGGTTTCCGAACGCCCACTTGTGTCCCGTAGGACCCCGAGTACTTGATACCTGTTCCTTGATTTATCGCGCTATCCACATCCGGGAGGTATATGGGACCCCCCTTAGCCAGAGCTTGATTCCGTCTTATTTCTTGGGGCCACAAACTAGTTTGAGGTTTTATTTACGATCCTGTACTTATGCCATGCTTTACCGCTTTATTTACGATTGTGCGAGGAGCACACTGTACTGTTTAGGTATGCGGATTGATTACGCGGTATCGACAAGCCCAGCCACACTTTCGGGTTCCCAGTCGCTTACAGCCATTGTCGCAAACCTTGAGTCCGTCTCGGAGCTTGCTTACTCCGTTGCGGGATCTACTCAAAGGGGTGGCCCCCTGAAATATTTCTGAATCCTGTGATTGCTTTGTCGTGAAAGCCTCGTTGGGTTTTGATTTGGTTTTTCCGAGGTTGATCGAGTGTGTGTTGCTATTGGTGCACCCCGGCCAGGTAAAACTTTCTGAAAGCCGTGTCCGCGGTTATGGACGACTTGGAGCACAGTATCTCGACCATAGACAAGCATAACTAAAGTTTATTGCTCTAAACTTGACTTTATAATGACTAGTAATCAGCTCCACTATAATGGAATGGCTAATAATACTGCCCACCCTTGCTTGTTGAAGTGTCGCTTGCGACCATTGTATCTGACTAGTAAGTATTGCAACTACAACGGAATGGCTGAATAAAAGTACCGACAACTGCTGGGTTTTGGGTTATCTCATGCTATCTGTATCTGATTAGTAATTGTTGCAACTACAACAGAATGGCTGAATAAAAGTACCAACAACTGCTGGGTTTTGGGGTTATCTCATGTTAATTGTATCTGACTAGTAAGTGATGCCACTACAACGGAATGGTTAACTAAAATGGCCCACTGCTTATTTTATCAGGATGATTATCTATACCTGACTAGTAATTGCTGCAACGATAACTGAATAAATAAAACTGCCAACTGGTTAAGTTCCTCGGTTGACTTCCTCGTTTGGTATCGAGGGGGAAACACCAGGATGGGTTTGTTTGGTGATAGCTTCAGGTTGGATCCGGATAGGTCATTCTTACCCCCTCTGATAACCGCCAGTTGTATCGAGTCTCTATAGGTTGTTCAGTGCATGCTGCCGCTGCCGCTCAGTCCACCATACCTATGTAGGCGAGGACCGCCGAATTCTAGTCTCGCCGTGTACTGGCCTCAGTACTGACGCTCCTCTTTTTCCTTTGCCCTTTGTCGGCACCCCTTTTGTTTAAGCAGGTTTTGAGTTCGACGTCGTTAGCAGGGTTACCCTTCCGGCTTGGCCTGGGCAGGGTTATGGACGCCATTGGTTATTCTTCAGGGCTCTTAGCCCCATTTGCATCTTGTCCGTAGCTGGACGCTCTATCGTTTTCAAGGTGATTTGGATCTTTGTATATTATATCTGTATTCTTGACTCTTTGAGTCGCTGTTATATGTATCTGTTCTGTGGGTCCCATCGAGGACTGTTGTGTAATGTTATTACTTCGTTTTCCACCCGCACGAAAGTGCCTGGTGGGCACCTTTGAATCGTTTCTATGCGGGTTTGGCGAGTTTTGCTCAAACTTGCATAGATTCGATTCTGAGGGTGTTATAGAGTGGTATCAGAGCTCAGCAGTTGCGATACCCCACAAGTCCAGCCTGTAGGATAACCTAGCTAACGGCCGTAGTAGAAGTGTCAAACTATTTTTGAAAATCGGTTGGATAGTTCTGGCTAGGTCTGATTTTACTCCTTACCCCTCTGCTATTCTCCTCTTATTTCGGCGTGTTTTGAATCTGCTCCCTTTTTTTTTTTTTCTTCGAGTCCAGGATTTCTCGTGGTTGGGTTTTCCGTCGTACCTTCAGGGTTTCGCTTCCTCCTTTGGTAACGGTGTTGCTACATCTGGTCTTCATGCTATCCGAGGAATCCGTCTATGGTGTTACCATTCTTTGTTCCTTGTTCGTGCCTTCCGGTGTTTTCCGACGCGACGACATCATCTACGTCAGATCCGATGCAGAGTCTGCATCCCTCCTTGTTCCGAACCTCGATTGTCGAGATCTTCAGTCTGATTCCGAGAATGGTTGCACTCTTTTCTACTGATTGTGCAGAGTAATAGTTTGGGTGCGTGATGGATTGGCCCCCATGCCGACTACCCTTTCTATTCGCTCTCGTACATTGAAGTGGGATAGGCCGCATCTTTTCTCACCTTCTATCGAAGTTAGAGGTGGCTTTATTTGTGGATACCTCTACCTTCGCCCTTTTGTTTCTCCGGAGTGTTCTCTCGACGATCAGGAACAACGACCCTTTGTTGGTGGTGTCGCCGATTCCCAGATGAAGAAGGAAACCTCGTTAGTGGTGTCGCGAGGATCTACACGAAGCGAGAAGACGCAGATCGCCGACCTTCCTTCCGGTACCATGAGGCGGATCTCGAGGGCGAGATCCCTTGTTAGTGGTGTCGAATTGTGGCATCCCGCAAAACCTCTACTAGAAAATCGCGTTGAATTTGTGCATTGCATCGTCATCATCATACATTGATTGCCAAAACTATATCGCAAAGCCCGCTTTCATTTTCTAAAACGCCCCGACTCTTATTCAAACGCCAAACCCCGGTTGTTCCGGATATTTTGTTTGTCTAAAACTAGTTCCAAAAGATAATTGAAAACAAATAAAATATTAAATTATTTTCAGTAGGGGCAGTCGAACGGGCCAATTAGACCCGAACGACTACCCCCAGAAATTAAATCGGTCCAAATCTAAAACCTTTTCTACCTAAAACTCTACCCACACACCCTGGCCACCTCACCCCCACCTATCCCCATCCGCCACCTCACCTTCTCTCCTCCCTCCAGCCACTAGGCTGCTGCCACCTCACCCAACCGGCTCCACTCCCTCACAGTACACGCACGCCAGCCCTCCACTCCCTCACACACGCGCACGCATGCCCCGCCAGGCCCCCAACCCTCACCCCTCTGACCCCCGGGACCCACCCCCGCGCGGCCCACGCTGCCCAGACCGACCCCCACGCCCCCGACCCCACCCGGCCCCACCTAACCGCGAGCCTCCCCTGTCATCTTCCTCCCCTCCCCGACAACCGTCACCACCCCTCCCTCGCCACCTACCACCACCCCGCCGGCTGGCCTCCTCCGGGCGCCGCCGAAACCCTCCGCCCGACCCCCGAGCTCTACCGCCATCGCTGCCCCTCCTCCCTGGCGTCGTCGCCGTCACCCGCAAGCCGCGGCTCTCCGCGCGCGCGCGCCGCGCCGAACCCGCTCCGCCCCGCGCCCAGGAGCCGGCGAGCTCGCCTCCGTCCCGTCGGCCCTCCCCAGCGTCCCGCGCGCCACCGAGCCCTGCCTCCGCCGCTCCGGTCCTCTGCGTCCCCGTCACAGTCCAGGAGCTCCGCCGGGCCCAACCACCGCGCCACCCAAGCCGCCCTCACCCGCGTCGCCTCGTTCCCCCCCCCCCCCCCGCCTCGTGCCGCTCCTCCGCGCCCACCAGCGAGCGCCGCCGCGACCCCGAGCCGGCCCCCTCGCCCTCTGCCCCGAGTCACCGCCACCGTCGCCCGGTTCCGGCCGCGGCCCAGGAACCTTCCCGCGCTGCCCTCTGCCAAGGCTCGCCGTCGAGGTGTTCGACCTTATGCCCATGTGGGTATTTTTGTCGCTGGTGCGCGTCCAAGGGGTGTTCTGCCGTTGACTTCGATACCTGTAGTGGCTGCTATCTCGAGTGCTCCGTCCAGGATCCGAAGGTGACAAGAATCAAGGTCTTCCCTTCGACAACCGTGTACCAAAGGCCATCGTCATGGAACGCAAAGGCCTTCCGAGAAGCCGTGTACTCGTGAGGCGCCAAGCTACTGCAAGATCTCCGCGTTGACAGGGTACCGAAAGGATGAGCATGGTGACGCTCGATGGACCACCGACAAGTACTTCGATAGGGACCCTCAAGATCTTCTTCCTGGAACCCGAAGAACGACCCCGGCGAGACCAAACGACATGGAACGACAAGACCCCGCTGGTTGATGCCGCGCCTTGGACACCAAGATCTACGTCCGCCGAGAACCCCCGATGCGACAAGTGCTTCGTCCCGAACGCCATGACCGACAACGTGACCCGAAGACCCCCGGATGCGCCAAGACCTACCCCTGAGTCCGAGAACGACCGTCGAACCCTGTCGAACCCCGAACCCCCGGATCCCCAAGACCGTCGAGACCCCTAATGTGTGAACTCTTTCCGAAAACCCTATTTGATAACATAATAACAACTTGTTGCATATTTAATCATTCATCTCGCATGCATATCTGTGGTTTGGGGGCCTTATGCCGATTCACCTAATAATTAAATATGGGGCCCATATGCGGGCAAATCTAGTCTCATATTGGCCTCATTTAAATTGATGTAGCGAACCGGTACCATATTTTGGCCATGTTAATACAACATTTAAATTGCGGGGGTTCTAAATAACTTGAACCATCTAACTAATTGTCGGGACCCCGGTTCCACTTAATATTGACCTAATTGCATCGCACCCTTGCCATGCCATGCATCATACATGCATCATGCCGATCTTCTGCCGTTGTATTAAATATTGCATCCGGTGTTTCTTCTAGTGTTTTGCTTCTTCGCGGATAAGGCCGTTGAGTTGATGTGAGCTTCGACCCGATCTTCGGATGAACCTTCGACAATGTTTTCAGGCGAGCATCTCCCCTTTTCTACCTATCTTACTTTTATAGTATTTATTCCCTCCTGTTGATCTATTGCTATCTGTGTTGCGATGCTCTAGTTTTCGTCCCCGTGAAATCCCTTGCAGCCCTATATTGCCTCGGACACATCCTATTACCTATTGTTTGGTAGATAGTTGGACTTGCGCGTCGTAGTCGCTTGCTCAAGTGCTGTTGCGTTTCGTCCAGTGCCACAGTTGCTGATGTATTGCCGCATGTTGATGTTGGAGATGATTCTAGTTTTATTTATCGTCACTTTAATTTCTGTTTAACAACTAAAATTGAAATAAGCAGAGGCATCGGTGGGTGATAGATAATATTTGGTTTCCGAACGCCCACTTGTGTCCCGTAGGACCCCGAGTACTTGATACCTGTTCCTTGATTTATCGCGCTATCCACATCCGGGAGGTATATGGGACCCCCCTTAGCCAGAGCTTGATTCCGTCTTATTTCTTGGGGCCACAAACTAGTTTGAGGTTTTATTTACGATCCTGTACTTATGCCATGCTTTACCGCTTTATTTACGATTGTGCGAGGAGCACACTGTACTGTTTAGGTATGCGGATTGATTACGCGGTATCGACAAGCCCAGCCACACTTTCGGGTTCCCAGTCGCTTACAGCCATTGTCGCAAACCTTGAGTCCGTCTCGGAGCTTGCTTACTCCGTTGCGGGATCTACTCAAAGGGGTGGCCCCCTGAAATATTTCTGAATCCTGTGATTGCTTTGTCGTGAAAGCCTCGTTGGGTTTTGATTTGGTTTTTCCGAGGTTGATCGAGTGTGTGTTGCTATTGGTGCACCCCGGCCGGGTAAAACTTTCTGAAAGCCGTGTCCGCGGTTATGGACGACTTGGAGCACAGTATCTCGACCATAGACAAGCATAACTAAAGTTTATTGCTCTAAACTTGACTTTATAATGACTAGTAATCAGCTCCACTATAATGGAATGGCTAATAATACTGCCCACCCTTGCTTGTTGAAGTGTCGCTTGCGACCATTGTATCTGACTAGTAAGTATTGCAACTACAACGGAATGGCTGAATAAAAGTACCGACAACTGCTGGGTTTTGGGTTATCTCATGCTATCTGTATCTGATTAGTAATTGTTGCAACTACAACAGAATGGCTGAATAAAAGTACCAACAACTGCTGGGTTTTGGGGTTATCTCATGTTAATTGTATCTGACTAGTAAGTGATGCCACTACAACGGAATGGTTAACTAAAATGGCCCACTGCTTATTTTATCAGGATGATTATCTATACCTGACTAGTAATTGCTGCAACGATAACTGAATAAATAAAACTGCCAACTGGTTAAGTTCCTCGGTTGACTTCCTCGTTTGGTATCGAGGGGGAAACACCAGGATGGGTTTGTTTGGTGATAGCTTCAGGTTGGATCCGGATAGGTCATTCTTACCCCCTCTGATAACCGCCAGTTGTATCGAGTCTCTATAGGTTGTTCAGTGCATGCTGCCGCTGCCGCTCAGTCCACCATACCTATGTAGGCGAGGACCGCCGAATTCTAGTCTCGCCGTGTACTGGCCTCAGTACTGACGCTCCTCTTTTTCCTTTGCCCTTTGTCGGCACCCCTTTTGTTTAAGCAGGTTTTGAGTTCGACGTCGTTAGCAGGGTTACCCTTCCGGCTTGGCCTGGGCAGGGTTATGGACGCCATTGGTTATTCTTCAGGGCTCTTAGCCCCATTTGCATCTTGTCCGTAGCTGGACGCTCTATCGTTTTCAAGGTGATTTGGATCTTTGTATATTATATCTGTATTCTTGACTCTTTGAGTCGCTGTTATATGTATCTGTTCTGTGGGTCCCATCGAGGACTGTTGTGTAATGTTATTACTTCGTTTTCCACCCGCACGAAAGTGCCTGGTGGGCACCTTTGAATCGTTTCTATGCGGGTTTGGCGAGTTTTGCTCAAACTTGCATAGATTCGATTCTGAGGGTGTTACATGCAATGACAACGGTTGATCCATATGTGGTCTGTGAAAAGAACACACATGCAATGACACTGGTGGATCCATATGTGGTCTGTGAAAAGAACACACATGTAATGACCTCTGGTGGATCCATATGGGTCTGTGAAAAGAACACACATGCAATGAACTCTGGTGGTTCCATATGTGGTCTATGAAAAGAACACACATGCAATGACACTGGTGGATCCATATGTGGTCTGTGAAACGAACACACATGAAATGACTCTAGCTGTGGTTAATGAAAAGAATACACATGCAATGAAAATGGTGGATCCATATGTGGTTTGTGAAAAGAACACACATGCAATGAACTCTGGTGGTTCCATATGTGGTATGTGAAAAGAACACACATGCAATGACACTGGTGGATCCATATGTGGTTTGTGAAAAGAACACACATGAAATGACACTCGTGGTTCCAAATGTGGTCTATGAAAATAACAAACATGCAATGACACTGGTGCATCCATATGTGGTCTGTGAAAAGAACACACATGCAATGACACTGGTGGATCCATATGTGGCCTGTGAAAACAACACACATGAAATGACACTAGTGGATCCATATGTGGTACGTGAAAAGAACACACATGCAATGAAAATAGTGGATCAAAATGTGGTCTATGAAAAGAAGACACGTGCAATAACACTGGTGGATCCATATGTGGTTTGTGAAAAGAACACACATGCAATGAACTCTGGTCGATCCATATGGGGTCTGTGAAAAGAACACACATGCAATGACATTGGTGGATCCATATGTGGTCTGTGAAAAGAACACACATGCAATGACAATGCTGGTTCAATATGTGGTCTGTGAAAAGAACACAGATGTAATGACAATGGTGGATCCGTATGTGGTTTGTGAAAAGAACGCACATGCAATGACACTGGTTGATCCATATGTGGACTGTGAAAAGAACACACATGAAATAACACTGGTGATCCATATGTGGTATGTGAAAAGAACACACATGCAATGACACAGATGGATCCATATGTGGTCTGTGAAAAGAACACACATGCAATGACACTGGTGGATCCATATGTGGTCTATGAAAAGAACAAACATTTCAATGACACTAGTGGATCCGTATATGGTCTGTGATAAGAACACACATGCAATGGCATTGGTGGATCCATATGTGGTCTATGAAAAGAACAGACATGCAATGACAATGGTGGATCCATATGTGGTTTGTGAAAAGAACACACTTGCAATGACACTGGTTGATCCATATGTGGTCTGTGAAAAGAACACACATGAAATAACACTGGTGATCCATATGTGGTATGTGAAAAGAACACACATGCAATGACACTGGTGGATCCATATGTGGTCTGTGAAAAGAACACACATGCAATGACACTGGTGGATCCATATGTGGTCTATAAAAAGAAAACACATGCAGTGACACTGGTGGATCCATATGTGGTTTGTGAAAAGAACACACATGCAATGACACTAGTGGATTCGAATGTGGTCTGTGAAAAGAACAGACATGCAATAACACTGGTGGATCCATATGTGGTCTGTGAAAATAACACACATGCAATGAACTCTGGTGGATCCATATAGGGTCTGTGAAAAGAACACACATGCAATGACAATGGTGGATCCATATGTGGTTTGTGAAAAGAACACACATGCAATCACACTAGTTGATCCATATGTGGTCTGTGAAAAGAACACACATGAAATAACACTGGTGATCCATATGTGGTATGTGAAAAGAACACACATGCAATGACACTGGTGGATCCATATGTGGTCTGTGAAAAGAACACACATGCAATGACACTGGTGGATCCATATGTGGTCTGTCAAAAGAACACACATGCAATGACACTGGTGGATCCATATGGGGTCTGTGAAAAGAAGACACATGCAATCAACTTTGGTGTATCCATGTGGGGTCTGTGAAAAGGAGACACATGCAATGACACTGGTGGATCCATATGTGGTCTATGAAAAGAACACACATGAAATGACTCTAGCTGTGGTTAATGAAAATAACACACATGCAACAAAAATGGTGGATCCATATGTGGTCTATGAAAAGAACACACATGCAATGAACTCTGGTGGTTCCATATGTGGTCTGTGAAAAGAACACACATGCAATGACACTGGTGGATCCATATGTGGTCTGTGAAACGAACACACATGAAATGACTCTAGCTGTGGTTAATGAAAAGAACACACATGCAATGAAAATGGTGGATCCATATGTGGTTTGTGAAAAGAACACACATGCAATGAACTCTGGTGGTTCCATATGTGGTATGTGAAAAGAACACACATGCAATGACACTGGTGGATCCATATGTGGTTTGTGAAAAGAACACACATGAAATGACACTCGTGGTTCCAAATGTGGTCTATGAAACGAACACACATGCAATGACACTGGTGGATCCATATGTGGTCTATGAAAAGAGCACACATGCAATGACACTGGTGGATCCATATGTGGTCTGTGAAAAGAACACACATGCAATGACACTGGTGGATCCATATGTGGTTTGTGAAAAGAACACACATGAAATGACACTCGTGGTTCCAAATGTGGTCTATGAAAAGAACACACATGCAATGACACTGGTGGATCCATATGTGGTCTATGAAAAGAGCACACATGCAATGACACTGGTGGATCCATATGTGGTCTGTGAAAATAACACACATGCAATGACACTGGTGGATCCATATGTGGCCTCTGAAAACAACACACATGAAATGACACTAGTGGATCCATATGTGGTACTTGAAAAGAACACACATGCAATGAAAATAGTGGATCAAAATGTGGTCTGTGAAAAGAACACACATGCAATAACACTGGTGGATCCATATGTGGTCTGTGAAAAGAACACACATGCAATGAACTCTGGTGGATCCATATGGGGTCTGTGAAAAGAACACACATGCTATGACATTGGTGGATCCATATGTGGTCTGTGAAAAGAACACACATGCAATGATAATGCTGGTTCAATATGTGGTCTGTGAAAAGAACACACATGCAATGACACTGGTGGATCCATATGTGGTATGTGAAAAGAACACACATGTAATGACCTCTGGTGGATCCATATGGGTCTGTGAAAAGAACACACATGCAATGAACTCTGGTGGTTCCATATGTGGTCTATGAAAAGAACACACATGCAATGACATTGGTGGATCCATATGTGGTCTGTGAAACGAACACACATGAAATGACTCTAGATGTGGTTAATGAAAAGAACACACATGCAATGAAAATGGTGGATCCATATGTGGTTTGTGAAAAGAACACACATGCAATGAACTCTGGTGGATCCATATGGGGTCTGTGAAAAGAACACACATGCAATGACATTGGTGGATCCATATGTGGTCTGTGAAAAGAACACACATGCAATGACAATGCTGGTTCAATATGTGGTCTGTGAAAAGAACATACATGCAATGACAATGGTGGATCCATGTGTGGTTTGTGAAAAGAACACACATGCAATGACACTGGTGGATCCAAATGTTGTCTGTGAAAAGAACACACATGCAATGATAATGGTGGTTCCATATGTGGTCTGTGTAAAGAACACACATGCAATGACCCTAGTGGATCCATATGTGGTCTGTGAAAAGAACACCCATGCAATGAACTCTGGTGGATCCATATGGGGTATGTGAAAAGAACACACATGCATTGACTCTGGATGTGGTTAATGAAAATAACACACATGCAATGAGCTCTGGTGGATCCATATGTGGTCCGTGAAAAGAACACACATGCAATGACACTGGTGGATCCATATGTGGTATGTGAAAAGAACAAACATTTCAATGACACGGGTGGATCCATATATGGTCTGTGAAAAGAACATACATGCAATGACAATGGTGGTTCCATATGTGGTTTGTGAAAATAACACACATGCAATGACAATGGTGGATCCATATGTGGTGTGTGAAAAGAACACACATGTAATGACACTGGTTGATCCATATGTCGTCTATGAAAAGAACACACATGAAATGACACTGGTGGAGCCATATGTGGTCTGTGAAAAGAACACACATGGAATGAACTCTGGTGGATCCATATGGGGTATGTGAAAAGAACACACATGCATTGACTCTAGATGTGGTTAATAAAAAGAACACACATGCAATGAGCTCTGGTGGATCCATATGTGGTCCGTGAAAATAACACACATGCAATGACACTGGTGGATCCATATGTGGTATGTGAAAAGAACAAACATTTCAGTGACACTGGTGGATCCATATATGGTCAGTGAAAAGAACATACATGCAATGACAATGGTGGTTCCATATGTGGTTTGTGAAAAGAACACACAAGCAATGACAATGGTGGATCCATATGTGGTGTGTGAAAAGAACACACATGTAATGACACTGGTTGATCCATATGTCGTCTATGAAAAGAACACACATGAAATGACACTGGTAGATCCATATGTGGTCTGTGAAAAGAACACACATGCAATGACACTGATGGATCCATATGTGGTATGTGAAAATAACACACATGCAATGACACTAGTGGATCCATATGTGGTCTGTGAAAATAACACACATGCAATGACACTTGTGGATCCATATATGGTCTGTGAAAAGAACACACATGAAATAACACTGGTGATCCATATGTGATCTGTGAAAAGAACACACATGCAATGACATTGCCGGATCCATATGTGGTATGTGAAAAGAACACACATGCAATGACACTAGTGGATCCATATGTGGTCTGCGAAAATAACACACATGCAATGACACTTGTGGATCCATATATGGTCTGTGAAAAGAACACACATGCAATGACACTAGTGGATCTGAATGTGGTTTGTGAAAAGAACACACATGCAATAACACTGGTGGATCCATATGTGGTCTGTGCAAAGAACACACATGCAATGAACTCTGGTGGATCCATATGGGGTCTGTGAAAAGAACACACATGCAATGCTCTAGCCGTGGTTAATGAAAATAACACACATGCAATGAACTCTGGTGTATCCATATGTGGTCTGTGAAAAGAACACACATGCAATGACACTGGTGGATCCATATGTGGTTTGTGAAAAGAACAAACATTTCAATGACACTGGTGGATCCATATATGGTCTCTGAAAAGAACACACATGCAATGACATTGGTCGATCCATATGTGGTCTGTGAAAAGAACACACATGCAATGACAATGGTGGTTCCATATGTGGTCTGTGAAAAGAACACACATGCAATGACAATGGTGGATCCATATGTGGTTTGTGAAAAGAACACACATGCAATGACACTGGTTGATCCATATGTGGTCTGTGAAAAAAAAACACATGAAATAACACCGGTGATCCATATGTGGTATGTGAAAAGAACACAATTGCAATGACACCGGTGGATCCATATGTGGTCTGTGAAAAGAACACACATGCAATGACACTGGTGGATCCATATGTGGTCTGTAAAAAGAACACACATGCAATGATAGTGGTCGATCCATACGTGGTCTGTGAAAAGAACACACATGCAATCAACTCTGGTGGATCCATGTGCGGTCTGCGAAAAGGACACACATGCAATGACACTGGTGGATCCATATGTGGTCTGTGAAAAGAACACACATGAAATGACTCTAGCTGTGGTTAATGAAAAGAACACACATGCAATGAAAATCGTGGATCCATATGTGGTCTGTGAAAAGAACACACATGTAATGAAATCTGGTGGTTCCATATGTGGTCTATGAAAAGAACACACATGCAATGACACTGGTGGATCCATATGTGGTCTATGAAAAGAACACACATGCAATGAACTCTGCTGGATCCATATGGGGTTTGTGAAAAGAACACACACGCAATGAAATCTAGAGGTTCCATATGTGGTCTATGAAAAGAACACACATGCAATGACACTGGTGGATCCATATGAGGTCTATGAAAAGAACACACATGAAATGACACTAGTGGATCCATATGTAGTCTGTGAAAAGAACACACATGCAATGAACTCTGGTGGATCCATATGGGCTCTGTTAAAAGAACACACATGCAATGACCATAGTGGATCCATATGTGGTATGTGAAAAGAACACACATGCAATGACTCTGGTGGATCCATATGTGGTCTATGAAAAGAACACACATGCAATGACACTAGTGGATCCATATGTGGTCTGTGAAAAGAACACACATGCAATGACACTGGTGGATCCATATATGGTCTATGAAAAGAACACAAATGCAATGACAATGGTGGTTCCATATATGGTCTGTGAAAAGAACACACATGTAATGACAATGGTGGATCCATATGTGGATCGTGAAAACAACACACATGCAATGACACTGGTTGATTCATGTCTGGTCTGTGAAAAGATCACACATGCAATGACACTGGTGGATCCATATGTGGTCTTTGAAAAGAAGACACATGCAATGACACAGGTGGATCCATATGTGGTCCGTGAAAAGAACACACATGCAATGACACTGGTGGATCCATATGTGGTATGTGAAAAGAACACACACGCAATGACACTGGTGGATCCATATGTGGTCGGTGAAAAGAACACACATGCAATGACACTAGTGGATCCAAATGTAGTCTGTGAAAAGAACACACATGCAATGACACTGGTGGATCTAGATGTGGTCTGTGAAAACAACACACATGCAATGAACTCTGGTGGATCCATTTGGGGTCTGTGAAAAGAACACACATGCAATGACTCTAGCTGTGGTTAATGAAAAGAACACACATGCAATGAACTCTCGTGGATCCATATGTGGTTTATGAAAAGAACACACATAAAATGACACTGGTGGATCCAAATGTGGTATGTGAAAAGAACGAACATTTCAATGACACTCGTAGATCCATATATGGTCTGTGAAAAGAACACACATGCAATGACATTGGTGGATCCAATGACAATGGTGGTTCCATATGTGGTATGTGGAAAGAACACACATCCAATGAGAATGGTGGATCCATATGTGGTTTGTGAAAAGAACACACATGCAATGATACTGGTTGATCCATATGTGGTCTGTGAAAAGAACACACATGAAATGACACTGATGGATCCATATTTGGTCTTAAAATGAACACACATGCAATGACTATGGTGGATCCATATGTGGTGTGTGAAAAGAACACACATGCAATGACACTGGTGGATCCATATGTGGTCTGTGAAAAGAACACACATGCAATGACACTGGTGGATCCATATGTGGTTTGTGAAAAGAACACACATGCAATGACACTGGTGGATCCAAATGTTGTCTGTGAAAATAACACACATGCAATGACACTGGTTGATCCATATGTGGTATGTCAAAAGAACACACATGCAATGACACTGGTGGATCAATATGTAGTCTATGAAAAGAACACACATGCAATGACACTGGTGGATCCATATGTTTGTGAAAAAAAACACATGCAATGACACTGGTGTATCCATATGTGGTCTGTGAAAAGAACACACATGCAATGAACTTTGGTGGATCCATATGGGGTCTATGAAAATAACACACATGCAATGGCACTGGTGGATCCATATGTGGTCTGCAAAAAGAACACACATGAAATGACTCTAGCTGTGGTTAATGAAAAGAACACACATGCAATGAAAATGGTGGATCCATATGTGGTATGTGAAAAGAACACACATGCAATGAACTCTGGTAGTTCCATATGTGGTCTGTGAAAATAACACACATGCAATGAAACTAGTGGATCCATATGTGGTGTGTGAAAAGAACACACATGCAATGACAATGGTTGTTCCATATGTGGTCTTTGAAAAGAACACACATGCAATGACACTAGTGGATCCATATGTGGTCTTTGAAAACAACACACATGCAATGACACTGGTGGATCCATATGTGGTCTGTGAAAAGAACACGCATGCAATGACACTGGTGAATCCATATGTGGTTTGTGAAAAGAACACACATGCAATGATACTAGTGGATCCATATGTGGTCTGTGAAAAGAACACACATGCAATGAGCTCTGGTGGATCCATATGTGGTCTGTGAAAAGAACACACATGCAATGACACTGGTGGACCCATATGTGGTCTCTGAAAGGAACAAACATTTCAATGACGCTGGTGGATCCATATATGGTCTGTGAAAAGAACACACATGCAATGAGATTGGTGGATCCATATGAGGTATGTGAAAAGAACACACATGCAATGACAATTTTGTTTCCATATGTGGTTTGTGAAAAGAACACACATGCAATGACAATGGTGGTTTCATATGTGGTCTGTGAAAAGAACACACATGCAATGACTCTGGCGGATGCATATGTGGTCTGTGAAAAGAACAGACATGGAATGACAA
The DNA here is from genome assembly GCA_916181665.1 of Avena sativa. Lineage (NCBI taxonomy): Eukaryota > Viridiplantae > Streptophyta > Magnoliopsida > Poales > Poaceae > Avena > Avena sativa. Next base: position 620,246,835 of record OV702289.1, read on the forward strand.
AGGTGGATCCATATGTGGTGTGTGAAAAGAACACACATGCAATGAAACTAGTGGATCCATATGTAGTTTGTGAAAAGAACTCACATGCAATGACACTAGTGGATCCATATGTGGTCTCTGAAAAGAACACACATGCAATGACTCTGGTGGATCCATATGTGGTCTGTGAAAAGAACAGACATACAATGACACTGGTGGATCCATATGTGGTGTGTGAAAAGAACAGACATGAAATGACACTGGTGGATCCATATGTGGTCTATGAAAAGAACACACATGCAATGAAACTGGTGGATCTGTATGTGGTAAATGAAAAGAACACACATGCAATGACACTGGTGGATCCATGTGTGGTTTGTGCAAAGAACACACATGCAATGACACTGGTGGATCCATATGTGGTCTGTGAAAAGACCATACATGAAATGACACTAGTAGTTCCAAATGTGGTTTGCGAAACGAACATACATGCAATGACACTGGTGGATCCATATGTGGTTTGTGAAAAGAACACACATGTAATGACTCTGGTGGATCCACATGTGGTTTGTGAAAAGAACACACATGCAATGACAACGGTTGATCCATATGTGGTCTGTGAAAAGAACACACATGCAATGACACTGGTGGATCCATATGTGGTCTGTGAAAAGAACACACATGTAATGACCTCTGGTGGATCCATATGGGTCTGTGAAAAGAACACACATGCAATGAACTCTGGTGGTTCCATATGTGGTCTATGAAAAGAACACACATGCAATGACACTGGTGGATCCATATGTGGTCTGTGAAACGAACACACATGAAATGACTCTAGCTGTGGTTAATGAAAAGAATACACATGCAATGAAAATGGTGGATCCATATGTGGTTTGTGAAAAGAACACACATGCAATGAACTCTGGTGGTTCCATATGTGGTATGTGAAAAGAACACACATGCAATGACACTGGTGGATCCATATGTGGTTTGTGAAAAGAACACACATGAAATGACACTCGTGGTTCCAAATGTGGTCTATGAAAATAACAAACATGCAATGACACTGGTGCATCCATATGTGGTCTGTGAAAAGAACACACATGCAATGACACTGGTGGATCCATATGTGGCCTGTGAAAACAACACACATGAAATGACACTAGTGGATCCATATGTGGTACGTGAAAAGAACACACATGCAATGAAAATAGTGGATCAAAATGTGGTCTGTGAAAAGAAGACACGTGCAATAACACTGGTGGATCCATATGTGGTTTGTGAAAAGAACACACATGCAATGAACTCTGGTCGATCCATATGGGGTCTGTGAAAAGAACACACATGCAATGACATTGGTGGATCCATATGGGGTCTGTGAAAAGAACACACATGCAATGACAATGCTGGTTCAATATGTGGTCTGTGAAAAGAACACAGATGTAATGACAATGGTGGATCCGTATGTGGTCTGTGAAAAGAACACACATGCAATGACACTGGTTGATCCATATGTGGACTGTGAAAAGAACACACATGAAATAACACTGGTGATCCATATGTGGTATGTGAAAAGAACACACATGCAATGACACAGGTGGATCCATATGTGGTCTGTGAAAAGAACACACATGCAATGACACTGGTGGATCCATATGTGGTCTATGAAAAGAACAAACATTTCAATGACACTAGTGGATCCGTATATGGTCTGTGATAAGAACACACATGCAATGGCATTGGTGGATCCATATGTGGTCTGTGAAAAGAACACACATGCAATGACAATGGTGGATCCATATGTGGTTTGTGAAAAGAACACACTTGCAATGACACTGGTTGATCCATATGTGGTCTGTGAAAAGAACACACATGAAATAACACTGGTGATCCATATGTGGTATGTGAAAAGAACACACATGCAATGACACTGGTGGATCCATATGTGGTCTGTGAAAAGAACACACATGCAATGACACTGGTGGATCCATATGTGGTCTATAAAAAGAAAACACATGCAGTGACACTGGTGGATCCATATGTGGTTTGTGAAAAGAACACACATGCAATGACACTAGTGGATTCGAATGTGGTCTGTGAAAAGAACAGACATGCAATAACACTGGTGGATCCATATGTGGTCTGTGAAAATAACACACATGCAATGAACTCTGGTGGATCCATATAGGGTCTGTGAAAAGAACACACATGCAATGACAATGGTGGATCCATATGTGGTTTGTGAAAAGAACACACATGCAATCACACTAGTTGATCCATATGTGGTCTGTGAAAAGAACACACATGAAATAACACTGGTGATCCATATGTGGTATGTGAAAAGAACACACATGCAATGACACTGGTGGATCCATATGTGGTCTGTGAAAAGAACACACATGCAATGACACTGGTGGATCCATATGTGGTCTGTCAAAAGAACACACATGCAATGACACTGGTGGATCCATATGGGGTCTGTGAAAAGAACACACATGCAATCAACTTTGGTGTATCCATGTGGGGTCTGTGAAAAGGAGACACATGCAATGACACTGGTGGATCCATATGTGGTCTATGAAAAGAACACACATGAAATGACTCTAGCTGTGGTTAATGAAAATAACACACATGCAACAAAAATGGTGGATCCATATGTGGTCTATGAAAAGAACACACATGCAATGAACTCTGGTGGTTCCATATGTGGTCTGTGAAAAGAACACACATGCAATGACACTGGTGGATCCATATGTGGTCTGTGAAACGAACACACATGAAATGACTCTAGCTGTGGTTAATGAAAAGAACACACATGCAATGAAAATGGTGGATCCATATGTGGTTTGTGAAAAGAACACACATGCAATGAACTCTGGTGGTTCCATATGTGGTATGTGAAAAGAACACACATGCAATGACACTGGTGGATCCATATGTGGTTTGTGAAAAGAACACACATGAAATGACACTCGTGGTTCCAAATGTGGTCTATGAAACGAACACACATGCAATGACACTGGTGGATCCATATGTGGTCTATGAAAAGAGCACACATGCAATGACACTGGTGGATCCATATGTGGTCTGTGAAAAGAACACACATGCAATGACACTGGTGGATCCATATGTGGCCTGTGAAAACAACACACATGAAATGACACTAGTGGATCCATATGTGGTACGTGAAAAGAACACACATGCAATGAAAATAGTGGATCAAAATGTGGTCTGTGAAAATAACACACGTGCAATAACACTGGTTGATCCATATGTGGTCTGTGAAAAGAACACACATGCAATAAACTCTGGTGGATCCATATGGGGTCTGTGAAAAGAACACACATGCAATGACATTGGTGGATCCATATGTGGTCTGTGAAAAGAACACACATGCAATGACAATGTTGGTTCAATATGTGGTCTGTGAAAAGAACACACATGCAATGACAATGGTGGATGCAAATGTGGTTTGTGAAAAGAACACACATGCAATGACACTGGTTGATCCATATGTGGTCTGTGAAAAGAACACACATGAAATAACACTGGTGATCCATATGTGGTATGTGAAAAGAACACACATGCAATCACACTAGTTGATCCATATGTGGTTTGTGAAAAGAACACACATGAAATAACACTGGTGATCCATATGTGGTATGTGAAAAGAACACACATGCAATGACACTGGTGGATCCATATGTGGTCTGTGAAAAGAACACACATGCAATGACACTGGTGGATCCATATGTGGTCTGTCAAAAGAACACACATGCAATGACACTGGTGGATCCATATGGGGTCTGTGAAAAGAACACACATGCAATCAACTCTGGTGGATCCATGTGGGGTCTGTGAAAAGGAGACACATGCAATGACACTGGTGGATCCATATGTGGTCTATGAAAAGAACACACATGAAATGACTCTAGCTGTGGTTAATGAAAAGAACACACATGCAACGAAAATGGTGGATCCATATGTGGTCTATGAAAAGAACACACATGCAATGACACTGGTGGATCCATATGTGGTCTATGAAAAGAGCACACATGCAATGACACTGGTGGATCCATATGTGGCCTGTGAAAACAACACACATGAAATGACACTAGTGGATCCATATGTGGTACGTGAAAAGAACACACATGCAATGAAAATAGTGGATCCATATGTGGTCTATGAAAAGAACACACATGCAATGAACTCTGGTGGTTCCATATGTGGTCTGTGAAAAGAACACACATGCAATGACACTGGTGGATCCATATGTGGTCTGTGAAACGAACACACATGAAATGACTCTAGCTGTGGTTAATGAAAAGAACACACATGCAATGAAAATGGTGGATCCATATGTGGTTTGTGAAAAGAACACACATGCAATGAACTCTAGTGGTTCCATATGTGGTATGTGAAAAGAACACACATGCAATGACACTGGTGGATCCATATGTGGTTTGTGAAAAGAACACACATGAAATGACACTCGTGGTTCCAAATGTGGTCTATGAAAAGAACAAACATGCAATGACACTGGTGGATCCATATGTGGTCTATGAAAAGAGCACACATGCAATGACACAGGTGGATCCATATGTGGTCTGTGAAAAGAACACACATGCAATGACACTGGTGGATCCATATGTGGCCTGTGAAAACAACACACATGAAATGACACTAGTGGATCCATATGTGGTACGTGAAAAGAACACACATGCAATGAAAATAGTGGATCAAAATGTGGTATGTGAAAAGAACACACATGCAATGACACTGGTGGATCCATATGTGGTCTGTGAAAAGAACACACATGTAATGACACTGGTGGATCCATATGTGGTCTATAAAAAGAACACACATGTAGTGACACTGGTGGATCCATATGTGGTTTGTGAAAAGAACACACATGCAATGACACTGGTGGATTCGAATGTGGTCTGTGAAAAGAACACACGTGCAATAACACTGGTGGATCCATATGTGGTCTGTGAAAATAACACACATGCAATGAACTCCGGTGGATCCATATAGGGTCTGTGAAAAGAACACACATGCAATGACAATGGTGGATCCATATGTGGTTTGTGAAAAGAACACACATGCAATCACACTAGTTGATCCATATGTGGTTTGTGAAAAGAACACACATGAAATAACACTGGTGATCCATATGTGGTATGTGAAAAGAACACACATGCAATGACACTGGTGGATCCATATGTGGTCTGTGAAAAGAACACACATGCAATGACACTGGTGGATCCATATGTGGTCTGTCAAAAGAACACACATGCAATGACACTGGTGGATCCATATGGGGTCTGTGAAAAGAACACACATGCAATCAACTCTGGTGGATCCATGTGGGGTCTGTGAAAAGGAGACACATGCAATGACACTGGTGGATCCATATGTGGTCTATGAAAAGAACACACATGAAATGACTCTAGCTGTGGATGAAAAGAACACACATGCAACGAAAATGGTGGATCCATATGTGGTCTATGAAAAGAACACACATGCAATGAACTCTGGTGGTTCCATATGTGGTCTGTGAAAAGAACACACATGCAATGACACTGGTGGATCCATATGTGGTCTGTGAAACGAACACACATGAAATGACTCTAGCTGTGGTTAATGAAAAGAACACACATGCAATGAAAATGGTGGATCCATATGTGGTTTGTGAAAAGAACACACATGCAATGAACTCTGGTGGTTCCATATGTGGTATGTGAAAAGAACACACATGCAATGACACTGGTGGATCCATATGTGGTTTGTGAAAAGAACACACATGAAATGACACTCGTGGTTCCAAATGTGGTCTATGAAAAGAACACACATGCAATGACACTGGTGGATCCATATGTGGTCTATGAAAAGAGCACACATGCAATGACACAGGTGGATCCATATGTGGTCTGTGAAAAGAACACACATGCAATGACACTGGTGGATCCATATGTGGCCTGTGAAAACAACACACATGAAATGACACTAGTGGATCCATATGTGGTACGTGAAAAGAACACACATGCAATGAAAATAGTGGATCAAAATGTGGTTTGTGAAAAGAACACACATGCAATGACACTGGTTGATCCATATGTGGTCTGTGAAAAGAACACACATGAAATAGCACTGGTGATCCATATGTGGTATGTGAAAAGAACACACATGCAATGACACTGGTGGATCCATATGTGGTCTGTGAAAAGAACACACATGTAATGACACTGGTGGATCCATATGTGGTCTATAAAAAGAACACACATGCAGTGACACTGGTGGATCCATATGTGGTTTGTGAAAAGAACACACATGCAATGACACTGGTGGATTCGAATGTGGTCTGTGAAAAGAACACACATGCAATAACACTGGTGGATCCATATGTGGTCTGTGAAAATAACACACATGCAATGAACTCTGGTGGATCCATATAGGGTCTGTGAAAAGAACACACATGCAATGACAATGGTGGATCCATATGTGGTTTGTGAAAAGAACACACATGCAATGACACTAGTGGATCCATATGTGGTCTGTGAAAAGAACACACATGAAATAACACTGGTGTTCCATATGTGGTATGTGAAAAGAACACACATGCAATGACACTGGTTGATCCATATGTGGTCTGTGAAAAGAACACACATGAAATAACACTGGTGATCCATATGTGGTATGTGAAAAGAACACACATGCAATCACACTAGTTGATCCATATGTGGTTTGTGAAAAGAACACACATGAAATAACACTGGTGATCCATATGTGGTATGTGAAAAGAACACACATGCAATGACACTGGTGGATCCATATGTGGTCTGTGAAAAGAACACACATGCAATGACACTGGTGGATCCATATGTGGTCTGTCAAAAGAACACACATGCAATGACACTGGTGGATCCATATGGGGTCTGTGAAAAGAACACACATGCAATCAACTCTGGTGGATCCATGTGGGGTCTGTGAAAAGGAGACACATGCAATGACACTGGTGGATCCATATGTGGTCTATGAAAAGAACACACATGAAATGACTCTAGCTGTGGTTAATGAAAAGAACACACATGCAACGAAAATGGTGGATCCATATGTGGTCTATGAAAAGAACACACATGCAATGACACTGGTGGATCCATATGTGGTCTATGAAAAGAGCACACATGCAATGACACTGGTGGATCCATATGTGGCCTGTGAAAACAACACACATGAAATGACACTAGTGGATCCATATGTGGTACGTGAAAAGAACACACATGCAATGAAAATAGTGGATCCATATGTGGTCTATGAAAAGAACACACATGCAATGAACTCTGGTGGTTCCATATGTGGTCTGTGAAAAGAACACACATGCAATGACACTGGTGGATCCATATGTGGTCTGTGAAACGAACACACATGAAATGACTCTAGCTGTGGTTAATGAAAAGAACACACATGCAATGAAAATGGTGGATCCATATGTGGTTTGTGAAAAGAACACACATGCAATGAACTCTAGTGGTTCCATATGTGGTATGTGAAAAGAACACACATGCAATGACACTGGTGGATCCATATGTGGTTTGTGAAAAGAACACACATGAAATGACACTCGTGGTTCCAAATGTGGTCTATGAAAAGAACAAACATGCAATGACACTGGTGGATCCATATGTGGTCTATGAAAAGAGCACACATGCAATGACACAGGTGGATCCATATGTGGTCTGTGAAAAGAACACACATGCAATGACACTGGTGGATCCATATGTGGCCTGTGAAAACAACACACATGAAATGACACTAGTGGATCCATATGTGGTACGTGAAAAGAACACACATGCAATGAAAATAGTGGATCAAAATGTGGTATGTGAAAAGAACACACATGCAATGACACTGGTGGATCCATATGTGGTCTGTGAAAAGAACACACATGTAATGACACTGGTGGATCCATATGTGGTCTATAAAAAGAACACACATGTAGTGACACTGGTGGATCCATATGTGGTTTGTGAAAAGAACACACATGCAATGACACTGGTGGATTCGAATGTGGTCTGTGAAAAGAACACACGTGCAATAACACTGGTGGATCCATATGTGGTCTGTGAAAATAACACACATGCAATGAACTCCGGTGGATCCATATAGGGTCTGTGAAAAGAACACACATGCAATGACAATGGTGGATCCATATGTGGTTTGTGAAAAGAACACACATGCAATCACACTAGTTGATCCATATGTGGTTTGTGAAAAGAACACACATGAAATAACACTGGTGATCCATATGTGGTATGTGAAAAGAACACACATGCAATGACACTGGTGGATCCATATGTGGTCTGTGAAAAGAACACACATGCAATGACACTGGTGGATCCATATGTGGTATGTCAAAAGAACACACATGCAATGACACTGGTGGATCCATATGGGGTCTGTGAAAAGAACACACATGCAATCAACTCTGGTGGATCCATGTGGGGTCTGTGAAAAGGAGACACATGCAATGACACTGGTGGATCCATATGTGGTCTATGAAAAGAACACACATGAAATGACTCTAGCTGTGGATGAAAAGAACACACATGCAACGAAAATGGTGGATCCATATGTGGTCTATGAAAAGAACACACATGCAATGAACTCTGGTGGTTCCATATGTGGTCTGTGAAAAGAACACACATGCAATGACACTGGTGGATCCATATGTGGTCTGTGAAACGAACACACATGAAATGACTCTAGCTGTGGTTAATGAAAAGAACACACATGCAATGAAAATGGTGGATCCATATGTGGTTTGTGAAAAGAACACACATGCAATGAACTCTGGTGGTTCCATATGTGGTATGTGAAAAGAACACACATGCAATGACACTGGTGGATCCATATGTGGTTTGTGAAAAGAACACACATGAAATGACACTCGTGGTTCCAAATGTGGTCTATGAAAAGAACACACATGCAATGACACTGGTGGATCCATATGTGGTCTATGAAAAGAGCACACATGCAATGACACAGGTGGATCCATATGTGGTCTGTGAAAAGAACACACATGCAATGACACTGGTGGATCCATATGTGGCCTGTGAAAACAACACACATGAAATGACACTAGTGGATCCATATGTGGTACGTGAAAAGAACACACATGCAATGAAAATAGTGGATCAAAATGTGGTTTGTGAAAAGAACACACATGCAATGACACTGGTTGATCCATATGTGGTCTGTGAAAAGAACACACATGAAATAGCACTGGTGATCCATATGTGGTATGTGAAAAGAACACACATGCAATGACACTGGTGGATCCATATGTGGTCTGTGAAAAGAACACACATGTAATGACACTGGTGGATCCATATGTGGTCTATAAAAAGAACACACATGCAGTGACACTGGTGGATCCATATGTGGTTTGTGAAAAAACACACATGCAATGACACTGGTGGATTCGAATGTGGTCTGTGAAAAGAACACACATGCAATAACACTGGTGGATCCATATGTGGTCTGTGAAAATAACACACATGCAATGAACTCTGGTGGATCCATATAGGGTCTGTGAAAAGAACACACATGCAATGACAATGGTGGATCCATATGTGGTTTGTGAAAAGAACACACATGCAATGACACTAGTGGATCCATATGTGGTCTGTGAAAAGAACACACATGAAATAACACTGGTGTTCCATATGTGGTATGTGAAAAGAACACACATGCAATGACACTGGTGGATCCATATGTGGTCTGTGAAAAGAACGCACATGCACTGACACTGGTTGATCCATATGTGGTCTGTCAAAAGAACACACATGCAATGACACTGGTGGATCCATATGGGGTCTGTGAAAAGAACACACATGCAATCAACTCTGGTGGATCCATGTGGGGTCTGTGAAAAGGAGACACATGCAATGACACTGGTGGATCCATATGTGGTCTATGAAAAGAACACACATGAAATGACTCTAGCTGTGGTTAATGAAAAGAACACACATGCAACGAAAATGGTGGATCCATATGTGGTCTATGAAAAGAACACACATGCAATGAACTCTGGTGGTTCCATATGTTGTCTGTGAAAAGAACACACATGCAATGACACTGCTGGATCCATATGTGGTCTGTGAAACGAACACACATGAAATGACTCTAGCTGTGGTTAATGAAAAGAACACACATGCAATGAAAATGGTGGATCCATTTGTGGTTTGTGAAAAGAACACACATGCAATGAACTCTGGTGGTTCCATATGTGGTATGTGAAAAGAACGCACATGCAATGACACTGGTGGATCCATATGTGGTTTGTGAAAAGAACACACATGAAATGACACTGGTGGATCCATATGTGGCCTCTGAAAACAACACACATGAAATGACACTAGTGGATCCATATGTGGTACTTGAAAAGAACACACATGCAATGAAAATAGTGGATCAAAATGTGGTCTGTGAAAAGAACACACATGCAATAACACTGGTGGATCCATATTTGGTCTGTGAAAAGAACACACATGCAATGAACTCTGGTGGATCCATATGGGGTCTGTGAAAAGAACACACATGCTATGACATTGGTGGATCCATATGTGGTCTGTGAAAAGAACACACATGCAATGACAATGCTGGTTCAATATGTGGTCTGTGAAAAGAACACACATGCAATGACACTGGTGGATCCATATGTGGTCTGTGAAAAGAACACACATGTAATGACCTCTGGTGGATCCATATGGGTCTGTGAAAAGAACACACACGCAATGAACTCTGGTGGTTCCATATGTGGTCTATGAAAAGAACACACATGCAATGACATTGGTGGATCCATATGTGGTCTGTGAAACGAACACACATGAAATGACTCTAGCTGTGGTTAATGAAAAGAACACACATGCAATGAAAATGGTGGATCCATATGTGGTTTGTGAAAAGAACACACATGCAATGAACTCTGGTGGATCCATATGGCGTCTGTGAAAAGAACACACATGCAATGACATTGGTGGATCCATATGTGGTCTGTGAAAAGAACACACATGCAATGACAATGCTGGTTCAATATGTGGTCTGTGAAAAGAACACACATGCAATGACAATGGTGGATCCATATGTGGTTTGTGAAAACAACACACATGCAATAAAACTGGTTGATCCATATGTGGTCTGTGAAAAGAACACACATGAAATAACACTGGTGATCCATATGTGGTATGTGAAAAGAACACACATGCAATGACACTGGTGGATCCATATGTGGTCTGTGAAAAGAACACACATGCAATAACACTGGTGGATCCATATGTGGTCTATAGAAAGAACACACATGCAGTGACACTGGTGGATCCATATGTGGTTTGTGAAAAGAACACACATGCAATGACACTGGTGGATTCGAATGTGGTCTGTGAAAAGAACACACATGCAATAACACTGATGGATCCATATGTGGTCTGTGAAAATAACACACATGCAATGAACTCTGGTGGATCCATATAGGGTCTGTGAAAACAACACACATGCAATGAAAATGGTGGATCCATATGTGGTTTGTGAAAAGAACACACATGCAATGACACTAGTTGATCCATATGTGGTCTGTGAAAAGAACACACATGAAATAACACAGGTGATCCATATGTGGTATGTGAAAAGAACACACATGCAATGACACTGGTGGATCCATATGTGGTCTGTGAAAAGAACACACATGCAATGACACTGGTGGATCCATATGTCGTCTGTAAAAAGAACACACATGCAATCAACTCTGGTGGATCCATGTGGGGTCTGTGAAAAGGAGACACATGCAATGACACTGGTGGATCCATATGCGGTCTATGAAAAGAACACACATAAAATGACTCTAGCTATGGTTAATGAAAAGAACACACATGCAATAAAAATGGTGGATCCATATGTGGTCTATGAAAAGAACACACATGCAATGAACTCTGGTGGTTCCATATGTGGTCTGTGAAAAGAACACACATGCAATGACACTGGTGGATCCATATGTGGTCTGTGAAACGAACACATATGAAATGACTCTAGCTGTGGTTAATGAAAAGAACACACATGCAATGAAAATGATGGATCCATATGTGGTTTGTGAAAAGAACACGCATGCAATGAACTCTGGTGGTTCCATATGTGGTATGTGAAAAGAACACACATGCAATGACACTGGTGGATCCATATGTGGTTTGTGAAAAGAACACACATGAAATGACACTCGTGGTTCCAAATGTGGTCTATGAAAAGAACACACATGCAATGACACTGGTGGATCCATATGTGGTCTATGAAAAGAGCACACATGCAATGACACAGGTGGATCCATATGTGGTCTGTGAAAAGAACACACATGCAATGACACTGGTGGATCCATATGTGGCCTGTGAAAACAACACACATGAAATGACACTAGTTCATCCATATGTGGTACGTGAAAAGAACACACATGCAATGAAAATAGTGGCTCAAAATGTGGTCTGTGAAAAGAACACACATGCAATAACACTAGTGGATCCATATGTGGTCTGTGAAAAGAACACACATGCAATGAACTCTGGTGGATCCATATGGGGTCTGTGAAAAGAACAAACATTCAATGACATTGGTGGATCCATATGCGGTCTGTGAAAAGAACACACATGCAATGACAATGCTGGTTCAATATGTGGTCTGTGAAAAGAACACGCATGCAATGACAATGGTGGATCCATATGTGGTTTGTGAAAAGAACACACATGCAATGACACTGGTGGATCCAAATGTTGTCTGTGAAAAGAACACACATGCAATGACAATGGTGGTTCCATATGTGGTCTGTGAAAAGAACACACATGCAATGACACTAGTGGATCCATATGTGGTCTGTGAAAAGAACACACATGCAATGAACTCTGGTGGATCCATATGGGGTATGTGAAAAGAACACACATGCATTGACTCTAGATGTGGTTAATGAAAATAACACACATGCAATGAGCTCTGGTGGATCCATATGTGGTCCGTGAAAAGAACACACTTGCAATGACATTGGTGGATCCATATGTGGTATGTGAAAAGAACAAACATTTCAATGACACGGGTGGATCCATAAATTGTATGTGAAAAGAACATACATACAATGACAATTGTGGTTCCATATGTGGTTTGTGAAAAGAACACACATGCAATGACAATGGTGGATCCATATGTGGTGTGTGAAAAGAACACACATGTAATGACACTAGTTGATCCATATGTCGTCTATGAAAAGAACACACATGAAATGACACTGGTGGAGCCATATGTGGTCTGTGAAAAGAACACACATGGAATGAACTCTGGTGGATCCATATGCGGTATGTGAAAAGAACACACATGCATTGACTCTAGATGTGGTTAATGAAAATAACACACATGCAATGAGCTCTGGTGGATCCATATGTGGTCCGTGAAAATAACACACATGAAATGACACTGGTGGATCCATATGTGGTATGTGAAAAGAACACACATGCAATCAACTCTGGTGGATCCATGCGGGGACTGCGAAAAGGACACACATGCAATGACACTGGTGGATCCATATGTGGTCTATGAAATTAACACACATGAAATGACTCTAGCTATGGTTAATGAAAAGAACACACATGCAATGAAAATCGTGGATCCATATGTGGTCTGTGAAAAGAACACACATGCAATGAAATCTAGTGGTTCCATATGTGGTCTATGAAAAGAACACACATGCAATGACACTGGTCGATCCATATGTGGTCTATGAAAAGAACACACATGCAATGAACTCTGCTGGATCCATATGGGGTTTGTGAAAAGAACACACACGCAATGAACTCTGGAGGTTCCATATGTGGTCTATGAAAAGAACACACATGCAATGACACTGGTGGATCCATATGAGGTCTATGAAAAGAACACACATGAAATGCCACTAGTGGATCCATATGTAGTCTGTGAAAAGAACACACATGCAATGAACTCTGGTGGATGCATAAGGGCTCTGTTAAAAGAACACACATGCAATGACTATAGTGGATCCATATGTGGTATGTGAAAAGAACACACATGTAATGACTCTGGTGGATCCATATGTGGTCTATGAAAAGAACACACATGCAATGACACTAGTGGATCCATATGTGGTCTTTGAAAAGAACACACATGCAATGACACTGGTGGATCCATATATGGTCTATGAAAAGAACACACATGCAATGACAATGGTGGTTCCATATATGGTCTGTGAAAAGAACACACATGTAATGACAATGGTGGATCCATATGTGGATCGTGAAAAGAACACACATGCAATGACACTGGTTGATCCATGTCTGGTCTGTGAAAAGATCACACATGCAATGACACTGGTGGATCCATATGTTGTCTGTGAAAAGAAGACACATGCAATGACACAGGTGGATCCATATGTGGTCTGTGAAAAGAACACACATGCAATGACACTGGTGGATCCATATGTGGTATGTGAAAAGAACACACATGCAATGACACTGGTGGATCCATATGTGGTCTGTGAAAAGAACACACATGCAATGACACTAGTGGATCCAAATGTGGTCTGTTGAAAGAACACACATGCAATGACACTGGTGGATCTAGATGTGGTCTGTGAAAACAACCCACATGCAATGAACTCTGGTGGATCCATTTGGGGTCTCTGAAAAGAACACACATGCAATGACTCTAGCTGTGGTTAATGAAAAGAACACACATGCAATGAACTCTCGTGGATCCATATGTGGTTTATGAAAAGAACACACATAAAATGACACTGGTGGATCCAAATGTGGTATGTGAAAAGAACGAACATTTCAATAACACTGGTAGATCCATATATGGTCTGTGAAAAGAACACACATGCAATGACATTTGTGGATCCAATGACAAAGGTGGTTCCATATGTGGTCTGTGGAAAGAACACACATCCAATGACAATGGTGGATCCATATGTGGTTTGTGAAAAGAACACACATGCAATGATACTGGTTGATCCATATGTGGTCTGTGAAAAGAACACACATGAAATGACACTGATGGATCCATATTTGGTCTTAAAAAGAACACACATGCAATGACACTGGTGGATCCATATGTGGTGTGTGAAAAGAACACACATGCAATGACACTTGTGGATCCATATGTGGTCTGTGAAAAGAACACACATGCAATGACACTTGTGGATCCATATGTGGTCTGTGAAAAGAATACACATGCAATGACACTGGTGGATCCAAATGTTGTCTGTGAAAGTAACACACATGCAATGACACTGGTTGATCCTATGTGGTATGTCAAAAGAACACACATGCAATGACAATGCTGGTTCAATATG
This sequence comes from Avena sativa, assembly GCA_916181665.1. NCBI lineage: Eukaryota > Viridiplantae > Streptophyta > Magnoliopsida > Poales > Poaceae > Avena > Avena sativa. The sequence goes on from OV702289.1 coordinate 620,262,217, forward strand.
TGGTCTGTGAAAAGAACACACATGTAATGACAATGGTGGATCCGTATGTGGTATGTCAAAAGAACACACATGCAATGACACTGGTGGATCAATATGTAGTCTGTGAAAAGAACACACATGCAATGACACTGGTGGATCCATATGTGGTTTGTGAAAAAAAAACATGCAATGACACTGGTGTATCCATATGTGGTCTGTGAAAAGAACACACATGCAATGAACTCTGGTGGATCCATATGGGGTCTGTGAAAATAACACACATGCAATGGCAGTGGTGGATCCATATGTGGTCTGCAAAAAGAACACACATGAAATGACTCTAGCTGTGGTTAATGAAAAGAACACACATGCAATGAAAATGGTGGATCCATATGTCGTATGTGAAAAGAACACACATGCAATGAACTCTGGTAGTTCCATATGTGGTCTGTGAAAATAACACACATGCAATGAAACTAGTGGATCCATATGTGGTGTGTGAAAAGAATACACATGCAATGACAATGGTGGTTCCATATGTGGTCTTTGAAAAGAACACACATGCAATGACACTAGTGGATCCATATGTGGTCTTTGAAAACAACACACATGCAATGACACTGGTGGATCCATATGTGGTCTGTGAAAAGAACACGCATGCAATGACACTGGTGGATCCATATGTGGTTTGTGAAAAGAACACACATGCAATGATACTAGTGGATCCATATGTGGTCTGTGAAAAGAACACACATGCAATGAGCTCTGGTGGATCCATATGTGGTCTGCGAAAAGAACACACATGCAATGACACTGGTGGATCCATATGTGGTCTCTGAAAGGAACAAACATTTCAATGACACTGGTGGATCCATATATGGTCTATGAAAAGAACACACATGCAATGAGATTGGTGGATCCATATGAGGTATGTGAAAAGAACACACATGCAATGACAATTTTGTTTCCATATGTGGTTTGTGAAAAGAACACACATGTAATGACAATGGTGGTTCCATATGTGGTCTGTGAAAAGAACACACATGCAATGACTCTGGTGGATGCATATGTGGTCTGTGAAAAGAACAGACATGGAATGACAAAGGTGGATCCATATGTGGTGTGTGAAAAGAACACACATGCAATGAAACTAGTGGATCCATATGTGGTTTGTGAAAAGAACACACATGCAATGACACTAGTGGATCCATATGTGGTCTCTGAAAAGAACACACATGCAATGACTCTGGTGGATCCATATGTGGTCTGTGAAAAGAACAGACATACAATGACACTGGTGATCCATATGTGGTGTGTGAAAAGAACAGACATGAAATGACACTGGTGGATCCATATGTGGTCTATGAAAAGAACACACATGCAATGAAACTGGTGGATTTGTATGTGGTAAATGAAAAGAACACACATGCAATGACACTGGTGGATCCATGTGTGGTTTGTGCAAAGAACACACATGCAATGACACTGGTGGATCCATATGTGGTCTGTGAAAAGACCATACATGAAATGACACTAGTAGTTCCAAATGTGGTTTGTGAAACGAACATACATGCAATGACACTGGTGGATCCATATGTGGTTTGTGAAAAGAACACACATGTAATGACTCTGGTGGATCCACATGTGGTTTGTGAAAAGAACACACATGCAATGACAACGGTGGTTCCATATGTGGTCTGTGAAAAGAACACACATGCAATGACACTGGTGGATCCATATGTGGTCTATGAAAAGAGCACACATGCAATGACACTGGTGGATCCATATGTGGTCTATGAAAAGAACACACATGCAATGACACTGGTGGATCCATATGTGGCCTCTGAAAATAACACACATGAAATGACACTAGTGGATCCATATGTGGTACTTGAAAAGAACACACATGCAATGAAAATAGTGGATCAAAATGTGGTCTGTGAAAAGAACACACATGCAATAACACTGGTGGATCCGTATGTGGTCTGTGAAAAGAACACACATGCAATGAACTCTGGTGGATCCATATGGGGTCTGTGAAAAGAACACACATGCTATGACATTGGTGGATCCATATGTGGTCTGTGAAAAGAACACACATGCAATGACAATGCTGGTTCAATATGTGGTCTGTGAAAAGAACACACATGCAATGACACTGGTGGATCCATATGTGGTCTGTGAAAAGAACACACATGTAATGACCTCTGGTGGATCCATATGGGTCTGTGAAAAGAACACACACGCAATGAACTCTGGTGGTTCCATATGTGGTCTATGAAAAGAACACACATGCAATGACATTGGTGGATCCATATGTGGTCTGTGAAACGAACACACATGAAATGACTCTAGCTGTGGTTAATGAAAAGAACACACATGCAATGAAAATGGTGGATCCATATGTGGTTTGTGAAAAGAACACACATGCAATGAACTCTGGTGGATCCATATGGGGTCTGTGAAAAGAACACACATGCAATGACATTGGTGGATCCATATGTGGTCTGTGAAAAGAACACACATGCAATGACAATGCTGGTTCAATATGTGGTCTGTGAAAAGAACACACATGCAATGACAATGGTGGATCCATATGTGGTTTGTGAAAACAACACACATGCAATGACACTAGTTGATCCATATGTGGTCTGTGAAAAGAACACACATGAAATAACACTGGTGATCCATATGTGGTATGTGAAAAGAACACACATGCAATGACACTGGTGGATCCATATGTGGTCTGTGAAAAGAACACACATGCAATGACACTGGTGGATCCATATGTGGTCTATAGAAAGAACACACATGCAGTGACACTGGTGGATCCATATGTGGTTTGTGAAAAGAACACACATGCAATGACACTGGTGGATTCGAATGTGGTCTGTGAAAAGAACACACATGCAATAACACTGGTGGATCCATATGTGGTCTGTGAAAATAACACACATGCAATGAACTCTGGTGGATCCATATAGGGTCTGTGAAAACAACACACATGCAATGAAAATGGTGGATCCATATGTGGTTTGTGAAAAGAACACACATGCAATGACACTAGTTGATCCATATGTGGTCTGTGAAAAGAACACACATGAAATAACACACGTGATCCATATGTGGTATGTGAAAAGAACACACATGCAATGACACTGGTGGATCCATATGTGGTCTGTGAAAAGAACACACATGCAATGACACTGGTGGATCCATATGTGGTCTGTAAAAAGAACACACATGCAATGACACTGGTGGATCCATATGGGGTCTGTGAAAAGAACACACATGCAATCAACTCTGGTGGATCCATGTGGGGTCTGTGAAAAGGAGACACATGCAATGACACTGGTGGATCCATATGCGGTCTATGAAAAGAACACACATGAAATGACTCTAGCTATGGTTAATGAAAAGAACACACATGCAATGAAAATGGTGGATCCATATGTGGTCTATGAAAAGAACACACATGCAATGAACTCTGGTGGTTCCATATGTGGTCTGTGAAAAGAACACACATGCAATGACACTGGTGGATCCATATGTGGTCTGTGAAACAAACACACATGAAATGACTCTAGCTGTGGTTAATGAAAAGAACACACATGCAATGAAAATGATGGATCCATATGTGGTTTGTGAAAAGAACACACATGCAATGAACTCTGGTGGTTCCATATGTGGTATGTGAAAAGAACACACATGCAATGAACTCTGGTGGATCCATACGGGGTCTGTGAAAAGAACAAACATGCAATGACATTGGTGGATCCATATGCGGTCTGTGAAAAGAACACACATGCAATGACAATGCTGGTTCAATATGTGGTCTGTGAAAATAACACACATGCAATGACAATGGTGGATCCATATGTGGTTTGTGAAAAGAACACACATGCAATGACACTGGTGGATCCAAATGTTGTCTGTGAAAAGAACATACATGCAATGACAATGGTGGTTCCATATGTGGTCTGTGAAAAGAACACACATGCAATGACACTAGTGGATCCATATGTGGTCTGTGAAAAGAACACACATGCAATGAACTCTGGTGGATCCAAATGGGGTATGTGAAAAGAACACACATGCATTGACTCTAGATGTGGTTAATGAAAATAACACACATGCAATGAGCTCTGGTGGATCCATATGTGGTCCGTGAAAAGAACACACATGCAATGACACTGGTGGATCCATATGTGGTATGTGAAAAGAACAAACATTTCAATGACACGGGTGGATCCATAAATGGTCTGTGAAAAGAACATACATGCAATGACAATTGTGGTTCCATATGTGGTTTGTGAAAAGAACACACATGCAATGACAATGGTGGATCCATATGTGGTGTGTGAAAAGAACACACATGTAATGACACTAGTTGATCCATATGTCGTCTATGAAAATAACACACATGAAATGACACTGGTGGAGCCATATGTGGTCTGTGAAAAGAACACACATGGAATGAACTCTGTTGGATCCATATGGGGTATGTGAAAAGAACACACATGCATTGACTCTAGATGTGGTTAATGAAAATAACACACATGCAATGAGCTCTGGTGGATCCATATGTGGTCCGTGAAAATAACACACATGAAATGACACTGGTGGATCCATATGTGGTATGTGAAAAGAACACACATGCAATCAACTCTGGTGGATCCATGTGGGGACTGCGAAAAGGACACACATGCAATGACACTGGTGGATCCATATGTGGTCTATGAAATTAACACACATGAAATGACTCTAGCTGTGGTTAATGAAAAGAACACACATGCAATGAAAATCGTGGATCCATATGTGGTTTGTGAAAAGAACACACATGTAATGACTCTGGTGGATCCACATGTGGTTTGTGAAAAGAACACACATGCAATGACAACGGTGGTTCCATATGTGGTCTGTGAAAAGAACACACATGCAATGACACTGGTGGATCCATATGTGGTCTATGAAAAGAGCACACATGCAATGACACTGGTGGATCCATATGTGGTCTATGAAAAGAACACACATGCAATGACACTGGTGGATCCATATGTGGCCTCTGAAAATAACACACATGAAATGACACTAGTGGATCCATATGTGGTACTTGAAAAGAACACACATGCAATGAAAATAGTGGATCAAAATGTGGTCTGTGAAAAGAACACACATGCAATAACACTGGTGGATCCGTATGTGGTCTGTGAAAAGAACACACATGCAATGAACTCTGGTGGATCCATATGGGGTCTGTGAAAAGAACACACATGCTATGACATTGGTGGATCCATATGTGGTCTGTGAAAAGAACACACATGCAATGACAATGCTGGTTCAATATGTGGTCTGTGAAAAGAACACACATGCAATGACACTGGTGGATCCATATGTGGTCTGTGAAAAGAACACACATGTAATGACCTCTGGTGGATCCATATGGGTCTGTGAAAAGAACACACACGCAATGAACTCTGGTGGTTCCATATGTGGTCTATGAAAAGAACACACATGCAATGACATTGGTGGATCCATATGTGGTCTGTGAAACGAACACACATGAAATGACTCTAGCTGTGGTTAATGAAAAGAACACACATGCAATGAAAATGGTGGATCCATATGTGGTTTGTGAAAAGAACACACATGCAATGAACTCTGGTGGATCCATATGGGGTCTGTGAAAAGAACACACATGCAATGACATTGGTGGATCCATATGTGGTCTGTGAAAAGAACACACATGCAATGACAATGCTGGTTCAATATGTGGTCTGTGAAAAGAACACACATGCAATGACAATGGTGGATCCATATGTGGTTTGTGAAAACAACACACATGCAATGACACTGGTTGATCCATATGTGGTCTGTGAAAAGAACACACATGAAATAACACTGGTGATCCATATGTGGTATGTGAAAAGAACACACATGCAATGACACTGGTGGATCCATATGTGGTCTGTGAAAAGAACACACATGCAATGACACTGGTGGATCCATATGTGGTCTATAGAAAGAACACACATGCAGTGACACTGGTGGATCCATATGTGGTTTGTGAAAAGAACACACATGCAATGACACTGGTGGATTCGAATGTGGTCTGTGAAAAGAACACACATGCAATAACACTGGTGGATCCATATGTGGTCTGTGAAAATAACACACATGCAATGAACTCTGGTGGATCCATATAGGGTCTGTGAAAACAACACACATGCAATGAAAATGGTGGATCCATATGTGGTTTGTGAAAAGAACACACATGCAATGACACTAGTTGATCCATATGTGGTCTGTGAAAAGAACACACATGAAATAACACACGTGATCCATATGTGGTATGTGAAAAGAACACACATGCAATGACACTGGTGGATCCATATGTGGTCTGTGAAAAGAACACACATGCAATGACACTGGTGGATCCATATGTGGTCTGTAAAAAGAACACACATGCAATGACACTGGTGGATCCATATGGGGTCTGTGAAAAGAACACACATGCAATCAACTCTGGTGGATCCATGTGGGGTCTGTGAAAAGGAGACACATGCAATGACACTGGTGGATCCATATGCGGTCTATGAAAAGAACACACATGAAATGACTCTAGCTATGGTTAATGAAAAGAACACACATGCAATGAAAATGGTGGATCCATATGTGGTCTATGAAAAGAACACACATGCAATGAACTCTGGTGGTTCCATATGTGGTCTGTGAAAAGAACACACATGCAATGACACTGGTGGATCCATATGTGGTCTGTGAAACAAACACACATGAAATGACTCTAGCTGTGGTTAATGAAAAGAACACACATGCAATGAAAATGATGGATCCATATGTGGTTTGTGAAAAGAACACACATGCAATGAACTCTGGTGGTTCCATATGTGGTATGTGAAAAGAACACACATGCAATGAACTCTGGTGGATCCATACGGGGTCTGTGAAAAGAACAAACATGCAATGACATTGGTGGATCCATATGCGGTCTGTGAAAAGAACACACATGCAATGACAATGCTGGTTCAATATGTGGTCTGTGAAAATAACACACATGCAATGACAATGGTGGATCCATATGTGGTTTGTGAAAAGAACACACATGCAATGACACTGGTGGATCCAAATGTTGTCTGTGAAAAGAACATACATGCAATGACAATGGTGGTTCCATATGTGGTCTGTGAAAAGAACACACATGCAATGACACTAGTGGATCCATATGTGGTCTGTGAAAAGAACACACATGCAATGAACTCTGGTGGATCCAAATGGGGTATGTGAAAAGAACACACATGCATTGACTCTAGATGTGGTTAATGAAAATAACACACATGCAATGAGCTCTGGTGGATCCATATGTGGTCCGTGAAAAGAACACACATGCAATGACACTGGTGGATCCATATGTGGTATGTGAAAAGAACAAACATTTCAATGACACGGGTGGATCCATAAATGGTCTGTGAAAAGAACATACATGCAATGACAATTGTGGTTCCATATGTGGTTTGTGAAAAGAACACACATGCAATGACAATGGTGGATCCATATGTGGTGTGTGAAAAGAACACACATGTAATGACACTAGTTGATCCATATGTCGTCTATGAAAATAACACACATGAAATGACACTGGTGGAGCCATATGTGGTCTGTGAAAAGAACACACATGGAATGAACTCTGTTGGATCCATATGGGGTATGTGAAAAGAACACACATGCATTGACTCTAGATGTGGTTAATGAAAATAACACACATGCAATGAGCTCTGGTGGATCCATATGTGGTCCGTGAAAATAACACACATGAAATGACACTGGTGGATCCATATGTGGTATGTGAAAAGAACACACATGCAATCAACTCTGGTGGATCCATGTGGGGACTGCGAAAAGGACACACATGCAATGACACTGGTGGATCCATATGTGGTCTATGAAATTAACACACATGAAATGACTCTAGCTGTGGTTAATGAAAAGAACACACATGCAATGAAAATCGTGGATCCATATGTGGTCTGTGAAAAGAACACACATGCAATGAAATCTGGTGGTTCCATATGTGGTCTATGAAAAGAACACACATGCAATGACACTGGTGGATCCATATGTGGTCTATGAAAAGAACACACATGCAATGAACTCTGCTGGATCCATATGGGGTTTGTGAAAAGAACACACACGCAATGAACTCTGGAGGTTCCATATGTGGTCTATGAAAAGAACACACATGCAATGACACTGGTGGATCCATATGAGGTCTATGAAAAGAACACACATGAAATGCCACTAGTGGATCCATATGTAGTCTGTGAAAAGAACACACATGCAATGAACTCTGGTGGATCCATAAGGGCTCTGTTAAAAGAACACACATGCAATGACAATAGTGGATCCATATGTGGTATGTGAAAAGAACACACATGCAATGACTCTGGTGGATCCATATGTGGTCTATGAAAAGAACACACATGCAATGACACTAGTGGATCCATATGTGGTCTTTGAAAAGAACACACATGCAATGACACTGGTGGATCCATATATGGTCTATGAAAAGAACACACATGCAATGACAATGGTGGTTCCATATATGGTCTGTGAAAAGAACACACATGTAATGACAATGGTGGATCCATATGTGGATCGTGAAAAGAACACACATGCAATGACACTGGTTGATCCATGTCTGGTCTGTGAAAAGATCACACATGCAATGACACTGGTGGATCCATATGTTGTCTGTGAAAAGAAGACACATGCAATGACACAGGTGGATCCATATGTGGTCTGTGAAAAGAACACACATGCAATGACACTGGTGGATCCATATGTGGTATGTGAAAAGAACACACATGCAATGACACTGGTGGATCCATATGTGGTCTGTGAAAAGAACACACATGCAATGACACTAGTGGATCCAAATGTGGTCTGTTAAAAGAACACACATGCAATGACACTGGTGGATCTAGATGTGGTCTGTGAAAACAACACACATGCAATGAACTCTGGTGGATCCATTTGGGGTCTCTGAAAAGAACACACATGCAATGACTCTAGCTGTGGTTAATGAAAAGAACACACATGCAATGAACTCTCGTGGATCCATATGTGGTTTATGAAAAGAACACACATAAAATGACACTGGTGGATCCAAATGTGGTATGTGAAAAGAACGAACATTTCAATGACACTGGTAGATCCATATATGGTCTGTGAAAAGAACACACATGCAATGACATTTGTGGATCCAATGACAATGGTGGTTCCATATGTGGTCTGTGGAAAGAACACACATCCAATGACAATGGTGGATCCATATGTGGTTTGTGAAAAGAACACACATGCAATGATACTGGTTGATCCATATGTGGTCTGTGAAAAGAACACACATGAAATGACACTGATGGATCCATATTTGGTCTTAAAAAGAAAACACATGCAATGACACTGGTGGATCCATATGTGGTGTGTGAAAAGAACACACATGCAATGACACTTGTGGATCCATATGTGGTCTGTGAAAAGAACACACATGCAATGACACTTGTGGATCCATATGTGGTCTGTGAAAAGAATACACATGCAATGACACTGGTGGATCCAAATGTTGTCTGTGAAAGTAACACACATGTAATGACACTGGTTGATCCATATGTGCTATGTCAAAAGAACACACATGCAATGACACTGGTGGATCAATATGTAGTCTGTGAAAAGAACACACATGCAATGACACTGGTGGATCCATATGTGGTCTGTGAAAAGAACACGCATGCAATGACACTGGTGAATCCATATGTGGTTTGTGAAAAGAACACACATGCAATGATACTAGTGGATCCATATGTGGTCTGTGAAAAGAACACACATGCAATGAGCTCTGGTGGATCCATATGTGGTCTGCGAAAAGAACACACATGCAATGACACTGGTGGATCCATATGTGGTCTCTGAAAGGAACAAACATTTCAATGACACTGGTGGATCCATATATGGTCTGTGAAAAGAACACACATGCAATGAGATTGGTGGATCCATATGAGGTATGTGAAAAGAACACACATGCAATGACAATTTTGTTTCCATATGTGGTTTGTGAAAAGAACACACATGTAATGACAATGGTGGTTCCATATGTGGTCTGTGAAAAGAACACACATGCAATGACTCTGGTGGATGCATATGTGGTCTGTGAAAAGAACAGACATGGAATGACAAAGGTGGATCCATATGTGGTGTGTGAAAAGAACACACATGCAATGAAACTAGTGGATCCATATGTGGTTTGTGAAAAGAACACACATGCAATGACACTAGTGGATCCATATGTGGTCTCTGAAAAGAACACACATGCAATGACTCTGGTGGATCCATATGTGGTCTGTGAAAAGAACAGACATACAATGACACTGGTGATCCATATGTGGTGTGTGAAAAGAACAGACATGAAATGACACTGGTGGATCCATATGTGGTCTATGAAAAGAACACACATGCAATGAAACTGGTGGATTTGTATGTGGTAAATGAAAAGAACACACATGCAATGACACTGCTGGATCCATGTGTGGTTTGTGCAAAGAACACACATGCAATGACACTGGTGGATCCATATGTGGTCTGTGAAAAGACCATACATGAAATGACACTAGTAGTTCCAAATGTGGTTTGTGAAACGAACATACATGCAATGACACTGGTGGATCCATATGTGGTTTGTGAAAAGAACACACATGTAATGACTCTGGTGGATCCACATGTGGTTTGTGAAAAGAACACACATGCAATGACAACGGTGGTTCCATATGTGGTCTGTGAAAAGAACACACATGCAATGACACTGGTGGATCCATATGTGGTCTATGAAAAGAGCACACATGCAATGACACTGGTGGATCCATATGTGGTCTATGAAAAGAACACACATGCAATGACACTGGTGGATCCATATGTGGCCTCTGAAAACAACACACATGAAATGACACTAGTGGATCCATATGTGGTACTTGAAAAGAACACACATGCAATGAAAATAGTGGATCAAAATGTGGTCTATGAAAAGAACACACATGCAATAACACTGGTGGATCCATATGAGGTCTATGAAAAGAACACACATGAAATGCCACTAGTGGATCCATATGTAGTCTGTGAAAAGAACACACATGCAATGAACTCTGGTGGATCCATAAGGGCTCTGTTAAAAGAACACACATGCAATGACAATAGTGGATCCATATGTGGTATGTGAAAAGAACACACATGCAATGACTCTGGTGGATCCATATGTGGTCTATGAAAAGAACACACATGCAATGACACTAGTGGATCCATATGTGGTCTTTGAAAAGAACACACATGCAATGACACTGGTGGATCCATATATGGTCTATGAAAAGAACACACATGCAATGACAATGGTGGTTCCATATATGGTCTGTGAAAAGAACACACATGTAATGACAATGGTGGATCCATATGTGGATCGTGAAAAGAACACACATGCAATGACACTGGTTGATCCATGTCTGGTCTGTGAAAAGATCACACATGCAATGACACTGGTGGATCCATATGTTGTCTGTGAAAAGAAGACACATGCAATGACACAGGTGGATCCATATGTGGTCTGTGAAAAGAACACACATGCAATGACACTGGTGGATCCATATGTGGTATGTGAAAAGAACACACATGCAATGACACTGGTGGATCCATATGTGGTCTGTGAAAAGAACACACATGCAATGACACTAGTGGATCCAAATGTGGTCTGTTAAAAGAACACACATGCAATGACACTGGTGGATCTAGATGTGGTCTGTGAAAACAACACACATGCAATGAACTCTAGTGGATCCATTTGGGGTCTCTGAAAAGAACACACATGCAATGACTCTAGCTGTGGTTAATGAAAAGAACACACATGCAATGAACTCTCGTGGATCCATATGTGGTTTATGAAAAGAACACACATAAAATGACACTGGTGGATCCAAATGTGGTATGTGAAAAGAACGAACATTTCAATGACACTGGTAGATCCATATATGGTCTGTGAAAAGAACACACATGCAATGACATTTGTGGATCCAATGACAATGGTGGTTCCATATGTGGTCTGTGGAAAGAACACACATCCAATGACAATGGTGGATCCATATGTGGTTTGTGAAAAGAACACACATGCAATGATACTGGTTGATCCATATGTGGTCTGTGAAAAGAACACACATGAAATGACACTGATGGATCCATATTTGGTCTTAAAAAGAAAACACATGCAATGACACTGGTGGATCCATATGTGGTGTGTGAAAAGAACACACATGCAATGACACTTGTGGATCCATATGTGGTCTGTGAAAAGAACACACATGCAATGACACTTGTGGATCCATATGTGGTCTGTGAAAAGAATACACATGCAATGACACTGGTGGATCCAAATGTTGTCTGTGAAAGTAACACACATGTAATGACACTGGTTGATCCATATGTGCTATGTCAAAAGAACACACATGCAATGACACTGGTGGATCAATATGTAGTCTGTGAAAAGAACACACATGCAATGACACTGGTGGATCCATATGTGGTCTGTGAAAAGAACACGCATGCAATGACACTGGTGAATCCATATGTGGTTTGTGAAAAGAACACACATGCAATGATACTAGTGGATCCATATGTGGTCTGTGAAAAGAACACACATGCAATGAGCTCTGGTGGATCCATATGTGGTCTGCGAAAAGAACACACATGCAATGACACTGGTGGATCCATATGTGGTCTCTGAAAGGAACAAACATTTCAATGACACTGGTGGATCCATATATGGTCTGTGAAAAGAACACACATGCAATGAGATTGGTGGATCCATATGAGGTATGTGAAAAGAACACACATGCAATGACAATTTTGTTTCCATATGTGGTTTGTGAAAAGAACACACATGTAATGACAATGGTGGTTCCATATGTGGTCTGTGAAAAGAACACACATGCAATGACTCTGGTGGATGCATATGTGGTCTGTGAAAAGAACAGACATGGAATGACAAAGGTGGATCCATATGTGGTGTGTGAAAAGAACACACATGCAATGAAACTAGTGGATCCATATGTGGTTTGTGAAAAGAACACACATGCAATGACACTAGTGGATCCATATGTGGTCTCTGAAAAGAACACACATGCAATGACTCTGGTGGATCCATATGTGGTCTGTGAAAAGAACAGACATACAATGACACTGGTGATCCATATGTGGTGTGTGAAAAGAACAGACATGAAATGACACTGGTGGATCCATATGTGGTCTATGAAAAGAACACACATGCAATGAAACTGGTGGATTTGTATGTGGTAAATGAAAAGAACACACATGCAATGACACTGGTGGATCCATGTGTGGTTTGTGCAAAGAACACACATGCAATGACACTGGTGGATCCATATGTGGTCTGTGAAAAGACCATACATGAAATGACACTAGTAGTTCCAAATGTGGTTTGTGAAACGAACATACATGCAATGACACTGGTGGATCCATATGTGGTTTGTGAAAAGAACACACATGTAATGACTCTGGTGGATCCACATGTGGTTTGTGAAAAGAACACACATGCAATGACAACGGTGGTTCCATATGTGGTCTGTGAAAAGAACACACATGCAATGACACTGGTGGATCCATATGTGGTCTATGAAAAGAGCACACATGCAATGACACTGGTGGATCCATATGTGGTCTATGAAAAGAACACACATGCAATGACACTGGTGGATCCATATGTGGCCTCTAAAAACAACACACATGAAATGACACTAGTGGATCCATATGTGGTACTTGAAAAGAACACACATGCAATGAAAATAGTGGATCAAAATGTGGTCTATGAAAAGAACACACATGCAATAACACTGGTGGATCCGTATGTGGTCTGTGAAAAGAACACACATGCAATGAACTCTGGTGGATCCATATGGGGTCTGTGAAAAGAACACACATGCTATGACATTGGTGGATCCATATGTGGTCTGTGAAAAGAACACACATGCAATGACAATGCTGGTTCAATATGTGGTCTGTGAAAAGAACACACATGCAATGACACTGGTGGATCCATATGTGGTCTGTGAAAAGAACACACATGTAATGACCTCTGGTGGATCCATATGGGTCTGTGAAAAGAACACACACGCAATGAACTCTGGTGGTTCCATATGTGGTCTATGAAAAGAACACACATGCAATGACATTGGTGGATCCATATGTGGTCTGTGAAACGAACACACATGAAATGACTCTAGCTGTGGTTAATGAAAAGAACACACATGCAATGAAAATGGTGGATCCATATGTGGTTTGTGAAAAGAACACACATGCAATGAACTCTGGTGGATCCATATGGGGTCTGTGAAAAGAACACACATGCAATGACATTGGTGGATCCATATGTGGTCTGTGAAAAGAACACACATGCAATGACAATGCTGGTTCAATATGTGGTCTGTGAAAAGAACACACATGCAATGACAATGGTGGATCCATATGTGGTTTGTGAAAACAACACACATGCAATGACACTGGTTGATCCATATGTGGTCTGTGAAAAGAACACACATGAAATAACACTGGTGATCCATATGTGGTATGTGAAAAGAACACACATGCAATGACACTGGTGGATCCATATGTGGTCTGTGAAAAGAACACACATGCAATGACACTGGTGGATCCATATGTGGTCTATAGAAAGAACACACATGCAGTGACACTGGTGGATCCATATGTGGTTTGTGAAAAGAACACACATGCAATGACACTGGTGGATTCGAATGTGGTCTGTGAAAAGAACACACATGCAATAACACTGGTGGATCCATATGTGGTCTGTGAAAATAACACACATGCAATGAACTCTGGTGGATCCATATAGGGTCTGTGAAAACAACACACATGCAATGAAAATGGTGGATCCATATGTGGTTTGTGAAAAGAACACACATGCAATGACACTAGTTGATCCATATGTGGTCTGTGAAAAGAACACACATGAAATAACACAGGTGATCCATATGTGGTATGTGAAAAGAACACACATGCAATGACACTGGTGGATCCATATGTGGTCTGTGAAAAGAACACACATGCAATGACACTGGTGGATCCATATGTGGTCTGTAAAAAGAACACACATGCAATGACACTGGTGGATCCATATGGGGTCTGTGAAAAGAACACACATGCAATCAACTCTGGTGGATCCATGTGGGGTCTGTGAAAAGGAGACACATGCAATGACACTGGTGGATCCATATGCGGTCTATGAAAAGAACACACATGAAATGACTCTAGCTATGGTTAATGAAAAGAACACACATGCAATGAAAATGGTGGATCCATATGTGGTCTATGAAAAGAACACACATGCAATGAACTCTGGTGGTTCCATATGTGGTCTGTGAAAAGAACACACATGCAATGACACTGGTGGATCCATATGTGGTCTGTGAAACAAACACACATGAAATGACTCTAGCTGTGGTTAATGAAAAGAACACACATGCAATGAAAATGATGGATCCATATGTGGTTTGTGAAAAGAACACACATGCAATGAACTCTGGTGGTTCCATATGTGGTATGTGAAAAGAACACACATGCAATGAACTCTGGTGGATCCATACGGGGTCTGTGAAAAGAACAAACATGCAATGACATTGGTGGATCCATATGCGGTCTGTGAAAAGAACACACATGCAATGACAATGCTGGTTCAATATGTGGTCTGTGAAAATAACACACATGCAATGACAATGGTGGATCCATATGTGGTTTGTGAAAAGAACACACATGCAATGACACTGGTTGATCCATATGTGGTCTGTGAAAAGAACACACATGAAATAACACTGGTGATCCATATGTGGTATGTGAAAAGAACACACATGCAATGACACTGGTGGATCCATATGTGGTCTGTGAAAAGAACACACATGCAATGACACTGGTGGATCCATATGTGGTCTATAGAAAGAACACACATGCAGTGACACTGGTGGATCCATATGTGGTTTGTGAAAAGAACACACATGCAATGACACTGGTGGATTCGAATGTGGTCTGTGAAAAGAACACACATGCAATAACACTGGTGGATCCATATGTGGTCTGTGAAAATAACACACATGCAATGAACTCTGGTGGATCCATATAGGGTCTGTGAAAACAACACACATGCAATGAAAATCGTGGATCCATATGTGGTTTGTGAAAAGAACACACATGCAATGACACTGGTGGATCCATATGTGGTCTGTGAAAAGAACACACATGCAATGACACTGGTGGATCCATATGTGGTCTGTAAAAAGAACACACATGCAATGACACTGGTGGATCCATATGGGGTCTGTGAAAAGAACACACATGCAATCAACTCTGGTGGATCCATGTGGGGTCTGTGAAAAGGAGACACATGCAATGACACTGGTGGATCCATATGCGGTCTATGAAAAGAACACACATGAAATGACTCTAGCTATGGTTAATGAAAAGAACACACATGCAATGAAAATGGTGGATCCATATGTGGTCTATGAAAAGAACACACATGCAATGAACTCTGGTGGTTCCATATGTGGTCTGTGAAAAGAACACACATGCAATGACACTGGTGGATCCATATGTGGTCTGTGAAACAAACACACATGAAATGACTCTAGCTGTGGTTAATGAAAAGAACACACATGCAATGAAAATGATGGATCCATATGTGGTTTGTGAAAAGAACACACATGCAATGAACTCTGGTGGTTCCATATGTGGTATGTGAAAAGAACACACATGCAATGAACTCTGGTGGATCCATACGGGGTCTGTGAAAAGAACAAACATGCAATGACATTGGTGGATCCATATGCGGTCTGTGAAAAGAACACACATGCAATGACAATGCTGGTTCAATATGTGGTCTGTGAAAATAACACACATGCAATGACAATGGTGGATCCATATGTGGTTTGTGAAAAGAACACACATGCAATGACACTGGTGGATCCAAATGTTGTCTGTGAAAAGAACATACATGCAATGACAATGGTGGTTCCATATGTGGTCTGTGAAAAGAACACACATGCAATGACACTAGTGGATCCATATGTGGTCTGTGAAAAGAACACACATGCAATGAACTCTGGTGGATCCAAATGGGGTATGTGAAAAGAACACACATGCATTGACTCTAGATGTGGTTAATGAAAATAACACACATGCAATGAGCTCTGGTGGATCCATATGTGGTCCGTGAAAAGAACACACATGCAATGACACTGGTGGATCCATATGTGGTATGTGAAAAGAACAAACATTTCAATGACACGGGTGGATCCATAAATGGTCTGTGAAAAGAACATACATGCAATGACAATTGTGGTTCCATATGTGGTTTGTGAAAAGAACACACATGCAATGACAATGGTGGATCCATATGTGGTGTGTGAAAAGAACACACATGTAATGACACTAGTTGATCCATATGTCGTCTATGAAAATAACACACATGAAATGACACTGGTGGAGCCATATGTGGTCTGTGAAAAGAACACACATGGAATGAACTCTGTTGGATCCATATGGGGTATGTGAAAAGAACACACATGCATTGACTCTAGATGTGGTTAATGAAAATAACACACATGCAATGAGCTCTGGTGGATCCATATGTGGTCCGTGAAAATAACACACATGAAATGACACTGGTGGATCCATATGTGGTATGTGAAAAGAACACACATGCAATCAACTCTGGTGGATCCATGTGGGGACTGCGAAAAGGACACACATGCAATGACACTGGTGGATCCATATGTGGTCTATGAAATTAACACACATGAAATGACTCTAGCTGTGGTTAATGAAAAGAACACACATGCAATGAAAATCGTGGATCCATATGTGGTCTGTGAAAAGAACACACATGCAATGAAATCTGGTGGTTCCATATGTGGTCTATGAAAAGAACACACATGCAATGACACTGGTGGATCCATATGTGGTCTATGAAAAGAACACACATGCAATGAACTCTGCTGGATCCATATGGGGTTTGTGAAAAGAACACACACGCAATGAACTCTGGAGGTTCCATATGTGGTCTATGAAAAGAACACACATGCAATGACACTGGTGGATCCATATGAGGTCTATGAAAAGAACACACATGAAATGCCACTAGTGGATCCATATGTAGTCTGTGAAAAGAACACACATGCAATGAACTCTGGTGGATCCATAAGGGCTCTGTTAAAAGAACACACATGCAATGACAATAGTGGATCCATATGTGGTATGTGAAAAGAACACACATGCAATGACTCTGGTGGATCCATATGTGGTCTATGAAAAGAACACACATGCAATGACACTAGTGGATCCATATGTGGTCTTTGAAAAGAACACACATGCAATGACACTGGTGGATCCATATATGGTCTATGAAAAGAACACACATGCAATGACAATGGTGGTTCCATATATGGTCTGTGAAAAGAACACACATGTAATGACAATGGTGGATCCATATGTGGATCGTGAAAAGAACACACATGCAATGACACTGGTTGATCCATGTCTGGTCTGTGAAAAGATCACACATGCAATGACACTGGTGGATCCATATGTTGTCTGTGAAAAGAAGACACATGCAATGACACAGGTGGATCCATATGTGGTCTGTGAAAAGAACACACATGCAATGACACTGGTGGATCCATATGTGGTATGTGAAAAGAACACACATGCAATGACACTGGTGGATCCATATGTGGTCTGTGAAAAGAACACACATGCAATGACACTAGTGGATCCAAATGTGGTCTGTTAAAAGAACACACATGCAATGACACTGGTGGATCTAGATGTGGTCTGTGAAAACAACACACATGCAATGAACTCTGGTGGATCCATTTGGGGTCTCTGAAAAGAACACACATGCAATGACTCTAGCTGTGGTTAATGAAAAGAACACACATGCAATGAACTCTCGTGGATCCATATGTGGTTTATGAAAAGAACACACATAAAATGACACTGGTGGATCCAAATGTGGTATGTGAAAAGAACGAACATTTCAATGACACTGGTAGATCCATATATGGTCTGTGAAAAGAACACACATGCAATGACATTTGTGGATCCAATGACAATGGTGGTTCCATATGTGGTCTGTGGAAAGAACACACATCCAATGACAATGGTGGATCCATATGTGGTTTGTGAAAAGAACACACATGCAATGATACTGGTTGATCCATATGTGGTCTGTGAAAAGAACACACATGAAATGACACTGATGGATCCATATTTGGTCTTAAAAAGAACACACATGCAATGACACTGGTGGATCCATATGTGGTGTGTGAAAAGAACACACATGCAATGACACTTGTGGATCCATATGTGGTCTGTGAAATGAACACACATGCAATGACACTTGTGGATCCATATGTGGTCTGTGAAAAGAATACACATGCAATGACACTGGTGGATCCAAATGTTGTCTGTGAAAGTAACACACATGTAATGACACTGGTTGATCCATATGTGCTATGTCAAAAGAACACACATGCAATGACACTGGTGGATCAATATGTAGTCTGTGAAAAGAACACACATGCAATGACACTGGTGGATCCATATGTGGTTTGTGAAAAAAAAACATGCAATGACACTGGTGTATCCATATGTGGTCTGTGAAAAGAACACACATGCAATGAACTCTGGTGGATCCATATGGGGTCTATGAAAATAACACACATGCAATGGCACTGGTGGATCCATATGTGGTCTGCAAAAAGAACACACATGAAATGACTCTAGCTGTGGTTAATGAAAAGAACACACATGCAACGAAAATGGTGGATCCATATGTCGTATGTGAAAAGAACACACATGCAATGAACTCTGGTAGTTCCATATGTGGTTTGTGAAAATAACACACATGCAATGAAACTAGTGGATCCATATGTGGTGTGTGAAAAGAATACACATGCAATGACAATGGTGGTTCCATATGTGGTCTTTGAAAAGAACACACATGCAATGACACTAGTGGATCCATATGTGGTCTTTGAAAACAACACACATGCAATGACACTGGTGGATCCATATGTGGTCTGTGAAAAGAACACGCATGCAATGACACTGGTGAATCCATATGTGGTTTGTGAAAAGAACACACATGCAATGATACTAGTGGATCCATATGTGGTCTGTGAAAAGAACACACATGCAATGAGCTCTAGTGGATCCATATGTGGTCTGTGAAAAGAACACACATGCAATGACACTGGTGGATCCATATGTGGTCTCTGAAAGGAACAAACATTTCAATGACACTGGTGGATCCATATATGGTCTGTGAAAAGAACACACATGCAATGAGATTGGTGGATCCATATGAGGTATGTGAAAAGAACACACATGCAATGACAATGGTGGTTCCATATGTGGTCTGTGAAAAGAACACACATGCAATGACTCTGGTGGATGCATATGTGGTCTGTGAAAAGAACAGACATGGAATGACAAAGGTGGATCCATATGTGGTGTGTGAAAAGAACACACATGCAATGAAACTAGTGGATCCATATGTGGTTTGTGAAAAGAACACACATGCAATGACACTAGTGGATCCATATGTGGTCTCTGAAAAGAACACACATGCAATGACTCTGGTGGATCCATATGTGGTCTGTGAAAAGAACAGACATACAATGACACTGGTGATCCATATGTGGTGTGTGAAAAGAACATACATGAAATGACACTGGTGGATCCATATGTGGTCTATGAAAAGAACACACATGCAATGAAACTGGTGGATCTGTATGTGGTAAATGAAAAGAACACACATGCAATGACACTGGTGGATCCATGTGTGGTTTGTGCAAAGAACACACATGCAATGACACTGGTGGATCCATATGTGGTCTGTGAAAAGACCATACATGAAATGACACTAGTAGTTCCAAATGTGGTTTGTGAAACGAACATACATGCAATGACACTGGTGGATCCATATGTGGTTTGTGAAAAGAACACACATGTAATGACTCTGGTGGATCCACATGTGGTTTGTGAAAAGAACACACATGCAATGACAACGGTGGTTCCATATGTGGTCTGTGAAAAGAACACACATGCAATGACACTGGTGGATCCATATGTGGTCTGTGAAAAGAACACACATGTAATGACCTCTGGTGGATCCATATGGGTCTGTGAAAAGAACACACATGCAATGAACTCTGGTGGTTCCATATGTGGTCTATGAAAAGAACACACATGCAATGACACTGGTGGATCCATATGTGGTCTGTGAAACGAACACACATGAAATGACTCTAGCTGTGGTTAATGAAAAGAACACACATGCAATGAAAATGGTGGATCCATATGTGGTTTGTGAAAAGAACACACATGCAATAAACTCTGGTGGTTCCATATGTGGTATGTGAAAAGAACACACACGCAATGACACTGGTGGATCCATATGTGGTTTGTGAAAAGAACACACATGAAATGACACTCGTGGTTCCAAATGTGGTCTATGAAAAGAACACACATGCAATGACACTGGTGGATCCATATGTGGTCTATGAAAAGAGCACACATGCAATGACACTGGTGGATCCATATGTGGTCTGTGAAAAGAACACACATGCAATGACACTGGTGGATCCATATGTGTCCTGTGAAAACAACACACATGAAATGACACTAGTGGATCCATATGTGGTACGTGAAAAGAACACACATGCAATGAAAATAGTGGATCAAAATGTGGTCTGTGAAAAGAACACACGTGCAATAACACTGGTGGATCCATATATGGTCTGTGAAAAGAACACACATGCAATGAACTCTGGTGGATCCATATGGGGTCTGTGAAAAGAACACACATGCAATGACATTGGTGGATCCATATGTGGTCTGTGAAAAGAACACACATGCAATGACAATGCTGGTTCAATATGTGGTCTGTGAAAAGAACACACATGCAATGACAATGGTGGATCTGTATGTGGTTTGTGAAAAGAACACACATGCAATGACACTGGTTGATCCATATGTGGTCTGTGAAAAGAACACACATGAAATAACACTGGTGATCCATATGTGGTATGTGAAAATAACACACATGCAATGACACAGGTGGATCCATATGTGGTCTGTGAAAAGAACACACATGCAATGACACTAGTGGATCCATATGTGGTCTGTGAAAAGAACAAACATTTCAACGACACTAGTGGATCCGTATATGGTCTGTGATAAGAACACACATGCAATGACATTGGTGGATCCATATGTGGTCTGTGAAAAGAACACACATGCAATGACAATGGTGGATCCATATGTGGTTTGTGAAAAGAACACACATGCAATGACACTGGTTTATCCATATGTGGTCTGTGAAAAGAACACACATGAAATAACACTGGTGATCCATATGTGGTATGTGAAAAGAACACACATGCAATGACACTGGTGGATCCATATGTGGTCTGTGAAAAGAACACACATGACACTGGTGGATCCATATGTGGTTAAAAAAAGAACACACATGCAGTGACACTGGTGGATCCATATGTGGTTTGTGAAAAGAACACACATGCAATGACACTAGTGGATTCGAATGTGGACTGTGAAAAGAACACACATGCAATAACACTGGTGGATCCATATGTGGTCGGTGAAAATAACACACATGCAATAAACTCTGGTGGATCCATATGGGGTCTGTGAAAAGAACACACATGCAATGACATTGGTGGATCCATATGTGGTATGTGAAATGAACACACATGCAATGACAATGCTGGTTCAATATGTGGTCTGTGAAAAGAACACACATGCAATGACAATGGTGGATCCATATGTGGTTTGTGAACAGAACACACATGCAATGACACTGGTTGATCCATATGTGGTCTGTGAAAAGAACACACATGAAATAACACTGGTGATCCATATGTGGTATGTGAAAAGAACACACATGCAATGACACAGGTGGATCCATATGTGGTCTGTGAAAAGGACACACATGCAATGACACTGGTGGATCCATATGTGGTCTGTGAAAAGAACAAATATTTCAATGACACTAGTGGATCCATATATGGTCTGTGATAAGAACACACATGCAACGACATTGGTGGATCCATATGTGGTCTGTGAAAAGAACACACATGCAATGACAATGATGGATCCATATGTGGTTTGTGAAAAGAACACACATGCAATGACACTGGTTGATCCATATGTGGTCTGTGAAAAGAACACACATGAAATAACACTGGTGATCCATATGTGGTATGTGAAAAGAACACACATGCTATGACACTGGTGGATCCATATGTGGTCTGTGAAAAGAACACAGATGCAATGACACTGGTGGATCCATATGTGGCCTGTCAAAAGAACACACATGCAATGAAACTGGTGGATCCATATGGGGTCTGTGAAAAGAACACACATGCAATCAAATCTGGTGGATCCATGTGGGGTCTGTGAAAAGGAGACACATGCAATGACACTGGTGGATCCATATGTGGTCTATGAAAAGAACACACATGAAATGACTCTAGCTGTGGTTAATGAAAAGAACACACATGCAACGAAAATGGTGGACCATATGTGGTCTATGAAAAGAACACACATGCAATGAACTCTGGTGGTTCCATATGTGGTCTGTGAAAAGAACACAGATGCAATGACACTGGTGGATCCATATGTGGTCTGTGAAACGAACACACATGAAATGACTCTAGCTGTGGTTAATGAAAAGAACACACATGCAATGAAAATGGTGGATCCATATGTGGTTTGTGAAAAGAACACACATGCAATGAACTCTGGTGGTTCCATATGTGGTATGTGAAAAGAACACACATGCAATGACACTGGTGGATCCATATGTGGTTTGTGAAAAGAACACACATGAAATGACACTCGTGGTTCCAAATGTGGTTTATGAAAAGAACACACATGCAATGACACTGGTGGATCCATATGTGGTATATGAAAAGAGCACACATGCAATGACACTGGTGGATCCATATGTGGTCTGTGAAAAGAACACACATGCAATGACACTGGTGGATCCATATGTGGCCTGTGAAAACAACACACATGAAATGACACTAGTGGATCCATATGTGGTACGTGAAAAGAACACACATGCAATGAAAATAGTGGATCAAAATGTGGTCTGTGAAAAGAACACACATGCAATAACACTGGTGGATCCATATGTGGTCTATGAAAAGAACACACATGCAATGAACTCTGGTGGATCCATATGGGGTCTGTGAAAAGAACACACATGCAATGACATTGGTGGATCCATATGTGGTCTGTGAAAAGAACACACATGCAATGACAATGCTGGTTCAATATGTGGTCTGTGAAAAGAACACACATGCAATGACAATGGTGGATCCGTATGTGGTTTGTGAAAAGAACAGACATGCAATGACACTTGTTGATCCATATGTGGTCTGTGAAAAGAACACACATGAAATAACACTGGTGATCCATATGTGGTATGTGAAAAGAACACACATGCAATGACACAGGTGGATCCATATGTGGTCTGTGAAAAGAACACACATGCAATGACACTAGTGGATCCATATGTGGTCTGTGAAAAGAACAAACATTTCAACGACACTAGTGGATCCGTATATGGTCTGTGATAAGAACACACATGCAATGACATTGGTGGATCCATATGTGGTCTGTGAAAAGAACACACATGCAATGACAATGGTGGATCCATATGTGGTTTGTGAAAAGAACACACATGCAATGACACTGGTTGATCCATATGTGGTCTGTGAAAAGAACACACATGAAATAACACTGGTGATCCATATGTGGTATGTGAAAAGAACACACATGCAATGACACTGGTGGATCCATATGTGGTCTGTGAAAAGAACACACATGCAATGACACTGGTGGATCCATATGTGGTTAAAAAAAGAACACACATGCAGTGACACTGGTGGATCCATATGTGGTTTGTGAAAAGAACACACATGCAATGACACTAGTGGATTCGAATGTGGACTGTGAAAAGAACACACATGCAATAACACTGGTGGATCCATATGTGGTCGGTGAAAATAACACACATGCAATAAACTCTGGTGGATCCATATGGGGTCTGTGAAAAGAACACACATGCAATGACATTGGTGGATCCATATGTGGTATGTGAAATGAACACACATGCAATGACAATGCTGGTTCAATATGTGGTCTGTGAAAAGAACACACATGCAATGACAATGGTGGATCCATATGTGGTTTGTGAACAGAACACACATGCAATGACACTGGTTGATCCATATGTGGTCTGTGAAAAGAACACACATGAAATAACACTGGTGATCCATATGTGGTATGTGAAAAGAACACACATGCAATGACACAGGTGGATCCATATGTGGTCTGTGAAAAGGACACACATGCAATGACACTGGTGGATCCATATGTGGTCTGTGAAAAGAACAAATATTTCAATGACACTAGTGGATCCATATATGGTCTGTGATAAGAACACACATGCAACGACATTGGTGGATCCATATGTGGTCTGTGAAAAGAACACACATGCAATGACAATGATGGATCCATATGTGGTTTGTGAAAAGAACACACATGCAATGACACTGGTTGATCCATATGTGGTCTGTGAAAAGAACACACATGAAATAACACTGGTGATCCATATGTGGTATGTGAAAAGAACACACATGCTATGACACTGGTGGATCCATATGTGGTCTGTGAAAAGAACACAGATGCAATGACACTGGTGGATCCATATGTGGCCTGTCAAAAGAACACACATGCAATGAAACTGGTGGATCCATATGGGGTCTGTGAAAAGAACACACATGCAATCAAATCTGGTGGATCCATGTGGGGTCTGTGAAAAGGAGACACATGCAATGACACTGGTGGATCCATATGTGGTCTATGAAAAGAACACACATGAAATGACTCTAGCTGTGGTTAATGAAAAGAACACACATGCAACGAAAATGGTGGACCATATGTGGTCTATGAAAAGAACACACATGCAATGAACTCTGGTGGTTCCATATGTGGTCTGTGAAAAGAACACAGATGCAATGACACTGGTGGATCCATATGTGGTCTGTGAAACGAACACACATGAAATGACTCTAGCTGTGGTTAATGAAAAGAACACACATGCAATGAAAATGGTGGATCCATATGTGGTTTGTGAAAAGAACACACATGCAATGAACTCTGGTGGTTCCATATGTGGTATGTGAAAAGAACACACATGCAATGACACTGGTGGATCCATATGTGGTTTGTGAAAAGAACACACATGAAATGACACTCGTGGTTCCAAATGTGGTTTATGAAAAGAACACACATGCAATGACACTGGTGGATCCATATGTGGTTTATGAAAAGAGCACACATGCAATGACACTGGTGGATCCATATGTGGTCTGTGAAAAGAACACACATGCAATGACACTGGTGGATCCATATGTGGCCTGTGAAAACAACACACATGAAATGACACTAGTGGATCCATATGTGGTACGTGAAAAGAACACACATGCAATGAAAATAGTGGATCAAAATGTGGTCTGTGAAAAGAACACACATGCAATAACACTGGTGGATCCATATGTGGTCTATGAAAAGAACACACATGCAATGAACTCTGGTGGATCCATATGGGGTCTGTGAAAAGAACACACATGCAATGACATTGGTGGATCCATATGTGGTCTGTGAAAAGAACACACATGCAATGACAATGCTGGTTCAATATGTGGTCTGTGAAAAGAACACACATGCAATGACAATGGTGGATCCGTATGTGGTTTGTGAAAAGAACAGACATGCAATGACACTTGTTGATCCATATGTGGTCTGTGAAAAGAACACACATGAAATAACACTGGTGATCCATATGTGGTATGTGAAAAGAACACACATGCAATGACACAGGTGGATCCATATGTGGTCTGTGAAAAGAACACACATGCAATGACACTAGTGGATCCATATGTGGTCTGTGAAAAGAACAAACATTTCAACGACACTAGTGGATCCGTATATGGTCTGTGATAAGAACACACATGCAATGACATTGGTGGATCCATATGTGGTCTGTGAAAAGAACACACATGCAATGACAATGGTGGATCCATATGTGGTTTGTGAAAAGAAGACACATGCAATGACACTGGTTGATCCATATGTGGTCTGTGAAAAGAACACACATGAAATAACACTGGTGATCCATATGTGGTATGTGAAAAGAACACACATGCAATGACACTGGTGGATCCATATGTGGTCTATGAAAAGAACACACATGCAATGACACTGGTGGATCCATATGTGGTCTATAATAAGAACACACATGCAGTGACACTGGTGGATCCATATGTGGTTTGTGAAAAGAACACACATACAATGACACTAGTGGATTCGAATGTGGTCTGTGAAAAGAACACACATGCAATAACACTGGTGGATCCATATGTGGTCTGTGAAAATAACACACATGCAATGAACTCTGGTGGATCCATATGGGGTCTGTGAAAAGAACACACATGCAATGACATTGGTGGATCCATATGTGGTCTGTGAAAAGAACACACATGCAATGACAATACTGGTTCAATATGTGGTCTGTGAAAAGAACACACATGCAATGACAATGGTGGATCCATATGTGGTTCGTGAAAAGAACACACATGCAATGACACTGGTTGATCCATATGTGGTCTGTGAAAAGAACACACATGAAATAACACTGGTGATCCATATGTGGTATGTGAAAAGAACACACATGCAATGACACAGGTGGATCCATATGCGGTCTGTGAAAAGAACACACATGCAATGACACTGGTGGATCCATATGTGGTCTGTGAAAAGAACAAACATTTCAATGACACTAGTGGATCCATATATGGTCTGTGATAAGAACACACATGCAATGACATTGGTGGATCCATATGTGGTCTGTGAAAAGAACACACATGCAATGACAATGGTGGATCCATATGTGGTTTGTGAAAAGAACACACATGCAATGACACTGGTTGATCCATATGTGGTCTGTGAAAAGAACACACATGAAATAACACTGGTGATCCATATGTGGTATGTGAGAAGAACACACATGCAATGACACTGGTGGATCCATATGTGGTCTGTGAAAAGAACACAGATGCAATGACACTGGTGGATCCATATGTGGTCTGTCAAAAGAACACACATGCAATGAAACTGGTGGATCCATATGGGGTCTGTGAAAAGAACACACATGCAATCAACTCTAGTGGATCCATGTGGGGTCTGTGAAAAGGAGACACATGCAATGACACTGGTGGATCCATATGTGGTCTATGAAAAGAACACACATGAAATGACTCTAGCTGTGGTTAATGAAAAGAACACACATGCAACGAAAATGGTGGATCCATATGTGGTCTATGAAAAGAACACACATGCAATGAACTCTGGTGGTTCCATATGTGGTCTGTGAAAACAACACACATTAAATGACACTAGTGGATCCATATGTGGTACGTGAAAAGAACACACATGCAATGAAAATAGTGGATCAAAATGTGGTCTGTGAAAAGAACACACATGCAATAACACTGGTGGATCCATATGTGGTCTGTGAAAAGAACACACATGCAATGAACTCTGGTGGATCCATATGGGGTCTGTGAAAAGAACAAACATGCAATGACATTGGTGGATCCATATGTGGTCTGTGAAAAGAACACACATGCAATGACAATGCTGGTTCAATATGTGGTCTGTGAAAAGAACACACATGCAATGACAATGGTAGATCCATATGTGGTTTGTGAAAAGAACACACATGCAATGACACTGGTTGATCCATATGTGGTCTGTGAAAAGAACACACATGAAATAACACTGGTGATCCATATGTGGTATGTGAAAAGAACACACATGCAATAACACTGGTGGATCTATATGTGGTCTGTGAAAAGAACACACATGCAATGACACTGGTGGATCCATATGTGGTCTATAAAAAGAACACACATGCAGTGACACTGGTGGATCCATATGTGGTTTGTGAAAAGAACACACATGCAATGACACTGGTGGATTCGAATGTGGTCTATGAAAAGAACACACATGCAATAACACTGGTGGATCCATATGTGGTCTGTGAAAATAACACACATGCAATGAACTCTGGTGGATCCATATAGGGTCTGTGAAAAGAACACACATGCAATGACAATGGTGGATCCATATGTGGTTTGTGAAAAGAACACACATGCAATGACACTAGTTGATCCATATGTGGTCTGTGAAAAGAACACACATGAAATAACACTGGCGATCCATATGTGGTATGTGAAAAGAACACACATGCAATGACACTGGTGGATCCATATGTGGTCTGTGAAAAGAACACACATGCAATGACACTGGTGGATCCATATGTGGTCTGTAAAAAGAACACACATGCAATGACACTGGTGGATCCATATGGGGTCTGTGAAAAGAACACACATGCAATCAACTCTGGTGGATCCATGTGGGGTCTTTGAAAAGGAGACACATGCAATGACACTGGTGGATCCATATGCGGTCTATGAAAAGAACACACATGAAATGACTCTAGCTATGGTTAATGAAAAGAACACACATGCAATGAAAATGGTGGATCCATATGTGGTCTATGAAAAGAAAACACATGCAATGAACTCTGGTGGTTCCATATGTGGTCTGTGAAAAGAACACACATGCAATGACACTGGTGGATCCATATGTGGTCTGTGAAACGAACACACATGAAATGACTCTAGCTGTGGTTAATGAAAAGAACACACATGCAATGAAAATGGTGGATCCATATGTGGTTTGTGAAAAGAACACACATGCAATGAACTCTGGTGGTTCCATATGTGGTATGTGAAAAGAACAGACATGCAATGACACTGGTGGATCCATATGTGGTTTGCGAAAAGAATACACATGAAATGACACTCGTGGTTCCAAATGTGGTCTATGAAAAGAACACACATGCAATGACACTAGTGGATCCATATGTGGTCTATGAAAAGAGCACACATGCAATGACACAGGTGGATCCATATGTGGTCTGTGAAAAGAACACACATGCAATGACACTGGTGGATTCATATGTGGCCTGTGAAAACAACACACATGAAATGACACTAGTGGATCCATATGTGGTACGTGAAAATAACACACATGCAATGAAAATAGTGGCTCAAAATGTGGTCCGTTAAAAGAACACACATGCAATAACACTGGTGGATCCATATGTGGTCTGTGAAAAGAACACACATGCAATGAACTCTGGGTGGATCCATATGGGGTCTGTGAAAAGAACACACATGCAATGACATTGGTGGATCCATATGTGGTCTGTGAAAAGAACACACATGCAATGACAATGCTGGTTCAATATGTGGTTTGTGAAAAGAACACACATGCAATGACAATGGTGGATCCATATGTGGTTTGTGAAAAGAACACACATGCAATGACACTGGTGGATCCAAAAGTTGTCTGTGAAAATAACACACATGCACTGACACTGGTGGATCCATATGTGTTCTGTGAAAAGAACACGCATGCAATGACACTAGTGGATCAATATGTGGTCTGTGAAAAGAACAGACATGTAATGAACTATGGTGGTTCCATATGTGGTCTGTGAAAAGAACACACATGCAATGAAATCTGGTGGATCCATATGTCGTCTATGAAAAGAACACACATGAAATGACACTGGTGCATCCATATGTGGTCTGTGAAAAGAACACACATGCAATGACACTGATGGATCCATATGTGGTCTGTGAAAATAACGCACATGCAATGACACTGGTGGCTCCATATGTGGTCTGCAAAAATAACACACATGCAATGACACTTGTGGATCCATATGTGGTATGTGAAAAGAACACACATGCAATGACACTGGTGGATCCATATGTGGTCTATGAAAATAACACACATGAAATGACACTGGTTGATCCATATGTTGTATGTGAAAACAACACACATGAAATAACACTGGTGGATCCATATGTGGTCTGTGAAAAGTACACACATGCAATGACACTGGTGGATCCATATGTGGTCTGTGAAAAGAACACACATGCAATGACACTCGTCGATCCATATGTGGTCTGTGAAAAGAACACACATGCAATGACACTGGTGGATCCGTATGTGGTCTGTGAAAAGAACACACATGCAATGACACTGGTGGATCCATATGTGGTCTTTGAAAATAACACACATGCAATGACACTGGTGGATCCATATGTGGTCTGTGAAAAGAACACACATGCAACGACACTGGTGGATTCGAATGTGGTCTGTGAAAAGAACACACATGCAATAACACTGGTGGATCCATATGTGGTCTGTGAAAAGAACACACATGCAATGAACTCTGGTGGATCCATATGGGGTCTGTGAAAATAACACACATGCAATGCTCTAGCCGTGGTTAATGAAAATAATACACATGCAATAAACTCTGGTGGATCCATATGTGATCTGTGAAAAGAACACACATGCAATGACACTGGTGGATCCATATGTGGTTTTTGAAAAGAACAAACATTTCAATGACACTGGTGGATCCATATATGGTCTCTGAAAAGAACACACATGCAATGACATTGGTCGATCCATATGTGGTCTGTGAAAAGAACACACATGCAATGACAATGGTGGTTCCATATGTGGTCTGTGAAAAGAACACACATGCAATGACAATGGTGGATCCATATGTGGTTTGTGAAAAGAACACACATGCAATGACACTGGTTGATCCATATGTGGTCTGTGAAAAGAACACACATGAAATAACACCGGTGATCCATATGTGGTATGTGAAAAGAACACACTTGCAATGACACCGGTGGATCCATATGTGGTCTGTGAAAAGAACACACATGCAATGACACTGGTGGATCCATATGTGGTCTGTAAAAAGAACACACATGCAATGACAGTGGTCGATCCATACGTGGTCTGTGAAAAGAACACACATGCAATCAACTCTGGTGGATCCATGTGGGGACTGCGAAAAGGACACACATGCAATGGCACTGGTGGATCCATATGTGGTCTATGAAAAGAACACACATGAAATGACTCTAGCTGTGGTTAATGAAAAGAACACACATGCAATGAAAATCGTAGATCCATATGTGGTCTGTGAAAAGAACACACATGCAATGAAATCTGGTGGTTCCATATGTGGTCTATGAAAAGAACACACATGCAATGACACTGGTGGATCCATATGTGGTCTATGAAAAGAACACACATGCAATGAAATCTGCTGGATCCATATGGGGTTTGTGAAAAGAACACACACGCAATGAACTCTGGAGGTTCCATATGTGGTCGATGAAAAGAACACACATGCAATGACACTGGTGGATCCATATGAGGTTTGTGAAAAGAACAGACATGAAATGACACTAGTGGATCCATATGTAGTCTGTGAAAAGAACACACATGCAATGAACTCTGGTGGATCCATAAGGGCTCTGTTAAAAGAACACACATGCAATGACAATAGTGGATCCATATGTGGTATGTGAAAAGAACACACATGCAATGACTCTGGTGGATCCATATGTGGTCTATGAAAAGAACACACATGCAATGACACTAGTGGATCCATATGTGGTCTGCGAAAAGAACACACATGCAATGACACTGGTGGATCCTTATATGGTCTATGAAAAGAACACACATGCAATGACAATGGTGGTTCCATATATGGTCTGTGAAAAGAACACACATGTAATGACAATGGTGGATCCATATGTGGATCGTGAAAAGAACACACATGCAATGACACTGGTTGATCCATGTCTGGTCTGTGAAAAGATCACACATGCAATGACACTGGTGGATCCATATGTGGTCTGTGAAAAGAAGACACATGCAATGACACAGGTGGATCCATATGTGGTCTGTGAAAAGAACACACATGCAATGACACTGGTGGATCCATATGTGGTATGTGAAAAGAACACACATGCAATGACACTGGTGGATCCATATGTGGTCTGTGAAAAGAACAAACATTTCAATGACACTAGTGGATCCATATATGGTCTGTGATAAGAACACACATGCAATGACACTGGTGGATCCATATGTGGTCTGTGAAAAGAACACACATGCAATGACAATGGTGGATCCATATGTGGTTTGTGAAAAGAACACACATGCAATGACACTGGTTGATCCATATGTGGTCTGTGAAAAGAACACACATGAAATAACACTGGTGATCCATATGTGGTATGTGAAAAGAACACACATGCAATGACACTGGTGGATCCATATGTGGTCTGTGAAAAGAACACACATGCAATGACACAGGTGGATCCATATGTGGTCTATAAAAAGAACACACATGCAGTGACACTGGTGGATCCATATGTGGTCTGTGAAAAGAAAACACATGCAGTGACACTGGTGGATTCGAATGTGGTCTGTGAAAATAACACACATGCAATAACACTAGTGGATCCATATGTGGTCTGTGAAAATAACACACATGCAATGAACTCTGGTGGATCCATATGGGGTCTGTGAAAAGAACACGCATGCAATGACAATGGTGGATCCATATGTGGTCTATGAAAAGAACACACATGCAATGACACTGGTGGATCCATATGTGGTTTGTGAAAATAACACACATGCACTGACACTGGTGGATCCATATGTGTTCTGTGAAAAGAACACGCATGCAATGACACTAGTGGATCAATATGTGGTCTGTGAAAAGAACAGACATGTAATGAACTATGGTGGTTCCATATGTGGTCTGTGAAAAGAACACACATGCAATGAAATCTGGTGGATCCATATGTGGTCTATGAAAAGAACACACATTTCAATGACACTGGTGGGTCCATACATGGTCTGGGAAAAGAACACGCATGCAATGTACTCTGGTGGATCCATATATGGTCTGTGAAAAGAACACACATAGAATGAACTCTAGTGGATCCATATGTGATCTGTGAAAATAACAGACATGAAATGACTCTAGATGTGGTTAATGAAAGAATACACATTTCAATGACAACTGTGGTTCCATATGTGGTTTGTGAAAAGAACAGACATGCAATGCCTACTCTTTCTATTCTCTATTTGAATCCCTTATTCTGTCCTGCCCTTGGTTTTCTGATAGTACTCAGATTTGCCCTCTCTCTCGGTCACAAATCTCACAAAAGCTCAAACTTGTGCTCACTCTGGGTGCTAGGCCCTGATTGGCTGACACAGATGTCACGCGGATCGTCTCCACCAACCGTTGATCCTGTGTGATCCAACGGGCAAGATAACCCCTCCCTCTCCACTTTTTTTATGCATGGTCTATCCGTGCCACCGATACTTTACCTCCATAAACAAGTGAAAATCCATCTTTCAAAATAAAATAAATGATCATATTTCAAAGAAACTATCGTCTTCCGTTTCGTCCTCGTCTTCGTCAATGCCATGGTCCTTGCCATCGCCGCCGTCAGTGTCCTCCTCTGATGACTCTACACCGCCCCCTTACTCATATAAGCGCTCTATCTCCTCGTCGGATTCCTCCTCCACCCCCTCTTCTTAGTCCCACGGGTCCATGTCACTCTCCTCCGCTTCTGCCTCCAACTGATCGATGAATGCCTCCTTGTTGGCCGAGTCGGACTCGTCCAAATAGCTGTCTCCTCTCTTCTTCCTGGTATTCTTCTCATTCCTCTTCTTGTCTGTACTCGCCAGTGCAACATGCGCCCCTGTCCTGGCTGCTGCTTTGTGCTCGTTCGTCACTGCAGGTACCCCATGCTCCTCCTGTGCGGCTGATACAAGCTTCAACTCGCGGTGTCCTCGAGTGCCGATGTCGATGGATCCTGGGGCGGTCGGACACGATGTGCTGCCTCAGTAGGCGACTCGTGAGCGCGAACGATGCAGCGAAGAGCCGGGGACACAGGACGGTCAGTGGACGGCTTGGACCTGCCATTGCCACGGCGAGGGGGCATCGTGCTCGAGGTAGTTGTTCCGAATGGTCGATGGCGGGTACATAGAGTGGGGTGTCGATCTGATCAAGGGCGAGCAGCAGTTTCGTGCGTCATGTTCATGCATGCATTTGTCAATTATCAAAAAAAAGTAATATCTCGTGTACTGAACATAATTTGATCACAACAAAAGTGGCACAACATATTCTAGACTCGTAAATATCCCGTGTGTGTCTATCAACGTGGAGTTCGACGGAGTTCGATGTGCCGATGTGATCATGCAGTAGTTGCACGCGTCATTGCCCCATCAACACGTGACACACGCATGCGGGACGTGCGCGCCGATGCCCGTGATGGCCACCCGGCTTGCACTCCTCTTATTATATACTGGATTTTAGGCGGCGCCGATGACCATTGAACTGTCCATCGCAATAAAGACAAGTCCCATCAATTCCCTACCCCAGCCTCCCTAGCTTCTTTGAGAAGGTAGACTGTACACGGTGGTCGTGTATAATTAGTAGTAGTACTACTGGACCACGGCATGTACTCTTTGACTCTTCTCCCACACTAATCACTATCTTCTTCCTCCTGCCACCGCCACCCTCACCCTGCAAGCCATGGCTCCCCTGAGGAGAGGCCGGTCGATGATCCTCGCGGAGAAAAGGGAGAGATCTCGCTGTGAGGCACTTCTTGCTCTACCAGACGCTCAAGCCCCACTCTGATCGAGGCCCAATCTCCCCCGATAATGGCGCTGAATGTTCTAGCAGGCGAGGGCTCCTCCCGGTACGGTCTTCTTGTTCTACTTCTTCACCATCTCCCTCTCCATCATGATCTTATTCAGCTTCTTCTTGTTTTTCTTCTTATTCTTGCTCTTCCTCTTCTACGTATTACAGGCCAGCCGTGGAGCCAGAATCCACCATGACGGAGGCGTTGCAGGACCCGTTCGGCCCTGTTACACGTCTCAACAAGGTAGCAAATCTCCAACTGTTATTTCTCCGAGTTGTGATGGCGACTTCCTAGATCGTGTCCTCCCCGCATTGGTTTTTCTTCTTCTTTTGCGAGTCGTATTAGTTTTCGTGAATATGACTGGATCTCTTGGTCTTTCCTAAATACCGCTGTTCATAGATTCACTATGGATTTTTTGTGATTAGGATTAGTTTATCATGGTTATGAATAGATCTCTAGGTCCATTTTTAACACTGCGGTCAATAGATTCAACGGGGATTTTTTGATCTGTATTAGTATTCACCTGGAACCTGGAGTGTAATTATAGAATTTCTATTTCAATTAACATGAACGATGCAGCGATCGAAGGCCGATTACTGTGACAAGGTGGCAGCGATCAGTGCCAAGATTAACAACCAACATGAGCTTGCACGCTCCCTCACCCAAGCTAATGAGAGCCTACGCCAGCAATTATCAATGCAGAAGGAGATCTCGCTAGATTTTGCACCTGACATCGTGAGGCTACAGAAAGTGCTCGACCGTCACTTGAACAGGCAAGAACATGCCATCAAGATAATCACAAGCTCATGGAGGAGAAGAAGAATCTCGTGGAAAGGTGCACTCTCCTGTAGGACGAAGTCACCGAGGCACTCAGAGGACGCGTCAAGGAAACCAAGGATGCCATCCGAGCCTACCATGATAGAAACCGTTGCCTGGATGTAGTGAAAGAGATGAAGGAGGACATGAGCAGAGGGATCACCGTACTCGAGGGTGTTCGGAAAGAGAATGAGGAGCTAAGGGCTTGTTTGGAGGCGTACCGGAGCAGTGCCCAAGTCTGATTCCCGTTAGAGGGGGCACAAATATCAGTTCGTGCTCCACTCCTTTTGTAATGTTTAGGGTTCAGGGAGCAATGCCCAAGTCTGCTTCCCATTATAGGGTGCAATAAGAATCCTAGGGCAACTCCTTATCTATCTAGACATGTGTTGGTGTTCATGTTCATGAATGGACACCATGTGCTCTTTCCATTATGTATCTGGACATGGCTTTCTGCATTATGAGTTTGCCACTAGCCCACTACTATTTGGTGATATTGGAAAAAACCCACAGCACACTAAACTGCAGATAAACCTTATTTGTCTTTGAAATTGAAATTATGACAGTGCCACTAGTCGATTCATAAAATGTTGATTAGTCCTAGATTGCTTCCTCCTTGAAATTATGACAGTGCCACTACTCGATTCAATTAATTATGGAAACTAACCAGCTTGTCCTGGTGAACTGAACAACCCATACTCTGTATTTTTGTTGCAGGGAAAGAGGCGAAAGCTTGACTAGGACCTGGCGACCTGGCTAAATAACAAGATAGCCATCCAAAGGGAGAAGCAGAATTCCTAGAAACTAGCCTTTGACCACCTGCGCGCTGAACTCGTGGTCCTTTCTGATAAGTGCCAGAGACTGAAGGAGTTAAACACCGGCTGGGCGAAGCTTCACATGGAAGGTCGCACCTCGGCTAGGAAGCAGACGGAGATCATGAAAGGGATCTTGAAGGAAAATCGTATGCTACGGACCAACTTCTCGAATCCGTGATGGAGCTCTAGAACCTGCGACTGGCGCACGACAAAGTACTGAAGGAGCTGGACGATCTTAGGGAGGAAAACAAGCAGCTCCGGGCCAAGCTCGCTTGAACCCAACATATGTCTATTTAGTACTAAACTGCCTGGTTTATCCTCTGAAGTGGTGATTTTTTAAGCATGAACTTAACTCTATGCACGATATTTCTGTTCGTCTAAAATTAATTTGCTCGAGGATTGAGTTTGGCTTAGTTAAGAAAGTGCAACTGCAAGTCTTACAGTTAACTAGTTTCAGGCATTGGCACAACATAAATTATTCATCTCGAATTTCCTTTATCCTTAGTAGTCTATCCTTGGTCACCCTCGCGCGCCTTCTTCAGTTCCTTCAACAGATCCATATGTGGTCTGTGAAAAGAACAAACATTTCAATGACACTAGTGGATCCATATATGGTCTGTGATAAGAACACACATGCAATGACATTGGTGGATCCATATGTGGTCTGTGAAA
This sequence comes from Avena sativa, assembly GCA_916181665.1. Classification (NCBI taxonomy): domain Eukaryota; kingdom Viridiplantae; phylum Streptophyta; class Magnoliopsida; order Poales; family Poaceae; genus Avena; species Avena sativa. Next base: position 620,300,408 of record OV702289.1, read on the forward strand.
AGAACACACATGCAATGACAATGGTGGATCCATATGTGGTTTGTGAAAAGAACACACATGCAATGACACTGGTTGATCCATATGTGGTCTGTGAAAAGAACACACATGAAATAACACTGGTGATCCATATGTGGTATGTGAAAAGAACACACATGCAATGACACTGGTGGATCCATATGTGGTCTGTGAAAAGAACACACATGCAATGACACAGGTGGATCCATATGTGGTCTATAAAAAGAACACACATGCAGTGACACTGGTGGATCCATATGTGGTCTGTGAAAAGAAAACACATGCAGTGACACTGGTGGATTCGAATGTGGTCTGTGAAAATAACACACATGCAATAACACTAGTGGATCCATATGTGGTCTGTGAAAATAACACACATGCAATGAACTCTGGTGGATCCATATGGGGTCTGTGAAAAGAACAAACATGCAATGAAAATAGTGGATCAAAATGTGGTCTGTGAAAAGAACACACATGCAATGACACTGGTGGATCCATATGTGGTCTATAAAAATAACACACATGCAGTGACACTGGTGGAACCATATGTGGTTTGTGAAAAGAACACACATGCAATGACACTGGTGGATTCGAATGTGGTCTGTGAAAAGAACACACATGCAATAACACTGGTGGATCCATATGTGGTCTGTGAAAATAACACACATGCAATGAACTCTGGTGGATCCATATGGGGTCTGTGAAAAGAACAAACATGCAATGAAAATAGTGGATCAAAATGTGGTGTGTGAAAAGAACACACATGCAATAACACTCGTGGATCCACATGTGGTATGTGAAAAGAACACACATGCAATGAACTCTGGTGGATCCATACGGGGTCTGTGAAAAGAACACACATGCAATGACATTGGTGGATCCATATGTGGTCTGTGAAAAGAACACACATGCAATGACAATTCTGGTTCAATATGTGGTCTGTGAAAAAAACACCCATGCAATGACAATGGTGGATCCATATGTGGTTTGTGAAAAGAACACACATGCAATGACACTGGTGGATCCAAATGTTGTCTGTGAAAAGAACACACATGCAATGACAATGGTGGTTCCATATGTAGTCTGTGAAAAGAACACACATGCAATGACAGTAGTGGATCCATATGTGGTTTGTGAAAAGAACACACATGCAATGAACTCTGGTGGATCCATATGGGCTATGTGAAAAGAACACACATGCATTGACTCTAGATGTGGTTAATGAAAATAACACACATGCAATGAGCTCTGGTGGATCCATATGTGGTCCGTGAAAAGAACACACATGCAATGACACTGGTGGATCCATATGTGGTATGTGAAAAGAACAAACATTTCAATTACACTGGTGGATCCATATATGGTCTGTGAAAAGAACATACATGCAATGACAATGGTGGTTCCATATGTGGTTTGTGAAAAGAACACACATGCAATGACAATGGTGGATCCATATGTGGTGTGTGAAAAGAACACACATGTAATGACACTGGTTGATCCATATGTCGTCTATGAAAAGAACACACATGAAATGACACTGGTGGATCCATATGTGGTCTGTGAAAAGAACACACATGCAATGAACTCTGGTGGATCCAGATAGGGTATGTGAAAAGAACACACATGCATTGACTCTAGATGTGGTTAATGAAAATAACACACATGCAATGAGCTCTGGTGGATCCATATGTGGTTTGTGAAAATAACACACATGCACTGACACTGGTGGATCCATATGTGGTCTGTGAAAAGAACAAACATTTCAATGACACTGGTGGATCCATATATGGACTGTGAAAAGAACATACATGCAATGACAATGGTGGTTCCATATGTGGTTTGTGAAAAGAACACACATGCAATGACAATGGTGGATCCATATGTGGTGTGTGAAAAGAACACACATGTAATGACACTGGTTGATCCATATGTCGTCTATGAAAAGAACACACATGAAATGACACTGGTGGATCCATATGTGGTCTGTGAAAAGAACACACATGCAATGACACTGGTGGATCCATATGTGGTCTGCGAAAATAACACACATGCAATGACACTGGTGGATCCATATGTGGTTTGTGAAAAGAACACACATGCAATGACACTAGTGGATCCGAATGTGGTTTGTGAAAAAAACACTCATGCAATAACACTGGTGGATCCATATGTGGTCTGTGAAAAGAACACACATGCAATGAACTCTGGTGGATCCATATGGGGTCTATGAAAAGAACACACATGCAATGCTCTAGCCATGGTTAATGAAAATAACACACATGCAATGAACTCTGGTGGATCCATATGTGGTCTGTGAAAAGAACACACATGCAATGACACTGGTGGATCCATATGTGGTTTGTGAAAAGAACAAACATTTCAATGACACTGGTGGATCCATATATGGTCTCTGAAAAGAACACACATGCAATGACATTGGTCGATCCATATGTGGTCTGTGAAAAGAACACACATGCAATGACAATGGTGGTTCCATATGTGGTCTGTGAAAAGAACACACATGCAATGACAATAGTGGATCCATATGTGGTTTGTGAAAAGAACACACATGCAATGACACTGGTTGATCCATATGTGGTCTGTGAAAAGAACACACATGAAATAACACCGGTGATCCATATGTGGTATGTGAAAAGAACACACTTGCAATGACACTGGTGGATCCATATGTGGTCTGTGAAAAGAACACACATGCAATGACACTGGTGGATCCATATGTGGTCTGTAAAAAGAACACACATGCAATGACAGTGGTCGATCCATACGTGGTATGTGAAAAGAACACACATGCAATCAACTCTGGTGGATCCATGTGGGGTCTGCGAAAAGGACACACATGCAATGACACTGGTGGATCCATATGTTTTCTGTGAAAAGAACACACATGAAATGACTCTAGCTGTGGTTAATGAAAAGAACACACATGCAATGAAAATCGTGGATCCATATGTGGTCTGTGAAAAGAACACACACGCAATGAATCTGGTGGTTCCATATGTGGTGTCACATCCCAAGATTTTCCAAATCTTGTAATGTGAAAAATAAATAAACAAAATATTTTTTTAAAAAAAAAAATCAGGGTGAAAAGAAACTTTTGTTTTCTAAAAGGAAACTTAAAATCCCATCTTGAACAAACTTTGGCTAAAGTTTGAATTCAACAAAATCCAAATCAAGGGAAATGCATTCCTCAATGAATGTATCTGGAAATTTAAACATTTGGAAAATAAATCCAAATCCCTAAACCCTAATGGAAGGAAATCATTTTCCAAAGTATCTCCAAATCCATGGATTTGATCCATACCAAAATTGATCAACAATATTCACAAAGGATCCAGAAATTCCATAGAGATTGGTTTCACTTAGTTTGGAACCATGGACAAAACCTTGTGAATATAATAAGATAAGGAAATTGAATTTCCAAAGCCAATAAAGCCCATACCAATTAGTGATCAAATAATCCTAAGGGGATTAAAAAAGAGAAACATTTAATAAAGGAAAATAAATTGTTTTGGAAGCACTAATTTAGATCTTTTAATAAAAGACTTTGTTTTCAAATGAAAAGGTGAGCCAAATTAATTTTGGCCAAAGCTTTTGTATTAAAATATTTTGTTTTGATAAAATGAGTAAAGGTTTATTTAAATAAAATAACAAGGATTTAAATATCCAATTTTATTTAAGTAAAGGCTTTCCCATTTTAATTAAACACCAAAACTTATTTATTTATTTAAATAAGTTTCCAAGTATTCTGTTATTTTTCAAATAAAACCTTCTGGTTTGGTTTTGAAAATAATTGGATTTCAAATGGAAATTTTATCAACTAAATCAAACCCTATTTTATTAAACTAAAGATCCATTTATTTAATTATTAAATGGATCCTAAAAATAAATAAAAATATTAATTTTGTTTTTGAGATTTGGATTATGTTGTTAAACAGAAGCAAATTCAAAGTTCAAAGTTGAGTGTTTGTTTGAATTGTTTGAACTTTGTTTGAATGCTTGAATATTTGATTGAATTTCAAAACAGAAAAAGAATTAGAAAAGAATAAAACAAACAGACAGAAAAAAATAGAGAAAACAGACCCAGCCCAACAAAGTGGCCCAACAGCAGCCCAGTCCAGCTCAGTCTGCTCCCCTGCACGAAACGTTTTGCACACGAACACATACTCGCACCGACGCTGACCAGAGGACCCCACCTGAAACGTTTTCCCCACTGACGCCGGGACCCACCCTTCATTATTCATCGTCTTCAACGAGACCTCGTCGCCCAGCCGTTGCCGCCGAGTTACTGCCGGCATCAATACGCGTAATTGCCGAATAACTCCCCGCTGTGATCACGCGTACTTATTCGCCCCTCTCCGCTCTATCTTTCCCCTCAAACCCCGTCTCCTCTCTGCCACGAGGCTGCCGGAATTTCGAGCTCGACTTCTCTGCTCCGGCGATCTTCTCCAGCAAAATCCGGCGAACCACGGCCACCCCTCGACTCCCTCTACACGCAGGCATATTCACCACATCCAGGCGCATCCGCCTGTGCCCTTTGTACGACCGCGGGCGCTCCAGAGCGTCGGCAACAACAACCTCCAGCACCGCCGCCGTCTGCCTCCGCTCCGACGAGTCCCACCGGTGAGACCAGACCGCCCCTTCCCCTCTCGTTCACGCACACACCTTCGTCGTGTCTTGGCGCATCTGACCGTGCATTTCGTTTGCCTCTGAGTGATCCCTAGCACCATCCTCGACAACGACTGAGCAAGGCCGAGGCGCAGCTCCACTCCGGCGAGCAATCAAGCTCGCTCCAGTGCGCCCCGCGATAAGACGACACTACCTCGAGTTTCCCCATGTTCTTGCGAGAACGGTGAGCATGTTCTTTTCCTCCCTCGTTTCCTGCATCGTCGGCACCGTCGACGACCGACAGCTCCGCCGTCGGTAGCCACCGCAGCGCCGCCAGTTCCTGGCTGATACGATGTGAGCCGTTAGATCACGATCCTATGCACACGATAGATCCACTTATCGAAGAGGTACGAGTGATCCTGTGCCGCTCGATCTGTTTAATCCGACGCACCGCAGCGTGATCCACACCGAACCGGTATCAGCCAATGAGATAGCGCCGCGTGTCCAGCTGATGTTTAAAAAACAGATTTGAAAGACAGAATTATTTGCAAACTTCAAACCCTTGTAATTTTGGATCCACACGTCCAAATTTTACAAATTTGATGTCGTTGGAATCAGCAAGACAAGCTCTAACCAACCCTGCCCCTAGTTTAGCAAATAGTATCTGTTAGCTTGTTTAACTTTGCAGATTCTTTTGTGTGCTTGCTAACATTAGGAAAATTGTTTAAAAATGTTTTTAGGGTTAAAACCTTTGCCAATTATTTTGTTGTGACCTTACTGACCCTAGGAACCAACCCATAGTTTGGAAAATGGATTTGGCAAAGTTTAGGATGGAAAACTTGATTTAGCCCATTTCTAGCCAAATGGAAATAAAGATTTTGGTTATGAAAATACTTTTATAAAGAAAAACTTTGGAGAAAATGATTTGGACCAAACCTACTGACCCAAAACACCAAGTTTTGCAATAGCAACTCATTTGGTGAAGAACAAAAAGTTTTGCCTTGATAGAGATATTTTCCACCACATAAAATGATGAATGGATTTTAAAATGGTTTTTGAGCAAAACCCTCGAACCAATGACTTTGCCATTTTGGTAAATGACCAATTTGGAACTTACAAAGTTTAGAAGCCTAGTGGAGACCATCCTTACATTAGAACCAACCTTTGCATGCTTATGCATGACTTAGATTCCTCTGTTTTAGGTGTGTGAATTGTTGATTGATTATTGGTTGGAATGCTTGTTGATTTTGTGTTTGCTTGTTTGACTTGTAGTGAAGTTAGAAAAGTGTGAGACTAGCAAGATCAAGGAGTGAACCATCATTCCCTACCAAAAAAAGGCAAGTTGCACTATCATACAAAAGTCCTACTATTTTAATTATACTTAGTGGATTTTGAAAACATGCATGAAAACAATTTTATACTTATGCTATGCTAAATCCTAATAGGATTCCCTTACATTACTTAGTGAAAACCTTGTAGTTGTACATGCTTAGCCAAGCTATATTTTGAAAAGAGATACATGTTGAGATTTTACAAAGTTGAGAAAAGGATTTGTTTTATATAATAAAACAAGGACTCAATGAACCACCTAGGTGGAGGATACTTTAAGTTTTGGAGAAGGTGGCAACAAAAGGAACCATGACTATGGTAATCTCTTTGTGTTGTGCTCCAAAAGAAAACCCACCTAGGAAACTTAGAGATTGAACATGCTTCTCCAATTGTGGCTTTCGTGTGCAACCACATGCTATTATGGCTCTGGCTTAGTCAATTACATTAGGAAGACCCATACATTGTCTTTAGTTACCAGACATGGGGATCTGGAATGCTTCATGGGGGCTAAAGACAAGCTAGCAATGGTGTATGGGAGGACCTTTTGGAAAGACTTCGTCACACTCTCAATCTGCCAGTATTCCATCTTGGTGAGTACTAATCCAGCGGCCACTGGTGGCAACAAGATGAGAGTGGGACATGTGGGTAAAGTGTACAACTTCTGCAGAAGATAATAAAATCTAATTACTTAGCCGTGTCCCCGGTTATGGACAATACTGAGCAACTAAGGCCTGAAGCTATGGAAGATCTCGACACTCTAATTTCTAAAAGAAAACTTTAAAAAAAAAACTTGATGCACTTGGAGTTACCAAGAAGCTCAAGAGATTTTGACAAAACTTGATGCACTTGGAATTACCAAGAAGCTCAAGAGATTTTGACAAAACTTGATGCACTTGGAGTTACCAAGAAGCTCAAGAGATTTTGACAAAACTTGATGCACTTGGAGTTACCAAGGTACTCAAAAGATTTTTGACAAAGGACCAAAAACCATTTTTGAAAAGATAGGATAAAATATTGCTTTATGCAAATGAGCCTAAAACTCTACTTAGCCAAATATGCATGTAGTGATAGGATCCACCTATATTACACATAGAAGTGAAAATTGCCAAAACAATTCAAATGTATTGACCCTTGTGGCTGTAACTTGTAATGTTGCAGGTTGATTGATTTTAGTGAAGATTGTTTGATTAGGATTACAAAGTCTACAACCAACATCTGCCTGTGGCACTTTGAAGATGAAGGACCCACGACTATAGTTATTCCGCTGCAATGTAATGTAATTAGCCTATGAGCTAAGTTTGATGTAATAAAACTATTTTATTCCTGGTTATAAAGTTGTATTATGACCTTTGTTTCTTGATATTACATCTGAACTGTGGATGCTAGCTATTGATCCAGGGACTAGCATTGTAAACACAGGGGGCTCAATCTTATTAAAGGTTGGGGACCTTACATGTGGTCTATGAAAAGAACACACATGCAATGACACTGGTGGATCCATATGTGGTCTATGAAAAGAACACACATGAAATGAACTCTGCTGGATCCATATGGGGTTTGTGAAAAGAACACACACACAATTAACTCTGGAGGTTCCATATGTGGTCTATGAAAAGAACACACATGCAATGACACAGGTGGATCCATATGAGGTCTATGAAAAGAACACACATGAACTGACACTAGTGGATCCATATGTAGTCTGTGAAAAGAACACACATGCAATGAACTCTAGTGGATCCATATGGGCTCTGTTAAAAGAACACACATGCAATGACAATAGTTGTTCCATATGTGGTCTGTGAAAAGAACACACATGCAATGACACTGGTGGATCCATATGTGGTCTATGAAAAGAACAAACATTTCAATGACACTAGTGGATCCATATGTGGTATTTGAAAAGAACACACATGCAATGACTCTCGTGGATCCATATGTGGTCTATGAAAAGAACACACATGCAATGACACTAGTGGATCCATATGTGGTCTGTGAAAAGAACACACATGCAAGGACACTGGTGGATCCATATATGGTCTATGAAAAGAACACACATGCAATGACAATGGTGGTTCAATATATGGTCTGTGAAAAGAACACACATGTAATGACAATGGTGGATCCATATGTGGATCGTGAAAAGAACACACATGCAATGACACAGGTTGATCCATATCTGGTGTGTGAAAAGACCACACATGCAATGACACTGGTGGATCCATATGTGGTCTGTGAAAAGAAGACACATGCAATGACACAGGTGGATCCATATGTGGTCTGTGAAAAGAACACACATGCAATGACACTGGTGGATCCATATGTGGTATGTGAAAAGAACACACATGCAATGACACTGGTGGATCCATATGTGGTCTGTGAAAAGAACACACATGCAATGACACTGGTGGATCCAAATGTGGTCTGTGAAAAGAACACACATGCAATGACACTGGTGGATCTAGATGTGGTCTGTGAAAAGAACACACATGCAATGAACTCTGGTGGATCCATTTGGGGTCTGTGAAAAGAACACACATGCAATGACTCTAGCTGTGGTTAATGAAAAGAACACACATGCAATGAACTCTCGTGGATCCATATGTGGTTTATGAAAAGAACACACATAAAATGACACTGGTGGATCCAAATGTGGTATGACTGGTAGATCCATATATGGTCTGTGAAAAGAACACACATGCAATGACATTGGTGGATCCAATGACAATGGTGGTTCCATATGTGGTCTGTGGAAAGAACACACATCCAATGACAATGGTGGATCCATATGTGGTTTGTGAAAAGAACACACATGCAATGACACTGGTTGATCCATATGTGGTCTGTGAAAAGAACACACATGAAATGACACTGATGGATCCATATTTGGTCTTAAAAATAACACAGATGCAATGACACTGGTGGATCCATATGTGGTGTATGAAAAGAACACACATGCAATGACACTGGTGGATCCATATGTGGTCTGTGAAAAGAACACACATGCAATGACACTGGTGGATCCATATGTGGTCTGTGAAAAGAACACACATGCAATGACACTGGTGGATCCAAATGTTGTCTGTGAAAATAACACACATGCAATGACACTGGTTGATCCATATGTGGTATGTCAAAAGAACACACATGCAATGACACTGGTGGATCCATATGTGGTGTGTGAAAAAAAACACATGCAATGACACTGGTGTATCCATATGTGGTCTGTGAAAAGAACACACATGCAATAAACTCTGGTGGATCCATATGGGGTCCATGAAAATAACACACATGCAATGGCACTGGTGGATCCATATGTGGTCTGCAAAAAGAACACACATGAAATGACCCTAACTGTGGTTAATGAAAAGAACACACATGCAATGAAAATGGTGGATCCATATGTGGTATGTGAAAAGAACACACATGCAATGAACTCTGGTAGTTCCATATGTGGTCTGTGAAAATAACACACATGCAATGAAACTGGTGGATCCATATGTGGTGTGTGAAAAGAACACACATGCAATGACAATGGTGGTTCCATATGTGGTCTTTCAAAAGAACACACATGCAATGACACTAGTGGATCCATATGTGGTCTTTGAAAACAACACACATGCAATGACACTGGTGGATCCATATGTGGTCTGTGAAAAGAACACGCATGCAATGACACTGGTGAATCCATATGTGGTTTGTGAAAACAACACACATGCAATGATACTAGTGGATCCATATGTGGTCTGTGAAAAGAACACACATGCAATGAGCTCTGGTGGATCCATATGTGGTCTGTGAAAAGAACACACATGCAATGACACTGGTGGATCCATATGTGGTCTCTGAAAAGAACAAACATTTCAATGACACTGGTGGATCCATATATGGTCTCTGAAAAGAACACACATGCAATGACATTGGTGGATCCATATGAGGTATGTGAAAAGAACACACATGCAATGACAATTTTGTTTCCATATGTGGTTTGTGAAAAGAACACACATGCAATGACAATGGTGGTTCCATATGTGGTATGTGAAAAGAACACACATGCAATGACTCTGGTGGATGCATATGTGGTCTATGAAAAGAACAGAAATGGAATGAAAAAGGTGGATCCATATGTGGTGTGTGAAAAGAACACACATGCAATGAAACTAGTGGATCCATATGTGGTTTGTGAAAAGAACACACATGCAATGACACTAGTGGATCCATATGTGGTCTCTGAAAAGAACACACATGCAATGACTCTGGTGGATCCATATGTGGTCTGTGAAAAGAACAGACATGCAATGACACTGGTGGATCCATATATGGTGTGTGAAAAGAACAAACATGAAATGACACTGGTGGATCCATATGTGGTCTATGAAAAGAACACACATGCAATGAAACTGGTGGATCTGTATGTGGTAAATGAAAAGAACACACATGCAATGACACCGGTGGATCCATGTGTGGTTTGTGCAAGGAACACACATGCAATGACACTGGTGGATCCATATGTGGTCTGTGAAAAGACCATACATGAAATGACACTAGTAGTTCCAAATGTGGTTTGTGAAACGAACAGACATGCAATGACACTGGTGGATCCATATGTGGTTTGTGAAAAGAACACACATGTAATGACTCTGGTGGATCCACATGTGGTTTGTGAAAAGAGCACACATGCAATGACAACGGTGGTTCCATATGTGATCTGTGAAAAGAACACACATGCAATGACACTGGTAGATCCATATGTGGTCTGTGAAAAGAACACACATGCAATGACACTGGTGGATCCATATGTGGTCTGTGAAAAGAATACACATGCAATGACACTGGTTGATCCATATGTGGTCTGTGAAAAGAACACACATGCAATGACACTGGTGGATCCATATGTGGTCTGTGAAAAGAACACACATGCAATGACACTGGTGGATCCATATGTGGTCTGTGAAAAGGACACACATGCAATGACTCTGGTGGATCCATATGTGGTCTGTGAAAAGAACACACATGCAATGACACTGGTGGATCCATATGTGGTTTGTGAAAAGAACACACATGAAATGACTCTAGTCGTGGTTAATGAAAAGAACACGCATGCAATGACAATGGTGGATCCATAGGCGGATTGTGAAAATAACACACATGCAAAAAACTCTGGTGGATCCATATGCAATAACACTGGTGGATCCATATGTGGTCTGTGAAAAGAACACACATGCAGTGACAATGGTGGATCCATATGTGGTCTATGAAAAGAACACACATGCAATGACAATGGTGGTTCCATATGTGGTCTGTGAAAAGAACACACATGTAATGACCTCTGGTGGATCCATATGGGTCTGTGAAAAGAACACACATGCAATGAACTCTGGTGGTTCCATATGTGGTCTGTGAAAAGAACACACAGGAAATGACACTAGTGGATCCATATGTGGTCTGTGAAAAGAACACAAATGCAATGACACTGGTGGATCCATATGTGGTCTGTGAAAAGAACACACATGCAATGACACTGGTGGATCCATATGTGGTCTGTGAAAAGAACACACATGCAATGACACTGGTGGATCCAAATGTGGTCTCTGAAAAGAACACACATGCAATGACACTGGTGGATCCATATGTGGTCTGTGAAAAGAACACACATGCAATGAACTCTGGAGGATCCATATGGGGTCTGTGAAAAGAACACACATGCAATGACACTGGTGGATCCATATGTGGTCCATGAAAAGAACACACATGCAATGACTCTGGTGGATCCATATATGGTCTGTGAAAAGAACACACATGCAATGACAATGGTGGTTCCATATGTGGTCTGTGAAAAGAACACCCATGCAATGATAATGGTGTATCCATATGTGGTTTGTGAAAAGAACACACATGAAATGACACTTGTTGATCCATATGTGGTCTGTGAAAAGAACACACATGCAATGACACTGGTGGATCCATATGTGGTCTGTGAAAAGAATACACATGCAATGACACTGGTGGATCCATATGTGGTCTGTGAAAAGGACACACATGCAATGACTCTGGTGGATCCATATGTGGTCTGTGAAAAGAACACACATGCAATGACACTGGTGGATCCATATGTGGTTTGTGAAAAGAACACACATGAAATGACTCTAGTCATGGTTATTGAAAATAACACGCATGCAATGACAATGGTGGATCCATAGGCGGATTGTGAAAATAACACACATGCAATGAACTCTGGTGGATCCATATGCAATAACACTGGTGGATCCATATGTGGTCTGTGAAAAGAACACGCATGCAATGACAATGGTGGATCCATATGTGGTCTATGAAAAGAACACACATGCAATGACACTGGTGGATCCATATGTGGTTTGTGAAAATAACACACATGCACTGACACTGGTGGATCCATATGTGGTCTATGAAAATAACACGCATGCAATGACACTAGTGGATCAATATGTGGTCTGTGAAAAGAACAGACATGTAATGAACTATGGTGGTTCCATATGTGGTCTGTGAAAAGAACACACATGCAATGAAATCTGGTGGATCCATATGTGGTCTGTGACAAGAACACACATTTCAATGACACTGGTGGGTCCATACATGGTCTGTGAAAAGAACACGCATGCAATATACTCTGGTGGATCCATATATGGTCTGTGAAAAGAACACACATAGAATGAACTCTAGTGGATCCATATGTGATCTGTGAAAATAACAGACATGAAATGACTCTAGATGTGGTTAATGAAAGATTACACATTTCAATGACAACTGTGGTTCCATATGTGGTTTGTGAAAAGAACAGACATGCAATGCCTACTCTTTCTATTCTCTATTTGAATCCCTTATTCTGTCCTGCCCTTGGTTTTCTGATAGTACTCAGATTTGCCCTCTCTCTCGGTCACAAATCTCACAAAAGCCCAAACTTGTGCTCACTCTGGGTGCTAGGCCCTGATTGGCTGACACAGATGTCACGCGGATCGTCTCCACCAACCGTTGATCCTGTGTGATCCAACGGGCAGGATAACCCCTCCCTCTCCACTTTTTTATGCATGGTATATCCGTGCCACCGATACTTTACCTCCATAAACAAGTGAAAATCCATCTATCAAAATAAAATAAATAAAATAAATGATCATATTTCAAAGAAACTATCGTCTTCTGTTTCGTCCTCGTCTTCGTCAATGCCATGGTCTTTGCCATCGTCGCCGTCAGTGTCCTCCTCTGATGACTCTACACCGCCCTCTTCCTCATATAAGCGTGCTATCTCCTCGTCGGAGTCCTCCTCCACCCCCTCATCTTAGTCCCACGGGTCCACGTCACTCTCCTCCGCTTCTGCCTCCAACTGATCGATGAATGCCTCCTTGTTGGCCGAGTCGGACTCGTCCAAATAGCTGTCTCCTCTCTTCTTCCTGGTATTCTTCTCATTCCTCTTCGTGTCCGTACTCGCCAGTGCAACATGCGCCCCTGTCCTGGCTACTGCTTTGTGCTTGTCCGTCGCTGCAGGTACCCCATGCTCCTCCTGTGCGGCCGATACAAGCTTCAACTCGCGGTGTCCTCGAGTGCCGATGTCGATGGATCCTGGCGCGGTCGGACACGATGTGCTGCCTCAGTAGGCGACTCGTGAGCGCGAACGATGCAGCGAAGAGCCGGGGACACAGGACGGTCAGTGGACGGCTTGGACCTGCCATTGCCACGGCGAGGGGGCATCGTGCTCGAGGTGGTTATTCCGAATGGTCGATGGCGGGTACATAGAGTGGGGTGTCGATCTGATCAAGGGCGAGCAGCAATTTCGTGCGTCGTGTTCATGCATGCATTTGTCAATTATCAAAAAAAAGTAATATCTCATGTACTAAACATAATTTGATCACAACAAAAGTGGCACAACATATTCTAGACTCGTAAATATCCCGTGTGTGCCTGTCGACGTGGAGTTCGACGGAGTTCGATGTGCCGATGTGATCATGCAGTAGTTGCACGCGTCATTGCCCCATCAACACGTGACACACGCATGCGGGACGTGCGCGCCGATGCCCGTGATGACCACCCGGCTCGCACTCTTATTATATACTGGATTTTAGGCGGCGCCGAAGACCATTGAAATGTCCATCACAATAAAGACAAGTCCCATCGATTCCCTACCCCTGCCTCCCTAGCTTCTTTGAGAAGGTAGACTGTACACGGTGGTCGTGTATAATTAGTAGTAGTACTACTGGACCACGGCATGTACTCTTTGACTCTTCTCCCACACTAATCACTATCTTCTTCCTCCTGCCGCCGCCACCCTCACCCTGCAAGCCATGGCTCCCCTGAGGAGAGGCCAGTCGATGATCCTCGCGGAGAAAAGGGAGAGATCTCGCTATGAGGCACTTCTTGCTCTACCAGATGCTCAAGCCCCCCTCTGATCGAGGCCCAATCTCCCCCGATAATGGCGCTGAATGTTCTAGCAGGCGAGGGCTCCTCCCTGTACGGTCTTCTTGTTCTACTTCTTCACCATCTCCCTCTCCATCATGATCTTATTCAGCTTCTTCTTGTTTTTCTTCTTATTCTTGCTTTTCCTCTTCTACGTATTACAGGCCGGCCGTGGAGCCAGAATCCACCATGGCGGAGGCGTTGCAGGACCCGTTCGGCCCTGTTCCACGTCTCAACAAGGTAGCAAATCTCCAACTGTTATTTCTCCGAGTTGTGATGTCGATTTCCTAGATCGTGTCCTCCCCGCATTGGTTTTTCTTCTTCTTTTGCGAGTCGTATTAGTTTTCGTGAATATGACTGGATCTCTTGGTCTTTCCTAAATACCGCTGTTCATAGATTCACTATGGATTTTTTGTGATTAGGATTAGTTTATCATGGTTATGAATAGATCTCTAGGTCCATTTTTAACACTGCGGTCAATATATTCAACGGGGATTTTTTGATCTGTATTAGTATTCACCTGGAACCTGTAGTGTAATTATAGAATTTCTATTTCAATTAACATGAACGATGCAGCGATCGAAGGCCGATTACTGTGACAAGGTGGCCGCGATCAGTGCCAAGATTGACAACCAACATGAGCTTGCACGCTCCCTCACCCAAGCTAATGAGAGCCTACGCCAGCAATTATCTACAGAAGGAGATCTCGCTAGATTTTGCACCTGACATCGTGAGGCTACAGAAAGTGCTCGACCGTCACTTGAACAGGCAAGAACATGCCATCAAGATAATCAACAAGCTCATGGAGGAGAAGAAGAATCTCGTGGGAAGGTGCACTCTCCTGTAGGACGAAGTCACCGAGGCACTCAGAGGACGCGTCAAGGAAACCAAGGATGCCATCCGAGCCTACCATGATAGAAACCGTTGCCTGGATGTAGTGAAAGAGATGAAGGAGGACATGAGCAGAGGGATCACCATACTCGAGGGTGTTTGGAAAGAGAATGAGGAGCTAAGGGCTTGTTTGGAGGCGTACCGGAGTAGTGCCCAAGTCTGATTCCCGTTAGAGGGGGCACAAATATCAGTTCGTGCTCCACTCCTTTTGTAATGTTTAGGGTTCAGGGAGCAATGCCCAAGTCTGCTTCCCATTATAGGGTGCAATAAGAATCCTAGGGCAACTCCTTATCTATCTAGACATGTGTTGGTGTTCATGTTCATGAATGGACACCATGTGCTCTTTCCATTATGTATCTAGACATGGCTTTCTGCATTATGAGTTTGCCACTAGCCCACTACTATTTGGTGATATTGGAAAAACCCACAGCACACTAAACTGCAGATAAACCTTATTTGTCTTTGAAATTGAAATTATGACAGTGCCACTAGTCGATTCATAAAATGTTGATTAGTCCTAGATTGCTTCCTCCTTGAAATTATGATAGTGCCACTACTCGATTCAATTAATTATGGAAACTAACCAGCTTGTCCTGGTGAACTGAACAACCCATACTCTGTATTTTTGTTGCAGGGAAAGAGGTGAAAGCTTGACCAGGACCTGGCGACCTGGCTAAATAACAAGATAGCCATCCAAAGGGAGAAGCAGAATTCCCAGAAACTAGCCTTTGACCACCTGCGCGCTGAACTCGTGGTCCTTTCTGATAAGTGCCAGAAACTGAAGGAGTTAAACACCGGCTGGGCGAAGCTTCACATGGAAGGTCGCACCTCGGCTAGGAAGCAGACGGAGATCATGAAAGGGATCTTGAAGGAAAATCGTATGGCTACGGACCAACTTCTCGAATCCGTGATGGAGCGCTAGAACCTGCGACTGGCGCACGACAAAGTACTGGAGGAGCTGGACGATCTTAGGGAGGAAAACAAGCAGCTCCGGGCCAAGCTCGCTTGAACCCAACATATGTCTATTTAGTACTGAACTGCCTGGTTTATCCTCTGAAGTGGTGATTTTTTAAGCATGAACTTAACTCTATGCACGATATTTCTGTTCGTCTAAAATTAATTTGCTCGAGGATTGAGTTTGGCTTAGTTAAGAAAGTGCAACTGCAAGTCTTACAGTTAACTAGTTTCAGGCATTGGCACAACATAAATTATTCATCTCGAATTTCCTTTATCCTTAGTAGTCTATCCTTGGTCACCCTCGCGCGCCTTCTTCAGTTCCTTCAACAGATCCGCAATGCAGTACTATAGCTTCTTCTTGTCTTCCCTGAGCTGATCCCTCTCGTTTTCTGCATTATGAATCAGCAACCTATGACTATCCTGAAGCTTCTTTGCAGTTCCAATAACCAAGCTCCCTTTGATTCTGTCACTTAGCTCTGACTGCAAATTCTCGATTTCTTGTTCCAGCTCCTTATTTCGTACCGACAACTTGTAAATGTTTTAGCTGCATCACAAGCATCAGTGAATCTCCCCGACCTTTCCAACTCATACATCTCCCATAACTAAGCCAAACATTTCTTAAGTGCATCTGGCCACTCAAGATCCACCCACTCTACTGCTTTACACACCGGGCCAACCTAAAAAAACACACACTATAGTGTTATGAACATACACGATACATTTTTCTTCATGTCACCATTGCACATAATGTAAACAAACCTGATTTGTACAGCCCAAAAACCTTCTCCCAGTGTTACAGCCTTCGAATGCAACATATCTCCTCAGTTTTAGCCCATGGTCACATGGCACTTCTCCATCGAGATCTAGGTCCTCCTATTCGTAGTTTTAGATCATCCGTGGTACCTATAGGTAAACGCAAAGCTGGAATTGAACATAATTGCATGCACATATGGAGCTCAGATCGAGAGATTTACCATTGCCCAACCCTAGCCCGAGAAAACAGAGGAACTCACATCGTGGGAGGAATACTCGATGTCTGAGAGAAGGCTGTCACTGCTCGACTGGTCGTCCTCGTTGTTCCAGGACAACATGGCGAATGCGTCGTCGCCGGCGACGGCGTCAGCGTCGGTGAGGAGAGAGAGAGAGAGAGAGAGAGAGAGAGAGAGAGAGAGAGAGAGAGAGAGAGAGAGAGAGCAGCCCTTCTACCACTGCAATAATGACCAAATTGGGATGTTACAATAGTTTAATGGATACCATGCCCTTTCCCTGGATTATTGTCTCCTGCCTAATATGGATTCTCTTCATACATTCTTATTTCAAATATTAAACCTGTACTCCCTCCATCCCAATTTCATTGCCTAACGAAAACATACCAGTATATTACATCATCTAAAGAAACCAAATCATGTCAACTACAAGGTACTTATGCATCACTTGTTCAGTCATGGTTTCACAAAACATTACATTACAATCTCACAACAAACATAATCACAGGAAAAAGTATATTACATCAACTAAAGAAACAAAATCATGTCGACTACAAGGTCCTTACGCATCACTTGTCCAGTCATGGTTTCACAAAACATCACATCACAATCTCTCAACAAACATAATCACAAAAACAAGTATATTACATCAACTCAAGAAACAAAATCATGTCGACTACAAGGTACTTACGCATCACTTGTCCAGTCATGGTTTCACAAAACATTACATTACAATCTCTCAACAAACAAAATAATAGAAACAAGTAAAGTACATCATCTAAAAAAACATAATCATGTCAACTACAATGTATTTATGCATCACTTGTCCAGTCATGGTTTCACAAAACATTACATTACAATGTCCCAACAAACATAATAATAGAAACAAGTACGGTACGTCATCTTAAGAAACATAATCATGTCAACTACAATGTACTTATGTCTTATTACAACAACGATGGTTTCAGTGAGTGACATGTCCGAAAATCTCAACAGCTTGCACAACATTATATCGCAATCTCTCAACAAACATAATCACAGAAACATGCTCTAAATGCAACAATAGTCAATGTTACAAATATAGGCAGGGGAACCTCGCGTCCATATGACAAGCCTAGGGTAGCAGCTCTCATCAGATCTCATCAACGTCGACCACCTCATTCTGCAGCCACTACAGGGGCCTCTACGTACACTATAACCTGTTCAACAACATCAGAAATGGTACCAAGGAAGAACACCTTCCTGGTTCGCTTCTTTCGTCGCATAATCTTCATAAGATCTTCAGTATCCAAAACATCTATGAATTGCTGCTTCTTATGATGCCACCACCGGATTTGTGTCATTTGCTTAGGGCCAATACTGATTTCCTTACCGATCATCTCTCTCATTTCATCAAGAGTTATGTTTTTGGAATCGACAGTGATCTCCACAGTACATGATGAAACTGGCTTATTAACTCCCTCATCAAGTTTTGCCATGTATGAATCCACATCTATGCGTATACTAAACTTATCTAGATCAACATCTATTGGTCTGTATTCTCTAGGAGCCGAAGCTCTGGTAGCAAGATCTCCAGCATATGCATACATATCATCAATCATCGCTTCAACTTTCACCTTACGATCAGCTGCACAACACTCCCAAACCATCTGAAGCTCATGGGAGTGCTCAATTTGCTAATAGGTATCATTCATGTTGCACCACACCAATTTTTTCCTCTGTCTAGAACCCTAGGGAATCCTAGCGGCAAGCATATCTACTATCTGCGGAATAGACACAACCTCTTTGCAATTCACAAGCAGATGCACATCTTGCCCGAACACAACCCTCTCACAACCCAAATCAAGTTTTGTAGTGTACTGTCGAACATGAACTATGAACTCATATAGGTCCCTTGTATCAAAGTTGTGCCTAATTTGATTAAGAAAGGGAACTTTTCAGTTCATTTGATTCTATTATGCCGTAATTAATCTACTTGTAAGATAAGGCATAGATAAGAAAAATTCACCTCTCGCTCTTCTCGCGGGTTTTTTTCTTCGAGATCTGGGTGCCGCATCCGCCCACCGGAGCTGAACAATCCACCACCGGCCTTGCTTTTCTCTTCAACGCGCTGCTTGTAGGTACCTTGGGAGCAGAATCCTTGCTGACCTCCTCGCTAACCGGGGCTGAAGACCTTGTCGCTGCTTCGTGTTGAGCCCCAGACTTTGGCCCCGACGGACCCAAATCAGTCGGCGACGTAGCTACAACCTTCTCCTTACAAGACATGCTGGGCCGCCACCATCGGATTCAGTGTCGGGGGAGGGAGAAAAAAGGTCCTCCGCCACTGGCAGATTCAGGGTCGGAGAAGGGGAGAAAAGGGACCGTCGTCACCGTAGCCAGATTCAGTGTCGAGAGTTAGGAAAGTACAGTAATGGATTTGCCCCTACGACATGTGCATGGTGGCTAAGAAGAGTGACCGACGAAGAAGGGGCACAACAGGAACTAGTGTAACAGAATATCCTGACTTAACGGGCGCAATTTGAAAATATTGGGTTTGGCCATCATTCACTCGAAACACCCCTCTCAGCAATTGGCGCCCCAACTTTTCGAATCGTGGTGATTAAAATCAACTTGGGTACCGCGTTACCTGGGCGCCTCAACTTTCGGGCCGCAAAATGATATTCTCCGGCACTAGCCCCCACTCAATCTTCAATCTTCCATAGATATCCGATAGGATTAAGCGATGCCCCCAGCTAGCCCGGTACGAATGTCCCTAGTCCCTTCGTCCCAGCCTTGTTTGTCAAAGCCCGTTAAGAAAAGAAAGAATGATGCCTCCCAACCAGTGATTGACAAACACGCCGACAATTGCTTTAGGGGGCGCTGCCTAAACTGCCAGCGGTTTGGGGAAGCCGCCCCACACCGGCGCCCCCAATGATCGAGTCCTAATCACGCCCACGATTCAATCCAAATCTCTATTATTCAAGCATCCAAAGTTGGCCAAATTTTTTTCAAATCCGTAGCCACAGGAGCCCAAAATGCCATAGTCCAGCAACCGAATATTACATGCCAATGAGATCAAATGAAACCCTCACTGTTCACCACCCGGGTTGGCTCCGCCAATGTCGACGATGGAACCCATGTTAGTGCCCATGATGGTGTGGTAGGCAGTGCCCATGCCGGTGCAGCAGGCAGTGCCCACACCGATGTAGCAGTGGTAAGTGCCTTCCCCGCCCTCATAGTTGCCATCATGCATGCATGGGCATTGGAATTCCAAATCTTGGCGTCGTTGTTCATGTTGGAAGTATTGATGGTCATGATCCTCGCCTCCTCGTCCATTTGGACATTCATCGCTTGGAGCATGTCGGCCTGGACGGTGAGGATCTTTGCCTCCTCAATCTTGATCTTGACATCGGCTTTCGCCAATAACTCATTCCACCTTGCATCATTCTTGATATCATGACCTTGATTGTTGGAGGTCAGCTCGGTGATCATCGTCGCTGCATTGTTCCTGTAAAAGGATAGAGAGGGAGATTGGTGGAATATATTGGATGTATTATTGAGCCTCATGGGCGAGTATATATAGGCGTACAGGGATCATCTTGGAGTGCAAGACAAGACACGAGATCTATCTCTATCCTAGATTACCTAACCGTACACGTATACTCTAATATCCCCCCACAGTCGTAGCGGTAGCGTCGTGAACAACTGGAACATCGCGGACGGTCAGACTGGAAATAAACCAAAGTAGCATCTAGTAGGCTGACATCCCCCCGTAGTCCGAGTGGGAACGTCGTGGACATTGTCGCAGCACGGTAGCTTGGACTCTAGAGGAAGTTGATGATGCTCAAGCGAGGTGATAGCCCTTGTGCCGATGTTGAGGCAGCCGAGAGCATGAGGCGGTGCCATGGTCGAGGTAGCCGTGCGAAGGGTTGCCGTGGCCGATGTCGTGGTCGGGGATGCCGGTGTCGAGGTAGCCGCATGTGAAGCCGCATGCGCATAGTGCGTGATACATTGCAAATGTATCTATAATTTTTGATGTTACATGCTTGGTTTTAGCCACTTTCTTGTGTTTTGCCCACACTTTGGAGTACTTTTCATATGATTTCTTGTACTAACCTTTTAACAAGAGCCACAGTGCTAGCTGCCTATTTTCTGCTGTTTTTGGTTCCAGGAAAGTCAGAAAATAAATATTCTCGGAATTGGACGGGACAAAAGCCAAAATGCCTATTTTTCCGGAATTCATCAGATGCCAGAATACGAGACGGAGAAGGGATGGGGGCCGGCCACACCACCTGGCCACGCGGCCAGGCCTGGCCCGCGCCAGGGAGTGGTCTGGCCGACCCCAGTACCCCCTCGGCCTCTCGTTCCGCCTATAAGATGCCCTCGGGACGAAAACCCTAAGTACCCGATCAAAAATCCACGAAAGAGTCTGTAGCCGCCGTCATCTCCATCCCTAGATCGGGAGGGATCTGAAGCTCTTCCCGGCACCCTGCCAGAGAGGGGAATTCACCCTGGAGGCCTTCTTCATCACCATGCAAGCCTTCGGTGTGATGCGTGAGTAGTTCATCCTTGGACTACGGATCCATGTAGTAGCTAGATGGTTAGTTCTCCTCCTTTGTGCTTTCATGTCTAGATCTTGTGAGCTCCGTTCATGATCAAGATCATCTATTTGTAATTCTGCATGTTGTGTTTGCGGGGATCCGATGGGTATTGAGATGCTATTTTAGATTGATTATTGATTCTATCATGTCTTTGTTATTTGTGATCTTGCATGCTTTCTATTGTTAGTAGCTATCTTGGCCAAGTAGATGCTAGCAAATCCAAGAGTTAGTATTTATGCTCGATAGTGGGTTCATGCCTCTGGTAATCTGGGGAAGTGACATCAATCTCTAAGGTACTAGATGTGTTGTTGCTACTAGAGAGAAAAAAACAATCCTTTGTTCATAGAACAATCGTATTGTTTACTTTACACGCAATTCGTAAAGCAATAATCTGTTGCTTGCAACTTAATACTGGATGGGGTTCGGATGATAACCTGAAGGTGGATTATTAGTCATAGATGCAGTTGAATGGCGGTCTATGTATAATGTTTTAATGCCCAATCAAGTCTCAAAGGAGTCAAGGTGATTAGTATATGCATGTATTCTTTCTCGATGTTTGTCAATTTCCCCGCTGTAATTTGTTCACCCAGCATGTTATCTATCTAATGAGAGCCACCTCTAGTGAACTATGGATCCCGGTCCTTTTCTTTTACATACAATCTACAAACTGTTTACTGCTTTGTGTTTACGTTCTGCATACTATTACTTCTTTCCATTCGATACGTTTAATCCTTTGTTTTCAGAAAAACACGGTGAGATTGATAACCTCATCGCAAGTTGGGAACAGAGTTCTGTGGTTGTGTTGTGCATGTCTCCATGTTACTACTAGCACCGGTAGTGCACCCTGCCAAGGAACAACTAGCAACACCTTTGGGATGTTTCCTTGCTCCTACTGGTTCGATTAAACCTTGGTTTCATAACTAAGGGAAACTTGCTGCTGTGCTCATCATACCTTCCTCTTGGGGTTCCCAACGAGCTCTACATCAACACTGAGACATCAAGCATTTTTCTGGCGCCGTTGCTGGGGAGTCAAGGACATCTTCACAAGGGGAGTCCCTCATAACCAATCTTGTTACTTTGTTATTTTTGTTTTGCTTAGTTTCTTTTTGCTTTGTTTGCTTGTTTCTTTATCAAAAACACACAAAAAATTAGTTTTACTAGTTTGCTTTCTTATTTCAAAAACACAAAAAAAAATAGTTCCTTTCTTAAGTTGCCACTATGTCTAGCCTTAGTCACTATGTCACCCGAGGAAATGATTTTCACTTTTAAACAAGGAATTGAGGAAAGTTTTAAGGAAGCTTGGTCTAGAATCTCTGATCTACATGAAAAAACTGAGCCTAAAATGACTCAAAGCTTGTTCCTTAGCAGTTTTTACCTTGGGATTGCTCTTTGCTATAGATATGCTTTAGATGCTGTTATGGGAGGAGATTTCATCCAATGTAATGAGGATGATGCTATTAATGCTATAAAGAAATTGATCCTTACTTACAACTTGCCTAGCCAAACTGATATTTCTTTCGCAAGAATATTTGCTAGATTGAACACTCTTGAGACTAGCACTGCTAGCTTAAAAGATTGCTATAATATGCTTAGGGAGCATCACAATTATGTACCAATAAATTCTGAACCATCAAAGTGGCTCCCTACAGTAAAGATTGAGATAAACACTAAAACTTTTCAAGCTCGCTGTGATATCATGTCAGAATTTTGTCTTATGCCCAAAGATATTTCTGAATCTTTGAAACTTTGGGGGCTTACTAAAGGAGGAAAAGAAATATCTCTTGCTAATAATGCTACCATATTACCTATTGGAATAGCTGAAGGAGTGCTTACAAAGATCCTTGGGAAAATGATTTCTACTGATTATCTTGTTATTGAATGTGCAGGAAAAGGACAAATTACACTTGGAAGGTCCCTATTAGAACTCCTTGGAGCAATAATAGATGTGGGAAAGGGGACCATGCACCTTTCTTCTCCACCAAACAATCATATTTTCCCTAAGGTTAAGAATAAAAGTAAGAGAGCTAAGGGCAAGAAATTTGGTTTTAATGCTTCTTCATTTGATAACACTTGATTCTTTCTTGGTTCTTATGCCAAACTTAAAGGCGTTAAAGAAAAGTACTTATTGGGAGATAACCCAAAATTTTAGATGAGTCTTGGAAGTTGATACTTCAGTAATGATTGGGAAAGTAATGATTGGGACAAGTAATAACCGCTCCTTATCCTTTTTATTTGCTTTTTGTGCCAAGAACAACCTCTAATGAGAGACAAGTAATGATTGGAAAAGTTGCTGTCCCGAAACAGATTTCTGTGCTTCACCGTAAAAAATCGTGTAAAATCTCTGAACGTCTTTTTGAGGCATGATTTTTTGTGCTTCTGCCCCATGTTGTTATCTAACTTTCGTTAGTTCAACACTTTTTGATTTGAGCAACATAAGGTCTTCGAAAAAATTCGTCTTTACCTGTTGGTCTGTTTTGACAGATTTCTGCCATTTTCTGCATTTGCTTCTTGTTGGTTCCTTTTTGAGTTCTTTTGGGGAATTGAGCTTTTTGAGGAAAGTTCTAAAGTAGCTAGTGTTCTAATGGAAGTTTATTTGGTGTTAGAACTGAACCTTAAGACTTATTTATCTTGAGTGCACTAATGTTGCTAATAAAGATTGTGTGAAGTTTTGTATGAAGGAAAATTTTCAGGTGTATGGAAGGAATGAGTAATGAGATGAAGGATGGACTAAAGCTCAAGCTTGGGGATGACATGCATGTCACCCCAAGAAATATCCAAGAAGTACAAGCGTCAAAGCTTGGGGATGCCCAAGGCATCCCCTTCTTCATCAATAAAAATTCCAGGTTTCTTCCAAACGCTTCATTTTTATTGTTTCATGCACAGTTGTGTTGTTCTTGCAGCATCTTCTTTTTTGTTTTCATTTTGGTTTTTTGTTTGCTTGGTTTTATTCGTTTTCTGAATAAGTTGGTTGGACCCCCTCTTTCATACATTGGTTTGCAAATAGTTTGGTTTGGTTTGGAAAAGAGTAGGAAAGTTCATGCTTATGTGGTAAAAAGAGCTCGTTTTTGACTGTGGCCTATGCTATGTCATGCCATGCTTGATATTGTTTTGGCTTTATGCTTAGTATTATTTGATGTATCATGACTTGTTATAAACAATTGAGATTGCTTAATGTGCCTTGGATGAATCATGTGTTGTTTTAGCATATTAAAGCATAGTATTGTGGTATTCTCCTTTGATGCTTTATTTGGGTTGACTTGGCACATGCTCACACCATGTTATGACTATCTCAAGTCACCATAAGCCTTTATGATCCTTTAGTTTTCAACTTGTAGTATCACTTTATGCTTTGATCAATGATGTTTTGTCGCTCTGCATGATTATGGCCATTATTGCTCTCTTAGTTTGTCGCTCCCAGTTTTTTGCTAGCCTCCACAACCAATTATGAGTTCCACTCATGCATCCAACTCCCTAAACCAAGTTATTCCAAAGAGTCCACCATACCTACCTACTAGCTTATGCTATTCCAAGTATATTCATGCTTTTGTTTACCTTCCAAATTAAACTTGTTATGAGAAAACTAGTGATTAAAGCTCTCACGAACTTTA
This sequence comes from Avena sativa, assembly GCA_916181665.1. NCBI lineage: Eukaryota > Viridiplantae > Streptophyta > Magnoliopsida > Poales > Poaceae > Avena > Avena sativa. The sequence continues at coordinate 620,325,824 of OV702289.1, forward strand.
TGGCACACTTTACTTTTCTTGCCCTTAATAAACTTGAACCATTGTGTAGTCTATGTTGTATATGCTTGCACTTATTTGTTGGGGATTAGCAGAACCATGCTTTCATGGGGAACGCTTTCAACATTGCACTTGGTACTTGTACCTAGTTGATATCATGCTCTTTTGTATATGGATGTCGTCGGTGTGAAATGAAAGGGGAGCTTGTAAGTCCATGGAGTTATGTATATGTGTTAGAGAAATTCCTGGGCCGCTGGTCTAATCCATGCTGACATGGTGGAAACCTGCAGCGTAACCATAATGAGCTGTCTATGAAGCATTCTTCTTATAAAAAAAGGAGTCCTATATTGAGAAAAAAGAGAAAAAAGGAGATTATGAAAAGAGGAAAGAGAGAAAAAAGCACCATATTCCCATGGTAAATAAGAAGATTGCTGAGATGCTCGTTGTCTGCTTGCTTGTCATTTTGATATGGGGATTCTTCCGTATCATCGGGCAAGGGGTACCTCGTTGGCGGTTCTCTATGATACACATGTACTTACAATGACAAGAACTTACCGGTGACTAAACTTGAGTAGCATGAGGAGTGGCCCTCGTATACAAGGGACATGAGATTCCTAACTTATACTTCGTCAAGCATGTACACCATAGTTTGTTCACTTTAACCTTAATCACTTCAAGATGCTTATGATAGGGGCAATGAGAGCTGAAATCTATAAGTACCATATTTTTTGGAAGCTCTTTATGAGACTTGAATCCCTACTTCCTTTTATAAAGGCCTTTCTTCCACCATTATATTGAGTCTCCACCTTCTACATTTATGCACCTACTTTGAGAGCATAGTGGCCATTCTTAGTTCTATGTGAATTGTCCCAACACTAGTTGATTGATGCATAACTTGATATTGCTTGTTTTAAACTATTTGTATCTAGTCACTCTTATGAACTTTGAAGGTGTCCTATGCATTTATATTTGCTACTCTATGAGGGACAAGCTGAATACTATTATGCTATGTTTTCTTTATGTGAAACAAACAAACGTCTTGCAAAGCATTGTTATTCATGAATCTTTTGTTTGTGCCTTTTCATGTTGCATCATAGTTTCTTTGTCTTATTGCTAGAACCTTGTCTTTCATGTTATGATTGAAGTACTATGATCCTAGCTTTGAATGTTTTACAAATACTTTGATCAAGTCTTTGATGGTGCATGTCACCTCAAAAATTATTCTTTCTTTTTATCACTTACCTACTCGAGGACGAGCAGGAGTTAAGCTTGGGGATGTTGATACATTGCAAATGTATCTATAATTTTTTATGCTTGGTTTTAGCCACTTTCTTGTGTTTTGCCCACACTTTGGAGTACTTTTCATATGATTTCTTGGACTAACCTATTAATAAGAGCCACAGTGTCAGCTGCCTGTTTTCTGCTGTTTTTGGTTCTAAGAAAGTCAGAAAATGAATATTCTCGGAATTGGACGGGACAAAAGCCAAAGTGCCTATTTTTCCGGAATTCATCAGATGCTAGAATACGAGACGAAGAAGGGCTGGGGGCCGGCCACACCACCTGGCCGCGTGGCCAGGCCTGGCCCGCGCCAGGGGGTGGTCTGGCTGACCCCAGCACCCCCTCGGCCTCTCCTTCCGCTATAAGATGCCCTCGGGATGAAAACCCTAAGTACCCGATCAAAAATCCACGAAAGAGTCTGTAGCCGCCGTCATCTCCATCCCTAGATCGGGAGGGATCTGAAGCTCTTCCCGGCACCCTGCCAGAGAGGGGAATTCACCCTGGAGGCCTTCTTCATCACCATGCAAGCCTTCGGTGTGATGCGTGAGTAGTTCATCCTTGGACTACGGATCCATGTAGTAGCTAGATGGCTGGTTCTCCTCCTTTGTGCTTTCATGTCTAGATCTTGTGAGCTTCGTTCATGATCAAGATCATCTATTTGTAATTATGCATGTTGTGTTTGCGGGGATCCGATGGGTATTGAGATGCTATTTCAGATTGATTATTGATTCTATCATGTCTTTGTTATTTGTGATCTTGCATGCTTTCCGTTGTTAGTAGCTATCTTGGCCAAGTACATGCTAGCAATTCTAAGAGTTAGTATTTATGCTCGATAGTGGGTTCATGCCTCTGGTAATCTGGGGAAGTAACAGAAATCTCTAAGGTACTAGATGTGTTATTGCTACTAGGGAGAAAACAACAATCCTTTGTTCATAGAACAATCGTATTGTTTACTTTACACACAATTTGTAAAGCAATAATCTGTTGCTTGCAACTTAATACTGGAGGGGGTTCGGATGATAACCTGAAGGTGGATTATTAGTCATAGATGCAGTTGGATGGCGGTCTATGTATAATGTTGTAATGCCCAATCGAATCAAAAAGAGTCAAGATGATTAGTATATGCATGTATGCTTTCTCGATGTTTGTCAATTGCCCCGCTGTAATTTGTTCACCCATCATGTTATCTATCTAAGGAGAGCCACCTCTAGTGAACTATGGATCCTGGTCTTTTTCTTTTACATACAATCTACAAACTATTTACTGCTTTGTGTTTACTTTCTGCAAACTATTACTTCTTTCCATTCGATACGTTTAATCCTTTGTTTTCAGCAAAACACGTGAGATTGACAACCTCATCGCAAGTTGGGGCCAGCGTTCTGTGGTTGTGTTGTGCAGGTCTCCACGTTGTTACTAGCACCGGTAGTGCGCCCTGCCAAGGCTCAGCTAGCAACACCTTTGGGGTGTTTCCTTTCTCCTACTGGTTCAATTAAACCTTGGTTACATAACTGAGGGAAACTTGCTGCTGTGCTCATCATACCTTCCTCTTGGGGTTCCCAACGAGCTCTACATCGACACTAAGCCATCAGTGCGCGAGGAGGATGCCGGATATGCGTCAAGGCAGTCGTCGAGGGTGTCGATGCCAAAGCCGATGCAGTCCAAGCCGTTGAGGACAAGGTGCAGCCATAGTTTTGCCAGAACTAGGCGCACGTCGGGGACGAACGCACACTCCGGTTTTGCCAGAACCGAGTATGCAAAGAAGAACTCGTCGGTGACGCGATTGAGGCAGTCATAGAGGGGTCGATGCCGAAGAAGACATTGTCGAAGCCGATGAAGACGAGGCACCGATCCGAGCTTGCCAGACTCGGGAACGCGTCGGGGACGAAGATACTCCCGGTGTTGCCAGTACCAGGCATGCAGGGACATGGACCAATATGAACTTGCCACCATGTCAGAAAGACTAGCAGAGGAAGCCTCCAGAGCGGTTGCGACGCGCAAAGCAGCAAAGGGAGAGATGTCGGCGCTGTCCGCGGTTGTCGGAGTAGAGTAGCAGGTGGTGTAGTCGGGGATGAGGCGATGACGCTGGCAGCAAAGTTGTAGTGGACGAAGACGTAGAAGGCGGCGAAACCAGCGGCGACCTGGTTTAGTCATGCTGGATGCCTAGAGTGGTGATGGGGTAGTCGGCGGGACCTGCGACGACGAGAGGGCGCCCTGTAGGTTACCTTGTGAAGCGCGGCGGCGGTGCTCGAAATAGGCGAGGAAGACCCGTCGACGTGATGAAGACCATGTGCAGACGGCGGCGATCCGCGTCGTAGGAGATGGCGCGGTGAAACCCGAGGCTGTCGATGCACGAGGACGGTGAAGTAGACTACGTGCAGCCATGCTACAACCCGAGGGGACGGCATAGCTACAGGGCGCAAGTCGGTGCAGCGGCTGGGAGACCACCAGCGATGTACACACCAAGGAAGGCGCGTTGGAATCCGGTAGCATGGACCAAAGGCGGCGGCGCTGCGGTCTGACGGGGCGACACAACGGCAGCTCGTAGCTCGATCGGTGGTAGGAGCGTGCTCGACGTGCCTGGCGTAGACAGGCGCGAGATCGGTTGATCAGACTGATGGTGCACCGTATGCACCATGGCGTGGACGACGCGTAGATCAGAGTCGATGGCCGCGTTGTCGGTGAAGTCCCGGACGATGACGACGAAGATGATCCGAGGGGGGCGGCCGCGGTAGCCTTCCAATGGAAGGCGTAACAGCCGTCCGTGGTGCGCGGCAGCCTGCCCTAAGGCCGCGACAGCCTGCCGAGGCAGGCGCAATAGCGGAGGAGGTAGACGCACAGGCACGGTGTCGATCCTCGATGCTAATGGTCGGAGTAGAGGCGCGGCGATGACGACAACGACGGTGGGCGACTCAATCCGATCTAAGATCGGTAAACCAAAAAAGAAAACCGATTAAGAGATCGAAAAAAAAGACTTACATGGAAGCCGATCCCGATCACGGATCGGCGGACGAACCCTACATACGGATTGCGTGGCCCCCAACGGATATCATGGAGATCGACCTTCCCGGGGGCGGTGCGACGCGGAAGTGTGTGCGGCGGCTAGCACGGTGCCATGGGGACGACGGCGCTAGGGTTTGGGGACGGGGGAGCCGGTGGCGCCCGGGAGGAGGGGCGGCGGCTAGGATAGGAGAATCGTGGTTAGGCTGATACCATGTAGAAGGATAGAGAGGGAGATTGATGAAATATATTGGATGTATTATTGAGCCTCATGGGCGAGTATATATAGGCGTGTAGGGATCATCTTAGAGTGCAAGACAAGACACGAGATCTATCTCTATCCTAGATTACCTAACCGTGCACGGCCTTGGCCTTCTTGTTGCCAGTGGGGCGGTAGGCTGAGGAATTGGCCAGTGCGTCCACTTAAAAGGGCTTGTCGTTTGTGAGATCATACTAGACTTTCTCTCATTTCTTGCACTTCTCAATATTTGTGAAGACATGCATGTAGGGGAAATCCTTCTCCCCATTATTGCTCTTGTAGAAAGTCATCATGTCCTTCAACTAGCAAAACAAACAAAATCAAACGAATGCATATAGTACATTGTCAAAATAGAACAAGTATGGGTTTGAATATCTCACTTGACCGGTTTGGTTTTGGTCACTTGTTTTCCTAGTGCGAACTTTCTCCACACATCGATGGAAGAGGTTGCATGCCTTTAGAATGCCGGCCCACCTATGAGACAAGGCATTTTAGTTGTGGATCATGTGAAACTTACACGTAATCTCCATACAGATTGCGTTCTTCGAATTGGACGAAGATCCTCTTCCAATATGCCGTGCCGATTCAGTTTGCATCGGTGATTGGGTCAAGGGTCACAGCCTTCTAAGCATCATCCAAGTATAAGTCCTCGGCCATCTTCCAATGAATGCCCCTGTTGTCGACGTGCTTCCTCTTCGGCTTGTCCTTGTCATCAAGCTCCACCACTTCCTCCATGTCCACCTCCCCTCTCCCTCTCCCTCATCATAATCCTCACACCTTCTCCTCCATGTACATGTCTCCCCCGTCGCCGGCGTAGTACCCGTTGTCACCACATATCAGAACATTCATGGCGCTGGCGCACTCGGAGGATGCCTCGGAGGAGGAATCACTAGCTTCAGCATGTAATTGAAATTTGCAAAAATATTTGTTAAAAGTCACAAGAGATTCCTAGAAATTTGATGGGGTTTTGAGTTCAAATTATTAAAAATGTGATTGAGATGGTTGAAGATTGTGGAAAATCCAAATGAAGGTTATAGAATTGATTTTCAAAATCTGGACTTTGTTTCCATTAGACGGTTAATGTTTATCGAATTTAGTTAAAAGTTGGAGGGAGATAGGAACTGCCGAACTTGTCGATATTGCTTTCTATAATACTATAAGGCATGCTATTTCTCCAAAAAAAAAACCGGATCCAGAAACGAGCACCGCGATTAGCAGCCACGAAATCCAACACGAATTCAGGAATCAAGAGTAAGAGCAATGAATGTATCCATGCACAATGCTGTGGAAATAAAACTGTGTATGTATCGATGTACCAAAACTCAGTATCTGCTCACACAATGACACAACTATGTATAGTATTACTCCACTAATTATAGCACGCAAATATAACTAGCAGACGCTCCTCTGCATCATCTCGTTGTACTGCAGCCAGGAGATCTGTCGCTGCAGCTTCATCTGCGCGTAGAAGTTTGCGATGAACTCGTCCGCCTTCACGTCCACCCCGGCGTCCTCGCCGCTCTCCGCCGCCTCCATCATCGCCCGCTCGAGCAGCTGCTCACCCTCAACGCTCTCGATGCCGCACTCGCTCGGCTCGCCATCATCGTCGTAATAGTCCCCGACGCAGCCCTCGTCTCTCTCGCGGGCGCCGCAGAAGAAGTAGCGGTCGTCGCCGTAGACGCAAGGAGTGTCCGGGACGGCGGGGGCGATGCAGGGGATGAACCGGAGCACCCGCGCGGACGGGGTGCGGAACCTGAACGCGGGCGTCTCGTCGATGGAGAACTCGCGCTCGCCGTACCGTAGCTGCTCCTTGCGCCCGCCACCAAGGCCGACGCCGCTGCGGCGCAGGGTCTTGAGCAGGCGGAGGCTGTGCGCCGCGCTCCCCTTCCGCGCCCAGAGCACGGCCAGACGCAGCAGCCGCCACGCCTTCCCGCCGACCGACGCCTTCCTCATCGCCTTAGGCGTTGCCATTGTAGCGGTAATGTCCACCGGAATGCAGCGAGCGAGCAACACAGACCGCGGGAAGCCTGCGTCGACGTAGCTGCTCGACTGATTGCTTGCTGCTCTGCTCTTTCGCTTGTGCTGAGGAGGTGTGTTCTGTTAAGAGAGAGTTGGTGATGATGAGTGGGGCAGGGAGAGCGCTGCATATATAGGGGACGCTTTGCTTGTGTTGTGAGGCGCGAGCGAAGAGAAGCGAGCGCGTTTGTTACTTGCGTGGCAGTTGGCATAGGCTGGAGCAGCAGCAGCAGCAGTCGATGATTGCGGCCGTGGCGTGTGGGGCCCGGCCGCCAGGAAGGGAGCCGCAGATCTGGGCGCGCGACGCCACCACGGACATAGTGCGGCGCCTGAGCGGCCGGCCGGCCGGACGGCTGGTAGGGGACGTGAACGCGCGTCGCGTCTCTGAAATTTGGGGACCGTCTCCTCTGTCGCTCGCCGCCGCATCATCGTCCAGCGGGTTCACGGTCCATGGTTTTCCCAACACGGTTTACCCCAGGGCGTTTTGTTTTGCCTGGCAAGTTGTCCTACATTAGGCTGCGAGTCCATGTACCAAGCACCTGACAGCCGACCGTGAAGAGTCTAGGACGAAATTTGCTCGTGCTTTCCGGTCCTTGATCCGTCTGTTGTGCTCTTTTCCCGGCGAAGTACACCTAGATCCCACCTCTAGTTCGTTTTAAGATTTCTAGTGTAAAAATTTATCAAAATTTTACATTACAAAATTTAAAATAAAATAAAGTAGAATTAGGTGGGATCCTACTTGACACCTTGCGGCTAACTTGGCAGCGGGGAGCTCTAGCCACAGCTTAGCAGCGGGGAGCTCTAGCTCAGGTGCGCACCCATGCGGGCTGCCGCATGCCCCATGCTAATCGTAGTTCCATGATTCAGGCACTGCCCCGCATAGATAGGTAGCGGCCAGCCGTAACCCGCCCTGCCTGCAACCTGACGGCTAAGGCAGCTTTGCTCGTGGGTTGTGATGAGGTGGACCTGAAGACCGCGTGCTACAACGTCAGGAAACGGTTTGTTTTACTCTACTTGCTCCTCTGCCACCAGATTATTTATCTTGCTTCTCACATGACCACATTCTCTCTCTGATTATCTTAAGCAATTAGTAGATTGCTCGGATGAAATTATGACTACACCTACGCGTTTCTCACTAACCGTTTCCCTGTTCGTCAACGGGGAACATGACCTTAATGCTTAATTAAGATGTGAACCGCGTAGACGCGTTCTAGTACCAAGGACTTAAACCCGACTAACAGCGTAAACTCCGCGGTTGCACTCCAAGTCCACGTCGTCCCCATCTCACAGGGGTCAGGCAGAGGTATCATGCCGCACAAGTGAACGCAAATCCACCCCTCTCAAAGTCCCAACACGGCACCTAATGCAAAGCAGCCTCAAGACTGTTTACAGCCTCAAGTCGGAAATTTTACCTGATGTTTTATCAACTCTTGGTGTAAGATTATGTTTCTGTTTTGAGTAGTACTAGAAAATGGAGAACCTCAATTGGGAGATAACACAACTCGGCAAGTCAGCTATAAGAACTACACAGGTTTATCCACTCTTCTTCGACTGATTCCATCTACAACAGCTTTTAGGGTCGACTACGAGATCAAGCGTCCAAAATCACTGCACAGCTAGCCTTGTAAGGGTTTAACAGTTTCGGATGTAAATAAGATCTCTACTTCTACTCCATTTCGGAAAAAAAAAATCTCTACTTCTAGGAAGCTTCCCATGAAATTTCACCAAACTTATAAGTGTCAAAAACAAACAAAATTATTATAGACTCTGATTCAAGGGGTCACATGGCATCCCCACCAATCCAGGGTGACAACTAGAAACAGTGGTCACGAAGCTGGAAAACCCAAGCCTGTCATGCAACCACGCAGGTACTACCAAACTGCTCACCACAAACAAACCCATAGCATCGCTGTCACATAGCTGCAGCCTCAAGAATCCCACGTTGCTTCTGTGCTAAGCCTCCACTCATAACAACACTTGGCCTGAAATTTTTGGAGTCATGCAGCATGGAAGACCTGCAATCAGAACCAAACGAGCTAACGGTAACCCTAGTATACTTGAGGTCCCTGCTGTCATTCGTCATCCGAGGAGAATCTAATACTATCTCCATTCCGTTCGGCACAGAAAGGTGTCACGCCATTAGCCCGGCAAAGCATTACTACCTGCTTATTAGCATGAATGAGTGAAGAGGTAGCGGCCACGAAATAGCAGGACTAGATTGCCCACCTGCCCAAAAGAATTGGACAGCACAGCATGGTCTAGACAGAAGAAACAGATTCAGGCCCAAGGGCCCTCTGGAAAGTCAACAACACCAAGTTTGGATGTTCCCAATTAACAGCACACACAGAAGGCATGTTTGAAATAATAATTTTAGTGTAATACTAACCGAATTACTAAACAGGTGAGACGCTGGTATGTTTCTTTATAATAAAGGATGTTTATTTTGCACAGGAAGGAGGGATGGGCAACAAATTCCAAGAGCATCTTGCATGCTAGTTCTTGTTACTTATCAAGCATAGAGAACAGATCCCTCCAAAAAGGTCAGATCTCAGTCCTTTTAGAAACAAAGGATGACCTTCATATCCAAAACTAAACATTGCTCAGTTGGCTAGAGGCATCTCTGCTCTCACCTTGCGCTCCTGGGTGGCTGGGTCTTGGTCCTGATCTCCCACAATGCTCACGGGCTCACGGCCATCCTTCTAAATAAAAATGTCACAGGTGCTAGTGCTTGTTGACTGAGTTTTTTCCTATAGCATAAGGCAAGACCCCCCCAAAGAGTAACATGCATACAATGTGGGCTGTTTCTGTAATCTAGAACCCCCAGTTTCCTAAAGGAATCAACTTATGACACATATACATATGACTGTAAATAGCCTCTCCAATAATACTAGAAGTTATCGAGTATGTAAGTATGCAAGGCAATGTGTGCAAATTAAAGCTAGATAACAAAGAAAGGTGGGGTATTTCTAAGCACTAATTATTTACCATAGTAGCCTTCTAAACATTTATTTTGCTTCTTTTGCTTTATTTTGTTATTTATTTAACTCGTGAATAGAAAAGTTTTAAAGTTTCTTCTATGGACATAAGAGTATTCAGTGGTATACCTTCAGTAAGTACAGTGCCCATGTAGAGTAGCTAGGAAGGTGGCAGACTTGGAACAGACTCTTAGATTGGACAATTCAATATTTTTATTATGACGTCTTGCCTATAAGTAGGAACTAGGGCATATCTGGCTAAATAATAATTGATCAGAAAAGAGCAAAACAAACTCCTAGTCAGGATCTTCAGGAAGCAATACCAACTGTCGATTTATTGTATAGTGAGGAACAAATTAAAGTATACACTGCTTGCCTTTAAGAATAACAAAATAAACTATTGAGTTGATGCTATTTCTCAGATGTTAAGAATATAGCCACAACTTTTCTTTTATTACTACCATATTGCACTATGTCATTAACTATCACCCACACACACACTAGCAACTGAAGGTCAAATGCAACATGGAACACCTGCAATCAGAACCAAATGAGCTAACGGTAACACTAGTATAGTACTCCCTCCGTCCCAAAATAAGTGACGTGGGTTTGTCTAGATTCGGATGTATCTAGACACATTTTAGTATATAGGTGCATGCGAATCTAGACAAACTCAAGTCACTTATTTTGGGACGGAGGGAGTACTTAAGGTCCCTGGCTCCCTGCTGTCATTCGTCACCCGAGGAGAATCTAATATCTCCATTCCGTTCGGCACAGAAGGGTGTCATGCCATTAGCCCGACAAAGCATTACCTGCTTAGCATGAATGAATGAATGAAGAGGTAGCGGCCACGAAATAGCAGGACTGGATTGCCCACCTGCTCAAAAGAATTTGACAGCACAGCATGGTCTAGACAGACGAAACAGATTCAGGCCGAACGACCCTCTGGAAAGTCAAGAAGACCCAGTCTGGATGTTCCCAATTAACAGCACACACAGAAGGCATGTTTGGAATAATAATTTTAGTGTAACACTAACCGAATTACTAAACAGGTGAGACGCTGGTATTTTTCAACATCGTCCTGCCTTTTTATATAAACCTCCTGGTTTCTTTATAATAATGTTTAGTTTGCACAGGAAGAAGGGATGTGCAAGAAATTCCAAGAGCATCTTGTGCTAGTACTTGTTACTGTACTTATCAAGCATAGAGAACATATCCCTCCAAAAAGGTCAGAACTCGCTCATGAAGTATTGGTTTGATGGAGTTGATTAGGAGTTGGATTGATAGTGCGCCTGTATAAGCACGTGCAGCCCATCTCCCGTGAACGCATGCATCTCATATCAACTGGTGTAGCGGCCTAATGATGCCTCAACTAAACCTGCGGAGTGAAGCCCAACAGGTTGATTTGAAGACTTGCCCAGGCACAGAGTGTGTCACGGGGGCATGAGTCGGCTTGAGAAGACACAAACATGACAAAGCAGCTAACCTGGGAGCCCGGGCTGCTGCCCAGGCTAGCCGGGCCCTGGCTCTGCCCCTGAGGACAACACTGTGTTCGATCCAAAATGCATTGACCTTGAATCAAGAGAGGTAGGATTGACAGAGTAGGGGGGAATTTTGCAAGAACAGGAAGAACTCTATTCTCTATATCTGTATGACTGTATCTGTCTTTTTCGAAAAGGGGGGGTATCGCCCCGGCATCTGCATCGGCAGATGCAGACAGACTTTTATTAAAAGTGCATTATTCAGATTTTGGTAGAATGATTCGATATTTTGTATGACTGTGTCTATATCGTGTCTGTATTGATACAAACCAAATATTTTGGTAGAATGATTCGATACTGGTCCCATTCAGCTACAAACCGAGGGAATTTCAAAGGGAACACGGTAACTAACTTGGAAGGAAAAGTAACAAAGAAAGCATGAATAACTGAATGAATGGAGCAGTGGTGGTGGTGGTGGCAGTGGCAGTGGTTGCCTGGTCAGGCAAGATGACGAATGGATCAACAGCTCAAACTTAACCCTCTGCATTCAATATCCTCCTTTCATATGGTCTTAGATCTTCTCTAACCTAGCTCAACAGAGCCAATTGTCTCTTCACCGTCTCTATACCGGGAGGACACACAGCGAATAACAAAATCCCAGCACAATAGCAGGGAAAATAAGGAGAATCCCCTGAACCAGCTTCTTCTCCGTTACTTGAAGCGTCGTAGGGAGGAGAGCCCGTTTCTTGAGCAGAGCACTTCCTCGAACACCTTATGCCCATCGACTCCATGCGCCTACTGATGTCGTCCGTAAGAAGAACGCCACGCAGCGGCGCCTTCAGTGGGCCGAGGTATCCCATGATTCATGTCATGTCGGCCGTAAGAAGAACGCCACGCAGCATCGCCTTCAGTGGCCGAGGTATCCCATGATCCATGCCGCATTCAGAGGCCAAACACACTCAATTTTGGGGTTAGGATGCCTTAGGGATTTTACAGTGGCCGAGGCCGCCGGCGCTATTTTATTTGGGTTTCTGCAGCAATTAGGGTTAAGAGGACAGCGACAGCGTACCTCGACGGGAGCAATGGGGGAGGTGCCCGCAGGTCGTAGGTCGCCGCCGAGCCGCCGTCGTCGTTGCCTGCCTCGCCTCCTAGTCCCTCGGGTCTGTGTGTGTATCCTTTTTTTTGTGTGTGTGAGATGTGAGAGGAAGGGTCAAAGGGCCAAAACTCATGTAAGCGGCCCACGGCACTGATCCTGGGCCGAACTTAGGGCCTAGCCGAACTGACGAGTGAGACGAATGGTTGTGAATTGTGTACTGCTGCTGGAGCGAGATCCGGGACAATAGTCCCACCTCGCTCGCGGAACAAGGAAGCGCCGAGGCAGCTGGCTACATAAAAGAGCGAGGGCGCAGCGGAAGAAAGCACGCAGCTGCGTGGTGAGCACAAAGCGAACTATTCTTTCGCCTTTTACTAAAGAATACCGTGTGCACGCCACAAGAAGCAGCATACGCTAATTTTTGGAGGGTGTCTCCTCTTCGAGGGGATCCCATCAATGCTAAATCTGAATTTTAGTTTATGCAGTTTTCTATATATTCTCTGTTAAAAATATACTAGTTTTCTAAGGCTAGAGTTGATTTAATTCTATATGTAGGACAAAAAACCCATCAATAGTTTTATGAGAATTTAGGGGATGCTTGTTCAATCATGTATAGCAATGTACAGTTTTAATGGCAATGAACAGTTCGATGGAATCTTGTTGCATTGAACAGTATGAATCAAAGTGCTCCCGCAGCCGCAGCAAAAATCTAGACATGCTATATCTGTACAAGTTATGGTGCCAGCACAGCTCGAATCTCCGTCTGGTTCCCGCGGCCTAATTTCCAGCAGGCTGCAGGCACGACGCAGAGAAAGGCATCGTCGCTACCAACTCCGGGGCAGGGACAACTCATTCCAGATGCGACGCCACGACGGTTGACGGACAGAGTGCCAGAAGCATCGTCCCTTTCCGTGGCATCTTGTCATGTGAGCAGCCAGACTTGCCTGTGCATCAGGAATCTTCGACGTTTGTGTATTTGATTGATCCAAATGGAAAAGCAGCGTCCTCTCAAATTCGTCACTGAACCTCATCTTGCTGTTTAAGTTTCCCAAGTAGTATGGTTTTACTGATAGACGAAATTGGCCAATGGAGACTGTCGGCCTCTTTTGAGTCAAAGGTTTTCTCGGGATTTGTATAGGATTCAGTACCTGCAGATTTTTCCTTCCGAACACGTTTGATTCTTGGGATTGAAACCTGTAGGAACAATATTGTAGGAAGTCGGCAGTGTGTTTTCAGGGGGAAAATAGCATGAGCTCCGGAGGCAAAAATCCGAGTGCATCGATGGGGGGAAATGATTATGAGTTTATGACCCATAAAGTGGGTCGCCAGTCTCGCGAGAGGAACACATGAGAGTACTGGTAAAACAGTTCACGGGAAATTGACAGATTTTACTGATACGTGAGGATGGCAATGTGTACGGTATGGGCAGGTATAGCAGTACAATACCCATACCCATATAGTCAACGGTACAAAAGTTTACCCATACCCGTATATGCGGGTATAAAACTTTACCCATATCCATACCCGCCGGATATCCATACCCATTGGGTACCCGGTGGATAGATCCAATAGTATACAAGTTATTCATAATTTTACGTTCATCAATAATATATATTAAAAAAAAACAATTATCTCTATTTAATAATAGGTAGACAAGTACATGAAAGTATCAGAGATTAGAATTCTCAATCGCAGACTTGTCCCTATGCTTCTTGGCCGCATAGGTTGACACTCTACAGGTAAGTTTGACATGTCAATTTAAACGGGCAGGATATGGATATACCCATACCCGTACCTGTACCCGTAACTTAACGGGTAGGGTATAGATATTACCCGTGGATATTAAAGTGTGTCCATACCCTATTCATACGGGTACCCATACCCATGGGTAAAATTGCCATCCTTACTGATACGGTAGGAACATGAGCGGCAGCACTACACAGTACTACCTCCGTTCCACAATACAGTTCGAAATCCGGAGCGCCGGATGGATGCTATTTTTCCACTCGCATTCCCAACCAAACCCAGAATCCGCGACATATTTGAATTTTTTTGTTCCCACCGGTGAAATCTCGCCCAAAACCGTACGACAGAAATCGCCCAAAACAGTTCAACAGAAATTCACCCAGAAGAGGTTCGTCGACCAATTATTACAAAATAGGATGGAATCTAGCGATCATTCGTCGACGGGATGGGCTCCTCCGCCTGGTCTGATGCGACGGGGATGGGCTCCTCCACCGGGTGTGCTGCGGCAGGGCACGTCGACGGATTCGAGGAGGTGGAGGCAGAGCTCGGCGACGGTGTGGTGGCCGAGACGGTCGGCGCAGAGCTCGGCATGTTGTCAGGGACGTCCTCGTCCAAGATGGCGTTGCGGCGCGCCATGTACCATGCCTTGACCTAGGGGCTCATCGCCGAGGTGTCTTCGCCGCCCATGAGCAACTGGAAGTCTGTGTTCCTCTTCTTCGCGGCGAAGTTCGCCTTGAGGAGGTCGAGCCTTTTGTCCTAGTTCTGCAATAGCTGCATCCACCTCCCGTCGGCCTTCTCCTCCCTCGTCTCGGCATGGGCCTTCGAGTCGGCGATACACTTCTCGATGGACGCGTGGAGCCGTTCGGCAGGCGATCCCGTAGCTTTTAGCATCTTGGCCTTCTTTTGACTGATCGCTGGCCTTCCTTCGCCGGAAGCTAGGGGTGGAGCCTCGGGGTTGTACACGCCATCCTTGTTCTTGGTGAGGCTCACGCGAGTGTCCACCCATTTCTGCCAGTTCTCAATCTTATCGAACACGTGGTGGAACTTGAACTCCGTCTTGGTATCGTCGCGGTACATGTTGAGTGCACGAACCAACTGCGAAAGAAAAGGCGAAGTTTGGGTCTTGGAAGGCATGAACTCGGCATCGATTCGGCATGATTTCGACAAACTACCTTGTTGTCCATGCTTGCGCCGCTGACTAGATGCCGCTCGATTTCTTCAAGAATGTCGTGCCACTTGCTGCACGATTCTCAGTGATTGGTCATGGCCTTCTCGCCGCGCTCCATGTGGACTTTGTTGTACACCGGGTCCAATAGATTGAGCTTATTGAACGCCATCTTGACGCGCCTCCAGTGATTCTCAGAGTTTTGGTTTGCGCCGGTGATTGGGTCCATGCTCACGGACTTCCAAGCTTTGGCAAGGCACATGTCCTCAAGCGCCGTCCACTTGACACGGGGCTCCGGCGGGGCTGACATCCTCGCCTTCCTCTTTTTCTTCCCTTTTCCCTTGGCCTTCGCCACGGCGTCCTCTTCGGCCTCCTCCTGATCTTCGGCTTGCGTCTGGTCATCGGCATGTCCCTCGTCAAACTCCTGGGATTCCAGGCCATGTTCGGCGTCACCATGGGACTGCTCTTGCGTGCAGAACGAGCCCCCGGCCGGCGTGGAGCCAAACGCGATCATCTTCACCATGTAGGAGTCGCCCGCCATTTCGCCAAACACGTTGCGGGCGTCCGTGTCGCCGAAATTGACAGGCGATGAACTGCTGCCGGTGAATGGAAGAGGGCCGCGACACATGGCCGTCGAAATACCGATGTACGCGGGAGAGCTGGCGTAGGCGACGTTGATGTGGACATTGAAGGCCGGTGGGCAAGGTGCGGGCAGGGGAAGAGCACGTCCGGGTTGAACCCACCGTCGAACTCGGGGGACGATGAGAACCTCTGGCACGGGTTCGCCTGACTCTCCGGGAACATGGCCGGCGATATCGGCGAGAACCCGACGCCTGCTTGGCTTCCCCACGGCGAGCTGTACAACGCCGGATGGTGAGGTGGCGGACGGGACATGACCGCATGGGCGGCGCGCTCGGACGCCTCCATGTTCACCTGCTCTTCTAGGATCGCCTGCGCCTCCTCCGATCTCGCCGTCCTGTCCTTCCGGCTGTCTGTTTCGATCTTCCTCCGCCGGCAATCCTTCGTCCACTCTACGTCTGTCCAGCCGTCCGGCTTCAGCGTTGGTTTTCTTGGCTTCTTCTCTTTTGGTACGCCGGCGGTGGAGCAGGGTTTGACAAAACCCTTGGGCGGCATGGCAAGAGGGAGCTCGGTGAACTGGGTGGTAGGGAATGGAGAAGAAAGGCGGGAGGGGGGAGAAGAAAGGCGGGAGCTCGGCCTTGTGCCGCCGACAACCCTGACCCACCCTTTTTTCGCTTCATCCGGCATTACCAGGCCCGAGTTCGGCCGGATGTAAATGGGCCTAATCAGGCAAAAATTGGGCGCTTGGGAACCCGCTGTCCGGATGGAAAAAACAGCGAGACCCTCCTAGGAATGCTAGTGAAGATGCTCTAAGCCGTTTTAGCTCGCTAAAAGGGCTTAGCTCGGTAAAAGGGCTTATATTGTGAAACAGAGGTAGTACTCCATAAGTTAGTGACAGTACATTTAAGCTCTGGCTTTTGCTCACACTTGCGTCCAGCTTAATTTGGGAAGCAAATGAAACGGTAGCTTTCGGAGTACTAACAACCAAGAACAGGTACGTAGCTTAATTTGGGAAGCAAATGAAAAGGTTTCCTTTTTCCTCTGATGATTCAGTTAATCACGTCTCAATAATAGTTGGGGCATAAAAATCCAAACCATAACAAATCGAAATACAGATGCAGAATGAATAGCTCAAGGCGCGAGAGACAATATCGATATCATGAGCAAATCAACCAGTTCCTTACTTCCTTTCGAAAGAACTAACTCCTGTTGAAACATCCTTCAAATCACTAGGCTAATTAGCAGGCAGTAAACGGCATCTGCTAGCTATTTCTTGTTTCCTATAGACCTGACTCCAAAAGTAGACCCTCACAGCCTCAGGCTGGGAGCAAAATTAGCAAAGGCATCCAGCATCCATTCCTCACACGTTGTTGCAGCGTCTTCCTTCACAATACGACTCCATCTGAGATCCCGGACTCTGAAGATAGAACGAGGGAATATATATAAATTAGAGGAGAGATTGAAATACTATCAGATATTAATGGCTACTAGTATCATGTTGTTAGTACTACTTGAAAAGGAGAGGCAAGATGATCAAAACATGTGATCGATTTGTCATATGTGGTAGTATGTCCTTAAATAAAACTGCCTAATGGAGGATGGAATAGAATTGCACACATACGAACCGGAAAAAAGTAGAGGAATTTTCTACCAGAAATGGAATCCTTTCCAACGTATTGGACTTGCGAGGAAATGGAGTTAGTTTTTGGATGTAACGCATTCCTCACGGATGGAGAGGGTATGATCGGGCCCCAGACCAAGAGAGAAGAGCACTGGAGATGGAACGGAAGCATCTAATCCAAGTACCCCAAAAAAAGATGGAGGTGATCCGTACCAGCCATGGATGAAGCCGGTGCACTTGTCCTTGATCCAGCGGACCCCCCTGCGGAAGGAGGCCTTGACTTTCCCCTCGACCGAGTAGGCCTTGTAGCTGGCCACCCGCCGCCGCCTCTTCACCTCCGGGTCGCTGAAGCACCAGGCGGACCCGATGCCGCCCACGCCCCCACCCGCGCTCTTGGTTACCGGCAGCGGCGGCGGCGGGGACCTGGTGGTGGGCGGCTTGACGACGAGGTCGATGCGGCGGTCGCCGTAGGGCACGATCTCGTTGCGGTAGGGGCGGTCGTAGTCGGCGGCGGAGGAGGGCGGCGCGTAGGGGCGGTACGCGCGGTCGTAGTCGGCGGCGGCCATCGCGAGGCCGGCGTGGCGCGGAGCGAGGCTGAGTCGGGGGAGAGGAAAGAAAAAGAAAATTCTGCTGTTGCCTCGTCTCGTTCCCTTTTATTGCCCCCGGCTGCTTTGCTGCTGCGGTGGGGACTGCGAGCGAGCCAGCTGACTTAATAGCCTAATACTAAATCTACCACTTGAAGATTAAATACAGTACTCTCTCCCATCCATAATGTCCTGAATTAATATTTTTTTACTAAATCAACGATATGAAGATTGTAGATAGGACATTTCATTTCTTTAATTGACTTGGTTTTGTCTAGAAAATTGACTTGGTTTTCACCGTTTCGCCGGGCATGGATCTATTTCCCAACCTCACCCATGTCGCAAGTTTCGCTCCCTCCCATGCCTTGTGCACAGAGAATGCAATCGGCATCCACCGGGCCCCACCGTTGGCATAGCCATTCGGGTCATCGCCATTGACTTCTCCAAGTTCCATAACCTTGACTAGTAGCTCTGCCTCGCATCTCTCGTCCTTCACTACCGAAGGAATCGAAGTCAGAGTTCCTCAATCACCGGTACCGCGGTCGCCTTCCCCACCTCTGGTCTTATGTGTCGCCGCTACCATCTCCTCCATTGGTTGTCCCTACTACTCCTGCTCGACTGGATCGACTCCGTGGAGA
The DNA here is from genome assembly GCA_916181665.1 of Avena sativa. Classification (NCBI taxonomy): domain Eukaryota; kingdom Viridiplantae; phylum Streptophyta; class Magnoliopsida; order Poales; family Poaceae; genus Avena; species Avena sativa. The sequence continues at coordinate 620,344,253 of OV702289.1, forward strand.
CCAGTGGATGGTTCCGAAGGCTGCCACAAGCGGTCGTGCCCCCTCGAGAATCATCATCGCGTCGTCCCGCTCTAACGGCCGTGCTGACGCCATCATGTCGTGAGCCATCTTTTAATTTTTTTCTAGAAAATACTTTCTACAATTATTGAAATCATGACGTATGTGGGTTCACGGACGAGGAAGAGAGGTCCAACTGACGTGTGGCCCGTGTAATGTTGTAAAAAGCCCCAAAATTTACAACTATCTCACATCTACACATTGGTTTGTTTCTCCAATACCACGTCATCCTGACGGGTGGGCCCCACTATCAACTCTAGTGTCAATTCGCTCTTATACGGTCATTTACACGAATTGCAAATTTCCTGCTCTAGGATGGTAGATTTATGTTGCCAAAACATAAAGTGATACCATTTCGTACATTTCACATTCAAAATGGTAGTTTTAGTCTATTGACTCCAGCCATCGCTAAAACGGTTTGTTTGGATGTTCGCATGAGCGGTCCGGTTGCACCAAAAAAGTAGCTCGCAGATAGGTCAAGCGACAACGCTTGATTATGGTGTTTCTAGGTATCCAACCTTATCGTGAGCTCACCTAATGCAAAAAAATCACCTTTTCGGCGTGTCCGGTCATGGAGAGCTTTTGTCCTGCAGCGTAAAAGGGATGAGAGATATTCGGTCACCTTCCACCGGGACCCTCTCCAATTTGTACCATCCCCACTCACTATGGAAACCAAAATCATCATTAGCAACTCCCACCTTCACCCATCGATCTCTCTTCCCCGTTGCTCTCCAACATTCAACTCCTTCATCTCTGGTCATCGGTGTTGGCGTTCGCGTCAATACTACTGTGTCCTCTTCCTCGAGTCATCCATGCGGCTTCCATAATCGCCATGCCGAGCTAGAATGATAGCGAGAGATCGAATCCATTATTTCTAGGGGTAAGTTAAATTTCTCCATTTCCCTCTTAGGCTTAGGGTTTCTTATGTTTTCTGATCTGTCCTCGATTCTAAAGGGGTTCGTAGAAGAATTTTTTTCTTAACTAGTGCAACATCAAATTGCCAGAATCTATCTATCAATAATGCTATAACGAAGAAGGTTTCGGTAACATACCCTTGTAGACCAAAAGCACTTAACGTTCCGCGGGGAACGTGGATGAGATAGTCAAACTCGTAGCCGACCTCAAGATCGTGAAGCTCCTCGCAAGTCACCCCTGGTCCTTGCATGACAACCCAGGTGCCACAAGTGGCAGCAACTTCATGGTTTCGCACACGTTCGGTGCATGACGATGACCCCAGTTCTCTGATCCAACCGAGAGTGCGGAAGTAGATCTTCTAGCCGGATCTCTATAACACAACGACATGTTGTAGCGAAGCACTCCCTTGCGTCCGCAGCCTTGACTCGGGGCTACAGTTGCAAGAGAGAAGAGAGAGTGAAATTCTCTAAGAAAAATGCCTTAGAAAACATCTTATTTGTTCTTGTGTCTTTTCCCACCTATAGGACCCTCCCTTATATAGGGGAAAAGGGGAGACCCCTATCTTCTCAAGTCCCGGGGTGGGACTAAAGGAAGGGAGAGGTGGAGGCGCGTGAAGGAGGTAAGGCCGGCCAACATGGGTGGGCCGTTGGCCGGGTGGGCCCCACCCCGCGCGCCATTGCCCATGGCGGCGGCTGCTAGCCCCCTTGCCTCCTTTGGGTGGCTTGCCCTATTGGGTGCTTTCCCTCCAGGGATTTGGCCCATTAGGGAAGTTACCCTTTTAAATTTAATTATAAATATTTATTCAATATTAATTCCAATAATTAATATATAAATACATATTAGTAAATTCCTTTGGACCCGAAACATATTTCGACTCACTTCGAATAACTTTGGATCTCCCGGAACAATTCCGGTTCTCTCTCCGAACAGTTTCGGTATTCTCTCTTTCTTACTTCAGTGATTCCATTATAACCAAAACGGTCTCTAAGCATCATCGTGCCCTTAAGTGTGTTACACAATGGTTTGAGAACATCACAGACATGATCAAGACACCTACCATATCAATGATCAATAGCGGATGCAATCTCATGATCAAGTCACATGTTGTGCAACATTTATGAATGTAATCTCACTGACTAGGCCCAGTGTATCTTCCTATCACACAGGAGAACAAATCCTGATCTTGATGCATACGCCTCAACATGTCCCTCTAGAATACCCAACATACACCTTTATGATCACCATGTTACGGTGTGACGGTTGATGAGTCTAAGCAGCATGGGTGACAGTGATAAACATGATCTCACAGTCTAAGGATTATGATACTTCGTTTCTAACTATTGCAATGATGAACTTTGTGATTTGATGGAGTTGCAATACTTATATTGGTAATGTCCATCAAATCATTCACCAATTTACGACTTCACTGTCAATTTGCATATATGCACCATGATCAGGAAACCTTGATCACCGATTTCCCAATGAACTAGTTTGACTAGAGGCTACTAGGGACTTTAGTTTGTTTACATACCACACGTGTATCAATGTTTCCGATTCATATAGTTATAGCATGGTACAAAAATATTATGAACTAATGAGATATGATAATAAACACCCTTTATTATTTGCCTCTAGGGCATATCTCCTTCAGTCCCCCACTTGCACTAGAGTACAAATAATCTAGTAGTATTTGTTACTCATCATAAAACCATATCACATATGTGTTTTATTGATCATGCTTGCTCATGGAGAAACCTTTATGTCTTTAATATGTATTACGAGATCCGTATGTTCTTTGCAAATCATTTGACATCTACACCATTATCACATAATGTGCCGAGGTATTTGTTTTAGTGACATAGTGAGACTTTGTTTCCCTGTTTTACAATAACAGGCGATCAGTAAATTGAACTTTCAGTGTTGTCATGTATATCGGGAACACACTCAGTTGAAGTCGAACTTCTTTAAGCCATAACAACTACACTAGCCACTTTCAAAGTATCCATATAATTCTATAGCTATATAGATCCTAATCATTAGTGCGATAATTGCCACTATGATGATTGACCAAGTTCTTACATCTTAATGATAAACCTAACTCTGGTTCAGTGACTGTCTTAGGAATTATTTCGAAAACATGTTCTTACAGCTAAGAACTTGTTCTTCTAACCATAAACTTCTGGTCACATTATGTCGAGTATGCAATATGGTTATATGGAAGGACCTATGACCAGGCATAGGAGATGTAACACATATCTTTTCTTTCTTTTTAACCATCGCTGTTCCTACTAAGATTAACTCAATGTTTCTCCTAGTTTCATAAGTAAGAATTGTTGGGAATATTCCCTAGAGGTAATCATGTATGATGTAATTCCCAATGTATTCATAAAGTTATTAAGTTGTCCTAGTATGAACATCTAATATGTATCATTGAATATGTGATTCAGTTGTGGAACTATATATTCATGTTGTTCATGCTAGATGTCCTTGGTCATTGAGGTTGTGCTGGACACACAACTTAGACTAATGTGAAAGTCGGCTGATGACTATGTTCCACTTGTCATGAGCATGGTGATGCTATTTTGACTTACATAGACTCAGCTAAAGAGTTTAGCGAGTCGGACAAACCCACAGTTGAGATGCAACGAGCATGTTGTCATTTGCAGTCTCAAGCAATGGATTCCTTTGAGCTGAGATGATCACATGATCCGAGTTGTGGATCGCTAGCTTAGGTTCTATCAAACGTCATTCTGTAAATGGGTAGTTATAAAGGTAGAGTTCGGGTTGGTTGTGAATCAAGCTGCGTGACATGGATTACCAAGATGGGACTTGCCCCTCCGTAATGGGGAGATATTCTTAGGCCCTCTCATGTGATATGATTCGAAAGCATGGCCATGCGCAACTTTGTTAATTGTTAACCAAGGAGTTGGACTAAGTGTTAGTCTAGTGAATCGTATATAGAACGAGAAGAGAGTCGAGCTATTAAAGTGATGGAAACCATTCTCCTATATATTGACTTGGTATATCGTGAGACAAAGCGACTTGGATGAAAGTCACATTGAGAAAGGTTCGTCTTCTGACTTTTACGATGCTTGGGAGTTGGCATGTCTTGCTAGAGGCTGCTACCAGCTATCGACTCGGAGTGGTGACTCGTGTCGTGTATAGGTGTACGTGAACCTACAAGGTCACACACTTAAGGGAAAGGAGCCCATGTGGATTAGATCCTTGTTTAGATTGGGTACGACCTAAGATATGCCTCAAGTGTTGAGCGCAACTAAGAGTGTATATAAGTGGAGTGACAAGGGATAGTTCCCTGACCTAGTCATCACTTTATCCACTCCCATTTTGGACTAGACAGGATCTAGCAGCTCAAAGCTCCTCCTGCATGTGTGAATACCGGTAGAGGCGTTACACGTGTGACGCTGGAGACGAAGGAGTTTGTGGTGGATTCAGCAGTGCTGCTCGCGGGATCGGGCTGCACTGCATCAACTGATGCACTTCATTAATAATCCGCACCTACGCGTCCAGTGGTAAATCTCGTGGCCTATCACCTGTGCTAGATCTTGCGAGTACCGCGTAGGGCGAAAAGTTTTGTTTATCTCTACGTGGCCCAGCAAGAACCACTTTCTTTCCTTGTTCTATTCTAAACTTTTCAGAATCTAAACGAGAACATTCTAAACTTCTTTTAGAATCTATTTCATGAAACATTTCAACAATAATGTTCATTAAACAAGTCAATCTATCTTGATAGATTTCAATGTTTCATGCTTTGTTCAAACTTCATCCATAGAGTATTTACTACCTTAAATAACTATTAGTCCTGATTATATCATTTATTACGTGTTAATCACATATATATGAATGTTGTCACGCTATATATCATCCGCACATTTGGTTTCAAGGAATTATATTAGCTCCCACTCAAAATATGTTGTCTACATATTAAGAAAGCTATTTAGCTCACTGATACATTGCAAATATATCTATAATTTTTGATGTTCCATGCTTGGTTTTATTCACTTTCTTGTGTTTTGTCCACACTTTGGAGTACTTTTCATATGGTTTCTTGGAACTAACCTATTAACAAGAGCCACAGTGCTAGCTGCCTGTTTTCTGCTGTTTTTGGTTCCAGGAAAGTCAGAAAATGAATATTCTCGGAATTGGACGGGACAAAAGCCGAAGTGTCTATTTTTCCGGAAGACTCACGGAGCTAGAATACGAGACGGAGGAGGGACAGGGCCTGGCCACACCACCCCTAGGCGCGGGCTGGGCCTGGCCGCGCCAGGGCATGGTCTGGCCGCCCCAGGCACCCCCTCGGTCTCCATCTTTGCCTATAAGAAGCCTTCTGACCTAAAAACTCTAGGGGGTTCGACATTTTTCTAGAAGGAGTTCCGCTCCGCCGCCACCACCAGATTCCATGAAACAACACTAGAAACTCTGTTCTGGCACCCTGCCGAGACAGGGAATTGGAGGAGATCATCGCCATCATCATCACCATCGCTTCTCCATCGACCATCCATGTTTCCCCCATCTATGAGTGAGTAATCCCCCACTGTAGGCTATGGGGATGGTAGGGATTGGATGAGATCGTTCATGTAATGGCATCGGATTGTTAGGGCATGGTGCCTAGTATCTTTTATTAGTGCTTTATGACTTTGTTGCGACTTGTTATGCTTAATGCTTGTCACTAGGGCCCGAGTGCCATGATTTCAGATCTGAACATGTTATTGATTCATTATGATAGTATTGTTTTTGGTCTTACCTGCAAGTTGTATACACACGTTGTTGTCTGGAACCAATGGCCCCGAAGTGACAGAAATCGGGATAACCGGAGGGAATGGCTTTGATGTGAGGATCACATGTGTTCACGAAGTGTTAATGCTTTGCTCCAGTGCTCTATTAAAAGGAGCACCTTAATTGCCAGTAGTTCCCTTGAGGCCCCGCTGCAAACAGGCTGGCAGGACAAAAGATGTTGTGCAAGTTCTCATTGCAAGCACGTATGACTATATATGGAACACATGCCTAGGACTATCTAGTATTGGGATGCTTTATCTTATTTATCCGCAATTGCCCTATGTTCTGTTTGCTATGTGAATTGTCTTGTCCATGCAACGCCCATCCATCCATCCCTATGCCTAGTGCACTCGAATCCCACTGTTTACTGCTATTGTTACTGCTGTCTTTACTTTACTACTGCTGCTACTTTACTATTCCTACTACAAAACTGTTGCTACTGATAAACTGCTGTGAGCAAGATTGTTTCTAGGTGCAGCTAAATTGACAACTCAGTTGTTAAGGCTTATAAATATTCTTTGGCTCCCCTGGTGTCGAATCAATAAATTGGGTTTCACTTCCCTCGAAAATACTGCAATACACCCCCTATACTTGTGGGTCATCAAGACTATTTTCTAGCGCCGTTGTCGGGGATCATAGCTTTATTTATCAAGTTCACTTGGATTCTCTATTGTTCGCTGCTATCCATACATCATGGGTAAGTCTCGTGATGGCAAGGTTCCTATTTTACCATCCACTACAAGAAGAGGAACGGTTCTGAATACCTCTGTTGCTCTCGATTCACCATCTGTTATAAGTAAGCTCGTTACACCACCACATACACATGCTACACACACTACTACTATTGCTGAATCTGAAACTTCTGATGCTGCTTCTACTGTGCTTGATAAGAGTGGTTCATTAGGTCCTTTCCTAGATGCTACAATTGCTAGAACTATAGCTGGAAATACTGAAACTCCTAATGAAGACACTACCACACCTGTTAGTTCACCTGAGTCTAGTGAGAGTTATGACATTGAAGACGGTTATGTTGAGATGACCGATGAATTTATTAAAGAATGTAAAAACACCCATGATAGGAGCGCTGCTAAGAGTCTCCTTGAGAGGCGTACTATTAGACCCAAATTGTCTCCTATTGCTAAGTTTGCTGCTTCTCCCATAAACATTAAAGATAAAGATTATGATTTCTCTCTTGATCTATCTTACATAGCTATTGTTGAGAAAGAACCTTTTTGTGGGACTAAGAATGAAAGTGCAGTAGCGCATATGAATGAACTTTCTACCATGAGTGGCTTGTTTTCTGATGATATTAAGATGCGTACTTACTTTATTGCTAAGATTTCCCCTTTTCACTGAAAGGAGAAGCTAAAACTTGGTTTAGTAATTTACCTCCTGGATCTATTGATAGCCCTGAGTGCTTGATTAGTACTTTCCTACAGAAATATTTTCCTCCTAGTGCTAGACATGCTATTTTGCAGGAACTTTTTGATTTTAAACAGGGAGAAAAAGAGGTATTGCCGGAATCTTGGGCAAGGGTTTTGTGCTTTGATTCATGCACAAACTGGAAGTCCATTACCTAAGAATGAGCTTCTTGATATATTTTATAATGGACGAGTGTTATTTTAAGCGTATGCTTAAGCTCGCTTAAGCACCCTTTAGCTCTGAGCAGAGGGCAAACGCTCAGTCCGCTTAAGCGCTTAATTGCGCTTTAAGCGTGCGCTTAGCGCTTAAGCCTTCATTGTGTGAAAAAGCGGTCGGAAAACGCTCGCTCAGTGCTTAGCGCTTTTTTGAACCTTGTAATGGACTAACTGAAGAATCTAGGACATACCTAGATAGTTGTGCTGATTGTGTTTTCAGGAATAGGACTCCTAAGGAAGCTGAGGAATTAATGGCTAAAATAAGTAAGAACTATGAAGATTGGAATCCTCCTGAACAAGCTATACCTGAAGTAATTGTACCTGAACCTACTATACCAGTGCCTATTCCAACATCAAAGAAGAGGGGAGTTATTGAATTAAATGATGAAGTGATGAAGGAAGCTAAGAAATGTCTTAAGGAGAAGGGAATTAAAGCTGCAGATGTCAAGAATTTACCTCCTATAGAAGAATTATGTAAGCCTATTCCCTACTCATCCACTATTGAGGTACACTCTCTCCAACACTTTGATGAAGGTGATATCCCTTACTCTAAACCTCCTGATCAATGCTTAGAAGAATTTGATATCTTTATTGTTAAGCAAGATAATTTTAATAAAAGGGTGCAAAATCATCTAATGGAAAACACTAGAGCTATTGTTGAGTTGAAAGATATTGTGGAAAGAACCCCTAATGATGTTAAAATGATTGTTAAACACTTTCAAATGGTTCAAACTCAAATAGATCAACTCAGTAAAGTGCAAAAAGACTTGCTTATTAATGCCGCTAAAGAAAAACATGCTTTTGAAATTAGAACTAGAAGTGGAGCTGCTACCCAGGATCCTCTATATGCTGAGGGGCATCCCAAAATAATTGAGCAGGATTCTCAACAAGCTGAAAATAGTGGTTCTACTCGTAAGAAAAGAAAAAAACATAAAACTGTTGTAGAACCCTCTGAACTTGCTATAGATCCTAATAGTATATCTATCTCTGATGCTGAAACTGAAGGTGGTAATGAAGTTCCTAATGAAGAAAAAGTTGAAGAAGAACCTGAAAACCACACTAAGAATACTAAATACACTAAAGAAGATTTTATTGCTAAGAAACCTGGTAGTGAAAGAGAACCTTGGGTCCAAAAACCTATGCCATTTCCTGATAAGAAACACAAGTCAAAGGAGGATGAACACTATAATAAGTTTTGTGAGTGGATGAAACCTTTATTCTTGCAAATTCCTTTGACTGATGCTATTAAATTGCCTCCTTATTCAAAGTACATGAAGGATATTGTCTCGAATAAAAGGAAGATCCCTAATGAAGAAATTTCTACTTTGCTTGCTAATTATTCCTTTAATGGTAAGGTCCCTAAGAAACTTGGAGACCTAGGGATTCCAACTACCCCTTGTTCTATTAAGGACAGTTATGTTAGAACTGCTTTGTGTGATTTGGGAGCTGGAGTTAGTGTTATGCCTTTCTCTCTCTATAAGAGGCTTCAACTAGAAAAATTAATACCAACTGATATATCTTTGCAAATGGCTGATAAATCTACCACTATTCCTGTTGGTATATGTGAGGATGTACCTGTTCAAGTGGCTCATAATTGCTTGATATTAACTGATTTTGTTGTGCTTGAAATGCCTGAAGATGATAATATGTCTATTATTCTTGGGAGACCTTTTCTTAATACTACAGGAGCTGTTATTAATTGTAATCAAGGAAAGGTGACTTTCAATGTTAATGACAAGGAACACACCGTCTATTTCCCCAAGAAGATTGAAAGGACTTATGGTTTGAATTCAATTGAACATGTTGAGGGCATTCAAGTTGGAGAAATATATTGTCCCATACCAAGAGAAAAATTTGAAACTGTCATGATTGGGACCATTGCTATCAAGGTTGAGGTAATATAATCATTAGTGGAATACAAAGTTTTGCCTCATATGGAATTGTTTTGATAACAAGACCTGATCAACCTTGTTAACAAAAGGATTTCAATGAACAAAACAATGTTTTCACCATGATTATCTTTGTTTATTTTTATTTTTATGCCTAACTTAAAGGCGTTAAAGAAAAGTACTTATTGGGAGATAACCCAAAAGTTTTAGATGAGTTTTGGAAGTTATTACTTCAGTAATAACCGCTCCTTATCCTTTTTATTTGCTTTTTGTGCCAAGAGTAACCTCTAATGAGAGAGAAGTAATGGTTGGGAAAGTTGCTGTCCCGAAACAGATTTCTGTGCTTTACCGTAAATATTCGTGTAAAATCTCTGTACGTCCTTTTGAGGCGTGAATTTTTGTGCTTCTGACCCAGGTTGTTATCTAACTTTTGTAAGTTCAACACTTTTCTATTTGAGCAACAGAAGGTCTTCGAAATAATTCGTCTTTACTTGCTGGTCTGTTTTGACAGATTTCTGCCATTTTTTTGCATTTGCTTCTTGTTGGTTCCTTTTTAAGTTCTTTTGGGGAATTATGTTTTTTGAGGGAAGTGATTCAGTAGCTAGTGTTCTAATGGAAGTTTATTGGTGTTAGAACTGAACCTTAAGACTTATTATCTTGAGTGCACTAATGTTGCTAATAAAGATTGTGTGAAGGAAAAATCTCAGGTGTATGGAAGGAATGAGTAATGAGATGAAGGATGGACTAAAGCTCAAGCTTGGGGATGCCACACATGTCACCCCAAGAAATATCCAAGAAGTACAAGCGTCAAAGCTTAGGGATGCCCAAGGCATCCCCTTCTTCATCAATAAAAATCCCAGGTTTCTTCCAAACACTTTATTTTTATTGTTTCATGCACAGTTGTGTTGTTCTTGGAGCGTCTTCTTTTCATTTTTGTTTTGGTTTTTAGTTTGTGTGGTTTGCTTAGTTTTCTGAATAAATTGGTTGGACCTCCTCTTTCATGCATTGGTTTTCAAATAGTTTGGTTTGGATTGGAAAAGAGTAGGAAAGTTCATGCTTAAGTGGTAAAGAGAGCTTGTTTTTAACTGTGGCCTATGCTTTGTCATGCCATGCTTGATATTGTTTTGGATTTATGCTTAGTATTCTTTGTTGTAGCATGACTTGTTATAAACAATTGAGATTGCTTAATGTGACTTGGAAGAATCATGCGTTGTTTTAGCATATTAAAGCATAGTATAGTGGTATTCTCCTTTGATGTTTTATTTGGGTTGACTTGGCACATGCTCACACCATGTTATGACTATCCCAAGTCACCATAAGCCTTTATGATCCTTTAGTTTTCAACTTGTAGTATCACTTTATGCTTTGATCAATGATGTTTTGTCGCTCTGCGTGATTATGGCCATTATTGCTCTCTTAGTTTGTCGCTCCCAGTCTTTTGCTAGCCTCCACAACCAAGTATGAGTTCCACTCATGCATCCAACTCTCTAAACCAAGTTTTCCAAAGAGTCCACCATACCTACCTACTAGCTTATGCTATTCCAAGTATATTCATGTTTTTGTTTACCTTCCAAATTAAACTTGTTATGAGAAAACTAGTGATTAAAGCTCTCACGAACTTGATGGCACACTTTACTTTTCTTGCCCTTAATAAACTTGAACCATTGTGTCGTCTATGTTGTATATGCTTGCACTTATTTGTTGGGAATTAGAAGAACCATGCTTTCACGGGGAATGCTTTCAACATTGCACTTGGTACTTGTACCTAGTTGATATCATGCTCTTTTGTGTATGGATGTCGTCGGTGTGAAATGAAAGGGGAGCTTGTAAGTCCATGGAGTTATGTATATGTGTTAGAGAAACGCCTGGGCCGCTGGTCTAATCCATGCTGACATGGTGGAAACCTACAGCGTAACTAAAATGAGCTGTCTATGAAGCATTCTTCTTATAAAAAAGATTCCTATATTAAGAAAAAAAAGAGAAAAAGAAAAAAGAGATTATGAAAAGAGGAAAGAGAGAAAAAAGCACCATATTCCCATGGTAAATAAGAAGATTGCTGAGATGCTCGTTGTCTGCTTGCCTTGTCATTTTGATATGGGGATTCTTCCGTATCATCGGGCAAGGGGTACCCCGTTGGCGGTTCTCTATGATACACATGTACTTACGATGACAAGAACTTACCGGTGACTAAACTTGAGTAGCATGAGGAGCGGCCCTCGTATACAAGGGACATGAGATTTCTAACTTATACTTCGTCAAGCATGTACACCATAGTTTGTTCACTTTAACCTTAATCACTTCAAGATGCTTATGATAGGGGAAATGAGAGCTGAAAGCTATAAGTACCATAATTTTTGGAAGCTCTTTATGAGACTTGAATCCCTACTTCCTTCTATGAAGGCCTTTCTTCCACTTATATATTGAGTCTCCACCTTCTATCTTTATGCACCTACTTTGAGAGCATAGTGGCCATTCTTAGTTCTATGTGCATTGTCCCAAGACTAGTTGATTGATGCATAACTTGATATTGCTTGTTTTAAACTATTTGTATCTAGTCACTCTTATGAACTTTGAAGGTGTCCTATGCAATTATATTTGCTACTCTATGAGGGACAAGCTGAATGCTATTATGCTATGTTTTCTTCATGTGAAACAAACAAACGTCTTGCAAAGCATTGTTATTCATGAATCTTTTGTTTGTGCCTTTTCATGTTGCATCATTGTTTCTTTGTCTTATTGCTAGAACTTTGTCTTTAATGTTATGATTGAAGCACTATGATCCCAGCTTTGAATGTTTTACAAATACTTTGATCAAGTCTTTGATGGTGCATGTCACCTCAAAAATTATTCTTTCTTTTTATCACTTACCTACTCGAGGACGAGCAGGAGTTAAGCTTGGGGATGTTGATACATTGCAAATGTATCTATAATTTTTTATGTTCCATGGTTGGTTTTATTCACTTTCTTGTGTTTTGTCCACACTTTGGAGTACTTTTCATATGATTTCTTGGAACTAACCTATTAACAAGAGCCATAGTGCCATCTGCCTGTTTTCTGCTGTTTTTGGTTCTAGGAAAGTCAGAAAATGAATATTCTCGGAATTGGACGGGACAAAAGACGAAGTGCCTATTTTTCCGGAAGACTCACGGAGCCAGAATACGAGACGAAGGAGGGCCAGGGCCTGGCCACACCACCCCTAGGCGCAGGCTGGGCCTGGCCGCGCCAGGGCATGGTCTGGCCACCCCAGGCACCCCCTCAGTCTCCCTCTTCGCCTATAAGAAGCCTTCTGACCTAAAAACTCTGGGGGGTTCGACGTTTTTCTAGAAGGAGTTCCGCTCCGCCGCCACCACCAGATTCCACGAAACATCACTAGAAACTCCGTTCTGGCACCCTATCGGGACGGGGAATTGGAGGAGATCATCGCCATCATCATCACCATCGCTTCTCCATCGACCATCCATGTTTCCCCCATCTATGAGTGAGTAATCCCCTGCTATAGTCTATGTTGATGGTAGGGATTGGATGAGATCATTCATGTAATGGCATCGGATTGTTAGGGCATGGTGCCTAGTATCTTTTATTAGTGCTTTATGACTTTGTTGCGACTTGTTATGCTTAATGCTAGTCACTAGGGCCTGAGTGCCATGATTTCAGATCTGAACATGTTATTGATTCATTATGATAGTATTGTTTTTGGTCTTACCTGCAAGTTGTATTCACATGTTGTTGTCCGGAACCAATGGCCCCGAAGTGACAGAAATCGGGATAACCGGAGGGAATGGCTTTGATATGAGGATCACATGTGTTCACGGAGTGTTAATGCTTTGCTCTGGTGCTCTATTAAAAGGAGCACCTTAATTGCTAGTAGTTCCCTTGAGGCCCCGCTGCAAACGGGCTGACAGGACAAAAGATGTTGTGCAAGTTCTCATTGCGAGCACATATGACTATATATGGAACACATGCCTAGGACTATCTAGTACTGGGATGGTTTATCTTATTTATCTGCAATTGCCCTATGTTCTGTTTGCTATGTGAATTGTCTTGTCCATGCAACGCCCGTCCATCCATCCCTATGCCTACCGCACTCGAATCCCACTGTTTACTGCTATTGTTACTATTGTCTTTACTTTACTACTGCTGCTACTTTACTATTCCTACTACAAAACTATTGCTACTGATAAACTGCTATGAGCAAGATTGTTTCCAGGTGCAGCTGAATTGACAACTCAGTTGTTAAGGCTTATAAATATTCTTTGGCTCCCCTTGTGTCTAATCAATAAATTGGGTTTCACTTCCCTCGAAAATACTGCGATACACCCCCTATACTTGTGGGTCATCACTCACACTAAATTTTATGTGAATGTAGGTCTTCCTGATAATCTTGGCCATGCAAAAATTCTTTGATCATTTATCAAATCGAGAATTCCTAGTTACGAGACACTAGCATCCATATGATTGACGAAACCTACTTGTTGTAACAATTACAACTCTTTCTTCAATTTAATAATTGGAGATCATGTAGTTTTGACGAGATCTCTCCAATTACCAAATTTGGAGTAATTGTTGGTGTAAACCCAATAGAATTTCAGCATCGCTACATATAGTACTCAATTTCATTGAATTTGTTAAAACATCTATAACATCCTAGGATTTTAGGTCAGAAAATAAGAGATCACAGGTGTGTGCATTGCATTCATGCATTAGAGAATCTGGGGAATTTTCATGCAAAACTAAAAAAGGATAGAGGGACCAAGATCTCACTTGTTCTAATAGTAATGCCAGGACAAGTGCGATGGATTTTGACATCACTTCTGTTGAATTGTGTGTTCGAGGGAAAACAATTTAGATTTAAATATTCAAATGCCCTATTTGAATTGAAAAATAATTTGAAATGAATTAGTAAATTAAATTGAATTTCACACATAATTAAAGAAATGAATTCCTATTTATTAATAACATACAAATAATTACAATGTATTTACAATTTAAGAATAAAAGTAAATTACAATTAAGTAAATGTAAACAACTAAATAGAAAATGAAAATGGAAAAGGAATTACAATAATGGAATAAAAAAGAATTCTTTATTATAATATGAATACATATATTACATTGCCCTTTATAATAAAGGAATAAAACGAAAATTTCAAAAGAGTAAAAAACAATCCTAAACTATTTCTTAGGCTAGCTCCTTTTATTCTTTGTCTTGATCTTGTTCCTACAAAAATAAATGAAAATAAACAAAATAAATAAAGAGGATTAGTGGGGGGTTAGTTATGCTCTCAGACTAAACAATGAGTTGAACTATTAAAATGTCATCACTAACCATTGTTTAGGGGCAAGTTTCACTAGTTTAGTAGTAATATGTTCTTATCAGATTGTTGCCTCAGACTGATACATGAGAGGCATGGGGCAAGTTTCACCGAGCGAAGTAGATAGTAAAAGATAAATAGTCACCAAAAGATCTAGGATTTACTCGATCTCATCCATACATAGTTGTAGCAAGCAAGCGTACAACACACGAACCTAACCTCATGGCATGTGCTGTCAACACAAGGAAGCAGTCAAGGAATGGATGGATAAGAGGAGACAACTGTAGACCTTCTCTCTATGCCCATTCTTTCATATCCAAGCACAACAACACCATCACCTCACCATAGTTCATTACTAGAACACAAGAACACTACCATGATCACCATTTTATTCAGAAGAGAATAGGAAGCAGATCAAGGTATCAGAAGGAGAAGGCTGGAAGTAGTAGGACAACCACACAAGCAAATCAAGGAGATGATTAGCAGTTTAGCTGATCAAGAACAGCTACAAGCACACAAGTATTAGAGAAGCAAAAACTCTACAAGCCAACATGAACGTACCAAGAGCATAGCATCTGATCTAATCAATTCAGCTCAAGAAATAGTAATAACATATTCCAACTAGGAACAGTAGTATAAATTCTCTCAGATCTATATAGAAATTATATACTTAGATCATCATAAAGATGTAATGCCCAAAGATAAGTATCTATTCTTATCTAGATCCAAGTCTCAGCTTTTGCATCATTGGCAGCCAAGGGTTAATTGTTAGTCAGCTACTGCAGCAGCATCAGATCATGCCACTATGAACCTCTACTATGCACACTCCTTGGAGGCACCATAGTAGGATTCTATGGCAAACATGATCCACTACTTAGATAAAAAATAGTAGATCACATTAGTTCAAAAGAGAATTTTACAAATCCTTGTCCTAGCTTAAATTTCTAGTAATCATTCCAAGATAGTTTATCATACAGATAGTATAGATTTAGCAACCAATCTCACTTGCAAATAATACCCAAAGAGTTCTTATCATTTTCCTAGTCAACCATCTAGGAATCATTCCATATCTAGCATCACGTTGTCCAGCACATAATCCAGATCATCATTGAACCAAAGGTTCCATAAATCAAAGCATAGAATATCATCATCTTAGCTAGCTACCGATTCGATAATATTCTCTTAGCAAAACCTCTATTTTATTGTCTGCTAACAACTCGAAAAGTATAAGAGCAAACCAAGTATGCTAGAGAATAGTAACATTACTGAATTGATTCAGATAAAAACATGCTACAAATCACATACCAACTAATCAACAAAGCCCCACATTGTCATCAACCGCATCACCAACAAACAAAATAGGACATAACATAGAGAATACACCATCCCAGGTCAACACTGGGAGATAAACCCTAGCACTACACCACATTTTGTTGGGGGATAACCTCGGGTAGGGTCACGTCGGGGTATAATGGCCGTGATAGCCGAGGTATGGCAAGGTCAGAGCAGGAGCTTGCCGAGCCACCTCAAGGTAGGCCGACTTACGGTAGACCCTGCCAGAAGGATGTTCGTCTAACGTTACCCCGGTCGATGTATAATGTATGTTGGCTAGCTCTTTGTAACTTGTTTGTAGGTACCCATAGGGTCGAGTTAACCAGGCCTGAGCTGGGTTACCACTTGGCTTGCAAGGGAAGGAAGGAATCTTCTTGGTCAAAGATTTTATCTCTCCACTGTAGCGTGAGCTCAGAGGATAGAGGGATGGACCGGCGAGTACGGGCCGACAAAGGTGACATTGCCTATGTCAGATGACACCGCGCCTCAGAGGGGCTCAGAGAGGCTTACGCCATGAGTCTGGATCAGCCTAGACAAAGAAAAGAGGAGCACCACTTTGCTATTTTGGGAGAGGCATATTCGGGGAATATGCCTTCCATGTATGCCCTAACTTGTAACCTAGCCCCCTATATAAGGAGGGGCAAGATCTCTATAGAGAGGGTCGACCATTTTTACTAAGGGAAAACCCTAGAGGGTTGTGTGGGTACTAGAGAAGTTCATCCTCTTCCTCCCCAAGAACAGCTCAAGGAGCCCTTGTAATCCAGCATTGTCAGGAGAGAATACAAAGATCTATGTGTGGAATCACAACACTATCCCTCCCTGGACACCTCTAGTGCTCATTGGCCCCATCTTTAGCCTATACATGGCATCTGCCATGCCACCACCACGATAGTTGGCACCCACCATGGGGATAGCGGTGCTAGCAGGAGTGAAGATCCGGACAAGAAACATCATCGCCACCGGGGAATGCATCATCTCCGGGCTGGTTCAGCGATTTGGAGCACTGCACTACATCAGCGACAATGCTGGCAGCTTCGCCAACCGACCTCCTCCACGCAACGGCCTCTTCATCAGCCTCGACGCTCACAAGATCTACATGGGCGTGGATGAGTTCTGCTCTCACCCGCTGCATGTTGTTGAGGGAGGCGAACCACCTCTCAGCGTGGCTCATGGCTCGTGTATCACTCACCCCGCTAGTTGTGTTGAGGTCATGATGACTGCGCCAGATGCAAGACCAATCAAGGACCCGGCGCTAGATCCAAACGCTACACCAAAGGCAGCTAGATCAAGATTTCCTCCACTAGAGAGGCCAGAGAATATGCTGCAACAGGCAATAGATAGCTTAGATACTCCCATAGCACCTGTAGTAGATCCGGCTCAGGCACATGCCGAGCTAGAGGAAACCTGGCAAAAAATGTTAGCAGGGGCAAAGAAGGTAGCTGAGTTGCAGTAGTCACTGGACATCACTTTGTGTGAGTATGCAAAAGCAAATCGTTTAGATGGAGTAAAAATCAGGGGTAGAAACTTGATCACTGGGATAGACAAGGAGTATATGCCTAAGCTGGGGCAAACAACTACCTTAGTCACAGCAGGGCTGGAGAGGTATAGTACCTAGGCGAAGAACCTTAGGGCTGTAGAGGCAGCATCGTCTAAGTTAGAGGGTCTAACCGGAGAAGCCCGGGAGAGGCAAGAGGAAAGAGTAAACCACTTAGTGAGGGTAGCAAATAAGCAGAATGAGGAGATACTCAAAGGAAACCCGACGATACCAGGGGGCTCACACATAGTTCATTCGGCAAGGGGTAACCCAGCGAAATCCGCTAGGGTAGCATCATCTCCTCATGACAGCCCTAGAAGAAAGGAAGTGGTAACCTTGAGGAGAAACAACAAACAGATAGTCCCGTATGACCCAGCAAGGGCAGGGAAAGGTAAAGCGGTGCAAGTGGATGAGGATCGTCACAGT
Organism: Avena sativa; assembly: GCA_916181665.1. Classification (NCBI taxonomy): domain Eukaryota; kingdom Viridiplantae; phylum Streptophyta; class Magnoliopsida; order Poales; family Poaceae; genus Avena; species Avena sativa. Next base: position 620,362,148 of record OV702289.1, read on the forward strand.
GCCAGCCGAGGTGAAGCTGGCCAAGGTAATCGTGACCAAGGCAATGCCGGTCAGAGAAATGCTGGAAAAGGCAATGCTGGACAGCATAACTCGGCGGGAGCAGGGCAAGACCCACCTCAGCAACAATAGCATCAATATGAACCTCGACATTAGAGAAGTGTTGGCCCGACGATGCAACAGCGGTATGCTCGTCCAGGTCAAGATAGATACAATGATGGTTATTCGGCGATGGTTGATGCTGGATTTCCAAGGCCAGAACATCATGTGATTGGATCAAGATTGGGAAACAGGAACTTGCAGCCAGATGATGCAAGGCTGAAGTTGGACCAAATCTACAGGCCAGAGATGATTGAGGTGCAAGGTCCTCTGGGTCCAGCATGTTTTGGACCTCAGATCATGAGAGAGCCACCTGTGCCAAACTTTTAGTTGGCTCGGGGAACAAAGACGTATGACGACAACACTAAGCCAGAGGATTGGCTCATTGACTATGCAACTGCAGTGAACATTGCCACGGGCAATTTGAGATGGGCTGTGAGATATGTACCGCAGATGTTGGAAGGACCAGCAAGGGTCTGGTTGAACAACTTGCCACCAGGAAGTATTAACTATTGGATTAACTTTGAGGAGTTGTTAATTAGCAACTTTGCAAGAATGTACAAAAGGCTGAATAGGCCACAAATTCTAGCACTATGCAAGTAGAGACCGAATGAGACAGACCGGGAGTTTTTGACTCGCTGGTGCAATGTGCACAATTCCTGTGAAGGGATAATTGAGTCTCAAGCTATTGCGTGGTTCGCCCAAGGGTGTAGATATGGGAGTATGTTGTGGCAGAGGTTGCAGAGAGATATGCCAACTACCTTGGCTGAAACAATCCGGATCGCTGATTCGTATGTGTTGGGTGATCCAACTCAACCTCGGCTGATGTCAAGTGAGTCAAATGAAGAGTATTACAACAAAGATGGAACCGGGTCATCCTGACGAAATGACTTTCAAGGTAAAAGGAGAGATGAGTGGCCAGATTACAGGTATAGTTCGCAACAAGTTGCGACTGTGGATCACGATCAGCCAAATGCCAGAGCAAACCAGCGTTAGAAAACTAGAGGGCAACAGTGGACTCCGAGAAATGATGGCAAGAAAACTTGGACGCCAGAGCAGAAGAAACAGTGGCAAGAAAGGAAGGACATGCCGAGATACACGTACGAGTGTATGTTGGATCAGCCGTGCAAGTTCCACACGCCAAATCCAAGTAACCCGACGAATCATACGACCTGACAATGTGAATGGATGAGTAAAATAGAGCAAAGTGGCTCAGGGAATGCTGAGGCACCTCGGCACGATGCACCTCAGCATGATGCACCTCGGTAGCAGCAGCTCACTAGGGGAAATGGATAGCAACTGATGTTGCCTCCACCTCCACCGAGATATGAGAACCATGAGAGAAGGGATGCAGTGCATCAGATAGAAAACCAGCAATAGCAGGACTAAAGGTATCCTGGAAATGACAAGGGAAATGAATATAGAGAACATAACCAGAGCTATTGTCTGTTCACCACTGAGGAAACCAATAGAAAGAGTTTGTAGCAGCGACATATGGAGGTGAATGCAGTTATGCTAGCTGTGACGAGGTATATGCCTTGGGCGGACTAGGAGATAAATTGGAACATCAAAGACCACCCCAAGCTCATGCTGAGTCCTAGATCATATGCACTAGTGCTGGACCTGACGTTCATTGGGCCAAATATCAACGTGAGATTCTCCAAGGTGCTGATCGACAATGGCAGTAGCATCAACATCATGTACAAGGACACCATGCACAAGTTGGGAATATATGAGAACATGCTCTAGGCCATGAAGACAACTTTCCACATCATTGTGCCGGGTATTGCATGCGATCCCATTGGCAAGGTTCGGGTTGACATGTTATTCGGCACAAGGGACAACTGCCAGACTAAAAATTTGGAGTTTAAAGTTGTGAACTTGGAAAGTGTGTATCACGCATTACTCGGCAGACCTGCTCTCAACAAGTTTATGGCAAGTACTCACATCAGCTACTTGAAGATGAAATTGCCTGGGCTAAATGGAGTAATCACCATAACTGGGGACTTCAGGCATTCCATTGAGTGTGCCTCAGCTGGGTCAAACTTGGCCGAGTCACTTGTGATTGCACAAGAGAAAAGGAGAATTCAGGAGGTGAAGGCATTGGCCCAGTCCATGCAGATGCATATGCCGGTGCATATGCCGGTGCCGAGTAACCCGCATGGGAGTGTTTCGTTTCAAGCAACAAAGGATACAAAGAAAGTGCCTGTTGATGATCAGTTCCTAGAGCGCACCGTAACCATTGGTGCCGGGTTAAGTGACAAATAGGAAATCGAGCTCGTCCACTTCCTCCGCAAGAATCGGGATATCTTTGCTTGGTCCATACAGGATCTGCAAGGTGTACCGAGGGAGTTGCCTGAGCACTCTTTGCATGTGAGACCCGGAGCTAAGCCGGTGAAGCAACCTTTCCGCCGCGTCGCCAAAGACAGGAGAAAGTTAATTGGTGATGAGATATCTCAGCTCCTTGTAGCCGGGTTTATCATGGAAGTACTCTAGCTGGATTGGCTATCCAACCCGATGCTTGTGGAGAAGAAAAAGGATGATCCGAATGTAGCGGTGGTGTGGCGCATGTGTATTGATTACACTAACCTGAATAACGCGTGTCCAAAATATCCATTCCCATTACCAAGGATAAATCAGGTCATAGATTCGACCGCTGGGTGTGAGTTGTTGTCGTTTGTAGATGCGTATTCTGGTTTCCACCAAATACCACTGAACCCAGATGATCAAATAAAAACTGCTTTCATTACCCCGTATGGGTCTTATTGCTATCGCACCGTGCCATTTGGCTTACCTAATGACGGAGCAACGTATCAGAGGTGTATGCAAAAATGTTTACATGATCATATTGGGGAAAATGTCCAGGTATATGTAGATGATGTGGTGATAAAAACTAAGGAAAGCAAAATGCTCCTTGATGATATCCAACAAACATTTGCGAACCTAAGGAGGTTCTGAATGAAGCTTAACGCGGAGAAATGTACCTTCGGTGTGCCGGCTGGGAAGATACTCGGTTTTCTTGTGTCTAGCCGAGGTATCGAGGCCAACCCCACAAAAATCCGAGCCATAGAAAGAATGGAACTACCGAAGTGCCTTAACGATGTGCAGAAGTTTACTAGTTGCCTGGCATCATTAAGACGATTTGTATGTCGGTTGGGAGAGAAGGCATTGCCCCTCTACCAGTTAATGAAAAAAGGTAGATAAATTCGTCTGGACACCGCAAGCTGATAGCACATTTCATGAACTGAAAAATATGCTAGCCTTTGCACCAGTGTTAGCCTCACCACTATCCAAGGAGCCAATGTTGCTCTATATAGCAGCGACCAACCGAGTCGTAAGTGCCATGATAGTGGTGGAGCGTGACGAGGATGGTAAGTCGAGCCAGAGGCTAGTATATTACCTAAGCAAGGTATTGTCTACTTTGAAGAAGAACTACCCTCATTACCAGAAAATGGCATATGGTGTGTACATGGTAGCCAAGAAGCTCAAGCACTACTTTGAAGAACACCCCATAAAAGTGTGAAGCGCCCATATCCGAGATAATGAGTAACAAATATGCAAGTGGCCGGATTACAAAGTGGGCAATTGAGCTATCCCCATATGCACCACAATTTGATAGAAGAGATGCCGGATTTCTTCGTCGATTGGGCCGAGATGCAGTACGAACCACCTTTGTCGGACTCCAACTTCTAGAGGATGCACTTTGATGGGTCAAAACTTAAGGAAGGATTAGGGTCTAGGGTAGTACTTAACTTTCCCAAGAAAGATCAACTGAAATATGTTCTCCAGATCCATTTTAGAGCATCAAACAATGTGTCCGAGTATGAAGCGCTCGTGCATGGACTTAGAGTGGCAAAGGAAGTTGGGATATGTCGGATACAATGCTTTGGTGAATCAGATTTGGTGGTGCAGCAAGTATCTGGTACGTGGGATGCCCTAGATGCAAACATGGCCCTTTATAGATTTCATGTCCAAAAGATATGTGGGTACTTTGAGGGATGTGAATTCCACCATGTACCTCGGCTTGAGAATGAAGCAACAGACATACTGTCTAAGCTGGGGTCATCTCGGCAGCCAATCCCGCCAGGAGTTGCTTTGGAGCACTTGAGAAAACCATCTATCACACTTTCACTAGAATCCAAGTCAATCTATGTCTCGGCACACTCCGGATCAGAAGCTACCCCAATGAATGTTGACTGGGGAACACCTCATCAAACCCAGGGACTGCCTCGTAGAACCCAGGGACTATTCAGCTTGATCCAGCGGGAGTTACGTTAGTGGATGCAATGGAAATTGACAAGGTGCTTTTCCCAGTTCGTGCTGTGCTAACTTGGGCCAAGCCAATATTTGAGTTCTTGAAGGATGGAACTTTTCCAAGTGATGAGATACTTTCAAGGCAGATCTAGAGGAGAGCAAAATCATACACCATTATCAATGCCGAATTATACAAGAGAAGTGTAACAAGTGTTCTGCAGCGCTGTGTTGACCTAGAAGAAGGGCTTGACATCATCCGAAATATACATCAGGGGGATGTGGGCATCACGCCTCGTCCAGAGCCTTAGTGGCAAAAGCTTTTCGGCATGGATTTTACTGGCCAAGTGCCTTGGAGTAAGCATAAGATCTTGTAAGGAAGTGCAATGGCTGTCAGAGGTACGCCACCAAGACACACATGCCAATGTCGGAACTAAAAACTATACCAATCACTTGGCCATTTGCGGTGTGGTGCTTGGACATGTTTGTCCCGTTCAAGCCGGCAAAAGGAAACATGACCCATATCTTGGTCATGGTGGAAAAATTTACCAAGTGGATCAAAGTAAAACCAATAAGCAAATGTGATGGAGCTACCACCGTGACTTTCCTCATGGATATAATTATGAGATATGGCTATCCTCATAGTATCATAACTGATAATTGCACTGACGAGGGGTTAACTCATCAATGCCCATCGCAGATGGACTTAGGTTTGAGGAAGTGGGGAGTGCTGGACGCATTGATCGGCTAGCAAACAAGCACATAGGGGATGCAAGGTTTACCCAGGTTCAAGCCTCATAGAGGACCCTACTCCTGCTTGTCTGCTCTTGGAATTATCGAGGAGTCGAAAGTTACAGGGGGTGCGCAGATGCAATCTAGCGATGGTGTGGAAACTAGGGTTGCAGATTGTCCTCCTTGCCGCCCCCTCCTAGCCTTTATATAGATAGGCTAGGTCTCGGGATAGCAGGCCGAGTCGGTTACATATTAGGGTTTTCCCTTTAAACTTCTATCTTGATTTTGCCATGTGCCACAAGCAGTCAGAGTCTCCTTGGTCACCCGAATCTTGACCGGGCCCTAGAAACATTGTGGGGTTCTTCTAGGCTAGACCGTATATGCTTATCTCGAGTACCTGTAAGGTATGCCCATGTCAGACACCAATTTGCTGAAGGAGCATTTGCAAGATTCTGCCAAGATAAGAAGATCCGGATAGACGTTGCATCAGTAGCCCACCCTGCATCGAACGGACAAGTGGAAAGATCCAACAGACTTGTTTTGTCTGGGATAAAACCTCGTCTCATTGAGCCGCTGCAAAGATCAGTGGGGTGCTAGATAGAAGAACTACCAGCGGTACTATGGAGTTTAAGAACAACTCCGAATCGATCAACAAGCTATAAGCCATTCTTTCTAGTATATGGGGCAGAAGCTATATTACCAGCCGACATAGAGCATGACTCGCCCAAGGTCGCCCAATACAAAGAAGCCAAAGTGCAAGAAGCCCGGCAAAATTATGTTGATCTGCTGGTAGAAGCGAGAGAACTAGCCTTGTCCATATCCGCCATATATCAGCAAAATCTCCAACGCTACCATAGCCGGAAAGTAAGCCCCCGAGTCTTCCGAGAAGGTGATCTTGTACTTCGGTTGGTGCAGCGCACTGCGGGCATGCATAAGTTATCCCCTCCATGGGAAGGGCCATTCATTGTAAGCAAAGCACTGCACAATGACGCCTACTACCTCATTGATGCATAGCCACAGGAGAAAAACAAGGCGGACAGGTCCGGCAAGGAATCCAAGCGTCCATGGAATGTAGCTCTACTTTGCCTGTTTTACACTTAGCGAAAATTTTATGTATCTTGAACTCTCATATGTCGGCCTGCATGTCGAAAATGATCTTATCAATGAAACTTTGGCACCCTAAGCATAAACTCGGGGACTACCTTAATAATTGTATTTTCTGTATTTACTTTTTATATGTCGGCTAGCTTAAATTACTTACACCTTAGCCAAATTAGTAATGTGTAGGCACCAAAAACCTAACTCTTCGACTTGTTGCTGTCCAACAAGAATTGGCTTCATGGAAAGCAAGAGAACAAGTTTGGAATGGCTAGGCACATGAAAACCGACTAAGGAAAGGAACGTAATCGAGCTGACATTTGTTATTCAGACTAACCCCTGTATTTACTTTATTTCTGCCATGTTGAATTATTTTGAGCTAATCCTGAAGTTTCAAGTATTGTTAAGTCAATTTTTTGAACCTCGGACTCGTAAGTCAAAAACCGAATCTAGGTAGACGCGAGCCAAATCATAAAATTGGGAGAACAAGAAAATGGAACTCGGGGACTTCGCCCAAGTTAATCCGACATTAAAAACTTAGTGGTAGCAAAATAACCCATTGTGCATATTACATCTGCGCCTGACATACTAGGTATTTAACAAATTTAAAAGTGTTTTTGCTCAAGGAGCAGCAACATCCGAGGCATCTGCAGCAGGTGGAGGCAAGTCGGCATCGGTGGGAGGGACCTCGGTTTCTGCCTCATCATTCGTGTTAGCTTCTGCATCTTCTGGATCTTTAGTTTCCTCGGCAAAGTCCGAAGCTTCTTGCTCTTTGCTGCCCGAACCATCTTCGATGTAACCGTCATCGATGGTGTCAAGGAAACTCGGTCCTTCATTCCATTGATGGCAAAAGGTGTACTGGATGAAGTTGTAGGCGCAAGCTTTGCATTGAGCGATGCACTCCGGGTCATTAGTCCACTTGGATCCGGTGCACATGCGGTCGAGAATCTTCAAGTCCAGGCCTTCATACCAAGACATCATGAAGCTCAGGGCCATATCAGCTCCAGCACGCACAACAGATTCCCTCCAAAGGTCCAGCTGGGTTTAACACTCCATCAATTTTGCAATTAAAGGTACAGTACCTTCTGGAGTGCGCTCATCGGTCCAAAGGGCACTAAAGATCTGAACAGCTGCGGTTATGATATCCGAACCATAGCTTTTCATGGTTTCAACCTGCACTGTGAGGCTAACCAATGTGTCCTCCATATCATAGGGAATGATCCCTACATAAGGACCAACCGGAGTACCTCGCTTAGCCTAGAAATTGTGAACAACAGTGGCAGGAATGGTGTTGGACTCTGGGAATTTTCCTGAAAATGGGACAAGTAACATCAGTAAGTAAGGGCACAAGACCCAGAGAAATGAATGTCGGTAGAAGAGAAAAAACTGATGAGAGATATAACTATTGATCTAGGTTAGCTCCATGAGCGAATCAGTGTTCCTCTTCTTGAGCTTCGCATATTATGTGGTCATCGACTCAAACTTGATGTCGACATCCTTCAACAAATCTTGGTTCTTCTCAAGCTGGGTTTTCAGCCGCTCCTTTTCTTCGAAGAAGTTCTGTTCAGCCTTGTCCAACTCAGCCTTGTGGAGATCCTTTAGCTTTTTCATTTTGGTGTTGAGCCGAGTAATCTCATCATCCTTGAGCCGGAGTTTGGCAATTTCGTGGTCTTTCTTCTTGAGCTCCGCTTGATGTTGCCCTACTTGTTCGAGAAAGTGGAGCATCATGTTAGGCAAAGGCACGCTATCTTGAAGAGACACTGCAATAGTTTGTTGACCCGGCAGAGCTGAGGTATAATTATCTGACGAGTCAGGAGGAAAAAGGATAAAGATTGAATAACCAAGACGAGTTACCTTTGATCTCAGCCAAGTTCTTCCTCATAATTATGTTTTTGGCCTCCACTTCAGCTGTGCAATCTGGATCATAAGTTAGTCCGGAGGGTAAATGGTGAAGAGGAATGAAAGTGAAGGTGCAAATGAGATAACTTACCCTTCTTCTCTAGCTCAGCGATCAACGCACTATGTTTTGAGCGAAGATCCTTGTGCGTGTCCAAGAGCCGCTAAAATTTGGCGGTGTGATGGTTGGTGGTGATCTGAAAAGGAAAGTGTTAGTCCATGCATCATTGTGAGGATTTGAATTTACTCAAGATCTAGGCCAAGTGGAACTCAACCCGGCTCTAGGTGAGTGAGGATTTGAATTTACTCAAGATCCGGGCCAAGTGGAACTCAACCCGGCTCTAGGTGAGTGAAGATTTGAATTTACTCAAGATCTGGGCCAAGTGGAACCTAACCCGACTCTAGGTGAGTGAGGATTTGAATTACTCAAGGTCTGGGACAAGCGGAACTTAACCTGGCTCTAGGTGAGTGAGGATTTGAATTTACTCAAGATCCGAGCCAAGTGGAACTTAACCTAGCTCTAGGTGAGTGATGATTTGAATCTACTACAGATCCAGGCCAAGCGGAACTTAACTCGACTCTAGGTGAGTAGATATTTGAAACTACTAAGGAATTTAGCGCAACTAAAAATACTCCGGATTGGAGCATCCGGCCAAGTAACGCGTTACTCCACCAGAGGCTCGGGGACTGGAGGATATATCTAGAATTACTTGCGCATATGTAAAGGCATGGCGAAAAGGCCTACCTCCATCATCCGACCAGCAATGCAAATAGGCTTGGAAGTTGTGTTCATCTAGGCACTGAACTTGGCTAGGCCAAACTTCTCTGGGGTGTCAGCATTAAGATCGACAAACTCGGCGTTGTTCCAATTATTAACATATTCAATCAGAGAACCATAGCTCTCTCCGCTGAGCGTCCGGGTGGTGACCAAACCCTTGGCATGATCTGCTTTCCTGGCGGATTGTGCTGCGGCCGGGCTGGTATGTAGAGTAAGCTGTTTACTGCTAGCAGACACGAAAGCAACAGAGCCGGAGGCAGCGCTCCCTTTCTTCATCATGGACGCAAGAGTATGCTGTCCAGATTCAAGAGTTGATCCTTTAGGGGCTTGGTTTTTGGTTGCCTTCGAAGCCTGTTGGCCCTTGGCAGCATCAGCACCTTTCTTGGCCTTGGTGCCTAATTTGGGTTGCTGCTGCGTAGAGTTGGTTTGCGCTTCTGGTTTGGCTAGAGGTTTCTGCTGAGATATAACTTTGGCAGAAGCAGTGGGCGCATAGGGCTTGGTCTTTGAGCTGGGCGGAGCTTGGTAATCTCGTCGAGTCTTGAGAGACTCGGACGAGGCAGGAGGAACTGGAATAGCAGAACTTTGTGCTAGAGCTGGTGCTAGAACAGGTGAAGGTTTAACGGGGGTTGGTGCTGGGATCACCAGCACCTCGGAAGGAATTGTCTCAGCGCCTATGTTGCCGGCGCCAATATCATCTTGTTGCTGGGTAGAAGAGGCACTAGGCCTGTCCGGCATAGGCGCATCCTCGACAGTGCCACCTCCCTCCATGCCGGCATTGCCCTCCTCTTGCTGAGGCGGGCTGAGATTCAGTGCAGCCATGGAGCTCTCCACAATAGGGCTCAAGGGGCGCGCATCGTCATGGCGAGGATAAGGTGGAGAATCTTGGAGGGGCGAGGCTATGCTCTAACCACTCTAGGGGATCTCCTTGGGAGCCCTGTCGGGTCAGATAGCGCAGAACAACAAGTCAGAACAGAAAGAGAGAAACAAGAAATACACACAAAGTGAGAACAACTAATTAAAAGAGCAAGGAAAAAGAGAGAAGAGCTTACTCGGATGAGGTAGGAGGCTCCCTGTGCTTTGGGGCTCTCCGAACCGTGGCCTTTGGTGCGGGCTTGCCGGTGCCTTGACCCCAGATTTCTTCTGCCTTTTCTTAGTTTGTGGCGGCTCAGAAGAGGGAGCCGTGGTGGCCGCACGTTTCTTGGGGGGCAGAACCGGATCACCCACATCAAGGGGAGTATCGTCGTGGACCTGACCGGACGGGTTAGCTGAAGCCGAGTCAAGGGGAGAGGCATATGAGATAGGCATGGGATCATATACCTCCAAGATTTAAAATCAGGGTCTTCGTCGTCATCCGACCAATCCATTAAGCTAGAGGTCTTACCAGAGGGTCGTCTGGCGCTAGGATCCGGAGTTGGCAAGAAGGTTTCCCAATCCGGCTCCTCCGTATCTGAGGCCTCACGATCTTTCCCCCACTTAAGGGATGGTTCCTTGCCATCCTCAACAGTTTGCTAAAGAATCAACTGAAAGTAGTACTGCAAAAGGATCAAGTAAGTAATGCGCACCAACATAAAACATAACTCGGAAAAGGATCAAGTAAGATGATATACCCCGGGAGGAAGCTTATCTCGGCAGAAGTGCTCAAACCCCCACTCCTAGTCCTCGTTGAAGTCTTTGTCTATCTTGAAGATAGCCTTGACCCGACGGAAGATTAGGGTATTATTGAGCTCAAAGGAAGAGGTCTGGTTGGGGTCGAGATGCCCACTCATATGGTAGAGCTTGTGGGTGCACTTCTACAGAGGGAAGATTCGGCTGCGAATAAAGGTGATCATGATATCCTCGCTGCGCAACCCTAAGTTGTTCAGTTCCTTGATCTGTTTTTCTACCTGAACCACCAAGGAAACAGATTTCCTCGGAACTCAACCCCATAAGGTCCTATCCGGGATGCCGAGCGAGTAAGGGAGCAGTTGTCCTCTTCGGTATCGTTCTTCATGTAGAAGAACGTCCAGGCCTAGCCCTTGCAGGACTCAAGGCCGATGACTCGGGGGAAGACAAAATTCTTTCGAGGGGAGATAGAGGTTGTCCCGCATTGAGTTAGGGATTTGTCGGCAGGGGCAACAAGAGGATCCTGGATAACTTTGGCCCTAAAGCCAAAGAACTTAAACCAGAGTTGGATAGTGGGCCAGAGGCCAAGGTAACCCTCAACTTCAGAGGCAAAAGAAGAGAGGGAAGTAAAGGTGTTAGCCGACAGATGGTGTGGGTAGAGCTCGAAGGTACTAATGAATTCATGGAAGAAATCGCTAGCTGGAAGACCAAACCCACGCTGAAAATGCGAGACGAAAACCACGAACTCACCAGGATTGGGCGAGGGAATGATCTCCTCGCAAGGGAGGTGGCAGGTGACCCCAGCAGGGATGCGGCGGGTCCGGTAGAGCCAAGTGATGTCATCTTTGTAGACCCAAGAGCAGACCTAGGCACCACGCTTGTGGGCCTCGCCATCCTCCTCATGCTCTTCAACAATGGCGACCTCCTCCTCAGCCATCTCCAGGTCCCTGCCTTTGTAGAACCAATCTGTGACGGGGGCAGACGCCTAGATTGGCAGGGCCCGTGGCGGCGTGGCTAAACAAAATTAGCGGCGCGGCTACGATAGAGAAAAACAGTGGTGAGGCACGGCGGCAGCGGCGCTACGCTTAAGCAAAGGCAACGGCGGTGGCGGTGCTGTCGCACGGAGGAAGAAGAAGAAGCAGAGGAGAAAAGGGGGATGTGAACAAGGAAAATGGAAAAGGGCCTCCCTCGTCCCCTATTTAACCATGCTCCAGAGGGGTAGTGGGATCCAGCAGTGCAGCAAAGCCACACGGTGTGGCCGTGTATCGGCCGGATCAACCAATCACAAGTGAGCCACAGGAAGGGCCACATGGTACAACTGATCCCACGATAGTACGTGGTGTTGCGGTTAACAAGGAGACAACCATGACATGTCGTTGATACGTTTCTCACATATCTATAATTTTTGATGTTCCATGCTTGTTTTATATTTACTTTCTTATGTTTTGTCCACACTTTGGAGTATTTTTATACACTTTCTTGGACTAACCTTTTAAAAAGATTCCATTGTGCGAGTTGCCTGTTTTCTGCTGTTTTTGGTTCCAGGAAAGTCAGAAAATGAATATTCTCAGAATTGGACGGGACAAAAGCCAAAGTCAATATTTCACCGAGGGGGACACGGAGCCAGAAGACGAGACGGATAGGGGCCAGAGGCCGGCCACACCACCTGGCCAGCGCCAGGGGTGGTGTGGCCGCCTAGAGCACCCCCTCGGCCTCCCCTTTCACCTATATATCGCCTTCGATACAGAAACCCTAAGTACCCGATCAAAATTCCATCAAAGAGTCTGTAGCCGCCGTCATCTCCATCCCTAGATCGAGAGGGATCTGAAGCTCTTGTCGGCACCCTGCCAGAGGGGAGAATTCACCCTGGAAGCTTTCTTCATCACCATGCCTGCCTCCGGTGTGATGCTCTGGGATCTTCTGTGCATCCTGCCCTGGCACACGGGATCTAGGCGGCGGTTGGGGTGTGGGTCGCCCGGATGTGCGCCACGTGGCCCGTCGACGGTTTCCCTTCCGGTCCTTTAAAGGGACACCGCGGGGAGGCAGTTCCTTTCCTTCACTCCCCCGCTGTAGTTTCCTTCTCTCTCGCGTGCTCCCGCTTCTGTGCTCTTGCCTTCTGCGCCGCCTGCTCGCCGTCGTCGATGCTACGGGCCACTGCCACTCTTCCGTCGCCGCTCCTCTCCACCAGCCGGAAATGGCCGCCGACCGCGGAGCTTGGTGCGGTTCCTCCATCACTAAAGACCAAATCACGAAGTACCGCGCCACCCGTGTCCTCCCGCCGGTGGAGGAGGTGGCAGTGCGGTTGGCGCCGACGGGGGAGATGTCGCCGCATTCGGCGGAAGGAGAGCGCGTCATCTTCCTTTTGCACCTGGCGCGCGGGTTCGCGCTGCCGCTGCACCCATTCTTCCTCACGTTCTTGGCCTTCTTCGACCTCCGCCTCCACCATCTCGGTGCCAACGCAATCGGAACGCTGGCGCACTTCATGGCGTTCTGCGAGAGTTATCTCGGGATCCAGCCGGATCTCGGGCTCTTCTGCCGGCTCTTCCGAGTCCGGCCGCAGGTGCAGTATACAAAGGGGCCGCTAGTCGTCTGTGGCGGCGCCTCCATCTACTCCCGCACCTAATCCGGCTACCCCAAATTCTTGCTCCAGGACACGGTACGGCTGTGGCAGCAGTCGTACTTCTACGTCAAGAACGTCACCAACGTCGACCGGATAAACCTTCCGGCCTTCCAAGACGTCGAGTCTAGCCGGCAGAACTGGGACCTGAAGCTCCACGGCGACAAGGCGGAGATGGACGCGATGCTGGCGTGCATGCGCTCCCTCGTCACCTGCCAGCTAACCGGCCGGGACATCACTCTTAGCTGGATGTCCCGGCTGATGAAGCCGATGTAGCAGCGGGCGCACAAGATGTGCTATTACTCCGGCCGGCTGGACCCGACCTGGCTATCGCGCCGCGATCCCCGCTACCACAACTTGAAGGAGTGGTTGTGGACGATCAGCAAGGAGCGGCTGCCGGAGAACTGGAAGTTCAGTCTGGCGCCCTACAACCGGGAGAACCGCGCGCCCCGGGTAAGTTCTCGTAGCCGGAAATTTTTCTCACTCTTTTTGTGTTATTTCCTTGTTCTGTCTGATTGACTTCTTGCATTCGGCAGATGTTCGCCTGCATCCTTCACGAGGAGGGCGAGGCTCCCCTTGAGGCATTCACGCCCGACTTGCCCGAGCCGCGTGCTTGGCGGTCCGACGAGGAATCGGATGGGGACGGCGACGCCTTCCCCAGTCGAAATGACGAGCCAGCTACCGACCCGCACACGGAGGTGCACGAGGAGGAGGAGGCCGGGCCGACCACGGAGCCGGTGACGCGCTCCGCGACGGACGGCGAAGCAGGCGGGAGCGGCTCCAGCCGTTCCATCTCCCGCCGGCCTGCGACGGAAGAGCCGACTCCCAAGAGGAGCCGGTCCGGTGCCCTGCCGCCGAGCCGTCTTGGCTGGAAGAAAGGGCCGCCCCCGGTTGTGCTGGGGTATGTTTTTTCTCTCCCCCTCTATCTTTCGGCGCTTTCTGTCTACTTGCCCTCTTTCTTGTTTTTTTTGACTTTGGCTTATTTTTCTTTTGCCTTTTCCTCCTTCTCTTTAGCGCGTTGGTCTCTTTCGGAGCTGCGAGTCCGGCACGAGCGCCGACCGGGTCGTCGCCCCGTGCCCCGACTGAGCCAACCGGCGCCTCTCCTTTTTTTGAGGCGCAACCTCCGCCTCCCCCTCGAGCTGAGCCGGCTGCCTCCGCCCAGCCGGAGGGTTCCCAGCCGGAAGCGGATCTCTCCCAGCCGGAAGGCTCTTCCGCGGGCGCGCGGGGGGCTGCCGGCAAGGAGCTCGTCGTTGTTTGCGATGACAACTCCAACGAGGAGCTCGGGGAGGAGTGGCGAACGGCGGTGGTCGCGGCGAAGGAGTCCTTGGCCGTCAACACCGTGGACGACGACGCTTCCTCTGCCGCTTCGCTGTCGGACCTTGCCGCCATGCTCAAGCTGGCGGTGAACGAGATCCGGCTGTTGGAGGCCACAGCCGGCGGGAACCGGACGTTGGAGCTGAAGCTTGCTGCCGCCAACGGGACTTCCTAGAGTAAGTTCGCTTCACCCAGCTCGCTCTCCTCTTTTTTTACTGATAACCGGTTTCGTTGCAGCCATCCTCGTGTGCGCTCAGCGCGAGATCGATCGCTTGAAGAAAGCGAACGACCGGCTGAGCAAGTCTAACTCCACTCTGCGGCTGCAGAACAAGGACTGACACGCGCGGGTAGACGGTTTGGAGGCCACCGTCAAGGAGCGCGACGCCTCGCTCGCTAGCCAAGCCGAAGCCTTCTCCCTTCTCGAGGCCCAGAACAAGGACCAAGAGAAGGAGATAAAACGGCTAGCGGTCAAGGAGAAGGCGCTGGTGGAGGAGCTGATGCAGGTTGGCCACACTGCCAAGGGTGAGTTCTTTCTTCCGTCTTTCTTACTTTTCGGATCCGGTAGCCAGATGTGACTCCTCTTTTCTGACAGCTTTTTACCCCGGCATAGACCTGCTGGCCTACAACCGGCTGCAGGAGAACTGGCCGTGAGCGTAGCCGACGGCCCAGGAGCTCGTCGTCCTTCTTGGCGAGGAAGCTGCGAAGCTTCGTCAGGCGGCACGGGACGTCTTCTCCTTCATGTGGCCGGAGGCTCTGGTTCCGAAGACGATGGCGCAGCTGGCGACGAAGGTGTGAGAGGTGCCGGCTGCGATGGATCAGCTGCGAGACTTGGCGGCACAGGCCGGAGCGGAGATGGCTCTGGCCCTCATGCTCTCCTGGTACAAGGACGCCCGCGTCGAGAAGATCGACGGTGGCTTCCGTGCTGGAGCCGATCTTGCCGCCATCCGCCAAGCCCACCCAGAACTCCGCGGGTCCGCCATCAAGATTGCCGATTACGTGGACCCCGACGAGGTGCTCACCGACTCGGAGTCCGTCGGTACTCCTGTCGCGGAGGGCTCAATGCCGCCGCCCGTAGGCGCAGGAACCGGATCAAGCTTCACGCCTCCTCCACCGCCTGAAGCTTCTGCCGGCCAAGATCCCCCGCACGGCAAGGGTCCTACCGTCTAGTTATTGCCCCGGTATGCCGGGTGTATTTGTCTTGTCTTACATGTTCGTGAACCTTGTCCGTTTGTACCGGCTGTCTTTGATGCCGGGTAACATATGGGAGCTTTGTCTCCTTTTTGTTTGTTATTATTGAAATTCTTGAATCTTCCTTGTGCGTTGAGCTTTCCTTTTGCGTATTTTGCCCGACTAACTTCGTCCGGCTACACACCTTTAGCCGGGCGACCTGCACCTCCAGTGGGGGCGCGCTAGCGCACCCACTGGGTGTAGCCCCCGAGATTCGGAGTAGCTGGCGTAGCCAGATGCTTCGAATCTTTCTTATTTCTCCCAAGTCTTCTAACTTTATCCGACTGGCCTCGTCCCAGTCGGCCGCTTTCGTCGGCTGAACGCCTTCAGCCGGGGGAACTAACGTTCCAGTGGGGGCGCGCGAGCGCACCCACTGGGTGTAGCCCCCGAGATTAGGAGTAGCTGGTGTAGCCTGGTGCTTCGAATCTTTCTTGTCTTTTCTTGCTCCCGCCCTTGCCCTCACCTAGGCTCCGAACGGCCGGCTAAACACCCTTAGCCAGTCAGGAACTACAAGATTCCTCTGGGGGCGCACGAGCGCACCCAGTGGGTGTAGCCCCCAAGATTCGGAGAGCTTGATGAAGGCAAGGACTTCAAATCTTCTTTCCTTCTCCTGAATTCCGACTTGAGGTAGTCGGACAAGAATGCACATATGCACACACATACACTTTCACAGGTTAATAGGTTAGTCTGTCAAATCGTAGCCGAAAACGACTTGTTTTTTCGAAAACTGGCTTGCTCCTTTCTAGACACTTAGTCGCCTTCCTGTGTGTTCTGCTGTTTTTGCTGCGTCCTTGCCGGGCAGCCGGTTAAGGTCTGCAGCCGGAATCAAAGGGAGCTGACAGTACATTACGCACGGTACTAGCGGATTAGCAGCTGGATTGGTTCGAGCTAGTTGCAGGGCCGGGACGCCCGATCTATCGTGTCTCCTCCCTGTTTTTCGTGTGGGATGCCTCGGGCTTTTGCTCTTGCTAGCCGGATAGCCGGGTTGCGGTCTATAGCTGAGACGAAGAGTGGGACTCTGACATCATCGCACACAACTCAACCGGTTTGTTGACTTATCAGGCTGGGCCAGCCGGCGAGCCCCCGGGTAGGGGTTGCCAGAGCCGGAAAATTTGAACCGGAAAACAGGTGCACACACATTTCTAGAAGGAGCCCCCGAGATTCTCGTGGGGGTCTGCATTTTCATTCATGGGGTTTTCGGGGTACATACACTGCCTGGCGACTAGGTGTAAAACGGGCGCAACAGGGCTGCGTTCCAAGGACGCTCGGTCTCCTCGTCCGATTTGTCCATCTTGTTCTTGCGCGGTTGCTGTGCGTCGATGAGGTAATAGGAGTCGTTGGGCAGCACCCGACTGCTGATGAAGGGGCCCTCCCAGGGTGGTGATAGCTTGTGCATGCCCTTCGTGTCTTGCACCAGCCGGAGAACCAGGTCGCCCTCGCGGAATGCGACTGGGCGAATCCGGCTTGAATGCGAGCGACGTAGTCGCTGCTGGTACAGGGCAGATCTGGACAGGGCCAGCTCGCGGGCCTCCTCCAGGAGGTCCACCCCGTCCTCCCGCGCGTCCTTGTTGGCTTGCTCGTCGTACAGGAGCTTGCGAGGGGAGTCGAATTCGATGTCGGCGGAGAGGACGGCTTCCGATCCGTAGACCAGGAAGAATGGCGTGTAGCCGGTTGACCTATTCGGTGTGGTGCGGAGGCTCCACAGCACAGCCGGAAGTTCTTCAATCCAACATCTGGGTGACCGCTCCAACGGCTCGATGAGACGTGGTTTGATGCCGGCTAGCACCAAGCCGTTTGCTCGTTCGACTTGCCCGTTGGACTGCGGGTGTGCAACGGAGGCGAGGTCCAGTCGGATGCCCTTGTTGCTGCAGAACCGGGCAAAGGCCCCCTTGGCGAAGTTCGTGCCATTGTCGGTGATGATGCTGTTGGGGTAGCCGAAGCGGTTGATGATGTCGGTGAAGAAGGTAACAACCATTGCTCCATCCAGCTTCCGGATAGGCTTGGCCTCGATCCACTTTGTGAACTTGTCCACCGCTACCAGCAGGTGGGTCATTCCCGCGCGGGCTCGCTTGAGGGGACCGACCATGTCGAGGCCCCAAACTGCGAAGGACCAGGTGATCGGTATGGTCTTGAGTACCGAGATTGGCATGTGCGTGAGCTGCCCGAAGCACTGGCACCCATTGCACGCACGGACCAGTTGCTCGGCATCCTCGAGGGCGGTGGGCCAATAGAAACCATGGCGGAATGCCTTGGCGACTATCGCCCTGGATGAAGCGTGGTGCCCGCACTCACCCTGGTGGATATCCTTGAGTAGCTGGTAGCCCGTGTCCACATTAAAACATCTTTGGAAGATACTGGATACACTGCGCTTGTACAACTCGCCGTTTATGATGGTGTATGTATGCGCGCGGCGCCGGATTTGCCTGCCCTCTACCTCGTCGTCCGGGAGTTCTCCGTTGGCGATGTAGTTCATGAAGGGCTGTGCCTAGGATGGCACTTCTCGGATGACGAGGACGCTCCTGTCCTCCGGCTGACGGACGTCGGGGGGTCATCCGGGTGGAGTACCCAGGACGGCAGCCCCCGAGCCATTAGGCAAGATGGAAGCCCCCGGGTCTTGCGAGCCGGAAGGCACTGCCTGGCCAGAATTGGTGCGGGTTTTCTTCTTTGGTGGTTCTGCCGGCTCCGTTTCTGCTGCTCCGGCTGCCGGAACGCTTCCCGCCCAGACGATGGAGTCTGACTCCGGCGACGGGTTGATGGATGGCTTGCGCAGATGCTCCAAGGAGACCCCTGGCGGGATGGCCTGCCTGGTGGATCCTATCTTGGAGAGCGCGTCGGCTGCCTCGTTGTTGGTGCGGGGGACATGGTGAAATTCGCATCCGTCGAAGGAGGCACTGAGCTTCTGGATGTGGAACCGGTAGAGAGCCATGTTTGCATCTCTGGCGTTCCATTCCCTAGACACCTATTGCACCACCAAGTCCGAATCACCAAAGCACAGGATCCGATTGACACCGATCTCCTTGGCCAGCCGGAGCCCGTGCGCCAGTGCCTCGTATTCGGCTACGTTGTTGGAGGCCTTGAAGTGGATCTGCAACACATACTCCAGCCGGTCTCCTTTGGGCGAGGTGAGCACGATGCCGGCTCCCAAGCCCCCGAGCATCTTCGACCCGTCGAAGTGCATCCACCGGTGGTCCGAATCCGGAACCGGTGGGAGATACTGGGTCTCGGCCCAGTCGACGAGGAAGTCTGCCAACGCCTATGACTTGATCGTGAGCCGAGGCTCGTACTGGATGGAGTAAGCGGCGAGCTCGATGGCCCACTTGGCGACTCGGCCGGTGGCGTCCTTGTTGCTGATGATTTCCAAAAGGGGTGCGGTGCACACGACCTTGATTGGTGCTCCTGGAAGTAGTGCTTGAGCTTCTTGCATGCCAGGTACACACCATAGCACATCTTCTGGTAGTGGGGGTAGTTCTGCTTGGAGAGGGAGAGAACCTCGCTGAGGTAGTAGACGGGTCTCTGAACCGGCTGAGCCTTGCCTTCCTCGGGGCGCTCCACCACCAGGACAACGCTGACGACCCGGCTGATGGCTGCTATATAGAGCAACATCGACTCCTTGCTAGCCGGCGTGGCTAGAACCGGTGCTGTGGATAGCATGCGCTTGAGGTCGTGAAACGCGGCGTCGGCTTGTGAAGTCCATGAGAACTTGTCCGTCTTCTTCATCAGCTGGTATAACGGGAGTGCCTTCTCCCCCAACCGGCTGACGAAACGACTGAGGGAAGCCAGGCATCCGGTGAACTTCTGGACTCCAAGCAGGTTCTTAGGCGGCTGCATCCTCTCGATGGCCGCGATCTTCTCCGGATTCTCCTCGATACCTCATTGTGATACGAGGAAAATGAGTAGCTGACCGGATGGTACTCTGAAGACGCACTTCTCTAGGTTTAGCTTCATCTGGTACTGGCGGAGGTTGCCAAATGTTTCTCCTAGATCCTCGAGGAGGGTGCGCTTTTCCTTGGTCTTGATGACTATGTCATCCACGTAAGCGTGCACGTTTCGGCCTATCTGCGAGTGCAAGCATTTCTGCATACATCGCTGATAGGTGGCGCCTGCGTTCTTTAGGCCGAAAGGCATGGTTACATAGCAGAAAGCCCCGTAGGGGGTGATAAATGATGTCTTAATCTAATCAGCCGGGTTTAGCAAGATCTGATTGTACCCGGAATAACAATCTAAAAAAGACAACAAATCACAGCCGGCCGTGGAATCGATGACTTGATCGATACGGGGCAAGGCGAAGGGGTCTTTCGGGCATGCCTTGTTCAGGCTGGTGTAGTCGATACACATGCGCCAGGTCTTGTTCTTCCTCAACACCAAGACTGGGTTCGCCAACCAGTCCGGGTGGTACACTTCCATGATGAACCCAGCTGCAAGGAGCCGAGTGATCTCGTCACCGATTATCCTTCTCTTCTCCTCTGCGAACCGGCGCAGAGGTTGTTTGACCGGCTTGGCATCCGGACGCACATGAAGTGACTGCTCGGCGAACTCCCTCGGCACACCCGGCATGTCCTTGGGAGACCATGCGAAGATGTCCCGATTCTCACGGAGGAAGTCGACGAGCGCGCCTTCCTATTTGCTGTCCAAGCCGAGACCAATGGTGATGAACTTAGTCGGATCGGAGGGGTCGAGCAGGATCTTCTTCGTCTCCTTTGCCGGCTGGAAAGCTCCTTCTCCAGCCGGTTTGCTGTTAGTCGGAATGTCCTGCTGGGCCATGGCCACATTGCGCATGATCGCGCGTTTTTCTTCGGCTATGATGAGGGCCTCTACCAGTTTGGAACCGACTGAGGCGCACTCCATCGATCGCCTGAAGCAGCCGATGACGGTGATCACGGCGTGGGGTCCCGGCATCTTCGTCTTGAGGTACGCATAGTGAGGGATGGCCATGAACTTGGAGAGGGCGGGGCGCCCGAGGAGAGCATGGTAGGAGCTCGTCAGATTTACCACCTCAAACCAGATTGGTTCGCGGCGGAAGTTCTCCTCGGTCCCGAAGATGACGTCCAGCTGGATTTTCCCCGGCGGGGCGCAGGCAGGCTCCGCCAGTACGCCGTGGAACATCGTGGTAGTCGGGCACAGGTCGCTTTCGCGAATGCCCAGCTTCTCTAGCGAGGACTGGTAGAGGAGGTTGAGGCTGCTGCCTCCGTCAATGAGGACGCGCGAGAATCAGCAGGTGCGCGCGTTGGAGATGATGAGAGGGTCGAGCACCATGGCGAGCCCCCGGGAGTTGGCAGATGCTCAGGCTGATCCGCCCGGCTCCAGGTGATGGGGGTTTCCGACCAGTTCAGGTACTGGGGGACCGGAGAGATGATGGCGTTGACCTCCTTGGAGCGTTGCCTGCGGCTGTGCTTGTCGTCCTGCTCTGTCTCGAAGATGTGGTAGGCGGCGTGCGGCTGGGGGTAGCCGTTGTTGTTGTTGCCACCGTTGCCGCCGTTACCATCATTACCGGCTCCCCTAGCCGGTGGTGGAGGTCCACCCGGTGGGGGAGGCGGGAGACGAGGCTGGTTGCCCTGGTCCTTTAGCTGGCAGGTCCAGCTGCAGTTCCGGGTGGTGTGCGTAGCCGGTTTGAAGGGACCGCTATGCCACTTGCACGGGCCGTCAATCATCTGGTCGAAGGTGAGCCGGGGCTTCTGCCTTCTTGCCTCATTAGTCGGTGCGTCGGGTGCACCCTCCACAGCATTGACCTGCCGTGCGTGGTAGCGAGGCTTCTATTGTCCGGCCTGGCGGTCCCCATGGAATCGATTGTCATTGCCGTGGTATCTAGAGGATCCGGCTTCACCAGCCAGATTGCTCGGACGGTCGCGAGCCGGCTCAGTGGGAGTCAGACGGCTGTCCGCGCTTACTTGGAGGGGCTTCTTCATGGCGGCATCCTCCATGGCGTACTGGTCCGCAACCGTCATGAGCTCCGCCATGGTTTTTGGCTCGTCACACAGTAGCCGGTGCCGAAGCATGGTGCCCTCTCGGCATCCTTCGATGAAGAAGCTGATAGCTTGACTCTCCAGGATGCCCTCGCAAGTGTTGCGGAGCTCCGTCTGCTTGGCGAGGTACTCGCGGTCGGTCTCGCGGTCGCCCTGGACGCACAAGGCCAGGTCGCGCGGGTACCCTGGACGTTTGTACATGCCGTTGAAGTTGCGGACGAACACCTTCTCGAAGTCAGGCCAGGCGTTAATGCTGTTGGGCGCAAGGCTATTAAGCCATGTCCTTGCCGACCCGGTTAGCATGAGAGGGACGTAGCGCACATCTGTGTGCTTGTTCCCGTGGGTGATGCCGACTGCCGTAGCGTAGTCGGTCAGCCAGTCTTCCAGCTTCATGCTGCTGTCGTACTTGGGGGTGTCCCTGGGCAAGGAGAATGTATCCGGAAACGGCTCGTTCCGGATGCGGGGTCCGAAACAAACTAGGTCGGTCGAATCTTCCTCCTCCGTGACGCGCGCTTGAGCGAGGAGCTCGATGCGGTCGCGGGCATCCGGACAATCCGGGTTGGGCACTCCCACCCGGCCCGAGAGACGGGAACCAGCTGGTCTGGGCGCTCCGGCTGGTGGTGGGGGAGGTGGCGGGTTGCTGTTCACCGTCTGCTCCTGGCGCGGCTGGCCCCTGTTGCTCGAGCTGCGACGTATGCTGCGGGCCCTGGGCGGCTGAGGGGAGGACGCCTGCTGGGTGTCGCGCGGCGCGCCTCTGCTGTTGGCAGGTAGCTTGCTCCCTCTGGAGTAGCTAAGGTCTTCCTACATCTGCCGGTTGGCATCGGCCTGCTCGTCCGCGACGCGGAGGAGCTCCTGCATGCGAGCGTGCTGGCGGGCTCACGCCTCGCCCTCCAGGCTGGGTAGCTCCTCTGCTGCGGCTCGCGTCGTGCGCAGGTTCTTGATGGGCGTGCTGTAGGTGGGCCGTGTGAGGGCAGGCGCGGGATCCGGTTCTTCGTCCTTTTCCATCCTACCGCCCAGATCACCGCCCCGACGCCGTACCTGGCCGCGCTGGCTCGGCTTTGCGGTAGCCGTAGTGAGGCCGTGTGCGCGGTCGTACTCGCGCCGAGTGATCTCAAGTTGCTTGCGGGCTGCTGCCAGCTCCATGGCCTCCTGGAGGAGGATATGTCTCTCCATGGTGAAGTTGGCCTCCGCTTCCTCCGGGTTATCCCCGAGGTTAACCGGCGTCAGGAGCCGATCAATGGCATCCTCCACCGGGTTCCGAGGCTGCGGGGGAGCAGAAGTCCCGACCTCGTCCGCGCCTCGATCCCGCGGCTGGCGGGGATGCGAGCTGGATCCAGCCATCATGACCTCCACGCCACGGGGTGCGGCGGGGGTGCTGCCGTCTGAGCGCGGCAGCTCCGCGACAGAGACGATTTCCCTAGGGAAATGCTCCGGGACGGTGGCGACGTAGACGGGGAGATCGCCGAATAGCAGGACGGTGCCGTTCGCTGGGAATGAAGTTCCGGCGAAGCAGGAGGCGTTTTCGATGACGCAATCGAACTTGCCAAGCGTGAGCACCAGGCCGGAGGCCACGCGCTCACCGGCTGAAGTGCGGGATCCTGTGCGGAACGTGACTCCGGTCGAAGCCATCATGCCCCACGGTGGGCGCCAACTGTCGTTGTATTGGGAACGGCAGTACCTAAGAAGGTTAGATAGAGGTGTGGGGACTAGCAGGGAAGCTATCGACGGCGTCCGCAGGCGGGATTGGATACAAGCGAGCGTAGCGGGACGCAAGAAGTACCCAAGTTCGGGGCCCTCGTGGTGAGGTAAAGCCCCTACTCCTGCCAGATCTGACTATGAGGGATATACGAATTACAAGTGCTCCTTGAGCTGTGTTCTCTAGCTACTGCCTTAAATGCACTGAGACCAACCCTTTCTACTAAGGCCTTGCCTCTCCTTATATAGGCAGAGAGGCAAAGGTCTCACTGGCTAGTCCGACTGGCGGGCCCCACAGGCGGGTCCCAGCCGACTAGTCATCTACAATATCCAGTATGGCTTGTCTTATCGGAGTATGAGCGGTATGGCTGTCGTAGGTACAGTGGAGGTCGTGCGAGCCCGTCGTCAGCACAGGCCACTGTTCCAACATCACCAACGCAAAGTCTTCGCTATGGGCGGGTGGTTGCCCGTCTTGTCATCGTACAGGGCGTACCGTGCACGGATACGCACGTCGTCCTGTCTCACTGATTGGGTCCGGCTACGTCGCCGTATCCGGCTGTCTCTTGCTGATCCGGCTACCAGGCGATAGCCGGCCCGTCTTGCCCTGTCCGGCTGCATCTGGTCAGCCGGACGTGATCCGACTGTCCTGTTTATTATCCGGATGGGGTACCCGGGGATCATCCCCCCTGACAACTATCTTCCACACAATACGTTTAATCCTTTGTTTTCAGCAAAACCGGTGAGATTGACAACCTCACTATAAGTTGAGGGCAAAGTTCTGTGGTTGTGTTGTGCAGGATTCCAAGTTGGAAACAACACCTTGGAGGTGTTTCCTTGCTCCTACTGGTTCGATAACCTTGGTTTCATAACTGAGGGAAAACTTGCTGCTGTGCTCATCATACGTTCCTCTTGGGGTTCCCCAACAAGCTCGATATATTTTCGGCCATCATGCTATTTTTTTGGTGCCGTTGCCGGGGAGTCAAGGACATCTTCACAAGGGGAGTCCCTCATAACCAATCTCTTTACTTTGTTTTATTTGTTTTGCTTAGTTTATTTTTTCTTTGTTTGCTTGTTTCTTTCTATCAAAAACACACAAAAAATTAGTTCCTGCTATAGTTGTTATTTCCGTTGATCTGTTATTGTCTTGCTTTATCATGCTTTCTATCAATGGTGGGTTGATGTCTACGCACTTCTATTCTTGTACACAGTTGTTGCGCCTCCAAGTGCAGAGGTTTGTAGAACAGCAACAAGTTTTCCCTTAAGTGGATCACCCAAGGTTTATCGAACTCAGGGAGGAAGTTGTCAAAGGTATCCCCTCTCAAGCAACCCTGCAATCAAGATACAAGAAGTCTCTTGTGTCCCCAACACACCCAATACACTTGTCAGGTGTATAGGTGCACTAGTTCGGCGAAGAGATAGTGAAATACAAGTAGTATAGATAATTATAAGTGGTAACGGTGCTAGAAAATAGCTTGCTGGCGTGTGGTTGACGTGGGAAAAGACTAAAGGTAAACTGAAATAAAGAAGGAAGCAAACAAACATGTAACAGATCTAATTGCAAACGGTGTATCAATGCTTAGAAACAAGGCCTAGGGATCATACTTTCACTAGTAAACACTCTCATATAAATATCTTCTCTTCATGATACTACTCTTAACTACTCTTCGGTTGGACACTCTAATCCATGGTAGGGCTATAACAACACACCTCAAAGTAAGCCTTTCCCATCTAGATAACCCCACACTGTCACCTTGAGCACTAGATGGTTCCAACAAACACCACAATTTCATAAAGACATCCAACTCCAAATATAACTCATAACAAGTATTTGTAATCTCTAGCCTAAGTGCCACCATGGTGTGCACGCTGTCACTTTCACACACATGGGGAGAGCAGAGATCTATTAAAGCACTTGAGTAGCAAGGTAGATCTATAGATTACAAGCTCATGATCTGAATAAGATCATGCATAGAGAGAGATGAACACAAAGCTACCGGTAGAACCCTTAGCCTCGAGAGAGAACTACTCCCTCCTCATCATGGGAATCAGCAATGGTGATGGAGATGGCGGTGGAGATCGATGGAGATGGCTCTGGGGGCACTTCCCCATCCCGGCAGGGTGTCGGAAGAGAGACTTTCTGTCCCTCGAATCTCCCCTTCGGTGGCGGCGGCGCTGCAGAACTTTTCATGGCTGGAGGCTTGATGATGTAGGGTTTTTGCCTCGGGGAGATATATAGGCGAAAGAGGCAAGGTCGGTGGCCTGCCAGGGGCCCCACACCATGCCCTGGCACGGCCAAGGGGGATCCGCTCCTAGGGGTGGTGTGGCCACCCTGTGGCCCCTCTCCGACTCTCCTTCTGGCTCTGTGAGTCTTCCGGGAAAATATCGACTTTGGCTTTTGTCCGGTCCAATTCCGAGAATATTGATTTTCTGACTTTCCTGGAACCAAAAATAGCAGAAAACATGCAACTGGCACTGTGGCATCTTGTTAATAGGTTAGTTCCATAAAATGCATAAAAGTACTCCAAAGTGTGGACAAAACATAAGAAAGAAGATAAAAAGCAAGCATGGAACATAAAAAATTATAGATACGTTTGCAACGTATCATGGGTTTCTTTGAAACTAGATCTTATTGGCAAGATGGGTTTATGGAACAAGAAAAATATTATGAGGAACACCGCTTGTCACAAAAATGGAAACTCTTATGGGAACAAATTGATAAATTGAATACCATTGCTAGAAACATGTGCTCTACTTATAATGTTACTTATTGCGTTGATAAATCTTGCTGCTGTAGGAGGTATAAACACCTCCCTTTTCAATGTGAGTATAATGATAATGTTACCATATCTTATGTTAAAGGAAATTATGACTTTTATGATGTGGAACAAATTGAAGAATTTATTGCTTGGAAGGGTGCATTTGAACTTGCTAGTTTGCTTGAAAATACTGATGATTCACCTTATAAATATGAGGTTTATGATATACATAAATTTTGCTTTGATAATTACAAGGAATAAAATGGCTATATTCTTGAATATATTAATAGATGCTTTCCACAAACGGAAGAGACTAATGCCTTGCAGGAGCTTATGGAAGAAGAAATTGCTGAAACGGGAAGCTCATTAGATGAAAAAGAGGAGGAGAGTGATGAAAAAAAGGAGGAAGAATGGATTAGCTACCCATGGCTACCTTCTAATAAGAGTAACTCTTTATCCCTTACATTATTTGATTGTCCCCCATGCTTACCAAATGAGGATGAATGTTATGCTCATGTTATCTGTGATAATCCTTTATTTGTGCCTAACGTTGAGATGCATGGTACTAAAGAGTTTTGCTTAGAAAATGTTTATGATAAATCTCTAGACGATGGTCCTATATTGAATAATCAATCATCTTGTTATAGAATTGTTAAAAGTGGGTGTGAAGGTTTTAATCCCACTATTTTTGAGCTTGATAAAAATTATGTGTTTGTAGATCATGAAAAGCATGCTTTATGTGATAGTTATATTGTTGAGTTTATTCATGAGGCTGCTGAAAATTATTATGAATGAGGAAAATATGGTTGTTGGAATTCTCATGTTACTAAAACACGTCTCTTTACATTGAAAGTCCCAAAGTTGCTCTTGTTTTATCTACCCATTCTTGTTACTATGTGATTCTTTGATTTATTTTCTTACAAGATTCCTATGCATAGGAAGTGGGTTAGACTTAAATGTGTATCATATTTTCTCCTTGATGCTCTCTTTTGCTTCAATTCATATTTCTTATCTGAGCATCTTCTCAAACTATCATGCCTAACTTAAAGGCGTTAAAGAAAAGTACTTATTGGGAGATAACCCAAAAGTTTTAGTTGAGTCTTGGAAGTTATTGCTTCAGTAATAACCTCTCCTTATACTTTTTATTTGCTTTTTGTGCCAAGAGTAACCTCTAATGGGAGAGAAGTAAGACTTGAGAAAGTTGCTGTCCCGAAACAGATTTTTGTGCTTCGCTGTATAAATTCGTGTAAAATCTCTGTACGTCGGTTTGAGCTGTAATTGTTTGTACTTCTGCCCCAGGTTGTTATCCAACTTTAGTTAGTTCAACACTTTTGGATTTGAGCAACATAAGATCTTCGAAAAAATTGGGTTTTACCTGCTGGTCTATTTTGACAAATTTCTGCCATTATTGGCATTTGCTTCTTGTTGATTCCTTTTGGGTTCTTTTTGGGGAATTGAGCTTTTTGAGGGAAGTTCTACAGTAGCTTGTTTTTTAATGGAAGTCTTACTTGTGTTTGAACTGAACCCAAAGACTTATTATCTTGAGTACACTAATGTTGCTAATGAAGATTGTGTGAAGTTTTGTATGAAGGAAAATTTTAGGTGTAGGGAAAGAGTGATGTAATGAGATGAAGAATGGACTAAAGATCAAGCTTGGGGATGCCACCCGTGTCACCCCAAGAAGTATCCAAGAAGTACAAGCGGCAAAGCTTGGGGATGCCCAAGGCATCCCCTTCTTCATCAATAAAAATCTCAGGTTTCTTCCAAACACTTCATTTTTATTGTTTCATGCACAGTTGTGTTGTTCTTGGAGCATATTTGCTTTTGTTTTTGGTTTTCGTTTGCTTGTTTTGCTTGAATAAATTGGTTGTACCCTCTCATTCATGCATTAGTTTTCAAATAAGATTGGTTTGGATTGGAAAAGAGTAGGAAAAGTTCATGCTTAAGTGGTAAAAGGAGCTTGTTTTTGACTGTGGCCTATGCTTTGTCATGTCATGCTTGATATTGTTTTGGCTTTATGCTTAGCCATTTTTGCTGTATCATGACATGTTATAAACAATTGAGATTGCTTAATGTGCCTTGAAAGAATCCTGCGTTGTTTTAGCATATTAAAGCATAGTATTGTGGTATTATCCTTTGATGCTTTATTTGGGTTGACTTGGTGCATGCTCACACCATGTTAAGACTATCCGAGATTGCTTAATGTGCCTTGAAAGAATCCTGCGTTGTTTTAGCATATTAAAGCATAGTATTGTGGTATTATCCTTTGATGCTTTATTTGGGTTGACTTGGTGCATGCTCACACCATGTTAAGACTATCCCAATTCACCATAGCTTTTATGATCCTTTAGTTTTTGACTTGTAATATCACATTATGCTTTAATTAATGATGTTTTGTCGCTTTGCATGATTATGGCCATTATTGGTCTCTTAGTTGGTCGCTCCTAGTCTTTTGCTAGCCTCCATAACCAAGTATGTGTTCCACTCATGCATCCAACTCCAAATAAAACCAAGTTATTCCAAAGAGTCCACCATACCTACCTATTAGCATTTGCTATTCCAAGTATATTCATGTTTTTATCTACCTTCAGAATTAAACTTGTTATGAGAAAACTAGTGATTAAAGCTCTCACGAACTTGATGGCACACTTTACTTTTCTTGCCCCTAATAAACTTGAACCATTGTGTCATATATGTTGTATATGCTTGCACTTATACGTTGGGATTAGCAGAACCATGCTGTCATGGGGAACACTTTCAACATTCCACTTGTACATTGTACCTAGTTGATATCATGCTCTTTTGTCTATGGATGTTGTCGGTGTGAAATGAAAGGGGAGCTTGTAAGTCCATGGAGTTATGTATGTGTGTTAGAGAAACGCCTGGGCCGCTGGTCTAATCCATGCCTAATCATGGTGGAGACCTGCAGCATAACCATAATGAGCAATCTATGAAGCATTCTTCTTATAAAAAAATAGATAGAGATTGAGAAAAGAGAAAAAAAGAGATGAGAAAAGAGGAAAGAGAGAAAAAAGCACCATTTTCCCATGGTAAATAAGAAGATTGATGAGATGCTTATTGTCTGCTTGCCTTGTCATTTTGATATGGGGATTCTTCCGTATCATCGGGCAAGGGGTACCCCGTTGGAGGTTCTCTATGATACACATGTACTTACTATGACAAGAACTTACCAGTAACTAAACTGGAGTAGCATGAGGAGCGACCCTCGTATTCAAGGGACATGAGATTGCCAACTTATACTTTGTCAAGCATATACTCCATACTTTGTTCACTTTAACCTTAATCACTTCAAGATGCTTATGATATGGGCAATGAGAGCTGAAAGATAATAAGTACCATAATTTTTGGAAGTTCTTTATGAGACTTGAATCCCTGCTTCCTTCTATGAAGGCCTTTCTTTTACTTTTGTGTTGAGTCTCCATCTTCTATCTTTATGCACCTATTGAGAGAGCACAGTGGCCATTCTTAGTTTAATTTGCATTGTCCCAAGACTTATTGATTGATGCATAACTTTGATATTGCTTGTCCTTAAACTACTTGTATCTAGTCACCCTTACGAACTTTGAAGGTGTCCTATGCATTTATGTTTTGCTACACTATGAGGGACAAGATGAATACCATTCTCATTATGCTTTCTATATGTGAAACAAACAAACGTCTTGCAAAGCATTGTCATTCATGAATTTTTTCTTTGTGCCTTTTCATGTTACAACATAGTTGCTATGTCTTATTGTTAGAACTATATCTTTCATGCTATGTTAAAGTACTATGATCCCAGCTATCAATGTTTTACAAATACTTTGATCAAGTTTATGATGGTGCATGTCACCTCAAAAATTATTCTTTCTTTTTATCACTTACCTACTCGAGGACGAGCAGGAATTAAGCTTGGGGATGTTGATACGTTGCTAACGTATCTATAATTTTTGATGTTCCATGCTTGTTTTATATCTACTTTATTATGTTTTGTCCACACTTTGGAGTATTTTTATACACTTTCTTGGACAAACCTATTAACAAGATGCCACAGTGCCAGTTGCCTGTTTTCTGCTGTTTTTGGTTCTAGGAAAGTGAGAAAATGAATATTCTCAGAATTGGACGGGACAAAAGCCAAAGTCAATATTTCACCGAGGGGGACACGGAGCCAGAAGACGAGACGGAGAGGGGCCAGAGGCCGACCACACCACCTGGTCGCACGTCCAGGCCTGGCCCGCGCCAAGGGGTGGTGTGGCCGCCTAGGGCACCCCATCGGCCTCCCCTTTCGCCTATATATCGCCTCCGATACAGAAACCCTAAATACCCGATCAAAATTCCACAAAAGAGTCTGTAGCTGCTGTCATCTCCATCCCTAGATCGGGAGGGATCTGAAGCTCTTCCTGGCACCCTGC
The DNA here is from genome assembly GCA_916181665.1 of Avena sativa. NCBI lineage: Eukaryota > Viridiplantae > Streptophyta > Magnoliopsida > Poales > Poaceae > Avena > Avena sativa. The sequence continues at coordinate 620,392,579 of OV702289.1, forward strand.
CGGAGGGGAGAATTCACCCTGGAGGCCTTCTTCATCACCATGCCTGCCTTCGGTGTGATGCGTGAGTAGTTCATCCCTGGACTACGGGTCCATGTAGTAGCTAGATGGTTGGTTCTTCTCCTTTGTGCTACCATGTCTAGATCTTGTGAGCTCCGTTCATGATCAAGATCATCTATTTGTAATCATACATGTTGTGTTTGCGGGGATCCGATGGATATTGAGATGCTATTTTAGATTGATTATTGATTCTATCATGTATTTGTTATTTGTGATCTTGCATGCTCTCCGTTGTTAGTAGCTATCTTGGCCGAGTAGATGCTAGCAACTCCAAGAGGGAGTATTTATGCTCGATAGTGGGTTCATGCCTCTAGTAATCTAGGGAAGTGAAAGAAATATCTATGGTACTAGATGTGATGTTGCTACTAGGGAGAAAACAACAATCCTTTGTTCATAGAACAATCGTATTGTTTACTTTACACACAATGCTTAATGCAATTATCTATTGCTTGCAACTTAATACTGGAGGGAGTTCGGATGATAACCTGAAGGTGGATTATTAGTCATAGATGCAGTTGGATTACGGTCTATGTATAATGTTGTAATGCCCAATCAAATCTCATAGGAATCAAGATGATTAGTATATGCATGTATGCTTTCTCGATGTTTGTTAATTTCCCCGCTGTAATTTGTTCACCCAACATGTCATCTATCTTAAGGAGAATCACCACTAATGAACTATGGACCCCGGTCCTTTCTTTTACCATCAATCTATAATCTACTATTTACTATTTTCTATTTACTTTCTGCAAAGCAATTACTATCTTCCACAGAATACGTTTAATCCTTTGTTTTCAGCAAAACCAGTGAGATTGACAACCTCACTGTAAGTTGGGGGCAAAGTTCTGTGGTTGTGTTGTGCAGGATTCCAAGTTGGAAACAAAACCTTGGAGGTGTCTCCTTGCTCCTATTGGTTCGATAACCTTGGTTTCATAACTGAGGGAATTCTTGCTGCTGTTCTCATCATACCTTCCTCTTGGGGTTCCCGAGCGAGCTCGATATATTTTGGGCCATCAGACGTTCACATCAGTTATCCCTGACAATGAATACAATAAATGGCGCAGTAACTGGTGCAGGCCCTTAAAATGAGGCAAATCAATGATTACCCTCCACGTAGGATGCGGGGAAGCGTACGAGAGGAAAGGATCTAAGTGGGTAACCGGATCTAAGGAAATAACCCGACCGGCAAGAAATATCTTGGAATGAGGCAAGGGAATGACAAGTCACAAAAGTAAAGAGGGCCGAGTTACAGAGTGATTCAGCAAGAAGAGCAAAGAACTTAGTAGGATGAACCTGCTGTTGTGGAAATGGCCACGACAGTCGCTGCCATAGGCAGCGATTGATAGAATCAAGGGCGAGAGCTGTCGGCCATCTGCGATGCGAGATGGGGGCGGATGCACATGGATTTATCCAGGTTTGCCCCCCATAGGGTAAATACCTACTCCTGCTAGATTAGATTGATGGAGAGCGAGTTACAGGGGTGCCGAGCTCGGCGTCTAAGCAGCGAGTCGCTTGAAGGGGTGTATGATGGAACGTAAGTCCTCAGAGTACCCTAGGGAGGTTTATATAGGAGGCACCTTGCTAGGGTTTATAGTTTATGTCAACACCCGGATTTTTAATCCCAGATGCCTACTATGCCATACATCGCAATCCTAGGATTACCATTTTTGCGAGACATAACAGATTGGATATCACAGTACATCATCCATTACAAACCATAATAAGGTCTTACACAAATAAAGGATCACATGATCCAGTCTTAATACAAACAAGCAGCAGAATAATAAGCGTAGCAGTGGGCTCCATCTTCAGGGTCACAGGCAATACTGACGATGGAAGATGATCCTAGTTGTCATAGACATCCTGCTGTCCATCATCCTGATAGTCCTCCTCATAGTCTGGCCATGGGAATAGCTAGGGACAAAGCCATGAGTACTCTTTAAGTACTCGCAAACCATCACTAACAAGTAAGGTAGTTCTAGTAGGAATCTTAAGCTCTAGGTTTATTTGCAAAAAGCCAGGTTTATCTAAACTGAGTTTAGAAGTAAAGAAAACTAAGTAAATGTTCTAAATCACTTAAGTGGGAAACTAGCTTTCATAGTCACAACCCTGTTGTGGTCAAGTCAAAATCATAGTTCACTTCACAAGTCATTTTGAAAACATCTGACGACGGGACAATATGTCCACTCCAACTGTCCATGATCGCAGATGCGGCTATTCGAATAGTTTGACACTATGTAGAGGTGGTACACATTCACCACAAAATTCGATACATCCGTTAGGGATAATCCTGAATCATCATACTTAGTATGCGGATAATCAATCATAACCTTTCCTTTACACACTCTAGTATAGGCACCTCCCCTATGAGCTTGGCCTCCCAGCCATGGCCATCTGCCATCCTGGAGACTGCATAGGTGGACAATTCACACTCATGAGGTAGCCTCAGCTCAAACCTCTTCCACGAGGGAACCCATACTAATGCATATAAACTTCCGGCTAAGCCTTACCCAATTCAGGTATTGTGGTTGTACGGTAAAATTGGAATGGTATCGCATCCGAACCCAACCATCAGTTTTTATAAAGGGCTAAGGCTCACGCCTCAACATTTTTATCATCAAATCCATTTGTGTTTATCAACACATGTCAAAACTTTTCAATAGAATAAGGCATCATTCCAAGGTTTTCATAATCATTTTCACCAAGTATTCCCATCTAAAGTGATCAAGTTTTATGCTTAACACTAGCCAATAAGGTTAAGAGTGTTCACTAATGAGGGGTGCTAATCTTCAATCTCATGCCATAGAATGACATCTAGTATAGGCCTAGTTTTATACTCTTTATGCTATCTATACTACTCCTTGAATACTCACAAAGTATTAAAAAGTAAAGAACTTTAGTAAAGTAAAAGAATAAAGCTTGCAAGTAAAACTTGGGATTGGTATAAATCAAGGTATAAAACCAAGCATGCCTAATGCATCTTACTTAGGTTAAATCTTGCATGGTTAACTTGTATAATTCTAGCTTGCTAATAATAGCTTGCCTTGAGTAGAGCAGTGGTTGAAGTTTTCCTCTTCTTCTTCTGGGTAGAACTCCTCCTCCTCGTATCCTGGGTCGGTACTATCGTCTATAAATAAATATGGGGTACACAATCACCAAACAATACTTAACTAATTCTATTTAGCACACTAAGGCCCACACTTGATGATCTAGCATCATCACAATCATCACATGAATTAAAGAACTAGTTTTATTTAGTTTATTTGAGAAAAGTAATTTCTACTAAATTGAAATTAATTAAGATTTAATATTCTCCAATTAAAATATGGGATCATGTGGACACATGTCATCACCACATATTCCAATACATGAGAGTGTGATTTAAAGTGTTGGTCATATTTTATAAAGTTTAAGATTTTCATTTAGTAGATTTAAAGTGACTAGAAATGCCCTAATAGCATTCTTTTGGTACTAGTCCAATTTCACTTCCTGCAAACCTAGATATTTTTGCATATTCAGATAGATATTGTCAAAAGTGATTTTTGAGAGTTGGAATGAACTCAAAAGCTATTATGGTTGATTTTTGAAAAATGTTTGAAGTTGCAAAAGTCTCTGTCTTGTTATTTTTACTAAAGATTATCTCTAACTCCAAATGATTTAAATCCAACGGTCTTAGATAGATATTTTAAATATCTTTCTAACAAAATTGGAATCATGTAATTTGGTTTAGTGAAACTCTATGAATTGTTTTTGAATCTGTGGACAGAATAGGGTTTAAACTAAATTGGAAAATCCTTATTTGAATTTCCTGGGCTGCGGGAAAGCTAAACGGGCCAGCCCAACTGCACTACATGGCAAAGCGGGATGCTAACGGAGGGGGTCGTCAACGAGACTAACTGCACAAAGCGGTATCTACGAATCTGAGTCGTGCGATTAGAAGACAGATCAACGACTGGGAGTCATCATCGATGACGAACTACTCCGGCGAGGAATCAACCTTAACGCGGTGGTGGGGGTCTAGCTAGGCTCACCTGGGCTCTAGGGTCGGCGATCGACATGGTAGACGACGGTGAGTCGAGGCGCGGTCACGGCAGGGCTTGGGGTGGTCGAAATCAACGACGCCTGTCTCCTCCAGCAGCGGCGGGCTCTGGCCAAATTCTGGAGAGGGAGAGAGCTCGCCTTGCTCCAAGAAGAAGTGGGAGAGGATCAGTGAAAGGTGGTGAGTGTAATGGTGTGGAGAAATGAGGCAGGGGTGGCCTCCTTTTATACTACGGCGAGGGGACCGAACGGTGCGGGCGCGAGCTCGTCGGTGACGACGCTACAGGCTGCTATCGGCGTGGCGGAGGCTACTGGGCGGTGCGTGGTTCCCTGGCAGTTCTTACGGGCGTAATGGCGAGGCGTGGGGCGGTGTGGTTTGGTCGGGAGTGTGCGGTGCTCCGCGCGGACGCAGAGGTGTTTGCAGCAGCGTGTTGGCAGCTGCGGGCTGCACGGCGGCGAATGGGGTTGTCTGCGGGATTGGGGTGATCATGGCGAGTGTGAGCGTGCGCGGAGAGGGCGAGGCACGGTCTATGGGAGCTGGTCAGGCGCGGCGAACTAGCACGCTCTGGACATGGCACAAAGATGGTGGGCACGGTGTAGCTAGGGTGGTCCAGGGCTCGGCTAGGGTCGAGGCTTGGACAAGGGGTGGCGGTGGAGCGAGGCGTGTCTGGTGCGCATCGTGGGAGAGGGTGGCGAGGCTTCTGGCGTGCTGCCCACTGTCGGCCGGTGATGACCAAAAATGGGCGGCGCTCCACTATGCACACAGTAAAGAGGGGCTTGGTTTGGGGCTTGGTTAGACTTAGGGGAGACCAGAGAGTTAAGAGGGGACCAAATGGTCGACTAATTACTATGGAAACAGTTAAGTTAGGCTAGAGGTTTATTTGTGTAGTTAAGGTGTTTGATGATATGGCCACAAGAATTTTACTTTGGAATTTTTGGATTCAAATTTTTTGAGTGGTTTGATCTTAAGCTTGAGTAACTATGTTTTGTTTGGAGAGGTCAAGGGGAATTGGTTTGATGGGTTTTTGAAAAAGTGGGATCTTAGCATATGAACTAGATTCAATTTTCAACTATCCATTAAATTGATTTGAAAAATGTTTTTTTAAGTTTGTAAAGTGGGCCTTGATACGCTTTTACTTGGTCTAGCAAGGGGTGAAAAGAAGTAGAAATGTTTCTGTTGGAAATCTTCTTCTAGGAACACACAAAGTGGCCTAGTGGTTAACTTTTGTCAAAATGACCATTTGCTTTATTTATTCATATTTGATTTCTTTTTCTTTTGATTTTGTTTGTAATTGGTCTAGATGGTGTAGTATTTACCTTTAAACCATTTCACATCATTTGCAACAATCAAGCATGGCATTTTCAATCAATCACACATTAATGCAAAACTAACATGCATTCATATTCATTTTCTTAATAAAAGTTTTTGTTAACCCTAAATTGGGTGATTAGAATTTGATAAACTTGATTTGAAGTTTTGGGGTGTTATAGTTTACAACCAAACAAGATTTGGATTCGGAGGCTTTGACCTAATCCGACTGGGATTCGAGTACGCTTCTGGGCCTCCAGTCTCCAATCGCTAGGCCTTCTCCTCAGTCGCATCCCAGTCGCCGTCCTGCAGGCCCACTCGCTAGGCTTTCGGCCCGATCGGAACGTCCTGCTGGGCATACCCCATTCGGCATATCCCCATCAGTAGTCCCCGAGGCCATCGTTGATTCAAACACAGGTGTTCATTTGGCAGTCGGAGTAGGCAAGTCCAATTTGGACGCCTAGTCGAATCGATGATGGACTCTGCCGAGAACCGAGGAAATTTTCCACCGGGTTTCCAGTCGCAGCCTTGGCGAATGAAATCACTACCGAGTCGCTGCCCCCGTCGACCGGACAAGGCATAGTTGCAGGCGAGTCGAGTGGAAGAATATGGAATGCCAGCTTGGTCAAACTATCCGTTGGGTGGTCCAATGGTAACTTCAGCATGATTACCGCGGGTAACGGCTATGCTGAGATTGGCGGGTAACGCTTCTTTATAAGGGGAGTGACAAATCAGTCCTGTAGACCCTTCCCCACATTCCTCATCTTTGCGCATCCATTCCCTCTGTCTCCCTTCGATCTAGATTCTCTAGACCGAACGACCTTGCCTCTTTCCTGATGGCGCCTTCAAAAGGTCCATGGGGGAAATCTAAGTGCACGGCAGTGCATCTCAAGTCATTTGAGGACGTGGGGGTCCTCTGTAAGGGGAATTGGCGGATCCTCGCGTCTTCCAAGGTCAAGCCGAAGCCACGCGCCGGCAAGTTCATCTGCTTCCCAAGCCACTTGGAGAGGGGCTTAGGATTCCCCACCTCTCTATTATTCCGGCAGTTCTGCGCATACTACGCGATCAAGCCGTCGGATCTCGGCCCACACAACATCGAGCAGCTAGCAATCTTCGTCGCCTTCTATGAATGCTACCTCGGCTGCAGGCCATACTTCCCACTGTGGTTGGAGATGTTCCACGGTCGCATCGGGCGCGAGGGGTCCAGCGGCCCGATCTTCACGGCCGGAGGCGTTACATTTCAGTTGAAGCTGAAGGCCAATTTCATCAAGCTCCTGTTGCCGAAGAAGGCCGCGAGCGAATGGAAGAAGAGCTGGTTTTATGTGAAAGAGTCCACCCCCTCCGACGAAGTGGCGCTACCCGAGTTCGTCGCGGAGAGAAGCGAGCCTCGCCGGCTGGCAGTGGACAAGCTCCCCGATGATCAGAAGATGGCCGTCATGGAGATGATGGACTAGATCCAGAAGTTGAAGGACCAAGGGCTATCCCCGATCAATATGTACAACTGCTGGCTCGGGCGGCGCTTGGTCCCATTAGCGACCCGACCCCATTGGATGTACGAGTACACCGGGAAGAACGATCCTTCCCAGACCAGCAAGGAGTCGTGGGATGCTGCAGACTACAAGGCCGCCTTGAATAAGATTACTGAAGCAGAATTTACAACCACGTTGGCCAGGTTCGCCCCGTACATGCCCGAAAAGAATGAAGCTCCTACGGTAAGCCGCCCCCCTACGGGTTTATCTTCAGTCATGATTCTCGCGATGTAATTTGCGACCGCATCCTTTGATATTTGTTCTTGGCCAATCTTAGTTGTTTTAGGTTCTTGAAGGCTGGCTTCCCCCGCTCGACGAAGAGGTCCCCAAGAAGCTCGAGGAGGGTACCGAAGGAGAGTCCTCCGAGGGCGAAGAGGAAGAGAGGGAGGTCCCTCCCCCAGCACCCGAGGCTTGCAAGACTCACATGCAGAAGCAATGCGAGTTCGAGGCGAGCCGTAGTCTTGAAGAGCGCGACAAAGATGACAAGATTTTGCAAGAGCACAGCTCACGGCGAATGGCCAGGCCGGTGAAACCTGCACGCAAACCGAAGTCGCCCGCAAAGAAGCCGACTCTGAAGCCAGCGTCGCCATCCAAATCGGCAGTGGTGTTCGAGTCGGATGATGAATCCGACGATGATGTGACCAAAACTTCACACGAGATCCTGGAGGGTGTGACTCCGATGATGGGATCGGAGGCTGAAGACGTGGGAGTGGCGGTGGAAGTTCCGCTCGTGACGATCGCGCCGACAGCTTCGGTGGAATCAGAGTGGGAGGCTACTAAAGCTGCGGCGTCAAAGTCGCCACAACTTCGAGGACGGCCACGTCTTCTGAGCCGGAGGTTCCCGCGACCGCGGCTTCATCATCAAAGAAGCCCATGGTGTCATGGGCTTTGGATGTCTTCGATAAGGGTCTCACACGCAAGATGGGCCTGGAGCTAGACAAGCCCACCCACATCAGCACGGGGTTACGCGTTCTCTGGTCACCAAGTGAGTCACGAGTTTTCCTCTCCAATTCTTGGGTGACTTCTTGTATGATTTCTTTGCTGACTTTGGTGGTTTTGCAGGTCCGACGCTAAAAAGATAGGTCGCCCTTCAGTGGCTAAGATTCCACCGGTCGTCACCACGGGGGAAGGCGATCCCCCCAGGAAGAGGAAGCCTGTTGCGGACGTTTCACCTTCTGAGGGTGCGAAGAAGCAGAGGGGTGAGCCTGACGATGCTGCAACAAAAGACAGCACCAAAGGGAGTGACCCTGCCACTAGCAGCGAGGAGGTGGCGGCCACTCAATTGGAGCCAACTGAGGGGGTTCCGACGACAGAACCGCTGGCTCTAGGAACCAGTGCCCCGGCGAGGGCGTCCACGTCATTTCCGCGCTTCATGGCGAAGGGTTTTCCGATCATGGCGGAAAACTAGTCTCCGCAGCTGCTAGAGATCATCGATGAGGACGTTGGACCTCGTCGCGGGTGCACCTCCTTCATGGTCCCTTCAACGGACGCCAGTGGGCTTCACAGTATGCTTGGTGCCGCCATTCAGGTACGTCCAGTCCCCGAGTGTCTAGTCGCTGAATTTCAGTGGCTAGGCGCTGAGTTTCTTCTAGTCGCCAGTCCCCGAGTGTCTAGTCACTGAATTTCAGCGGCTAGGCACTGAATTTCTTCTGGTCGCCGGTCCCCGAGTGTCTACTCGCTGAATTTCAGCGACTAGGCACTGGATTTGTGTTTTTGCAATTGTTAATTGTTCATTCTGCTTGTAGGGCTTGCAGAGGGAATCGGCTGATCGGCAGGCCACGAAGGAGCGCCTGGAGCATGACCTGCGCGTGGTGTAGGAGGCTAACCGGCGACTCCAGGAGACTACCAGTGAGTACTTGTTTTGTTTGGCGATTGCGAGCTGCTGGTGTTTACGGTAGGCTAACTATTGTTGCTATTCCGTTCAGATGGTCTTTTGGCTGCCATTGCCAAAGCTCGAGAGGGGTATGTTCCGGTTGCTGAGCTGGACGTGGCGAATGGTCGCATCAATTCACTAGTGAAGGAATTGGAGGAGGCGAAAGCGTCGATGATCTCTTCTGAGGATACGACCAAGGCCACAGTCGTTGCGGCTGAGGAGGAGCGGAAGGCTGCTGACTCAATCATCCTTGGACTGCAGAGCGATCTTGCTGCCTTGGAGAAGCATGTGACTGAGAACTACCAGAAACTCCTTGGTGAGTCGTTGCTCTTTTCTTTGATATGTGCTGTGAATCCTCAAGTGGTTGAGTCCGTAGTGACACTAGGCGTCTGGCATTGCAGTTTTGATAGTGCAAGGCGATTCGGTGGTGCAGACCTTCAATGCCTCATAGTGCGTGACCGCGGTGGTCAACGCGGCCACCGCCTTGGTGTTGTGCATCCAGGCGGTTCTTCAAGGGATGTCCCCCACCGTGGTTATACCTAGGGGACCGACTGAAGTATGGTGCTACCTAGAAGAGGCACCCGCCGTTGTAGAATGGATGGCACGTTCGGCTTTCAGGCGCGGGGCCACCACGGCGTTGAGCTTGGGGCTCGCGCATTTCCCTGACGACTTTGACCTCGACGATGTCACCAGCGGCTACCCTTCAGCGACTGGCTTGGTGGAGATGTCGAAGGTGTTGAGGCTGACCGCCAAGGCTTCCCCTTCGCAGATCGGGTGCTAGAGATGGGGGACTTGCTACCCTACCAGCAAACGGTTATGGCACCAGGCGACCCGAGCCGGAGCATCGCGACCTAAAGTCGGAGCAACCCTTCTAGTCGGCGCTATCGAAGTCGCTGTCGACCTACCCGACGAATCCATGGGAGCCATACGTTCGTGTCAAGGCCGGTCACTCGACCAAGGGTTGACTTCTGTCGGTAGTGTATTGCTAGATGTATGAGTGCGAGTGGAACAAGAGTATGGCGAGTAGAAACAATGTGTGCGATCTTAATGAATTTCATTGTATATCATCTGGGTACAAGTTTGAGTTCTATGTAAAGAACTTTCAGAGGAGGTTTACATTCCACGGCCTCCCGACCTCAAGCTGGCTATTGCCTCATATGTCAATGAGGTAGTAGGCATCATTACCGAGGACGCGCCCTATGGCGAATGGCCCCTCCCATGGGAGGGAGAGCTTGTGCATGCCCTTCTTATCCTGGGCCAATCGTAGGACCAAGTCACCCTCCTAGAAGGTACGGGTCTGGACTCGACGGTTGTAGTAGCGGCAGAGTCCCTGCTGGTAGATGGCGGTGCGGGAGCGAGCCAGGTCGCGTGCCTCGTCTAGCTGGTCGATGCTGTCTTGGCGGGCGATCTCGTTTGCCGCCTCGACATTGTTGGTGACTCGGGGTGAGTCGTGCTACATGTCAGTTGGCATTACGGCTTCGGAGCCATACACCATGAAGAAGGGCATGAACCCCGTGGAGCGGTTGACGGAGGTGCGGATGCCCCATATTACAAAGGGGAGCTCTTTGACCTAGCATCCTGGGGTTCGCTCGAGGGGTACTTGGAGTCGTGGCTTGAGCCCGTGGAGGACGCTCTGATTGGCGCGTTCCGCTTGGCCATTCGACTCCGGGTGGGTGACTGAGGCGAGGTCGAGTCGTATGCTATGTTCTTCACAGAATTCTGCCATGGCGCCCTTGGTGAAGTTGGTGCCGTTGTCGGTTATGATGCTGTGCGGGTAGCCATACCAGTAGATGAGCTCACGGAGGAACTTGGTGGCCGTCTTGCCGTCACACTTTTTGATCGGCTTGGCTTCGACCCATTTGGTGAACTTGTCGACCGCGACCAGGAGGTGGGTGAAGCCGGATGGGGCCTTCTTGAACGGGGCGACCATGTCCATGCCCCATACGGCGAATGGCCAGGTGATAGGGATGGTCTTGAGTGCCGAGCCAGGGAGATGCGTCTGGTTGGTGTACTTCTGGCACCCAACGCATCGTTGGACGATGTCGGTGGCATATGCGTGCACGGTGAGCCAGTAGAATCCATGCTGCATGGCCTTGGTGACCAGCGACTTGGCGCCGGCGTGATGGCCGTAGTCGCCGACGTGGATGTCCTGGAGGATTTTGCGTCCTTCTTCTGGCTGTACGCAGCATTGAACACGCCGGTCACGTTGCGTTTGTGGAGCTCGCCGTTGATGATGACGAAGGATTTTCAGCGGCGCATGATCATTTGCGCTTCCGTCTCGTTGCTTGGGAGGATATTGTGCTCGAGGAAGGCGACGTATGGTACCGTCTAGTCGCTGGGCTCCACGATCATGGCGACTAGGGCTGGCTCGGGTTGCAGTGGTATCCCGATGTCAATCTCCTTCAGCGAGGAGACCGAAGGCTTGTGGATGATGTCGAGGAAGACGCCTGCGGGTGGTGTTTGCCGAGCCGACCCGATGTGGGAGAGGGCGTCTGCCTCCTCATTCCTTCGCCTGTCAATCCACTCGACTGAGTAACCGTCGAAGTGTCCTCCCAGCTGGTCTACCGATTGGCGGTATGCTACCATTGTCGGGGAGACGATGTCGTAGGTCCCGACAACTTCGCCGGTGACTAGGTCGGAGTCACCGTAGCACTGTAGGCGGTTCATGTTCATCTCATTGGCAGCCCGCATGCCGTGAAGGAGGGTCTCGTACTCTGCCATGTTGTTGGTGCAGGGCTTGAAGTTGAGGTGGAGCACATAGCGAAGATGGTCTCCCTTGGGGGAGGTCAGTATGACCCTAGACCCAACACCATCGGCGTTCTTGGACCCGTCGAAGTGGAGCAACCAGTAGTGGAGGTATGGGAGCTTCTCCGGCTGCTGTGCTTCTTCCCAGTCTGCGAGGAAATCAGCCAGGGCTTGTGACTTGATCGCTTTGTGGGGCTCGTATTTGATGTTGTGGACGTCGATTTCGACGGCCCACTTGGCGACTCGCCTAGTTGCCTCACGATTGCGTATGATGTCCTTCAGTGGCGCGGAGGAGACGACTGTGATTGGGTGCTCCTAGAAGTAGTGAGGGAGTCGTCGTTGAGCTCAGAATACCGCGTATACCAGTTTCTGGTACTACCGGTAGTGTTGTCTTGAGTCCGTCAGGACTCCGCTGATGTAGTAGACGGGGCGCTGCACGGGGCGCTCCTTGCCCTCCTCTAGCCTTTCGACGACCATCATGGCACTGACGAATCGAGTGGAGGCCGCCACATAGACGAGCATTGGCTCTTTGTCGATTGGGGCGGCGAGGAGTGGATCCGCAAGTAGCACTTCTTTGAGTGCTTTGAGTGTGTTATCCGCCTCCGTGTCCCATTGGAACTTGGGGTTCTTGCGCATTAGGCGGTAGAGGGGCATTGCCTTCTCGCTAAGCCGGGGAATGAAGCGACTGAGAGCCGCGACTCGCCCGACCAACTTCTGGACGTCACACAGGCACTCAGGTTTCTCGAGTCGCACGATGGTGTCGATCATGGTGGGGTTGGCCTTGATGCCTCATTAGGAGACCACGTATCCCAGGAGCTGTCCGGCGGGGACGCCGAAAGTGCATTTTCCTGGGTTGACCTTGATATTGTACCTCCGCATGTTTGCGAAGGTTTTGGCCAGGTCGGCGAGCAGGTCGTCCTAGTAGGTGGATTTTACCACCACGTTGTTGATGTAGACGTGTATGTTGTGGCCAATTTGGCTCGCGAGGCACTCCTACATGCACCTTTGTTAGGTGGCGCCGGTGTTCTTTAGGCCGAACTTCATGGACGTGTAGCAGAAGGCTCCGAATAGCGTGATGAACACCGTCTTCTCCTCATCCTTGACCGCCATTTTGATCTAGTTGTAGCCAGAATACACGTCGAGGAAGCACATCGACTCTGATCCTGCGGTCGAGTCGGTGATCTGGTCGATGCGTGGTAGGACGAACTCCTCCTTCGAGCAGGCGCTGTTGAGGTTGGTGTAGTCGATACACATTCTCCATGTGTTGTTCTTTTTCAGGACCAGGACTGGGTTTGCCATCCACTTGGAGTATTTGATTGGCCAAATGAAGCCTGCGGCTAGCAGGCGCTGTACTTCTTCTGCGATTGCTCAGCAGCGCTCTTTATTGAAGGGCCGCAGCGAATGCTTTACTGGTCGCACTTTAGGGTCGGCGTTGAGTTTGTGCTCAGCGAGTTCCCTTGGGACACCGAGCATGTTAGATGGTTTCCATGCGAAGATGTCGCAATTCTCACGGAAGAACTCGATGAGCGCGCTTTCCTATGCGGGGCTCATGTGCGCCCCAATTGTGACGGTCTGGCTGGCCCGGGACGAGCTCGACGGTGCGGGTGTGCATGGTCGCCTCGAACATGGAGCTCGCGGCGGTTGGCTTCTTCAGGATGGCGGGGGTCGTCTTTGTTGATGTTGCCCGCGTATTTCGCGAGTTCCTCCACGTGGTTAGTCTCCACGGCAATGATGGCGTCAGCGAGCTCAACGCCTTTTTCTTCGCATTCCACGGCCATATCAGGGTCACCATGGACGGTGATGATGCCGCTTGGCCCTGGAAGCTTCATCATGTTGTAGGCGTAGTGGGGGGTCACCATGAATTTGGCGAACGTTTGGCATCCCAGGACGCAGTGGTAGGGGCTGCGGAAGTTCACCAACTCGAACATGATCCGCTCGGTGTGGTAGTTTGCTGGTGTGCCGAAGGTGACTGGCAGAGTTACTTTTCCAATCGGGTACGCCTTCCGACCAGGGACGATGCCGTGGAAGGTTGTTAGGGTCGGCTCGATTGCTGATTCTGGGAGCTGGAGCCTCTTGAATGTGTCCAAGTACATGATATTGATGGCGCTCCCGCCGTCCATCAGTGTCTTGGGCAGCAAGTAGTTGGCCACTTTGGGCCTGACAACCAGGGCGACTCGCCCTGGGTACTAGATCTTGGGTGCGTGGTCCTGGCTACTCCAGGTGATGCTTTGTTCAGACCAGTTGAGGAAGCGGGGGATATCGACCTGTGTCACCGCATTGACGGCGACTGCACGTGCGAGCACCTTCTTCTCGTGCTTGGTGCCGAGCCCGGTGAAGGTGTGGAGCGATCCGACGGTGTTGCCAAAGCCGCCGGCGTTTCCGTTGTCCCTTGGCGGGTTGTTGTTGGGGTCTTCCCGTGCCCGCCTTGCCTTTTCGATTTCCTTGAGGGAGTGGCAGTCTGCGGTAGTGTGGGTGGCGGGCTTTCCCTCTCTGCTATCGTAAACGCAGGGTTGGTTGAGCAGGGCGGCGGGATCAAATTTCGGCCTCGCCGTTTTGTTGGTGCGGTAGTTCCCGCTGTCGCGGTAGTTTCCTCCGTCGCGGCGGAAGTTCTTCGGGTCGCGTTGGCTGTAGCCGGCATTGGCGACGAAGTCGACTCGCCCATCACCGTGGCGCTTGCCGGTGATGCGAGTGTTGCTGTAGCGCATGTCACGCTGTCACCTGCTATCGTGGGCGCTGATGCGGCGTCTTCCTCGCGACTCGTTGTTGGAATCCTGGTTGGCGTCTTCCTCCCGACTGGTCGGGGATGTTGTCGAGCGTCCGGTAGACCCTCTTGATCTTAGCGACTAGGGATTCGTACCGGCACGCGTTCTTGAAGCAGTATCGCCCTGTCTGGGTGGATGCCAGAGGCATTGATCCATAGTTCCTTCCACCTTTGGATCCAGTGGCGGGTCGACTCGCATTGTCCCTGGATGCATCATTCTAGGTCCTCGATGGTGGTGGTGCGGGTGTAGGAGCCCTCGAAGTTCCTAACGAAGGCATCCCGCATCTACTCCCATGAGTCGATGTTGTCGGCGGGGAGGGTGTTGATCCATTGCCGGGTCGCACCCTCCATCATCAGGGGGAGGTAGCGAGCGGATAGCAGGTCGGTGTGGCCGGTGATTCCCATCGCCATGAGGTATGTGTCCAGCCACACAGCTGGGTCGTACGTTGGGTCGTACTTTTCGATCTCCTTGGGCGCCTTGAAGTTGGCGGGGTACTTCTCGCCTCAGATCATAGGTCCGAAGCACTGGGGACCAACTCGGCTGAGCGAGCCCCTGGGTTCAGGGTCGCCACGGTTGGTGAGGGTGTGCCTCAAGTCGTTGGGTTGGCGCGCCCGCCAAGCCTGGTTGTTGACGATGTGTGTTGTTCACTGGTCGCGGCTCGTTGGTGGAGAGCGCGGGGTTGGCGGTCCGTGGCTGGTGCGCCAGGGGCTGGGGCGGTGGGCAGGTCACAGCGTTGGCGACGGTTGGGTGGCCGCTTGAGGCCGCCCTGCTTGCCGATGAGCGGGAATACATCTGCCCCCACGAGTCGATTCCCGCGGCTTGCTGCTCGATGGCCCTGGCGAGTAGGGCCTTGGCGTACTGGATCTGTAGTGCGCCTTCTCCTTGGACGTCGAGGTGGGCGACTATGGTGTTGGCTGCGACGATGTTGTCCATTGGAGTGGAGTAAAGTGGGAGCCCGTTGGTGTCACAGGCCTGTGGCGAGATTATGATCCGCGGCTGGTCCGGTGGGGGCGCGCGACCAATGGGTGGCGGTGGGACCCCAGTCGCCGGTGCACCGGGTGGTGGTCGGTTGCTGCCACCTGGTGGCGCGTTCTCGCAGTAGTCGCGCTCAGCCACGCGTGCAGGGTCACTTTCGTCATTGAAGTTTAGGAGGCGGCCCTGGACGTTGGAGTTTAGGCAGGTCCTGATGCGGCGCTGGTGGTACAGCGACAACTCCTGCGCCGTTGCCTACTTCTGGCGGAATTTCTTGCGCTCGGCTAGCTCCTTGCGTTGCGCCTCCTCCAGTCGCAGGCGGGCTTCCTCCACCTTCGTGGCTGTCGCGGTTGGAGGGATCGGTGTAGAGAATGCATCCGGCGGGGCAACCATGCTGCCCGCCATGTAAATCGCGTTGAAGCGATTGGATCTGGCACGGAAGTCCACGGGGGAGTTTGAGCCGGAGTCGGAATCAAAGATCCCAAGGATGGAGGAATCCTCGAAGTCCTTAGGGTTGGAGACCCGCGTGATGGATTCCTCCCGTGATGCTATAGTGATGGATCCATCGACCGAGGCAGGGGTCACGGAGTCGGCTTTGTCATGGAGGGCGGCGGTGTTGGTCTCGACCATGTTTCTGGCGGCCGAGTCGTATTTGGTGGCGAGGCGGATGATGGAGCGGGCCTGCTCCTCTGAGAGCAGATCACGGCGTGGTGGCATTCCGCCGACGATCACCGTTGCCATTGGGTCGATTGCATCGGTGAAGCCGACGAACAGGTTGATGGTGTCAACCGGCATTATCGCGTTGTGGGTGATCGGGCGCGATGCCGGGATGTAGCTGCTGGGCAGGATCTATAAGATCCTACCGGTGGTGATCATGCGACCGGTCGCAATCGGCCGATCAGTCGGCGAGTAGGGTCTCACCGCAGAACTCAGGCCAGTCCGGCTAGGCCCCACGGTGGGCGCCACTATCGTGGAAATGGCCACGGTAGTCTCTACCATAGGCAGCGATTGATAGAATCGGGGGCGAGAGCTGGCGGCCATCTGTGGTGCGAGATGGGGTGGATGCACATGGATTTATCCAGGTTTGGCCCCTCGGAGGGTAAAGACCTACTCCTGCTAGATTAGATTGATGGAGAGCGAGTTATAGGGGTGGCGAGCTCGGCGTCTAAGCAGCGAGTCGCTTGAAGGGATGTATGATGGAACGTAAGTCCTTAGAGTACCCTAGGGAGGTTTATATAGGAGGCACCTTGATGACCCACTAGTATAGGGGGTGTATCGCAGTATTTTCGAGGGAAGTGAAACCGATTCGACACAAGGGGAGCCAAAGAATATTTATCAGCCTTAACAACTGAGTTGTCAATTCAGCTGCACCTGGAAACAATCTTGCTCACAGCAGTTTATCAGTAGCAAAAGTTTTGTAGTAGGAAAAGTAAAGCAACAGCAGTAGCAAAGCAAAGACAGTAGTAACAAAAACAGTAAACAGTGGGATTTGAGTGCGGTAGGCATAGGGATGGATGGACGGGCGTTGCATGGACAAGACAATCCACATAGCAATCAGAACATAGGGCAATTGCAGATAAATAAGATAAAGCATCCAAGTACTAGACAATCCTAGGCATGTGTTCCATATATAGTCATACGTGCTCGCAATGAGAACTTGCACAACATCTTTTGTCCTGCCAGCCCGTTTGCAACGGGGCCTCTAGGGAACTACTGGCAATTAAGGTGCTCCTTTTAATAAAGCACCAGAGCAAAGCATTAACACTCCGTAAACACATGTGATCCTCACATCAAAGCCTTTCCCTTCCGGCTACCCCGATTTTTGTCACTTCGGGACCATAGGTTCCGAACAACGACATGTGCATACAACTTGTAGACAAGACCCAAAACAATACTATCATGATGAATCAATAACATGTTCAGATCTGAAATCATGGCACTCAGGCCCTAGTGACAAGCATTAAGCACAACAAGTCGCAACAAGGTCATAAAGCACTAATAAAAGATACTAGGCACCATGCCCTAACAATCTGATGCCATTACATGAACGATCTCATCCAATCCCTACCATCCCCATAGCCTACAACGGGGGATTACTCACTCATAGATGGAGGAAACATGGATGGTCGATGAAGATGATGGTGGAGATCGATGGAGATGGCTCCGGGGGCACTTCCCCGTCCCGGCAGGGTGCCGGAACAGAGACTTTCTGTCCCCCGAATCTCCCCTTCGGTGGCGGCGGTGCAGCAGAACTTTTCATGGAAAACATTGAACCCCCCGAAGTTTTTAGGTCAGAAGGCTTCTTATAGGGGAAGAGGGAGACCGAGGAGGTGCCTGGGGCCACCACACCATGCCCTGGCACGGCCAGGCCCAGCCCGTGCCTAGGGGGGTGTGGCCAGCCCCTGGCCCTCCTCCGTCTCGTATTCTGGCTCCTAGAGTCTTCTGGAAAAATAGGCACTTTGGCTTTTGTCCCGTCCAATTCCGAGAATATTCATTTTCTGACTTTCCTGGAACCAAAAACAGCAGAAAACAGGCAGCTGGCACTATGGCTCTTGTTAATAGGTTAGTCCAAGAAATCATATGAAATGTACTCCAAAGTGTGGACAAAACACAAGAAAGTGGATAAAACCAAGCATGAAACATCAAAAATTATAGATAAATTTGCAATGTATCAACATCCCCAAGCTTAACTCCTGCTCGTCCTCGAGTAGGTAAGGGATAAAAAGAAAGAATAAGTTTTGAGGTGACATGCACCATCAAAGACTTGATCAAAGTATTTGTAAAACATTCAAAGCTGGGATCAAAGTACTTCAATCATAAAATGAAAGACAAAGTTCTAGCAATAAGACAAAGAAACTATGATGCAACATGAAGATGCACAAACAAAAGATTCATGAATAACAATGCTTTGCAAGATGTTTGTTTGTTTCACATAAAGAAAACATAGCATAACAGTATTCAGCTTGTCCCTCAATAGAGTAGCAAATATAAATGCATAGGACACCTTCAAAGTTCATAAGAGTGACTAGATACAAATAGTTTAAAACAAGAAATATCAAGTTATGCATCAATCAACTAGTCTTGGGACAATGAACATAGAACTAAGAATGGCCACTATGCTCTCAAAGTAGGTGCATAAAGAATATGTGGAGACTCAACAAGTAAAGAAAAAGGTTTTGAATAATTTGAAAGGCTTCCAAATGCTGAAAGTGTGGTACTCGTTAGCTTTGAGCTCTCATTGCCCCTATCATAGGCATCTTTAATGTGGTTAAGGTAAAAGTGAGGTCCAATCTGAGTTATATGCTTGACAGACTATAAACTGGAAATCCCAAGTCCCTTGAGTACGAGGGCTACTCCTCATGCTACTCAACTTTAGTTACCAGTAAGTTCTTGTCATCGTAAGTATGTGCGTATCATTGAGAACCACCAACGGGGTACCCCTTGCCCGATGATATGGAAGAATCCCCATATCAAAATGACAAGGCAAGCAGACAATCAGTATCTTAGCAATCTTCTTATTTACCATGGGAAAATGGTGCTTTTTTCTCTCTTTCCTCTTTTCTCAAGTCTCATTTTTTCCCTTTCTCAATAGCTATAACTCTCTTTTTTTATAAGAAGAATGCTTCATAGATATCATTATGGTTACGCTGCAGGTTTCCACCATGTCAGCATGGATTAGGCCAGCGGCCCAGGCGTTTCTCTAACACACATACATAACTCCATGGACTTACAAGCTCCCCTTTTATTTCACACCGACGACATCCGCAAACAAAAGAGCAAGGTATCAACTGGGTATATATTTACAAGTGTTGAAAGCGTTCCCCGTGATAGCACGGTTCTGCTAATCCCTAGCCTATAATTAGCAAGCATATAACTTTCATGGAGAGTTCACAATGGTTCAGGTTTATTAAGTGCAGGAAATAAAGTGTGCCATCAAGTTCGTGAGAGCTTTACTAACTAACTTTCTCATAATAATCAAACATTTTATTCAGAAGAAAACAAGGCATATTGAATATGCACGGAAGTAGCAAATGATGCTAATAGGTAGGTATGGTGGACACTTTGGTAATATTTGGTTTAAGGAGTTGGAAACTTGAGTAAAACATACTCAGTGTAAGTGAAGGCTAGCAATAGTAAGGGAGCGACAAACAAGAGATCAATAATGGCCATAATCATGCAGAGCGACAAAACATCATTGATCAAAGCATAAAGTGATACTACAAGTTGAAAACTAAAGGATCATAAAGGCTTATGGTGACTTGAGATAGTCATAACATGGTGTGAGCATGTGCCAATTCAACCCAAATAAAGCATCAAAGGAGAATACCACAATACTATGCTTTAATATGCTAAAACAACACATGATTCATCCAAGGCACATTAAGCAATCTCAATTTTTTATAACAAGTCATGCTACAGAAAAGAATACTAAGCATAAAGCCAAAACAATATCAAGCATGGCATGACAAAGCATAGCCACAGTCAAAAACAAGCTCTTTTTACCACATAGGCATGAACTTTGCTACTCTTTTCCAAACCAAACCAAACTATTTGCAAACCAAATGTAAGAAAGATGGGGTCCAACCAATTTATTCAGAAAACTAAGCAAACTAAAACCAAAACAAAAAATAAGATGCTCCAAGAAAAACACAACTGTGCATGAAACAATAAAAATGAAGCGTTTGGAAGAAACCTGGGATTTTTATTGATGAAGAAGGGGATGCCTTGGGCATCCACAAGCTTTGACGCTTGTACTTCTTGGATATTTCTTGGGGTGACACGCGTGGCATCCCCAAGCTTGAGCTTTAGTCCATCCTTCATCTCATTACTCATTCCTTCCATACACCTGAAATTTTTCCTTCATACAAAACTTCACACAATCTTTATTAGCAACATTAGTACACTCAAGATAAATAAGTCTTAAGGTTCAGTTCTAACACCAAATAAACTTCCATTAGAACACTAGATACTGTAGCACTTCCCTCAAAAATCTCAATTCCCCAAAAGAACTCAAAAAGGAACCAACAAGAAGCAAATGCAAATAATGGCAGAAATCTGTCAAAACAGACCAGCAGGTAAAGACGAATTTTTTCGAAGACCTTCTGTTGCTCAAATCAAAAAGTGTTGAACTAGAGAAAGTTATATAACAACCTGGGTCAGAAGCACAAAAATTCAAGCCTCAAAAAGACGTTCAGAGATTTTACACGAATTTTTACGGTGAAGCACAGAAATCTGTTTCAGGACAGCAACTTTCCCAATCATTACTTCTCTCTCATTAGAGGTTACTCTTGGCACAAAAAGCAAATAAAAAGGATAAGGAGAGGTTTTTACTGAAGCAATAACTTCCAAGACTCAACTAAAACTTTTGGGTTATCTCCCAATAAGTACTTTTCTTTAATGCCTTTAAATTAGGCAAAAGCAAAAATTAAAAATGGATAAAATAGAAGTAAGCGGAGATAATCATGATGAAAACATTGTTTTGTTCAATGAAATCCTTTTGTTAACAAGGTTCATCAGGTCTTGTTACCAAAACAATTTCATATGAGACAAAACTTTGGATTCCACTAATGATTATGTTACCTCAACCTTGATAGCAATGGTCCCAATCATAATAGTTTCAAATTTTTCTCTTGGTATGGGACAGTATATTTCTCCAACTTGAATGCCCTCAACATGTTCAATTGAATTCAAAACCATAAGTCTATCAATCTTCTTGGGGAAATAGATAGTATGTTCCTTTTCATTGACATTGAAGGTCACCTTCCCTTGATTACAATTAATAGCAGCTCCTGCAGTATTTAAGAAAAGGTCTCCCAAGAATAGTAGACATATTATCATCTTCAGGCATAATAGTTCGAGAGGATGCTCTCATAAGAAATATGAGTTGAAGTAAAAGAGAGCATCAAGAAGCAAAACCAAAACACATTTAAGTCTAACCCACTTCCTATGCATAGGAATCTTGTATGCAAATAAATTCACAAAGAACAAAGTGACAGGAATAGGAAGATAAAACAAAACTTTCAGCACATAGAGAGGTGTTTCAATACCATGAAAACTTCTACAACCATATTTTCCTCTCTCATAATAATTTTCAGTAGACTCATGAATAAACTCAACAATATAACTATCACAAAAAGCATGCTCTTCATGATCTACAAGCACTAGAGCTTTATCATAAACATCTTCAAAAGAATCCTCAGGAACATAACATTCATCCTTCTTTAGTAAGCATGGGGGACAATCAAATAATGTAAGGGATAAAGAGTTACTCTCATTAGAAGGTAATCATGGGTAGCTAATCCATTCTTCCTCCTTTTGTTCATCACTCTTCTTCTCTTTTTCATCTAATGAGATTTCAGGTTCATCAATTTCTTCTTCCATAGGATCCTGCAAGGCATTAGTCTCTTCCATTTGTGGAAAGCATCTATTGGTATATTCAAGAATATAGCCGTTTTCTTCCTTGTATTTTTCAAAGCAAAATTTAAGTATACCATAAACCTCATACTTATAAGGTGAATCATCAATATTTTCAAGCAGACTAGCAAGTTCAAATGCACCCTTCCAAGCAATAAATTCCTCAGTTTGTTCCACATCATAAAGATCATAATTTCCCTTAACATAGGAAGATATGGTAACATTATCATTATACTCACATTAAAAAGGGAGGTGTTTGTACCTCCTACAGCAACAAGATTTATCAAAGAAATAAGTAACATTATAAGTAGAGCACACATTTCTAGGAATGGTATACAATCTATCAATTTGTCCCCATAAGTGTTTCCCTTTTTGTGACAAGCGGTGTTCCTTATAATAATATTTTTCATCTTCCGTGAACCCACCTTGACAATAAGCTTCAGTTTCAAAGAATCCAACCATTGACGACAAGCATGATAAGGCAAGACAATAACAGACCAACGAAAATAACAACTAGAGTAGGAATTAATTTTTTTGTATTTTTGATAAAGAAACAAGCAAACAAGGAGAAAATAAACTTAGCTTGAACAATAGTGAATCCAAGTGGACTTGATAAATAAAGCTATGCTCCCTGACAACGGCACCAGAAAATAGTCTTGATGACCCACAAGTATAGGTAGGGGTGGGCATTTTAATCGAAGACCGAAATACCGAACCGAAAAGACCGGGACCGAAGCCGAATAGACCAAAACCGAAATATATACACTAAATTCGGTCAGCAACTATAGAAAACCGAAATTTGTTCGGCTAGTTCGGTTTCCATCCATTGATAACCGAAATGACCCTGGAAACCGAGAAAAAACTAAAACAGACGTAGTCCACCCACTAGTCAATTCATTCACGCATGTCCATGTAGGCCTTCACAAGGGCAACCGTTTTTATTCTGCACGCACGCACACCACGAGGGCCTGTATATAGTCATTTTGTCTCGAAAGGAAAACTCTAGTCACCCCTTACCCTGGAGGAATCTAGACGCGCCCAAGATATGGCATCCGCCGATTAGCTCTGCTCCATCAATCCTCCAGACATGCCCAAGATATGGCAACCGCTAGCAGTCTGCCGATGACCTCTGCTCCATCGATCGATCCCGCCGGCAAGCGCTGTAATAGTGGCTTCTCCTCCGTCTTCTAATTCTCGCCCACATCGGCCGCTTCCACCACAAATTTTAACTATCGCTCGGCGGCAGCAGGTACCTGGACCTGTCTCCGACCTGCTCCTAACAAGTAACTACGATTCTCCCGGTCCCTTTGCATCTGCTTGTTTCCATCGAGGCTAGTACCGTGATTCTTCTTGGATTTACTTCTGATCGGTTGTTTCGGTCAGAAACCGAGGACCGACCCGAAAAATAGGAGGGCCGAATCGTCGGTTAGCAGAATATAGAGACACCGATCGGTCCATGTTTTCCAAACGCCGAAGTTACTATTGAACCGAGACACCGAACCGATCGGTTCGGTGCAACCGAATGCCCAGCCCTAAGTATAGGGGGTGTATCGCAGTATTTTCGAGGGAAGTGAAACCCAATTTATTGATTAGACACAAGGGGAGCCAAAGAATATTTATCAGCCTTAACAACTGAGTTGTCAATTCAGCTGCACTTGGAAACAATCTTGCTCACAACAGTTTATCAGTAGCAATAGTTTTGTAGTAGGAAAAGTAAAGCAACAGTAGTAGCAAAGCAAAGACAGTAGTAACAAAAACAGTAAACAGTGGGATTCGAGTGCGGTAGGCATAGGGATGGATGGACGGGCATTGCATGGACAAGACAATCCACATAGCAATCAGAACATAGGGCAATTGCAGATAAATAAGATAAAGCATCCAAGTACTAGACAATCCTAGGCATGTGTTCCATATATAGTCATACGTGCTCGCAATGAGAACTTGCACAACATCTTTTGTCCTGCCAGCCCATTTGCAGCGGGGCCTCTAGGGAACTACTGGCAATTAAGGTGCTCCTTTTAATAAAGCACCGGAGCAAAGCATTAACACTCTGTAAACACATGTGATCCTCACATCAAAGCCTTTCCCTTCCGGCTACCCCGATTTCTGTCACTTCGGGACCATAGGTTCCGGACAACGACGTGTGTCTACAACTTGTAGATAAGACTCAAAACAATACTATCATGATGAATCAATAACATGTTCAGATCTGAAATCATGGCACTCGGGCCCTAGTGACAAGCATTAAGCACAACAAGTCGCAACAAAGTCATCAAGCGCTAATAAAAGATACTAGGCACCATGCCCTAACAATCTGATGCCATTACATGAACGATCTCATCCAATCCCTACCATACCCATAGCCTACAACGGGGGATTACTCACTCATAGATGGAGGAAACATGGATGGTCGATGAAGATGATGGTGGAGATGGCTCCGGGGGCACTTCCCCGTCCCGGCAGGGTGCCGGAACAGAGACTTTCTGTCCCCCGAATCTCCCCTTCGGTGGTGGCGGTGCAACGGAACTTTTCATGGAAAAACGTCGACCCCCCCCCCCCCCCCCGAAGTTTTTAGGTCAAAAGGCTTCTTATAGGCGAAGAGGGAGACCAAGGGGGTGCCTGGGGCCACCACACCATGCCATGGCGCGGCCAGGCCCAGCCCGCGCCTGGGGGGGGGGGGGGGGGTGGCCAGCCCCTGGCCCTCCTCCGCCTCGTATTCTGGCTCCTGGAGTGTTCTGGAAAATAGGCACTTTGGCTTTTGTCCCGTCCAATTCCGAGAATATTCATTTTTTGACTTTCCTGGAACCAAAAACAGCAGAAAACAGGCAGCTGGCACTGTGGCTCTTGTTAATAGGTTAGTCCAAGAAATCATATGAAATGTAATCCAAAGTGTGGACAAAACACAAGAAAGTGGATAAAACCAAGCATGGTACATCAAAAATTATAGATACATTTGCAATGTATCACACCTCGCTAGGGTTTATAGTTTACAACCGAACAAGATATGGATTCAGAGGCTTTGACCTAATCCATCTGGGCTTCGAGTACGCTTCTAGGCCTCCAGTCTCTAATCGCCAGGCCCTCTCCTCAGTCGCATTCCAGTCGTTGTCCTGCAGGCCCACTCGCTAGGATTTCGGCTCGATCGGAACATCTTGCTGGGCATACCCTATTCGGCATATCCCCATCACCTGCTGTGGCCTTATCAACTGAAGTTGCTAAGACCACACCAGCTTCAGGCACTAATGTTGGGGGGATAACCCCGGGTAGGGTCCCGCCAGGGTATAATGGTCATGATAGCCGAGGTACGGCAAGGTCAGAGCAGGAGCTGGCCAAGTCACCTCAAGGCTGGCCAACGACAGACCTGGCCCAAAAGATGTTCGTCTAACGTTACCCCGACCGACATATAATGTATGTCGTCTAGCTCTTTGTAACTTGTTTGCAGGTACCCACAGGGCCGAGTTAACCAGGCCTGAGCCGGGTTACCACTTGGCTTGCATGGGAAGGAAGGAATCTTCTTGGTTAAAGGTTTTATCTCTCCACTATAGCATGAGCTCAAAGGACAGAGGGATGGACCGGCAAGTATAGTCCAACAAAGGTGATGTTGCCTATGTCGGGTGACGTTGGCTATGTCGGATGACACCACGCTGTAGAGGGGCTCAGAGAGGATTACGCCATGAGTCCGGATCAGCCTAGACAAAGAAAAGAGGAGCACCGCTTTGCTATTTTAGGAGAGGCATATTCGGGGAATATGCCTTCCACGTATGCCCTAACTTGTAACCTAGCCCCCCTATATAAGGAGGGGCAGGATCTCCATAGAGAGGGTTGACCATTTTTACTAAGGGAAACCCTAGAGGGTTGTGTGGGTAGTAGAGAAGTTCATCCTCTTCCTCCCCAAGAACAGATCAAGGAGCCCTTGTAATCCAGCATTGTCAAGAGAGAATACAAAGATCTATGTGTGGAATCACCACACTATCCCTCCCTGGATACCTCTAGTGCTCATTGGCCCCATATTTAGCCTATACATGGCATCTGCCATGCCACCACCATGACACATTTAGTTGAACCATTCATTGAAACCAAGAATCAGTTCAGCATGTGTACATAGTAAATTTAGTAGTAGAAGAAACTATCATTTTTTCTGCTAGCAGCCAAGGTACTAGTCATTTCTACTGCCTTAGTTGACAGGCTAGAAACCAACACAATTAAGTAATTGATGAATATGTACATATCCAGAACCTTAACTCAATAAAATAATTGTTCTTCGACTCGAAGGCCGGTCACATGAACACTACCTAGATAGGAGGCAAAGTTGATGAAGTAGATAGGAGGCCAACACTAGGGTTGCAGATGATGCCATCCCGCCGGTGTCGAAGAAAGAAACAGTCCCTACAGCATCACCATTGTCCTGCATCAGCACAACTGAGTCTGAAGGCAATAGATTATGGTCGTCGCGGTTGCATGCACCCTTGTTGCCCTACTAGAACCAAGATTGAAGTAGACAATAGGAAGAAGCCGAGCAGGAGCACCAAAGGGCGAGGACACCAGAGAGGATATCGTGGTCGTTCATAAGCCGTAACCGGAGGCGCGGGATCAGAGAGCCGCACCGGCAGACTTGCCATGGTAGCTAGGGTTGCCGCAGAGCCATGCAGGGGAGGTGTAGTGATGGTTGAGGTGAAGAAGGATACCTGAGTGTATCATGTACCAAAAAAGAGCAGTGTTGACAAAGCATAGAGTTATCCCAAACCAACATTGGTGGCAGCAGCACACCTAGGCACCAGAACAAGGTCGAGAGCAAGCCGATTGGTCCACATAATCAAATCGATTAGGAGGGCCAAGTAAGTTGGATCATGGCAGAGAGGTGGCGACCATCGATGGCAGGCGTAGCGGCCGATATTCGCCATAATCGAGCCAGCGATGGCGAGGTCGAGTACCACAGGAGAGGGCGAGCGTGCGTGATGTGTATGTTCGGGTGAGAGGGGAAAGTGAGAAAGAGAGAGGGAAAGTGAGATGGGCTAGGGAGGGTGGGGTTTGACCCTGATCCTAGTTGGACCGAGTTGGGCCAAATCATCCTATGGGCTAGGAGGGATCGTGGGTCGAGCCCAGAAAAGGAATAAATTGGAAAATAAATAAAATAAATAAAAAGGAAAATTACCAAAATAACCCTATGGATATTTTAACTCTAGAAAAATGGAGGAGAATCCTAAAAATGCATATGCTATATCAAAATGTTCACAAAAATAACATCGACCTAGAAAAATCTAATATTACTTGTTGGAGTTAAATAAAATTCAATTAAATATTAACACCATTAAATCCCTCAATAAAATATAGCAAAATAAGGAAAATTTCTAAAAACAAATAAAAATCACTTTTGTGTATAATAATAAATCTATTATTTCAGAAAAATGTTAATTATAAGATTACAAATCATTTTAGGATTTATAAAAATAAGTGTTATATTTGGCTTTATAAAGTCCTTTTCTTCTATTGGAATAAAAGAGATATATTCTTTCTTATCATCAAAATAAATCATGGTTAGCTTTAATTGGCTAATTAGGATTTATTGAAACATAGAATGTAATTCCCTAAAGCTAAAACATGTAGAACTTATATAAATATATTTCTTTAAAAAATATAATTAATTCTTTAGTTTATCTAAATACTTCAAACCATAACAAATAATTGAGATCGTCTATTTATGGTATCATCAATAAGATAAATCTTGTCTTTAGGATTATAATAGCAAATTGTGTCTTGAACTCATCATTCACTCACATTGGGAGTGAATGATATCACATCCTTAATCATGCTTAGGAAAAAACCCTAGAGCTGAATAATGTTATAAACACACTATGTCTTAATTTAATTATGTTTTTATAGTTAACTTTGTTCTTTTACCATTAAGCTAAAAGTGTGCTAACTCAAGATCATTAGAGTGATACAAATTTCTACTGGTTGCATTTTGTGAACATTGTGCATTACTTAACATAGCATGATAAGGTTTTTCATCAAAAGTTATTCTTTTTTCCACTCAAATAAACACACTATGTTATTTATTTAAAGACTTACAACTTAAAACATGGGATTTCATAATAGTTACATGGCACCAATCAATCTTAATATTGTATTATTGTTTTGCTTTACTTATTATATCTTGTATGTTAGTCTTAAGTTCCTTATCAATATATTTTCTTGTGAAGTAAACTTGAAGATAAACCAAATATTCAAGAAATCACCTAAGTTCAACTCATTCACATTATTGGGGAATTACTTCAGGATTTTGCAAAATGCATAGCATTGCTTATGCATCACAGCATATTGCTTCTTTAAACATTACTCCTTACCGTACCAATGATGGTGTTTTCAGATATTGGATCTTATATTGTCCCGAAGACCATGATTTCATAATCTTGTAATCACAAAGGAAAGTTCACACTTGCTCATGTCCTTTGGTTATTTTCTATCAAGTATTTGCAATCTATTATTGTTATCACCTTCACTTCAAAAAGATGTCAGAAAACACTATTTTCAAAATTAAGGTGAACTATTGGTTACTGAACCGATGTGGTCTATTAATCGATTATGAGTGGCAATGAAACCACCATTGCTTAGGAATGTATCATCTAGGATTTAACAAGTGATGATTTCAATATTGAAGCATATTTACGTCTTGTTTTTGCAAAAGTAGAGTAGGATTTTTAGCATTTTACTACGTTTGGGCACACCTTTTGTCCTTCTGTCAACAGGATCCTGAGTTACTAAAGTATCTTATGAACATATCAATTGGAACTATCATATTATGTTGTAATATCATATTTTTAAGTGATAAAGGCTATTTAATTGATTTTTCCTCACATCTGGGAGATTGTCATATGCGGAGGAGGACACAGGGGTCTTAACGACCATGGTACCGGCGGAGCCTGCTAGTACTGTCTGCATGTACCATACAGCATCACGTCCGCCTCATCAAATACTTTCACCTCGTGAAGATGGATCGGCGATCCAACATTTATAGAAACTTCCAGCCACGAAAAACCACACCATAAAGGGATCTAGAGGAGGAACTTCGAGAAGGGCAAATCCTTGCTACTTCACGGATTATTGGAGGACATCACATCATACCCTTCACCATCAACCGCTGCATCTCGATCACCATTACTACTCCAATCTTCCATCCATTAGATCTTGTTGTAATTCTAGATTCAGTTGTGGTTTGCACTCGATTTATCCCCATACTTTTAT
The DNA here is from genome assembly GCA_916181665.1 of Avena sativa. Lineage (NCBI taxonomy): Eukaryota > Viridiplantae > Streptophyta > Magnoliopsida > Poales > Poaceae > Avena > Avena sativa. The sequence goes on from OV702289.1 coordinate 620,421,520, forward strand.
CCATCCATTTGATTATGATGATGTTGTTGACGAGGTTTAATCTCGTCAATGCCCATTGTTATGGACTTGGGTTTTGGAGAAGATGGGGATGCTGAAGACCGTGGCACGGTTAACAGACAAGCAACCAGGGGACACGAGATTTACCCAGGTTCAGGCCCCCGGAGGGAAAACCCTACTCCTGCTTGTCTGCTCTTTGATTACGGCAGAACCGAAGGTTACAGGGTGCGCAGATTTGATCTGGCGTGAGTCAAGTTCTAGGTCTATTGCGGGATACCTCCTCGTTGGACCCTCCTAGCCTTTATATATGGGGAGGCTAGGTCTCAGGTACCGACACGAGTAGGTTACAAGTTGTATTCAAACTCTAGTCTTGCTCTCCAAGGATCCGAAGGCGTCATGGGCCTGGGCCACCCGAAAATCTTCATGGGCCGGCGTATATCTGCCGTGGGCCTTCCTTGGGCTGGACCAGGTATGCTGAAGTTACGTACCCGTAGGGTATAACCATGTCAGTAGCCCCCGAGTGTTCAGTCGAATCGTAGATTCGGCTGAGGACTCTTCAATCCTTCGGGTGCAGCTCTGTCTTTCAAGAGAATGTGTAGGGATTGTTGATGCGTGTGCCTGACTCTCCCGACGGATCAGGGTCAGTTAACTGTCTTAGGACAAAACAACACGATCTTCTTCAGGTTCGAATCCCTCAACTCGAAACTGGAACATATGCTGGCGTAATTCAACTCAGGCCGCGGAGGACTTACAGGAGTGGAATTTCAGTGATTTTAATTGGTGTACCCAACGCGTCCGTCGGGATTTTTTCATCACGCCTGTTGGCATGGATTTATACTAGCAGAGCGCAGTCGTGTGTGTTGCCAGGCCATCAGATGATATCTGTAGGTCTTATCTTTGCGTCGCAGACGCAGCATCCGAAGGTTTATCACCGCGGAGGTGTTTCGGGTGGACAAGGAGGATGTTACTCACTTAGCATTAATTGGGGCAGAGTTGCCGAAAAGTTTTGCGTGCTGATCCGAAAGATCGCAGTCGAAGATTTTATAGGGTGCGCGACCAGCGCTCCCTATGGGAGTAGCCCCCAAGTGTCTGTTCGAGTCGTAGACTCGAGCGGAGACTTTAGTGCAAGCATTGCTCAGTTGTTTAGTCCATAGGACTCGAAAATTTTCGGATGCTTAAATCCATCCTCCCTATGGGAGTAGCCCCCGAGTCCGTAGTGGAGTCGTAGACTCGACGTAGGACTCGAAGATCTTGTGTGTGCACGACCGGCGCTCCAGTTTGGAGTAGCTCCCGAGTGTCTGGTGCAGTCGTAGACTCGGGCAGAGACTTGAGTCTGGTATCGTACAGTTGTAGTAGGAAATCTCGTGGGCGTACCGCTGACCCGGAAGTACATCGGGTGCGCGACCAGCGCTCCTGATAGGACTAGCCCCCAAGTATTTAGTCGAATCGTAGATTCGAGTGAGTACTTTTAGCTATGGAGCTGAAGTGGTGCTAGTATAGCTTTTGATGACGTCAGTGCTGACGATCGATGACCTCAAGCGTCTGCGACGCCAGAGGTGACTTGACTGGACGAAGCGTGGGTCCCACTTCCTGACTTTGAATTGACCGGTCACGTGCGGTGTGGAGATGATTACGGCGTCTCCTCGATTTCCGCGCGTAGTGGACGGCGTGGTAACGACGGTTCGTTTTGGTGCTGACACGTGTACGGCCAGATCTACCATTGTCGTTAGGTCTTCTCGATGGACGGCCAGCGTGCATCGTCTTCGCTGTTATAATCCATGGTGAAATCGTGGCTTATTTTCACCGCACCAGTTCTTGTGTTTTATTGCTCCCTCGTTCTTGAGCTGTTCTTGCTATTATTGCCTGTTGCTGATTGATTTTGTATGCAGGCAATCCTCCGACAGCTCCAGTGATGGTGCGGGGGAGATGATGGGGGAGTCGAACATTGCGTCGCCTCCTCCTCAGACGGTGGTTACTTCGGGTGGCGCTGCTCCAGATCCTCATGTGCAGGAGAGGCTGGTGGTTGCGCCTCAGAATTTCGCAGGCGGGCCTGCGGGTTCGCCTTCGGAGCACGTAAGTTTTTCTGCTTGATGGAGGGAGCCCCCGAGTGTCTTCGTATGCTGATGTTGTTTATGCTTCTTTGTGTTGGGCGTAGCCCCCAAGTCCTGCTCTTACTATTATTGCCTGTTGCTGCAGCCTTTTGTCCAAGAGGCCAAGCGGCTGGTGGAGGAACGCCTGACGCTGGAGGCGAAACTGCGGCAACTTCAAGGTATTCGACTGCCTTGTAGTACTTGGCTTATTTATCCTGGTCTTGTTCTTTGACGCTTGCTTGTTGTAAATGTAGAGGAGCATAACGACTCTCTCCGTGAGGTCGATGCTCTGAAGAAGAGCCTTGGCCAATCGGAGCGGAAGGCCAAAGCTGCCGCTGGGCCGAAAGAGCGCCTTGAGCTGGAGCTGACGAAGGCAGCCGAAGCGAAAGAGCGTCTGCAGCAGGAGGCCGCAGGTCGTGAGGAGCAGATGGCCATCGTTGCGGCTGCTCGTGAAAAAGGGGTGGAGGAGAAGCTCATGGCTGCTGCCAAGTCTATTGCGGGTGAGTGCTAGCTTTTGTACTTGCTTCTTTTTCTTCTACGTTGCCTTTCTTCATGTTTTCTTCTGTTTTGTCTCAGATGCCGCAGGCATCGAGTTTGACCGCGGTGCTCTGGAGCACGGGAGTGCTCTGGATGATGCCACTGTAGCGGTCGAAGACCGCTGCAGCACCGTCGTCAACTCCCTTGCCAAGGCAAAAGAGGTCCTTGGTCGCTTCTACCAGGAGCTCTTCCCGAAGGGCGCATCCCTTGAAGACGTGGGTGCCCTGGCAGAGGCTCTGTCAGCCGAAGCGCCTGCAGCGTACAAGCACAAGCAGAAGGGCATCGGTGCGTCCGTCGGGCTGGCGATGGCCATGGCGGCTGGGGCGGAGCTGGACTTGCCCCAGATCACTTCTCAGATGCCGACGGCTGCGGATGGATCAGAGGTAGCCTTCGCTGCCTACTCCGCTCGCTGCAAGCGATATGGGCCCAAGCTCATTGACTTGCTGTCTGAGTACGCGCTGCGGCAGCAGGGCGAGGCCAAAGCTAGGCAGTCTGGCTCTGAGGCGACTCGGTGTCCTACGCCTTAGGCATAGGAGATGTAGGGTAGTATATAGTTTTCTTTTGCTGTAAATATCTTTTGTAGCACCATCCTTGTGCCATGCAGTGGCCTTATTTTAATGAATTCCTCCAAGTTGAGCTTTTTCCTTGGCTGAATGTCTGTGTGCCTTCTTTTTTCTGCTGCTATAGGTTCCTTCGGGTGCTGACCCGGTTGACACGTCATCCGAAAGGCCCTTGCGAGCATCATTGGATGATTCCTCGTAGCTCGCGTTTCTTCGAGATCGCGTGCGCAGCTTGGAGAGAGATTTGCTTGGGTTGCGTGGTCGCGCTGATGTTTAGAAGTCCAAAGCAGATCGTGGTGCAGCCAGAGAGGAGTATTTGATGGCGGAGCTGGGTCGGCTGTCCGAGCAGCTGCAATGTAAGTTGATCCGTCTTTCGGGTTGTAGCTCAGTTCTTCGGGTGAGCCTGCTGGCCTTACTCTTGTTTTGTGCGGTTGTCGCAGGTGCCAATCTTGCTCCGAGGGAAGAAAAGGAGCGTATTGCTGTTCGAGTCAATTGCTTGACTCAACAGGACATGGAGGCCGGCGGCTTCTTCTGGATGGACCGTGATCGTGCCATAGTTCTGGCGACGGTGCAGGATCGTGTCTACCAGGTTTCGCGGGTGCTTCGCCAGGTGCAGACATCGCTGTCCTCGGTGCTGCACGTCATGTTTCCGTTGGATGCCGTGCCAACGACCCTTGCAGGTCTTCTGACGAAGTTTCGGAGTGCCAGCAATGTGAAGGAGCTGGTGCGGCAGCAGCTCGTCGCAGGGGTGAAGGCTGCCTTGTCTCTTGTGAGGGTGCATCGCCCTGATGTAGATTTGGCTGCTGTGGCGATTGGGCCACCTCCGCGACCAGATGGTGGCGAGTGGAATATGCGTCCGCATTATGCGGCTGTAAGGCAGTATGCCGAACAGATTGTAGATTTGTTTGAGCAGCGTGCTCAGGTTATTCTTCAGAATAGGTAGTACCTAAAAATAAACAGATAGATGTAAAATTTGTATATTGCGGCTGGGCGTGTATGTGCCCTTTGTTGTAAAGGTTCGCTTGTTAGCGAGCACACAGTGCTTTGATTTAGTACGTGCCCTTTTCGTTAGCCTGACGTGGTCAGCTACTCAGGTGTACACGTGTTGTCCTCAGTCGATGAAATCGTGAGGTGGGGGGAGCCCCCGAGTGCTTTGATGTAGTACGTGCCCTTTTCGTTTGCCTGACGTGGTCAGCTACTCAGGTGTACACGTTTTGTCCTCAGTCGATGAAATCGTGAGGTGGGGGGAGCCCCCGAGTGCGTTTGTAGCATGTAATAAAGTTGCAGAAAAATAGTCAACCGAAGGTTGGGGGCGAGACACTTAGCTTTATTTGTATCGTAATGGAGGAGGTACATGGTTCGGCTGAGTAGCCTTGGCTGTAAGCCTTATCGAAAATGGGGTACATTGCTATGGGTAGAATCGTCGCAGGTGCGAGATGTTCCATGGGTTGGAGTATGCGACTCCAGACTCCACGTGCTTGAGGCGATAGGCGCCACCTGGGATGACCTCGGTGGTGGCATAGGGTCCTTCCCACGGTGACTCAAGTTTATTTGGTCGCTTTTGCTTGAGTCGCAAGACGAGGTCTCCTTCGACGAAGGACCTTGGGCGCAGCCGGCGGCTGTGATAGTTGCGGAGACTCTGCTGGTACACCGCTGATTGAGCTGCTGCTATATCGCGTGCTTCGTCGAGTGTGTCGACGGCGTCTTCGAGTGCAGCCGTGGATTCGGCTTCGCTGTAAGCGACGACTCATGGAGCCTGGTGGCGTACTTCGGCTGGTAGCACGGCCTCAGCTCCGTGCACCATGAAGAACGGTGTGTAGCCGGTGGAGCTGTTTGGCGTTGTCCGTAAGCTCCACAGGACAGATGGTAGCTCTTTCGTCCAGTTTCCGGCTTTGTGCTCGAGTGAGCTCATGAGGCGCTTCTTGATGCCGGCGCCGATTAGACCGTTGGCCTTTTCCACTTGCCCGTTTGTTTGCGGGTGTGCCACTAAGGCATACGTGATGTTGATCTCGAGGCCTTCGCAGAAGTCCTGGAATTCTTCGGAGATGAAGTTCGATCCGTTGTCGGTGATGATGCTGTGCGGTACGCCAAATCTGTAGACAATGGATTCGAAGAATTTGACGGCGGTTTTGCCCTTCTGGTTGGTGACTGGCATTGCCTCGATCCACTTGGTGAATTTGTCGACTGCGACCAGGAGGAAGACGTGTCCTCCCTTCGAGGATTTTAGCAGTTTGCCGATCATGTCGAGGCCCCATTGGGCAAAAGGCCAGGCTATGGGTATGGGTCGAAGTTCGGACCCAGGTGCGTGTGGTTTGTCGGCGAACCGTTGGCACCCATTGCATCTTTGGACGATGTCCTTCGCGTCGCTCATGGCCGTTGGCCAGTAGAATCCTGCTCGCAGAGCTTTGGCGACGAGGGGGCGGCTGCCTGCGTGGTGGCCGCAGATGCCCTCGTGGATATCTTGGAGTATGGCCTTGCCGTCATTGATGGTGACGCACCGTTGTAGTACGCCCGTAATGCTGCGTTTGTACAGCTCGCTGTTGATGATGGTGAAGGCTTTTGACCGACGAGATACGCGCCAGGCATCTGTCGGGTTGTCTGGTAATTCTCCGTTTATCAGGAACTGGAGGTATGGACGTGTCCAAGTTTCTTCGACTGCCATGACTTGCATCAGGTTGACCATGGCAACTTCGGTATCCAACTTTTCGGGTCCTTCGTGACCTTCGGGTAGCGTAGCCCCCGAGCGTTCTGCTTCTTCGGGTGATCCCTTGGGGAATTTCCGCTTGATGGATGGCACGCAGATCTGTTCGAGGAACACACCTGGTGGTACCTGTGCACAAGTGGAGCCGATGTTGGCGAGTCTATCGGCCTCCTCGTTGCTCTCTCTTCCAACGTGCCGAAGTTCACAGCCGTCGAATTCTCCTTCGAGTGCGTTGTATAGCGCGCGGTACGCGATCATGTTTTCGGCGTGTGCGTCGCACTCATTCATCGCCTGCTGTACGACAAGGTTGGAGTCACCGTAGATGACCAGGCGCGTTGCGCCGCATATTTTTGCCATCTTCATGCCATGGATGAGGGCTTCGTATTCGGCCTCGTTGTTGGAGGCTCTGAATTTCATCCGAAGGACGTACTTCATCTTGTCACCTTGCGGGGAGGTCAGTATGACTCCTGCCCCTGCTCCGGCTTCGCGTTTGGAGCCGTCAAAATGCATTGTCCAGGACTGTGACATGTCTGGGGTGTCAGGCAGCTGCAGCTCCATCCAGTGCACCAGAAAGTCCGGAAGAACTTGAGATTTGATTGCGTGTCGCTTCTCGTAGATGATGTCCAGGGGTGATAGTTCAATGTCCCACAGGGCCACGCGTCCTGTGGCCTCTGGGTTATTCAGGATGCTGTTTAGGGGTGCCTCGTTGACGACCATCACTTGATGCTCCTGGAAGTAGTGGCTCAGCCGTCGAGCCATCATGAACACGCCGTAGGCCAGCTTCTGGTAGTGCGGGTACCGCTGTTTTGTTGGAGTGAGAACCTCGCTGAGGTAGTAAATTGGTCGTTGTACCCCGTGGGTCTTGCCTTCTTCGGGTCGTTCGACCACGAGTACTGTGTTGACCACTTGGTGTGTGGCTGCTATGTACAGCAACAGGGGCTCGCGCTCTTTTGGCGTGACCAAAACTGGCGAGGTGGAGAGGAGCCGCTTGAGGTTTTCGAATGCGTCGTTGGCTTCTGGTGTCCACTCGAACTTGTGTGCTTTGCGCAGCAGCTGGTAAAATGGTAGGGCCTTTTCGCCCATGCGGCTGATGAACCTGCTTAGTGCCGCTACTCGCCTGCGAGCTGCTGAACGCCCTTGAGGTTTTTCGGCTTCTCCATTGTCATGATAGCTTTGATTTTCTTCGGGTTCGCTTCGATCCCTCATTGAGAGATGAAGTACCCGAGCAGCTGACCCGAGGGGACGCCGAAGGCGCACTTTTCTGGATTGAGCTTGATCCTGTAGCGATCGAGGTTGTCGAACGTCTCGCGGAGATCGTCGATAAGTGTTCTTGCCTCCTTGGTTTTGATGACTATGTCGTCGACATAGACTTGGACGTTGCAACCGATCTGGTCCTTGAGGCAGGCCTGCATGCATCGCTGGTACGTGGCACCCGCGTTCTTTAGCCCGAAGGGCATTGTGTTGTAGCAGTATACTCCGAACGGTGTGATGAACGCCGTTTTTTCTTGATCTTCGACCTTGAGTCGAATCTAGTTATAGCCTGAGTAGGCGTCAAGGAAGGAGAGTTTCTCACAACCTGCAGTCGAATCGATGATCTGGTCGATCTGATGAAGAGGGAAATGGTCCTTAGGGCAGTGTTTATTTAGTGATGTGAAGTCCACGCACATCCGCAGGATGTCCGTCTCCTTCTTCGGGACCATCACCGTGTTTGCCAGCCACTCGCTTTCCTTGATTTCCCGGATGAAGTCTGCTGCGAGTAATCTGTTGATCTCCTTGCCGATAGCTTCGGCTCGTGGCTCTGACAGTCTTCGGATGGACTGCTTGACTGGCTTGGTGTCTGGGAAGACATTGAGTGCGTGCTCGGCGAATTCTCTGGGAACTCCTGGCATGTCCGCAGGACACCAGGCGAAGATTTCCCAGCACTCACGGAGGAATTCGACGAGCGCGCTTTCCTATGCGGTGCTGAGGTCGTTGGCGATCAGCGCCGTCTTGGAGGCATCCGTTGGATGGACCTGCACTTTTTTGGTGTTGATGGTGGAGTCGAAAGACATGTCAGGTGCGTTCTGCTTGGTGACTGGGGGTAGCCCATTGTCCGTCACCTCACGGAGCCTTACAAGCTCGTCTTGCATGCCGAAAGACTGGGAGATTTTGTTGAAATCCCTGTCGCATTGGTCCGATCGGGTGAAGCTCCCGTGGACTGTGATGACGCCCCTTGGTACTGGCATCTTGAGTAGTAGGTATGCGTAGTGTGGGACGGCCAGGAACCTTGCGAATGCTACGCGTGCCAGGATGGCGTGGTATTGCGACGGCCAGTCCACCACTTCGAATTCTAGGCGCTCCTGCCGAAAGTTGTCCGGCTTCCCGAAGATGACGTCGAGCCCTATTTTGCCCAGGGGGAAGATGCCCTTCCCTGGGACAATGCCGTGGAACATTGTGTCTGATTGTTCCAGGCTGCATTGCGGGATCCGCATAGCTGCTAGAGTGCTTGCGAACATTAGGTTGATGCCGCTGCCGCCGTCCATGAAGACGCGACTCATCTCGAAGCCTCCGATCTGCGCCTCCAGCACCAGGGCAGCATGACCTGGGCGAGGGATCTGGAAAGGGTGATCCGCGTGAGTGAATGTGATGCAGGACTCCAATCCGCTGAGGTACTCAGGGATTGCAGGCGGAGTTGCCACGGCCATGTTGATTTGTCGGGTGATTTTCTTCTGCACCCTGTTGGTTGGGCGTCCCTTCTGGATCATATTTAGTGCTCCCTTTGGTGGGGGGTATGCGACCCCGGCGTTGTTTTGCGCTGGTGCGACTGGTTGATGTGGGCCTCCAATAGGCGGCGGTGGAGGAGCTCCGTGTGCTATTTCACCTGGCGCAGGTGCGTTTCCGAACGCAGGAATTGGAACTTGTTGTCTCATCTGCACCATGCTTTCGCTGAGTTTCTGGAACTCGCGGCAGTCCTTGAGCATGTGGCTAGCTTTCTTTTTGCCATCTTGTTTGTCGATGTAGAAGTGGATGGTGCATGGACCCGGAAGTTTGTCGAATGCTGAAGGTCCGTTGTCGCGGTCGCGGCGTTGCCACGACTCTGCGTTGGTCGTCCATTGTCGTGGAAGTTTCCGCTGCGGTATCCTCCGCTGTTGCGGCTGTTGTCGTTACGGCGGTCGGCGTAGCCGGCTGCGACCATGTCGGGTCCTTCGCGGTCCTTGTAGACGCGCGATCTCCTCTTGCTGCGGCGTTCGCGTCTTCGGCCGTAGTCGTCCTCTTCATCTGATTGCGCCCGCTGGATGCAATCTTCGCCGTCTGCCCAACTGTTGGCGATTTCCATGAGCTGGTCGAGTGTCTTGGGTTTTACACGTCCAAGTTTCTCCTTGAAGTCTGGGCGTTTGACGCCGTCCCTGAAGGCGTCGATGGCCCGCTCTTCGGAGATGTGTGCTGCGGAGTTCTTAGTTATAGACCAGCGTAGTATGTATGAGCGAATAGATTCACCCGTTCTCTGAGTGCAGGCTCGCAACCCTTTGATTGAGGCGGGCCTCTTGCTGGTGCCTTTGAAGTTTCGGATGAAGCTATAAGCGAGCTCCTCCCAGCTTCGGATGGATCCTGATGATAGGCTTCTAAGCCAGACCCGCGCCACGCCTGTCAGCTGTAGCTGAAGGCATTGCATGGCGGTTTCTTTGTTGCCTCCGTGAAGCTTAACGGATGACAGATGGTCACTGAGCCAGGACTTTGGATCTTGCGTGCCGTTGAATTTCGGAGTATCCGAAGGAAGCTTGAAGTTGCGTGGCATCTGTGTTCGCCGGACGGATCTGCTGAAGCATCGAGCCCCGCAAAGTTCTCCTTCGTCTTCATCCATCTCAGATTCAGACGAGCATGCGCGTTTGGCGCGTGCTTTGTCGATCTTGCGCTGTGTAAGCTTGTCTCTGGCGTCGTAGTCGTGTTTATGGCGGTGCGAGCTCTTCTTCCTTCGAGGAAGGTCGTGTTCTTCTTCATCTTCGGATGAGGGAGTGGGGCTCCGGTCGCGCCTGGCCGGAGCTTTCTTCTTCGGCTCCGTAGGAGCGTCTTCGTGGAGCGCAGCTCCGATTAGTCCTAGTCCGGTGAGTGCGGACCTATGCATGGCCCTTTTCGGGTCCCCCTCCGGAGGTGGGTGAGCCGCGAGATACGCAGTGGCTGCCATGATCGCAGCTTGTGGTGTCTTCGGAGTGATGTTGTCGTCGGCGTCCATATCCATGAACGATGTGTGGAGGGTTCGGGTCACGTCATGCCGCTCCTTCGGGTCCATGTTTTCGACCCGAGAGTGGTGCTTGTTTCCCTGGTTTTCGTTCGTGCTATAGCCGGGTCCCATGGCGGAGAGCGCAGCTCGTCGCGCACTGGACTCAGAGGCTGCTTTGTTGCGTTTGTCGAGCGTCTCCTGCATCTTGACTTGCTTCTTGTGCTCCTCGGTGAGGAGGTAGTGGTATGCCATCATCAGATCACGTGGGGAGTCCAGAGGTAGGACTATTTCGCCTGCAACGGCGCGGCGTGCTTCGGCCCATCCTTCTTTGCTAAGTTGGATGAGGTGGCCCCTGTTTTCGCCGTTTCCACCGTTTTCGCCGTTTCTGTCCTGCGGGTTGGGGTTGGGCGGCGGGTTAGGCGTTTCCTCGTCGGTTTGGATGATTGCGGCGCACAGATAGCGCCTGCAGATTGGTTGGCTGCTGCCGTAGCTTTCGGATTCGGAACCGTAGGTTCCTTCATCCGAAGGTGGATCGCACAGATCGGAGTTGCAGCTGCTGCTGCTGTAGAACTCATCTGTTGATGGTGACATGTGTAGAACGGGGTGTGGAGCCCATGAAGCAGGCCTGATTGGCGGCACGGGTACCCGCTCAGGGAGGCGGAGGGTGCCAGTTTGTCCCACCTGGAAGCAGAAGCTCCCGAACAGAATTTCGAGTCCGTCGCCTACGGGCTCGAAATCCTTTATGGTGGCCGGCGAGTGGGCGGTGAAGTCGAAAGCGCCGAAGAGGAGGTGATTCTCCGTCGCCGCGGAGTTGTAGATCGATCGGGTCGGAACCGTCACGACCGCACAATCAGCAGCCCCAATTCCCACAGACGACGCCAATTGATTGCTTCCATGTGTGAGTAGTTTACTTCGTTCTTGGGGAGATGGAGAAACCCTAGCATTATTATGAAATAAAATGAAGATGATCTATTACTTATGTCCAATATCTATTGATTGATGATGTGTGTTTTATCTCTCTCTTTAGATGGTATGTGTATTCTGCCACATATAATTTTCCTTTGGGTCTAAAGAAAAGGGTGAAATCCTTTGGAAATGTTTGGAAGTATGCCCAGAGCTATTTGTGACTAGGAGCACTGGATTATAAACTGCATGGTCAAAGGAGGAATAAAGAGGGATTCACTAAGCTAATTACGATATCCATCGGGAGACCCTTAATTGCGATGGTCTGTATGGGTGACTGCTCTCAGACATCGCGATGGTTATTTAGAGATGACCTAATTCCTTGGCTCAACAAAGTGACTGCCTATGAGCCATGCGGTGAACATCTTATTACAGAGCTCTCTCCACACATGTCATGACATAAGAAATAGGTTATCCTAATTATGATTAATTGCAACATGCTAGTGGTATATCCTGCGTCCTCGAGAATGCTTTAGCCTTATTAAGTTCAACCACCATTCCAAATGGTTTCGTTACTTGTTTTCTTGTGCTTTTTAATTTACTTTTCCGCATTCAACCAAAACCTTTCAAACAACCTTTACTTGAAGTCAAAGGCGGCTTACAAGTATCCTTTGCTAGACAGTGATGAGGGGCATAAAGACCTTAACCAAATAGCTCTCTGTGGGTTCGATACTCTTATTTCGAAACTAGCTACAGTCGATCTGTGCACTTGCAGTCATCAAGCTATTTTCTGGTGCGTTGCGAGGGAGCTAAGCGCTTTTGGTCTTTGTTCTTAGTTCCTTATTCTACTATTTGTTTTAATAAAGTTGATTACTAGTTTCAGTAAACATCATGACTACACTCAGACTGATGAATCAACTCGATGCAGCTAAACACCTTGGGAAGTTCAATAGAGGACTTGTCAACTTCTGCAGAAGACGATCCAGATGAGGATCCTTACAATCATTTAATGCATTTTACCGAGTTATGTTGGACACTTAAATTGAGAGGCTATTCTGATGATGAATTGGAACTTAAATTATTTAGCCAATCTCTAACCAACACTGCTTTAGCCTGGTATAGAATTTGCCTTGCTAAAAAATCGATACTTAGGAAAAACTCAAAGGATAATTCGTATTTAGATTCTTTCCCAAAGTAAAGATGGTTGAGGTAAGAAGGGCAATCATGAACTTCAAAAACCACTGAGGTGAAGACTTGGTAAGGGCTTTCAAAAGGTATAAGTCCATCCTTAATAAATGTCCCCACCATAATTTACCTGAATGGTATGTTTTACATATTTTATATGGGGGACTTAATCAAGAAATTAAACATGAGGTAGACACACATTCCGGAGGCTCATTTATGGAGTTAACTATAATTAAAGCTTGGGAACTCCTAGAATGTATTCGTCGCAATAGAGAAACTTGGGGATTTGATTTAGGTGGCGAAGGAGGTATAGAAATTGAATTTGATTGTCTCAATGCTTATAAGAAGTCCGGTAAGGTTAGAGAAACTCCTAACGAACTTCAACTTGATGATGATATGTTTTTTAAATCTTTCAGTCTTTTATAGAACACATTGAATCTCCCAAGAAAGATTGGCTTCAATATATTCCCCCACCTGAGCTAGTTGAAGATGTTGATATAATAACTGTGGCTCATGTAGAGCCATTGAGGGAGATACCCCCTTATGTTGAACCCCTTCCTTTTGCAAGGACTACGCGAAAACATATGATGGCTCAGCAGCTCAAAGAACAACGTGAAGAAGAGAGAATGTTCCTCAAAATTCTAGAAATAGAGCCACTAGCAAGAAAAATTAATCAAGTGAGTATGTAGGAGACTGGGGAACCAACGAAATAAGATATCCTAACCATGTTTGCACATTGCAATGTGATAGAGCTAGATACCGAAGCTTCACAGTTTGTTGAAGGAAAGGTAAAAGCTAAGGAAGTTGGTAAACATGTTATCCCTTGTACTTTTGGTGGATCTTCTTATTATGGCCTCTATGATATTAGAACAGCAGTTAATTAGAGGATACTGAGATGACAATAATGCTTGTAGATAAAACAATCAGAGTTCCTATGGGAATAATTAGAGATGTCCCAATTTGTATTGGACCATACAAGTACCCCATTGATTTTATACTTGTTGATATACCTATTGATGTTTATTGTCCAATTATTTTTGGAAGAACTTTCTTGAACACCGCAGGGGGAAACATTGTCTGCAAGAGAGAAACTGTATCTCTCAATTTTGGTGAAGAGAAAATTGACTTCCACTTTTCTAAATTCCATCATAAGCCGGTTATTGAGGAGTTGGACGAATATGAATATGGGCAAGAAGAGGAAGGTAACATCATTAGTCTTGCCTCTGTAGTCATTGAAACTCCCGATGATAATTTAGCAAGGAGTTTAGTTGTTAATAATAATATTCCTCAAGATATAAATAAGATGGAAATTGATGATTATGTTGATTCAACCCCTGAGGTAGATCCCAAAATTAATAAAATTTATGAAGAACCTATAAGGAAAGGGGATGAGGCACTTCCGACTCCTACACTCAAAACCTTGCCCAAGGAATTAAAATATAGTTTTCTTGATGAAAGTAATAATTTCCCTGCCATTGTAAGTTCTAACCTTGTAGAAAAAGAGGAGGAAAACTTGATAATGGTTCTCTGGATGCAACATAATGCTCTTGGGTATTTGATGAGTGACTTGAAAGGTATTAGTCCCTCGATAACCACTCATAGAATATTTATGGAAGAAGGAGCTCAGCTAATTGCAGATTTTCAAAGGAGACTTAAACTCCACATGAAAGAAGAGGTAAGAAAAGAGGTAATATGCTTATTAGATGCAAGAATAATCTTTCATGTGGAAGAAAGTGATTGGGAAAGTCTTGTGCATCGTGTTCCTAAGAAAGGTGGGTTTGCTATCGTTCAAAACAAACACAATGAGATGGTACCAACTAGAAATTTTATTGGTCATAGGATGCGTACTGATTATAGGAAAATTAATAAGGAAACTAGAAAGAATCATTATCCTTTACCGTTTATAGAACAAACTTTAGAGAGTCTTGCTATGCATTCCCATTTTTGCTATCTATACGGTTATTCTAGTTTTTCTCAAATATCTGTTCACCATGATGATAAACTAAAGACAACTTTCACTTGCCCTTTCGGCTTATATGCTTATCATTCTATGCCTTTTGCTCTTTGCCATGCCCCTACTACCTTCCAAACACTACAAGAATCTGGGCGGTTCATGAAGATCTGATATCATCGTGGATGAGGGTCAAAACATCATAGATGGCCATCCGCGACGTATTCTGCGATGAAAAAATAGGTCATGGACTCATGTCATAATTGAATCCTTGACGTTTTCTCTGTCTAAAAACGTCACAGGACGCCCGTGATGTTCCTCCAATTTCGTCATGACAAACTAGACCGGCCCAGCCTAGGCCTGGTCTGTCATGATGTTTTTACTTCATCATGAATGATGCCACATGGTAGAAGGCACCACGAACTGCCGTCAGCAACATCTGGTGACGTCATTGTTGTCGTCTGTGATGTCATCCCTATCAGGACGTTTATTTTTTGTCATGACTTGATTCCGTAACCGCCACTTCCTTACGTCATCACGTCGTCTATGACGTCATGCCATCCGTGACGAATTTCGTTTCGTCGCTGCCGGCCGCCGACATGTAGACACATGATACATTCAAATGATAACATGTGGGTCAATTACAGGACAAGACGAGGACCAATTAGCGCCATACATGTATTGTCTAGAAGAAATGATGATGTAATCAGTCTCGTGATGTTACTAACCATGACGGAAATATGTCGTAAAGAAACACTCAAGACGTTTATAGGATTACAATACATAATTTGACAAAAAATTCCAAGACAAATGTTTCACTCTCGAGAAATGAATACCAGAATCAAATAAGATATAAGAAGGTTCAACTCATGAAAGACACATTTCCACAAATTCACCATATTGCCTATTGTGGTTCGGATAGGTGAGCTAACACTTGTTGTATTAATGTATTTTCCTCTTCTTGTTTCTTCCTCGGGTCTTCTTGTTTCTTTCGCATTTCTTGTAGGTCTTCCAAATACTTCAGCCTCTCCGCCTTGCCAGATTCCTTCACCTGCTGCAACTCCTCAATGGCACAACGCAGTTCCACATTACCTGCTTTATGAGCCTCGAGTTGAACTTCTAGCTGAGACTTGGTTGGTTTCGAAGTACTTGCAAAGATGCTGATGTTCTTCAAGACAGTTGGCTTTCTCTTGTTCTGAGATAGCACAAAGTGCACAATGTCGGTGGAAGGAATTGCTTCATCCTGTGTGCCATCTTCTGGAGGATATGACACCCACTTGCTTTCCACGACTGCCTACAAGTTTTAGGAATATAATAGAATATGAGAAACCTAGCAAGCAAATAATAAGCACATTGTATATGTGAGGGAAGAAAAGGGCATTGAATTTGACAAAGATGGAAACCTCGTAGCTGCGAGCACCAGTGGCATGAGGGTACTTGACGAGTTGTCTACTAATCTTGTTTTTTCAGACAAAGCCTAAACAAACAGGGAGCATACAGTTAGTCTAGCTTAAACAATTCAAACAGGAGAAGTTTAGTAAACAATACATGTCCTTGTTTCTGGGGTCGGACCAAAAATCGACAAGCCTACACCACTCCTCATTGCTCATGTGTTCCACATGAGATATCCTTGTAACTTCATTCGCTGGAAATTGTCAAAAAAAGTGTTTCTTCAGAGTATGCTGTTGATTTCTTACGTGCCTCATTAACTACTTGTTACAAGCAAACTGCACATCAGGTAGAGAGGGGTCCATGACAAACTTTCCAGAAATAAAACAAAGATTATTAGATTTCGCATTAACAGCAAAAGGAAGAAAGGGACAACTGAGTGTTGCAGAACATACAGAAAATTTGCCATAGAAGTCTGCTCTGACATCCGACCTCTCCCTGTACTCTTTCCACTGGGGGAAGAGAGGCATCTGAGTCCTGATTGTTACTGCACACTCAGTGGAAAACTTGGCAGCAATCACTAGTGAAACTGGTCTAGTTCTTCCTAGAGGAACAACAAGTTGAAGTCTATTCGTGGGCATATTTTCAACCACCAACAGAGGATCATCATGCGTAACAATGTCTCCAGAATGATTATGCCCAAATTCATCTACAAGAATATAATGGGTATGAGTTAGTGTTCTACAACAGTAAATGCAATGAGTAATATAATGTTAATTGGTTACTGTAGAGCAAGCAATTTGTTCAACATGTTACCTTCTTGATCCCAGTCAAAACGGTCAAATAACCATCCATCACATTTCACATCTGGCCCCTCGCCTTTGGTAGCTGAACCCTCAGATGCACAGTCCCTTTGGAGAGGTGCACAATCGCATTGGAGATGCGCCCGTGCATAGCCAGGCGGGGGCTGCTGCTTGCCTTTGGGAGGTTCCCGCGGGCTACTGGCCTAGGGAGGTCCCCGCGGACACCAGGGATCTGGCTGCTGGCCTTGGGGAGGTGTGTGCTCGGCTTGGGCAGCTTCCCAGCCGCCTTGGTCAACTGGTTGCTTACCCTTGGACCTGGTATTTCTGGAAGTTTCCGTGCCTATACCTTGGCCCGCCAAGACGTGCTTCCGAGCAGATGCTAGACCAGTAGGAGCCAACGATGTCCTAACAGCAGTTGTCTTGTTGCATTTCCTCTTCTATGGCTAGAAATTCCATTTGTACTGGTCAATTGGGGATAATAAATAAGGAACAGATATATGTCAAAATTAGTAAGCAAACAATTCAACACAAGCTGAGTAAGAAGGTAAGGGATTGACCTGTGACTCATTATCCTCACTGACATCTGAAGAGAATATGCCCGAGAGGCAATAATAAAGTGGTTATTATCTTATTCCTTGTTTATGATAAATGTTTATTTTGCATGCTATTATTATATTGATTGGGAATGTCAATACATGTGTGTTTAATAAACAAATAAAAGGTTCCTAGTTATGCCTCTCTTATAGACTAGCTCGTTGATTAACAAGATGATCAAGGTTTCCTGATCATGGACATTGGATGTTGTTAATAACGAGGTCGCGGCATTTATGAAATGATGTGATGAACATTCATCTGAAGTATAGCATTACGATCAAAGTCATTATGTTTATATTGCTATAATATCATACGAAGTAATCTTAGTCCTTAGACCATGAGATCATGTTAATTGCTAACATTGGAAGAGTGACTTGATAACATCAAACGTCACACCGTAAAAGGGTGACTATAAAGGTGGGCTCAGATACTCCGAAGGTGTTATGTTGATGTTCATGGATCAAGAGTGGGATTTGTTAATCCCTGTGACAGATAGATATACTCTATACCCTCTCGGTGATATCACATTGAGAATAGCTTGCAAGCAAGTGATGTGATCACTAGAATGTTATATCACGGGAACGAGAAAAGAGTGCATGTCGGTAACGAGATCAAACTAGGTATTGGGATACTAATGATCGAATCTCTGACATGTAATATATCACGAGACAAAGGGATTTGGTTACGACGTTAAAGGTTCACACGATCACAAGAGTCATCGTTGAATATGTGGGAGTCAGTACGGATCTCCAGGTCCCGCTGCTGATTATTGATAGGATAGGGGTCTCGATCATGTCTGCAATATTTGCGAACCGTAGGGTGACACACTTAAGGGATACCGACACCATTTGGAGCAAATATGTTTCAGATAAAGATTTAAGAAAGTGCTAGAATCATTTCGATGGAAACCGGAATTGGTTCGGGTGAAATTGCAGAAACTGGTTCTGCATGTGATATTGAAATGTTGTAGGGGGTTTTATTTAAATGTTTGTTAATTAAAGTAATTAACAAAATTCTGAATAAAATAAATAAAATAGTTTTATTTAATGAGAGCTTGCATTAAATTTGGTGGAAATTTAATGCATGTGAGTGGAAGTGTGAGTGGAGGCATATTTATGTGAGTGGAACATCCACCACATGAATGATGGAAGAGGTGGGGGCACCACCATGGCTGCCACGCCATGGCCCTTGGCTACCCCCTCTTCCCTATAAAAGGCCCCCTCTCCTCCTTAAAACACACACCTCCTCGTGAAGGATCTCTCTCCCCCTCTAGTTATTCCCCATGGTCTCGGATTAGCAAGATACATGTTCCTGGTGGCTTTTATCTGGAAAGGAGTTGCTTCCTCCGCTGCTTTGCTGGAGCGAGGGATGGAGGTTGTCGGGGTACCGGACGTGTGCGATCACGGATGCACCGCTGCTTTGCAGTGCTGGACTTGGTGGTGCTGGACTTGCTGGAGCTGGATCTGATGGACGTGCTGGAGCCGGACCTGCTCGACTTCATCACGATCTTGAGATCGGCAAGTGTACGACTACATCATCCGCGAGTTCCATCTTGTTAAAAAAGCTTTGTTGTCTTCGAGGGTAAGTTCTCTATGGATGTATATCCACCCGTTGCTTGTATCTAATAGATAGATCTTGGCGATAGTTCCCATCGTAGGAAATTTTTTGTTTTCTATGCTGCGAACCCAACAGTGGTATCAGAGCTTGATCTATGCGTAGGTGCTTTGCACGGGTAGTACACATATGTTTATATGTGGGCGATGATGATCATGTTATTGCTTATTTCATGTATTTTGGATATTGGTGGCATAGTGGGATGAAGCGGCCCGGACAACCTTACATGTCATCGCACATGAGACCGGTTCCACGACTGACATGCAACTACTTTTGCATAAGTGACTGGCGGGTGTCTATCTCTCCTACTATAGTCAATATATGATTTACAACGAGTTGCTAATAACTTACTTATCATCGTTGTGGTTCCATGTTCGTAGGTAAGACTAGTTCTATCTCCAAAAGCCGTAAGCCACGTAAAACTTGCAATGGATAAATTAGAGGCGTCTAGTTTAGATTGTTGCTAGACTAGTGTCATGATATGGTAATGTTGTAAGTTGATGTATGGTAGATACCCTTACAACACACCTAATATGTAAGTTCCATGGACCTTGGCCTTACACACAAAGGAATGATAGAGATCATACCACGATGCACATGATGGTGATTGATACATTGCAAATGTATCTATAATTTTTGATGTTCCATGCTTGGTTTTATCCACTTTCTTGTGTTTTGTCCACACTTTGGAGTACTTTTCATATGATTTCTTGGACTAACCTATTAACAAGAGCCACAGTCCCAGCTGCCTGTTTTCTGCTGTTTTTGGTTCCAGGAAAGTCAGAAAATGAATATTCTCGGAATTGGACGGGACAAAAGCCAAAGTGCCTTGATACATTGCAAATGTATCTATAATTTTTGATGTTCCATGCTTGGTTTTATCCACTTTATTGTGTTTTGTTCCAACTTTGGAGTACTTTTCATATGATTTCTTGGACTAACCTATTAACAAGAGCCATAGTGCCAGCTGCCTGTTTTCTGCTGTTTTTGGTTCCAGGAAAGTCAGAAAATGAATATTCTCGGAATTGGACAGGACAAAAGCCAAAGTGCTTATTTTTCCGGAAGTGATCAAGTGCCAGAATACGAGACGGAGAAGGGCCAGAGGCCGGCCACACCACCTGGCTGCGCGGCCAGGCTGGGCCCGCGCCAGGGCATGGTGTGGTGGCCCCTGGCACACCCTCGGCCTCCCCTTCCGACTATAAGATGCCCTTGGGACGTAAACCCTAAGTACCCGATCAAAAATCCATGAAAGAGTCTGTAGCCGCCGTCATCTCCATCCCTAGATCGGGAGGGATCTGAAGCTCTTCCCGGCACCCTGCCGGAGAGGGGAATTCACCCTGGAGGCCTTCTTCATCACCATGCAAGCCTCCGGTGTGATGCGTGAGTAGTTCATCCTTGGACAACGGATCCATGTAGTATCTAGATGGCTGGTTTCTCCTCCTTTGTGCTTTCATGTTTAGATCTTGTGAGCTCCGTTCATGATCAAGATCATCTATTTGTAATTCATACATGTTGTGTTTGTGGGGATCCGATGGATATTGAGATGCTATTTCAGATTGATTATTGATTCTATCATGTCTTTGTTATTTGAGATCTTGCATGCTTTCCGTTGTTAGTAGCTATCTTGGCCAAGTAAATGCTAGCAACTCCAAGAGTTAGTATTTATGCTCGATAGTGGGTTCATGCCTCTGGTAATCTGGGGAAGTGACAGAAATCTCTAAGGTACTAGATGTGCTGTTGCTACTAGGGAGAAAAAAACAATCCTTTATTCATAGAACAATCGTATTGTTTACTTTACACGCAGCTCGTAAAGCAATAATCTGTTTCTTGCAACTTAATACTGGAGGGGGTTCGGATGATAACCTGAAGGTGGATTATTAGTCATAGATGCAGTTGGATGGCGGTCTATGTATTATGTTATAATGCCCAATCAAGTCTCAAAGGAGTCAATATGATTAGTATATGCATGTATTGCTTTCTCGGTGTTTGTCAATTGCCCCGCTGTAATTTTTTCACCCAGCATGTTATCTATCTAAGGAGAGCCACCTCTAGTGAACTATGGATCCCGGTCCTTTTTCTTTACATACAATCTATAAACTGTTTCTTCTTTGTGTTTACTTTTTGCAACCTTTTACTTCTTTCCATTCGATACATTTAATCCTTTGTTTTCCGCAAAACACGGTGAGATTGACAACCTCATCGCAAGTTGGGGACAAAGTTCTGTGGTTGTGTTGTGTAGGTCTCCACGTTGCTACTAGCACCGGTAATGCGCCCTGCCAAAGCTCAGCTAGCAACACCTTTGGGGTGTTTCCTTGCTCCTACTGGTTCGATTAAACCTTGGTTTCATAACTAAGGAAAAACTTACTGCTGTGCTCATCATACCTTCCTCTTGGGGTTCCCAACGAGCTCTACGTTGAAAGTCAAGCGTATCAAGGCATTTTCTGGCGCCGTTGCCGGGGAGTCAAGGACATCTTCACAAGGGGAGTCTCTCATAACCAATCTCTTTACTTTGTTGTTTTTGTTTTGCTTAGTTTTTTTTGCTTTGTTTGCTTGTTTTGTTCTTCAAAAAACACAAAAAAATAGTTTTACTTGTTTGCTTCCTTATTTCAAAAACAAAAAAAAAATAAGTCTCCTTTAGTAGTCACCTCTTCCTTAGCTCACCATGTTGATCCCTACATTCATCCTGAAACACCTTCCAATTGGTAGTGGTTCTATAATTGGGAAAGATGACATTGAAGAATTCTTTAATCATGTTAGTAAGCATGAAGATACTGAGGATAGATCCCTTGTAGAACTTGCTCCAAACTATGAGATTGCTGCAGCTTCTTTAATTCACATGTTAGAAGCTAGGTTTGTTAACCTCAACCCCTTAATGAAAGTAATGTTTCTTAAGCTTAAAGAAATTGAAGACCCTGAAAAGAGTGATTTTATTCTAGAAACTTTGTTTAAGGAGTTCTATGATGTTGCCAAGGAAGCTAGAAAAGTTTTTGAACATTTCAATATGCTAGGCTCATGTGTAGATGTTGTTGGTACATGAGAAAAGATGAACAAAACCGAACCTAATGGGGAGGAACCTAAGATACCAATACCCTTTAGACTAGTAGCAATACATGATGCCATAGAAAAGAATCTTGATTGGATTGTTCCTACAAATCCTTTTGATGAGAATAGTGAACCTAAGAGCATTGAGAGAGGATCCTCTAGAACTTATTTGGATGATATACCTTGCCTTGATGAAAATATTTCTGATATTGATCTTAATGCTTCTTCATTTGAGAACACTTGATTCTTTCTTTGCTTCTTATGCCTAACTTAAAGGCGTTAAAGAAAAGTACTTATTGGGAGATAACCCAAAAGTTTTAGATGAGTCTTGGAAGTTATTACCTCTGTAATAACCTCTCCTTATCCTTTTTGTTTGCTTTTTGTGCCAAGAGTAACCTCTAACGAGAGTGAAGTAATGATTGGGAAAGTTGCTGTCCCGAAACAGATTTTTGTGCTTCACCGTAAAAATTCCTGAGAGGTCTCTGTATGTCGGAATGAGTTTTAATTGTTTTTGCTTCTGCCCCAGGTTGTTATCTAACTTTTGTTAGTTCAACACTTTTTTATTTGAGCAACAGAAGGTGTTCGAAAAAATTCGTCTTTACCTGCTGGTCTGATTTGACAGATTTCTGCCATTTTCTGCATTTGCTTCTTGTTGGTTCCTTCTTGAGTTCTTTTGGGGAATGGAGCTTTTTGAGGGAAGTGCTACAGTATCTAGTGTTCTAATGGAAGTTTATTTGGTGTTGGAACTGAACCTTAAGACTTATTTATCTTAAGTGCACTAATGTTGCTAATGAGATTGTGTGAAGTTTTGTATGAAAGAAAATTTTCAGGTGTATGGAAGGAATGAGTAATGAGATGAAGGATGGACTAAAGCTCAAGCTTGGGGATGCCACGCGTGTCACCCCAAGAAATATCCAAGAAGTACAACCATCAAAGCTTGGGGATGCCCAAGGCATCCCCTTCTTCATCAATAAAAATTCTAGGTTTCTTCCAAACGCTTCATTTTTATTGTTTCATGCACAGTTGTGTTTTTCTTGGAGCGTCTTCTTTTTCTTTTTTGTTTTGGTTTTCGTTTGCTTTGGTTTGCTTAGTTTTATGAATAAATTGGTTGGACCCCCTCTTTCATGCATGGGTTTGCAAATAGTTTGGTTTGGTTTGGAAAAGAGTAGGAAAGTTCATGCTTATGTGGTAAAAAGAGCTCGTTCTTGACAGTGGCTATGCTTTGTCATGCCATGCTTGATATTGTTTTGGCTTTATGCTTAGTATTCTTTGCTGTAGCATGACTTGTTATAAACAACTGATATTTCTTAATGTGCCTTGGATGAATCAGGCGTTGTTTTAGCATATTAAAGAATAGTATAGTGGTATTCTCCTTTGATGCTTTATTTGGGTTGACTTGGCACATGCTCACACCATGTTATGACTATCTCAAGTCACCATAGCCTTTATGATCCTTTAGTTTTCAACTTGTAGTATCACTTTATGCTTTTATCAATGATGTTTTGTCGCTCTTCATGATTATGGCCATTATTGCTCTCTTAGTTTGTCGCTCCCAGTCTTTTGCTAGCCTCCACAACAAAGTATGAGTTCCACTCATGCATCCAACTCCCTAAACCAAGTTATTCCAAAGAGTTAACCATACTTACCTACTAGCTTATGCTATTCCAAGTATATTCATGCTTTTATTTACCTTCCAAATTAAACTTGTTATGAGAAAACTACTGATTAAAGCTCTCACGAACTTGATGGCACACTTTACTTTTTTCCTCTAATAAACTTGAACCATTGTGTCGTCTATGTTGTATATGCTTGCACTTATTTGTTGGGAATTAGCAGAACCATGCTTTCATGGGGAGCACTTTCAACATTGCACTTGGTACTTGTACCTAGTTGATATCATGCTCTTTTGTATATGGATGTCGTCGGTGTGAAATGAAAGGGGAGCTTGTAAGTCCATGGAGTTATGTATATGTGTTAGAGAAACGCCTGGGCCGCTGGTCTAATCCATGCTGACATGGTGGAAACCTGCAGCATAACCATAATGAGCTGTCTATGAAGCATTCTTCTTATAAAAAAAAGAGTCCTATATTGAGAAAAAAGAGAAAAAAAGAGATACTATGAAAAGAGGAAAGAGAGGAAAAAGCACCATATTCCCATTGTATCTAGTCACTCTTATGAACTTTGAAGGTGTCCTATGCATTTATATTTGCTACTCTATTGAGGGACAAGCTGAATACTATTATGCTATGTTTTATTTATGTGAAACAAACAAACGTCTTCCAAAGCATTGTTATTCATGAATCTTTTGTTTGTGCCTTTTCATGTTGCATCATAGTTTCTTTGCTTATTGCTAGAACTTTGTATTTCATGTTATGATTGAAGTACTATGATCCCAGCTTTGAATGTTTTGCAAATACTTTGATCAAGTCTTTGATGGTGCATGTCACCTCAAAAATTATTCTTTCTTTTTATCACTTACCTACTCGAGGACTAGCAGGAGTTAAGCTTGGGGATGTTGATACATTGCAAATGTATCTGTAATTTTTGATGTTCCATGCTTGGTTTTATGCACTTTCTTGTGTTTTGTTCCAACTTTGGAGTACTTTTCATATGATTTATTGGACTAACCTATTAAAAAGATCCACAGTGCCAGCTGCCTGTTTTTTGCTATTTTTGGTTCCAGGAAAGTCAGAAAATGAATATTCTCGGAATTGGACGGGATAAAAGCCAAAGTGCCTATTTTTCTGGAAGTGATCAAGTGCCAGAATACGAGACGGAGAAGGGCCAGAGGCCGGCCACACCACCTGGCAGCGCGGCCAGGCTGGGCCCGCGCGAGGGGGTGGTGTGGTGGCCCCTGGCACCCCCTCGGCCTCCTCTTCCGACTATAAGATGCCCTCGGGACGTAAATCCTAAGTACCCGATCAAAAATCCACGAAAGAGTCTGTAGCCGCCGTCATCTCCATCCCTAGATCGGGAGGGATCTGAAGCTCTTCCCGACACCCTGTCGGAGAGGGGAATTCACCCTGGAGGCCTTCTTCATCACCATGCAAGCCTCCGGTGTGATGCGTGAGTAGTTCATCCTTGGACTACGGATCCATGTAGTAGCTAGATGGCTGGTTTCTCCTCCTTTGTGCTTTCATGTTTAGATCTTGTGAGCTCCGTTCATGATCAAGATCATCTATTTGTAATTCATACATGTTGTGTTTGCGAGGATCTGATGGATATTGAGATGCTATTTCAGATTGATTATTGATTCTATCATGTCTTTGTTAGTTGAGATCTTGCATGCTTTCCGTTGTTAGTAGCTATCTTGGCCAAGTAGATGCTAGCAATTCCAAGAGTTAGTATTTATGCTCGATAGTGGGTTCATGTCTCTGGTAATCTGGGGAAGTGACAGAAATCTCTAAGGTACTAGATGTGCTGTTGCTACTAGGGAGAAAACAACAATCCTTTGTTCCTAGAACAATCGTATTGTTTACTTTACAAGCAGTTCGTAAAGCAATAATCTGTTGCTTACAACTTAATACTGGAGGGGGTTCGGATGATAACCTGAAGGTGGATTATTAGTCATAGATGCAGTTGGATGGCGGTCTATGTATTATGTTGTAATGCCCAATCAAGTTTCAAAGGAGTCAAGATGATTAGTATATGCATATATTGCTTTCTCGGTGTTTGTCAATTGCCCGGTGTAATTTTTTCACCCAGCATGTTATCTATCTAAGGAGAGCCACCTCTAGTGAACTATGGATCCCGGTCATTTTTCTTTACATACAATCTATAAACTGTTTCTGCATTGTGTTTACTTTCTGCAACCTTTTACTTCTTTCCATTCGATACGTTTAATCCTTTGTTTTCTGCAAAACACGGTGAGATTGACAACCTCATCACAAGTTGGGGACAAAGTTCTGTGGTTGTGTTGTGCAGGTCTCCACGTTGCTACTAGCACCGGTAGTGCGCCCTGCCAAAGCTCAGCTAGCAACACCTTTGGGGTGTTTCCTTGCTCCTACTGGTTCGATTAAACCTTGATTTCATAACTGAGGGAAAACTTACTGTTGTGCTCATCATACCTTCCTCTTGGGGTTCCCAACGAGCTCTACGTTGAAATTCGAGCGCATCATGCCTATTTTTCCGGAAGTCATCAGATGCCAGAATACGAGACGGAGAAGGGCTGTGGGTTGGCCACACCACCTGGCTGCGTGGCCAGGCCTAGCCCACGCCAGGGGGTGGTCTGGCCGACCCCAGCACCCCCTCGGCCTCTCCTTCCGCCTATAAGATGCCCTCGGGACGAAAACCCTAAGTACCCGATCAAAAATCCACGAAAGAGTCTGTAGCCGCCTTCATCTCCATCCCTAGATCGGGAGGGATCTGAAGCTCTTTCGGCACCCTGCCAGAGAGGGGAATTTACCCTGGAGGCCTTCTTCATCACCATGCAAGCCTCCGACGTGATGCGTGAGTAGTTCATCCTTGGACTACAGATCCATGTAGTAGCTAGATGGCTGGTTCTCCTCCTTTGTGCTTTCATGTCTAGATCTTGTGAGCTCCGTTCATGATCAAGATCATCTATTTGTAATTATGCATGTTGTGTTTGCGGGGATCCGATGGATATTTAGATGCTATTTTAGATTGATTATTGATTCTATTATGTCTTTGTTATTTATTATCTTGGATGCTTTCCGTTGTTAGTAGCTATCTTGGCCAAGTAGATGCTAGCAAACCAAGAGTTAGTATTTATGCTCGATAGTGGGTTCATGCCTCTGGTAATCTAGGGAAGTGACAAAAATATCTAAGGTACTAGATGTGCTATTGCTACTAGGGAGAAAACAACAATCCTTTGTTCATAGAGCAATCGTATTGTTTACTTTACACGTAATTCGTAAAGCAATAATCTGTTGCTTGCAACTTAATACTGGAGGGGGTTCGGATGATAACCTGAAGGTGGATTATTAGTCATAGATGCAGTTGGATGGCGGTCTATGTATAATGTTGTAATGCCCAATCAAGTTCCAAAGGAGTCAAGATGATTAGTATATGCATGTATTGCTTTCTCGATGTTTGTCAATTGCCCAGCTGTAATTTGTTCACCCAGCATGTTATCTATCTTAAGGAGAGCCACCTCTAGTGAACTATGGATCTAGGTCCTTTTCTTTACATACAATCTACAAACTGTTTACTGCTTTGTGTTTAGTTTCTACAAACTATTACTTCCTTCCATTAGATACGTTTAATCCTTTGTTTTCAGCAAAACCGGTGAGATTGACAACCTCATCGCAAGTTGGGGACAGAGTTCTGTGGTTGTGCTGTATAGGTCTCCTCGTTGCTGCTGGCACCGGTAGTGTGCCCTGCCATCGTTCAGCTAACTACACCTTTGGGGTGTTTCCTTGCTCCTACTGGATTGATAACCTTGGTTTCATACTGAGGGAAAACTTGTTGATGTTCTCATCATACCTTCCTATTGGGGTTCCCCAACGAGCTCGATATATTTTGGGCCATCAGTGGTCAAATGCATGGACCATATCATTCCACTTTATACATATGATGTTTTTTATCTTATATTGTTAGTTTGGCGTTTTAGTAGCATTATAAGATGATTCCTCATTTAAATATCAAGATAAAATGTGTTCTTCCTTAAGTATGCACCATTCTATGGATCGTGTTTCGATACAACACGTGATGATCGGGTGTACTCGACTCTACGCTTTCATACAACGGGTGTAAGATAGTTTTACACACACGAATACTAAGGTTCTTACTTGGTGAGCCTAGCATGTACAGACATGACCTCGGAACACGGACTGAAAGGTTAAGCATGAGTCATATAGTTGATGTGATGCCCATATTGATGCTCGCCTTTGAAGCTACACCGACTCACGTGATGATCGGACTTGGTGTAGTGGATTTGGTTCATGTAATCACCAAAGGGCACGAGGATGTCGTTTTTGAGTGGGAGTTCATTTCTAATTTGGATTAGTCGAACTCAATTTGTCATAAACTAAATCAAAGTGAATTTGCATAATTTGTTGTAGTCATTGGCATCTGTTCACTACCTTATGCTTAGTTTTAATTGAGATAATAGAACTATAGAATTCTGGATATTTACTTTATGAACTGGTATCATATTGTTTTGAATGTCAATTTAAAGTTTAGAAGTCCTATTGCAAACTTTCAGCAAACTCTATTTACTCCATGAAGTTTAATAAGTAGTATCAAATCAAGAGTAAGAATTCCAATGTTAGTATCTAAAGTATCATGTTTGCCTCCATGATTATTGATATTCAAAAGTTGTTTTAATATCAAGATTATCTAGGAGTTGAAATAATTGTTTGAGAAGCCATCATGTGTGAAAGATATTGTGATATCTGAAACAACGTTTATGGTTGCAATATGATATAGTATAATTTAATAAAATACACGTTCTCATATTGTATGAGAATTTGTGAAGGATGGAGATGCTAGGCATCCTAATCTACCAAAAAGGTTTTGGGAACTGATATTATACTCACAATTCATCCTTATAGGCTATAGTAGCTTGATCATGAAAGTTGTCATGATAAGGATGAATAGGAGATGTAAGTAAAATGTTTACTACACTAAAAGATTACTAAAGAATGGATTTTTGAAAGAATGCCAAACATTTGATGATGGTGATCCACTTCAAAGTGCAAGTCCAAAGGTATTAGTATTTGACTATATACACTTTGTACTATGTGTCATGTGAATGACACCACTATTGATGTTGATAGATTCTTTTAAAAGAAAAGGAATTGTTGAAAGATAATCTATAAAATATTTGGTAGAAAAGAAAAGGTTGGAGATGTCCAACTTAGGTATATAGAAGATATACATGTTATGGCTGTATTCCTTGCTTGTTAAACAATGTGGTTCTGAGGTATTGGATACCGAATTGGTTGGTGTGAAATGTCATACAGAACAACACAATTCATGAACTACAACGGCCTAAGTAACTGGCAAGAGAATAAGTGATGATGTTCATCGAAAACAAATAAAGTGTTATTGTGTTTTTCATTATCGTCAAACCTAACCTTCAAGATTTGTTTTAATAATTGTTATTTTGTTCCAGTATTACGAGAACAATGGTTGTTCAAATAATTACCGTATTCCATAAAAGATGGATGAACTTTTACAAATCTAGTTGGAGAAATCACATCCATAAACATTATTGCTAAAATGTCATTAGACAAATGATTGGAAGATCACTTATGAAGTGACATCGCTGTTTGAATTATATTGGAAAGTAAACATGAAGAAACTCCATGTTGATGGATTTTTGGAGTCTTTTGATTTTGATCAATTGACGCTTGTGAAACTTTCCTCGAGATAATTAAAACTCCGTTCATAGGCCAAAGAGGAATGGATGACTAGCTTATTGGAAATTGTGCATGCTGATGTGCATAGTCCATTATGTGTAGCCATATGCGATGGATCTTTTTGCTTCATATGCTTTCTCCAGAATTTTGAGTGAATATATCTATATATTTACTTAATAAGGAAGAAGTATGAAACATTTGAAAATTGTTCAAAGACTTTCAAGATGAAGTGAAAAATCATTGTAATAAGAAAATAAAAGAGTTTATGATTTGATCATAAAGGAAGATATTTGAGTTACAAATCTAGCAAAACACCTAAGATTTCAGGAATTGTTCCATGAATTTGCATTTCCCGATAAACCACATGAGTATGGTATGTTCGAGAGATCAAATCAAACCTTGTTTGACATGGTAAGATCAAAGGTGTCATTTATAAAACTGCCATTATGTTTTAAGGATTAAAGCTTTAGAGACTACCGCTTTTACACTGAAAAGAGCACCATCGTGATCCATTGAAATGACACCATATGAGTTATGGTTTGGGATAAAACCCGAATTGTCTTTTCTTAAATTTTGGTATGCTATGCATAAGTAAAATCTTTACAACCAAAGTCGGATAAGCACGTATTTGTAGATTATCCCAAAGAATTTGTTGGGAATTCCTCCACAACACCGAGGATACAAGAGTTTGTCGCTTAGAACGTCAAGTTTCTTGAGAAGGAAATTTTCATGAAAAGTTAAGTGGGAGGACAATAGAACTTTGATAAGTTTGTTGAACCTTAGCTATATGTTCTAAGTAGCGCAGCGCCGGAAAGTGTCCCGGTGGCGGCCACAATGCTCATCGATTCCGTGATTACAATTGGAGATTAGAGTTCTTATTGAACCATGTGGGTCGGTAAGAATCAAATAGTAAGATTTGAAACAGAAGTCATTATTGTTTTGACAATGATGAACCGACTGCATGCAAAGAAGCGATGATGGGCCCTGACTGCATAAAATGACTAAGAAGTCATAGAATCCGTGATAGTATCCATACACGAGAAATCAAGCTTCTGAACTTGGAAGACCCTCCAGAAAGGCGTGAAGCCTATCGGTCGTGTTTGGATCTATAAAGAAATAGACATGGATGTTTAACATCTATGAAATAGTCGACATGTCGGAAATAAGTTTACAACAATGTTCAAGGAGTTGACTATGACAAGATTTGATCTTTCATAGCGATATTTAGTCTTGACGGATTAATGTAGCAACCACTACATATAATTTGGTATATGGTAGTTGAATAAACAAAACAAGGTTCTTCTAATAGAATGGTTACCTAGGACGTGTACATGACACGGTCCGAAGGGTTTTGTTAATTCAAAGGGTGCTAAAAGGGCATGCAAACTTCAATAGTTGAAGTGAGCATAGCGGAGTTGGAATCTTCACCATGATGAAAATGTTAAAGGAGTTTAATTTCATTGGAGATGATGAAGATGCTTGCATTTGCAAGAAATTAAGTGGGAGCGCTGAGACAAATGTCCAATACATTATGCAGAGTACATATTGTTGATTGGAAATGATGTATCTTCTATTGACACAAGTTAAGAATTTCATTAAAATAGGATTTCGATGAAAGACTTGGGCAAAACCAGAATATTTGGCATCAAAGTCTATATGGATAGATTTAGGCGTTAATATGGTTATGCCAGACGTACATATATGAGATATTGAAAGGGTTCAATATGGAAACAACAAGAAAGGTTCTTGCTGCATGGAAAGGATTGTATCATGATTCAAGTGTTTCAACACTTGGTGAGTAAAATCACATGAATATTTTGATCGATTATACCGTGATATGTATATATCCAGATATGTACTATGCTCTAAATGTTATGAGCACATATCAGAATGATTCATAAGATGATCATTGGACAATAGTAAATATATTCTTATGAGCTTTGGAAGAACTAATAATATATCATGTATAAGTGACAAATAGTTGAAGGTAGTTCATTGTAAAGTGTTACATTGATACTAGTTTTGTCACAAGATACAAATTAAATTTATATCATTTTTGACTATGGGTGGCACAATGTAATGGAAAGGATGTTCCATTATGAATTTGGATGAGTTCCAAAGTTGAGACATTGTGACGGATACTACAACAAAAGGCTAAGTATATGACTGCTATAGTAGCAGCAAAGGAGGGCATTTGTGTTAAGTAGTTTGTAATCAAACTAGGTGTGGTTCAAAGTGGGCTAATACTATGAAGATATATTGTATGACAATAATATCAACATATTTAAACCCGAAGGAACAAAAGGTCTCACCAAAGGACCAAATTTATACAATGCCATCTCATTTGAGAATGAGTGATGTGTAGAGACGCAAAGACATGCAAATACACACATACCTGAAACTGTCATATCCGGAGATTATGTTAACCACTAGAAATCGCGTATATGAAACACCAGAAAGCCATAGGTGTTCAATACGCAAAGTTTTTCATACTAGATTATTGACTCTAGTGCAAGTGGGAGACTGAAGGGAATATGCCCGAGAGGCAATAATAAAGTGGTTATTATCTTATTCCTTGTCTATGATAAATGTTTATTTTGCATGCTATAATTGTATTGCTTGGACACGTCAATACATGTGTGTTTAATAAACAAATAAAAGGTTCCTAGTTATCCCTCTCTTATAGACTAGCTCATTGATTAACACGATGATCAAGGTTTCCTGATCATGGACATTAGATGTTGTTAATAACGAGGTCGCAGCATTTATGAAATGATGTGATGAACATTCATCTGAAGTATAACATTACGATCAAAGTCATTATGTTTATATTGCTATAACATCATACGGAGTAATATTAGTCCTTAGACCATGAGATCATGTTAATTGCTAACATCGGAAGAGTGACTTGATAACATCAAACGTCACACCGTAAAAGGGTGACTATAAAGGTGGCTTCAGATACTCTGAAGGTGTTATGTTGAGGCTCATGGATCAAGAGTGGGATTTGTCCATCCCGATGACGGATAGATATACTCTAGGCCCTCTCGGTGATATCACATTGAGAATAGCTTGCAAGCAAGTGATGTGATCACTAGAATGTTATATCACGGGAATGATAAAAGAGTGCATGTCGATAACGAGATCAAACTAGGTATTGGGATACCGATGATCGAATCTCGGACATGTAATATATCACGAGACAAAGGGATTTGGTTACGATGTTAAAGGTTCACACGATCACAAGAGTCATCGTTGAATATGTGGGAGTCAGTACGGATCTCCAGGTCCCGCTGCTGATTATTGATCGGAGAGGGGTCTCTATCATGTCTGCATTATTTGCGAACCATTGGGTGACACACTTAAGGGACACTGACACCATTTGGAGCAAATATGTTTTATATAAAGATTTAAGAAAGCGCTGGAATCATTTCGATGGAAACCGGAATTGTTTCGGATGAAATTGCAGAAACTGGTTCTGCATGTGATATTGAAATGTTGCTGGGGTTTTATGTGAATGTTTGTTAATTAAAGTAATTAAATTTTTTTTGAATAAAATAAATAAAATAGTTTTATTTAATGAGAGCTTGCATTAAATTTGGTGGAAATTTAATGCATGTGAGTGGAAGTGTGAGTGGAGGCATATTTATGTGAGTGGAGCATCCACCACATGAATGATGGAAGAGGTGGGGGCACCACCATGGCTGCCACTCCATGGCCCTTGGCTTCCCCCCTCTTCCCTATAAAAGGCCCCCCTCTCCTCCTCACAACACACACCTCCTCGTGAAGGATCTCTCCCCCCTCTAGTTATTCCCCATGGTCTCGGATTAGCGAGATACATGTTCCCGGTGGCTTTATCTGGAAAGGAGTTGCTGCTTCCGCTGCTTTGCTGGAGCGAGGGACGGAGGTTGTCGGGGTACCAGACGTGTGTGCGATCACGCATGCACCGCTGCTTTGCGGTGCTGGACTTGGTGGTGCTGGACTTGCTGGAGCTGGATCTGATGGACGTGCTAGAGCCGGACCTCCTGGACTTCATCCCGATCTTGAGATCGACAAGTGTACGACTACATCATCCACGAGTTCCACCTTGTTAACAAAGCTTTGTTGTCTTTGAGGGTAAGTTCTCTATGGATGTATATCCACCCGTTGCTTGTATCTAATAGATAGATCTTGGCGATAGTTCCCATCATAGGAAATTTTTTGTTTTCTATGCTGCGAACCCAACAACATGATCTAGGTCTCCTTCAATGATATCGTCCTCCTCTTCAGGATCATAGTCAGATCCAGAGCAGCCATTTCTTGTCTTTTTAGGAGAGAATATAGTTGGAGATGCGAAAAGACTTGCAAAGGGCCTAACACCCACTTGTTGCAAGCGCTCATTGTTTCTCATGATGTTTTTCATCCGACTTTCTTCCATGGGATGCATTTGAGTATCTAACATTAATAAAGAAATCCAAGTCAGCTACAAATTAAACAGGCAATTAAACAAAATATAACGTATGGTGTTGATTGCCCGATAGCAAACATGAGCAGGAGAATGAACATATTGCCTCTCTCAAACAAGCAATTTCACAACCATGGAAAATGAAACACATGAACTGCGAGCAGGCTTAAAAGAGCAGAGAATTCTCAGGCAAGGAGGTTGTTTACTTGCCTGTAGTCGCTACGGCCTTTTTCTTTGTGTGCTTCTTGCCTGGAACCTTGCTGGCCTTCCTTGTCAGCGAGGAGGACGATGATCTGGCGTGCCTTGACGGCATGGTGGATGGCGAGGAGACATGCATTATTGGTAGGGTGGACGGTGAGGTAGCAGACCTTGACGCCGAGGTTCACGGAGATGGGGAGGACCTTGTTGGCGAGGTGGCAAATGGGGAGGATGGCTAGATGGCAGTGCTCGACGGCGAGGTGGAAGATCCACGAGCTCGACGGCTTGGTCGGAAACCGGGAAGCTGAGGACA
Organism: Avena sativa; assembly: GCA_916181665.1. Taxonomy (NCBI): domain Eukaryota; kingdom Viridiplantae; phylum Streptophyta; class Magnoliopsida; order Poales; family Poaceae; genus Avena; species Avena sativa. Next base: position 620,455,364 of record OV702289.1, read on the forward strand.
GGCTAGGGTTTGTCCTAGATCGATGGTTACATGATTACTAGGGCAGCTGATGGCGGGCGATGGTACGACGATGGCCGTGCTGCGATAGGTGGGCGGCGGGTAGGGCAGGCGTAGGAGATTTGGATCTGTTTCCTTTCGGTGAGGGGATAAAGAAGGGTTTCCAATAGATTACATAAATTCCCTATGCGCCAACGCATTGGTTACGCTATGCGGATGGGCTGAACCATAATATCAACGTGCGATAGTTTCAGCGCGCGAGGATTTGGGTGCCCAAACTTTTTGGATCGGCGGGAGGACCGAACCCGAAATTTTGGATTGGTGGGACAACAGAACCACAGATTATTGGCCGTTGGATGAGTGGTATGTGGCTGAAATAAATCAACATTAGGTTTCAAACATTAGGGATCTTAAGCTAGGTGACCGATCTTGACAATCTCTTACTGGATCTCAGAATAAATGTCTTTGTTTAGTACCTAGAAATGATTTATAAAAAAATTGGGTGAAGCATCCTGGAGTGTGTGTGTGTGGTCATGTGGGTCATCAAGGTGTGGTTTTGAGAATAACACATGCATTTATCTCTAGGGAATCCATTTAAGTCAAACAACCATGGTGGTCAGAAAGCCCAGAGAGCCCCTAGAATATGCAACTTCCACATGGAGATGGTGAACCAGTGTGACAGAAGCACTTGCATCACCACACCGGCCAACTTGAGTGTGTGTGGATCATCAAGGTGTGGTTTTTGAGAATATTTAACACATGCATGGATCTATAGGGACTCCATTTGCGTTAAACAACCATGATGGTCAGAAAGCCTAGAGAGCCCCTAGAATATGCAACTGCCACATGGAGATGGTGAACCAGTGTGACAGAAGTAGTTGAATCACCACACCGGCGAACTAGAGTGTGTGTGGATCATCAAGGTGTGGTTTTGAGAATATATAACACATGCATTGATCTATAATGACTCCATTTGAGTCAAACAACCATGGTGGACAGAAAGCCCAAAGAGCCCCTAGAATATGCAACTGCCACATGGAGATGGTGAACCGGTGTGATAGAAGTAGTTCCATCACCACACCAACCAACTTGAGTGTGTGTGGATCATGAAGGTGTGGGTTTTGAGAATATATAACACATGCATTGATCTATAGGGACTCCATTTGTGTCAAACAACCATGGTGGTCAGAAAGCCCAGAGAACCCCTAGAATATGCAACTACCACATGGAGATGGTGAACTAGTGTGACAGAAGCAGTTGCATCACCACACCAGCCAACTGGAGTGTGTCTGGATCATCAAGGTGTGGTTTTTGAGAAATATCTAACATATGCATTGATCTATATGGGCTCCATTTGTGTCAACCAAGCATGGTGGTTAGAAAGCCCAGAGAGCCCCTAGAATGAAACTACAACATGGAGATGGTGAACCAGTGTGACAGAAGCACTTGCATCACCACACCGGCCAACTTGAGTGTGTGTGGATCATCAAGATGTGGTTTTTGAGAATATTTAACACATGCATGGATCTATAGGGACTCCATTTGCGTTAAACAACCATGGTGGTCAGAAAGCCTAGAGAGCCCCTAGAATATGCAACTGCCACATGGAGATGGTGAACCAGTGTGACAGAAGTAGTTGAATCACCACACCGGTGAACTAGAGTGTGTGTGGATCATCAAGGTGTGGTTTTGAGAATATATAACACATGCATTGATCTACAATGACTCCATTTGAGTCAAACAACCATGGTGGACAGAAAGCCCAAAGAGCCCCTAGAATATGCAACTGCCACATGGAGATGGTGAACTAGTGTGACAGAAGCAGTTGCATCACCACGCCCAACTAGAGTGTGTGTGGTCATGTGGACCATCAAGGGTTTTTAGAATATATGACACATACATTGATCTATAGGGACTCCATTTGTGTCAAACAACCATTGTGGTCAGAAAGCCTAGAGACCCCTAGAATATGCAACTGCCACATGGAGATGGTGAACCAGTGTGACAGAAGCAGTTGCATCACCACACCGGCCAACTGGAGTGTGTGTGGATAATCAAGGTGTGGTTTTTGAGAATATATAACACATGCATTGATCTATAGGGACTCAATTTGTGTCAAACAACCATGGTGGTCAGAAAGCCTAGAGAGCCCCTAGAATATGCAACTGCCACATGGAGATGGTGAACCAGTGTGACAGAAGCAGTTGCATCACCACACCGGCCAACTGGAGTGTGTGTGGATAATCAAGGTGTGGTTTTTGAGAATATATAACACATGCATTGATCTATAGGGACTCCATTTGTTTCAAACAACCATGGTGGTCAGAAAGCCTAGAGAGCCCCTAGAATATGCAACTGCCACATGGAGATGGTGAACCAGTGTGGCAGAAGTAGTTGCATCACCACACCGACCAACTGGAGTGTGTTTGTGGTCATGTAGATCATCAAGGTGTGGTTTTGAGAATATATAACACATGAGAATTGATCTATAGGGACTCCATTTGTGTCAAACAACTATGGTGGACAGAAAGCTCAGAGAGCCCCTAGAATATGCAACTGCCACATGGAGATGGTGAACCAGCGTGACAGAAGCAGTTGCATCACCACGCTGGCCAACTAGAGTGTGTATGGGTCATCAAGGTGTGTTTTTGAGAATATATAACACATGCATTGATCTATAGGGACTCCATTTGTGTCAAACAACCATGGTAGCCAGAAAGCCCAAAGACCCCTAGAATATGCAACTGCCACATGCAGATGGTGAACCAGTGTGACATAAGCAGTTCCATCACCACGCCAGCCAACTAGAGTGTTAGTGGATCATCAAGGTGTGGTTTTTGAGAATATATAACACATGCATTGAAATGTAGGGACTCCATTTGTGTCAAACAACCATGGTGGTCAGAAAGCACAGAGAGTCCCTAGAATATGCAACTACCACATGGAGATGGTGAACCAGTGTGACAGAAGCAGTTGCATCACCACACCGGGCAACTGGAGTGTGTCTGGATCATCAAGGTGTGGTTTTGGGAATATATAACACATGCATTGATCTATAGGGACTCCATTTGTGTCAAACAACCATGGTGGTCAAAAATCCTAGAGAGCCCCTAGAATATGCAACTGCCACATGGAGATAGTGAACCAGTGTGACAGAAGTAGTTGCATCACCACACCGACCAACTGGAGTGTGTTTGTGGTCATGTAGATCATCAAGGTGTGGTTTTGAGAATATATAACACATGAGAATTCATCTATAAGGACTCCATTTGTGTCAAACAAATATGGTGGACAGAAAGCCCAGAGAGCCCCTAGAATATGCAACTGCCACATGGAGATGGTGAACCAGCGTGACAGAAGCAGTTGCATCACCACGCTGGCCAACTGGAGTGTGTGTGGGTCATCATGGTGTGTTTTTGAGAATATATAACACATGCATTGATCTATAGGGACTCCATTTGTGTCAAACAACCATGGTAGCCAGAAAGCCCAAAGACCCCTAGAATATGCAACTGCCACATGCAGATGGTGAACCAGTGTGACATAAGCAGTTCCATCACCACGCCAGCCAACTAGAGTGTGAGTGGATCATCAAGGTGTGGTTTTTGAGAATATATAAGACATGCATCGATATATAGGTACTCCATTTGTGTCAAACAACCATGGTCGTTAGAAAGCCCAAAGAGCCCCTAGAATGCAACTGCCACATGGAGATGGTGAACCAGTGTGACAGAAGCAGTTGCATCACCACACCGGGCAACTGGAGTGTGTGTGTGGATCATCAAGGTGTGGTTTTGGGAATATATAACACATGCATTGATCTATAGGGACTCCATTTGTGTCAAACAACCATGTTGGACAGAAAGCCCAAAGAGCTCCTGGAATATGCAACTGCCACATGGAGATGGTGAACCAGTGCGACAGAAGTAGTTGCATCACCACACCGACCAACTGGAGTGTGTGTGTGGTCATGTAGATAATCAAGGTGTGGTTTTGAGAATATATAACACATGCAATGATCTTTAGGGACTCCATTTGTGTCAAATGTCCATGGTGGTTACAATGCCCAGAGAGCCCCTAGAATATGCAACTGCCACATGGACATGGTGAACCGGTGTGATAGAAGTAGTTCCATCACCACACCAGCCAACTTGAGTGTGTGTGGATCATCAAGGTGTGGGTTTTGAGAATATATAACACATGCATTGATCTATAGGGACTCCATTTGTGTCAAACAACCATGGTGGTCAGAAAGCCCAGAGAACCCCTAGAATATGCAACTACCACATGGAGATGGTGAACTAGTGTGACAGAAGCAGTTGCATCACCACACCGGCCAACTGGAATGTGTGTGGATCATCAAGGTGTGGTTTTTGAGAATATATAACACATGCATTGATCTATATGGGCTCCATTTGTGTCAACCAAGCATGGTGGTCACAAAGCCCAGAGAGCCCCTAGAATGCAAGTACAACATGGAGATGGTGAACCAGTGTGACAGAAGCACTTGCATCACCACACCGGCCAACTTGAGTGTGTGTGGATCATCATGGTGTGGTTTTTGAGAATATTTATAACATGCATTGATCTATAGGGACTCCATTTGTGTTAAACAACCATGGTGGACAGAAAGCCCAAAGATCCCCTAGAATATGCAACTATCACATGGAGCTGGTGAACCAGTGTGATAGAAGTAGTTGCATCACCACACCAAACTGGAGTGTGTGTGTGGTTATGTGGATCATCAAGGTGTGGTTTTGAGAATATATAACTCATGCATTGATCTATAGTGACTCCATTTGTGTCAAACAACAATGGTGGTCAGAAAGCCCAGAGAGCCCCTAGAATAGGCAAATGGCACATGGAGATGGTGAACCAGTGTGACAGAAGCACTTGCATCACCACACTGGCCAACTGGAGTGTGTGTGGATCATCAAGGTATGGTTTTTGAGAATATATAACAGATGCATTTATCTATAGGGACTCCATTTGTGTCAAACAACCATGGTGGTAAGAAAGCCGAGAGAGCCCTTAGAATATGCAACTATCACATGGAGATGGTGAACTAGTGTGATAGAAGCAGTTGCATCACCACACCGGCCAACTGGTGTGTATGTGGTCATATGGATCATCAAGATATGGTTTTGAGAATATATAACACATGCATTGATCTATAGGGACTCCATTTGTGTCAAACAACCATGGTGGATAGAAAGCACAGAGACCCCTAGAATATGCAACTGCCACATGGAGATGGTGAACCAGTGTGACAGAAGTAGTTCCATCACCACACCAACCAACTTGAGTGTGTGTGGATCATGAAGGTGTGGGTTTTGAGAATATATAACACATGCATTGATCTATAGGGACTCCATTTGTGTCAAACAACCATGGTGGTCAGAAAGCCCAGAGAACCCCTAGAATATGCAACTACCACATGGAGATGGTGAACTAGTGTGACAGAAGCAGTTGCATCACCACACCAGCCAACTGGAGTGTGTGTGGATCATCAAGGTGTGGTTTTTGAGAAATATCTAACATATGCATTGATCTATATGGGCTCGATTTGTGTCAACCAAGCATGGTGGTTAGAAAGCCCAGAGAGCCCCTAGAATGCAACTACAACATGGAGATGGTGAACCAGTGTGACAGAAGCACTTGCATCACCACACCGGCCAACTTGAGTGTGTGTGGATCATCAAGGTGTGGTTTTTGAGAATATTTAACACATGCATGGATCTATAGGGACTCCATTTGCGTTAAACAACCATGGTGGTCAGAAAGCCTAGAGAGCCCCTAGAATATGCAACTGCCACATGGAGATGGTGAACCAGTGTGACAGAAGTAGTTGAATCACCACACCGGTGAACTAGAGTGTGTGTGGATCATCAAGGTGTGGTTTTGAGAATATATAACACATGCATTGATCTACAATGACTCCATTTGAGTCAAACAACCATGGTGGACAGAAAGCCCAAAGAGCCCCTAGAATATGCAACTGCCACATGGAGATGGTGAACTAGTGTGACAGAAGCAATTGCATCACCACACCCAACTAGAGTGTGTGTGGTCATGTGGACCATCAAGGGTTTTTAGAATATATGACACATACATTGATCTATAGGGACTCCATTTGTGTCAAACAACCATTGTGGTCAAAAAGCCTAGAGAGCCCCTAGAATATGCAACTGCCACATGGCGATGGTGAACCAGTGTGACAGAAGCAGTTGCATCACCACACCGGCCAACTGGAGTGTGTGTGGATAATCAAGGTGTGGTTTTTGAGAATATATAACACATGCATTGATCTATAGGGACTCCATTTGTGTCAAACAACCATGGTGGTCAGAAAGTCTAGAGAGCCCCTAGAATATGCAACTGCCACATGGAGATGGTGAACCAGTGTGACAGAAGCAGTTGCATCACCACACCGGCCAACTGGAGTGTGTGTGGATAATCAAGGTGTGGTTTTTGAGAATATATAACACATGCATTGATCTATAGGGACTCCATTTGTGTCAAACAACCATGGTTGTCAGAAAGCCTAGAGAGCCCCTAGAATATGCAACTGCCACATGGAGATGGTGAACCAGTGTGACAGAAGTAGTTGCATCACCACACCGATCAACTGGAGTGTGTTTGTGGTCATGTAGATCATCAAGGTGTGGTTTTTAGAATATATAACACATGAGAATTGATCTATAGGGACTCCATTTGTGTCAAACAACTATGGTGGACAGAAAGCCCAGAGAGCCCCTAGAATATGCAACTGCCACATGGAGATGGTGAACCAGCGTGACAGAAGCAGTTGCATCACCACGCTGGCCAACTAGAGTGTGTATGGGTCATCAAGGTGTGTTTTTGAGAATATATAACACATGCATTTATCTATAGGGACTCCATTTGTGTCAAACAACCATGGTAGCCAGAAAGCCCAAAGACCCCTAGAATATGCAACTGCCACATGCAGATGGTGAACCAGTGTGACATAAGCAGTTCCATCACCACGCCAGCCAACTAGAGTGTGAGTGGATCATCAAGGTGTGGTTTTTTAGAATATATAACACATGCATTGACCTGTAGGGACTCCATTTGTGTCAAACAACCATGGTGGTCAGAAAGCACAGAGAGTCCTTAGAATATGCAACTACCACATGGAGATGGTGAACTTGTGTGACAGAAGCAGTTGCATCACCACACCGGGAAACTGGAGTGTGTCTGGATCATCAAGGTGTGGTTTTGGGAATATATAACACATGCATTGATCTATAGGGACTCCATTTGTGTCAAACAACCATGGTGGTCAAAAAGCCTAGAGAGCCCCTAGAATATGCAACTGCCACATGGAGATAGTGAACCAGTGTGACAGAAGTAGTTGCATCACCACACCGACCAACTGGAGTGTGTTTGTGGTCATGTAGATCATCAAGGTGTGGTTTTGAGAATATATAACACATGAGAATTCATCTATAAGGACTCCATTTGTGTCAAAGAACTATGGTGGACAGAAAGCCCAGAGAGCCCCTAGAATATGCAACTGCCACATGGAGATGGTGAACCAGCGTGACAGAAGCAGTTGCATCACCACGCTGGCCATCTGGAGTGTATGTGGGTCATCAAGGTGTGTTTTTGAGAATATATAACACATGCATTGATCTATAGGGACTCCATTTGTGTCAAACAACCATGGTAGCCAGAAAGCCCAAAGACCCCTAGAATATGCAACTGCCACATGCAGATGGTGAACCAGTGTGACATAAGTAGTTCCATCACCACGCCAGCCAACTAGAGTGTGAGTGGATCATCAAGGTGTGGTTTTTGAGAATATATAAGACATGCTTTGATCTATAGGGACTCCATTTGTGTCAAACAACCATGGTCGTTAGAAATCCCAAAGAGCCCCTAGAATGCAACTGCCACATGGAGATGGTGAAGCAGTGTGACAGAAGCAGTTGCATCACCACACCGGGCAACTGGAGTGTGTGTGGATCATCAAGGTGTGGTTTTGGGAATATATAACACATGAATTAATCTATAGGGACTCCATTTGTGTCAAACAACCATGGTGGACAGAAAGCCCAAAGAGCCCCTGGAATATGCAACTGCCACATGGAGATGGTGAACCAGTGCGACAGAAGTAGTTGCATCACCACACCGACCAACTGGAGTGTGTGTGTGGTCATGTATATAATCAAGGTGTGGTTTTGAGAATATATAACACATGCAATGATCTCTAGGGACTCCATTTGTGTCAAATGTCCATGGTGGTTACAATGCCCAGAGAGCCCCTAGAATATGCAACTGCCACATGGAGATGGTGAACCGGTGTGATAGAAGTAGTTCCATCACCACACCAGCCAACTTGAGTGTGTGTGGATCATCAAGGTGTGGTTTTTGAGAATATATAACACATGCATTGATCTATAGGGACTCCATTTGTGTCAAACAACCATGGTGGTCAGAAAGCCCAGAGACCCCCTAGAATATGCAACTACCACATGGAGATGGTGAACTAGTGTGACAGAAGCAGTTGCATCACCACACCAGCCAACTGGAATGTGTGTGGATCATCAAGGTGTGGTTTTTGAGAATATATAACACATGCATTGATCTATATGGGCTCCATTTGTGTCAACCAAGCATGGTGGTCACAAAGCCCAGAGAGCCCCTAGAATGCAAGTACAACATGGAGATGGTGAACCAGTGTGACAGAAGAACTTGCATCACCACACCGGCCAACTTGAGTGTGTGTGGATCATCATGGTGTGGTTTTTGAGAATATTTATAACATGCATTGATCTATAGGGACTCCATTTGTGTTAAACAACCATGGTGGACAGAAAGCCCAAAGATCCCCTGGAATATGCAACTATCACATGGAGCTGGTGAACCAGTGTGATAGAAGTAGTTGCATCACCACACCAAACTGGAGTGTGTGTGTGGTTATGTGGATCATCAAGGTGTGGTTTTGAGAATATATAACTCATGCATTGATCTATAGTGACTCCATTTGTGTCAAACAACAATGGTGGTCAGAAAGCCCAGAGAGCCCCTAGAATATGCAACTGGCACATGGAGATGGTGAACCAGTGTGACAGAAGCACTTGCATCACCACACTGGCCAACTGGAGTGTGTGTGGATCATCAAGGTATGGTTTTTGAGAATATATAACACATGCATTTATCTATAGGGACTCCATTTGTGTCAAACAACCATGGTGGTCAGAAAGCCGAGAGAGCCCTTAGAATATGCAACTACCACATGGAGATGGTGAACTAGTGTGATAGAAGCAGTTGCATCACCACACCGGCCAACTGGTGTGTGTATGTGGTCATATGGATCATCAAGATATGGTTTTGAGAATATATAACACATGCATTGATCTATAGGGACTCCACTTGTGTCAAACAACCATGGTGGATAGAAAGCCCAGAGACCCCTAGAATATGCAACTGCCACATGGAGATGGTGAACCAGTGTGACAGAAGTAGTTCCATCACCACACCAACCAACTTGAGTGTGTGTGGATCATGAAGGTGTGGGTTTTAAGAATATATAACACATGCATTGATCTATAGGGACTCCATTTGTGTCAAACAACCATGGTGGTCAGAAAGCCCAGAGAACCCCTAGAATATGCAACTACCACATGGAGATGGTGAACTAGTGTGACAGAAGCAGTTGCATCACCACACCAGCCAACTGGAGTGTGTGTGGATCATCAAGGTGTGGTTTTTGAGAAATATCTAACATATGCATTGATCTATATGGGCTCCATTTGTGTCAACCAAGAATGGTGGTTAGAAAGCCCAGAGAGCCCCTAGAATGCAACTACAACATGGAGATGGTGAACCAGTGTGACAGAAGCACTTGCATCACCACACCGGCCAACTTGAGTGTGTGTGGATCATCAAGGTGTGGTTTTTGAGAATATTTAACACATGCATGGATCTATAGGGACTCCATTTGCGTTAAACAACCATGGTGGTCAGAAAGCCTAGAGAGCCCCTAGAATATGCAACTGCCACATGGAGATGGTGAACCAGTGTGACAGAAGTAGTTGAATCACCACACCGGTGAACTAGAGTATGTGTGGATCATCAAGGTGTGGTTTTGAGAATATATAACACATGCATTGATCTACAATGACTCCATTTGAGTCAAACAACCATGGTGGACAGAAAGCCCAAAGAGCCCCTAGAATATGCAACTGCCACATGGAGATGGTGAACTATTGTGACAGAAGCAGTTGCATCACCATGCCCAACTAGAGTGTGTGTGGTCATGTGGACCATCAAGGGTTTTTAGAATATATGACACATACATTGATCTATAGGGACTCCATTTGTGTCAAACAACCATTGTGGTCAGAAAGCCTAGAGAGCCCCTAGAATATGCAACTGCCACATGGAGATGGTGAACCAGTGTGACAGAAGCAGTTGCATCACCACACCGGCCAACTGGAGTGTGTGTGGATAATCAAGGTGTGGTTTTTGAGAATATATAACACATGCATTGATCTATAGGGACTCCATTTGTGTCAAACAACCATGGTGGTCAGAAAGCCTAGAGAGCCCCTAGAATATGCAACTGCCACATGGAGATGGTGAACCAGTGTGACAGAAGCAGTTGCATCACCACACCGGCCAACTGGAGTGTGTGTGGATAATCAAGGTGTGGTTTTTGAGAATATATAACACATGCATTGATCTATAGGGACTCCATTTGTGTCAAACAACCATGGTTGTCAGAAAGCCTAGAGAGCCCCTAGAATATGCAACTGCCACATGGAGATGGTGAACCAGTGTGACAGAAGTAGTTGCATCACCACACCGACCAACTGGAGTGTGTTTGTGGTCATGTAGATCATCAAGGTGTGGTTTTGAGAATATATAACACATGAGAATTGATCTATAGGGACTCCATTTGTGTCAAACAACTATGGTGGACAGAAAGCCCAGAGAGCCCCTAGAATATGCAACTGCCACATGGAGATGGTGAACCAGCGTGACAGAAGCAGTTGCATCACCACGCTGGCCAACTAGAGTGTGTATGGGTCATCAAGGTGTGTTTTTGAGAATATATAACACATGCATTGATCTATAGGGACTCCATTTGTGTCAAACAACCATGGTAGCCAGAAAGCCCAAAGACCCCTAGAATATGCAACTGCCACATGCAGATGGTGAACCAGTGTGACATAAGCAGTTCCATCACCACGCCAGCCAACTAGAGTGTGAGTGGATCATCAAGGTGTGGTTTTTTAGAATATATAACACATGCATTGACCTGTAGGGACTCCGTTTGTGTCAAACAACCATGGTGGTCAGAAAGCACAGAGAGTCCCTAGAATATGCAACTACCACATGGAGATGGTGAACTAGTGTGACAGAAGCAGTTGCATCACCACACCGGGAAACTGGAGTGTGTCTGGATCATCAAGGTGTGGTTTTGGGAATATATAACACATGCATTGATCTATAGGGACTCCATTTGTGTCAAACAACCATGGTGGTCAAAAAGCCTAGAGAGCCCCTAGAATATGCAACTGCCACATGGAGATAGTGAACCAGTGTGACAGAAGTAGTTGCATCACCACACCGACCAACTGGAGTGTGTTTGTGGTCATGTAGATCATCAAGGTGTGGTTTTGAGAATATATAACACATGAGAATTCATCTATAAGGACTCCATTTGTGTCAAAGAACTATGGTGGACAGAAAGCCCAGAGAGCCCCTAGAATATGCAACTGCCACATGGAGATGGTGAACCAGCGTGACAGAAGCAGTTGCATCACCACGCTGGCCATCTGGAGTGTGTGTGGGTCATCAAGGTGTGTTTTTGAGAATATATAACACATGCATTGATCTATAGGGACTCCATTTGTGTCAAACAACCATGGTAGCCAGAAAGCCCAAAGACCCCTAGAATATGCAACTGCCACATGCAGATGGTGAACCAGTGTGACATAAGTAGTTCCATCACCACGCCAGCCAACTAGAGTGTGAGTGGATCATCAAGGTGTGGTTTTTGAGAATATATAAGACATGCTTTGATCTATAGGGACTCCATTTGTGTCAAACAACCATGGTCGTTAGAAATCCCAAAGAGCCCCTAGAATGCAACTGCCACATGGAGATGGTGAAGCAGTGTGACAGAAGCAGTTGCATCACCACACCGGGCAACTGGAGTGTGTGTGGATCATCAAGGTGTGGTTTTGGGAATATATAACACATGAATTAATCTATAGGGACTCCATTTGTGTCAAACAACCATGGTGGACAGAAAGCCCAAAGAGCCCCTGGAATATGCAACTGCCACATGGAGATGGTGAACCAGTGCGACAGAAGTAGTTGCATCACCACACCGACCAACTGGAGTGTGTGTGTGGTCATGTATATAATCAAGGTGTGGTTTTGAGAATATATAACACATGCAATGATCTCTAGGGACTCCATTTGTGTCAAATGTCCATGGTGGTTACAATGCCCAGAGAGCCCCTAGAATATGCAACTGCCACATGGAGATGGTGAACCGGTGTGATAGAAGTAGTTCCATCACCACACCAGCCAACTTGAGTGTGTGTGGATCATCAAGGTGTGGTTTTTGAGAATATATAACACATGCATTGATCTATAGGGACTCCATTTGTGTCAAACAACCATGGTGGTCAGAAAGCCCAGAGACCCCCTAGAATATGCAACTACCACATGGAGATGGTGAACTAGTGTGACAGAAGCAGTTGCATCACCACACCAGCCAACTGGAATGTGTGTGGATCATCAAGGTGTGGTTTTTGAGAATATATAACACATGCATTGATCTATATGGGCTCCATTTGTGTCAACCAAGCATGGTGGTCACAAAGCCCAGAGAGCCCCTAGAATGCAAGTACAACATGGAGATGGTGAACCAGTGTGACAGAAGAACTTGCATCACCACACCGGCCAACTTGAGTGTGTGTGGATCATCATGGTGTGGTTTTTGAGAATATTTATAACATGCATTGATCTATAGGGACTCCATTTGTGTTAAACAACCATGGTGGACAGAAAGCCCAAAGATCCCCTGGAATATGCAACTATCACATGGAGCTGGTGAACCAGTGTGATAGAAGTAGTTGCATCACCACACCAAACTGGAGTGTGTGTGTGGTTATGTGGATCATCAAGGTGTGGTTTTGAGAATATATAACTCATGCATTGATCTATAGTGACTCCATTTGTGTCAAACAACAATGGTGGTCAGAAAGCCCAGAGAGCCCCTAGAATATGCAACTGGCACATGGAGATGGTGAACCAGTGTGACAGAAGCACTTGCATCACCACACTGGCCAACTGGAGTGTGTGTGGATCATCAAGGTATGGTTTTTGAGAATATATAACACATGCATTTATCTATAGGGACTCCATTTGTGTCAAACAACCATGGTGGTCAGAAAGCCGAGAGAGCCCTTAGAATATGCAACTACCACATGGAGATGGTGAACTAGTGTGATAGAAGCAGTTGCATCACCACACCGGCCAACTGGTGTGTGTATGTGGTCATATGGATCATCAAGATATGGTTTTGAGAATATATAACACATGCATTGATCTATAGGGACTCCACTTGTGTCAAACAACCATGGTGGATAGAAAGCCCAGAGACCCCTAGAATATGCAACTGCCACATGGAGATGGTGAACCAGTGTGACAGAAGTAGTTCCATCACCACACCAACCAACTTGAGTGTGTGTGGATCATGAAGGTGTGGGTTTTAAGAATATATAACACATGCATTGATCTATAGGGACTCCATTTGTGTCAAACAACCATGGTGGTCAGAAAGCCCAGAGAACCCCTAGAATATGCAACTACCACATGGAGATGGTGAACTAGTGTGACAGAAGCAGTTGCATCACCACACCAGCCAACTGGAGTGTGTGTGGATCATCAAGGTGTGGTTTTTGAGAAATATCTAACATATGCATTGATCTATATGGGCTCCATTTGTGTCAACCAAGAATGGTGGTTAGAAAGCCCAGAGAGCCCCTAGAATGCAACTACAACATGGAGATGGTGAACCAGTGTGACAGAAGCACTTGCATCACCACACCGGCCAACTTGAGTGTGTGTGGATCATCAAGGTGTGGTTTTTGAGAATATTTAACACATGCATGGATCTATAGGGACTCCATTTGCGTTAAACAACCATGGTGGTCAGAAAGCCTAGAGAGCCCCTAGAATATGCAACTGCCACATGGAGATGGTGAACCAGTGTGACAGAAGTAGTTGAATCACCACACCGGTGAACTAGAGTATGTGTGGATCATCAAGGGGTGGTTTTGAGAATATATAACACATGCATTGATCTACAATGACTCCATTTGAGTCAAACAACCATGGTGGACAGAAAGCCCAAAGAGCCCCTAGAATATGCAACTGCCACATGGAGATGGTGAACTATTGTGACAGAAGCAGTTGCATCACCATGCCCAACTAGAGTGTGTGTGGTCATGTGGACCATCAAGGGTTTTTAGAATATATGACACATACATTGATCTATAGGGACTCCATTTGTGTCAAACAACCATTGTGGTCAGAAAGCCTAGAGAGCCCCTAGAATATGCAACTGCCACATGGAGATGGTGAACCAGTGTGACAGAAGCAGTTGCATCACCACACCGGCCAACTGGAGTGTGTGTGGATAATCAAGGTGTGGTTTTTGAGAATATATAACACATGCATTGATCTATAGGGACTCCATTTGTGTCAAACAACCATGGTGGTCAGAAAGCCTAGAGAGCCCCTAGAATATGCAACTGCCACATGGAGATGGTGAACCAGTGTGACAGAAGCAGTTGCATCACCACACCGGCCAACTGGAGTGTGTGTGGATAATCAAGGTGTGGTTTTTGAGAATATATAACACATGCATTGATCTATAGGGACTCCATTTGTGTCAAACAACCATGGTTGTCAGAAAGCCTAGAGAGCCCCTAGAATATGCAACTGCCACATGGAGATGGTGAACCAGTGTGACAGAAGTAGTTGCATCACCACACCGACCAACTGGAGTGTGTTTGTGGTCATGTAGATCATGAAGGTGTGGTTTTGAGAATATATAACACATGAGAATTGATCTATAGGGACTCCATTTGTGTCAAACAACTATGGTGGACAGAAAGCTCAGAGAGCCCCTAGAATATGCAACTGCCACATGGAGATGGTGAACCAGCGTGACAGAAGCAGTTGCATCACCACGCTGGCCAACTAGAGTGTGTATGGGTCATCAAGGTGTGTTTTTGAGAATATATAACACATGCATTGATCTATAGGGACTCCATTTGTGTCAAACAACCATGGTAGCCAGAAAGCCCAAAGACCCCTAGAATATGCAACTGCCACATGCAGATGGTGAACCAGTGTGACATAAGCAGTTCCATCACCACGCCAGCCAACTAGAGTGTGAGTGGATCATCAAGGTGTGGTTTTTTAGAATATATAACACATGCATTGACCTGTAGGGACTCCGTTTGTGTCAAACAACCATGGTGGTCAGAAAGCACAGAGAGTCCCTAGAATATGCAACTACCACATGGAGATGGTGAACTAGTGTGACAGAAGCAGTTGCATCACCACACCGGGCAACTGGAGTGTGTCTGGATCATCAAGGTGTGGTTTTGGGAATATATAACACATGCATTGATCTATAGGGACTCTATTTGTGTCAAACAACCATGGTGGTCAAAAAGCCTAGAGAGCCCCTAGAATATGCAACTGCCACATGGAGATAGTGAACCAGTGTGACAGAAGTAGTTGCATCACCACACCGACCAACTGGAGTGTGTTTGTGGTCATGTAGATCATCAAGGTGTGGTTTTGAGAATATATAACACATGAGAATTCATCTATAAGGACTCCATTTGTGTCAAAGAACTATGGTGGACAGAAAGCCCAGAGAGCCCCTAGAATATGCAACTGCCACATGGAGATGGTGAACCAGCGTGACAGAAGCAGTTGCATCACCACGCTGGCCATCTGGAGTGTGTGTGGGTCATCAAGGTGTGTTTTTGAGAATATATAACACATGCATTGATCTATAGGGACTCCATTTGTGTCAAACAACCATGGTAGCCAGAAAGCCCAAAGACCCCTAGAATATGCAACTGCCACATGCAGATGGTGAACCAGTGTGACATAAGCAGGTCCAGCACCACGCCAGCCAACTAGAGTGTGAGTGGATCATCAAGGTGTGGTTTTTGAGAATATATAAGACATGCATTGATCTATAGGGACTCCATTTGTGTCAAACAACCATGGTCGTTAGAAAGCCCAAAGAGCCCCTAGAATGCAACTGCCACATGGAGATGGTGAACCAGTGTGACAGAAGCAGTTGCATTACCACACCGGGCAACTGGAGTGTGTGTGGATCATCAAGGTGTGGTTTTGGGAATATATAACACATGAATTAATCTATAGGGACTCCATTTGTGTCAAACAACCATGGTGGACAGAAAGCCCAAAGAGCCCCTGGAATATGCAACTGCCACATGGAGATGGTGAACCAGTGCGACAGAAGTAGTTGCATCACCACACCGACCAACTGGAGTGTGTGTGTGGTCATGTATATAATCAAGGTGTGGTTTTGAGAATATATAACACATGCAATGATCTCTAGGGACTCCATTTGTGTCAAATGTCCATGGTGGTTACAATGCCCAGAGAGCCCCTAGAATATGCAACTGCCACATGGAGATGGTGAACCGGTGTGATAGAAGTAGTTCCATCACCACACCAGCCAACTTGAGTGTGTGTGGATCATCAAGGTGTGGGTTTTGAGAATATATAACACATATATTGATCTATAGGGACTCCATTTGTGTCAAACAACCATGGTGGTCAGAAAGCCCAGAGAACCCCTAGAATATGCAACTACAACATGGAGATGGTGAACTAGTGTGACAGAAGCAGTTGCATCACCACACCGGCCAACTGGAATGTGTGTGGATCATCAAGGTGTGGTTTTTGAGAATATATAACACATGCATTGATCTATATGGGCTCCATTTGTGTCAACCAAGCATGGTGGTCACAAAGCCTAGAGAGCCCCTAGAATGCAAGTACAACATGGAGATGGTGAACCAGTGTGACAGAAGCACTTGCATCACCACACCGGCCAACTTGAGTGTGTGTGGATCATCATGGTGTGGTTTTTGAGAATATTTATAACATGCATTGATCTATAGGGACTCCATTTGTGTTAAACAACCATGGTGGACAGAAAGCCCAAAGATCCCCTGGAATATGCAACTATCACATGGAGCTGGTGAACCAGTGTGATAGAAGTAGTTGCATCACCACACCAAACTGGAGTGTGTGTGTGGTTATGTGGATCATCAAGGTGTGGTTTTGAGAATATATAACTCATGCATTGATCTATAGTGACTCCATTTGTGTCAAACAACAATGGTGGTCAGAAAGCCCAGAGAGCCCCTAGAATATGCAACTGGCACATGGAGATGGTGAACCAGTGTGACAGAAGCAGTTGCATCACCACACCGGCCAACTGGAGTGTGTGTGGATAATCAAGGTGTGGTTTTTGAGAATATATAACACATGCATTGATCTATAGGGACTCCATTTGTGTCAAACAACCATGGTGGTCAGAAAGCCTAGAGAGCCCCTAGAATATGCAACTGCCACATGGAGATGGTGAACCAGTGTGACAGAAGCAGTTGCATCACCACACCGGCCAACTGGAGTGTGTGTGGATAATCAAGGTGTGGTTTTTGAGAATATATAACACATGCATTGATCTATAGGGACTCCATTTGTGTCAAACAACCATGGTTGTCAGAAAGCCTAGAGAGCCCCTAGAATATGCAACTGCCACATGGAGATGGTGAACCAGTGTGACAGAAGTAGTTGCATCACCACACCGACCAACTGGAGTGTGTTTGTGGTCATGTAGATCATCAAGGTGTGGTTTTGAGAATATATAACACATGAGAATTGATCTATAGGGACTCCATTTGTGTCAAACAACTATGGTGGACAGAAAGCCCAGAGAGCCCCTAGAATATGCAACTGCCACATGGAGATGGTGAACCAGCGTGACAGAAGCAGTTGCATCACCACGCTGGCCAACTAGAGTGTGTATGGGTCATCAAGGTGTGTTTTTGAGAATATATAACACATGCATTGATCTATAGGGACTCCATTTGTGTCAAACAACCATGGTAGCCAGAAAGCCCAAAGACCCCTAGAATATGCAACTGCCACATGCAGATGGTGAACCAGTGTGACATAAGCAGTTCCATCACCACGCCAGCCAACTAGAGTGTGAGTGGATCATCAAGGTGTGGTTTTTTAGAATATATAACACATGCATTGACCTGTAGGGACTCCGTTTGTGTCAAACAACCATGGTGGTCAGAAAGCACAGAGAGTCCCTAGAATATGCAACTACCACATGGAGATGGTGAACTAGTGTGACAGAAGCAGTTGCATCACCACACCGGGAAACTGGAGTGTG
Source organism: Avena sativa (assembly GCA_916181665.1). NCBI lineage: Eukaryota > Viridiplantae > Streptophyta > Magnoliopsida > Poales > Poaceae > Avena > Avena sativa. The sequence continues at coordinate 620,473,881 of OV702289.1, forward strand.
TCTGGATCATCAAGGTGTGGTTTTGGGAATATATAACACATGCATTGATCTATAGGGACTCCATTTGTGTCAAACAACCATGGTGGTCAAAAAGCCTAGAGAGCCCCTAGAATATGCAACTGCCACATGGAGATAGTGAACCAGTGTGACAGAAGTAGTTGCATCACCACACCGACCAACTGGAGTGTGTTTGTGGTCATGTAGATCATCAAGGTGTGGTTTTGAGAATATATAACACATGAGAATTCATCTATAAGGACTCCATTTGTGTCAAAGAACTATGGTGGACAGAAAGCCCAGAGAGCCCCTAGAATATGCAACTGCCACATGGAGATGGTGAACCAGCGTGACAGAAGCAGTTGCATCACCACGCTGGCCATCTGGAGTGTGTGTGGGTCATCAAGGTGTGTTTTTGAGAATATATAACACATGCATTGATCTATAGGGACTCCATTTGTGTCAAACAACCATGGTAGCCAGAAAGCCCAAAGACCCCTAGAATATGCAACTGCCACATGCAGATGGTGAACCAGTGTGACATAAGTAGTTCCATCACCACGCCAGCCAACTAGAGTGTGAGTGGATCATCAAGGTGTGGTTTTTGAGAATATATAAGACATGCTTTGATCTATAGGGACTCCATTTGTGTCAAACAACCATGGTCGTTAGAAATCCCAAAGAGCCCCTAGAATGCAACTGCCACATGGAGATGGTGAAGCAGTGTGACAGAAGCAGTTGCATCACCACACCGGGCAACTGGAGTGTGTGTGGATCATCAAGGTGTGGTTTTGGGAATATATAACACATGAATTAATCTATAGGGACTCCATTTGTGTCAAACAACCATGGTGGACAGAAAGCCCAAAGAGCCCCTGGAATATGCAACTGCCACATGGAGATGGTGAACCAGTGCGACAGAAGTAGTTGCATCACCACACCGACCAACTGGAGTGTGTGTGTGGTCATGTATATAATCAAGGTGTGGTTTTGAGAATATATAACACATGCAATGATCTCTAGGGACTCCATTTGTGTCAAATGTCCATGGTGGTTACAATGCCCAGAGAGCCCCTAGAATATGCAACTGCCACATGGAGATGGTGAACCGGTGTGATAGAAGTAGTTCCATCACCACACCAGCCAACTTGAGTGTGTGTGGATCATCAAGGTGTGGTTTTTGAGAATATATAACACATGCATTGATCTATAGGGACTCCATTTGTGTCAAACAACCATGGTGGTCAGAAAGCCCAGAGACCCCCTAGAATATGCAACTACCACATGGAGATGGTGAACTAGTGTGACAGAAGCAGTTGCATCACCACACCAGCCAACTGGAATGTGTGTGGATCATCAAGGTGTGGTTTTTGAGAATATATAACACATGCATTGATCTATATGGGCTCCATTTGTGTCAACCAAGCATGGTGGTCACAAAGCCCAGAGAGCCCCTAGAATGCAAGTACAACATGGAGATGGTGAACCAGTGTGACAGAAGAACTTGCATCACCACACCGGCCAACTTGAGTGTGTGTGGATCATCATGGTGTGGTTTTTGAGAATATTTATAACATGCATTGATCTATAGGGACTCCATTTGTGTTAAACAACCATGGTGGACAGAAAGCCCAAAGATCCCCTGGAATATGCAACTATCACATGGAGCTGGTGAACCAGTGTGATAGAAGTAGTTGCATCACCACACCAAACTGGAGTGTGTGTGTGGTTATGTGGATCATCAAGGTGTGGTTTTGAGAATATATAACTCATGCATTGATCTATAGTGACTCCATTTGTGTCAAACAACAATGGTGGTCAGAAAGCCCAGAGAGCCCCTAGAATATGCAACTGGCACATGGAGATGGTGAACCAGTGTGACAGAAGCACTTGCATCACCACACTGGCCAACTGGAGTGTGTGTGGATCATCAAGGTATGGTTTTTGAGAATATATAACACATGCATTTATCTATAGGGACTCCATTTGTGTCAAACAACCATGGTGGTCAGAAAGCCGAGAGAGCCCTTAGAATATGCAACTACCACATGGAGATGGTGAACTAGTGTGATAGAAGCAGTTGCATCACCACACCGGCCAACTGGTGTGTGTATGTGGTCATATGGATCATCAAGATATGGTTTTGAGAATATATAACACATGCATTGATCTATAGGGACTCCACTTGTGTCAAACAACCATGGTGGATAGAAAGCCCAGAGACCCCTAGAATATGCAACTGCCACATGGAGATGGTGAACCAGTGTGACAGAAGTAGTTCCATCACCACACCAACCAACTTGAGTGTGTGTGGATCATGAAGGTGTGGGTTTTAAGAATATATAACACATGCATTGATCTATAGGGACTCCATTTGTGTCAAACAACCATGGTGGTCAGAAAGCCCAGAGAACCCCTAGAATATGCAACTACCACATGGAGATGGTGAACTAGTGTGACAGAAGCAGTTGCATCACCACACCAGCCAACTGGAGTGTGTGTGGATCATCAAGGTGTGGTTTTTGAGAAATATCTAACATATGCATTGATCTATATGGGCTCCATTTGTGTCAACCAAGAATGGTGGTTAGAAAGCCCAGAGAGCCCCTAGAATGCAACTACAACATGGAGATGGTGAACCAGTGTGACAGAAGCACTTGCATCACCACACCGGCCAACTTGAGTGTGTGTGGATCATCAAGGTGTGGTTTTTGAGAATATTTAACACATGCATGGATCTATAGGGACTCCATTTGCGTTAAACAACCATGGTGGTCAGAAAGCCTAGAGAGCCCCTAGAATATGCAACTGCCACATGGAGATGGTGAACCAGTGTGACAGAAGTAGTTGAATCACCACACCGGTGAACTAGAGTATGTGTGGATCATCAAGGGGTGGTTTTGAGAATATATAACACATGCATTGATCTACAATGACTCCATTTGAGTCAAACAACCATGGTGGACAGAAAGCCCAAAGAGCCCCTAGAATATGCAACTGCCACATGGAGATGGTGAACTATTGTGACAGAAGCAGTTGCATCACCATGCCCAACTAGAGTGTGTGTGGTCATGTGGACCATCAAGGGTTTTTAGAATATATGACACATACATTGATCTATAGGGACTCCATTTGTGTCAAACAACCATTGTGGTCAGAAAGCCTAGAGAGCCCCTAGAATATGCAACTGCCACATGGAGATGGTGAACCAGTGTGACAGAAGCAGTTGCATCACCACACCGGCCAACTGGAGTGTGTGTGGATAATCAAGGTGTGGTTTTTGAGAATATATAACACATGCATTGATCTATAGGGACTCCATTTGTGTCAAACAACCATGGTGGTCAGAAAGCCTAGAGAGCCCCTAGAATATGCAACTGCCACATGGAGATGGTGAACCAGTGTGACAGAAGCAGTTGCATCACCACACCGGCCAACTGGAGTGTGTGTGGATAATCAAGGTGTGGTTTTTGAGAATATATAACACATGCATTGATCTATAGGGACTCCATTTGTGTCAAACAACCATGGTTGTCAGAAAGCCTAGAGAGCCCCTAGAATATGCAACTGCCACATGGAGATGGTGAACCAGTGTGACAGAAGTAGTTGCATCACCACACCGACCAACTGGAGTGTGTTTGTGGTCATGTAGATCATCAAGGTGTGGTTTTGAGAATATATAACACATGAGAATTGATCTATAGGGACTCCATTTGTGTCAAACAACTATGGTGGACAGAAAGCTCAGAGAGCCCCTAGAATATGCAACTGCCACATGGAGATGGTGAACCAGCGTGACAGAAGCAGTTGCATCACCACGCTGGCCAACTAGAGTGTGTATGGGTCATCAAGGTGTGTTTTTGAGAATATATAACACATGCATTGATCTATAGGGACTCCATTTGTGTCAAACAACCATGGTAGCCAGAAAGCCCAAAGACCCCTAGAATATGCAACTGCCACATGCAGATGGTGAACCAGTGTGACATAAGCAGTTCCATCACCACGCCAGCCAACTAGAGTGTGAGTGGATCATCAAGGTGTGGTTTTTTAGAATATATAACACATGCATTGACCTGTAGGGACTCCGTTTGTGTCAAACAACCATGGTGGTCAGAAAGCACAGAGAGTCCCTAGAATATGCAACTACCACATGGAGATGGTGAACTAGTGTGACAGAAGCAGTTGCATCACCACACCGGGCAACTGGAGTGTGTCTGGATCATCAAGGTGTGGTTTTGGGAATATATAACACATGCATTGATCTATAGGGACTCTATTTGTGTCAAACAACCATGGTGGTCAAAAAGCCTAGAGAGCCCCTAGAATATGCAACTGCCACATGGAGATAGTGAACCAGTGTGACAGAAGTAGTTGCATCACCACACCGACCAACTGGAGTGTGTTTGTGGTCATGTAGATCATCAAGGTGTGGTTTTGAGAATATATAACACATGAGAATTCATCTATAAGGACTCCATTTGTGTCAAAGAACTATGGTGGACAGAAAGCCCAGAGAGCCCCTAGAATATGCAACTGCCACATGGAGATGGTGAACCAGCGTGACAGAAGCAGTTGCATCACCACGCTGGCCATCTGGAGTGTGTGTGGGTCATCAAGGTGTGTTTTTGAGAATATATAACACATGCATTGATCTATAGGGACTCCATTTGTGTCAAACAACCATGGTAGCCAGAAAGCCCAAAGACCCCTAGAATATGCAACTGCCACATGCAGATGGTGAACCAGTGTGACATAAGCAGGTCCAGCACCACGCCAGCCAACTAGAGTGTGAGTGGATCATCAAGGTGTGGTTTTTGAGAATATATAAGACATGCATTGATCTATAGGGACTCCATTTGTGTCAAACAACCATGGTCGTTAGAAAGCCCAAAGAGCCCCTAGAATGCAACTGCCACATGGAGATGGTGAACCAGTGTGACAGAAGCAGTTGCATCACCACACCGGGCAACTGGAGTGTGTGTGGATCATCAAGGTGTGGTTTTGGGAATATATAACACATGAATTAATCTATAGGGACTCCATTTGTGTCAAACAACCATGGTGGACAGAAAGCCCAAAGAGCCCCTGGAATATGCAACTGCCACATGGAGATGGTGAACCAGTGCGACAGAAGTAGTTGCATCACCACACCGACCAACTGGAGTGTGTGTGTGGTCATGTATATAATCAAGGTGTGGTTTTGAGAATATATAACACATGCAATGATCTCTAGGGACTCCATTTGTGTCAAATGTCCATGGTGGTTACAATGCCCAGAGAGCCCCTAGAATATGCAACTGCCACATGGAGATGGTGAACCGGTGTGATAGAAGTAGTTCCATCACCACACCAGCCAACTTGAGTGTGTGTGGATCATCAAGGTGTGGGTTTTGAGAATATATAACACATATATTGATCTATAGGGACTCCATTTGTGTCAAACAACCATGGTGGTCAGAAAGCCCAGAGAACCCCTAGAATATGCAACTACAACATGGAGATGGTGAACTAGTGTGACAGAAGCAGTTGCATCACCACACCGGCCAACTGGAATGTGTGTGGATCATCAAGGTGTGGTTTTTGAGAATATATAACACATGCATTGATCTATATGGGCTCCATTTGTGTCAACCAAGCATGGTGGTCACAAAGCCTAGAGAGCCCCTAGAATGCAAGTACAACATGGAGATGGTGAACCAGTGTGACAGAAGCACTTGCATCACCACACCGGCCAACTTGAGTGTGTGTGGATCATCATGGTGTGGTTTTTGAGAATATTTATAACATGCATTGATCTATAGGGACTCCATTTGTGTTAAACAACCATGGTGGACAGAAAGCCCAAAGATCCCCTGGAATATGCAACTATCACATGGAGCTGGTGAACCAGTGTGATAGAAGTAGTTGCATCACCACACCAAACTGGAGTGTGTGTGTGGTTATGTGGATCATCAAGGTGTGGTTTTGAGAATATATAACTCATGCATTGATCTATAGTGACTCCATTTGTGTCAAACAACAATGGTGGTCAGAAAGCCCAGAGAGCACCTAGAATATGCAACTGGCACATGGAGATGGTGAACCAGTGTGACAGAAGCACTTGCATCACCACACTGGCCAACTGGAGTGTGTGTGGATCATCAAGGTATGGTTTTTGAGAATATATAACACATGCATTTATCTATAGGGACTCCATTTGTGTCAAACAACCATGGTGGTCAGAAAGCCGAGAGAGCCCTTAGAATATGCAACTACCACATGGAGATGGTGAACTAGTGTGATAGAAGCAGTTGCATCACCACACCGGCCAACTGGTGTGTGTATGTGGTCATATGGATCATCAAGATATGGTTTTGAGAATATATAACACATGCATTGATCTATAGGGACTCCATTTGTGTCAAACAACCATGGTGGATAGAAAGCCCAGAGACCCCTAGAATATGCAACTACCACATGGAGATGGTGAACCAGTGTGACAGAAGCAGTTGCATCACCACACCGGCTAACTTGAGTGTGTGTGGATCATCAAGGTGTGATTTTGAGAATATATAACACATGCATTGATCTATAGGGACTCCATTTGTGTCAAACAACCATGGTCGTCAGAAATCCCAAAGAGCCCCTAGAATGCATCTACCACATGGAGATGGTGAACCAGTGTGATAGAAGCAGTTGCATGACCACACCGTCCAACTGGAGTGTGTGTGGATCATCATGGTGTGGTTTTGAGAATATATAACACATGCGTTGATCTATAGGGACTCCATTTGTGTCAAGCAGCCATGGTGGACAGAAAGCCCAAAGAGCCCCTGGAATGTGCAACTACCACACGGAGATGGTGAACTAGTGTGACAGAAGCAGTTGCATCATCACACCCAACTTGAGTGTGTGTGGTCATGTGGATCATGGAGGTGTGGTTTTGAGAATATATAACACACGCATTGATCTCTAGGGACTCCATTTGTGTCAAACAACCATGGTGGTCAGAAAGCCCAGAGAGCCCCTAGAATATGCAACTTCCACATGGAGATGGTGAACCAGTGTGACAGAAGAAGTCACATCACCACACCGGCCAACTTGAGTGTGTGTGGATCATCAAGGTGTGGTTTTTGAGAATATATAACACATGCATGGATCTATAGGGACTCCAATTGTGTCAAACAACCATGGTGGTCAGAAATCCCAAAGAGCCCCTAGAATATGCAACTGCCACATGAAGATGGTGAACCTGTGTGACAGACGTAGTTGCATCACCACACCGGCTAACTTGAGTGTGTGTGTGTGGATCATCAAGGTGTGGTTTTTGAGAATATATAACACATGCATTGATCTATAGGGACTCCATTTGTGTCAAACAAGCATGGTGGTCAGAAAGCCCAAAGAGCCCCTAGAATGCAACTGCCACATGGAGATGGTGAACCAGTGTCACAGAAGCAGTTGCATCACCACACCGGCCAACTTGAGTGTGTGTGGGTCATCAAGGTGTGGGCTTTGAGAATATTTAACACATGAATTGATCTATAGGGACTTCATTTGTGTCAAACAACCATGGTGGACAGAAAGCTCAAAGAGCCCCTGGAATATGCAACTATCACATGGAGATGGTGAACCAGCGTGATAGAATCAGTTGCATCACCACACCCAACTGGAGTGTGTGTGGTTATGTGGATCATCAAGGTGTGGTTTTGAGAATATTTAACACATGAATTGATCTATAGGGACTCCATTTGTGTCAAACCACCATGGTGGTTAGAAAGCCCAGAGAGCCCCTAGAATATTCAACTGGCACATGGAGATGGTGAACAAGTGTGACAGAAGCAGTTGCATCACCACAACGGCCAACTGGAGTGTGTGTGGATCATCAAGGTGTGGTTTTTGAGAATATATAACACGTGCATTGATCTATAGAGACTCCATTTGTGTCAAACAACCATGGTTGTCAGAAAGCCCAGAGAACCCTTAGAATGTGCAACTGCCACATGGAGATGGTGAACCAGTGTGACAGAAGCAGTTGCATCACCACACCGGCCAACTGGTGTGTGTATGTGGTCATATGGATCATCAAGGTGTGGTTTTGAGAATATATAACACATGCATTGATCTATAGGGTCTCCATTTATGTCAAACAACCATGGTGGATAGAAAGCCTAGAGAGCCCCTTGAATATGCAATTGCCACATGGAGATGGTGAACCAGTGTGACAGAAGAAGTTACATCACGACACTGGCCAATTGGAGTGTGTGTGGGTAATCAAGGTGTGGTTATGAGAATATATAACACATGCATTGATCTATAGGGACTCCATTTGTGTCAAACAAACATGGTGGTCAGAAAGCCCAAAGACCCCTAGAATATGCAACTGCCACATGGAGATGGTGAACTAGTGTGACAGAAGCAGTTGCATCACCACACCGGCCAAGTAGAGTGTGTGTGGATCATCAAGGTGTGCTTTTTGAGAATATATAACACATGCATTGATCTATAGGGACTCCATTTGTGTCAAACAACCATGGTGGTCAGAAATCCCAGAGAGCCCCTAGAATATGCAACTACCACATGGAGATGGTGAACCAATGTGACAGAAGTAGTTGCATTACCACACCGGCCAACTGGAGTGTGTGTGGATCATCAAGGTATGGTTTTGAGAATATATAACACATTCATTGATCTATAGGGACTCCATTTCTGTCAAACAACCATGGTGGATAGAAATCCCAGAGAGCACCTGGAATGCAACTGCCACATGGAGATGGTGAACCAGTGTGACAGAAGCAGTTGCATCACCACACCCAACAGGAGTGTGTGTGTGGTCATGTGGATAATCAAGGTGTGGTTTTTGAGAATATATAACACATGTATTGATCTATAGGTACTCCATTTGTGTCAAACAACCATGGTGGTCAGAAAGCCCAGAGAGCCCCTAGAATGCAACTACCACATGGAGATGGTGAACCAGTGTGACAGAAGAAGTTGCAACACCACACCGGCCAACTGGAGTGTGTGTGGATCATCAAGGTGTGCTTTTGAGAATATATAATACATGCATTGATATATATGGACTCCATTTGTGTCAAACAACCATGGTAGACAGAAATCCTAAAGAGCCCCTGGAATATGCAACTTCCACATGGAGATGCTGAACCAGTGTAACAGAAGCAGTTGCATCACCACACCCAACTGGAGTGTGTGTGTGGTCATGTGGATCATCAAGGTATGGTTTTAAGAATATATAACACATGCATTGAATTATATGGACTCCATTTGTGTCAAACAGCCATGGTGGTCAGAAAGCCCAGAGAGCCCCTAGAATATGCAACTACCACATGGAGATGGTGAACGAGTGTGACAGAAGCAGTTGCATCACCACACCGGCCAACTAGATTGTGTGTGTGGATCATCAAGGTGTGGTTTTCGGGAATATATAACACATGCCTTGATATATAGAGACTCCATTTGTGTCAAAAAACCATGGTGGCCAAAAATCCCAGAGAGCCCTTATAATATGCAACTGCCACATGGAGATGGTGAACCAGTGTGAGAGAAGCAGTTGCATCACCACACCCAACTGGAGTGTGTGTGTGGTCATGTGGATAGTCAAGGTATGGTTTTGAGAATATATAACACATGCATTGATCTATAGGGACGCCATTTGTGCCAACCAACCATGGTGGTCAGAAATCCCAAAGACCCCTAGAATATGCAACTGCCACATGGAGATGGTGAACCAGTGTGACAGAAGCAGTTGTATTACCACACCGGTCAACTCGAGTGTGTATGTGGATCATCAAGGTGTGGTTTTTGAGAATATATAACACATGTATTGATCTATAGGGACTCCATTTGTGTCAAACAACCATAGTGGTCAGAAAGACCAGAGAGCCCCTAGAATCTAACTTCCACATGGAGATGGTGAACCAGTGTGACAGAAGAAGTTGCATCACCACACCGGCCAACTTGAGTGTGTGTGGATCATCAAGGTATGCTTTTGAGAATATATAACACATGTATTGATCTATAGGGACTCCATTTGTGTCCATGGTAGACAGAAATCCCAAAGAGCCCCTAGAATATGCAACTGCCACATGGAGATGGTGAACCAGTGTAACAAAATCAGTTATATCACCACACCCAACTGGTGTGTGTGTGGTCATGTGGATCATCAAGGTGTGCTATTGAGAATATATAACACATGCATTGAACTATAGGGACTCCATTTGTATCAATCAACCATGGTGGTCAGAGAGCCCAGAGAGCCCCTAGAATATGCAACTACCACATGGAGATGGTGAACCGGTGTGACAAAAGCAGTTGCATCACCACACCGGCCAACTTGACTGTGCGTGGATCATCGAGGTGTGATTTTTGAGAATATATAACACATGCATTGATCTATAGCGACTCCATTTGTGTCAAACAAACATGGTGGTCAGAAAGCCCAAAGACCCCTAGAATATGCAACTGCCACATGGAGATGGTGAACTAGTGTGACAGAAGCAGTTGCATCACCACACCGGCCAAGTAGAGTGTGTGTGGATCATCAAGGTGTGCTTTTTGAGAATATATAACACATGCATTGATCTATAGGGACTCCATTTGTGTCAAACAACCATGGTGGTCAGAAATCCCAGAGAGCCCCTAGAATATGCAACTACCACATGGAGATGGTGAACCAATGTGACAGAAGTAGTTGCATTACCACACCGGCCAACTGGAGTGTGTGTGGATCATCAAGGTATGGTTTTGAGAATATATAACACATTCATTGATCTATAGGGACTCCATTTCTGTCAAACAACCATGGTGGATAGAAATCCCAGAGAGCACCTGGAATGCAACTGCCACATGGAGATGGTGAACCAGTGTGACAGAAGCAGTTGCATCACCACACCCAACAGGAGTGTGTGTGTGGTCATGTGGATAATCAAGGTGTGGTTTTTGAGAATATATAACACATGTATTGATCTATAGGTACTCCATTTGTGTCAAACAACCATGGTGGTCAGAAAGCCCAGAGAGCCCCTAGAATGCAACTACCACATGGAGATGGTGAACCAGTGTGACAGAAGAAGTTGCAACACCACACCGGCCAACTGGAGTGTGTGTGGATCATCAAGGTGTGCTTTTGAGAATATATAATACATGCATTGATATATATGGACTCCATTTGTGTCAAACAACCATGGTAGACAGAAATCCTAAAGAGCCCCTGGAATATGCAACTTCCACATGGAGATGCTGAACCAGTGTAACAGAAGCAGTTGCATCACCACACCCAACTGGAGTGTGTGTGTGGTCATGTGGATCATCAAGGTATGGTTTTAAGAATATATAACACATGCATTGAATTATATGGACTCCATTTGTGTCAAACAGCCATGGTGGTCAGAAAGCCCAGAGAGCCCCTAGAATATGCAACTACCACATGGAGATGGTGAACGAGTGTGACAGAAGCAGTTGCATCACCACACCGGCCAACTAGATTGTGTGTGTGGATCATCAAGGTGTGGTTTTCGGGAATATATAACACATGCCTTGATATATAGAGACTCCATTTGTGTCAAAAAACCATGGTGGCCAAAAAGCCCAGAGAGCCCTTATAATATGCAACTGCCACATGGAGATGGTGAACCAGTGTGAGAGAAGCAGTTGCATCACCACACCCAACTGGAGTGTGTGTGTGGTCATGTGGATAGTCAAGGTATGGTTTTGAGAATATATAACACATGCATTGATCTATAGGGACGCCATTTGTGCCAACCAACCATGGTGGTCAGAAATCCCAAAGACCCCTAGAATATGCAACTGCCACATGGAGATGGTGAACCAGTGTGACAGAAGCAGTTGTATTACCACACCGGTCAACTCGAGTGTGTATGTGGATCATCAAGGTGTGGTTTTTGAGAATATATAACACATGTATTGATCTATAGGGACTCCATTTGTGTCAAACAACCATAGTGGTCAGAAAGACCAGAGAGCCCCTAGAATCTAACTTCCACATGGAGATGGTGAACCAGTGTGACAGAAGAAGTTGCATCACCACACCGGCCAACTTGAGTGTGTGTGGATCATCAAGGTATGCTTTTGAGAAGATATAACACATGTATTGATCTATAGGGACTCCATTTGTGTCCATGGTAGACAGAAATCCCAAAGAGCCCCTAGAATATGCAACTGCCACATGGAGATGGTGAACCAGTGTAACAAAATCAGTTATATCACCACACCCAACTGGTGTGTGTGTGGTCATGTGGATCATCAAGGTGTGCTATTGAGAATATATAACACATGCATTGAACTATAGGGACTCCATTTGTATCAATCAACCATGGTGGTCAGAGAGCCCAGAGAGCCCCTAGAATATGCAACTACCACATGGAGATGGTGAACCGGTGTGACAAAAGCAGTTGCATCACCACACCGGCCAACTTGACTGTGCGTGGATCATCGAGGTGTGATTTTTGAGAATATATAACACATGCATTGATCTATAGCGACTCCATTTGTGTCAAACAACCATGGTGGTCAAAAAGCCCAAAGAGCCCTTAGAATATGCAACTGCCACATGGAGATGGTGAACCAGTGTGACAGAAGCAATTGCATCACCACACCGGCCAACTAGAGTGTCTGTGGATCATCAACATGTAGTTTTTGAGAATATATAACACATGAATTGAACTATAGGGACTCCATTTGTGTCAAATGTCCATGGTGGTTACAATGCCCAGAGAGCCCCTGGAGTGCAACTGCCACATGGAGATGGTGAACCAGTGTGACAGAAGTAGTTGCATCGCCACACCCAACTGGAGTGTGTGTGTGGTCATGTGGATCATCAAGGTTTGGTTTTGAGAATCTATAACACATGCATTGATATCTAGGGAGTCCATTTGTGTCAATCAACCATGGTGGTCAGAAATCCCAAAGACCCCTAGAATATGCAACTGCCACATGAAGATGGTGAACCTGTGTGACAGACGTAGTTGCATCACCACTCCGGCTAACTTGAGTGTGTGTGTGTGTGGATCATCAAGGTGTGGTTTTTGAGAATATATAACACATGCATTGATCTATAGGGACTCCATTTGTGTCAAACAACCATGGTGGTCAGAAAGCCCAAAGAGCCCCTAGAATGCAACTGCCACATGGAGATGGTGAACCAGTGTCACAGAAGCAATTGCATCACCACACCGGCCAACTGGAGAGTGTGTAGATCATTAAGGTGTGGTTTTGAGAATATATAACACATTAATTGATCTATAGGGACTCCATTTGTGTCAAACAACCATGGTGGTCAAAAAGCCCAAAGACTCCTAGAATATGCAATTGCCACATGGAGATGGTGAACCAGTGTGACAGAAGCAGTTGCATCACCACACCTAACTGGAGTGTGTGTGTGGTCATGTGGAATATCAAGGTGTGGTTTTGACAATATATAACACATGCATTGATATATAGGGACTCCGTTTGTGTCAAACAACCATGGTGGTCAGAAAGCCTAGAGAGCCCTAGAATATGCAACTGCCATGTGGAGATGGTGAACTAGTGTGACATAAGAAGTTTGCATCACCACAACGGCCAACTGGAGTGTGTGTGGATCAACAAGGTGTGTTTTTTGAGAATATATAACACATGCATTTATCTATAGGGACTCCATTTGTGTCAAACAACCATGGTGGTTAGAAATTCCAGAGAGCCCCTAGAATATGCAACTGTCACATGGAGATGGTGAACCACTGTGACAAAAGCAGTTGCATCACCACACCGGCCAACTAGAGTGTGTATGTGGTCATGTGGATCATCAAGGTGTGGTTTTGTGAATATATAACACATGCATTGATATATAGGTACTCCATTTGTGTCAAATAACCATGGTGGACATAAAGCCCAAAGAGCCCCTAAAATATGCAACTGCCACATGGAGATGGTGAACCAGTGTGACAGAAGCAGTTGCATCACCACACGCAACTGGAGTGTGTGTGTGGTCATGTGGATAATCAAGGTGTCGTTTTGAGAATATATAACACATGCATTGATCTATATGGACTCCATTTGTGTCAAACAACCATGGTGGTCAGAAAGCCCAAAGACCCCTAGAATATGCAACTGCCACATGGAGATGATGAACCAGTGTGATAGAGGTAGTTGTATTACCACACCGGTCAACTTGAGTGTGTATGTTGATCATCAAGGTGTGGTTTTTGAGAATATATAACACATGTATTGATCTATAGGGATTCCATTTGTGTCAAACAACCATGGTGGTCAGAAAGCCCAGAGAGCCCTTAGAATATGCAACTGCTACATGGAGATGGTGAACTAGTGTGATAGAAGCAGTTGCATCACCACACCCAACTGGAGTGTGTGTGTTCATGTGGATAATCAAGGTGTGGTTTTGATAATATATAACACATGCATTGATCTATAGGGACTCCATTTGTTTCAAACAACCATGGTGGTTAGAAAGCCCAAAGACCCCTAGAATATGAAATTGCCACATGGAGATGGTGAACCAGTGTGACAGAAGCAGTTGTATTACCACACCGGTCAACTGGAGTGTGTATGTGGATTATCAAGGTGTGGTTTTTGAGAATATATAACACATGTATTGATCTATAGGGACTCCATTTGCGTCAAACAACCATGGTAGTCAGAAAGCCCAGAGAGCCCCTAGAATGCAACTGCCACATGGAGATGGTGAACCAGTGTGACAGAAGTAGTTGCATCATGATACATTGCAAATGTATCTATAATTTTTGATGTTCCATGCTTGGTTTTATCTACTTTCTGATGTTTTGTTCCTACTTTGGAGTACTTTTTATATGATTTCTTGGACTAACCTATTAACAAGATGCCATAGTGCCAGTGCCTATTTTCTGCTGTTTTTGGTTCCAGGAAGTCAGAAAATGAATATTCTCGGAATTGGTCGGGACAAAAGCCAAAGTTAGTATTTTCCCGGAAGACTCACGGAGCCAGAAGGAGAGTTGGAGAGGGGCCACAGGGTGGCCACACCCCCCTTGGTGCGGGCCAGCCTAGGCCGCGCCAGGGCATGGTGTGGGACCCCTGGCTGGCCACCGACCTTGCCTCCTTCGCCTATAAGAGCCTCCCGATACCAAAAACCTAAATAGTCAATCCGAAATCCATGAAAAGTTCCGCAGCACCACCGCCACCGAAGGGGAGATTCAGGGGACAGAAAGTCTCTGTTTCGGCACCCTGCCGGGACAGGGAAGTGCCCCCGGAGCCATCTCCATCGATCTCCACTGCCATCTCCATCACTATTGCTGATTCCCATGATGAGGAGGGAGTAGTTCTTCCTCGAGGCTAAGGGTTCTACCGGTAGCTATGTGTTCATCTCTCTCTCTCTATGCATGATCTTATTGAGATCATGAGCTTGTAATCTATAGATCTACCTTGCTACTCAAGTGCTTTATTAGATCTCTGCTCTCCCCATGTGTGTGAAAGTGACAGCGTGCACACCATGGTGGCACTTAGGCTAGAGATTACAAATACTTGTTATGAGTTATATTTGGAGTTGGATGTTTCTATGAAATTGTGGTGTTTGTTGGAACCATCTAGTGCTCAAGGTGACAGTGTGGGGTTTTCTAGATGGGAAAGGCTTACTTTGAGGTGTGCTGTTATATCCCTACCATCGATTAGAGTGTCCAACCGGAGAGTAGTTAAGAGTAGTATCATGAAGATAATATATTTATATGAGAGTGTTCACTAGTAAAAGTATGATCCCTAGGCCTTGTTTCTAAGCACTGAAACACCGTTTGCAATTAGATATGTTACATGTTTGCTTGCTTACATCTTTATTTCAGTTTGCTTTTAGTCTTTTCCATGCCATCAAGCTATTTTCTATCACCGTTACCACTTATAATTATCCATACCACTTGTATTTTACTATCTCTTCGCCGAACTAGTGCACCTATACACCTGACAAGTGTATTGGGTGTGTTCACAAGAGACTTCTTGTATCTTAAGTGCAGGGTTGCTTGAGAGGGGATACCTTTGACCACTTCCTCCCTGAGTTCGATAAACCTTGGGTAATCCACTTAAGGGAAAACTT
This sequence comes from Avena sativa, assembly GCA_916181665.1. Lineage (NCBI taxonomy): Eukaryota > Viridiplantae > Streptophyta > Magnoliopsida > Poales > Poaceae > Avena > Avena sativa. Next base: position 620,489,950 of record OV702289.1, read on the forward strand.
GCTGCTGTTCTACAAACCTCTGCACTTGGAGGCCCAACAACTGTCTACAAGAATAGAAGTGCGTAGACATCACATCACTGCTGACTCGTGTATTAACGAGCTCGTTGGGGAACCCCAAGAGGAAGGTATGATGAGCACAACTGTAAGTTTTCCCTCAGTATGAAACCAAGGTTATCAATCCAGTAGGAGCAAGGAAACACCCCAAAGGTGTAGATAGCTGAACGTTGGCAGAGCGCACTACTGGTGCCAGCAGCAACGTGGAGACCTGCACAACACAACCACAGAACTCTGTCCCCAACTTGCGATGAGGTTGTCAATCTCACCGGTTTTGCTGGAAACAAAGGATTAAACGTATCGAATGGAAGGAAGTAATTGTTTGCAAAAAGTAAACACAAAGCAGTAAATAGTTTGTAGATTGTATGTAAAAGAAAGGACCAGGGTCCATAGTTCACTAGAGGTGGCTCTCCTTAAGATAGATAACATGCTGGATGAACAAATTACAGCGGGGCAATTGACAAACATCAAGAAAGCATACACGCATATACTAATCATCTTGACTCCTTTGAGACTTGATTGGGCATTACAACATTATACATAGACCGCCATCCAACTGCATCTATGACTAATAATCCACCTTCAGGTTATCATCCGAACCAACTCCAATATTAAGTTGCAAGCAACAGATTATTGCTTTACGAATCAAAACTAAACAATATGATTGTTCTATGAACAAAGGATTGTTGTTTTCTCCCTAGTAGCAATAGCACATCTAGTACCTTAGAGATTTCTGTCACTTCCCCAGATTACCAGACGCATGAACCCACTATCGAGCATAAATACTAACTCTTGGAGTTGCTAGCATCTACTTGGCCAAGGTAGCTACTAACAATGGAAAGCATGCAAGATCACAAATAACAAAGACATGATAGAATCAATAATCAATCTGAAATAGCATCTCAATATCCATCGGATCCCCGCAAACACAACATCTAGAATTACAAATAGATGATCTTGATCATGAAAGGAGTTCACAAGATCTAGACATGAAAGAACAAAGGAGGAGAACCGGCCATCTAGCTACTACATGGACCCGTAGTCCAGAGATGAACTACTCACGCATCACATCGGAGGCTTGCATGATGATGAAGAAGGTCTCTAGGGTGAATTCCCCTCTCCGGCAGGGTGCCAGGAAGAGCTTCAGATCCCCCCCGATCTAGGGATGGAGATGACGGTGGCTATAGATTGTTTCATGGAATTTTGATCGGGTACTTAGGGTTTCTGTATCAGAGGCAATATATAGGCGGAAGGAGAGGCCGAGGGGGTGCTGGGGTCGGCCAGACCACCCCCTGGCAGGGGCCAGGCCTGGCCGCGCGGCCAGGCCCCAGCCCCTCTCCGTCTCGTATTCTGGCTCTAGATGTCTTCCGGTAAAATAGTGACTTTGGCTTTTGTCCCGTCCAATTCCGAGAATATTCATTTTCTGACTTCCTGGAACCAAAAACAGTAGAAAACAGGCAGCTGGCACTGTGGCTCTTGTTAATAGGTTAGTCCAAGAAATCATATGAAAAGTACTCCAAAGTGTGGACAAAACACAAGAAAGTAGATAAAACCAAGCATGGAACATCAAAAATTATAGATACAATTGCAATGTATCAACATCCCCAAGCGTAACTTCTGCTCGTCCTCGAGTAGGTAAGTGATAAAAAGAAATAATAATTTTTGAGGTGACATGCACCATCATAAACTTGATCAAAGTATTTGTAAAACATTCAAAGCTGGGATCATAGTACTTCAATCATAACATGAAAGACAAAGCTCTAGCAATAAGACAAAGAAACTATGATGCAACATGAAAAGGCACAAATAAAAGATTCATGAATAACAATGCTTTGCAAGACGTTTGTTTGTTTCACATAAAGAAAACATAGCATAATAGTATTTAGCTTGTCCCTCATAGAGTAGAAAATATAAATGCATAGGACACCTTCAAAGTTCATAAGAGTGACTAGATACAAATAGTTTTAAAACAAGCAATATCAAGTTATGCATCAATCAACTAGTCTTGGGACAATGCACATAGAACTAAGAATGGCCACTATGCTCTCAAAGTAGGTGCATAAAGGTAGAAGGTGGAGACTCAATATATAAGTGGAAGAAAGGCCTTCATAGAAGGAAGCAGAGATTCAAGTTTCATAAAGAGCTTCCAAAAATTATGGTACTCAATAGCTTTCAACTCCCATTGCCCCTATCATAAGCATCTTGAAGTGATTAATGTTAAAGTGAACAAACTATGGTGTACATGCTTGATGAAGTATAAGTTAGAAATCTCATGTCCCTTGAATACGAGGGCCGCTCCTCATGCTACTCAAGTTTAGTCACCAGTAAGTCCTTGTCATCGTAAGTACATGTGTATCATAGAGAACCGCCAATGGGGTACCCCTTGCCCGATGATACGGAAGAATCCCCATATCAAAATGACAAGGCAAGCAGACAACGAGCATCTCAGCAATCTTCTTATTTACCATGGGAATATGGTGCTTTTTTATCTATTTCCTCTTTTCATAATCTTTTTTTTCTTTTTCTCTTTTTTCTCAATATAGGACTCTTTTTTTATAAGAAGAATGTTTCATAGACAGCTCATTATGGTTACGCTGCAGGTTTCCACCATGTCAGCATGGATTAGACCAGCGGCCCAGGCGTTTCTCTAACACATATACATAACTCCATGGACTTACAAGCTCCCCTTTCATATCACACCGACGACATCCATAGACAAAAGAGCATGATATCAACTAGGTACAAAGTACCCGTGCAATGTTGAAAGCGTTCCCCATGACAGCATGGTTCTGCTAATCCCCAACAAATAAGTGCAAGCATATACAACATAGACGACATAATGGTTCAAGTTTATTAAGGGCAAGAAAAGTAAAGTGTGCCATCAAGTTCGTGAGAGCTTTAATCACTAGTTTTCTCATAACAAGTTTAATTTGGAAGGTAGTCAAAAACATGAATATACTTGGAATAGCATAAGCTAGTAGGTAGGTATGGTGAACTCTTTGGAATAACTTGGTTTAGCGAGTTGGATGCATGAGTGGAACTCATACTTGGTTGCGGAGGCTAGCAAAAGACTGGGAGCGACAAACTAAGAGAGCAATAATGGCCATAATCATGCAGAGCAACAAAACATCATTGATCAAAGCATAAAGTGATACTACAAGTTGAAAACTAAAGGATCATAAAGGCTTATGGTGACTTTGGATAGTCATAACATGGTGTGAGCATGCGCCAAGTCAACCCAAATAAAGCATCAAAGGAGAATACCACAATACTATGCTTTAATATGCTAAAACAACGCATGATTCATCCAAGGAACATTAAGCAATCTCAATTGTTTATAACAAGTCATGCTACATCAAAGAATACTAAGCATAAAGCCAAAACAATATCAAGCATGGCATGACAAAGCATAGGCCACAGTCAAAAACAAGCTCTCTTTACCACTTAAGCATGAACTTTCCTACTCTTTTCCAAACCAAACCAAACTATTTGAAAACCAATGTATGAAAGAGGGGGTCCAACCAATTTATTCAGCAAACTAAGCAAACAAACCGAACGAAAAACAAAAATGAAAACGAAAAAGAAGACGCTCCAAGAACAACACAACCGTGCATGAAACAATAAAAATGAAGCGGTTGGAAGAAACCTGGGATTTTTATTGATGAAGAGGGGGATGCCTTGGGCATCCCCAATATTTGGCGCTTGTACTTCTTGGATATTTCTTGGGGTGACACGCATGGCATCCCCAAGCTTGAGCTTTAGTCCATCCTTCATCTCTTTACTCATTCCTTCCATACACCTGAAATTTTTCCTTCATACAAAACTTCACACAATCTTTATTAGCAACATTAGTGCACTCAAGATAATAAGTCTTTAGGTTCAGTTGTAACACCAATAAAACTTCCATTAAAACACTAGCTACTGTAGCACTTCTCTAAAAAAGCTCAATTCCCCAAAAGAACTCAAAAAGGAACTAACAAGAAGCAAATGCAGAAAATGGCAGAAATCTGTCAAAACAGACCAGCAGGTAAAGATGAATTTTTTAGAAGACCGTCTGTTGATCAAATAAAAAATTGTTGAACTAACAAAAGTTAGATAACAACATGGGGCAGAAGCACAAAAATTCACGCCTCAAAAGGACGTACAGAGATTTTACACGAATCTTTACGGTGAAGCACAGAAATCTGTTTCGGGACAGCAACTTTCCCAATCATTACTTCTCTCTCATTAGAGGTTACTCTTGGCACAAGAAGCAAATAATAAGGATAAGGAGTGGTTATTACTGAAGTAATAACTTCCAAGACTCATCTAAAACTTTTGGGTTATCTCCCAATAAGTACTTTTCTTTAACGCCTTTAAGTTAGGCATAAGAATTTCGATGATGCTAAGAAATATGAATTGAAGTAAAAGAGAGCATCAAGAAGAAAATTAAAAACACATTTAAGTCTAACCCACTTCCTATGCATAGGAATCTTATACACAAATAATCTCACAGAGAACAAAGTGACAGGCATAGGAATATAAAATAAAAGTAACTTCAAAACTTTCAGCACATAGAGAGGTGTTTCAATACCATGAAAACTTCTACAACCATATTTTCCTCTCTCATAATAATTTTCAGTAGCCTCATGAATAAACTCAACAATATAACTATCACATAAAGCATGCTTTTCATGATCTACAAGCACTAGAGCTCTATTATAAACATTTTCAAAAGAATCCTCAGGAACATAACATTCATCCTCCTTTAGTAAGCATGGGGGACAATCAAATATTGTAAGGGGTAAAGAGTTACTCTCATTAGAAGGTAGGAATGGGTAGATCCCTTCTTCCTCCTCTTGATCATCACTCTCCTCCTCTTTTTCATCCAATGAGCTTCTAGTTTTAGCAATTTCTTCTTCCATAGGCTCCTGCAAGGCATTAGTCTCTTCCGCTGGTGGAGAGCATCTATTAAGATATTCAAGAATATAGCCATTTTATTCCTTGTAATTATCAAAGCAAAATTGAAGTATATCATAAACCTCATATTTATAAGGTGCATCATCAGTATTTTCAAGCAAACTAGCAAGTTCAAATGCACCCTTCCAAGCAATAAATTCTTCAATTTGTTCCACATCATAAAAGTCATAATTTCCTTTAACATAAGAATATATGGTAGCATTATCATTATACTCACGTTGAAAAGGGAGGTGTTTATACCTCCTACATCAACAAGATTTATCAACACAATAAGTAACATTATAAGTAGAGCACATGTTTCTAGCAATGGTATTGAATTTATCAATTTGTTCCCATAAGAGTTTCCCTTTTTGTGACAAGCGGTGTTCCTTATAATAATATTTTTGTTCTTCCGTGAACCCACCTTGCCAATTAGATTCAGTTTCAAAGAAACCAACCATTGATAGTAAGCATGATAAAGCAAGACAATAACAGACCAACGAAAATACCAACTATAGTAGGAACTAATTTTTTTGTGTTTTTGATAAAGAAACAAGCAAACAAAGCAAAAGTAAACTAAGCAAAACAAAAATAACAAAGTAAAGAGATTGGTTATGAGGGACTCCCCTTGGGAAGATGTCCTTGACTCCCCGGCAACGGCACCAGAAAAAGTACTTGCTAACTCATGTATTAACGAGCTCGTTGGGGAACCCCAAGAGGAAGGTATGATGAGCATAGCAGTAAGTTTTCCCTCAGTACGAAACCAAGGTTATCAATCCAGTAGGAGCAAGGAAACACCCCAAAGGTGTAGCTAGCTGAACGTTGGTAGCGCGCACTACCGGTGCCAGCAGCAACATGGAGACCTGCACAACACAACCACAGAACTCTATCCCCAACTTGTGATGAGGTTGTCAATCTCATCGGTTTTGCTGAAAACAAAGGATTAAACGTATCGAATGGAAGGAAGTAATAGTTTTCAGAAAGTAAACACAAAGCAGTAAATAGTTTGTAGATTATATGTAAAAGAAAGGACCGGGGTCCATAGTTCACTAAAGGTGGCCCTCCTAAAGATAGATAACATGCTGGGTGAACAAATTACAGCGGGGCAATTGACAAACATCGAGAAAGCATACAAGCATATACTAATCATCTTAACTCCTTTGAGACTTGATTGGGCATTACAACATTATACATTGACCGCCATCCAACTGCATCTATGACTAATAATCCACCTTCAGGTTATCATCCAAACCCCCTCTAGTATTAAGTTGCAAGCAAAAGATTATTGCTTTATGAATTGAAATTAAACAATACGAGTGTTCTATGAACAAAGGATTGTTGTTTTCTCCCTAGTAGCAATAGCACATCTAGTACCTTAGAGATTTCTGTCACTTCCCTAGATTACCAGAGGCATGAACCCACTATCGAGCATAAATACTAACTCTTGGAGTTGCTAGCATCTACTTGCCCAAGATAGCTACTAACAATGGAAATCATGCAAGATCACAAATAACAAAGACATGATAGAATCAATAATCAATCTGAAATAGCATCTCAATATCCATCGGATCCCGTCAAACACAACATGCAGAATTACAAATAGATGACCTTGATCATGAACGGAGGTCACAAGATCTAGACATGAAAGCACAAAGGAGGAGAACCAGCCATCTAGCTACTACATGGACCCATAGTCCAGAGATGAACTACTCACGCATCACACCGGAGGCTTGCATGATGATGAAGAAGGCCTCCAGGGTGAATTCCCCTCTCCGGCAGGGTGCCGGGAAGACCTTCAGATCCCTCCCGATCTAGGGATGGAGATGACGGCGGATACAGACTCTTTCGTGGAATTTTGATCGGGTACTTAGCGTTTCCGTATCAGAGGCAATATATAGGCGGAAGGAGAGGCCGAGGGGCTGCTGGGGTCGGCCAGACCACCCCCTGGCACGGGCTAGGCCTGGCCGCACGGCCAGGTGGTGTGGCTAGGCCCCAGCCCCTCTCCGTCTCATATTCTGGCTCCAGATGTCTTCTAGTAAAATAGTGACTTTGGCTTTTGTCCCATCCAATTCCGAGAAATTATTCAATTTCTGACTTTTTGGAACAAAAAAAGCAGAAAATAGGCAGCTGGCACTGTGGCTCTTGTTAATAGGTTAGTCCAAGAAATCATATGAAAAGTACTCCAAAGTGTGGACAAATCACAAGAAAGTAGATAAAACCAAGCATGCAACATCAAAAATTATAGATACATTTGCAATGTATCAATCACCACACCGGCCAACTAGAGTGTGTGTGGATCATCAAGGTGTGCTTTTGAGAATATATAACACATGCATTGATCTATAGGGACTCCATTTGTGTCAAACAACCATGGTAGACAGAAATCCCAAAGAGCCCCTGGAATATGCAACAACCACATGGAGATGGTGAACCAGTGTAACAGAATCAGTTGCATCACCACACCCAACTGGAGTGTGTGTGTGGTCATGTGGATCATCAAGGTGTGGTTTTGAGAATATATAACACATGCATTGAACTATAGGGACTCCATTTGTGTCAAACAACCATGGTGGTCAGAAATCCTAGAGAGCCCCTAGAATATGCAACTACCACATGGAGATGGTGAACCAGTGTGACAGAAGCAGTTGCATCACTACACCGGCCAACTGGAGTGTGTGTGGATCATCAAGGTGTGGGTTTTGAGAATATATAACACATGCATTGATTTATATCGACTCCATTTGTGTCAAACAACCATGGTGGTCAGAAATCCTAGAGAGCCCTTAGAATATCCAACTGCCACATGGAGATGGTGAACCAGTGTGACAGAAGTAGTTGCATCACCACACTGGCCAACTACAGTGTCTATGTGGTCATGTGGATCATCGAGGTGTGGTTTTGAGAATATATAACACGTGCATTGATATATAGGGACTCCATTTGTGTCAAACAACCATGGTGGACAGAAAGCCTAGAGAGCCCCTAGAATATGTAACTACCACATGGAGATGGTGAACCAATGTGACAAAAGCAGTTGCATCACAACACCGGCCAACTGGAGTGTGTGTGGGTCATCAAGGTGTGGTTTTGAGAGTATATATAACACATGCATTGATCTATAGGGACTTCATTTGTGTCAAACAACCACGGTTGTAAGAAAGCCCAAAGACCCCTAGAATATGCAACTACCACATGGAGATTGTGAACCAGTGTGACAGAAGCAGTTGCATCACCACACCATCCAACTATAGTGTGTGTAGATCATCAACGTATTATTTTTGATAATATATAAGACATGCATTTATCTATTGGGACTCCATTTGTGTCAAACAATGATGGTGGTTAGAAGCTTAGAGAGCCCCTAGAATATGCAACTGCCACATGGAGATGGTGAACTAGTGTGACAGAAGCACTTGCATCACCACACCGGCGAACTCGAGTGTGTGTGGATCATCATGGTGTGGTTTTGAGAATATATAACACATGCATTGATCTATAGGGACTCCATTTGTGTCAAACAACCATGGTGGATAGAAAGCCTAGAGAGCCCCTGTAGTGCAACTGCCACATGGAGATGGTGAACCATTGTGACAAAAGCAGTTGCATCGCCACAACCAACTGGAGTGTGTATGTGGTCATGTGGATCATCAAGGTGTGGTTTTTAGAATATATAACACATGCATTGATGTCTAGGGAGTCCATTTGTGTCAAACAACCATGGTGGCCAGAAAGCCCAAAGAGCCCCTAGAATATGCAACTGCCACATGGAGATGGTGAACCAGTGTGACAGACGCAGTTGCATCACCACACCGGCCAACTTGAGTATGTGTGTGGATCATCAAGGTGTGGTTTTTGAGAATATATAACACATGCATTGATCTATAGGTACTCCATTTGTGTCAAACAACCATGGTGGTCAGAAAGCCCAGAGAAGCCCTAGAATGCAAGTGCCACATGGAGAAGGTGAACCAGTGTGACAGAAGCAGTTGCATCACCACACCAGCCAACTGGAGTGTGTCTGGATCATCAAGGTGTGGTTTTGAGAATATATAACACATGCATTGATCTATAGGGACTCCATTTGTGCCAAACAACCATGGTGGTCAGAAAGCCTAGAGAGCCCCTAGAATATGCAACTGCCACATGGAGATGGTGAACCAGTGTGGCATAAGAAGTTTGCATGAGCACAACGGCCATCTGGAGTGTGTGTGGATCATCGAGGTGTGGTTTTTAAGAATATATAACACATGCATTGATCTATAGGGACTCCATTTGTGTCAAACAACCATGGTGGTTAGAAAGGTCAGAGAGCCCCTAGAATATGTAACTGTCACATGAAGATGGTGAACGAGTGTGACAAAAGTAATTGCATCACGACACCGGACAACTAGAGTGTGTATGTGGTCATGTGGATAATCAAGGTGTGGTTTTGAGAATATATAACACATGCATTGATCTATAGGTACTCCATTTGTGTCAAGCAACCATGGTGGACAGAAAGCCCAGAGAGCCCCTATAATATGCAACTGCCACATGGAGATGGTGAACCAGTGTGATAGAAGTAGTTGCATCACCACAATGGCCAACTGGAGTGTGTGTGGGTCATCAAGGTGTGGTTTTAAGAATATGTAACACTTGCATTGATAATAGGGACTCCATTTGTGTCAAACAACCATGGTGGTCAGAAATCCCAAAGACCCCTAGAATGTGCAAGTACCACATGGAGATGGTGAACCAGTGTGACAGAAGCAGTTGCATCACCACACCGGCCAACTAGAGCGTGTTTGGATCATCAAGGTGTGGTTTTTGAGAATATATAACACATGCATTGATCTATAGGGACTCCATTTGTGTTAAACAACCATGGTGGTCAGAAAGCCCAGAGAGCCCCTAGAATGCAACTGCCACATGGAGAAGGTGAACCAGTGTGACAGAAGCAGTTGCATCACCACACCAGCCAACTGGAGTGTGTGTAGATCATCAAGGCGTGGTTTTGAGGATATATAACATATGCATTGATCTATAGAGACTCCATTTGTGTCAAACAACCATGGTGGACAGAAAGCCTAGAGAGCCCCTAAAATGCAACTGCCACATGCAGATGGTGAACCAGTGTGACAGAAGCAGTTATCTCACCACACCCAACTAGAGTGTGTGTGTGGTCATGTGGATCATCAAGGTGTGATTTTGAGAATATATAAGACATGCATTTATCTTTGGGGACTCCATTTGTGTCAAACAACCATGGTGGTCAGAAAGCCCAAAGATTGCCTAGAATATGCAACTGCCACATGGAGATAGTGAACCAGTGTGACAGAAGCAGTTGCATCACCACACCAGCCAACTTGAGTGTGTGTGTGTGTGGATCATAAAGGTGTGGTTTTTGAGCATATATAACACATGCATTGATCTATAGGGACTCCATTTGTGTCAAACAACCATGGTGGTTAGAAAACCCAGAGATCCCCTACAATGCAACTGCCACATGCAGATGGTGAACCAGTGTGACAGAACCAGTTGCATCACCACACTAACCAACTGGAGTGTGTGTGAATCATCAAGGTGTGGCTTTGAGAATATATAACACATGCATTGATCTATAGGGAATCCATTTGTGTCAAACAACCATGGTGGATAGAAAGCCCAAAGATCTCCTAGAATATGCAACTGCCACATGGAGATGGTGAACCAGTATGATAGAAGAAGTTGCATCACCACACTCAACTGGAGTGTGTGTGTGGTCATGTGGATCATCAAGGTGTGGTTTTGAGAATATATTACACATGCATTGATCAATAGGGACTCCATTTGTGTCAAACAACCATGGTGGTCAAAAAGCCGAGAGATCCCCTAGAATATGCAACTGCCACATAGAAATGGTGAACCAATGTGACAGAAGCAGTTGCATCACCACACCGGCCAACTAGAGTGTGTGTGGATCATCAAGGTGTGGTTTTTGAGAATATATAACACATGCATTGATCTATAGGGACTCCATTTGTGTCAACCATGGTGGTCAGAAAGTCCAGAGAGCCCCTAGAATATGCAACTGCCACATTGAGATGGTGAACCAGTGTGAGAGAAGTAGTTGCATCACCACATCGGCCAACTGGAGTGTGTGTGTGGTCATGTGGATCATATAGGTGTGGTTTTGAGAATATCTAACACATGCATTGATCTATAGGGACTCCGTTTGTGTCATACATCCATGGTGGACAAAAAGCCCAAAGAGCCCCTATAATATGCAACTGCCACATGGAGATGGTGAACTAGTGTGACAGAAGCAGTTGCATCACCACACCAGCCAACTAGAGTGTGTGTGGGTCATCAAGGTGTGGTTTTGAGAATATATAACACATGCATTGATCTATAGGGACTCCATTTGTGTCAAACAACCATGGTGGTCAGAAAGCCCAAAGACCCCTAGAATATGCAACTGCCACATGGAGATGGGGAACCAGTGTGATAGAAGCAGTTGAGTGTGTGTGGATAATCAAGGTGTAATTTTTTAGAATATATAACACACGCATTGATCTGCCCAGCATGTGGCAAACAATAAAACTGAAAAATTCAGTGTGGCAAATAATAAAAGCCCCCGCGTGGGACCCACTCGTCATGCTGCTTCTCGCTTAACACTACAAGAAAATTTGGCTTTTACAACTGACGATTTTCGTGGTTGAAGGCCCGTTTTTCGAGGCCGAAGAGTCTTGCGTGACGGATGGCCTTCGTGGTAAAAGCCCCGTCACAAATGAATTAACCACGGTTTTTTTCGCCCGTGGCAGATCACACCCTTCAACAACGAAAACATGTTCCGTCGTAGATCTGTTTGCCAGCCACGCTGATGGCTGACGTCATGCAAATTGCCATGTGGCAGTCGCCATTAGCGGCCGGTTACAGCCGTTAACGGTCATAGAAACCGTGGAAGAAGCCAGGCCTAGCCAAGGCCTACTAAGTACTAACTGGGCCAACCAATCAGGGGAGCCCAACAAGAAGTTAACCCATTACTGTTTTGTCCTGCACTATTTGAAATAGGCCCAGAGATGCGGGCCATGAACTTTCAGGCCTGATTCTATTTCGGCCTACAAAAGGCCCATGTTTGTCCAACACTGTGCTGCCACTTGAGGCCTGCACAAGTCCGGCCCTGCACTGTTCACGCCTGTTACCAATTTAGCCTTTTACTGTTCAGTCCTATTACTGTTTCAGCCTTTTAGGAATTTCGACCTATTACTGTTTAGGCCCTTTAGTGTTTGGGCTTTTTCCAGTTAAGGCCGGCACTATTTGGCCTATTACTATATTGGCCTGCCACCGTACTGGCCTTTTGCTGTTGATACCTTTTACGGTTCCAACCTTTTACTGTTTCGGCCTTTTCACTGTTCTGGCCTTTTATTGTTCTGTCCTTTTACTGTTCTGGCCTTTTGCTGCTACGGCCTTTTACTGTTCTAGCCTTTTACTATTCTGGCCTTTTACTATTATGGTCCTTTACTGTTCTGGCATTTTACTGTTCTGGCCTTCCATTGTTCTGACCTTTTACTGTTCTGGCCGCTTTGGGTCGTCCATGCGCACGTTGTTACTATTTCGGACTTTTTTTCTAGCGCCTACTTTTCGCAAAATAGGTGAATATCAAGACATCAATTAATAAACACATAGAAATTAACATTACTTATTACACAACAATAAAATTTTGTTACAACGTGTTATACAACAAGATCGTAATTCCGACAGATTACAACATGTCAGTACCATCAATAAGAGATCGGTACATGGCGATCCGCTTCACTGTATCATTTGTCCTCTTCTTCAACATTTCATCTACAGATCTAAGAGCAGCTACACCCTTTCGTTCTGCATGAAATACAACATTTATATATTTATCACATGCAGGAGTTTTTCTAGGTGGACTGTTAAGTAAGTTTGCTTCAGCAATGCAATGGGAGGATGCATGGGACAAGGGATCACAACTTTCGGTCCTGCCTTCCAAGGACTCCTGCTGGGTTTTAACTGCAGTCTGCTAAAATATGGTGAAACAGGTTAACACAAACAACAAGGAAAACAAGTAGTATTATGTAAAGTAGAGATCATTTAAAGTAAGTATGAACTTACAGTAGAACGTTCAGGTTGACAGTAGCTCCTTCTCGAACGGGTGCGACTCCGGGTCAATCTGCCAGAAGAATCTGAGTAGAGCAGTTGGAACTCTGGTCCTTGTACTCCATTGTCATTTCTCTACATGACATTTGAAACCAAGTTGGTTAGTTTGGAAGGATGAAAACTCTTGAAAAACACCAAAAACATAGCATTAAAAATTACCAAACGTATGTTTCAAACTAGATAGCTGGTTTGGAAGGATGAAAGCAGGTGAAAACACCAACATATAGCATTAAATATGACTAGAAATATCATCCAAACTAGATGGACATTTTACGAATTAAGCATTCGCACATATATTCACAACTGAACATAAATGCAAATGTCATGGCAAGTTCTTAGGTAGAATGACCACTAATTAACATGACAAGAAACTGGCCTAAGTAACACAAGCAAACCTCACGATTCAGCCTTGCTGGGCGTCAGATTTTCAGTGTTGGATCCTCTATGAGCTGTTTGCATGACCCGTGCGAGCGCTCAGAAAGAATAGAATCTATGAGTTTGTGTTGGAGGATTAAACCGATAGCATGAGAATAAAGAAAGGGAATAAAAGAGAAGCTAATGAGGTGGATAGGACCTACAAGATGAAGGGTGCAAACGAAATGGCAATAGCATCCAGGATATTGAGCAACATCCTGAAGATTTCGTAGCTTACGAGTAACAAAAATAGAGCAAATGGGCAAGAGAAATTACCGCTGCGCTGCGAGGATGGGTGGGACGGGCAACTGGGCGGCGGGGGAGGCGGATCGGCATTTCGGGGTTAGCAACGAATGATTCAGTGAACTGGCCCCGGTAGGGTAGACGATGGCGTTGGCGAAGCAGATCCGGTGCCGCGAGGGAGTCGGTGAAATAGTTCCGATAAAGAGCACCTGCAGTGGAACTCCGATGTGGAAGAGAGGGTCAGCGGTAAAGCAGTTAGAGGAAGGTCGAGGTTGGAGGGGTGTGGGCGGGGAAGAGACGATGGGGGGCTATAGGTGGGATGACGCACATTTACGACCTATACCCCTCTATTATTGTAATACTACCACGGTCCTTGTTTCTGGAGCAAGGATAGAAGAGGAATTTTGCATTTGCAAAAAGCACGGTGGGATATTTGAATAGATCCGCGGGATATTTGAATAGATGTGCACGGGATGTTTTGGCGCCATGCGGAAATTTTGAGGTTAAAGCTTCCAACGTATGCTATTTCGACGCGGCCGCTCTCACGTGTTGGCCCCGTCTAGACCCACATGCCATCGACAGTATGCTTACCAACATATAAATGAGTTTCCACACATTTTCCGAAATTGATAAACAATATATTTTGAAGGCTTTCATACAAGATGACTAAGGTCACGGCCATATCTCTGTTATAGTTTATAATAGCGTGTCCATATCTATTAGATAGCTGCATCTTGGCATTTCAAAAGAAGATTCTAGATTTGATGGGCAATGCCCAACTTTCATGAATTTCCAAAGTTTCTAGCTAACTCTATGCAATAAAATGACTTTTTGACAATCTGAAGTAAATATATCTAATTTCGAACTAGAACGTGTGTGATATACCTTGCTCTTGACTTTTTAAAATAATTCAAAGATATCAAGTAATCAAATATTGGAGAACCACCGAGAGTTTTGGAAAATTCAACTTTTTGATATGAATGGTAATGACACCTAATTTCAGCCATTTTAAAAAAAATACAAAGAAACAAAATATAAAAAGAAATGCATCCATTATTTTCTCTATTCGTGTCTCACTATATGCACTAGCTAGTTTCCATGGAAAAATATAATCTTGAAATTTGATAATTTCCGAGAAAAAATTGTATCACAATATATATGGAGTACCATGTAAGAATATGCATGGCTTTCAAACCAGATGACCAAGGTCATGGCCATATATTTTCTATAGTTTATAATAACCTATCCATATTTGTTATAGTGTGTATTGGCATTTAAAATATTATTTACAAAGGAAGCTTCCGAATCGGAAGTTATTTCAATTTTCTAATGCACAACAATGGCTTTAGTCATGAAGCTACTACAAAACATGGCTTTAAATCCCACTGCCCCAGTTTTCACTCAAATTATATATAGCCTAGGGTTAATTAAGTTTAGGGTTCGGGGTTTTATTTTGGGTTGAGGGTTTAAGGGTTCATGGTTTATGGTTTAGGATTTTAGTGTTTAGGCTTTTAGGATTTAGTGGTTTAGGGTTTAGGGTTGTTCAAGGTTTTAGGGTTTATGATAGTTTAGGTTTTATGGTTTAGGGAATTTTCAATAATAATGTTCAAGCTTTATATATATGGTTATATTCATGGAATAGAATGTCGTTATCGCATTTTAATAAAAGTATTTCAAAATTTGATCTATAAGTGCATTATACCTCCTTGGTAAGGGTTTAGAGTTCTAGGGTTAGGAAGTTAGAGTTCTAGGGTTAGGAGGTTATTGGGGTTTATGGTTAAGTTTATGATTTTCAATAATGTTCAAGCTTTATGCTTATATTCATGTAATAGAATGGCGTTACCACAATTTAACGAAAGTATCTCAATTTTTTATCTATAAGTGCACGGTACCTGCTGGTTTAGGGTTTATGGGTCGATGATAGGTTTCACAAATTAGGTTTTATGGGTTGTTTAGGGTTTATGGATTAGTGATTTTTTAATAATGCTCAAAGATTTATACTTATATTCGTCGAATAGAATGGCGTTACCTGCTTTAATGAAAGTATCACAAATGTTGATCTATAAGTGCATGATACCTGCTTGGTTAGGGTTTTACAGTTTAGGTTTTATCATTGTATAGGGTTTAGAGTTTAGCGAATTTAGGATAATGCTCAAGCTTTATTGTTATATTTGTCGAATAGAACTACTTTACCTAATTTAATGAAAGTATCTCAAATTTTGAACTATAAAGTGCATGATACCTGCTTGGTTAGTGTTTATGGGTTGAGGGTTTGGGGTTTTAGGGTTTAGGTTTTAGGGGTTGTTTAGGGTTTAGGGTTTAGGGAATTTTTGATAATGCTCAAGATTTATGCTTATATTCGTTGAATAAAATGGCGTTAGCACATTAAACGAAAGTATATCAAATTTTGATCTATAAGTGCATTCTACGTGCTTGGTAAGGGTTTAGGGTTTAGGGTTTTAGGGGTTTAGGGTTTTGGGTTTTAGGAATTTTCAATAATGTTCAAGTTGCTTTATGCTTATATTCGTTGAATAGAATGGCATTACATCAATTTATTGAAAGTATCTCAAATTTTGATGTATAAGTGCACAATACCTGCTTTGGTTAGGGTTTATGGGTCGAGGGTTTAGGGTTATAGGTTTTTACGGTTTAGTTTATGGGTTGTTTAGGGTGTAGGGTTTCGCGAATTTTCAATAATGCTCAAGATTTATTCTTATACTCGTTGAATAGAAGGGGTGTTAGCTGATTTAATGAAAGTATCTCAAATTTTGATCAATGTGTGCATGACACATGCTTGGTTAGGGTTTATGGCCGAGGGTTTAGGGCTTTAGGGTTTAGGGTTTAAGTTTGAGGGGTTGTTTAGGGTTTAGGGCTTTAGGGTTTAGGGTTTAAGTTTGAGGGGTTGTTTAGGGTTTAGGGAAAGTTTTATATTACTCGGGATTTATGCTTATATTCGTCAAATAGAATGGCGTTACCCAATTTAACAAAATTATCTTAAATTCTGATCTATAAGTGCATCCTACATGCTTGGTGAGGGTTATAGGGTTTAGGGGTTTAGGATTTGGGTTTTACAGGTTTCGGTTTTCGGCAATTTTCAATAATGTTCAAACTTTATTGTTATATTCGTGGAATAGAATGGCGTTACCACAATTAATGGAATATTGAATCTAAGATTTTGATCTATAAGTCCACTATACCTGCTTGGTTAGGGTTTTTATGTGGGTTGAGGGTTTAGGGTTTTAGGGTTTTATGGTTTAGGTTTTATGGACTGAATAGGGGTTAGGGGGTTTATCGAATTTTCAATAATACTCAAGCTTTATGCTTATATTCGTCGAATAGAATATATATGGCATTACCTAACTCATTGAAAGTATCTCCAAATTTGATCTATAAGTGCATGATACCTGATCTGTTAGGGTTTTTAGGTTGAGGGTTGAGATTTTAGGTTTAGGTTTTATTAGGGTTGTTTAGGGTTTAGGGTATTTTCGATAATGCTCAAGATTTATGCTTATATTCATCGAATAGAATGGATTTACCAGTTTAATGAAAATATATCAATTTTGATTGATAAGTGCATGCTACGTGTTTGGTAAGGATTTAGGGTTTAGTGTTTAGATTTCAGGGTTTCAGGAATTTTAAATAATGTTCAAGCTTTATGCTTATATTTGTGGAATAGAATGGCGTTACCGAAATTTAATGAAAGTATCTCAAATTTTGATATATAAGTGCATGATACCTGCTTGATTAGGGTTTATGGGTTGATGCTTTAGGGTTTTCCAGTTTAGTTTTATGGGTTGTTTTCGGTTTAGGGTTCAGAGAATTTTTTGTAATGCTCAGGATTTATGCTTATATTCGTCTAATAGAATGGCGTTACCTGATTTAACGAAAGTATCTCAATTTGATCTATAGTTGCACGATACCTGCTTGGTCAGGGTTTAGGGGTGTAGATTTTATGGTTTAGGATTCCGTGAATTCTCAATAATATTTTCAAACTTTATGGTTATATATATTCGTGGAACAGAATGGTGTTGCCGCAATTTAATGAAAGTATCTCAAAAATTGATCTACAAGTCGATGATATCCTGCTTGGTCATATTTTTTGGTAAATAAAATTGGTTGGGCTATTTGGTTGGGCTCGAATTCTGGCTTTTGATTTTTGGCTTATAAAGCTACGAACGTGTTTTTGGCTTTTTTTTAGCTTTTACTCTGACATAGTGGAATGATAGTATAAGCCAGGTTGGATGATTTTAACGATTTTATCTTGGTTTAGCAAAAAATGTTCAAATTTTGAACAACAAGCGATGGGAATCTCTACTTCCTGTAATTCTGGCTCACTGACATGTGGGTCACTTGCATAGTGGGTCCAAAAAGTCGGTGTAGGTCGGAGTGGGTGGGCAGGTAAATATTGAAGAAGGGCTGGGAAATGTGGATGGGGTGATGCACTTGGGAAAACGCAAAATTACCACCTATATCCCTCTGTTATTGCAGTGCTCCCTCGGATTCTTGTTTCTGGAGCAGGGATAGAAGAGGAATTTTGCATTCTAGAAAGAGGTGAAGCATGTTTGAATGGATGTGCAGGATATTTTAATGGATGGGTGCGATGTTTGGGCGCCATACCAAATTTTGAGGTCGAAGCTTCTAGCATACGCTACTCCGGCATGGGGCCTCTCAAACGCGCTGTCACCATCTAGGCCCACATGCCAGCTAGAGTTGCTTCCTAGCATTTAAACGAGTTTCTAGGCATTTGCTAAAATTTTCGAACAATTTAAGGCTTTCAAGAAGATGACCATCGTCCAAAAAAAGGTGGCCAAGGTCATGGAAATAGTTTATGATGACGTGTCCGTGTTTGGTACATCGGTGCATCTTTGCAAATCAACCAATATGTCTGCTTCCAAATTTTAAGTTTGTTTTTGAATTTCCAAGTAACAACAATGTGTTTTGTGGTGAAGCAACTACAAAGATTATGGCTCAAAATGTCACCACCCCCTTTTTTCACACAACGTATAATGCCCTTTCAAGCTTCCAAGCTAAATTTGTGCAATAAAATAATTTTTGGGGCTGGATGTTATTTTGGGGGCTGGATGTTTGAATGGATTGGCGGGATGTTTGAATGGGTGGGCGGGATATTTCGACGCTCTGCTGAAATTTTGAAGTTGAAGCTTCTAAGGTACGCTACTCCCACTTGGGATGTTGTCCCGTCATATAGACCCACGGGACTGTATGCTTTCTAGCATTAATGAGTTTATAGACATCTACCGAAATTAATGGACATTAATTCAAGGCTTTCAAACAAGAGGATCAAGGTCACGGCCATAGTTTCTGTACCTTTTTCATCTTTTGTACTACTCCATACATTGAAGCATCTTCACCAACCAAGCTTACAAACCTGGTCATGTTTGGTAGATCGGTGCATCTTGGCATTTCAATCAATTGTTTACAAAGGAGATTCCAGATTTGATGGATAATGCCCTACTTTCATGAGTTTCCAAACTTCCTAGCTGAAGATGCTGAAATTAAATAACTTTTTCAGGATTGAAAGTAAGTATATTTATGTACTACAAAGTGTGTGATATAGCTTGCTCTTGACTTTTTAAAAATAGTTTAAAGGTACCGAATTAGTCAAATATTGGAGAACCACCAAGAGTTTTGCAAGATTTCAATTTTTTGATATGAATAGTAATGACACCAAATTTGGGCCAGTCTTTTTTAAAAATAAAGAAACAAAATATAAAATGAAATACAACCATTCATTTCTCCGTTGGTGTCTCACTGTGTGCATTGGCTAGTTTCCATGAAAATATATAAAATTGGATAACTCTTGAAAAACTCGTTTCACAATATGGCGTACAGTGTTTGAACATTCATGGCTTTCGAAAACTAGATGACCAATGTCAAGGCCATATGTGTTACCATACTTTATGATAATGTAACCATGTTTGGTAGATGGGTGCATATTGGTATTTCAACATTGTTTAGAAAAAGAGCTTCCATATTTGGAGTTATTTTAAAAGCTCCAATCGATAATAATGGCTTTAATTTTGTCATATGATATATGGCGTACCATGTATGAATTTGCATGGCTTTCAAACCAGGTGACCAAGGTCATGGCCACACCTTTGCTATAGTTTATAACAACACGTTTGTATTTGGTAGATTGGTCCGTATTATTGGCATTTAAAATATTATTTACAAAGGAAGCTTCTGAATTTGAAGATATTTTTGAATTTTTCAAGCGACGACAATGGCTTTTGTCATGAAGAAACTATAAATAAGTATGGCTCCAAATCCCATTTCCCTAGTTTCCACACAAGATATATATAGCCTGGGGTTCAGGGTTCGTGTTTTTTGGGTTGAGGGTTTAGGGGTTTAGGGTTTGTGGTATATGATTTAGGATTTTAGGGTTTAGGGCTTAGGAGTTTAAGGTTTTAGGGTTTAGGGTTTAGGGTTTAGGGCTTAGGATTTTAGGGTTTAGGGTTTTTAGGTTTTAGGGTTTATGAATTTTCAATAATAATGTTCAAGCTTATATATATATGCTGATATATATTCGTGGAATAGACTCGTTTTATCGCACTTTAATGAAAGTATCTCGGATTTTGATGTATAAGTGCATCATACCTGCTTGGTAAGGGGTTGAGGGTTTAGGTATTTTATGGTTTTGGGGGTTTAGGTGTTTAAGGTTTAGGTTTTTTGGGAATTTTCAATAATGTTCAAGCTGCTTTATATATGCTTATATTCATGGAATTGAGTAGCATTAGCACAATTTGAGGAATGTTTATATGAAATTTTGATCTACAAGTGCATGTGATACCTCATTTGCTAATGTCGTTTAGGCAGGGTTAAGGGTTTAGTGTTTTAGGGTTTAGGGCATTTTCGATAATGTTCAAACTTTATTGTTATATTCGTGTAATAGAATGGCGTTACCGCAATTTAATGAAAGATCGAATCTCAAATTTTGATCTATAAGTCCACAATACATGCTTAGTTAGGGTTTATATGGGTCGAGGGTTTAGGGTTTTATGGTTTTACGGTTTAGGTTTTATGGACTGAATAGGGTTTAGGGGTTTATCTAATTATCAATAATACTCAAGCTTTATGCTTATATTCGTTGAATAGAATATGGTGTTACCTAACTCAAGGAAAGTATCTCAAAATTTGTTCTATAAGTGCATGATACCTGATTGGTTAGGAATTATGGGTTGAGGGTTTGGGGTTTTAGGTTTAGGTTTTATTAGCGGTTGTTTAGGGTATTTTCGATAATGCTCAAGATTTATGCTTATATTCATCGAATAGAATGGAGTTACCAGTTTAATGAAAATATATCAATTTTTGATCGATAAGTGCATGCTATGTGCGGTGTTGAGGGTTTAGGGTTTTAGGGTTTAGGGAATTTCCAATAATGTTCAAACTTTATTGTTATATTCATGGAATAGAATGGCGTTACCGCAATTTAATGAAAGATCGGATCTCAGATTTTGATCTATAAGTCCACGATACCTGCTTGGTTAGGGTTTATATGGGTCGAGGGTTTAGGGTTTTACGGTTTTACGGTTTAGCTTTTATGGACTGAATAGAGTTTTGGGGGTTTATCGAATTTTCAATAATACTCAAGCTTTATGCTTATATTCATTGAATAGAATATATATGGCATTACCTAACTCATTGAAAGTATCTCCAAATTTGATTTATAAGTGCATGATACATGTTCTGTTATGGTTTATGGGTTCAGGGTTTGGGGTTTTAGGTTTAGGTTTTATTAGGGGTTGTTTAGGGTTTAGGGTATTTTTGATAATGCTCAAGATTTATGCTTATATTCATTGAATAGAATGGAGTTACCAGTTTAATGAAAATATATCAACTTTTGATCGATAAGTGCATGCTACGTGTTTGGTAAGGATTTTGGGTTTAAGTAGTGTTTAAATTTTAGGGTTTCGGGAATTTTAAATAATGTTCAAGCTTTATGCTTATATTCGTGGAATAGAATGGCGTTACCACAATTTAATGAAAGTATCTCAAATTGTGATATATATAAGTGCATGATACCTGCTTGATTAGGGTTTATGGGCCGAGGGTTTAGGGTTTTACATTTTAGTTTTATGGGTTGTTTCCAGTTTTGGGTTCAGAGAATTTTTGGTAATGCTCATGATTTATGCTTATATTCGTCTAACAGAATAGTGTTACCTGATTTAACTAAAGTATTTCAATTTTTGATCTATAGTTGCGCGATACCTACTTGGTCAGGGTTTAGGGGTTTAGATTTTATGGTTTAGGATTCCGTGAATTCTCAATAATATTTTCAAACTTTATGGTTATATATATTCGTGGAATAGAATGGTGTTACCGCAATTTAATGAAAGTGTCTCAAAAATTGATCTACAAGTCGATGATATCCTGGTTGGTCATATTTCTTGTTAAATAAAATTGAATGTACCCGGGTACTAAAACAAGGGAGAAACAGGAAGAGTTCCTTGAGATTTAGGCGTTGTTTGGTTGGGCTCGAATTCTGGCTTTTGATTTTTGGCTTATAAAGCTACGAACGTGTTTTTGGCTTTTTTTTAGCTTTTACTCTGACATAGTGGAATGATAGTATAAGCCAGGTTGGATGATTTTAATGATTTTATCTCGGTTTAACGAAAAATGTTCGAATTTTGAACAACAAGCGATGGGAATCTCTACTTCCCGTAATTCTGGCTCACTGACATGTGGGTCACTTGCATAGTGGGTCCAAAAAGTTGGTGTAGGTCGGAGTGGGCGGGCAGGTAATTGAAGAAGAGCTGTGAAACGTGGATGGGGTGATGCACTTGGGAGAACGCAAATTTACCACCTATATCCCTCTGTTATTGCAGTGCTCCCTCGGATTCTTGTTTCTGGAGCAAGGATAGAAGAGGAATTTTTCATTCTAGAAAGAGGTGAACCATGTTTTAATGGATGCGCGGGATATTTTAATGGATGGGTGCGATGTTTGGGTGCCGTACCAAATTTTGAGGTCGAAGCTTCTAGCATACGCTACTCCGGCATGGGGCCTCTCAGACGCGCTGTCACCGTCTAGGCCCACATGCCAGCGAGAGTTGCTTCCTAGCATTTAAATGAGTTTCTAGGCATTTGCTGAAATTTTTGAACAATTTAAGGCTTTCAAGAAGATGACCATCGTCCAAAAAAATGTGACCAAGGTCATGGAAATAGTTTATGATGGCGTGTCCGTATTTGGTAGATCGGTGCATCTTTTCAAATCAACCAATATGTCTACTTCCAAATTTGAAGTTTGTTTTCGAATTTCCAATTAACAACAATGTGTTTTGTTGTGAAGCAACTACAAAGATGATGGCTCAAAATGCCACCGCCCCCTTTTTTCACAGAATGTATAACGCCCTTTCAAGCTTCCAGGCTAAATTTGTGCAATAAAATAATTTTTGGGGATGGATGTTTTTTTTGGGGTTGGATGTTTGAATGGGTGAGCGGGATATTTCGACGCTCTGCCGAAATTTTGAAGTTGAAGCTTCTAAGGTACGCTACTCCCACTTGGATGATGTCCCGTCATATAGACCCACAAGACTATATGCTTTCCAGCATTTAATGAGTTTACAGACATCTGGCAAAATTAATGAACATTAATTCAAGGCTTTCAAACAAGAGGAGCAAGTTCACAGCCATAGTGTATATACCTTTTTCATCTTTTGTACTACTCCGTACATTGAAGTATCTTCGCCAACCAAGCTTACAAACCTAGCCATATTTGGTAGATCGGTGCATCTTGGCATTTCAAGCAATTGTTTACACAAGAGATTCTAGATTTGATGGATAATGCCCTACTTTCATGAGTTTCCAAGCTTCCTAGCTAAAGATGCTGAAATTAAATAACTTTTTGACATAAATCCATCGTTCACAAAGTGAATGCTATGTGCATTAGTTTCCATGGTAAAACATAAACTTGTATATTGACAAGTTTTGGATCAATTTTTATCTATGGTGACTGACAGGTGGGCCACGTATATGGTGGTGCCCAAAGCAGGGTAGGTTAGAATTTCCAAAGTTATCCCTCCGCAGTCCGCACCCCTTCGCTCTTTGTATTAACTTCCACCCTCCGCCGCCTAGGCCTCACCTCCTTCCCCCACAAAACAGACGTGCTTACGGCCTCTCCTCATCACCAACGTGCGAGAAGAAGCTTTCCCTAGCTGTCGGTCTTTTTGAGACGCACCGGTGGGCACGTCGATCCCACGGTAGTCCTTCTATCTCTAGCTCGATCTGGTTGGCATTTTTATTGCCTTTCAAATACTCCTACGTAGTTTAATTTGTCCTCAATCTGTATGGTCATAGTTTATTCTGCGCTGGACCTTTGTTTAAATACCTTTGGCGATTTTTGCTATCAATATGTTTGCTAAAACGCATATGCATATACTACCTCTGTTTGGGATTATTAGTCCTAAGAGCTTTTTTATATTGTTTGAGATTATAAGGGTTATCTCATTTATTAGTCTCTCTTGCCCAATACATGTTCTCATTTTTCTCTCATGCATGTAAACTATTGGTGCATGTATATATTAATGAGAGAGATTTATGGAGTGTCTTGGTATTAGCAACTTGGCCCTTAGGACTAATAAGCCCAAACAGAGGTAGTATAGTTTTTCTACTTCATCTATATGTTTCGTGCTTTTCTTTTAATAATAACCAACCTTGTATGTCATAATTAAACATATGGGCAGATTTTGGATAGAGATTGCTCCATTAGGCAGCGCTAAACGTATCCTTGATGTTCTATGATTTATGGGATTTGTTAGAGCTCATTGTGACAACTCAAAAGTACATTGCCCCTGTCGGTTGTGTGCGAATCATAGGGTGCTGCCTCAAAGTATAGTGGAAGACCATATTTTTACATTTGGGATGCTTAGCACATATGTTAGATGGGTATTTCATGGTGAACCATATGATCCTCCATCTGAACCGGGGGAAGCACATCTTTATCATCAAGATCAAGTAGGGGAAGCATATGTTGATCAACTAGATCAACTGACAGAGGCAGCTCCTGAGCATCTAGATCAACTTGGAGAAGGGGAGGAGAGAAAAGAACAAGCTGCATGAAACAGGATTCATTTCTGGTACTACCACTATGCCAGATGACAAGGTATATCTGTAGAATGACAAATGTTCAGGTTGTGTGTCTATAAACGTATCTGTTAATCTACTAATCATAGAAGCAAATGACCAAAGAGGACTTTGATGGTAATGACGATGGCCTGTTCATTGATGAGCCTATACCTAAGGCTATGGATCGGGTACACTACATCTGGATGGATTTGATGCAGGGTTGCTGATCATCAGGGGTGTACTTTTGGTGCCGTTCATGACCACTAGCCCAGCTGCAAAACTCTTGGGGTGTAGAGCTATCCCATGATTGGTTCGCTACTGTCGTAGTTCTGTAATATGAGCTACCTTATTATGATTTCTAGGCCTTTGTTAGCAGAACTGTAATTGGAAACTATTTCGTATATTAGTATATACGGGGTATATGTGTGTTTGTGTGTGTTTCTAGTCTGAAATCCGAGCTTATCATTTTATCGGTTCCTAAACTGTTTTTGAGGCTCCAGCGTTGGTGCCCTATGCTACAATTACCGCCGTCTTGTCCACTGCTCCGTGGGACGAATCAGCAGAAGGATAATAAGCTGGGACCAATTTGATTCGAAGAAGGGCGATTTTTCTCTGTCCTTGGAGAGGAACCCGGGAGAACTAGTACTGGTACCAAGGGAAGGAGGAGGTTGGCTCGGTCAATTATGTCACCCACTTGATGTGGGACCTGCTTTAACTCACCCCTGAAGTGGGTCCCGCTTGAAACAGTTGTAGGCCACCATGTGATAGTTGGGATCAAAAATTCGAGATTCTCTCCCGGCAAAATGTTCCCGCCACTGTCACTTAAAAATACTGTAGAAAAAAGTGTACTGCCCAACACGACTACTTCTAGTACTACTACTCCCCTGCCCATGCCTTTCTACAGATGACAAGACAAGAAACCATCACTACCTAGCTCACATCCAGCAAGCAACTGTTGGAACTAGTGCAACCTCCGATTAGGGAGTTCTTGTTGAAATAGGTGGGTGTATTTGCTCATCTCGAAATCCGGCTTTGCTTAATTTGCTTCCGATTGAGCCATTGGGGGTACTATTAGTACTAGGAGAAGTAGTATTCGGTATGCTTTGATTGTGGAGTTCTTGATTATTGCTCACCTCGGAATCACCTAATCAGGATATTTTTCCTCTTCTCTAATTGATTGGGTCATTTGGGTGGGGTGGTGATGGTGGTGGGGATGGGGGTGGGGGTGGGGGAGGTGGTACTTATTTCGTATGAATTCCAGATCAGGGCATGGTCACCGCTGTTCTAATTGGGGCATTTGGTCGGGTTCGATTTCGGTGTTATTCACTTCTGTAACCTTTAGTTGCTACTCATAATGTGCAATGGATTTTGTGTCAGATTCTGTATGGTGAATTATGAGTAAGTGGCGCGCACGACCAGTACGGACAAGGATGGTCCCGTCAGTTCCCTTAAAATTTGCCTAAAAAGGTAATGTAGCAGTATATTCGTTGCATTCTTCCATTCTTCCAATGCTGAAAGTGGTTGGCTACAACCTGGATGTATCCATGTGCTAAAAGTTGTCTCTGTCTACATCATGTTTTTGTGGAAGCCTCTGTGACACCATCTCTTCTTCATTTACTGTAGCACGGTGGTACATACCTGCGAACGTGTGGTGCTCCAGGTGCGGCAAACTGGATGGTACCCCCACATGCCGCAGGATCCGGCGAGTACCACTACTCACCAAAAAACAAGCGCAAGGCCACCGACCAGCTGGAGGGCCCAGCTTAAAGAGAAAGGTATGTGTTCTTAATACCCTTAGTACCATGGTGCAGATAGATTTAAGTATTACCCGCTTGGTGTGATGCATGCTTATCAGATGTTCAGAAACATATGTGTGATTTTATTAATTCTGGCACTGTGTTT
Source organism: Avena sativa (assembly GCA_916181665.1). Lineage (NCBI taxonomy): Eukaryota > Viridiplantae > Streptophyta > Magnoliopsida > Poales > Poaceae > Avena > Avena sativa. The sequence goes on from OV702289.1 coordinate 620,516,725, forward strand.
TTGTGAATACAGATCTGGATCTGTCAGACTGTCTCATACAGTCAGTATATGACTACTATGTACTGTACTCCCTCGTCCCAAGGCTTAGGCATATACTGTATTTTTTGAAAAGTCAAGCGATGGAAAGTTTGACCAAATTTTACATAGTATTGAATTGTTGAGCTCTGTTGCTATTTATGCAGATTGAAGGTGCTGCTGTGGAGGCTGAGGCTGTTGTAGAGGCTAGTAGATTTCTGATGCCCGCACCAAAAGAGGACATTCTCTACACAACAAGTAAGCGCCAACACAGTACCTAGGTGGGCAGTGACCTCTCTAAGAAGTGGGTATATTTTGGAAATCCACAATTTCACATGTTATGATTTTCCATGTTATTTTTATCAGCTATTACTATATGCTTACGCTCAATAGAAGTTCATAAAAATTAAATATGTTTGCTTTACAGGCAATGGTTTTTCTTATATTATTAGATTTACTTGCTCTTTACATAATTTAACCTTTCCACTTAATTTCAATCAGTACCACGCACCAGCTGCTCAGCCCTTTCTGCTACCCTCCTCTTGTCAAGCTTGTGGATTGAAAGGGGGCCCATGTATGCCATTCCAAAGGCAGAGGGATGAAAAATGGTGCATGGCCACCCTTTGCAAAGGGTACCCATGGTATCAGGTATGGATTCCAAGTGGTCTAGACCGACTTGATGTAAGATCTTTTATCTCACTTTTTTTGCTGTCGCCTTACTTCTCTATCAATTTTCTCGTGAAGGTTGTCCCTTGTGTCGCTCGCCCCATTAAAACAAGATGTTCGGAAACGACAAGTTTCTAACTCTGTATAGCGAGGTCCCTAAAGGCATGCGGCAACTATATGATGTGGATGTCTCCCAGACGATGGCCACCACCTATTTGGGTAGCCGAGGTTGGTCCAAGTATGTCCGTGAGAATGGTCTGAAGCAGGGGGATGAGGTAACATTCGATTTTAGCAAGCCTGGGCAGATACTTGCACGCCATCGTACACCTGTTGACCGAAGGACCAAGAACAGATGTAGTACTAATTAGTTTGATTCTGTACTCATCACAACCTCTAATGATTTTCTTGCGACTCACTATTCTGCACCATTGTATTTACTCATCATATGACTTTGACCACTTATGCAGTCCGCTTCCCCTTATGTACCACCCAGATGGGTGCCAGCATCAAGCTGCTGGCACCGGTACCAGCACCGGCCCCAGTTCCTGAAACGGCACCTGTTGACCTCAGTAGGAGAAAGAATAGAGGTAGTAACTTAATTTGCTTGTATACTCTCATCTCTGTCTAGGAGTTATTGTTGTATAAGAAACCATTTTTCTTGTCCACATCTCATATGCCTCTCTGACCACTCCTGCAGTCCCCTTACCTACCCCTCAGAAGGTAACCCGCACCAAGCTGCTGGCACCCCCAACAGCACTGGCCCTAGTTCCTGCTCTGGCACCTGTTGACCTAAGTAGAAAGAATGGAGGTAGTAACTTAATTTGCTTGTATACTCATCATATCCTCTGATCACTGTCTTGTGAGTAACTGTTGTATAAGAGACCATTTTGCTTGTACACTTCTCATCTGCCTCTACCATCCCTACAGTCAGCTTAGCTACCCCTTAGAAGGAATCTAGCATCAAGTTGCTGGCACCGGCACCGCTTCTGGGCCTTTTGGCTCCTGCACCAGCCCCTCTACAATTAGTGGCACCATCTCCTGCACCAGCACCCGCCCCAGCACAGGCACCAGCACAAGCTCCTTCACCCCGGGCAGCACCTTGTCAGACCACATCCTACACATGTGTCATCACAAGGTCGCACCGGATTATGTTTGTGAGTATATGGCGGCAGATAAACTGTTCTGAATGTCTTCTCAAGTTTCACATGATTCAGTGCATCGCTCTTAGTAATCATGCGTCTGTCTCTTTCTTTGACTCAAAAATTGCCTAAGAGTGCCACAAAGCAACTCCAGGCCAGACGAAAGGGCCAGAGCGAAGGATTGCTTATCGAGGGACGCTACGCCATTAACTTGACTGATGGGTGCTTGGCAGCTACTTCTAGGTGGATCAAGTTCCGGAAAGCAGCCAAACTTACTATTGGAAGAACGATCAAGGTCGATGTATCTCGCTGCCCTGAATGCGGCATGCTGTTCATGAACTTCCTATCTGTCTAGCTCTTTGGCCGCATGCTATTGTAATTAATTATGTGGTTGTCGTATCTCCACTGATCATATATGGGTGGTAAAACTGTGATAACCTTTTGCTGGATTGGAGCTATGACTAGTACGTATTGGTATGGTATATCTATATCTATATGACGGTTCCCTATATGAGCAAATATTATGACAATGATTGTGTTGTGGTCGAGTGTGTTTGGAGAAAAGGGCAAACTGATCGCGTGGCATGGTTTTTAGAGTTGAAACAAGAACTGTCTATCTCTGTAGTGATATTGCATTTTAGTGTTTGTATTGATGAATCAGTCACTTTGAAATGCTTCCGAATTGGTCAAGTGCTGCTGAATATGAACTAGGAATCTGTCGATTTTTTTATGTCTTATTATTCTGTACTCCTTAATCTTTCAAATGGTATTAAATTTGTCAAAAGTTCTGTCGTTGTTGTTGGCTGCTTGCTCTAGAGCTTTTGCCTTTGTGTCATCGGAACTATTGGATGCATTTTGGACAGAGATGAGAGGGTAAAGATATACAACGTGATTTCACCAAGTGAAGTCATTGGATACCAGCCCTATTTTGGCGCATGTGGTGTGTGTTCATTAGATATTTTTACATGAATATCTGTCAAAGGAATTATCGCTTTTTTTCCTCCCTCGAAGAGGTCTGTGTTTGAATCTAGCGAGACATAGACTAGTAAAATTTGAGATAGGAGCCCATTGACCATAGCCCAAAAACTTTTTAATTTGGCCTTTTTGGCAGTGCCCCCACCTCTAAAAAAAACTCTGCCTACCCATGTTTTTAAGAAACTAATCCATTATGTGGCTATTTATAAACCGAGGTTCCAATAGCCTGCTCTTTTATTTTAAGAGAGATAACATGGAAACACAACAATATTTTTTAGAAGACGGATACATAAGTTGTAGTACTAATACATGTTTAATGATTACATTTCTATTAGTATCTTTGGTATTGTGGCAAAACACTCAGTTCATGTCTATTTGATTTGATTTGAAGGTCTTTAGTTCGAATCCACTGTGTGTACATATTTATATATATCTTGGGTTTACTTTTTTTAGAAAGGGTTTAGTTTTTAATATCACATTACGGAGAGGCTGACATCACGGACCCACTAGCATGCAGCATCCCTCGAGTTTAATGGTCGGGTTTGAAAAAAAAGTTAAATACTTGTACATAGAGGCTGGCATCAGGGACCCACCGGCCAGAACATACCAGAGAGGGTGACATGGGGGCCTCAGCAGCAAGATCATACACGGCTGCCACATCGAGCAACCTTGCCAAGGTCAAAACAGCAGACGCGGCCGAAAAAAAGTCCATCATATGCAGGTTTGATATACAGAGAGACCGGCATGTGGGACCCAGTAGCACAGCCTTATACAGGTTCTGCCTTGAGAGACGTTGCCAAGTTCGAAACAGGGAGACGCGAGCGAGAAAAAAGTCCAGCATGCACACCTTTCTTCTAATGAGAGGCTCACATGGGGGACTCGGCAGCCTGGAAAAACGGCTGATGCATCGAGCAATGCTATCAAGTTCGAAACAAGGAGGCACGACCGAGAGCAAAAATTCCATCATACACACGTTTCTTCTTATGAGTGTATGACATGTGGGGGTGGGGCCATGCATCATGATTAAACGGTAGATGCAGCGAGCAATGCTATCAAGTTCGGAACACGGAGGCACGACCGACAGAAAAAATTCTATCATACACACGTTTCTTCAAATGAGAGGATGACATGTGGAGTCTAGGAGTATGATTAAACGGCTGATGCAGCGAGCAAAGCTATCAAGTTCAGAACACGAATGCGCGATAGAGGGTAAAAATCCATCATACACACATTTCTTCTAATGAGAGGATGACATGTGGGGCTCAGGAGGTTGGTTAAACGGTAGATGCGTCGAGCATCGCTATCAACTCGGAACAGGTTAGCGCTAGCGAAGGAAAAAAATCCATCATACACATGTTTCTTCTAATGAGAGGATGACATGTGGGGCCCAACATCGTGATTAAATGGTAGATGCATCGAACAACGCTATCAAATTCAGAACAGGGTAGCACGAGCCAAGGAAAAAATCCATCATACACACGTTTCTTCTAATGAGAGGATGACATGTGGGGCTCAAGAGGTTGGTTAAACGGTAGATGCATCGAGCAGTGCTATCAACTCGGAACGGGGTAGCGCCAGCGAAGGAAAAATTCCATCATACACACGTTTCTTCTAATGAGAGGATGACATGTGGGTCCCAGGAGGTTGATTAGATGTTAGATGCATCGAGCATCGCTATCAACTTCGGAACAGGGTAGCGCGAGCAAAGAAAAAAAATTCCATCATGCACACGATCCTTCTAATGAGAGGCTGACATGTGGGACCAAACAACCTAACTAAACGGCAGACGCCTCGAGCAACGTTATCGAGTTCAAATCAGGGAGGCGCGACCGAAAAGTATGGTCCGCTAGAGACACTGACGCCTGGGACCCACACACCTCAAAAGACTTTGGCGAGTCAACATCACGCGAGGAAACTAAAATATTGCTTCTGCCACGCGCTGGCCGAGCTTCCTCCATGTTTTTAACAGATCCGTCGTAGTAGAGGGCCACGAAACCGGAAAAAAAGTTTTCCATTGGCCACGGCCAAGCCGAGAATTTCGTCGTGGAATACGCGCTTTCTACGGCGACCGTCGGGCCAATTCGTTGCGGAAGGAAACTTTTCTTGTAGTGTAACCCTCACTAATCCCCACCACTTCGCACACATTCGCTCTGCCCAGGGACCACCAAATCCCCTCCCTCCCTGGCGACCACCAAATCCCCCTCCCTCCCCGGTGACAACGGTGGCAGCGTCGGCTGTAGGCTCATGGGTAATGCTCCTCGAACTATGTCCACGCATCTCTACTACTGTGCGTCTGTGTTTGATCACCGACGACGCGCGTCGGTAATGATGTTCTCGATCTAGGTCACCGCGTCTGTGCTCTAGGTCATCGGCGATGGGTCTAGGCCCCAGGTAAACACTCGATCTTGGTCTAGGCCCCAGGTAAGCACACGATCTAGGTCTAGGCCCTAGGTAAACACACAATCTAGGTCTAGGCCCCAAGTCAACACTCGATCTAGGCCCTTACACTTGTTTTAGTCCATTGATGCTTGTGCCTCTAATTTAATTCTTGTATGTACTCTCTGGGGCAGGTAGGATGAACTGTGAGGATTGTAGGTGATGACCCACAAGTATAGGGGGTGTATCGCAGTATTTTCGATAAGTAAGAGTGTCGAACCCTACGAGGAGCAGAAGGTGCTGGCTAGTGGTATGGATCAGGATTCTCTGCAAATACTTAGCAAACGGATTTTTAGGGGTTTTTGATATAGCAAGTAAACAAAGTACGAGTAAACAAAAGACAGTAGGAATAAATGCAGCAAGTGGCCCAATCCTTTATTCAGCAAAGGATAAGCCGGTTGTATTACTTAAGATGACCAAACGTTCTCGAGGACACATGGGAAGACTGTCAAGTGCTTTCGCTTCATATAGTTGATTAATCTTCTTTAGCTTGCTAAGTGTTGTGTGGGTAAACCTGTGCTAATGTACCGACCTTCCTAGGACTAATACATACTTGTGATTATACCCCTTGCAAACATCCGTAAGTACAAGAAAGTAATTAAGGTAGAAACCTAACCACGGCTTTAAACTCTAAGACCCTTACGTCCCTTGTGCAATGGTTTCCTAACGGGGGTTCAGGTTTCTGTCACCCCGGCAACCCCTACGATTAGCAGCCAAATACACAATGCATTCCCCTAGGCCCATATAGGTGAAGTGTCATGTATTCGACGTTCACATGACACCACTAGAAGAAGTACACCACAAATTAAATATCAAACTATTGAATCTTTCTCAACACAACTCCACTACTAACAACATGACTTCTCCCATGTCCTCAAGAACAAAACGAACTACTCATAAGACATCATATGGATCATGATCAGAGATGGAATAATGATGTATAACAATCTGAACATAAACAATAATTCAATGGTTCACTCAATAGCATCAACTACAAAGAGTAATCAACACCGGGAAAGTTTCCCCTATGAACTATGCAAGATTCAACCCAATTGTTACAGCAATAAGGAGATGGTGATGAGGGTGCTGATGGTGATGATGGTGGTGATGATGATGATGATGATGATGATCCCGATGAAGTCTAGCTTGATGGTGGTGTTGATGGCGACGATCTCCCCTCTCCGGGAAGGAATTCCCCCGGCAGAAATCTGTCCGCCGGAGAGATCTTTCTCTCTTGGTGTTTTCCGCCCCGTAGAGGCGGCGGAATCTTTCTGTGGTTGCTCCTCGAGTCTTAGGGTTTTGGGAGGATAATATACGCCAGAGGGGACTGTCAGGGGTGGACCAGGGCGGCCACACCACCTGGTGGCGCAACCTAGGCTAGCCCGCGCCAGGGGGTGGTGTGGGCCCCCTGTGGACCATCTCCAGCCCCCTTCTGGCTTCCTTCGTCTTTTGAAAAAATAGGATTTTCCATGTATTTTCTCGGATTTTTTGATCTTCGCGAATTTTTCCTCCAAACAGCACCTTTTCCATCAGAATCCTGACTGCAGCGGTCCATTCTCCAAAAGTCATCAACCATGCAAAAATAGATGAAATAACATAAGTATCACCTCTCAATACGAAATATATCAATGAATAACAGTGAATTATGACATAGAGTAGTGATGCAAAATGGACGTATCAACTCCCCCCAAGCTTAGACTTCGCTTGTCCCCAAGCGAAACTGAGCTCAATAAACATGACCTCAGGTTTATGGAGTGAAGAGTCGATAAAAGAATACGGACAAGAAGCATCACATTCATCAATACATAGATCATAATAGAAGACAAGTCACTATTATATAACTTAACTTGCAATGAGTAAAGGAAACACAATAAAGATACATAAAGTAAATCATAATTGGTAATGGCAAACTTAGCTCTTGGTCGAAGAATAGTTGATAATTTGCTGGAGTTCACAAATAACTGGTTTCCAATGATAGCTTTCAAAGTAGTAAACATCAAGATAAGAGCAATGTGCAAAACAAGGAACATAAGAAACATGGTTGAATAAATCATCATATGAATGAATGAAACACAACAACTCAAAATACTTGCGGAGATAGAAAGGAGTAGGTTTACTGACTCAACTAAAAAGTAAAAGAAAGGCCCTTCGCAGAGGGAAGCAGGGATTGCAAGTCTCATAAAGAGCTCCCAAAAATTATGATACTTACTAGCTTTCAGCTCTCAATGCCCCTATCATAGGCATCTTTAGGTGATTAAGGTTAAAGTGATTAAGGATATGCATTGACAAGTTGTAAATTGAGAATCTCATGTCCCTTGAATACGAGGGTCGCTCCTCATGCTACTCAAGTTTAGTCACCGGTAAGTTCTTGTCATCGTAAGCATATGTGTATCATAGATAATCGCCAACGGGGTACCCCTTGCCCGATGATAAGGAAGAATCCCCATATAAAAATGACAAGGCAAGCAGACAACAAGCATCTCAACAATCTTCTTATTTACCATGGGAATATGGTGCTTTTTTCTCTCTTTCCTCTTTTCACAATCTCTTTTTTTCTTTTTCTCTTTTTTCAATACCAGACTCTTTTTTTTATAAGAAGAATGCTTCATAGATGCTCGTTATGGTTACGCTGCAGGTTTCCACCATGTCAGCATGGATTAGACCAGCGGCCCAGGCGTTTCTCTAACACACATGCATAACTCCATGGACTTACAATCTCCCCTTTCATTTCAAACCGACGACATCCATATACAAAAGAACATGATATCAACTAGGTACAAAGTACCAGTGCAATGTTGAAAGTGTTCCCCATGATAGCATGGTTCTGCTAATTCACAACTTACAAAGCGCAAGCATATACGCAACATAGGTGAGCACAATGGTTCAAGTTTATTAAGTGCAAGAAAGTAAAGTGTGCCATCAAGTTCGTGAGAGCTTTAATCACTAATTTTCACATAACAAATTTAATTTGAGAGATAGATAAAACAAGAATTTACTTGTAATAGCAATAGTGCTAATAGGTAGGCATGGTGGACACAAATGGCATGGGTTTGGTTTAAAGGAGTGGATGCACGAGAAGTATTCCCTCTCAGTACAGGTTTTTGGCTAGCAAGGATGGGTAGCAAGTATAAGAGTTGAAGGAAACAAACAAACATACAAGTGATAAAAACAAACATGCAATCTTCCTTGGAAGCACAAAAGGTCTTAACTAGAGAATACTAAACTTATGAGCAAATCAAGAAACAAAGATGATGAAATTATATTTCTTTAGAGTACTTTTATCTTTTTCATTCAACTCTCAAAAATAGTGTTGCTACTAACCGAGCCAGGTTTGCCAAAACCAACTAAATTAACTCAATTATCCCAAAGTGATACCAATACTAACAACAAGATCAATCATATAACCACGAATTGAAAACTAATATAAGCTATGCAAAAGAGTAAATGATAGAACTTCTCATTAATATTCCATAACGGCAACTCACACCAAGGGATACATATCTAACAAGAGAGGGGACAGTTCCATAATGCAAACCATCCTACATAATAACTTCTCTATTCATGATATGACTCTACTAATAAGGCAAAAAGATAGAAGATAGTGATGTGATACCGCGGCACTCCCCCAAGCTTGGAACAAACTAAGGGGATGCCAAACCTGATGACGAATTACTCCTTCGGTCGTGGTGGTATCCTCTCGATGAGCTCTCTGATAAGTTTCCCCAAGTCCTCAATCTCAAAGGTGATATTACGAATCAGCTGTGAGTTTTGCTCAATGCGGCTCATGATCATGTCGGGTTGAGAATTCCAGATCTTGCTATTCTTTCCCCACTCTTCCTCCTTGAAGTCTTCTTTTCCTGCATGGCTAGAACGAGGCATATCCCAATTGGAGGGTAATTTCCCCTTGGGCATATTCTGGTATTGATGCTCATGGATAAGAGTATGGAAAGGATTCTTGGTGCATGGAGGAAGTGACCGTGGAGCCAAGCAGTGACGAGGAGCTTTCCCCCCAGTCTGCATCCGTGCAGTCCTTCTAACCCTGGCAGGTTTTGTCACCACTCCAATGCTTGCAATGGTAGTGCCGGTGTGCGGATGTTGGCCTTGCTCCTCTTCATCTTCACTCTTGATCTCCTTCTCCTTCCCGGGGTCTTGGAGATCTTCCTCCATAGGCTCCTTTCCTTTATCCTTGGCGGACACCATTGTGCTTCTAAGCTTTCAAACATAGTTCCTGGCAGAAACAGAAAGAAACAAAAACACAATGAGAACACGATATACGAACCTCGGGGGATCCGGGGGATTATATATTACGAAGTTTCACGCCAAAAGGAACGTATTGGGAGAAAACGGGTCGGAGACGGAGTCCGGGGTGGCCTCACCATCTGGTGGCGCGGCCAGGGGTGGGCTCTCACCACAGGGTGGTGTGAGCCACCCTAGATCTGTTTCCGTCCCTCTTTTGCTTCGTAGCTTTCCTTATTGACTAAAAACTGCAAAAATATAGTTGGATAGTATTTTCGCGCAACTTTTCTTACTAGAACTGTTACCTATTTGAAAGCGGACTCTGCAGGTCTCTGAATTTGCTATCTAGTAGATTCTTCCGGAGTCACCACTTGAATATCATCGATATCTTCATCTTCATAAACTTATTACTTGAGTCGTAGAACCCTTCTCTTCCTTATTACACCATTATCTCCACTACCTGGAAATTTCTTTCACACAAAACTCCACACAGTTCTCATTAGCAACATTAGTATAAGTGAAGTGATAAAACCTTTTGAGTCCAACTTCAAATGAAAACCATCAAAAAATAAGCTACTGTAGCAACTCCTTCCGAAAACCCAAAAAGAATTCAAAAAGAAATCGATTAAAGAAGCAAATGCAAGAGTGGCAAAATCTGTCAAAACAGACCAGCAGGTAAAGATCAATTTTTTCGAAAATCTTCTGTTGCTCAAATCAAAAAGTACAAAACTAACGAAAGTTAAATAACAACCTGGGGCAGAAGCACAAACAATTACAACTCAATCCGACATACAGAGATCTCTCACGAATTTTTACGGTGAAGCACAAAAATCTGTTTTCGGGACAGCAACTTCCCCAAATCTTACTTCTCTCAGTAGAGGTTGATCTTGACACAAAAACCAAACAAAACGGATAAGGAGGGGTTATTACCGAAGTAATAACTTCCAAGACTCAAAGAAACAAAAACAAACTGAAAGCAAAAACAAATTGGGTTATCTCCCAAAAAGCTCTTTCTTTATAGCCATTAAGATGGGCATGATAATTTTGAAGATGCTCACTCAGGAATATGAATTGAAGTGAAAGGGAGCATTAAGAAGCAAAAATACACACATTTAAGTCTAACCCACTTCCTATGCAAGGGAATTTTGTAAACAAACAAGTTGTTGAAACCAGAGGCTACTTGCATAAGAAGGCAAAAGAAGTGCAACATAAAAAATTTCAGCATAAAACGAGGAAACTTGATATTATTGAGATACAAAAGAACACTTTTCCCTCTCTCATAATAACTTTCAGTATCATGCATAAACTTAACAATATAACTATCACAAGGGCCATCATAGCAATGATCGCTTATTCTAACAAAAAACACAGGAATACTAGCTCTCATAACACTACTTTGTGAAACAATATTAGAGGTATCCATACAAAGGATAGTGTGTCCCTCTTCTTCATATTTAGTAACAAAGTCTTTCACATTTTCTATAATAGGTTCATCAACCATACTAGCTATCATAGAATGTTCCTTTATCTTAACTGGGAAAGGCATTTTCTCAATGTAAGGTTTAGGTAAAACATGATTAGCAGTATAAACTTCAGTATTTCTTGCAGGAACACTCTTAGCAACATCTTTATAAGGTTCATGATACTTATTCCACTTCTTTTTAGGCACTTCAATGTAGGAAGCAAAAGCCTTAAAATAAGAAGCAATAGCGTGAGAGTCTATACCATAAGCATTTTTAATATTTTGAAAGTCATTAGTTCCCATAAAAGATTCAATGCATTCATAATCATAATTTATACCTAACTTTCTACCTTTGTCATTCTCCCATGCTTCAGCATTGTCTTGAATATGGTCCATAAGATCCCATTTAGCTTCTTCTTCCATGTGAGTGAATGATCTAGCATAAGAAGCATCCAATAAATCCTTGTCATGTAGAGGGAGCCTTGCATAAAAGTTATTAATAATACTATTGTTGGGGAGCTCATGAATGGGACATTTCAGCATTAGTAACTTCAATCTCCCCCAAGCTTGAGCTGTACTCTCTCCATCAAGAGGCCAAAAGTTGTATATTTGATTCCGATCTTTATGAATCTCACTAGGAGGATAAAACTTTGAATAAAAGAGAGGCACTATTTCCTCCCATTCTTCAGCAGCTTATACCATTCCTCAGCTCTTCCTTTCAGCGATAATGAGAATAACTTCTTCTTAACTTGATCTGTAATAATACCTGCACACTTGAACAACCCGCATAATTCGTGTATAAAGAGTAAATGATCACCGGGATGGACAGTTCCATCCCCAACATAATAGTTATCCATAACACGATCAATAATTCTTGTAGGTATTTTAAAAACATCATTCTCAGCAGGTGGTGGCTTATCTACTACCTTAGCAGTGGTAGTAGCATTACCAAATAACAAACTCAGCGAATTATCCATAACGAAAATAAAGCAACTAAAAGAAGTAACCAATACTCACAGTAGAAGTTTCCTTTACTAGTTCCACTCTCCAATAGCGCTTCACTCCCCGGCAACAGCGCCCGAAAATAGTCTTGATGACCCACAAGTATAGGGGGTGTATCGCAGTATTTTCGATAAGTAAGAGTGTCGAACCCAACGAGGAGCAGAAGGTGCTGGCTAGTGGTATGGATCAGGAATTCTCTCCAAATACTTAGCAAATGGATTTTTAGGGGGTTTTGATATAGCAAGTAAACAAAGTACGAGTAAATAAAAGACAGTAGGAATAAATGCAGCAAGTGGCCCAATCCTTTATTCAGCAAAGGACAAGCCGGTTGTATTACTTAAGATGACCAAACGTTCTCGAGGACACATGGGAAGACTGTCAAGTGCTTTCGCTTCATATAGTTGATTAATCTTCTTTAGCTTGCTATCTGTTGTGTGGGTGCACCTGTGCTAATGTACCGACCTTCCTAGGACTAATACATACTTGTGATTATACCCCTTGCAAACATCCGTAAGTACAAGAAAGTAATTAAGGTAGAAACCTAACCACAGCTTTAAACTCTAAGACCCTTATGTCCCTTGTGCAATGGTTTCCTAACGGGGGTTCAGGTTTCTGTCACTCCGGCAACTCCTATGATTAGTAGCCAAATACACAATGCATTCCCCTAGGCCCATATAGGTGAAGTGTCATGTAGTCGATGTTCACATGACACCACTAGAAGAAGTACACCACAACTTAAATAACAATCTATTGAATCTTTCTCAACACAACTCCACTACTAACAACAAGACTTCTCCCATGTCCTCAAGAACAAAACGAACTACCCACAAGACATCATATGGATCATGATCAGAGATGGAATAATGATGTATAACAATCTGAACATAAACAATAATTCAATGGTTCACTCAATAGCATCAACTACAAAGAGTAATCAACACCAGGAAAGTTTCCCCTATGAACTAATGCAAGATTCAACTCAATTGTTACAGAAATATGGAGATGGTGATGAGGGTGCTGATGGTGATCATGGTGGTGGTGATGATGATGATCCCGATGAAGTCCAGCTTGATGGTGGTGTTGATGGCGACGATCTCCCCTCTCCGGGAAGGAATTCCCCGGCATAAATCTGTCTGCCAGAGAGATCTTTCTCTCTCGGTGTTTTCCGCCCCGTAGAGGCGGCGGAATCTTTCTGTGGTCGCTCTCTGAGTCTTAGGGTTTTGGGAGGATAATATACGCCAGAGGGGAGTGCTAGGGGTGGACCAGGGCGGCCACACCACCTAGTGGTGCGGCCTAGGCTGGCCCGCGCCAGGGGGTGGCGTGGTCCCCCTGTGGCCCATCTCCAGCCCCCCTTCTGGCTTCCTTCGTCTTCTAGAAAAATAGGATTTTCCATGTATTTTCCTGGATTTTCTAATCTTCGTGAATTTTGCTTCCAAACAGCACCTTTTCCATCAAAATCCTGACTGCAGCAATCCATGCTCCAAAAGTCATCAACCATGCAAAAACAGATGAAATAACATAAGTATCACCTCTCAATATGAAATATATCAATGAATAACAGTGAATTATGACATAGAATAGCGATGCAAAATGGACGTATCAGTAGGTTATGCGGCATTAAGGCTAGGGAGATACATGCGCAGGTTCTAAAATTGTTCCTACTAGCACTAACTGTACACATCGCATCCTTGTTCTATCATAGTAATAGTTGCCCTGTGACTTCTTAATGATCTTCAGATGGACCACACGGTGTTGAACCCTGAAAATTTGGAAGTTATTGCACAAAACATCGTGGAAACGGCGCTGAGAAATTGCAAGCGCCAGCACAATGTTCCATCTTATGACGAGGTGAAGTAACTTGTAGCCAAGAAAGCTAAGAAACCAAGGGACCTTACTAGAGGTTAGAGTCATCGATTGGCTTAAAGTTACAGTCATTCTTATGCTTCTATGGATTACTTTCTAATATATTCTTTCTAGGTCCATCGATGAAGGGAGGGAAGGACTTCGACGATTACTGCGTGTTTGGAAACGACATGGAATTGACTTCAAACTAAGCTACATATCTCAGAGAAATTTCAGGACACAAGCCACCTATACCGCACTATGTGTGCAAGATGAAAAAGTCAAATGTCATCCCTGGGAAGGCCAGGATGGTAAACTTCTGAGATTTGACTCTTTAAGGGCGTGTTTGTTTCAAAGGAATAAATCCTACAAAATTCCTATGCATAACTTTCCTGCAGTACAATCCTATAGGATTTCAAACAAGAGGTGAGACCTCTTGGAAAGATTCCTATGTGTTTATGACAACTATGACATATACCTAAACCCTATAAAATTACCTGCGTTTTTCCTACGGTGCATTTTCAAACAGCTTATCTTACCAATTCCTGCATTTTTCATTCCTGTAGGATGCTTAGTGTCATGTCATTCTATTCCTGCACTTTTCCTATCCCAGTGTTTTACAAATCCTTTGAACCAAACAAGCCCTAAGTCTACTTATGCACATTGAACTATACTTTAGAAACTAACTTTATTCTTCACATCCAGTACTTTTCAGCTAGGTACAGCAATGCCCACCTCAACAGGTATCTGTCGTTGGAGATTCTTGTCATAGTCGCAGATCATGTAGGACATAAGCATGTTCAGTTCATCTAAGGTAGGAATGGTGTTGCCCAAATGACAAGCGACTGGTCAAAGGTTGTCGAGGCTGCTCAAATCAAAAAGGGGATTTGTTTGTATTCACCTTCTTTGAGGCGCTCATGTCTGTCTTCATGTGTCATGTAGGTTGCATGAAATGAGGGCACATCCTGGTTATGCGGATTGGCTTCATGTGAACTCGTAGTCAGTTTGGAACTAAATGTGAACCTACAGGTCATGTACTTGGTTTGGAACTCTTTGTGAATATGGTTCTCTAGGTTGTTTGGAACTATATGTCAACCATGTTCTCTATATATTTGTAAGATTGTGTGTTATCTCCATGTTGCTATGTGTTGTGTTGATTGTTGCTACAATTTCCTGTACTTTCACATTTTGCTTCTTCGTGTGATTAACAACATGTGTATAAGAAATATGTAGTGTTATGTTTGAAACGTAGTTGTCTTGTCCAGCTGTTGCGGCTGTTAGTCAAAACATCAGTTTATTTATTGAAGGACGACTGATTTAGGACATTCTTATAAGAATATTAAAGTAGTAGATATGTCAGAACAGAGTCCGCTGGTCTAGTGGTTACAAACCCTCGACCAACGAGTGTGCTCGCGAGTTCGAACCCTGGTTAGGGTACTCTTTTTTTATGCCATCTTTAATTTATACCAGATGGACTGACAGCTAGGTCGGCTAAAACTCTGAGAACAACCCGTTAAAGCCTACCGTTTAAACCGTGCTAACAGGTGGGGTGCATGCATGGATGGCCCGATCATAAAAAAACAGTCAACCAAAGGCCCTTGACAAATTTCGTGACGATTTTATGCGAGGTGAAATGCCAAACTTGGCTTCAGGGCCTTGGACGAAATCTGTGACGAATTTTTGTCGATGAAAACCTCGAACGTCATGGATACCCGAGCTAGAGTCCCTTTGAGTGCGTCGCAACAAAATGGCCCAGAATGTTGGGCATCTATGATGTTTTTACGGCGTGTCATGAATGAAATGTCATGAATCGTCCAAATTCTTGTAGTGAAAGGTGTATGACTGCTATATTCGCTGATTATGTTGAAAGTATTATGGAAGTATTCATGGACAGTTTTTCTATTTATGGAACTTCATTTAATCATTGTCTCCATAACCTTCATAAAGTTTTGCAGAGATGTGAAGATACTAACCTAGTCTTGAATTGGGAAAATGTCACTTTATGGTTCAAGAAGGTATAGTACTTGGTCACAAAATTTCAGGTAAGGGTATAGAAGTCGATAAAGCGAAGATTGAAGCAATATAAAGGCTTCCCCCTCCTCGAGATATAAAAGGTATTAAGAGTTTCTTAGGTCATGCTGGATTCTTCAGAGGGTTCATTAAAAACTTCTCAAAAACTGTCATACCACTAACCAACCTTCTACAAAAGGATGTTGCATTTAATTTTTATGAAAACTGTCTTATTGCTTTCAACATATTAAAGCAAGCCCTTCTTGAAGCTCCTATTATAAAGGCACCTAATTGGAAGAAACCTTTTGATCTATTCTATGAGGCTAGCCACGAAGCTGTTGGAGCAATTCTTTGCTAGTATGATGGTGATGAACTCAATATCATTCATCATGCTACTCGCGCCTTAAATGGCACCGAAAAGAATTACCCCATGGGAGAAAAGGAGTTTTTTGCTATGGTTTTCTCTTGCAACAAGTTTAGATCTTATATTATTGACTCTAAAGCAAGAGTGCATACTGATCGTATTGGCTTAAAAGAAATTCTAGAAAGGACTAATGACAAGCCAAGGATGATCCATTGGACTTTACTTTTGCAAGAATTGGATTTACAGATTCTACAAAGGAAGAACAGGTGGACGCACCCATGGATATCGAGGAAATTGAACCACTAGAAGAAGTGTCATCCATATGCATACCCTCAGGACTATAACTCCTAAAAGAAAGTTTTCAGTTTCTCTTTTCAATGGTTTTAGTGATTTCTTGAGACCAACCTTGTTCAAAGGGAAAAAGAAAAAGTTGATTCAAAAATTAAACGAGATGCAGGTACCCAAGTAAACTCATTCCCTTTGGATGAACAAGATATTTGAAACCATGATTCATCTTTGTTCTAGATATCGTTTTGCTTTTTCTATTCATATTTTTGGATTCCTTATGTTTCCATGCGCTTACTACTAGTTTTACGAGGCTGGTACGGGAAATCGGTATGACCGAACCCGCCCGTACCAGTTCTCGTTAAACAATTAGTAGTCCTATTACATTTTCTGGAGTTTTGGTACGACTACACCATACAAGCACCCCCGACCATATGGCAGGTCTTTATTTGCCCTGCGTTCCCTCATCCGTTTGGTTTATTATGACTAAAAAGAGAGAGAAGTCGGTAACCACTAGTACGGTCGGACCATATGGGCGGGCCCGCCCGTACCATTAGGTCGGTTGGTTTCATACCGATGTTGGAGGGTCGAATTTTGGAAAAAGATCTAGTACGGTCGCGCCGTACGGGCACCTTCCCGTACCAGTGGTCATTACCATTTTGTTTTCTTCTTTTTCTCTTATTTCTTTCCTTAGTTGTTGGGATTATTTTCTTGTCCGACCCTTTTTCTTCCAGTACAAGTTTTTCCCTATTTCTGACCCTTCATAAGCCTCCCCAAAGGTCGTCCTCCCTCTTATATCAACAGATCCAATATCCTTGATGCGCTACCCAGTTCTAGGTAAAGGCAAACATCTAGGCCTCATGGATCTTTCATGGGATAGCTTCCAAACTTCCTCCATTGAAGCCGATGACCGTGAAGCTCAAGTCCTTAGTTCGAAGAACAAGAGGTACGCTTATGATCTTGATGACGATGATGAAGAATTCGAGGCCTTCATGAGGCAAACGAAGAGAGGGTGGAAGCAGCCAGATTATCTTGCTATGGTGAAGAATGGGGATGAGGAAGAGGCAAATAAACCCCATGGGAAGGGGTGAATGGAGTCACTCAAGTTCATCGCCACAAACTACTCTTCACCCAAGCGTAAGAAAGCTAACTGAGCTGATGCAAGAATTTATCAGGAGACTACGGCACACACTTCTACAACAAAGAAGATTACCGTGAACTCATGCATGAGCGTGAAGCCCATCATCCCGTACGTCCTAGGGACTGAACAGCGTCTTCGCAAGATAGAGAAGGATTAGAAGGAAGAACTCATCCATCGGGAGATCGTGCGCAAACACCTCTTAGATCTTGAAAGAAAGAAGGAACTCAATGATGTGCTAAAGTAGGGCCGCTAAAGGGATGTTCCGCTTGTGTTCAGATCTGCAGAAGTGGCTTCACCACATATCTTCCCTGGAGGAGACAAACAAAAATTCGTGCAGCAGTCTCCAACACCACACCTTCACCTTGAAGAATGCCACAGTATCGAATAATCGTGAGGGACTGTTTTATCCCACCGGCTTGATCCCAAGCTTGGGGAGATCTATAACACCTTGTAATCTATCTTCCAGTTTTAGCATGTTTACTTTACGGCACGCATGTTTGGTTTTAATTCAAGAATTTGCATTAGTTGCATCATTTTCAAACTCCCTTTCTTTCAAGGAAAGAATTATATCCGTTGAGTTTCGAGACTTTATGGTATTTGAAGTAATCTTTTGATTCATGATTATTATATTAGATGAATGAATTAGGATGAGTGTTATGATACTTGTACAACTATTATGTTTTTAGGGTCTTCCACACCAATAAAAGTATTGACTAATTATGAGAAAAAAACGTGGTAGCATGTTATAGTCACAGGTTTAGGTTTACAAGAGCCATAAAAAGTAGTGAGCATGATCAGGTAGGTCTGCTATATAAAAAAAGAGAAAAGAGAGATAAAAAAGATCCAGCTATCAAGAGAATTTCAAGGCAAAAGAAAAGTACAAGATTGAAGAGAAAAAAAAGAAAAAAAGAGGTGATCAGGAATCTTTCATTACTCGAATCTAGTGCTCAACCAATTTAACCTTATGATTTTATAATATGTTAATCCCTAAAAACTTATTATAACATTATTGATACAAAAAGATATGGAAGCCTCTAAGTCATGTGAAGTGTAAAGGTGTGATAAAATTCACGATGCAACTCTACATCTGATATTGTATTCTTGTTTTAATTTTAGCCTCATTTATTGTAACGACTCATGCCTCATGAACATGATGATCTTGTCCATAAGCCACTATCTTCATTAGGGGCGAGAAAGAGTCTAGCTTGGGGGAGTTGATGACTCCAAAATTGAAGCAAATTTACCTCTTGTTTTTACATAAGTAGAGTAGAGTTTTTGGCATTTTACTGCGTTTGTGTGCACCTTTTATCCTTGTTTCAACAGGATCCCAAATTACTAAAGTCTCTTATGAACATATCAGTTGGGACTATCATATTATGTTGTAATATGATATTTTTAAGTGATAAAAGCCATTTAATTGATTTTTCCTCGCACCTGGGAGATTTGGATATGCGGAGGAGGACACAGGGGTCTTAACGACCACTGGTATCGGCGGAGCCCACCCATACCGTCCACCTGTACCATACGGCAGCACATCTGCCTCATAAAATACTTTCACCTTGCAAAGACGGATCAAAGCGACATTCATAGAAACTTCCAACCATGAAAAACAACACAAGAAAGGGATCTAGAGGAGGAACTTGGAGAAGGGAAAATCCTTGATGCTTCACAGATCATTACATCGCATCATCCCCTTCACCATCAACCGCTGCATCTCCATCACCATTACTACTCCCATCTTCCATCCATTAGATCTTGTTGTAATTCCAGATTCAGTTGTGGTTTGCACTAGATTTATCCCCATACTTTTATCCATCCATTGGATTATGATGATGTTGTTGATTGCTTCCATGTGTGAGTAGTTTCCTTCATTCTTGGGGAGATGGATAAATCCTAGCATTGTTATGAAATGAAATAAAGATGATCTATTACTTTTGTCCATGATCTATTGATCAATGATGTGTGTTTGATCGCCCTCTTTAGATGGTATGTGTAGTCGGCCATATATCATTTGCCTTTGGATCTAAATAAAAGGGTGAAATCCTTTGGACATGTTCGAAAGCATACCTAGAGCTATTTGTTACTAGAAGCACTAGCTTATAACCTGCATGGTTAAGGGAGGAATAAAGAGAGATTCACTAGGCTAATTGCAATATCCACGGGGAGACCCTTAATTACGGTGGTCTGTATGGGTGACTGCTCTCAAACATCACTGTGGTTATTTAGAGATGACCTCATTCCTTGGCTCAACAAAGTGACTACCTACGAGCCTTGCGGTGAACATCTTATTATGGACCTCTCTCCACACATGTCATGACATACGAAATAGGTTATCTTAATTATGATTAATTGCAACATGCTAGTGGTATATCCTACATCTCTGAGAATGCTTTAGCCTTATTGACTTCAACCACCATTCCAAATGCTTTTGTTACTTGTTTTCTTTTACTTGTTTTGTTTACTTTTCCGCATTCAACCAAAAACCTTTCAAACACCCTTTACTTGAAACCAAAGGAAGCTTACAAGTATCCTTTGGTAGAAAGTGACGAGGGACATAAAGACCTTAACCAAGTATCTCTCTGTGGGATCGATACTCTGAAACTAGCTACAGTCGATTTGTGCACTTGTAGTCATCAACAACAAATGTCACCAGTGATTCCTGCGGCATAAAATGCACCCTTAGAGCCCCGTGGTTTTGGTGTCTATATTTTTTGTGAGAGGTTGCCGGAGGTATAGTTGGTCATTTAAATGGAACATTCCAGGGGCACAACCGACTCACAGAGTCTTTAGGGGGCTATTAAAGTTGTAGAGGCCTAAAAGGGGGATTAATATATATGTGGCGGCTTGACGGTTCGTGTTGGCATGTGGGGTCGTGGAGGGGCAGTGATCGGCTTGGGTCCTTATACTGGTCCTCATACCAAGGAAGTGTGAATGGGAATGTGCGCCCAGCTGTGCAACATGGATAAGTATCTCTCATGGGTAAAGAAATGCACCTCTGTAGAGTGTAAAAAAATGTGAGATGTTACTCCCTTTTCTGGAAAGGAGCTATGAACACTATAGGAAAGGAACTCCACGAATTTCTAATCAACCTGTGAAGGATAACAGACATAGATTTTCAGAATAAAAGCAATCTTTGAAGAAATGTTTATGAAAACCTGCATAACCTAAGACCTTTCGGTCTGTGGTTGTAGAGAGTGCATCAAACACTCCTTTTTAGCGAACTTGCTGAGTACACTCGTAGTCAACCATACCTTCTTAACCCTTGATAGATTCTAAAGCTGAGGAAGATGAATGATGCTCGAAAGGATCGTTACAATAAGCTAAAGTTCTCCAATGAAATATTTGAAGTCTACATACATCAACTAAAGTGAAGACGAAGTTCCTGATTACATAGGAGTATAATCTCTAGCCATTGAACCTATCTCTATAGAGCATTGCTATAGCAGCAATTGCAAGAAATAGATATATGTTAATAGTAGTACTATGTCTAGAATAGTCTTCAAGTTGCTATTTCTGGTTTTCTTTTGTTTAGTGTTTTCCTCACTATTTAGAGGAAGTTTGTCTGGATCTTTTGTAAAGATTTGAGTTGTAATCTATAGTCATGTCTTGGACCCGTGATGTGTTTGTTGTACCACTCTGAGGGATGTAATACTAGTGGAATAGTGTTTCATTGGTGTTATGCCAATGACAATAATACACTATATCATGCAGTGGCATGGGTCACCGCAACATCTTTGTGAGAAATAGAGATTTTATGTCTTCCTTCAAGTTTTATTTCTTCTTTATAACCTTGCAATCATTTGGAAGATTAAGTAAAAATCCTTTACTCGGTATGATCAAGTAACATTTTACTTTGCGATCTTAAATGTGACTTAATGCGGATTTCATGACTTTGAGTCATTTATCATTCTTAGGCCCATCACGTTTCTTCATAGTTTGTAGGTATGCATTGTTCTATTAACATGACAAGTGAATCGACCATGTAATTCTGCAAGTGGCAGAATGTGTTCTTGAATCCTACTCTAGTAAAAGTATTAGCTGAAACAACATTATCAACAATCACTAGTTTATCCTCTACTTGTAGAGTTTATCTTGCAGAGTATATTCCGTTGTGCCACTTGATAGTTGAAGGTAAGGTCAAATACCTTGTTTGAGCTTTCACTTTCTTCCACTAACACCTTCTATGAGAAAACCCCTTTCTCCAGGAACCACCACGACAGGCAACACAAGTTTTGCCTTCTTTGGTTTTATTCTGGAAGATGTATTCATAGTTTCCTATGAATACACTACAAATATTTGTTGATTTTCCATGACTTTGAATTTAAGGAAATATCCAGATACTCGAACATGCCATAAATTCTTATGGTGTTGTTTCCACGAATCTTTAGATGGTTTCCTATTTCGAAATTGACATTTTGCTCGTTTTTTATCTATAGTCCTAATGATAACGGTGTGCCGGTGAGAGATAATTTCCAGACCATATGTATCTAATATCACATGATTAAGATGTATTAGATATATAAATTGTGAAGTCATTTTTGACAAGTCCTTACGCCAATTTTAACTCAAATATTCTGCCACTTTGATCAAATCATGGAGGCTTTGATATTCTTGTTAATTCAATATTCAACTTCATTCTAAAAGTACTTTGAACAATTCAAATAGTTTCAGAGTCATGTTTTATTTAGTAAATACACATATTTACTTAAATTTATCATGAAGCTTATGAAATTGATATCCACTATATTGTTGACTTATAATCATTATGCATGATTCTAAATAACCCAATCCACAATATGTTTTACCAGAACGCCGACTTTTAGTCATCTCACTTAATAAGGCATGGCTTACTTAAGTCAGGAGATCAAGTATCTTAAAATACTTTATGTTTCATAAAAATGAAACTACCATTATGACTTAAACGTTAGTGTCATTCAAAATGATGTCATTATTAAGTTTGAATATCTTTCGGCATTTTCAGTGTTTTATAAATGCTTTAACCACTATCATTTAGATAAAGATAAGAACAATTTATTCATAATCATAATGTGACCATAATAGAAATAGTTCATAGGAACATAGCAACTGATTTGTTTCTTATTAATACGAACAACCATCCCACAAGATGTAAGACATATTACACACTCAACAACATCCTATTTGATTGGTGCTACCTTGAGAGTTATCAACTCTGTTACGAACCCATGAAAGGTGAACTCTTCCTCTCTCATGATGTAGTTCATGACAATGTCTTTGTAGTTTGGAGGAAGCGAACACTTCACCCCATTTATCGCAAAGCTATCAGTCATCCAGTAGTCCACATCACTTGCAAGGTGTGATGCATGTAAAATGCGTACATGGACTTTGTAGTTCATTAACATGTTTATCCACATATTTGCATCATATATAATGTTATATCCATGTTTTACATAGATTTTTGGGGATTTACCAATGATCCCCTTTATTTTGGTTATAAGCTGGTAGGGCAGCAAAACCCTATTTTCAATGTTTTTGATGACCTATACAGAGTCAAATGGACCTCAGCTTTTGGGATGTCAATATTTATCCACGAGAAGCATATGGAGCACAAGAACCTCACCTAGAGGGACAGGAGGCCCAAAAGAGCATGGGTGGCGTGCCCAACCTAGGTGGGGCGCCACCTACCCTCTTTTCCTCCTCATTTGTCCGATCACCTTGATTCTTTCACCCACGGAGTTCTCTTGACCTAAAAAGCCCTATATAAGGATCCCCCGGGGAGTCCTTGACATATAAGAGGTGGAGATAGAAAACACCAAGAACAGAGAGTTTGTTGTCCGCCACCGAAGGAAGATTGGAGGGGGGACCCCTGCCAGAATCGCCTCCGGCCGCGTCCCCTCCTTCACCAACGCCTCCTCATCACTCTCCATGATGAGAGGGGAGTAGTCCACCCCGTGGACTTTGGGTTTATGGTGGTAACTTGATATAATCTCTCTATGTATGATCATTGTTGAAGTCCATATGATGTGCCTTGCATGAGTATGGATCTATCTATGTAATTCCTATGGTGGATATTGTGTTATGAGATAATACTTGTTATTCATTTACCGTCATGTTGTATCTTGTATGGTTTGTCATACTTTGGGAATATTCTATGATGCATGTAATGGTTTAGATCTATACATAATGCCTTGTTTATCCATGTCATGAGGTTATTGACACCACCAAGTGGGGGTATATGAGAGAGATGTGATAATACTACAACATATCACGACATGTGAATCATTGCACTAGTGTTGAGAATGTTTTCCATTAATAAGTATGATGTATGTAGGTAATAGGTGGCCGAGTGACAAAGACATATGTATTGAGTGACAACAATGCATCCCAACACCCTTTATCTAGAGGTAAAAAGGGGGAAGTATGATGTGTGGCGTGACACAAACCAAATGCTAGCCTTATTGCATGGGTGACCTAGCAAAACAAAGGAGTACTTCTTTCACCTATGTGTTTTACAACATGTAGCCACCATAAAAGTACCATTAAAACATTGCAATTGTGTGTACCTTTACTATCCATAACATGATAATCACCATAGATGGAGAAGAGAGGATTAAGTGAACCCATGAACCCGTGTCTATTGTTCCTATAAAAGAAAACCATTGTCTTGTCATATTGCATTGAAGATGGTTGGGACACTTTTATATTCTTGTTTTGTTACATTAAACTTCCAACCATTAAAACAACCATCTTATTCCTTAAAACATGTTCAGTGCATAATCAACTAAAACTTGTGACACTTTAGTTGTAGAGAATAGATAGCTTTTCCTTCTTGCTCCTGCGGATCAATACCCTACTTCCACATTGAGAGGTACTACGGTGATCCCCTACACTTGGGGGTTATCAAGATACTTTTTTGGCGCTATTGCTAGGGAGCGTAGCGCTTAAGTTTCTATTCTTGTGTGGACTAGACTTTAGATTTTTTTTAGTTTGTTTTATATCTTGCAACCATCTAAGCTTGGAGAGGTTTATTTAACTTGTTTGGTTGTGAGTTTCTCATTAGCTTTACTTTCAGTTTTTACTTTCCTTATATCAAACACACATAAAAATTATTATAAATTTTACTATGGATTATAAAGATGAACATGTTAATGAAAAAGTTATTGCAACTAGTTCTAAAGAGACGCCTAGTGAAGAGGATATTGCTTTCATTGAAGCTTCTATGAGTCTTGATCTAGATGACTTGGATAAATTTGAAGAAACCTTGAGTACCTTTTCTCTAGGAAAACTATTTCCTGTTGCTAGTAAATACAATGAACCTGCAATATTCATTAAAGATAAAGATTATGAGTTTAAAGTTAACCCTAAAATAATAGAAAGAGTTGAAGCATCTAAGTTCTATGGTAAAGAAGAAGAATTTCCCTATGAGCACTTAACGAATCTAGAAGATACTGCTTGCCTATTTGGAAAAACTGAGATACAGCAACACTATTATTTCTTAAAACTATTCCCCTTCTGTTTAGGAGGGGATGCAAAGACTTGGTAAAAATCATTAGCTCCTAAGTCTATTACAAGTAAGAAAGCATGCTTATATTTATTTTTCCATAAGTATATCTCTAATAGTAAAATACATGCTATGAAAAAATGAAGTTAGTAGCTTTACACAAAACAAAGAAGAAAGTATTTGTGCCATTGGAAGGAAATGTCATGCGCATGGTTTTAAGGATAATGAATTGCTTGATGCATTTTGTAATGGACTAACTGAAAGTTCTAGAACCTATCTAGACAGTGTTGCAGGAAATATTTTTCAGGGACATGAGTATTGAGGAAGCTAAGGAATTATTGAATACTATTACTCAGAATTATCATGATTGGCATATTGAAGAAGAGGAGAAAAATGAAGAAAGAGAAGATATGGTCCAACCTAAGCTTGGGGATGTATGGGAGCCTCTCGAAAATGACAGTAGCACTCAAACTCAAAACTCATTTATCATTAATGAGAACCCATGCTATGATAATTGTGCAACTAAGAATTATATGGTCATCTTTGATAACCCATGCTATTATGAAGAAACGAATAATGCTCCTTCACTTTCTAATAATGCTACTACTAAAATTATTGATGGTAATGAGGAATTTTGTTTAGACATGCTATATGATAATTCTTTAGATGATGGACCTATGTCTATTAACAATGCTCCATGTATAATACATGAGGATGAAGATGACATACTTGTTGTCCATGATGATACTATTGTTAGCAAGAGTCCTATAATATTCTTGAACTCTCCTATGTTAACCATAGAGGAGAAATATGCACTTGCTAGAACCTATATATGTGATTTGCAATTACCTTATGTTGAAAAGCATCATTGCAACCATGATCTTAAAAATGAAAATAGTACTAGCAACTATTTTGAAAGAGGAAAACATGCAAATGAATACCATGATAGTTATAATGATCCTCGTTCAAACTTGCTTGCTTTGGATGTTTACAATGCTAGAATTGCTTCTAGTAAATGCAACTATTATGAAAGAGGAGGTGATAGGTTCCCTCATTATTCTTATATTTATTGTATGTTGTGTCCACCTACTAAGGATATGCAAAGGTATGCTTCTACTTGCTGTTATTTAGTCATATATAAAATACTAATGCATAGGAAAAAGGTGAGACTTTGTTTTTATTATTTCCATATCTTGTGTTGCTTCTTACCATGTTTTAACTTGAACATTATTTTGATTGGAATGAGCACACCATGGGACCCTGGTATAATGTATGGAACACTTCCCAAGGAAAAAGGAGGTAGCAAAGAAACACAAGCTATCCCACAAATTATATATCACTTCAACCAAGTAAGTAAAGCCTAGCTATATGGCCATAAAGAAAGCGCTTTGCGGGAGGCAACCCAGTTATTTTATTTTGGATTTTTGTTTTCGAACTCTTTCTGTAGCAAGAGAGTTTTATTTTATTTTGTTTTCTGGAGTTTTTAATAAAATATCAAGTGTAACTCATTTTGGATGTTAAGAAGTTGTTAAATATATGGAGTAGCAAATTCCTGCAAAACAATTTTTTAGTGCAAGAATTTTATGATTTTTTGTGTAACTCATATTGCGCTCATATTTACACATAAATCTACAACTTTTAATCCTCTGGATGCACAAAAATTGGCTAAAATTCCTGACATGTTTAAGTGGGAGAAAAAACTTCATTTTGCTACTTCTAAAAATCTGGACAGATTCTGCCATGTTTTGTTTTAACCATTACCAAGTGTCCTAAAATAATTGTTATGAGTCATATTATATTCTAGGGATATGTCGAAACATTATATTCTTGCTGGAACATTTAGAAAGAATTTTGTATTTGATATATATGCAACAACTATTATACTTTTATGCCACTAATGTCACCACTCAGAAAAGAGATGGGAGAAAAAGTTTTGTGTTTAAGTTTTCTGACAGGAAATAGAGGAAAATCACACCAAGAGCAATCCAAGGATGGTGAAAACCATAATCTTGGGGATTCCCAAGGCACCCCACTGGACCTATTAAATTCTTGGTATGCAAACCTCTAAACTTTTTTTTCGAGCAACATAAAACTATCGTAGAAACTTGGAGCGTATGTTTTTTTTATTTTATTTTTGTTTTACATTAAGAAGACCACCATCACTATTATTATAAATGTTTATGATTAAGCTACTGAAAAAAAACGTTGCATCGATGAAAGATTAAAACTTAATATGAATGCCTTGAAATAAAAGAGAAGGGGGGATAAAAGCAAAAGCTGAAATTCACGTTGTGTCTAGTTTTTAAGCTCAAGAACTTTATATGAAGTATGATATGTTTGTGCCTATTAATTTGTATCCTTTGCTTGTATATATTTATGTTCAACATTAGGGATCAAGGTGAGAAAATAAATGTTGGCATTATAAACTAGATCGCACACTCTTTAGATCTCTTTTTGCTAGCCCGAAAATTCCTATCCAAGCAAAGCTTGTTTATCCAAATACCCTTAACACCAATTCTCAAGGCATACACAATACATACCTATATAGCATCAATGTTATTTCAAGTATATTTTTCATGTGCCTTGTTTTATTTATCTTCCAAATAATATTGCTCTTATGGTTATGGTTATCATAGAGAAGTTGGTTGTCGGGTGACCACAAACCTGAAAGCACAAACAAAAGGGGAAACTTACCTAATGATAAATAAGTTATGTGCTTGAAAAACTATCAGTTGATTGTTAGCCCAACCATGCTGATATGGGGAAAGCTTTCAAACAATTAAGGGAAAGGTTTATGCGTTACACTCCCTTGTTGATATCATGTCTTTTGGTTGTGGATGCTTAACATTGTGAAATGAACAGGATAAAATCGAGAATATTCTAGTATGTATATGTGTTAGAGGGAGCATTGGCCGCTAATATAAGCCATGTTAAAAATTCCTAAAAGCCATTATGGTGGAAATTTACGGCATGAATATTCTATGAGGCATTCAAATAAAAAGCTATGCAAATAGTAAATAAAAAGATGCTGAGATGTTTCATTTGTCTGTTTGTCTTGTCATCTGAGTATGGATGTCTCTTCCAAGGGGCCTTCGTGCAAAGGGGCAAGAGGTACTTCAGTGCACCTCGTTTGGAAATGTATACATATAATGACGAATTTCTTGTGATCTAAACTTGAGTAGCATGAGATAATGAGTACTTGTGGTTAACGGACATGAGACATTCAACTTGTAGTGGGTCAAGCATATAAAGTATAGAAAGATGCTTATGATGGGGGTAAATGGAACCAAATACTAATTATGAACTATTGATCAATTATAAACTTAATGAGATAGAGCTTGGAAGCTAAATAGGCCTTTGCACATGTTTAATCCATGCTTACTTTTGGTACAAGATATAAAAATGTCTTAAGGGAAGACATAAAACTAAGAAGTGAGTCTTCTTGGTCAAGGGCATGAAACTAAGAAGTAGCCCAAAAATAAAAGTAGAGGTACAAAACACCAGTGCCAATTATAGGAAGAGTTTCTTATTATATAGGTTCATCAAAGTGTGCTTGAAGGTTTGTTTTATCCCTCATTTGCTTTATCACATCATTACTTGTTGTTTGACATGTTTACACATGTGCAAAACATACAACTTGATAGTACACTTGCACATTATGTTTCATTGAAAGGATTTGAACCTATGAACTTTACATGATAATGAAAGAAGCAAAAGTAACAAACTCCAAAGTTCATGTTTATTTGTATCACCTTCATGCTCGAGGGCGAGCATATGTTAAGATTGGGGATGTTGATGCATGTAAAATGCATACATGAACTTTGTAGTCTGTTAACATGTTTATCCACATATTTGTATCATATATAATGTTATATCCATGTTTTACATTGATTTTTGGGGATTTACCAATGATCCCCTTTATTTTAGTTATAACCCGGCAGGGCAGAAAAACCCGTTTTCAATGTTTTTGATGTTTCAGGACCTATACGGAGTCAAATGGACCTAAGCTTTTGGGGATGTCAATATTTATCTACGAGAAGCATCTGGATCACAAGAATCTCACGTGGAGGGCCAGGAGGCCCAAAAGAGCATGTGTGGCATGCCCCGCCTAGGTGGGCACGCCACCTACCCTATTTTCCTCCTTGATCGTCCGATCACCTTGATTCTTTCGCCCACAGAGTTCTATTGACCTAAAAAACCCTATATAAGCTTCCCCCAGGGATTCCTCGACATATAAGAGGTGGAGATATAAAACACCAAGAATAGAGAGTTTGTTGGCTGCCATCGAAGGAATATTGGAGGGGGACCCCTGCCAGAATCGCCTCCGGCCGCGTCTCCTCCTTCACCAATGCCTCCTCATCACTCTCCAAGATGAGAGGGGAGTAGTCCACCCCCTGGAATTTGGGTTTATGGTGGTAACTTGATATAATCTCTCTATGTATGATCATTGTTGAAGTCCATATGATGTGCGTTGCATGAGTATGGATCTATCAATATAATTCCTATGGTGTATATTGTGTTATGAGATAGTACTTGTTATTCATTTACCATTGTGTTGTATCTTGTATGGTTTGTCATACTTTGGGAATATTCTATGATGCATGTAATGGTTTAGATCTATACATAATGCCTTGTTTATCCATGTCATGAGGTGATTGACACCACCAAGTGGGGCTATATGAGAGAGATGTGATAATACTACAACATATCACAACATGTGAATCATTGCACTAGTGTTTAGAATGTTTTCCATTAATAAGTATGATGTATGTAGGTAATAGGTCGCCGAGTGACAACGACATATGTATTGAGTGACAAAAATGCATCCCAACACCCTTTATCTAGAGGTAAAAAGGGGGAAGTATGATGTGTGGCGTGACACAAACCAAATGCTAGCCTTATTGCATGGATGACCTAGCAAAACAAAGGAGTACTTATTTCACCTATGTGTTTTACGACGTGTAGCCACCATAAAAGTACCATTAAAATATTGCAATTGTGTGTACCTTTACTATCCATAACATGATAATCACCATAGATGGAGAAGAGAGGATTAAGTGAACCCATGAACCCATGTATATTGTTCCTATAAAAGAAAACCCTTGTCTTGTCCTCTTGCATTGAAGAGGATTGGGACACTTTTATACTCTTGTTTTGTTACATTAAACTTCCAACCATTAAAACAGCCATCTTATTCCTTAAAACTTGTTTAGTGCATAATCAACTAAAACTTGTGACACTTTAGTTGTAGAGAATAGATAGCTTTTCCTTCTTGCTCCTACGGATCGATACCCTACTTCCACATTGAGAGGTACTACAGTGATCCACTTCACTTGGGGGTTATCAAGGCGTTCATGAAGTTCATGCATGACAGCTAAGTGAATCTCAAAACAACCATCTTCTCTCATTTTGGTTGAGAGAAACTTGTTCACAGCTCATACTTCATAAGCCTGAACTACGGTGTGAAGAGCGTCTTCAACTCAACAGCCATCTCAAATGTGTCGGTGTTGAAGAAACATAGTCGCAGCTCAGTATCCATTGAATGAATCATGGCATGAACAACAATGGAGATGTCATGTCGAGAACGATAATATTTATTCTCTTGCTCACTTGATGAGTCATCGGGATAATCTCCTAGTGGCTCTTGTATCACGTGGAGTAAATCATTTATGTCGAGGATATACCTAAGGCGCTGATGCCTGTAAAATGCATGCATGGACTTTGTAGTGTTGGGGGGATAACCCCGGCTAGGGTCACTCCGGGGTATAAGGGCCGAGTTAGCCGAGGTTCGGCGAGGTTAAAGCGGGTGCTGGCCGAGTCACCTCAAGGCTGGCCGGATCATGGAGTAACCCGGACCGGGGGGTTCGCCTAACATTGTCTCGTCCGACTCAAGGAGTAAGCCGGAGATACTTGTCTAGCTTATATGCAGGAACAGGTGTGGCCGGATCAACTGTGATCCGGATCCTCGTTTGGCTTCTAGGAGAAGGAAGGAATCTCTCTGGTCAAAAAGAAGGCCCGGTGCGTACTGGATGAGCGAATAAAGCAAGGGCAGGACCACCGGATCGTGGCTGACAAGGGTGACGACGCTCATGTCGGCTGACGCGGGCGCCGCAGAAGCTACGTCGCTAAAGCAAGTGTGACGCGGGGGGAAAAGCACCCCTGTCGGGTTACTACTTTGGGAGGGGGCATATTCTTAGGAATATGCCTCCACGTATGCCTTAGACCAGGACCGAACCACCTCTATATAAGGGGGGGTTGGGGTTCTGGTAAGGGGGTTGGGTCTTCTTTGATTGGGAGCAAGGAGAATTCAAGTTAGTTGAGCTCTAGTGGATATAGGGTTCTTGGGCTAGTTGGTAGGCAAGAGTAAGAGAGTTTCTTCTTCCTCCTCTTGTCAATACAGCTCGAGGAGCTCCTGTAATCGTGGGGATTGAACATCAATACAAAGCTTCTGTGTAGAGAATCACTCTATTATCCCTCCCTGGATTCCCCTAGCGCATATTAGTCCCCACCTTTAGCCCATCCATGGCATCTGCCGTGACACCACCACGACAGTTGGCGCCCACCGTGGGGCTAGCGGCACTAGCAGGGGTGAAGATCCGGACGGGAAATTTCATCGGCATCAGCAAACGCATCGTCTCCGGGCTCGTTCAGCGCTTTGGAGCGCTGGATTTCGTCAGCGACAACGCTGGCTGCTTCGGCACGTGCCCCCTTCCGCGCAACGGCATCTTCGTCAAGCTCGGCGCGCACAAGGTCTACGTTGCTGTGGACGTGTCTTGCGTTCATCCACATCGCGTCGTCGATGCAGGGGAACCGCCCCTCACTGTGGCTCGCGGGGCGCGTATCACTCGCTCCCCGGATCATGAGGAGGTGATGATGACTGCGGCAGGCGCGGGCATGAGCAAGGATCCAGCGCCAGACCCAGAGGTAACACCCAAGGCACCGAGGAAAGCTAGGGGTCCTCCACTAGAGAGGCCTGAGAACGTGCTGAGGGAAGCTATGGATAGCTTGGCTAACCCGGTGGCAGCAGTGGTAGATCCGGCTCAGGCACAGGCCAAGCTAGAGGAGACCCGGCGAAAGATACTGGAGGGCGCAAAGAAAATAGCAGCAGCTCAGCAGTCATTGAACATGATGCTGCTCGAGTACGCGAAGGCAAACAAGGTTGATGTAGTAAGGGTCAAAGGGAAAAATCTCATAAGTGAGATGAACAGAGAAGGTGATGATGAACCAGAAGGGTCGGAAAACTATCTGTCTGTGGGGTTGCCTAAGTATAGTACCCCGGCGAAGAACCTCAGAGCAGCAGATGCCGCGGCGTCCAAACTAGAGGGTCTGACGGGTGAAGCCCGTCAAAGACAGCAAGACCGGGTTAACGAGCTGGTTCGGATCGCGAACAGGCAGAACGAGGAGCTGCTGAGAGGTAACCGGAGAGGGTTGGAGCTTCCAAGATCGTCCATTCGGCGATGGGTAACCCGGAGAAATCCACCTGAGCCGCATCATCGCCTCATGGTGGCCCAAGGAGAGAAGAGGTGGTAACCTCGGCCAGACGAAACAAGCAGATTGTTCCGTATGACCCAACGCGTGTGGGAAAAGAAAAAGAAATGCGGAAAAACGACGATCGACGGAGTGTGAGCCGAGGTGAAGCTGGCCGAGGTAACCATGACCAAGGCAACGCCGGTCAAGGGAATGCTGCCAACGGCAATGCCGGACAGCGAAACTCGGCAGGAGCGGGTCAACCGCAGCAGAGGAATGTACCAAGGCAAGAGCAAAGCGCCGGCCGTGGTATGCAACAGAGAGGAGCACAACGAGAGAAAGACTGATACAATGACGGAGACTCGGAGATGATGAATGTGGGATGCGCAAGACCGGACTATCATGTGATAGGGTCGAGATTGGGAAGCAGAGATTTGATGCCGGATGACGCCAGGCTAAAATTGGATCGCCTGTATAGGTCGGAACAGATCGAATGTCAAGGTCCTCCGGGTCCAGCGTGCTTTGGACCCCGGATCATGAAGGAACCGCCAGTACCTAATTTCCAATTACCCAGGGGCACGAAGACGTATGACGGTAGTACAAAGCCGGAGGATTGGCTGATAAACTATGCAACAGCTGTGAAAATTGCGACTGGCAACTTGAGATGGGTTGTACGATATGTACCCCAAATGTTGGAAGGTCCGGCTAGGGTGTGGCTGAACAATTTGCCACCCGGAAGCATCAATTGCTGGATAGATTTTGAAGAAATGTTTATCAGCAACTTCTCAAGTACATATCAGAGACTGAATAGACCATAGACCCTGGCAATGTGCAGGCAGAGATCTAACGAAACGGACCATGAATTCTTGACCCGGTGGTGTACCGTGAGAAACTTGTGTGAGGGAGTCATAGAGTCACAGGCTATAGCATGGTTCGCACAAGGGTGCAGATATGGCAGCGAGTTGTGGATGAAATTGCAAAGGAAAATGCCAGTCACATTGGCAGAGATGATCCGGATCGTGGATTCTTATGCTTTGGGTGATCCGACTCAACCTAGGATCTCATCGAACGAGTCAAATGAGGAGTACTATCCGAGGGACGGAGCCGGGTCATCCCGGAGGAACGATTACAGGGGAAAAAGGAGAGACGATAGACCGGACCATCGGTATGGTTCGCAACAAGTTGCGGCCGTGAATCAAGATCAGCCCGGAGCAGGGAGCAATCAACGCCAGAAAACGGGAGGGCAATGGACTCCTCGAAACGATGGCAAGAAAACGTGGACTTCGGAGCAGAAGAAGCAATGGCAAGAAAAGAAAGATCGTCCGAGGTATACCTATGAGTCAATGTTGGACCAGCCGTGTAAATTTCACACGCCAAATCCGAACAGCCCGGCGGGTCACACAACGAGGCAATGTGAGTGGATGCGTAAGATAGAACAAGGTGGTTCAGGGAATGCTCAGACACCCCGGAATGATCAACCTCGGCAGGAGTTACCCCGGCAGCAATTGCTTTCCGGAGCAAACATGCAGCAACTGATGTTGCCTCCCCCTCCGCCGAGGTATGACAACAGTGAGAGAAGGGATGCAGTGCATCAGGTGGAAAACCAGCAACAACCGGATCAGAGGTACTCCGGAAACAAGGGAAGGAATGAGTATAGGGAACATCATCAGAGCTATTGTGTGTTCACGACAGAGGAAACAGATAGGAAGAGCTTGCAGCGCCGACATATGGAGGTTAACGCGGTTATGCCTGCAGTGACGAGGTACATGTCTTGGTCGGACCAGGAAATTACCTGGAGCATCAAAGATCACCCCAAGCTTATGCCAAGTCCGGGCTCGTATGCACTGGTGTTAGATCCGACGTTCATTGGACCAAAACATTAATGTGAGGTTCTCCAAGGTACTGATCGACAATGGCAGTAGCATTAACATCATGTATGCGGATATGATGCGCAAGTTGGGCATCTCGGAGAACATGCTCCAGGCTACAAGAACAACTTTCCATGGTATCGTACCAGGCATATCCTATGAGCCCATAGGCAAAGTCCGGGTCGATGTGCTATTCGGTACGAGGGATAACTGCCGAACTGAAAATCTAGAGTTTGAGGTGGTAAACTTGGAGAGCGCGTATCATGCGTTACTCGGGAGACCAGCACTGAGCAAATTCATGGCAAGTTGCCACGTTAGTTATATGAAGATGAAGTTGCCCGGGCCAAATGGAGCAATTACTATCGCGGGGGATTTCCGACGTTCTATTGAGTGCGCCTCAGTCGGGTCTAACCTAGCCGAGTCACTCGTAATTTCCCAAGAGAAAAGAAAAATTCAAGAGGTGGCGGCGTTAGCTCAGTCCGCGCAGCAGTATATGCCGGCGTTAAGCAACCCGCATGGAAGTGTTTCGTTTCAAGCCGCGAAGGACACCAAGAAAATTCTAGTGGATAACATGTTTCCGGAGCGTACCGTAACAATTGGTGCCCGGTTAACTGAAAAATAGGAAAGCGAGCTCGTCAACTTCCTCCGTGAGAATCGGGACATTTTTGCTTGGTCCACGCAGGACTTGCAAGGTGTTCTAAGGGAGTTGGCTGAGCACTCTTTGAACGTAAGACCCGGAGCAAGGCCGGTGAAGCAGTCTCTCCAACGCTTCGCCGAGGATAGGAGAAAGGTCATTGGTGACGAGATAGCTCGATTTCTAGCAGCAGGATTTATCATGGAAGTGTTGTATCTGGATTGGCTCTCTAATCCGGTGCTGGTAGAAAAGAAGAAGGATGATCCGAACGTGGCAGTGGTTTGGCGTATGTGTATCGATTACACGAACCTGAACAAGGCGTGTCCAAAAGACCCATTCCCACTGCCGAGGATAGATCAGGTCATCGACTCTACCGCGGGATGTGAACTGTTTTCATTCATTGACGCTTATTCTGGTTTCCACCAGATACCTCTGAACCCGGATGATCAAATAAAGCTGCCTTTATTACCCCATACGGGGCTTATTGCTATCGCACTATGTCGTTTGGTTTACGAAATGCAGGAGCAACGTACCAAAGATGTATGCAAAAATGTTTGCACGATCAAATAGGTCAAAATGTACAAGTCTACGTGGATGATGTGGTTATTAAGACCAAGGAAAGTGCAACGCTCCTTGACGACATAAGGCAAACATTCGCGAACTTGAGGAGATTCCGGATGAAACTTAACCCGGAGAAATGTACCTTCGGTGTCCCGGCTGGGAAATTACTCGAGTTTCTCGTCTCTAGCCGAGGTATCGAGGTTAATCCAACTAAGATCCGAGCCATCGAACGAATGGAGCTGCCGAAGTGTTTCAACGACATCCAGAAGTTCACTGGGTGCCTGGCATCGTTGAGTCGGTTTGTATGTCGGTTAGGGGAAAAGGCACTGCCTCTCTACCAACTCATGAAAAAATCAGATAAATTTGTTTGGACGCCGCAGGCCGATGAAGCTTTTGCCCACTTGAAAAAGATGTTGGCCACTGCACCAGTATTAGCTTCTCCACTGTCGAAGGAGCCAATGTTGCTCTACATAGCCGCAACTAACCGAGTTGTAAGTGCAGTGATTGTAGTGGAGCGAGATGAAGAGGGTAAGTCGGTGCAGAGGCCAGTGTATTACTTGAGAGAGGTATTGTCTGCCTCAAAACAGAACTACCCGCATTTTCAAAAGGTGGCATACGGAGTTTATATGGCGGCAAAGAAGTTAAAGCACTACTTTGAGGAGCATCCCATCAAAGTGATATGCGAAGCCCCCATATCCGAGATAATGGGTAACAAAGATGCGAATGGCAGAATTGCGA
The DNA here is from genome assembly GCA_916181665.1 of Avena sativa. NCBI lineage: Eukaryota > Viridiplantae > Streptophyta > Magnoliopsida > Poales > Poaceae > Avena > Avena sativa. Next base: position 620,553,046 of record OV702289.1, read on the forward strand.
AATGGGCAATTGAGCTAGCACCATACGCACCCCAGTATGATAGGAGAGAAGCGATCAAGTCCCAGGCTGTGGCGGACTTTTTCGTGGATTGGGCCGAGGTACAATACGAACCACCGCCGCCAGATCCGAACTGCTGGAGGATGCACTTTGACGGATCGAAAACCAAAACCGGGTTAGGTGCCGGGGTTGTGCTTACCTCGCCAAAGAAGGATCAGCTCAAGTACGTATTGTAGATCCATTTCGCGGCATCAAACAATGTCGCTGAGTACGAGGCCCTTGTGCATGGTCTCAAAGTGGCGAAGGAAATTGGCATACGTCGGATAATATGCTTTGGCGACTCGGATCTTGTAATACAGCAAGTGTCTAGAGTATGGGACGCCCTGGATCCAAACATGGCGCTATATAGGTTTCATGTGCAGAAAATCTCGGGTTACTTTGAGGGATGCGAATTTCACCATGTACCTCGCGTGGAAAACGAAGCTGCCGACATGCTATCGAAGCTCGGATCGACCCGATAGGCAATTCCACCGGGCGTAGCATTGGAGCACCTCAGAAAACCATCTATCAGGCCGTCCCTAGGAACCGATTCAATCTATGTCCCGGAAAACGCGGAATCCAGAGTTGAGCCCATGGACATTGACATGGGAGGTAGTACGCCGAACCCGGGGACTACCTCGGCAAACCCGGGGACTACCTCGCTAGACCCGAGGACTGTTCAGCGTGATCCGGCTGAAGTTATGCCGGTGGATCGGATGGAAATTGATGAGGAGATGTTCCCTGCGCGAGTAGTACCAGCTTGGGCACTGCCTATATACCAGTTCTTGAAAGATGGAACGTTACCCACTAAGGAAGTGCTAGCCAGGCAAACTCAGAGGAGAGCCAAAGCTTATACTATCATCAATTCCGAGCTGTACAAACGGAGTGTAACAAATGTCCTCCAGCGGTGTGTTGGCCCGGAAGAAGGACTTGATATCCTCCGAGATATTCACCAAGGAGAATGCGGGCATCACGCCTCAACCCGGGCCTTAGTGGCAAAAGCGTTCCGGCATGGATTCTACTGGCCAAGTGCCTTGGAGCAAGCAGAAGATCTGGTGAGAAAATGCAATGGTTGTCAAAGGTACGCCACCAAGACACATATGCCTATGTCGGAACTCAAAAACAAACCATTTACATAGCCATTTGCTGTGTGGTGCTTGGATATGGTTGGCCCGTTCAAACCAGCAAGAGGAAACATGACGCACATTCTGGTCATGGTGGAGAAGTTTACGAAATGGATCGAAGTGAAACCTATAAGAAAATGTGATGGGGCTACGGCCGTAACATTTCTCAAAGACATTATCTTGCGATACGGTTATACGCACAGCATTATAACTGATAACGGCACAAATTTTGCTAAAGGAGCATTTGCACGATTCTGCCGAGATAAGAAAATCCAACTCGACGTAGCCTCGGTAGCCCACCCCGCATCGAACGAACAAGTGGAAAGATCCAACGGATTAGTATTATCCGGGATAAAACCCCGGCTCATTGAGCCGCTGCAAAGATCAGCGGGGTGCTGGATAGAAGAACTACCAGCGGTATTGTGGAGTTTAAGAACAACTCCGAATCGATCAACAGGCTACACGCCATTCTTTCTGGTATATGGGGCAGAAGCTGTATTACCAGCCGACATAGAGCATGATTCGCCTAGGGTCACCCAATACACAGAAGCCGAAGTGCAGGAAGCCCGGCAAAATGATGTTGATCTGCTGGAAGAAGCGAGAGAACTGGCACTGTCCAGATCCGCCATATATCAGCAAAATCTCCGACGCTATCATAGCCGGAAAGTGTGCCCCCGAGTCTTCCGGGAAGGCGATATGGTGCTCCGGTTGGTACAGCGTACTGCTGGCATGCATAAATTATCCCCCCATGGGAAGGACCATTTATTGTGAGCAAAGCCTTGCACAATAATTCTTACTATCTCATAGATGCAAAGCCACAGGAAAAGAACAAGGCGGACAGGTCCAGAGAGGAATCCAAGCGACCGTGGAATGTAGCCCTACTTCGTCCCTTCTACACTTAGCTAAGTGTATGTATCCGAGTCATTTCATATGTCGGTATGTATGTCGGCAATGAGCTTATCAATGAAATAGCAGAGCCTCGAGCAGTAACTCGGGGACTGCCTTAATAAATGATTGTTGTTACTTTTTTATGCGTTAGCTGGAATGACTCGTTTCGCTTAACCCGGATTAGTAATGTGTGAGCACCAAAAACCCAACCCTTCGACTTGCTGCTGTCCAACAAGAATTGGCTTCATGGCGAGCAAGGGAATAAGTTTGGAATTGCGTAGCACATGAAAAACTAATAAGGAAACGATCCTATTCCAGCTAACGTTTTTTTTCCGGACTAACCCCGTATTTACTTTCAAGCTATTATGTTGAATTATTTTGAGCCAATCCCCAAAGTTTCTTAGTATTGTTAAAACGATTCTTGAGGCTCGGATTCGTAAGTCGTAAAACCGAATCAAGGTAGACACGGATCGAGCCGGAGAGTTGGACGAACAAGAAAATGAAACTCAGGGACTACGCCCAAGTTAATCCGGCATACAAGCATAGTAGCCAAATATCATGTATTCAGCATACAATTGCACCCGGCATACCGGGGATCTGATAAATTTTCAAGTTTTTTCAACTAAGGAGCGGCAGGAGGAGGAAGTCCGGCGTCATCATCACTGTCTTCAATATCCGAAGCCGCATCTTCTCCATCATCGCCCGACCCATCCTCCACGTTCTCCATCTGCTCCTCCTTGCCGGATTCCAGAAAGCTCGGCCCCTCAACCCAGTCATGGACTGGAGAATATTCGACGAGGCTATAGGCGCAAGCCTGGCGCCGAGCTACCCACTCCGGATCATCGGTCCATTTGGATCCGGTGCGCCGACGGGTGAGGAGGCTCAGATCGATTTTCTCGTACCATGAAAGGATATGATGGAGAAGGGTATCCGCTGCGGCACGCCCGGTGGATTCCCTCCAGAGGTCAAGTTAGGTCTCAATCTCCATCAGTTTGTCGGCAAGGAGCGTGATCCTTCCGGAGCGTCCTCGCTTGGCCAGAATGTGTTGAAGATCCGGACCGCAACGTCGAGGAGATCTTTCCCATAGTTCTTAATAGTTTCCACCCGAGCTGACACGCTGACCAACAGGTCCTCCATGTCTAAGGGGATGCTCTCACCATCAGGAGCAATGGGAGTACCCCTCTCTTGGTGGAATTTGGCAACGGCAGCACTGGTGATGGCAGTACCCTCCGGAAAGTTATCTGAAAATAAGGAAAGGGAGGATGCTGAAGCAAAGGCATATGAGCCAACCCAGAAAACTATGCTGGATAAGGGGAAGAAGCTTACGTGAGATATGGCGATGGATCCGGGTCAACTCCTTGATACAACTGTCGCGTCTCTGGCGAAGTTGTTCAAGCTCAGCAAGCGTCGACCCAAGCCAGACCTCGGATTCCTTGAGCAGGTCCTGATCCTTGGAGATCTGGAGGGTAAAGCGCTCACGCTCTTCGGTGAAGTTCTGGCCAACTTTTTGGAGCTCGGTTTTGTGTTGGGCCTTCATCTTCTCCATCTCGGCCTTGAGTTTGGCTATTTCATTGTCCTTGGTCCGAAGGAGGGCGAGCTCATCGTTCTTCTTCTTCAGCTCGGCTTGATGCTGTCCTGCTTGTTCGAGAAAATGCAGCATCATATCAGGCACGGGCACACTATCCTCAAGCGATGCTGAAATAGTGTGTTGACCCGGCAAAGCCGAGGAGTGAATGTTTGCCGAGCCAAGGAGAAGAAAGAATGGAAAACACAACGACGTTGGCCGAAAGGAGACATACCTCGGATTTCCTCCAAGTTCTTCTGCATAATCTTGTTTTCAGCCTCCACCCCAGCTGCAAAAAACCAAATAAGGAGGTTAGTCCGGCAGAAACAAACGAAACGGAGAGGTGTTAAGAGAGGAAATTACCCCTCTTTTCATGCTCCGCGCCAAGTGCAACATGTTTTGCACGCAAGATCTTGTGGATATCAAGCAGGCGCTAAAACTTGGCGCTCCGACGATTGGTGGTTACCTAACAAAGGTACAGGCGGGTAATATTAGTTCGGTGCATATTCGAAGTGTACAAGATCCGGGCCAAGCGGAATTTAACCCGGCTCTAGGTGTGTGCATATTCGAAGTGTATGAGATCCGGGCCAAGCGGAACTTAACCCGGCTCTAGGTGTGTGCATATTCGAAGTGTGCAAGATCCGGGCCAAGCGGAACTTAACCCGGCTCTAGGTGTGTGCATATTCGAAGTGTACAAGCTCCGGGCCAAGCGGAACTTAACCCGGCTCTAGGTGTGTGCATATTTGAAGTGTACGAGATCCGGGCCAAGCGGGACTTAACCTGGCTCTAGGTGTGTGCATATTCGAAGTGTACAAGATCCGGGCCAAGCGGAACTTAACCCGGCTCTAGGTGTGTGCATATTCGAAGTGTGCAAGATCCGGGCCAAGCGGAACTTAACTCGGCTCTAGGTGTGTGCATATTCGAAGTGTACAAGCTCCGGGCCAAGCGGAACTTAACCCGGCTCTAGGTGTGTGCATATTTGAAGTGTACGAGATCCGGGCCAAGCGAAACTTAACCCGGCTCTAGGTGTGTGCATATTCAAAGTGTACAAGATCCGGGCCAAGCGAAACTTAACCCGGCTCTAGGTGTGTGCATATTTGAAGTGCACGAGATCCGGGCCAAGCGGAACTTAACCCGGCTCCAGGTGTGCGCATATTTGAAGTTTACATGCAGCTACGTTGATCTTCTAAGGAGCATCCGGCCGAGTAACAAGTTACCCCGCCGGAGGCTCGGGGACTAATGGTTATTATCTACAGCATGTAAAGAAGAAACGACATACCTCCATCATACGCCCAGCGAGGTTAATCGCCTTGGCGACGGTATTCATCTGAGCGGAAAATTCAGCTGGGCCGAACTTTTCATGGAGATCGTCGTTGTAGACGAACTCCGCCTTATTCCAGTTCATGACGAACTCGATGAGGCTCGGAGGGTACCGTTCGCCAGTGGGCATGTGGGGCGCCACCAAGCCCTTTGCATGAGCCTCTTTCCTTTCAATCAGGGCAAGAGCTGGGCTAGTGTGAAGAACCATCTGCTGCGAATCGGCTGGCTCGGCAGAAGGATCCATCGCTGCTGGTGACTTCTTTGGAAGCATTGACAACAAAGTTCGTTGCCCAGCCTCGACGGAGGTAGACTTGCCTTTGGCTTGCTGGGAGGATGTGACCATAGTGGATTTGCCCTTGGAAGCCGCTAGAGTGGGTCCTCGCCGAGCTTGAGATGACTCGGACGAGGCAAATGAACTTGGCACGGGAGCTTTGGTGGCTGGTGCTGGAGCTGCTGTTGGTTTCTTCGGAGCCGGGACAGGCGCTGGTTCGGTGGCTGGTGCTGGAGCTGCTGCTGGTGCTGGAGTTGCGGTAGACTTGGTAGTTGCTGGTTGCGGCAATGCCGAAGTGCCGGACGCCGTTGCCTCGGCCGATCCGACCCCTCCCGATCCGAGGTCGCGTTCCTCTGAAGGAGGTACTGCGGAACCCGGAGCGGCCGCAGAACCCTCCGGAATAGCGCTCAGCGGGCGTGACTCGTCGTCACGAGGAGGGGAAGGACTAGACCAAAGAGGAGAGGAGATGCTCGATCCGCTCTGAGGGACCTCCATAGGAGCCCTGCAAGAGAAAATAATGTCAGGAGTGAAATTACCCCGATGCAGGGAGAAGTGTGTTGCGCAGTGAAAAACGACTTACGCATCCGAGGTCTCGGCCTCCTTAGGTTTCCGGGCCCTCCGTGCCGGGGCTTTGCCTACCCGTTTGGAGGCAGTCTTGTCTCCGGCCTTCTTTTGCCTCTTGGAAGGCTAAGAAGGTTCGGAAGAAGAACTTGACGCGGATCCGTGCTTCTTCTTCGACGCCACCGGAACTGGCTCGCCCGTGGCAAGTGGAGAATCCTCGTGGATGTGCCCATCGGGGTTAGATGATGCCGGGAAGGCAAAAGAAAGAGGGACAGCCTCAACGGGTTCAATCACGTCGATATCCGAGTCATCCTCATCGTCGGGCCAATCTCTAAGAGAAGAGAATTTACCGCTGGGTCGTTTGGTGGCATCACTTGTGGGGAGGAACATCTCCTGGTCCGGCTCCTCCTCATCCGGGATTTCTCGGTCCGGGGCCCACTTAAGGGTCGGATCCGTGCCATCCTCGAGGGTTTGCTGGAGAAACAGCTGAGAAAAAAGCACGAGGAGCATAGTCAAAAATACGATAAGAACCGACATGTAATTGATCCGAAGCAAGTTTACTCCGCGAAGCTTACCGCGGGAGGGAGCCTGTCGCGGCAGTAATGCTCGATTCCCCACGTATATTCGGCAGAAAAATCCTTATGGGTGGTGAAAAGAGCCTTGACCCGGCGGAAGATCTCCGTGTTGCTCAACTCGAACGAGGAGGTTCGGTTGGGGTCGCGACTGAAGCTCATATGGCACAACTTGTGAGTGCGCCGCTGGAGGGGAGAGATTCGGTTGCGCACGAATGTGATCATGGCATCCTCGTTGCGCAATCCGAGCTTCTTCAGCTCCGCAAACCTTTTGTTGACTTGGTTGGCCAGAGCTGTAGGTTTTTTGGCGACCTCCTCCCAGAAATTCTTGTCCGGGGGACCCGGAGCGTAGGGCAGCAAGAAGGTCCGGGCCCATCCTTTGCAGGAGTCAAGCCCGGTGACCCGGGGAAAGATTGAATACCTCTGGGGCAAGATCGAGGCAGCTCCGAACTGAGTGAGCTGCTTGTCCTCCGACTCGACGTGGATGTTGGGGACGACGTTGCGACGGAGGCCGAAGAACCGGATCCATAGCCCCTTCGTGGGCCATAGTCTGGTGTAGCCTTCCATCGAGGAAATGAAAGCGGATAGAGAGGTGATGGCGTTCGCCGGGAGATGATGTGGTTGCAGGTGATAGGTCCGGACCCAGTCTCGGAAGAAATCACTCACCGGAAGGCCAAATCCCCGTTGGAAATGGGATAGGAAAACAACAAACTCACCCGGATTGGGTGAGGGGGCCAATTCCGAGGAGGGGAGATGAGCGGCGACGCCGGCGGGAATACGCTGGGTCCCGTAGAGCCAGTCGATGTCATCCTCGCAGACCCACGAGCCAGCCCACACGCCGCGGTCCGCCGCGCCAGCGTCCTCCTCCATCTAATGCTCGACGACGATGAGCTCCTCCTCCGTCATCTCGATTCCGCTGTCCTTGCTGGAGCTAGCGGCGGCGGGGCTCTGCGGTCTAGATTGACGAGGACCCGTGGCTAAACAGTGGTGCAGCAGTGACTGCGGTGCGGAGGCACGGAGAAGGTGCGGCGGCGACGCTGCTGCAACGGGCACTGGCGGCGGCATGGTCGCGAGGAAGAAAAAGAGGAACGGGCGAGGGGGCGCGGAGATGGAAAAGTGCTAAGGAGCGTTCCCCTCCCCTATTTAACCGCCCCTAGTAATCAACGAGTGGGATCATGCTGCGCTGGAGAGCCACACGGTGTGGCCGTGTATCACCAGCGTCGACCGATCAGAGAGAAGCCACACCGGGGGCCGCAGAGTAAATATGATCCCATGACACGACGTGCAGTTGCGGTAAACGAGGAGACAGATGTGACGTAACCCCCGCACAGTAATCACTAACATTTATTGCAGCGGTTACTGTGCAGGCCCTTAAAATGAGGCAACGCAATGATTAACCCTTACGTGGGTTGGCGTATGAGAGAAAGAAGCAAGGTCCGGATCCGAGCCTCCGTGGTAACCCGGCTGACAAGTGAAAACTTGAAATGTGCAGAGGGAAAGTAAAACCATAGGATCCGAGCTACAATGGTAACCCGGCCGGCAAGTGAAAACTTGGAACGTGCGAAGGGAACGTAAACCCATATAATCCGAGACAAGAAGTCAACCCGGAACTAAACGTCCAAAGCTTAGATACGAATGAACCTGATGTGGCCTTAGCGACCGAGGCCGCTAAGGCCGCACCAGCTTCGGGGACTAATGTTGGGGGGATACCGGGTAGGGTCACTCCGGGGTATAAGGGCCGAGTTAGCCAAGGTTCGGCGAGGTCAAAGCGGGTGCTGGCCGAGTCACCTCAAGGCTGGCCAGATCACGGAGTAACCCGGACCGGGGGGGGTCGCCTAACATTGTCTCGTCCGACTCAAGGAGTAAGTCGGAGATACTTGTCTAGCTTATATGCAGGAACAGGTGTGGCCGGATCAACTGTGATCCGGATCCTCGTTTGGCTTCTAGGATAAGGAAGGAATCTCTCTGGTCAAAAAGAAGGCCCGGTGCATACTGGATGAGTGAATAAAGCAAGGGCAGGACCACCGGATCACGGCCGACAAGGGTGACGATGCTCATGTCGGCTGACGTGGGAGCCGCAGAAGCTACGTCGCTAAAGCAAGTGTGACGCGGGGGAAAATCACCCCTGTCGGGTTACTACTTTGGGAGGGGGCATATTCTTAGGAATATGCCTCCACCTATGCCCTAGACCAGGACCGAACCACCTCTATATAAGGGGGGTTGGGGTTTTGGTAAGGGGGTTGGGTCTTCTTTGATTGGGAGCAAGGAGAATTCAAGTTAGTTGAGCTCTAGTGGATCTAGGGTTCTTGGGCTAGTTGGTAGGCAAGAGTAAGAGAGTTTCTTCTTCCTCCTCTTGTCAATACAGCTCGAGGAGCTCCTGTAATCATGGGGATTGAACATCAATACAAAGCTTCTGTGTAGAGAATCACTCTATTATCCCTCCCTGGATTCCCCTAGCGCATATTAGTCCCCACCTTTAGCCTATCCATGGCATCTGCCGTGACACCACCACGACATGTAGTTTGTTGATATGAATTCCCACTTATTTGCGTAATAAATGATGTATATCCATGTTTTACGTTGATTTTTGGGGATTTGCCAATGATACCCTTTATTTTGGTTATAACTCTACATGACAGGAAAACCATGTTTTTTGTATTTTTAGCTTTCAGTGACCTAAATAAATGTCAAATGGACCTAGGATTTCTGGAGCGTCAATATTTCATCAAGAGAAGGACCTGGAGCACTTCGACCACACGAGGGGAGACCTAAGGTCCAAAAGAGCCCAGGTGGTGCGCCTTATTGGGGTGGGCACGCCACCCATGCTATCTTTTGCCTCGGCCATCCGATTCGCTTGATTCTTTTGCCGACAAACTTGTTTTAACCTAAAAACATCTATATAAAGACCCCTCGAGGAGTCCTTAGAGGGGAGCGTCACAGAAACACGGCACACCAAAATAGAGCCAAAACTAGCGAAGATTGGAGGGGGAAACTCCACGGGAGATGCTGCCGGAGGGATCTCTGCCTTCTTCAATGTCTCCACCATCATCACCATGATGAAGAAGGAGTAGTCCACTCTGGACTATGGGTTTGCGGCAGTAGCTTGATCTATTTATCTCTTGTTCTTCATAGATCTGGTACCATATGAGCTGCCCAACATGATTATGGTCATATATGTAATTCCTATGTGGTGGATCTTTATTCCATGATTTGATATATGAGATTGGAACCTATTATGTGTAAGATGTATTGATAGATGCATATCATGTACCCCATTCTTAAGTACTTGTTATGATCCAACTTGTATGCAAGAGAATGTATGGGGAGATGTGTGTATTAGATGGAGTAGCATGGTGGTAGTGATTGAATAGTGACAACAAATTCAAGATCTACTATGTATTTACCTTTCCTTTGTCGCCTCACTAGAGATACAGTGAATTCATGTGCTATAATTATCTTGTGACAGCTTGAGAATCTTGTTTGGTCAAGGTAGCATATTTGTGATTCAAACATCATGTAAAAATACCTAAGGCTATACTCTGTTGATTCTTAATTCAAGATTTCTTGGAGTTTTCCCTTTCTTGAGGAGTATAAGAGATATGTGTTGCATCATCTCCATGTTAGGGCGTGATTCCCATATGAATGATTATTAAACACATGTTGAAGTTCCATCAATACTATGTCTTTGATGAATTGTTTGTGTCCACTACAACCCAAAAAGAGAATAGACAAGTGAACCCATGAACCCTGGTACATTTTAAACTATTAGAAACACCTTTCAAACACAAGTGTCACACTTTACATTTTCTGCAACTTTTTATTTCGAAAAAACAAAAATACTTTCTTCACTAGCAAACACACACAAAACCCAAAAACAACTACCTTTTATTGCTTTTATCTTGCTTACCCAGTTTTACTTGTTTTACTTTATTTATATTTATATTTCATATTACTAGTACGAAACCTTGTGCTTTACAACCACACAGTAGAGTTGGGGACACAAGACAAAAACTTTTCTTTGCAAGTTGCTAGAAGAGGTGAAGAAGAATTAACCTCTTAGCCAATTTCCCGAGAGTTCGATATAAACCCTCGAGTCACCCTTGTGGGGAAAAGAAGCTTGCTACAACACTCTGCACTTGGAGTCCCAATGAATTGGTACATGGAGTTGTTGCCATCAGGCGCTTCAATCAGTATATGAAGTTTGACCCATCTACTTTAAGTTCCACATCATGCAGGAAAGTTCCATAGTTGATAAACTTATTGGGATAGGCCATGATCTACTTTAAGGATATTTGCAAATATATTTAGACTAAGTTCATAATACGAGTTCATATTTATAATAAAATTATCAGTTGAGCTCCCACTAATAACGATCATACCCTAGATGGTTTTAGCGATTACACGATCCCAGTTCACTATACCATCCCTGATCGTCACAACCGATGATATAGTTGCAAAGGTGGACAACGCAATGTCAATCACATAATTCATGTGACTCATGCTAAATCTTTCGATCTTCTTGTGTTTCGAGGACATGTGTGTACATGCTAGGCTTGCCAATTCAACCTTATTGTATTCATAGTGCATGCCCATGGCTTGAACCCACCGTATATGAATGTGAATATGCCTAGCACCCTATCATCATGTCATGCTTCATAATGATGGACTTTCTTGGTGGTGCACACTAATTGGAGAACACTATGGTTGGTATTAATTAGGGATCATCTTATTTAATGATAATTTAGTGTATCTAACACTAGCACACAACAAGATGCATAAGGTATCAACATCACATGTAGTAATAGTGATATGATATGGTCCTTTTTCATGCGCCTTACTCTTTGTCGAGTGCTTTAACATGATCTCCATCTTGCCTCCGGTATGGCGCCAACAACTGGTAGTCCATCGTAATGATGACTATTACTATACTAATTAGCAACATAAAGTAAATTACTTTACCTTAACTCACGGCCAAGACCATATCACATAATATGCCTCCTACAAAATAAAATAAGATGCTTCTACTTTATATTTTACAAGTTTTACGTGGTTGCTAGGCTTTCACGATAGAACATTTCTACCTATGAACTTCCAACCACAACATGGATCAAGTAGTTGTCTCTAATACACCCCTTTTGGGGCCCTTCGTTGCAAATGTCATATGAACTACTGAAAAAAGAGATAGACACCCGCTATCCACTTATACAATACAAGCCGTATGTTGAGCGTGGAACCAGTCTCGCATATGCTTACGCGTAAGGTTGGTCCAGGCCACTTTATTAAGCAGTGTCGCGATATAAACAAGTGGACGTGAGAGAGTAACAACTACATGATCAATGCCCACACAATCAACATGTGTTCTAACCATAAAAGTAGTACTACGCATAGATCGGATATGATACCACTGAAGGGGTTCATAGCAAAAAACACAAAATTTTCTTAACTAGTGCAACACCAATTTGCTAGGATCTATCTATGAGTAATGCCGGAACGGAGAAGGTTTTAGTAACATACCCTTGTAGACCAAAATCTCTTAACGTTCCATGGGAAACGTGGATGAGGTAGTTGAACTCGTAGCCGACCTCAAGGTCGCGAAGCTCCTCGCAAGTCACCCCTGGTCCTTGCACGACAACCCAGGTGCCACAAGTGGCAGCACCTTTGTGGTTTCTCACACGTCTAGTGCATGAAGATGACCTCCGATTCTCTGATCCAGTCGAGAGTGCGGAAGTAGATCTTCTGGCTGAATCTCTATATCACAATGATGTGCCACCGCGAAGCAATCCCATGCACACACAGCCCTGGCTCGGGACCACAGTTGCAAGAGAGTACAGAGAAATACTCTAACGGTGTGTTTGTGAGAGCTCCACTCCACTTCACTTCACTCCATATCTAAACTCCACTCCACAAACAAGCTCTGGAGCAACCTAAAAGGTGGTTGGCTCGTTTGGTAGCTCCTGATTATCATAAAAGAGAGTTATTGTGAGTTGACTAGACTGCCCTCTTATATGGTTTTCTCTCTTTTTTCGGCTGATCAGGACTACATCGTCTTGAGCTGCCTCACGTATAATAACTGAACCGATGTTAAATTTTGAACATCTGATGAAAATCAAAGAAAAAATACGGGGAAAAGCAATCTGATACGAGCAGGGTCGGTGGCTACCTGCTGTCAAGATTGGTTGCATCTGATGAAGGTCGGAAGCGAGTTCATGGTGCAGGAATGCTAGAAAATTAGAGAGGCATCATCCCTCGTGAAATAAGGGCACACGAGCATGCAGTGAGATTTACCGGCGAGGCAGGTGCTTGTTCGGACGGCAAGGTAATGCACACACAGGGAGGAGAACCGTACATGGGTACTGATGTGACTGAGTTCCTGCACCAAAACAGGGTTATTGCAGTACTTGCAGCAGCAAATATTTAAGAGTTTGTCCCAATGGGAGATCGGCAAACATGACCATCGCAGCCGCGTTGTCAATGCGACCACGTACACACCAAAACCGTGGTTTGTAAATAGCTTATTCTATAAGTTGCTAGGATAGATGAATTTAAGATGTTTTGTAATAACTACTACTAGAACTGGAAGAAAACTAGAACAAAAGTAAAACTGAAAATAGGTGAATGCAATGAGATGAAATATTAATGCTATGATTCCTCAAGTAATGTTGTGTATACCAGTGTGCATGATAAGTTCTTATGGAATAGCTATTAACTATAATTGTGGCGGTCCCTCATATATCGTTGTCTCCCACCGTTGGTAAGTGGCAACTAGACAACTTAATTGTCCACACCCTCTCCGGACATGGGTCATCCATAAGAGAATAGTGTATTAAGGTAACAAGACCAATCAAGGTAAACCAGATCAAAGACATTAAGTTCTATGGACAACCGTACTGCTAAGCAAGTGTGCTAGTCACAAGATATCCCATATGTCACTTTTGGGGTTAAGCAATTCGCAACACTATACCTATCTATATCATGAGTGATCTTGAGGAAATTAAATCTTAATGGGTGGTGCATCCTAAGCTGTTATTGCCTCCGCAAATCACTTATAGAAAATATCCTATTAGTTCTACCCACGGACTTGTCAGGCCCATGGAACGAGTAGAGACTAATGATAGAAACATGTAAAGAGAAAGCACAAACATATTAATTAACAAGAACACACCACACTTCAATTACTCAAATCATCATAACATTAATAAAAGGGGGTTCAAGCCATGTTACAACCCATCACGAAGATCATGATGGGGAAGGATGAAGGAGTAGCAGCGATGGAGATGGTGATGATGGCGCAGTGATGGTGGCGTCGGCGTGGTGATGGTGGCGTCCTCCTTATCCTCCTCTTCTTGCTTGGATGGCTTGATGTTGTTGATGAAGATCTAGATCTTGGTGGAGCTGTAGAGACTATGGACGCGACACGGCGGCATGGCGCCACCGTGGAGGCGGTAGATGGGATCTAGATCTTGTATATGGTTGATGGATGCTTCCTCTTGGGTCCTCCCTCCTTTATATAGGCCTTGGGGTGCCCTAGGGTTCCCGTAATACCGTCATATGACTTAGGGAAGGTTCTGGAGCTTTTCTGGGGCGAAATCCCATTGTTTCTGACCTTTTTGGCAACTATACGGGCGGAGCTATATGACCAAAAATATAGCTCCGGCCCTATAGTTACTTGTTAAATTCTCTACATGCTTTAGTATTTTTGCCGCTATTTCTTCATACCAACTCCGTTTTGGGTGTTCTTGGGCTCGTTGAATTCGTATCATCGAGGACTACAACCCTGTGGTCTTGGATATTTATTTTGATAAGTTGGAAAAATTGACTTTTCCAACCTCACAAATGGCTAAGTCTAGTCCTTGTAGCTCCTCCATATTATGCTCTCTTTGTTCCTTTTGCCTTTGTTTTGTCCATAATCATCATCAACACCTACACACATGTCAAAGACAAGGAAGAGGGATAAAATTCTACCTAAACTACTAAATGTCCAAAGCTCATATTGAATTTAATAAAAACAAGTAATCATGCATATTAGGCATAGCAATAGTTAGATGGAGCATGATATGATAAGCAAATGACACAATTTATATTGCTAAAAAGTGTTGTATATCATATCCATCAACTTCCCCAAGCTAGATCTTGCTCGTCCTGGAGCAAAAGGGATCGATAACTTAATGGATGTGATCTTGCTTATCATTAGAAATCAATGCATCATATCCTTGTTTTTCCTACAAGCTCAAAGTAAGAGAGCACATAATCATACAAGGCAATATAAGCTCAATTATATTATTCCAAACCACTAGAGATTAGTCAAAAACTTCTATGCCCCATGTCAAAGTTAAATCTAGCTTGCAAGTAAACTTGTGATCCTTCTATACGCACTTTATTGTATTTTTGTACTTTTATTTGTATAAGGCAAAGCTGAACACGGTTAGCTGTCAATCATAAATAGAAATATAGTTTTCCAATGCTGCCCACTCACGCCATCTATTAAAGTCTCTCAAGTGCAAACTTCGATTGTTGAGCTCATAGAAAATATATTTCTTAGTAACGAGACCATGCCAAAAGAGCGGTATATGTTCAATCGAGACTGTGCAGGCTAGGAAGGACACTCGTGACCATTACCAAGGTTTCCCTTTTCGGTATAATGATTTCTCATAACCGTCAGAGGAGTACTCCGACTTTGGCTTTTAACGCAGCCCCATGAGAATACCAATGCATACCCAAATATAGCATTTTTTGCTACATATGTTGGGCAACTCATAGCCAAACTCCAAGTGACGAGGGTTTAACTCATCAATGCCCGTTGTTATGGACTTGGGTTTTGGAGAAGGAGGGAGCACTGGAGGCATCAGTCGGCTAGCAAACAAGCACACAGGGACGCAAGGTTTACCCAGGTTCAGGCCTCGTAGAGGTCCCTACTCCTGCTTGTCTGCTCTTGGAATTAAGGGAGGAATCGAAGATTACAGGGGCGCGCAGATGCAATCTGGCGAGAGTTGTGGAAACTAGGGTTGCGTGTGTCCTTCTCGCCGCCCTTCCTAGCCTTTATATAGATAGGCCAGGTCTCGGGTAGCAGGTCGAGTCGGTTACAGATTAGGGTTTTCCCTTTAAACTTTCTATCTTTAAACTTCTTCTTGTCTCGCAAGTAATCGAGAGTCCGTGGGCCACTCGAAGTCTTCATCGATTCATGGCAACGCCATGGGCTTCCACCGTATCTGGACCGTATATACTAAACTCGAGTACCTATAGGGTATACCCATGTCAGTAGCCCCCGAGTGCCTAGTGGAATCATAGATTCGACTAGGGACTTTATGAAGCCTTTCCAGTGTATGACTGAGTATTTTTTTCGAGTGTTCTATTTATGTCATAGGGATTATTGATATGTGTGCCTGATTTAACCGATGTATCAGTATCAGTTAACTACCTTAGGGCAAAACAACGCAATCTACTCAAACTCGAGTCCTCGGACTCGAATTCGGAAAAGTGCTGGTGTAATTCGACTCAAGCTGCGGAGGTCTTACAGGAGTCGAATTCCAGTATATGGGTGTGAGCACTTGACGCGTCCGTCAAGGCATGTTCATCGTACCTGTAGGCACGGATATTTTTCTGGTAGTGCACAGCAAATGCGTTGCCAGGCCTTATTCAGGTCTTATCTTCACGCTGCAAGCACGGCATCCGAAAATTTTGTCATCACGGAGATGATTTGGGTGGCCCAGGAGACGCAATATCTTCGTAGGGAAAAGTATGAGCTGGTGTCGCCATAGACTTCGAATGTGGATGTTATCAACAAACAGTACGACGTACGAATAATCATAGGGTTCGCAACCAGCGCTCCCTATGGGAGTAGCCCCTGAGTGCCTGGTTGAGTCAAAGACTCGGGCAGGGACTAAAGAACTTTTGCGACTGATGTCGTCTTTTGTTTGCATGTTTCAATCGAATTTGCTTCCGGTGCTCCCTATGGGAGTAACCCATGATCCATAGTCGAATCTTAGATTCGAGTGGTTGGGTATGATTTGAATGTCCATATTCCTGCATAAAAAGAAAATCGTAGGGTGCGCGACAAGCGCTCCCTATGGGAGTAGCCCCCGACTGCCTGGTGGAATCGAAGACTCGAGCAAGGACTAAAGTAGTCGAAGTCTTCTAGTGCTCAACTTGATGACATCAGTGCTGATGATGTGATGACCTCAATTGCCCGCATGAGCGGTGTTGACGGGACGTGACGAGCGGTGGGTCCCATTTTCTGACTTTGATTTGACCGGGCGTGTGTAATCTTTTGTTTTAACAGTGCCTCCTCGATTTCCGCGCGTAATGGAGATAGTGGGGGCGGTTCATATTTTGGCCTCTCCACGTGTCGACCGCGATGTGCGACACGCGTCCGGTAGGGTTTCTGCTGGCCATTGGATTGCATCCCTAAGGGGATTAAGTAGCAACGTAGCTATGGTCATTTTCCCATCTGCTTGTGCTTCCATAGCCATTGTCGCTGCTCTCTGCTTCCTAGAGCTCATCCTCTTCGCAACGCTGGACCAACTCCGCATGTTCCCGAGCTACTTCCTCCGCTCTTACCGCCACCACAAGATGGGGAAAAAGAAGGGAGGCGCCGCTGTTGAGTCCACCGCCGCCATCACGGCTGCCAAGAAGAAGGGCGTCTCCACCGCTGTGGGTACCAGCGCCGCTGGTGCCGGGAAGAAGAAGGGCGCGGGTACTCGTGTCACCAATGATGCGTGGCGCGCGTCCATCATCAAGTCATCCGAGCTCCGTCTTCTTCGTCAAGATGGAGTTCTATCACCCATGGCGAATGACTCGCGAGTGCCAGGTGGCGAGGTAACTCCTTGTCCCTCCGCTGGTTTCCGGGTGATGTTCCTAGCGTTCATCATCCGTGGTCTTTCTCTGCCCCTGCATCCTTCCTTCAGGGGCCTCCTATGCTTCTATGGGCTCCAGCTGCATCAGCTGTCCCCCAACTCCATTCTCCACATTGCCTGTTACATTACACTTTGCGAGTGCTGGCTCAGAATCAAGCCACACTTTGGCCTCTTTAAGAGGATCTTCAAGCTGAAGTGCTAGTCGGCATCTGGTTCCGTAGTCTACGACGTAGGAGGCTGCGGGATCCATGTCGATTCCTCTATCACATATTTTGATCTCAAGCTCATGGCGTCCGTCCAAGGGTGGAGGGACAAGTGGTTCTACATCCGCGACCAGAAGGCCGACGAAGAGCACTACGGACTCGCGCCCTTAGATCCCGCGACGCCGTGTAGGAGGAGGCGTTCTTGGAAGAATGTGGTGATGCCTGGCGAGTCCGAGGAGACGAAAGTGTTGTACGAGCGTGTCTGCGACCTCGAGAGTTGCATGGGTAAAGAAGAGGGAGGCGCCACCCTTATTCGCACATGGTTGCAGCGTTGCATCCAGCCTCTGCAGGCCAGAGTCCACCCCATGTTCCAATTGGCTGGTGCGGATGATGTCACTCGCGTATCTGTCGATGGCATTTCCACGAGTGAAGTAGACAAGAGGTTACAACTGGTGACAAAGTACACCACCAAGGAGGTTCTCCCAGGCGAACCAGTCGTACCTCCCTTCGACGCCTCTAACCCTCCTCATGAGGTAGATTTGTGCTACGAAGTAGCTTTATTTGTCGATTGCTGCTGATTTCTTGACGTATACTGAATTTGTTTTCTGTATGCAGGATTGGAAGGTGTCTCCCAGTTTGCCCCCTCTTCCTGAGGGGGTTATTCCTCACGAACTAGATGAAGATGACGAGTCGGAATCGACCGTCCCACTTGAAGAGGAAGAGGAAGCCCCCGAGTCCAGTGGTCCGAACACTCGCAAGCGTTCTTGCAGCAAGGATTCAGATGTTTCATCTCCGTCGACTCCAGAGGGCCCATCCATTGGTGCGGAGGAGCCGATTCCCGTTGTTCCTGTTTGCTCCATGGCGCCATCTACTTGCAAGAAGATGCGGCTGCCGAAGGATTCGTCGGAGTCGGAGGAGCAAACCTTCGACTTTGATAAGTTTGACTGGTAAGTCTACAATTCTCGTCTTGGTTCCTTTCTTGGAGTTGCATTTCCTGATGCTGGATTTTGTTTCGTAGTCAAGAGGCGTCGTCGTCGTCTAGCAACGTCCAATTTTTTAAGGAATCTGGAGTCGCGGACTCCAAGGCCAAGGAAGTGGTTGAGCAATCATCCTCTCCTCCATTAGCGGCCCACTCCGGGCACAACTCATCGAGTTCTCCACACGCTGGGGAGCACCAGATGGTTGCCCAGATGACTGCGCGGCAATCGACTTCGGAGTCTCTAGAGGAGCATGTAAGTGTGATTTTGCTTTTTACAGTCGAATTTGTGGTCCATGCTATCTGCTGCTATTTTTTCTGAGGCAGCTCATTGTGAAGGAGGCTACTCGTTTGGCGGAGCAAGTACTTGCGATGGGTCGACGTCATGCCATGCTGGACAATCGACATCGCGTCGTTGAAGGTTAGTATTTTGCTTCTTCTTCTTTTTGCTATTGCGGGATTTTGTACATTCGACTGATGGTTCATATTTTATTGTTTGCAGCCGAGCATAACGAACTTCTTCGTGATGCTACTTCTCTTGAAAAGACGCTTGCTGCAACGGTGAAGAGTCGCGACGAGGCAGTCACTGCGCTTGATGAATCGTGGAAATGCGAAGAGGATTTGCGCACCTCCATTATTGCGAGGGAAAAGTTATTCGAAGAACAACTCTTCTCGATTGCCAAGTCTCTTTCAGGTATTTTTCCTTCTGGATCTTGATTGTTTCTTTCTTCAATATCTTGCTATTGTTTTGACGCTTTGCTCTGTGTAGGTGCTGGCGGTTTGAGCTTCGACGCCCAAGCGCTTCGTCGCGATGATGCTTTGGCAGGCGTTGTCGCGGCAGTGGAGGACCGCAGCGCTTCCATTCAGGGGATGTTCTCTAAGGCCAATGTTGTGCTCAGTCGCATCCGTGAGGAGCTGACGCCGAAGGCTGAACTGATTGAGAACTTGGAGGACCTGGTGGAGTCCCTCACTGGAGGTATCCCCGCGGACTTCAGGAAGTCGCAGCGTGCGGTTGGCACTTCTATGGCACTCGCCATGGTGCAAGCCCATGGAGTGGAGGTAGATCCTGCCGCGGTCTCCAAGGTGATGCCCGTCAGCGCAGATGGTCAACTTGTAGTTTTCTCTCCCTTTGCAACTGTGTGCGGCAAGTACGGGCCACAACTCATCAACACAGTCGCCAAGTATTCTGAGGAGCTGCAGCGAGCCAAGAAGGCGGTGAAGGCTGCGGCGTCAGGGGCCGACGGAAAGTCTATGGCATCTGATACTGCCACGGAATCGAAGAGGTCCCCGAAGCCAAAGTCCAAGTCGAAGATGCAAGCTGCTCCTCAGTAGTTATATTATAATAGTTAATAGTTCGACTCCTTTTGTTGAAAACATGCCACTGGCTGAGTGTATCGTTTGATACTTTTGTCATGTTTGAATACTCTTGAGATTTTGTCCATGTGTTGCTTGGTCCCTTATTCTCTCTTGCTTGGCTTGTGATAGGGTGCATCGAGTGGTCCTTCGGGTGATCCTCGGGACCCTCCATCTGCTGATGAAACTTTGGCGCATTCATGACTGCGTGATCACGTTAAGCAGCTAGAAAGTGAGTTGCCCGTCCTTCGCGGTAATGCAGATGTGTGGAAGTCAAGGGCGGAGAAGGCTACCGCCTAAGAGCAATATATGTTGGAGGAGGTGACGCAGTTGGGCAATCAGTTCAAGTGTTAGCTTCCTAACCTCTTATCTTTTCTTGTAGTCAGTCGCGATAGTTCCTTGTCTTCATATGTTGTCTTTTGCTTGGTGTGGTTGTCAATGCTCGTCATCCACAGGATGAGAAAGATAGGATCGCCGTCCAAATGAACGACTTAACCAGGAACAACTTCAAGCGAGTGGGTATTTTTGGGTGGACCACGATCGCGCGATTGCACTTGCGACCCTGCAGGATCCTGCCTCTCGAGTGCTCCATTTTCTGAAGAAATCACAATCATGCCTAAGGAATATCTACCAGACGATGTTTCCACTGGACATTGTCCCTTCGAGCCTGTTGGCTCTCCTGGCTAAGTTTCAGGATTTGAGTGCAGTTCGCGATTGTGTGCGGCAGAAGTTGGTGGCTGGTGCCAAGGCTACTTTATCGCTGGTGCGACTACACAGGCATGATGTAGATATTGTAGTTGTTGCTCCTGGACCTTCGACTCCGCCGGCAGGCTCGACCTGGAATATGGTTCCCCATTATCAGGTGGTGGATCGTTCAGCAGAAGAAATTGTTGACTTCTTTGAGGAACAGACAAACGTTCTTCTGCTGCAGCAGTAGTTTAACCTGTATCATGCACCTAAGTGTACCAGTGTTGTAAAGTTCGTATGTGTATGTTGTATGTAATTGATTGATGTTGATATGTAAAGAGCTTGCTAGCTCATATATTCTGCGAGTGTATTTATACTCTGTAGTTCCTTTTCGTTAGCCTGACTTATTTTATCTCAGTGCCTTGCCAACCTGGAAGGTGCGTTGCAACTGGGTTAGTGTATCAAGGGTTCGATTGTTGTTGTGTCAGCTACTCAGGATACTATGTATTGTTCGTAGAACGATGGTGTAAAGGGTGGCGTAGCCCCCGAGTGATAGTATTGCTAGAAAAATGAGGAAAACACAGAGTTTCAGGGCACTTAGCTTTATTTATTCGCAAAATCAGTACGAGGTACAATGTGTAGCTAAGTAGCCTGGCTGAATAGCCTTATTTGTAATGTAAGAAAAAAAGGGATGACTAAGGGTAGAAGCGCCGCAGCTGCGCGACGTTCTAAGGGTTGCATTATGCGACTCCTGTCTCGAAATCTTTGAGGCGATAGGCGCCACCTAGGATTACTTCTATAATCACGTATGGTACTTCCCAAGAGGACTCGAGCTTGAGGTGCCCTTGCGGCTTCAGTCGCAGGACCAGGTCTCCTTCGACAAAGGATCTAGGGCGTAACCTTCTGTTGTGGTAGTTGTGCAGGTTCTGCTGGTAGATCGTCGATCTTTCTGATGCGATGTCCCGTGCCTCGTCAAGGAGATCGATGGAGTCTTTGAGTGCAAGTGTTGACTCCTGCTCATTGTAAGCGACTACCCGTGGGGCTTTAAAGCGTACTTCTGCGGGTATCACTGCTTCATCGCCGTGCACCATGAAGAACATGGTGTATCCTGTGGCGCTGTTTGGGCTTGTGCGCAGGCTCCAAAGTACGGACTGCATCTCATCTGGCCAACATCCGGCGGCTTGCTCGAGTGGTCGAAGGAGTCGCTTCTTGATTCCACCACAGACGAGGCCGTTGGCCTTTTCGACTTGACCGTTGGTCTGTGGATGAGCTACAGAGGCATAGCTTACGTTGATTCCCAGGTTTTCGCAGAAACCCTGGAACTCCTTAGAGGTGAAGTTCGTTCCATTGTCCGTGATGATGCTGTGTGGCACTCCGAAGCAATAGACAATGGACTCAAAGAACTTGACGGCACTGGCTCCTGACTGGTTTGTCACTGGCATGGCCTCTATCCACTTGGTGAATTTGTCGACTGCGACCAAGAGGTAGACGTAGCCTCCTCGTGCAGACTTTGGGAGCTTGCCAACCATGTCGAGTCCCCGTTGCGCAAAGCGCCAAGCCAGTGGTATTGGCCGGAGTTCCGCGCCAGGTGCGTGTGGATTGTCCGTGAATCGCTGACAAGCGTTGCATCTCTGGACGATGTCCTTGGCGTCGCGCATGGCTGTGGGCCAGTAGAATCTAGCTCGTAGAGTTTTGGCGACGAGGGCATGACTGCCGGCATGGTGCCCACAAGTCCCTTCATGGATGTCGAGGAGGACGGCCCTGCCGTCCGTGTTGGAGACGCACCGTTGGAGTACTCCTGTGATGCTGCGCTTGTATAGTTCGCCGTTGATGACGGCGAATGCCTTGGATCGCCGTGCGATGTGTCACGCGTCAGTCGGGTCATCCGGTAGCCTCTTGCTGAGAAGATATGTGATGTAGGGTTGAGTCCAAGATGGCTCGATCATCATGACCCTCATTGGTCCTCGAGTCCTGTGTCAAGCTCTAGGTCGTCGAGTGCCATTGGCTCATTGGGTGGCGTAGCCCCCGAGTCTGTTGTTGCACTTGTTTTCTTCTCTCTGGCCTTTGGCTTTATGGAGCGTTCGCAGATACACTCGAGAAATACCCCAGGTGGAATGGGGGCACAGGTGGAGCCAATGTTGGTGCGTCCGCCTCTTTATTGCTTTCGCGGCCTACGTGTCGTAGCTCGCAGCCGTCGAAGTTCCCTTCGAGTGTGTCGTAGAGGTCGCGGTAAGCGATCATATTGTCGTTCAGCGCGTCGCACTCGTGCATTGTCTAGTTGACGACCAGCTTGGAGTCACCGTAGATGATGAGCCTCTTGGCACCGCGGGCTTTTGCCATCCGCATCCCGTGTAATAGGGCCTCGTATTCATCTTCGTTGTTGGAAGCGGTGAACTGCATTCGCAGAATGTATTTCAGCTTGTCTCCTTGGGGCGATGTCAGTATGACACCTATGCCAGCCCCGTCCTTATGCTTGGATCCGTCGAAGTGCATCATCCAGAGGTAAGACATATCTGGCTTTTCCGGGAGCTGGTTCTCCATCCAGTGTACGAGGAAATCAGGGAGGACTTGCGACTTGACCGCGTCATGCTTCTCGTATGTAATGTCTCGTGGAGAAAGCTCGATTCCCCAAAGCGCGGCTCGTCTGATGGTGTCGGGGTTGTTGAGAATATGCCCAAGTGGGGCGTCATTGACCACCACGATTGGGTGCTCCTGGAAGTAGTGGCGCAGTCGCCTGGCTATCATGAAGATGTCGTATGCCAGCTTCTGGTAGTGCGGGTACCGCTGCTTTGTTGGCGTGAGCACCTCGCTGAGATAGTAGACTGGGCACTTCACTCCATGGACCTTGTTTTCCTCGGCACGTTCCACCACAAGCACCATGCTGACCACCTGGTTGGTGGTGGCGATGTAAAGCAGCAGTGGTTCTTTTTCGCGTGGAGTCACCAGTACTGGCGAGGTAGATAGTAGACGCTTGAGATCTTCGAATGCTGCTTGCGCCTTGTCGGTCCACTCGAACTTGTCAGTTTTGCGGAGAAGTTGGTAGAAGGGCAGTGCCTTTTCGCCCATGCGACTGATGAATCGACTGAGCGCCGCGATTCTCCTAGCCAGTTGTTGGACGACTCTTACGTTTTTCGGCTTCTCCATGGCCAGTATGGCTGTTATTTTCTTTGGGTTCGTCTCAATCCCTCTCGCAGAGATGAGATATCCGAGTAGTTGCACATATAGTACGCCGAAGGCACACTTGTCCGGATTGAGCCTGATCCGATAGCGGTCAAGGTTGGAGAAGGTCTCGTGTAAATCGTCGATTAGCAAGGCTTCCTCCTTTGTTTTGATGACGATGTTGTCAACGTAGACTTGGATGTTGCGACCAAGTTGATCTTTGAGGCAAGCCTGCATGCACCGTTGATAGGTGGCTCCTGCGTTTTTGAGCCCGAAGGACATTGTGTTGTAGCAGAACACACCAAAAGGTGTTGTAAACACCGTTTTCTCTTGATCCTCCTCCTTCATTCGAATATGATTATAGCCTAAGTAGGCGTCGAGGAAGCAGAGGCGCTCACATCCCGCGGTGGAGTCGATGATTTGGTCGATTCGCGGCAGCGGGAAGTGATCTTTTGGGCAGTGCTTATTCAGGGAGGTGAAATCCACGCACATCCGCAGGATATCCGTGTCATTTTTAGGTACCAGCACCGTGTTGGCGAGCCAAGTACTTTCCTTCATCTCGCGTATGAATTTGGTGTCGAGGAGTCTGTTGATCTCCATTCCGACCGCTTTTGCTCTTGGTTCAGACAGTCGCCGAATTGTCTGCTTGACTGGCCTTGCGTCTGGGTTGACATTGAGTGCGTGCTCGGCGAATTCCCTGGGAACCCCTGGCATGTCCGCTGGACACCAGGCGAAAATTTCCCAGTGCTCACAGAGGAATTCGACGAGCGCGAGTTCCTATGCAGAACTCAAGTTGTTGGCGATGAGGGCCGTCTTGGTCGGGTCCGATGGGTGGACCTGTACTTTCTTCGTGTGCACCGACGAGTCGAAGGACAGGTCGGGTGAACTTGGCCTGCTCAGTGGAGGCAGAATGTTGTCTGTTGACTCCTTCAATCTTGCGAGCTCCTCCTGCGTACCGAAGGACTGGGAGATTCTGTTGAATTCTCTGTCGCAGCTGTCGGACCTCTCGAAGCTCCCGTTGATTGTGATGATGCCGTTTGGGCCTGGCATTTTCATATGTAGGTAGGCGTAGTGCAGCATTGCCATGAACCTAGCGAACGCGACATGTCCGAGGATGTGGTGGTACTGTGAGGGCCAGTCGATGACTTTGAAGTCTATGCGTTCGCATCGAAAGTTTTGCGACGTGCCGAAGATGACGTCGAGGTTGATTTTGCCCAGGGGATATATGCCCTTCCCTGGGACGATGCCGTGGAACGTTGTGTCCGAGACCTCTAGACACGTCAGAGGGATCCTCATTGCACGCAAGGTACTTGCGAACATGAGGTTAATGTCGCTTCCGCCATCCATGAAGAGGCGACTCATGTCGAAGCCTCCGATCTGTGCCTCGAGTACGAGGGGGCAGTGGCCTGGGCGAGGGACTTGGCGCGGGTGGTCGCGCTTGTCAAAGGTGATGCATGAGTCACTTCCACTGAGGTACTCAGTGGTGGAGGGCGGAGAGTTTGTCGCCAAGTTGACTTGGCGAGTGATGGCTTTCTGCACCCGATTTGAGGGGCGCCCCTTTTGGATCATCATGTTGCCTATGGCCCGTGGGTATGGCTCGTCGCCTTGATTCTGGACCGGTGCGGCCGCAGGTGGTGGTACTCCAGGTGGTGGTGGAGGAGCTCCATGTGCTACGGTGCCTGGGGCGACTCCGTAGCCCCTGTTGACTGCGTCGCGATTCATCCGAGCCAAACCCTCGTGGAGCTTGAGGAACTCGCGGCAGTCCTTGAGAAGGTGGCTGGATTTTTTCTTGCCATCGTGCTTGTCGATGTAGAAGTGTATGTTGCACGGCCCGGACAGTTTGTCCTCGATAGTTGTTACGGGTGCCTCTTCGCGAGTGCGGCGCTGCCACACTTGCGTGGTTTTCCCGGAGTCGCGGTATCCACCGTTGTGATAGCCGTTGTTGCTGTTGTCGGCGTGCATGTCGGCGTAGCCGGCTGCGACCATGTTGACATCGTCGCGATCATCGTAGATGCGCATTCGAAGCTTGCTTTGGTGATCGTGTCTGCGCTCGAGTTCCGCTTCGTCGTCGGAGTAAACGCGGTTTTTTACCGAGTCCTCTCCATCGGTCCACCGATTCGCAATTTCCATCAGGTGGTCGATTGTTTTGGGATTCGAGCGACCCAGCTCCTCCGTGCGCTCTATGCGGCGAACACTGTCGTTGAATGCGTCGATTGCACGATCCTCTGAGATATTTTCTGTGGAGTTCTTGATGATGGACCACCTCTGGATGTACGAGCGTAGCGATTCACCCGACCTTTTCTGGCAGCTCCTCAGCTCTTCGATTGATGCTGGCCTTTTGTAAGTGCCCTTGAAGTTGCGTACAAAGTTGTAGACCAGCTCTTCCCAGCTGCGAATGGATCCGCGCGGGAGGTTGTTGAGCCATGCTCGGGCGGTGCCCTACAGCTGTAGCTGCAGGCATTGCATGGTCGTGCTTCGACTCCTGCCGTGGAGCCCGGCGGAGGAGATGTGATCTTCCAACCAGATTTTCGGGTCCTACAGACCGTCAAATTTTGGGTTCTCTGATGGGAGCTTGAACCCCTTGGGCATTCGCTTCTGCCTGATAGCTCTGCTAAAGCATCTGGCACCACAGAGCTCCACGTCTTCGTCCTCTGAGTTAGTCAAACGGGCGCGTCTTTCCCTTGATTTGTCGATTTTGCGCTGCGTGAGGTCATCACGTGCATCATAGTAGTGATCGTGTCGCCGTGAGCGGCGACGTCGAGACAGATCGTGACTGTCGTCGCTGGACGAGGGTCAGGAATAGCGTTTTGCTATAGCCTTGCCTTTTCGGCTCCGGCGTCGGCTCTTTGTCGAGAGCAGCCTCGATTAACCCCAAGCCCGCGATCGTAGATCTGTGCATGATGGCTCGAGGATCTCTGGCCGGTGGCTGATTGTTGAGTAGGTACGTGGTGGCCGCTGTTACTGCAGCTTGCGGTGTCTTTGGGACCACGTTGCCCCGTGTGTCGACTGTCATAGAGCCAAAGTCAAGGACTTCTGCAGCTTCTATGCGCTCCTGCTCGGTGAGGTGGGCCATCTGAGATTGCCTCTTGTTGGCCACGTACTCGTTGCCCTTGGAGGAGGATCCTCCGTGGGAGGAGAGCCTGGCCCATCGAAGACTCGACTCGTCCGCCGCCTTTTTACGCGCTTCGAGTTGCGCAATTGTTTGTAGCTGGCATTTGTACTCCTCCTTTAGTAGCCAATGGTAGCCCATCAGCAGACCCTGCAGCGTGCCGGGGGCAGAGGATTGTCTTGTAGAGCTTCTCGGCAACGGGCCCATTCGTTGTCGTTGAGCCTTATCACGACGTGTTCGCCGGTGTGTTCGTTCACCATGGTTGGTGGTTCGACTGCCCCTCCATTGTTGACAGGCGCGCCATTGCCACCGTTGGTGGGGCCGCCGTTGGGTGGCCCGTCGTTAGGTATGCCACCGTTGGGTGGATCAGGACCGTTGCCATTGTTTTCGCGATTGGCGCTGGTTTTGCCGGTGTTGATGACGGTGCACATGAAGTGGCTGGGAAGCTATTGCTTCCGCAACTTTCGGATCCGGAGCCATAGGTTCCATCTTCCATCGCTAGGTCACCCAGATCGGATCCGCGACTGCTATCGTTGTCCGTGCTCTCAGCTGCTGCTGAGGTGTTGAACTCTCTAAGGACACCGATTGGTGGCGGGAACCACGATGCTGGAGCAATCGCGGATGCTATTGGCTGGTCAGGCATGCGAAGCGTGCCCATCTGACCAACTTGGAAGCGGAAGCTCCCGATCGCCAGGCTGATTCCATCGCCCACGGACTCGAAAGCCGGGTGAGTGGCCGGCGTGTGGATGGTGAAGTTGAACGTGCCGAAGAGCTGGCGAATCTCCGCTGTTGCAGAGTTGTAGATCGCGGTTGATGGGGCCGAAGAAGCTGCAACATCAGCACTCCCAGTTCCCACAGACGGTGCCAATTGACGAGGGTTTAACTCATCAATGCCCATTGTTATGGACTTGGGTTTTGGAGAAGGAGGGAGCGCTGGAGGCATCAGTCGGCTAGCAAACAAGCACACAGGGACGCAAGGTTTACCCAGGTTCAGGCCTCGTAGAGGTCCCTACTCCTGCTTGTCTGCTCTTGGAATTAATGGAGGAATCGAAGATTACAGGGGCGCGCAGATGCAATCTGGCGAGAGTTGTGGAAACTAGGGTTGCGTGTGTCCTCCTCGCCGCCCCCTCCTAGCCTTTATATAGATAGGCCAGGTCTCGGGTAGCAGGTCGAGTCAGTTACAGATTAGGGTTTTCCCTTTAAACTTTCTATCTTTAAACTTCTTCTTGTCTCGCAAGTAATCGAGAGTTTGTGGGCCACTCGAAGTCTTTATCGAGCTGTGGCAACGCTGTTGGCTTCCACCGTATCTGGACCGTATATACTAAACTTGAGTACCTGTAGGGTATACCCATGTCACCAAGAGTTTACTCTTTTTTGATTGTTTAAAGGCCAGCGGAGTTGTTAGCATCCCATGTTGTGCGATAGTGGCGCAAGACACGCATAAAGCAATATCTCACTTTGATTTTCAAGAGAAAATTTTGGCATATGTAATCTCGAAATTTTGAAACATCATTTCTTATTTTCCAACTCACTCAGTAAGCATCTATTAAGACCATCATTTCCAACACTATGGGGTCGTGCTACTCCATAACCATTCACTTAAGACAATTCTAAATAGTGTCAACTAGCAAGTTTCGAAGAACTTCTTTATTATATTTTTTTCAAAATGTAGAGAACATGGCAATGTATATTTAGAGGATCACAATAGTTTTCACAAGCTAAATAAAAGCTGAACAAGGTGCATCAAAGCTATGGATTGTCTCTGATGGGGCCTAACATGAGCAAGTATATCCCTTACATAAATATGAACAAAATCTCAACTAAGCAAGCATTCAAAAATAGGGATAAAGAACTTTGCACAAGACTCTACACATGCAAAACAACCTCCCCAAGCTAAGAACTTTGAGAAGATCATGAAAACAAAAGAGAAAATGCAGTTATCAAAAGAGAGTATAAGAAGTGGTTACCTCCCCAAGCTTAAGTTAAAGCAAGGGTGACACACTTTACCGTTGAGGTGCTTTTAACCTCTACTTTGATGGACAAAGAACCTTTGCTTCAACGAATGTTTCGTGATCCGGTGTATGCCTTCCTTAAGAACCTGGTAGGAACAAGACTAGAAAGAAGACAAAATATTTTTGTATTTTTTAAGACATGCGTTTAGCTCACAAGTGATAAAAATACAAGTCCCACTGAGTCGGTTCATCAACCTAATCACCACGCCTAAGTCAACAAACTAGTTCTAGAAGAGGCCTCTCCTAGATTGTGATGAGGTGCAAGTGAAACAAGATACGAGACACGAGTGTGCAGCCCTATGTGCTTATTTAAAAGAGGTTCGAGTTAGAAGGTTTTACCATACACTGATTGTTGAAACATTGAATTGAAGCAACCAAGTGGCTCATGCAAGTGTTTGCATGGTTGGCACTACCGTACACGTCGTCGCACAAGGTTCAAGTCCCTGCGAAAATAACACACAAAATAAAATGCATCGGTTTTGTATACGAACATAGTTCGCTCACCCCATCGATAAAAGGAAAATAAAAAGAAAACATGAACTTCTATAGAGAATTACAACCTAAGAAGTTTCTTAGGAGAAAGTATATCAAAACTTTGATACCGGGGTTACCTTCCCATATCGATTTTGTGGTCATACCAACTATACGGGCACAACTATACGGCTGGAACATGTGTTCCCGCCACATAGTTGGCCTGCTGTCAAAAATTTAGGGCTTCCTCCTGGCGGCACAGCTATACGGGCGCAACTATACGGCCGGAACAAAATGTTCCTGCTGTATAGTTGGTTGTCAAACTGTCTGTCCTTGGAAAAGAAAATATACAAATGCATAGATATCTATACAATCGGAACTATACGGCCGGAATTTTTATTCCCGCTGTATAGTTGGTCGTTAAACTCTCAGTATATTAGAAAAGAATTTGTACGGAGGCACTGATATCTATACTACCGGAGCTATACAGCCAGATTTTTTTATTCCCACCGTATAGTTGGTCGTTAAACTCTCATTACATATGAAAGAAAAATTTCAATGGCAAAGATATCTACACGACTGGAACTATACTGCCGGAATTTTTATTCCCGTCGTATAGTTGGTCGTTAAACTCTCTGTATGCGTCAAAAAATTTATGTTTCTTCGTGAATTCTTTCTTATCCTGTAACTTAGTGAAACACCATGTTTTGACAGGAAAATGATAGATTAAATTTCCGACCAACAAATACATATAATTGAAGGATTCACCTAAAACTGATTTTCTCTTCCTTTTTACGAGTTTATGCAACACATAATATAGTGACAATAAATTCTACCATTTGAAAACTACCACAAGATTACTCTAATAGAAAGACATGCAAAGAATAAAAGTGCCAATGCAACATGAATGCAACTTGACTCAAGACACAAAACTAAGAAAGACACCTAATGACTTCCGGGTTACCTCCCGAGAAGCGCTCTCTTTAAAGCCATAAAGCCAGGCTAGGATGCTCCATACATTACCCACCTGGATCCCAAGGGATATCGAATCGAGGTGAGGTTGTACATACCAGCTTGGAGCATCTTGAAGTAGAGTTTGGTCTGAGTCGTACCCGCTTACGGTGCATCGGCATCATGTAGATGAACAAGTTCTCACTTTCAAGCGAGTGTTGATGCACCAAGCTTGGTGAACATGCCTCCATGTATAGCTGCAATGAGATGATTTGAGATTCATATAAAATTCTTAAATATTTACCTTGGTTACCTATGTAGGGGAACATTTCATAGTATTCTTTCTTCATAGCAGGGAGTTCAGGACCCTGCATGTTAGTATAGCAAGGTTCTATATCCAGTTCATTATTATTAATGTTCTCCATATGAGTGTCTAGGCACAAGGACTCCACAGAACAATTATCAACAGTTTTAGCATCATAAAAATCACTACTAGAGTGAGAGGCATCACAAACAAAAGTTGTGGTGTGACTCTCTTTGTCAACCTCACCTTTTTGTTCCTTCTTTTCATCGACTAGTGTTTTAATGGCAATGATAGAATCAGAAGTAGGAGTCGAAGGTGTGAGCGGGGGATCAATCCGTTCTTGCTCCTCGTGCTCCTTTTCCTCTCCACTTAAAATATTTTTGCAAAAGAGGAATATGAGGTATACTAAATTAAAAACTCCATCAAGTGCTTCACTTTCAACATTAATACTTCCTAGTCTAAATACCATTTCAGATGCACCTTTGAAAAGAACATATTCTAGTACTTCCAAACTAGCATAGGATTTATCTCTATTATAATTTGCTAGAGTGGGATTGTTAGAATACTTACATTGAAAATTAAGGTGGTCATCTATTATACAAATTGTGCAATAAAATCCATCATTAGCACGCAACCATAATGAATGCATTTCCAATTGGTCCACCAATTTCTTTATCAGCTCATGTCTAGCAACCAGGCTTGATGAACTTGAATCCTTTATCTCCTCCAATGCTTGTATTGTCTCTTGAACAAAATTTATCTCGGAAGACATGATTAGTAGCAATAGTTTTTATAAATTTTTGGTTTTGTATTTTTTTTATTGTTTTCAATATAAAAGAAAGCAGTAAGATAATAGCAACAAATAGAAATAAACTATGTGTGAGTAGATAACCGAACGCTTTGCTCCCCGGCAATGGCGCCAATTTGATGTGACTGAGTTCCTGCACCAAAACAGGCTTATTGCAGTACTTGCAGCAGCAAATATTTAAGAGTTTGTCCTGATGGGAGCTCGGCGAACATGACCCTCGCAGCCGCGTTGTCAATGCGACCATGTATGCACCCAAACCGTGGTTTGGAAATAGCCTATTCTATGAGTTTCTAGGATAGATGAATTTAAGATGTTTTGTAGTAACTACTACTAGAACTGGAAGAAAACTAGAACAAAAGTAAAACTGAAAATAGGTGAATGCAATGAGATGAAATATTAATGCTATGATTCATCAAGTAATGTTGTGTATACCGGTGTGCATGATAAGTTCTTATGTAATAGCTGTTAACTATAATTATGGCGGTCCCTCATATATTGTTGTCTCCCACCGTTGGTAAGTGGCAACTAGACAACTCAATTGTCCACACCCTCTCCGAACATGGGCCATCCATAAGAGAATAGTGTATTAAGGTAACAAGACCAATCAAGGTAAACTAGATCAAAGGCATTAAGTTTTATGAACAACCGTACTCCTAAGCAAGTGTGCTAGTCATAAGATATCCCATATGTCACTTTTGGGGTTAAGCAATTCGCAACACTATACCTATCTATATCATGAGTGATCTTGAGGAAATTAAATCTTAATGGGTGGTGCATCCTAAGATGTTATTGCCTTCGCAAATCACTTATAGAAAATATCCTATTAGTTCTACCCACGGACTTGTCAGGCCCATGGAACGAGTAGAGACTAATGATAAATTTGGTGACACTCCGTGAATCCCTAGTAAATTCCTCAACAATGGATTGGACGTCTCCAATCACTAGAAAAATATCATGAATAGAAACATGTAAAGAGAAAGCACAAACATATTAATTAACAAGAACACAGCACACTTCAATTACTCAAATCATCATAACATTAATAAAAGGGGATTCAAGCCATGTTACAACCCATCACGAAGATCATGATGGGGAAGGATGAAGGATTAGCGGCGATGGAGATGGTGATGATGGCACGGTGATGGTGGCGTCGGCGTGGTGATGGCGACGTCCTCCTTCTCCTCCTCTTCTTGCTTGGATGGCTTGACGGTGTTGATGAAGATCTAGATCTTGGTGGAGCTGTAGAGGCTACGGAGGTGGCACAGTGGCAGGGCGCCACCGTGGAGGCGGTAGATGGGATCTAGGTCTTGTATATGGTTGATGGATGCTTCCTCTTGGGTCCTCCCTCCTTTATATAGGCCTTGGGGGTGCCCTAGGGTTCCCCTAATACCGTCATATGACTTAGGGAAGGTTCTGGAGCTTTTCTGGGGCGAAATTCCGTCATTTCCAACCTTTTTGGCAACTATACGGGGGAGCTATATGACCAAAAATATAGCTTCGGCCGTATAGTTGCCCGTTAAATCCTCTGCATGCTTTAGTATTTTGGCCGCCATTTCTTCATACGAACTCCGTTTAGGGTGTTCTTGGGCTCGTTGAGTTCGTATCGTCGAGAGATACAACCCTATGGCCTTGGATATTTATTTTGAGAAGTTGGAAAATTTGACTTTTCTAACCTCTCAAATGGCTAAGTCTGGTCCCTACAGCTCCTCCATATTATGCTCCCTTTGTTCCTTTTGCCTTTTTTTGTCCATAATCATCATCAACACCTACACACATGTAAAATACAAGGAAGAGGGATAAAATTCTACCTAAACTACTAAATGTCGAAAGCTCATATTGAATTTAATAAAAACAAGTAATCATGCATATTAGGCATAGCAATAGTTAGATGCAGCATGATATGATAAGAAAATGACACAATTTATATTGCTAAAAAGTGTTGTATATCACAACCATTAGGTAGAGGGAGAAGGGAGGGTGGACACTGTTGGAAGAGAGAAGGCCGCACTCCGTGAGAGAGAGAGGGAGGGATCACCAGAGCTTCAGTCCCGCCGGAGATTGGATGGCAGCATCCCTAATCGCTGCAGGGCTAGAGTCCATGGAGAGAGAAGATCAGAAGACAGATGCAGGAGAGATCTCGAGAGAAAATAACGCTTCATGACCGGCTGACTTTTGGAAGGCATTTGCGAGTAAATACTGGGTGTTGGACGTGAAGTGAAGCAGGTGAAGCACCTCTTCGCATGCTCCGGTAAAATGAACTAGCGCGTCTCTCGGCTTCACTCCGCCTCGTACGTAGAGTTTGCACGTTTGGCACAGCTTCGGCTGCTTCACCGGCATATTGGTGGAGTGGAGCTCTCCCGAACACACCCTAAGTAAAATGCCTTGGAAAAAATCTTATCTGTTGTTGTATCTTTTCCCACCTATAGGACCCTCCTTATATAGGGGAAAAGGGGAGACCCCTGTCTCCTCAAGTCCTAGGGTGGACGAAAGAAAGGGAGAGGTGGAGGCGTGTGGAGGAGGTGAGGCCAGCCGGCCGGGACGGGCTCCGCGCACGGCCAATGGGGGCGGTGACTGGGTAGGCGCCTGTTGGGTCCACAGCATAGAAAACAAAAAATTTCCTACGATGTGAACTACACGCCAAGATCTATCTACTAGGTACAAAGCAATGGGTGGACATACAAGAACTTACCCTCGTAGACAACGAGCTTTGTTAACGAGTAGGAACTCGTGGTTGATGTAGTCGTACACTTGCCGATCTCAAGATCGTGATGAAGTCCAGCAGGTCCGGCTCCAGCACGTCCATCAGATCCAGCTCCAGCACCACCAAGTCTAGCACCGCAAAGCAGCGGTGCATCCGTGATCGCACACACGTCCGGTACCCTGACAACCTCCATCCCTCGCTCCAGCAAAGCAGTGGAAGCAGCAACTCCTTTCCAGATAAAGCCACCGGGAACATGTATCTCGCTAATCCGAGACCATGGGGAATAATACTAGAGGGGGAGAGAGATCCTTCACAAGGAGGTGTGTATGAGAAGTGAGGAGGGGGTGGCCTTTTATAGGAGGAGGGGGGTGCCCCTCCTTCATGGCCGGCACATGTAGGAGGTAACTCTTCACCTCCTCCATTCATGTGGTGGTAACTCCCTCCACATAAATTTGCCCCTTCACATTCTCTTTTAAAGTCCCCACTTTAAATGCATTAAATTTCTCCAAATTTAATGCTCTATCATTTAATAAAACTCTTTTATTAATTTTATTCAGAATTTTGTTAATTACTTTAATTAACAAACATTCACATAAAAACCCCTGCAACATTTCAATATTACATGCAGAACCAATTTCAGCAATTTCACCCGAAACAGTTTCGGTGTCTATTGAAATAATTCCAGCATTTTCTTAAATCTTTA
The DNA here is from genome assembly GCA_916181665.1 of Avena sativa. Lineage (NCBI taxonomy): Eukaryota > Viridiplantae > Streptophyta > Magnoliopsida > Poales > Poaceae > Avena > Avena sativa. The sequence goes on from OV702289.1 coordinate 620,587,669, forward strand.
TCTGAAACATATTTGCTCCAAATGGTGTCGGTATCCCTTAAGTGTGTCACCCTACGGTTCGCATGATTACTTCGCATGATGTTATAGCAATATAAACATAATGACTTGATCGTAATGCTATACTTCGGATGAATGTTCATCACATCATTCCACCAATGGTGTGACCTGGTTATTAACAACATCCAATGTCCATGATCAGGAAACCTTGATCATCTTGTTAACCAACAAGCTAGTCTATAAGAGAGGCATAACTAGGAATCCTTTTTGTTTATTAAACACACATGTATTGATGTTTCCGATCAATACAATTCTAGCATGTAAAATAAACATTTATCATAAACATGGAATAAGATAATAACCACTTTATTATTGCCTCTCGGGCATATTCCCTTCAGTCTCCCACTTGCACTAGAGTCAATAATCTAGTTTGAAAAGCTTTGCGTATTGAACACCTATGGCTTTCTAGTGTTGCATATACGCTATTGCTAGTGGTTAACATAATCTCTGGATCAGACAGTTTCAGGTCCATGTGTATTTGCATGTCTCTGCATCTCTACGCATCACTCATTCTCAAATGAGATGGCATTGTATAGATTTGGTCCTTTCGTGAGACCTTTAGTTCGTTCGGCTCAAAATATGTCGATATTATTGTCACACAATATATCTTCATAGTATTAGCCCACTTTGAACCACACCTAGTTTGATAACAAACTACTTAACACAAATGCCCTCCTTTGCTGCTACTATAGCAGTTATATATTTAGCCTTTTGTTGTAGTATCCGTCACAATATCTCAACTTTGGAACTCATCCAAATCCATCATGGAACATCCTTTCCATTATATTGTGCCACCCACAGTCTAAATTGAGATAAATTTAATTTGTATCTTGTGACAAAACTAGTATCAATGTAACACTTTACAATGAACTACCTTTAACTATTTGTCACTTATACATTATATATTCTTAGTTCTTCCAAAGCTCATAAGAATATCTTTACTATTGTCCAATGATGATCTTATGAATCATTCTGGTATATGCTCATAACATTTAGAGCATAGGACATTCTGGATATATACATATCATGGTATAATCGATCAGAATCTTCATGTGATTTTACTCACCAAGTGTTGAAACACTTGAATCTGAATACAATTCTTTCCATGCAGCAAGAACCTTTCTTGTTGTTTCCATATTGAACCCTTTCAATATCTCATATTGAACCCTTTCAATATCTCATATATGTATGTCTGGCACAACCATATTAGCGCCTTAATCTATCCATATAGATATTGATGCCTAATATTCCGGGTTTGCCCAAGTTTTTCATCGAAATCTTATTTTAATGAAATCCTTAACTTGTGTCAATTCAAGATACATCATTTCCAATTAACAATATGTCCTCTACATAATGTATTAGAAATATGTCTCAGCGCTCCCACTTAATTTCTTGCAAATGCAAGCATCTTCATCATCTCCGATGAATTTAAACTCTTTTAACAGTTTCATCATGGTGAAGATTCCAACTCCGCTATGCTTACTTCAACTATTGAAGTTTACATACCCTTTTAGCACCCTTTGAATTAATAAAACCCTTCGGACCATGTGATGTACATGTTCTAGGTTACTGTTCTATTAGAAGAACCTTGTTTTGTTTATTCAACTAGCATATACCAAATTATATGTAGTGGTTGCTACATTAATCCGTCAAGACTATATATCTCTATGAAAGATCAAATCTTGCCATAGTCAACTCCTTGAACATTGTCGTAAACTTCTTTCCGACATGTCGACTATTTCATAGATGTTAAACATCCATGTCTTATTTCTTTATAGATCCAAACACGACCGATAGGCTTCACGCCTTTCCGGAGGGTCTTCCAAGTTCAGAAACTTGTTTTCTCGTGTATGGATACTATCACGGATTCTATGACTTCTAATCATTTTATGGAGTCAGGGCCCATCATCGCTTCTTTGCATGTAGTCGGTTCATCATTGTCAAAACAATAACGACTTGCTTATCAAATCTTACTATTTGATTCTTACCGACCCACACGGTTCTATAGGAACTCTAATCTCCGAGATCACACCTCTTGTAATCACGAGAGCCATGAGCATTGTGGCCGCCACCAGGACACTTTTCGGCGCTGCGCTACTTAGCACATATAGCTAAGGTTCAACAACCTTATCAAAGTTCTATTGTCCTCCCACTTAACTTTTCACGAAAAATTCCTTCTCAAGAAACTTGACATTCCAAGTAACAAACTCTTTTGTCCTCGGTGTTATGGAGAAATTCCCAACAAATTCTTTGGGATAACCTACAAACACGTGCTTATCCGACTTTGGTTGTAAACATTTTACTTATGCATAGCATACCAAAATTTAAGAAAAGACAATTCGGGTTTTATCCCAAACCATAACTTATATGGTGTCATTTCAACGGATCATGATGGTGCTCTTTTCAGTGTAAAAGCGGTAGTCTCTAAAGCTTCAATCCTTAAAACATAATGGCAGTTTTATAAGTGACACCCTTGATCTTACCATGTCAAACATGGTTTGATTTTATCTCTCGAATATGCCATACTCCTATGGTTTATCCGGAAACACAAAGCATGGAACAATTCCTCAAATCTTAGGTGTTTTTGCTAAACATGTAACTCAAATATCTTCCTTTATGATCGAATCATAAACTCTTTATTTTCTTGTTACAATGATTTTCAACTTCATCTTGAAAGTCTTTGAACAACTTTCAAATGTTTCATACTTCCTCCTTATTAAGTAAATATACAGATATATTCACTCAAATTTTCGGAGAAAGCTTATGAAGCAAAAAGATCCATCGCATATGGCTACACATAATGGACTTATGCACATCAGCATGCACAATTTCCAATAAGCTAGTCATCTGTTCTTCTGTGGCCTATGGACGGAGTTTCAATTATCTCGAGGAAAGTCTCACATGCGTCAATTGATCAAAATCAAAGACTCCAAAAATCCATCAACATGGAGTTTCTTCATGTTATCTTTCCAATATAAATTAAACGGCGATGTCACTTCATAAGTGATCTTTCAATCATTTGTCTTGCAACATTTTAGCAATAGTGTTTATGGATGTGATTTCTCCAACTAGACTTGTAAAAGTTCATCCATCCTTTATGGAATACGGTAATTATTTGAACAGCCATTGTTCTCATAATACCGGAACAAAATAACAATTATTTAAACAAATCTTGAAGGCTTGGTTTGATGACAACGAAAAACACAATAACACTTTATTTGTTTTCGATGAACATCATCACTCATTCTCTTGGTAGTTACTTAGGCCATTGTAGTTCATGAATTACGTTGTCATGTATGACACTTCATACCAACCAATTCGGTATCCAATACCTAAGAACCACATTGTTTAACAAGCAAGGAATATAGCCATAACATGTATATCTTCTATATACCTAAGTTGGACATCTCCAACCTTTTATTTTCTGCCAAATATTTTATACATTCTCTTTCAGCAATTCCTTTTCTTTTAAAAGAATCTATCAACATCAATAGTGGTGTCATCAACATGACACATGGTACAAAGCGTATATAGTCAAATACTAATACCTTTGGACTTGCACTTTGAAGTGGATCACCATCATCAAATGTTTGGTGTTCTTTCAAAAATCCATTCTTTAGTGATCTATTAGTGTAGTAAACATTTTACTTACATCTTCTGTTCATCCTTATCATGACAACTTTCATGATCAAGCTACTATAGCCTATAAGGAAGAATCGCGAGTATAATATCAGTTCCCAAAACCTTTTTGGTAGATTCGGATGCCTAGCATCTCCATCCTTCACAAATTCTCATACAATATGAGAACATGTATTTTGCTAAATTATACTCTATCATAATGCAACCAAAACCATTGTTTCAGATATCACAATATCTTTCACACATGATGGTTTCTGAAACAATTTTCACCTCCAATATAATCTTGATATTAGAACAACTTTTGAATATCAATAATCATGGAGGCAAACATGATACTTTAGATACTAACATTGGAATTCTTACTCTTGATTTAATACTACTTATTAAACTTCATGGAGTAAATAGAGTTTGCTGAAAGTTTGCAATAGGACTTATAAACTTTAAATTGACATTCAAAACAATACGATACCAGTTCGTAAAGTAAATATCCAGAATTCTATAGTTCTATTATCTCAAATAAAAACTAAGGATAAGGTAGTGAACAGATGCGAATGACTACAACAAATTATGCAAATTCACTTCGATTTAGTTTATGACAAATTGAGTTCGACTAATCCAAATTAGAAATGAACTCCCACTCAAAAACAACATCCCTCGTGCATTTTTGGTGATTACATGAAACAAATTCACTACACCAAGTCCGATCATCACGTGAGTCGGTGTAGCTTCAAAGGCGAGCATCGATATGGTCATCACATCAACTATATGACTCATGCTTAACCTTTCGGTCTGTGTTCCGAGGCCATGTATGTACATGCTAGGCTCGCCAAGTAAGAACCTTAGTATTCGCGTGTGTAAAACTGTCTTACACCCATTGCATGAAAGCGTAGAGTTGAGAACACCCGATCATCACGTGATGTCTCGAAAACACGATCCATAGAACGGTGCATACTTAAGGAAGAACACATTTTATCTTGATATTTAAATGAGGGATCATCTTACAATGCTACAGAAAGCGCCAAACTTGCAGTATAAGATGCTAACATCTAATGTGTAAAGTGAGATGATATGGTCCATGCATTTGATCTCTATCACTTGCATCGTGGTATGATCTTTATCATTCCTTTGTGTGTAAGGCCAAGGTCTATGGAACTTACACGTTGAGTGTGTTGTAAGAGTATCTATCATACATCTACTTACAACAATACCATATCAATACACTAGCCCAGCAACGATCTAAACTAGACGCCTCTAATTTATCAATTGCATGTTTTACGTGGCTTAGGGCTTTCGGAGATAGAACCGTTCTCACCTACGAACATGAACCACAACGAGGATAACTAAGTTATTAGCAACTCGTTGTAAATCAGATATTAACTATAGTAGGAGAGACAAACACCCGCCAGCCACTTATGCAAAACAAGTTGCATGTCAGTCGTGGAACCGGTCTCATGTACGATGACATGTAAGGTTGGTCCGGGCCGCTTCATCCCACTATGCCACCAATATCCAAAGTACATAGAAGATGCAATAACATGATCATCATCGCCCACATATAAACATATGTGTACTACCCATGCAAAGCACCTACGCATAGATCAGGCTCTGATACCACTGTTGGGTCCGCAGCATAGAAAACAAAAAATTTCCTACGGTGTGAACTACATGCCAAGATCTATCTACTAGGTACAAAGCAATGGGTGGACATACAAGAACTTACCCTCGTAGACAACGAGCTTTGTTAACGAGTAGGAACTCGTGGTTGATGTAGTCGTACACTTGCCGATCTCAAGATCGTTATGAAGTCTAGCAGGTCCGGCTCCAGCACGTCCATCAGATCTAGCTCCAGCACCACCAAGTCTAGCACCGCAAAGCAGCGGTGCATCCGTGATCGCACACACGTCCGGTACCCCGACAACCTCCGTCCCTCGCTCCAGCAAAGCAGTGGAAGCAGTAACTCCTTTCCAGATAAAGCCACCGGGAACATGTATCTCGCTAATCCGAGACCATGGGGAATAATACTAGAGAGGGAGAGAGATCCTTCACAAGGAAGTGTGTGTATGAAGGTGTGAGAGGGGGGCCTTTTATAGGAGGAGGGGAGGGTACCCCTCCCCATGGCCGGCGCCCCAAGGGGTGACCCCTCACCTTCTCATTCATGTGGTGGTAACTCCCTCCACATAAATTTGCCCCTTCACATTCTCTTTTAAAGTCCCCACTTTAATGCATTAAATTTCTCCAAATTTAATGCTCTCTCATTTAATAAAACTCTTTTATTAATTTTATTCAGAATTTTGTTAATTACTTTAATTAACAAACATTCACATAAAACCCCCTGCAACATTTCAATATTACATGCAGAACCAATTTCAGCAATTTCACCCAAAACAGTTTCGGTGTCTATTGAAATAATTCCAGCACTTTCTTAAATCTTTATGTGAAACATATTTGCTCCAAATGGTGTCGGTATCCCTTAAGTGTGTCACCCTACGGTTCGCGAATAATGCAGACATGATCGAGACCCTTCTCAGATCAATAATCAGAAGCGGGACCTGGAGATCCATACTGACTCCTACACATTCAACGGTGACTTCTGTGATCGTGAGAACCTTTAACGCTAGTAACTAAATCCCTTTGTCTCACGATATATTACATGTCCAAGGTTCGATCATCGGTATCTCCATACCTAGTTTGATCTCGTTACCGACATGCACTCTTTTCTCGTTCCCGTGATATAACAGTCTAGGGATCACATCACTTGCTTGCAAGCTATTTCAATGTGATATCACCGAGAGGGCTCAGAGTATATCTATCTGTCATCGGGATGGACAAATCCCACTCTTGATCCATGAGCCTCAACATAACACCTTCGTAGCACTGAACCCACCTTTATAGTCACCCTGTTACGGTGTGACGTTTGATGTTATCAAGATACTCTTCCGGTGTTAGCAATTAACATGATCTCATGGTCTAAGGACTAAGATTACTTCATATGATGTTATAGCAATATAAACATAATGACTTGATCGTAATGCTATACTTCGGATGAATGTTCATCACATCATTCCACCAATGGTGTGACCTTGTTATTAACAACATCCAATGTCCATGATCAGGAAACCTTGATCATCTTGTTAATCAACAAGCTAGTCTATAAGAGAGGCATAACTAAGAAACCTTTTTGTTTATTAAACACACATGTATTGATGTTTCCGATCAATACCATTCTAGCATGTAAAATAAACATTTATCATAAACATGGAATAAGATAATAACCACTTTATTATTGCCTCTCGGGCATATTCCCTTCAGCGCCAACCCGTGCGCCATGGACCATGGTGGTGGCAACTGCCCCATTGCCTCCTTTTCGTGGCTTGCCCTATTGGGACCTTTCCTCCGGGGATTTGGCCCATTAGCGAAGTTACCCTTTTAAGTTTAATTTTAAATATTTATTCAATATGAATTCCAATAATTAATATGTAACTACATATTATTAAATTCCTTTCCACCCGAAACATCTTTGGACTCACTCCGAACTACTTTGGATCCTCCCAGAATGATTTTAGTTCTCTTGCAGAATAGATATGGTATTCTCTCTTTCTTACTTCAGTGATTCCATTATAACCAAATCGATCTTGGGTGTCATCGTGCCCTTAATTAAGTGTGTTACCCTACGGTTCGGGAACATCATAGACATGATCAATACACCTCTCATATCAATGATCAATAGCGGGATTGTGATGCCCATAATGACCCTTGTGCATTTCATGATGTCTATTGTTGTTTGAACCATAAACACTAAGTCCAATACCCTTTATTACTTTGATACCTGACTTGTCCGAGATCTGATCATCGGTATCACTATACCTTGTTCAATATTACCAACAAGTGCTATTTTTACTCATTCTATGATATTCCATCCCCGTGACCTAGTCACATTTTGTGCAACATTTATGGATGTAATCTCACTGAGTGGGCCCACTGTATCTTCATGTTATGCAGGAGAACAAATCCCAATCTTGATGCATATGCCTCAACATGTCCCTCTGGAATACCCAACTTACACCTTTATGATCACCCTATTACTGTGTGATGGTTGATTTAGTCTAATTAAGCAGACGTAGGTGACAGTGATTAAACATGATCTCATGGCCAAAGGATTAGGATACTTTGTTTCTAACTATTGTAATGACGAACTTTGTGACTTGATCGTGTTGCAATGCTTATATTGGGTAATGTCCATCACATCATTCACCAATGATATGACTTCATTGTTAATTGGCAAAAATGCACCATGATCAGGAAACCTTGATCATCGATTGCCCACTCAACTAGTTTGAATATAGGCTACTAGAGACTTTGGTTTGTTTATATACCACATGTGTATAAATATTTTGGATTGATATATTTATAGCATGGTATAAAACTATTATGAACTAATGAGATATGTTAATAAACACCCTTTATTATTTGGCTCTAGGGCATATCTTCTTCACATTCAACTTGAATTCTTTGTAATTTCTTGTCTTTTAGGACATCACGAACGTTGACTATGCTCCAGAATGCATCAAAAAACCCACATTCTTCTGCATAGAACTGGATTATCCTGAGATGTGTTGCGTCACAAGCTTGAGTGTGTCAAGTGTACTGCATTTGATGAAAGCAACACCGGCCACATATTCTACCTCTATTCTATGTAGAATGTAAGTCTATGATTATGATTTGTCACTTATTACTTCATTCATGGTTAAACTTAACTTGTGCTTTGTTCGACATAGTTATAGTTATAACAAGTGATTTGTAGCATCAATATGATGGTGTATTTCACAAAATTCACAAACTGTGGATTTATGGCTTGGTTAGATCAAAAATGCTTAGGAACATCCAAAAAATGCATTAGGAAGACTTTGGGAAATGTATCATGACAACAATAGTGGAAGAATCGATGAGAGGATTGAGAATACATAGTTGGCGAAGGAGCTAGCTGATGAGAATAATAGGATTGAGAAGAAGCACTCAAGTCTCTTAGTTAATGTGAAGAAATTCATGGATGAAGTTGAGAAAGGATTGTGGAGGAGAACTTGGCCATGATTAAGGACAATAGTGCGAGTGTCAAGGAGGATTTGTGGAGATGGATCAGGAGAAGAATTTATAGTAGACTAGAGTGTTGAAGAATTAAGTGGATATGTTGAAGAAGGTACAGAAATCCCAAGCATAAATAATGAAGGTCAGGCAGCAGAAATAGGTTGACGAAAGGGACGGTATTAAAGAGGAAAAGAAGAAGCTTGAGTATATATCTTTGATATGCTCAAAACTAGTGAGGCTAACAAGGATAAGTTGAAAAGGATCAAGACATTATGTGATGGGTGGTTTGTAATTTATCTCATTATAGTTTGTTATAGCTAGGATCTAAAAAATTCTAATGAATTGTATATTTTGATAAGGTGGTATATACTAACCCCTCATGTGATGGTGAACTAGTGGTGGTACGATGAACACCATGGAGTTATGATGAACTTGTTATCCCCTTTTCCTAATGATCATGCATGCAACTATTAGTATTAAGTTGTCATATGGAGTTCAGATGCTTCTTATGATTGTTGGATACTTTGTTATGATGAGGTGTACAATTTCATAGAGGAGGTGTCCACAAGTTTATATTTTCATGTAGTAGCCAACTTTAAGACATGGTAAGCTCACCACGTTTTGAAAAAGGTGACCATAATTGGCCTAACAAGCCTGGTGTGCATTAGAAGGGTTGAAAAGTTGATGCACATGTAACCAAACAAAGTGGGGGACAGTAGCCCAACCCATGCAACCACCACCATGGATACATGCAAATGGGCTCACAACATCACCCAAACCTTGCTTTTCCTAGCCTTGCCCACATGGGCACTGCCCAGCCAGGACAAAATTCGTCAACAGGCTACCAAACATGCCACTACGAGGTGAATTGATGCATGTTTCATATGACAGTGTGATACTATGGGTTGCTCTGGTGCTCTTCCTAGTATTATGGAACTAAATCAGTTCTACCAAAACAAGGTAAAGGGAGCTTCGTAGTTTCATGTTTTCAAAACAGAGATAGGATGCATGGCACTTTACGGCTACCAAGGATACATGAGTGCTCTACTTGTACGCATCTTACCTGAAAGGATATAGTTTCGGGTTTTGAATTTTGGAGAGGGAAAGCAAAGAGCTTTGGCATCCCGATGGAGTTCTCCTGCTGATGGCCATGCAACAACGCCCACACCTCCCCTCTGCCGAGGCTCGTCCCCCTCCTGATGGAGGGGGTGGGGGTCGCTGCCTAGTGCCATTGTGATGCACTATCAGAAGCATCTCGGGACGACTTGCAAGAACAGATTTAGGCAGATGTCACTGATGAGGAAGATGTGATGGCACATGAAGTGGTGTGATGGTGGTCTGGTGCTCCTTACCGGCACTGATGCTCGCATACTTCCTCTAGGCGGCGCGCGAGATAGTATATGGCCCACGCGAGATGAGGCCATTGCTGGCATCTTCATGTGGGAGGTCGGCTCCACTGCGCTTGTGGCACTTCCAACCTGTGGCAGAGGGACAGTGGCTAGTGGGTGGTACTGTCATTGACCAAGCCACGGGAACAATCCTAGGTGTGAACGCAGGCTTGTCTCTCTCGCTGGTGCCAGAGATGGTAGCAACCTACACGACAACTGGTCCTCCCTTGGTGGCATCGTGCACTGAGGAAGGAGTTGATAAGATGGATTATGCCCTGGTTATGGGATGACATCACCGTACCTTACCCCATCCTAGGCTGGAGTATCCAAGACATCCAGGTGATGGATGGGCCTCTGATGGTCCAGTATGCCCAAAGTAGGGTCTGCGGTAGTGTCCAATTGTCGTCTATGCGGATGAAGGTTATACAAGGCCATCCAACGGAGGCCTGTCTATGACTGCACAAGGGGCATGGGTCTCTCCCAGGGTTTCCTAGTACTAGAAGGCACCCACCACCATCACACCTTGTCTTCCTGCATGGTCGCAGCCATGTCGCCGGTCGCGCTCACCATGACGTATGCCGATTTCCTTTGAAGGAAATCGCCATGGAGCATGACGCCTTCCCTCCCGCTCCATCCCCTCTCTAGCACCACACACCTTCCCGTTAGGATCTTCCCATGCTCTGGGTGTGGCCCATCCCTATCATTTGTTGGGTCATAGTTATCGGCCCCGCCCACAATCGTTGCTATGTAGGTAGGATCCCTAGCCAACCTCATGTCCGTGACTAAGCCCCACCTCCTGCACGGGATTTTCTCTGCCCTACGGATGACCCACAACATGGTGATGCCTACGGGCATGTGTCTCCCTGTTGCAGGTCTTCCCTAGTATCTTTCCGCATGGAGGTGGCTCTCCCACAGGAGCTCTCCCAATGCCCCTCGTGCGCGAACATGGTACTTGGGATAGGTAGGGATCATGGTGCCATGGAGATGCGTACATGCGGTATCCTCGTCATTAATTGCGTATGATGGCACTAGAGGATACTGCATCTATGAAGAAAAATAAGACGAAAGAAGAAGAAGAAGAAGAAGAAGAAGAAGAAGAAGAAGAAGAAGAAGAAGAAGAAGAAGAAGGTCACTATGGAGGGCATGGAGGGACTCACTCTTGGATTTCCTCATGTTGCTCATGGGGGTATTCTTCGATGGAGCCAAGGTTGTTGGGAATATTCCCTAGAGGCAATCATGTATGATGTAATTCCCAATGTATTCATAAAGTTATTAAGTTGTCTTAGTATGAACATCAGATATATATCATTGAATATGTGATTCAGTTGTGAAACTTTATATTCATGTTGTTCATACTAGATGTCCTTGGTCGTTGAGGTTGTGTTGGACACACAACTTAGACTAATGTGGAAGTCGGCTGATGACTAGGTTCCACTAGTCATGGGCATGGTGATGCTACTCTGACTTACACGGACTCGGCTACAGAGTTTAGCGAGTCGGACTGACCCATGGTTGAGATGCAATGAGCATGTTGTGATTTGTAGTCTCAAGCAATGGAATCCTTTGACCTGAGGTGATCGCATGATCTGAGTTGTGGATCACTAGCTTAGGTTCTATCAAACATTGTTCCATGAATGGGCAGTTACAAAGGTAGAGTTCAGGCTGGTTGTGAAGCAAGCTACGTGACATAGATTACCAAGATGGGATTTTCCCCTTCATAATGGAGAGATATTCCCTAGGCTCTCTCGTATGATATGATTTGGAAGCATGGCCATGTGCGACTTCGTTAAATGTTAAACAAGGAGTTATACTAAGTGTTAGTCCAGTGAATCATATATCATGGAATAAGAAGAGAGAGTCAAGCTATTAAAGGGATGGTAACAACTCACCTATAGCATGACAAGGTATATCGTGAGACAAAGGGACTTTTTTTGGAAAGGAGCATATATTAATATTAGAGGATACCAATTACACCTAGCCTCTACAACAACGCATTGCCCTAGCGGCCATACGGATGCACACAGCCAAAAAAGAAAGAAGAATTACAAAAAACAAAAGTCCCGCTATAGAGACTCATTCATTGAAACATCAACACTACCACCACCAAGACAGCACCAAAAGTCCAGCTTCTCCAAAAATGACGCCTCCAAGAAGGGAACAGTGCACAAACACCGTCATCCCCCGATCAAAGATCTAGGTTTTCACCCTAAAAAAAGTCCACGCTCTCAAAACAATACCTTCAACAAGGCCATTGCCAGGCACAACCAATTAAGGCCATACCCTGGGTTTTCACCCTGAAAGGTAGGAACATGAACCTCTCCTATGCAGTCGCCCCCACTTGCATGCCACTGCTCCAATTCACAAGTCACCTAGCCAATTCCTCATCACCACCCAAAATCGACCCACCATTGTCAGTCCTTAGATCTCGGTCTCCATGAATTTCTACGTCAGCACCATGGAACGTGAACATGCCCCATGATAATAACAGCGAACGGAGCTTCGAAGCGCACCCTCTGAAACCAAACAGTCAGAGTAAAACATGGGTGCGCATGACCGAATCCAATCCAATCTAGCAAACTCACGGCATGAGCGCACTATGGAGTTCACCGATAGAGCCTTCCGGAACATGACACAGAAACCAGATCAATGGAGACAAACATCCGGCAGATCTTCGTCTTGGCTTGATAGGGATCCAGGACCACCTCCTTTATTGAAACTGAGCTAGCAACCCTCGCTCCACCCACCGGAAACTAGCAGGATCCGCCGCACGATGGCAAGACCACCCGGCCGACCACTCCGACAAAGAAGAAGTCCACCACGACCATCATACCTAGGGTGGCTGCCCCAGGCTTCCTCATGCTGCGTGGGAAGCCCCAGAACTCATGTCGTCATCGGAAAAAGGAGATGCATCTAGCAGAACAAGCCCGTCCAAACCCATCTAGGCCCAAAACAAGCCCGTCCACTTTCGTTGCCCTCGTCCGTCGTTGATTCTGCATGCGTCCTTGGGTCTCCGCCTCCCCGCTGCGCTGCCACCGAAATGCCAGAGTAGTATCCCGCCATTGTTGCGCTGTCACCTCTGCTGCATGGCCAAGGCGAGCTGTCGTCTCACCCGCGAGAACCACTGCTGCCGCCGCCGCACCGCACGGGCTTTGCCCGGCGACGCCCAGGGCGATGACGGCGGGAGAGGAGGCTGGGTAGGGGAGGAGGGGTGGTAGCTGGGTGGGGGAGCCTAATCTTTCATAGGGTGGCAGCTCTTGGGAGTTGGCACGTCTTGCTAGAGGCCGCTACCAGCTATCGACTCGAAGTGGTGACTCGTGTCATGTCCAGATGTATGTGAACCTACAGGGTCACACACTTAAGGGAAAGGAGCCCATGTGGATTCGATCCATGTGGAGGTTAGGATACGGCCTAAATGGGCCTCAAGCAATGAGCCCATCTAGGAGTGTATATAAGTGGAGTGACAAGGGATAGTCCCTGACCTAGCCGTCACTTTCTCCACTCCCATTTTGGGCTAGACAGGATCTAGCAGTCCTCTGCTTGGAGCTCCTCCATGTACGTGTGGATACTGATAGAGGCATTGCACGTGCGCCGCTGGAGACAAGGAGGTTCATGGGGATCTGGACATGTTGTACGTGGGATCATTCGGCACGACATCAACTGATGCACTTCATCAATAATCCGCACCTGCGCATCTAGTGGTAAATCTTGTGGCCTATCACCTGAGCTAGATCTTGGGAGTATCGCGTAGCGGAATTTTTTGTTTATCTCTGCATGGCCCAATAGAGGCATGGTGGTGCCCCTCCTCATCGTGCTTTCCAACAATTGGAGTATCTCGTGCACTTGATCACATGATGGTTCTACTACATTGATGTCACTGGAGTGAAGATGATTATGCCTGAGAACTTGTTAGTTATGACTCTTGTTTCGAGGCATGAGCTCCCCGACTCGGTGGTGATTTATGCAACACTCATCCAACATGAGCTCTCTTAGAAGATGTCGGGACCTTCCCTTTGGTGGTGACCTTCCATTTGGTGGAGATCTTACACTTCATCGCCTATAACACCACTCTCACTCTTCTGATCAACAAGGTGCATATCTCCATTGATCCTTCGACTGCACATCTGTGATGACCTCGGCCCGCTCCACCATGTGGGTCTAGATCCTTGTATCTCGTATGAGGGTGAGATTCAGATGCTACCAATCCTGGAGCTCGTCTCACATGCTTTCGTTAAGCTCATCGAGGTGGATGACTCGTCACTTACAGAGAGTGGACAGATCCGTATTAGGGTCATGTGCCCCAATCCGGCCGTACTTCCTGGCCCGCTACCACTGTTTTACTTTAGGGAGGCGGGATCTCTGTCACACCCTATGTACCTTCCCTCCGATGGCCACTTTGGGGGATATGGAGCCTCCTCGGGAGAGGAGTCTTAGAACAATGATGAGGTTGATGAGGTCTCTAGGCACCGACAATGTCCCCCCTCTACCTCGTCTGGACAGTGACTCCTCACACACTCCGACCACGACTCAACCACTATTGTTGACGGCTCAGCTTTCCAAGAGTGCTCCTCAAGGGTGCTTAGTGGGATAGGTTCAGATCATGCTCCCCTCCTACTCGGCTCTCCACCACCACGGAATTTCTTCCGTTTTGAGAACTTCTAGCTTGCACAAAGAGGATTCGTGAAAGTAGTTCAATCAAAGTGGATTGAAGTAGTGGCATCCCCACCCGCAAGTTTAGTGCGGTGGACGTTTGACACCACTGTGCTAAGATGGGACATCAATTCATGCGGGTTGGGGGATAACCTTGGAGCAGCCCTTGGTCTCAACAGGGCTCTATCCTTGAGGATATATAAGACTTGGACCTAATAGCCGACTCAACTGGGCTCTCTAGAGATGCTTGGTCTCGACGTTACACCCTTGAGACCTCCTTGGTGGAGATTTATAAAACTAAAACAATCAACTGTTAGAAGTAGTACTTCATTTAGTCTTGCATAGGGTTGCTATGCAAAATCATCATAGAGAGAGTGGAAAGACAAATCTTAGTACCTGATCTTATAGGAATCTGTGTGTCAGCTTGTGCACCACTGGCTCAAACTTTAGTTCTCTTGCACATCTAGCAGTCATACAAGTATCACAGATGATTGTTATATACTTTAGAACCTAGCCTAGCAACAATACATGCCAATTAAGTTGTCTTACTATGCACACTTCCAAAAGAGGCACCACAGTAATGGATTTAAAACCAGTAGCGGTGACTGAGCTAAATCTAAAGAAAACCACGATGCCAAACACAACACTTAAGCTTTTGGAAGTAGTAGGAAACATATCCAAACCGTATTTCTAGCTAAGCAACTAGAAATCATTTAAATAAAGTATATTACTTTCATAACTGGCAGATAAATTTAGTTAAGCTACACATGTCAGGGATGATCGAATCATCCAAATTGAGGCATCACAATAGCAATATCACACTAGGAGAAGTCAGCATCTCAAGTAAAAATATTAACAATGCCCCAATACACCACTAGATCTCATCTTTAAGTAGTCCAGATGAGCTAAATCATTTTCTTAGACAAGTACTATGGGAATCATAATATTAAGCATATGGCCATCTAATCAACTCACATGACCAAGGCCACTAGTTTAATTAACATACCCACATGGATGGTGGTGGAGGTGGCATAGATGACTCAGTAATCGTCTTGAGGGCAAAAACTGTGGGGAAACAATAGGTACTGGGCTACAATCCTCTCCAAGTTCTTCATACAACAAGGCTAGAGAGTACGTTGTGTCTAGGTCGTGCGACCGTTGAAGAGCCACGAGAATACGAAAGCATGTTATCAACCCATCGAGGAACTTGGTGGTGTAATGAACAGGATCCGGATTAGGCTCATATGCAGTGATTTGATCCATTAACTCAGAAAACCGAGCAACATAGTCCTCCACTGTGGTCAATTGAGTGATATGCAGCAGGCGGCGTACCAAAATTTGGTGTTGATTGCGACTGAAATGAGCCTTAACTACAAACAAAAATACAGATCAAGTTGGCCCCTAATGTTGTTTCAAGTATGACTCCAACCATGTCGCAGCGACACCCACAAAATGATCAGATGCATATGAAGCCCACATCGCCGAGGGAGTTTGCCAATGCTGGGAGTGTTCCTTGCATCGATGTTGCCACAATTTTGGTTCCGTCAAATTGCGGCAATTCGACACGGGGACCATGACCAGTCAGTACCAATGGAAGAAGTAGTAGTGTATGATGGTAAGTAAGATAGTTTCGGTCGGATTGCATATCTCTGACCGGAGGAGTAATGTGGTCAACACATGATTTCCCCCGGTTAGTGAATTGACAACAACACCCAATTGGTTTGGCGGTCTCTCCCCCTAAATCGCGAAGAGGCAAAGTAGAGATTCTCTCCGCACGACACTGGGATCATGACACGAGATTTACCTTGGGTCCTGATTGCCAAGCCCAATATGTTGGTGAATTCCTAATTGCTCGGGTGAACCTTACTGGTAAGGGGCCCACCCTCTCTGGTTGGTGTAGGCCGTGATATCCTGGACCCTCTAGACTATACACAATAAGATAATGACCGAGAAGATCTTCCTTCAACGTGTCTCTGACTTGGTTTGCAAATTTCTGATATTTTTGCAGTTGTGATACCCACTATATAGGCAACGGGACATAGAGAGGTTGGACGACCTACTTTAACACCTTCTAGACCCAGCCGTTGAGTGCCTTGTGTTTTCTTTTTTTCTTTGAAAGCCTGCTCTTTGCTCAGTTTGGTCATGTTTGTGTTGTTGCTCTAGACTTTTTTATTGTTTCTTGTCCCGTGAATTTTATATGAATGGTTCCTTTATTTATAAATCGGGGAAACCCTGTTTTGAGAAGGAAATAGTGATTTTACAGATGATAAACACCAATTACTCCCTCCGTCCAGGTTTATTAGGCTACTAGTAGAATTAGAAAAATTCTAAAAAATTAGGCTAGATTTGCTACTTAATTCCTGTTTTAATTGTCTCGATTTCTGGAAACCAGCCACGTGGCAACCTTTTGTGCATGACTCCATGAGACTACCCTATGCATGATATTGCATTTAACGGATTAGTAATTAATCCTCGTAGTTAATGAGGCAAAATCAGTAATTATAACCCGTTTATGCGATTTTTCTCCATCAATACAAATACATGCATCGTTGGGTTCCGAAATTAGATGCTCCGAAAGAACTTTCTCTCTAACCAGTGCAACAATCACCAACGGCAGGAAAGCAAGTTGAGTTGATGAGGTTACCTAGAAAAGCCTTTGACGCTGGTGACACGGCCTCCACCATATTCTCCTATCCACATCACAGTGCGGAAAAAGTCCCACTTTTTATTATCATTATAAAGCCTTATAAGAGAGTAGCGTCAGAATCAAAATCAGACATTCCCTCACATAGACTCTTAAAAGATGATATAGACACACCTGATGAAAATGGAATAGCATTACTAGAGGAGACAACCGAAGAGATTCGAGAAAATGAAAATGGAGAGGTTCAAATAAGGCAAAACCTTGTTCACAATTATGCGTACGGTCTTCTTTATTACACCATTCAACAAAAGCTTGATAAATGACATACTCCCTACGTTTCAAAATATAAGATATTTTAGCTTTGTAAAAGAAATGTATCTAGATCTTTTATAGGTTCACTCTAAATCTAGATAAAACTACACATCAAAAGTGGATTAGATACATTTTTTCATAAAACTAAAACATCATATATTTTAAACGGAGGGAGTATATAAAAAAAAGTAAAACCACAACTCAAAGTCTCTAAATCTGGCAATGGATGGAAATCATGTCACTGTGGTCTCGTGCCCTTAAAACACGAAACCCCACCCACTGGCAGTTACGGTGTTGCACATCTGCACTTAAAATGGAAAACTGCATCGGAGGCTATTAATGCTCAATTAAGTAAACCATCTGTACATCAATAGCAGTAGCAATTAATCCTCTGCGCAGCAAACACTTCATTTGCGCGAACATTTTGAATCAACGTGGAGTAGTACTAGTACTACCTACAGTGTTCCGTGAGAGGAAAAAAAGGGTTGTTTTTCCTTCAGCCACAGACCCCTTCTTCGTTCGTCTCGCTTGATCTAGACGCGTAGACAGACGGGCGAAGATTCCATCTTCGCTTGATCTGGACGAGTACACGGGACTTGTCGCTGACCGCTTTTCTGAAGCTTTGCGTATGTCTGGCACGTCCAAGCTGACTAGTAGCAAAGTACTCCGGCTACCACTGTACTAGTATTTATTTACTAGTCAATATTCGATTCCATATGCAAAGCCACAGGACTGGAACCGTAGCTTTCACCCTTCCATGCTCTACCGCAAGTTCACTCAGGCGAAAAAGGAGACGTGTCGCCTACTGT
This sequence comes from Avena sativa, assembly GCA_916181665.1. Classification (NCBI taxonomy): domain Eukaryota; kingdom Viridiplantae; phylum Streptophyta; class Magnoliopsida; order Poales; family Poaceae; genus Avena; species Avena sativa. The sequence continues at coordinate 620,606,247 of OV702289.1, forward strand.
CTAGTGAGAGTTTAGTGCCTAATGACAAAGGCGCAGCAGCTTCTCTGTCACTTCTATGCATCTCTTTCTTCAGGTCAAAGCCTGGATGCCAAGTCGTGCAATCTGCTGGGCGCAAACATGCGTAGCACAAGGCAAATACACGACAAGAGCAACATGACAAGTTGACTAGTACTAGTCCACTATCAACATCAGCATACGGCCGAAACGATTGCGGCTGCCGAGCCGCGATATCACAGCCCTGGAATCTGGATGATTGGTTCCCATTTTGACCGGGGCCAAAATGAGTTGGACCGCCACCTAATCCACCGACTCGAGTCTTCGAAAAACTCATTACCGATTAATTAAGAGCAATCAGTGTGCGCTACAAGATTCATCCATCCCATGTGCAGGCCTCTGTGACGGTGATCTAGTCAATTACTAGTACACGATTAGTCGTCCTGGAACTCATCGCACGTTGTTTACATGTGCCCGTTTTGGTCCCATCAGTTCCTAGCTTTCTACTCCCTCTAATTTAAATACTCTTTCCGTCTAGATATAACTGACTTAATTTTGTCTAAATTCAAATGTATCTATACATTAAAATGCGACTACATACATTCAAATCTATACAAACTCAAGTAAGTTTTTTCTGGACAGAGTGAGTATAAGATGTTTTGTCATTCTAACAAACACTAAAATATATCTAGATATATATTGTTTTACAAAAGGTAAACATCTTATATTATGAAACGGAGGGAGTAAGTACTATCTCCGTTCTAGAATACAAAGTGTTTTTATATGATAGTTTAGTCCATCAAAACAGTTTATATTATTAAACAGTGGTTTTAACTGCAAATGACAATCTTTGCAACATGTTCATTCGCAGAAATCGCGGAGGAAACCGACAAGGCAACGGTGATTTCCCATTGGTTTGCCACATAAGCTCCGTTTCCAGTGTAGAAGTTCGAAAATCAAGAAATATGAAGTACTACTACTACTGTGTCATCTTCTCTTTAATACTACCCCTGTCTCGGTGTATTAGTCCTGCGTGTAGCCCTAGGTCATACTTTTGACCAAATTAATATGAGATATATATGGTAAAAATATATCATTAGGAACTTCAGATCGTATACTTTTTAATACTTCCTCCGACCCATATTAGTTGACTTGTATTTGTCTAGATTCGGATATATCTAGACATGTTTTAGTGCTAGATACATCCGAATCTAGACAAATCTAAGTCAATTAATATAGGTCGGAGGGAGTAGTATAATTTTTCTATCATATAATGTATATTATATAAGTCAAATTGATGATCTAGATATATGTGTGAGATTAATACACCGGGATGGAGAGAGTATTTACATGACAATAAATAAAAAGTACTTAAAATGTTTGTTTTCCACCAATTATAAAAGTTCTTTTTATTTCGGTCTTATAAAAAGTACTTCAAATGCCGGCTTCATGTTTGTTTTCCACCAATTTATTTCCTACGCACCATTCAACATTCATGCATTTGAAATAACAGCATAGGAACTGTTCCCATAGTGATTCAGATTCTGTTAAAAAAATCCACTTCGTCCAAATAGTTAAAATTAGGGAAGAATGAGTTTGTGCAATTTATTTTAGGACTTTTCTCATTTACTTATAGTTGTTTTGTGCATAAATAAGCAAGGAGTTTGTGCAATTTCTTTAATTTTGCATTCATCCCTAAGATATTGTGGAAATCTAAGACGATAAAAGAAGGGAAAATGATCTTGAAGCGTCAAATTACTAAACAACAAGGATCTTTCTACGAAAGTCAACTGAATATTGTAATTGATGAGTGAGTTGGTGAGTTAGGTGCACCCCTCGTTCATACATGTCATGGCCTTACTACTAGGTCCCCAATGGACAAAGAGTGACTCGTCAAACAATAAAGAAACATGTAAAGAGCAACTACTCTTTCCGGTACATATTAATTTCTCAACTTTATACAGATTTGGATGTATTTAGTTAAATATTTAGACTACATGCATTTATATCTAGGCAAAGTTGAGAACGTTAATATGGACGAATATAAGACTTTTGTTGAGATTCCACCCTGGATGACCGAGGATCTAAAATCCCTAAGTTTAGTTGTTCCATTACATTCTTAATAATTGCAATGGAAACTAAATCTTGTATTTTGTACTAACACTATGATCACTTTGTCGCTCATGCCGTTTTAGTGTCGTTCATGGCATACAAAATATGCTCTTCGGCTAGATGCATTATGACTCACAATTTGACGATGACTTGTTCACATTATAATCCGCACCACTCGATTAACATAGTAAGGGATTTCTTGAAGGTCCTTGGCCAATCGATGCTACTACCTCACCTCAGGCGTAAATGTTAATTTGGGGAGGGGGCATATGCACTTTGCCGTTGGTGAGGAAGATAAGGAGGAGGTGAGTGCGTGGGATGGTGGGGGTGAGAGAGAGGGGGCGACGCGGGTAGATACGTCCCATGCGGGACTATGCAAAGATGTCGCATCATCCTCACCGCTTTGAATGGAAAAAACAGGGACGGATGACAGAAAAAAAGGAGTTGAAAAGGAGAAGGCACCTCCACTGTCGAGCTTTCCCTCTCACCTCCACTTCCTCCGCCCCCTCCACTCACGAGGCCACCTCCTCCCGTCCAGCTCCCGCATCTAGTGTCGGCCGTCTCTGCTTTCTCGTCTCAAACCTGTCCAGTACCGATTCAATATCGCCCCCGACCTCGTGCACCCGTCCGCCACCAGACGTTGTCGATGGTGAGGAATATAAGGAGGAGGTGAGAGCGTGTGACGGTGGGGGTGAGAGAGAGGGGGCGGCGCAGGTAGAGACGCTCCTATACGGGATTACGCGAAGATGTCGCATCATTCTCACCGCTTTAACTAGAAAAATAAGGGACAAATGACGAAAAAAAATTGAAAAGGAGAAGGCTCGCGAGGCATGCGATGACGCGGCGCAGAGCGATTGGCCAGAACCCAGAATCTATAGTAACTGGACGGAAGAATAGCTAAACAGAAAGCGTGGATTGTTAGCAAGACGAGAAATAGTCGTGCCTTGCAAGAAACGGTTGCGTTTCATGTCACTTTAAGAATTAACATGTATGTATTCCTGAAACAAAGCAGAATAAGCTGATTTTTACCCCTCTTAGGCTCTGCAACTGAATTTTTTTTAATATATTTGCATATCTCGAAAATACATGAGATGTTTGTGTAAATTGATACATGGTCTATGTTGTTCTACAATTTTTACATGAGTTAACAAAAATTTCAGTGTCCTTGACTTGAAGCATGCTCTATGATTAATGAACAAGCGGGTTCCATTGACAAGTGGGTCCAAAAGAAATGTCATAACTTCTATTTTTTATTTTGATATACAGAAATTATCAAACGTAATTACATATTAGATCTTGCTTTTATGTAAAGATTTGTGACAACTTCCAGCCATACCTTCATTTTTAAATTTTATTGAACCAACAAATAATTTGGAATATATCAAGTATAAATCCTAGATAGAAATAGTATATATGTAATTTGGTTGTTTATATTGACTAAACTAATCATTTAATAATCAATCCACTTATAAGTGTTGAATATAAAGTTGTGTCTTTTCTTGGTGCTCTGCAATCCAAATAGTTACAAGTATCGATTTTGAGGCAGCTGAATAAGTTTACCGTGTGATCTTCATAAGTTAGCTTGTTTTGGAATCATTAAATTTTTATCTTGATCATGTAACATGCATGTTTCTTGTGGTGTTGAACTTGATCTATTGCCCGATGTATTTTTGTTTAAAGTTTTCTCGATGTATCTTTTTGTTTACTTGAAGAAATACCGGTATCCTATATTGCTTATGAGCTTCAATATGGAATAAGGATACACTTCTTGCGTCTAAGGTCAGATTTCTCAGCTTTAGACATGTCTAACACGTAAATGACACACTTGTCTACCAATTAAAATATCAACCCTGCACATGCTTATATATTTAATTTATAATAACACAAAAAAACAAAATGTGCTACTAGCAGCGGCGCGACAAAGCGCGCATGTCCACATAGTATATTGTATTGATGTAGGTCCTTGAGATAGTTGGTATTAACCTTCCTTTGCTAGTATAATGAATTGACATGCACAAGGTGTACAGTGGTTGATAAGACAATTTTATCTTATACATGTCACGTAATTTTAATATGATAACAAATCATGATGTATAATGAGTCTTATTTCTAGCGACAGATATTACTAAATATGTTGTGAGACATATCACAGCTAAGAGATGCTAAGAGAATGCAGATGACCTTTTTTCTCTCTCTCCTCCAACTTAGCAATCCTTTTAGGTGTTGCAAAGATAAGACAATTGTACATGCCTTAAGGCGTAAAATTGACCCGGTTGATGGAATGCCATACATGGATAGAGCTTCACCAATTCCGCTTCATATTCTGCAAAGACTCTTGTTACAATTTGTGGTGATATTCAGGTGCAGTTTTTTGCGGAAAGTGGCTTTGGCTCTCAAGCACCAGTACTCTCTTCATTAAAAAAAGTTAGCAACATATTTTACAAATTTAAAAATATCTAAAAATAATTCTGGACATAATCAATGTTATATCTCACAAGCATGTAAAATCGTGACATGAAATTCTTTATATTTTGTCCTACACAAAAATGATAAATCCAATAAAATTTAGGGGTTTGAAATGATACTCGTACAGATCTATACGGTTGTCATTTTTGTACAGCTCAGAATACAAAATGTTTGAAATTGATTTTTTGCATTTTTATGAGATAAATCATGGGCTATATCCGTAATTTTTTTAAAATATTTTTTGAAAATCACAAATATAATTTTTTTTAAATAGCAAGAGCACTGCAGGTCAGGAGCCAAAATTCTACATTCACTTTCTTGATCATATTATGCATGTCGACATCAAGTGGCCTAACCGGTTGATTGCCAGGGGCCTGACGTCTAGGACATGGACATCAGGCGTTGAGTCACAAACAACAGCCTCCTCGAATGCCAGGGTGCGGGCGAATGATGACCCACAAGTATAGGGGGTGTATCGCAGTATTTTCGAGGGAAGTGAAACCTAATTTATTGATTCGACACAAGGAGAACCAAAGAATATTTATAAGCCTTAACAACTGAGTTGTAAATTCAGCTACACCTAGAAACAATCTTGCTCGCAGCAGTTTATCAGTAACAACAGTTTTGTAGTAGCAATATTAAAATAATAGCAATAGTAAAAGTAAAACATTAGTAACAATTGCAGCAAACATTAGGATTGAAGCGCGATAGGCATAGGGATGGATGGACGGGCGTTGCATGGATAAGATAATTCATATAACAATCAAGACATGGGGCAATTGCAGATAAATAAGGTAAAGCATCCAAATACTAAATAATCATAGGCATGTGTTCCATATATAGTCATACGTGCTCGCAATAAAAACTTGCACAACATCTTTTGTCCTGCCAGCCCGTTTGCAGCGGGGCCTCAAGGGAACTACTGGCAATTAAGGTGCTCCTTTTAATAGAGCACCGGAGTAAAGCATTAACACTCCGTGAACACATGTGATCTTCACATCAAAGTCATTTCCTTCGGTTATCTCGATTGTTGTCACTTCGGGGCCTTTGGTTTCGAACAACAACGTATGTATATAACTTGCAGGTAAGACCATAAACAATACTATCATAATAAATCAATAACATGTTCAGATCTGAAATCATGGCACTCGGGTCCTAGTGACAAGCATTAAGCATAACAAGTTGCAACAAAATCAAAAAGCACTAATAAAAGATACTAGGCATCATACCCTAACAATCTGATGCCATTACATGAACGATCTCATCTAATCCCTACCATCCCCATAGCCTACAGCGGGGGATTACTCACTCATAGATGGGGGAAACATGGATGGTCGATGGAGAAGCGATGGTGATGATGATAGCGATGATCTCCTCCAACTCCCCGTCCCGGCAGGGTGCCAGAATAGAGTTTCTGGTTCCGAATCGCGGAATCTGGTGGTGGCGGCGCAGCGGAACTCTTTCTAGAAAAACATCGAACCCCCCTTGATTTTTAGGTCAAGAGGCAACTTATAGGCAAAGAGGGAGGCCGAGTGGGCAGCCGAGGCGGCCACACCACCCCCAGGCGCGTCCTGGCCTAGCCCACGTGGCCAGGTGGTGAGGGCCCCTCGTGGCCCTACTCCGTCTCGTCTTCTGGCTCCGTGAGCCTTCTGATAAAATAGGATTTTTAGTATATTTTCCGGGATTTTTCCTGATAGTTGATTTTCTGCACAAAAACTAGACACCAAGATAATTCTGCTGAAAACAACGTCAGTCCGTGTTAGTTGTATCCAAATCACACAAGTTTAGAGGAAAAACAATAGCAAAAGTGTTCGGAGAAGTAGATACGTTTTGGACGTATCAACTCCCTCCAAGCCTAGCTTATTGATTGTCCTCAAGTAATTCAGTTGAAAATTGAGTGCGATAAAAGAAAGTTTCACGAACACATTTGCTTCATAAGATTTATATATTCTCAGCATATGATCAACTACTCAGGCAATTCATAATAAAGAGTATGCAACTAAATTTACTTAATAGTCATTGCAAGCTATGAAGAGATTCCAACTTAAAAATAGTAAGTAGCATGAAACATAAGCATAAGCAACATTGCAATGCTCATAAAAAGGTATGATAGAGTGGTATCTCGTTTGCCTTTAATTGTAGAGCAAACATAAATACCAAGACACCTCTGAAGTTCAAGTGAAGACTAGAAGTAAAGATATGAAAGATACAAACATCAAAGTCATAACACAATTAATCAAGTTTTGAGACAAGCACATCATACTAAGAATGACAACTATGCTCTCAAGAAAGTGCTCATAGAATATGTGGAGACTCAACAAGGAAATGAAAAGGTTTTGAAAAGTTTGAAAGGCTTCCAAATGCTAAAAGTATGGTACTCATTAGCTTTGAGCTCTCATTGCCCCTATCATAAGCATCTTTAAATGGTTAAGGTGAAAGTGAGGTCCAATCTGAGTTATATGCTTGACAGACTATAAACTGGAAATCTCATGTCCCTTGAGTACGAGGCCGCTCCTCATGCTACTCAACTTTAGTTACCGATAAGTTCTTGTCATAGTAAATACGTGCGTATCATAGAGAACCGCCAACGGGGTACCCCTTGCCCGATAATACGGAAGAATCCCATATCAAAATGACAAGGCAAGCAGACAACGAGTATCTCAGCAATCTCCTTATTTACCATGGAAAAATGGTGATTTTTTTCTCTCTTTCCTCTTTTCTCATATCTCTTTTTTTTCTTAGTACCTATCTCTCTCTTTTTTTATAAGAAGAATGCTTCATAGATACTCATTATGGTTACGCTAAAGGTTTCCACCATGATTAGGCATGGATTAGACCGGCAGCCCAGACGTTTTTCTAACACACATACATAACTCCATGGACTTACAAGCTCCCCTTTTATTTTATACCGATGACATCCGTAAACAAAAGAGCATGATATCAACTGGGTATATATTTACAGGTGTTGAAAGCATTCCTCGTGACAGCATGGTTTTGCTAATGCTCAGCCTATAATTTGCAAGTATATAACTTTCATGGACAGTCATGATGGTTCAGGTTTATTAAGTGCAAGAAATAAAGTGTGCCATCAAGTTCATGAGAGCTTTACTAACTAACTTTCTCATAACAAGCAAACATTTTATTCGGAAAAAAACAAGGCATATTGAATATGCACGGAACAACAAATGATGCTAATAGGTAGGTATGGTGGACACTTTTGGCAATAATGGTTTTGGGGAATGGGAAACACGAGTAGAGCTCATACTCAGTGTAGGTGAAGGCTAGAAATAATAAGGGAGCGACAAACGAGAGAGCAATAATTGCCATAATCATGCTTGCAACAAAACATGACTAATCATGGCATGAAAGTGATTCAAGACCCCTGAGGCAAAATAATTCATCGAGGATTAACTGATTATTGTTTTAGTCATATGCATGCATGAGCATGTGCCAAGTCAATTCAAGTGAAGCGTTCAGAGGAGGATACCACAGTGTCATACCAAGTTATGAATAGAGCAATGCAAGCAAACATACATATGACATGCTACAAACTATTAGCAAGCTGGAGTTAATCATAAGAAAGCAAGAACTACTAAGCATCCATAATAACATACACCCCATATGAACAGACTAAGTATGCCCATAATAATGAGTATATGTACAAAAATGAAAACAAATAGAGTTCGTTACCAGCCTCTTACCACACCTCAAGTTGTCATTAATCCTCATTATTGCCCTTTACTTGTGTGGCTTGAATAATAATATGAAACCAAATTCCACTGAGGACTGATGAACCCTGCAACAAACTCACAAAACCAAAGAAGAACAACAAATATTTTTGGTGTTTTCGATTTTAAAAACAAGAACCAAAAAGGAAGAACAAGCAAAGTAAAATCTTTTTGAGTTTTTCGAATAGTTAAAACAAAGCAAAGAGGGAAAAGCAAACTAAGCAAAAAAGAAGAAGAAGCAAACAAAGAGAAACAACACAAATATTTTTGGTCTTTTTGTGTTTTAGAAAGCAAAAACAAAGAAAGACCAAAAACTAAAAAGAGAATGAAACATGAATATAAAAAGTACCGACGAAACATGATATGGAGATGAGTGTGATGTCGGTGTACCTCCCCCCAAGCTTAGGCTTTTGGCCTAAGTGGGTATCAATCCCAAGCTGGCCAAGATGGAGCACCTCCGTAGTACGGTGAGGAGGTACCCTCGTCCTAGTGCGAGCTCGAGGACGCCCCACCGTAGTGCGCAGAGTAATCGTAGGAGGGCACATCCTCCTGGTGCTGCCTGTGGAAATTGAGCAAGCGGAGCTGCTCGTCCACCTCTTCCTTGGAGAGCGACCACGGCTTCCTGTGAACACTGAACAAAGTATATTGTGGCAAAGGAATCTCCCTTTCATCCCCATCAGTAAACAACATCCTGTATACTAAACTGTCCATATCAGAGTCAGTAGTGACGAAATGATGTGTTTCCATAGCAGCAAGATCAAGCCTTTGTGGTGCCAATATAGTATCATTAGGATCCACAGAAAGCTCTAACGCAGTAACCATACGTGAAGCAATAATGCCCCCATAAATAGGTCCCCTAGCAGCTAGGCGGCGAGCAATGAGAGAGCCAAGATTGTACCGAGTATCATTATTAAGTGCAGCAGCGAGGAAGGCTAAATGATAATTAGAGATATTACTTGTATTATCCCTACCAAGAATGCTAGTAGCAAGATAATAAGCAAAGTATCTAAGAGCTGGGAGTTGGATGTTTCTTATCTTCCCGCGCTGAGCTACGCGGTCATCGTCATTTGTCACACTTCAATAGAGCTCCAGCAAATCAGCGGGTCGCCCTTGGATCTTCTTCACGGTCCCCGTCATGCCTATACCTATAATGCTGCAAAATCTTTCCAACAGCATGGTAATAGACAGATTATAAATTCTGAAAGAAACAGTTGACTGATAGGGGGTGTTAGTGAAAACAAAACTCTCAACAAAAGTTCTGGTGAGCACGGCATATTGCTCACTCTCATCTTCCATGTATGAGGTCAAACCGATCCTCTAAACCAGTAGTAAGAAATCATCGAGGATCCCTGCAGCTTGCAAAAAGGTATAACAAGGAAAAGTAGATGGGTGAGCATCCCCCTCATCTCCTTCATTGCCAAAGCATGGTGCAATGAGATCTCCATTGTATGAAGGCCTAAACTAAGAGGCTGATCTTGAGGGCCTTGACCTCCTAGGTGTGTCCCTCTCAAATATTTCTCCAAAGGTGTGGTTGTTCATCTTTGATATTCTGAAATTTAAACATCCATTACACAAGTGATTGCAAAGTGAATATATAATGAAGGGCACTACTCATGGGGACTTGTAAGAGGCCTAAACATGCATCAAAACAATATCTCTAAGCATTTAACAAGCTTACAAAATCTCATAACATGTCACCTACAGCAGCAAAATACTCAAGATATAAACCACTAAACACAAATCTACTTGGACAAGCGGAGGAGTCACATACCGGAGAACAAATGCTCCAAATTTCAGCAGCAAAGATGGGCTAAGCAAAGAGATCGGAAAATCATGGGCAAGAATAGCAAGAATGCGATTTCGAGCAAAGAACTGGTGTTTTCTCGGGAGAGAGAAGAAAGTGGGAAGTGAGAGAGTGAGTGGAGGGCCAGGGGTGGCCCACACCATGGCCAGGCGCGCCCCTGGGCTGGCCGCGCCACCAGGTGGTGTGCCTGCCTAGTGGGCCCCCCTAGTACTCTCCAGGAACTTCTCTGCCCCTTTTTTCACGTAAAAATTTAATATGAATTTTCTGGAATTTTTCGAGACACTTTATTTTTGAGCAATTTTTAGGTATAGATGAATGACTTTCTGACAGAAAGATGTTTTTGGAATGATGCAATGACAAAACAAAACTAAAACTTCAGAAGTTCTAAGTCACTCTAACATGAAAGCAACTAACAACAGAAAAGTAAACTAAACGAAAGCAAAAACTAGAAAAGATAAAATAAAAGTAAGCGGAGATAATCATGGCGAAAACATTGTTTTGTTCATTAAAATCCCTTTGTTAACAAGGTTGATCAGGTCTTGTTACCAAAACAATTATATATGAAACAAAACTTTGTGTTCCACTAATGATTATGTTACCTCAACCATGATAGCAATGGTCCCAATCATAATAGTTTCATATTTTCTTTTGGTATGGGACAAAATATTTCTCCAACTTGAATGCCCTCAACATGTTCAATTGAATTCAAACCATAAGTCATATCAATCTTCTTGGGGAAATAGACAGTATGCTCCTTGTCATTAACATTAAAAGTCACCTTTCCTTGATTACAATTAATAACAGCCCCTGCAGTATTAAGAAAAGGTCTCCCAAGAATAATAGACATATTATCATCTTCAGGCATTTCAAGCACAACAAAATCAGTTAATATCAAGCAATTATGAGCCACATGAACAGGTACATCCTCACATATACCAACAAGAATAGTAGTAGATTTATCAGCCATTTGCAAAGATATATCAGTTGGTATTAGTTTTTCCAGTTGAAGTCTCTTGTAGAGAGAAAAAGGTATAACACTAACTCCAGCTCCCAAATCACACAAAGCAGTTCTAACATAACTATTTTTAATAGAGCACGGGATAGTTGGAATCCCTGGGTCTCCAAGTTTCTTTGGAACCTTATCATTAAAGGAATAATTAGCAAGCAAAGTAGAAATTTCTTCATTAGGGATCTTCCTTTTATTCGAGACAATATCCTTCATATACTTTGAATAAGGAGGCAATTTAATAGCATCAGTCAAAGGAATTTGCAAGAATAAAGGTTTCATCCACTCACAAAACTTTTTATAGTGTTCATCTTCCTTTGACTTGTGTTTCTTATCAGGGAAAGGCATAGGTTTTTGGACCCAAGGCTCTCTTTCACTACCATGTTTCTTAGCAACAAAATCTTATTTAGTATATTTAGTATTCTTAGTGTGCTTTTCAGGTTCTTCTTCAACTTTTTCTTTATCGGGAACATCATTTTCTTCATTACCACTTTCAGTTTCAGCATGAGAGACAGATATACTATTAGGATCTTTAGCAGGTTCAGAGGGTTCTACAATAGTTTTATGTTTCTTCTTTCTTTTCTTAGGAGTAATACCACTATTTTCAGCTTGTTGAGAATCCTGCTCAATTATTTTAGGATGCCCCTCAGGATATAGAGGATCCTGGGTAGCAGCACCACTTCTAGTTCTAATTTCATAAGCATGTTTTCTTTAGCAGCATTAACTAGCAAGTGTTTTTGTACTTTAATAAGCTGATCAATTTGAGTTTGGACCATTTGAAAATGTTTGACAAGCATTTTAACATCATTAAAGGTTCTTTCCACAATATCCTTCAACTCAACAATAGCTCTAGTGTTTTCCATCAAATGATTTTGCACCCTTTTATTAAAATTATCTTGCTTAACAATAAAACATCAAATTCTTCTAAGTATTGATCAGGAGGTTTAGAGTAAGGGATATCACCTTCGTCAAAATGTTGGAGAGAGTGTACCTCAATAGTGGATGAGTGGGAGATTGGATTACATAATTCTTCTATAGGAGGTAAATTCTTCACATCTACAGCTTTAATTCCCTTCTCCTTAAGACATTTCTTAGCTTCCTTCATCACTTCATCATTTAGTTCAATAACTCCCCTCTTCTTAGATGATGGTATAGACGCAGGTATAGCTGGTTCAGGTATAATTGTTTTAGGTATAGCTGGTTCTAGCAATCGTAGCATCTAGGAAAGGACCTAATGAACCACTCTTATCAAGCACAGTAGAAGCAACATCATAAGTATCATAAGTTTCAGATTCAGCAGTAGTAGCAGTATGTGTAACATGTGTATGTGGTGGTGTAAGAAGCTTACTCATAATAGATGGTGAATCAAGAGCAACAAAGGTGTTCAGAACCGTACCTCTTTTTGTAGTGGATGGTAAAATAGGAACCTTGCCATCACGAGACTTACCCATGATGGATGGATGGCAGCGAACAATAGTGATTCCAAGTGGAATTGATAAATAAATCTATGCTCACCGGCAACGGCGCCAGAAAATAGTCTTGATGACCCACAAGTATAGGTGGTGTATCACAGTATTTTCGAGGGAAGTGAAACACAATTTATTGATTCGACACAAGGGGAGCCAAAGAATATTTATAACCCTTAACAACTGAGTTGTCAATTCAGCTACACCTGGAAACAATCTTGCTCATAGCAGTTTATCAGTAGCAACAGTTTTGTAGTAGCAATAGTAAAGTAATAGCAGTAGTAAAAGTAAAGACATTAGTAACAATTGCAGCAAACAGTAGGATTGAAGCGCGGTAGGCATAGGGATGGATGGACGGGCGTTGCATGGACAAGACAATTCATATGGCAATCAAGACATAGGGCATTTGCAGATAAATAAGATAAAGCATCTAAGTACTAAATAATCATAGGCATGTGTTCCATATATAGTCATACATGCTCGCAATGAAAACTTGCACAACATATTTTGTCCTGCCAGCCCGTTTGCAGCGGGGCCTCAAGGGAACTACTGGCAATTAAGGTGCTCCTTTTAATAGAGCACCAGAGCAAAGCATTAACACTCCGTGAACACATGTGATCCTCACATCAAAGCCATTCCCTCCAGTTATCCCGATTGCTGTCACTTCGGGGCCTTTGGTTTCGGACAACAACGTGTGTATACAACTTGCAGGTAAGATCATAAACAATACTATCATAATGAATCAATAACATGTTCAGATCTGAAATCATGGCACTCGGGCCCTAGTGACAAGCATTAAGCATAACAAGTTTTAACAAAGTCAAAAAGCACTAATAAAAGATACTAGGCATCATACCCTAATAATCTGATGCCATTACATGAATGATCTTATCCAATCCCTACCATCCCCATAGCCTACAACGGAGGATTACTCACTCATAGATGGGGGAAACATGGATGGTCGATGGAGAAGCGACGGTGATGATGATGGCGATGATCTTCTCCAATTCTCCATCCCGGTAGGGTGCCAGAACGGAGTTTCTGGTTCCGAATCGCGGAATCTGGTGGTGGCGGCGTAGCGGAACTCTTTCTGTAAAAACGTCGAACCCCCCTTGGTTTTTAGGTCAAGAGGCAACTTATAGGCGAAGAGGGAGGCCGAGGGGGCAGCCGAGGCGGCCACACCACCCCCAGGCGGAGCCTGGCCTGGCCCGTGTGGCCATGTGGTGTGGGCCCCTCGTGGCCCTACTCCGTCTCGTCTTCTAACTCCATAAGTCTTCTAATGAAATAGGATTTTTGGCATATTTTCCGGGATTTTTCCTGATAGTTGATTTTCTGCACAAAAACTAGACACCAAGGTAATTCTGCTAAAAACAGCGTTAGTCCGTGTTAGTTGCATCCAATTCACACCAGTTTAGAGGAAAAACAATAGCAAAAGTGTTCGGAAAAGTAGATACGTTTTGGACGTATCAGCGAACAACACCTAGAGCAAAAATTCACTACGCATGATTGATGATGATATAGGCGAGCGTTGTTTTTAGAAGGGAGGACACATCGGATGGAAAGTAGCATACCATAGATGGTGGAGGTGGTGTTTGGCTCACGGGTGCAAATGAATCTATTTTGAAAAATACATAAAAACAAAAATTAAAATGTAAAAAAATTGAAAAAAATCGCGTGTACATCTGAAATATTTATGTTTGTACACAAGTTTTTCTTAGAAAAAACAAACATTTTATGTCGCTTGTGTAAGACGACAAATAAAATTTCCGTGAATAGTTATGTTGCAGCATGGAAATTTGTCTTTTTTAAGTGAAGCACAGAAAATGTTCCTTTTTCCTGAAAACTTGTGTACAAACATATAATATCTAGATGTACATATATATATATATTCTTTTTTTTATATTTTAAAATGTTCTTTCTAACAATGTGTTCATTTGCACCCATGAGCCGAATTGGATTTCCGACCATAGTTCTACTTGCAACTTGATCAAACTTGTTCATAGATCAATCAAACACCACCATCAAACATGAGTAGGGTTGTTAGCCATGTTCATCCTGGGCCGAATGTCTTTCGATAACCCTCCAAGTGTAGGGGTAGTTGTAGCACCTCTTAGCGTGGAAGTATAAGGAATCAAACCGCATGAGCAAAAGATAAAGCTATTTTTATCTCCAACTAGAGTGATAAAATTCTAGTTGGCCATGCACTAAAAAATTGAAGGGAAAATGTGAGTTAATTTAATGCTTGAAAATAAAATTAAAAAGATTAAAGAAACTGCAAATGTCCCAATCCTATGTAATGCAAGAGAAAAACCCGAAGGTTTTACTCATATAGAAATGGAGGACATGGGTTTATGGGTTCACCTGATCTTTCTCTCGCCAAAATGGTGGCATAGTTATGAGACCGAATTATGCACAAGCATTATGCAACAAATTATACAAGCAACATGTTCTAAAACATGAAGTTGGCAAGAAAAGTATATGTTACTATCACTTATCGTGGCATTTGTATCACCTAGCAACAATTATTTGTTCTTCTTTACCCCTGGATCCACCTATACCAAAGGATGCTGGTGCTATTTCTGTTACTTACTGATATGGTTCTTGTCACTCGATTACACCCCCAATACCACACAAAATAATACACATCGTACTCTTATCCTAGTGCACTCAACTTAAAGAGTTACATAGATTAAATCTAGGGTAGAGCCATTAATAGGTGCAGTCGTGTAACCGGACAATTACACCCTAGTGATTAATCCCAAGACCAATTATGCACAAGCATGGAATAAATTAAGACTAACTCCAACCATCGCATAAAGTTTTGAGCTCCCCATAACTCTCCTTTTAACATACATCATAAGAATTTAGTCCTCCCGCGTCTACTTCAACAAACCACGGTGCAACCATATCTATAAAAAAATACAACAAGATACAATATGTATCTATAAATATATCAACGTACAACAAATTCATCATCTTATAACCAAAGATCCACCATAGGAATTACATCTATAGCATTGTAATCATGTAGGGAAGCTCATACATATTAGTATAATTATAATACATGGAGAGATTCGATCAAGTTACCACCATAAACTCATAGTATAGGGGTGAAATACTCCCCTCTTATCGGTCATAAGTAGATTAAGGCCTATAATTAAAATACATAGACCTAACCGTTCGTGATACAAAAGGACCCGAAGATCACGTACATTGCAGGAGGATCAAAGATCAACTTAACGGACAAGGCGGGATGGAGACATGACGAGACCTACTACGCCTATATATATATTATTATTTTTGAAATTTTGCCTATATATATTGAAGACCATTCACCTCAAGAGTACACATCATCTATGTCGCATTGTAGATTTAGCCGTAACTTTAATCTCTAAGTCATAAAGCCTAGATTCATATATTCTCGTTGGGTAACTTTACAAACTCACCGAGATCCATTTTGTAAACACTTGTATGATCTTCAGATGAAACTCTATTACATTTACTGTTGTATCTTTGATCCAAAACTGCTGACCCAAGCCATTTACCAAACAATAAACTCTCTTCTGATATTCGGAAGTAAAACTGTCATGGGATCGTGAAAACAATCCTTTGCTAGTTGGCACGCCAGGCGGGGGTGCACGCATCATGCAGAACGGGTCCACTTCAATCCCACTAGAGGTCTCCTACAACCTCCCTTCTTCTCCAAGTTCTAGGACTAGTGAAGGGGCACCAAACCATGTGGCCTCAAAGGATAAATTTGTAGCTACGGGGAGTATGTTCTGGCTACCCCGTCGACCTCGCGCAAGGACTACTTTGACAACACCGAAAGGATCTTCGGGGCGGTGTACAAATGCTACCTCGAGGCGTACCACACGACACTAGGAGTTGACTACTTCAACCCTAGCTTCTCGGCTCCCTTCGGCCTCGCCTATCTAGGGTATGTGGTATCCCCGTAAGGGAGCACCGGTCTTGGACTCATCTACAACCACACGGCGGATTACACCACTGTATCGTTGCCTGTTAGCTTGTCCTGGCAGGTTATTATTTAGGAATTTCTATTTGCGTGCCCCTAGTTTCTTAGTTGTACCTCACTTTTGTCCAGACGCTTAAATTTTTCTCACTTTTTCCCAACCTCTTGTCTGAAACTATCATGGAGTTTGTCCTCTAGCCTTAGCGTTACGTGCTTACGAGTGAGGCCGCAATTGGGTCGGGTCCCATAGTGGACACCTCTCTCCACTTATTCAGATCAGCGTGGGACCCACATCTTATCCACGTGAGTGTCAGACCCACAAATTATCTAGGTTAGCGTTGCAAGATGGGAGCCCAAGCTAGCCTGGCGCCCGTGCACGTGTCGTTGCCTCCCTTTTATTTTCCCGCACCCTATTCTTCTTCTTCTCCGGTGATGACAGCCCTTCTCCGGCCAGCGAGTGATGTCTAGCTTCACTTCGGTCTCCCATTCATACCAAATTGTTTTGATTTCTCTCTGTATTCTTGTTATTCCCTCGGAATTTGGGATTTAGGGTTCATGTTCCGTTTTCAGATTCTGAAGAAATGTGGCATTTCGAGTGGATCGATGTGTACATTGATAGGCTGATTGGAGGAATCAATTGGTGCAACTTGGGATCTCAGTGGGAGGGGGCTTGCTGTGGAGAATGTGGCCGATAAAGGAGTCGTTCTGATGATTCCCAATGCTAGTTTGGGTGCCTAGGAAAAATGAACATCAAGCCTTTTCTATGAGGTGAAAGTTAAACTTTAATATTGTTGTTCATTTAAATTCAAGTGATCCCTAAATTCAATTTGTTTATCGAGTTAGTGTCTCGGTTGCAATCAAGTGAATATATGAGGTGAAAGTCAAACTATAAGATTTAGGGAGATGGAATTATAAGAAATAAGAAAATGACACAACTCTTGAACACTTTCAAATTAAAAACATTATGCAACTCTTGGTGTAAAAGATAGTTTATCATCTTTAGAGGGTGAAAAGTAATGCATTCACTAAAATCTTTATGTCTCATGTATATACCAAATTATACAACTCTTGAACACTTTCTAATTACACTTTGGACATGATAATGTTGTCTTAAGAAAATCTTGAGAGTTTTTTCATTTTCATAGTGGAAAAAGTGATGCATAAACTAAAGGGATCACTAAACTAAAATCTTTATGTCTCATGCATATACCAAAATTGTACAACTCCTGAACACTTTCAAATTACACTTTGGACATGATAATGTTGTCCTAAGAAAATCTTGAGAGTTTTTCAATTTTAGAGAGTGAAAAGTAATGCATAAACTAAAGGGATCACTAAACTAAAATATTTAAGTCTCATGCATATGCCAAAATTATACAACTCTTGAACACTTTCAAACTGCACTTTGGACATGATAATGTTGTCCTAAGAAAATCTTAAGAGTTTACCAATTTTAGAGAGTGAACAGAAATGCATAAACTAAGGGGATCTCTAAACTAAAATATTTAAGTCTCATGCATATACCAAAATTATACAACTCTTGAACACTTTCAAATTACACTTTGGACATGATAATATTGTCCTATTAAAATCTTGAGAGTTTTTTCATTTCCACAGAGTAAAAAGTAATGCATAAACTAAAGGGGTCACTAAACTAAAATCTTTATGTGTCATGCATATACCAAAATTATACAACTCTTGAACACTTTCAAATTACACTTTGGACATGATAATCTTGTCCTAAGAAAATCTTGAGAGTTTTTCATTTTTAGAGAATAAAAAGTAATGCATAAACTAAAGGGATCACTAAACTAAAATATTTAAGTCTCATGCATATGCCAAAATTATACAACTTTTGAACACTTTCAAATTACACTTTGGACATGATAATGTTGTCCTAAGAAAATCTTAAGAGTTTACCAATTTTAGAGAGTGAACATAAATGCATAAACTAAAGGGTTCCTTTAACTAAAGTATTTATGTCTCATGCATATACCAAAATTATACAACTCTTGAACACTTTCAAATTACACTTTGGACATGATAATGTTGTCCTAATAAAGCCTTAAA
The DNA here is from genome assembly GCA_916181665.1 of Avena sativa. Classification (NCBI taxonomy): domain Eukaryota; kingdom Viridiplantae; phylum Streptophyta; class Magnoliopsida; order Poales; family Poaceae; genus Avena; species Avena sativa. The sequence continues at coordinate 620,624,863 of OV702289.1, forward strand.
CACTCATGCATATACAAAAATTATATACCTTTGAACATGTTCCCTTCATTTATTTATGGAGGTAAAGTATCAGTGGCAGAGATACAGAGGGGTTATCCTGCCTATTAGATCATATAGGATCAACGGTTGGTGGGCACGATCTGCTTGACAACTGTATCGATCAATCAGGGTGTAGCAGCCAAAGTAAGCACACTTTTGGGCTTTTGTGAGAGTTTGTAACTACGAGAGAGGGCAAAATTGAGTAGTATCAAAAAGCCAATGGCAAAGCAAACTAAGGAATTCAAATAGAAAATGGAAACATATTTAAAAAATAAAAATGTGTGTTTTATACAATAAAATACATCTTGACCTACATCAAATTATTTGCAATTCAAATATACACGAGTGTGTCAATTATGGTCTCATTCAGACAAACTATGTTTTTATAAAGGTTGTTTTGGGAAAGTGTTTGAGTAGAAAGCCATGCGCCTTAATAGCTAGTAGATGATTCGAGAAGTGGTGATTTAGGGTAAAACTTGATTTCTCTATGTTTCTTATGGTTTCCTAGGTGACAAGTCACATAAGAAGACTCGATTAGTAGATGCCACTATGTTTTAATCTTTTTTGAATTAGTTGTGTATAAAATGACTCAATTAGCAACTAAACCCCATTCGTTGACTCTGCGTTAACTAGCCACTAGAGGGTAAAACTGAGTATATTGCATGCGTCAGGGTTAGCACCCGAGGGTAAAAGTGAGTAGAACTAACGCGCCATTGTTACTCCCGAGGGGATAAATGAGTATGCCTAACGTGCTAGGATTAGATTCGAGGGGAAAAACCTGAAATGTTGTACGCGTGTCACGGTGCATAGTATAGTAACGGACGCGTGTCACGGTGCACGGTGTAGTAGCATACACGGTTAGTACGCAGTGCACGATGGTGTAATGAAACGTCTCTTCTCTTCACCTTTATTATAGAGCCCATCTTCCTCTCCGCCTACCCACTCTCACTCACTCATTCACTCACTTGCTCACTCACACAACCGTCTTCACTGTCCCATCACCTTCTACAAATCCCGAAGAAAACCCCAACCGCGTCAGCAATGGAGAAGAAGGATGATGTGGCCATCGTCGCCTCCAAGGTTGTCGGCGAGGAGGCTCCCATCTCTGTCCAGGCCCCCGTAGAGGCATCGAAGGCAGCCACCGTCCCCGTCCAGGCCCCCATCCCCGCTTCTGATGTAGCCGCTTGCAAGGAGGCCCCCACCTGCCGGGGGAAAATCCCGCTCGATTGGGACCCATACGAGGATGAGTACATCTGGCCGGAGAACCCTACAACACCAGCAGCATCGACCCATGGTCTGAGGTAACTAGGGTTTTCTCCCATTCTCTTGTTCTTCTCCCATTCCCATCATTGAATGCTAGATCTTGTGTTATTAGGGTTCGGCTATTTGCATTTCAATTGTTGGATGTTATATCTATCTTCTTACATCAGCTAATCCTCTTGTGTTTGATCTTGTGTTTCGATGAATCCGCTTGTTCACATGTCAATACTATTTTATTTATGCTTTGAGTTGTAGTTAAGGGATTTCTTAGTTAATACTAACTGGTCTGTAGTTGGAATTAGTATTTGATTTTGTTTGAGGTTTAGGGATTGGGGAATTTAACCCACTTGGTTAAATTATGCAAACAATTATGAGATCTCAATCGGTTAATTTATGCAAATAATCAATCCTGATAATCAAGGGATCTCAATCATGTCCTATTATCATGTGCATGCTACTATTTGTTTCAACGGGTGCAGAGCAACGACGTCTGCAGTGACGACGAGTCCAGCCACACCAAGACTTGTCAGGTGCTGAGGAGGCTGCAGTCCGGCAAGTATAACGCCTACTTCGTTGGCGACGTCTACATGTGCCCTTCTGCAAAATGAGACTCGACGCCACCGACTTCAACTGCCTCGTGAGGCATGCTGAGGACGTGAGCTCCTGCAACCCCAAGGTCGGCGAGACCATGAATGTCCACACCTTCTTCTCTAAGCACAAGGCGCTCGATATTCACCTTTGCAACCTCTAGCAGGTGGCCATTGCAGAGGGTCGCATGCCTCCGATCAAGCCCAAGGTTCCTAAGATTAAGGGACAGGGCAGTAAGAAGAAGAAATGCTAGAGGGAGGAGGCAGAGGCCAGGAGACGCTCAACGTGTGTGTTGTTGCTGTAAAGTAGCTCCTTTTATTTTTATATGTTGTGTGTTAGCTGCTAAGCAACGAATGTATTGAACCTCGTTAAGTATCCTACCATCTATCACTAATATATCCTATATTAGCTGTTGTGAGCAGGTTATGTATATTTGTTTTGTTTTTTGAATGTATGTATGCTTCTGGTGTGATTTGCTGTACTAGATTTGCTATCAAATTGGACAATTAAAAAAGTGGGCCAAAAGAAATGTATGATTGAAAAGAGAAGTTGTTCTAGATGTGCTACCAATTTGGACAAAAAAGAAACATAACTGTTAGCGGGAGTGAGGAAAAGACGCTCTGAAAACTGCTAATTAACAATTACTACCAATTTGGGCAAGAGAGAGACCGAACCCACTTGTGCGCACTACCAAACGCAGTTCCGACCTACCAACTCCACATGGTCCCACATGGCGCGGCCCCACACGTCAACATAACGTGGTCCCAACCTATCGGCCCCATACGTAAGCATAACGGTCAACCTAACGACAGCTGCCGTTAGAGCTATTTGTGAGAGTTTCAGAAAAGTGAGAAAGTTTAGCGGCCACAAAAAACTAAGTACATCTAAGAAACCAAGGGCACAAAAATAGAAATTCCTTAATCAGTCCTATCCAAAGTTACAAAGTAGGTTATTACAGCAGAGGAACGGGTCCCGTATTGTATCTTTGTCATCACCGCACATCACCATGACAGCAGGAGCAAAGATGGGCTCTGCCCTCCCACCGCTGGCCGCAACCAACATGATCCCCACCACCGCCACGCCACAGAGGCTTTGCCCGGCGATTCCTCCGGAAGTGGCGGGGGAGGGGAGGGGGTGTGGGGGCGCCGGCAGCGGTATCCCTGGTGAGGCGGCACCACCACGAACTAGTAGTGGACTCTATTAAGACGTGCCAACTCAAAGTGACTGACAATATATGTTGTTAAGGTCGACGCACAATTATAACTGCCAAGCTGCAGAATAGTGTGTGACAATCTCAAGCATGTCATTTCACATCTCGAGAACATACGACGGCCATTTATATACATTGCACTCGAGACTACATCTCGCTGCAAACCTAGCCATGTCAATTAGAAAGACAAGCTCCCTCCAACGATATCAAGATGCACGTTATATATTCGCTGAAACAACGCCCGTTGGCTTTTCCATATATTGCTCCGTGCCCAGACCAATGGTAGTCCATCAAGTCGATGGCATTATCAGTTCGTCCAGAATGGAAGTTTCGCTCCCTTCTTGAAGCCCTGCACAGATGCGGCGTTAGTCCCATGGCACCAAAGCAGGTAAATACGGAGATTTTCAATCTACACGGACTTGGGCATGCATTTGGAAGAACATCGGCACATTTTCAGCTGTGAGTTGTGACGCCCCCCACAATTCTACTCCCTTTTGGAATATTCTAGTACTACTACGAAAAAGGGGGCAAACTCCCATCATAGGCACATGTTTTGGAACTTCGTTTGTTTTTACAACAATGTACTAAAAAGGCTGCATAACTACACATAGAAATCTGCAACCGTGGCATACTCAAGTAACGTGCTGTGTTCATTAACAGACCATAATCCCAACCACACATACACAGACTAGTGCTTAGCTCCCAAATATGGTTCCAAAGAGCCAACTCAAACTAAAAAATAGAAGAAATTGAGCAATGTTTCTACCTTTGGTAACAATTTAGAAAGATAAAAACTATGGAAATAACACACCTTCAAACCACATTACTCCCTCGACTCTGAAACATAAGGCACACAAGTATTCAAAGATTCGAGTTTGACCAAGAGTATTGTGAAATATGTGGAAAAAAAGTGAATATAACCCTAAACTATATCAATAAATGTTGGTCAAACTTGAATTTTGAAATACGAGTGTGCACCTTGAATTATGTAGATATGGAGTGAATTAGTTAATGTAGCAAGTTGGTCTGAACATTCTTATGTACCATTTTCCCGTGTGAACAGTGCTCCTCCACTATTCCTACGACTTTCCCGTAGTATTACTTACAGTCGGCAGAGCTATATTTTTTCAAGGAAAGTATAACAGAAGATAACCAACATAAGTTTACCTTTTTGACATCTGAATATAGGTCTTCAACCACCCTCTCTGTCTGCTTTGCATAAGACCACATTTTATGCATATTAGACTCCATCTTTCTTGACATATCACTTACAATTCGAACCTACAATCATGATTCTCCGATTAGAGTTTCAATCTGTAACTATAATATTGATGAGATGGTCAGCCGTAAACAGTTTTCACAAAGGGCTGCACCCACAACTAGTTGCAAATTCTAGTTTCCTCCAATAGCACACAAAAATAAGCATGAATACATATAAGAGCATGCAACAACCTACAGTTCAAGAACAAGTCCAACTGACTTGGCAGGTCGCTCACCATCCGCCCATACTTAAGTTTGCCCAAAACCCCGGAAAAATGCCGATCCAACAAACTCGGTATCTTGCTCGGCAAAAATACGGGATCAGCAACATCTCTCCCTGTCTGCACATCTGTGGAATCATCCAGCTCGGCATGGATCAACTGCCCTCAAGCAACGGGCCAGTTTAGTCACTTTTCCCCTCTCATGCCACCAGTCTGCATCACTCAGGCCGTCGCCAAGCTTCGCTCGATCTGGAGGAACAGAGGAGGCAGCACTGTGTCTGGTGCGCCTGTCGGCGTCGCCCAAGGATGTAGCAACGAGGAGGCAGACCCCTGCTGCCACACACATGCTACTAGAGACAGGGAGTAGAGGAAGCTTGAGGGGCACAAGAGGGAGTGTCGTGGTGGCCGAGCTAGTCGCCGTCGCACTGCTGGTGCTGTAGCTGGCTGCTGCACATCGGTTGGTGGCCTGGATGAGGAGCTGGGGGCGTTGAGTACTATGGAGTGACTGAGATAGGAGGGATTTTGTGAGGAGAGAATGAGAGAAACCAAGAGATAAGAGAGATATACAGAGACAGAGAGGAACAGAGCACATACACAACACGCTTTTGCATTATGTATGCATTTTCCGACTGAAAACGTATTTAATTTATTTACAGAGGGGTGTAATGCCTGATATGCGCACATTTAGATATGTTTTCACATAGTTTGGTGTAATAAGGATAGCAAAGCATTTGAGGTGTCTGTTAGACCAGACAAACAAATAGAGGATATTCTTTTAGAAACTCTGCAAATGAGTATATAGGGAGTCAAATCTAAGGAGTTCCATGGACTCGCCCTAATCACATTCACAACCATGTATATTACACAAGAATAGTGTCAAACAGACATTTCTATTACATATTCTAGGTTTAAACATGCCATGACATCCAATTCTACGTTTTTCCTATTTCTGCATTTTCAGAATTCTTCAAATCAAAAGATTTAGAAATGGGAAAATTCTTACGTTAACGGTGTTCTCTAGAGAATCCTGCAGATTCCAACAAACCATACAGACCCTAAAATATGCACACAAGAACTCTTTGACCGACAACGTGTACTCATCATGATAAATGCGAATAAAAAATAACGAGGGTAGGGACTAGAACATTCACAGTGGTGATTTTTAACAATTCAAAATTTTCCATGGTTAAGTATCTTGGCTTAACAAGATAAGAGAGTGGACGAAAATTCTTGTCTGCTAATGTTCAAGTGCAAAATTATTAGCTTCAAATTTAAATTTGGAATTTCAAATTCTAGTATCAGACAACAAATCGAAATAAATAATACACAGAAAGTAACAGCAGTACAGAATCAAGACAGGTGTTAACGAAGACAGATACCTTTTCAATATCTGCATATAGAGCTTCGACCTTCTTTCCAGTATCCTTTGCCAATGACCATACCTGGCGAATACTAGAACCCAACTTTCTTGATTCATCTGTTAGAACTTGAACCTGTTATCCGCCCATGAGATGACTAGTTCAAACAGCTTTCCCAACAAACTCGCACACACAAAAAGTAAGCATCAAAAGAGGAGAACCTACAACTAACACATTGTTTGCTTCCCAGCAGAACGAAAGGCAATATAACTAAAAAGGTGCAATGTGCAACCTCTATGACAGTGTGTTTGTCCCAAGAAAGGAACTTTCACGAACAGGGACTCCATATGCTTCTTTTCACATCGTCAAATCATCATGACAAATTTTCGAAATAAAACATGAGGTTGGGGATTAGAGCATTCACTAATCACTACAATACTGTCAAACGATTGAACTTCACTAAATAAGAGAGCACAATGGTCTGAACATTCTTATGTACTAATGTTTGAAAGACAGACCATTAGTTCTTTTTAACAGAAAAATATATCCAGATTTAAGAATATACTACTATAAGATATGATTCTAATAAATCATAGGCAGAAACGAATAGTTAAAGAAGTGAAATGAATTGTGACTGCCAAGTAAAGATTATCATATAACTGAGATAACTTAGAAGTAGATACCGTTTTGACATCTGAATGTAGAGCTTCAACAGTTTTCTTTGTACTGTTGGCCAGTGACCATATATTGTAAACATCAGAGTTCATCTTTCTTGATTCCGCCGCCAGAATTAGAACCTATTATCACCATGTCCAGGAAATGAACACCTCGAGAGAGATTTCAAAAGGAACTCTCAAATGCACACAAAGTAAGAATGTATATAGAACTTAGAACTAAGTCACATCTGGGCATGTTTGGAATGGATTTTTTTGGTTGGAATTCTAAGTGGTTTGTAACCACTGTGATATTCCAACACGCCAAAAGGTTCGGTTACGTTTAAATTAATAACAGGGCAACAGAAGTAGCCAATATTGGAACAAACAACACTAAAAAACCATCCTAGCAACTGCATGTTGCTGCAATCAAGGGATATATACCCCCAAATTTCGAAATTAGAAGATTACATCTCTTCGAGATAGACTTTACTTCCAACAAAGAGTTATTTCCAGGTATGTTTAGTTTGCCGAGGCCTCCACTTCATGAATTCTATCAACAATGCGATAATGCCTACCCCTGGTTCATCTTCAATCAAGAAAAATATCCGAATTATCCTCCCCCAATTCCTAGTCATCCACTCGTGGTGTAGCAGCCATCCTTAGCTGAGTGTTGTCCTGCAAAGGTTCAGGACCATCTCCATCACCCTGATTACCATCCACCACCTGAAATTGCAGTATCAGCAAGAGACCTTCATCATGGTAGCCCATCTGATGTCATTCGGAACATCAACACCACCCCAATTGCCATCATGAAGCATCTTAACAGGTTCAATCAGAAGTTCATGACCACAGATAAGGATCTGGACAACTTCACCGGCAACCTGCGTGCTACCAAGGAGCAGAGTGCTGCAAATCCAAGGGCATGCTTGGTCATGGCAGAGCTAGAAAAATGGGCCTGCCAGAGAAAAGCATCAGGGTCGACGATCAATCTGCACCAATGGAGATCTCCACACCCTGCACGGACACCCAAGGCAACAGAAGACCATCTCTCCCACTTCAAGATGGATTTAGCCCACCTACTAAAGTAAGGTGGATTCGTATGTCTGGCTCAACCTATTTGACCAGTTCATCAAGACACATTAGGGGGCATCATAAACAAAAGTCACATCTCCTCTTTCCACCTGATGGGCAACACACAACTGTGACGGTAATTCAAGATAGCCAAGGTCCCTCTGATGTGGCGCCAGTTCACAGAATTGATCAACACTCAGTTCTGCCGAGACACACAGCAACGCTTTAGGCGAACTCGTCTCGCTCAAGTCACACGGCAAGTCTGCAACAGTACAGATATACAACAAGAGGTTAAACGCTTCTCTTGCAACTGAGTATCCAGATTACTGGTTATCCATACATATGCATCTCCGCCGGTAGCTCGACCTCGACCTAGCCTTACATTGTCGGAAATGGTAGCTCGTAGTGAGCAAGGCATCCGCTTAAATTGTGATGAATAGCTCATCCCAAGTCATAGCTACATAAAATCGTGCATCATGGAGGTTGATCCAATCTGGGGCTACGAAGGGGGACACCAAGGCTGAGGAAGGGGAAGTGATGGTTATCACACTGTCTGCCGTCGATGTATCATGCGCCTGACACGGCATTTGTTCGCTGCAGCTCCATCATAACTTTCGAGCGTGTGTTAAGACAGGTATTTAAGTGTCCGTGTGGTGCTGGCCAACGCGGACCATGTCAATAGCACACACATCTGCTGAGCTCTTGACATCACCGACGACACATTCCTAGTGGAGTTCTTCACCCTACCACTCGACATCACGGCAGATCGTAAAAATCAATGCCACCTTGCTTCCAAGGTGGTACCTTGACTTGAAGTGTCACACATGTCACTCCATGGTCATGTCGAATAAAATTAAGAACCTCGAAGCACAAATTTAGTAGAACACTCGGTTATTATATGCAAAGATTTGCAAACGATGGTAATTTATGCAACTTGCATCGAATTATAAGTTAAAATACAATAAGATCAAAATTTAAATTTAACATTCCGTACTACTCACTGTTGGCCAATGACCCAGACACATCATTTAATTATATTTTAAAATTTTAGTATCTTAAAGAAAATCTACTGACAGGTGAGACGATATTTCTAAACCCTGTACATAAGTGGGGAGATTAAGGAGGGAGGGAGAGAGGAACCTCATTTGTGACTGACTTGATAGTACTGTCAGAACTCCACAATAATTCCTACAACATAAATGGGCACAAAAGTCAATGCATGATATTAAGTGATGGATTATTCTGACAAAAACTACGAAGCGTCTAATCTTAATCAAAGTCGTTTTATGGAAACAGGTATTTCACAGGTTGCTAGGCACAAGATTTTGAGCCTTGGGGGTTTAAATCCATTCTCTCCCTGTAAAATGACAATGTAAAGTTGTGTCTGTGTATATATATATGTACTCCCTCCGACCCAAATTAATTGACTCAAATTCGTCAAGATACGGATGTAGCACTAAAACACGTCTAGATACAGTCGAATCTAGACAAATCTAAGTCAACTAATTTGGGTTGGAGGGAGTATTATTTTCTGGTGAAGTGACATGGATAATCCTAATCAGATGACCTAGTACTAAGTCAATTCTTTTGCACTATGGATACAGATGAACAAAAAAGTAATGCTCCGCTGCTCCTTCTTAGCCCCAACAGTTCCTAATTAAGCATCATTAGTGCTGGTGTGAGACCAGGGGCAGACCGCTGCAAGCATGCACAATAATAATAGGCTCGGTGCACTTGTACAGTTTGCTCTGGAATGTAAATGTCCAATAAGAGCAAAACGAGGAGAGGACAGTGTGCATTCTAGCACATATGAAGGTTGTTTTCAGGTTCAATCAAATGGTGCCAAATATTCGGGAAGCGAGATCTTGCACTAACATTATGGACACAGATAGTTTCAGGTTGAAAGATCTAGATGTACCAAGGGCTCAAGGCCAAAGAACCATCATCTACCACTAATATAAAAAACTCCAGTGAGGAGAGATCCAAACCATCTCAGCCATATCATTATAAAAATTTTTTTACCGAATTGGAACCAAATCAAGCACAAGCTAATGTAAATTGTCAAATGTTTGTCAAGTCAGTTTCGTTGGATACCAAATGGAGGCTTATTTTGGAAAAAAATTGGAAGTACTAGCAGCTATAACCGAAAGTTCCAAACAACAAGTTAACAAAATTTCGGTCCTTCCCTTGCTTCATGCATGCCAAAAGTTTGGCTAGGCTAGTTGGGGCTCAAAACCAAACACAACATATTCTTTTCACTAGAATAGCCGATGATTCTATATAAAATTTCAAATTAACTGGAGTTGCTCAAATTTCTCATGCACTACTCCCTTTACGACATACTCTTTTACTATCTCTCTCACTGTGTTCACCCAAATTTACCAATCGCCAGACACATACCTTGATGTTTTCTTGTTCCTTGATCAGAGCCTGAATGTCCAGCCCCATTGCTTTCACAACCTCGACATGTTCCTCTGAAACATGACCTTTGTCATTCGATGCTTTTGAATTGTTCTCCCATTCTGTACGCATTTTCACCAGTGTGGCCTATGGTTCAATACAAAAATGTCAAACTAACTGTAGCGCTAAAATTTCACATCCACTACTACCTTTATGACATATACTCTATCACTATCTCTCACTTTGTTCACCCTTATTTACCAATCGCCTGATGCATACCTTGATGTTTTCTTGCTCCTTGATCAGACCCTGAATGTCCAGTCCAACCGCTTTCACAACCTCGCCATCTTCCTCTGAAACACGACCTTTGTCATCCGATGTTTTTGAATTGTTCTCCCAGAATGATTCTGCATGCACAATTCAAATAATTGTCCTAAAAAAATCCAAGAACCATGATAATCTTCTTAAGGCAGAAGGAGAAGAGTTCGTGTACCCAGAAATCCCAAGAATAATTCAACCGCAAATCACAACTGGGAAGGTATCAACCATGTATTTCCACAATAGTATTATTAATACTAACACTGAACAATTAGTGCTGGATAGTGAGTCGCTAATCTCTGACGTACCCAATCGGTTGAGCTGGAGCTTCAACTGCTCGATCTCCAGGCGAACCTCTCGGCCCATACCATCCTCCCTGGCGTCGGCAACGGAGGCGCCGCAGTGCCCCGCCGGACCGACGTGGTCTCGCGGAAGGGCGAAGATGGCGGCCAGGAGCGCGGCCGCGATGGCTAAGGCGGTGCAGGATCGGCGGAGGTCGCCGGCGCTACCAGAGGAGTTCAGGCGGACAACGAGGGAGAGCAGACGGAGGGGGAGGAGGAAGGCGACGACGACGGCGAGGATCGCCGAGTCGAGCCTCATGGCCATGGAAGGCAGGAATCCCCTGTTGCTAAGAGACCTGCAGCCCTGGGTCAAGTGTCATGATCAGCACGGGACTTTCCGGGTTCTTTAGGTTGGGTGCTGGCCTTTGGTTCTCGGGCAAAATCTCTCCTGTGGTTGGGTCATACCGAATAGTATCATATACTGTACTGTACTATCATCCTGTAATACCATTTCAGAGATACGTAAATTTTTCAGATTCTCTAGAATTGTTTTCTTTATCTTTTTGTATGTAGAGTACATGCATGATTTTTTTTATCCAATTCTAATTTGGTATAGGTATGATTCTAACTTTTCATAAATTAAAGGTCAAATGCAAGAACAAAACATCAATATATAGCCGACCGAACCACTCCAAGTCCCATGTCCCAAGTCACGAGTGTCGCCCACTAGGGGCGGAGCGGCGGCCCTACCTTAGTTTTTTGCGTAAAGTTCTGGATGCATGTTTTTCTTTTTAAACAATTTAAGTGGCTATACGCTCGAAAAGTTATACACCTAGTTTTAGTGAACACTGCGTACGAATTTCGAATTTAAAACATGGACTATGTCTAGTCTAGTTGCAGCCCAACTTTTTTTCTTTCTAGTAGCTAATTCTCAATCTAATAAAAACATGACTCTAAACAATATCCTGCGTGGGGTATTTAAGGAGAACTTGGGAAATTTAAGCCCATTTCTTGTCTAGACTTAAGAAACTCATTTTGTTGGTTCAGTGTAAATAATATTAGTTGTCTTACAGAGATTTATCACGGAGTCTTGTCTTATTATGAGCACGACCATATACAAGACAATCTTGAGTTATTTATTGCATCACGAAGAGTGAGAGTGCGAGATGAATTTGTAGTAGGAAGAGAGACATGCCCGAAATGAGTAACGGGGATAGAAGAACCATCACCTTGAAATAGGCTTTCGCCTCGCTATATTAATATAGCAACCACACGATATAACTGTTGGGCGGCATCACACTCAAGCCCAAACGAAAAAAGAGAAAAGAAAAAGAAACGAAAGCCAACAATGGAAGATCAACTAAACAAGGGTGACCCACAATAGCTGCGCCCTCCGACGTTGTCCCACCACGCTCCTCGCATTTCGGCCGCGTACCAAGCAACACCTTCAAGAAGGGACGCGATGACGACACACTGTTGCCCAGACTATTCCTAGAGGTTTTCCCCTACTCGGGGGGGGGGGGAGTGGAGAAGGGGTACACCCGATGCCCTCTAGGCAGGAACAGCCTTACCGCGTCGGTGCCAGATGAGCCAACATGGATTTCTCCCGACCCCCCAAAAAACCACTATCTCGGACGCTCCACCACACTTTCCGCCCACCAACCTGCGCCACCACGATCGAGACATCACCCTTGATGTCTCCCTGTGATCACCCACACGAGGCCTAGAGGAGTGCGACCGCACCGTTAGAGTCAGAGGTGTCAGCAGTGCCGCTGGCGGGAGGAAACTACCTCCACCGTGCCATGGTAGCCGACCAAGCACAGTAGCAGGGTCACACCAGGCCCCATCGGGCCTGGCCAGGCCTAGATCGGGCCTGCAAAGCCCCTACTACCACGCTGCAGCAGGCTAGCAGCACCGCCGCCACCACCCAGATGCCATGCGAGCTACCTCCGCCTCCAGGAACCACCGCAACAGCAAGAATTTCGGCCCACCTAGACCCAAATGGGCCCGAAGGGCCCAGATCTAGGCCAAGCGGGTGTCGCTGTTGGGGATATACTTTCTGGATATCCTCACTGTGCCTCACTGACCAGGGTGGCCCACTTCAGGTTAGAGCTTTGCTTCACGGGCGGGCCGGTCAGGGAGAAAAGACGGAGTCCAGTCCGGCTACGGGAAAGCCCAGAAGACTTACCGACATAGGCCTGTTATGTTACTTGTAGTTCAAGACGTACTCTGTAACCGACTCTTAGTCGTAGCCGGATAGGTCTCTCCTGTAAACCCTAGGCCGGATATCTATATAAGTCGTCCTAGGACAAGCCTTTAGGGCACCCCACAATAGTCTACAATCTCAACTCGCACAGGCGAAACCCTTATAACCCATATTCTGGCTCTGCCGTATTACTGGATTGCTAGCAGGAGTAGGATCCGTCCAAAGCTGGCGGATTCGAACCTGGGTAACTTGTAAAGAAACAAGTCATGAAAGCACAAAGCAATAAGCATAGTAAAGCAAAACAAGTGCAACTTCAAGACTTTTAACATAAAGAGGGGATACTTAATATTATTGAGATGCATAAAACCATGTTTCCCTCTCTCATAATAACTTTCAGTAGCATCATGAATAAAATTAACAATATAACTATCACATGAAACATTCTTATCATGAGCCACGTGCATAAAAGAATTAATACTCCCACATAAACATAGTCATTCTTATTGATTGTAGTGGGAGCAAATTCAACAAAATAGCTATCATTATTATTTTCATCACCATAATCATCAAATATAGGAGGCATATTGTAATCATAATTAATTTCCTCCTCAATAGTAGGTGGACTGAAAATATCATATTCATCATTGTAATCATCATATATTGGAGGTTTGGTATCATCAAAAGAAATAGAATAGCTATCTTCCAAAGCTGGGAAACTAAAAAGATCATTTTCATAAAAACTAGCTTCCCCAAGCTTAGAATTTTCCATAGCATTAGCAATAATGGTGTCCAAAGAATTCATACTAACAACATTGCTATTAGCATGCAAATAAAGTTCCATAGGCTTTTTAATTTTCTCTTCAAACACTTAATGTTCTAACTTAGGAAAAATACTAAAAAGCTCTCTAATTTTGTTGTTGTTTTCCATTAAGCCTAACTAGTGAAAACAAGAAACAAAAAGACAAAATTGAAGAATCTAAAGGAAATAACTTCGAGCACTCACACCGGGGGATGTGAGTACCTTTTACCTTACCTCCCCGGCAACGGTGCCAGAAAATAGGCATTTGCCGTGGGAGGTTCTTCTTCTTTAATCCTCCGGTGTGAATACCTTTTACCTTACCTCCGCGGCAACGGCGCCAAAAAATAGCTTGATGTCTACGCACTTCTATTCTTGTAGACAGTTGTTGGGCCTCCAAGTGTAGAGGTTTGTAGAACAGCAGCCAGTTTTCCCTTAAGTGGATCACCCAAGGTTTATCGAACTTAGGGAGGAAGTGGTCAAAGGTATCCCCTCTCAAGCAACCCTGCAATCAGGATACAAGAAGTCTCTTGTGTCCCCAACACACCCAATACACTTGTCAGGTGTATAGGTGCACTAGTTCGGCGAAGAGATAGTGAAATACAAGTGGTATAGATAATTATAAGTGGTAACGGTGATAGAAAATAGCTTGATGGCATGGAAGAGACTAAAGGCAAACTGAAATAAAGATGGCAGCAAGCAAACATGTAACAGATCTAGTTGCAAACGGTGTTTCAATGCTTAGAAACAAGGCATAGGGATCATACTTTCACTAGTGAACACTCTCATATAAATATCTTCTCTTTCCGATACTACGATGAACTACTCTCTGGTTGGACACTCCAATCGTTGGTAGGGCTATAACAGCACACCTCAAAGTAAGCATTTCCCATCTAGATAACCCCACACTGTCACCTTGAGCACTAGATGGTTCAAACAAACACCACAATTTCATAAAGACATCTAACTCCAAATATAACTCATAACAAGTAATTGTAATCTCTAGCCTAAGTGCCACCATGGTTGATACATTGCAAATGTATCTGTAATTTTTGATGTTCCATGCTTTTGGTTCCACTTTCTTGTGTTTTGTCCACTTTCTTGTGTTTTGTCCACACTTTGGAGTACTTGTCATATGATTTCTTGGACTAACCTATTAACAAGAGCCACGGTGCCAGCTGTCTGTTTTCTGCTGTTTTTGGTTCCAGGAAAGTCAAAAAATGAATATTCTAGGAATTGGACGGGACAAAAGCCAAAGTGCCTATTTTTCCGGAAGTCATCAGATGCCAGAATACGAGACGGAGAGGGGCTAGAGGCCGGCCACACCACCTGGCCGCGCGACCAGGCTTGGCCCGTGCTAGGGGATGGTGTGGTGGCCCTTGGAACCCCCTCGGTCTCCCCTTCCGCCTATAAGATGCCCTCGGGACGAAAACCCTAAGTACCCGATCAAAAAATCCACGAAAGAGTCTGTAGCCGCCGTCATCTCCATCCCCAGATCGGGAGGGATCTGAAGCTCTTCCCGGCACCCTGCCGGAGAGGGGAATTCACCCTGGAGGCCTTCTTCATCACCATACAAGCCTCTGGTGTGATGCGTGAGTAGTTCATCCTTGGACTACGGATCAATGTAGTATCTAGATGGCTGGTTTGTTGGGTCCGCAGCATAGAAAACAAAAAATTTCCTACGGTGTGAACTACATGCCAAGATCTATCTATTAGGTACAAAGCAACAGGTGGACATACATCCAACAAGAACTTACCCTCGTAGACAACGAGCTTTGTTAATGAGTAGGAACTCGTGGTTGATGTAGTCGTACACTTGCCGATCTCAGGATCGTGA
Source organism: Avena sativa (assembly GCA_916181665.1). NCBI lineage: Eukaryota > Viridiplantae > Streptophyta > Magnoliopsida > Poales > Poaceae > Avena > Avena sativa. The sequence goes on from OV702289.1 coordinate 620,640,364, forward strand.
GGAAGTCCAGCAGGTCCGGCTCTAGCACGTCCATTAGATCCAGCTCCGGCACCACCAAGTCCAGCACCGCAAAGCAGCGGTGCATCCGTGATCGCACACACGTCCGATACCCCGACAACCTCCGTCCCTCGCTCCAGCAAAGCAGCAGAAGCAGCAGCTCCTTTCCAGATAAAGCCACCGGGAACATGTATCTCGCTAATCCGAGACCATGGGGAATAATACTAGAGGGGGAGAGAGATCCTTCACAAGGAGGTGTGTATGAGAAGTGAGGAGGGGGTGGCCTTTTATAGGAGGAGGGGGGTGCCCCTCCTTCATGGCCGGCGCATGGAGGAGGTAACTCTTCACCTCCTCCATTCATGTGGTGGTAACTCCCTCCACATAAATTTGCCCCTTCACATTCTCTTTTAAAGTCTCCACTTTAAATGCATTAAATTTCTCCAAATTTAATGCTCTCTCATTTAATAAAACTATTTTATTATTTTTATTCAGAATTTTGTTAATTACTTTAATTAACAAACATTCACATAAAACCCCCTGCAACATTTCAATATTACATGCAGAACCAATTTCAGCAATTTCACCCGAAACAGTTTTGGTGTCTATTGAAATAATTCCAGCGCTTTCTTAAATCTTTATCTGAAACATATTTGCTCCAAATGGTGTCGGTATCCCTTAAGTGTGTCACCCTACAGTTCGCGAATAATGCAGACATGATCGAGACCCCTCTCCGATCAATAATCAGCGGCGGGACCTGGAGATCCATACTGACTCCTAGACATTCAACGATGACTTCTGTGATCGTGAGAATCTTTAACGCTAGTAACTAAATCCCTTTGTCCCGCGATATATTACATGTCTGAGATTCGATCATCGGTATCTCCATACCTAGTTTGATCTTGTTACCGACATGCATTCTTTTCTCGTTCCCGTGATATAACATTCTAGTGATCACATCACTTGCTTGCAAGCTATTTCAATGTGATATCACCGAGAGGGCCCAGAGTATATCTATCCATCATCGGGATTGACAAATTCCACTCTTGATCCATGAGCCTCAACATAACACCTTCGTAGTACCGAACCCATCTTTATAGTCACCCTGTTACGGTGTGACGTTTGATGTTATCAAGATACTCTTCCGGTGTTAGCAATTAACATGATCTCATGGTCTAAGGATAAAGATTACTTCGCATGATGTTATAGCAATATAAACATAATGACTTGATCGTAATGCTATACTTCGGATGAATGTTCATCACATCATTCCACCAATGGTGTGACCTGGTTATTAACAACATCCAATGTCCATGATCAGGAAACCTTGATCATCTTGTTAACCAACAAGCTAGTCTATAAGAGAGGCATAACTAGGAATCCTTTTTGTTTATTAAACACACATGTATTGATGTTTCCGATCAATACAATTCTAGCATGTAAAATAAACATTTATCATAAACATGGAATAAGATAATAACCACTTTATTATTGCCTCTCGGGCATATTCCCTTCAGTATCCCACTTGCACTAGAGTCAATAATCTAGTTTTAAAAACTTTGCGCATTGAACACCTATGGCTTTCTGGTGTTGCATATATGCTATTGCTAGTGGTTAACATAATTGGATGTGACAGTTTCAGATCCGTGTGTATTTGCATGTCTTTGCGTCTCTACGCATCACTCATTCTCAAATGAGATGGCATTGTATAAATTTGGTCCTCTGGTGAGACCTTTAGTTCGTTCGGGTTAAAATATGTTGATATTATTGTCACACAATATATCTTCATAGTATTATCCCACTTTGAACCACACCTAGTTTGATAACAAACTACTTAACACAAATGCCCTCCTATGCTGCTACTATAGCAGTCATGTACTTAGCCTTTTGTTGTAGTATCCGTCACAATATCTCAACTTTGGAACTCATCCAAATCCATCATGGAACTTCCTTTCCATTATATTGTGCCACCCATAGTCTAAATTGAGATAAATTTAATTTGTATCTTGTGACAAAACTAGTATCAATGTAACACTTTACAATGAACTACCTTTAACTATTTGTCACTTATACATGATATATTCTTAGTTCTTCCAAAGCTCATAAGAATATCTTTACTATTGTCCAATGATCATCTTATGAATCATTCTGGTATGTGCTCATAACATTTAGAGCATAGGACATTCTGGATATAAACATATCATGGTATAATCGATCAAAATTTTCATGTGATTTTACTCACCAAGTGTTGAAACACTTGAATCTTGATACAATCCTTTCCATGCAGCAAGAACCTTTCTTGTTGTTTCCATATTGAACCCTTTCAATATCTAATATATGTATGTCTGGCACAACCATATTAGCGCCTTAATCTATCCATATAGATATTGATGCCTAATATTCTGGGTTTGCCAAAGTCTTTCATTGAAATCTTATTTTAATGAAATCCTTAACTTGTGTCAATTAAAGATACATCATTTCCAATCAACAATATGTCCTCTACATAATGTATTAGAAATATGTCTCAGCGCTCCCACTTAATTTCTTGCAAATGCAAGCATCTTCATCATCTCCGATGAATTTAAACTCTTTTAACAGTTTCATCATGGTGAAGATTCCAACTCCGCTATGCTTACTTCAACTATTGAAGTATACATGCCCTTTTAGCACCCTTTGAATTAACAAAACCCTTCGGACCATGTTATGTACATGTCCTAGGTTACCGTTCTATTAGAAGAACCTTATTTTTTTATTCAACTACCATATACCAAATTATATGTAGTGGTTGCTACATTAATCCGTCAAGACTATATATCGCTATGAAAGATCATATCTTGTCATAGTCAACTCCTTGAACATTGCCGTAAACTTCTTTCCGACATGTCGACTATTTCATAGATGTCAAACATCCATGTCTATTTCTTTATAGATCCAAACACGACCGATATGCTTCACGCCTTTCCGGAGGGTCTTCCAAGTTCAGAAACTTGATTTCTCGTGTATGGATACTATCACGGATTCTATGACTTCTAGTCATTTTATGGAGTCGGGGCCCATCATCGCTTCTTTGCATGTAGCCCGTTCATCATTGTCAAAACAACAACGACTTGCTTATCAAATCTTACTATTTGATTCTTACCGACCCACACAGTTCTATAGGAACTTTAATCTCCGAGATCACACCTTTTGTAATCACGAGAGCCATGAGCATTGTGGCTGCCACCGGGACACTTTCTGGCGTTGTGCTACTTAGCACATATAGCTAAGGTTCAACAACCTTATCAAAGTTCTATTGTCCTCCCACTTAACTTTTCACGAAAAATCCCTTCTCGAGAAATTTGACGTTCCAAGCGACAAACTCTTTTGTCCTTGGTGTTATGGAGAAATTCCCAACAAATTCTTTGGGATAACCTACAAAGACGTGCTTATCCGACTTTGGTTGTAAACATTTTACTTATGCATAGCATACCAAAATTTAAGAAAAGACAATTCGGGTTTTATCCCAAACCATAACTCATATGGTGTCATTTCAATGGATCACAATGGTGCTCTTTTCAGTGTAAAAGCGGTAGTCTCTAAAGCTTCAATCCTTAAAACATAATGGCAGTTTTATAAATGACACCCTTGATCTTACCATGTCAAACATGGTTTGATTTTATCTCTCGAATATGCCATACTCCTATGGTTTATCGGGGAACACAAATCATGGAACAATTCCTCAAGTCTTAGGTGTTTTTGCTAAACATGTAACTCAAATATCTTCCTTTATGATCGAATCATAAACTCTTTATTTTCTTGTTACAATGATTTTTCACTTCATCTTGAAAGTCTTTGAACAACTTTCAAATGTTTCATACTTCTTCCTTATTAAGTAAATATACAGATATATTCACTCAAATTCTTGAAGAAAGCATATGAAGCAAAAAGATCCATCGCATATGGCTACACATAATGGACTTATGCACATCAGCATGCACAATTTCCAATAAGCTAGTCATCCGTTCCTCTTTGGCCTATGAACGGAGTTTCAATTATCTCGAGGAAAGTCTCACATGCATCAATTGATCAAAATCAAGGACTCCAAAATTCCATCAACATGGAGTTTCTTCATGTTTTCTTTCAAATATAATTCAAACAACGATGTCACTTCATAAGTGATCTTTCAATCATTTGTCTTGCGACATTTTAGAAATAGTGTTTATGGATGTGATTTCTCCAACTAGACTTGTAAAAGTTCATCCATCCTTTATGGAATACGGTAATTATATGAACAACCATTGTTCTCATAATACCGGAACAAAATAACAATTATTTAAACAAATCTTGAAGGCTTGGTCCGATGACAACGAAAAACACAATAACACTTTATTTGTTTTCGATGAACATCATCACTCATTCTCTTGCTGGTTACTTAGGCCATTGTAGTTCATGAAATGCGTTGTCCTGTGTGACACTTCATACCAACCAATTCGGTATCCAATACCGGTATCCAATACCTCATAACCACATTGTTTAACAAGCAAGGAATATAGCCATAACATGTATATCTTGTATATACCCAAGTTGGACATCTCCAACCTTTTATTTTCTGCCAAATATTTTATAGATTCTCTTTCAGCAATTCCTTTTTCTTTTAAAAGAATCTATCAACATCAATAGTGGTGTCATCAACATGACACATGGTACAAAGCGTATATAGTCAACTACTAATACCTTTGGACTTGCACTTTGAAGTGGATCACCATCATCAAATGTTTGGTGTTCTTTCAAAAATCCATTCTTTAGTAATCTATTAGTGTAGTAAACATTTTACTTACATCTTCTATTCATCCTTATCATGAAAACTTTCATGATCAAGCTAATATAGCTTATAAGGAAGAATCACGAGTATAATATCAGTTCCCAAAACCTTTTTGGTATATTCGGATGCCTAGCATCTCCATCCTTCACAAATTCTCATACAATATGAGAACATGTATTTTGCTAAATTATACTCTATCATAATGCAACCAAAAACATTGTTTCAGATATCACAATATCTTTCACACATGATGGTTTCTGAAACAATTTTTAGCTCCAATATAATCTTGATATTAAAACAACTTTTTGAATATCAATAATCATGGAGGAAAACATGATACTTTAGATACTAACATTGGAATTCTTACTCTTGATTTAATACTACTTATTAAACTTTATGGAGTAAATAGAGTTTGCTGAAAGTTTGCAATAGGACTTATAAACTTTAAATTGACATTCAAAACAATACGATACCAGTTCGTAAAGTAAATATCCAGAATTCTATAGTTCTATTATCTCAAATAAAAACTAAGCATAAGGTAGAAAACGAATGCCAATGACTACAACAAACTATGCAAATTCACTTTGATTTAATTTATGACAAATTTTGTTCGACTAATCCAAATTAGAAATGAACTCCCACTCAAAAACGACATCCCTCATGCCTTTTTGGTGATTACATGAACCAAATCCACTACACCAAGTCCGATCATCACGTGAGTTGATGTAGCTTCAAAGGCGAGCATCTATATGGGCATCAGACCAACTATATGACTCATGCTTAACCTTTCGGTCCGTGTTCCGAGGCCATGTCTGTACATGCTAGGCTCGCCAAGTAAGAACCTTAGTACTCGCGTGTGTAAAACTGTCTTACACCAGTTTGTATGAAAGCGTAGAGTCGAGTACACCCGATCATCACGTGATGTCTCGAAACACGATCCACAAAACGATGCATACTTAAGGAAGAACACATTTTTATCTTGATATCTAAATGAGGGATCATCTTACAATGCTACAGAAAGCGCCAAACTAGCAGTATAAGATGCTAACATCTAATGTGTAAAGTGAGATGATATGGTCCATGCATTTGATCTCTATCATTTGCATCGTGGTATGATCTCTATCATTCCTTTGTGTGTAAGGCCAAGGTCTATGGAACTTACACGTTGAGTGTGTTGTAAGAGTATCTATCATACATCTACTTACAACAATACCATATCAATACACTAGCCCAGCAACGATCTAAACTAGATGCCTCTAATTTATCAATTGCAAGTTTTACGTGGCTTAGGGCTTTCGGAGATAGAATCGTTCTTACCTATGAACATGAACCACAACGAGGATAACCAAATTATTAGCAATTCGTTGTAAATCAGATATTGACTATAGTAGGAGAGACAGACATTCGCCAGCCACTTATGCAAAACAAGTTGCATGTCAGTCGTGGAACCGGTCTCATGTACGATGACATGTAAGGTTGGTCCGGGCCGCTTTATCCCACTATGCCACCAATATCCAAAATACATAGAAGATGCAATAACATGATCATCATCGCCCACATATCAACATATGTGTACTACCCGTGCTAAGCACCTACGCATAGATCAGGCTCTGATACCACTGTTGGGTCCGCAGCATAGAAAACAAAAAATTACCTACGGTGTGAACTACACGCCAAGATCTATCTATTAGGTACAAAGCAACGGGTGGACATACATCCAACGAGAACTTACCCTCGTAGACAACGAGCTTTGTTAACGAGTAGGAACTCGTGGTTGATGTAGTCGTACACTTGCCGATCTCAAGATCGTGAGGAAGTCCAGCAGGTCCGGCTCCAGCACGTCCATTAGATCCAGCTCCGGCACCACCAAGTCCAGCACCGCAAAGCAGCGGTGCATCCGTGATCGCACACACGTCCGGTACCCCGACAACCTCCGTCCCTCGCTCCAGCAAAGCAGCAGAAGCAGCAACTCCTTTATAGATAAAGCCACCGGGAACATGTATCTCGCTAATCCGAGACCATGGGGAATAATACTAGAGGGGGAGAGAGATCCTTCACAAGGAGGTGTGTATGAGAAGTGAGGAGGGGGTGGCCTTTTATAGGAGGAGGGGGGCCCTCCTTCATGGCCGGCGCATGGAGGAGGTGACTCTTCACCTCCTCCATTCATGTGGTGGTAACTCCCTCCACATAAATTTGCCCCTTCACATTCTCTTTTAAAGTCTCCACTTTAAATGCATTAAATTTCTCCAAATTTAATGCTCTCTCATTTAATAAAACTCTTTTATTATTTTTATTCAGAATTTTGTTAATTACTTTAATTAACAAACATTCACATAAAACCCCCTAGAACATTTCAATATTACATGCAGAACCAATTTCAACAATTTCACCCGAAACAGTTTCGGTGTCTATTGAAATAATTCCAGCGCTTTCTTAAATCTTTATCTGAAACATATTTGCTCCAAATGGTGTCGGTATCCCTTAAGTGTGTCACCCTACGGTTCGCGAATAATGCTGACATGATCGAGACCCCTCTCTGATCAATAATCAGCAGCGGGACCTGGAGATCCATATTGACTCCTACACATTCAACGATGACCTCTGTGATCGTGAGAACCTTTAACGCAGGTAACTAAATCCCTTTGTCCCGCGATATATTACATGTCCGAGATTCGATCATCGGTATCTCCATACCTAGTTTGATCTCGTTACCGACATGCATTCTTTTCTCGTTCCCGTGATATAACATTCTAGTGATCACATCACTTGCTTGCAAGCTATTTCAATGTGATATCACCGAGAGGGCCCAGAGTATATCTATCCGTCATCGGAATTGACAAATTCTACTCTTGATCCATGAGCCTCAACATAACACCTTCGTAGTACTGAACCCATCTTTATAGTCACCCTATTACGGTGTGACATTTGATGTTATCAAGATACTCTTCCGGTGTTAGCAATTAACATGATCTCATGGTCTAAGGATAAAGATTACTTCGTATGATGTTATAGCAATATAGACATAATGACTTGATCGTAATGCTATACTTCGGATGAATGTTCATCACATCATTCCACCAATGGTGTGACCTTGTTATTAACAACATCCAATGTCCATGATCAGGAAACCTTGATCATCTTGTTAATCAACAAGCTAGTCTATAAGAGAGGCATAACTAGGAACCCTTTTTGTTTATTAAACACACATGTATTTATGTTTCCGATCAATACAATTCTAGCATGTAAAATAAACATTTATCATAAACATGGAATAAGATAATAACCACTTTATTATTGCCTCTCGGGCATATTCCCTTCATGGTTCTCCTCATTTGTGCTTTCATGTCTAGATCTTGTGAGCTCCGTTCATGATCAAGATCATCTATTTGTAATTCTGCATGTTGTGTTTGCGGGGATCTGATGGATATTGAGATGCTATTTCAGATTAATTATTGATTCTGTCATGTCTTTGTTATTTGTGATCTTGCATGCTTTCTGTTGTTAGTAGCTATCTTGGCCAAGTAGATGCTAGCAACTCCAAGAGTTAGTATTTATGCTCGATAGTGGGTTCATGCCTCGGTAATCTGGGGAAGTGACAGAAATCTCTAAGGTACTAGATGTGTTGTTGCTACTAGGGAGAAAACAACAATCCGTTGTTCATAGAACAATCGTATTGTTTACTTTACACATAGTTTGTAAAGCAATAATCTGTTGCTTACAACTTAATACTGGAGGGGGTTCGGATGATAACCTGAAGGTGGATTATTAGTCATAGATGCAGTTGGATGGCGGTCTATGTATAATGTTGTAATGCCCAATCAAGTTCCAAAGGAGTCAAGTGTTGGAGATATGCCCAAGAGGCAATAATAAAAGTGGTTATTATTATATCTTTGTGTTTATGATGAATGTTTACATCCCATGCTATAATTGTATTATTAGGAAACACTAATACTTGTGTGTTTTGTAAACATAAAAGAGTCCCTAGTAAGCCTCTTGTTGAACTAGCTTGTTGATTAATTGATGATCATGGTTTCCTGATCATAGACATTGGATGTGATTAATAACAAGGTTATATCATTAGGAGAATGATGTGATGGACACATACCCATAGTAAGCGTAGCATAAGGTCAAGTCATTAAGTTCGTATTGCTGTTAGCTTTCAAATGCATAGTAACCTAATCCTTCGACCATGAGGTTATGTTAATCACCATCACCGGATGGATACTTTGATAACATCAAACGCCGCTTCGTAACTGGGTGGTTATAAAGGTGTCATTGGGTATTCTGAAAGTATGTGTTGAAGCGCATAGACCAAGATTGGGATTTGTCCATCCATATGACGGATAGATATACTCTGGGCCCTCTCGGTGGAATGTCATCTAGATAGCTTGCAAGCATGTGACTGGGTCAGAAGGGATGACATAACATGGAACGAGTAAAGAGTACTTATCAGTAACGAGGAAGAACTAGGTATGAAGATACTGATGATCAAACCTCGGATAAGTAGAATATCGCGTGACAAAGGGAATTGGTTTCGTATGTTAAATGGTTCTATCGATCACTAAGTAATCGTTGAGTATGTGGGAGCCGTTATGGATCTCCAGATCTCGCTGATGGTTATTGATTGGAGAGGTGTCTTCATCATGTCTGCATATTCACGAACCGTAGGGTGACACACTTAAGGTTCCAAATTGTTTTAAGTAGATATAGAATTTGCGTTGGAAACCGAATGTTGTTCGGAGTCTCGGAATGGATCCGGGACATCACAAGGAGATCCGGAATGGTCCGGAGAATAAGATTCATATATTGGGGATCATTTTCTAAGTTCGGAAATGTTCCGGAGTGTTTGTATGGAGATTCTAGAAGGTTTCGGAATGTTCTGGAAGGTTCTAGAGGATTTCTTGGAGTTTACTTGAAAACCAAGAAAGGGATCAAGGGAGTCCAAGTGGGGCAATACACAGATTCGTGGGGGAGGAGGACTCCTCCCCCCAACCTGCCGGCCCAAGGAAGAGGGGAATCCTACTAGGACTCCCCCTCCCTAGGCGCGCCTCCCTCCTTTAAATAGAAGGGAGGGGCGCCCCCTCTTGCTCTCCTCTCATAACAACCAATCTCAGCCGCCTCTCTCCTCCACCTTTCTTCTGCACAGGCATAGGCGAAGCCCTGCAGAATTCTCATCTCCACCACCACCACCACACCGTCGTGCTGCTGGGATTCCGTGGAGAAGATCTACTACCTCCGTTGCTCGCTGGAACGGGGAGAGGAAGGTCTGCTTCGACTCCGCATGTGTGACCGTCTGCGGAAGCGCTGCCGGAACGCGGCGCCGGAAGGATCGTCCACACGATCTTGAGATCGGCAAGTGATCGACTACATCATCCACGAGATCTAATCTCATAACGCTTTCGGTTCTACGAGGGTTAGTACCGTTCTATCTCGTTGCTCATGTCTAATAGATTAGATCTTGGCTTTTGTCTAGATTAGATCTGAGTTTTGTTCGTTCTTGCAGTAGAATTTTTTTGTTTTCCATGCTACGAACCCATCAGTGGTATCAGAGCCAGGTTTATGCGTAGATCTGTTGCATGAGTAGAACACAATGAGGTTGTGGGCGTTGGTGCTCGTGCCGTCTTTTGCTATTTGTGTACTTTGCATCTTGCGGTATGGTGGGATGAAGCGGCTCGGGCTAACATTACATGTCATCGTACATGAGACTTGCTCCATGCTTGACGTGCAACTTGCTTTGCACAAGTGGCTTTGCGGGTGTCTGTCTCTCCCATCATAGTATAGATCAAATCTACACTTTGCACTTGATAGCACTTGTATCAACGTTGTGGTTCAGTTTCGTAGGTAAGATGCGTGCTTAGTCGAAAGCACCAAGCCACGTAAAACTTGCAAAGAAATTTAGAGGCGTCTAACTTGTTTTTGCAGGGGTTTTGTGATGTGATATGGCCTACAAGTGATTGTGATTGTATTTGATGTATGCAATGATCCTTGTTGTAATATGGCAACCGGCAGGAGCCTAATGGTTGTCTTTAATTCTGTTAAGACCTGCGTGTCTATTCATCTTGTAATAGCTTTGTTCCAAGTAGTTGTAATAGTTGCTAGTGATGATGGACAACCATGAAGCGGCGCCACAGACCTTGACGCAATGCTGGTGATGATGGAGATCATGTCCGTGCTTTGGAGATGGAGATCGAAGGCATAAGAAGAAAGGGCCATATCATATGACACTAATTATGAATTGTCTGTGATGTTAATCCTTTATGCATCTTGTATTGCTTAGATCGCGACGGTAGCATTATAAGATGATCCCTCTCACTAAATATCAAGTAATAAAGTGTTCGTCCTTAGTTGGCACCGTTGCTAAGACTCGTCGTTTCGAAGCATCTCGTGATGATCGGGTGTGATAGACTCTACGTGTGCATACAACGGGTGCAAGCCAGATTTGCACATGCGGAAACTAAGGTTAATCTTGACGAGCCTAGCATGTACAGACATGGTCTCGGAACACGGAATACCGAAAGGTAGAGCATGAGTCATATGATTGATATGATGAACATGAAGATTGTTCGCTGATGAAGCTACATTATCTCACGTGATGATCGGACTTGGTGTAGTGGATTTGGTTCGTGTAATCACTAAAACAACTCGAGGGATGTTGTTTTTAGTGGGAGTTCACCTAGTTGATTTAAGAATTAAATTTGAACACTATTTATCATAAACTTAGTCTAAACTACTTGAAAATTTGTTGTAGATTATGGCGAACGTTTCCATCAATTTCAATGCGTTCCTAGAGAAAGAAAAGCTTAAGAACAATGGAAGCAATTTCACGGACTAGTTCCGTGGACTGAAGATCGTCCTCAGGGCTGGTCAGTTGACCTATGTGCTCGAAGCACCGCTAGGTGACCCACCTGCAGAAGATGCCACCGATGACGTAAAGAATGTTTATGCCACTCGGAAACATCACTACTCCACAGTTCAGTGTGCCATCCTGTACGGTTTAGAATCGGAGCTTCAAAAGCGTTTTGAGCACCATGACCCGTTTGAGATCATTAAGGAGCTCAAACTCATTTTTGAGACTCGCGCGGCCATGGAAAGCTATGAAGCTTCCGAGAAGTTCTTTACCTGCAAGATGGAAGAGGTAGCTCCGTTAGCGAGCACGTGCTCACCATGTATGGGCACGCAAACAAACTCCGAGAGTTGGGGATACCGATTCCTAATGAATTGGGGATTCACCGTGTCCTCCAATCACTGCCACCAAGTTACAAGAACTTTGTGATGAACTACAATATGCACTGCATGAACAAGACGTTGCCTTAACTATCGTCCATGCTAAAAACTGCTGAAGTGGAGATCATGAAGGAGCACCAAGTGTTGATGGTCAATAAGACCACTAATTTCAAGAAACGGGGCAAGCCTAAGAACAAGGGCAACTTCAAGAAGGACGGCAAGAAAGCTGCCGCACCTGCTAAGAAGCCCAAGGCTAGTCCTAAACCTGAAACTGAGTGCTTCTACTGCAAGGGTGCTGGTCACTGGAAGCGTAACTGCCCCAAATACCTGGTGGATCTGAAGAACGGCAACATCAAGAAGAAATGTATATTCGATATACATGTTATAGATGTGTATCTTACTAGTAATCATAGTAGTGCCTGGGTATTTGATACTGGTTCGGTTGCTCATATTTGTAACTCGAAACAGGAGTTGTGGAATAAACGAAGACTGGCGAGAGACGAGGTGACGATGCGCGTTGGAAATGGCTCCAAGGTTGATGTGATCGCCGTCGGCACGCTCCCTCTACATCTACCATCGGGATTAGTTTTAAATTTAAATAATTGTTATTTGGTGCCTGCGTTAAGCATGAACATTATATCTGGATCTTGTTTATTGCGAGACGGTTACTCTTTTAAGTCTAAGAATAAAGGTTATTCGATTTATATGAGTAATATCTTTTATGGTTATGCACGTGAGATGAATGGTTTATTCTTATTGAATCTCGATAGTAGTGACACACATGTTCACAACATAGATGCTAAACGAATAAAATTGAATGATAATTCTACATACATGTGGCACTGTCATCTTGGTCACATTGGAGTGAAGCGTATGAAGAAACTCCATTCTGATGGACTTCTTGAATCCCTTGATTTTGAATCACTTGAAAGATGCGAAGCATGTCTAATGGGAAAAATGACTAAGACTCCATTCTCTGGAATAATGGAGCGAGCTACGAATTTATTGGAAATAATACATACCGATGTGTGCGGTCCAATGAGTGTAGCATCGCGTGGTGGATATCGTTATGTTCTCACTTTCACGGATGACTTGAGTAGATATGGGTATGTAGACTTTATGAAACATAAATCTGAAACTTTTGAGAAGTTTAAGGAATTTCAAAGTGAAGTGGAAAATCATCGTAACAAGAATATTAAGTTTCTGCGTTCTGACCGTGGAGGTGAATATCTGAGTTATGAGTTTGGCATGCATTTAAAGAAATGTGGAATACTTTCACAGTTGACACCGCCGGGAACACCACAGCGTAATGGTATGTCCGAACATCGTAATCGAACTCTCTTAGATATGGTTCGGTCTATGATGTCTCTTACAGATTTACCGTTATCATTTTGGGGTTATGCATTAGAGACAGCCGCATTCACTTTAAATAGGGCTCCATCTAAATCCGTTGAAATGACACCGTACGAATTGTGGTTTGGAAAGAAACCTAAGTTGTCGTTCCTTAAAGTTTGGGGTTGCGAAGCATATGTAAAGAAGTTACAGCCTGATAAGCTTGAACCCAAAGCGGAGAAATGCGCCTTCATAGGATACCCTAAAGAAACAATTGGGTATACCTTCTATCATAGATCCGAAGGCAAAGTTTTCGTTGCTAAGAATGGATCCTTTCTGGAGAAGGAATTTCTCTCGAAAGAAGTGACTGGAAGGAAAGTAGAACTCGACGAGGTTATTGAACCTTCTTTCGGAGTTGAGAGTAGCGCAGCACCGGAAGATGTTTCTGTGCCGCCTGCACCAACTGGAGAGGAAGCTAATGATGATGATCATGAAACTTCGAACGAAGTTACTACTGAACCTCGCAGGTCAACGAGGGTCCGTACCACTTCTGAGTGGTATGACTCTGCCTTGAACGTCATGTTAGTGGACAGCACTGATGACCCTACGACGTATGAAGAAGCTGTGGTGAGCCCAGATTCCGACAAATGGCTAGAAGCCATGAAATCCGAAATGGGATCCATGTACGAAAACCAAGTATGGACTTTCATGGACTTACCGGATGGCCGTAAGGCTGTCGAGAACAAATGGATTTTCAAAAGAAAAACAGATGTTGATGGTAATGTTACCATCTATAAAGCTCGACTTGTCGCGAAAGGGTTCTGACAAATTCAAGGAGTTAACTACGATGAGACTTTCTCACCAGTAGCGAGGCTAAAGTCTGTGAGGATTATGTTAGCAATCGCTGCATATTTCGATTATGAAATTTGGCAGATGGATGTCAAAACGGCGTTCCTTAATGGTGACATTGAGGAAGAGTTGTATATGGTACAACCCAAGGGTTTTGTCGATCCTAAAGATGTTGACAAGGTATGCAAACTTCAGCGCTCCATTTATGGGCTGAAGCAAGCATCCCGGAGTTGGAATCAATGTTTTGATAAAGTAATCAAAAACTTTGGATTTATACAAACTTATGGAGAAGCTTGTATTTACAAGAAAGTGAGTGGGAGCTCTGTAGCATTCCTAATACTATATGTGGATGACATATTGTTGATTGGGAATGATATAGAACTTCTTAATAGCGTCAAAACCTATTTGAATAATAGTTTTTCGATGAAGGATCTTGGCGAAGCGGCATATATTCTAGGCATCAAGATTTATAGAGATAGATCAAGACACCTAATAGCGCTTTCACAAAGTACATACTTAGACAAAGTTCTAAAGAAGTTTAGAATGGAAGAGAGCAAGAAAGGGTTCGTGCCCATGTTGTCAGGTAAGACCTTGAGTAAAACTCAAAGTCCGGCTACGGCAGAAGATAGAGAAAAGATGAATAAAATTCCCTATGCCTCGGCCATTGGTTCTATCATGTATGCCATGTTGTGTACAAGACCGGATATAGCACATGCTGTTAGTTTGACTAGTAGATATCTAAGTGATCCTGGAATGGAACACTGGACAGCGGTCAAGAATATCCTAAAGTACCTGAATAGGACTATGGATATGGTTCTTTCTTATGGAGGTGATGAACAGCTTGTTGTAAATGGTTACACTGATGCTAGTTGGAACACCGATCCAGATGACTCAAAGTCACAGTCTGGATACGTATTTATTTTGAATGGTGCTGCAGTGAGCTGGAGGAGTGCCAAGCAGAGCGTTGTGGCGAAATCTTCAACTGAATCGGAATACATAGCTAGTTTGATCTCGTTACCAACATGCATTCTTTTCTCGTTCCCGTGATATAACATTCTAGTGATCACATCACTTGCTTGCAAGCTATTTCAATGTGATATCATCGAGAGGGCCCAGAGTATATCTATCCGTCATCGGGATTGAAAAATTCCACTCTTGATCCATGAGCCTCAACATAACACCTTCGTAGTACTGAACCCATCTTTATAGTCACCCTGTTACGGCGTGACATCTGATGTTATCAAGATACTCTTCCGGTGTTAGCAATTAACATGATCTCATGGTCTAAGGATAAAGATTACTTCGTATGATGTTATAGCAATATAGACATAATGACTTGATCGTAATGCTATACTTCAGATGAATGTTCATCACATCATTCCACCAATGGTGTGACCTTGTTATTAACAACATCCAATGTCCATGATCAGGAAACCTTGATCATCTTGTTAATCAACAAGCTAGTCTATAAGAGAGGCATAACTAGGAACCCTTTTGTTTATTAAACACACATGTATTTATGTTTCCGATCAATACAATTCTAGCATGTAAAATAAACATTTATCATAAACATGGAATAAGATAATAACCACTTTATTATTGCCTCTCGGGCATATTCCCTTCATGGTTCTCCTCCTTTGTGCTTTCATGTCTAGATCTTGTGAGCTCCGTTCATGATCAAGATCATCTATTTGTAATTCTGCATGTTGTGTTTGCGGGGATCCGATGGATATTGAGATGCTATTTCAGATTGATTATTGATTCTGTCATGTCTTTGTTATTTGTGATCTTGCATGCTTTCCGTTGTTAGTAGCTATCTTGGCCAAGTAGATGCTAGCAACTCCAAGAGTTAGTATTTATGCTCGATAGTGGGTTCATGCCTCGGTAATCTGGGGAAGTGACAGAAATCTCTAAGGTACTAGATGTGTTGTTGCTACTAGGGAGAAAACAACAATCCGTTGTTCATTGAACAATCGTATTGTTTACTTTACACACAGTTTGTAAAGCAATAATCTGTTGCTTGCAACTTAATACTGGAGGGGGTTCGGATGATAACCTGAAGGTGGATTATTAGTCATAGATGCAGTTGGATGGCGGTCTATGTATAATGTTGTAATGCCCAATCAAGTTCCAAAGGAGTCAAGTGTTGGAGATATGCCCAAGAGGCAATAATAAAAGTGGTTATTATTATATCTTTGTGTTTATGATGAATGTTTACATCCCATGCTATAATTGTATTATTAGGAAACACTAATACTTGTGTGTTTTGTAAACATAAAAGAGTCCCTAGTAAGCCTCTTGTTGAACTAGCTTGTTGATTAATTGATGATCATGGTTTCCTGATCATAGACATTGGATGTGATTAATAACAAGGTTATATCATTAGGAGAATGATGTGATGGACACATACCCATAGTAAGCGTAGCATAAGGTCAAGTCATTAAGTTCGTATTGCTGTTAGCTTTCAAATGCATAGTAACCTAATCCTTCGACCATGAGGTTATGTTAATCACCATCACCGGATGGATACTTTGATAACATCAAACGCCGCTTCGTAACTGGGTGGTTATAAAGGTGTCATTGGGTATTCTGAAAGTATGTGTTGAAGCGCATAGACCAAGATTGGGATTTGTCCATCCATATGACGGATAGATATACTCTGGGCCCTCTCGGTGGAATGTCATCTAGATAGCTTGCAAGCATGTGACTGGGTCAGAAGGGATGACATAACATGGAACGAGTAAAGAGTACTTATCAGTAACGAGGAAGAACTAGGTATGAAGATACTGACGATCAAACCTCGGATAAGTAGAATATCACGTGACAAAGGGAATTGGTTTCGTATGTTAAATGGTTCTATCGATCACTAAGTAATCGTTGAGTATGTGGGAGCCGTTATGGATCTCCAGATCCCGCTGATGGTTATTGATTGGAGAGGTGTCTTCATCATGTCTGCATATTCACGAACCGTAGGGTGACACACTTAAGGTTCCAAATTGTTTTAAGTAGATATAGAATTTGCGTTGGAGACCGAATGTTGTTCGGAGTCTCGGAATGGATCCGGGACATCACGAGGAGATCCGGAATGGTCCGTAGAATAAGATTCATATATTGGGGATCATTTTCTAAGTTCGGAAATGTTCCGGAGTGTTTGTATGGAGATTCTAGAAGGTTTCGGAATGTTCTGGAAGGTTCTAGAGGATTTCTTGGAGTTTACTTGAAAACCAAGAAAGGGATCAAGGGAGTCCAAGTGGGGCAATACACAAATTCGTGGGGGAGGAGGACTCCTCCCCCCAACCCGCCGGCCCAAGGAAGAGGGGAGTCCTACTAGGACTCCCCCTCCCTAGGCGCGCCTCCCTCCTTTAAATAGAAGGGAGGGGGCGCCCCCTCTTGCTCTCCTCTCATAACAACCAATCTCAGCCACCTCTCTCCTCCACCTTTCTTCTGCACAGGCATAGGCGAAGCCCTGCAGAATTCTCATCTCCACCACCACCACCACACCGTCGTGCTACTGGGATTCCGTGGAGAAGATCTACTACCTCCGCTGCTCGCTGGAACGGGGAGAGGAAGGTCTGCTTCGACTCCGCACGTGTGACCATCTGCAGAAGCGCTGCCGGAACGCGGTGCCGGAAGGATCGTCCACACGATCTTGAGATCGGCAAGTGATCGACTACATCATCCACGAGATCTAATCTCGTAACGCTTTCGGTTCTACGAGGGTTAGTACCATTCTATCTCGTTGCTCATGTCTAATAGATTAGATCTTGGCTTTTGTCTAGATTAGATCTGGGTTTTGTTCGTTCTTGCGGTAGAATTTTTTTGTTTTCCATGCTACGAACCCATCATCAAGATGATTAGTATATGCATGTATTGCTTTCTCGATGTTTGTCAATTGCCTCGCTGTAATTTGTTCACCCAGCATGTTATCTATCTTAAGGAGAGCCACCTCTAGTGAACTATGGATCCTGGTCCTTGTCTTTTACATACAATCTATAAACTGTTTACTGCTTTGTGTTTACTTTCTGCAAACTTTTACTTCTTTCCATTCGATACGTTTAATCCTTTGTTTTCTGCAAAACACGGTGAGATTGAAAACCTCATCGCAAATTGGGGACAAAGTTCTGTGGTTGTGTTGTGCAGGTCTCCACATTGCTACTAGCACCGGTAGTGCGCCCTGCCAAAGCTCAGCTAGTAACACCTTTGGGGTATTTCCTTGCTCCTACTGGTTCGATTAAACCTTGGTTTCATACTGAGGGAAACTTGTTGTTGTGCTCATCATACCTTCCTCTTGGGGTTCCCAATGAGCTCTACATCAACCACGCTCCAGCATTTTTCTGGCGCCATACATAGAGCCATCAAGCATTTTTCTGGCACCGTTGCCAGGGAGTCAAGGACATCTTCACAAGGGGAGTCCCTCATAACCAATCTCTTTACTTTGTTATTTTTGTTTTGCTTAGTTTCTTTTTTACTTTGTTTGCTTGTTTCTTTATCAAAAACACACAAAAAATAGTTTTACAAGTTTGTTTTCTTTATTCAAAAACACAAAAAATTAGTTCCTATCTTAAGTTTCCTTTATGTCTAGCCTTTCTCCAACCACTATGTCACCCGAGGAAATGATTTTCACTTTTGAACAAGGAATTGAGGAAAGTTTTAAAGAAGCTTGGTCTAGAATCTCTGATCTACATGAAAAAACTGAGCCTAAAATGACTCAAAGTTGGTTCCTTAGCAGTTTTACCTTGGAATTGCTCTTTGCTATAGATATGCTTTAGATGCTATTGTGGGAGGAGATTTCCTCCAATGTAATGAGGATGATGCTATAAATGCTATAAAGAAATTGATCCTCACTTACAACTTGCCTAGCCAAACTGATATTTCTTTCACAAGAATATTTGCTAGATTGAACACTCTTGAGACTAGCACTACTAGCTTAAAAGATTGCTATAATACGCTTAGGGAGCATCACAATTATGTTCCAATTAATTCTGAACCATCAAAGTGGCTCCCTACAGTAAATATTGAGATAAACACTGAAACTTTTCAAGCTCGATGTGATATCATGTCTGAATTTTGTCTTATGCCCAAAGATATTTATGAATCTCTGAATACTTGGGGGCTTACTGAAGGAGGAAAAGAAATATCTCTTGCAAATAATGCTACCATATTACCTCTTGGAATAGCTGAAGGAGTGTTTATAAAGATCCTTGGGAAAATGATTTCTGCTGATTATCTTGTTATTGAATGTGCAGGAAAAGGACAAATTACACTTGGAAGGTCCCTATTAAAACTTCTTGGAGCAATAATAGATGTGGGAAAGGGGACCATGCACCTTTCTTCTCCACCAAATAATCATATTTTCCCCAAGGTTAAGAATAAAAGTAAGAGAGGTAAGGGCAAGAAATTTGGTTTTAATGCTTCTTCATTTGAGAACACTTGATTCTTTCTTTGCTTCTTATGCCTAACTTAAAGACGTTAAAGAAAAGTACTTATTGGGAGATAATTCAAAAGTTTTAAATGAGTCTTGGAAGTTATTACCTCTATAATAACCGCTCCTTATCCTTTTTATTTGCTTTTTGTGCCAAGAGTAACCTCTAATGAGAGAGAAGTAATGATTAGGAAAGTTGCTGTCCCGAAACAGATTTTTGTGCTTCACCATAAAAATTCGTGTAAAATCTCTGAACGTCTTTTTGAGGCGTGAATTTTTGTGCTTCTGCCCCAGGTTGTTATCTAACTTTTGTTAGTTCAACACTTTTTTATTGGAGCAACAGAAGGTCTTCGAAAAAATTTGTCTTTACCTGCTGGTCTGTTTTGACAGATTTCTGCCATTTTCTGCATTTGCTTCTTGTTGGTTCCTTTTTTAGTTCTTTTGGGGAATTGAGCTTTTTGAGGGAAGTGCTACAGTAGCTAGTGTTCTAATGGAAGTTTATTTGGTGTTAGAACTGAACCTTAAGACTTATTTATCTTGAGTGCACTAATGTTGCTACTAAAGATTGTGTGAAGTTTTGTATGAAGGAAAAATTTCAGGTGTATGGAAAGAATGAGTAATGAGATGAAGGATGGACTAAAGCTCAAGCTTAGGGATGCCATGCGTGTCACCCAAGAAATATCCAAGAAGTACAAGCGTCAAAGCTTGGGGATGCCCAAGGCATCCCCTTCTTCATCAAGAAAAATCCCAGGTTCCTTCCAAACGCTTCATTGTTATTGTTTCATGCACAGTTGTGTTGTTCTTGGAGCGTATTCTTTTTTGTTTTCGTTTTGGTTTTCCGTTTGCTTTGGTTTTCTTAGTTTTCTGAATAAATTGGTTGGACCCCCTCTTTCATACATTGGTTTGCAAATATTTTGGTTTGGTTTGGAAAAGAGTAGGAAAGTTCATACTTATGTGGTAAAAAGAGCTCGTTTTTGACTGTGGCCTATGCTTTGTCATGCCATGCTTGATATTGTTTTGGCTTTATGCTTAGTATTCTTTGCTGTATTATGATTTGTTATAAACAATTGAGATTGCTTAATGTGCCTTGGATGAATCATGCGTTGTTTTAGCATATTAAGGCATAGTATAGTGGTATTCTCCTTTGATGCTTTATTTGGGTTAACTTGGCGCATCCTCACACCATGTTATGACTATCTCAAGTCACCATAGCCTTTATGATCCTTTAGTTTTCAACTTGTAGTATCACTTTATGCTTTAATTAATGATGTTTTGTCGCTCTGCATGATTATGGCCATTATTGCTCTCTTAGTTTGTCGCTCCCAGTCTTTTGCTAGCCTCGACAACCAAGTATGAGTTCCACTCATGCATCCAACTCCTTAAACCAAGTTATTCCAAAGAGCCCACCATACCTACCTACTAGCTTATGCTATTCCAAGTATATCCATGCTTTTGTTTACCTTCCAAATTAAACTTGTTATGAGAAAACTAGTGATTAAAGCTCTCACGAACTTGATGGCACACTTTATTTTTCTTGCCCTTAATAAACTTGAACCATTGTGTCGTCTATGTTGTATATGCTTGCACTTATTTGTTGGGAATTAGCAGAACCGTGCTTTCATGGGGAACGCTTTCAACATTGCACTTGGTACTTGTACCTAGTTGATATCATGCTCTTTTGTATATGGATGGCATCGGTGTGAAATGAAAGGGGAGCTTGTAAGTCCATGGAGTTATGTATATGTGTTAGAGAAACGCCTGGGCCGCTGGTCTAATCCATGATGACATCGTGGAAACCTGCAGCGTAACCATAATGAGCTGTCTATGAAGCATTCTTCTTATAAAAAAAGAGTCCTATATTGAGAAAAAAAGAGAAAAGAGAAAAAATGAGATTATGAAAAGAGGAAAGAGATAAAAAAGCACCATATTCCCATGGTAAATAAGAAGATTGCTGAGATGCTTGTTGTCTGCTTGCCTTGTCATTTTGATATGGGGATTCTTCCGTATCATCGGGTAAGGGGTACCCCGTTGGCGGTTCTCTATGATACACATGTACTTATGATGACAAGAACTTACCGGTGACTAAACTTGATTAGCATGAGGAGTTGCTCTCGTATACAAGGGACATGAGATTTCTAACTTATACTTCGTCAAGCATGTACACCATAGTTTCTTCACTTTAACCTTAATCACTTCAAGATGCTTATGATAGGGGCAATGAGAGCTGAAAGCTATAAGTACGATCATTTTTGGAAGCTCTTTATGAGACTTGAATCCCTACTTCCTTTTATAAAAAGGCCTTTCTTCCACCATTATATTGAGTCTCCACCTTCTACCTTTATGCACCTACTTTGAGAGCATAGTGGCCATTCTTAGTTCTATGTACATTGTCCCAAGACTAGTTGATTGATGCATAACTTGATATTGCTTGTTTTAAACTATTTGTATCTAGTCACTCTTATGAACTTTGAAGGTGTCCTATGCATTTATATTTGCTACTCTATTGAGGGACAAGCTGAATACTATTATGCTATGTCTTCTTTATGTGAAACAAACAAACGTCTTGCAAAGCATTGTTATTCATGAATCTTTTGTTTGTGCCTTTTCATGTTGCATCATAGTTTCTTTGTCTTATTGCTAAAACTTTGTATTTCATGTTACGATTGAAGTACTATGATCCCAGCTTTGGATGTTTTACAAATACTTTGATCAAGTCTTTGATGGTGCATGTCACCTCAAAAATTATTCTTTCTTTTTATCACTTACCTACTCGAGGACGAGCAGGAGTTAAGCTTGGGGATGTTGATACATTGCAAATGTATCTATAATTTTTGATGTTCCATGCTTAGTTTTATCCACTTTTTTGTGTTTTTTCCACACTTTGGAGTACTTTTCATATGATTTCTTGGACTAACCTATTAACAAGAGCCACAGTGTCAGCTGCCTATTTTCTGCTGTTTTTGGTTCCAGGAAAGTTAGAAAATGAATATTCTCGGAATTGGACGGGACAAAAGCCAAAGTGCCTATTTTTCCAGAAGTCATCAGATGCCAGAATACGAGACGGAGAGGGGCCAGAGGCCAGCCACACCACCTGGCCACGCGGCCAGGCTTGGCCCGTGCTAGGGGGTGGTGTGGTGGCCCCTGGCACCCCTCGGTCTCGCCTTCCGCCTATAAGATACCCTCAGGACGAATACCCTAAGTACCCGATCAAAAAATCCACGAAAGAGTCTGTAGCCACCGTCATCTCCATCCCTAGATCGGGAGGGATCTGAAGCTCTTCCCGGCACCCTGCCGGAGAGGGGAATTCACCCTGGAGGACTTCTTCATCACCATGCAAGCCTCCGGTGTGATGCGTGAGTAGTTCATCCTTAGATTACAGATCCATGTAGTAGCTAGATGGCTGGTTCTCCTCCTTTGTGCTTTCATGTCTAGATCTTGTGGGCTCCGTTCATGATCAAGATCATCTATTTGTAATTCTGCATGTTGTGTTTGCGGGGATCCGATGGATATTGAGATGCTATTTCAGATTGATTATTGATTCTATCATGTCTTTGTTATTTGTGATATTGCATGCTTTCCGTTGTTAGTAGCTATCTTGGCCAAGTAGATGCTAGCAACTCAAAGAGTTAGTATTTATGCTTGATAGTGGGTTCATGCCTCTGGTAATCTAGGAAGTGACAGAAATCTCTAAGGTACTAGATGTGTTGTTGCTACTAGGGACAAAACAAGAATCCTTTGTTCATAGAACAATCATATTGTTTACTTTACACGCAGTTCGTAAAGCAATAATCTGTTGCTTGCAACTTAATACTGGAGGGGGTTCGGATGATAACCTGAAGGTGGATTATTAGTCATAGATGCAGTTGGATGGCGGTCTATGTATAATGTTGTAATGCCCAATCAAGTTCCAAAGGAGTCAAGATGATTAGTATATGCATGTATTTCTTTCTCGATGTTTGTCAATTGCCCCGCTGTAATTTTTTCACCCAGCATGTTATCTATCTTAAGGAGAGCCACCTCTAGTGAACTATGGATCCCGGTCCTTGTCTTTTACCTACAATCTATAAACTGTTTACCTCTTTGTGTTTACTTTCTGCAAACTTTTACTTCTTTCCATTCGATATGTTTAATCCTTTGTTTTCTGCAAAACACGGTGAGATTGACAACCTCATCGCAAGTTGGGGACAAAGTTCTGTGGTTGTGTTGTGCAGGTCTCCATATTGCTACTAGCGCCGGTAGTGCGCCCTGCCAAAGCTCAGCTAGTAACACCTTTGGGGTGTTTCCTTGCTCCTACTGGTTCGATTAAACCTTGGTTTCATACTGAGGGAAACTTGCTGTTGTGCTCATCATACCTTCCTCTTGGGGTTCCCAATGAGCTCTACATCAACCACGCTCCAGCATTTTTCTGGCGCCATACATAGAGCCATCAATGGTGTGCATGCTGTCACTTTCACACACATGGGGAGAGCAGAGATCTATTGAAGCACTTGAGTAGCAAGGTAGATCCATATATTACAAGCTCATGATCACAATATGATCATGCATAGAGAGAGATGAACACATAGCTACCGGTAGAACCCTTAGCCTCGAGAGAGAACTACTCCCTCATCATCATGGGAATCAGCAACGGCAATGGAGATGGTGGCATAGATTGATGGAGATGGCTCCGGGGGCACTTCCCCATCCCGGCAGGGTGCCAGAACAGAGACTTTCTGTCCCCCGAATCTCCCCTTCGGTGGTGGCGGTGCTGCGGAACTTTTCGTGGATTTCTGATTGATAATCCAGGGTTTTTGCCTCAGGAGGAATATATAGGCGAAGGGGCAAGGTCGGTGGCTGGCCAGGGGGGCCACACCATGCCCTGGCGTGGTCTAGGGTTGCCCGTGCCAAGGGGGGTGTGGCCACCCTGTGGCCCCTCTCCGACTCTCCTTCTAGCTCCGTAAGTCTTCTGGGAAAATAACAACTTTGGCTTTTGTCCGGTCCAATTCCAAGAATATTCATTTTCTGACTTTCCTGGAACCAAAAACAGCAGAAAACAGGCAACTGGCACTGTGGCATCTTGTTAATAGGTTAGTCCAAGAAATCATATGAAAATTACTCCAAAGTTGGAACAAAACACAAGAAAGTAGATAAAACCAAGCATGGAACATCAAAAATTATAGATATATTTGCAATGTATCAGCCAGCCAGGTTGTGGTAACCCACCGATGGGTAGGCATGCGTGTCGGGGCGTGGACCTGCCATGGGGTACATGTGGATAGCTCCGGTCCATGAGTTCTATGGGCTAGGGAAGGAGGGAGTGCTATTGTCGCTGGTCTTCCGTTTCTTCCCCTTGTAGTTGTCGGAGGCAGACCCACCACCGTGCTGGTTTCAACCGATCGGAGGGGTGGAGTAGAACGCGGACGACGTGGTGGAGCGCACGTTGGAGGGCCAAAGTTCCTGCAGGAGGGGCATGTTGCAAAACTGCCGAAAAAGGGGAACGACGCCAGGAGGGGCGCGAGGGAGGCCACACCCTTGTACTTTTCATCGAGTCCCTTGATGGTGTTCCGAACGAGTGTGTCATCCGTGATGGGAGCCCCGACATCAGCGAGTGTGTCAGCGGCGGTTTTCTGCTCAAGGCAGTAGGCGGTGATGCTCTTGTCGCCTTGCTCGATGTTGTGGAACTTCTAGCCGAGGTAGCCAGCGCGCGCTTGCTGGTTGTCGTGGAAGGGAGCGGTGATGCGAGAGAGGATGGTGAGGGCGTTTGATAACCCCCAAGTGCAGGGGATCACCGTAGTACAATTAGATAAGTATTTGAGTGTCGAACCCACGAGGAGTTGAAGGTAACTATCTGTTCTCTAAAACCCTATAACCCACCTATATTGCCTTCTATGCAAAGCTAGGATCTAAAGTGTGTGTGTGTGGTTGTTTTTGGTATTAACTAGAAAACAATAAAGTAGTTGAAATAAATACTATAAGTAAAATAATGCAAATGAAGTGGAGCTAAGGGAGTGGATGTGGATAATCTATGGGAGCAAATGTTTAGACAAATTGCTATTTCATTCATTTGGTTATCACAATTAGTGAAGCATATATATAGTATTTTTATTGTTTTTTCTAGGAGGAGCCATAACTAGGTGTAGCCATAGGTATGACAAAATAAACCACTAGTGATTGATCTCAAAGCCAATTAAGAACAAACAAGGGAACATTAGGAAATAAAGTCCAACCACCGCATTTAGATCTAAGGTCCCCATGATAATACCCTTGTTGATTAACCATGAATCAATATTACATATATTTCTAAAACTTGGGATTCGGCTTTTGTCAAATTTCCTCTATCCCTCATCCTATTAACATGCAATCGTGACAACCTTGTGCATGCCCCAACATATATGTGCACTCATATGTTAGTGCATCAACATCATCATAGAAGATAACATATACGTGTATGCAACCAAAACAAACTAGACCATAATTTCCATAACAATTCACTACTCAAACATCAACCTAGTCATACAATAGACCATGGGAAATAATATATTGCAGCATACATTATGTTTGCCAAGATATTACAGTGGGGGATGGTGAGATCTTGCAGTATATGGTGATGGAGATGAGCCTCCCCAAGGGGGACAGGCGGCGCCGACGTGGAGGAGCCGACGCCGGTGGCAGCGTAGGGCGGTGATACGTCCATTTTGCATCACTATTCTATATCATAATTTACTATTATACATTGATATATTTCATATTAAGAGATGATACTTATGTAATTTCATCTGTTTTTGCATGGTTGATGACTTTTGGAGCATGGACCGCTGCAGTCAGGATTCTGATGGAAAAGGTGTTGTTTGGAGGCAAAATTCGTGAAGATCAGAAAATCTAGGAAAATATATGGAAAATCCTATTTTTCCAGAAGACGAAGACGGCCAGAAGGAGGAGTGGAGATGGGCCACAGGGGGCCCACACCACCCCCTAGCGCGGGCCAACCTAGGCCACGCCACCAGGTGGTGTGGCCGCCCTGGACCACCTCCATCTCTCCCCTCTGGCGTATATTATCTCCACGGAACCCTAATACCTAGAGAGCGACCACAGAAAGATTCTGCCGCCTCTGCGGGGCGGAAAACACCGAGAGAGAAAGATCTCTCCGGCAGACAGATTTTTGTCGGGGAATTCCTTCCCGGAGAGGGTAGATCGTCGCCATCAACACCACCATCAAGCTAGACTTCATCGGGATCATCATCATCACCACCACCATCATCATCATCAACACCCTCATCACCATCTCCATATTGCTGTAACAATTGGGTTGAATCTTGCATAGTTCTTAGGGGAAACTTTCCCGGTGTTGACTACTCTTTGTAGTTGATGCTATTGAGTGAACCATTGAATTATCATTTATGTTCAGATTGTTATACATCATTATTCCATCTCTGATCATGATCCATATGATGTCTTGTGAGTAGTTCGTTTTGTTCTCGAGGACATGGGAGAAGTCATGTTGTTAGTAGTGGAATTGTGTTGAGAAAGATTCAATAGCTTGATATTTAAGTTGTGGTGTACTTCTTCTAGTGGTGTCATGTGAACGTCGACTACATGACACTTAACCTATATGGGCCTAGGGGAATGCATTGTGTATTTGTCTACTAATCGTAGGGGTTGCCGGAGTGACAGAAACCTGAACCCCCGTTAGGAAACCATTGCACAAGGGATGTAAGGGTCTTAGAGTTTAAAGTTGTGGTTAGGTTTCTACCTTAATTACTTTCTTGTACTTACGGATGTTTGCAAGGGGTATAATCACAAGTATGTATTAGTCCTAGGAAGGTCGGTACATTAGCACAGGTTCACCCACACAACACTTAGCAAGCTAAAGAAGATTAATCAACTATATGAAGCGAAAGCACTTGACAGAATTCCCATGTATCCTCAAGAACGTTTGGTCATCTTAAGTAATACAACCGGCTTGTCCTTTGCTGAATAAAGGATTGGGCCACTTGCTGCATTTATTCTTATTGTCTTTCATTTACTCGTACTTTATTTATTTGCTTTATGAAAAACCCCTAAAAATCCGTTTGCTAAGTATTTGCAGAGAATTTCTGATCCATACCACTAGCCAGCACCTTCTTCTCCTCGTTGGGTTCGACACTCTTACTTATCGAAAATACTGTGATACACCCCCTATACTTGTGGGTCATCAAGACTATTTTCTGGCACCGTTGTCGGGGAGTGAAGCGCTATTGGAGAGTGGAACTGGTAAAAGAAACTTCTACTATGAATATTGTTTAATTCTGTTAGTTGCTTTATTTCCGTTATGGACAATTCACTAAGTTTCTTATTTGGTAATGCTACTACCAGTGCTAAGGTAGTAGATGAACCACCACCTGCTGAGAATGATGCTTTTAAAATACCTACAAGAATTATTGATCGTGTTATGGATAACTACTATGTTGGGGATGGAACTGTCCATCCCGGTGATCATTTGCTCTTTATACACGAATTATGTGGGTTGTTCAAGTGTGCAGGTATTACTACAGATCAAGTTAAGAAGAAGTTATTCTCATTGTCACTGAAAGGGAGAGCTGAGGAATGGTATAAGCTGTTGAAGAATGGTCAAGCTCTTGAATGGGAGGAAATAGTACCTCTCTTTTATTTGAAGTTTTATCCTCGTAGTGAGATTCATAAAGATCGGAATCAAATATACAACTTTTGGCATCTTGATGGAGAGAGTACAGCTCAAGCTTGGGGGAGATTAAAGTTACTAATGCTCAAATGGCCATTCATGAGTTCCCCAACAATATTATTAAGAATAACTTTTATGCAAGGCTTCCTTTACATGATAAGGATTTATTGGATGCTTCTTGTGCTGGATCATTCACTCGCATGGAAGAAGAAGCTAAATGGGATCTTCTGGACCGTATTCAAGATAATGCTGAAGCTTGGGAAAATGAAAAAGGTTGAAAGTCAGGTATAAATTATGATTATGAATGCATTGAATCTTTTATGGGAACTGATGACTTTCAAAATATTAAAAATGCTTATGGTCTAGACTCTCAAGCCATTGCTTCTTATTTTAAGGCTTTTGCGTCCTACATTGAAGTGCCTAAAAAGAAGTGGAATAAGTATCATGAACCTTATAAAGATGTTGCTAAGAGTGTTCCTGCAAGAAATACTGAAGTTTATACTGCTAATCATGTTTTACCTAAACCTTACATTGAGAAAATGCCTTTCCCAGTTAAGATAAAGGAACATTCTATGATAGCTAGTATGGTTAATGAAAGTACAAATAAAGCTGTTGAACCTGATAAACAAATGGTTGATAAACCTATTATAGCAAATGTGGAAGACTTTGTTACTAAATATGAAGAAAAGGGACACACTATCCTTTGTAAGGATACCTCTAATATTGTCTCACAAAGTAGTGTTATGAGAGCTAGTATTCTTGTGTTTTCTGTTAGAATAAGTGATCATTATTATGATGGTCCTTATGATAGTTATATTGTTAAGTTTATGCATGATACTGAAATTTACTATGAGAGAGGGAAAAGTGTTCTTATCTATCTCAATAATATCAAGTTTCCCCGTTTTATGCTGAAAGTTTTTATGTTGCACTTCTTTTGCCTTCCTATGCTAGCAGTTTCTAGTTTCAACAACTTGTTTGTTTACAAAATTCCCTTGCATAGGAAGTGGGTTAGACTTAAATGTGTGTACTTTTGCTTCTTAATGCTCTCTTTCACTTCAATTCATATTCTTATGTGAGCATCTTCAAAATTATCATGCCCATCTTAATGGCTATAAAGAAAGAGCTTTTTGGGAGACAACCCAGTTTATTTTTGTTTTCAGTTTGTTTGTGTTTCTTTGAGTCTTGGAAGTTGTTACTTTGGTAATAACCTCTACTTATCCGTTTTGTTTGGTTTTTGTGTCAAGATCAACCTCTAATGAGAGAGAAGTAATATTTGGGGAAGTTGCTGTCCTGAAACAGATTTTTGTGCTTCACCGTAAAAATTCGCGAGAGACCTCTGTATGTTGGATTGAGATGTAATTTTTTGTGCTTCTGACCCACGTTGTTATTTAACTTTCGTTAGTTTTGCACTTTTTGATTTGAGCAACAGAAGATTTTCGAAAAAATTGATCTTTACCTACTGGTCTGTTTTGACAGATTTTGCCACTCATGCATTTGCTTCTTTATTCGATTTCCTTTTTGAATTATTTTTGGGTTTTCGGAAGGAGTTGCAACAAAGTGGAACCCCTGTCACATCCCAAGATTTTCCAAATCTTGTAATGTGAAAAATAAATAAACAAAATAATTTTTTGTTGAAAATCAGGGTGAAAAGAAACTTTTGTTTCTAAAAGGAAACTTAAAATCCCATCTTGAACAAACTTTGGCTAAAGTTTGAATTCAACAAAATCCAAATCAAGGGAAATGCATTCCTCAATGAATGTATCTGGAAATTTGAACACTTGGAAAATAAATCCAAATCCCTAAACCCTAATGGAAGGAAATCATTTCCCAAGTTATCTCCAAATCCATGGATTTGATCCATACCAAATTTGACCAATAAATTGTTTTGGAAATACTAATTTGGATCTTTTAATAAAAGACTTTGTTTTCAAATGAAAAGGTGAGCCAAATTAATTTTGGCCAAGCTTTTGTAATAAAATATTTTTGTTTTGATAAAATGAGTAAAGGTTTATTTAAATAAAATAATAAGGATTTAAATATCCAATTTTATTTAAGTAAAGGCTTTTCCCATTTTAAATGAACACCAAGTATTTTATTACTACTTTGAAATCTTTTATTAAAAGGTTTTTGATTAAAATGAGTAAAGAATTATTTAAATAAAATAATAAGGATTTAAATATCCAATTTTATTTAAGTAAAGGCTTTCCCATTTTAATTAAACACCAAAACTTATTTATTTATTTAAATAAGTTTCCAAGTATTCTTTTATTTTTCAAATAAAACCTTCTGGTTTGGTTTTGAAAATAATTGGATTTCAAATGGAAATTTTATTAAATAAATCAAACACTATTAATAAACTAAAGATCCATTTTCTTTAATTATTAAATGGATCTTAAAATAAATAAAAATATTATTTTATTTTGAGATTTGGATTATGTTGTTAAACAGAACCAAATTCAAAATACCAAGTTGAGTGTTAGTTTGAATTGGTTTGTTGTGTTGTTTGAATTGTTTGAATTGTTTGGTTGTTTGAAAAATTGAATGAAAATTCAAAACAGAAAAGAAATAGAAAAAGGAAAAAGAAGCAGACAGAAAAAAATAGGAAAAGGACAGCCCAGCCCAGCAACCCACTAAGGCCCAGTCCAGCCCAGTACTCCCTCCCCGAAGAAAAACATTTTACACCCAGATACTGACCCACTGAGTCAACGAAAACCAGGACCCACTCCTCCTCCCCTCACTCGCTGACGAAACGACCCCACCTCTCTCACCCACGCCCCGAACCGTTTTCTGCACCGCGAAAGGAACCCGCTAAGATACTGGCAAGTGGACCCCGTTCCCTCTCCCTTTCCCACTGACCAGAGGACCCCACCGCCACCTCCTTCTTCTTCCCCGCGCGACCCCTTCTCCCCTCACCGCGCGACAGTTTCTGCCCGTTGAGAGCTCCATCAATCCGCGTTAATCCGTGCATTAAACCTCGCCGTGACGACGCCTATTTAATCGCCTCGCTCTCTCCTCCGTTTTCCCCCAGACACCGCCTTCTCTCTGCCTCCAGGCCGCCCCAATTTCTCTCTGCACCACTGCTGCTCCGACGAGCTTCACCAGCCAATTCCGGCACCGTCCAACCACCCCCTGCCTTCCCGTGCCCACGAACAGCTTCCCCATCTCCTGGCGCATCTTCCTGTGCCAGCCATTCACCCGCGAGCACCCCAGAACCTCGACACCGACAAGCCCCAAGCCAGCGCCGCCGTCTGCTCCAACTACGGCGACATTCCTCGGTAAACCAGACCACCCCTCTCCTCCTTCTTCACGCTCGCATCACCGCTGTACCTTTGCGCGTCTTACAATGCTTTTCGTTTGCCTTCTCGTGGACCACAGCAACGTCTCCGACACGGACAGAGCAGCCCGACGCCGCTCTCAACTCCGGCGAGCCCCGCAGGTAGTTTCCGGCCTCCCCTCTACCTCTCGTTCACGCACACAACCTTGTTTTGATACCGCGCGTCTAACCGCGTCATCATCTTGTCTCGAGGTGATCTGCAGCTTCATCCCCGACCTCAACCAGAGCCAACCGCCGCCGTTCCCAACTCCGACGAGGAATTGCGACTGCCCCTGAGCGCCCCTTGTCAAGCCAGCAGTACCTTGAGCTTCGCAGTGACCCCCTGAGCCCGATGAGCAACCCCTCCTTCTCCCTCACCCCCTGTAGCACCAGCACCGTCGTCGACCGACCGCTCCGCCACCAGACGCCGCCGCCAGCGCCGCTGCGTTTTGGCCAAGCGATAGGAACCGTAGGATGCAGATCCACCGGCTTGGATAGAATGACTAACCGAAGGGGTAAGGATGAACCTGTGCCGCACGATCCACTTTAGATCTAACGTTCCACGTTGCCGATCCGGCCGAACCGGTACGGGCGAATTAAAACACGCCGCGTGTCGCCTGTTAGGTTTAAAACAGAAATTGAAAACAGAAACTTTTGCCATTTTCAAACCCTTGTATCTTTGGATCCACACGTCCAAAAATTACAAATTTGATGTCGTTGGAATCAGCAAGACAAGACCTAGCCAACCCTACCCTTAGTTTAGAAAATAGTATCTGTTAACTTGTTTAACTTTGCAGATTCTTTTGTGTGCTTGCTAACATTAGGAAAATTGTTTAAAAATGTTTTTAGGGTTAGAACCTTTGCAAATTGGTTTGTTGTGACCTTACTGA
This sequence comes from Avena sativa, assembly GCA_916181665.1. NCBI lineage: Eukaryota > Viridiplantae > Streptophyta > Magnoliopsida > Poales > Poaceae > Avena > Avena sativa. The sequence continues at coordinate 620,672,845 of OV702289.1, forward strand.
CCCTAGGAACCAACCCATAGTTTGGAAAATGATTTTTGAAAAGTTTAGAATGGATTAATTGGTTTAGTCCATTTCTAGCTAATTAAAAACCATTGTTTTGTTTATGAAAATGCTTTCATAAAGAAAACTTTGAGAAAATGTTTTGGACCAAACCTACTGACCCAAACACCAAGTTTTGCAATAGCAACTCATTTGGTGAACCCTATAGGTTAGTGCCTTGGTAATAATATTTCTACACCACATAGAATGACACTTTGTTTTGGAAAATGGTTTTATAGTAAAGCCTTTTGCTAACAACTTTACCACTTTGGTAAATGACCAATTTGGATCTTACAAAGTTTAGGAAACCTAATAGAGACCCTTTTGCAAATGGCCTTGCCACTTTGCAAAATGACCATTAGATGTACCCAAAAGTCTATGACCCACTAGGAACCACTTTTACAAACAAAGCAAAGCTTGGCATGCTTGCATGCATTACTTTAACTTTGCCACTTTGGTAAATGACCATTTTGGATCTTACAAAGTTTAGGAATCTAATAGAGACCCTCTTTGCAAATGACTTTGCCATTTTGGTAAATGACCAATTTGGAACTTACAAAGTTAGAAGCCTAGTGAAGACCATCCTTACAATAGAACCAACCTTTGCATGCTTATGCATGACTTAGATCCCATTACTTTGTGTGTGAAAAATTGTTTGTTTGACTTTGTTATTTTATGTGTGTAGTTTTGCTTGATTGGTAGATTAAGTTTGTGCCTTGCTTGATTGAATTGTAGTGACTTGAAGAGTGTGAGTGTTGCAAGGACAAGGAGTGAACCTATACCCTCTACCAAAAAGGCAAGTGATATCATCATGAATATTCCATTCCTATATTTTATACTTGCATTAGTTATATTTTGTTAAGACTTGCATGCCACACTTGTCAAATGATGTTGGGAAATCCTATATAGATTAGAATGCTAGAGTTGCTAGGAAATTCCCTAAGGATAAGTTGTCATGCCATGCTTAGCCTAGCTATTAGAAAACAAGGGTGGTTTATATATTCACACTATGGAAAAATATTCTAAGTCTAAGGACTTGTTTTTATTTAACAAAACAACTAAGTTAATGAATCACCTGGGTGGAATGGAAAGAATGGTATATGTTGAGTGGTTCACAAGGCCATGGACTTGGCTTGTGTATCTCACTTGTGGATGGCCACCCAGGAACAAAGAGATTTGAGATGTCAAATGTTGAGAAGCTTCAAGTGCAACCACTTGGCAATATGGGCTCTGCCATGATCTTAGGATGCTAGAACTTAGTCTCTTGGACAGAGGGTGGTAGATGGGATGATAGGTTGGAGCGCGTCCATTTGACTAAGGAAAGGCTACTGAAGGATCTTGTCTTGGGAAACCAAGTCTTGTGGGGAAAGTGCACCACCTCTGCAGAGTGTAAAACCTAAGTACTTAGCCATGTCCCTGGTAAAGGACAATTTGAGCATCAAGACATGGAAACTTCAAAAATCTCATCACTCCAATTTCTAAATAAAACTTGTGGGTGAACAAGGGCTAAAAGGATCTTCAGTCTTTGATTGGTAGATGCCCTGAGTGGATCTTCAGTCTTTGATTGGTAGATACCTTGGGTGCTTTTGCCAAACAAAACTTAGTATTTTCAAAAGTTAGGGAAAAATCTATTTTGAGCAAAGCAAGCCTAAGCTCCACCAGCCAAATGCATATAGTATTATAGTCCACTTAAAATATACTAAGGTATCACTTGCCAATACTATTCCAATGTATTGACCCTTGTGGCTGTAACTTATGATGTTGCAGGTTTGATTGATTTAGTGAAGATTGATTGATTAGGATTACAAAGTCTACAACCAACATCTGCCTGTGGCACTTTGAAGATGAAGAACCCATGACTATAGTTATTCCGCTGCAATGTAATGTAATAGCCTAATGAGCTATGTATTGATGTAATAAAATTATGTTATTCCTGGTTATAAAGTTGTATTATGACCTTTGTTTCTTGATATTACATCTAAACTGTGGATGCTAGCTTTTGATCCAGGGACTAGCATTGTAAACACAGGGGGCTCAATCTTATTAAAGGTTGGGGACCTTACAACCCCGTTGGCGGTTCTCCATGATACACATGTGCTTACGATGACAAGAACTTACCGGTGACTAAACTTGAGTAGCATGAGGAGCGGCCCTCGTATTCAATGGACATGAGATTCTCAATTTACAACTTGTCAAGCATATCCTCATATTTGATCACTTTAACCTTAATCACCTAAAGATGCCTATGATAGGGGCAATGAGAGCTAAAAGCTAATAAGTATCATAATTTTTGGGAGCTCTTTATGAAACTTGAAATCCCTACTTCCCTCTGCGAAGGGCCTTTCTTTTACTTTTTAATTGAGTCAGTAAACCTATTCCCTTCTACCTCAGCAAGTATTTTGAGTTGTTGTGTTTCATTCATTCATATGATGATTTATTCAATCATGTTTCTTATGTTCCTTGTTTTGCACATTGCTCTTATCTTGGTGTCTACTACTTTGAAAGCTATCATTGAAAACCAGTTATTTGTGAACTCCATCAAATTATCAACTATTCTTCGACCAATAGCTAAGTTTGCCATTACCAATTATGATTCAATTTATGTATCTTTATTGTGTTTCCTTTACTTATTGCAAGTTGAGTTATATAATAGTGAGTTGTCTTCTATTATGATCTATGTATTGATGAATGTTATGCTTCTTGTCCGTATTCTTTTATTGACTCTTCACTCCATAAACCTGAGGCCATGTTTATTGAGCTCAGTTTCGCTCGGGGACAAGCGAAGTCTAAGCTTGGGGGAGTTGATACGTCCATTTTGCATAACTATTCTATATCATAATTTACTATTATTCATTGATATATTTCATATTAAGAGATGATACTTATGTAATTTCATCTGTTTTTGCATGGTTGATGACTTTTGGAGCATGGACCGCTGCAGTCAGGATTCTGATGGAAAAGGTGTTGTTTGGAGGCAAAAGTCGCGAAGATCAGAAAATCTGGGAAAATATATGGAAAATCCTATTTTTCCAGAAGACGAAGACCGCCAGAAGGAGCAGTGGAGATGGGCCACAGGGGGCCCACACCACCCCCTGGTGCGGGCCACCCTAGGTCGTGCCACCAGGTGGTGTGGTCGCCCTGGCCCACCTCCAGCTCTCCCCTCTGGCGTATATTATCTCCACGGAACCCTAATACCTGGAGAGCGACCACAGAAAGATTACGCCGCCTCTGCGGGGCGTAAAACACCGAGAGAGAAAGATCTCTCTAGCAGACAGATTTCTGTCGAGGGAATTCCTTCCTAGAGAGGGGAGATCATCGCCAGCAACACCACCATCAAGCTGGACTTCATCGGGATCATAATCATCATCACCACCACCATCATCATCAGCAGCACCCTCATCACCATCTCCATATTGTTGTAACAATTGGGTTGAATCTTGCATAGTTCTTAGGGGAAACTTTCCCTGTGTTGATTACTCTTTATAGTTGATGTTATTGAGTGAACCATTGAATTATAGTTTATGTTCAGATTGTTATACATCATTATTCCATCTCTGATCATGATCCATATGATGTCTTGTGAGTAGTTTGTTTTGTTCTTGAGGACATGGGAGAAGTCATGTTGTTAGTAGTGGAATTGTGTTGAGAAAGATTCAATAGCTTGATATTTAAGTTGTGGTGTACTTCTTCTAGTGGTGTCATGTGAACGTCGACTACATGACACTTCACCTATATGGGCCTAGGGGAATGCATTGTGTATTTGGCCACTAATCGTAGGGGTTGCCGGAGTGACAGAAACCTGAACCCTCGTTAGGAAACCATTGCACAAGGGACGTAAGGGTCTTAGAGTTTAAAGCTGTGGTTAGGTTTCTACCTTAATTACTTTCTTGTACTTATGGATGTTTGCAAGGGGTATAATCACAAGTATGTATTAGTCCTAGGAAGGTCGGTACATTAGCACAGGTTCACCCACACAACACTTAGCAAGCTAAAGAAGATTAATCAACTACATGAAGCGAAAGCACTTGACAGAATTCCCATGTGTCCTCAAGAACGTTTGGTCATCTTAAGTAATACAACCGGCTTGTCCTTTGCTGAATAAAGGATTGGGCCACTTTCTGCATTTATTCTTATTGTCTTTTATTTACTCGTACTTTATTTATTTGCTTTATCAAAAACCCCTAAAATCTGTTTGCTAAGTATTTGTAGAGAATTCATGATCCATACCACTAGCCAGCACCTTCTGCTCCTCGTTGGGTTCGACACTCTTACTTATCGAAAATACTGCGATACACCCCTATACTTGTGGGTCATCAGGCGGCGGTGGCTTCCCTTGGGGGCAGCGGCCCCTTGGCCCCTCTTCTTATTTGGAGATGGTGCAACAATGGAGGAGCTTCTCCCCCTTCTTGGGGGCTGCCAAGGACGGGGATTTTCATGGCTATGGGTGGATGCCTCCAAAATTAGGGTTTTCTCTCAATATATAGCGGTGGAGATGCAATCTTGGCCATAGGATGAATTCACCTTTGATCCAAGGGATTTTGGGCATCTCTAGAACCTTCCTAAGAGTCCCCTCTATCCTGAATGAGTCCATAAAATCGTGGTCGGGCCGAAATCCTCAAAGATAGAAGGAGTTTGAGTCAATCACGTCACATATTTTCGGAGCCCCAAAACTGCTTCTGTCCTCCGCAATAATATGGCTATAAAAATGGATCTAGACTCCGATTGGGGCAAATTTTATGTCTAAATTTTTGTGCATAAAATTCCCCACAACTTTCCTTTTTACACTTTTTCCATTGGAAGCCATCTTCGGGATAGTTTCTGGAAATCTTCGAAAAGATTCTGCAGGGACAGATTCAAGGAATTTCCAAATTTCACCATAATGAGTGGGTTCCTTCCATATTTGTATATTTCCTATACAACAAAGTGTAAAACAAGAACTTGTGCACTTTTTCAACTATTAGTAGGTTAGTCCCAATAAATATAATAATATTGCAAAATAATAATGATTTTGAAGCAATAAATGACAAAGTTCATGGATGCATTTTACATGCATCAAACATCTCCAAGCTTAACCTATGCTTGTCCTCGAGCATAAAAGTGATAAAATTAACATGTACTTTGGAGTTTGTTTCTTTGCTTATTTTTCATTGCTACACAAATTTCACTAGGTTTAATTTTTAAGGAATAACAAGAAGCAAGTGGGCTATAAAGTCATATCTTTCGCACTCTACAAACATGCTCAATAATAAGTAGACTTGTGTTCAAACAAATGAGAGGTAAAACAAACCTTCAAGCATACTTAGATGAACCTACAGAATTGTTGGAAGACTCTTTCCTATCATTGACATGGTTTTCTTGTGCATTTTTACTTTGAGCTACTTCTTAGTTTCATGCCCTTGACCTGGAAGACTCACTTCTTAGTTTTATGTCTTCCCTTAAGATATTTTTATATCTCGTAAAACATGTGCAAAGGCCTATTTAGCTTCCAAACTAGTTTATGATTGATCAATAGTTCATCATTAGTGTTTGGTTCCATTTACCTCTATCATTAGCATCTTTCCAGTTCAAAGAATAGAATAATTATAACAAGATAGACATGAAGTTCAACTTTTGTCGAACACTTTCACCATTTTTTATATGGCATCAGTTAACGGTCTTGCCCTCCTAGTAACCAGTATAAACCTTATTCAAGGGTCTTTCAATCATGTCATATGCTTTAAAACAACCTTTACTTTTCACTTTCCATGGCTAGCCGAATCCTCGGGTGCCTACTGATGGCTCAATGCACGGCGCCCAGAAAAGTGTTGATGGCTCGTGGTTGATGTAGAGCTCGTTGGGAACCCCAAGAGGAAGGTATGATGAGCACAGCAGCAAGTTTCCCTCAGTTATGAAACCAAGGTTTAATCGAACCAGTAGGAGCAAGGAAACACCCCAAAGGTGTTACTAGCTGAGCTTTGGCAGGGCGCACTACCGGTCCTAGTAGCAACGTGGAGACCTGCACAACACAACCACAGAACTTTGTCCCCAACTTGCGATGAGGTTGTCAATCTCACCGTGTTTTGCGGAAAACAAAGGATTAAACGTATCGAATGGAAAGAAGTAAAAGTTTGCAGAAAGTAAACACAAAGCAGAAATAGTTTATAGATTGTATGTAAAGAAAAGGACCGGGATCCATAGTTCACTAGAGGTGGCTATCCTTAAGATAGATAACATGCTGGGTGAAAAAATTACAGCGGGGCAATTGACAAACACCGAGAAAGCAATACATGCATATACTAATCATCTTGACTCCTTTGAGACTTGATTGGGCATTACAACATAATACATAGACCGCCATCCAACTACATCTATGACTAATAATCCACCTTCAGGTTATCATCCGAACCCCCTCCAGTATTAAGTTGCAAGTAACATATTATTGCTTTACGAACTGCGTGTAAAGTAAACAATAAGATTGTTCTATGAACAAAGGATTGTTGTTTTCTCCCTAGTAGCAACAGCACATCTAGTACCTTAGAGATTTCTGTCACTTCCCCAGATTACCAGAGGCATGAACCCACTATCAAGCATAAATACTAACTCTTGGAGCTGCTAGCATCTACTTGGCCAAGATAGCTACTAACAACGGAAAGCATGCAAGATCTCAAATAACAAAGACATGATAGAATCAATAATCAATCTGAAATAGCATCTCAATATCCATCGGATCCCCACAAACACAACATGTATGGATTACAAAAAGATGATCTTGATCATGAACGGAGCTCACAAGATCTAAACATGAAAGCACAAAGGAGGAGAAACCAGCCATCTAGCTACTACATGGATCCGTAGTCCAAGTACGAACTACTCACGCATCACACCGGAGGCTTGCAGGGTGATGAAGAAGGCCTCTAGGGTGAATTCCCCTCTCGGGCAGGGTGCCGGGAAGAGCTTCAGATCCCTCCCGATCTAGGGATGGAGATGACGGAGGCTATAGACTCTTTCGTGGATTTTTTTATCGGGTCCTTAGGGTTTTCATCCCGAGGGCAATATATAGGTGGAAGGAGAGGCCGAGGGGGTGCCGAGAGCGGCCACACCACCCCCTGGCGTGGACCAGGCCTGGCCGCACGGCCAGGTGGTGTGGTGGCTCCCTGGCCCTTCTCCGTCTCGTATTCTGGCACTTGATCCCTTCCGGAAAAATAGGCACTTTGGCTTTTGTCCCGTCCAATTCTGAGAATATTCATTTTCTGACTTTCCTGGAACCAAAAACAGCAGAAAACAGGCAGCTGGCACTATGGCTCTTGTTAATAGGTTAGTCCAAGAAATCATATGAAAAGTACTCCAAAGTTGGAACAAAACACAAGAAAGTGGATAAAACCAAGCATGGAACATCAAAAATTATAGATACATTTGTAATGTATCAACATCCCCAAGCTTAACTCCTGCTCGTCCTCGAGTAGGTAAGTGATAAAAAGAAAGAATAATTTTTCAGGTGACATGCACCATCAAAGACTTGATCAAAGTATTTGCAAAACATTCAAAGATGGGATCATAGTACTTCAATCATAACATGAAAGACAAAGTTCTAGCAATAAGAAAAGAAACTATGATGCAACATGAAAAGGCACAAACAAAAGAATTATGAATAACATGCTTTGCAAGACGTTTGTTTGTTTCACATAAAGAAAACATAGCATAATAGTATTTAGCTTGTCCCTCATAGAGTAGAAAATATAAATGCATAGGACACCTTCAAAGTTCATAAGAGTGACTAGATACAAATAGTTTAAAACAAGCAATATCAAGTTATGCATCATTCAACTAGTCTTGGGACAATGCACATAGAACTAAGAATGGCCACTATGCTCTCAAAGTAGGTGCATAAAGATAGAAGGTGGAGACTCAATGTAATGGTGGAAGAAAGGCCTTTTGTAAAAGGAAGTAGGGATTCAAGTCTCATAAAGAGCTTCTAAAAATTATGGTACTTGTAGTTTTCAGCTCTCATTGCCCCTACCATAAGCATCTTGAATGTGATTAAGGTTAAAGTGACACAACCAAGAGGATATGCTTGACAAGTTATAAACCGAAATCTCATGCCCCTTACTTACGAAGACCGATCCTCATGCTACTCAACTTCAGTCACGAGTAAGCTCTTGTCATTGTAAGTACATGTGTATCATTAAGAACCGCCAACGGGGTACCCCTTGCACATGATACGGGAGCTTTCCCATAATCAAAATGATAAGGCAAGCAGACAATGAGCATCTGAGCGATCTTTTTAATTGCTATTTGCATAGGTTTTTATTGAGGATGCTTCATAGAGTGCTCATTATGGTGATGCTACAAGTTTCCACCATGATTAGGAATGGCTTAGGCTAGCGGCCTAGGCATTTCTCTAACACACATACAAACTCCATGATCTTACAAGTTCCACTTTTATTTCACACCGCCAGGATCCATAAGCAAAAGAACATGATATCAACGGGGTACAAAGTACAAGTGCAATGTTGAAAGCGTTCCCCATGGTACATGGTTCTGCTAATTTCAACTTATAAAGCGGAAGCATATACGCAACAAAGAAGGACCCGATGGTTCAAGTTTATTAGAGGCAAAAAGTAAAGTGTGCCATCAAGTTCGTGAGAGCTTTAATCACTAGTTTTCTCATAACAAGTGGAAGGTAAACAAAAGCATGAATATACTTGGAATAACATAAGCTAGTAGGTAGGTATGGTAGATTCTTTGGAATAACTTGGTTTAGGGAGTTGGATGCATGAGTGGAACTCATACTTGGTGGTGGAGGCTAGCAAAAGACTGGGAGCGACCAACTAAGAGAGCAATAATGGCCATAATCATGCAGAGCGACAAAACATCATTGATCAAAGCATAAAGTGATACTACAAGTTGAAAACTAAAGGATCATAAAGGCTATGGTGACTTGTGACAGTCATAACATGGTGTGATCATGTGCCAAGTCAACCCAAATAAAGCATCAAAGGAGCATACCACTATACTATGCTTTAATATGCTAAAACAACGCATGATTCATCCAAGGCACATTAAGCAATCTCAATTGTTTATAACAAGTCATGCTACAGAAAAGAATACTAAGCATAAAGCCAAAACAATATCAAGCATGGCATGACAAAGCATAGGCCACAGTAAAAAACGAGCTCTTTTTACCACATAAGCATGAACTTTCCTACTCTTTTCCAAACCAAACCAAACTATTTGCAAACCAATGTATGAAAGAGGGGGTCCAACCAATTTATTCAGAAAACTAAGAAAACCAAGCAAACTAAAAACCAAAAAGAAAAACAAAAAAGAATACGCTCCAAGAAACAACACAACTGTGCATGAAACAATAAAAATGAAGCGTTTGGAAGAAACCTGGATTTTTATTGATGAAGAAGGGGATGCCTTGGGCATCCCCAAGCTTTGACGCTTGTACTTCTTGGATATTTCTTGGGGTGACACGCATGGCATCCCCAATCTTGAGCTTTAGTCCATCCTTCATCTCATTACTCATTCCTTCCATACACTTGAAAATTTTCCTTCATACAAAACTTCACACAATCTCATTAGCAACATTAGTGCACTTAAGATAAATAAGTCTCAATGTTCAGTTCTAACACCAAATAAACTTCTATTAGAACACTAGATACTGTAGCACTTCCCTCAAAAAGCTCAATTCCCCAAAAGAACTCAAGAAGGAACCCACAAGAAGCAAATGCAGAAAATGGCAGAAATCTGTCAAAACAGACCAGCAGGTAAAGACAATTTTTTTCGAAGACCTTCTGTTGCTCAAATCAAAACGTGTTGAACTAACAGAAGTTAGATAACAACCTGGGGCACAAGAACCAAAAATTACAGCTCAATCCGACATACAGAGATCTCGCAGGAATTTTTACGGTGAAGCACAAAAATCTGTTTCGGGACAGCAACTTTCCCAATCATTACTTCACTCTCATTAGAGGTTACTCTTGGCACAAAAAACAAATAAAAAGGATAAGGAGCGGTTATTACAGAGGTAATAACTTCCAAGACTCATCTAGAACTTTGGGGTTATCTCCCAATAAGTACTTTTCTTTAATGCCTTTAAGTTAGGCATGATAGTTTGAGAAGATGCTCACATAAGAAATATGAATTGAAGTAAAAGAGAGCATAAAGAAGCAAATTCAAAGCACATTTAAGTATAACCCACTTCATATGCATAGGAATCTTGTAAATAAACAAGTCATGAAAGCACAAAGCAACAAGCATACTAAAGCAAAACAAGTGCAACTTCAAGACTTTCAACATAAAGAGGGGAAACTTAATATTATTGAGATACATAAGACCATGTTTACCTCTCTCATAATAACTTTCAGTAGCATCATGAATAAAATTAACAATATAACTATCACAAGAAACATTTTTATCATGAGCCATATGCATAAAATAATTAATACTCTCCACATAAACATAGTCATTCTTATTAATTGTGGTGGGAGCAAATTCAACAAAATAGCTATCATTATTATTCTCATCACCATAATTATCAAATATAGGAGGCATATTGTAATCATAATTAATTTCCTCCTCAATAGTAGGTGGACTGAAAATATCATATTCATCATTGTAATCATCATATATTGGAGGTTTGGTATCATCATAAGCAATAGAATAGCTATCTTCCAAAGCTGGGGAACTAAAAAGATCATTTTCATAGAAACTAGCTTCCCCAAGCTTAGACTTTTCCATAGCATTAGCAATAATGGTGTCCAAAGAATTCATACTAACAACATTGCTATTAGCATGCAAATAAAGTTCCATAGGTTTTTTAATTTTCTCTTTAAACACTTCATGTCCTAACTCAAGATAGATACTATAAAGCTCTCTAAATTTTTGTGTTGTTTTCCATTAAGCCTAACTAGTGAAAACAAGAAACAAAAAGACAAAATTGAAGAATCTAAAGGAAATAACTTCGAGCACTCACACCGGAGGATGTGAGTACCTTTTACCTTACCTCCCCAGCAACGGCGCCAGAAAATAGGCATTTGCTGTGGGAGGTTCTTCTTCTTTAATCCTCCGGTGTGAATACCTTTTACCTTACCTCCCCAGCAACGGCGCCAGAAAATAGCTTGATGTTTACACACTTCTACTCTTGTAGATAGTTGTTGGGCCTCCAAGTGCAGAGGTTTGTAGAACAGCAGGAAGTTTTCCCTTAAGTGGATCACCCAAGGTTTATCGAACTCAGGGATGAAGTGGTCAAAGGTATCCCTCTCAAGCAACTCTGCAATCAAGATACAAGAAGTCTCTTGTGTCCCCAACACACCCAATACACTTGTCAGGTGTATAGGTGCACTAGTTCGGCGAAGAGATAGTAAAATACAAGTGGTATGGATAATTATAAGTGGTAACGGTGATAGAAAATAGCTTTGTTGCGTGGAAGAGACTAAAGTAAAACTGAAATAAAGATGGAAGCAAGCAAACATGTAACAGATCTAGTAGCAAATGGTGTTTCAGTGCTTAGAAACAAGGCCTAGGGATCATACTTTCACTAGTGAACACTCTCATATAAATATCTTCTCTTTGTGATACCACTCTTAACTACTCTCCGGTTGAACACTCTAATCGATGGTAGGGCTATAACAGCACACCTCAAAGTAAGCCTTTTCCATCTAGAAAACCCCACACTGTCACCTTGAGCACTAGATGGTTCCAACAAACACCACAATTTCATAAAGACATCCAACGCCAAATATAACTCATAACAAGTATTTGTAATCTCTAGCCTAAGTGCCACCATGGTGTGCACGCTGTCACTTTCACACACATGGGGAGAGCAGAGATCTATTAAAGCACTTGAGTAGCAAGGTAGATCTATATATTACAAGCTCATGATCTCAATAAGATCATGCATAGAGAGAGATGAACACATAGCTACCGGTAAAACCCTTAGCCTCGAGAGAGAACTACTCCCTCCTCATCATGGGAATCAACAATGGTGATGGAGATGGTGGTGGAGATCGATGGAGATGGCTCCGGGGACACTTCCCCGTCCCGGCAGGGTGCCGGAACAGAGACTTTTTGTCCCCCGAATCTCCCCTTCGGTGGCGGCGCTGCGGAACTTTTCGTGGATTTCTGATTGACGATCTAGGGTTTCTGCATCGGGGGGCCCTTATAGGCGAAGGAGGCAAGGTCGGTGGCCAGCCAGGGAGCCCACACCATGCCCTGGCGCGGCCTAGGATGGCCCACGCCAAGGGGCGGTGTGGCCACCCTGTGGCCCCTCTCCGACTCTCCTTATGGCTCCGTGAGTCTTCCGGGAAAATAGTAACTTTGGCTTTTGTCCCGTCCAATTCCGAGAATATTCATTTTCTGACTACTTGGAACCAAAAACAGCAGAAAACAGGCAACTGGCACTGTGGCATCTTGTTAATAGGTTAGTCCAGAAATCATATGAAAAGTACTCCAAAGTTGGAACAAAACACAAGAAAGTAGATAAAACTAAGCATGGAACATCAAAAATTATAGATACATTTGCAATGTATCACCCTCAGTTTACTTCTTGATTACTAAGTAGAACAAGAGTATCTCATATCCCCTTGTTATCATTCCTTCTACTTTTTATCTTACAAACCCATTTTATGTTTCATAAATCATTACCACCTTTGGTGGTTGTGCCTTCAAGTTCGTGGTCACCCCACAACCAACTTCTCTATGACAACCATAACCATAAGAGAAATATTATTTGGAAGCTAAATAAAACAAAGCACATGAGATATATACTTGGAATAACATTTATGCTATATAGGTATGTATGGTGTACACTGTGGGAATTGGTTTTAAGGGTATTTGGATAAACAAGCTTTGCTTGTATAGGAATTTTTGGTCTAGCAAAAAGATCTACAAGTATGAAACTGGATCCATAGTGCCCAACATTTATCATCACACAATGCTCCTTAGTATTAAACATCAATGTATATTAGCAAAATGTATCACTAAATAAGGCACTATCAAATTATCATTCATTAAAGTATTTGAGCTAGCAACACTAAGCATGACTTTGAATTTTAGCCTTTTGCTTTCATTCCCTTTTCTTTTGATAGCACACAACTCATTCTCATCAAGGAATTTAATCATGGGATAGATTGTTTCAGTAGATATTTCCTAAGCATGAAAAACATCTATCATGGTGGTTTCATTTATTCTCAAGGCAACATGAAAACTAGACATAAAAGTAGACAAAGACGCTCCAAGTTTCTACGATCATTCTATGTTGCTCAAAAAACAATGTTTAGAGGTTTGCAAACCAGGAATTTGATAGGTCCAGTGGGGTGCATTGGGCATCCCCAAGATTATGGTCTTCACCATTCTTGGATAACTCTTAGTGTGGTGTTCCTCCATTCCCTGTCAAAAACTTCAACACTAAACTTTCTCCCATTTCTTTTTTATGGGGTGACATTAGTGGTACAAAGATATAGTGCTAGCTGTGATAAAATCCCCAAACAAAATTTAGTTTTAAATGTCTAGAGAGTTAATTAAGTGGACAATATCCATCAAATAACAAAAGACACGAAAAGAATCAAATCAAAACTCAAAAAGTCCACTCTTGCAACAAAAGACAGATTCTATCCAGAAAAATAACAGCTGCAAAATATATTTATTTCGCCCACTTAAACATGTCAGCCAATTTTTGTGTGTATAGAGGATGAAAAGTTGACTTTAGTACAAAATTAATCTCAATCGGAGTTACGGAAAAAACCATAAAAATCGTTTGGTAAACAGCAGCGTGTAGAAATTTTCAACTCCAAATATATGTTTCAACTTTTAACATCCAAAATGGATAAAACTTGGTACTTTATTTTTGTAAATATTAAAAATTATATAAAACCTTTATTTTAATAAAGAACAAATGTCCAAAAACCAAAAACCTAAAAGAAGCAAAAAGAACCAAGAAAGAATCAAGAGAAGCAAGCAAAAAAGAAACAAAATCTTTTTGTTATTTTTCTTTTATGAAAGATGAAAAGCAAGAAGCAAACAAAAATGAAAAGGCATAAAATATTTTTGTTGTTTGGGTTTTATAAAAACTAGAACCAAATAAGAACCAAATGAAGAAAAACATAAAATCTTTTTGTTGTTTTTGTTTTACGGAAAAACAAGAAGCAAATAAGAACCAAATGAAGAACCATAAAATGTTTCAAAGTTTTAAAAACAAAAGGGATAACCACCAAGTGTAGGGGATCACCGTAGTACAATTCAATAAGTATTTGAGTGTCGAACCTACGAGGAGTTGAAGGTAAACTATCTATTCTCTAAAGCCCTATAACCCATTTATATTGCCTTCTATGCAAAGCTAGGATCTAAAGTATGTGTGTGTGTGGTTGTTTTTGGTATTAACTAGAAAACAATAAATTAGTTGAAATAAATACTATAAGTAAAATAATGCAAATGAAGTGGAGCTAGTGGAGTGGATGTGGATAATCTATGGGAGCAAATGTTTAGGAAAATTGCTATTTCATTCATTTGGTTGTCATAGTTAGTGAAGCACATATATAGTCTTTTTATTGTTTCTTCTAGGAGGATCCATAACTAGGTGTAGCCATAGATATGAGCAAATACACCACTAGTGATTGATCCCAAAGCCAATTAATAACAAATAAGGGAATATTAACACATAAAGTCCAACCATTGCATTTAGATCTAAGGTCCCCATGACAATACCATCGTTGATTAACCATGAATTAATACTACATATGTTTCTAAGAGTTGGGATTCGGCTTCTGTCAAACTCCATCTATCACTCATCATATCAACATGCAACGGTGACAACCGTGTGCATCCCCCAACATATGTGTGCACTCATATGTTAGTGCATCAAGATCATCATAGAAAGATAGCATATACTTGTATGCAATCAAAACAAACTAGATCACAATTGCCATAACAATTCACTACTCAAACATCAACATAGTCATACAATAGATCATGAGAAAATAATATATTGCATCATACATCATGTTTGCCAAGAGATTACAGTGGGGGGGTGATGGGATCTTACAGTAGATGGTGATGGAGACGAACCTCCCCAAGGGGGAGAGGCGGCACCGGCATGGAGTAGGCGACGACGGCAGTAGCGCAGGGCGACGCGCCCCGACGGCCTCCTTGTGGCTATGGGCGGATGCCTCCAAAATTAGGGTTTCCTCTCAATATATAGTGGTGAAGATGCAATCTTGGCCATAGGATGGATGCCCTTTTGATCCAAAGGGCTCTTGGGCATCTCTATAACCTTACTAAGAGTCTCCTCTATCTTTAATGAGTCCATCAAGTCGTGGTTGGGCCGAAATTCTTAAAGATGGTAGGAGTTTGAGTCAATCACATCACATATTTTCGGAGCCCCAAAACTGTTTCTATCCTCCACAATAATATGACTATAAAAACACATCTAGACCCCGATTGGATCGAATTTTATGTCCGAATTGTTGCGCATAAAATTCCACACAACTTTCCATTCTACAATTTTTCCATTGGACGTCATCTTCGGGGTCATTTCTGGCAATCTTCGAAAAGAGTTCTACAGGGATAGATTCCAGGAATTTCTAGATTTCACCATAATGCGCGGTTTTCTTCCATATTTCTGTATTTCCTATACAACAAAGTGTAAAACAAGACTTGTGCACTTTTAAAACTATTAGTAGGTTAGTCCCAACAAATATGATAATATTGCAAAATAATAATGATTTTGAAGCAATAAATGATAAAGTTTATGGATGCATTTTACATGCATCAGCGTTAGGCGCCTCCATGATGACCATGGTACGGTCGACCACTGATATGGTCAGACACGCCCATACCCACGCGCCCGTACCGTACGCTCGAGCAAAACATCAGATTTCAAGCGAAGGTACTGACCGCATAACGACCAGTTGTACGCGCGCGCACGACCGTACCACATGCCCGTACTGAGTGCACCGCCGGAAGGGAGTCGTCACCCCAAGGTTTGTTACTCAGTACATGCAGGCTCCGGACATACTGCCTGCCTGTACCACGTACGTGTCTGACATATCCCCCAGGAGGAGGTAACCCTAAAATTCTAAAACACAAACTTTTCTCTTTCTTTTACCTCCAAACATTAAACCACCTCCATTGGATCCTAAAATTTATGCAATCTTTCTTTGATTTCTCGCACCCAATCGATCTAATGTATGATTCTCCTCCAATCCCTAACTTATTTGTAACAGAATTCTGCTCAATCTTTCATCATTATCAATCTAGACTTAGGTCTTGTTTTTGAGCTAATCTTGATATTGAGCATGCTTAGAATTGTTTTTAGAGAAGTTTCTTTTGTAACAAGTGTAGATGATCGTTTATGCTATGTTTATATTGGACAAAAAATTGATTAGCAATTTCTATTTATTTTGTTTTAGATGAATAGGAGGAGCCATACACGTGTGATGGTTGTGGAACCTGTTGCACCATCCGTTGATACATTGACCCCTGAGTCACTTGGTATTGACTTCATCGAGAAGTTTCAGCTGAACCGTTTCGACCGTCTCAAGCTCCAAGAAATCAACTCCACCAAGTGGGTGTGTCCCTATATTCTGAACCAACTTGGCATTCATGCTGATTTTGATTTACTTTGCAACAATATTGGTTTGTATGACTTTGTCTTTCAGGATGTTGTAAAGTACCGCCGTTTCACATACGGTGTGCTCTCACTATTGTTCCGAGGAGCAAATTCCTGGAGTTTATCGCATCAACTTCCGTCTTATGAACTATGAGTACTCCTTGACACTCAACCAATGGGCTCAATGCTTTGGGTTTGCCAACAACACCATCGATATACGCTCTATCACTTTTGTTTAAATCCTGCACGTTGGAAATACTTTAATAGAATGAGAATTTGTGGAAACACACCCAAGGGGAATCAAATTGATCATCCCGCTATTCTTTATTTGTTTTATGTTATTGCTAACACGTTGCAAGCATGTGGTGAGTTTACTAGAGTCAATGAGTAGGACATGATGATCCTCGTAAAAGCTGTTATTATTAATTGTAACTTAACACCAAATGTGGGCGTCCTTCTTGTGTTTTACCTTAAGCATCAAGCTCTGCAATCTTGAGGATCCATATGCGGAGGAGTTATAACCGTTCTTGTACGCGCACTTCACATTAACCTAGGTAATATCCAACCATTGACAGGAAGTCATCGTCTTAGTTTTTCTACTCTAAGGGCTTGTGGTATGATTTCTATAACTAATGGTAGATACCTACTTGATATACCTAGAGCGGATCACTTGATCCCAGCTCTGTTGCCTAATGGTCTATTCTCTATCGAGGATGGATGTTTGCGTTTTGACGCGCAGGTTGAGGCAGGTTTACCCCAACAAGAAATACTCATGGGAGAGGAAGGAGAAGATGAACAAGTGGAACAAGAAGGACCTGAACAAGATGTGTAGCCACCAAACTACTACACCACCTATGAATATATCTATCCTCTTGAAGGAAATATCTAAAACATAAACAACCTCTCCATCAACCTTCGAGATGCTTCTGCCAAACTCGCGACCTGGTTCCATGATTGGAGCAGCCAATGGAACATGGGAGATTATCCACCACCACAATAAGCAACAAAAGGCTTACAAAAGCCTGAGCTTAGGGATGTGTTCCCCCGATAATTTTATTTGTGTAATAATGAGGTTGTACTTCAGCTCCTTGAGAGCTTTAAAACACTCGTGTTGGTTTGTTCCAACACTTTGCTTTTTCCTTTGCTTTCGTTTTTAGTTTCCTTTTGTTTTTCGTTTATTTTTATTTTCTTAGTTCCTTGCTTGGTCGCAAGTACTTTTCTCTTCTTTAATCCCTATACTCAAAAATATAAAAAGATTTTTATTTTTTTCCTTTTTTCGTGAACGTGGATTCGCACTTTGCCTATTTGCTTTAATATTATTATGGGAATAATTTTACTTGAGTTTTAAAGGACAAATCCCTATAAGGAAGAGGATTATGAAGTCACTCATGAGAGGTATATCCTATGTCTCCCACTTTTGAAGTTTGAGTTGTTTATTTTAGTTGGTTGATTTGCTAAGATGTCATGCTATAGTGGGAGTAATTTAAATAGTTAGAGTAAAGCTTTTTATTGGTAGGATGATTAGTTGTGGAAGCTTTTGCTCTAGTTCTTTTAGCTAACCGAGTCTTGCTTTGAAAATAATATTGCCAAACAAGTACAACAAGAAAAGGTCTGAAATTTATGACTTGTTGATGAATGTTTGTCTTGAGAGTATACCCTTGAACATACTTAACCCCATAGATGTTTTGATAGACTTGACAACACTCTTGAAAGGAGTTGTTTGATTGAAATGAAGTCTAGCGGTAATTGTGATGCATGCCAAACCTAACCTTGTGGATCAAACTGTGGTACTAGTTAAAAAAGTTCTATGTTTATCATGCACACCTTTGGGATGCCAACAACTCCGCTATCCTTTGAACGATCTATGGTATAACCCTGGATTTCGGCTATGAGTTGACGACATGAGTGGCATACATATCAATATATAGGAAAAATTATTGGTACTCTCAAAGGTTGTGCAAGAACTTATAAACGAAACACTCAATGATCCTTGAAGAAGGAATAAATATATATATATATGAAGATCCACATAACAAGTCCTTGACATGGTCTCGTTACTGCTTTATGAATTTTCTTAAAAGACAATGATTGGATTAAAAGTGTTTTGATAGCCGTGATTTACTGATGTGGGCGTCAATAAGACACTTCATTGTTATGCTACTTAGGACATGCACTCTCTTACTCAATTATGCTATTAAAACATCCTTGTGTTTCTTGGCAAGCTGAGAGTTAACTAGAAGAATTGGATTGATTGTTACACTTCTAGTTATTTATGCTTATATTAAACTCTAATTTGATTGTCTTGAATTGCCGAAGTTTGTATAGTATTGTTGTCATCTCTCTAACTTTGATAAGCCTTTCAAATGAATGAAGTGCTTGACGCATATGACTACCAACCGTAAGGGAATTCTTATTCTCGTTGTTTCAAGTTTAAACACTGAATTCCTTATAATTATTTTGTTTCTTCTTGCTCGAGGGCGATCAAGGTTTGATCTTTGGGGAGGTTGATGGCTCCAAAAATAGCTATCTTCCACCGTGTTTAAACATTGTTTTTAGTCAAGCAATTGACAAGAAACTCTCTACCCTTGCCACTAATGACTAATAATTTCAAACATATACAAACCATTACTTTGATTTGTGTTGTGCAGGAAATCATGCTTTTTAACACAAAATCCGGAGTCATAATGAAGGTTTTGAGAAAGCCCACACGACCAAGTAATTTTGGAGCCATTGCCAGACATCTGTAGCCGTAATGACCACTGGTATGGGTAGGGCCCGCCCGTACCGTCCACCCGTACCATGTGGCGGCGGCTCCCTCTCATCAAACCCTACAACTTTCATGAAGACGCCTATATATTTTGAGGCATCAGCCATCGTGTAGAGGGCCGCCATTCTCAGATTGCATCACAACATCACTAAAGGAGGTCCACACCATTGTTCATCCCTTCCATCTTCCATCTCCTCCATTAGCCATAGCCCTTACTTTGTACTTGAGATCTCCTTGTGATTCGACGATCATTGTAAGAATATTTGGTTTCAATCTAAGTATTTTGCACAATGTTTTCTATCCTTGATCTTATTGTTATGAGTGAGTAGTCCTCACGGGCTGCAGGCTGGGGAGAAACCTCGCAGCGATTATGTGCATCTAATCTATGGGAGCATTGTGTATTGTTTGAAAGAGAGATTTATATATTTTGTTTGTTTGTCTCTTGTCTCGATCTTTGAACTTGTAGGTACCCAAGACCCCATAGATTTATAAAGGCTTGAGGTGAGATACTTGGCTAGCGGCGATCTCATAGGAACCCTAGTGATAGAAAGGATAGTACGGTCTTCGCTTAGCGACCCATTCGGGATCACAACAACGTCACCACTTAATGCTTTGATCTGTGTTTTACACTTAATAATCATTTGTAGCCCGTGGCTTTGTGGTGCACTTGGTTGGATCAAAAGACTATTCCTGTTGCATCACAGGGGCTCTAGTATATTAGGATGTGTTGCCCACAAGAGATTATCCCCATTAAAACATTACACATGACTATGCTTATTATTATCTTACCCCATAAGATGTGCAGCTGCAGGTGGACCTTCAACCCTGGCCTATCTCCATCCATTGAATCAACCCACTATAAAAGTAAACTAGATTGGTTCGGTAAACTAAGGTAAAACAAAGAAACAAAGTCTTATAGACGTGTCCTTTTATTTACTTTTAGAATTACTTTCCAAGGTTCGATTAAATCTAGGTTTACTAGGAAAAAAGCTATTATACTATATCCGTGAATCCAGATGGAAGGTATCAGTAAGTTCCTTGTTATCTCATATGTAAAGTCAGAATTACAAGATATACATGAAAAACAATCAACTCTAATCAATGCTAATCCTAACCATAATGGCCTAATTATAACAAATCTCAGGCACTAATAATGGGAGGATATGACCGAATATACTACACTTATTCAGTTGCCTAACAATTATTCATACTTGGTGACTTGAAAACTCGTAGATTTTCTTTATATATGAAAGGCACATCATCTTTCCGGCGCTTTACCGACATGTGCTATGTTGAGCTAGGATGTTCAGAATGTTAGAATTGTAAATAGTATTATTCTAAACTATTTTAGTATTTACATTATTTTTAGAGTCCGTCCTACCTTAAATTCTTCCCATGCTTCGCCGCTGCCGCCCCATGAACCACTCCCTCTCAAGCTTGCGCCACTCTTGCATCCTTAATGCTAAGATATCCGCTCTCCCAATCTCCCTCTTATCATCAGTTCCATTTGGATCGATTATCTTGAGCCAGTCCTCCCCAGTCAACATCTCTTGCCTCATCAGTTATCCTCAAGAAAAAGCTTTACGTCTCTTTCCATCCCCCTCTCCTCAAAATGGCGCACGGAATCGGTCAGAAATTTGCGGGAATCAGGACAACCCGCTCAGGGCAAGTTCGGAGGCGTGCAAGCTGAAATTTCCCACCTGCCAAAATTCCATGTTTCTGAGTATACTGAAAGGGCGCGTTTGGTAGCATGCAGCCGATTCTCAGTCCGGCCAGGCACTGATGGCGGTGGCACTGACAGCCTCATACAGGCCTTGGGCCAACTTCTATAGCCCGTTTGGTAGCTTGGGTTGTATCTGTTGGACTCATATTGCAGCCTGTTTGGTTGCCTATTTTTTCTAGAAGATGCAAAAAAGTGTGTTTGATGCTCAGCCAGATTCCATCTCTTCACACAGACAAGCTGATACACTCACTATATTCAAATATGGTGATCTTACCACACCACATTAGCATAGAACAACACGTATGTAACAACATTGCATATAAGATATACTAGTTATTAGGGTAGTAGTTCATCCCTAGGTGCATTCCATGCCACCCGATAGGTTTTTCATGTCAGGGGTACACAGTGGCAGGGGAAGGATGGTAACTTAACAAAGGCCGGACGTGCTAATGTTCAATTAGGGTGGGCCAATTAAGCAAAATTTCTCTAAAACCTTACTTAAATCAGTGTTAAACACAACTATTTACCTAGATGTAGCATACAATAGGGGGACAAGGCCCCTGCTGGTCCCCCTAGCTCTGCCACTAGGGGTATACACCCCTGACCCAAAATAGACTGGTTCATCCGATATCCAGTACACACAAACGATCAACACACTACTATCTACAATCATGTTCATCAACATCGAAGGAGTATCGGATGACATGGTCGTAGGTGATCAACTCCTCAGTGTTGTTGAAAGCTCTGAACAGAGTCACCTTGAAGCCCTTATGCTTGTTCATGTACTTGAAGCCGAGGACATCACCAACCCATAGCTTGATCTTCAACGCAAACTCTTTCCATCCCTTCATGAAGTACATCTGCCCCTCGAACATATGCAACTGCACACCGTACTCACAGAAGGAGGAGGTCTTCAGGAGGAGAGTGCAGACATGCTGCCTTATCTATAGCTGCTTCAGCACAACCGCCTTCATGTTGTCCGGGAGATGGAGTCAGTCATGTCCGTGGCCTTGATCTGGACATAGAAGCGATGAGGGAGGTCGTCATTGTTTTAGTGACCAATGTGAGGCTTGCGGCCCTAACGATCCTTCTTCTTCTTCGACTGCACTTCCGCTAGCAAGCTGTTGAGGGCTGGTCTAGCCGTTGAGGGAGGGAGGTCTTGGATGAAATCCTCGTACACCGGCACAGGAGGAACTGTGTTCCTGCAAAAGGTGTCCCAGTCCTGCTTGGGTACCTTGCCGATCACAACGGATCAAAATACACTAGCAAATGCATTGTGCAAACACAACTAGGTACATTGTATACTAGCAAATGGCATTGAGCAAACAACATACAGACGGTGATGCTAGTGATCAAGCAACATACAGATCGTGATGCTAGTGATCAAGCAAATGGCATTGAGCAAGCCACATACAGATGGTGATGCTAGTGATCAAGCAAATGGCATTGAGAAAGCAACATACAAAAGGTGATGCTAGTGATCAAGCAAATGGGAATAAGAAAGCAACATACAGATGGTGATGCTAGTGATCAAGCAAATGGGAATAAGAAAGCAACATACAGATGATAATAGCAGTGATCAAGCAAATAGGAATGAGCAAGCAAGTGGCATTGATCTACTCATGCATAATGGTCGTGCATTGATCTACACATGCGTAATGGCCGTGCCATTTGATCTACACATGCATACCCTTCCACAAGATGCTAATCTACAATTGTGCAACATTTGAATAAACATACATAAGATGATCTACAAATGTGCAACATAGCAAGCAACAAACATATGCTAATCACGCAACAGGGGCTATCATTGTCCAGCTAATCTACAGTGCACCACAAGAACAGATGGGGAAAATAGAAGTCTCACCTGCGGTGGAGCGGTCGACAGCCTAATCGCCGGAGCTATGGGCAACGCCGAGGCGGATCGGGCCGTCGTGGCTGCGAACTGCCCGGAGGGGACGTCACCCGCTGCCGCCGCAAATCCGTCCGGTAAGGCCGAGGGCATGCCGGGAAACCCTACCGGGATTGGAGCGAACCCCGGCAGGAACAGCAGGTCCCGGCTCGGTGGGCCCTCCATCTCGCTGCTCGACAGCGACGCCCCCGCGGTGATGGCCGCCGCCCTCAATGCGCCGACAGAGGGGTCATGGCTAAAGCAGGTCGGGACGGGGAAAACCCCGATGCAATCCCCATGGATCTCATCGCCCCGACCGCTGTAGCCCTTATGGGTGCCTAGCGAGGCGTCCTCGAAATAGGCGACAATCGCCATAGAGAGGGGACAATGACAGGGTCGACTTGCACGGCTGCGCTCTTCAACCACCTGCCTCGTATTCACCGATGGCGTGGTAGACGACGCGCCCGACCTGCTTGCGGGGTGTGCTTGGCGCGGGACACAACCTTGTCGGCAGGAAGGCTGGCCAGAGGAGGATATAGGAAGAGGCCATGAGTCTCTCTAATGGGACAGGATTTTTCGGGAGTGGCAGAGTGGGGCGGTGGCAGCAAGGGTGACAGAGCGGCGTCTCCCGCGCTTCCCAATGCGTGCAACCATTGGGCGGCAGCGGCTCAATTGTCGTTGTCCTTGGGCCTAGCTCTGAGCTGCTTTGAGACCCGTACTTGACACAACGCAGGGGAAGTCCAGGTAACCAAACGGGCTGACATCTATTTTAAGATGAAGGAAATAGTATATCCCTTATTTAATTACTCCCTCCGTTCACAATTATCTTGCGTTCTGGGTTTAGTCGAAGTCAAACTTTACAAAGTTTGACCAACAATAGAAGGAAAAACATCAACATTCATGATTCCCAATGCATATAATATGAAAATATAGTTTATGACAATTTCAATACAATAATTTTTATATTATTAATGTTGATGTTTTTTCCTAAATATATGGTCAAAGTTTACAAAATTTGGCTTTGACTAAAGCCAGGATGCGAGGTAATTGTGAAAGGAAAGGATGGAGTATATGTGCTAGAGTTGCTCTTAAGAGTTACCGAGCCACACAGATCATTACACGAGACAGGCTGGGAAGTTAAATTGGCAAGCAGTTAATCATGGACTAAAGAGCAACATCATCAGAAAATGAAAGAATAATCTTGATGGATCTGGCTTCTCCAATACAACAATGTATATACATGAAGCTGTCCAATAGTTCAGAAATCGCATCTGGTCATTGCGTGAACTTTGAGGATTTGAGGTGGTATCTAGGATTGAATGAATGTCAATATGAGAGAAAAAATGCCTAAGCTAAAATGAAAGGTCTTCTTTTTCTGCTTTTTCTGTCATCGACTACACCACTGAAAAATGAGTTGGAGCACCACAGCCAGCTATACTGGGTGAGATACTGGGTGTCACAAGGCAGATGGCATTCTGAAACAAGCAAGGATAAATTAGTTCATATAAACAGCTCGACTTCGCAATAAAAGTAAAGTAAGCAAATTCCTAAATAGCGGAGTATTTTTTTTCTCATTCAGTACATTGCTGACTTTGTTGATATGGCTAATGAAGCATACAGAAACCATTTATATGTTAAAAATGAACGATTCACTCAGACGGCACTTACCTAATGGGGACTTATACTGCACATGTGGTGAACACTTTCAGTTTGTTGGAAATTGCTTCCATCCACAGATATGCATGGAGTAGAATTTCTCTGAGTCTGAACTGAAGGAGAAAAATAGTATTGATCCCGAATGTCATCAAAGAGCAATTGTGAACTGTCGGCTTCTGAAGGTGCATGAAGATTCCTGCGGCTTGGTTCAATTCTTGATAAATAACCACTGCGCTGCAACGAGTTGGATTCTGATGAAGCGAAGTAGTTCATGTGGTCTGGTTCAGCTGTTGGCACACAGTCACTGTTCTGTACACCATTATGCCCCAAGTCCAGACTAACTGCAGGCCTTTGTCTATCTAGCAAAATGCGTATCCATCCACGTCTCCGAGAAAGAGTTGCAAGCCTTCCTCCAGATGGAGTTGATACACCCGCAGTCGAAGGTCGTGATTCAGTGGGATGATTTTGCCTAGAAACCTCTCTAGGTGATGCATTTAGATCAAACCCTTGAAAACTTTGCCGAGGGTTGATTGAAGGTGACCTTTCGAATGTGCTAATTGGTGCAGTTGCTGCTAACTGAGACAAATTGCTATTAGAAAGGCTTCTAGGATAGGATGGTCCCTCCGCACCGAGTCTACATCCTCCACAGTACCAATTTCCTTCAGGTACTTCTCTTCCCAGGCCAACACAATAAGTATGTGCCGAGGAATCACAAATATCACATAGTAACATGAGACTATCTTCACCACCTTGATTGCACTCTATGCACACAAGATTCTCGTATGGGTCTAACCAGCGCCTTATTTCTTCTTCTGTGGGCTGATAAACCTGCACAAGAAGCAAAAATAACGAACAAATGTTGAAAAAAAATATAACGATAATACAAAAATACGCAGCAAACAACATCAAGGAAAAAGCTACGCTTATTGAGAATATTAAAGTAAGAGACAGAACTACAAGAGAGGGGAATGCAAAAGATTCACGGCCTTGATTAAAGAGTGCAGCAGACTCCTGAAACCTTACAAGAATAACACTTAACCAATAATTCAGAACATATTGCCCCAAAATTTAAATTTCTTCCGTTGTATGATTAACTGAACCTTGATACATAAGTTACCAGTGCACTTGTGTTCGTGAAAATATGTCAGTTGCATGGTAATAAACAAATATATCGACAGTGAACTTAAATCTGAAACACAAAACGAAAGTATCCGCCAATTATGAAGTTTTTCAGCTGAATTATGTTTTGATCTAAAAATGAAAGGAAGTAACAACTTCATAGTTACCACATCTGAAATTATATAATGACTACAGCAAGGAAACGTTACCTGATCCCGCTCTTCAACCCTAATTACAGCTTTTTTCAACTCCAAGCCAAGATCCACTTTCGACGACTTGGTAATCGTCGTGAACCGCCTCTTACACACTGGACACCTTGACTCAACCTTAGACCACTCCATGATGCACGCGAAGCAAAAGTAGTGCGAACAGCAATCCAGCATGCCCTGAAGAGTCATCGTCTGATCCTCAGACAGGCATATCCCACACATGTGTTTCCCAGCATTCACTACTTCCTTTTTCTCCTTTCCTTTGTCCTCTCCATTCCTTGTAAAAGAAATCCTCCTCACTGACACAGACAGCACAGGCTGGGCCTCAAGAGGTTTATCCTCCCTGAAGTCCTTATCTGAGCCATGGAATTCAAAGTCTGAGCATGACCCCGAGACAAATACCCTCTTCTTCCTCTTGGCCTCTTCTTCCCTTACAAGCCCCAACTCCTCATCTGAGACATGGAATTCAGCTTCTGAGGATGATCCTGAGACGAATACCCTATTCTTTTTCTTCTTGGCCTCTTTCCTGACATGCCCCATTTCCTTATCTGAGACATTAAATTCAGAACCTGAGGATGAATTTGAGACGAATACCCTATTCTTCTTCTTCTTGGCATCTTTCCTGACATGCCCCAATTCCTTATCTGAGACATTAAAATCTGAATCTGAGGATGGCCCTGAGTCGAATACACTCTTCTTCCTCTCAGTTTCTCTGGAAGTCCCCAATTCTGTCTCCGATACATGGAACTCAGAGTCTGAGGGTGATTGCAAGACAAATGTCCTTTTCTTGACCTCTTGGTCTCTGACATCCCTCAGTTCCTCATCTGAGACATGGAATTCAGAGTCCGAGGATGACCCTGATGCCTTCTTTTTCCTCCCCTTCCTAACTGCAACTCTCACTGGCTCAACCACCGGGGTCACAACATCCTCATGTTCCTCATCAGATGTTCCAAACTCGAAATCTGATGTATCCGAATCAATAGCCGGCCATATATCAGCCTCGGCAACTGGTACTGGACGATCTACCTCCACCTGCCTCCCAAGCCTGGCCTTCTTCCTTGAATTCCGGTTCACCTTGACCTGATCCTCCTCCACAATGAAGTCATCATCATCCTCGTAGTGCTCACGTTTTCTCCGCCGCGTTGCAGGTGCGGCCTTCCTTTTCTTGGCTGAACGAACCTTCCGCTTGGAAACCTTAGAACCACTGGACTTCTTCTTCTTCTTCCCACATCGCGGCTTCGAAGCGGGGATTCGGCGCACTGTATTCTGAATCCTCGGCACCTTTCTGGCGTGACTGACATCGAATTCCTCCTCTTCCTCGTCCTCAAACTCCTCATCGTCACCCTCCAACTCAGGATCGAAGTCCATGTCCTTGTCCTCTTCCCCTTCGTCCAAGTCAGGGTCGAAGTCTACATCCTCCTCCTTGTGCCGCCGATTAGATCGCTGGGACACGGGAGGCGGGCTGCGGCCACCACATTCCGTCTTAGAGTTGAGCCGCGGCGGCTCCTCCTCCTCCTCCTCGTCGTAGAGATCTTCCTGGTAGTCGCCAGACTCCTTGTACTCCTCCTCCGAGTAGTCGCCGTCGTCGTCGTCCTCGTAACTGCGCCTCCGAGGTCGCCGGGCGGCCGGATTTGACTTCCTCTTCCGCGCGCCCTTCACCGGGCGCGGCGCCTCTTCCTCCTCCTCCTCCTCGTCTACCTCGTACTCCGCGTCTCCGTCCTCCTCAGCGGCGCTGGAGACGCAGAGGTCCTCCTCAACCACATACTCCCCGTCGCTGTCGCCGCCGCCCTCGAGCTTCCGCCGCCGCCCCGTCCCCATCCCTACACACCCAATGACCTCGAATCAGAACCAGATCGCCGGATCCCAGCCTCAGACACTGCCCAAATCAGCCCAACTGCCGCCGCGCGAGAAGAGAACTGAGACCTGTCAAGCCGCTGGAGACGAGGCAGAGCAGCCTAGCCCTGGATTTCCGCGACAATAGTTCTGAGCCGTGTGGTTTTGAACCGGTAGGTACGCGCAGGCCAGAGAAGTCGGCGGCGGCGAGAGAGGATTGGGCGATTCGGAGAGGCGAGCTGAGACGAGAGGAACTCGGAAGGTGGAGGTTACGAGGGGAGGAGAAGGAGGGAGGAGGGGGGACGGGGGAAGAAGCATCGGGTGGTACGGGTGGGGAGGAAGGTGAGGTGGGGTGGGGCTGCGGACGCGGTGGCTTTTATCGCCGCGTAGGTGGAAGTGGGTCGGGACGGCAATACGGGATGATGGGGGTGGTGCGACTACTAGCTCCACCGGCTGTCCGGCTGTCCGGCTGGGCTGGCTAGTGGTTGGACCGTTGGAGCCTCTTGGACTAGTCGCCCGCGGCATCGCAGCCGTTCACATGCCTTTTGTTTTCGCCTGCGCCGCTGGTTTACCGAGCTGGACTGTGCCGGGTTTCCGATTTCCGTTCGAATCAGCGCGTCGGCCGAACTAGTCGGCCCGGTGGCGCCGTGCCATGGACATGGTGGTGTCTGACGTGTCCGTGACTCGTCAGGGAAATTCGATTCGGAGGACCCGGCCCTGCAAGTGACTTGCCCATCTCACGGTGTGGTGTGGTGGCCCGGGCTCCGGCAGCTTTCGTGCGTTCTATTCCATCTCACGCCCACCAATAGGAACAGAGACGGCGACATACTCTCTGATGCAACGAGACGACAGAAATCCAAACTACAGCACGCACGCACAGCTTTGTGTCTCTGTAGTAGATGATCCGAAGAAGCAAAAGTTACACCGCCGCTCTGTCACTTGGCTGCCTGCCAGCGTCACGTTTCAGTTTACGACCCGGGCCCCCTTGTTCCCTCTTTTGTTCCGGGGACCGACCGGTGCAAGACACAGTGGCGATTTCGTTACTATCAGAATTGCAACTGCAGCTGCATCTAACTGCAGGGTTTAGTTCGTTCACGCTTTTACAGTCATATTCTTTCAAGCCTCGCAGTGAGCTGAAAACAGACCACCCGAACATTGATGCGCATTTATAGCCATTTAACTGCAAGCTTTATTTGTTCTCAAGATCTACTACTAGTAGTTAGAGCAAGGGCAATAGTACAGCCAGCTGTTGGCTATAAGCCATCTCCATGTCATCTAGAGTCAATCTAATAGCTAATATGTACAATAGTTAGAGCTCAAAATATACTACTTCATTAATGTATGGTCCACTTTTTACTCTCACATAGTGCCTAGGAGCACGTGCTGCAGCTGGCTCTTAAGAGCAAGTACAATAAGCCTAGTCAGCAGGCTATAAGAGGTGCCATGTCATTTAAAAGTCTAGGTGGAAGAGAGAGAAAATAGGAGAGAGAAGAAAGCGGGTGCTTCACGTATAGCCGGCTCTAGCACAGAGAGCGAGAGAAAAAGTCTTTGCATGCAGCCTAGGTCCAATAGCATGTGTGATTTAAAGAAATAAATATTAATTAAAGTTCACTAATAGCCAACCTAATAGCTAGTCTATTGTATGGATGGACTTTTATATTAGCTATAGATGACGTGGCATAGGTATACAGCCGGCAGCGGGCTGTATTATTAACCTTGCTCTAACTAAGCACCCACTTCTCTTCTCTCTCCTCTTCTCTCTCATCCAACTAAGCACAAATATACTATTTTAAGTCTTATAGTTTGCTGACCAGACTTTATTGTACTTGCTCTTAGGACTGGATAGAAAAGCAATAAGGTCCTTTCAATCCGATTTACTAGCACCATTACAGCACTCCATTTCGTCACAATTCACGTGCCCCAGTTGTCCAAGTGTAACATGTGGAGCGTGTATCTAGGCTTACAAAGAGGACATCTCGCAAACACGCATATATATAATTGCTAATCTCAAAGTGTGTATCTCAACCATTTCACAATAACTCGTAGTATGCCCAGTTGTCTTGTCTGGTTATAACCAGTAGAGTGTAGACTACGATACGGCAGCTAAACTTACGCACCAGGTTGCCTGGATTCAGCAGGGACCAGGTTGCCTGGACTATGCCAGCGAGGTACATTCTTCCTCCTATACTGGAGCTTCCTGGCAATCTGTAATTGCAAGATATCAAATTGCATTAAAATAAATCCCCAAAGGAAACCATCATAACCGAACGACGGTTTATGGTCGGTCTATTCAGATCTATGGTTGTCATCTTCAGCGATGATTGCTTCTCTGCTGCGCTGGTCCTTTGAGGAGTTAGCATGACGACTTACCGTCTGTCTACTACAACAAACTCTTTGTCCGGCTCCATTGATGGAGGGGCGAGGACGGCGGCGTGTCTTCGGCTCGTGCTAGTGTCAGTAGTCTTCGTTAGGTGATGCATTGATCTATTTGTATTTTTTGTTACTGTTAGGACGTTTTATACTATTGTTGATGATTATTAATAGATATGTGAAATTTCACAAAAAATTACTTTGCTTTTTCAAACAATATGAGGTGGTTTTTATAATTATATATGTACTTGTAAGTAGCACGTGATTTGCACCTCGCATTTAACATAAGTAGAGGTCTACAACTTATATATATAGGACTGAATTATCCTGTAATTAACCGTAGAATAATATTCTGCAATAATTTTCCATGTAAGGTTTGAACTAATACCCATTAGAATGAGCGTACGATAATTAAAACAATTCTCTTAAACCGTGACGAATTTAAAAAAACTTAAAACATGAAAAAGTTGTGGAATTTCATTATCTTTCCGGCACTATCATTTGTATCATTCTGATATACTGTTCAATTTGATTTGCTAAAATATTGTCGGCCCATATAGGTTCGAATTTCAGTATTTTAAAAATTATTCAAAAATCGCCACGAATTTAAAAAATCTTAAAACATGAAAAAGTTACGGAATTTTATTTTATTTCCAACGTCATATCATATATGTCATTCCGATAAACGATTGAAAACAAATCGGCCAAATACTGTCCGGTCGTATTTGTAGAATAGATCCTTTTTTTGTATTTTTAAAATCATTCAAAAACACTCGCGAATTTGGGAAAACGTTAAATACGAAAAAGTTCCGGAATTTTAATATCTTTTCAACGCAATATAGGGTGCATCATTCCAACATACCTTTCAATTTTCTTGGCTAAATAGTGTCCGCCCATATAGATCGGGATTTTGGTATTTTCAAAATTATTCAAAAACAGCCGTGAATTTGAAAAAACTTAAAACATGAAAATGTGCGGAATTTTATTTTCTTTCCAACGCCATATCATATGCGTCATTCTGATAAACGGTTGAAACTATCCGCTCGTATTTCTAGAATAGGTCGGAATTTTTGTGTTTTAAAAATTATTCAAAAAACATCACAAATTTGGAAAAATGTTAAATACAAAAAATTTGCGAAATTTTATTATCTTTCCAACACAATATGGAATATCTTCCATCGAACGTTTTTTTCTCCGGGCAGTACTACATGATCATTATAGATAGTACCGTTAGTATATTTTAGATAGTACAGGTACTTCATGTTGGTCAATTCATGATATACTAGATAATTTAATCACGACGAAAATGTAAAATAGCCTTAATAAAGGTTGTGGATTTGGTATAAGCAATACACCATAATTTTTTGCCAGTAATAGTATTGATTTATTTTAGAGCAGTATATATTTTGTGTTTTAAGACAATACAATTGTCTCATTTTTTGTAGTACTATTAATTCATTTCGGACAATATCATTTGTTCTATTTGGGCAGTACCATTTTTTATGGCAGTACCAATGATTATTATTCAATAATTTAGGAGTATAAAATTGTAAGACCGACATATACACACAACTACAATCGGTAAGTATACGGTTTTTCGTAATTACATGAAAAATAATAGTGACAACATGCAGTAAAATATCAAAATAACACGTAGTACAAACACATAGAAAAAGCAGTACAAAACACGTGTCTGAGAAAAGTATGAATATTCTATTTTCTCGAGACAGAAAATTATTGTGCAATACTCATCGTTTTTAGCTTCGATTTGCTCAACAATTGTAACAAATGATTTTATGGTAGAATATAGCACTAATTTTATTATTGATTGCATTTCATACCAATCAAATAGTCTAACTTGTCAATTTGATATCATCATGTTGCAATCAATGAAAATATATGAACTCAAATCTTCACAAATTATTCTCAAATGGCGGAAGTACCATTGAATCATTGTAAGCAGTACAATTATTTCATTTGGTCAGTACCGTTTAGTTATTTTGGGCAGTACCATTGTTTTTTTGGTAGTTCCACTGGTTCATTTTGGACAGTACCAATGACTTATTTTGAAAAGTACCATTGATTATATTTGGGCAGTACCATTGATTCAATAATTTTGATGATAGAAAATCCAAATATATTGGGAAATAAATGACATAAAGTAGTGAAATGCACACCTATCTATATCGACAATACAAATATAATAACTTATGCGCTAGAAAATAAGAAGCAAACAATTTGTGTTTAGTATGACTAATAATTGCACATTTTTCATCTCTAATTGTATAAAGTAACTGTAATAGCGAGAAGTACAACATTGCGATAATAGGCAGTACCAACATGTATCAAAAGCAGTACTCGATACACATCAGGGGAAGTATGAATGCTCTGTTTTTTGGGGCGAAAATCTATTATGCAAATCTCATTGTACCGAGCCCCCGATCACCTCAACCGTCAGTACAAAAGCTTTCTATTATAAAATCAACCTTATTTCTATTAGGTAATGTATTGCACCATCTATCAAAATGGTATAGTTTGTCAATTTCATATCGCCATCTCGAAAACAATACCGAGGACTGTCATATTCGAACTTTCCAAATTAATCTAAAACCATATAAAATTAGTGGAAGTGCCCTAAACCAAAAATTTGCGTCTTATCGACCCCTTTCTAGCGGTATATCACTTGTATTATTTAGATAGTTCATTTAAAAATAGCGGTAAAAATCGTTCGTCGTCCGCAGTTCAAAAGGGCGAACAGTAATTTTAAATCTGCTCATAAATCATAAGGAATTCGGAAAAATATTGTGAACGACAAACGGTTCAAAAACTAGACTCAAATTTACTGTCCGTCGTTTTTCACTTAATACGAATCTCGGTATTTTCAAATTCTTTAAAAACTGTGCAGAATTTGAAAAAACTTAAAACATGAAAAAGATGCGGAATTTAATTAGCTGTCCAACGATGTGTCATTTGTACCATTCCGACAAGCGGTTGGAAAACTGCATGAAAAATACGTTCTATATGCCTTCATAGAGATTTCTGATTTTTCAAATTAAATTTAAACGGTAAGAAATTTGAAGAAACTTATTATACGAAAGAGTTAAGGATTTTCTATAGCTTTCCTATGGTATATTATTTATACAATTTTGATAAGCCGTTTAAAAACTAGGCAAAAATTACTAAATTTGTATAAATAACAATTCGTCGTTTCCGACTAAGC
Organism: Avena sativa; assembly: GCA_916181665.1. Taxonomy (NCBI): domain Eukaryota; kingdom Viridiplantae; phylum Streptophyta; class Magnoliopsida; order Poales; family Poaceae; genus Avena; species Avena sativa. The sequence continues at coordinate 620,706,260 of OV702289.1, forward strand.
AGTACGATACTGTCATGCAAAGTAGTACTGTTCGTCATCCCGAGCACTACAAGTTATTGCAGAATATTATTCTATCATCAATTGCAGAATAATCGACATGATTAGTATTTACAACATGGTTCTCTTAAAATACTATATATTCTTTCTTAGGTGGTATATTAGTTGTTTTTAAAGCCAAACATGATTTCTTGGCCCAAAGTTTTTAGTAAAAAATAGTAGTATTTACAACACCAAACCAGTATCACTTGCTATATTCATTCTAAAAAATATTGTCCTATTTTATTTACTTATTACGCCAGATATTGACATTTTTTGCCAAATTGATCACAAAGAGTAAATTCCGGCTATTCAAAAACTAACATACCTTGTAGAAGGAATGGAATGAGTACTAACCTGAGATCATTACCATTATTTTTAATACATATGCAATAAAAGTATAACCTACTACCATGTGACACCTTTTTGTGGGCAGCTCAATATGAGTGTGTATAATTTTATGAATATTCCTTTCATTTCAAAATATAAGATATTTTAGCTTTTTTAAAATGTATTTATTTAGATGATTTTTAGTGTTTCGGTTCAGAGCAAAATGGGTATACCTGCACACTACGCTAGATAGATGTGTTTTAGAAAAGTCACACCAAACCAGTATCTTTTGATGTATTCATTCTAAGGTATATTTTCATATTTTATCTATACTTACTACTTATAAAGAAGAGAACATTTTCTTTCCTAAGCGCACCCTAGAAACGCACACAAACCGTCTCCCACCGCAAGATCAACCCCACTCATGGCAATCTAAAGCGAGGATTAACCTAATCATTTGTCAGTAGTGCCCTTAGCGTTTAACGTTGACGGACCATACTTAGACGCAGAGGATCACGCTCTGAAGAAAGTTTCCTTAATCCCCGATCCAAAAATCACGGAAACGGTTTCCCAACTCAGTCACGAATTCACGATCGCATCTCATCCTGGCAAGGACTATACGCCACACAACTTCTCCATCGGCGCGTCACCAGCGGCCGCTGTGCGTGCCCTGCGCCGCTCCTCCCATGCCCTACCACTGTCCCGCCGCCGCGCTGTCTGGGCAGCAGATGAACACCTCCGCCCACCCGGTGCAGCAGCTTGACACCGCCGCCATTGGCCCAATCCTGGAGGACACGACTTCCTGACCGCCGCTGGCGAGTCGATGGCCCACTTTGCGAGGCCGCCACATCCTACACCAACCGAGGATGCCACATTGCTTGACGCACATACCGTCATGGAGCCGAACGAGGTCGTCGCCTACATGCCATCCAGGTTCTTTGTTCTCTGCAGGTTCTTGCACTTTCGCTTCTTTTTTGCATCTATAATTGCATATGTAAGTTGCCAACTTGCCACAGGATATCTTCTGTTAGATTCAAGATCTGAATGGCAGCCGTAATAAGTTGAGCGTGGAGTAGTGTTTGCCATGTCAGTCTAGAAGGAGAAGGTCGAGCCCCTTTCCTGTGATGTTTGCCATGTGAGTCTTCTTAGGGAAAGGAGGGTCACGATGGTTCAGACTTCAGATGCATCATCTCCTCAAGCCATATCTGATGCGTGTGCAGAAAGTGCAGTTGTATCCACATTATTTACTAAACTTCAACTGTTTTTACTACTACTCTGTGATACTAACATTGCATGACAGGACATTGAAGCGACAGATTAACCGTGGCATTCAGAATGATCTATCTCTATCAGTTCAGAGGATAGTGGTGTATGGCAAATGACGGTCATATATCATATATGCATACTGTCTATTAGCCTCCCTCTGCCATAAGAGATCTCGTGAACTAGAATTCTCCTATATGTGTAGCCATTTAGGTCATAGCCACGTAGACTGACAGATTAATATATAAACTGCACTATGGGTTACAATTCAATTTTGTATTCTTATAATCAGACATGCCATAGCTTTTCCCTGACATGTCTTTGTTTGCCTCTACTATGTCAGGCTGCAGAATTCATTCTCCATAAACCTATGACTGTAAGTTACATGCTCAGATTGACATGATTAATTGTTCAAGAGAAGGCTGAAATGATACAAACCTCCATGCTGTATATATATATGTAATCTCACTTTTTTCCCGGTGTAGGTGTGCTAGGAAATATTGCTCAAGTTTCTGAATTGTCCGGTTTTATCCTGCAATACAAGAAGGGACCACTTTGCAAGAAATTTCTCATTGGCAATTATTGTTTTCGCATTGCCCAGATTTCAGTAGACCTATCCCTCAGGCTTATGCTAGCAAGAGGTTCCTAGATTGGATGGGGTTTCATAGTTGCAGTGCGTGTATATGGTTCATTGAGCATCATATTTTTACCCGTCGTCGTCACCTCTCGGTAAGCTATTGTTTGCTAAATTAGTCTCTAAACACTGGGATACAAATTAGTTCTGTAGAACATCGCACAAACATCTTGAAAATTTTAGTAAGATTGAGTTGTCTATGTTTTCTTGGTAATTCTCATATTTGTGAACCGTAAACACATATTCAGGACATGTTTTTCCACAAAGGAGATCTTCAAGAGGGTACTTCGATTTTCAGCATACCACGCAGAGCTGTTACTAAAAACACAGTACAGCCTTAATAACCAATATGTTGTGCAGTGTGGGTGCTATATATATTACAAGATGATGCCTTAAGCTAACTCCTAAGTTTTTTATTCTTTACCTATTAGTTGCAAATATGGACGAACAGGCCTGTAGTTTCTGAAAACATACACCAAACATATTTAATGTGCAAAGGTTTAGTCTGATTCATATAGTAGGGACGAGCCTCTCAGTTTCATCATCTTGTCTATTTAGATTGATGTGGAACTAAGAATAAAATGATATGTTTCATTAGCCGAATTAGTGTTCACATAAGTCTCTCTGGAGACACATATCATGACAACGGAGGTACAACCAGCATGCTGAGGATGAAGGTCATATGATCAACTATTTTTGTTATTATTTGTCTTTTGTTAATAGAATTTAAGCATCTTGACCAATACTTGCATAACTGATAGAAGCTCAATGACTTTTTTTTCTATTTGTAGATATTGGTTTGTTGAATTTTGTCAACCACTTCATACGTTTGCTTGAATTTTGTCGACCGCTTCAACCGGGCAAGAAAAAGAAGAAGAAATAGAAGTTCTTTACTTTGTTGACCACTTCATCTGGTTGCGTGTATCTTGCTTACTCAGCATTTCAACATAATATGAGTGGTTGAAACTTTATTCTACTGATGCTCTTCACCTTAAGGGAACTACCATGAGTAAGAATATAGCAGGCTGCTTCAACATCGCGGAATGGTGCTTGTAGTTCGTGGACGGGTGTTAGTTGTTTTCAAGGGACCAACCGTTCATTTATAAATTGCAATGTCATCACACGGATATGCTAGGTGGTAGAGTTTTATTTCCCCACTTTCTATGAATGGTTTCGAAATTGGAAATCGACAGTATATATTATGTAACATAGTGGTCGAACCTTTAAGTTTGAAAGAAGTCGGTGCAAGTATATGTGCTTGATACCAACTGATGAACAAATGGGTATACAGTTAACTCCATGGTATTGATTTTTTTTGCGGAAACCATGGTCTTGAAACTTAGCAATTCTTATCAGATAATATAATTTTTGCTTGGTTAATCGCGACAATCTATGGTGATCTACGATGAAGTTTGGCATGTCAAAGGAGAGCATGACTAATCATGAGGCAAATTATTGATAATTGATAGCAGAAAAATCGTGCGTTGCACGTGCGGCCTAACTAGTTTACTTAGTACGCCACATGTTCAAAGTTTTGCCAAATTGATCACAAAGAGTAAATTTAGGCTATTCAAAAACTAACACACCCGGTAGAAGGAATGGAAGGAGGACTAACCTGACACGCCTTTCTGTGGACAGCTCAATATGAGTAAGTATAATTTTATGAATATTTCTTTCGATTTTAGCTTTTTTTCAAATGTATCTATTTACTAGACGAACACGCGAGCTTCGCCTCGCCGTCTGTATAATATTGTCACATAGCGTGTAACATAACTGGCGTATCTGGTCTAGACAGGATAAAATACGATTTCCCATCTAGTCAACTGATGTGTTTAACCCTAAACTAATGTTTCTCCTCATACGAAGCAGACCACGATGTAGAGGTCTCTCCTCGTTGCAGAAAACCATGAAGTTAAAGTCTAGAAATCCATTGATGACGCCGTGTTGATCTTAATGATTACCATGTCGACTCTTCATGGCTCCAAGCCCGGTGTCCTGCAGCGAGAGGATCGTTAGAACAGGGGCCTGGCGCGGACCTTGGTAGGTGACATTCTGGTCACGCTCCGTGCAGCAGGCCGACAGAGCTCGGCACCAAGACGACCGAGTCTAGGCTCCGGCATGAGCAGGCTGGTTTGGTACAACCGTACTTCGGACATAGAGGGGCTGTTTGGTTCTCAGCCACACTTTGCCAAGCCAAAGTTTGACAGTTTGGCAAGTGTTTGGTTTTTGCCACACTTTAAAATTGCCACACTTTATTATTCCTATGGTCCACGTGTCATGGAGTAAACTTTTTGCCAATTCTTGCCACACTTTGTGGCTTCCAAATTCTAAGCCACACTTTTGTGGCTACCACACTTGCCAATCTTAGGCTTGGCAAAATGTGGCCGGCAACCAAACAGCCCCAGAATTCTTCACTGATAGAGCAAATCGGCAGGAGACGAAGTTGGAGCAGAACGCGGTAGCCACCGCAGAGAAACCAGCCAGATCGATCGTCAGCGGCCTCCGTGAGATGAATCCGGCTTCGGTTTCCGCTGTATCAGTATCTGTGGCCCGAAGAGGCGGCTCCCGATCCTCCAACCCTCGCCCCCGTGACCTCTACCTCCTCCAGCCCCCGATCCTCTTCGTGGCCCATTGCGTCTCTCCGTCGCCTATACCTCTTCCAAGCACCGTTCCTCTTCGCCGCCTGTGGAGGCCGAGGTCAGAGTTCCCCGCGGCGCACCGATGAAAGTGAGCCCTCCTCTTCATGCGCGCCTCCCCGCCGCCTCTACCTCCTCCAAACACCGGCGCTCTTCGTTGCCCATAGAGGATGCGACCACCTATGGAAGGGACCCTAGGCGTGGCGACGGGGCGTGGGAGGCGGATCGGTAGCAGGGCGTCGGGAGGTAGAGTCATGGGGCGTGCGGCGGGAGTCACGGGCTCCAGAGCCCGGTCAAAGCGGTACGGTGAGAAGATTCAGGAAATCTCTGGACTAATTAATTGCTAGGCGTCCCTAGCCCACAAGACAGCGACAGAATAGCCCCACATCGCGGGGCAATGGCCTCAAATCGCTTCGTACTCGCCATGCTTAAGCTTTAGATTAATACGGGTTTTAATGTTTAGGTTCGGAGCAAAATGAGTAGATCTACACAGTACCCTAGATACATGTGTTTTAGAAAAGGCTAAATTATCTTATATTTTAGACCGGATAGAGTAGATGTTAAGGATGAATTAAGCTTGCGATAGTGTGACAAAAAATATCAAAGCATACGCGACCTGAGAGAAGAGACAAACCTAGGCGGGATAACTAATGGCCACTTTGCTCGTGGCAGGTTTTGCACAAGAAGTTTCACCCGCACGTCATCACGCCTCAAGGCACCCAGGTTGACTCGAGTTCTCTAAAAAAAATGGACAGCTTCTAGGACGTTCACGCACACACGCTCTGGCCAGAATGATTGGGTTGGGAGAGGCGAATGCAGCGGTGGCCGACCGTTAGATTGTTCTCAACTACACTTGATGAACGGTGGATGCTAATTTTGTATTGCCAATCAACGGCTGCGGTAGTTTTAGAGGTGTTTTGGCGGGAATCTAGGAAGAGTAATCCAAATTCAAAACTATAGTAGTAGAGATAGAGATATGTACTGTTATACAGCAATTTTTTTTAAATAATACACTTTTTTAATTAATTTGACAAGTGTTGCACGAATTCGAGATATTACACATCTAGCATTTTGTCGACGACGGTCACGCCGAGTAAAATCCATTCGGCGGCACGCAGACCGAGAGGCCTATTCGGCGTGGGGCTGGCCGAATCCATCTTCATTCGGCGATGCGGAGACCGAGTGCATGTGGTGGCGGGCCCGCTCTGCTCGATTGCTTCACTCGGCGACAGCCTGACCGAATGCCTCACTCGGCGATAGCCTGGCTGAAAGCCTCCAAAGAGGACCACGTCGCGCGAGCCAGTCCCGCACATCGCCTTCTTCCTCGCGCGTTGCTCGCTGCCTCTCTCTCCAGCCGACGAACCTCACCTATTTTGTACCGGATTTCTCCGACTCAGCCCAGATTAGCCACCAAATCTTCTGTCTAAAACCACTATGTGTTAGCTCAGAACTCGATTTGGTGGTGGATTTTTGGAGGAATGGTGGTGGTGCTGCGGTGGAGCAATGACAATGGTGATGCTGTGGTGGAGCTTGGAGCAGGGACGTTTATGAGCTGCATCGTGCTGCTTCTTTAGTGAACCGAGGCTGTTGTACCGAGTGGCTTCTCACGCTTCAAGGATAAACTCTAATCCCTCGTTAATCACAGTTATTGTATATGGTTATGCAGCTACTCGGGTTGTGGTTAGGTGCAGGCCCGTCGATGAGGGTGTGCGAGGTGAGCGACCGCACAGGGCCCCCAAAAATTTAGGGCCCCCAAATCCTATATACATAGCTTGCATCAGCATGGATCTGAAGATTTGGCTGTTGCATGTTCGTGTGTTTTGGAGAAGTTGAGGGAGGAAGAAGATAGACATGTGCTATGAGGCCCACAACGAAGGGGTAAGTGACTCGTACTGGTGCGGCTCAACCAATTGATACATGTACGACCCACGCCTGGAATTACTAGGGCACACCAGAGGTCAGTCTCCACGATTCAAATACAGCCCACGATCAATCTCTCGTCAACGGCTGCAATTAGGAATAGAGCCGAGCATCGTGGCCTCTCGCTAGAAAAAGAAAGCCTGATCGCATCTGCTTTGCAGTGCAGCCAAACAGAGAGAGCAGGGAGTACACGAGCAGGCTGATCGGTTTTTCCAGATCGTATATGCGGTCTTGCCTCTTGTTTTCTTGTTCGCCTGGCGTTTCTCTACTACTATAACGCAATCACCGATCACCCATGAAGGTACTGTTTGTATTTGTTCTATATATAGCCGATATAACCAATGCAGTTCGTCACTTTGTCTAGGTAAATAAAAATTGCTCAATGGTCATTCATGATTTATATGTAATCAGGTTGTTTGAATCCAACTATATTGATTCCTTTCAATGAGACATGGAAAAATAATGAATTCTATAAAAGAAAGTGTCAACCGATTAAAAAGCCTCTTTTTTCTTAAAAAAATGGGCATTTTTAAGTACTTTCGCACCGGGGCCCCCAATTTCTGGAGACGGCCCTGGTTAGGTGGCTATTAGAATAATTAGGACGGTTTTAGTATATTATATAGAATATATGCGGATAGTTGTACATAGTTTTATTTAGAATAGGTGGATTTGTAGAAATATTTGGCAGGTGGATTTGTAGAAATATTAGCCATGCTATTAGTATATTATTTAGAATATTTGCGGATAGTTGTACATGTATTTACGCACTGTCAATAATTAATTATTTAGATTGATTTTTTTTATGTCAGCAGAGATGTCGAATGTAGTGAAGTTCGTGTTTTACTACGGTCCTGGTAATATCCAATACTATGAATATGGAGCAGATTTGCGTGAGTTTCATTTTACGAAGTTGGATTTGACTGCCCCTCAAACCTGGAGTGTTAGTCAGTTGAAGGAATGGTTGACGGACAGTTTAGGATGTAATCTTGAAACATACACCGTCAGTGTTCAAGCATTGTGGACAAAGTCAACCAAAAACATTTTCTGGATTTTGATGAAATGGTGCTAGGAGGAACTAGACACTTTTTTGACAGAGTAGAAACGGGTCGGGGTAAGAATTCTGGAAATTCATCCTTGGTGGGGATTGAACTCCGGTTGTTGGGATGCCCAACTGCAACTCAACTACTAGGCTATTGCCTCGTTCTCATTTTCTGGATTTTGAAGGATGTAGATCATAACAGAGATTGGTTTAAGTGGTTAAAAGGTTGCCAGGACAGGCACATACACCATGTTGCACTAGTGGTTTCTGTCTTGCAGGAGATCAATCCGCAAGCATCGGAAGGTGGACACGGTCCTGGCCATAGTGTTGAATCTAGTGGCGGGACGTACTCTATGTCCAATGCTGGAGGTGGTGGTTATGAATCAGAGCAGAGCAGTCAGATAGGAGGAGGTGGTGGTGGTTACGAACCAGGGCAGAGCAGTCAGGATATAGGTGGAGGATATGACAGTGGAGAGGTAGATGGGGACGAGGAAGGTAGGCACATGCAAGACTTGATGGAGGATGAGGATTACATGGATGGTGAAAGTGGTGATTCTGATGATTCAGATAGTTCCGATGAAGAAGGCAACAGAGAGGACGTGTCGATTCCTATATTCTAGAATCAAGACATCTTCGATGTCATGACCGTTAACGACTGTCATGATTATGCGTAGGAATATCACAAAAATAAAATTTCACAAGACGCCAATATCCAGACAAGAAACATTTGCAAGATGCAGTCATTGCTTGGGCATTGTCTACACATAGGATTCTCAGTACAACCGTGTCAAATAAGAGATACTTGACAATGGAATGCGTGGATATAAATTGTCTAGCTAGGGTGCATCGATATCTTCCTAAATATGACACAAATTGGTTGGTGGGCGATATGGTGATGCACCCATGTCAGCTTTCATCCATCCCTACAAATCATCGTAACCTCTCGTCCATGCTTCTGGCTCGGTTGTTTTACACGGAGATAGTGGAGAGCAAAGCGGTGGAAGTGAAGGCTATAATAATTTATAAAGTAAGAGTCAGGTTTAATTACAACATTTCGTACGACAAGGCTTGAAGGGCAAAGCAAAGGGCTCTTGAGGACATATTTGGTTCGTTCAGAGACGCGTATGACTCTGTAGTTAGACAACTCCTTACACTACAGGCTAGGAACTCAGGCACCTATGTCGACATCCAACACTATGTGATACCAGAGGATCCATCCGTAAAGGTGCTTCATCGAATGTTCTTCTCTTTCTCTGTGTGCATCCAAGCTTTCACTTATTGCCGACCAGTTATATGTGTAGACGGCATGTTTCTCACTGGAAAGTATAAGAGTCAGATCCTTACCGCCATTGGTCAAGACGGCAACAATCAAATTGTCCCACTTGCCTTTGCTTTTGTTGAAGGAGAAAACACTAAAAGCTGGACATGGTTCTTCAGGCAGCTCAAGATAGCAGTTGTAAAAGATAAGCCCAATGTGTGCCTCATTCATGATAGGCATGCAGGTATACTAAATGCGGTTAAGCCTTTGACACAGCCTGGGCCTAAAGAACAAACACCTTGGCTCGACATGCAGAGCCGTTGGTGCATGAGCCATTTAGGAGCTAATTTTTTCTCACAGTTCAGGAACAAGAATCTGATAAATCTTTTTAAAAAACTGTGCAAACATAACTAAGAATAGAAGTATGATTTCATACGTGCACATCTCGATGACTTCACTCAGAAACATATCAGGGGGAGGAAAGCGGCCCAAACCGTATATAGCTGCACATCAAGGAGCAGTTCCTGCCCAGGCTGGTACTGGAGAAGCACATCTAGAAGAAGAGCATGTAGAGCTTTGTGACTTGCCTGGATTTGATCCGCCTGGTACTAGGAGAAGGCTTGGGAGACAGATTAAAAAATTTCAACAGTGGATAGAGCACGAGCCTTTGGAGAGGTGGTCTTTGCTACATGATGCCCATGGAACTAGGTATGGTGTCATGACTACAAACCTAGCTGAGTCATATAATTAGGATACAAATGAGATAATTAAGATACACACCCGAGCTACAAGGGAGAATTGTTCTAGTTCTTCTTGGCCTGCGCCTTGCCCTTACCCTTCGACGATGCTTCGACCGATGATGCCTTGCCCTTACCCTTCGACGATGCCTCACCCTTATCCTTCGACAATGCCTTCTTCATGACCAGCCTTTTGTCCCACTCGTCTCTCCACTTAGTCCCAACGACAGGCGTCATGAATATATCATCTTCATCTTTACTCTCTTCTAGATTGTCATTGCTCTTCTTGGCTTGCGCCTTCTTCAAGGCTTGGGCCTTGTCATGCTCTGCTCTTTTCCTAGTACCACTGACCGGCGGCATGAAGAGATCGTCAGAGTCTTCACTCACTTCTATCCAGACCCAAGGGTTCTTGGCTACCCTCTGCCTTACCTCTTCGTTGAAGGTTCTTTGCTTGCCCCACCTAACATTGATCTGAAGAAGCTCTTGTCGTATCTCCTCTGATGTCCTCTTCGGGCACCCTTCTCTATGTAATCGCTCACCCAGCTCAGTGAGGAGACAATCACTAGCAATGAGTTCCTCCAATGAGGCTGGATTATTGTCTATCCTAAAGTTCCTGGCCAAATGAAAAAGATCGACGAACATATATGTCTCGAAACTGCGGTCGTAGGGAAAACCGGGAAACATACTGGCTAAAAACGGGATGACTTTACTTAGACAACTTCGTGAGGAGGGGTTTTTATAGGGTAAACGAACACAAAATAGCGGGAAACATTCTGGCAGGAAGCATTCTGGCGGGAAACACTTTGGCAGGAAGAACTAAGATACATTGTCTTCGAAATTAACTGACAAGTACAAACTAATGTCGCACTTAAGATACATCACAACACTATAACTGAAATGAAGATACAACATGACACTACGACTGAAATGAAGATACATCAAGACACTACAACTTAAATTAAGATACATCGGGACACTACAACTAAAGTGAAGATACATCGGTACTGATACATACATCTACCTGCCCTGAGTCCAGCGCGGGTACTTCCCGGTCTTGTCCTCATGTTCCTCTACAGCCCGCGCCTCGGCAACCCTTTCTATTAATCTCTTCCTTTTCGCCTCATGGGCATCCTTGCGCACATGTTCCTGCCGTTCCTCTTCCTTCCTTCTCTTCCTGTTCAGCTCACAGTTTCGAGCTTGTTCCACTCTGAATTCTTTCATTTCTCTCCCTCTCTCTCGAGCCTTCTTCTCGTTCGCGGCTATCCTTTCAACACGTTCCTCATCAAGAAAGCTCTCCCTTGCACGTCGGCTCCTGTCTGTAATCTTTTGCACGACCCAGGTTGGCTGCTCTGTGTCAATCTAATGGTACCACTTGCAAAGTGGAGGAGGAGACTGCAAGAAAATCAATAGAATGAATAAAAGAACATATGATAACATGAATGGTTCATATTAACCTTGCTCTGGGAACATACCGGAGGCCTCTCGTACGACGAACTTGCTTGTCGAGGCGGGCTTGCGTCATAGTTGGGACACGTGAAAAACTTCATGCCCATGCAGGTGGAGAAATCGATCGACTCCTTGATCTTGGCGAGATGGCCGCACCAACAACGCTCGTGTGTCGCCCCTTGTGGCAACCTAGCATCTTTCATCTTTATAGGCCTATACTCTAGATCCAAACAAGGCACACTCATGATGGAGAGGAGAAGAAATATGAGATAAAGAGGAGAAACAGCTGAACTGGGTGAAGAGAGAACATCTTAGTGCCCGAATTTATAGAGGCAATAGGACGAATAGGCGAGAAAAACGGCGGGAAATCGTGACAGGAGATAGTGGCGGGAATCGGCTGGCGGGAGATAAACGGCGGGAAATAGTGACAGGAATCGGCTGGCGGGAGATAAACGGCGGAAACCAAAAACTAATTTAGACGTTTAGAGATTGCATTGATCATGCAGGATTTGGTTATGCATTGATCATGCAGGATTTGGTTAGGGGCAAGCCGACTTGCCAATCGGTCTGGACCTGACCGATTAATCCACTCGGCCTGGGCCTGACCGAAAGATGCATTTGGCTTCGGCCTGGCCGATTGGGCCAGCCCCAGTCGGCTAGGCCCTGACCGACTGATCCAATCGGCCACGGCCTCACCGATTGCAGGTGGCATGTCAACCGAGAGCTCAGTCGGTGAGGCCCAGGCCGAAGCTCCATTTGGCGACGCCCTGGCCGACAAAGCACTAGATATGTAAAATGCTGAATTCGTGCGACACTTGTCAAATTAATTAAAAAAAGTGTATTATTAAAAAAATCGCATGTTATACACATCAATAATCACTAAAATACATGACTAATTGGAGCTCCTTGCGTACACTAATCTAATCGGGCATGACATTAAAACATTCAGGTGCAATTAGCTGCTACAAATTAAAAAGAAGTAAACATTGTTACCAAGACCTTACTCGAGCCACCAAGGCTTACCTCTCTTGGTCATAAGAGTTCAACTTATCTTCTGCAGAATAACTGTACTTGATCCTAAACCTCTTGGTATTATCGACTTAATGTAGTGCGTTTAATTTACTGCAACAGAAGTGACTGTAGTTTAGTGGTGAGAATTCCACGTTGTGGCGCAGCCACACCTCTTTTCCTTCTTTTTTAGTGCAGAAGGGGAAACATCTAGGATACCAGCTGGATGATCCATTGCGGTATGAACTATAAACACAAATAGATAATCAGCCAAGTGATCTGAGTACCAGTACCTTAACACGCTTACAGCTCCCTAGTCCCTACTTTTCCCTACATTACCCATGCCACATCTCTGGTAGTAGAGCGTCGAGAGGCCTACCGTCAGAACCAGATCAATAGAAGATAGAAATTGGAATAATTCACAATGGTATCAAATTTTATATACTGCTAATGGCAACCATGGCTGGAAGAACCACAGATCTTCAGTCAGTGCAAGGAGTAAGGAGAACAAGAAGATACTTTTGCGAGCCGCCGTAGCAATTTAGAGGTGACAAAAGAAAACAAAAGACCACACAAAATTTTGAACGATACAATAAATAATACCGAGGCATACTTATTAGACAGCTCATTGTGTTTTATTTTGGTCTGATATGTATGAAATTCCTCTACGTATCATTCCTTTGAAGCTGATTCAATTGGACTAATGTAGCATGTGGCAATCATACAGATAAGCTAATCTGGTAGCTCAGGTATGGAATGCCGATCAAGTCACTAACTCCGCAGAACAAGTGTAAGTACCAAATTTGGAGCCTCTTGGTATTGTCAAGTTCATGTAATGTGTGTGTTTTGAATGCGCATTCCACTTTGTGATATTTTAGACCATAATCACATTGGTTCCAAAGTTTGTGCAATCCATTCAGGTATGATAACAAACTTTATGGAACAACATTCTGAATCTCATTGCTGCAAATTAACTTGCCATGGAGTTGTCTTGCTCTTGTAGGCAGACAATATAAGTTTACTAGGCGTGCTAAATGCTTGGGTCACTCCTAAAACAAATACCATCTGACCTTTTTTCCCCCTCCAGGGCATGCTACACAAAGGCACAGAGCTGCACACAGGGCGTGCTTTTACAGCCATTTAACTACAGTAGATAGGGAACCAATGAATTCATTTCATTTCAGTTTGAAACAATTATTACAGTTCATAATCTTTAACACAATAAAAGTGGTTGTAGTTTAGTGGTGAGAATTCCACGGTGTGGCCGTGGACACCTGGGCTTGAATCCGAGCAGCCACATTAATATTTTTTTCATTGCCGAAACAAAAAAAGTCTTAAGTACAGATGCATCTAGACTATGATTTGCTAAACTTATGCGGCAGGTTGCCTGATTTCAACATAAATGACATCACCCATATGTCAATCCATCATGAGAGGTAAAAATTCTCTCCTATGTCAAGTTGTTGTGAAATATAAGCAGGCAAGAAATTACAGAGCTCCTACGCAAACACTAAACACAAGATATCGGAGATAATTAATTTGTTGCTTAAAATCCTACGAGCTGTTTTACTGATAATAAACTCATTTTAGTGATTATTGTCATCCACATTAATATTTTTTTCATTGCCGAAACAAAAAGGTCTTAAGTACAGATGCATCTAGACTATGATTTGCTAAACTTATGCAGCAGGTTGCCTGATTTCAACATAAATGACATCACCCATATGGCAATCCATCATGAGAGGTAAAAATTCTCTCCTATGTCAAGCTGTTGTGAAATATAAGCAGGCAAGAAATTACAGAGCTCCTACGCAAACACTAAACACAAGATATCGGAGATAATTAATTTATTGCTTAGAATCCTACAAGCTATTTTACTGATAATAAACTCGTTTTAGTGATTATTGTCATATTTATAAACTAGTTTGTTCAAGTAAATGAATACATAACTAATTGGGGATCGATGTTCGTAGTAATCCAGTTGGACGTGCATCGCATTAAAACAATGAGGTGCACTAACTTAGCTGCTAGAAACGAAATGAAATAAACACCGGTGAAAAAAGGACCTCTAGTTCCGGTTCGGAACTGACTCTAGTCCTGATTTTAGACCCAGGACTGCCATATCGGGACTAGAGGCCCCTATCTCTAGTCCCGGTTTGCTACGGCCCGGGACTAGAGTCCACCACGTGGCAGTTCCGCGTGGCTGGGGGCGGAACCCCTCTAGTCCCGGGTCATAACACCACCCGGGACCATGTTCCTGCCGCGACAGAGATTCGTGTATTTCTCTGCCGCAGCAGAGATTTTGTGTTTTCATTTTGTTTTTTCCATTTCATTCTTTTTTCGATTTGTGTTTCACTATAATTACAAAAATGTTTCGTACACTTATTCTATGCTACTACATATACAGTACACCTTGATGCATATATAAGTAATATTCGATCTCTTGCGAGCATATATGCATATATACAATATTCGATCATCAAAAGGAAGGAAATGTTTGAAATTACATGGTCATTGATGATATATCATATCAACTACATGGAGATCACTAAGACATATAGAGTTTCTCGTCGTCCGTATAATGTTCTCCATTTATATCAATGACCTACTTCATCAGAAATCCCGCCAGTTCCTCTTGAATTGCTCGTGCGCGCAGTTCTGGCTCTAGATTCTCCCGCAAACCGTGAATATAATGTGAACCAACATTTCGATCATTGGTCAACTCGCGAATATACTCGCAGACATAGAATCCACATAAATGAGTCCCCGGTGGCTGCTGCAAGCTCTTCACCATTTTATAAGTTAGCTCATCTTTGAATGGACCATCTATTTTCTGTCTGAACCGTGTCTAACACCTGCTCGGCAAAGAAAAATGAACAGAGTAGTTATTAGTTACTTGATATCAGGAAATAAACGAAAGAGGCTGATATAATGCGATAATGCTTGAAATTACTTATGGAGCATTGCTTTCATATCGCGCCACTACTCTTGGTCCCAACTTAATGAGTCATGGACTTCAACTAGGGACTTGTCAACTTGAACGTTTAGCAAGATTCAGTGGAACCTGCGGACGTTTACACAAGCATACATGCATAACTCATCAATTACACTTAAAAAAGAATGTGTACAAGATAGAAACACTTACTTGAAGTTGTAAGGAAATAGTATGTGCTTGACGAAATTTTGCTCGATTAAAAAAGTGTACAGGTCATCCTCCACGTTATCGGGGTGATTGTGTAACGTATATTAATTAACGATATATGGGTCAATAAATCCAACGTAATATACTCTTGCTCTTTTGCATTCATGCATCTTCATTTTGCAGAATATAATACCATACAAAAGGATATATAGTCAGGATGATATATTACATGAAATGAACTAGGTGATCTAAAGACTTAATTACAGAAATAAATCACTTACAGACAATAGCAACCGAGGATAGATTTGTCGAGGGCGCACTGATTGTATAACTGAAACAGTTCGGTCATTTGAACCCATATCGGGTACTCTTTGAAGTGATGCTCCTTTCTAACGGTCACCGAAAATCATTCTTTCTGGTGTCTTTTCTCTGTTTGCGCAGTGTACCAATTATGCAGATTTCGCATGTGTTGGTAGACGCGTGAGATCCTCATGACTGACTAGAGGTTCCCCTTTAACATATTGCCGTACTACCTGACCCACTGGCGTATCTTCATAGTCTAAGAATTTACCAAGAGACATACCTGCCGCCATAGCAAGTTCTTTGGCCATCGCTACAGTGATGCCTAGTAGTGTAGCGGTAGACCTGGCTTTGGGGTCCATCATTTGCATGTCCTTATCCATTTCGGCTCTGAAGGCCTTGTCGGTATCTAAAATCACTTTGAGCGGGGGAGGGGGGGCGACTGAATCTTCTGTTGTCCGAGTTAGGCAACTTGTTTTCCACTTTTTGCACTTGTTATTTTTTCTGCTTTGCTTGCTTAATAATTTCGCGGTCATAGTCTGATTTCAGATTCAACGATACTTGGAATGGTTGCTCAAGAAAGGGCTTAGCCCACTTTTTGTTTTTCAGTAAATACCGGCTTTGGCTCGGGCTTTTTTGGTGCAAAAAAAGCCTGAGTTTGGGCAGACGATATCACATTGTTTTCCTCATCAGTCATGTCATAAGGTCTCTTCGGAAGAGCCGGCAGGATGTCGACTATATTCGACGTACTACGACCTTTCTTCTGAGTGGGGCACGGGTAAGGGACGGCCGCCATCCATTTTTTAGTCGGGGGCGGAGGCAGAGGCAGAGGTGGAGATCGAGATGTACTCGCGCTGCGGCGATCGACATTCCTCTCGTCGAGGGAAGGAGGACTTGAAGGTTGACGATCGACATCCCTCTCATCGAGGGATGGTGGACTTGGATTCCTTGGAGTGGGTGGCCTTGGCGCCGAGCCTGGAAACTTGATGTACTTCTTCTTCCATAGAATGATGTGGTGCTTGACATCTCCCAGTTTCCTAAGTCCTTCAGGTGTAGTGATGTCAATCTCTAGGTCCGCAAAATCCTCCACTAGGTCATCCACCGAGACACGAGCATAGCCAGGTGGAATCGGAAGTGAATGGTGGAGTGCTCCAGGTAGACAAGGTAAAGCGGTGCCGATCGCCACCTTGAAGGACAGGTTGTTCATTGTCTAATGCATTTCACATTGTGTCATCTCTCTAACATCTTCCATGGGGTAGCGAGGCGCCGGTGCATCATCCAACAGTGTTTGATCATCAGCTTGTACCTCCATGGAAGCCACGCTGCTTCGCCGTTGGCTATGATCCGTTGCAGGACCATCATCATGCGACTGAGATGTCTTTTGGATAATTGCTTCCACCAACTTCTTCATCCCAGCTAGGTCCTCTTCTATCTTCCCGATCTGGTCTGCCTCCCGGTCCTTTTTTCTCTTACGACTTCTATAACTGTCATCGTACTCGGGAAATCCTTTCTTCCACGTAACACCAGCGCCTTTGCCTCGTGTTCGTCCACCTTTTTCAGGATTTCCGAGGGTGCATGTCAGCTCGTCGTTCTCTCTGTTGGGCCGAAACAATCCCGCTTGAGCATCGGCCATTGCTTGAACAAGTGCATTGGAGGGTGTTAGAATTTTTCTTGAAAAATTGTCGCCCCTGTTTCTGGGTTCAACTTCCCCCGTGCCTGTACCACCAGTGCTTTGACCTCTCGGGCCATCCATCTGTACCGGGAATGATCCCTCTAGTCCTCATGTCGGCCTCCATATTTTCCCACTTAGGCACGACACTGTTGTAGCCACCTGTCCCCATTTTATGGTGCTATTTCTTTTTGGCAGCATTTAACGCATTCTTTTTCGACTTTGCCTGGGCTACAGAAGATAGCTTGTACTTTACAAAATCAAGCCACTGTTCTCTCAACTTCTCGTATTCTCCTTTGAAGTCTGGAGTTTTCTTTTTCGCGACAAAATTCGCGTATAAATTTTTCTTGTGGTTCCGATACAGTTCGCCCATCTTCGATAGAGCCCACTCCTTGACTTTCACTCTTCTTTCAAGCCCACCCGGCCTTGGAGTAGTACCATCTGCCTCAAATTCTCCATACTCTGGAGGTAGTATGAAATGTGCTATGAGCTTCTGTCAAAGGTCATCTTTGACATCATCGGTGACATAACTGGTGAATTCTTCACCTTTTTTCTTTGACTTATTCTAGTTTTGAATGGTGATCGGGAGGTTGTCCCTAACAATCACCCCACATTGATTTACAAACATCTTGGCGTGCTTTTCTGGATCAATCGTTTCTCCAGTATCATCTATTACGTCAATGGTAAACCTTTGATTACCATCCAATTTTTTGGTCGGGCCTTGTTTCGTTTTAACTATTGATTTGGTCGATCCGGAGGGCTAAAAGAAGAAGAGAGATTGATTAATATATATATATATATCCAGATCAATTAATGCATCTAGTCACAAGAGGCTTAATATATATATATGTACCTCGCCGCTTGTTGTCGAGGGGCCATCATTGTGGTTTGTTTGCCCTTCATCCATCACTTCTAGCTGATGTCCATCACCGCGATTTAGAAATGACGATATCTCGTCCTCGTTTACAACATCTTCACCTATTATTATGCCCTCGTCTACGACATCTTCGCCTCTAGTAATAAGAAGAATTTCACCACTTATCATGCCCTCAAGAAGTTCGTCATCGGTGTGACGATCCATCACTTAACTATTCCAGAAAGAAAGGTAAAACAAGTTAGAAAAATAGACATATTAATATATTACTCTACCAAATATATTACTCTACCCTAAAATAGACATATTACTCTACCACAAATTTATTTCTACAATGTTGTCTGTGTGCGCCTCCTACGCGAGAGATAATGAGAATGGATCGGGGAAGGAGACCGCGGCGGTGACGACGACACGCGGCGATGGTGGTGGCGGCGGTGGCATAGGCGCATGGACAAAGGCGCGTAGCGATGGTGGCGTGCGGCAGTGGTGCAAGCTCGCACAAATACTAGTAATACCACAAATAAACATTAATATTAAACCCTAAACATTACTACAAACATTAATACTAAACAAATATTAATAATAAACATTAATACTAAACAAATATTAATACTAAATATTAATATTAAACCCTAAAAATTACTACAAACATTAATATTAATAACAAAAATTTCTACTAAACATTAATACTAACAATATATGTACTAATAAGATTTCTACTAATAAGATTTCTATTATTAAGATTTCTACTAACAAGATGTCTACTAACAAGATCAAAGGTCGATCGGGTGCGGTCGGGGTAGCGTGGTCGGGGGCGGCGCGGCACAAGGACGAGGCCGGCGAGGTCGGCGCGCGGCGGCGACAAGCACGGGCACGGCGAGGCGGCCGAAGATGAGGGTGGCGAGTGCGAGCACGGCGAGGCGGTGCGGTTCGTGGCGGCGAGAGAGGGCACGGCGAGGCGGCCGGAGATGAGGGCGACGGCGTGGGAATCGGGCAGCACCTCCCCGTTCTCTGCGTCATCGTTCGGCCTTCGTCTTCCTCGATTCACCAAGTGCTGGGTGAATCGAGGAAGGGGAGGGCGCGCGCTTATATAGGCCACCCCTCTAGTCCCGGGTTAAGCCACAACCCAGGACTAGAGGTCCTCTAGTCCCGGGCGGTGAACGGCCCGGGACTAAAGACCCCTCTCTAGTCCCGGGCAGTGAAACGACCCGGGACTAAAGACCCCCCTCTAGTCCCGGGTGCATCTCCAACCCGGGACTAGAGGTTTTTTCGGCGCTTTAGTTTTCGCGCACGGAACTGATGGGTTCGTAGCATGGAAAACAAAAAAAATCGACCGCAAGAACGAACAAAACCCAGATCTAATCTAGATAAAAGCCAAGATCTAATCTATTAGATACGTGCAACGAGATAGATCTATACTAACCCTTGTAGATCCGAAAGCCTTGTGCGAGATCAGATCTCGTGGTTGATGTAGATGATCACTTGCCGATCTCAAGATCGAGTAGACGATCCTTCCGGCGCCGCGTTCCGGCAGCGCTTCCGCGGTCGGTCACACGTGCGGAGTCGAAGCAGGCCTTCCTCTCCCCGTTCCAGCGAGCAGCGGAGGTAGTAGATCTCTCCACGGAATCCCAGCAGCACGACGACGTGGTGGTGGAGTAGAGAATTCTGCAGGGCTTCGCCTAAGCCAGAGCAGATGGAAGGAGGAGGAGAGAGGCGGCTAGGGTTTGGAGTGGGAGGGGCAAAGGGGGGTGGCGCCTCCACCCCCTCTATATATAGAGGGAGGGGTGCGGCCTAGGGTTCCCACCCCTAGGCCCACCCCCTAGGGCTGGCGCACAAGGGAGCTTGGGGGGAGAGTCCTTGCCCCCCAAGTTTCCCTTACTTACCCTTTAAGTTTCCCTTTATCCTTTCTTGGTTTTCAAGTAAACTCCAAAAAATCTTGTAGAACCTTCTGGAACATTCCGAAACCTTCTAGAATCCCCATATAAATACTCCGGAGCATTTCCTAACTTAGAAATGGTCTCCATTATATGAATCTTATTCTCCAGACAATTTCGGATCTCCTCGTGATGTCCCGGATCCAATTCGATTCTCCGAACAACATTCGGTCTCCAATGCGCATTCCATATCTACTTAAAACAACTTCGAACCTTAAGTGTGTCATCCTACGGTTCGTGAACATGCAGACATGATGGAGACACGTCTGGAGATCCATAACGGCTCCCACATACTCAAGGATGACTTCGTGATCGATAGAACCATTAACATACGAAACCAATTCCCTTTGTCACGCGATACTCTACTTATCCGAGGTTTGATCGTCGGTATCTCCATACCTAGTTCTACCTCGTTACTGATAAGTACTCTTTACTCGTTCCATGTTATGTCATCCCTTGTGACCTAGTCACATGCTTGCAAGCTAACTAGATGACATTCCACCGAGAGGGCCCAGAGCATATCTATCCGTCATAAGGATGGACAAATCCCAATCTTGGTCCATGCGCTTCAACACATACTTTCAGAATACCCAATGACACCTTTATAACCACCCAGTTATGAAGCGGTGTTTGATGTCATCAAAGTACCCATCCGGTGATGGTGATTAACATAACCTCATGGTCGAAGGATTAGGTTACTATGCATTTGAAAGCTTGTAGCAATACGAACTTAATGACTTGATCTTATGCTACGCTTACTATGGGTGTGTGTCCATCACATCATTCTCCTAATGATATAACCTTGTTATTAATGACATCCAATGTCCATGATCAGGAAACCATGATCATCAATTAATCAACAAGCTAGTTCAACAAGAGGCTTACTAGGGACTCTTTTATGTTTACAAAACACACATGTATTAGTGTTTCCTTATAATACAATTATAGCATGGGATGCAAACATTCATCATAAACACAAAGATATAATAATAACCACTTTTATTATTGCCTCTTGGGCATATCTCCAACAGGAACCACCCTCTAGTCCCGGGTGCGGTAAAGACCCGGGACTAGAGGTGTTTTTGTAAATTTTCTTATTTTAATTCAAATCTATTGGAAAATTTGGAAAATTCATTTCTCCTATTATATAAATCCAAACAATACAAATAATATGTCTATTATTATCAGAAAAATATAAGGAATCTGAATATATCATCCATACATCTTTTTGCATCATCAAAATGCATTCACTATTTTCTTTTTCATATTTTCGAATTTGACAAAACTTTCAACATGAAAAGTGTTTGAATTTGACAAACCTACATATTCCACCTACCAAACTTGCACCACACTTACACACATATGGTAGGGACACATGCATGTAAGTTTTCATGTGATTCCGACGCTCCGCTGGTCTTCATCCGGCAAAACCCTAGACCGGGGGCCCCGAATCGTCTACCCCTATAGCTTGACAAGGATGCCTATTTATAGATTAAGCAGCACAAGATATTGTCAACACTCACGACATAATGCCGACACTCTTGTCGATAGTCCCGGTTGGAGGCAGTAACCGGGACTAAAGATATTTCCCGCCATTTCCCACCGCTTTCCGCTATGCTTTCCCGCCCTTTCCCTCTAACCGGGCCTTTTAGTCCCAATTGGAGCCACTAACCGGGACTAAAGATATTTCCCGCCATTTCCCACCGCTTTCTGCTATGCTTTCCCGCCCTTTTCCTCTAACCGGGTCTTTTAGGCCCAGTTGGAGCCACTAACCGGGACTAAAGATATTTCTCGCCATTTCCCATCGCTTCCCGCTATGCTTTCCCGCCCTTTTCCTCTAACCGGGTCTTTTAGTCCGAGTTGGAGCCACTCACTGGGACTAAAGATATTTCTCACTCTTTCACATCGCTTCCCGCTATGTTTTCCTTCCCTTTCCCTCTATATCTAGGCTGACTGCGCTATGGCTATCCACACATCCACACCTTCCTCTCTCAACAATGGACATCGCATAGTGGGCTATTCTCACACTCGAAGAGACCGAGGCGCTGTGCGCCTCCAGCTACCCATGCTCGCCGGGCTACCGGGTGCCCGCTGACTGGATGCTGGGCGTTGGACGAGTTCCTGTCCCTCCTGTGCCTCAAGGTTCCGCACGCCAGGCGGCCATCATGAACCACTTCTACCTCGAGCTCACGACGGAGCAGCGGATGGATCCCCATTGGGATCCCAACAACTACGACACCTGGAATGCCTTCTTTGCTAACCGGCGGGAAAGGAAACTTGCTAGGTATGAGGGAGATGGCCCGCCCTGGTGAACCACAACGAAGCCGGCCGTCGCCTGTGGTGCGCGAACCAGACTATCGTCAGCGTGATGCGCTACATCGCCCAGGGAGATCATCCTCATCTTAAGTGCCCGCATTTTGACCCTCCACAGAGCCACAAGAAGGGTGGAGATGGTGAAGGTTGCGGCTATGTGGCATCGTCATCCAGGAGCCCCCTCCCTCGCGCGTCGTGAATCTGAGGCTAGAGTGGTAGGTACCCCTGGAATATTCCATGGCTAGGCTTAGGATCCAGCTGCGTGCGCCTAGCGACAATGACGATGACGATGATGATGACGAAGACGAAGACGACCCTAAAGCTGTGTACTATAGGGCTAGATATGAGTATGAATAAAGGGGGCCTTTAGACCCGATTCCTTAGTCCTAGTTTTTTAATAATAATAAATGTCTTAAGTGTTAGTCTCGGTTTGTGGCTGGACCGGCGGGACTAAAGGGGGGCCTTTAGTCCTGATTCCGTAGTCCTAGTTAGGAAACCGGGACTAATATATCGTTTCCTATTCTAACTAATTTCACATATTAGGGAGTGCCTCTATGGCCAGCTTCAGAGAGATGCCTGAGGACTGGATCCTCTGGCATCTCGCTAAAGTTGGCCGTAGTTCAAAAGCTGGTCTTAGTTCAGAATGCTCGGGAACAATACATTACATAAATGTTTTCTTCTGAGTTTTCAGAACACAGTTACATAAAATGTTTAATACATTATATTACACATCATTTCTTCGCGTCTTCCCCTTTCTGATTGCGCTGTAACCATGGAGCATTTTCTTTAATTAGCAGGGCCGTTGGATCAGTGTTCACTACGAAGGGCAGAATTTCATGAAACTTATCACAATCTTCCTCCACTCCCACGATGTTTCTTTTCCCTGAAAGAACTATGTGGCGCTTTGGCTCATCGTCTGATGTATTATGTTGCTTATTTTTTCTTTTTCTCGGTTTGGTAGACATGTCCTTCACATAGAAAACCTGAGCCACATCATTGGCTAGGACGAATGGTTTGTCTAAGTACGCAAGATTGTTGAGATCCACTGTTGTCATTCCGTACTGCTCATCTACCTTTACCCCACCTCCTGTCAGCTTTACCCATTTGCACCGAAACAAGGGGACCTTAAAAGTAGGTCCATAGTCAAGTTCCCATATCTCCTCTATGTAACCATAGTATGTGGTCTTGGACCCATTGTCATTCGTTGCATCAAACCGGACACCACTATTTTGGTTGGTGCTCTTTTTATCTTGGGCGATCATGTAAAATCCTCATCTCCAAGAGTGTTATCTTTTATGAGATGTTGCAACCAACCCCCGAAAGTCTTCATGTGTTCATCTCTAATCCAGTCGTCATGCTTCTCATGGTTGTTGGAGCGTAAAATTTGCTTGTGTTCCTCGATATATGGAGCCACCAAGATAGAATTTTGTAGAACTGTGTAATGTGCTTTAGTATAAGAATGCCCGTCCCTACATATTATTGATTTCCTTCCTAGAGTGCCTTTTCCACTCAGTCTCCCCTCATGCCGCGATTGAGGAAGACCAATCTCCTTAAGGTCAGGAACAAAGTCAACACAAAACTCAATGACCTCCTCTATTCCATAGCCCTTGGAGATGCTTCCTTCAGGCCTAGCACGGTTACGAACATATTTCTTTAAGACTCCCATGAACCTCTCAAAGGGGAACATATTGTGTAGAAATACAGGACCGAGAATGGAAATCTCTTCGACTAGGTGAACCAGGAGGTGCGTCATAATATTGAAGAAGGATGGTGGGAACATGATGGCTCAATACACGGCACCCATAAAAGTGCTTGGTGCGTGGTGTTGATGTAGAGCTCGTTGGGAACCCCAAGAGGAAGGTATGATGAGCACAGCAGCAAGTTTCCCTCAGTTATGAAACCAAGGCTTAATCGAACCAGTAGGAGCAAGGAAACACCTCAAAGGTGTTACTAGCTGAGCTTTGGCAGGGCGCACTACCGGTGCTAGTAGCAACGTGGAGACCTGCACAACACAACCACAGAACTTTGTCCCCAACTTGCGATGAGGTTGTCAATCTCACCATGTTTTGTGGAAAACAAAGGATTAAACGTATCGAATGGAAAGAAGTAAAAGTTTGCAGAAAGTAAACACAAAGCAGTAAAAGATTGTAGGTTGTATGTAAAGTAAAAGGACCGGGATCCATAGTTCACTAGAGGTGGCTCTCCTTAGATAGATAACATGCTGGGTGAACAAATTACAGCGGGGCAATTGACAAACACCGAGAAAGCAATACATGCATATACTAATCATCTTGACTCCTCTGAGACTTGATTGGGCATTACAACATAATACATAGACCGCCATCCAACTGCATCTATGACTAATAATCCACCTTCAGGTTATTATCCGAACCCCCTCCAGTATTAAGTTGCAAGCAACAGATTATTGCTTTACAAACTGCATGTAAAGTAAACAATACGATTGTTCTATGAACAAAGGATTGTTGTTTTCTCCCTAGTGGCAACAACACATCTAGTACCTTAGAGATTTCTGTCACTTCCCCAGATTACCAGAGGCATGAACCCACTATCGAGCATAAATACTAACTCTTGGAGTTGCTAGCATCTACTTGGCCAAGATAACTACTAACAACGGAAAGCATGCAAGATCTCAAATAACAAAGACATGATAGAATTAATAATCAATCTGAAATAGCATCTCAATATCCATCAGATCCCCGCAAACACAACATGTATGAATTACAAATAGATGATCTTGATCATGAACGGAGCTCACAAGATCTAAACATGAAAGCACAAAGGAGGAGAAACCAGCCATCTAGCTACTACATGGATCCGTAGTCCAAGGATGAACTAGTCACGCATCACACCGGAGGCTTGCATGGTGATGAAGAAGGCCTCTAGGGTGAATTCCCCTCTCCGGCAGGGTGCCGGGAAGAGCTTCAGATCCCTCCCGGTCTAGGTATGGAGATGACGGCGACTACAGACTCTTTCGTGGATTTTGATCGGATACTTAGGGTTTTCGTCCCGAGGGCAACTTATAGGCGGAAGGAGAGGCCGAGGGGGTGTTGGGGTCGGCCAGACCACCCCCTGGTGCGGGCCAGGCCTGGCCGCGTGGCCAGGTGGTGTGGCCGGCCCCTGGCCCCTCTCCGTCTCGTATTTTGGCACTTGATCCCTTCCGGAAAAATAGGCACTTTGGCTTTTGTCCCGTCCAATTCCGAGAATATTCATTTTCTGACTTTTCTGGAACCAAAAACAACAGAAAACAGGCAGCTAGCTCTGTGGCTCTTGTTAATAGGTTAGTCCAAGAAATCATAATAAAATTACTCCAAAGTTGGAACAAAAGACAAGAAAGTGGATAAAACTAAGCATGGAACATCAAAAATTATAGATACATTTGCAATGTATCAGAACACCAACTCGAAACTGACAAGACATTGGACCACATCATTTTGTAATCATGGTAGATCTTTAGGATTGATTATCTTTTGAGAGATTGCATTGAGAAATGCACATAGCTTCACAATGGGTACTCGAACATAATTTGGTAGAAGCCCCCTCAATGCAATCAGAAGCAATTGCGTCATAATCACGTGGCAGTCATGAGATTTTAGGTTTTGGAACTTTTTCTCTGCCATATTTATTATTCCCTTTATATTCAACAAGAAGCCAGACGGGACCTTGATACTGCTCAGGCATTCAAAAAAGATTTCCTTCTCTTGTTTGGTAAGAGCGTAGCTGGCATGACCTAGAAACCATTCTGGATGCGGGCCTTTTGGGTCTTTCATATGTTGTTGGTTGATACGTCCATTTTTCATCACTATTCTATATCATAATTTACTGTTATTCATTGATATATTCCATATTAAGAGATGATAGTTTTGTTATTTCATTTGTTTTTGCATGGTTGATGACTTTTGGAGGATGGACCGCTGCAGTCAGGATTCTGATGGAAAAGGGGCTGTTTGGAGGCAAAATTTGCAAAGATCAGAAAATCCGGGAAAATACATGGAAAATCCTATTTTTCTAGAAGACGAAGTATGCTAGAAGGGGGAGTGGAGTTGGGCCACACGGGGCCCACACCACCCCTGGTGCGGGCCAGCCCTGGTCGCGCCACCAGGTGGTGTGGCCACCCTGGCCCACTCCTAGCTCTCTCCTTTGGCGTATATTATCCCCATGAAACCCTAACTAGGGGTGCGACCACAGAAATATCCCGCCGCCTCTGCGGGACGAAAAACTACAGAGAGAGAAAGATCTCTCCAGCAGATAGAATTCTGCCTGGGAAATTCCTTCCCGGAGAGGGGAGATCGTCGCCATAAACACCACCATCAAGCCAGAATTCATCGGGATCATCATCATCTCCATCATCATCTCCATCAACACCATCATCACCACCTCATACCGTTGTAACAATTGGGTTGAATCTTGCATAGTTCTTAGGGGAAACTTTCCCGGTGTTGATTACTTGTTGTAGTTGATGCTATTGAGTGGAACCATTGAATTATCGCTTATATTCAGATTGTTACTTATCATTATATAATCTCTGATATTGATCCATATGATGTCTTGTGAGTAGTTCGTTTAGTTCTTGAGGACATGGGAGAAGTCATGTTGTTAGTAGTGGAATTGTGTTGAGAAAGATTCAATGGTTTGTTATTTAAGTTGTGGTGTTATTCTTCTAGTGGTGTCATGTGAACGTCGACTACATGACACTTCACCTTTATGGGCCTAGGGGAATGCATTGTGTATTTGGCTACTAATCGTAGGGGTTGCCGGAGTGACAGAAACCTGAACCCCCGTTAGGAAACCTTTGCACAAGGGATCTCAGGATCTTAGAGTTTAAAGTTGTGGTTAGGTTTCTACCTTAATTACTTTCTTGTACTTGTGGATGCTTGCAAGGGGTTTAATCAAAAGTATGTATTAGTCCTAGGAAGGTCGCTACATTAGCACAGGTTCACCCACACAACACTTATCAAACTAAAGAAGATCAATCAACTATATGAAGCGAAAGCACTTGACGATATCCCCATGTGTCCTCGAGAACGTTTGGTCATCTTAAGTAATACAACCGGCTTGTCCTTTGCTAAAGAAAGGATTGGGCCACTTGCTACATCTATTATTATTGTATTTTATTTACTCGCATGTTATTTATCTGCATTATCAAAAAACCCTAAAAATCCATTTGCTAAGTATTTACAGAGAATTCCTGCTCCAAGCCACTCGTCAACACCTTCTGCTCCTTGTTGGGTTCGACACTCCTACTTATCGAAAATACTGCGATACACCCCCTATACTTGTGGGTCATCACTGGTACTTACGTGCTTCTGGTGTATCTTTTGTCTTCCCATACACGCCCAAAAGCCTAGCAGGTTCACGCAAAGATTTTTCGTCACATGCATCACGTCAATTGCAGAGCGGACCTCTAATAATTTCCAATAGGGTAACTCCCAAAATATAGATTTTTTCTTCCACATGGGTGCATGTCCGTCAGCGTCCTTCGGAACAGATTGTCCGCCCTGACCCTTTCCAAAGATTACTATTTGATCCAAATCCTTGACCATATCAAATACATCAGCACCAGTATGTTCCTTAGGCTTCGGCTAGTCACATGCGTGACCATTGAAATGCTTGCCACTATTTCTTAAGGGATGATTGGGCAAAAGAAATCGACGATGCCTAGTGTAAACATTCTTCTTACAATGTTGCAAATATATACTTTCAGTCTCATCTAAACAGTGCATGCATGCATTGTATCCCTTGTTTGTCTGTCCTGAAAGGTTACTAAGAGCAGGCCAGTCATTGATTGTTACGAAAAGCAACGCTCGGGGGTCAAATTCTTCCTGCTTGTGTTCATCCCACACACGTATGTCGGGTTCGTGCCACAACTGTAAAAGTTCTTCAACTAATGGCCTTAGGTACACATCAATGTCATTGCCTGGTTGCTTTAGGCCTTGGATCAGCACTGGCATCATAATGAACTCCCGCTTCGTGCACAACCAAGGAGGAAGGTTATAGATACATAGAGTCATGGGCCAGGTGCTGTGACTGCAGCTCTGCTCCCCAAAAGGATTCATGCCATCTGTACTTAGACTAAACCTTAAACTCCTTGCGTCATCTGCAAAGTCCAGGTACTTTCTATGAATTTTTCTCCACTGCGACCCATCAGCGGGGTGTCTTAACATCCCGTCTAACTTACGTTCATCTTTGTGCCATCGCAACAACTTGGCATGCTCTTTGTTTCTGAACAAACATTTCAACTGTGGTACTATAGGAGCATACCACATCACCTTGGCAGGAACCCTCTTCTGGGGGGGGCTCGCCCTCAACATCACCAGGGTCATCTCGTCTGATCTTATACTGCAATGAGTGCATACCGAGCATGTATCCAAATTCTCGTACTCCTCATCGCGGTAGAGGATGTAGTCATTAGGGCATGCATGTATCTTCTGAACCTCTAAACCTAGAGGGCAGACAACCTTCTTTGCTTCGTACGTACTGGCGGGCAATATGTTATCCTTTGGAAGCATATTCTTTATCATTTTCAGCAACTTTTCAAATGATCAGTCAGGTATACCACACTTTGCCTTCCATCGCAGCAATTCCAGTGTGCTACCCAGCTTTTTAAGACCATTTTCGCAATTTGGGTACAACAATTTTTTTTGATCCTCTAACATGTGATTGAACTTCTCCCTCTCTTTTTTAGTTTCGTAGTCTCTCCGTGCATCGGAAATAGTCTGACCAAGATCATCAGTGGGCTCATTATCATGTGCCTCTTCTTCATCCACCCATTCAGCTTCCCCCATGGAAGTATCACCGTACTCAGGAAAACCATGATAGTTGTCATCATCCTCCTCTTCTTCATTGTCTTCCATTATAACCCCTCTCTCTTCGTGCTTGGTCCAACAATTATAACTAGGCATGAAACCGGACTTTAACAGGTGGTTGTGGAGGGTTTTTGAGTTAGAGTAATCCTTCTGATTCCTACATCCACTACATGGACAGAATACAAAACCATTCCGCTTGTTCGCATCAGCCATACGGATGAATTCATGCACACCATTAATGAACTCACCAGAACGTCGGTCAGTACCGTACATCCATTTTCGGACCATCTACATTATTGTAAAACTATATCAAAAACCATTATACAACATCATGAATAGAGATTAATAATCAATTTAATACAAGTTATAATGTGAGCTTCTAGAGCATTAAATTTGAATTGTTAAAAATTTACACGCACCAAGTTTTGAATTGGAGAAAACAATTACCATGAAAAATGTGGAGTTTTTAATTATTGTTCTAGCAGTGAAATCCTCATTCCATTTTGAGCTCTGAAACTCTAAAATTACATATTTTAATTTTCTATAACTTTGTGCCTAATCAAAATTTTCCTAAAATTACACATCTAAAAATCCTCTACTTCTAGAGCATGCAAATCCATCTATACTTCTATCGCATTGAGCTAAAGTAATAATAAGAGATGAAAGGATGAAGTTCCTAACCTTTTAAAACCTTGGATTTAGGGGTTGCTGATACGTTGCAAACGTATCTATAATTTTTGATGTTCCATGCTTGTTTTATATCTACTTTCTTATGTTTTATCCACACTTTGGAGTATTTTTATACACTTTCTTGGACTAACCTATTAACAAGATGCCACAGTGCCAGTTGCATGTTTTCTTCTGTTTTTGGTTCTAGAAAAGCCAGAAAATGAATATTCTCGGAATTGGACCGGACAAAAGCCAAAGTCCATATTTTACCGGAAGACTCACATAGCCAGAAGATGAGACGGAGAGGGGCTAGGGGCTGGCCACACCATGTGGTTTGGGCCCCTGCTCCACCCTCTGACATTGCCCTTTCGCCTATAAGAAGCCTCTGATGCAGAAACCCTAAAGAATCCAGCCTCCGGCCATGAAAAGTTCCGCAGCACCGCCGCCACCGAAGGAGAGATTCGGGGGACAGAAAGTCTCTGTTCTGGCACCCTGCCGGGACGGGGAAGTGCCCCCGGAGCCATCTCCATCGATCTCCACCACCATCTCCATCACCATTGCTGACTCCCATGATGAGGAGGGAGTAGTTCTCTCTCGAGGCTAAGGGCTCTACAAGTATCTATGTGTTCATCTCTCTCTATGCGTGATCTTATTGAGATCATGAGCTTTGTAATATAGATCTATTCTGCTACTCAAGTGCTTTAATTAATCTCTGCTATCCCCACGTGTGTGAAGTTGACAGTGTGCACACCGTGTGGCACTTAGGATAGAGATTACAAATACTTGTTATGAGTTATATTTTTGAGTTGGTTGTCTCTATGAAATTGTGGTGTTTGTTGGAACCATCTACCGCTCAAGGTGACAGTGTGGGGTTATCTAGATGGGGAAGGCGGACTTTGAGGAGTGATGTTATAGCCCTACCATGGATTAGAGTGTCCAACCGGAGAGTAGTTCAGAGTAGTATCATGAAGAGAAGATATTTATATGAGAGTGTTCACTAGTGAAA
Source organism: Avena sativa (assembly GCA_916181665.1). Lineage (NCBI taxonomy): Eukaryota > Viridiplantae > Streptophyta > Magnoliopsida > Poales > Poaceae > Avena > Avena sativa. Next base: position 620,737,298 of record OV702289.1, read on the forward strand.
GTATGATCCCTAGGCCTTATTTCTAAGCATTGAAACACTAGGTGCAACTAGATATGTTACATGTTTGCTTGCTGCCATCTTTATTTCAGTTTGCCTTTAGTCTCTTCCATGCCATCAAGCTATTTTCTGGCACCATTACCACTTATAATTATCCATACCACTTGTATTTCACTATCTCTTCGCTGAACTAGTGCACATATACACCTGACAAGTGTATTGGGTGTGTTGGGGACACAAGAGACTTCTTGTATCTTGATTGCAGGGTTGCTTGAGGGATACCTTTGACCACTTCATCCCTGAGTTCGATAAACCTTGGGTGATCCACTTAAGGGAAAACTTGCTGCTGTTCTACAAACCTCTGCACTTGGAGGCCCAACAACTGTCTACAAGAATAGAAGTGCGTAGACATCAAGATATTTTCTAGTGCCGTTGCTGGGGAGGTAAGGTAAAAGGTACTCACATCCTTCGGTGTGAGTGCTCAAAGTTATTTCCTTTAGATTCTGCATTTTTTTCTTTTTGTTTCTTGTTTTCACTAGTTAGGCTTAATGGAAAACAACAACAAAATTAGAGAGCTTTTTAGTATTTTTCCTAATGTAGAACATGAATTGTCTGAAAAGAAAATTAAAAAACGCATGGAACTTTTTTTGCATGCTAATAGCAATGTTATTAGTATGAATATTTTGAACACCTTTGTTACTAATGCTATGGAAATGTCTAAGCTTGGGGAAGTTAGTTTTTATGAAAATGATCTTTTTAGTTCCCCAACTTTAAAGAAGAAAATTTGCTCTGATGATACTTTATCTCCCATATGTGGTAATTCTAATGATACTTGTGATATTTTAAATCCACATACTGAAAGCATCCCTTTTAAAATACCTATAAAAATTATTGAACGTGTTATGAATAACTGTTATTTTGGAGATGGAACTATCCATCCTGGTGATCATTTACTCTTTATACACGAATTATGTGAGTTGTTCAAGTGTGCAGGTATTTCAATGAACCAAGTTAAGAGGAAGCTATTCCCTTTTTCACTTAAGGGCAAAGCAAGGGAGTGGTATGAGCTACTAGATGATCCTCATCATTTGGAGTGGAAGGAACTTGAATCTCTCTTTTACTCTAAATTTTATCCTCCTCATTAAATTCATAAAGATAGGAATTACATTTATAATTTTCATCCACATGATGGAGAAAGTATTGCCCAAGCATGGGGGAGACTGAAGTCACTAATTCTCAAATTTCCCATTCATGAGCTCCCTAACAATATTATTATTAATAATTTTTTATGCAAGGCTTTCAGGACATTACAGGACTATCTAGATACCTGTTTAGAGGGATCCTTCACAAGTAAGGAGCTCAAAGCTAAGTGGGATCTTCTTGAAACAATTCAAAGCAATACTGAAGATTGGGATAACGACAAAGGTAAAGAACTAGGCATAAACTATGAGTATGATTGCATTAAGTCTTACGCTGAAACTGCTAATTTTCAAGAGCTTAGTGCTAAATATGGTCTTGATCCTCAAATTCTTATTGATTGTTGTAGATCCTTTGCTTCTCATATTAATGCTCCTAAAGAAAAATGGGACATGTATCATGAGCCTTTTAAAGACACTTGCATGGAAAATGAAATTGTTATTAATGATAGCAATAAACATGCTCAAACCTCTGAAATTACCATTTCTTATAAGCATGTTAATTTTTGTGGAATTCATAGACCTTGTGAGAATAATCAAATTTAAGAAGAATATTGTATCACCCACAGGAATGAAAAAACTAGAACGTGGTATAGGGCTCTAAATGATATTGGTAAAAAAGTTTGTGCCCTCTATCCTTTTATTTGTGAACTTTGCTTTGAAGTGGGTCATTTAAATTTTCAATGCTCAGGCCATAATAATAGCCCTTCTAATCTAATGAGTACTGCAAGTTTGTATTGTGATGACATGATCACTCCTAATCAGCATGATGAACTTACATTATTTTTGGGATGTGAAGAGTTATCAAGAAAAACCTCTTTGGTAGATATGGGTGATTTTGATATGAATAGTGTCCTGCATGGTTGTCATCTTTATTGTGTTGATAATTGCCACACAAATACTTACATACAAAATATTATAAAAGATGAGGTTTTACCAAAATATGACAGGACTAATATGTGTTTTGATCTTATTAATGAAAAGGAGGAATCCTCCAAAGTTTCATCTATTGTCTCTAACAATAAACCAGGGTATATGGAGAAGCTTCCTTTCAAGCCTCTCCCTCCTAAAGAGAAGAAGAAAAAGAAGAAAAGGAGGAGTAAAAGGAGAGAGGAAACAGTATTTTCCCCTAAGCATGTTTCTCCTATTATAGTCTTTGATGAGTCTGAACTCGATGATGTTCCTATGCATGTTACCTATAGTAGTGATCATGATTGGGAAAAGCACACTTATTTTGATATTGAAAATCTCTTCGGTACCAATTCTGAAAATGATGATATTAATAATTGCGGTACTATTAGTGTTATCCATGTTCCTTCCAATGATGATATGTTTACAAATGAACACACTTTGGAAGATAATTATTCTATTGCTTATGATGATACTACACCTCCAATATATGATGATTACAATAATGAATATGATATTTTCAGTCCACCTACTATCGAGGAGAAAATTAATTATGATTACAATATGCCTCCTATATTTGATGATTATGGTGATGAGAATAATAATGATAGCTATTTTGTTGAATTTACTCCCACTACAATTAATAAAAATGACTATGTTTATATGGGGAGTATTAATTCTTTTATGCATGTGGCTCATGATAAGAATGTTTCATGTGATAGTTATATTGTTAATTTTATTCATGATGCTACTGAAAGTTATTATGAGAGAGGGAAACATGGTTTTATGCATCTCAATAATATTAAGTTTCCCCTCTTTATGTTGAAAGTCTTGGAGTTGCACTTGTTTTGCTTTACTATGCTTGTTGCTTTGTGTTTTCTTGACTTGTTTCTTTATAAGATTCCTATGCATAGGAAGTGGGTTAGACTTAAATGTGTTTTGAATTTGCTTCTTGATGCTCTCTTTTACTTCAATTCATATTTTTTATGTGAGCATCATCGAAATTATCATGCCTAGCTCAAAGGCTTTAAAGAAAAGAACTTATTGGGAGATAACCCAAAAGTTTTAGATGAGTCTTGGAAGTTATAACCTCTGTAATAACCGCTCCTTATTCTTTTTATTTGCTTTTTGTGCCAAGAGTAACCTCTAATGAGAGAGAAGTAATGCTTGGGAAAGTTGCTATCCCGAAATAGATTTTTGTGCTTCGGTGTAAAAATTCGTGTAAAATCTCTGTACGTCGGTTTGAGCTGTAATTTTTTGTGCTTCTACCCCAGGTTGTTATCCAACTTTCGTTAGTTCAACACTTTTCATTTGAGCAATAGAATATCTTCGAAGAAATTGGTTTTTACCTGCGGGTCTGTTTTGACAGATTTTTGCCATTATTTGCATTTGCTTCTTGTTGATTCCTTTTTGGGTTCTTTTTGGAGAATTGAGCTTTTTGAGGGAAGTGCTACAGTATTTTGTGTTTTAATGTAAGTTTTATTGGTGTTGAAACTGAACCCAAAGACTTATTATCTTGAGTACACTAATGTTGCTAATAAAGATTGTGTGAAGTTTTGTATGAAGGAAAGAATTTAGGTGTTAAGGAAAGAATGATGAGATGAAGAATGGACTAAAACTCAAGATTGGGGATGCCACCCGTGTCACCCCAATAAATACCCAAGAAGTACAAGCGTCAAAGCTTGGGGATGCCCAAGGCATCCCCTTCTTCATCAATAAAAATCTCAGGTTCTTCCAGACACTTCATTTTTATTGTTTCATGCATAGTTGTGTTGTTCTTGGAGCGTCTTCGTTTTTTGTTTTTCGTTTTTCGTTTGCTTGGTTTGCTTAGTTTGCTTGAATAAATTGGTTGGACCCCCTCTTTCATACATTAGTTTTCAAATAGGTTGGTTTGGACTGGAAAAGAGTTGGAAAAGTTCATGCTTAAGTGGTAAGAGGAGCTTGTTTTTCACTGTGGCCTATGCTTTGTCATGTCATGCTTAGTATTGTTTTGGATTTATGCTTAGTGATTTTTTCTGTAGCATGACATGTTACAAACAATTGATATTGCTTAATGTGCCTTGAAAGAATCATGCGCTGTTTAAGCATATTAAAGCATAGTATTGTGGTATTCTCCTTTGATGCTATATTTGGGTTGACTTGGCGCATGCTCACACCATGTTATGACTATCCCAAGTCACCATAGCCTCTATGATCCTTTAGTTTTCAACTTGTAATATCACTTTATGCTTTAATTAATGATGTTTTATCGCTTTGCATGATTATGGCCATTATTGCTCTCTTAGTTGGTCGCTCCCAGTCTTTTGCTAGCCCCCATAACCAAGCGTGAGTTCCATTCATGCATCCAACTCCAAATAAAACCAAGTTATTACAAAGAGTCCACCATACCTACCTATTAGCATTTGCTATTCCAAGTATATTCATGTTTTTATCTACCTTCCGAATTAAACTTGTTATGAGAAAATTAGTGAGTAAAGCTCCCACGAACTTGACGGCACACTTTACTTTTCTTGCCCCTAATAAACTTGAACCATTGTGTCATCTATGTTGTATATGCTTGCACTTATATGTTGGGGATTAGCAGAACCATGCTGTCATGGGGAACACTTTCAACATTGCACTTGTACTTTGTACCTAGTTGATATCATGCTCTTTTGTCTATGGATGTCGTCGGTGTGAAATGAAAGGGGAGATTGTAAGTCCATGGAGTTATGTATGTGTGTTAGAGAAACACCTAGGCCACTGATGACCCACAAGTATAGGGGGTGTATCACAATATTTTCAATAAGTAAGAGTGTCGAACCCAACAAGGAGCAGAAGGTGCTGGCTAGTGGTATGGATCAGGAATTCTCTACAAATACTTAGCAAACGGATTTTTAGGGGTTTTTGATAAAGCAAGTAAACGAAGTACGAGTAAATAAAATACAGTAGGAATAAATGCAGCAAGTGGCCCAATCCTTTATGCAGCAAAGGACAAGCCGATTGTATTACTTAAGATGACCAAACGTTCTCCGGCAACCCCTACGATTAGTAGCCAAATACACAATGCATTCCCCTAGGACCATATAGGTGAAGTATCATGTAGTCGACGTTCACATGACACCACTAGAAGAAGTACACCACAACTTAAATATCAAACTATTGAATCTTTCTCAACACAACTCCACTACTAACAACATGACTTCTCCCATGTCCTCAAGAACAAAACGAACTACTCACACGACATCATATGGATCATGATCAGAGATGGAATAATGATGTATAACAATCTGAACATAAGCAATAATTCAATGGTTCACTCAATAGCATCAACTACAAAGAGTAATCAACATCGGGAAAGTTTCCCCTATGAACTATGCAAGATTCAACCCAATTGTTACAGCAATATGGAGATGGTGATGAGGGTGTTGATGGTGATGAGGGTGGTGGTGATGATGATGATCCCGATGAAGTCCAGCTTGATGGTGGTGTTGATGGCGACGATCTCCCCTCTCCGGGAAGGAATTCCCTCGGTAGAAATCTGTCTTCCTTCGTCTTCTGGAAAAATAGGATTTTCCATGTATTTTCTCGGATTTTCTGATCTTCGCGAATTTTGCCTCCAAACAGCACCTTTTCCATCAGAATCCTGACTGCAACAGTCCCTGCTCCAAAAGTCATCAACCATGCAAAAACAGATGAAATAACATAAGTATCACCCCTCAATACGAAATATATCAATGAATAACAGTGAATTATGACATAGAATAGTGATGCAAAATGGACGTATCAACTCCCCCCAAGATTAGACTTCGCTTGTCCCCAAGCGAAACTGAGCTCAATAAACATGGCCTCAGGTTTATGGAGTGAAGAGTCGATAAAAGAATACGGACAAGAAGCATCACATTCATCAATACATAGATCATAATAGAAGACAACTCACTATTATATAACTCAACTTGCAATGAGTAAAGGAAACACAATAAAGATCCATAAAGTAAATCATAATTGTAATGGCAAACTTAGCTCTTGGTCAAAGAATAGTTGATAATTTGCTGGAGTTCACAAATAACTGGTTTTCAATGATAGCTTTCAAAGTAGTAAACATCAAGATAAGAGCAATGTGCAAAACAAGGAACATAAGCAACATGATTGAATAAATCATCATATGAATGAATGAAACACAACAAATCAAAATACTTGCTAAGATAGAAGGGAGTAGGTTTACTGACTCAACTAAAAAGTAAAAGAAAGGCCCTTCGCAGAGGGAAGCAGGGATTGCAAGTTTCATAAAGAGCTCCCAAAAATTATGATACTTATTAGCTTTCAGCTCTCATTGCCCCTATCATAGGCATCTTTAGGTGATTAAGGTTAAAGTGATCAAATATGAGGATATGCATTGACAAGTTGTAAATTGAGAATCTCATGTCCCTTGAATACGAGGGCCGCTCCTCATGCTACTCAAGTTTAGTCACCGGTAAGTTCTTGTCATCGTAAGCATATGTGTATCATAGAGAACCGCCAACGGGGTACCCCTTGCCCGATGATACAGAAGAATCCCCATATCAAAATGACAAGGCAAGCAGACAACAAGCATCTCAGCAATCTTCTTATTTACCATGGGAATATGGTGCTTTTTTTCTCTTTCCTCTTTTCATAATATATTTTTTTTATTTTTTATTTTTCTCAATCTCTATCTCTTTTTTTATAAGAAGAATGCTTCATAGATGCTCGTTATGGTTACGTTGCAGGTTTCCACCATGTCAGCATGGATTAGACCAGTGGCCCAGGCGTTTCTCTAACACACATGCATAACTCCATGGACTTACAAGCTCCCCTTTCATTTCACACCGACGACATCCATAGACAAAAGAACATGATATCAACTAGGTACAAAGTACCAGTGCAATGTTGAAAGCGTTCCCCATGACAGCATGGTTCTGCTAATTCACAACTTACAAAGCGCAAGCATATACGCAAGCATATACGCAACATAGGTGAGCACAGTGGTTCAAGTTTATTAAGTGCAAGAAAGTAAAGTGTGCCTTCAAGTTCGCGAGAGCTTTAATCACTAATTTTCACATAACAAGTTTAATTTGGAAGGTAGATAAAACATGAATTTAATTGGAATAACAATAGTGCTAATAGGTAGGTATGGTGGATACAAATGGCATAGGTTTAGTTTAAGGATTGGATGCATGAGAAGAATTCCCTCTCAGTACAGGTTTTTGGCTAGCAAGGTTGGGTAGCTAGTACAAGAGTTGAAGGAAACAAACAAACATACAAGTGATAAGACAAACATGCAATCTTCCTTGGAAGCACAAAAGATCTTAACTAGAGAATACTAGACTTATGAGCAAATCAAGAAAGAAAGATGATGAAATTATATTTCTTTAGAGTACTTTTATCTTTTCTTTCAACTCTCAAAAATAGTGTTGCTACTGACCAAGCCAGGTTTGCCAAAACCAACTAAATTAACTCAATGATCCCAAAGTGATACCAATACTAACAACAAGATCAATCATATAACCACGAATTGAAAACTAATATAAGCTATGAAAAAGAGTGAATGATAGAACTTCTCATTAATATTCCATAACGACAACTCACACCAAGGGATACATATCTAACGAGAGAGGGGACACTTCCAAAATGCAAACCATACTACATAATAACTTCTCTATTCATGATATGACTCTACTAATAAGGCAAAAAGATAGAAGATAGTGATGTGATACCGCGGCACTCCCCCAAGCTTGGAACAAACCAAGGGGATGCCAAACCTGATGACGAATTACTCCTTTGGTGGTGGTGGTATCCTCTCATCTTCGTCCGACTTCCAGGGTAAGGGCTTTCCATCAACAAAGGACATCGTGGTTTCCAGCATCCTGAAACTTGCAGCAGCACTTATGTGTTTAAACCTAACCTCATACTCACAGTTTTGATTTTGAACGTCATAGAACTGTGCTTGCAGTTTGTTGGTTGTTTGGAGGAGTGAGAGGACTTCATCCTTGAATTCAATAGTCTCCTTTTGGTGCTCGACGATGAGTTGGGAACAAATCTTATGGATGATATCCACTCCGTGCTCTGCCATCTTCTTGTACCTAAAGACTTCTTGCTCCAGTGCTTCCATCCTGTCCTCCAGACTTCCTTCACCTTTAGGGCCTCGAACCTCTTTTATCCGGAGTTCCCCATCTTCAAGCAACAACTCCTTGGGATGAATCTTCAACTCTCTCATGTATGGGTTGATGATATCCTCTAAAGAATCTTCCTTGGCTGGTCTAGAGGAAGATATTGTAGCTCCAAATCTAGGACTCTACCTATCAGAAACAGATCGAAACGAAAACACGACGAAAACATGATATACGAACCTTGGGAGATCCGGGGATTATATATTACGAAGTTTCATGACGAAAGGAAGGTACTGGGAGAAAACGGGTCGGAGACAGAGTCTGGGGTGGCCACACCACCTGGTGGCGCGGCCAGGGGTGGGCCCGCGCCACAGGGTGGTGTGAGCCACACTGGCTCCGTTTCCATCCCTTTTTCGCTTCGTAGCTTTCCTTGTTGGCTAAAAACTGCAAAAATATAGTTGGATAGTATTTTTGCGGAACTTTTCTTACCAGAACTGTTACCTATTTGAAAGCGGACTCTGCAGGTCTCTAAATTTGTTCCTTGATAAAATTTTCCGGAGTTATAACTTGAAAGGCATCAACATTTTCATTATAAGAATCCCTAGCAATATAGTGTTTGAGTCGCTGCCCATTCACTACTTATGTAGTATTATCTTTTAAAGAAGAAATTTTTATTGCTCCTAAACGGTATACTTCTTCAATAATGAAAGGTCCTTCCCATTTTGACAGTAGCTTCCCTACAAAAAATCTGAGACGAGACCTATACAATAGAACTCTCTCACCAACATGAAATTCTCTCTTAAGTATTCGCTTGTCATGCCATCTTTTAACTTTTTCCTTAAAGAGCCTAGCATTTTCATAGGCTTCACTCCTCCATTCATCTAAAGAACTTAAGTCAAATAATCTTTTCTCACCAGCGAGCTTACAATCTCTATTTAGTTCTTTAACTGCCCAGTAAGCTTTGTGTTCTAATTCTAAAGGTAGGTGACAAGATTTCCCATAAACCATTTTATAAGGAGACATCCCCATAGGATTTTTGTAGGCAGTTCTATAAGCCCATAAAGCATCATTCAACTTTTTAGCCCAGTTTTTTCTAGATCTATTAACAGTCTTTTGCAAGATGGATTTAATTTCTCTATTTGATAACTCTACTTGCCCGCTAGTTTGGGGGTGATAAGCTGAAGCAATTCTATGATTAACATCATATTTAACAAGGGTCTTTCTAAAACCACCATGAATGAAATGAGAACCCCCATCAGTCATGAGATACCTGGGCACTCCGAACCTAGGAAAGATAACATCCTTAAGCATTTTTAGAGAAGTTTCCCCGTCAGCACTCTTCGTAGGAATGGCTTCTACCCACTTAGTAACATAATCAACGACAACAAGAATATGAGTATAACCTTTCGAGGGAGGGAAAGGACCCATAAAGTCAAATCCCCAGCAATCAAAGGGTTCAATAACTAGAGAGTAGTTCATAGGCATTTCATTGCGTCTAGAAATATTACCAACACGCTGACATTCATCACAAGATAAAACAAATTTTCTTGCATCTTTAAAAAGGGTAGGCCAGTAGAAACCTATTGTAGCACCTTTTGTGTAGTTCTATCTCATGCATGATGTCCTCCATAAGCACTACCATGACATTTACACAGTATCTCCTTTTGTTCATATTCTGGAACACATCTTCGCATAATACCATCCACTCCTTCTTTGTATAAGTGTGGGTCATCCCAAAAATAATGCCCAAATCATAGAAGAACTTCCTTCTTTGCTGAGCTGTAAAAGTTGGAGGCAAATACTTGGAGACAATAAAGTTAGCATAATCAGCGTACCAAGGGCTCCCTCGCGAGCTTGCCCCTACTACAGCTAACTGTTCATTTGGGAAACTATCATTAACAGGCATAGGATCAAAAGAGATGTTTTCCAATCGAGATAAATTATCAGCTATAGGGTTTTCAGCACCTTTCCTGTCTACTATATGTAGATCAAAGTCTTGTAAAAGCAGCACCCATCTAATAAGCCTAGGCTTAGCGTCCTTCTTCGTCATAAGGTATTTAATAGCAGCATGATCAGTATGAATGGTGACTTTTGAGTCTACAATATAGGGTCTAAACTTATCACAAGCAAAAAACAATAGCTAGAAATTCTTTTTTAGTAGTAGCATAATTCCTTTGAGCAGCGTCTAAAGTCTTACTAGCATAATGAATAACGTTTAACTTTTTATCAATTCGTTGCCCAAGGACAACACCTACAGCAAAATCACTAGCATCACACATTATTTCAAAGGGTAAACTCCAATAAGGTGGTTGAACAATAGGGGCTGTAGTTAAAGCCTTCTTAAGAGTTTCAAAAGCTCCCTTACAATCATCATCAAAAACGAAGGGTACATCTTTTTGGAGAAGATTAGTGAGGGGTTTTGATATCCTAGAAAAGCCTTTAATAAACCTTCTATAGAAACCAGCATGACCAAGGATGCTACGAATACCTTTGATGTCTCTTGGGCATGGCATCTTCTCAATGGCCTCAACCTTAGCTCTATCAACTTCTATGCCTCTTTCAGAAACTTTATGCCCAAGGAAAATCCCTTCATTAACCATGAAGTGGCATTTCTCCCAGTTAAGAACAAGATTAGTTTCTTCACATCTCTATAAAACTTTATCAAGGTTGTGCAGACAATTATCAAAAGAAGTTCCATAGACATAAAAGTCATCCATGAACACTTCTACAATTTCCTCACAAAAACCATGAAAGGTATCAGACATGCACCTTTGAAAAGTAGGAGGAGCATTACATAAACCAAAAGGCATACGTCTGTAAGCATAAGTTCCGTAAGGGCAAGTAAAAGTAGTTTTTTCTTGATCTTGTTGTTTAACAACAATTTGAGAGAAACCAGAATAACCATCAAGAAAACAAAAATGGGTCTTTTTAGACAACCTTTCCAACATTTGATCAATAAAAGGAAGCGGGTAGTGATCTTTCTTAGTAACTTTATTGACTTTTCTAAAATCAATGCACATCCTATAGCCTACTACTATTCTTTGAGGAATAAGCTCATCGTTATCATTAGGAACAACAGTAATACCTCCTTTTTAGGAACACAATGAACAGGACTAACCCATTCACTATTAGCAATAGGGTAAATAATACCAGCATCAAGGAGTTTTAATACCTCATTCCTTACCACTTCCTTCATCTTAGGATTTAAACGTTGTTGGTGCTCTACTACTGGCTTTGCATCTAGTTCTATGTTGATAGAATGCTGACATATAGTAGGTCAAATCCCTTTTAAATCATCCAGAGTATAACCCATAGCTCCTCGGTGTTTCCTCAAAACCTCTAATAACCTTTCTTCTTCCTTTCCTGAAAGTTTAGCGCTAATAATAACAGGATATATCTTTTTATCATCAATATAAGCATATTTAAGATCATCAGGGAGAGGTTTTAGATCAAAGACCGGATCCTTTTTAGGTGGCAACGTGGTACCCAAGTCTTCTACAGGCAAGTTATGCTTAAGCATCTTAGGCTGATCACGGAGAATCTTGTCAATCTCATTCCTTTCTTCCATGAAGATTTCACTTTCATGATCTTCCATAAATTGCTGCAAAGCATTGTTAGGAGCAAGAGAAATAGAAGCAAGTTGTTCAACTCTAAAATCCTCATTATGGGTTTCCTCTTCACAAGGTTCTTTAGCGAATTTTGAGAAATTAAACTCATAAGATTCCCCATCAAACTTAGGCAAGATTTTCTCCCTTTTGCAATCTATAATAGCCCCACAAGTACTCAAGAAAGGTCTACCAAAAATAATAGGATAAGTTTTACTAGCAGCTGAACCGAGTACTAGAAAATCAGCAGGGTACTTAATCTTACCACAAAGAACTTCCACGTCTCGTACAATACCAATTGGAGAGATGGTCTCTCTACTAGCAAGGTGAATAACCACATCAATCTCTTCCAATTCGCAGGGACTGATTTCATGCATAATTTCTCTATAAAGCTCATAAGGAATAACACTGGAACTTGCACCAATATCACATAAACCAAAATAGCAATGATCACCAATTCTAACAGAAAGCACATGGACACTAGCTTTTTTAGTTCTATTGGGATGTGAAACAATATTAGAAGCATCCTCACAAAAGACTATGTGTCCATCTTCTATGCTTTTAGTGAAAAGGTCTTTCACAATTGCTACCACAGATTCAACGTTTATTTGTTCATCAGGTTTTACAGTTCTCTTTTCACTTCTGGTGATTACATTAGTTATCATAGGATGATCCTTTACCTTATCTGGGTAGGGAATCTTCTCGATATAAGGTCCAGGTAAGATGGGATCAATAGTGCAATACTCAGCACTCCCAACAGGAACACAGTCAACAATATCTTTATAAGGTTCATGGTACTTGGTCCATCCCCTTTTTGTAATTTCAATATAAGAAGTAAAAGCCTTAAAGCAATTTGTAATAACTTGTAAATCAAGACCATAAGTATTATTAATATTTTGAAAGTCATCAGTTCCCATAAAAGATTCAATGCATTCATAATCATAATTTATACCTGACTTTCTACCTTTGTCATTCTCCCATGCTTCAGCATTATCTTGAATACGGTCCAGAAGATCCCATTTAGCTTCTTCTCCCATGCGAGTGAATGATCCAGCACAAGAAGCATCCAATAAATCCTTGTCATGTAGAGGGAGTGACGAGGGTTTAACTCGTCAATGCCCATTGTTATGGACTTGGGTTTTGGAGAAGGAGGGAGCACCGGAGACATCTATCGGCTAGCAAACAAGCACACAGAGGACAAAGGATTTACCTAGGTTCAGGCCTCGTAAAGGTCCCTACTCCTGCTTGTCTGCTCGTGGAATTATCGAGGGAGTCCAAACTTACAATGGTGCGTAGATGTAATCTGGCGGAGGTTGTGGAAACTAGGGTTGCGTGTGTCCTTCTAGCCGCCCCCTCCTAGCCTTTATATAGATAGGCTAGGTCTCGGGTAGCAGGTCGAGTCGGTTACAAGTTAGGGTTTTCCCTTTAATCTTTCTATCTTTAGCTTCTTCTTGTTCTTCAAGCAATCGAGAGTCCGTAGGTTACTCGAGTCCCTCCATCTGGGTCTTGGCGACACCGTGGTCCTGTATGTATTTGGACCGTATATACCAAGCTCGAGTACCTGTAGGGTATACCCATGTCAGTAGCCCCCGAGTGTCCAGTGGAATCGTAGATTCGACTGGGGACTTTTTGAAGCCTTCGAGTGCCTAAATGAGTACATTTCGATTGCTTTTATTTGTGTCATAGGGATTGTTGATATACGTGCCTGATATAACCGAAGTATCGGTATCAGTTAACCACCTTAGGGTGAAACAACACAATCTACTCAAATTCGAGTCCCCGGACTTGAATCCGGAAAAGTGCTGGCGTAATTCGACTTAGGCCGCGGAGGTCTTACAGGAGTCGAATTCCAGTTATATGGGTGTGAGCACTCGACGCGCCCATCAAGGCATATTCATCGTGCCTGTAGGCACGGATACATTTCTGGTAGTGCGTAGTTAAATGCGTTGCCAGGCCTTATTCAGGTCTTACCTTCACGCCGTAAGCGCGACATCCGAATTTTATCATCGCAGAGACGATTCGGGTGTCCCAGGAGATGTAGTCTCTTTGTAGGGAAAATTTGTGAGGCGGTATCGCCAAGGGTTGCGAGTGCGGATGTTATCAACACACAGTTTTTGTGCAAATAATCATAGGGTGCGCGACCAGTGCTCCCTATGGGAGTAGCCCCCGAGTGCCTAGTTGAGTCGAAGACTCAGGCAGGGACTAAAGAACTTTTGCGACTGGTGTCGTCTTTTTTGCTTACTTGTTTCAGTCGATGACTCAGGCAGGGACTAAATACTTTCGCGACTGCTGTCGTCTTTTGCCTGCTTGTTTCAGCCGAATTTGTTTCCGGCGCTCCCTATGGGAGTAACCCATGTCCATAATCGAACTGTGTTTCGAGTGGTTGGGTTTACTTTTGTGATTGTCCATGTTCCTGCAACAAGAAAAGAAAAAGCCGTAGGGTGCACGGCCAGCGCTCCCTATGGGAGTAGCCTCCGAGTGCTTGGTGGAGTGAAGACTCCAGCAAGGACTAAAAATAGTCGAAGTTTTCCACTGCGTAGCCTTGGTGACGTCAGTGCTGACGCTTGTATGGCCTCAGTTGCCCGCGTGAGCGAGTTTGACAGGACGTGACGAGCGGTGGGTCCCACTTTCTGACTTTGATTTGACTGGGCATGCGTAATCTTATTTTTAACTACGCCTCCTTGATTTCCGCGTGTAATGGTAGAAGTGGGGGACGGTTCGCGCTTCCTCTTCTCCACGTGTCCAACGTGATGCGTGCCATGCGTCCAATAGGGTTTTTGTCAGCCGTTGGATTGCATCTCCCAGGGGTTAAGTAGCGGTGCTGCGGCGGTAATTTTCCATCTGCGCTCTTTCTTCCTTGCTGCCATCGCCATTGCTGCTGTTCTTCTGCTTTCCTGCGTTCGTCTTCTCCACAGCGCTGGACCACCTCCATTCGTTTCCAAGCTACTTTCTGCGCTCTCATTGCTGCGCGCAATGGGAAAGAAGAAAGGAGGTGTTGTCGCTGATTCCGCGGCCACCGTTGCCGCGATGAAGAAGAAGGGTGGCTCTGCTGCTGCGGGCACCAGCGCCGCCGCCGGCGGGAAAAAGAAGGTCGCGGGCACCCGCGTGACAAATGGTGCATGGCGCCCTTCCATCATCAAGGCATCGGATCTCCGTCTTCTTCGCCAGGATGGAGTTATTTCTGCGGCAGTCGCGATGCGCGCGTCCCCAGCGGTGAGACCATTCCTACTCCTCCCGCTGGTTTTCGAGTGATGTTTCTCGCATTCGTCATTCGAGGTCTCTCCTTGCCTTTCCACCCCTTTCTTAGGGGTCTTCTTTGCTTCTACGGGCTCCAGCTCCATCAGCTGTCCCCAAATTCGATTCTCCACATCACCTGCTTCATCACCCTTTGCGAGTGCTGGCTCGGAATCGAGCCACACTTTGGTCTTTTCAAGCGCTTGTTTAAATTGAAGCGTTAGTCCGCATCTGGCTCTTTAGTTTATGACGTAGGTGGTTGCGGAATCCATGTCGACCCATCCGCCACCTACTTCGATATCAACCTTACCAAGTCCGTCCAGGGATGGAGGGACAAATGGTTCTATGTCCGCGATCAGAAGGCCAAAGATGAGCACTTTGGACTCGCGCCCTTTGATCCGGCGACTCCCTACAAGAAGACACGTTCTTGGAAGAACGTAGTTATGCCTGGCGAACTCGCGGAGACGGACGTGCTGTATCAGCGCGTCTGCAACCTCGAAAGTCACAGAAGAGGGAGGCTGCGCTCTTATCAGGACTTGCCTGCGCCGTCGCGTCCAGCCTCTCCAAGCTAGAGTCCATCCCATGTTTCAATGGAGTGGCGCTGATGATGCCACTCGCGTGTCTGCCGATGGCATGTCCACGAGTGAGGTGGATAAGAGGATTCGACTGGTCACGAAGTGCACTTTCAAGGATGTGCTTCCAAGTGAACCAGTTGTTCCTCCTTTTGATGCTTTGAATCCTCCTCCTGAGGTATAGTTGTGCTACGCAGTAGCTTATTTTCCCGATTGCTTTCCTGTTTGCTTACTTGTTCTGTTTTTATGCAGGATTGGGCGGTGTCGCCTTGTATGCCTCCTCTTCCTGAGGGGATTATTCCTCGCGGTGCTTTGGAGGAGGACGAGTCTGAGTCGACTGTCCCTTCTGATGTGGAAGAGGAAGCCCCCGAGTCTGAGAGACCGGATAGTCGCAAGCATTCGCGTAGCAAGGACTCCGACGCGTCGACTCCTTCGACTCCAGGAGGCGCGGCTGTTGGCGTGGAGTCGCCAATTCTAGCCGTTCTTGTGAGGGCCGTGGCACCTTCTTCTCGCAAGCATATGCGATTGCCCAAGGAGTCTTCGTCGGAATCAGCGGCGGCCACGTTCGATCTTGACAACTTTAACTGGTAAGTTTGCTAGGTCATTCATTCTTTTCTGTTTTTCTTCTTGTTAGTTTTGCCCTGGAGTTTGCCCTTTTCTCAATGTGGATTTGGTCTTGTAGTCAAGAGGCGTCGTCATCTTCTAGTGACGTCGAGTTTTTGAAAGAATCGGGAGTCGCGGTTTGAAGGGCCAAGGTAGAGGTCGAGCACGCTCCTTCTCCTCCGGTGGCGGCCCACTCCGGGCACAATTCTTCGAGCTCTCCTCATGTAGGGGAGCATCGAATGGTTGCTCGGATGACGGTTCAGCAAACCTCTTCGGAGTCGCTAGAGGACCATGTAAGTATATCTTCCTTTCTTTTTAGTGTGGTAGTCGATGTTTTCTGTTGCCCTTTCTGATCCCTTGTTTTGTGCGATAGCTCCTTGTAAAGGAAGCCGCGCAAGTGGCGGAGCAAGTGATGGCAATGGGCCGCCAGCATGCAATGCTGGAGTCGCGTCACCGCATCGTCGAAAGTGAGTGTTCGACACTTATTCTTTTTCGTCTCTTCCCTTTTTTTGGTATAGTCGACTGATAGTCAACTTTTGGTTGCCATGTAGCTGAGCATAATGCTTTACTGCGCAACGTTGCCACCTTGGAAAAGTCGTTAGCCGCAGCTGTGAAGGGGCGCGGCGAGGCAATCACGGCTCGTAATGATGCACAAAAGCGCGAAGAGGATCTGCGTGCCTCCTTTGCGGCTAGGAAAAGGTTGTTCAAAGAGCAACTGTTCTCAGTCGCCAAGGCCCTCTCAGGTACCTTTGCTGGTAGATATTTTATTATTGTCCTTCTCTGCATCTGGAGTTTTGCCGGTGGCGCTAGAGATTTCATCCATGTGTGGGTTTTCTATGCAGATGCTGGCGATTTGAGCTTTGACCCGCAGGCCCTTTACCGCGATGATGCTATGGCAGGCGCGGTGTCTGCAGTCGAGGACC
The DNA here is from genome assembly GCA_916181665.1 of Avena sativa. NCBI lineage: Eukaryota > Viridiplantae > Streptophyta > Magnoliopsida > Poales > Poaceae > Avena > Avena sativa. The sequence continues at coordinate 620,754,444 of OV702289.1, forward strand.
GTAGCGCCGCTGTCCAAAATATGTTGTCCAAGGCCAAGGTCACCCTTAGTCGCCTCCGGGAGGAGTTGATGCCGAAGGCGGAGCTGGTCGACAATGTGGACGAGCTGGTGGAGTCACTCGCCGGGTGTGTGCCTGCCACATACAAGAACTCCCTCCGCGCGGCTGGCACGACCATGTCACTTGCCATGGTGCAAGCCCACGGAGTCGAGATAGATCCCTCTGCAGTGTCGAAGACGATGCCTGTTGGCATGGATGGTCAGCAGGTAGTATTTGCTCCCTTTGCGACTGCCTGTGCCAAATATGGCCATTCCTTGATAAATATTGTTGCCAAGTATTCGGAGGAGCTCCAGCGTGCTAATAAGGTCGGAAAGGCTTCGGCCTCAGGAGCTGGCGGAAAGTCAGTGGCGTCTAATACTGCCACGGACTTGATGAAGCCCCCGAAGCCGTCGAAGTCGAAGAAGCCAGCTGCTCCGTAGTTAGTTTTTTGTAATAGTTGATGAATTGTCCTTTTGATTGGAGAACATGCCTGCTGGCGAGTGTGTTTGTGGATACTTTATGCTAATCCTGAATGCATCTGTTACTTTTGACTTTGTGTTAAGTTGGTCGCCTTATTTGCTTTTGGCTTGACTTTTTGGTAGGATACATCAAGTGGTCCTGTGGGGGGAACCCAGGACTCGCCATCTCTTGAGGATACAGTGGCACCACGGCGCTCTAGGGTATAGGAGATGTCCTTGCTTTCGCGACTTCGTGATCGCATTAAGAAACTAGAGCGTGAGTTGCCCGTGATCCGCGGTAGCGCGGACGTGTGGAAGTCGAAGGCTGAAAAAGCCACCGCCCGCGAGCAATATCTTCTTGGCGAGGTGACGCAGCTGGGCGACCAGTTTAAGTGTTAGTTTGCTCATCCTCATCTTTTCCTTTGTAGTTAGTCGCAATGGTACGTTGTACTCATGCTATTGATGCTGCTTCGTGTAGTTGTTAGCGCACGCCATCCGCAGGAGGAGAGGGATAGGATTGCCATCCGTCTTCATGACCTCACCTAGGAGCAACTTCAGGAGAGTGGCGACTGCATTGGCGACCCTGCAGGATCGCGCCTCGCGAGTGTTGCTCTTCCTGAAGAAGTCACAGTCGTGTTTGAAGAACATCTATCGGGCGATGTTCCCGCTGGATGACACTCCATCAAGCCTGCTGGCTCTTCTAACCAAATTTCAAGATATGTCCGCGGTTCGCGAGTGCGTGAGGCAGCAGTTGGTCGCTGGTGCCAAGGCTGCCCTCTCAATGGTGCGTTTGCACAGGCCTGACGTGGATGTCGCCGCCATTGCCTCTGGGCCACCGGCGCCACCAGCAGGATCTTCCTAGAATATGGTGTCGCACTATCAGGCGGTGGACCACCCAGCCGAGGAGATCGTCGACTCCTTCGAGGAACAAACTAATGTTCTTCTGTTGCAAGGGTAGCCAAATATGTATCCTCCACATAAGTGTACTTGTGTTGTAAAGTTCATATATATTTGTAGATAATTTATTGTTGAATGTGTACAAATAGCTTTGTAAGCATGGGGTGCGTTGCACCATGCGAGTCCTTTTTGTTAGCCTGGCCATTTTTTCCTTGGTCCCTTGTCAACCTGCTAGGTGCGTTGCAGCTGGGTAAGGTTTGTACTAAGGGGTTCGATTGATGTGCCAGCTACTCAGGATATCGCGTTACTGGTTCGAAGAACAGACGTATGGGTGGCGCAGCCCCCGAGTATAAAAATTGACAAAGTAAAGGAGAACATGGAGTTTTGAGGCACTTAGCTTTTATTTATTCGAAGAACAGTGCGAGGCACAATGTGCAGCTAAGTAGCCTTGGCTGAGTAGCCTTGTTTGCGGTGTAAAAAGTAAAACTGCTAGGGGTAGAAGCGTCGTAGTTGTGCGACGTTCCAAGTGTTGGAGTATGCGACTCCTGTCTCTAGGTCTTTAAGGCGATAGGCGCCACCTGGGATTACTTCTGTAATCATGTACGGTCCTTCCCAGGGGGACTCGAGCTTGAGATGCCCCTGCTGCTTCAGTCGCAGGACCAAGTCACCTTCGACGAAGGATCTGGGGCAAAGCCTTCTACTGTGGTAGTTGCGCAGGTTCTGCTGGTAGATCGTTGATCTTTCCGCGGCGATTTCCCTTGCTTCGTCAAGGAGGTTGACGGAATCCTCGAGTGCGAGGGATGACTCTTGTTCGCTGTAACCGACCATGCGCGACGCTTGGTACCATACCTCGGCAGGTAGTACTGTTTTTGCGTCGTGCACCATAAAGAATGGCGTGTAGCCCGTGGCGCTGCTTGGAGTTGTACATAGACTCCAGAGTACGGATTGCATCTCATCTGGCCACCAACCCGCTGCTTGTTCGAGTGGTCGCAGGAGTCGCTTCTTGATGCCGCTGCAGACGAGCCCGTTTGCTTTTTCCACCTGGTCGTTGGTCTGTGGATGCGCTACTGAGGCGTAGCTGATGTTGATCTCCAGGTTCTCGCAGAATTCTTGGAATTCTTTGGATGTGAAGTTCGTCCCGTTGTCGGTAATAATGCTGTGTGGCACGCCGAAGCGATAGACGATGGACTCGAAGAACTTGACTACGCTGTGCCCTGATTGGTTGGTCATTGGCATGGCCTCGATCCACTCGGTGAATTTGTCGACTGCCACCAAGAGGTAGACGTAGCCTCCACGTGAGGATCTTGGCAGCTTGCCAACCATATCAAGCCCCCATTTTGTGAAGGGCCAGGCCAATGGAATAGGCCGTAGCTCTGCGCCTGGTGCGTATGGCTTGTCCGCGAATCGCTGGCAAGCATTGCATTTTTGGACTATGTCCTTGGCGTCGCACATGGCCGTGGGCTAGTAAAATCCAGCTCGTAGAGCTTTGGCGATGAGGGCGCGACTGCCTGCGTGGTGCCCGCAGGTCCCTTCATGGATGTCGAGGAGTATTGCTCTTCTGTCAGCCATGGAGACACATCGTTGTAGCACTCCTGTGATGCTGCGTTTATACAGTTCGCCGTTGAGAACGGCGAATGCCTTGGAGCGCCGCGCGATGTGAGCCGTGCATCTGTCGAATCGTCCGGTAGTCTCTTGCTGAGGAGGTACGTAATGTACGGCTGCGTCCAAGATTGCTCGATCATCATGACGCTCATTGGTCCCTCGAGTCCTGTGTCCAGCTCCAAGTCATCGAGTGCCATTGGCTCATTGGGTGGCGTAGCCCTCGAGTCTGTTGCTGCACTTGTTTTCTTCTCTACGGCCTTTGGCTTGATGGAGCGTTCGCATATGCGCTCGAGAAATACCCCAGGTGGTATGGGGGCGCAGGTAGAGCCTATGTTGGCGAGTGTGTCCGCCTCCTCATTGCTTTCACGACCTATGTGTCGCAACTCGCAACCATCAAAGTCTCCTTCGAGTGTATCGTAGAGGTCGCGGTACGCGATCATTTTGTCATTCAGTGCGTCGCACTCGTGCATTGTTTGGTTGACGACCAACTTGGAGTCGCCATATATGATGAGCCTTTTGGCGCCACAGGCTTTTGCCATCCTCATCCCATGCAACAGGGCCTCGTATTCAGCCTCGTTGTTTGAGGCTGTGAACTGCATTCGCAGGATATATTTCAGCTTGTCCCCTTGAGGTGATGTCAATATGACACCTGCGCCTGCTCTGTCTTTCCGTTTGGACCCATCGAAGTGCATTGTCCAAAGGTAGGACATATCTGGCTTGTCCGGGAGTTGGTTCTCCATCCAGTGCACGAGAAAGTCAGGGAGCACTTGCGACTTGATGGCGTCGCGTTTTTCGTATGTGGTGTCTCGTGGAGACGGCTCTATTCCCCAAAGCGTGACTCGCCTCGTGGCGTCGGGGTTATGGAGGATATGCCCCAACGGGGCGTCGTTGACTACCACGATTGGGTGTTCCTGGAAGTAGTGGCGCAGTCGCCAGGCGATCATAAAGACGTCGTACGCCAGCTTCTGGTAGTGCGGGTACCGCTGTTCTGTTGGCGTGAGGACCTCGCTGAGGTAGTATACCGGGCGTTGTACGCCGTGGACTTTGTTTTCCTCGGCTCGCTTGACGATGAGCACTGTGCTGACCACCTGGTTGGTGGCGGAGATGTACAGCAACAGTGGTTCCCTTTCTCGTGGAGTCACCAGTACTGGCGAGGTGGATAGCAAGCGCTTGAGATCTTCGAATGCTTCTTGTGCTTCATTGGTCCACTCGAATTTTTCGGCTTTGCGGAGGAGCTGGTAAAAGGCAGTGCCTTTTCACCCATCCGACTGATAAATCGACTGAGGGTCGCGATTCGTCCGACCAGTTACTGGACGCCTCTTATGTTCTTCGGCTTCTCCATGGCCAGTATGGCTTTTATCTTCTTCGGGTTCGCCTCGATCCCCCTCGCGGAGATGAGGTATCCGAGTAGCTGCCCAGACGGTACGCCGAAGGCGCATTTGTCCGGATTGAGCTTGATCCGGTAGCGATCAAGGTTGGCGAAGGTTTCGCGCAAATCATCGATTAGAGAGGCTTCCTCCTTGGTCTTGATTACTATGTCGTCGACATAGACTTGGATGTTGCGACCTAATTGTTCCTTGAGGCAAGCCTGGATGCATCGCTGGTAGGTGGCTCCCGCGTTTTTTATCCCGAAGGGCATTGTGTTGTAGCAGAACACACCAAAGGGCGTTGTAAACGCTGTTTTCTCCTGATCTTCCTCCTTCATTCGAATTTGGTTATAGCCTGAGTAGGCATCGAGGAAGCACATGCGCTCGCATCCCGTGGTGGAGTCGATGATCTGGTCGATCCGTGGCAGCGGGAAGTGATCTTTTGGGCAGTGCTTGTTTAAAGAAGTGAAGTCCACACACATCTGGAGGATGTCTGTGTCCTTTTTTGGTACCAGCACCGTATTGAAGAGCCAAGTGCTTTCCTTGATCTCGTGTATGAACTTGGCCTCGGGGAGTCTGTTGATCTCCATTCCGACTGCCTGCGCTCGTGGCTCAGACAGTCGCCTGATTGTTTGCTTGACTGGACTTGCGTCGGGGTTGATGTTCAGTGCGTGCTCGGCGAATTCTCTAGGAACTCCTGGCATGTCCGCATGACACCAGGCAAAAATTTCCAAGTGCTCACGGAGGAATTCGACGAGCGCGAGTTCCTATGCGGGACTCAAGTTGTTGGTGATGAGGGCCGTCTTGGCGGGATCCGATGGATGGACCTGCACCTTCTTTGTGTGCACGGATGATTCGAAGGAGAGATCAGGTGAGCTTGGCCTACTCAAGGGAGGCAGACTGTTGTTTGTCGTCTCTTTCAGTCCTGCGAGTTCCTCCTGCATGCCGAAAGGCTGGGAGATTCTGTTGAATTCCCTGTCGCAAGCGTCAGATCGCTCAAAGTTCCCGTTGATCGTTATGACGCCGTTGGGACCTGGCATTTTCATCTGCAGGTAGGCGTAGTGGGGTACTGCCATGAACCTGGCGAATGCGACGCGCCCAAGGATGCAATGGTATTGTGAGGGCTAGTCGACGACCTCAAAGTCGATGCACTCGTGCCGGAAGTTCTTCGGCGTGCCAAAGATTACGTCGAGGTTGATTTTGCCCAAGGGGTATACGCCTTTCCCTGGGACGATGCCATGGAACGTTGTGTCCGATGCCTCCAAGCAGGTTAGAGGGATCCTCATTGCTCGCAAGGTACTCGCGAATATGAGGTTGATGTCGCTTCCGCCATCCATGAAGACGTGACTCATGTCAAAGCCTCCAATTTGCGCCTCGAGTACGAGGGGGCAATGACCTGGGCGAGGTACTTGAGGCGGGTGGTCATGTTTGTCGAAGGTAATGCATGACTTGCTACCACTGAGGTACTCAGTGGTTGATGGTGGCGAGCGCGTGGCCAAGTTGACTTGGCGAGTTATGGCCTTCTGCACCCTGTTGGCGGGGCGCCCTTTTTGGATCATCATGGTACCCATGGCCCGTGGGTACGGTTTGCCTCCGTGGTGCTGGTCCGGTGCAGCTCCGTTCGGGGGCGGCCCGGGTGGTGGTGGTGGTGGTGCGCCATGTGCCACAGCGCCTGGAGCGGCTCCGTATCCTCTTTCGACTGTGTTGCGGTTCATTTGAACCAATCCCTTGTGTAGCTTGAGGAACTCACGGCAGTCCTTGAGGAGGTGGCTGGACTTTCTCTTGCCATCATGCTTGTCGATGTAGAAGTGTACCGTGCATGGCCCGAACAGTTTGTCCTCGATGGAGGTCGCGGGTGCCTCATCGCGAGTGCGGCGTTGCCATACTTGCGTGGTTTTCTTGGAGTCGCGGTATCCGCCGCTGCCGTATCCACTGTTGCGGTTATCGTCGCGTCTATCGGCGTAGCCGGCTGCGACCTTGTTGACGTCATCGCGATCGTCATAGACGCGCATGCGACGCTTGCCCCGGCGGTCGCGTCTGCGTTCGAGTTCTGCCTCCTCGTCGGAGTGAACGTGATTCTTCACTGAATCTTCTCCATCGGCCCACCGATTCGCGATCTCCATCAGGTGGTCGATGGTCTGGGGCTTTGAGCGGCCTAGCTCCTCCCTGAGTTCCATGCGGCAGACACCACCATTGAATGCATCAATCGCGCGGTCTTCCGAGATGTTCTCCGTGGAGTTCTTGATGATGGACCACCTTTGTATGTAAGAGCGCAGCGATTCGCCAGATCTTTGCTGGCAGCATCTCAGTTCTTTGATTGAGGCGGGCCGTTTGTACGTGCCCTTAAAGTTGCGCATGAAGCTGTAGACCAGCTCATCCCAACTGCGAATGGATCCGCGTGGGAGGTTATTGAGCCATGCCCGGGCGGCGCCCTGCAGCTGTAGCTGCAAGCATTGCATGGCAGTACTTCGACTGCCTCCGTGTAGCCTGACGGAGGAGATGTGGTCCTCCAGCCAGATCTTGGGGTCCTGCAGACCGTCAAATTTCGGGTTCTCTGATGGGAGTTTAAACCCTTTAGGCATTCGCTTTTGCCTGATGGATCTGCTGAAGCATCTGGCGCCGCAGAGCTCCCCATCTTCCTCTTCCGAGTCAATCGACCGAGCACGTCATGCCCTCGACTTGTCGATCTTGCGCTGCGTGAGTTTGTCACGTGCATCGTAGTCGCGATCGTGTCACCGTGAGCGGCGGCGTCAAGACAGGTCGTGACTGTCATCGCTGGACGAGGGCGAGGAGTAGCGCTTTGCTAGCGCTTTGCCCTTTTTTGGGTTTGGTACTGGCTCCTTGTCGAGGGCGGCCTCGATTAGCCCTAGGCCCGCGATCGTAGATCGGTGCATGGCCGTTCGGGGATCTCCAGCTGGCGGCTGGTTATTGAGGAGGTACATGGTGGCTGCTGTCACCGCGGCTTGCGGTGTCCTGGGAACCATGTTGCCTCTCGTGTCGACTGTCATAGAGCCGAAGTCGAGGACTTTTGCAGCTTCTATTCGCTCTTGTTCGGTGAGGTGAGCCATCCACGACTGCCTCTTCTTGGCGAGGTACTCGTTGCCTCTTAAGGAGGATCCTTCGTAGGAGGAGAGCCCAGCACGACGAAGGCTTGATTCGTCCGCTGCCTTTTTACGCGCCTCAAGTTGCGCGATTGCTTGTTTTTGGCACTTGAATTCCTCTTTTAGGAGCCAGTGGTAGCCCATTAGCAGTTCCTGTGGGGACCTGAAGGGTAGAGGTGCACCCCGTAGGGCTTCACGGCAGCGATCCCACTCTTGCTCGTTGAGCCTGATCACGACGTCTTCGCCGGTTTGCTCGTTGATCATGCTAGGAGGTTCAACTGCTCCTCCGTTGCCACCGTTACCGCTGTTTCCGCTGTTTCCACCATTGCTGGCGTTGGGTGGGTCGGTGCCGTTGCCGGAGTTACCACCGTTGCCGCGATTGGGTGGATCGGTGCCGTTGCCGGTGTTACCACCGTTGCCGCGATTGGCGGAGGTGTTGCCCGCATTGATGATGGCGCACATGAAGTGATTAGGGAAGCTGTTGCTTCCACAACTCTCAGATCCGGAACCGTAGGTTCCATCTTCAGTGGCCAGATTGCTTAGATCCGAATTGCGACTGCTGTCGCTGACCGTGTTCTCGACTGCCACCGGAGCGTTGAGCTCGCTGAGGGTGCCGATCGATGAAGGGAACCATGATGCCGGGGCAATCGCCGGTGTTGTCGGCTGATCAGGCATGCGAAGCGTGCCCATCTGACCAACTTGGAAGCAGAAGCTCCCAATCGCCAGGCTGATTTCGTCGCCTACGGAATCGAAGGCCGGGCAAGTGGCCGGCGTGTGGACGGTGAAGTCGAAGGCGCCGAAGAGCTGGCGAATCTCCGCTGTTGCGGAGTTGTAGATCACAGTTGATGGGGCCGAAGAAGCCGCAACATCAACACTCCCAATTCGCACAGACGGTGCCAATTGACGAGGGTTTAACTCGTCAATGCCCATTGTTATGGCTTGGGTTTTGGAGAAGGAGGGAGCGCTGGAGACATCTATCGGCTAGCAAACAAGCACACAGGGGATAAAGGATTTACCAAGGTTCAGGCCTCGTAAAGGTCCCTACTCCTGCTTGTCTGCTCGTGGAATTATCGAGGGAGTCGAAACTTACAATGGTGCGCAGATGTAATCTGGCGGAGGTTGTGGAAACTAGGGTTGCGTGTGTCCTTGTCGCCGCCCCCTCCTAGCCTTTATATAGATAGGCTAGGTCTCGGGTAGCAGGTCGAGTCGGTTACAAGTTAGGGTTTTCCCTTTAATATTTCTATCTTTAGCTTCTTCTTGTTCTTCAAGCAATCGAGAGTCCGTAGGTTACTCGAGTCCCTCCATCTGGGCCTTGGTGACACCGTAGGCCTGTATGTATTTGGACCGATATACCAAGCTCGAGTACCTGTAGGGTATGCCCATGTCAGGGAGCCTTGCATAAAAGTTATTGATAATGATATTGTTGGGGAGCTCATGAATGGTACATTTGAGCATTAGTAATTTCAATCTCCCCCAAGCTTGAGCTGTACTCTCTCCATCGAGAGGCCAAAAGTGAAGGAAATATGCCCTGAGAGGCAATAATAAAGTTGTTATTATGTATTCCTTATATATGATAGATGTTTATTTTACATGCTATAATTGTATTGATAGGAAACATCAATACATGTGTGTTTAATAAACAAAAAGGGTTCCTAGTCATGCCTCTCTTATAGACTAGCTTGTTGATTAACAAGATGATCAAGGTTTCCTGATCATGGACATTGGATGTTGTTAATAACAAGGTCACACCATTGGTGGAATGATGTGATGAACATTCATCCGAAGTATAGCATTACGATCAAGTCATTGTGTTTATATTGCTATAACATCATATGAAGTAATCTTTATCCTTAGACCATGAGATCATGTTAATTGCTAACACCGGAAGAGTATCTTGATAACATCAAACGTCACACCGTAACAGGGTGACTATAAAGATGGGTTCAGTGCTACGAAGGTGTTATGTTGAGGCTCATGGATCAAGAGTGGAATTTGTCAATCCATATGACGGATAGATATACTCTGGGCCCTCTCGGTAATATCACATTAGGATAGCTTGCAAGCAAGTGATGTGATCACTAGAATGTTATATCACGGGAACAAGAAAAGAGTGCATGTCGGTAACGAGATCAAACTAGGTATGGAGATACCGATGATTGAATCTCAGAGATGTAATATATCGAGAGACAAAGGGATTTAGTTACAAGCGTTAAAGGTTCTCACGATCACAGGAGTCATCGTTGAATGTGTAGGAGTCAGTACGGATCTCCAGGTCCCGCTGCTGATTATTGATCGAAGAAGGGTCTCGATCATGTATGCATTATTCGCGAACCGTAGGGTGGCACACTTAAGAGTTACCGGACACCATTTTGGAGCACATATGTTTCAGACGAAAGAATTGCAAAGTGCAGGAATTGTTTCAATAGAAAACGGAAATTGTTTCGGGTTAAATTGCAGAAGGTGGTTCTGCATGTGATATTGAAATATTGCAAGGGGCTATATGTGAATGTTTGTTAATTAAAGTAATTAACAAAATTCTGAATAAATTTAATAAAAGAGTTTTTATTAAATGAGAGAGCATTAAATTTGGAGAAACTTAATGCATTTAAAGTGGAGACTTTAAAAGGGAATGTGAAGAGGCATTTTAATGTGGAGGAGTTACCACCACATGAATGGGGGAGGTGAGGGGTCACCCCCCCATGCGCCGGCCATGGAGAGAGGGGGCACCCCCTCCTCCTATAAAAGGCCACCCATTCCCTCCTTCATCCTTACACCTCCTTGTGAAGGATCTCTCTCCCCCTCTAGAATTATTCCCCCATGGTCTCGGATTAGCGAGATACATATTCCCGGTGGCATTTCGTCTGGAAGGAGTTGCTGCTTCCGCTGGATCACTGGAGCGAGGAGGTGGAGGTTGTCCGGTGGCTTGAACATGTGTGCGAGTGCGGATGCGCTGCTGAGTTGCGGCGCTCGGACTTCCTCACGATCTTGAGATCGGCAAGTGTACGACTACATCAACCACAAGTTCCTACTCGTTAACAAAGCTTGTTGTCTTCGAGGGTAAGTTCTCTATGGATGTAAGTCCACCCGTTTGCTTTGTACCTAGTAGATAGATCTTGGCGTGTAGTTCACACCGTAGGAAATTTTTTGTTTTCTATGCTGCGGACCCAACAAAAAGTTGTATATTTGATTCCGATCTTTATGAATCTCACTAGGAGGATAAAACTTTGAATAAAAGAGAGGCACTATTTCCTCCCATTCCAGAGCTTGACCATTCTTCAGCAGCTTATACCATTCCTTAGCTCTTCCTTTCAGCGATAATGAGAATAACTTCTTCTTAACTTGATCTATAGTAATACCTGCACACTTGAACAACCCGCATAATTCGTGTATAAAGAGTAAATGATCACCGGGATGGACAGTTCCATCCCCAACATAGTAGCTATGCATAACATGATTAATAATTCTTGTAGGTATTTTAAAAACATCATTCTCATCAGGTGGTGGTGTATCTACTACCTTAGTAGTGGTAGTAGCATTACCAAATAAGAAACTCAGCGAATTATCCATAACGAAAATAAAGCAACTAGCAGAAGTAAACAATACTCATAGTAGAAGTTTCCTTTACCAGTTCCACTCTCCAATAGCACTTCACTCCCCGACAACGGCGCCAGAAAATAGTCTTGATGACCCACAAGTATAGGGGGTGTATCGCAGTATTTTTGATAAGTAAGAGTGTCGAACCCAACGAGGAGCAGAAGGTGCTGGCTAGTGGTATGGATCAGGAATTCTCTGCAAATACTTAGCAAACGGATTTTTAGGGGATTTTGATAAAGCAAGTAAATGAAGTACGAGTAAATAAAAGACAGTAGGAATAAATGCAGCAAGTGGCCCAATCCTTTATGCAACAAAGGACAAGCCGGTTGTATTACTTAAGATGACCAAACATTCTTGAGGACACATGGGAAGACTGTCAAGTGCTTTCGCTTCATATAGTTGATTAATCTTCTTTAGCTTGCTAAGTGTATTGTGGGTGAACCTATGCTAATGTACCGACCTTCCTAGGACTAATACATACTTGTGATTATACCCCTTGCAAACATCCGTAAGTACAAGAAAGTAATTAAGGTAGAAACCTAACCACAACTTTAAACTCTAAGACCCTTACGTCCCTTGTGCAATGGTTTCCTAACGGGGGTTCAGGTTTTTATCACTCTGGCAACCCCTACGATTAGTAGCCAAATACACAATGCATTCCCCTAGGCCCATATAGGTGAAGTATCATGTAGTCGACGTTCACATGACACCACTAGAAGAAGTACACCACAACTTAAATATCAAACTATTGAATCTTTCTCAACACAACTCCACTACTAACAGCATGACTTCTCCCATGTCCTCAAGAACAAAACGAATTACTCACAAGACATCACATGGATCATGATCAGAGATGGAATAATGATGTATAACAATCTGAACATAAATAATAATTCAATGGTTCACTCAATAGCATCAACTACAAAGAGTAATCAACACCGGGAAAGTTTCCCCTATAAACTATGCAAGATTCAGCCCAATTGTTACAGAAATATGGAGATAGTGATGAGGGTGCTGATGGTGATGATGGTGGTGATGATGATGATGATCCTGATGGAGTCCGGCTTGATGGTGGTGTTGATGGCGACGATCTCCCCTCTTCGGGAAGGAATTCCCCCGGCAGAAATCTGTCTACCGGAGAGATCTTTCTCTCTCGGTGTTTTCCACCCCGCAGAGGCGGCGGAATCTTTCTGTGGTCGCTCCCCGAGTCTTAGGGTTTCGGGAGGATAATATACGCCAGAGGGGAGTGCCAGGAGTGGACCAAAGCGGCCACACCACCTGGTGGCGCGGCATAGGCTGGCCCGCGCCAGGGGGTGGTGTGTGCCCCCTGTGGCCCATCTCCAGCCCTCCTTCTGGCTTCCTTCGTCTTCTGGAAAAATAGGAGTTTCCATGTATTTTCCCGAATTTTCTGATCTTTGCGAATTTTGCCTCCAAACAACACCTTTTCCATCAGAATCCTGACTGCAGCGGTCCCTTCTCCAAAAGTCATCAACCATGCAAAAATAGATGAAATAACATAAGTATCACCCCTCAGTACGAAATATATCAATGAATAACAGTGAATTATGACATAGAATAGTGATGCAAAATGGACGTATCAGCCACCGGTCTAATCCATGCCTAATCATGGTGGAAACCTACAGCGTAACCATAATGAGCAATCTATGAAGCATTCTTCTTATAAAAAAAGAGTTAGAGATTGAGAAAAAGAGAAAAAGAAAAAAAGATGAGAAAAGAGGAAAGAGAGAAAAAACACCATTTTCCCATGGTAAATAAGAAGATTGCTGAGATGCTTGTTGTCTTCTTGCCTTGTCATTTTGATATGGGGATTCTTCTGTATCATCGGGCAAGGGGTACCCCGTTGGCAGTTCTCTATGATACACATGTACTTACTATGATAAGAACTTACTGGTAACTGAACTTGAGTAGCATGAGGAGCGGCCCTCGTATTCAAGGGACATGAGATTTCCAACTTATACTTTGTCAAGCATATACTCCATAGTTTGTTCACTTTAACCTTAATCACTTCAAGATGCTTATGATAGGGGCAATGAGAGCTAAAAGCTAATAAGTACCATAATTTTTGGAAGCTCTTTATGAGACTTGAATCCCTGCTTCCTTCTATGAAGGCCTTTATTTCATTTTTTATGTTGAGTCTCCATCTTCTATCTTTATGCACCTATTAAGAGAGCATAGTGGCCATTCTTAGTTTTAATGTGCATTGTCCTAAGACTTGTTGATTGATACATAACTTTGATATTGATTGTTCTTAAACTATTTGTATCTAGTCACCCTTATGAACTTTGAAGGTGTCCTATGCATTTATGTTTTGCTACACCATGAGGGACAAGCTCAATACCATTCTCATTATGTTTTATTTATATGAAACAAACAAACGTCTTTCAAAGCATTGTTATTCATGAATCTTTTGTTTGTAACTTTTCATGCTACAACATAGTTACTATGTCTTATTGTTAGAACTATATCTTTCATGCTATGTTAAAGTACTATGATCCCAGCTATCAATGTTTTATAAATGCCTTGATCAAATGGTGCATGACACCTCAAAAATTATTCTTCCTTTTTATAACTTACCTACTCGAGGATGAGCAGGAGTTAAGCTTGGGGATGCTGATACGTTGCAAACGTATCTATATTTTTTGATGTTCCATGCTTGTTTTATATCTACTTTCTTATGTTTTGTCCACACTTTGGAGTATTTTTATACACTTTCTTGGAATAATCTATTAACAAGATGCCACAGTGCCAGTTGCCTGTTTCTTCTGTTTTTGGTTCCAGAAAAGCCAGAAAATGAATATTCTTGGAATTGGATCGGACAAAAGCCAAAGTCGATATTTTACCAGAAGACTCACAGAGCCAGCAGACGAGACGAAGAGGGGCCAGGGGCTGGCCACACCATGTGGTGGCGCGGGTCCCCCTGGTCGCACCACCAGGTGGTGTGGGCCCCTGCTCCACCCTCTGACATCGCCCTTTCGTTGATAAGAAGCCTCTGATGCAGAAACCCTAAAGAATCCATCCTTCGGCCACGAAAAGTTCCACAGCGCCGCCGCCACCGAAGGGGAGATTCGGGGACAGAAAGTCTCTGTTCCGGCACCCTGCCGGGACAGGGAAGTGCCCCCGGAGCCATCTCCATCGATCTCCACCACCATCTCCATCGCCGTTGCTGACTCCCATGATGAGGAGGGAGTAGTTCTCTCTCGAGGCTAAGGGCTCTACAAGTATCTATGTTTTCATCTCTCTCGCTATGCGTGATCTTATTGAGATCATGAGCTTTGTAATATAGATCTATTCTGCTACTCAAGTGCTTTAATTAATCTCTGCTATCCCCACGTGTGTGAAGTTGATAGTGTGCACACCGTGTGGCACTTAGGCTAGAGATTACAAATACTTGTTATGAGTTATATTTTGAGTTGGTTGTCTCTATGAAATTGTGGTGTTTGTTGGAACCATCTAGCGCTCAAGGTGACAGTGTGGGGTTATCTAGATGGGGAAGGTGGACTTTGAGGAGTGCTGTTATAGCCCTACCATGGATTAGAGTGTCCAACCGGAAAGTAGTTCAGAGTAGTATCATGAAGAGAAGATATTTATATGCGAGTGTTCACTAGTGAAAGTATGATCCCTAGCCCTTGTTTCTAAGCATTGAAACACCGTTTGTAACTAGATCTGTTACATGTTTGCTTGTTGTCATCTTTATTTCAGTTTGCCTTTAGTCTCTTCCACGCCATCAAGCTATTTTCTGGCACCGTTACCACTTATAATTATCCATACCACTTGTATTTCACTATCTCTTCGCTGAACTAGTGCACCTATACACCTGACAAGTGTATTGGGTGTGTTGGGGACACAAGAGACTTCTTGTATCTTGATTGCAGGATTGCTTGAGAGGGATACCTTTGACCACTTCCTCCCTGAGTTCGATAAACCTTGGGTTGATCCACTTAAGGGAAAACTTGCTGCTGTTCTACAAACCTCTACACTTGGAGGCCCAACAACTGTCTACAAGAATAGAAGTGCGTAGACATCAGTTGCAACCAAATCTTGACAAATCTTGAGAAAAAAGGGCATGAACTCGGTTGCTTGGGAGGGAAAATGGCCATGGCTAGGGCATGGACGAAGCTGTATTATATAGGGGGGCCTTTTAGTCCCGGGTCGTTATACGGGCCAGGACTAATTGTCCCCGTAAAGTGCAGCGGCCCGGCTCGAGGTCTCTTGTCCTGGTCCGTGTTACGGACCGGGACTAGAGACCCGGGACAGCCCGGGACTAGTGCTTCCCCGCGCTATTAGTTGTTGGACACGTTACGAATCGGGACTAGTGCTGGCACTAGTCCCGGCCCGTAACAAACCGGGACTGGTGCCTAGTTCAGCGATGATCCGAAGCCCTTTTTTCCACTAGTGAAAATGGTTACTATACCTTATTAAAACCACAAAAGCTTAACACATACGTATGTAGCAGCTGAAGGGCAAACAAACAGGACACCAACTGCCTTAGCTGTAGGATCAATTGTGGTATAAACTATAAACACCAACAGGTAAATCAGCTAAGTGATTTGAGTACCAGTACCTGAACAAGCTTACAGCTCCCTAGTCCCTACTTTTCCCTACGTCCCCATACCACATCCTTGGTACCAGAGCATCAAGAGGTCTACCATCAGAACAAGATCAATAGAAGATTAAGATCTGAACAGTCTTCATAATTCATAATGCTATTGTTAAACGCCAATCATCACTAGTAGGGAAAGGCTCACCGCCGGCGCACCAAAATGGCCTACCACCGGCGAGTCCCTGTTTGTCGGTGACCATCTCGCCGGTGTAATGCATTACAGCCGGCGAACCATACGATTTGTCGGTGATAACTGATAATACCACCAGCGAATAGCCCCATTCGCTGGGGATAATGTCCCCTAACACTGGCGCACATCCCTTCGCCAGGGGTAATACAATTTGTTCACTGGCAGTATTATATATCAGAGAAAAAAGACAGAATATGTAGATGAATATAGGAATACACCGTATACAGGATAATGCTAGCAAAATACATATTAACACAGGAAACAGTAGCAGTATCCACCAAATGTTCAATATAGCTGGGACATTGGTTCATATAGCATTATCTAGAGTTTACTCATCTTCACCCTCGTCGGAAGAGTCGGGAGGAAATCAAGTGAAATAGATGATGCCATAAGTATGACTTAGCAAAAACTTGAACTCTCATCCCTCTTTCATGTCGTCGTACAAGATGAGGAGTCCGTTTCATCTAGGACCACTAAAATATGTTCGAGCCTCCTCGTTTGTGACTCTAACCTGGTACGTCCTATCATGATGCTTATGATGCATCAAAGTGACACTAAACATATCAACCTCATCCATGCTTCTATGGAGATGGTCCATGAAGCCATGTCGTGCACCAGAAGGGATTGACTGAGTAAAATCATAGGACAGAACACTTAGTCGTGATTTTCATTGAACATATATATATATATTTACATTATCCACATGAATTTCAGAGAACATACCGTCATAACACCAAAGTTCGTAGGGAGCGGTATGGTGATCTTTCTGTCCATGCAATGCCAACTATGTTGACCACAATTGCCGCACGCTTCTTCTCTATAATTCAATCTACATATATTGAGAAGAAAGTCAAAAAAAGAATGCACGCATAGAGTAAACGACATATAATACGATGGTCTCAACTACATAGCTAGCTTACTGTTGAATATCATCGTCGGGGGGCGTGTACATGTAGTAGATTACGGCTGCTTGATGCATGAGAAAGATCTTTATCTTGTCTCCGTATTGCATGTCATGATCATTCAAGAACTTTATACATTCAGGTCACTGAAAGATGTCCTGATTGCTATGTTGATCACTGTAACCACATAACTCTTGTCGAGATCAGCATCTGAC
Source organism: Avena sativa (assembly GCA_916181665.1). Classification (NCBI taxonomy): domain Eukaryota; kingdom Viridiplantae; phylum Streptophyta; class Magnoliopsida; order Poales; family Poaceae; genus Avena; species Avena sativa. The sequence goes on from OV702289.1 coordinate 620,771,427, forward strand.
ATCAAAGTAACCTCAAACATGACATCATCCATGGTGTTTCTATGAAAATGGTCCATGAAGTCCCGTTGCCAAGCGCAAGGGATTGACTGAGTAAAACAATAACAATACAACAAAGTTCATGGTTTATTTTCGATTATATATAGAGAGAGACATCCATGATACTGTGTATCTCAGAGAGCACATACCGTCCTAGCCTCGAGAAGGAGCACTATGGGAAACTTCTTGTCCAGGCACCTCCCAATGGTTGTACACAGTTGTTGCACACTTGATCCATTCTATATATTTATCTAGAAATAAGACGCATAGTAAACATAGTTATAAAATAATTAAGTAGCAGGATAAGTAATATATATATGACAAGTAGCTGATCCATGTCTAGTAGGATAAGTAATATACTCCCTCCATTCCTTAATATAAGGTGTATCGTTTTCTTGCACGGATATTAGCGTGCAGGTCAGGAGAGCAAATTTCGTTGCTTTAGGACATGAATACCCAAGTGATTGATGTGATATAGAGGAAACATACGAAATCTGGGTATTCTATCTCCTGATCGGATTAATTGCCTCCTAAATAAGAGGAACAAATCCGAAAATTCTCTATACACCTTATATTATGGAATTTTTCAAAAAAAACTATGCACCTTATATTAACGAACGGAGGGAGTATATGACAAAGTCTAGCAGGATAAGTCTAAATTAATATATTAGAAAGTATAGCTAGATCAGGCGTCGTCGTCGTCGTCGGACGATAAACCTAAGGAATCTAGGTCAGCAGACGACATGGATGTGACGGTGAAGTCGTCGGGACTGAACCCGTAGTACGGGCCCTGAGGGCGCGTGGTGGAGGAACCCACGCCGTCGGACCTAGAGGGACCCGCCTCCTGGACGGGCTGCTGGAGCGTAGTGATCGCCAAGACCTCGTACTGCTGCGCCATCACCGTAGGATCCGCACGGAACGCCTGGACCAAGGGGTCAACAAGATGTCTCTCGACCAGTCGGTGCTCCTGCTCCTCCACCCTCGTGGCGACTCTCATACCCACGGGCCTATTCTGAATGGCCTTAGCTCGATCCTCGAGAAAGTTGAGGGTCTTCCTAGCCCCTCTGTGCTAGACTGCCATGCAGTCATAGGCACGTGCCTCCTCCTCGGGGGACTGCCATGTCCCAAGGTGGCGCCTAATCCCATCGATGGTGATCTTAGACTCCCATGTGGGGACCCTCGTCGGCTTCTTATACACACCACTGTACTTTGGCTCCCACTGCGCCCTACTACTTAAACAGACAAGCAAACATATTAGCAAAAACATAGTACAAGTAACTGAATCATAGCTAGGAAGTAGATTACAGATCCATGCGCATCAAAAGTTCATGGAGAAACCTTTTATGAAGTTCTCATGGTTAAGTACAAGTGCAATATTGTAATTCTTCATTTAGTACAAGTACAAGTGCAACCTTTTCTAAAAACCTTCATTCAGTGCAAGTGCATCAACTATTTAAGCTACCTAGGAAGTAGATTACAATGGTGGATAGGGCATATATGGCTAGAGCATCGGACCTAGGTATGCAATCCATATGATGGATCTGAAGATTTAAATAAAACCACTAGCTAATTTAAATAAGCAAAACATGTGAAAGGAGAAGTTGATAATAAGCAAGTAAATCCCACTTAGCTACCCTTCCTTTTCCCTCTCTCTTTCTAAAACTGATTTTTTTTGAGAACGAGGCAATAGCCTAGTGGTTGGGTCGTAGTTGGCGCATCCCAACGACCGGAGTTCGATCCCTGTCAGGGTCAAATTTCTGGAATTCTCACGCCGACCCGCTTCTACTATATCAAAAAAGTGTCTAGTTCCTCCTAGCACTGTTTCATCTTTTTAAAACTGAATTTTGGGGTTCATTGAAAAGTGAATTTTGTATCTGGGTGGTCATCATTTTGATCCCAATTAAGCAACTACTCATGAATATAAAATAAAACTAACAAAGTCATGTAATAAGTGATAAGATTCAGAGATTGCAAACAGCTCACACGAGCTAGCTAGCTGTGAGGTACCAGTTTTGCTTGAATTCCACATGATTATATGGCCTCGCAAAGATCCCCATGACTATACTTTGAATTTGAAATCAGGACTCTATTTCTTGTGTCCAAAACTGTCAAAAACAGATGAGCCACACTGATTGCACTACTATCAATTTTTGCTTCTGCTATCACGTGTTCCTATGAATTTTCTTTGGAATGGACAGAAGTGAAAAAAGCAGCCGTACTTGTTCTAGTTGTTCCATGTTCTAAAGTAGAAGTGACAAAACAGATGCTACCTCTGGAGCTCTTGTTAATGGATGAGATGTTGCATAAGTGAGTGGGTTCAGAGATGTATAGCTAAAATACATGGTGCAGAGTCCAACACCTATTTTTCTCAATTGCTAAGGCCTATTAGTGCCAGACTAGGGAAAAAACAAGCACTCAACGACGTGTACCTGCGGATGGGGGAGGTGGTCGTCGATGAGGTGGCCGCTCAGTGCTCCTGCTGCGGGACGAGCCCGAGACTGGCCTCCTCCTCCTCCCTTCGGCGGACACGGGACAGCGACGACGAGGGGGATCAGACACGGGACGACGACGACGGAGCGAGGGGCTGTGGCTAGCGTTGCAAGATTTGGGGATCGGATTTTCGTCGGGGCGATGGGGGTTAGTTGAGAGATGCTGTTATAGGTGGACCCACGGCCCACTTACCCCCGGTGCGGGCTTTATTCGAGGGGGTAACTGATTTTTTCGGCCTGGGTGGCCATACAACCCACCATGCCCCGGCGCCTAAGGGCTTTATTCGCTAGTTGTAAAGGCCGGCCCATCCGGGGGCACGCGGCCCACCATAGCCTCGACGTGCGCCAGACCTATTCACCGACGGTAATTGGGCTAGCCCTGGCGCTGCTAGTGTCCTTTCGCCGGCGGTAACATGAGGAAGGCCTGGATGGCCTTACCGCCGGCGACCCCCCGTAACCACTTCGCCGACGGTAAGGAATCCGGCTATAACGTCTTCCCTACTAGTGCATGGTTGGGAAAACCACAGAATCAGCTGCACTTCAGTCAGTGCAAGGAGTTAGAGCACGAGAAAATTACTTTTGTGAGTGACGGTTGCAATTTAGTGGTGAAGAATAAAAACTAAAGACCAGACTAAACTTTGAACGAAACCCTATTCAACACCCAGGGTGTAGAATCGTTATTTTGCACCCCACATATTTTTATGTTCTCACATATAAATTTTTATGTTTTGTATACTAATAATTATGTTCATGTTAATCAGAAACGTAAAAAAACAACATAAAATATGATTTATGAGTCATTATAGTGTAAAAAATATAAAAAATACGTATTTTACGTCGTATTTTTATACAGCATGTAAACGAAATTTTTTTCGACATGTCTAAAGTTTCTTATATTCTTCTCGACTTTCGAGATAAGAGAAAATTTATGTGACGTAAAAATAATATACGGTTTGGAAGATAAATACTTTTTTTCGTCGCGTAAAAAAACGACATAAAAATACTTTTTATGAGTCATTATAGTGTAAAAAACATAGAAAATTCGCATTTTACGCCGTATTTTTTACGGCATGTAAATAATTTTTTTACGACATGTCTAAATTTTTGTATGTTCTTCTTGACTTCCAGGATAAGAGAAATTTTACGTGACGTAAAAATCATGTACGATTTGAAAGATAGGGGATGGATGAAGAATAACTATTTGACACCCTAGGTGTCAAAGTGGCTGTAGTTTAGTGGTGAGAATTCCACGTTATGGCCTATGCAAAAAAATTGTTTATATGCCGTATAAAATATCGACGCGGATATGCTACACACAGGTATAGCTGTGCATAGGCCTAGGACCGTTGGATATAGAGATCATATGCATGTGCTCTTATAGATGCTTGTGGCTGGGTATTTCTTTGCATAAACGGCGTGACTAATGGTGGCTATTTGACTATGCATGCATGGAATGCTAGGGTTTTGGACAAACCCTAAAACTTTTAGAGTGTTGTTTGGCCTAGAAAATTTTAGAAGCTAAAAGGGGAATGTAATGGGAACAAGGCTTATAATAGGTTTGCATGCAAATGCTTCATGGCAAAGTTGTTGTGCTAGTATGGAAACACTAAGTATCCGGCTGTAAAGTGTACAACCTTATTTGGCTAACCCTAAAATTTTAGAGTATTGTTTGGCTCATAAATTTGTTTACATGCCGTATCAAAATAAATATTTTCCATAAAAAACAACGAACTCTATAAAACAAAACAAAACAATACTCGGCACATTGTGTTATACTACTAGGAAAAAAGCGACAACACCTGATGCACAATGACTCGTGCCCTTAGCCAGCTCGACCTACAAGAGAAAATTCAGGGCGAGATGCATACATTAACTATGTCTTGCCATTCTTGCGGGCCTTCGACTCCTTGTCTACAGATTTATTTTCCCCTTACATTCTTTCTCGATGTCTCTTAGTTATCGACTAAAACACTCTCTTTCTTGATTGAACTACATTGACCGCTGCTTCTAAGCAAAATAAACTTTGGTTAGAATAATTGTCTATGTATCTGCTACGTTGTTGTATGAGTGGGAGTTCACCCCGTAGATCAAGATGGCAAAGCATGCATCCAATTTGTACAAGCCACGACAAGCACGGACAAGCTCACATTCTAATTCCCAATGCCCTCAATGCCTAAACCTACAAGTGATTGGAAGTCTGAAACTATGGGTACACTCAAGAGCAAGGACATGCTCACATTCTAATTCCCAATGCCCTCTATGCCTAAGCCTACAAGTTAGGGTTTGTGTGCATGCAACTTTTCCGTAGGTGCTAATTTGATGAAAGAATGAATAAGCCTTATTTGGCTTAGGGTTTTGTGCATGCACCTATTAGCCTCGTTTTTGGTTGTTGCTACTTTAACTAAAAGGAATAACGGCTAGGGTCTGTGTGCATGCAATTATTCCGAAGGTGCTAATTTGTTGAAAGAATGAATATAAGGCTTATTTGGCTTAGGGTTTTGTGCATGTAGCTAATATCCTCGTTTTTGGTTGTTGCTACTTTGACTAAAAGGAATAACGGCTAGGGTCTGTGTGCATGCAACTATTCTGAAGGTGCTTGATGAAAGAATAAATATAAGGCTTATTTGGCTTAGGGTTTTGTGCACGTAGCTGGCTAATTTGGCTTAGGGTAGTAACGGCGTTAGACATGTCATATGGGGTTCAAGTCTTTTGGGTATGGTAACATGTGCTCCCTATATCAAAAGTGGAGAGAATCAACGGTGGATACCCTATGTGCAGCTATGCCCGTGTTTAGCTGGCTATTTCCCATATACATATATATATATATATATATATATATATATATATATATATATATATATATATATACTTCTTACTTCTAGGTGTAGTTATACCCACGTCTCATATACTCCTATACGAAAGTATACGTGATACTTTACCGGTTTGAATATGTTCATATACTACATCTAAGATACTTCAAATCAAGTTACGCGAAAAAAATGTAGTGGAGCCATAGTTTGCACTATATTTTCGAAATACCCTTCATATTTGTATGTAAAATAAGAGTATGTGAAAAACTTATTCATACTATCTCAAAAGTAGTATATATACTACCAAATAGTCTTATAATACTTTATATTACACGTATATACTCTTCGGTATGACAGATACTACCTAGATGGTGTGAAATACACGTGGGTGTAGTTACACCCGGGAGTAGTACGAATATGTTGATTTTGCCTCCACTAATCATTCCATAGAAGCTGATTTAGTTGGACTAATGTACCATGTAGCAATCATACAGATAAGCTAAGCTGGTAAGCGATGCACATCAAAGTCACTGATTCGGTTTGAAACAATTACTCCCTTCGATCTAGAATTCCACGTTGTCGTATGGTAGTGCTAGATACATGTATCTGATTAATTTGGACCGAAGGAAGTATTACAGTTCATAATCTTTAGCAGAACAAAAGTGGCTGTAGTTTAGTGGTGAGAAATCCACTTTGTGGCCGTGGAGACCTGGGCTCGAATCCCAGCAGCCACAGTATATTATTTTTATTCCTGAAACAAACACATTCATATTTTTTTTATTCCTGAAACAAAGAAGTCTTGAGTACAGCTGCATCTTTTAAATTTGGGACAAAATATGCCCGATTTGCCAGTTATAACCTGTAGAGACTATGATTTTCTAAACTTATGCACATTCATATTTTTTTTATTCCTAAAACAAAGAAGTCTTGAGTACAGATGCATCTTTTAAATTTGGGACAAAATATGCCCGATTTGCCCGTTATAACCTGTAGACTATGATTTGCTAAACTTATGCACATCCATATTTTTTTATTCCTGAAACAAAGAAGTCTTGAGTACAGATGCATCTTGAAAATTTGGGACAAAATATGCCCAATTTGCCAGTTATAACCTGTAGACTATGATTTGCTAAACTTATACAGCAGGTTGCCTGATTTCAACAGAAATGACAACACCTATATGGTAATCCATCATGAGAGGTAAAAATTCTCTCCTATGTAAACTTATGCACATCCATTTTTTTTCCTGAAACAAAGAAGTCTTGAGTACAGATGCAACTTGAAAATTTGGGACAAAATATGCCCGATTTGCCAGTTATAACCTGTAGACTATGATTTGCTAAACTTATGCAGCAGGTTGCCTGATTTCAACAGAAATGACAGCACCTATATGGTAATCCATCATGAGAGGTAAAAATTCTCTCCTATGTCAAGTTGTTGTGAAATATAAGCAGGCAAGAAATTACAGAGCTCCTACGAGCAAACACTAAACACAAGATATCGGAGATAATTAATTTGTTGCTTAAAATCCTATGAGCTGTTTTACTGATAATAAACTCGTTATAGTGAACCCCGCAAAAAACTCGTTTTAGTGATTATTGTCATATTTATAAACTAGTTTGTTCAATAAAATGAATACATAACTAATTGGGGATCGATGTCCGTAATAATCCAGTTGGACGTGCATGACATTAAAACAATGAGGTGCACTAACTTAGCTGCTAGAAATGAAAAGTAAAATTGTTACCAGACCTTACTCAAACCACAAAAGCTTAACACATACTGTACCTATGTAAATGTAGAAGGGCAAACAAACAGGATACCAGCTGCCTTAGCTGGATGATCTATTGTGGTATAACTATAAACACCAACAGGTAATCAGCTAAGTGATTTGAGTACCAGTACCTTGACAAGCTTACAGCTCCCTAGTCCCTACTTTTCCCTACGTCCCATATCACATCCCTGGTACCAGAGCGTCAAGAGGCCTACCATCAGATCCAGATCAATACAAGATCAAAATCTGAACAGTCTTCATAATTCATAATGCTACTGCTAATGCCAACCGTGGCTGGGAAAACGACAGAATCAGCTGCACTTCAGTCAGTGCAAGGAGTTAGGAGCACGAGAAAATTACTTTTGCGAGTGGCGGTTGCAATTTAGTGGTGACGAATAAAAACTAAAGACCAAACTAAGCTTTGAACGAAAACAAAAAACGAAGTTTTATTTTGGTATGATATATATATCGATTTTGCCTCTACTAATCGTTCCTTAGAAGCTGATTCAGTTGGACTAATGTACCATGTGGCTATCATATAGATGAGCTAATCTGGTAGCTTAGGTATGGTACGCACATCAAGTCACTGGTTCTTCAGAATAACTGTACTCGATCTTGGATCTCTTGGTATTGTCAAGTTCAGGTCATGTTTTCAATTTACAGCATTCCCTCTTCACAGTGCTTCGGGTTGCCTATTCCACTTCGTGATATATCAGCCCATAATCATATCAGTTCCAAAATTGGTGCCACCCAAATCAGCACTGTTAGCTAATTTAGTTCTTCTGATATTTGACACAAACTGAGAAAAAACAGCAGGACAACTACACACCAATATCGAGGCTGGTTTCAACTTCCTATTCCATAAAAGACACGATATGATGACAAACTTGATGGGACAACCTTGCGAATCGTATCGCTGCAAATTAACTTGCCATGGAGTTGTCTTACTCCTGTACGCAGACAATATAAAGTCATGACAGGTGCTGTGCTTATGTTACTGCACTATAGAGCAAAAGCTCATATTTGAAGTCAACCATAAGCTACACAATTGGAAGAAAACAAACCCTTTATCCCAATAATTAACATACATAACAAGACATTCCAATAGGTTTTGGTGAAGTTGTCAACAAAAAAAAAATGATTTTGGTGAAATCAATCATGAGCAGCGTCAGTGTTCTCCGACCAAATGCACGAGCACGAATTTCACCTGTACAAGCAACACCGACATCCAGATTCCAGAAGCCACTCTTTCATTTATCAATACAGTTTTCGCCCCAATTTTGAGATTTATTTCATCCTACTGTCAACTGTGTATACCTTGAGAGTTCAGCAAGAATTCCAGTTCTTGTGCGTGCTGATCAGCGCCGACAGCAATCCTGCGGACGCCGTCAAAGTGGAGCTACCGAGTAGTCCCTTCCCGTCGGTCACGTCCCCTAGCGCCATGAAGGCGTCCGCCACGTCCTGCACAACGGACAGGCGCTTCAGCAGCAGCTTCGCGCGCATCGTCCTCACCGCCTCGTTCTCCTCCCCGCAACCCTCCTTGAGCCGCGTCTTGATTGAGGAGTCCATCTTCGCCACCTCCTCCAGCTTAACCGTGATGGAGCCGACGTAGCCCAGCAGCTCGGCCCAGGCGCTGAGGCGCTGGAGGCGGGGGAGGAGGTGCGCGGGCAGGAGGCCGGCCTTGGCGAGCCAGACGAACTGCTCGACGAAGTAGTAGACGCCCTCGCCGCCGTACGCGAGGAGCACGAGGGGCGGAGGGAGGAGGCCGCCGGGGCGCGCGGCGCGAAGGGCGTTGACGTCCTGCACGAACTTGCCGAGGCGGAAGGCCTTGCGGCTGAGTCCGAGGCTGGACTCGAATGATTTGAGGCGCGCGGAGGCGGGCGCGGGCAGCGTCCCGGCGGCGAGCGCGAGGCGCGCGGCGTAGCGGGAGATCTTGAGGAGCTTGTCGACGCCGTCGCGGCGGGCGAGGTAGGCCTCGAGGTGGGCCAGGAAGTCGCGGCGAGGCGGGTGTGCGGCGGCGGCCGTGCGAGCGCGAGCATCGGAGACGGAGGCCATGGCGGGAGCGGCTGTTGGGGGCGGAGCAACGGCTTTCGCTTCGCTCGGTGGTTGCCTGAACGATGCGGGCTAGCTGTATGCCGTAGAGTCGTCGTAGTCGTAGCGGTACGGGGATTACTTTAGTTTCGGTTCTGTTCGACTTGACGACCGGGGAAGGAAGACGGAGGACGAATCAGGGCACCAGCTATGGAGGCATACGGGTACCGCTGCCTCAGGTATTCCACGTTGGTTCGGTGTTTCCAAACCCCAGCTCAAACCAGAATCCACCCAAAGCTAAAAGTTAAAGCCCCACTTGTAGGTCCCACACGGGCAGGTCTTCTTCTTCCCCAAATCCTCTCTCCTCCCCTTCTCTCTCCTCCCCTTTTTCTCTCTCTCCTATCTTTTTCTCCCAGGGAGGTCGCCTCTTCTGCAAGCGACTCTGACAGTTGCCGAGCCTCCGACCTGACACCCCGAGCCGAGCTGGACCTGGCAGGGCAGCGGCTAGAGCATACCGTTGGCCATGCCCTCATTGGAGTGGTGGCGGGGCCCAGGTGTAGGTGTCAGAACTCGACCGTGCCCGTGACGGTTAGCCAAGAGCATCGTGCCGTTGCGGGTACACGGGACAAGACGCACGCGGGAACAAGAAATCCGCTCGTGCTGGGGCTGCCTTCGTGCTCTCGGCGCGCCGAACGTGCTGCTCAACTGCTGGAATTGACTTAGAGTTGCGTACACGGATTCGAGTGGAAAAAACGTGCGTGCGCGTTTGAACCCATCCGCGCCGCCTCGCGATGACGTATACACGTCGAGTAGCGTGCACGTTTTTTTACCAATTACTTGACGGTGCGCGGGCGCTCGTTAGATGAGTTTGACGCGCTACGGAAACGGAGGGGGCACGTCGCACACGCGGTTGTAACGGACGCCCTCTAACGTGGCAACGTGGGGTAAGAGCAAGTCTAACAGCATCCTTAAACCGGACAAACCCTTAAAATAACCGCCGTTTTAAGGTTTTCGGCGAGAAATCGGCGACGATCAGTACCCTCAAATCACACGATCCTTAAAAAAAAGTAAAGGCCGACTCGTAAACCCGCTCTCCACCCACACAAACCAAGGTTGGAGAGGGCGACCCGAACGCGCCCCGCACTGCACCGTTCCTTTGCGAGCGAGAGATTTCAACTCGTTCCTCCTTCCCGCCCGCGCGTCGCCGCCGCCGCCGATCTCCGCGCCGCCGCGACCGGATACTGACGGCATGGACCAGGGATCGATCCCGCTGTCCGCTGGCGGCACGCCGCAGCCTGGGGCACCCTCTCCGTCGCTCACCGTTTCTTCCGACCTCCACAGATGTCGTCAAGATGGTCGTGGCCACTAGCGTGAAGAAGAGGAAGAGGGCGGGTACGCACCTCATCTAGACAGCATCTGCACCGGCTCCCGACCCTGCGACGGCTCCCGTCCCTGCGCCGGCATCGAAGCCTAAGAGGAAGCGGGTGAGCTAGAAGCGGCCGACTCCCGCCCCTGCGCCGGCCACTCCATCTCCACCTCCCGCTGTTTCCCCCGCCGTCCCACCATCCCCGCCTCCCGCCGTCTCCCCCGCCCCACAACCGTTCGACCCGTTGCCCGAAAGGTATGCCGATTTTTCCCCGAGTCCCTCCGTCTCACCTCGCATAATTTATGCCAATTTCTCCGAGGGGTGCAAGAAGTCCAAGGCGAGGATTAAGATGGAGGTCGAGTCATCATTGCTAAGGGACAAGTTTGATCAAATGATGAAGACCAAAGAGTGTATGACAATGAAGACATTGGAGGCAAAGCTTGCTATCACCGAGAAGAAGAGAGAGGTGAAGCTTGCAAAGGTGGAAGCCACATGAGAAGAAGCAAGGCGCAAGGCCGAGTTGGAGGAGATGAAGATCAAAGTGAAGAAGGAGAAGGCAATGAAGGCACTCCTAGCCGAGGAGAGGGAGCTCATGATGATGAACACGAAGGACATGAATGAGCAACAATTGGAGTGGTGGAAAGAGACCACCGCGGAGATCACGGAGAGAAGAAGGCTCCTTCGTCAAAGTGGAACCGGAGGTGCTTCGGTTGAGCATGGAGATAATTTCGGAGCTTAATTCTCCCTTGCATGTTGGTAGACCTATGAACTATGCATTTGGATTTGCCGTGAACTATTCTGCGTATGGATTTGATGCGAACTATGTTGTTGATTTGATGTTGAAACTATGCATGAAATGTTTGCAACTTGCATTTGTGCTATAATTCCTGTGTTTTACGGGCCAGGAAACATGTGTCGTCGATCAACGCCCTTATCACACCTTTAAAATAGAATATTCGGTTTTACAGGCTGTGAATAAGGGTGCTAATCTCCGCCGGTGGTTTTCAACGTGTAAAAACGCAGTACAGGCCCCCTTACTCGCGTTTTAAGGGCCGGAGGAATAAGGGCACTGTTAGTCTTGCTCTAACGGGACCAGGTCCTTTTCTGCCCGTATTAACCCCCACTTCCTCTCATCCCGCATTAACTTCCTTTCCGTATCGCTCGCTCTCGCTCTGCTCTCTCTCGCTTCCTTGCTCGCAACCGCCAGTGCGGGGCGGAACCGCTCCAGTGTTCCGGCGATTGGAGGTGGTGGTGGAGCCGTTCCGGCTAGGGGGAACTGGCACGGCCGGCGGAGGTCTACATCAGGTCCCTGCGTGCAACCGGGACGTTGATTTTTCTCGGGGATTTCTCGTCGGAATCTAACCATTGGGCACAGTTTCGCGCTGATCCTTGTAAGATTAGGCGAGCACATCTTCATCACATTTTTCGAGCATTGTGAAGGATTTAGGCGATACGTTTTTACCTCCTGATTCCATGAATTTCTGTGACGGATTAGGTGTGTTTTCACGCGATTTTGTGTGGTTCTCTCGGGGTGGATTGGCGCCAAGTGTTTCGCCTGTGATTTTGCGTGATTTCCAGGGGTTTGATTCACGGCGAAACTGCTCTGTGGGGGCTTGTATGAAGCGCATTCATGATGGTAGTCATTAAGAAAGGGGGATCTGAGGGGATTTTGATGCGCACTGTTAACCAAAGGAATATGATTTAGTACTTGATTAGTTGTTATGTTGATTAGTTGCTTTTGTTCTCAAATTAGTTGCCAGTACAAACATCGTTTGTTGCATACATGACAGTACTAGTTGCTAGTAGAAGTTATTGTTTCGTAGTCTGCAAGTTCCTTATCACAGACTAAAAGTTGCTTGTCTCACACTTTTTTAGTTACTCAACCTGGCAAGTGTGTTGGCTACATGATAATAGAAGTTGTTTATCTCATACTATTAGTTGCTCAACCTGATAAGTTTGTTGGCTACATGATAATAGAAGTTGCTTGGCTCACACATTTTAGTTTTCTCAACCTGACAAGTTTGTTGCCTACATGACACTAGGAATTGTGTTCACTGACATGCTTCACTTAAAGTTGTTTGTCTGACATTTTATTAGTTGTTGAACCTGACATTATTGTTGCCTGCATGACAATACATGTTGGTTGCCTGGCATTTAGTAGGTGCTACGACACAAGTAGTTGGTTTTGCCCAACATGTTTGTTGCCAATATTGGACTAGTAGTTGCACAATTTTTCTTACCATGTTGCCTATAAGTATTGTTTTTATGTCATCAATAGTTTGCTCAACCAAAACATGTCTGTTTGCTTATCTGACATAAGTAGTTGCTAAAGCCTACATGTTTGTTGCCCACGTCCAACAAGAAGTTGCTAGTTAAAGTTTTAAAACTTTTTCTGTGTTTCCATGCTATTGGTGAAGCAGGTTTGCATGATGGATGGGTCCGATCCATCAGCAGGTGGGGCTCATCTTCGGGGAGCCAACAAACTAAGGTTCCACCTACGAAGGAACCTACTAAGCAAAAGAAAATCAAGGTTCTGGTTAATCGTGGACCGCCTCCTGGGAAGCAGCCTAAAAAGACAATTGCAAAGAAACCTGTTGCTGATATTGTTGATACGGCGGAGTATCCAAAGAATAGGGGGAAAAAGGTTGCACCCAGAAAAAAGCGGACAACTCTGATGTAAGTTCTACCCATGCTATCTACATTGTACTCATGCTAAATCCTGTCACTTGTCATTTTTTATCTTCAGTAGGTAGTTGCTTGTCTGCAGTGGGTAGTTGCTTATGCAGTAGGTAGTTGCTTATTTTCAATAGGTAGTTGCTTATTTTCAGTAGGTAGTTGCATATTTATGGCTCAATACACGGCGCCTAGAAAAGTGTTGATGGCTCGTGGTTGATGTACAGCTCGTTGGGAACCCCAAGAGGAAGGTATGATGAGCACAACAACAAGTTTCCCTCAGTTATGAAACCAAGGTTTAATCGAACCAGTAGGAGCAAGGAAACACCTCAAAGGTGTTACTAGCTGAGCTTTGGCAGGGCGCACTACCAGTGCTAGTAGCAACATGGAGACTTGCACAACACAACCACAGAACTTTGTCCCCAACTTGCGATGAGGTTGTCAATCTCACCGTGTTTTGCGGAAAACAAAGGATTAAACGTATCGAATGGAAAGAAGTAAAAGTTTGCAGAAAGTAAACACAAAGCAGTAAAAGATTGTAGATTGTATGTAAAAGACAAGGACTGGGATCCATAGTTCACTAGAGGTGGCTCTCCTTAAGATAGATAACATGCTGGGTGAACAAATTACAGCGGGGCAATTGACAAACACCGAGAAAGCAATACATGCATATACTAATCATCTTGACTCCTTTGAGACTTGATTGGGCATTACAACATAATACATAGACCGCCATCCAACTGCATCTATGACTAATAATCCACCTTCAGGTTATCATCCGAACCCCCTCTAGTATTAAGTTGCAAGCAACAGATTATTGCTTTACGAACTGCGTGTAAAGTAAACAATACGATTGTTCTATGAACAAAGGATTGTTGTTTTCTCCCTAGTAGCAACAGCACATCTAGTATCTTAGAGATTTCTGTCACTTCCCCAGATTACCAGAGGCATGAACCCACTATCGAGCATAAATACTAACTCTTGGAGTTGCTAGCATCTACTTGGCCAAGATAGCTACTAACAACGGAAAGCATGCAAGATCTCAAATAACAAAGACATGATAGAATCAATAATCAATCTGAAATAGCATCTCAATATCCATCGGATCCCCAAAAACACAACATGTATGAATACAAATAGATGATCTTGATCATGAACGGAGCTCACAAGATCTAAACATGAAAGCACAAAGGAGGAGAACCAGCCATCTAGCTACTACATGGATCCGTAGTCCAAGGATGAACTACTCACGCATCACACCGGAGGCTTGCATGGTGATGAAGAAGGCTTCCAGGGTGAATTCCCCTCTCCGGCAGGGTGTCGGGAAGAGCTTTAGATCCCTCCCGATCTAGGGATGGAGATGACGACGGCTACAGACTCTTTCGTGGATTTTTGATCGGGTACTTAGGGTTTTCGTCCCGAGGGCAATATATAGGTGGAAGGAGAGGCTGAGGGGGTGCCGGGAGCGGCCACACCACCCCCTGGCGCGGGCCAGGCCTGGCCGCGCGGCCAGGTGGTGTGGTGGCTCCCTGTCCCTTCTCCGTCTCGTATTCTGGCACTTGATCCCTTCCGGAAAAATAGGCACTTTGGCTTTTGTCGCGTCCAATTCCAAGAATATTCATTTTCTGACTTTCCTGGAACCAAAAACAGCAGAAAACAAGCAGCTGGCACTGTGGTTCTTGTTAATAGGTTAGTCCAAGAAATCATATGAAAAGTACTCCAAAGTTGGAACAAAACACAAGAAAGTGGATAAAACCAAGCATGGAACATCAAAAATTATAGATACATTTGCAATGTATCAACATCCCCAAGCTTAACTCCTACTCGTCCTCGAGTAGGTAAGTGATAAAAAGAAAGAATAATTTTTGAGGTGACATGCACCCTCAAAGACTTGATCAAAGTATTTGCAAAATACTCAAAGCTGGGATCATAATACTTCAATCATAACATGAAAGACAAAGTTCTAGCAATAAGCAAAGAAGCTATGATGCAACATGAAAAGGCATAAACAAAAGATTCATGAATAACAATGCTTTGCAAGACGTTTGTTTGTTTCACCTAAAGAAAACATAGCATACTAGTATTCATCTTGTCCCTCAATAGAGTAGCAAATATAAATGCATAGGACACCTTCAAAGTTCATAAGAGTGACTAGATACAATAGTTTAAAACAATCAATATCAAAGTATGCATCAATCAACTAGACTTGGGACAATGCACATGGAACTAAGAATGGCCACTATGCTCTCAAAGAAGGTGCATAAAGTTAGAAGATGGAGACTCAATAAAATGGTGGAAGAAAGGCCTTTGTAAAAGGAAGTAGGGATTCAAGTCTCATAAAGAGCTTCCAAAAATTATGGTACTTATAGCTTTCAGCTCTCATTGCCCCTATCATAAGCATATTGAAGTGATTAAGGTTAAAGTGAACAAACTATGGTGTACATGCTTGACGAAGTATAAGTCAGAAATCTCATGTCCCTTGTATACGAGGGCCGCTCCTCATGCTACTCAAGTTTAGTCACCGGTAAGTTCTTGTCATTGTAAGTACATGTGTGTCATTGAGAACCGCCAATGGGGTACCCCTTGCCCGATGATACGGAAGAATCACCATATCAAAATGACAAGGCAAGCAGACAACGAGCATCTCAACATTCTTCTTATTTACCATAGGAATATGGTGCTTTTTTCTCTCTTTCCTCTTTTCATAGTATCTTTTTTTCTCTTTTTTCTCAATATAAGTCTCTCTTTTTTTATAAGAAGAATGCTTCATAGACAACTCATTATGGTTATGCTGCAGGTTTCCACCATGTCAGCATGGATTAGACCAGCGGCCCAGGCGTTTCTCTAACACATATGCATAACTCTATGGACTTACAAGCTCCCCTTTCATTTCACACCGACGACATCCATATACAAAAGAGCATGATATCAACTAGGTATAAGTACCAAGTGCAATGTCGAAAGCGTTCCCCATGAAAGAATGGTTCTGCTAATTCCCAACAAATAAGTGCAAGCATATACAACATAGACGACACAATGGTTCAAGTTTATTAAGGGCAAGAAAAGTAAAGTGTGCCATCAAGTTCGTGAGAGCTTTAATCACTAGTTTTCTCATAACAAGTGGAAGGTAAACAAAAGCATGAATATACTTGGAATAGCATAAGCTAGTAGGTAGGTATGGTGGACTCTTTGGAATAACTTGGTTTAGGGAGTTGGATGCATGAGTGGAACTCATACTTTGTTGTGGAGGCTAGCAAAAGACTGGGAGCGACAAACTAAGAGAGCAATAATGGCCATAATCATGAAGAGCGACAAAACATCATTGATAAAAGCATAAAGTGATACTACAAGTTGAAAACTAAAGGATCATAAAGGCTATGGTGACTTGAGATAGTCATAACATGGTGTGAGCATGTGCCAAGTCAACCCAAATAAAGCATCAAAGGAGAATACCACTATACTATGCTTTAATATGCTAAAACAACGCATGATTCATCCAAGGCACATTAAACAATCTCCATTGTTTATAACAAGTCATGCTACAGCAAAGAATACTAAGCATAAAGCCAAAACAATATCAAGCATGGCATGACAAAGCATAGGCCACAGTCAAAAACAAGCTCTTTTTACCACATAAGTAAGAACTTTCCTACTCTTTTCCAAACCAAACTAAACTATTTGCAAACCAATGTATGAAAGAGGGGGTCCAACCAACTTATTCAGAAAACTAAGCAAACAAAAGCAAACGAAAACCAAAACGAAAATGAAAAAGAAGACACTCCAAGAAAACACAATTGTGCATGAAACAATAAAAATGAAGCGTTTGAAAGAAACCTGGGATTTTTATTGATGAAGAAGGGGATGCCTTGGGCATCCCCAAGCTTTGACGCGTGTACTTCTTGGATATTTCTTGGGGTGACACGCGTGAAATCCCCAAGCTTGAGCTTTAGTCCATCCTTCATCTCATTACTCATTCCTTCCATACACCTGAATTTTTTTCCTTCATACAAAACTTCACACAGTCTCATTAGCAACATTAGTGCACTTAAGATAAATAAGTCTTAATATTCAGTTCTAACACCAAATAAACTTCCATTAGAACACTAGCTACTGTAGCACTTCCCTCAAAAAACTCAATTCCCCAAAAGAACCCAAAAAGGAACCCACAAGAAGTAAATGCAGAAAATGGCCGAAATCTGTCAAAACAGACCAGCAGGTAAAGACGAATTTTTTCGAAGACCTTCTGTTGCTCAAATCAAAAAGTGTTGAACTAACGAAAGTTATAAAACAACCTGGGTCAGAAGCACAAAAAATTACATCTCAATCCGACATACAGAGATCTCTCACGAATTTTTATGGTGAAGCACAAGAATCTGTTTCGGGACAGCAACTTTCCCAATCATTACTTCACTCTCATTAGAGGTTACTCTTGGCACAAAAAGAAAATAAAAAGGATAAGGAGAGGTTATTACTGAAGTAATAACTTCCAAGACTTATATAAAACTCTTGGTTTATCTCCCAACAAGTACTTTTCTTTAACACCTTTAAGTTCGGCATAAGAACCAAAGAAAGAATCAAGTGTTCTCAAATAAAGAAGCATTAAGACCAAATTTTGTTTTCATAGGAGAAGCAAAAGAAATCTTTTCTCTCTTTTTAGGGAAGTGTTTCTATACCTTTATTGAGTGGGAGTTGATATTTAATGGTGCTTTCTTTCATATCAATGATGGCACCAACATTTCTAAGAAAAGGTCTTCCCAAAGTAATAGGACAAGAAGCATTGTATTCAACATCCAAAACATAGAAATCAACGGGAACATAGGAATCGTTAACCATAATAAGAACATCATTAAGACTCTCCATGAGTTTCTTTTTAACATTATCATCAAGTGGGACATTCAAATAGCAATCTTCAAGAGGAGGCAAATCAAGCATATCATAAATCCTTCTAGGCATAATAGAAACACTACTATCAAGATCACATAAAGCTTTGAAATCAAAGTCATTCACTTTCATATTAATGATGGGTTCCTAACCATATTCTTGTTTTATAGTAATAGAAGCTTTATGTTTCATCTTTTCTTCTTTAATCTTTATGAGAGCATCAGTAATGTGTTTTGTAAAGGCCATGTTCATAGCACTAGCATTAGGACTTTTAGCAAGCTTTTGTAGGAACTTAATAACTTCAGAGATGTTGCAACCATCAAGATCAAAATCAACTTTATCATCTAAAGTAGTAGAACTATTACTAGCCTCAACACTAGTGGTGGTAATAGTAGAAACACTAATGTTTCTAGCAATTTCATCTTCTCTTTCCCACTTAGCATGTAATTCAGCTAATAATCTAACATTTTCATCAATTCTTACTTGTATGGCATTAGTAGCTGTAAAGGGATTATCATTAGTTTCAGGTTTAGCAGCCATTTTATTAGTCAATGAAGATTGAGCTTCAGACAAAGATGCTATATTTCTTTCAGCATTAGAGATTTTTTCCTCAATAGTTTTATTGAAAGCAGTTTGTTTACTAATAAACTCTTTAAGCATAACTTCAAGTTCAGAGGGAGCACTCTTATTATTGTTTTAAGAATTCCCATAAGCATTACCATTGTTGGGAGGATATGGCTTATAATTTTTGTTACAAAAATTGTTCCTATAAGCATTATTACCATAAGCATTGTTGCCAAAATTGTTATTTCTTATGAAGTTCACATCAACTTGCTCTTCTTGAGCAACCAAAGAGGCTAAAGGAACATTATTTGGATCAATATGGGCTTTCCCATTAACAAGCATAGACATAATAATATCAATCTTATCACTCAAGGAGGAAGTTTCCTCAACAGAATTTACCTTCTTACCTTGTGGAGCTCTCTCAGTGTGCCATTCAGAATAATTAACCATCATATTGTTCAAAAGTTTTGTTGCAGCACCCAAAGTGATGGTCATAAAGGTACCTCCAGCAGCTGAATCCAATAGGTTCCTTGAAGAATAGTTCAATCTTGCATAAAAAGTTTGGATGATCATCCAAGCAGTCAGTCCATGAGTGGGACAATTCTTTACCGAAGATTTCATTCTTTCCCAAGCTTGAGCAACATGCTCATTATCAAGTTGTTTAAACTTCATTATTTCACTTCTCATGGATATAATCTTAGCAGGAGGATAGTATTTTCCAATAAAAGCATCTTTGCATTTAGTCCAAGAATCAATACTATTCCTAGTTAAGGAATTCAACCACTCTTTAGCTTTTCCTCTCAAAGAGAAAGGAAACAATTTCAGCTTAATAATATCACCATCTATATCCCTATGCTTTTGCATCTCACAAAGTTCAACAAAGTTATTTAGATGGGAAGCAGCATCTTCATTACCAATACCAGAAAATTGCTCTCTCATAACAAGATTGAGTAAAGCAGGTTTTATCTCAAAGAAAGTATTTTCAGCCATAGGTGGAGTAATAGGTGTGCTCATAAAATCATTGTTGTTGGTGCTAGTGAAGTCACACAACTTAGTGTTTTCAAGAGTAGTCATTTTTTTGGGTTTTCAAATAAGAAAGCAAACTAGTAAAACTAATTTTTTTGTGTTTTTTGAAGAACAAAACAAGCAAACAAAGCAAAAAGAAAACTAAGCAAAACAAAAACAACAAAGTAAATAGATTGGTTATGAGGGACTCCCCTTGTGAAGATGTCCTTGACTCCCCGGCAACGGCGCCAGTGTAGCATCCCAATTGTCTAACAATTGCAATGCTACTAGCCTATTCTATATAGATGTTACTCCCTATATATAATTAGTTGCATCATCATTATATCATGCTCATGTCATCATGCCTCCTTGCATTTGAGCATCATATAAAACCCTTTTGATTTGGTTCTTCTCTCATATGCATTGTTAATTGTATTTGCTTCTTGATATTGTATTTGGTTGTTGATATATTGTTTAATGCCCAAGTTGAGTTGGGGGCATATCTTTTATTAACTCCACCACCTTTCTTTCACCACCTTATAATTCCACCATCCAACTAAATATGAGCTTGGCACTTATTGGTTTTACCTCTAGCTCATGTGGGTTGGGATGGATCCAATTCTTTTCCACATGCTGTCATCTTGGCATCATGATGTTTTCACATTATTGATATATGAGAGCCACATGGCCACCTTTGCATGCCTTGTGAGTGGAACCCTTTTTCCTAGCTTCCATATGGATTATCATGGAATTATGCTCATGTTGGAATATTTTTGGGACTATTAAGCATCTAGTGGCACATACACACTAGCAAGTCCCAAATTCTACTCAAATGTGATCATATCCATCTAATTCACTTGGAACTTTCTTTTAAAGTCTTTGCTTGGCTTTATTCCACTTGTGGGAATGCATAAGAATTAATGCCATGTGATATAATTGTTTTCACAAGAATAAACATGGTATTAAATATTTTGCATGGCCCATGCAAGTACCACCTTTTGCTTGTCATTTGGATTTTATTTGATTTTGAGTGGATCATCTCTATCTCTACCCTTTCTTTTGGCTTGATCTATGTTGATCTTGCTTAAACCCTATCACCACATCCCTCTCTTTTCTTGTCTTGATCTTGTTAGAGCTTGTCTAGAGCATGCTTGATCTTGTCAAATAGGACCACTCCATCTAATCTCTCCTCTCTCTCTAAACCTCTCTCCTAATCTATATCTAAGCTAAACCCAAACCCTACACCTAATCCACATGTCCTTGTTTGCTCTAGTTTGGAGCATGCAAGCTTCTAAAAAACCCTAGCTCTCACCCTCATCTCTCCTCTCTCTAAACCCTAACCCGGGTTACCCAACCTAGACCGAGACCATGCCATCTACCCCCCTCTCTAAACCACACCCCTTTCAACCTAACCCGAGACCAAACCCTACCCGATCACCTCCCCTCTCAGTTACCCTCTCTTCTCCTTCCCCTCACCTTGGCCCCACCTTGCAGCCTCTCTGCCCTCCCCCACCTCTTTCTTTGGCTACAAGACAAGGAGAAAAGTAGAGGAGAGAAGACCTAGCCGATCCCCCCTCTCCTCACCTTTTTCCAAAGCTAAAGCCACCACCCCCCTGTGCTCACCCCTCCTCCTTTATCTACCCCCACCTCAGATCCACCCAGGAGGCGCCAGGTCCCCTCTCCCTTCCTTCTCCCTCCTCTCCCTGCCACCTCCCTAGGCCATGGCCATCATGCTACCCCCAAAAACCCTAGCCTCGGCCCCCTCTGCCTTCGCTGCTCTGGTGGACGCCAAGGCCGCGTGGAGTGCACCAGGGCGCCCTCTGCTTTCTCTTCATTGCCTAGCCCCACCGGGAACCGCCGGAGAAGCCCCGCCGCCGCCGTGCCCGTGAGCAGCAGGAGTGCTCCGGCCCCCTGCTTCCCCGACGATCGATGCTACCCCGAGCCCGCTAGCTGCACCAGATGGTCGCTGGTGAGCCCCTCTTCCCCCTAGACATCGTCTCCCTCCCCCTCTCGCCTTGCATCGCCGCCGCCTTCCGTCGAGCGCTCTGCGCGCGCGTCGCGCGTCGCGCTCTGGCAGCAGCAGCTTCCCGACCGCCTGTTCCTCGACCTACCCCGCGCGCTGTAGCCCTCCTCTGCGTTAGATCGCTGAACGAGACTTGTAGCCCGATGTCCCCTCTTCAACTTTCGTTTTAGCCGCGTCGCGTTTAAACCAACGTACGCGACGCCACCATCACCGGAACACAGCTAGATCCGCCGCCGTCAGTGCCGTTTTCGTCAGCAGCGCAGCAGCAGCTGATGTCCGTTTTGCGCAGAAGCCCCTGCCCTTTTTCCCGCCTAAACCCGCGCTCCCCGAACCCCACCTGTCAGCCTCGTTGCGATTTTGCGCGAGAACCCCTGGCAGATCTGGCCATCACAGACTAGTCCCTGCCCGCGCCTGGGATCGCCCACGTGTCACGCCCCGGCTGGGCGACGCGTGCGCGTGGCCCCGCTGTAACCGGCCCCACTTGTCATCGGTGCGGGTAGGAAGGACCCGAGTGAGAAAAACCCTGCGAACCTCTGCGGCCCACCTGCTGCTGAGTCAGCTCGAGCCCCACCCGGCAGTGTCTAGGGCTAGAACTTGCTGAGTAACAAAATGTTTTCTGTATATCTGTCTTAATTCAAATCTTTTTCAAATTATTTCAAATTCAATTTAAATTCTGTTTTTATATAACTTTTCAAATATAATTCCAAATAATACAAATAATATATGTTTTCAAATCAGAAAAATGTGAGGAATTCAAATATAGCCTTCAAAATATATTTTGAACACTTTAATTCCCAAGTTAATTTAAATTACAACAAAATGCACTTTTGTCTTAAATAATTAATAACTTTTGTTTTATAACTCTAAATTTAACAAATGATATGCCTAAAATGATTAGCTCGACGAGACCTTTCTGTTTATGCATTCCATGGTTTGATTTGAAGCATGCATCATATAAATATAAAGTGAACAGTAACTAAAATGAGAATAAAATGTGGGCAAAACTCAATAAAATGGTTTCTTCTTGTATTCCACACCTCACCCATGCCATGCTACTTTATTGCCATGCAAATTGTGCATCATTCATCATGGCATGATTGTTTGCTTGTCGCATTTATTCATATGCTTGTGCACTTTATTTATGTTGGCCCTTGTTTGTTTGGTTCTTCTTCGAATAGACGCTGAGCAGGGGATATACCAAGAGAACCAGGAGCACTACCCAGATCCATCCCTTGCTTCAACTGAGCTGCCAGGCAAGCACTACCACATGCTTGCATACATATAGTACCTATTGCCTCTATCTTAATCTTGCATCATTGAGTCGCGATTGCATTAAATTGAATCCCAAGTACTGCATAGCCTTTACTTTTAAACCCCACCGAAGCTTGTTCCTCCATCCCATGAGCCATTACTACAGGAGTTGTTTGAGCCATGCGAGTCGTAGAACAGCATGTGTAGGGTATGTGAGTGTCTGATGGATAACGAGGTACCTAAACAACTTAACCTGAGTAGTAATGGGATAACTAATGAAAGTGTCATCGGTGAGCCATATTCGCTATTTGGTTTTTCAGGCTCACTTGTGTCCCGTAGGACCCCGAGTACTTGATTCCTGTTCCTTAAATATTTGCGCTATCCACATCCGGGAGGCTTATGAACCCCCCCGAGCCAGAGCTTGATTCATTCTTATTTCTTGGGGCCACAAACTAGTTTGAGGTTTTATTTACTATCCTGTACTTATGCCATGCTTTACTGCTTTATTTAAATTGTGCGAGGTACTGCACACTGTACTGTTTAGGGAAGCGGAGTGTTTTCGCGGTGTCGACAAGCCCAGTCACATTTTCGGGTTCCCAGTCGTTCACAGCCATTGGCGCAAACCTTGAGTCCGTCTCGGAGTCAGCTAACTCCGTTGCGGGTAGCTTAATGGGGTGGCCCCCTGAAATATTTCTGAATCCTGTGATCGCTCTGTCGTGACTGCCTCGTTGGTTTTGATTTGGTTTTTTCGAGGTTGATCGAGTGTGTGTTGCTATTTGTGCACCCCTGCAGGGTAAAACTTTCTGAAAGACGTGTCCGCGGTTATGGACGACTTGGAGCACAGTTTCTCGATCATAGACAAGAATAACTAAAGTACCGCTTTTAATTTGACTAAGTAACTGACTAATAAATAGTGCAATACTCATGGAATGGTTAATAAAACTGCCAACGGATTGGGGGGTTGTTCGTCCGCTTCCTCGTTGGTAAGCGAGGAGGAGGATGGATCGGTGGATATTACCATTATTACTGTTATAACTGTTGTTATTATTTCACGGACATCCGTCTATCTCTGGTTAGGCGGATGGTTAGCGAGTATCTATAAAATTGCTAGGGTTTATCTTTTGCTGCAATTGCGTCGCCCCAGGTTGTGTCCCCTTTAGAGGCATAAAGACTTGCTGAGTACCCCTAGGGTCTCACACGATAAATTATTGGTTCAGATGAACAGGTACCCTCTCATGATGGATACTGGGTGGAAGAGACGGACGATGTGGGCAATGGTCATTCGGTGTAGAGATTCCGGGAACGGGGATCCGAGAGATCTGTGGGCGGGATCTGCTTATTTATGGGGCATCTTATGCCGATTTGCTTCTTATCCGTACTCGGATTTTGTCTTCCGCTTCCGCCTGATACTCTGATGTTTGATGTATGAGGAGATATTCTAAACTATTATATCTAACTAGGATATTTGGATCTTGCCGTATGGCGTTGCTATATTTCCTTTCTTTTTAGATGGAATGGCTCTGATGTACTGTTGTATGGTGGCTTGCATACATACTCATTTGTGTATGTAGTTGATCCCTTCGCCTGCCGATTACGCCGCCCGTTCTTGTCCCGATGATTGGAAATGGTTAGGACGGCCGAAAGGTCTACCTGTGAGTGGCATTTGGGCCCCACCGTACTATTTTAACCATTTCCGCTCATCCAGGCTTGTAACTAGGAGCGTAATTTACCGAGGTAGTTACAGCCAGAAAATCGCTTGATGGCTCAATGCACGGCGCCCAGAAAAGTGTTGATGGATCGTGGTTGATGTAGAGCTCGTTGGGAACCCCAAGAGGAAGGTATGATGAGCACAACAACAAGTTTCCCTCAGTTATGAAACCAAGGTTTAATCGAACCAGTAGGAGCAAGGAAACACCTCAAAGGTGTTACTAGCTGAGCTTTGGCAGGGCGCACTACCGGTGCTAGAAGCAACATGGAGACCTGCACAACATAACCACAGAACTTTGTCCCCAACTTGCGATGAGGTTGTCAATCTCACCGTGTTTTGCGGAAAACAAAGGATTAAACGTATCGAATGGAAAGAAGTAAAAGTTTGCAGAAAGTAAACATAAAGCAGAAACAGTTTATAGATTGTATGTAAAGAAAAGGACCGGGATCCATAGTTCACTAGAGGTGGCTCTCCTTAAGATAGATAACATGCTGGGTGAACAAATTACAGCGGGGCAATTGACAAACACCGAGAAAGCAATACATGCATATACTAATCATCTTTCCTCCTTTGAGACTTGATTGGGCATTACAACATAATACATAGACCGCCATCCAACTGCATCTATGACTAATAATCCACCTTCAGGTTATCATCCGAACCCCCTCCAGTATTAAGTTGCAAGCAACAGATTATTGCTTTACGAACTGCGTGTAAAGTAAACAATACGATTGTTCTATGAACATAGGATTGTTGTTTTCTCCCTAGTAGCAACATCACATCTAGTACCTTAGAGATTTCTGTCACTTCCCCAGATTACCAGAGGCATGAACCCACTATCGAGCATAAATACCAACTCTTGGAGTTGCTAGCATCTACTTGGCCAAGATAGCTACTAACAACGGAAAGCATGCAAGATCTCAAATAACAAAGACATGATAGAATCAATAATCAATCTAAAATAGCATCTAAATATCCACCAGATCCCCGCAAACACAACATGTATGAATACAAATAGATGATCTTGATCATGAACAGAGCTCACAAGATCTAAACATGAAAGCACAAAGGAGGAGAACCAGCCATCTAGCTACTACATGGATCTGTAGTCCAAGGATGAACTACTCAAGCATCACACCGGAGGCTTGCATGGTGATGAAGAAGGCCTCCAGGGTGAATCCCCCTCTCCGGCAGGGTGCCGGGAAGAGCTTTAGATCCCTCCTGATCTAGGGATGGAGATGACGGCGGCTACAGACTCTTTCGTGGATTTTTGATCGGGTACTTAGGGTTTTCGTACCGAGGGCAATATATAGGCGGAAGGAGAGGCCAAGAGGGTGCCGGGAGCGGCCACACCACCCCCTGGCACGGGCCAGGCCTGGCCGCGCGGCCAGGTGGTGTGGTGGCTCCCTGGCCCTTCTCCGTCTCGTATTCTGGCACTTGATCCCTTTCGGAAAAATAGGCACTTTGGCTTTTGTCCCATCCAATTCCGAGAATATTCATTTTCTGACTTTCCTGGAACCAAAAATAGCAGAAAACAGGCAGCTGGCACTGTGGCTCTTGTTAATAGGTTAGTCCAAGAAATCATATGAAAAGTACTCCAAAGTTGGAAGAAAACACAAGAAAATGGATAAAACCAAGCATGGAACATCAAAAATTATAGATACATTTGCAATGTATCACTTATCTATAGTGGGTAGTTGTTATTTTTCTGCAATATTTTGTTGCCTATATGGAAACTAACTAATACATCTTTGTTTGCATGCTTGAATTATAGGCTCGGGAAATTGTAGAAATCAGAAATAGGTCATCGCCTTCGCATTTTGTCACACTAAACAATGGTTTGACAGGCGCACAAAAGATTGCACTAATCGAGAAGAAGTTTGGTGCTTGTTGAACATCGGCGCATGAACCATGCCTCTTGAACTCAGTCAGTGGATTATGAACTGCTATGACCCTGACACCTTTGAGTTGATCATACCTGACCGCGGAAAGATACCGGTCGATGCAGACAGTGTGCACAGGATCTGGGGGCTGCCCAACTCTGGGTTAAAAGTGTGCTACGAGATGAATGCCAATATTACGCGAGAAATGATGGAGGATTACGGTTTCCCTCCAACCGGCAGTCCCGATCTTACCAGTTGGTGCAAGATGATTAAGGACATGGGCGGGAAAGCAGACGATAAGTTTGTTCGAGCATAGGCTATAATGGCCTACAACTTTCTCGCTCCCACAACTAGTCTAAAAGTTAGCCTACGCTGCTTTCCTGCTGTATATGATGTTGAGCTCCTTCCCCGCATGAACATCTGTCAGTTTGTTGTCAACCAGATCAGGCTTACTTTTAGTTCACTAGGAAGCAAGAAGTCTGTGTGCTGCTGTGTTTATCACTTGATGGTAAGTGCACAGTTTTTTAATCATGGACAGATGTTCCATGTAGTTGCTTTTGTGACTCGTCTAGTTGCTCAACACAGCCTGTTTGTTGCTTATATACAACTAGAAGTTGCTAGAACATGTTCTTTTAGCACTTCTGAAGCATGTTTATCTCTTGCGTAGTTCTTTTTTACTGTCATATTAAGTTGCTTAAAAAACCTGTTTGTTGCATATATGTAACAAGAAGTTTCTAGCTAAACACAAAGTTGCTCAAACCATCCTGTTAGTTGCCTATATGATACCATGAATTGCTAATAACCATGTTTTCACTGCAGCCCCTTATTAAGGAATATATTTTACATTTAATTCATATTATTTCCCTGTTTTTCCTATCAAGCAGTTACTGTACCTAGATTCCGTAGAGGTTGACGAACTCATCAGTCAGTGTTACCCTCGAGTAGACGCTTGGGACAGCGCCTTGATAAATAAGGTCAAGAAGAAAGACATGATCACACTAGGGGTTTTTGGGAAACTGCAAGTAAGCGTGATATGCTTGTTTTTTTACATTTCTTCTCCTACTATGTCTACTTTTTCTAGATCACTCTAATTAACTAGTAATTTGACTAACCTGCTTTGTCAAACAACATCTCAAGGAAAAATACAGAGACACACAACATGGAGGACTTTTCAGCGGATTGCTAAAGGCTGAACAGTTCGTCACCACAAATTTGCCACCAAATTACGACTAGTGTGTGAGTACCTCAATTTATTGTTTTTCTACATTCCTTTTCTTTTTTTAGTTGCTTACCTGTGCACTTTTAGACTTATACTGTACACAAACAGAGACATTTTTTGAGTTTTTGTTTTTTCTACGCACATGAAAAGTTGCCTGATGCATACAGTCAATTGCTTGTTAGCACAGCAGAAGTTTCTTTAATACAGAGAGTTGTATCATTTTAAAAATATTTTTATTTTTCCTTGTACACTATATGCACAAGACTTGTTTCAAAGAACTTATAATTTGGGTTTTCCTTTTTTAGGCAACTAACTTATGTTTATTCATTTTTTGGCACCAATCCATGGTTTTGTTGCATATATGACAGTACTAGTTACTAGTACAAGTTGTTTTTCCATAGTCTGCAAGTTCCTTATCACAGACTAAAAGTTGCTTTGTCTCTTTTTTTGGTTGCTCAACCTGACAAGTTTGTTGCCTACATGCTCAGCATGACAACTAACTTGTGTTCTTATTCATTTTTTACAACAAACTTGTAGAGGAAAAGGAAACTTTCTGCTTTGGTTCATGTAGCATGCGCAGATTTTGAAGAGACAATGGAAAAGTTTGTCAATGGCATTGGCAAACTAGAAGAAAGTATTGTAACTGACAGAGATCAACCAAGACCTACGAAGAGACGAAGAAAAAATAAGTAAGACGAAGAACCGGTGTTACCTGATGAGGACTCTGACAACTCTGATGAGGACACCAGACAAGACTATGATCATGTGGTTTATCACTGTAGTTTGTCATTCTTTATTTAAATTATTTTTTTATCACTACCTTACTTTTACTTTTTTGTCCCTTTTATTGTAAACAAAGAAAAAGTCGACAAAGATGACGACGATGACGATGATGAGGCCGACTAGCGGAAAAATGATGAGGATGAGGAGGAAGGGGATGACAGTAGCAGCAACGATGATGATGGCAGCGCTAGGAACATAGGATCGGGAAAAGGAGTAGACGAAGATGATGGCAGCGACAATGACAAGAGCATGGATGATAGTTGCACAGATCAGTACTATGTTGAAAACAGGGAAACAAGGTCCACCGCAAGGTCGGGGAAAAAAGGAAGAGGGCATCCGAGGGCGATGTTGAACAGACTTAGGAAGAACTTGCCCAGGCTACAGAACAAGTTGGTCAGGCAAGTAAGCAAGTTGCTCAGCCTAGTGAAAAAATTGGTCAGCAGACCAGGGTTGAAGTTGCTGAGAAGACAATGGATGAAGTTGCACAGAACAAGAAACAAGTTGCTCAGACAAGTAAGCAAGTTGCTCAGACTAGCAAGGAAGTTGCTCATCAGGTCAACAAGGATTTTGCTAGGAAAACAATTGAGGTAGTTGCTCAACAGTCAAGGGGGCAAGTTGCTAGTACTAGGGAGTAAGTTGCCCAGACCAGTACAAAAGTTACTGACACTAGGGAGGACGTTGTGCAACAAACTAGTGAGAAAATTGCTGATACCAGGGAGAAAGTTGCTGATACCAGGAAGGAAGTTGCTGCTGCCAGGAAGGAAGTTGCTAAAAGTATCTAGAGAACTACTAAAACTAGGGATAAAACTGACGGACAACCCACAAAGGTTGTTAAACAGAAAAGCATGGATCAAATTCCACAAACTAGGGAAGAAGTTACCCCTACCATGCAACGAGTAATTCAGCAAAACAAGATTAAAATTTTCCAACAGACAATACAAAAAAGTGTACCGCAGACCATGCAAAATGTTGTACAGCAGGCCAGTGGAAAAGTTACTGAGACGAAAGGTAAAGTTGATGAGACCAGGGGTAAAGTTACTGAGCCCAGTGGGAAAGTTGCTGACACTAGTGGGAAAGTTGTTGAGGCCATGGAAAAAGATGAACAACTGTAGCATCCCAATTGTCTAACAATTGTAATGCTACTTGCCTAGTCTATATAATGCTACTTCCTACATATAATTAGTTGCATCATCATTATATCATGCTCATGTCACCATGCCACATTGCATTTGAGCATCATATTAAAACCTCTTTCATTTGGCTCTTTCCCTCATGATGCATGTGTCTTATTAAATATAGTTGCTTCTTGATATATTGTATTTGCATCTTGATATATTGTTACATGCCCAATATGAGTCGATGGCATCTCTTTTTAATCCTTCCATGTACTAACAATGGCCACCTTCCTTTTGGTACCTATCCACAACTCCACCATGCATATGTATGTGGGCATTATGTCTTTCTTTTGGTTTTACTCAAGGCCACATATATATATGACTCCAATTCTTTCTTCATCTACACATGGTCACTTAGAGTTTGATCCAAACCTATACAACATTGCCATGTATTCGACCTTTGCAATCTTGTTTTGTTTTGACATCCACATCTCTCCTACTTAATTCTTACATTTTATTCTCACAAAATGCCTACCACATGCATGTATATGTGCTTTTACACTCACATGCAATATCACCCCATATCACCTTACAGGAAATGTTGAGCACATCATCTGTACCCCTATTAAATAAATCCCTTTTTTTTGGTTCTTATGTCTGATTCGAATCTAACCTATCTTTTATCACTAATCTACCATCTAATCTAATCCTCTCTCTCACAAACCTTCCTACACGTGTGCACACACACATACACCATCACCCCTTCTTTCTCTCCCAACCATGGCAATGCATGAGTAGTGCGTGTGTGTGTATGTGACCTATATACCTGCTCTCTCTCTAGCTCATATCTCTCTCTCCACAACCTAGTCATTTTTTCCTAGCTAGCTAAAAACCCAACACTCCTAATCACTACGGTGTACCTATGTACACCATCCAAACAAAAATATCTATCGTAGCTACCATCTGATCTACACCAACGTAGTTGTCTAAATCCAACCCAGCACCTACCTGAACCTACTCGGTTGAACCCAACCTGGATCGGTGATCAACCCAGAAGGTAGAGACGTTGAGCCTTCCCTGTTCCTCTTCTTCCTCTCGGTCACGATTCACGTGCTCCTGGCCGCTTTATTTCCTGGCCACAAAATCAGCAGCAGAGCCAACCTCCCCCTCAACCATGCCACCTACCCCAATTCTCTCCATCTGGATCGAGATCCACCTCTCCCCTTCACCCCAGTTCAGCCATGGCTGCACCTAAAACCCCAGCACGAGCCACACCGTCGCCGTCCGCTGAACCTGATGTTCCATAGCCACGCTAGCCAGAGGAACCTCGACGTTGATCTGCTGCAGCTATCCGAGGCAGGGAGCATGGAGGAGAAGGACCTGGAGCAGTTGCAGCGACACCAAGCTCGTCTTCCTCCCCGGGCGCCGCCATGGTCACCACCGTCGCCCCCATCCGTCCCCAGGCCCGACCACCTCGCCAGCAACCACCTCGGTGAGCCTCTGTTTGCCCCACCTCTCTTGCCTCGCTTTGCATCGGCACCGTCCGTCCATCGTCACCATCCTCGCTGCGCCGTGGAAGCCTGCACCCTGCAGTCGCTTGCCTTACGCCGCGCCGCGCATATACAGCAGTTCACCCGCGCGTGCACAGTCTGACGAAACTCTAGCAGTAGCCCCACAGACCCCTGTTCCCGTACATCTACTGGCCACCTCGGTCCTTGTTTCGGCGAGATATTCAACCAAACTGGTAGAGGAAACTCCCAGCTATTTGGAAAATCTCGCGGCGCTCGATTCCGACCATAGTAGCTCTCGTTTGCTTGGATCGAAGATCAGCACATCTCTTATGAATTCGACAACGCAGTTTACACTTGTTCAGCAACACCTCTCTGTTCCTCTGTTCCGCCGTGTTTAACGTCATCCACCGCCCTCCTCCGGTGCCACCCTTCTATCGAAGTCATACCTGGCACATCCAGCGTCACCCAGCTTCAAACCTTACTCAAAACCATGGCCCATACCACTCGGAATCGTCCTCTAAAGATCAATCAAATTCCTGTCCGCCAGCATTCAGTTTCGACAATTTTGACAGTACAAACCATCTCTGTTCATCGATTTCTTCTGTCCGCCTCGGTGTTGTTCCGACGAATAATTTCATTATCAGGACATATCTAATGTACCATCTACGCGTAGCAACAAACTGGACATCAATCGGATCAAAATCGATCTCGGAATCTTACCGGGAAGTTGACTCTAGCTAACTGATTTCGCGCTGTAGGATTCAGTTCGTTAGAGTCAGAACACAGCAAGTTCTGGATGCTTTTGAAAAACTAACCCTCGGCCTTTATTTTTCTCCCAACCGACGGTCCTTTTTCCTCTGACCTTTTTCACCTAAGCCCCTGGACCTTCTCATAAAAGTCAAACCAGTATTCAATTTAAACATTGACTATTTGACTCCAGACCAAAACGTTAGTATTTTGGAAAAAAAAATTCTAAAACCAAAAATGTTTGAAATCTTTTGAAGATTAATAATATCTGTTTTATTTTAAATAATGATTAATATTAATATATAGACATTAAACAATTTGGCCTTTTTTTTACTAAAAGGAAATAAATCAGATCTTTCTATTGCTAAATCCAAATGAAGCAAATAATATATGTTTTCTTATCAGAAAAATACCAAGATTCTGAATATGTTATCCATAATATTTTTCTAGGTATTTTAAAAATTTCGAAATAATTTAAATATTAATAAATGCCTAACCTTAATAAATTCACAACTTTAATTCCGTAATTTCAAATTCAATAAATAATATGTCTAAATCGATCAGCGCGACGAATCCATTCTGTTTATGCATTCCATGACATGAATTAAAGCATGCATCATATAAATATTAAATAATCAGAACTGTTTATGGTAATAAAACTTGACTAAAAACTTAATAAAATGATTTATTCTTGTCCCCACACCTCACCCTTGCCATGCTACATTATTGCCATGTAAATTGTGCATCATTCATCGTGGCATGCTTGGTTGCTTGTCGCATTTTATTTATATGCTTGTGCACTTTATTTATGTTGTTCCTTGTTTGTTTGGTTCTTCTTTCGACTAGACGCCGAGCAGGGGAATTATCAGGAATCCCAGGAGTACTACCCAGATCCATCCCTCGCTTCAGCTGAGCTGCCAGGCAAGCACTACCACATGCTTGCATACATATAGTACCTATCGTCTCTATCTTATTCTTGCATCATTGAGTCGCGAATGCATTAAATTGAATCTCAAGTACTGCATAGCCTTTACTTTAAAGCCCACCGAGCTTGTTCCTCCATCCCATGAGCCATTACTACAAGAGTTGTTTGAGCCATGCGAGTCGTAGAACATCATGTGTAGGGTATGTGAGAGTCTGATGGATAACGAGGTACCTAAACAACTTAACCTGAGTAGTATGCGATAACTAATGAAAGAGGCACCGGTGGGAAATATCTGTCATTTGGTTTTTATGCCCACTTGTGTCCGGTAGGACCCCGAGTACTTGATTCCTGTTCCTTGACTATTCGCACTATCCACATCCGGGAGGCCTTATGGACCCCCTTGAGCCAGAGCTTGATTCGTTTCTATTTCTTGGGGCCACAAAGTAGTTTGGGGCTTTATTACTATCCTGTACTTATGTCATGCGTTACAGTTTTATTTAAGATTGTGCGTGGAGCACCCGTACTGTTTTGGATGCGGAGTGTTTTCGCGGTATCGACAAGCCCAGTCACACTTTCGGGTTCTCAGTCGTTTACAACCATTGACGCAAACCTTGGGTCCGTCACGGAGTCAGCCAACTTCGTTACGGGTAGCTTAATGGGGTGGCCCCCTGAAATATTTAATGAATCCTGTGATCGCTTTGTCGTGAATGCCTCGGTGGGTTTTGAGTTGGTTTTTCCGAGGTTGATCGAAATTTGAGTTGGCTTTGTCGTGAATGCCTTGGGGTAGCTTAATGTGTGTTGCTATTTGTGCACCCCTGCAGGGTAAATCTTTCTGAAAGCCGTGTCCGCGGTTATGGACGACTTGGAGCACAGTTTCTCGATCATAGACAAGCATAACTAAAGTACCGCTTTTAATTTGACTAAATATCTGACTAGTAATTAGTGCAATACTCATGGAATGATTAATAAAACTGCCAACAGATGGGTTGTTCGTCCGCTTTCTCGTTGGTAAGCGAGAAGGATGATGGATCTGTTACTTTATACTGTTATAACTGTTGTTTCTAATTAATGGACATCCGCCTATCATTGGTTAGACGGATGGTTAGCGAGTATCTATAGGCTTGTTAGTTATTATCTTTTGCTGCAATTGCGTCACCCCAGGTATATGTCCCCTTTAGAGGCACTAAGACTTGCTGAGTACCCCTAGGGTCTCACACGATAAATTGTTTGATTCAGATGGACAGGTGTATTCGCAAGATGGATACTGGGTAGAGGAGACAGATGATGTTGGCAACGATCACTCGGTGTAGAGATTCCGGAGATGGGGATCCGTGAGATCTGTGGATGGGATGTGCTTATTTATGTGGCATCTTATGCCGATTTGCTTCTTATCCGTACTCGGATCTTGTTTCCCGCTTCCGCTTGATACTCTGTTGATTGATGTATGAGGAGCTATCCTACACTATTATCTCTATCTAGGATATTTGGATCTTGCCGTATGGCGTTGCAATATTTCTATTTCTTTTAGATGGTATGGCTCTGAGAACTGTTGTAAGGTAGCTTGCATACATACTCACTTGTGTATGTATTTGATCTCTTCGCCTGTTGCCTACGCCGCTCGTTCTTGTCCCGATGTTCTTGGAAGTGGTTAGGGCGACCGACGGGCCTACACGTGGGTGGCCCTGGGCCCTCGCTGTACTTCTTTAACCACTTTTGGTTCATCCAGGCTTGAACTTAGAGCGTAGGGTCCGAGGTTGTTACAACAACCTTCCCAGCAGCAAATACCAACTGACTACGTCACATATATCAAGAAGGCTAAATTGGTGGCTCGCGATGGAAAATTGTCTCTTCCCGCTGGCATCCCAATAGTTTTGGCTGGCACCACTGTTTTGGATACTTCGAAAACTGGTTCTGATGCACAGTCCAGGGAAGATATTGGACAGAACACTAAGAAAGTTGCTCTGGATAGTGAGGAAGTTTCTCAACCTAGCATGCAAGTTTCTCCTAGACAGCATGGTGATGCTGGGAGCATCCAGGAACAAGACTATGCAAAAATGTCTTTGTTGGATTTGTGCAAGATGAACGTCGGGGAGAAGTTGCCATAAATTCATCTCATCGAAGAACCCATGATCTTTGAAATGAATTCACAAAGTGAGTTGAAGTCTATTTTGCAAGAAGAGATGAAAAAATCAGGTGACTCACAAGACACTAGTTTGGAATAGATCGATGGTGGTGTAAAATGTAGTCCAGGGACTTTCAAGGGGTATCTTGATTCAGTTTACATGGATAAGGAGAGGAATATGCATTCCAACAAAGGGGAGCCTGTGAAACTGAAGGAACAAGCAAGGTCTGCAACAAAATTCACAAAGAAGCCAACTGCAGATACATGACATGCAAGTATAGCGCAAGAGTAACCAAGTTCAGGGGTTCGTCGGGCAACTTCTGCACAGGAACAGACAACTTATTCTTGGCCTCAAGCAACTAGGCTGCATATCCAGCCAGAGAGAATTCTTGTGAAACAAGAAACTTTGGAGAATAAGCAGGCAACTTCTGCTGTTCTACAGGCAACTTCTCCAGCTCTGCGGGGAACTTCTCCAGCTCTACAGATAACTAGTGTACAGACCAAGGCAACTACAGTGCACCCAAAGGCATCTACACAGGAAAAACAACCCTGAACAGCCCAGCAATGGCAAAGAGAATGCACTTTAGCCCACCACCAACTAGACAAATTAAACTTGCCCGCCACCATCACCCATCCGAGGGGGGAAAAGCAAAAAAGATGTCGCTTCCAAGGTCTAGGTCTGCTAGCGATATGGATTGCCCATCTTTCAGCCTAGGTCCAGATTTTGATGATGACAATGTTCCAGAAGTTAACGATGACGATGATGAAGTTGCTCAGAAAGTTCAACCTACTAAATCTGATGAGCTCGACGCTTTAGCGAACATCGATCTTGCAGAGATTGAGAGAGTGTGTGCTGAAGCAGAAAACTCTCAGTGGGTAGTGGCTCAGGCAGCAACCACCAGAGACAAGGAAGAATCACATGGCGTGCTGCAAACGCCCGACAAAGCCCCTACCCCCGCAGTACCATAAGCAGGCACTGATGGTCCAGGCAGCTCCACAACTACTCAACAATATGTAAGAAGGTTAATCAAGCCTCCCCCTTGCCAACTATCGTCGTACGTCAATGTAGACAGCAAGAAACAGTTCACAAGCACGAAAAGTGCTAACAAGCAATACGCAAAAGTAATTCAGCACAGAGGAAACATCAGAACAAACAAGCAGAAAATTAACAAAAGGTGGTCTTATATTTTTCTCCCCGCTTTTTTTGCCAACCTTCTCATATCGCTTTTTAGTTACAGTACAAGTTGCTTATACAGGATTTGTAGTTGCTTACTGATCAAAAAAAGTTACTGGAATACATGTGTTTTGTTGCCAACATGACTATGTTTCTCATAAAAACTACTTTGTGCAGCCCGGTAGTCGTCAACTTTGGCAACTACCATGTTACAACATGGGAGCTTGCAACTTCTATGAAACCAGGAGGATGGCTCCACACTGCGGTCATGGAAATTGGAATCATGGCGATTGCGAAAAACATTCCAGAAACTGCAAAGAAGATAGTCATGCCTTTGAGGATATCTGTAAGTGAAATCATAGCTCGAACCAACCTTGTTTACCTTTTTTTGGTCTTACGGAAGCACGTAACCACCACCAAAAATCGCAACTTGTTTTGTTGTTTCGTTCATCGCAGTCACTGCTTTTTTGCTATTTTTTCCAAAGACATGGCTGCAGGAATTAGAGTTTGATTGGAAAGAACTCAAGGCACTGTTCAGGAGTTCAAGGCGTTTGGACCGACAAGATATGGTGCGTACACTTTCCCACATGAACAGAACGCTCCCCTACCGCACTGCTTAGTATTTGCTTTCTTTTTTTAGGCTACTAGTTGCTTACTTCAGCTTACTTGTTGCTTTTCACTATGACACTAGTTGCCTAACTAGAAATAAAAGTTGCCTCAATGAGTTTTTACTGTGCAATATTTGAAAAGTTACTCCAACTATCTCAGTAGTTGCTTCCTATATGTTAGTACTTGCTTCTGACTATACCACAACTTGCCTAGCTGCAGCTTTTTCCTACAAAAAATTAAATACTATCTATGTCGGTCTATTTTTCTAGTTGCTTCATCAAGCTCACTAGTTGCCTGCACAATGTAACTACTTGCTTCCCTGCAGTTAACTAATTGCCTAACTACATAGGTTATGTTCCCAATTATCCAAGCCCTTAACCCAAAAGCAAAGGATGTTGTCCACCATTATTGGTTGTTCAACATAAACATCAGAGACAAGCAATTTCGGATCCTTGACTCATGGAGGACAATTGAGGATAAGGTTCTGAAGAAATGTTATCAAGCCATCATCGCCTCTATCCGCATTCACTAGGATAATAACTACGGTGCATCCAAAGTCAAACTTGACAATTTTCGTCTTCAAGAAATCCAAGTTCTAAAACAGAAAAACAAGTAAGCAACCTCGGCGAGCAACTTTCCCACATGCATACTTTTTTCCTGTTCACTGCAGTCATACTGGATTTTTTTCGCAACCTATTAGTTGCTTGTTTGACACTATTCGTTTGCTCAGCCTGGCATGTTTGCTCAACCTATTAGTTGCTTGCCTGACACTGTTAGTTTCTCAAACCAACCTGTTAGTTGCTTGTCTAACAATGTTAGTTGCTTAACCCAACCTGTTAGTTGCCCTGACACTAGGAGTTTTTGACACTAGGATTTTTTTTACCCTGGCATGCTGTTTTTGACTGAAAGTTGCTTTGTCTAGCATTATTAATTGCTGGGACCTGCATGTTTGTTGCCTACACAACACTAGAAGTTACATACATAAGTAGTGGGTTTTCCCAACATGTTTGTTGCCTATGTTTGTTCAAAATACATCCATACTGAATTTTTTCTTGTGTTTTACAACGATGACTACGGGGTTTTCACCCTAATGAACATTAATTGGGATGGTAGAGCATCTCAGAACTACTCAGCAAAGGATATCCCAGATATCAGGAAGATAATGACAAATAGTTGGGTCACATCGGAGGACAACAAAGCCAACTGGAAGAAAGTCCTCAAGCTTTAAGCAATGAAGGCATGCCCCGCACAAAGTCTGATCTCCATTTGTTTTTGTTCATATCAAATGTCTATAGTTTCTCAAGATTAGATACAAATTGCTTTCTTCTTGGATCTTTTTGCTATTTTTGTTTTTGCTTATGCGGATTTAATAGTACCTAGTTGCCACTTTGATACATTGCAATAATTTTTGATGTTCCATGCTTGGTTTTATCTACTTTCTTGTGTTTTGTCCACACTTTGGAGTACTTTTTATATGATTTCTTGGACTAACCTATTAACAAGAGCCACAGTGCCAGCTGCCTGTTTTCTGCTGTTTTTGGTTCCAAGAAATTCAGAAAATGAATATTCTCGGAATTGGACGGGAAAAAAGCCAAAGTCATTATTTTACCGAGGGTCACCTAGAGCCAGAATACGAGACGGAGGGGGGCTAGGGTCCAGCCACACCACCTGGTTGTGCGGGTTGGGCCTGGCCGCGCCAGGGGGTGGTCTGGCCGCCCCAGACTCCCCCTCGGTCTCCCTCTTCACCTATAAGTTGCCTTCTGACCTAAAAACTCAGGGAGATTCGACATTTTTCTAGAAAGAGTTCCGCTTCGCTGCCACCACCAGATTCCATGAAACAACACCAGAAACTCTGTTCTGGCACCCTGTCGGGACGGGGAATTGGAGGAGATCACCGCCATCATCATCACCATCGCTTCTCCATCCACCATCCATGTTTCCCCCATCTATGAGTGAGTAATACCCCGTTGTAGGCTATGGGGATGGTAGGGATTGGATGAGATTGTTCATGTAATGACATCAGATTGTTAGGGCTTGGTGCCTAGTATCTTCTATTAGTGCTTTATGACTTTGTTGCGACTTGTTATGCTTCATACTTGTCACTAGGGCTTGAGTGCCATGATTTCAGATCTAAACATGTTATTGATTCATTATGATACTATTTTTTATGGTCTTATCTACAAGTTGTATACACACATTGTTGTCCGGAACCAATGGCCCCGAAGTGACAGAAATCAGGATAACCGGAGGGAATGGCTTTGATGTGAGGATCACATGTGTTCACGAAGTGTTAATGCTTTGCTCTGGTACTCTATTAAAAGGAGCACCTTAATTGCCAGTAGTTCCCTTGAGGCCCCGCTGCAAACGGGCTGGCAGGACAAAAGATGTTGTGCAAGTTCTCATTGCGAGCACGTATGACTATATATGGAACACATGCCTAGGATTATCTAGTACTTGGATGCTTTACCTTATTTATCTGCAATTTCCCTATGTTCTGATTGCTTTGTGAATTGTCTTGTCTATGCAACGCCCGTCCATCCATCCATATGCCTACCGCACTCGAATCCTACTGTTTACTGCTATTGTTACTGATGTCTTTACTTTACTACTACTGTTACTTTACTATTCCTACTACAAAACTGTTGCTACTGATAAACTGCTGTGAGCAAGATTGTTTCTAGGTGCAGCTGAATTGACAACTCAGTTGTTAAGGCTTATAAATATTCTTTGGCTCCCCTTGTGTCGAATCAATAAATTGGGTTTCACTTCCCTCGAAAATACTGCGATACACCCCCTATACTTGTGGGTCATTAAGACTATTTTCTAGCGCCGTTGCCGGGGAGCATAGCTTTATTTATCAAGTCCACTTGGAATCATTATTGTTCAAGCTTAGTTTATTTCTGCCTTGTTTGCTTATTTCTTTATCAAAAATACAAAAAAATAGTTCCTACTCTAGTTGTTATTTTCGCTCGTCTGTTATTGTCTTGCTTTATCATGCTTGTGGTCAATGGTTGGTTTCTTTGAAACTAAATCTTATTGGCAAGGTGGGTTCATGGAAGATCAAAAATATTATTATAAGTAACACCGCTTGTCACAAAAAGGGAAACACTTATGGGAACAAATTGATAAATTGTATACCATTGCTAGAAATGTGTGCTCTACTTATAATGTTACTTATTGCTTTGATAAATCTTGTTGCTGTAGGAGGTACAAACACCTCCCTTTTCAGTGTGAGTATAATGATAATGTTACCACATCTTCTTATGTTAAAGGAAATTATGACTTTTATGATGCGGAATAAATTGAAGAATTTATTGCTTGGAAGGGTGCATTTGAAATTGCTAGTTTGCTTGAAAATATTGATGATTCACCTTATAAATATGAGGTTTATGGTATACTTAAATTTTGCTTTGACAATTACAAGGAAGAAAATGGCTATATTCTTGAATATATTAATAGATGCTTTCCACAAATGGGAGAGACTAATGCCTTGCAGGATCCTATGGAAGAAGAAATTGATGAACCTGAAATCCCATTAGATGAAAAAGAGGAGGAGAGTTATGAACAAAAGGAGGAAGAATGGATTAGCTACCCATGCCTACCTTCTTATGAGAGTAACTCTTTATCCCTTACATTATTTGATTGTCCCCCATGCTTACTAAAGGAGGATGAATGTTATGTTCCTGAGGATTCTTTTGAAAATGTTTATAATAAAGCTCTAGTGCTTGTAGATCATGAAAAGCATGCTTTATGTGATAGTTATATTGTTGAGTTTATTCATGAGGCTACTGAAAATTATTATGAGAGAGGAAAATATGGTTGTAGAAGTTTTCATGGTATTGAAACACCTCTCTATGTGCTGAAAGTTTTGAAGTTACTCTTGTTTTATCTTCCTATGCCTGTCACTTTGTTCTTTGTGAATTTATTTGCATACACGATTCCTATGCATAGGAAGTGGGTTAGACTTAAATGTGTTTTGAATTTGCTTCTTGATGCTCTCTTTTACTTCAACTCATATTTCTTATGTGAGCATCCTCTCAAACTATCATGACTGAAGATGATAATATGTCCATTATTCTTGGAAGACCTTTTTCTTAATACTGCAGGAGCTGTTATTAATTGTAATCAAGGACAGGTGACTTTCAATGTTAATGACAAGGAACATACTGTCTATTTCCCCAAGAAGATTGAAAGGACTTATGGTTTGAAATCAATTGAACATGTTGAGGGCATTCAAGTTGGAGAAATATATTGTCCCATACCAAGAGAAAAATTTGAAACTATTATGATTGGGACCATTGCTATCAAGGTTGAGGTAACATAATCATTAGTGGAATACAAAGTTTTGTCTCATATGAAATTGTTTTGGTAACAAGACCTGATCAACCTTGTTAACAAAAGGATTTCAATGAACAAAACAATGTTTTCACCATGATTATCTTTGTTTACTTTTATTTTTATGCCTAACTTAAAGGCGTTAAATAAAAGTACTTATTGGGAGATAACCCAAAAGTTTTAGATGAGACTTGGAAGTTATTACTTCTGTAATAACCGTTCCTTATCCTTTTTATTTGCTTTTTGTGCCAAGAGTAACCTCTAATGAGAGAGAAGTAATGGTTGGGAAAGTTGCTGTCCCGAAACAGATTTCTGTGCTTCACCATAAAAATTCCTGTAAAATCTCTGTACGTCCTTTTGAGGCGTAAATTTTTGTGCTTCTGCCCCAGATCGTTATCTAACTTTTCTTAGTTCAACACTGTTCGATTTGAGCAACAGAAGGTCTCCGAAAAAATCCGTCTTTACCTGCTGGTCTGTTTTGATAAATTTCTGCCATTATTTGCATTTGCTTCTTGTTGGTTCCTTTTTGAGTTCTTTTGGGGAATTGAGCTTTTTTGAGGGAAGTGCTACAGTAGCTAGTGTTTTAATGGAAGTTTGATTGGTGTTGGAACTGAACCCAAAGACTTATTATCTTGAGTGCACTTATGTTGCTAATAAAGATTGTGTGAAGTTTTGTATGAAGGAAAAATTTCAGGTGTATGGAAGGAATGAGTAATGAGATGAAGGATGGACTACAACTCAAGCTTGGGGATGCCATGCGTGTCACCCCAAGAA
Organism: Avena sativa; assembly: GCA_916181665.1. NCBI lineage: Eukaryota > Viridiplantae > Streptophyta > Magnoliopsida > Poales > Poaceae > Avena > Avena sativa. The sequence goes on from OV702289.1 coordinate 620,813,235, forward strand.
ATATCCAAGAAGTACAAGCGTCAAATCTTGGGGATGCCCAAGGCATCCTCCTCTTCATCAATAAAAATCCCAGGTTTCTTCCAAACGCTTCATTTTTATTGTTTCATGCACAGTTGTGTTGTTTTTGGAGCGTCCTCTTTTTCGTTTTCGTTTTGGTTTTTTGTTTTCTTGGTTTTCTTAGTTTGCTGAATAAATTGGTTGGACCCCCTCTTTCATGCATTGGTTTTCAAATAGTTTGGTTTGGTTTGGAAAAGAGTAGGAAAGTCCATGCTTAAGTGGTAAAGAGAGCTTGTTTTTCACCGTGGCCCATGCTTTGTCATGCCATTCTTGATATTGTTTTTGCTTTATGCTTAGTATTCTTTGCTGTAGCATGACTTGTTATAAACAATTGAGATTGCTTAATGTGCCTTGGATGAATCATGCGTTGTTTTAGCATATTAAAGCATAGTATAGTGGTATTCTCCTTTGATGCTTTATTTGGGTTGACTTGGCACATGCTCACACCATGTTATGACTATCTCGAGTCACCATAGCCTTTATGATCCTTTAGTTTTCAACTTGTAGTATCACTTTATGCTTTGATCAATGATGTTTTGTCGCTCTGCATGATTATGGCCATTATTTCTCTCTTAGTTTGTCGCTCCCAGTCTTTTGCTAGCCTCCACAACCAAGTATGAGTTCCACTCATGCATCCAACTCCCTAAACCAAGTTATTCCAAAGAGTCCACCATACCTACCTACTAGCTTATGCTATTCCAAGTATATTCATGCTTTTGTCTACCTTCCAAATTAAACTTGTTATGAGAAAACTAGTGATTAAAGCTCTCACGAACTTGATGGCACACTTTACTTTTCTTGCCCTTAATAAACTTGAACCATTGTGTCTTCTATGTTGTATATGCTTGCACTTATTTGTTGGGAATTAGCAGAACCATGCTGTCATGGGGAACGCTTTCAACATTGCACGGGTACTTTGTACCTAGTTGATATCATGCTCTTTTGTATATGGATGTCGTCGGTGTGAAATGAAAGGGGAGCTTGTAAGTCCATGGAGTTATGTATATGTGTTAGAGAAACGCCTGGGCCGCTGGTCTAATCCATGCTGACATGGTGGAAACCTGCAGCGTAACCATAATGAGCTGTCTATGAAGCATTCTTCTTATAAAAAAAGAGTCCTATATTGAGAAAAAAAGAGAAAAAGAAAAAAAGAGATTATGAAAAGAGGAAAGAGAGAAAAAAGCACCATATTCCCATGGTAAATAAGTAGATTGCTGAGATGCTCGTTGTCTGCTTGCCTTGTCATTTTGATATGGGGATTCTTCCGTATCATCGGGCAAGGGGTACCCCGTTGGTGGTTCTCTATGATACACATGTACTTACAATGACAAGAACTTACCGGTGACTAAACTTGAGTAGCATGAGGAGCGGCCCTCGTATTCAAGGGACATGAGGTTTCTAACTTATACTTTGTCAAGCATGTACACCATAGTTTGTTCACTTTAACCATAATCACTTCAAGATGCTTATGATAGGGGCAATGAGAGCTGAAAGCTATAAGTACCATAATTTTTGGAAGCTCTTTATGAAACTTGAATCTCTACTTCCTTCTATGAAGGCCTTTCTTCCACCCTTATATTGAGTCTCCACCTTCTATCTTTATGCACCTACTTTGAGAGCATAGTGGCCATTCTTAGTTCTATGTGCATTGTCCCAAGACTAGTTGATTGATGTATAACTTGATATTGCTTGTTTTAAACTATTTGTATCTAGTCACTCTTATGAACTTTGAAGGTGTCCTATGCATTTATATTTGCTACTCTATGAGGTACAAGATGAATGCTATTATGCTATGTTTTCTTTATGTGAAACAAACAAACGTCTTGCAAAGCATTGTTATTCATGAGTATTTTGTTTGTGCCTTTTCATGTTGCAACATAGTTTCTTTGTCTTATTGCTAGAACTTTGTCTTTCATGTTATGATTGAAGTACTATGATCCCAGCTTTGAATGTTTTACAAGTACTTTGATCAAGTTTATGATGGTGCATGTCACCTAAAAACTTATTCTTTCTTTTTATCACTTACCTACTCGAGGACGAGCAGGAGTTAAGCTTGGGGATGTTGATAAATTGCAAATGTATCTATAATTTTTCATGTTCCATGCTTGGTTTTATCTACTTTCTTGTGTTTTGTCCACACTTTGGAGTACTTTTCATATGATTTCTTGGACTAACCTATTAACAAGAGCCATAGTGCCAATTGCCTGTTTTCTGCTGTTTTTGGTTCCAGGAAAGTCAGAAAATGAATATTCTCGGAATTGGACGGGACAAAAGCCAAAGTCATTATTTTACCGAGGGACACCTGGAGCCAGAATACGAGTCGGAGGGGGGCTGGGGCCCAGCCACACCACCTGGCCGCGCGGGCTAGGCCTGGTCGCGCCAGGGGTGGTCTGGTCGCCCCAGACTCCCCCTCGGTCTCCCTCTTCGCCTATAAGTTGCCTTCTGACCTAAAAACTCAGGGGGGTTCGATGTTTTTCTAGAAAGAGTTCCGCTCCGCCGCCACCACCAGATTCCACGAAACAACACCAGAAATTCTGTTCTAGCACCCTGCCGGGACGGGGAATTGGAGGAGATCATCGCCATCATCATCACCATCGCTTCTCCATCCACCATCCTTGTTTCCCCCATCTATGAGTGAGTAATACCCCGCTGTAGGCTATGGGGATGGTAGGGATTGGATGAGATTGTTCATGTAATGACATCAGATTGTTAGGGCTTGGTGCCTTGTATCTTCTATTAGTGCTTTATGACTTTGTTGCGACTTGTTATGCTTAATGCTTGTCACTAGGGCCCGAGTGCCATGATTTCATATCTAAACATGCTATTGATTCATTATGATACTATTGTTTATGGTCTTATCTACAAGTTATATACACATGTTGTTGTCCGGAACCAATGGCCCTAAAGTGACATAAATCGGGATAACCGGAGGGAATGACTTTGATGTGAGGATCACATGTGTTCACGGAGTGTTAATGCTTTGCTCCGGTGCTCTATTAAAAGGAGCACCTTAATTGCCAGTAGTTCCCTTGAGGCCCCGCTACAAACGGGCTGGCAGGACAAAAGATGTTGTGCGAGTTCTTATTGTGAGCACGTATGACTATATATGGAACACATGCCTAGGATTATCCAGTACTTGGATGCTTTACCTTATTTATCTGCAATTACCCTATGTTCTGATTGCTATGTGAATTGTCTTGTCCATGCAACGCCCGTCCATCCATCCCTATGCCTACCGCACTCGAATCCTACTGTTTACTGCTATTGTTACTGCTGTCTTTACTTTACTACTGCTGTTACTTTACTATTCCTACTACAAAACTGTTGCTACTGATAAACTGCTGTGAGCAAGATTGTTTCCAGGTGCAGCTGAATTGACAACTCAGTTGTTAAGGCTTATAAATATTCTTTGGCTCCCCTTATGTCGAATCAATAAATTGGGTTTCACTTCCCTCGAAAATGCTGCGATACACCCCCTATACTTGTGGGTCATCACACTTCAAATGCTGAAAGTTGCTTTTCATAGTCACAGAGTTGCCACATTTTAGGACTTAGTTGCCAGAGGCAAAAAATGAAACTGACATATCAGAGTGACAAAAACCTACGAGGTGCAACATATATTCTAAAACTTACATTAACAGTAATAGCACAAGTTGCCACATTACTGGTAAAAGTTTACTTTTCAGATGTATATAACTTCCCAGTAATAATGGTACTAGTTGCCAGAAAAAACCCATCAGTTGCCACATTACTGGTAAAAGTTGCTTTTTCAGATGTATATAACTTGCCAGGAATAATGGTACTAGTTGCCAGAACTACAAAAAAAAGATAAAACAGTGACAAGACAAAGTTGCCACAGAACTCATAAAAGTTGCCTAGCTGTAGTGAAATTAACCCTCCAGTTTCTTACAAAGTTGCCTAGCCTACAAATTTGTTCCTGGCTACACCAGCCTCTCTGTGCATGTTGCAGAATTGTGCTCAAACGAACCACACATCATGCACTGGTTTTTCTGTTTTGGATGAAGTTCAAGGGCAGATTTTGTCCGATGTGCCTTCGTTCACCCCTTGGTAGTTGACTTTGACGGGTCCCTAGGAATAGTAGGATCAACAGGGGCACTTGCTGACGGTTTAGCAGCAGCAGGTTTCTTCTTTTTCTTCCGCGACTTGTTCAGTTGAGTGATTTCCGTTGCTGCAACATGCATGTGTTTGTTCACAATCGCAGTAGCTTCATTCGTTGTGCAAGCCACACGAGCAAGTTTTTGAAACGACATGTTCAGGTTTGCATTTCGCACTTGCTGTTGCGACTCTGGTAGCATGACATCTGGCTGCTCCACAGTTGCGGCTTGCTGTCCACTAGAGACTGCTTGTGGCGTCCACCTTTTTAGGATGTACCGCTCGGGTATCTCATCAACACCAAGGTGGGTGAAACCTTCAATATATGGCAACAAAGCATGCCATCCCTATAGAACTTTGAACACTCACATGAGTAGATGCCTTCATCCTTGTTCGTTGTAACCATGTAGGTCCTCGACCCATACTTGGCACACCATGTCCTATTTGGCTCAAGCCTGTAGTACAAACCACCAAAGTGACTCACATTGTACCTGCCAATAAGCTCAAACTCATGCCGAAACTTCAAATATATGTCTCTGCAGTACACATTGAACGCCTGTTCCTCAATGAGATATGGCGACCATCTCTAGACCTCAAGAAAATCGGTACGGTAGTCGTTGCCACCCTCCTTCACCAGCACATGCACCTGGATCTTCTCATACTGTTTCACAAAGTCTAACAGTGACTTGTGTGGGTTCACATAGCGTTTCAGCACCGCATTAAACCCCTCACCGTGTTGCGTCGACTGGAGGAAAGGGAAAAACCGGTGTAGGAAGTAGTAAGGAACCCACTTGTCCCTAATGTCATACAGCTCCCTAAAGAGCGAGTGTCTAGCAGCAGTAGGCCACTTGCCTAAAAACAGAGCCCATTTTGCCTCAAACTCCTCTGGGGAAAAGGTGAAGTCTATGCAGGCGTTGAAATCTTCTACTAGACCAGGGTTTCTGCCCAGAACAGTACCACACTTAGTTTGTGCTTTCTGCATGATGTGCCAGCGGCAAAAATGGTGGATAGTTGCTAGGAACATCCTGTCAATTGACATCTTCATTGCAATGTCTTGGTCAGTGATGATGTTGTCCGGTGCTCAACCATTCATCGCGATAAGAAAACCCTCAAACAACCAATCAAAACTGGTTGCCAACTCTTGCCTCACAAACCCGGAGCCCAACATGATAGATTGCCCATGCTTATTGTTCTCAATGAACGGTGCAAAGGGCATATTATACTTATTCGTTAAGTACGTGTTGTCAAAGGATATACAGTCATGGTAAGCCTCAACATACGCTCTCCTAGCAGACCCATCAACTTAGAAAATGTTTTCACCCTGTCCTCCTCATCACAATCGAATCTGAAGTAAAAGTCAGCATCCTTCTCTTTTTGCTCTTGAAAATGGTTGATCACTTCGGTTATGTCGCCATCTTTTGTTTCTTCTACAGTCAAAGTTGCACAGTAGTTGGTGATAGTTTTGGCAGTGTATAGGGCTAGCAAGTCTGAACCATAGAACTCTGACATTATATCCATCATCCTCCCTGCAAAAAATAAATTGTAGCAAGCAACCGTGTGAGGAAACTTTATTTTTTCACTAGCTACTAGCAACTAACATACTGATTTCTGCCAAGGTTTATGTTAATACCTAGCAACTAATACATATTGTTCTAGCAACTTTTTCCTGATCACTTTTCTGAAATGCAGCAACTTTAAGCAGACAACTAGTAATGCACTAACATACAACTAGTTATCACTACCAAGAAACTTTTTGTTTCCTTCAAAGCATAAGATAGTTAGCGCTGGCAACTAATCAAACAGTACTAGCAACTTTATCTGTTACACCAGCAACTATGTATATTGCAACTAGCAACTACATCTGGTCTTCCAGCAACTATGGGTGCAGCTAAAAAACACAGGTATAGATTTAGTAACATACCAGCAGTCAGGTTTGTGCTGTGCAAATTCTTCACGAAATATTTTTCCTCTGCTGGTATACCTTGGTGTGACCTAAGATACTTGTTCAACAATGGCTAGTGGACAAGAGGATGATTATGCTCCACTGTAAAAGCAATAACTTCCCATCTACCATCCTTTAGCTTCACCACCATCTCCGCCTTGCAATTAGTTGGCATTATTGTTTCCCTTTTCCGCTTCTTTGGATTCTTTTGTTGCCCTTTCTGCTTAGCAATCCCAGCAACAATAGATGCAAGTTCTGCATTCTGCTGGTCCTCCTCATCCGATGAATCTCAGGCTAGTACTGGCCCAATTACATATGGTTTGTCACCTCCGCCATCATCATTCCTGGGTTTCCTGAATTTATTACATACAAATTGTTGTTTATCAAGCTCATTGGTGCGTGCTGACTTTCTGTTCCTATTGACCTTGATTGAAAATCCAGTCCTAGCAGCGTATGCGTTGTAGTGTTCCTTAGCACCCTATAGCGTGTCATAACGCATTCCAATATGTGTGTCCATTGGTTGAGATTGTTGGGCCACACAGAGATAAACAAAACTTTTCCCTAACACAGAACTCCCAAGATCCAGCTCAGGTTATAGGCCACGAGATTACCGCTAGATGCGTAGATGCGTAAGTTGATGTAGTGCGTCGAAGCAGTGCCGAACGATCCCACGGACAGCCCTTCCGAATCCCACAAACTCCTTCGTCATATCCCCACGAGCTTCCCCGTCTCCAGCGCCGCATGTGTAACACCTCTACCGGTATCCACACATACATGAAGGAGCTTGGGACAGAGGACTGCTAGATCCTGTCTAGCCCGAAATGGAAGTGGAGAAAGTGACGGCTAGGTCAAGGACTATCCCTTGTCACTCCACTTATATACACTCCTAGTTGGGCTCAACGTTTGAGGCCCATCTAGGCCGTATTCCAATCTCCACATGGATCCAATCCACATGGGCTCTTTAACCTTAAGTGTGTGACCCTGTAGGTTCACGTATACTTGGACACGACATGAGCTACTCCTCCAAGTATCCTGTCATGGATTTGAGTCCAACTCACTCCCATGAACACTCGGTCTCAAGTCGATAGATGGTAGTGGCCTCTAGCAAGACGTGCCAAGTCCCAAGTGCCGTAAAGTCAGAAGACGAACCTTCAATGTGACTTTCGTCCAAGTCCCTTTGCCACACGATATATCTGTTAAGCTAGCGAGTAGTTGCCATCCCTTAAATAGCTTAAGTCTCTTCTCGTACCATGATATGTGATTCACTGGACTAACTCTTAGTCCGACTCCTAAGTTAACACTTAACTAAGTAGCGCATGGCCATGCTTCCGAATCATATCACACGAGAGGGCCTAGAGAATATCTCTCCATTACGGAGGGGCAAATCCCATCTTGGTAATCCATGTCACGCAGCTTGCTTCACAACCAACCCAAACTCTACCTTTATAACTGCCCATTTATGGAACAACGTTTGATAGAACCTAAGTTGATGATCCACAACTCGGATCATGCAATCACGTCAGGTCAAAGGATTCCATTGCTTGAGACTGCAAATGACAACATGCTCGTTGCATCTCAATTGTGGGTCAGTCCGACTCGCTAAACTCTTTAGCCGAATTAGTGTAAGTCGGAATAGCATCACCATGCCCAAGACAAGTGGAACCGTGTCATCAGCCGACCCGCACATTGGTCTAAGTTGTGTGTCCAGCACAACCTCAACGACCAAGGACAATCTAGTATGAACAATCATGAATATATAGTTCCACAACTGAATCACGTATTCAGTGATACATATCTAATGTCCATACAAGGACAACTTTACTTTATGAATACTTTGGGAAATGTCATCAACCATGATTCCCAACAGTCTCTCACTTGCACTAGAGTCAATCATCCCAACATCATATGTCCAGGCATCTAATGCCCATGGCTCTTACGTGCGCCTCATGCTTAGGCTGTGGAAGTGGCTTTGTCAATGGATCTGCAACGTTTACATCCGTGTGTACCTTGCATAGCTTGATGTCACCTTGATCCACGAACTGGCGAATCAGGTGGTATCGCATGAGTATATGTTTGTTCTTCTGGTGCTGCCTAGGTTCATTGGCTTGTGCAATAGCACCATTGTTGTCACAATACACGTCTAACGGATTGGATGAGCCCTGAACCACACCAAGATCAATCAGGAAATTCCTGATCTAAACAGCTTCCTTTGCCGCCTCCGAGGCAGCACTATACTCAGCTTCTGTTGTAGATGCAGACACAGTCTCTTGCTTGGAACTCTTCTAGCTCACAGCCCCTCCGTTCATAACGAACACGTACCCAGATTGCGAATGAGAATCATCAGAGTCAGTAAGGTAACTCGCATCCGTGTAACCCCTTACACTAAGTTCAACCTCACCTCCATAAACTAGGAACACATCCTTAGTCCTTCTCAAGTACTTAAGAATGTTCTTAACTACTGCCCAGTGGATTTCTCCAGGGTCAGCCTGGTATCTGCTCACAACACTTAGAGCATAGGAAACATCTGGCCTAGTACAAATCATGGCATACATGATGGACCCAACTGCCGAAGCATACGGAATCACACTCATCCTACTTCGCTCATCTGGCCTATGTTGCAAACTCTGTTATAGTTTTTTGTTATTTTTGTGCAAGTATCTACTGTTTGATGATACGAAGTTGCATGACAATTGTGTGAAACTAACTTTCCTACTTATGTAAGAAAGTTACCCACTGATGCTACCAAGTTGCCTACTTATGTCAATTAGTTGCCTACTATTCACATGATGTTTCTGTGAATTCAAAAACTGATGTGTTAAGTTGCCAACCTATTCTGGATTTCTTTCCTTGCAAGTTGCTCATTTGGCTGCATAAAAAAGGAGCATATTTTGACTCACACAATGTAGCTTGCATGTGTATCATAAAGCCAGGTTTTTTACATGTTGATACTCTGTGTAGTTGCCATGAACAAAAGTTGTCTCTGACACAATGTTGGCTGAACTAAGATGCAAGTTGCAAACTACTAGTGAAAAATTGCCCATAGTTTATGTAAAGACAATATTCGTTGACTCAGAAAAGAATTTTACATGGGGATCGTGTGGGGGTGGTTGGTAGGCAACTATTTTTGATGAAAAAGGAGTATGTTCATGATAAAAGAAGTTACCTACGATGTGATAGAAGTTGTTATGAATAGGGAATAATTGCCTACCCCTCAGAAAAGTTGCTAGGAAATAGGAAAAAATTGCCTCCACCCTTAGAAAAGTTGCTACGAAAAACATGAAAAGTTGCAACTTTTCCATCTGAATTGCAATCTATGAAAAAGTAGCCTGGGATATGAAAGAAGTTGCTACAAAATAGAGAAAAGTTGCTAAAAACATCACAAAAGTTGCAACTTTCATCTGAATTGCAAGAATAGAGAAAAGGACATGGCAACATAGGTTGTCTAGGAGCTGGGGAGGTTACTAAGGAGCATAGCCAAGTTGCTTCTGTTTGGAACAAAGTTGACTCGAGCAAGAAATCAACAGGAGAACAACAGAGAAAATATGGATGAGTACCTGTGTTGAATCTGACAAAGCAATTCCAGTAGGTGCGTTCCTCGAGCTGCTCTCCTCATGGAACATGTTCGTATGGTTGAAGATCAGGAGGTTGCCATGTTTTGGTGGGTTCATGAAGCCAGCAAAGAGGACGAAGACGATCTAGGGGTGAGATTTAGGGGTGGTAGGGTTAGAGAGAGGTGCTTTTAAGGACAGACTAGCGCAGGGCACAGGGGATCACGGGCTAGGGTCGTAGTGGGGGTGCCAGGTAAAGCAAACGAGCGCACCCCTCGCAGGAACCGAGAAAAAGCAGTCAAACACGGACAGGAGAACTTTCCAAAAGTGGAAGGTGTCCAGCTAGCGAACCTAGCGTGCCAACTCGTCGTTTTGGCACCCGGGTGCCCGCTAGCCACATCCTTTTTTAACGGTAGAGGGGTCTGGAAGGACCCGATGCAGCATTCAATTCAAAGCGGTGGATACAAAATCGACCCTTACACATTTCATTGGGCTATGTTTTTACAAATAGGATGCTGGGGAAAAATAATAAGAAGCAAGCAAGTCCCTGTCCTCCTCCACCGACAAGGAGACTCCAGCTCCGGCCACCCTTTCACTGCCGGGGATGAACCACTTGACGTCGAGAGAGCAGAGAACACCGTTGTTGAGCTCGAGGAGATGCCTCCATCTTGGAGGTTGAGCAGACGCATCTTGTGCGTCCAAGCAGGCCATCGATACGGCCGAAGCTTGCCATGGCATTCTTGCCTGCCGCGTGATGAGATTGCAGTTGCTACAGGCTTGGCTTAGCTGCAGATAACCGTCCGTCACTGCAAGAACTTCTCTCCTCGCCACCACGGCTGGCCAGAGAAGATCGGCGAAGACACGCAGAAGGCCGCAGACGACCAAGCGCACTGACCTTATGAAGGAAGTCGCCGAAGAGGAAGAAGGCCCCTGCATCCGACTCCAACCAACGGAGCACTATAGCAGGATCCTCCTCAACCGACAGATGCTGGAACGGGTCAGAACACTCCCGCATAAATCTTCCAAGCCGCAGCACACATCCAACCGCCCTCGCCTCGTCCTTCTCCCACCCCTCGCCACTGGGGCCAGCCAGCGGGAGAAGAACACCGCAAGGTCGCTAGATCCAGTTGCAGCCGAAGCACTTATTAGAGAGCCCTCCGCCCACAATCCAAACTCCAGCAAGCTCCCACCATAAGAGCTGACCAGATCTAGGTGAGGACGGCCGCCCGACGTCGTGCAAGAACATCGGCGGGGACAGGACAAGCGGCATCTCGCCATACGCCACACAGGCAGACACAAGAAACCCTAAACCTAAACCTATGACACCTACTGCGAGAGGCCAGCAACCTAGTCTACATGCACCGGAGCCACTCCTCCGCCTCCCTCCATCGGCAACGCCGGCGAGTTTGGCTTTGGAATGGCCCGACACCCTCGGGAAAGCTCTGAAGAACTGTAGCAGGGGGAGGGGAGAGGAGAGGGGGTGCTAGTTGAGTAGCGTGCACGTGTGAAAGGGCATTTATGCCCTTCCTATGATTTTGATATTTGTTGACAACACTTGGATAGTTTGATATGCTGTTAAATGTGCAGGAGATATTAGATACTTGAAAGTTTTTATGCACTGAAGAAAGAAGTCTGTCCTAGGATTATATATGTGTGCAGGAACATTGTCCATGCCGGACTGTCCGGTTGGCTTGTGCCGAAGTGTCCGGCCCCTGCCGGACTGTCCGGTTGGATTCTCCCGGACTGTCCGCCCCTAGGAAGTGGGCGACCTGCTCGGACATTCTGTATGCCTGTTCGGACACTACCCGGACACAGTCCGGACACTGGCCAGAATCTTGGCCAGGCTGGAGTGTCCGGCTGGTCTCGCCCGAAGTGTCTGGCTAGGTCGGACTGTCCGGCTGATGTGGACCGGACTGTTCGTGGTAAGTGGCTCCCAACGGCTCTAATTCCAGGGGGCCTATATAAAGGCCCCTTCTTCTACCTTGGAAGCTGCTCGTCCACCTCAAGAACTACAGCACCATTTGAGCCACCAAATCCACAAGATCTCTTCACTCAACCATCCAAAGTCATTGATCTTTGGAGAATCGAAGGAGGAGGCCTTGATCTACAGTTTCACCAAGAGAGATCTTCATTTCCCCCTCATTCACTTGAGGGCCCCTTGCTCTAGTGTTTCATTGGAAACCCTAGCTTGTGATTTGGTTCTTACTAGCTTGTCTTTGATTATTTGACAACTAACTTGTATTCGGGAGCCTTCAATTAGGTTGTGGATGTGTGCCTCGAACTCGTTGTAAAGGTGTCGGCTTCCACCTCGAAGGTTGCCGTATAGTGGAAGAGGTGAATCAAACCCGTTGGGGTGAGGTTTATCAGAGAACAAGGGAGGCCTCTCGTGACGTTGGTGGTTTGAAACCACCCCCTCTCCAAACGTAGACGTACTTCCCCTCAAAAGGAAGGAACTACGGGAAATAAATCCTTGTGTCTCCGCGTGCTCCACTTTGGTTACTTCTATCCTTTACCGCACTTTACCTATCTGTTCTTGCTTAGTATATGTGCTAGATTGACATATAGGTAAATTCACCATAGTTGCATAATCTAGAGAATTTACCTTTCATGTCAAACCCTAAATTAAAAAAGAGTAAAATTTAAAGTAGCACCTATTCACCCCCCCCTCTAGGTGCCCATACGATCCTTTCAACGTGAAAGGCCATCTTTAGCGGGACCGATCTATTTTGAACATTTCAGAATAAAAAAATCTACACTTCGAACATCAAATAGTACTCTACTATATTTATTTTACTCCATTTAGGTTAGCACACGGACAGAAAATTCGGCGAGCTAGGGATGCTTCCAGTGAATCCAGATTTTTTCATACTCTTTGGGTTACACAATCATAGACATACATAGTAGATAAACCAGCTTTCTACATAGCATCTTCCTCCTCGTTGCCGTCTGGTCGTCCTTCTCCTCATCGTCGATGTGGTGGTGTCTGTGGCACATGGTTTCGTCGAAGACCTTGATGGTCGACATGTAGTGATCTTCGAAGTTGAAGACAAGAAAGTGATCAATTTGAAGATCGTGCGCACGGGTGAACATATCTCAGTCATGCTAGAGATACATGTGACATCCCCATCGCTGGTGAAAGATCGGTATAAGCGACTGGAGGGGGTGCATAGGCGCTAATCATTTTTACCTTCTTTTCAAATTAAGGATTAACACAAAGTAAGTTCTCTAGATATACAACTAGGCGAGAGGACTTGTATGACAAGCAAGCAACAACAATAATAGGCAGTAAAGGATAGAAATAGCCGAGAGTAGACACAGAGATGTTTTCCCAAGTTTCTTCCTTTTGAGAGGAAGTATAACTCTGTTGAAAGGGTGGGCGGTACTAAAACCACCAATGCCAGAGACCTCACCCCATTCTTCCGCGCACCTGACTCAAGGCAAGCACACGATCCACTACGCGGTGGCCTTGAAGGTGATGAACTAAACCTTTACAAACTTGTTTTGTAGACCTCTACAACACTTGGAGTCTCCCAATAATATCCCAAAGATTTACAACCAATGTCGAAGCTCCGAGACTGACCTCTTCCGTCTAGGGTTCCAAATAACCCAAGAATAACAAGATCCTCAAAGGAAAACAAGGGGAATCAACTTTGCTTTGGTGAAACCCTAGATCTAGACCTCCTCCACCAAATCCCAAAGTAGCAAGGAGATTGGAGCACTATGGGGGAGATCTAGGGAAAAATCAGCTCAAGAAAAATGGAGGAGAGAGATAAAAGAGGCAACCTTCCCATTAGGGAAGAAGGGCCCGTTTATGCTCCAAAAGGGAATCTGCCCGTTGAGAAGCTGCGGCAGCCGGTACTACCGGACCTTGCAGCGGTAGTACCAGAAAACATCGGTACTACCGGGCAGGTACCGTTGTGAAGTAACAGACACAACAACAAGGGTAAAGAGCATGGACGAACCAGCTATGTGCCCTCCGGTAGTACTACAACTCAAAGCGGTTCTAACGCTTACCGGTAGTGCCGGAACAAGGAGTGGTACTACCATAGATCTGTGGTAGTACTACGTGGTAGTACCAGACGCTCTAGAGGAGGAACCTCAACTCGCTGCTAAGAGCAGGCGAGTCCTGTACCACCAAGCGGTACTACAGGAAATAAATTCGGGTACTGCTAGTCGAGAAAGACAACTCTGGTAGCCACCAACAGGGCAACGATTCCACTCGTTCTTCTCTACTATTTTGGGAAAGCTAGATGGACCGAAGATATGCAAAGTTGATTCCACCCAAACTTTCCGAAGCAGAACCCCTCTTGATAGTATGGTTTCCTAATACTCAATCAAAAGGCCTAGAAAAACGATGTCTTTACTATTGTCCTTTTTGAGGGGCAACGAATCGACTTGCAATATAGGAAGCCTATGAACCACTTAAGAAAACGATTAGTCTGACACGTGTGTCATCATCAAACATCAAAATCATTAGGGATATAAATGCCCTTTTAGCTAGCCTCTCACACCTTGACTTGGTGGGGGCTCCTGTCCAATGAGCACCCATGCAAACTTGTTAGGGAGTCGATGTTTCTCCCATGAGATAGTCACACCAAACTCAAAGCCGAAGACGTCTACGGTGAACATCGGCGGCAAGGAAGCTAGCGATGCGTGCGGCGACAGAGATGGGAATGGCAAGGCGCGACGGCCTCTGCCCCGGCCCGGGGGTGTCCTAATCGCCCCACTGGATCCTATGCCTCCGACCATGGTTATCGGTGTTGTAGTATGGGTAAGCAGGTGCACTTTAAGAGAGACAATGGAAGGAGTGCCAGGAAGATGGGGTGGGTGGCCTTCTTAAAAAGGCCAAGCATCCATGGCACTGTATGCTGGCGCAGAGGTCGAGATGTCGACATTGATGGTAGCACAGGAGTTCAGGGGTCAACATTCATGCCTACGCAGGAGTCATGGGTCAGCATTCATGCTGGCACATGAGTCAACCTGCTTCCATTGATTGCTAGGTTAGAAGGCCAACACGGGCGGTGGGTTTCTACTAGGCGGGCCCGTTTTTGATGTAGGGGAGCGCGAGAGGATACACACTCGGTCTGGGCATCCGGTTAGACATATTTCCAGCCCAAATTTGGTCCAAGAATGGGTCAACAAGGACGCGTACATCTGTTTGAGTCGCGCTACTGTGGCTCGTTTGGCGGTCCTCCTATTCGGCCGGACACGTTCAGACAACCTTAGTTCGCTTGAGTCGGTCCGCTGGAGATTCCCTAAGAACGTAGGAGTTCCTTGCTTTCAAGACGACCAGGTTACATGCGTAAGGCTCTATTCGCTAAGATCAGCATGCCTTTTTAGGCATGTTGACAATGTCGGAGATTGGTGATGCCACTACAACACGGAGCTCGGGCATTGACGCTTATAGATACCGAGGCACAGCCTTAGTCGTCGTGCTCGCACTGACGCGGCAAAAAAAAGCCTCTAGGGATAACTGTGTCGAGGATTGTGCAACGATGACGGATTTTTTGGCGCGGCACAATGTTATTCGCCGAGCTGGCCATTCTGCGACAGCAAGGCGTTTACGCCACGGACCATATAGGGCGTCATACGTACATTTCGTGGCAGCTGTGAGACTATGACACAAAGATACACGAAGAATTATTCAAAAAACTAAACCTAGATATCTCATGAGAGCTGCCTGGTTTGCTTTCGTCGGACAAAATCTAAGAATAACCGATCCAATAGATGAAGCCATGTCGACAATATCCGCAAAAATCGAAGCCGGTTCGTTCCACCATCTTTCAGCACCTGAACATGCTTCGATCGTCTCTAGCGAGTCGGATTTAGCCACAATACTGCTACATCCAAGGATGTTGGCAAGGGATAAACTCTCACGCGGAAGAAGGAGACTCCTTGCAGTAGTAAAAATAAAGTTACCTTGAAAATCTCGAATCACAGCTCCAACAGAACCTAAAAAGCTTTCTGCATAGAGGCATCAACATTCAGTTTTAGGAAATGAGGATCTGGCCGAGCCCACTTTGCATCGCCCATCTGTCCTGATCGTTTGCTTGCCCTGGCTGCATTTGTTGTTACTAGATTTAGGGGTGCGCCTTGGCGCACGATCCCGGTTATTTGAGTTAATTTAGCAATTATAAGTGAACAAAAAATAATAATACTTTTTTATTTTCTATCAAATGGATGGTCGTAGTGTCAAGGATCAAATTTAAGAAAAACCAAACATAAATGACACGATCATCAGTAAGATATCTACCTAAAACAGAACACTATAGGTAGTGATCACAGTATAGGTAATGATTATTACACATCATAATCTATTAGGACTTTAGCAGAGTCATAGTCCTGGATCTCACGGTCCCAATATAGAGCAGAGATCAACGTTGTGGACATAAATCAACAAACAACATGGCATAAGTTATTGACTTACAGTAAACATATGCGTATATCAAACTGGAAGTCACGATGTCATACATTAGCTCATCATCAAATGATCATCTTCAGTGAATTCAGTGTATGTGCCATTATTTTGATAACTGACCGTCAGCAACATATAGGAGACACAGAACGGGGGGCATTTAGTTCAGCAAAAAGAAACCTCTTATGTGTGGACCTTACAGGAGGGAGTGGTGTTGTAGATGCATCCATAGTTGCAGCGGAGATACCGGCACCTCTATGAGATCTTTAGGCGCTAGAGGCACTTCCATTGTTGTTTCATCAACACACAGAGTCAACGGTTCATCTGGAGTTATTTCTGGATTCTTGATAATCTGAGAGTTTGAATTGAGAATGGCTGAATCTACAACTTTTGGAGGTTCTCCCATAGTTTCTCCATCAATGGCAGGGTCTACAATGCATAACCTATTGGTAAATCCTTGATAATCTTTTAGAAGAAAAAAAGGTCTACAGTTAGGTATCGATATTCAGAATCCGATAAAAATATCCCAAGGCTTAACGGTAGCAGTGCTCCGTATGATATTACTTAGATAATATTACATTCTAAAGAACAAAAGTAGCGCAATAACAGAGCGAACGGTCAAATGCACACATGCATCTAAAGTCATAGATAATTTAAGAGAGCATCATGTACGACATGCACCCTCCTAAGAACTAAATATGCATAAATTTCATTAAACTAAAATAGCACATAGCTAACACCTGGTGAACCACAAATCCTGTCAGAGGCTAACAACCTACAAAATTCTAAAGCGCCAACAAAAAATATCAAATGGCTAGTTAAGAAAATAGGATATCACAACCAGCAAGATCTAAACCAAAAGATTGTATGGTCTCGATGAACCAGAGCCCTCACCAGTAGGCGACTCACTTTATAGACAATTAACTTTAGTAACTAAATAATTATGACACACAATATAAAATATATAAATGGAAAAAATCATGCTCACATATGTTCTTTAGCATTTAACAGCAGCAACATTTTTTTGCCAAATACAATAATACCAGGCACCTGATAATTAGCATTAATCCTTAAAGAACCCAAAACTATGGATATAGAAGAGCCTCCAATATTTGTAGGGGAGAATGTACATACATGACATGACCTGCACTGAAGTCAAATAATGTTATTAACGGGAAAACGCTATTGGGAAATAGAGCATATATTTATAAGAAGTCTAAATAATGGAACAATGTCCCTGCCAAGAATTTTGATCGAGAAAGCTAACTTATGTCCAAAAGGATAAAATATGAGATGTAATTCTAGTGTTAATTCCCAAAAACTTGAACCTACTGATCACCTAGTGGTACTGCTAGTGACATACTGATGTGTGCATACATCTGTGCAGCAAAAATGGAAGATGCTTGAAGAGGTTAATTCTCAAATCCCGGGTCTAAGAAGTTAAATATGAACCATTATATTTTCTTAGGTTTGAGGGTCTTTTACTACATGTTTGTGACATTTCCGGTTATTTAGACGTTCCGCGGAAACCTAATGTCTAGCAGAATGGATAAATAATTTGATCATATAACTCCTAAAATGCATGTGTAACTACCGTTAGAACGAGAATGCAATCAGCTATCATAATAGTTTTCTGAACTTAGTTCGGTTGCCGAAATCTGAATATATATGCTAGGAGTGGGCCTACTTCCTTGAGTAAATGGCCACGCACAAGTGCATGTTTGATTTTTGTTGAGTAACCCCTACAGCTCTAGCTCCCGGGAGTTTATATACTGATTAGATGTATTTCCAATTTAAATGGCAAACATGCTATAAATAATAGAGCAATACACGCACATCAATGATATATTTATAGGCTATGATCCAAGAACCGAGTCTACTCTCATATATTCTTTAAAAGGTATGCATTCTAAGAGACAAAGTGGTCTGCAACGGTCTAAAAACTGTAGAAATTCAGAGTGCTCAACCGCGACCTGGAGAGTGAGTTAGGTGGCAGGTATGCTGACATCCTCATCCAGCGACGTAGGCAGATGATATATCTTCTCTTCGCACCTTTCCTTGATCAACGCAGAACATAGATGATCGTCCTCTAATTTCCACCATTGTCGTAGAAAAATTAGAAAAATTGCACATAGAAATTCTAATTCGTTGAAACGATAAACGAAGTTGTAATAAACATATGACCAGCTGACATCATCATTATGTACACAGTTGGACGTGTTCTTGGTCAGGTTTCATCGCAAAAATTCATATCCTAAACAGAGCTAGCTTTAAGGCCTTGTTTCCACATTTGTATTCTGAATTTTTATATATTTACAGTACATGTTCAGTTCATGTGGCACCATCTCTGAATGTTATATCCAAACAGCGAGAGAAGCCTATCCTCGCTAACTTCAGTTAGAATGATTTACACAATATTTTGCAGGCACTAACCTCTATAGGAGATGAAGTCTGAACTGTGCAGCAGCTCACATGACTACGCTCCTTCTCATCGCCGCCTACCATCGAGGATTTCTCCTCCGACCCCACATTTGTATTCTGAATTTTAATATATTCACAGTGCATGTTCAGTTCATAGGGCATCATTTTTGAATGTTATATCCAAACAGTGGAGAAGCCTATCCTCGCTAACTTCAGTCAGAATGATTTACACAATATTTTGCAAGCACTAACCTTTGTAGGAGATGAAGTCTGAACCCTGCAACAGCTCACATGACTATGCTCCTCCTCATCGACGCCTACCATCGAGGATTTCTCCTCCGACCACGCCCTGGCCTTGTCCTGCACCGCCGCTGTGGTCTAGGATAGAGCACAACCACTCTTTGTTCCCTCCAAAATACACACAACACGTACCATGAAAGCTAGATCGAAATACAACTCATACGCAACCACTTTACATGAAGCATTGATCTACCTTTACATGTCTGCAAAGAAAAATCAATGATTAGCTTGCACTTCCCAAAAATTGGCTGGCAAACATGATATGAAAATAGATGCCTAGGTAAATTGAAACATGATTACAACTCCTGATCTAGGAGCTTTTGCATGGTTAACCTATTTGTAGAATTTGAAGTATATTTATATTTAAATTTTGGAAAGATCGGCAAAACTAACTTGAGTCACATGATATTGATAAATATTTGACGTTCTTATTAGAAGCTACAAATCCGAAAAAGAATGATAAATATTGTTTCAGACTCCCTAAAACCTGAATTAATCACACACTAAATCACCTTGCTAATAAGTGGATGGGGTAGAACGTACCAGCATCCTTCTTCCTTGGTTACCATGACTCCATGAGGTTATAAAATTGATCAAACACTCCTTTTTCTTGAAGTAGACAATATATTTCCAAGTTTGCAAAAGATGCAGAACAAATAGATAAATTTGTTCGATGCAAATTGTGTATGGTGTCATTAGCATAAAGTACATTTGCAGCTAAAAAGAGGTTTCTGCTCACAACCAAGTCATGCCTTTTCTATTTGCTACATTGACAAGACATCCACATCACCCCCCTACAAAATACAACACCAAACGGAACCATCATAGTTGTCAAAAAGATCGTTTGTTTCTAACCATACAAACACATGATGAAAACATGATTATACACTATAAGAGAAATCAAAAGATGCGTCTTTCTTGTCCTTATAGAAGACGACAATAAACTGGAAAAAATTTGGAACTGAAGCCTTTATACAGAGTAGCCTTTGTCTCTCTAGCGAGCCGCCACCATAATCTTCCTTCCTATGCCAAACACATGTTAGTGGGATTTGTTTTTTAAAAGCCACTAATCTACAGATATAAAAGAGTAAAAAGATTCATATATTGGTCTCTTGTTTTTCCGGTGTAAAACCAATTAACATTGATATTTATTTTGTGCATGCTCTTGTGGAGTAGTTCCAACCAAATGTCCAACCAAATTAAATACAAAACGTGGATCTGACATGAAAGAGGGGAACCTCAGATCCACATGGTAACACCTACCATTATGAGCAGTTGTAACTCTATCTTTCTGCTTGGCTGCCAGATGTGACACCAAGCCCCCTGCATCAACGAATTTGGGTCTGAAACACAACCCAATAGAATATTAAGGTTTCAAGCTTGAATATGCAAGAACTGAATCAACCTTGTCATGGTGAAGAAGAGGTGGGGAAGGACAGGTACTTGTGTTGTTCACCGAATCAAAGCAATGACATATCTGTAAAAAACAAAGTGTTGGTGGCTGAAAGACAACGGTATAGAAAGATCATAATGTAGATGTGTTCTTAACGGGGATTGACAAAGGAACATAATGGATTGTGTCACAGTAGCGTGATTTAAGCTTCTTAGTTTCAAGACAAAATTACATGCCTCTCTAGTTCGAAACATCAAGGACAACTGCATTGTGCATTTTATCTGTTCATTCTTGACTGTCTAGAACATAAGTCAGGTTACTTAACCAAACTCTATAAAAAGGTTTGGACTGGATCCTTGTTGCTGTCATCCTCGTGTCGAGGAAACAACTATACACCTTGTTTCTTCCAGCACCTAAATTATCCAAGTGGAGAATGCCGCATGAAAATTAAAACATTTTTACCACGAAATCATGTACAAAATGGAACACTGCTGAGAATCGGTCTATTGAGTGCTAATTCTTTTCTAAGAAAGAGATCCCAAAACAAAATCAGGACTGGGAGCCTGACGATATTTGTAATTTTTCCACCTTACCAAAAAGGCCAAGATGGAGATCTACCGAGAACTTATTTTAGGCCAGAAAATAAAGTTCCTTTGATAAAAAATCCCTATCCTATTCAAAAAACAGCATCTAGAACCATGCTTTTTGATCAAACAACATAGCGTTAATGAGGACTTCTATATATCATTGCAAGGAAAAAATAAATAAATGTCCATCTACTCAAATATATTTCCAGAACTATTATTGTCTGTAGCCATGAATGGAGAAGTAGAAGCCACTTGAGATTGCATTAGAACCCATGAATGGAGAAGTAGCAGCCAGGGGAACACACATGGAGGTCCAAGATCTAAAACGAACAACCGGTAAGAACCATCCTGTGACCAAATCAAAGAGGGAATCATTACAAAATAATATATGAGACAAATACGATGGGTAAAAGGGAATAATCACGAACCATGAACTGTAGCTTTTCTTTTGATGAATCCTTTTCAAGAGTTGAGCCTGCAATATAATGTGAAGACCTATTTTTGAGATTATTTAAGAACTAATAACAAGAATTGTTAGTGCACCAAACCCAATTCCTAGCACCTTTTTTCTCGTGCCCTCGAGTCAGTGCTCCCCTTTCTCATGTCTAGCCTAATGGACTAAATCAATAAGACGTTGCAAAATTACATCCTCGAGAACGTTGTAAGGTAATTAAGGATGCTACAAGCAAAAATGAAGATATTTTATCATTACCAGGCTGTTTATTTTACTACATATACATTTATACATGACAGGCGAGTCGATCCCTACCCTCGCTGCCTCCGAAGGAGAGGTGGAGCCCCAAACAGTTGTAGACGACCATGTCAAGGTGGCATGTCGCGCTGGTGGCAGAGACTTAGCTGGCACACCGCCGTTGCCCTCCTCCGTGTGCTTTCTTGTAGTGCCTCCTCCACACCGGCCACTGCGGCTGTCTAGGCTCCTCCTGTTGGGCACCGAGGCGCCGCCGCACTCATCCCCATGCGTTGCAGCTGCTACTCCTCCTGGTGGTGGTCGTATCCAGTGCTCTTGGTCATGGTAGGAACTCCTGAAAATAAGGATTGACGTCACTGAATCCACAAAATAACAGTATACATACTCTGTTTTCTTCAATCCCATAACAGAATTTGTTTTTACTGCTGAGACCAAACGGCTTGACCAAATTGGATGAATGACCACTCAAAATAACCGGGATAACATTACCTACAATTCATATCATATATACTTCTTATAATTCATCCATATATATGGTCTAAAATAAAGATTATCATCACTGAATCCACAAAACAGCAGTATACGTACTCTGTTTTCCTCAATCCCATAACAGAAATTGTTTTTAGTTCTGAGACCAAACGGCTGGACCAAATTGGGTGAATGACCACTCAAAACAACCGGGATAACGTTACCTACAATTCATATCATATAGACTTCTTCTAATTCGTTTATCTATGCGGTCAAAAATAACGATTACTATCACTGAATCCACAAAACAGCAGTAGAATGGACTTTGCCCTAATCTTCCACATGAGGCTGCTAATTCCTAACTAATCCCCATGAATTCACAATCAATAAACAACCAAAATTCATATAGAATAGGATAAATCTCACCTCTGTTGTGAGAGCACAAGGATCCTTGAAGGGAATAGTTGGAGAGGGCTTCTTATGACTCCCCGCGCCGTCGCCATCCTCCATGTGCGCCCCTGCAGCTCCTCCTCTAGCCCGTCACCGCGACCGTTCAGACTCCTCCTACTGGTCACCGAGGAGATGCAGCAGTGAGGACATGGAGCGCAGACCCGAGCTGGACCGGAGGAGGCTGGAACGAGGCGGACCTACACCATCCGCCTCCTGCAAGGAGCACAGGAGAAAGAGGGGAAAGGGGAGAGGCGCGACATGGGGGCTGGGAGGCGGCTAGGTTTTCACCGTGGGCAGCGAGAGGATTTGGCTGCTCCTTTTATACCACAGCTGTTCCATGGCTTCATCTAGAAGCCAACGGTCCAGATGCTCGCTAGAACCACATCCAACGGTTCAGAGGTTGAAATCGCTGTGGTAAGCCCCAGGACCCTCACCAATTACATCTTTAGATACCTAGGATAGATAATTTGCACTAGAGCAGCCTCTGCCAAGAGAAGGTATGTGAAAATTGCTCCCGGGTCGCTCACGCGAGGTGACCCCCGGGCGCCCCTCCTAACCCTAGCCAGCTGCCGTCGTCGCTCCCCCATTGGCCGCTGCCGCCGCCCACGCCAGCGGTGGTGGCCACGCCTTGGCTGCTGAAGGCGGCGGGCGATATGATCTGCTTGGGCTCCGTCGATCCTCTTCGCGCCAGGGGATGGACACCAAGGGCGGCGCCGGTGGTTCCGAGCGGCGGGCAACGGCACTCGGCAAAGCGGTGTTGGATAGCAGCTTGGAAGGGAGGCACATAGGAGAAGATGGTGGCGATGGTGTAGACTTGAAGGCGGCGTGGTCGTTTCCTTAGAGCATGACTAACAACACCCGTAAACGTACGACCCCTAAAACGCTAGTACAAGCCCCTGTACTCGTGATTTTCATGTTTGAGGGCGTCGACGCAGATCAATGCCCATACTCGCAACTTGTAAAACAGGAAGGGCGCTGATCTGCGACGGCTGGTTCCTGAAAGAGATATGCCCTAGAGGCAAATAATAAATAGGTTTTTATTATCATATCTCAATTAGTTCGTAATAGTTTCATACTATGCTATAATTATATTAATACAAAATATTAATACATGTGTGGTATGTAAACAAACCAAGTCTCTAGTTACCTCTAGCGAACTAGTTCATTGGTTATGAAGATGATCTAGGATTTCGAGATCATGGGCATTTATGTCAATTGACAATAAGGTCACGTCATTAGTTGAATGATGTGATAGACAAACAACCCAACCAGTTGTATCTTAATGAGATCTAGTTACAAAGTTCACCATTAATGATAAAACTAAGGAAACCTCGCAACCTATCCTTAGACTGTGAGATAATGCAATTCACCGTTCTGGAGGGATCTTAGATGGTTATCAAGTATCATACCGTGACCGGGTGATAAAAAGGTGCTACTCAGGTTTCCCAAAGGGCGCGTAGAGGAGTACATATCGATACCAGGATTTTCCAATCCATGTCACGGAATGCAACGACACGGAAACGAGAAAACAAGTTCATCGGTAACGAGATCGAACGAAGGTATGGAGATACCATAGATCAAATCTCGGATGAACTACGTATCAAGTGGCAAAGAGAATGGGAAACGAATGTTTACGATTCAAACGACATTATCATCATGGAATGCACAGGGGTCATTATGGGCATCCTAGTCCCGCTATTGATCATTGATGGAGATCATGTCTGTGTCATTCTCGAGCCGTGGGGAAATACACTTAAGGGTTCGATGACCTAGAGATCCTCTGTAAGTTGGAATCACCATATGAAAGAGAAAAGGAAACCAGAAAAGTTTTGTGAGAGAACCGGAATCGTTCCGGGAAAGTTCCGAAGTCGTTCAAAGGAAATGGAAAGG
Source organism: Avena sativa (assembly GCA_916181665.1). Lineage (NCBI taxonomy): Eukaryota > Viridiplantae > Streptophyta > Magnoliopsida > Poales > Poaceae > Avena > Avena sativa. The sequence goes on from OV702289.1 coordinate 620,837,528, forward strand.
GAAACGAAAGGTATTTTGGGTCAAATCAGATTTTGTAATATGTATTTATATATTAATTAATATAATGAATATTAAATATAATATTAAAATCTAATTTGAAGGGGTATTCCACTAATGGGCCAAACTTCCTAGGGAAAAAGGGCCCATGAGGGAAAACCGAAGGAGGGAAGGGCCAAGGGCCAAAAGGACAAGGCCTAGCCGCCTCAAGGGGCCCGCCTGGCCAGCCTAGGGCTGTGCGCGGGGTGGGGCCCACCCCTGGCCGGCTGGCCCATGAGGCCCATGGGGCTTTCCCCCTCTCTCCATTGTTTAGTCCCACATGGTAAACCCAAGGGGGAGGGCACACCCTCTCCCACTATAAAAAGGGGTGCCCATGGGTGGGATTTGACACACCAATATTTGGAGACGTCCTTTGGTTGAATTTCTCCTTCCCTCTCTCTCTCATCTCCATGCGTTGGCATGGTCCCAAGTAAGGACTGTCCATACAAGAGACACCGCACCTGTAACACGCTGTTGCACTGCAGGGATTCCAAACTGGAGATCTACTTCCGCACTCCTGGCAGGGATCAAGGAGTCAGAGGTCGTCATCGTACACCGTATGTGTATGAAACCACGAGGGGCCTCACTTGAGGCACCTTGAATGTCGTGAGCCGGAGCTACTACACGATGAAGAAGGATCAAGGGGTGAACTGTGAGGAGCTTCGCGACCTTGAGGTCGGCTACGAGTTCGACTACTTCAACCACGTTCCCCTCGGAACATGAACCGCGTACGGTCTATAAGGGTATGTATTCTGTACGCTCGGCCATTACCGCATTACTACATAGATAGATCTTGGGCAGTTTAGGAGGTTCCAACGTAGGAAATTTTTTGTTTTTTGCTACGGAACCCTACAGTGGTATCAGAGCCAATCTATGCGTAGGAGTGCTGTACGGCCAGTACGCACATGAATTGTGCGGGCATTGATCCCTTATTTGTTACCCTCTAACGTGTACTTGTTTATATCGCGGTATTGTTTGATGAAGCGGCCCGAACCGACCTTACGTATATTCTTACGCGAGACTGGTTCCACGCTCAACATATGGCTTGTACCGTATAAGTGGCTAGCGGGTGTCTGTCTCTCATTAAATAGTTGATATAACATTTACAATGGAGGGCCCCAAAAGGGGTGTAATAGAGACAACTGTAGGATCTATGTTGTGGTTGGAAGTTCGTAGATTAGAAACGGTTCTAAAGCGAAAGCCGTAACAACCACGTAAAACTTGCAAAGATAAAGTAGAGGCGTATAACTTTGTTTTGCAGGAGGGCTTGTGTTATGATATGGTATTGGTCTTCACGAAGCTAAAGTTGTTTACTTTTATGTTACTAAGTAGTATAGTAATAGCCATCATTCTGATGGACGACCTGCTGGTGGCATCGTGGACTTGGCGTCAAACCAGGGGCAAGATGGAGATCATGCTGGAGAGATCGATGGAGATCAAGGCGCAAGAAGAAGGACCATATCATATCACAATATACATGTGATGTTGATACCTGTTTTACATCTTATTATATACTAGTATAAGATACTCAACGGTAGCAAATAAGATAATCCCTATATAATTCCAATGATGGTGTTCCCCTTGTGTGTGCACCACCAAGAAAGTTTGCCGTTATGAAGCCGGCCGTGACGATCGGGGGCTAGACATATCTACATTCTCATACAGTGGGTGTAAGCCATGTTGCACAACAAATACACACAAGTTATATTTTGCGAGCCTAGCATGTGTAGACATGGCCTCGGAACACAAGAGACCAAAAGGTCGATCATGAGTTACATGGTTGATGTGATTGACATTGGGGAATGTCTACCTTTGATGCTGCACTGATGGTCGTGATGATCGGGGGAGGTGTAGAGGATTGGGATCATGTGATCACTAAAATCGTCCAGGGGATGACAATTTTAGTGGGAGCTCAATTAGTATTAAACTCATATTATGAACTTAGTCTAGATGTTTGTTTGCAAATATCTTAGTAGATCATGGTCTATCCCATTGAGGTCCTTTGCGACCATGGGAAATTTATTGCTTGATATGGAACTTAGCAAAAGGGTCCAACTTCATAGATTAATACCCACGCCTGAGGGATATCCTCGTAAAAGGTGATCTTCTCTTCTTGATACGATGACCATTAGGAGATAATCTGATGACTCTGCAATGTTTGTGTGTTCTCCGTAATCATCCAATAAGCCATTCTCCATTCGACGGAGAGTTGGATTACAATCTTGTATTCTACAAGATCAAGCAAATAAAGTATGAGTTGTTGGATGAGTTTTCTTCCATGATGGATGAAAAGAGAATATTTGGAGAAACACTTAGAGATCTTGCATTCGAGTTGTGAACTCTCAGAAGGTCTTGATTGCAATGGAGGCCATGAATGAAAAAGAGTATATGCTAGATATACAAATTATAAATGTGGTTCCCACAAAACTCGTTGCAGTTTGTAAAGTATTTGATACATGTCCCGTTTTGTGAAAACAAGATGGTCTGCTTGAGAATTGCTAGAATTGAGGCAATGTGGCATGATGACGGCAAGCAAAACAGTTGATGGCCGACATCACCCCTTTCCTCAAAGGTTTATCATTTGGATTAGTGGACTTGAATATAATTTTGTAATCCTTGTTTGCGTGTCTTGCTTTTGGCAAGACGATTGTTCATATGAATAAGTTACAAGCCAATTGTACTGTTCTTGTAAATAATGCCTTTATGGTCGCATTAAGATTTTGAATGAGTTATTCTCATCACTATGTTAATGATAATAGTTTAAGCATCTATAAAGGATTAGAATGCTAAAATATGTCCAAAGTTTAATTATGATATGGCACTATAGTTTAAGTCATTTTGGTTATTGCATGTTCTTCATGAAGATTGGGGTCTTAGATGCTTTATCTAGAGACTTTGCAAAACCATGCCTCGTTGGGCAGAATGACTAAAACTCCGCATTCTGGTAAAACAATGATATGCGAAGAAATGTTGAATCTTATACATAGTGATGTATCGTATTTTCAACAAGATAGTGGAAATCATTACTTGATTGTGAACTTAAGTGAATATGCATATTTACTTAATGAAACATAAGTTTGAAATAGTTTTGAATTGTTCAAAAGATTTCAAAATGAAGGAGGATATTGAATTAACAAGAATACAAAAGTCTCTTTGATTTGATCGACATGACTAAAGTATTTAAGTTAATTTTGGCATAAAAGGACATGTGAAAGAGGTTTAACAAATTATGATAATAGGGCAAATTCAAAGTGTATTGAAATGTCTAAATATCATAATCATTATGTATTAGATACATATGGTATAATATTATCTCTTATCAGGGTTATAGTTATCGTTTAGAGTTAGAGATCGAAATGAGCAAACACTCGGTTGACATACAAAGGAACATCTAAAGATTCACAGAAACAACACCATAAGATTTATGGCATGTTCGAGTTTCTAGAGGTTTCGATAATTCGAAATCATGGAGAATAAACAAGTCTTTATAGCATATTCTTAGGCAACTATGAATACATGTTCCATAAGGGGAAAACCTGCTGTTGTCCAAAGTTGATGTGTCTTGATAAAGATACAGGTGGAAGAAAGTAAAAGATCAAAACAAGGTATTTGACCTTACCTCCTGATTGTTGAGTAGCACTACGAAATTTGTTTCGTGAAACCGAACTCCACAAGTAGAGGAGAAACTAATGATAATGATCATTAAGTTTTAGTGAATGCTTTTAGAAAAGAAAGTAGGATTCAACAATATATTCTGCAAATGTTACAGAATTATAGTATTGATTCAATTGTCATGTTATTTGAACAAGACATACCTATGAACTAAACAGAAGTGTGATGGACCTAAGTACGAGAAATGACTAGGAGTCATAAAATCCTATATTAAGTTACATTTAAGATTGCAAAGTAATATGTTACTTGATCTTATTAAGTAAAGAAGTTTACTTGATATTTCTAAATGACTTCAAACTCATAAGATGGAAATGAAACTTAATGGAGATGTAAAGCTCGATTTGTCACAAAGTATGGACAAATTCAATGAGTTGACTACAATGTAGCGATGCTTGAGTCTATTGGATTTATAGCAGCAATATATGGATATTGGAATCTCATAGCTGGAATTCTCAATTTGGTGATGATTAAAGAATTTTGGAATGTCCAAGATTATCGAGAGGACCTGCTTTTGAGTGGGAGATAATTAGCTTGCACAAATCTTAATATGTAAGAGACATATTTTGAGTGGGATCTAAGTATCTTGGCCAAATCTTAATATGTAGTAGACATATTTTGAGTGGGAGCTAAGTGAAATCCCTAGATCTCAAATATGGATGCCATATTTGAGTGGGAGTGTGAAATCATTTTAGGATATGTGGACGACATATGTGAATGATGTGATTGGTGTTAATAACATTTAAGTAGATAAATTGGGATGAAGTTGAAGTTATTAAACAATGAGATCTATCGAGATAGATTGGTGAGTTTAATAAACATTGAATGTCGAATGCTTCTTGGACTTGATTCTGAAGATGTTCAGAATGTCCTAGCAAGATTCTAAAGAAGTTCAGAATGGAACAAGGTAAGAAAGAAGTTCTTACTATATGAAGCATTGTCTTGGTATTACAACGATGGTTAAAAAGGAAGAAAGAGATGTGTTGCATCTCCTATGCCTCAGTCATAGGTTCTTCCATACAACCATATTGTATACTCGACGTAATGTGACCTGAAATTCTGGTTGGAAGGACAAGCTCTTAACTATAAGAACATGTCTTGAAGTGATTCTTGAGTTAATCTCTGAACCAGAAATAAGTTTGTACTTAAATGGCAAGAAGCAAAGTAAGTGGCATATTTGCATTTCATGCACTAGGATCTACATAGATATAGAAGTATAAAGGCTCCATCTGATGTGATATATATTGTTATGGAGGGACTAGTTCGTCTTTAACATAGAATGATGTGTCCCAGGGCACAATGCCCATGAAAAAGCCCTCGAGGTTGATCTAAAGTCACTATAGGCTCCTAGAAACCACCCTCGTTCTGCTGTGATAACTGCCATATATACACAAAGGATTGCAAAGTGTGTTTCGAAGTTTAGATGACAACAGTGAAAACGACCGTCATTATAAACACTAGAAAAAAAGTCTCACTTTGTCGCCAAACGAATACTTCAACCCATTATGAGATAATGGTATGAATGTCAAAGTTAGGAAGGCATTAACGATTTGCAAAGACACAATGATCTGGTAAAATAGAACATTGATAGGACGTTTTCCATAAGCATGCATGATCAATAAACGCATATGTGATATGGTTTATGATGAGTAAAATGCGAGCTAGATTATTTGTACTCTAGTGCAAGTGGGAGACTAAAGGAGATATGCCCTAGAGGCAAATAATAAATAGGTTTTTATTATCATATCTCAATTAGTTCGTAATAGTTTCATATTGTGTTATAACTGTATTAATACGAAACGTTAATACACGTGTGGTATGTAAACAAACCAAGTCTCTAGTTACCTCTAGCGAACTAGTTCATTGGTCATGAGGATGATCTAGGGTTTCGAGATCATGGGCATTTATGCTAATTGACAATGAGGTCACGTCATTAGTTGAATGTTGTGATAGACAAACAACCCAACCAGTTGTATCTTAATGATATCTAGTTACAAAGTTCACCATTAATGATAAAACTAAGGAAACCTCGCAACCTGTCCTTAGACAATGCAAATCACCGTTCTGGAGGGAGCTTAGATGGTTATCAAGTATCATACCGTGACTGGGTGATCAAAAAGGTGCTACTCAGGTTTCCCAAAGGGGCGTGTAGAGGAGTACATATCGAGACCAGGATTTGCCAATCCATGTAACAGATAGATACATATGTGTCCATCTCGGTGACGTTGCATTAATGAAGCTTGCAAGCGTGTGACTGGGTCACAGAATGCAACGACACGGAAACGAGAAAACAAGTTCATCGGTAACGAGATTGAATGAAAGTAAGGAGATACCATAATAAAATCTTTGATGCACTAGGTATCAAGTGGCAAATGGAATGGGAAACGAATGTTTACGGTTCAACGACATTATTATCGTGGAATGCATAGGGGTCATTATGGGCATCCCGGTCCCGCTATTGATCATTCATGGAGATCATGTTTGTGCCATTCCCGAGTCATGGGGAAATACACTTAAGGGTACGATGAGCTAGAGATCCTATGTAAGTTGGAATCACCATATGAAAGAGAAAAGGAAATCGAAAAAGTTCTGTGAGAGAACCGGAATCATTCTAAGAAAGTTCTGAAGTCATTCGAAGGAAATCGAAAGGGAACCGAAAGGTGTTTCGGGTCAAATCGGATTTTGTAATATGTATTTACATATTAATTAATGTAATTAATATTAAATATAATATTAAAATCTAATTTGAAGGGGTATTCCACTAATGGGCCAAACTTCCTAGGGAAAAAGGGCCCATGAGGGAAAACCGAAGGAGGGAAGGGCCAAGGGCCAAGGCCTATCCGCCTCAAGGGGGCCCACCCGACCAGCCTAGGGTTGTGCGTGGGGTGGGGCCCACCCCTGGCCGGCTGGCCCATGAGGCCCATGGCGCCTCCCCCCTCTCTCCCTTGTTTAGTCCCACATGGGAAACCCAAAGGGGAGGACACACCCCCTCCCCCTATATAAAGGGGTGCCCATGGGTGGGATTTGACACACCAATTGACGAGGGTTTAACTCGTCAATGCCCATTGTTATGGACTTGGGTTTTGGAGAAGGAGGGAGCGCTGGAGACATCTATCGGCTAGCAAACAAGCACACAGGGGACAAAGGATTTACCCAGGTTCAGGCCTCGTAGAGGTCCCTACTCCTGATTGTCTGCTCATGGAATTATCGAGGGAGTCGAAAGTTACAATGATGCGCAGATGAAATCTGGCGAGGGTTGCGAAAAATAGGGTTGCGTGTGTCCTCCTCGCCGCCCCCTCCTAGCCTTTATATAGATAGGCTAGGTCTCGGGTGGCAGGTCGAGTTGGTTACAAGTTAGGGTTTTCCCCTTCAAACTTTCTATCTTTAGCTTCTTCTTGTCCTTCAAGCAATTGAGAGTCCATAGGTTACTCGAGTCCCTCCATTCGGGCTTGGCGATACCGTGGGCCTATATGTATTTGGTCTGTATATACCAAGTTCGAGTACCTGTAGGGTATACCCATGTCAGTAGTCCCCGAGTGTCCAGTGGAATCGCAGATTTGACTGGGGACTTTTGAAGCCTTCGAGTGCCTGAATGAGTATATTTCGATTGCTTTTATTTGTGTCATAGGGATTGTTGATATACGTGCCTGATATAACCGAAGTATCGGTATCAGTTAACCACCTTAGGGTGAAACAACGCAATCTACTCGAATTCGAGTCCCCGGACTCGAATCCGGAAAAGTGCTGGTCTAATTCGACTCAGGTCGTGGAGGTCTTACAGGAGTCGAATTCCAGTTATATGGGTGTGAGCACTTGACGCGTCCGTCAAGGCATGTTCATCGTGCCTGTGGGCACGGATATGTTTCTGGTAGTGCGTAGTTAAATGCGTTGCCAGGCCTTATGCAGGTCTTACCTTCACGCCATAGGCGCGGCATCCGAATTTTATCATCGCGGAGACGATTCGGGTAACCCAGGAGACGCAGTCTCTTCGTAGGGGGAAAATTATGAGGCGGTGTCGCCATGAGTTTCGAGTGTGGATGTTATCAACACATAGTTTTTTGTTCAAATAATCATAGGGTGCGCGACCAGCGCTCCCTATGGGAGTAGCCCCCGAGTGCCTGGTTGAGTCGAAGACTCAGGCAGGGACTAAAAACTTTTGCGACTGCTGTCATCTTTTGCTTGCTTGTTCAGTTGATGACCCGGGCAGCTACTAAAACACTTTTGCGACTGTTGTCGTCTTTTGCTTGCTTGTTTTAGTCGATGACTCAGGCAGCTAAAATATTTTCGCGACTGCTGTCGTCTTTTGCCTGCTTGTTTCCGGCGCTCCCTATGGGAGTAACCCATGTTAATAATCGAACTGTGTTTCGAGTGGTTGGGTTTGCTTTTTGCGATTGTCCATGTTCCTGCAACAAGAAAAGAAAAATCGTAGGGTGCGCGGCCAGCGCTCCCTATGGGAGTAGCCCCTGAGTGCTTGGTGGAGTCGAAGACTCCATCAAGGACTAAAAATAGTCGAAGTTCTCCATTGCATAGCCTTTGGTGACGTCAGTGCTGACGCTTGTATGACCTTAGTTGCCCGCGTGAGCGGTTTTGACGGGACGTGACGAGTTGTGGGTCCCATTTTCTGACTTTGATTTGACTGGGCGTGCGTAATCTTATTTTTAACTGTGCCTCCTCGATTTTCGTGCGTAATGGTAGAAGTGGGGGGACGGTTCGCGCTTCCTCTTCTCCACGTGTCCTACGCGATGCATGCCACACGTCCAATAGGGTTTTTGTCAACCATTGGATTGCATCTTCCAGGGGTTAAGTAGCGATGCCACGGCGGTAATTTCCCATCTGTGTTCTTTCTTCCTTGCTGCCATCGCCATTGCCCTTTGCTTTCCTGCTTTTTCTCTGCGCCCATCTTCTCCACGACGCTGGACCAGCTCCGTTTGTTCCCCAGCTATTTTCTTTGCTCTCATCGCCACCGCGCAATGGGGAAGAAGAAGGGAGGCGCTGCCGCCGATTCCGCGGCCACCCTTGCTATAGCGAAGAAGAAAGGTGGCTCCGCTGCTGCGGCCACCAGCGCCGCCGCCGCCGGGAAGAAGAAGGTCGCGGGCACCCGCGTGACTAATGGCGCGTGGCGCCCCTCCATCATCAAGGCATCGGATCTCCGTCTTCTTCGCCAAGACGGAGTGATTTCTGCATCAGTCGCCGATTCGCGCGTCCCCAGCGGTGAGACCATTCCTGTGCCTCCCGCTGGTTATCGAGTGATGTTTCTTGCATTCATCATTCGCGGTCTTTCCTTGCCTCTTCACCCCTTTCTTCGGGGTCTTTTGTGTTTCTATGGGCTCCAGCTCCACCAGCTGTCCCCAAATTCTCTCCTCCACATCACCTGTTTCATAACTCTCTGCGAGTGCTGGCTCGGAATCGAGCCGCACTTTGGTCTTTTCAAACGCATTTTTAAATTGAAGCGTCAGTCCGCATCTGGCTCTTTAGTTTATGATGTAGGTGGTTGCGGAATCCATGTTGATCCATCCGCCACCTACTTTGATATCAAGCTCGCCAAGTCCGTCCAGGGATGGAGGGACAGATGGTTCTATGTGCGCGATCAAAAGGCCAATGACGAGCACTTTGGACTTGCTCCCTTCGATCCCGCGACTCCCTGCAAGAAGATGCGTTCTTGGAAGAACGTGATCATGCCTTCCGAACTCGCAGAGACAGACGTGCTATATCAGCACGTCTGCGACCTCGAGAGTCGCATAGGCGTAGAAGAGGGAGGCTGCGCCCTTGTGAGGACCTGGTTGCGTCGTCGTGTCCAGCCTCTCCAGGCCAGGGTCCATCCCATGTTCCAATGGGGTGGCTCTGATGATCCCACTCGCGTGTCTGCCGATGGCATGTCCGCGAGTGAGGTAGATAAGAGGGTGCGACTGGTCACGAAGTATACCCTCAAGGATGTGCTTCCGAACGAGCCAGTCGTTCCTCCTTTCGATGCTTCGAATCCTCCTCCTGAGGTATGGTTGTGCCATGTAGTAGCGTATTTTTTTTCGATTGCGTCTTCTGGTACTTATCTGTTTTATTTTTTGTATGCAGGAGTGGGCGGTATCGCCTTGCATGCCTCCCCTCCCTGAGGGGATTATTCCTCGTGAGGTTGTGGAAGAGGACCAGTCTGAGTCTACTGTCCCTTCCGATGTTGAAGAGGAAGCCCCCGAGTCCGAGAGTCCAGATACTCGCAAGTGTTCGCGCAGTGAGGATTCCGACGCGTCGACTACTTCCAATCTAGGAGGCGCAGTTGTTGGCGCGGAGTCGCCAATTCCCGCCGTTCCAGTGAGGGTTGTGGCACCGTCTTCTCGCAAGAAGATGTGATTGCCCAAGGAGTCTTCGTCGGAATCGACGGAGGCCACATTTGATCTTGATAGATTTGACTGGTAAGTTTTGCTAGTGCATTCGTTCTTTGCTTGTTTTCTTCTTGTTGACTTTGCCCTTTTCTGAGTGTGTTTTTATCTTGCAGCCAAGAGGCGTCGTCATCGTCTAGCGACGTCGAATTTTTGAAGGAATCAGGAGTCGCGACCTCAAAGGCCAAGATAGAGGTCGAGCGTGCTCCTTCTCCTCCGGCGGCGGCCCACTCCGGGCACAATTCTTTGAGCTCTCCTCACGTAGGGGAGCATCGAGTAGTAGCTCGGATGATGGTTCAGCAATCTTCTTCGGAGTCGCTGGAGGACCATGTCAGTATATCTCCCCCTTTTTTTATAAGTTGGCAGTCAAATGTCGTTTGTTGCCCTCTGCTGATTCCTTACTTTGTGCGATAGATCCTTGTAAAGGAAGCCACGCAGGTAACGGAGCAAGTGATGGCGATAGGTCGCCAACATGCGATGTTGGAGAAGCGCCACCGCGTGGTTGAGACTGAGTATTCTATACCTGTTCTTTTCGTTTTCTTGTATTTTGGCATTATCGACTGACAGCCAGATTTTTGACTGTCCTGTAGCTGAGCATAATGCTTTACTGCGTGATGTCGCCACATTGGAGAAGACGCTGGCCACAGCAGTGAAGGGGCGCGACGAGGCACTCGCCGCTCGTGATGAGGCCCAGAAGCGCGAAGAGGATCTGCGTGCCTCCTTTGCGGCTAGGGAGAAGTTGTTTAAAGAGCAACTTTTTTCAGTCGCCAAGGCCCTCTCAGGTACCTCTACTTGGTAGATATTTATCGATGTTCTTCTTTTCCTCTGTAGTGCCGGTGGCTTGAGGAGTTTGATCCGTGTACGTATTTTGTTGTAGATGCTGGTGGCTTGAGCTTTGATCCGCAAGCCCTTGGTCGCGATGACGTTTTGGTGGGCATGGTATCTGAAGTCGAAGACCGTAGCGCCGTTGTCCAAAACACGTTGTCCAAAGCCAAGGCCACCCTGAGTCGCCTCCGGGAGGAGCTGATGCCGAAGGCGGAGCTGGTAGACAATATGGAGGAGCTGATGGAGTCACTCGCTGGGGGTGTACCTGCCACGTACAAGAACTCCCTCCGTGCAGCTAGTGCGACCATGTCGCTTGCCATGGTGCAAGCCTACGGAGTCGAAGTGGATCCCTCTACGGTGTCGAAGACAATGCCTGTTGGCGCGAATGGTCAGCAGGTAGTGTTCGCTCCTTTTGTGACTGCTTGTGTCAAATATGGCCATTCCTTGATAAACACCATTGCCAAGTATTCGGAGGAGCTGAATCACGCAAAGAAGGCGGCGAAAACTTCGGCCTCAGGGGCCAGCGGAAAGTCAGTGGCATCTGATACTGCCACGTACTTGATGAAGCCCCCAAGGTCCTCGAAGTCGAAGAAGCCAGCTGCTCTGTAGTTAGTTTCTTGTAATAGCTGACGAACTCACTCTTTTGATTGGAGATCATGCCTGTTGGCGAATGTGTTTGTACATACTTTTTATTGATCCTGAATGCACCTGTTTACTTTTGACTTTTGAGTTGGTTGCCTTATTTTGCTTCTGACTTGATTTTTTGATAGGGTACGTCAAGTCGCCCTGTGGAGGGAACCCCGGTCTCGCCATCTCTTGAGGATATAATGGCACCACCTCGCTCTAGAGTAGAGGAGCTTCCCTTGCTTTCGCGACTTCGTGATCGCGTTAAGCAGCTGGAGCGTGGGTTGCCTGTGATCCGTGGTACCGCGGACGTGTGGAAGTCGAAAGCTGAAAAAGCCGCCGCCTGTGAGCAATATCTGCTTGGCGAGGTGACGCAGCTGGGCGACCAGTTTAAGTGTTAGTTTGCTCATCCTCGTCTTTTCCTTTGTAGATGATCGCAATGGTACGTTGTACTCATGCTGTTGATGCTGCTTCGTGTAGTTGTTAGCGTGCACTGTCCGCAGGACGAGAGGGATAGGATTGCCATCCGCCTTCATGATCTCACCCAAGAGCAGCTTCAGGAGAGTGGATACTTCTGGGTAGATCATGATCGTGCGACTGTGTTAGCGACCATGTAGGATCGCGCCTCGCGAGTGCTGCTTTTTCTGAAGAAGTCGTAGTCGTGCTTGAAGAACATCTACCGGGCGATGTTCCCGCTAGATGATACTCCGTCAAGCCTGCTGGCCCTTCTGACGAAATTTCAAGATATGTCCGCGGTTCGCGAGTGCGTGAGGCAGCAGCTGACGGCTGGTGCCAAGGCTGCGCTCTCCGTGGTGCGTTTGCACAGGCCTGACGTGGATGTTGCCGCCATTGCATCTGGGCCACCGGCGCCACCAGCAGGATCTTCCTGGAACATGGTGCCGCACTATCAAGCGGTGGATCGTTCAGCTGAGGAAATCGTCGACTTCTTCGAGGAACAGACTAATATTCTTCTGTTGCAAGGGTAGCCAAATATGTATCCTGCATACAAGTGTACTGGTGTTGTAAAGCACATATATAGTTTTGTAGATAATTTACAAATAGCTCTATAAGCGTGGGGTGCGTTGCACTTATGCGAGTCCTTTTCGTTAGCCTGGCCATCTTTGTATCTTTCCCCTGTCAACCTGTCAGCTGCGTGGCAGCTGGGTTGTGTTTATGTTTAGGGGTTCGATTGATGTGTCAGCTACTCAGGATGTCGCGTTATTGTTCGAAGAACATATATATATAGGGTGGCGCAGCCCCCGAGTATGAAAGTTGACAAAAGAAAAGAGAGCACGGAGTTTTGGGGCACTTATCTTTCATTTATTCGGAGAACAGTACGTAGTACAATGTGCGGCTAAGTAGCCTTGGCTGAATAGCCTTATTTGCGATGTAAAAGTAAAGAAGAAACGACTAAGGATAGAAGCGTCGCAGTTGTGCAACGTTCCAAGGGTTGGAGTATGCGACTCCTAGAATTACTTCTGTAATCACATACGGTCCTTCCCAGGGGGACTCGATCTTGAGATGCCCCTGCTGCTTCAGTCGCAGGACCAGGTCACCTTCGACGAAGGATCTTGGGCAAAGCCTTCTGCTATGGTAGTTGCGCAGGTTCTGCTGGTAGATCACAGATCTTTCTGTGGCGATTTCTCTTGCTTCGTCAAGGAGGTCGACGGAGTCTTCGAGTGTGAGGGATGACTCCTTCTCGCTATAGGCGACTACGCGTGGCGCTCTGTACCGTACCTCGGCGGGTAATACTGCCTCTGCTCCATGTACCATAAAGAATGGTGTGTAGCCGGTGGCACTGTTTGGAGTTGTACGCATGCTCCAGAGTACGGATTGCAGTTCGTTTGGCCAGCAGCCCGCGGCTTGTTCGAGTGGCCGGAGGAGTCGCTTCTTGATGCCGCTGCAGACGAGGCCGTTTGCCTTTTCCACCTGACCGTTGGTCTGCGGGTGTGCGACTGAGGCATAGCTGATGTTGATCCCCAGGTTCTCGCAGAAATCTTGGAACTCCTTGGATGTAAAGTTCGTTCCATTATCGGTGATGATGCTGTGTGGCACGCCGAAGCGGTAGACGATGGACTCGAAGAACTTGACTGCGCTGTGCCCTGATTGCTTGGTCACTGGCATAGCCTCGATCCACTTGGTGAACTTGTCGACTGCGACCAAGAGGTAGACGTAGCCTCCTTGCGAGGACCTTGGAAGTTTGTTGACCATGTTGAGTCCCCACTGGGCGAAGGGCCAGGCCAATGGAATAGGCCGTAGCTCTGCGCCTGGTGCGTGTGGCTTGTCCGCGAATCGCTGAGAGGAGTTGCACTTTTGGACTATATCCTTGGCGTCGCGCATGGCCGTGGGCCAGTAAAATCCAGCTCGTAGAGCTTTGGCGACAAGGGCGCGGCTACCGGCGTGGTGCCCGCCGGTCCCTTCATGGATGTCGAGGAGGACTGCTCTTCCATCGGCTAGGGAGACGCATCACTGTAACACGCCTGTGATGCTGCGTTTATACAGTTCGTCGTTGATAACGACGAATGCCTTGGAGCGTCGCGCGATGTGTCGTGCATCTGTCGGGTCGTCCGGTAGGCGCTTGCTGAGGAGGTACGTAATGTACGGCTGCGTCCAGGATTGTTCGATCATCATGACGCTCATTGGTCCCTCGAGTCCTGTGTCAAGCTCCAAGTCATCGATTGTCGTTGGCTCATTGGGTGGCGTAGCCCCCGAGTCCGTTGCTGCGCTTGTTTTCTTCTCTGCGGCCTTTGGCTTGATGGAGCGTTCGCATATGCGCTCGAGAAATACCCCAGGTGGTATGGGTGCGCAGGTGGAACCTATGTTGGCGAGTGCGTCCGCCTCCTCATTGCTTTCGCGACCTATGTGTCGCAACTCGCAGTCGTCGAAGTCTCCTTCAAGTGTGTCGTAGAGGTCGCGGTATGCGATCATGTTGTCGTTTAGTGCGTCGCACTCGTGCATTGTTTGGTTTACGACCAGCTTGGAGTCGCCATATATGATTAACCTCTTTGCGCCGCAGGCTTTTGCCATCCTCATCCCATGTAACAGGGCCTCGTATTCAGCCTCGTTGTTTGAGGCTGTGAACTGCATTCGCGGGACGTACTTCAGCTTGTCCCCTTGAGGCGATGTCAGTATGACACCTGCTCCTGCTCCATCTTTTCTCTTGGACCTATCGAAGTGCATTGTCCAGAGGTAGGACATGTCTGGCTTGTCCGGGAGTTGGTTTTCCATCCAATGTACGAGGAAGTCCGGGAGAACTTGCGACTTAATTGCGCCGCGCTTTTCGTATGTGATGTCTCGTGGAGACAGTTCGATTCCCCAAAGCGCGACTCGCCCTGTGGCGTCAGGGTTATTGAGGATATATACCAATGGGGCGTCGTTGACTACCACGATTGGGTGTTCCTAGAAGTAGTGGTGCAGTCGCCGGGCGGTCATAAAGACACCATACGCCAGCTTCTGATAGTGCGGGTACCGCTGTTTTGTTGGCGTGAGGACCTCGCTGAGGTAATATACGGGGCGTTGTACGCCGTGGACCTTGTTTTCCTCGGCCCGTTCGACGACGAGCACTGTGCTAACCACTTGGTTGGTGGCAGAGATGTACAGCAGCAGTGGTTCCCTTTCTCGTGGAGTTACCAATACTGGCGAGGTGGATAGCAGGCGCTTGAGGTCTTCAAATGCTTCTTGCGCGTCATTGGTCCACTCGAATTTGTCGGTTTTGTGGAGGAGCTGATAGAAGGGCAGCGCCTTTTCTCCCATTCGACTGATAAATCGCCTGAGGGCCGTGATTCGCCCAGCTAGTTGCTGAACGCCTCTTATGTTCTTTGGCTTCTCCATGGCCAGTATGGCTTTTATCTTTTTCGGGTTTGCCTCAATCCCTCTCGCGGAGATGAGATACCCGAGCAGTTGTCCGGAGGGTACGCCGAAGGCGCATTTGTCCGGATTGAGCTTTATCCAGTAGCGATCGAGATTGGCGAAGGTTTCACGCAAGTCGTCGATTAGAGAGGCTTCTTCCTTGGTTTTGATTACTATGTCGTCGACATAGACTTGGATGTTGCGACCAAGTTGCTCCTTGAGGCAGGCCTACATGCACCGCTGGTACGTGGCTCCTGCGTTTTTTAGCCCTAAGGGCATTGTGTTGTAGCAGAACACGCCAAAGGGCGTTGTAAACGCGGTCTTCTCCTGGTCTTCCTCCTTCATTCGAATTTGGTTATAGCCTGAGTAGGCGTCGAGGAAGCAGAGGCGCTTGCATCCAGCAGTGGAGTCGATGATTTGATCGATCCGTGGTAGCGGGAAGTGATCTTTTGGGCAGTGCTTGTTAAGAGAAGTGAAGTCGACGCACATCCGCAGGATATCCGTGTCCTTTTTTGGCACTAGTACTATATTGGCGAGCCAAGTGCTTTCCTTGATCTCGCGTATGAATTTGGCCTCGAGGAGTCTGTTGATCTCCATTCCGACTGCCTGTGCCCGTGGCTCAGACAGTCGCCTGATTGTTTGCTTGACTGGCCTTGCGTCGGGGTTGACGTTGAGTGCGTGCTCGGCGAATTCCCTAGGAACTCCTGGCATGTCCGCAGGACACCAGGCGAAAATTTCCTAGTGCTCACGGAGGAATTCGACGAGCGCGAGTTCCTATGCGGGACTCAAGTTGTTGGCGATGAGGGCCGTTTTAGTGGGATCCGATGGATGGACCTGCACCATCTTTGTGTGCACAGATGAGTCGAAGGAAGATCAGGTGATCTTGACCTACTCAGAGGGGGCAGACTGTTGTCTGTCGTTTCCTTCAATCACGCGAGTTCCTCCTGCATGCCAAAGGACTGGGAAATTCTGTTGAATTCCCTGTCGCAACTGTCAGATCGCTCGAAACTCCCGTTGATCGTGATGACGCCGTTGGGACCTGGCATTTTCATCTGTAGATAGGCGTAGTGAGGTACTGCCATGAACCTAGCGAACGCGACGTGCCCGAGGATGCAGTGGTATTGTGAGGGCCAGTCGACAACTTCAAAGTCGATGCGCTCGCGCCGGAAGTTCTTCGGCGTGCCGAATATGACGTCGAGGTTGATTTTGCCCAGGGGGTATACGTCTTTTCCTGGGACGATGTCGTGGAACGTTGTGTCCGATGCCTCTAAGCAGGTTATAGGGATCCTCATTGCTCGCAAGGTACTCGCGAATATGAGGTTGATACCGCTTCCACCGTCCATGAAGACGCGACTCATGTCGAAGCCTCCAATTTGCGCCTCGAGTACGAGGGGGCAATGACCTGGGCGAGGTACATGAGGCGGGTGGTCGCGTTTGTCAAAGGTAATGCACGACTCACTGCCACTGAGGTACTCAGTGGTGGATGGTGGCGAGTGCGTGGCCAAATTGACTTGGCGAGTGATGGCCTTCCGCACCCTGTTCGAGGGGCGTCCCTTTTGGATCATCATGGTGCCCATGGCCCATGGGTATGGTTCGCCTCCGTGACGCTGGTCCGGTGCAGCTCCGTTCGGGGGTGGCCCAGGTGGTGGTGGTGGTGCGCCATGTGCCACTGCGCCTGGAGCGGTTCCGTAGCCTCTTTCGACCGTGTTGCGGTTCATCCGCACCAGCCCCTCGTGTAGCTTGAGGAACTCGCGGCAGTCCTTGAGGAGGTGACTGGACTTTCTCTTGCCGTCATGCTTGTCGATGTAGAAGTGTACCGTGCATGGTCCGGACAGTTTATCTTCGATGGTGGTCGCGGGTGCTTCATCGCGGGTGCGGTGTTGCCATACTTGCATGGTTTTCCCGGAGTCACGATATCCGCCGCTACGGTATCCGCTGTTGCGGTTGTCGTCGCGTCTATCGGCGTAACCGGCGGCGACCATGTTGATGTCATCACGATCGTCGTAGACGCGCATACGATGTTTGCCCCGGCGGTCGCGTCTGAGTTCTGCTTCCTCGTTAGAGTGAGCGCGGTTCTTCAGCGAATCTTCTCCATCAGCCCACCGGTTCGCGATCTCCATCAGGTGGTCGATGGTCTTGGGCTTTGAGCGTCCTAGCTCCTCCCTGAGTTCTATGCGGCGGACACCGTCGTTGAATGCATCAATCGCACGGTCTTCCGAGATGTTCTCCGCGGAGTTCTTGATGATGGACCACCTTTGGATGTAAGAGCGCATCGATTCGCCAGATTTTTGCTGGCAGCATCTCAGTACTTCGATTGAAGCGGGGCGTTTGTATGTGCCCTTGAAGTTGCGCACGAAGCTGTAGACCAGCTCATCCCAGCTGCGAATGGATCCGCGCGGGAGGTTATTGAGCCATGCCCGGGCGGCGCCTTGCAGCTGTAGCTGCAAGCATTGCATGGCGGTACTCCAACTACCCCCGTGCAGCCTGACTGAGGAGATGTGATCTTCCAGCCAGATCTTGGGGTCCTGTAGACCGTCAAATTTTGGGTTCTCTGATGGGAGTTTGAACCCTTTAGGCATTCGCTTCTGCCTGATGGATCTGCTGAAGCATCTGGCACCGCAGAGCTCTCCATCTTCTTCTTCCGAATCAGTCGACCGAGCACGTCGTGCCCTTGACTTGTCAATCTTGCGCTGCATGAGCTCGTCGCGTGCATCGTAGTCGCGATCGTGCCGTCACGAACGGCGGCGTCGAGACAGGTCGTGACTATCGTCGCTTGACGAGGACGAGGAATAGCGTTTTGCTAATGCCTTGCCCTTTTTTGGGTCGGGTACTGGTTCTTTGTCGAGGGCGGCCTCGATTAGTCCAAGGCCCGCGATCGTAGATCGGTGCATGGCCGTCCGGGGATCTCCAGCCGGTGGCTGGTTATTGAGAAGGTACATGGTGGCCGCCGTCACCGCGGCCTACGGTGTCCTGGGAACCACGTTGCCTCTCGTGTCGACAGTCATGGAGCCGAAGTCGAGGATTTTCGCGGCGTTTATGCGTTCTTGCTCGGTGAGGTGAGCCATCCGCGATTGCCTCTTCTTGGCGAGGTGTTCGTTGCCTCTTGAGGAGGATCCTCCGTAGGAAGAGAGCCCAGCACGACGAAGGCTTGACTCGTCTGCCGCCTTTTTACACGCCTCAAGTTCCGCGATTGCTTGTTTCTGGCGCTTGAATTCCTCCTTTAGGAGCCAGTGGTAGCCCATCAGTAGTTCTTGCAGGGACCCGAAGGGTAGAGGTGTACCTCGTAGGGCTTCGCGGCAGCGTTCCCACTCTTGCTCGTTGAGCCTGATCACGACGCGTTCGCCGGTTTGCTCATTGATTATGGTAGGGGGTTCGACTGCTCCTCCATTGCCACCGTTGGCAGAGGTGTCGCCCGTGTTGATGACGGTGCACATGAAGTGATTTGGGAAGTTGTTGCTTCCACAACTTTCAGATCCGGAACCGTAGGTTCCCTCTTCAATGGCCAGATCGCTTAGATCGGAGTCACGACTGCTGTCGCTTACCATGTTCCCGATCGCCGCTGGAGCATTGAGCTCGCTGAGGGTACCGATCGATGGAGGGAACCATGAGGCCGAGGCAATCGCCGGTGTTGTTGGCTGATCAGGCATGCGAAGCGTGCCCATCTGACCAACTTGGAAGCGGAAACTCCCAATCGCTAGGCTGATTCCGTCGCCCACGGACTCGAAGGCCGGGCGAGTAGCCGGCGTGTGGACAGTGAAGTTGAAGGCGCCGAAGAGCTGGCGAATCTCCGCTGTTGCAGAGTTGTAGATCGCGTTTGATGGGGCCGAAGAAGCCGCAACATCAACACTCCCAGTTTCGAAAGACGGCGCCAATTGACGAGGGTTTAACTCGTCAATGCCCATTGTTATGGACTTGGGTTTTGGAGAAGGAGGGAGCGCTGGAGACATCTATCGGCTAGCAAACAAGCACACAGGGGACAAAGGATTTACCCAGGTTCAGGCCTCGTAGAGGTCCCTACTCCTGCTTGTCTGCTCGTGGAATTATCGAGGGAGTCGAAAGTTACAATGATGCGCAAATGAAATCTGGCGAGGGTTGCGAAAACTACGGTTGCATGTGTCCTCCTCGCCGCCCCCTCCTAGCCTTTATATAGATAGGCTAGGTCTCGGGTGGCAGGTCGAGTTGGTTACAAGTTAGGGTTTTCCCCTTCAAACTTTCTATCTTTAGCTTCTTCTTGTCCTTCAAGCAATTGAGAGTCCATAGGTTACTCGAGTCCCTCCATCCGGGCCTTGGCGACACCGTGGGCATGTACGTATTTGGGCCGTATATACCAAGTTCGAGTACCTGTAGGGTATACCCATGTCACCAATATTTGGAGAAGTCCATTGGTTGACTTTCTCCTTCCCTCTCTCTCTCGTCTCCATGCGTTGGCACGGTCCCAAGTAAGGACTGTCCATGCAAGAGACACCGCACCTGCAGCATGCTGTTGCGTTGCAGGGATTGCAAACCGGAGATCTACTTCCGCACTCTCAGCAGGGATCAAGGAGTCGGAGGTTGTCATCATACACTGTATGTGTACAAAACCATGAGGGGCCTCACTTGAGGCACCTTGGATGTCGTGAGCTAGAGTTGCTGCACGATTAAGAAGGAGCAAGGGTTGACCTGTGAGGAGCTTCGCAACCTTGAGGTCGGCTACAAGTTCGACTACTTCAACCACGTTCCCCTCGAAACGTTAACCGTGTATGGTCTACAAGGGTATGTATTCTGTATGCTTGGCCGTTACCGCATTACACATAGATAGACCTTGGGCAGTTTAGGAGGTTCCAACGTAGGAATTTTTTTGTTTTCTGCTGCGGAACCCTACTGTTCCTGGCCCGTAAAAGAGGGATCTAGACAGCTTTTCATGCACAAAATCAATATGCAGAAATATGCAAACATTTGATGCATAGTTCATAGTTTTACGTCAATTCAACAAAATAGTTCATAGCAAATTCATACGCAAACAGTTCAAGGGAGAATCATGCAAGGGAGAATCATGAATGTGAGTTATGACCATGCTCAACCGAGGCACCTCTGGTTCCACCTAGACGAGCTAGCCTTCTTCTCTCGTTGATCACCATAGTGGTCTCTTTCCACCACTCCAATTGTTGCCCATTCATGTCCTTGGTCGGCATCATCATTATCTCCCTCTCTTCGTCCAAGAGATCCTTCATTGCCTTGGCTTTCTTCACATTGAGCTTCATCTCCTGCAACTCGGCCTTGCGCCTAGCATCTTCTCATGAGGATTTCACCTTTGCGAGCTCTACCTCTTTATTCCTCTCATTGATGGCAAGCTTTGTCTCCAATGTCTTCATTGTCATTGCCTCTTTGTACTTCATCATTTGATCAAACTTGTCCCGCAGCAATGATGCGTCAGCATCCATCCTTAGCCTCTCCTTGGCATTTTTGCTCCCCTCCGGCTTGTCAAACTTCCTTGCTGCCTTATTGTCATCACTATCATCTAGCATAACCATCGACCCTTTCTTCACTAGAGCTTCTTGGTCCCTTAATGTCCACTTGGGAAGATGTTGGAGCACATCAAAGCAATGTTTATATGCAAAGCTTTTGCCCTTGCCGCCGGCCATTTCTTTGTACCTTGCATCGGTAAAACCCTCCTACAAGCACAACACAAAGGTTAATTTGCAAACTAATAATCAAAATTGACCGAGAAGTGATGGACAAGAAACTCACGTATTCGTCGATAGTACTACCACTTGGAGGATTGGTCCTAACCGCGTCCATAACCACACTCCAACGGCTACAAGCCGATTTGATCACCTCCCAACAGTCTTGAAGGGATCGGAAAGTGCGATACACTGGCTAGAGTACTCGAGGCATGAGCTTCAAAAACCTATCCTCAATGCGCTGCCACTAGAGCTTCCTAGTTTGATCTGTGCTCGTGGCCGCATCCATTCCAACTTGTGCCCAAGCATGACACAAAGTTGCATCCTCTATCTCCGTGTAGTTAGAAGTTCTCTTCTTCTTCGGCTTCACCTCACCTGTAGTGTCGACCTCCGTCACCACTTCCTCAGCAGCATCACCCTCTTCATCCTCTCCGGTCACTTCTTCCTCCTCAGCATCACCCTCTTCCTCCTCCACATCAGCCTCTTGCCCGTTGCCGAATGGAGCGAGTGGGGGAATGTCGATGTTCATGGTCGTCTCATTCAAAAGATCCATGAACCCCACATGTCCATTGTTGCTAAAGTCAGAGATAAATGTTATAGTAAATCGATTTTGGATTTATTAGACTTGGAGTACAAAACAACATACCTTTGCGGCATCTCCTCGAGCATGTGCGGGGCAACGACAGGGGAAGATGACACCAGAGAGGCAGTGACCGGCAAACGGGCACTACGGTGGACCGGTCTCTTCTGCTTCGTCTTCGTCCCTAGCCCGCTCGACTGCGATTTTAGGTGCAGCACCGTCTTCGGCTTCAACACCGGTGCACGGGCAGGGGCAGCCGCAGTCGCGGCAGCCAGGCCAGCTCCTGATTGCGGGACAAGGTGTGTTCTCGCATGCTTCCTCTTCTTCATGCTGGTGGCAGCGACCATTTTCGCCACGTCGGCATTCATCGGAAGCCCTCCAGCAGCCCTCGGAGATACAGTCAATGGCGGAGAGGATCTATGCTGCAAATTGTCTCTAGAGGTGAGCAGGGGGATCCGGCCACAGTGTTACAGGAGAAGGTGGGGGCGTGGAGATCGTCAGCGGCGGAGGCGACTGGGCGGGACGAGGAGGAGCTGAGATGAACTCACGCGCAAACATCCTATGGAGTGTGGGTCGCGTCCGGGTCGACCATCCAACCCTTGTTTGTAGAGGTCAATGGGTGGTTCTCGGGCTGGCCCATAATTTTTTTTGCAGATCACAACATTTACAGGTGTTGATCGCTGCCGTTTTATCATCGAAACCCATAAACTGGCGGTTATTACAAGGGTTTTCCCCTTTTACGAGTGATGTTAGTCATGGTCTTAGGTGGTGACGCTGCATCTCGGTCTCTCGCTAACCGATTTATGGGTTCAGCCATGGGTTCAAAAGGCCGAAGGCTAGCCTGGTCGTTCTACTTGCCGGTAGCCGGCCGACAGTGTGGGGACTGTTGGATCGACCTAGACAATGGTGGTGGTCCTAGGGTTCCTCTCACGCGAAGATGAAGATCTGCTAGTTTCCTGTCCTCATTGATATGACATGGAGTGGCGTGTTCCAGAAGGCTCCACCCGCGAACTCCCATGGGTGCATCATGCCTGGAGCTTGCTGGAACAGAATGAATTCGGTCATGCGCACCCGTGTTTTTTTACTGGCCATTTTGTTTCAGAGGGAGCATTGCGGAGCTATGCTATCTGTTCCCATCATGCATCATGTCTTTGACGAACCAGGGTGAAGTCATATGCGGAGAATGTCATGAAGGAAGGTGAAAGGACACAAATGTCGCCTAGAGGGGGTGAATAGGTGGTTTAAAACTTTTACGAGATGGGCTTAACAAAGGCGGAATAAAACTAGCGTTTACTTTGTCAAGCACAAAACCTATATAAACTATGGTTCACCTATGTGCACCAACAACTTTATGCTAAGCAATATAAGCAACTATGTTATAACAAGATATATGACTTCAAGCACGAAGGCTATCACAAAGTAAAGTGCATAAGAAAGAGCTCAGGTATAGAGATAACCGAGGCACGCAGATACGACGATGTATTACCGAGTTTCTCCCTACAAGGGAGTACGTCTCGTTGGATGGGTGGGCCGTACTAAGACCACCAGCGCCAAGAGGCCTCACCTAATCCTCCCGAGCACCCTCCGCACGGCAAGCACCCGATCTACTATGGGATACTTGAGGACGGTCACCAAACCCATACAAGATTGGGGCAATCTCCACAACTTAATTAGAGGCTCCCAATAATCACCACCAAAGCTACTATCTTGGGGAGAGATCCACAACTTAATTGGAGGCCCCAAGAACTCACCACAAAATCCAGTTAACTATCTAGGGTTCCAAGAACCCAAGATTAAAAAAGTTTTTGATTTCACCAACCAAATCCTCTGAGGAGAACTCAAACTGATGCATCTAATGCAATGGAAAGTCCTTCACTCTCAAATTCCACCAAAGTTACAAAAGCTACTAGGGAATAAGAGAGGAAGAACACTAGAGGAAAACCACATAAGAAACCCCAGGATATAGATCCCAAGATGTTCCCCTCACATAGAGGATAGATGGATTGGTTGAGTTGTAGATCTAGATCTCCCCTATTAAATCCTCCAAAAAGATTCAAGAAATATGGGAGGGATTGGGAGTCTTCGAAAGCTCTTGAAGGTAGAAACAATGGAGGAGAGAGGGAGAGCAAGCCACCAGCCCCTTGGGGAAGAAGGGGACCTTTTATAGGCCCCCACGTCAACTAGTCATTGCAGAACACTTATCCCGGAGTCTTCGACCTTCAGGACCAGAGTCTCCAGCCCCCAGGACCGGAGTCTTCGGGGTCCATGCTCCTAGTATACCACCACCCCCGGAGTCGGGGCCAGAAATTGGATCGGAGTCTCCGGGGTGCAACACCGAAGTCTCCGCCCCCTCGAAAACTGGCAGAAAAACCAATACAAAATCAGCCATAACTTTTGTATATGGACTCCGATTTTGATGATCTTGGGCGCATTCCGAAGATAATAAAGATATATACAAGATCATGCAGAGAACCATCATAGTACATCCAAGAAGGATAGAATAAAATGATGAAGGGCTTAACCAATCTATAAAAGACAAACCGGTAAAACCTCCAAATCGAAAACACAATAGAGAATGCATATGAAGTCTGTTTTCGATAACTTAAGCTTTTCATGGATATTAACACAAGCTCTAAATCCTATCATGGATAAGAAACAAATAAGAACAAAGAAAGATGATGCCAAGTATGCAAATGTTTGAGCTCTCTTCGAAAGATACGATCAAGTTACTCACTCGAGATCTCCTCTTGATAGTACGATTATCTATACTATAAATCGATATCCCAACTAACAACATGACACCAAAACCTATAAAGATCATACCTTTGCCTTGAGAATTCCACTTGAGCTTGATGTAGACAACCTTATCCTCCTCAAGATGGAACTTCTTTCTTTATTTTTCTTGCTCGCGCTTGCTTGATGAAGACTTGTGAATTGCTCCCCATTCACCATGGTAAAACCCCTTCTTTGAACTTATATTCATCAATCCATAAACACCGAGGATAGCAAGCTTCAAGCATGTGATCGCCTAGAGATGGCACATATTGAGCTTACACTTTATTTCTTCTAACTCCATTAGGATGATGTCTTGAAGATACACATGAGGAACTCTATATTCTTCAACACACTCTTGATCTTATTTTCTTTATTCTTCTTCTTCTTCTTCTCCAACATGATTCCAATAGGACAAAGCCCTTGGACATTGCTTATTGTTCTTCATTTCTTCAACCTTGAAGCTAGCACATGGACCAAACGATGCCAATGGACAAATCCTACAAGTGAATCTCAATGCAACCATTAGTACATAGAGATTGTCATTAATTACCAACACCACACATGGGGGCACACATGCCCTTTTGAGTTTTTGTGGCAATGAGGATATGACTTGGTGATCTGTGACTCGCAACAGCGACTGTTAAGAAGGGGCGACAACACAAGAGAAGTTCATAGTCTTACCTTGAGTGAAAATCCAAGGTTCTGACATTATTTGGTTGTGCTTGGAAATGTTCTTGTTGAAGACATTGTTTTCTGAGCGAGGACTTTCTCTAGGGTGAAAACCTATGATCATTGATCGGGTGACGATGCTACTTGTGCACTGTTTCCTTCTAAAAGGCGTCACTATTGGAGATGTTGGACTTCTGGTGTTATTTTGGTGGTGTTAGTGTCATTGCTACGGGAATTTGATTGTTGTAGAAGCTAGGTGTAATTGGTATCTCCGTGATATTAATATATGCTCCTTTCCAAAAAAAAATGCACTAGAAGATCGGAGGTAGATCCTCAATGTGAGTTGCCGTCTTCAGATCCACTAGAGGTACCAATGGGTGACTAAGATTGTATCTTCTAAATTCACCACATCTAGCCCAGGAAAGTGTTGTCAGGTAACCTCATAACTAAGGGTGGCAATTATGTACTATTTGATCTACCTATCGGGTACCTAACGGGTACTGATAATCATCAGGCATGGTTATGGGTAAAATTTTATATCCACGGGTACGGGTATGGGTAAAACTTTGTACCCACTGAATACACATGTATGGATATGATATTGCTCTACCCTGCTCATACCCTGTCCATTGTCATACTTACTCATAAGTTGCTCCAGCACCGCTGATCCCTCTCTTTCGACCACCATTGCCTTATATATGATATCGGTTAGGCCAAGAGTGTCCTATATTTCCTTAGCCGTTTGACATTTGAAGAACACAGGCATAATATTTTCCGCATCTTGACTGCAAGCAGGACATTGACCACTCGTGTCAATATGTCTATTAACTAAAATACTTTTCAAATGAATTATACATGAAGAGCCCTCCACATGAAATTTTTAACTTTACTTGGGATTTGTAATTTCCATACCATCCTCCAAAGAGGATTTGCCACCGACCCTCCTGGAAGTGCCAGCAGATCCATTGGCAATGCAGTATAAGTAACATGTTATTTTGCAAACCAACGTGCCAACCTGCGCGTTATTTTGCAGTACGAACAAATAGCAATACATCTTTAAAACTAGCCCAATACTTTTATCTGGACATGTGCAAGTATGATAGCCCGTTATTAGTTTGGCCCGTTCATATGAATCCTCTGATTCCCAGAAGTGCCCGGCTTTTGTGCTCATAGCCCTCATCTTATTGGGCCGACAGTTTCACCCCAGTTGCAAATGTCAAGATTTCTTTAGATTTGTATCCGAGCAAAGGAGGCAGCACATCTGTAACTAAAAAAGAAAGAGTGTAGGATGTCATAGAGCGAAATCATGTCAAAATACTTGGTAGCTGGAAGTCATTCTGTCTAGGCCTATAGCCATCCTTCGCAATGATGGCCTCGTCCACTGATTCCTTCATTAAGCTCCTTCTCTCTTATTAGGTAGCCTGATCGACATGGTCATGTTTAGATTTGTATTTGGCTTACTTAACCTAGCTAGCAATGCTCGATCATAACCTATCAGCAGACCTTGACTAACCTATCCCAAGAACGCTTTCCACTGCGTTTTTCATTCCATTTCCGCCTGCTTTTGGGATCCACATATACTCTATCAGCATTACGCAGACCAAGAAGAAAAAGGGAGGCGAGCAGCTCCCGCAATGATTCCGTTCGAGCGGCTACTTATATATCTATTGGTGGAAGATGCTCCTGGCATTAACATTACGGCACTACCGCGTGATCATCAGCGGATTCTTTCCATGAATGAAATAGAAAAGATTTATATAAACAATGAAACAAAAGGGGGAAGCTTTGGAAGTCAATCATTTGCGCTTTCTGAATTGATGAAACCGAGCTACTAGATTTTTAGTCCCTTCCATTCGCAAAAAAGACACATGCAGCCGAAAGCCTGGACGCTGATTCCTCAACGGAATAGGGCATGCCAACATAGCACCGGTAACCCTTGATGAAATGGTGAACGCGGGCGGGATCGATCGCACCTACCTGGAAGCATTGGGGTCCTGACACAATGACAAGACAAAGCGGTGCACGCACAGGCAAGATCTCACTGTCGGCAAAACCATTTGGTCGCAGAACAGTGTAGTCGTTGCCCCAGATAATCTATGCGGCTGGCTGACACGTACGCGGGTACTGGTTAGCTGACACGATTTCCCTGAATTAGCAGCAACATCTTTCTCGGTGGCAGGCTGACAACACATCTCTAAGAGCCACTTTCGCTGTGCAGCTGAGTTGTCTGGCTTTGCATTTGGATAATCACATGGCGAGCTTAGCTGCCACCGTCGCCTCCTCCTCCTCCTCCTTTACGGTGCGAGGCATGATTTCCCCCAAAGCTCCAGGCCTACCTGGCTGGCCATGCATCTTGATTGCAGCAGAGAAATGTTCCATCTTCCATGGGTCAGGGCAGGCACACACAACTACACAAGCAGGCCTCTCCCTCTGCTCATCAGAGAAAGCAGGGAAAGATATTGGCATATGTTTCTTTTGCGTGTTGCCTGAGCCCAGTGTCATGTGCCTCTCTCATCAGAGGCAGCCAGCTCCACCGCACAGCAAAAGGGGACGAGCCAGCTTTGGACCATCTCTTCTTCCCCCTTTTCATTTCGCTTTTCCATTTTTTCACCTTTCTTTTGGAAAATGGAGATGATCGGTTTGTTAATTCTGATTAGCGGAGCAGTATTCGCCACATGCGTACAGTTTTCCCAGATGACCAATAAGCAACAAGCTCGGATACACCGATCGATTGTGTTCATCATAGGGAGAGAGAGATATATGGATGTGTACCGATACTGGAGGCAGAAGAATCCACTAATGGCCAGGACCATGCCTTTGGTTTTGCACAAACAGATCACAGTATCCTAGTTTGCTCCCCAAGTTGCCCTACGGGAAAGGTGTGTAGAGTTCCTAAAGTAGTTTATTTATTTAGCGAGGGCATGAATAGTGGACATTTCTATTCTCAACTGTTGGTAAGCAAGCATGGGCCATTATTCAAATTCAGTTAAAGCAGAGTTGATGATGCTTGAGTTTTCCTTCAGTACAGGCAGGCAGGGCAGGCTAGTCTCTAGTCCGACACTGGATTACAACTAGCGTAGGCTTTGGACGCCTCCAGTGTGGCACTCGTCTGCTTTTGTTTTCTCGTGTTACAAGGGAAAGAAGTCTCAAGTCCAGAGAGATTGTCATGGTAGATTATTCAGAAGTCGCGTTTAATTTCGTCAGGAAACGTGTTGTGGAGTAAAGCGGATTGCTCGTCGGTGGCCTGTGGCTTGTTTCTTTTCTAACAGTGAGTACATCTTTTTCCTGATTGATTTGAGAGTCGCAAATGATATTCCTTTCAAGAAAACACCTGCGAGTGACTCGATCTGTCCGAGACAAAGTCGCCCTTAGGTGTGAGCTACACGACGCACGCGTTCTATCTGTCCTGTCGAGCATTCAATCCCCAAGCTTCACAAATCGATCAGGCAGCGACGATAATGGGCAGCTGATTTAGATGGCAAGCAAGACACATACTAGATGGCATGATCACATGGATGGAACTGCCGACCGTTCGCTCCTGACGTAACAACAAACTTCCCAATAGTTTTTTCTTCTTCGGCGAGAGAGAGAAAGAGAGAGATCACTTCCTCGCCAAGCTTCGATCCGCACATCACCACCGAGCTTTAGTAGTAGGAAATGGGGAATTTGGAAGGGAATGGCTTTGCTTCCACTTAACTGTAAGGTGGTGGTTGTTGCTTACTTTCTTGCTTGCACAACGCCTATTAGCACTTGAACCACCCACACCCAGTGAGACCGACCGACCGACGCTACCACACAAAGTTTCCCTCCGATGCAAGAGACGGCAGGCATGCAACGCCGTGAGGTAGGAGTACGTGTTTAGGGATCGGTACCAGACCGTGTGCGGAAACTATCATCATGTTCGATACCAATACCGTCGTACCAAACCGAAGCTATAAGCAAGCTAAAAGAAACTATCGAGTACTGTATTATTATTGCAGTGCAGAAGCAATTCAGTTTGTTGTAGTAGCATCGTGCTGTGTGCCCTGTGTGGCCTAGAAACAGAACGGAAGAGATCCATCACGGATCCCCTTGAGTGATTACTGTCAGTGGCGGAGGACCCCTTTGGGCAAGGCAGGTAGCGATGTAGGCGGACAGTTAAACGGACGATACGGACAGTCCGCCTACATCCCGATTCGTACGCATCTGAAGAAAAAGTTGTACGTGTAGTATAGCCGGTGCAATATACGGACTGTCCGTCTGGTCCGTATCCCTGTCCATCTGCATCCATGAAGGCAGGGCGCCTGCCCTACCTAAATTTTTGCCAATCAATTAAGTGTACGTATGTATCTTAGACATCGGTAGCAGTTCCAGTTCGTCGGCGGTCAGTTTCACTTTTCCAGCGCGTTATTTTGGAGAACAAAGGGGAAGGGAAGAGGGACTGTCTACGGGGCTTTCGTTGGGCCAAGTTGGACGAGCGTCTGGTGCGTCTAGATCGACTATGACTTAGCAAGCTCGGTTCTCTGCTAAAAAAAACCTGGCTTGGTTCGACCTGTTACCCGCATCATTTTATGAATCTATATATGTCAGCTGATGCACGCATCTTTTGATGAACCTGGCTAGATTTGTTTTTGGTTTTCCCACCTTTCCTTGAGCTGTATTTAGAACGCAGATACACAATTCTCAAAAAAAGAAAGAACACATACATAGAGTGCTGATAATGAATTAATGATACCTGAAGAACAGGCCATTTTTATAACGAAGTACGTCAGATTTTAGTGGAGGATAGGGAGTAGGGATAGTTGGGTATCAATTTTTTTATTCCATTTTTTCTTGTGGCCTATCAATGTGTACTCGGCCCGTGTTTTTAAGTCATGTACAATGAAAATACTGAAGAGATTATTATGCATTAGTTTTTTTTTTTTAAATCGTGTTTTAGATTTCGTCCGACCTTAAATATTTTCCGTCCTCCGCCACTGATTACTGTTGGACCACGGACCACATATAGGTGCTGAAATTTCATTTGTGGGAGAGGGAAATTGTAGGACGCAGAAAGCAACATTCGATTCGGCCGTATATAAATTCAGTTGTTGAGCGTCGCGCTCATCAGGTATAAAATCTGCAGACGCACATGTATAGTCCTAAGGTAACATTGATCACCATCGAGATAAAGGTGTATTATAGTCCTATTGCTTACTCCCAAATGCTGCATACAACGGTGTATTATAGTCTAAGCAAAGTATTTGGTGTATTTTTTCGAAAAAACATAAAAGCCTTGCGTTTTGATTCATCGATAGAAAAATAGAATATTATACAACCATATACAAAGGCTCATAAGAGATAGCACCACGTACAACTCAACCCACTAGTTCTACTGGGCCGCCGGGATCAGGGCACGAAGGCCACTTGCATCGGCAGCAGCCCAGGAACGAGATTCCGATCGAATCGTGCTGAGAAGGGTACTCATGTTGGGTGACGCATTATCGAAGACAGCCGCGTTATACTACTTTCAGATCTACCACGCCGTAAGCATGATGAGTGAGGATGTGCCCTTGCGCATTACCCGGGATGTAGAGGACAAAACCTACAGCCACCAATCCACGAAGTCCCCTTCTCCATCTGGTGGTGTAATCGTGGACCGAATCCAAGAAAGTACCTCGTGCCAAATTGCCGTGGAAAAGGGGCAACCCACTAGAAGATGAGTCATGGTCTTCCGACCGCTCACACAGGGCAACGCGGGGGGGGGGGGGGGGGAGGGGGGTGGCAGTCCCCATCTCGCATTACAAGTAATTGGTGTATCTTAGAGGGGAAATGATTCCCCTCCCCCGGGGATACGATGATTTGCATCCTTCGATTCTGTGTATCGCGTGCGTGACGCAATCGGGTCCCACCATGTGCCCCCTTCCTTTTATCTTCCACAACCATGTGCTCGCCGCCGGCCTCCTGCTACCGCCATGAACCACCGCCACCGCCACAGACAAGGTCCTCCACGCGCCCCCGGGATCTCCGCCGCCGCTGGCCTCCCGTCTCCCGCTGCTAGGCACCTTTCCCCACTGCTAGGAGCTCGAAGCCCTCATCTCCCTTATCCCCGAGCCAGCCAGCCTCTCCCCCATCCGGGCCGCTCGCCGGCGTCCATGGCTACGCGTCGCCGCCTCATGTCCCCATATTCCTGGCTCTCCTCCGACGCACAGCCGCGCGGCGGCATCCATGGCTACACGCCGCCGCCTCATCTCTCCTTCTTACCGGCTCTCCTCTGCCACATAGCCGCGTGCCGGCATTGTTCCCTGTATCCTTCGTTGTTGTAGAACCATGGCTAGTGCTCGGTGCAGGTGAGGATGAGGGTGTGGTGGCGGATATCCTCGAACCATGGCTAAGTTGCTCGTCATTTTCTGTATCATTTTTTTTTGCTACAATGGCTCTGTAATTTTGGGACACAAATGAAATTATTTTGCTACATACGATTTCGTGGGATTTTGCAAAATATGAACAAATGTTTGCTACAAATATTTTGCTACAAATTTTGCTACAATAGTTTTGTTGTTTCGCTAACATAGTATATTGGTTTTGCTACAAGGTCGCCGGCGAGGTCTCTGGCGATGTCCCTTTTTGCTACATTAGAAAAAACATTTTGCTACGGCTGTTTTGCAGGTTTGCTACAATAGCGTAGAGTTTTTGCTACACGGTCTCTGGCGAGATCTACCGGCGAAAGTCTCCAACGAGGTCAGATCTGCTACATTAGCACAAGTTTTTGCTACAAGGTCGCCAGCGAGGTCTCCGGTGAGATCCAGTCTATGTGTTCTTTTTTCTAGACCGAACCATTTTCTACTACATGTAGCAAAAACGAGGCTATTTGTATCAAAAGTGGATCGGTTTGCGGCAAAAGCGGGATTACAGGCTGGTTTTAGGACACATGGCGCGCTGGGGACCCGGGGGATCGAGGGCAATTAGCCCTCGGGGAACGCGTAGCGCTGCCCATCTTAGAGGGGGTCAGCTGGATAGATGCTTCTAATACGTTTTTTAGATAAAAGTCATCTTTGCCCGGCTTCTGTAACAACCAACATTACAAGAGAAAGAAGGTGTTGAGTAAACCAACTTATAAGTACTTCCTCCGTTGCAGAAATATAAGACGTTTTAGCTTTGTCAATGAAATGTATCTAGACGTCTTTTAATGTATAGGTTCGTAGAGGTTTAGAGTGAACCTATAAACTAAAAAGCGTCTAGATACACTCATTTCACAAAACTAAAATATCTTTTATATTTCTGAACAGGGGAGTAGCATCGTGTTGTGTGCCTGTGTGGCCTAGAAACATAACAGAAGAGGTTCATCACGGATCCCCTTGAGTGATTACTGTTGGACCACGGACCACATAGGTGCTGAAATTTCATTTGGGGGAGAGGGAAATTGTAGGACGCAGAAAGGAACATTCGATTCGGCCTAGGGTATCATTCATCACCATCAAGATAAAGGTTTCCCGGATACGCTCCATTTGTGCCAACTATACTACCCATCCTATTGCTTACTCCCAACTGTTGCATACAACAATGCATTACAGTCTAAGCAAAGTAGTAATGGGTGTATTTAGAGGGGTTAGCTGGATAGACGTTTCTAATACGTCTATTTTTTTAGATAATAGTCATTTTTGTCTGGTTTTAAATTAATAAAGCCCTATAACAACTAACATTACAAGAGAGGGAAGGTGTTGAGTAAACCAACTTACAAGTTAAGCACATGCTAAGGTGCTGGGAAAACGGCTAACAAAGAATGGAGAAAACAAGCAGAGTTAAGGAGTACGCCAAGGGACCCTTTGTCGCCGTACATTTTCATTCTAATGGTTGACATACTACAGCAGATGTTTAAGGAGGCATATTCTAGTGGATTTCTGAAGTACCCGATGCAGCAAGGTGCTCCAATGCCGGCACCATAGTACGCATATGACACCCTGCTGATCCTTCAGGGGTCACGCCAACAAGCTGAATTTGCAAAGGTACTCTTAGAGCAACTCCAACAGACGCTGAAAACAGGCCACGCGCTAAAATAACCGCCAATTTAGCGGCGTGGAGCTATAATTGGTGCTCCAGCAGCCGATGTGTCAACACCCGGATTTTTAAGTCCAGATGTCTGTTATACCGTACATCGCAATCTCAGGATTATCATTTTTGCGAGACATAACAGAATTGGTAGCACATTACATCATCCATTACAAACCATAATAGTCTTATAAATAGAGGATCTCATGATCCAGTCTTCATACAAATCAAAGTAGCGGAAAGTAAGTGTAGTAGAGGCTCCATCTTCGTTGTCACAGGCAATGCTGACGATGGAAGATAATCCTAGTTATCGTAGATATCCTGTTGTCCGTCCTCCGGATAGTCCTCTCCATAGTATGGCCATGAGAATAGCCAGGAACAAAACCATGAGTACTCTTAAAGTACTCGCAAACTATCACTAATGTAAGTAAGACATTCCTAGTAGGAATCCTAAGCTCTAGTCTTGTTTGCAACAAGCCAATTTTATTTTAGAAGTACTTAGTAGTAGAGCCTAATTTAGTTATCTAGATTACTTAAGTGGAAACCTAGTTTTCATATCCATAACTCTGTTGTTGTCAAGATCAAAATCATCTTTCAAGTCACAAGTCATTTTGAAAATATCTGACAACAGAATAGTATGTCCACTCCAACTGTCCATAACCGCGGACGCGGCTATTCGAATAGTTTTGACACTCTACAGAGGTGGTACACTTTCACCATAAAATTCGATACATCCGTCAGGGATAACCCTGAATCATCATACTTGGTATGCGGATAATCAATCCTAACCTTTCAATTACACACCCTAGTATAGGCACCTCCCCTATGAGCTTGGCCTCCCAGCCATGGCCAACTGCCATCCCGGGAACTGCATAGGTGGACATTCACACTCACGAGGTAGCCTCAGCTCAACCTCTTTCCGCGAGGGAACCCATACTAAGACACATGAGCTTCCAGTTAAGCCCTATCCAACTCAGGTATTGTGGTTTTACGGTAACATTGGAATGGTATTGCATCCGAACCTTATCATCAGTTTTTATCAAAGTCAAGACAGATGTTTCATTCAGTATCATCTTCAACTCATTGTGTTTCACAACACGTGCAAAACATTTTAATAGAATAACTCATCATTTCAAGGTTTTCATAATCATTTTCTTCAAGTATTCCCATCTAAAATGATCCATATTAACTTAGCACTAGCAGCTACTCATGAGGGTATCACTATTGATGGGGTTCTAATCAAGTGTAACTATCCCAATCTAGTTCTATGCTCTTGATAGCATCTATTTTTCACTAATCATCAATTAATTATCTATTGGAGAAACTTTGATAAAGGGATAAGTAAAGCTTGTAGGTAAAACTAGGAATTGGTAAAGTTGTAATCTCAGTAGAATACATAATGTATCTAGCATATGCTAGCTTGCGTAGGATGGCTTGCATAGTTTAGCTTGCCTTGGGTAGTGCAGTTGTCGAAGTTCTCTTCTTCGTCTTCGTAGAACTCCTCTTCTTCGCACCTCGGGTCGGTACTAGCGTCTATAAATAAATACGAGGTACACAATCACCAAACT
Source organism: Avena sativa (assembly GCA_916181665.1). Classification (NCBI taxonomy): domain Eukaryota; kingdom Viridiplantae; phylum Streptophyta; class Magnoliopsida; order Poales; family Poaceae; genus Avena; species Avena sativa. The sequence goes on from OV702289.1 coordinate 620,872,161, forward strand.
TAACTACTTATATTTAGCACACAAGGGCTCACACTAGATGATCTAGCATCATCTCAATCATCACATGAAATATGAACATATTCTTCTTTATCTTATTTTAGAAAAGTAATTTCTACTCATTGAAAAGTACTTAAGATTTAATATTCTCCAATTAAAATATGGGATCATGTTGACCATGTCATTACCACATATTCTAATACTTGGAAATGTGATTTAAAGGATTTGGCATAAATTACAAAGTTAAGCATTGCCATTTAATATAATAAAAATGGCTCGAAATGACTATATAGCATTCTTTTAATCCTAGTCTAAGATTACTTCATGTCAAACTAAATATTTTTACATATTCAGATAGAGCATGGCAAATGTGATTTTTGAGAGTTGGAATCAACTCAAAAGCATTTATGGTTGATTTTATAAAAATATTTGAAGTTAAAAAAGTCTCTGTCTTGTTATTTTACCATGGGTGATCTATAATTTCAAATGGTTTGAATCCAACTGGAGTGTATAGAGTTTTTCAATACATTTCAAAACAAAAATGGAATCATGCAATTTGGATCAGTAGATCTCTTTGGATTCAATTTTGAACACAGCTACAGAACAGGGTTTTGAATTAAATAGAAAAACTAAGTTTGAATCACTAGGCTATGCGCGGGAAAGAAAATGGGCCGGCTTAGCTACGCGGCGCGCGTGCAGCGGGCTGCTCTCAGGCTGGTCCAACCTGTCAGCGACAGTATCTAACCGAAACGGTATCAGCTGATCTCAACCGCGCGATTAGAACTAGATCAATAACTCTGGTTCATCGTCTACGTCGCAATGAGCACGCGGGATTATAAACCTAGCGCTACGGTAGGGGTCGATGGGGGGCTTACCAGGGCTCCGGCTAGGTCCGGCAGTGGGGCGAATGAGCTGGTAGACGACGGTGAGTCGAATGGTGGTCGTGGCAGCTCCTGGGGTGGCTCCAATCAACGACGCCTTTCCTTCACTGCAGCGGTGGGCTCCGGCAAAATTCTGACGGTGTGGTGCTCGCCTTGCTTCGGGAAAGGGTCAGGGATGTTTCCGAGTGAAAGAAGAGTATAATGGTGTGCCTTTGGAGGCTGGGGGAGGGTCCTATTTATACACCGGCGAGAGAGGCAGCGCGGCATGGCTCGGGCTCGTCGGCGACATTGCTACAGAGGGCTATCAGCATGGCGGAGGGCATAGGTCGACACGGTGGTCTGCGACGATCGTCATGCGCATAGTGGCACGGAAAGGGGCGGTCTTAATCGGTCGGGATACGTTCGTGCTCTGTGCGGGTACTGAGGTGTTCGTCATGGCGTACGATGGTCACGGGGCGCGTGGAGGTGAACAGTCGTGTCTGGGAGGTGGCTGCTGATGCGGCGAGTGCTGGTACGCAAGGAGAGAGCGAGGCACGGCGTGGTCGTGCGGGAGTGGCTTGGCGCTCTAGCATGCGCTTAGCATGGCAGCGAGTTAAATGGGCACGACGCTGCTGGCTTCTCCACTGCTCGCCGTTGGTCGAGGGGTGGATAGAGGGGTGCGGTGAGGTCACGGCTAGCTGCTACACATCGTGGGCGAGGGAGGTGCGTCTTGTGGCGTCGTGTCCACATCCGGCCGACATGGCATGCTCGGGTACAGGCGACACTGGTCCAATTGGTGAGTGAGAGGTGCTCCACTGCATGGGTACTGGGGTGATCGTGGGTGAGTAACTGAGGTCGAATGGAGTACAAGGATGATCATAAGATTGATTCAAATAGTGTATAGTTGGTAGACTGGTACTCTGCCTATTAAGTGTTTGATTAAATGGTCGCATGAACTAAATATTTGAATTTTCAAATTATATTTGGTGGGTGTGTTGGTCACATGCTTGAGTGTCTCCGGTTGCTAGGAGGTGTTAAGTGGAGATGGTTTAAGTGATTTTTGAAAAAGTGTCATCTAGATACCTACACTTGATTCAATTTTGAAATGTCTCTCAAATAGATTTGAAATTGATTTTTGTAAGTTTGCAAAGTTCATCTGTGTTCATTTTCACTTGATCTAGCAAGGAGAGAAAAGAAATAGAATTGTTTCTATTGGAAATCTTTTACTAGAGATGCCTAAAGTGGGCTAGTGGTTAACTTTGGCACAAATGACCATTTGACCATAGCTTATTATTTGATTTGGTTTGGAAATGATCTAGATGATATTGTTTTCATCTTTAAACTAATCCTTATTATTGATAGCAATCAAACGTGGCATCAAGCATTCATGCATTAATAACAAACACACGTGCATTCATATGGATTTAAGAATAAAAGTTTTTGGTTAACCATAATCTTGGTTGATTTGAGTTTGATAATTTTGTTTAATATTTTTGAGATGTTACATGCTGTAAACTAGCGCGTGTACAAAAAATTATCTAGCACGCTGAGTCCGGCGCATCAAATATACTGATTCGGCGAGCGCGCGCGGCAAATCTCCAGCGTGCGTGGCAAAGCTCCAGCGCATCCAGCGGACGGATATTTTGCGCGCGCTATATTTAGCGCATCCGGTGGAGACGTTACCCGTTTCACGCTGTAAAACTGAATCGCGCGCGCTAACGATTTTATAGCGCCAATTTTTTGGCGTTTGTCGGAGTTGCTCTTAGACACCTTTGCTAGTTTACTGGCCTAACAATAAATTACTAGAAAAGCACTTTTGTCCTAATAAATCTGACGGCCAGGAAGCAGCTGATATTGGTAATGTGCTGGGATGCCTAGTGGCACAGCTACCATGCTCATACTTAGGACTACCCCTTTCAACAAACAAGATAACCTGCCAGCTCCTACAACCAGACATCTAGAGAATTAGCAAACGCCTTCCTGGATGGATGCCAACATTGATAAACATTGGGAGAGGGTTCAAATGGTAAACTCCATTCTATCTTTTATATTGAACTATTTCATGGCCTGCATCGAATGGGACCAAACTAGCATTGATGCAGTGGACAAATTGAGACGGGCTTTTATTTGGAGAAGTGATGAAGAGGTGAAGGGTGGGCACTGCCTTGTTCCGTGGGATGTGGTAACGATGCCTAAAGCGCAAAGAGAATTAGGGATAAAGAACCTACGTTTACACAACAGGGCCATGATGGCAAATCTTACAGCAAAACTGCTATCTAATGGAACGGGCCCCTGCTTTGCTTGGTTGTCTGATTGGTATCTGCACGAAACCATACCACCGAAAAACACTATGGCTGATTCGGCATTCTCGAGATCGATCTTGAAGCTCACCCCGGTAGTCCAAAATACTACGATATGTGCACCAGGTCGTGGCGATAAAACCTATTTTTGGCATGACAATTGGTCAAGGCTGGGACGTCTGGAGAAGGTTCTGCCCATCCTGTTCTCCTTTGCGGAAGACCAACAATGCACTGTCCAGTCACAACGATCCAATGGAAGTTGGAACCTTAAGCTGCTCAATCCGCTTTCTGACATTGCGGAGCGGAAGTATGAAATCCTAATAACTGAACTGTTAAATCAACAACATACTGCTCACAACCATGACTCAAGGATACTGGTAACAATAGACAAACCTGCGATGATAAAATACTTCTATCGGCTGTTCAGTGATAGTGGAATACGCTGGACACCAGCCAAATGGATCTGGCACCTAGCTATATCGTATAGGCATAAGATCTTGCTATGGTTGGCATTCAGGCGACGGCTGAACACAAAAGAGAACATGGTATGCAAAAAATGGTGCAATGACGGAGGCTGTGATCAGCGCCCAGCTGTAGAAACTTTTCAGCATATTGCACTGTACTTTCGACAAGCGAGTTGGGTCTGGGACAAGCTCCAAATTGAACAGTTCGCACGTAGCACAAATGACCTAGTAAACTTCATGGAGCTAGGAATCAATGGCAAAGATCCCAAGACTTGGTCGGTACTTATGGCCCCCCTGCTTCCTTGAGCTATGGCATGCCAGAAACAGCAGGGTTTTCAACAACAGGTGCATCACAAAACGTATCTTATTCACTAACATCGCAAAGACATTGGATCTCTAGGCCATGAGAACAACGAAGCTGGCTCCTACTCTGACGGCGTGGAAATACAAGTTTCTACCACCCTAAGTATCAAATCTCTCTCCCTCTAAACCCCCCGGACTCAACCCGGGCTATAAATTCTGCCCTGCGTTTGTAACTCTGTTGTAACCATAAGGTCTGGGTTCTACCCTACCTTCATATATGAAAATATATAGTTAAAAAAAAGAGTAAAAAAGAGATGGAATACCCCATTACACCAAATTTCAAAATCTGTATTGGTTATGGGCTAAAGACACAATACCGAATTACCCCAAATTGCAACTTCTTTGAGATCTATATATATATATATATATATATATATATATATATATATATATATATATATATATATCTATATCTAAATTCACTTAATTTTAACAAATTCTGACTTAATTTTAATTTAGTTTAAGCCTGGCATGAAATTTGAGGTTACAAAAAGTTCGGAACCCACTACATTTTCGTTTATGTTGTACTGATTCTAGGAAATATCACATGCTTTACCGTTCACTCAAATAAATTCTCTCCATAGGAAATTAACACACTTTTGTTTCCGAATATAATGGACAATCAACAAAAGAGGAATTGGTAAAGTGCAGATCACGAAATTAATGGTACCTTTGCCAAGATATTCTCTGTAGCGCCTCGCGTTAGTGGATTTGTTCCCACGACCGAATTGATTTTCTTGATACTAGCAACTTGGAAGGATGGTGTGGGTGTACGGTCCATACTACACGCTCCGAGTTTGTGAGTAAATGGACCCCATGATTTGCAACCTAACGCCGAATGCCCGGAAATCAATGAAAACAAAAAGGATGGAGACCACGGACCAGTGCACTTTTAGGCGTGGTTACAAAACGATTCATCACAAGGAAGCAACATTATGGTTATAGGCTTGCATAGCACACTGTTTTTCTCCCGCGAGGGGAAACATATAGCACGTTGTTAGCTTGTGGTTGTGGGACGTGACGTGACAGGAGTCCCATACACGTAATTCAGCTCAGATTAACGGAGACGGTCAGCAAGTCACGAACGAGATCGTGTAGCTCGCAAAAGAGCGCTCGAATTTGCACCATATGCAGGCCTGGCTTCTTGCTAGACGACGTACAAGGAGGATATTGGTGAACACGTTTACCGCATTGACTTCAAAATTAGACTCGACAGGCTCCACACGTCGCCGACTCGCCGTAAGAAGAAGCGCCACCGTGGTACTGACGACGCTCCGACCTCCCGGTCCCGCCCCCGTAGCTTTCATGGGCCGGCACCCACTTCGCCTCTCGAATCATTTTTTCTCATGGAGGCAGCGGCAGGCTCGGGCCCCACGGCTCAGCGTGCTCGCTTTCGTCCGGCGGACGCGGAGGCGCACTCGAGCCGAGCCGGCAGTGGGGCTCCAGGCTCGGGCACATGAGCCGCCGTTCAAATTCTTCGGTGACCGTTACCCGTTGGGAGAGGAGGAGCAGCCAGACGGCGCGCTGAGTACCTATGGCCGGTCGGTATGGGCCCGCGCAGGTACGTGGCATTGGGGCAAAGGAGATTAGTATCATTTGGAGCCATGCCTCGCTCATCTTTTTTTTGGATTTTTCGCTGGCCATGTGGTTTGAATTGATGCTCTTGAAATACAGTATTCCTACTGCACGAGTGCATATCTACCAACTTCCCTGTTTGAAATCAAACGTACGAATGCAGTGGGGGGGAGTCGGAATTCGTGGCTCAGTTTCTCGACATAATTTATTGTGCACTCAGCCGACGCTCTTTTTATAAAAAAAAGCACTCATTGAATTACTTACTGAATCTCGTCTTTCTCTCGACGCCGAGAATTTTGGACGTGTCCACATTTATATTTTGCGAGCTGCCGCATGCATTGACACTCGTTGCGCTCGGGTGGGATTCACGGGAACATGCGACATGCAATTACTGACTGTTAGGAATTAATTAGCGTTAAATATATTAGTTAACAAATTCCCTGGAATATGCTAAGCAGCGGTTAGCATCTTTAGATTTTGTCCAACTGCTATAATAGCGAACCGTCGCTGCGTCCTTTAGAAACGACGCCAAACATTGTAACCGACATTGTAAAGCACCTGTTGGGGACTATAAATACCCCACAGTCACAATCAATAGAATCACTCATTCGCTTTATTCTCTGTGTATTTCTTCACGTCATCAGCACTTGCTCTGCCCAGAGTGAGTAGGCCTAAGAAGAAGAACAGAGAAAAGGTAAGAAAAAGGAAGAATGGCTTTTCGTCCGCCGCCGCTGCCGGAACTTGCTTTTTTCTTTGCACGTTTTGTTGCTAGGAAGTATGGTCGCTCCCATTTTCGTCACCGAACATTCGGCCTCGCCGCTGCACGTCGCCGGAATTTTGGCCGGAACTTTGGCCGCCGATTTCAGCGTCGCCAGCACAGGAATGGTGGCCTCCGCCACCACAGAGCACCGCTTGGTCGTCGTCCCTATGGGCGTGGCAGTCTCCGCCGCCGCCACCGTCACAACCAGCACCACCTCCGTGGTAACCAGTGGGCGCAGCACCGCCACTTCCCTGGAGCACCAGGACCTTCTACAAGCAGAGTTGTGCCTAGGGAAGAGGCTCCGGCAGTGCAGGAGAGCGCCGCTGCGCCGATGGTTGTCGTCGCTGTGCCAGAGGTTGCCGCGCCGTACGACGCCGCAGTGCCGGTGGTTGCCGCTGAAGAAGCCAATGTTGTGTACGAAGACGAAGCCTCAGCCTCGAACGTAACCGGCGGCATAGGCGATCTGCTGCCTCCGCCAGCGGCCTTCGCAGCCCCGTCCATGGAATGGCTCCTTGGCGGGCCGAGCGCCGGATGGCTCGTCGACGACCCCGAGCGTAACTTCAGCGACGAGGAAGATGGGGCAACAACTCCGCTGCAGTACTACTTGCGCCACGGGTACGGCCCCTGCCCCCCGTCCCCGACGCCATCCGACGAGGACCCGGAGCACTTCGCCCCGCCAGGCCACGCCGCCGTGACGAATTTCTTCCAACCGCCGCCCGCGGTCCATGCCGACGCGCTCCCGCCGGGGCTCGCCATTGACGTCGCTGCCGCTGCTCATGTCGTCCCGGAGCTCCCCGACCTCAACCTCCCTGCGCCGGATGTGAAGGAGAAGGCCGAGGACACGACATCGTCGGCCTCGCTTCCGACGCCCTCGCCGGAGGCACGCGTGCTCCTCCGTCGCTTTGCATCAGCCATGGTGGCTCACCCTGCCGGCATCCGCGCCGGGACTTGGTCCCCGGCAAAGCTTGGCCTCACAGACCGCTTGGGAGTGCTCCGCCTCGACGACGCCTCCAAGGGAGCAGGCCGATCCTGAGCGGATGGCGTGATGCAGGGAAGCAGTGACAGTGACAGGGAGATTGGGAGAGAAGAAGTCGACCTTATCTGCTCCTCCGTTTTCCTCTTTAGTTTTCTACTGGTCCTAGTAGCGTCAACAGGTCCTGGACCAGAAAGGCCAACGGGCCACGGTCCTTGTGCCCTCGTCAGTAAAATTAAAATAAAATAGACTGATGCAGTACTATTTGCATTATGATTGCACTAGTAGCACTATAGTACTCCCCTGTTTCAAATTACTCCGCCGGCACGCTTATGTAGGTGGGCTATTACTCCCTCATTTTTTATTTAAAAAAATCCTGAGATTTTTGAAATAGATAGTATGAAATGTGTACTACGTATACCAAAAATCCAGAATTTTTTTGGATAAAAAATAAGAGAGTACTAGTCCACCTAGGTAAGCGTGCGCGCGGAGTAATTTGAAACAGAGGGAGTAGTATAGTAAACTCCTGTTTGTAATGTGATGTAAATATATTTTAAGACCTTATGTCTAATATAATTTATGATTATGTAATATGACATGTTACTAATATATTTCCCTATAGTATATTATAACATGTTATTTGGTACAACAATTTAATTTTGCCCTTGGAACTAAATCTTCTTGCAAAATAAAAATATGTGACTATCTCGAATATTATTTGTGAAACACAAGGTAATGGATCTACTGCATACATGCAGATTATCCATTACTATGAGGCGTACTTATTAGTCCTTTCGACAATAAGATTACCTAGAAGTGCTCTTCCAAATAAATTAAGATGAAAGTATAACACAAGGTAATAGGATAAGGCGTCTACCGACACTCGTCGGACTATGCTTCCTACTACTGAGAGATGTACTCTGCAAATATGGAGATTATCTACAATGTGTTAACTTGAAATTCGAAGATCTACACATATACGAATTATAAGCATCCGCTTAAATCCAAATGTTCCCCTAGAACAATTTTGTTGTTTACCAAACTACATTTTACTCTCTAGTAAAATTAATTAAATGCATGATCACATGCAGGAAAAATGGGTGACATCAATAAAAAAGATTTCCAAGAACTGCAAGTTGATGGAAGTAATTATCTATCTTGGGCTATGGATACGAAAATAAACTTAACTAGTCGTAACCTTGGTCCTACAATTATCACACCCCCTGAAGATGCTCCAGAAATACCCCTAGTGGTAAAGTATGCGGCATTACATTTTATAAGGCACCACCTCCATCCTGATTTAAAAAATGAATATATGATGGAGGAGGACCCACTAGCCTTATGGAACTCCCTCAAGGAGAGATACGACCAACAAAGAGCGGTTATGTTGCCGGAAGCCGAGAGAAAATGGTCTCTCATAAGGTTTCAGGACTTCAAGTCTGTTGCGGCATATAATTCTGCCGTGCACAAAGTTAACTCCAAACTGAGATTTTGCAACAAACAAGTTTCAGATGCGGACTTAATAGAGAAAACTTTATGCACCTTCCACCCCTCGATGAGGATATTGCAGCAACAATATCGTCAACAGAAATACACAAAGTACTCTGAGCTTATATACACATTACTTCAGGCTGAGAAGCATGATGAACTTCTCATGAAAAATCATAATTCCCGCCCAACGGGCGCCATGCCACTCCCTGAAGCACATGCTAATGCTCATTTTACTAATAAATTTGGAAACCGTAAAAAGAATTTTCGAAAATTCAAGGGAAAATGGAAAAAGAACGATGGTCAATCTAAGGGGAAAGGTCATTTCAAGAAAAATGATCGGACTGACAAATCTCAAGTTTGTCAAAGGTGTGGATGTGCGAATCATCGTACAAACAAATGTCGTATTCCCAAGCACCTCGTGGATCTATACATGAAGTATGGAGGAAAAGGGAAGCAAATTTATGGAAACAAGGCTGAAGCTCACTTCAATGCCATAGAAGACAACCCTCAAACTGGTCCTTCTCAAAGTGCTATAGAAGAATTTAAGCCAAAGGACGATATCATCCTCGATGAAGACATGCTTGTGGATTACACTCAAGATGTTTTTGGAGACTTAAATTAATCTCCATAAACAATTGATGTCATTTAGCCATTTAAACACAACGATATGTTATATATTGTATAACAATAAGTAGAATAAAGTCTTTCAGACTATGTATATTATGTGAATCAGACATAATATTGTAATGTATTTATATTCTAGATTTGTGATGTAAATACTATGTATGTAATTTGATGAATATATGAATAAAATAAACTTATTCTAAAATATTCTCTTTCTATTTTTAGAAATTTTACGGGAAACAATCTGATGGAAGAAGAATTATGTCTAGTGGATAGTGCTACCACTAACACAATTTTAAGGGAAACAAAATACTTTCAAACTCTTACCAAGAGAAAGGAAGATGTTATGACTATAACTGGGAGTAACAAAGCAATTATTGGTTCGGGAAGAGCCACATTCACACTTCCTATGGGTACTACTATAGTAATTCAGAATGCTCTCTTGTATCCTGAATCTACACGTACCCTTATAAGTTTCAAAGATATCCGATCAAATGATTTTTATCTTAAAACTGTAAAGATGGATAAGAAAGAATATTTGCTTTTAACAAAAAGCGACGGATATGAAGAACAAACTCTTGAAAAATTCCCTTCATTTTCTTCCGGATTATACTTTACATACATCAAACCCGTACCTTATGTTGCGTACAAAATAATTTTTCAAAATCTTGATAAATTCAAGACTTGGCATGATCGTCTTGGTCATCCTGGAATAGGTATGATGAGAAAAATTATTAGCAATTCTGTTGGTCATAATTTACCAATTAAAAGATTTCCCAAATCATCGGATTTTGTATGTACTGCATGTGCTACGGGAAAACTAATAACTAAGCCATCTCACCTCAAGGTGAAAAATGAGTCACTCAATTTTCTTGAAAGAATTCAAGGAGATATATGTGGTCCAATACAACCTTTATCTGGACCATTTAGGTACTTCATGGTGCTAATTGATGCATCCACTAGATGGTCACATGTGTGTTTATTATCCACACGTAACCATGCCTTTGCCAAATTAATTGCTCAAATTATCAAATTGCGAGCAAATCATCCTGAACATAGGATAAAAACAATAAGAATGGATAATGCGGCTGAATTTAATTCACGCGCATTTAATGATTATTGTATGGCTTTAGGTATCCATCTAGAACATTCGGTACCTTATGTGCATACTCAAAATGGAATGGCTGAATCTTTGATCAAAAGAGTAAAGCTAATTGCTAGACCACTATTGCAGAATTGCAATTTACCAACCTCTTGTTGGGGACATGCGATTTTACACGCAGCAGATCTGATACAAGTCAGACCAACTGCATATCATGAAACTTCCCCGTTTCAAATAGTACGAGGCAATCAGCCAAGTATTTCCCACCTGCGAAAATTCGGTTGCGCTGTATACGTGCCGATATCACCACCGCAGCGTACATCCATGGGCCCCCATAGAAAATTAGGAATCTATGTGGGATATAACTCTCCGTTAATTTAAAATATTTAGAACCCCTAACAGGGGACCTGTTTACAGCCCGGTACGCTGATTCAATTTTTGATGAGGATCATTTCCCGGCATTAGGGGGAGAAATAAACCACAATGAATGCCAGGAAATAGATTGGAATGTGACAGGCATCCAATCCTTAGATCCACGTACTAAAGAATCTGAATCTGAAGTTCAGAGAATAATAGAATTGCAACACTTTGCAAACAACTTGCCAGATGCATTTACTAATCACAAAGGTGTCACTAAATCTTATATCCCTGCAGTTAATGCACCAGAACGAGTAGAGGTACCAAATAAAACTACTCAACCCCCAATTACAAATAAAAGGGGGAGAAATCTGGTCACCAGGGAAAAGGATTCTCAAATGCCACCACGGAAACAAAGAAAATCACTAAATGCAAATCGACCTGAAGTTGATAGACACCAAACAGATGTTCAACATCAAGAGCCCATCATAAATGTGCACACAAATTCTAATGCTGGGACATCGAAACAACCAGACTCCGTTGTTATGGGAAATCACACGGTGCCTGAGGTAATCAATGAAATCTCCACAAACTATATCGATTCGGGAGAATCATATAATAGAAATACTACACTTGTCGACACATATTTCTCCTCTAAAATTGCTAAAACCCTTCAACTGGATCCAGAGCCAACATCTATGAAAGAGTGCCTGAAGCGCTCAGATTGGCCTAAATGGAAGGAGGCAATTGAGGCAGAACTGCGATCGCTTAATAAAAGAGAGGTATTCTCTAAAGTAATACCTACTCCTCATAAAGTTTTCCCTGTGGGAGCTAAATGGGTTTTCGTTCGAAAAAGAAACGAAAATAATGAGGTGGTGAGATATAAAGCGAGGCTAGTAGCACAAGGGTTTACGCAGAGACCCGGTATCGACTACGACGATACATATTCTCCTGTAATGAGTGGAATTACGTTTCGATACTTAATATCATTGGCAGTACAAATGAATTTATCAATGCAGTTAATGGATGTAGTGACCGCTTATCTATATGGATCACTCGATGCGGATATTTATATGAAAGTCCCTGATGGACTTAAAATTCCGAATCCAAATATAAATCGCAACATGTATTGTGTAAAATTACAAAAGTCACTCTATGGCTTAAAACAGTCGGGTAAAATGTGGTATAACCGGCTTAGTGAGTTCCTTCTCAATAAAGGATACTCGAATAATGATGATTGCCCATGCGTTTTCATAAAGAAATCCTCGAAGGGTTTTTGCATCATCTCAGTTTATGTTGATGACCTCAACATCATTGGTAATGCAGCAGATATATTTGTAGCACGCAATCATTTAATGACGGAATTTGAGATGAAGGATTTGGGAAAAACCAAATTCTGCTTAGGTTTACAACTTGAGCACCTTCCCTCAGGAATACTCGTTTATCAGCCCGCATATATTCAGAAAGTTTTGGAAAAATTCAATATGGATAAATCATATCCATCCAAAACACCCATGGTCGTCAGATCCCTTGATAGAGAAAAGGATCCCTTTAGACCTAGGGATGATAACGAAGATGTATTGGGACCTGAGTTTCCATACCTTAGTGCTATAGGAGCACTAATGTACCTTGCTAATTGTACTAGACCAGATATTGCCTTCGCAGTGAATTTGCTGGCTAGACATAGTGCTGCTCCAACAAAACGCCATTGGGCTGGAGTAAAGAATATCTTCAGATATTTACAAGGTACTAAAGATCTTGGTTTATTCTATCAGAAAAATCAAGATATGACTTTGACTGGCTATACTGATGCTGGCTATCTTTCTGATCCCCATAATGCTAGATCACAAACAGGGTTTGTATTTTTATATGGTGGAACTGCTATTTCATGGAAGTCCACAAAACAGACTCTTGTAGCAACTTCCACTAACCACTCTGAAATAATTGCGTTATATGAAGCCTCACGAGAGTGTGTATGGCTTCGCAGAGTGATTAATCATATACAAACAGCATGTGGTATCGGTTCATTAGAATCACCAACTATTATCTATGAGGATAATGCCGCATGTGTTACTCAAATGCATATGGGATATATTAAAAGTAATATTACAAAACATATTGCTCCAAAACTGTTCTTTCCTCATGAATTACAGAAAAATGGAGAAATTAATATTTTGCAAACAAAGTCATGTGACAATCTTGCAGATTTGTTCACTAAGTCTTTACCAACAGCTGCATTTCAAAAGTGCATTCATGGCATTGGTATGAGACGACTTCGAAATTTGCAAAGTTCAGGGGGAGAAATCTCCTAGGACTGAACTCAGTGTTTAATATCCGATAATAATATATTGTACTCTTTCAGATGAGTTCTCCAATGGATTTCTTATACAGATTTTATGGTACAATTATTATACCAACGGTATATCGGATTCCTATATTCTCCTTATATTTTTCAACAGGATTTTGGAAGACAAATAAATACAAGATCGACGATTCTCGAAGTCTCAAGATCAAAGACGACCAAAGAATTAAAGACTCTCCCGCATCCAAAATATTTGATGATTCCCAAGACAATGTAAATAGGAAACAGCATTGTCCAAGGGGGAGTGTTAGGAATTAATTAGCGTTAAATATATTAGTTAACAAATTCCCTGGAATATGCTAAGCAGCGGTTAGCATCTTTAGATTTTGTCCAACTGCTATAATAGCGAACCGTCGCTGCGTCTTTTAGAAACGACGCCAAACATTGTAACCGACATTGTAAAGCACCTGTTGGGGACTATAAATACCCCACAGTCACAATCAATAGAATCACTCATTCGCTTTATTCTCTGTGTATTTCTTCACTGACAACATGCACTACTACTACAGTACCTGAATGCTTTTGGCGCCCCTTTTTATCCAGATAGATCGGTGCCCTACATCTGCACCGGGCTGGGTGGTGGATCGGAACGCAAGGCGAGGTCAAACATGGCGAGTTGGTGATCCCGAGATTAATCCTACTCCGCCTCGCAAAAAAAAAAAGAGACTAATCCTACTCCGTACACTGCAAAGTTAGTTAGTGATGGCCATGGTAGGTACGGCTGAATGTAACGTTCCATCTCTCATTTATTTCCTCTATTGCTCATATAGCTTGTACGTAAAACTTGCCAAATCTCAACTCTTTGCATGATGCACTCTTGGTCCTCTTTCTAGGGCAAAATAAAATAAAATATTATGGACGAAAGAGCAGTTGACATTTGGAATAAAAAATTGCATGTATTGTGAGTGAACAGGAATAATATCAATCGTTTTTTAAGCTAGGAGTATCAAACTATTCTGACCTGGTTACATGTCAAATATTAGTGCGTTTGAGTATTGAAATGGATAAAGTCACATAAGTGTACTCATCGAGAAACGCCGACACGACCACACGAACTTGTCAACAACTAGTACTCCAACTATTAATGTGCGCGCTAAGACATCAATCCTTGATTAATGTATGATGCAGTATTGATTACAAGCAAAGCATAATTTCGTGCGATTAATTAATAAACAAGCCACATTTGAGAAAAAATGACGTCTAAAATCAAAATCTCATTTTTGTGCCCATATGCATCTACCATTTTTAGATGCACGTGTAAATTTAGGGCAGACAATTGGTGAACACTATGAGGACACTCCCTCTTCTGCAGTAAAATACGCCTTTTCATTTATGAAATAGTGGCGAAATTCATATAAAGTACAACGCTATTGAGCAAAAGTAACGTGTGATAGCAATACTTAATACTTAATAGATAATGTGTTTATTTGCAACTTGTACACAATACATAGGTGTTTTCGGTCACTTGTATTTTGCACGGTACAGTCGCCGCCCCTTCCACTCCGACCCCGATCCCCCGCCGCTGCCGAAGGATGCCATACCGGTCAAAGGCCTTGTGGCTGACGGCGGTGGCGGGCTCTCATCCCCTAGCGCGACTGGTGGTGGCGGGGGCCGCATCCTCCTCGCGTGGCAGGGATCTCCGACTGGAGTCTTGCGGCAGCCCTGGACGGTGCGGCTCTTCCGACGGAGATGGACGCTGGGGCGATGGCCTCAGACTTTTTCGGTGACCTTGGCGGCTGTCGTGGGGCAGCACGGCGGCTAGTTTGGGGAGAGTCCTGTCTTGGGATAATTGCCCTTGGAAATAAAAGAGCTTCAAAACTAAGATAGAATGGCACTTCTAACTAGTTTCCTTATTAAGGGAAGTCCTCCCAAAGGTCGGATACTATTTATGTACCCCATCCCCTTGGCAAAGGGGCCTGGCAAAGAAAAGATATTGTTAAGTGGCGCCTGGGGCGAGGGCACTGTGTGACTACTATACTCCCGGTTGCTTCGAGTAGTGTTTCCAATCAAGGAACCACTCCTCTCTAGTCAACCTGCCTAGAACATCAAGACAAAACAATTGCGTCTCTTCACGCTCGCTTTACGAGTGCAACCAAGTTCAATAAACTATTCATGCTAATTCATAGACTATGCTGGTTTCTATCGCTTCTTGTCACGAGCGGGAGTCAAACCCGCATTGCCCTTACTGAAAGAAATGTCTTTTTCAGATCGCGACTTCTAACAAAAAGAAAGAAGAGAAGATCCATTGTCTTGATTCAAGTTGGCAATCCCTGATCTTTGCTTCCGGTGTATGATCCGAATTGACATATAATGACCATAGTTAGCAGGCAATGGCCAAGGTCAGTGCATCTCGAACTAGTGGGTCACTATATCTAAACTATCTAATACAACTATGGAATGCGCTTTGAATTGCACTTCTGCTCGTAGGAGGGGGGCTCGTCGCGGCTCAGCCCATCATCTCCGCGTGGTGTAGGCGGTGGTGGTTGGGATCTTAGGCCTGCTATTATAAGCCGGCAGGCGGTAGCATTGGGTCTTGCCGATCTACCTAATAAAGGAGACAGTCCTAGATCTTCTCGAGTCAATGCCAGTGTTCTGTTTGATGCCTGGCCTCATTGATTTGGCTGGTGACGAGTTTCGGAAGGCTCTGCTGGAGATCTTCATTGGATGTTTCATGCCTATAGATTGCTGGATCATACGGGATTCAATCATGTGCACCCATATTTCTGATCGCGTGGCTTCAGGAGGGTGTGACGCAAAATTTCATTGTCCGTCATCATCATGGGACATGTCGGTGTTTCAATTTCCATGGTGAAAACACTGGCAGAGAATGTCCTGGCTGCTGAGGTCTGAGGTCTAGTAATGGCGGACCGAGTCTTTGAGCCAATGAGCACTTTTCTTGGTGATTCTTTTCTTGTAGTAGCAACATCGAAAAGTGGGGCGGCAGCACGGAAGGAACATAGAGTCTTATCTTTCAGGGTGAAAATCCAAGGTCCGACCTTAATTAGTTGTGTGTGATAATGACCTTATTGGAGGTATTGTTTTGAGATCGCAAACTTTCTCCATGGTGAAACCTAAGATCTATGATCGAGCAGCGACGACGCTTGTGTATTGTTTCTTTCTTGGAGGCGTCGTTTTTGGAGAATTTGGATTCCAATTGTTGTCTTGGCAGGGATTTGTGAGACAATTACAAGGTTTTTATCACTGTAGCGGGATTTTTTTTCTTCTTTTTTTTGAAGGGTTGTGTGTATTCGTAATATCTTTATGACATTTTGTTGTTGCAGATGCCTAGTGTAATTGGTATCTCTGTGATATTAATATATTTCTTTTGATAAAAAATACGAGGGAATTCTCGCAACTTAAAAAGGCTCAAGTGCCTTAGTACCTTTTTTTCATTAATTTGTTACAAGGGTATATCATTTACTATGAACACATGATAACAATTTTTCGAACAAATATGACAGTGTTTATAGAATTCTCTTGATCTTGTAATCTAATACTCCCATTATATAAGACGTCTAAGATTAGTCAAATCCTACCAACTTTGACAAAGTATTTAGAAAAAAGTATCTACATTAACAATATTGAATGGACACATTGAGAAAATATACTTTCAGGTGAATCTAGTGATACTGATCCAGTATTGTAGATGTTCATATTTTTATGTATAAATTTGATAAAACTAAGAAACGGTTGACTTTTGATTATTCTTAGACGTCTTACATTTTGAGATGGAAGGAGTAACAAATAAAATAAAGGCCGTGGATGAGACCAAGCTCAAAATCCATGTCCTACATTTGGCTTACTTGATCCCCGTACTTAAAATATCCACCATATGTTTCAGCCAGAGTCAAATCATATGTTGGCTCTCCTACGTGCAAGGTTCTTTTGCTAGAAAAGTAACATAATAATTGTTAATTATTGGTGACTGTCTGCCAGAACAGTTAGAGATGAAATGACAGTGATCAGCAGTGAAGAAAATAGTTGGAGGCTAAGCAACATTGCTCTCGAGAGCAGAGTGCACTTTACTCAAACAAAACCCCCAAACGGCGAAGACAGCGAAATGTGGAGGACCCAGGAGGTGAAAGGGAAAACGAAAATATATATAATCGAGCCCATTCCACTAACCACAATTGTTAAACCCGAAGGAGCCGAAAGAAAAGCAAGCAGGCAGGCAGGAGAGGGAGGCAAGCAGCATCGCCGCTACCCACAAAGCTCCCACCTCTCCGGCTCCCCTCCATTATAACCACCCCCACAAAACCACCAGGCAAGAGAGAGCGTTGATGGACTCCGCGACCGACTAAATTCCGCCGTCCGATTTCAAACAGAAAAACCAGCCGGGCAGGGGCAGGGGCAGGGCGGAGCAGAGCAGAGAGCAGCCTCGGATGGCGGAGGCGGGCGCACTCTTCTCGCTCTCCGCGGCCGCCGTGGTGGAGGACGTTCTGCGGGAGCACGGGTGCCGCCTCAGCGACCGCGACCTCGTCTCACGCAGGACCGGGGAAGCCGGTACGGCGTTTCCGCTCTCACGACGTCGGCAGTTTTTTAAGTTATTTTTGCCGCTTCGTCTGGCTCACGTCGTGTCGCTGAATTTCGCTTCGGTTGGTTGGTTGGTGCAGCTGCGAGGCGGAACGAGGCAGCGGGGTGGCTGCGCCGCGCGGTGGGGGCCGTCGCCGGGCGGGACCTGCCGGAGGAGCCGTCGGAGGAGGAGTTCCGCCTCGGCCTCCGAAACGGCCAGATCCTCTGCAGCGCGCTCAACAGGGTCCACCCGGGCGCTGTCCAGAAGGCAAGCGCGCGTGGTGTTCGATCATTTGATTCGCTCCCTCTCTTCCGTCTCCCGGCCGCAGCGTCTGCTGAGTGCTGACACGTGATGTTACTTACATACGCGCAGGTAGTCACGGCGGACTCGGTCGACGGCGCGGCGCTGTCGGCGTTCCAGTACTTCGAGAACGTGCGCAACTTCCTCGTAGCGGCGCAGGACATCGGTTTGCCATGCTTCGAGGCCTCCGATTTGGAGCAGGTTCGTGTGTCGGAGTGTGCCGCCCCGCCCCCACGGCTACAGGGCGTTGCTTGCAGCTCCAGCAAAGCGCTTATGACGGCATCTTTGCTTTAAACACACACTCTCTCGTGGGCTGTGACCCTGATGCGCCTTTTTGCCTTTCTGAGCGCAGGGAGGGAAGAGCGCCAGGGTGGTTAACTGTGTGCTGGCATTGAAATCGTATGGTGACTGGAAGCAATGCGGGGGCACCGGGCTGTGGAAATTCGGGGGGAACCTGAAACCGTCAGCTTCAGGCAAGTCCTTGGTGAGGAAGAACTCAGAGCCTTTCCAGAGGTGCCAATCGATGAACCAGGGGGAAGCGCCCTATGATGAGGCTGGATTCAATGGTGATGCTCATCTTGATCATGCCGACATGGTTAGCTCCATGCACTGCTGCCTTGTTTTGTATCGGTTTTGTGACATTGAATTAATTTTGTTAATGCTTAAGTGCTTGCTGTATTATTGTCTGGAAACAGTCGAGGTCACGTCCGCTGAAAATGCTGGTCAGCGCGGTATTGTCCGACAAGAGGCCAGATGAAGTTCCGCAGGTAGGTCAACCTGCCTCCCAATTTTGTTTTCTTAGATGGTTTACTAATTCAATGCATTGTATGCCAATTGGATTCTGTTTGCCAACTGTAGTGTCATTTTCATGCAGCTTTTAGAGTCTATGCTGAGTAAACTCGTCGATGAATTCGAGAATCGCTTGACTACC
Organism: Avena sativa; assembly: GCA_916181665.1. Classification (NCBI taxonomy): domain Eukaryota; kingdom Viridiplantae; phylum Streptophyta; class Magnoliopsida; order Poales; family Poaceae; genus Avena; species Avena sativa. The sequence goes on from OV702289.1 coordinate 620,891,133, forward strand.
CAAAATGACTTGGTATGTTTGGTGCCATTTGCTTATTGTCTATCATTTGTTTTCGTAATCCTTCTGCTCTTCTACATAGTGACATATGGCAATATGTAGTGCTTGCACTTGGCAATAAGATAACCAAAATCAATCCATTGGGACAGGTGAAAGCGGCTCTGAAAAATAGTACGAACAGCACTAAATCCTTCTCGAAATCCAAGGTTCTGGCTGAGGCCACCCCTAATTTTAGTGGGAGAAAGGCAAGCTATAAACTACTTCTGTTTATGCTTCAGCAATATTTCCAATGTTATTCCTTGAGTAAAGTCTGTTCCTACCAGTAATACTAATTTTGGCTTTTATCCACTGTTATCTTTTTTTTAACCTCCATAGATGGATACATCAGAGATTTACGCCAAGCATAAACAAACAAAAAAAGGAACATCAGGGGAAGTAACACTGAAACATCACTCAATTCTCCAACAGCAGTCAAAGCATGTTGAGGTAGTGTTTCAGTGTTCATTTTTTCACATATCTTGATAGCGTTTTTGTCTTCAGAAAACCGAAAATTTCAAGTTTCGTTACCCCTGGTCTCTGCCTCGGTGATGCATATGGAAAACTTGTTACACTTTCTTGATAGTGGTTACAATTTTCTTTTCATGTTTCTCGTTTCTAGGAACTCAAGGCTAATCTTCAAACAACAAAAGCGGGTATGGAGTTCATACAAATGAAGTACTCTGAGGACCTCAACGTATTAGGTAATATGAGTGTATTTTGGTGTTTCACTACACTTTGATACAGTTTCACTTAGCACATTACTATTTGCAAAATTTATTTCAGGAAGGCATCTGTTTAGCCTTGCACATGCTGCCTCAGGTTACCACAAAGTTCTTGAAGAAAACAGAAAACTGTACAATCAGGTGCAAGATCTTAAAGGTATGCTTCTTATAATGAATATTCACACTCAGTTTATGACCCATTTAAAGAAATTTTTGGTACAGCACATGGGAAAAATGTAATGTCTTAAATCTCTTTTTTTTTGTCTTGTTTTTAGGTAGTATCAGGGTATATTGTAGGATACGGCCCTTTTTACCTGGACAAGTCAGTTCTTCCACTGTGGGCTGCATTGATGATGGAAATATTACCATTATTACTCCTTCCAAATCTGGAAAGGAAGGCCGGAAATCGTTTAGCTTCAATAAGGTTTTCGGACCATCTTCAACTCAAGGTATTTTACCATGTCCTTAATTCTCAACATTTTCACTATCTTGTATGGAAGAAGATTCACGGTGGTTTCCATTGTACAGATGAGGTGTTCTTAGATACTCAGCCCCTCATTCGCTCCGTTCTTGATGGGTACAACGTTTGCATCTTTGCATATGGCCAAACTGGATCAGGCAAAACATTCACAATGGTGAGTGAGGGCAATGGCAAATTGCCAGTAATTTCTCTAAGATGTGTGAACAATATAAATTGAGAGACCTTTATAGTTGTATTAACAATTTATCATGGTCTTGTGTATATCTTAACATCTTCTCTGTTGTTTTTATATAGAGTGGACCCAAGAACATTACTGAGCAAACCCAAGGTGTAAACTATCGGGCACTTGGTGACCTATTTAACCTTGCTGACAAAAGGAAAGGAACCTTTGTCTATGATATTGCTGTGCAAATGATCGAGATTTACAATGAACAAGTCAGGGATCTCCTCACTAATGATGGTCTGAACAAAAGATATCCTTACTGAAGTCATATTTCTGTCAGTTTCATTTTATTACATATTTCTTTCACACAAAAGTCTACTACTCCCTCCGATCCAAAATAAGTGTCGGAGACTTAGTACAAACTTTATACTAAGTTGGTACAAAATCACCGACACTTATTATGGATCGGAGGGAGTACCATAGTTTCATATCAACAATTTTCTTTAACAAATATATACATTAGAGATTCGTAATAATTCTCAAAATGGACTTAATGTTCCGGAAGCAAGCCTTGTTCGTGTGGCGTCGACAAGAGATGTAATAGAACTGATGAATATTGGGCACAAGAATCGTGCTGTGGGTTCCACTGCGTTAAACGACCGGAGTAGTCGTTCTCACAGGTAACTTACCAACATTTGTTGTGCAACTAAATCACTTCAAAATATATACCTAACAATGGAATATAATGCATTTTGGAATATTGCAGTTGTTTAACTGTTCATGTTCAAGGAAAAGATTTGACATCTGGCAACATCATCCGCGGCTGCATGCATTTAGTTGATCTTGCAGGCAGCGAGCGGGTTGACAAGTCAGAGGTCACCGGAGAAAGGTTAAAAGAAGCACAACATATTAACAAATCATTGTCAGCCTTAGGGGATGTAATTGCTTCACTTGCACAGAAGAATGCACATGTACCTTACAGGAATAGTAAATTAACACAGCTCCTCCAAGATTCTCTTGGTAAGATGAATCTTGCAATTCTTAGTTTATCAGTGCTTACTACAGAGTATAATTTGCATAATCTGATGGTCCAGTATCTATGTATCAACAGGAGGGCAGGCGAAAACATTGATGTTTGTTCATATAAGCCCGGAAAGTGATGCTGTAGGAGAAACTATAAGCACCTTGAAATTTGCCGAGCGTGTTTCTACTGTTGAACTTGGTGCTGCTCGGCTTAATAAAGAATCCGGAGAAGTTAAAGAGCTCAAGGAGCAGGTTTGTCCTGATACCATACCACTCTATGATCTTCTCTTACTGCCTTCTCCTATTCGAAAATTCACAATCTCTATTCCTTTTCAGATTTCTCGACTCAAAACAGCATTAGCAATTAAAGATTCAGGATTGGAGCAAACCTTTACTCGACACTCTGAGGCAGTAAACATGAAAACGCCTTCTCCTGTTTATAGGAGACAGGGCAGTTGCGATTTACTGTCTAGCCAAACAAACTTCAGGCAACCAATGGAGGATGTCGGAAACATAGAGGTAATAATGCCGTGAACTTTTCCATTAAATCTTGCACGTAACGTTTATGATCCACACCATATGGTAAGTAAAATATCCACAAGTAATCTTAGTTCATTGACCGAACACTCACTGACACTGTCCTTTCAGTTGTGGCATCTTCAGTATTTTATACAATCATGCATGGTCAATTTTTGTGCAGGTTAGACCCAATCCTACACTGAGACAAAAGAAACCAAGCTTTGATCTTCAGGATTTGTTAGCATCAAATGATTCTCCTTCATGGCCAGATAGCAATTCAAGGGTGAATTTTCAGATGGGAGAAGAAAGGGAAACAGTTTGTGGGGACTGGATAGATAAGGTTGTGGTGAACAACAATCACCCTCTTGGTGATTGGGAAGGAGACAATGCTGCTTTACCTGACTTCTTTTATCAAAGATACCATTCAGGTTTGAGAGATGAGCAGCAAAGACCTCGGTTTTGCTCGACAAATACCGATGATTCTGATGACATTGACATTGCAACAAGTGATTCCTCAGAATCAGATGCACTATGGCAGTTCAGTGTTCAAAACATGAATACTTCGGTTGTTCAAAGTGGGTCAAAGATCAAGAAATCACAGACGAAGATAAGAGATACCTCAGACACAAGGTAACCTTTATTATTATTTAGTTTACATTACATCAAACAAAGTTGTGTATAATCTGATTAGTGGCATGGGAAACAATACACATAATCAGCCACCATAGAAAGACTATATTTAAAACGGTATAGTGTGTTATGACTCAAAGCTAGGATTTATGTTGTACTTCCTCTATTCCTAAATATAAGACGTTTTGGCAATTTAATTTGAGCTGCCAAAACGTCTTATATTTAGGAATGGAGGAGTATTTCATATACAAAATGTTTTAGGTAGGATTTGATTATGACTTCAAATGTACATTAATGACGTAGAGCCAACATGTTTGTATAATATTATTACTTTTGGATACTTCTGTACTGTTTTGGATGTTTGAACTCTGATTTCATTTTTGAATTTTGCTATCTGAAATATTATTCAGTTCTTTTGTAATGATTTTGGCTTAGTCTATTATTCTATTTATCAAATTTATGCTTGTTTTTGACATGGCAATATTAGGTTTTCTTATAGCCATGTGTGGCAAAATTAATAAGTGATTGATGTATCTTTGAAAAATAGAGGTAGGAGGTCTAAGACACACTTAATTTCCCTTATTGAGATCCACATCAAAAAGAATGGTAATTAGAATCCAAATATGCTTCGTTATACAATATGTGATCAAAAGTATTTCTTGCCCTTGAATGTTAAATGATAACCTCTCACCTCCTAGAAGGTGATAGAAGTGTACACATTGGATCTTCTGAATGAACTGTTAAAACAAATCTTCTGAAAGAATTATCAATATTTCTTCCAAAAGGATAATTGTTTTGTTGTCATTTTCTTAAATCAGGACCCCGATTCATTCTCAAATACCATCAGCGTCGAGAAAAGCCTCAAACGGACCAAACAGATCTGGAAGGCAACCTTTAAGTGCTAGCGATAGCAGAAGGCTTTCATCAAATGGTAGACACTCTGGTACGAAGTAGGAACTGCTAAAATGACCGTGTGCATATTTTTCTTGGTTTTGGCTCAGTGTTTGTCATGAGGGGTTGCGAGGTTGTTCTCAAGTACAGCAATGAGTGACAATAAGTCCAATTGATTGTGTCAGTGTGGTGAGTTGTGATCTCAGCAGCTGGTGTGTGAGGCCATTAGCCTTTTTTTATTGGCCTGTCAGGCTATGTTGAGTTTTTTGGCAATTCTTTGTGTCATGTCTATAATATATATATAATATAATGAAAAGAAAGGAGACGTGTTCATCAAAAGCTGGTGCATTATTTCTCTCTTCGAATGCTTTAATCTTTTCATAAAGACTCTTTGCAGTGCTCTTTGGTTCTTGTTCTGAAAATCTTAAATCAGTGTGACTTTTACTTTCTTTGGAATTCTTCTGAACGTATCCACATAATGAAATTTATAGTATTGTCCATTGATAGTTGCTCATTCCAGTGAATGTGACGTACAAATCCCCTTCTAATTTTAAGTGACTGACTGGACTGCATGGCATCCTGGAAATAAGGCTTTTAAGTGACCGATTGCGCTGAACAGGCCATGAAGCTTAAATTTTAGTTCTTCCGTTGCAGAAATACCACATAACTATACTTGTTGGTTTATGCTACCATTCTCTCAATGCTAGTACTCCGTATTTCTTATCATCTCATGCATTTCTGCAAGGAAAGCAAGCATAGTACTAGTATGTATTGCATAAGTTATCCTTGTACAACAAGGATGAACACAGAATGTGCAATAGAGTACTGGCTTGTTTTCATTTGGTTTTGTTTTATCAGAGCAGGTGTTACAGATGAAAACACGGACCACTACTATAGAACCACCTCGGAAGTTATCTATCAGATGCGGTTGGGCCGGCAGCGTCCCGTTGGCAAGCTGAATGGAAGAAATTTGGCATAACTGATTCCCGTTACATCGTATCATGCTCTCTCTCGGATCAGGCGTATCATGCTCTCTCAAGACGCTTCAACTTTCCATCTGTTTTTGTTTCTTTATTAAGGTCCAACTTCCCAGATTTTTCACATAAATCTCAAGAGAGTTTCATCTCAAATACACAGAGGGCAGGCTAAGATTCCAGTCACATAAATCTACACATACTACCTAAAAAAACTACACATATTTGAACATGGATGGGCATTTCACGTATTCTGTAGGCACCTCGTAGTCATTCTACCACTTAGGAACATCGTAGTCATTCCACCACTCAGGATCTTCACAATGCAGGAACTCTTCCGTGATATTGACCCTCCTCCGCATCAGGCTGAGAATGGTGAGGCTCGGGATGGTCTTTTTGGTGGGGGTTATGCAACCCTGTTACAGCGAGTGGCGGAGCTTGGGCCAACCATTGGGGGGTGGGCAAAAAATATCAAATATGAAGGGATATTAGACAATTTTTTCTTGGGCGGGGGGCCGCGGACCCCTGAACTGTGCATAGCTCCGCCGGTGGTTAGAGCAGTTTGGCTGAAAATGGTTGCATATTGCGTAATGGAGCGGAGCAGTGCGGACTCAATAGAAATGCGGTCTGGGATGGTGCGGTTTGGAGTGGAAACCAATCGCAGAAATATGGGTTGATCCGGGTTCAACCCGCATCAGCTGTGCGGGACCGCGACTCCATGCAGATGACACTGTACAAATGGTAGCCACATCGACTCCATGCAGATGCCACTGTACAAATGGTAGCCACAACAAGTAATACATCGCCTACATGGAGCATTCAGGTCAGCAACCAGGAATCCACGGTTCAGCCCGCTGGTTCAGGCCAGAATACCTATGCGTAGCGGTGTGGTGTGGGTGGAAAACTCATTCGGTGAGGGTTGGTGTGGATTAACGAGAAAAAGTATTGGTCTGGATTGGGTTGGGTAATTAGGGGCATGCTTGGTAGCCTAGCCTGCATCTGATTCTTGGTCCGGTCCGCAGTGCCACAGGCAGCACTGCCAGCTTGAGGCAGGCATCGGGCCTAGTTTTACAGCTCATTTAATAGCCTGCATGGGCTACCTGGGTATGGTTTGGGCCTTTTTGTCCTTTGTGTTTGGTTGGCTGCATCAGTGACTTTTGCTCCATTGCATGCAAAAACAGTTGTTTGGTTGCACAGGCGGACCCTTATGGTCACCCCTTCCAAATTCTGGTGTGCTTACCACCACTACAAACACATCCGATCGCGTGCACCACCCTAGAAGAAGATCAGCTTGACGATCACCATAAGAAGAACGACGATGGTGAAGTCCTTGAGGCTATCATGTTGGGCATGCTGTTGTTCTTCAGAACCAACAATATGCCGGTGTTGTTCTTCCCCAGCAGCAAGTTGCACATGCTGCTGTTCTTCATGGTCTGCATTGTCCAGCTGATGTTCTCCTTATGTAGTTGCCATGAACAAGGTTATTGTTGTTGTTGTGCTTAACTATGTACCTGTGGTATCCCTCAAATGTCTCCTCGGCGGTGTCAAACCCTTCATAGCTGTTGTTGGAGTAACCTGAAACTTGATTCTGGCAGTGTCTCCATTTGGAGTAAACCCCTGGTTTTCTCCCTATGAACACCGCATAGAAGTTTCTCTACAAGGCAGAAGATTAACATGTCAATGTGTAACAACACAAGATCATCATATGCATGTACCATCCATAACTAGGATCACAAGTTCATAAGGCAAGTACGCATTGACAGGTGTGTGCATGATCATTTCCAAAAAGGGATCACAGATTCATCCTACACTACATGGTGTTAACCTACCACCACATCAAATGGGGGTGTCATCCTACCACCGCAATCAGGTTCAGATTCGCATGAGGGTTAGTATATACCACCTCATCGATTCATACAAGCCATAGAAGTTTTTGGGTCCTAGCTACTGCCAAAATGTACATCAAAAAGGCCATAAGTTCATCGTCACCACCAGCACCACCGCCACCATCATGCACACCACCTCGATCACCCTAGCAGCCGAAGCTCTAGTCGAAGTACTTGGACATGAATGTCCTGATCCACAGGATCCTGTGCCCCTCACGCATGCCGACAAAGCTGATGCCCTGTGCCTTGTTGTCGACGAGGTGGATGAGAGCCACCAGGAGATGGCACTCCGCAAAGCCAACAATGTCCATCACTGTGGAGTAGAGGTCAGGGTGCATGTCAGTGGGCTTGTTGTCCCTGATGGCTTGTGCAACGTCCTTCATGGCATCGGTCATGCTACTGAAGGCATGGATCTCGTCGTCAGCAAGCACTCCCCTCTTCCTCTTGCCATTAACGGTAGTAGCAGCTCTTGCAGATGCTGTTGCTTCTACCACTTTAGCTCGAGCATCGATTGACTTCTCCGAGGTATCAGGATTCATGGTGTCGGACTCTTGGGTGTTAGGGTCTTCAGGAGTGCCAAGGGTCTCGCCTAACCCCATGGCATACCTCCTGGTGGCAAGGACGTAGGAGAAGATGGTCTGGATCTGGACATAGTTCTGGATGGGCTTGTTGAGGTACTCTACGTCCCTTGCGTGCGCTTATGAGTTGCAGAAAGAGTGTGTTAGCGGTGACAATGTTGTTTACGAAGAGAGGGCTGTAGTGATCATAGCTCTAAATCTGAACATGTCCCTGGAAGTGCTCAGTGGCAAGAAGAATGGTGAAGGTGTCCTCATCTCATTGCGCGCCTCTGAGGTCTCTCAGCTTGCTGATTTGGATCCAACACACCCTCCACTTCCTTAGGTGGTTGTACACCTGAGTGCCTGAGACCTGTAGCATCCCAATTGTCTAACAATTGCAATGCTACTAGCCTAGTCTATATATATGCTACCTCCTACATAGAATTAGCTGCATCATCACTATATCATGCTCATGTCATCATGTCACCTTGCATTTGAGCATCATATAAAACCCCTTTTTATTTTGGTTCTTCTCTCATATGCATTTGTATCACTTGTATTTGCCTCTTGATACATTGTATTTGCTTCTTGATAAATTGTTTAATGCCCAAGTTGAGTTGGGGGCATATCTCTTTCAACTCCACCACCTTTTCTTGTCACCACCTTATAATTCCACATCCAAAATAATTGTGGGCTTTTGCATTTTCTTTGGTTCTTGTTTGGCTCACATTATATAGATGGATTCAATTCTATACCACATGCCCATATAAGATTATGTTGTTTTCACCATTTACACATTTGGGGAATTACATGTGGAGTGATTAGTGCTCATGTGCAAAAGCTGGGAAGGATGAGCTTATTTGAATGTTATGGAACCAACGAAATAGCTAGTGGCCATTACACACTAGCAAGTTGCATTATATTCAAATAGGCCATTTATTTCATACTTAACTATGTGGTTCTTCACAATCTTGTTCAAGCTTGGTTTTCTTTCAGTTTTGAATGCATGCATCAAAACATAGTGCCCTTTTGAATTATATTTGTTTGAACAAATATATGTGGCCCTATGTGATCATGCATGAGCCATGCAAGTGACCTTTCAACTTCTACTTCCTCTTTTGAGTTCTTATGTGCTTTTTATGGGTTTTTAATTCAAGCAAAGTTTGGAAGTTTGAAAAGACAACCAAGCTAGCCAAAACACCATCCTCTCTCACCCTCCCATGCATGTGCAAGTGCACACCTATGCCCTCTTCTCCCAACCAAACCTCATCTAGCTAATCTCTCTTGTACTCTTTTATCTAATTAACCATCTAGTCCAACCCTCTACAATCTTTTCTCCCTTTGGCAAGCTCCAAGTCCACCACGTCCTCCTCCCTGGTCCCTCTCCCCTTGCTACTTCTGGCTGAGAACAAGAGGAGGAAAGGAGAGAGCTCCCACCCGACGTCACCTCCCTCACTTTTTGAAAAGCAACACCACCACCTCCCATGTGATGTTCCCCATCCCTCTCTCCCGTGACCAGCTCCATCACGCCTTCCACCTCTCCTGGTCCCCCTCTCCTTCCTCTTTGAGCAAAGAAACAAGGAGGGGAGAAGAAACAAACCATCTACCCGAGCTACCCTCCTCCCTCTCTCTTTTGGCAAAAGCTAACCCAACAACCCCATGTGACCTTCCCCTGCCTTCCTCCTTATCCACCCTACAGAGACCAAGTCCCAAATCGAGATCTGAACCCTATCTTCCTCCCTTCTTCCTCCCCAAGCCTCTCCATGGCCTCTCCATGTCCATCGCAAACCCTAGCTCGGCCAAGTTCAGCAGGAGGAGGTTGGAGCTATGCCCAGGAGGAAACACGACGTCTAGGAGGTGCCACTGCTTCCTCTTCTTCGACCTGTACCAGCGACCGATGCCGGAGCTTGCTGGAGGAGCCTCGCCGCCGCCATGAACTGAGGAGACCGAAAGCGCCACGTTCCCGCTGCCTCCTCGTTGATCTACGCCTCCCCGCGCCCACTAGCTGCACCTGAGGGTCGTAGGTGAGCCTACCGACCTCTCTAACATCATCTCCCGCCCCATCTCACCTTGCATCGCCGCCGGCCTCACCGCGGGGCTCGCTCGCCGTCGAAGATGTGCCAGCCATCTTGCTGCTGCTTGTGTTCATCGCGTTCTAGCTCTCCCTGTGGTGCTCTTCTGCGCTTGGAGCCTGAACCAAAGTTGTAGATCCAGACTTCCTCTTCAAAACTAGCTATAGAACGTTAAAAACCGTCCAGTAAATCTCCGAGAATCTCGCTCGCTAGGTTGCTTGTCAACCAGATCTGTTTTGTGTATGTCTTTGTGTTCATCGCGGAACTGCGCGCAGCACAGTCCACCCCAGCACGAACCGATCATACCAGCGTGTAGATCGTTTTGTCCCGGTCTTTTTGAGTATTCATACTCATTTTTCTGTTCAGCGAGCGTGGAGAAACCTTGCCCGCAAGATTCAACCTGCTCGCAGCGAATCGCTGGCAGTGCAGTTCGTCCGTTCGTTAATATATCGTACAGCCGCTGTAGGTTATCTTGGCGAAGATCCCTTTCCCGTCACCAAACCCAGTCCGGCCAGTGGTAACACCCCGTGCTGTTCTCCTCCCAACCAGTCAGCCTCATTCCTACCACCTCATCTGTGCCTTTCCAGTCAACGTCTCCCTGTCCCACAGGTCAGTGGGTGTAGCTAGGTTTTCCTCGGTATAAAATGTCTGTGAACTTTTCTATTAACAAAATATAATTCCAAATTTGTTTAAATGATTTTAAATCTGTTTTTAATAACTTTTAATTTGTAATTCCAAATAATACAAATGATATATGTTTTTGAATCAGAAAAATGTGAGGAATTCAAATATGCCATTCAAAATATCTTTTGGGCAAATTAAATTTTTCGAAATTGTTTAAATGCAATAAAAATGCATTTTCTTAATTAATTAATAACTTTAATTCTACAACTCCAAATTCGACAAATGATATGTCTAAACCGATCAGCGCGACGAGCCCATTCTAACAGTGCAGTCCATGTTCTGAATTGCAGCATGCATCATATAAATATTAAGTGGATAGCAAGTGTTATGGGAGCAAAACATGACTAAAACTTAATAAAATGTTTTATTCTTGTACCCCACACCTCACCCATGCCATGCTACATTATTGCCATGTAAATTGTGCATCATTCATCATGACATGCTTGTTTGCTTGTCGCATTTTATTCATATGCTTGTGCACTTTATTTATGTTGGCCCTTGTTTGTTTGGTTCTTCTTTCGAATACACGTCGAGCAGGAGAAATACCAGGAATCCCAGGAGTACTACCCAGATCCTTCTCTCGCTACAACCGAGCTGCCAGGCAAGCACTATCACATGCTTGCATACATATAGTACCTATTGCCTCTATCTTATTCTTGCATCATTGAGTCATGATTGCATTAAATTGAATCCCAAGTACTGCATAGCCTTTACTTTTAAACCCCACCGAAGCTTGTTCCTCCATCCCATGAGCCATTACTACAGGAGTTGTTTGGGCCATGCGAGTCGTAGAACATCATGTGTAGGGTATGTGAGTGTCTGATGGATAACGAGGTACCTAAACAACTTAACCTGAGTAGTAATGGGATAACTAATGAAAGAGGCACCGGTGGGCAATATCTGCTATTTGGTTTTTCATGCTCACTTGTGTCCCGTAGGACCCCGAGTACTTGATTCATGTTCCTCGATTATTCGCACTATCCACATCCGGGAGGCCTTATGGACCCCCCTGAGCCAGAGCTTGATTCATTTCTATTTCTTGGGGCCACAAAGTAGTTTGGGGCTTTGTTACTATCTTGTACTTATGCCATGCTTTACTGTTTTATTTAAGATTGTGCGTGGAGCACCTGTACTGTTTTGGATGCGGAATGTTTTTGCGGTATCGACAAGGCCAGTCACATTTTTGGGTTCCCAGTCGTTTACAGCCATTGACGCAAACCTTGGGTCCGTCTCGGAGCCGGCCAACTTCGTTGCGGGTAGCTTAATGGGGTGGCCCCCTGAAATATTTCGGAATCCTGTGATCGCTTTGTCGTGAATGCCTCGTTGGGTTTTGATTTGGTTTTTCCGAGGTTGATCGAGTGTGTGTTGCTATTTGTGCACCCCTGCAGGTAAATCTTTCTGAAAGCCGTGTCCGCGGTTATGGACGACTAGGAGCACAGTTTCTCGATCATAGACAAGTATAACTAAAGTACCACTTTTAATTTGACTAAGTACCTGACTAGTAAATAGTGCAATACTCATGGAATGGTTAATAAAACTATCAACGGATGGGTTGTTAGTCTGCCTTCTCGTTGGTAAGTGAGAAGGAGGATAGATCTGTTAATTATACTGTTATAACTGTTGTTACTAATTAACGAACATCCGTCTATCATTGGTTAGGCGGATGGTTAGCGAGTATCTATAGACTTGTTAGTTATTATCTTTTGCTGCAATTGCGTCACCCCAGGTTTATGTCCCCTTTAGAGGCATAAATACTTGCTGAGTACCCCTAGGGTCTCACACGATAAATTGTTTGATTCAGATGAACAGGTGTACTCGCAAGATGGATACTGGGTGGAGAAGATAGATGATGTTGGCAACGATCACTCGGTGTAGAGATTCCGGGGATGGGGATCCGCGAGATCTGTGGGCGGGATGTGTTTATTTACGTGGCATCTTATGCCGATTTGCTTCTTATCCGTACTCGGATCTTGTTTTCCGCTTCCGCCTGATACTCTGATGTTTGATGTATGAGGAGCTATCCTAAACTATTATCTCTATCTAGGATATTTGTATCTTGCCGTATGGCATTGCAATATTTCTATTTCTTTTAGATGGAATGGCTCTGAAAACTGTTGTATGGTGGCTTGCATACATACTCACTTGTGTATGTAGTTGATCCCTTCGCCTGCCGATTATGCCGCTTGTTCTTGTCCGATGTTCTGGAAGTGGTTAGGACGGCCAAAAGGTCTACCTGTGAGTGGCCCCTGGCCCCATCGTACTAGTTTAACCACTTTCGTTCATCCAGGCATGCAACTTAGAGCGTAATTCACCGAGGTAGTTACAATTGGTATCAGAGCCATCCCGCCCTTCAGGGTCTCAGCCAAATGGTCGTTGTCAGTCTAGCAAATATTTTGGTAGCTATGTATACTAGGGAAAAACAAAACGTGAGAGTAGGACTGCTTCCATTTTTCTTCTTACCCACCCACCCACCCTTTTCTGGTAAGGAAGTGTAACGTTTTCAATCCTCTCCTAAAATTCAAACTAGGATTCACGTGTTCTGGGTTCCGTAGTACCATAGGTTGTGTGTGTGTGTGTGAACATTCCTTGTCTATCTGTTGCATCCAACTTGTTATCGCTATCTGCCTTTGGTTATCAACTGTTGGTGCATTCCATACCGACAGGTTTTTGTAACCGACGCGATCTATCCGACTCTTTGTTAACCGGCGCAATCTTGTTAAGGGTGTTCTTCCTTCCAGCATGCTTTCACAGAATGTGGAATTGCTAATCTCTACCTGATAAGTGGTTTTGCGCATCTATTGGTATTTTAATTCCGAAAAATGCGATTTTTTTCTTTGATACATCTGTGTTTCCATACTCCTCTTCAGTCGTGTGTGAAACATTATCTATCTTCCTTGTATCGGCATGATCATGCTAACCCATTCTTTTGTCACCGACGCTTAATCCTGGAGTTTTACTTCATCTTCAAATTCTCTTGGGCTAATTACATAACAAGTGTCGATCCGATGCTGGTGATTGTAATTTGGTTCTCGGCATAGCTATATGACACTTATCATGAGTGGAATATGGAAAATGCTATCGACACAATCCTCCAAATGGTGGCGGTTATCTCTGGTGATTTTGAGTTACACCGTGATCATATCTATGCATATTCAAGTATCCTTGGCAATCCAGAGTTTTTCTTAAGGCTCTACGATGGTCTATCATCTGTTATCATGCTCCACATCTTTTGAACTCCATATCTGAAAAATTCTCTTCGACACGAGGGAATTGCATCTTTTTCGTCTCTGATAGCTTTGCTTAAGGTATGAGCTATCATCGTTTCTTTATCCAAGGTCTCTTTATCTTTGTCACTGGTGACCCAATCGACAATGTGAACCAAGTGGCATTTCCTGTTCTCTTCCGAAGGACCAGATAATCTATTCTGCCAGTGCATCTTCTTCAACATGAACCCGTGCTCTTAATATTGATTTTTCAAAGAGCGTGGAGCTCAGGAAGTGTTTCGAGCATTTGTTCATTTTCCCTTGCCTCTTGAACTTGGTATTCTGGGAATATCTTGTTAATCCATGGTGGTATATCGTCATGATATGCTTTCTTATTCTATATCAATGGAAAAACATGGAAGATCATCTGTGTCTCTTTCTCTCAAGCTGCGAGAACACCGCTTGTGTGCAAAGTTCTCAAAGTGTGAATTCTGGCTTCTTGAAGTCACCTATCTCGACCATGTCCTTCTGCTAAATAGATCGCTTCAATGATGGAATCAGCAAGTCCATTGTTAATTCCATCCTCCACCTTCAATCAAACCCGGAGTTGTTCCTTGTTGGCAAGTTGTCATCGTCTTTCCGCCGAAGTTTCCCTCAAGACAGCTAAATCTCTCTTGGTTATTCTTCAGAAGAATCAGTAATTCTTTTGATCTTCCGCTCAGTAAGCAGCCTTTAAAACCTCTCGTTCTATCGTCTATGCTCAATCCACCGGAGGCCATGAAGACTTTTCAGATCTTTTGTAATCCTTCTGTTCAAGTTGGTGCTATCTTTTTCCTTATCCGTGGAATCTTGCATTTGTCTCCGTGATCTTCCTTCATATCTTTCCGGTGGCTTGTTACTTCTGATATGACGACAACATCATCATCTTTATCTATCTTGAATCCAGCGAATCGTTTGCATCTATCCTTGTTTTCTAACGGAGTTCCATGAGTTATCCTTGTCAAGATCTTCAGTTTGTTTTGGTAGTTGGGTTGCTTAGTTTTCCTATTCATGTGCGGAGTAATGCTTTGAGTGCGGGATGGAGTATCTACCATACCACTACTCTTATCATTCGCTTTTGTACAATGAATCGGTGAATTAATGTGATTCCACTCATTCCACGGAAGTTAGAAGTGGCCTTTATTCCTCGATACTTTTACTTCCGTCCTTGTTTTTCCGGAGTGCTCTCTCGAAGAAAGTAAGCAATAATCTCTTGGTGGTAGTCTCGCCCTTTATACATGGAGAAAAATCTTCAATTATCTGGTGGGAACAAACGCAAACTCTTTTCTGTCTTCGTCTTTCTACCGGTGCTCGACATTCCCAAACAAGATGGAAGGAAACTATCTCTCTCTTTGTTTCATCAATTCTTTTTCTGTGGTAAAACCAATTATGGTTGATGCCATTAATTGCAAATCTATTCCACATTCCACTTCTTCTAAGGATTCTACCATAAGCTAGCATTCCCCCTTTCTATTGAAGCTATATCCGCGCACCTCAATTGCGTGATCCTTTGGTTCTTACCAGCGCAAGAAGAATCTAATCTAACAATGTCTAACTCAATCTCTCCGTTGATATCAAGGAACTCTATTGTTTGAAGGCAATAATGTTTTCCTCAATCTTCATTTCTTAAATCCGAGAGAAGTTACAATGCTATTGCCATAATGGTTCAAAATCTCTCAAATCTAGCTCTTTTCTTCCGGCGAGACAAAGATTCATCCTCTCTCGTATCGGTAAATCTTTAATCTTAATGGTGTGTCATTTCTTTCTCCCTTATACACCGTCCTTTCTATTCTTTCACAAGTGGTTCTAGTCTTTTATATTGTTTCTCGAAAAACCGAAGCTATGTTCATCCTATCCTTCTTGTCTCACGACAATCCTTCAACTCTTCTAACCCGTTGTTTCTCAAGCAAAACGCAAGACTCACAACAAGTCTAGCAAGTTTTGCAAGGTGTAATGGTCGCACCATTCAGTGGTTCATCAACTAGGGAACGTGAGGGTAACCTTCGTTCCGAACACCCGCCTCTCCTTGTGTTGTTTTCTTTTTCCTAGGAATCTCGAGGCGAGATTCTTGTTTAGTGGGGGAGAGTTGTAGCATCCCAATTGTCTAACAATTGCAATGCTACTAGCCTAGTCTATATATATGCTACCTCCTACATAGAATTAGCTGCATCATCATTATATCATGCTCATGTCATCATGCCACCTTGCATTTGAGCATCATATAAAACCCCTTTTATTTTGGTTCTTCTCTCATATGCATTTGTATCACTTGTATTTGCCTCTTGATACATTGTATTTGCTTCTTGATAAATTGTTTAATGCCCAAGTTGAGTTGGGGGCATATCTCTTTCAACTCCACCACCTTTTCTTGTCACCACCTTATAATTCCACATCCAAAATAATTGTGGGCTTTTGCATTTTCTTTGGTTCTTGTTTGGCTCACATTATATAGATGGATTCAATTCTATACCACATGCCCATATAAGATTATGTTGTTTTCACCATTTACACATTTGGGGAATTACATGTGGACTGATTAGTGCTCATGTGTAAAAGCTGGGAAGGATGAGCTTATTTGAATGTTATGGAACCAACGAAATAGCTAGTGGCCATTACACACTAGCAAGTTGCATTATATTCAAATAGGCCATTTATTTCATACTTGACTATGTGGTTCTTCACAATCTTGTTCAAGCTTGGTTTTCTTTCAGTTTTGAATGCATGCATCAAAACATAGTGCCCTTTTGAATTATATTTGTTTGAACAAATATATGTGGCCCTATGTGATCATGCATGAGCCATCCAAGTGACCTTTCAGCTTCTACTTCCTCTTTTGAGTTCTTATGTGCTTTTTATGGGTTTTTAATTCAAGCAAAGTTTGGAAGTTTGAAAAGACAACCAAGCTAGCCAAAACACCATCCTCTCTCACCCTCCCATGCATGTGCAAGTGCACACCTATGCCCTCTTCTCCCAACCAAACCTCATCTAGCTAATCTCTCTTGTACTCTTTTATCTAATTAACCATCTAGTCCAACCCTCTACAATCTTTTCTCCCTTTGGCAAGCTCCAAGTCCACCATGTCCTCCTCCCTGGTCCCTCTCCCCTTGCTACTTCTGGCTGAGAACAAGAGGAGGAAAGGAGAGAGCTCCCACCCGACGTCACTTCCCTCACTTTTTGAAAAGCAACACCACCACCTCCCATGTGATGTTCCCCATCCCTCTCTCCCGTGACCAGCTCCATCACGCCTTCCACCTCTCCTGGTCCCTCTCTCCTTCCTCTTTGAGCAAAGAAACAAGGAGGAGAGAAGAAACAAACCATCTACCCGAGCTACCCTCCTTCCTCTCTCTTTTGGCAAAAGCTAACCCAACAACCCCATGTGACCTTCCCCCTGCCTTCCTCCTTATCCACCCTGCAGAGACCAAGTCCCAGATCGAGATCTGAACCCTATCTTCCTCCCTTCTTCCTCCCCAAGCCTCTCCATGGCCTCTCCATGTCCATCGCAAACCCTAGCTCGGCCAAGTTCAGCAGGAGGAGGTTGGAGCTATGCCCAGGAGGAAACACGATGTCTAGGAGGTGCCACTGCTTCCTCTTCTTCGACCTGTACCAGCGACCGACGCCGGAGCTCGCCGGAGGAGCCTCGCCGCCGCCATGAACTGAGGAGACCGAAAGCGCCACGTTCCCGCTGCCTCCTCGTTGATCTACGCCTCCCCGCGCCCACTAGCTGCACCCGAGGGTCGTAGGTGAGGCTACCGACCTCTCTAACATCATCTCCCGCCCCATCTCACCTTGCATCGCCGCCGGCCTCACTGCGGGGCGCGCTCGCCGTCGAAGATGTGCCAGCCATCTTGCTGCTGCTTGTGTTCATCGCGTTCTAGCTCTCCCTGTGGTGCTCTTCTGCGCTTGGAGCCTGAACCAAAGTTGTAGATCCAGACTTCCTCTTCAAAACTAGCTATAGAACGTTAAAAACCGTCTAGTAAATCTCCGAGAATCTCGCTCGCTAGGTTGCTTGTCAACCAGATCTGTTTTGTGTCTGTCTTTGTGTTCATCGCGGAAGTGCGCACAACACAGTCCACCCCAGCACGAACCGATCATACCAGCATGTAGATCGTTTTGTCCCGGTCTTTTCGAGTACTCATACTCCTTTTTCCGTTCAGGAGCGTGGAGAAACCTTGACCGCAAGATTCAACCTGCTCGCAGCGAATCGCTGGCAGTGCAGTTGGTCCGTTCGTTAGTATATCGTACAACCGCTGTAGGTTATCTTGGCGAAGATCCCTTTCCCGTCACCAAACCCAGTCCGGCCCAGTGGTAACACCCCGTGTTGTTCTCCTCCCAGAGGAGAGGTCGCGGGTTCGAACCCCGGGCCGCCCCCTTTTTTTCCTTTTCTCTTGCGCTGTCACCACGGCCCCACCAGACAGCCTCATTCCTACCACCTCATCTGTGCCTTTCCAGTCAACGTCTCCCTATCCCACAAGTCAGTGGGTGTAGCTAGGTTTTCCTCGGTATAAAATGTCTGTGAACTTTTCTGTTAACAAAATATATTTCCAAATTTGTTTAAATGATTTTAAATCTGTTTTTAATAACTTTTAATTTGTAATTCTAAATAATACAAATGATATATGTTTTTGAATCAGAAAAATGTGAGGAATTCAAATATGCCATTCAAAATATCTTTTGGGCAAATTAAATTTTTCGAAATCATTTAAATGCAATAAAAATGCCTTTTCTTAATTAATTAATAACTTTAATTCTACAACTCTAAATTCGACAAATGATATGTCTAAATCGATCAGCGCAACGAGCCCGTTCTAACAGTGCATTCCATGTTCTGAATTGCAGCATGCATCATATAAATATTAAGTGGACAACAAGTGTTATGGGAGCAAAACATGACTAAAACTTAATAAAATGTTTTATTCTTGTACCCCACACCTCACCCATGCCATGCTACATTATTGCCATATAAATTATGCATCATTCATCATGTCATGCTTGTTTGCTTGTCACATTTTATTCATATGCTTGTGCACTTTATTTATGTTGGTCTTTGTTTGTTTGGTTCTTCTTTCGAATAGACGCCGAGCAGGAGAAATACCAGGAATCCCAGGAGTACTACCCAGATCCTTCTCTCGCTACAACTGAGCTGCCAGGCAAGCACTACCACATGCTTGCATACATATAGTACCTATTTCCTCTATCTTATTCTTGCATCATTGAGTCGCGATTGCATTAAATTGAATCCCAAGTACTGCATAGCCTTTAATTTTAAACCCCACCGAAGCTTGTTCCTCTATCCCATGAGCCATTACTACAGGAGTTGTTTGGGCCATGCGAGTCGTAGAACATCATGTGTAGGGTATGTGAGTGTCTGATGGATAACGAGGTACCTAAACAACTTAACCTGAGTAGTAATGGGATAACTAATGAAAGAGGCACCGGTGGGTAATATCTGCTATTTGGTTTTTCATGCTCACTTGTGTCCCGTAGGACCCCAAGTACTTGATTCCTGTTCCTTGATTATTCGCACTATCCACATCCGGGAGGCCTTATGGACCCCCCTGAGCCAGAGCTTGATTCATTTCTATTTCTTGGGGCCACAAAGTAGTTTGGGGCTTTGTTACTATCCTGTACTTATGCCATGCTTTACTGTTTTATTTAAGATTGTGCGTGGAGCACCTGTACTATTTTGGATGCGGAATGTTTTCGTGGTATCGACAAGCCCAGTCACATTTTTGGGTTCCTAGTCGTTTACAGCCATTGACGCAAACCTTGGGTCCATCTCGGAGCCGGCCAACTTCGTTGCGGGTAGCTTAATGGGGTGCCCCCCTGAAATATTTAATGAATCCTGTGATCGCTTTGTCGTGAATGCCTCGTTGGGTTTTGAGTTGGTTTTTCCGAGGTTGATCGAGTGTGTGTTGCTATTTGTGCACTCCTGCAGGGTAAATCTTTCTGAAAGCCATGTCCGCGGTTATGGATGACTTGGAGCACAGTTTCTCGATCATAGACAAGTATAACTAAAGTATCACTTTTAATTTGACTAAGTACCTGACTAGTAAATAGTGCAATACTCATGGAATGGTTAATAAAACTACCAACGAATGGGTTGTTCGTCCGCCTTCTCGTTGGTAAGCGAGAAGGAGGATGGATCTGTTAATTATAGTGTTATAACTGTTGTTACTAATTAACGGACATCCATCTATCATTGGTTAGGCGGATGGTTAGCGAGTATCTATAGACTTGTTAGTTATTATCTTTTGCTGCAATTGCGTCACCCCAGGTTTATGTCCCCTTTAGAGGCATAAAGACTTGCTGAGTACCCCTAGGGTCTCACACGATAAATTGTTTGATTTAGATGAACAAGTGTACTCGCAAGATGGATACTAGGTGGAGGAGACAGATGATGTTGGCAACGATCACTCGGTGTAGAGATTCCGGGGATGGGGATCCGCGAGATCTGTGGGCGGGATGTGTTTATTTACGTGGCATCTTATGCCGATTTGCTTCTTATCCGTACTCGGATCTTGTTTTCCGCTTCCGCCTGATACTCTGATGTTTGATGTATGAGGAGCTATCCTAAACTATTATCTCTATCTAGTATATTTGTATCTTGCCGTATGGCGTTGCAATATTTCTATTTCTTTTAGATGGAATGGCTCTGAAAACTGTTGTATGGTGGCTTGCATACATACTCACTTGTGTATGTAGTTGATCCCTTCGCCTGCCGATTACGCCGCTCGTTCTTGTCCTGATGTTCTGGAAGTGGTTAGGACGGCCGAAAGGTCTACCTGTGAGTGGCCCCTGGCCCCACCGTACTATTTTAACCACTTTCGTTCATCCAGGCATGCAACTTAGAGCGTAATTCATCGAGGTAGTTACAAGACCTCAGCACCACAATGCTCGAACAAAGCTTTGGCGCATGCATTGAGATGGATCTCCTTGAACCCCTTCTCAGTATGGATGCCGCTCTTCACTATCCCACATCTTGTTGAGCACGAAGGTGGACATGTAAGGGAGCCATTTCATGGCCCCCTTCATTCGCGCCTTCTTGAGCTTAGCCACGACCTTAGCCTCAATGGAGGTGACATAGGTATGGACAGAAGTGTCAACAGACACGATGCCACTCCCTGGAGTGGGTGACATCAACGACACTACCTGGTTCTGTGGGAGAGGCTGGCTATCATCCACATAAGAACTGGGGATCTGGGAGTCCCCAATGGGCATCAAAGCCTGGCTAAACTGGTCGCAAAACAAGTCCTACAACAAGGATGCAATAATGACGCAAATGAATCAAGGTGCGAAGAAGATGGTGTTCTAATGGAGGAAACTAGCATATGCATCAAATTCATATCAATCTATCAACAGTAATAGTTCATCTATAAGATTGAGCCGAACACAACCGAACTTACAGATCCTACCAAGAAAATCCTACAAACTGGCTGAAACCTAAACCTGCTATTTGCACAACAATATACCATGTACTTGAATGAAGCTACGAACTACAACTCCTAACCCTAGCAGCTCTGCAGATCTAAGCTAACCCTAGGTAGAAGTGTAGATGCTTACCGTCATCGCAGGAGGTGGCCGACACAGCTTAGCCGTAGAGGAGGAGGAGGTGGTGCCCTTTCACGCCATCATGGCCGTCATCAGCGCTATCGCTCACCGGATAAGAAGCCACTTACCTGGCGTGGACGGAGCAAGAAACGGAGCTCGATCTGGGGGGAGGGGGGATGGCAGGTGCTTTTTCTGAGTTGGGCGAGGGTGGTAGAAATAGGGGGTTTTGGCGGGAGAGATGAGCTCACCTCCCACGCCAGCTTTTCGATGCAGCCAAAAAGCTCGCGCCATCGCCGTCCTTGGCCGCCCTCGTGTGGGGGATCCCAGGTTTTGCATCTGCAGGGCGCACGACGAGGGTGGCTCACTGGAAATGGCTGAATCGACCGTAGTCATTGGGCATGGCTGTGGGCTGCTTTAAGGTTCACGCCAGCGCAGCCCAACCAACAATGCAGGAAACCGAACGACCCATTTTATGCTCTGCTAGGCCTATCTGGGCTTCATGCAGGCTACCAAATGCGCCCTAGGCTAACTACATACAATGTGGGATGGATTAGGTGTGGGTGTTTCCCCATTCTCAGCTGATGGCTCTGTGTATGGCGCCAGAAAAATGCTGGAGCATGGTTGATGTAGAGCTCGTTGGGAACCCCAAGAGGAAGGTATGATGAGCACATCAGCAAGTTTCCCTCAGTTATGAAACCAAGGTTTAATCAAACCAGTAGGAGCAAGGAAACACCCCAAAGGTGTTACTAGCTGAGCTTTGGCAGGGCGCACTACCGGTGCTAGTAGCAACGTGGAGACCTGCATAACACAACCACAGAACTTTGTCCCCAACTTGCGATGAGGTTGTCAATCTCACCGTGTTTTGTGGAAAACAAAGGATTAAACGTATCGAATGGAAAGAAGTAAAAGTTTGCAGAAAGTAAACATAAAGAAGTAAACAGTTTGTAGATTGAATGTAAAAGACAAGGACCGGGATCCATAGTTCACTAGAGGTGGCTCTCCTTAAGATAGATAACATGCTGGGTGAACAAATTACAGCGGGGCAATTGACAAACATTGAGAAAGCAATACATGCATATACTAATCATCTTAACTCCTTTGAGATTCGATTGGGCATTACAACATTATACATAGACCGCCATCCAACTGCATCTATGACTAATAATCCACCTTCAGGTTATCATCCGAACCCCCTCCAGTATTAAGTTGCAAGCAACAGATTATTGCTTTACGAACTGCGTGTAAAGTAAACAATATGATTGTTCTATGAACAAAGGATTTTTGTTTTCTCCTTAGTAGCAACATCACATCTAGTACCTTAGAGATTTCTGTCACTTCCCTAGATTACCAGAGGCATGAACCCACTATCGAGCATAAATACTAACTCTTGGAGTTGCTAGCATCTACTTGGCCAAGATAGCTACTAACAACGGAAAGCATGCAAGATCACAAATAACAAAGACATGATAGAATCAATAATCAATCTGAAATAGCATCTCAATATCCATCGGATCCCCGCAAACACAACATGTATGATTACAAATAGATGATCTTGATCATGAACGGAGCTCACAAGATCTAAACATGAAAGCACAAAGGAGGAGAACCAGCCATCTAGCTACTACATGGATCTGTAGTCCAAGGATGAACTACTCACGCATCACACCGGAGGCTTGCATGGTGATGAAGAAGGCCTCCAGGGTGAATTCCCTTCTCCGGCAGGGTGCCGAGAAGAGCTTCAGATCCCTCCCGATCTAGGGATGGAGATGACGACGGCTACAGACTCTTTCGTGGATTTTTGATCGGGCACTTAGGGTTTTCGTCCCGAGGGCAATATATAGGCGGAAGGAGAGGCCGAGGGGGTGCTAGGGGCCACCACACCACCCCCTGGCGCGGGCCAAGCCTGGCCGCGCGGCCAGGTGGTGTGGCCGGCCTCTGTCCCCTCTCCGTCTCGTATTCTTGCATCTGATGACTTCCAGAAAAATAGGCACTTTGGCTTTTGTCGCGTCAAATTCTGAGAATATTCATTTTCTGACTTTCCTGAAACCAAAAACAGCAGAAAACAGGCAGCTGCCACTGTGGCTCTTGTTAATAGGTTAGTCCAAGAAATCATATGAAAAGTACTCCAAAGTTGAAACAAAACACAAGAAAGTGGATAAAACCAAGCATGAAACATCAAAAATTATAGATACATTTGCAATGTATCATCAACCTAACCTCTATACTGCCTCTTAGCTTGTCTGAAGACCTCTGCAGGACTTTACAAGCTTCAAATCCCTCCCTAGATCAGCGAATATGAACTTGGTCTCTAGAGTGGTTTCGGTTTGTGTAGTTCCACCAGAAGTATCATCCCATGAGAAGTAGCGTATCATATCAGGATACACGATCTTAGTCGAAGAAAACTCGCCATAATAACAATGACATGTGTATGGTTGAGGTATAGGGAAGTAGAATGATTTATTCGACTTGTCTCCATATGACACCGAAAGCTCAACAAAAAGGAATGTGTTCTCAGATCTTGATTCAGCAGCAGCCAAAATATTGACATGGTTACAGTGCAGCCTCCATGCCACATATACACACTAGTTCATATTTGGGTTCCATAGGATCATAATAGGCGAAGGGTTAAGACGAGGGCTGAGCCATGGCAAGAGAGGTTTACTTCCAAGGGAAGTAAGACTGTCCTTATTGACTCTGTCTCTCTAGTCTCCCTATGGACATCATGAGGCTATATATCCTACACAAAGGGGTGCATGGCAGTTTTGACAAAGAAATGTCAGGCTTCTTCTGGCAAGCCCGCAATGAACACCAAAAATACCATATGGTGAAATGGCCCGACCTTTGCCCTCCTAGGAGGTTTGGGTCATAGTCATCATGTCATCCTGTCATAATGCTAAGATGGATAGGGTACTCTTTTTTCATGGTAGTTTTGACAAAGAAATGTGGCATTAATGCTAAGATGGGTTTGAAGGATTCTCACGGGAGATGGGGGCCTTTGATTACAACTTGTTAGAGCTGAATACCTACGAGGCTGCTTCCTCATGGCGTGTGGGTGCCAGGAGGGATCTCAGTTTTTACTGAGATCCCTCCAAGACATCAAGCAGGAGATCAAGCTGGGGGTCACCATCTCCATAGGTTATGGATAGGGTACCCTTTTTTGGCTTGATTCATGGCTTGGTGGATGACCTATCTGATTTGACTTTCCCACTCTCTGCGATTTTCTCAGACCCAATGCTTCATATGGCCACGGTGGCCCAAAGTGGGACTTGGAACATCCAGTTCCGACGGACTTTTGGTTCGGAGGAGGCTACCGCATGGAATGCCCTTCGGGCCAGTCTCTCGCAATCGCTTTCGGATACCCGAGATTGAGTGTCATGGCATTGACCCCCCTTGGGGGGGGGGGCCTTCTCTGTTAGATTAACGTATCAGGACCTATTTAGAGGGTCTGTCCTGTCTTGGACCTCCCTGCTATGGAAGGCTCCTCTTCCTCTAAATATTACTCCCTCCGTTCCAAAATATAAGGTGCCCTTAAATTTCGTTGGTCAACAGGATACAAGTTTTACTATGATTTATACTTATAATACAACCTCAAAAATTGTATACGTATATATGAAACGAAAGAGATTTGCGAGAGGAATGCACCAATGCCATTTATACACTATAAACACATATAATTTGATTTATACTAGTGGTTAAAGTTGTGCATCAAAGACCGTGCAGAAAAAACATGCCTTAAATTTTGGGACGGAGGGAGTAAGATTTTTGTATGGTAGTTACTGTGTGATCGCCTACCATCGAGCGTTGAGGTAGTGAAGCGACATGGCCCGTGGGACGGCCTTTGTCGCCTATGTGTGGTCCCGGAGACAGGGACCCACATCATGTTTACCTGTCCCATTGCTTGCTTCCTATGGAGCTTTGTACATGAGGCTCTAGGCCTGAGTGGCAGGTCCTAGAACTCGTTGAGTTCGTGGAAGCTAATGCAAACCATACAGGTAGAGGAGGCGCCTCTTATAGTTAGTGTTTGCGGCGATGACTTGGACCCTATGGAATATTCATAATAGAATGGTTATCAAGCATGTCTTCCTACGGTGTGCCTCTAACTTGGTGTTTATATTCTTGGCTTTTTTGCAGAAGTGGTTTCCGCTATGTAATCGGCCGATAGGGATTGTCTAGACGGCATGTTGGAGGATCTAATAGTGACAGCCCGCCATTTATTTACGAAGCATGATCGGGCCCATGAGTCTCACTACCGTGAGGAGTTGTATCTCCACTCTAGTTTGTTTCTTTTTTGGGCATGTTTGTGATATTGCCCAACAGTTCTTTCCCTTTTTCCTTCGGGCTGCACTTGTTCATGAATGTTGTGTGGACGTGGTTGTTTTATTTATAAAACGGGGTGAAAACTGTTTCGAGGAGAAGGAGGATAATATGTGTACATCTGCAACAATTGTATAATCTTCTCGCGAATAAAGCTCTGCTAGCCCGTCTTTGACCTCTTCCTCAAGAGTATGCTCAAGGCATTATCGTAAAGTGGGAGCTCTTCTGACATTGTAGATGCAGTGCAGGCTCCTCTATAATGTAGAATATCTATTGCAAAGAATCATCAGAGAGCGTACTTTTGGGACCGATCAAGGAGCGCAAGTGTCGTGGAAATGGCCACGACAGTCGCTGCAGTAGGCAGCGATTGATTGAATCGGGGGCGAGAGCCGGCGGCCATCTGCGGTGCGAGATGGGGGCGGATGCACATGGGTTTACCCAGGTTCGGCCCCCGGAGGATAAAGACCTACTCTTGCTAGATTAGATTATTGGAGAGCGAGTTACAGGGGTGGCGAGCTCGGCGTCTAAGCAGCGAGTCTCTTGAAGGGGTGTATGATAGAACGTGAGTACTCAGGATACCCTAGGGAGGTTTATATATGAGGCACATCGCTAGGGTTTACAAGTTATAACCGAACAGGATATGGATTCGGAGGTTTTGACCTAATCCGACTAGGCTTCTGGTACGCTTCTGGGCCTCCAATCTCCAGTCGCCGGGCCTTCTCCTGGGTCGCATTCTAGTCGCCGTCCTGCAGGCCCACTCATGAGACCTTTGGCCCAATCAAAACGTCCTGCTGGACATAACCTATTCGTCATATCCCCATCAGCAAGCGTTCCAATATCATCGGAGACTAGGATTGATACAAGAAATTCTGCAAGGGCAGAACTTTGCGGGTGTTCAACAGCAACGACGACGACATAAAATGGGTTGGGAGAGGTTCCGTCCAGTTGCATCGACTGTAAATACCGATGTACCTCGATAGAAAGGTAAAACTTCGTGTGGTAGAGTGACTTTAAAGTGAGATGAAACGATTGGTCGCTAACTGTGTCATGGAAGAGGCTACGAGGTGATTCCTGCAGGTCCCACAATCTCACTTGTCTTTGTGGTTTGACAAACGCATGACGATGTGTTCGAGCAAATGACCAAAGGAGAAGCAAGCAGAACAGGGTAAAGCACACATGTTGTTTTCCAGGCGACGAGCACCCTTTTTTCTAGTTTTAGCAACGGGTGCTCTGATCTGCACTTGCAACATAAGCAAGGTTCAACTTATTACATGATCAGAGACACTCTCATCACTCAACCAACTCTGCAGCAAATCAACTCACAATGCATTGTACTTCACTAAGCATGGACAACCATACCACACTATGGCATGTCCATACACACATATGCACTACGTATGCAATGTTTTCACTTGGCATAAGTCAAACATGCGTCAATAGATGAGCATGATCAACATCTAATGGTTCTAAACATTGACTAGATTAACTTCTAGCATTCACTCTCTTATTCCTGGCAAGCTTTAGGAATACTCACCATGCCAATTCTGCTTCTTAGCCACTTGACCAAGAGACTTAGTTAGAATGTGAGCAAGTTGATCTCCGGTAGCAATGTATTCCACCCCAATTCTTCCATCTTCCATGCACTCTTTGATGAAATGAAATCACATGTCTATATGTGTAACATCCTAAAAACTTCCTAATTTTGGAATGTTGAAATAAATAAAATAAGTTGATTGAATTGTTTGATATTATTGAAACTTCTGAATAAAAATAAACTTTTGAGGATTTGTTCAAAAAAATCCTAAGCCACATTAAAAAGAGTGGATTAACATGATTATCCCATTAGTTGGGAAGTTTTGTACCCAATCATAATTTGTTTGCATTGTATCATGGCATCTCATGTAAAATCTTGATTCAAAATTTTCTAAAACCTATATTCAAAATATTTTGTCAAAATCCAATTTAAAGTCTATGATGTGTGTTTTGATTTTAGAAAAAATAGAGACTAACTCCATCCCATTTGGAGTTGTCGAACCGGAATCCACAAAACCAATAAGAAATAAGAAAAAGGAAAAAAAGAAAAAAAAGACCTAACCAAGCCTAACGGACTGGCTAGCCCAAGTCAGCGCACCTACAGCTTACCGTGCAGCAGCCACCGGCCCAACAACCAAACTAAGCGCACATCCCGCGCCCATTCTCTCTGCCGCATACACCACGGTCCTACCCCGCCTTTTCCTTCCTCACAACGGAAACCACCTCCCGTACAATACCGAACGAACCATCGAGAAAACCTTCCGATTCTGGTCGACTTCGTTGCCCCCTCTCCAAGATCTCGCCTCCATATAAATTCCCGAGCTCTGCCTCCAATATCCCTTTGGAAACCCTAAAAAAATACCCCCAGGCTGTGAGATTCGAAGATCACATATGTGCTCCATTACCGACCTTCAGAGATCAAGCTTACCGTCGCATATGTCACTCCCGACCCTCCTCCTTCCTCTGATCTTGTTACCCATGTAGTCCCGCATCTTCTCACACATCTTTCTCTCTCGTAGAACCACAGGAACATCTACGAGACGTCGTCAGAGTTCTGTAGCGGCGCGTGCCTCTAGTCGGAGCTTGTTGCCCTTACAGAAAGTGAGGGACGTCTTCGTGGCCACCATCGAGCCCATCATCATCGTCTGCATCTCGTTGCACTCTCCTCCGTCGCCTAAGACCGCCAAGGCCACCGGAACCATCACCTTTGGAGCGCTGTACCGCCGTAGTCACCATCCACACTGGTGAGCACAAGAAGGAACCGCTCCCAGCCGCTTGATCTTGTCCCGACGGCCCATATCGTGTCGACCGAGCCAAGTCGTCAAATCGACTAGAGCCGTGCCGATCTGGAGCTAAAGCCCAGCCGTAATCGAACCGCACACCCCGCGCCGTCCGATCCAGATTTAGTGGCCAACGATGATCTTCTTGCCACGCCAGCCTTTGATTCGTTCGCGGCATCGTTAGCACCACGTCGTGCTCCATCAACGCTAGGTCAGGGCCATATCAACAAGTTAAACATAGCCAGTGGTCAGCATCTGATTAAAATTGGATATTGAATTGAAAATAACAGAAAATAGCAAATCTTGTATATATCATATAAACAAATTTATGTATCATTGAATTTAGGAAAATAGGAAAATATTAATCTTCCATAAAATTTGCACTTTGCGCAATGTAATTTTTTTAATATTTAAATCCATATTGTGGTATTTAATTCATAGAAAGTCAAATATTGGTCCAAAAAATACAAATAATATACCCACGGATTCCTAATTTTGTGTGGAATATTAATATGAGATCAGATCTTAATTTTTTTCAACATTTAAATTTTAAATAGTTTACACCCTCTTTAATGGTATTTAATGCATAGAAAATTATTTAAAACTCCAAATTTAGTGAAACCAATCACTACGGTTTTGTTTTGATCATATCTATCCACAGAAATTGTATGTAAAATTATTTGGCACTATTTTTATGGAAGTTGTTGCAGAAATCCTTAAATCAACAGTAATTAAATCATAGAAAAAGAAGTCATTTTTGGGTGATTCGAGTTTCTACTGGTTCTAAATTGAAATACCTATCTAGTGATATTTGTTTCAGAATTTAATATTACGGAAACATTGGAATTTGAACAAGAGTGAGTTGAACTCTATTTATATCAATATAGTTTTATTAATAAATTGTTTTATGCATTTAATTCTTTTCCATATAAAGTTACACCTTTGTTCATATCCTTGTCCCATGTTTTATACTATGCATATTTTTACCTTCAAAGCATAGTATGAATGTCTAGGATGTTTTAGTAAAGTACTGTAGAAATATTTTACAAGTGTTCTACAAGAGTGATGTTGTTTTGTAGTATGCCATGAGTAGATTTATATTTAGGATTATTCCAACTCCCAATAGAAATTCCTTGAATTGTTTAAGTGGTATGCTTGTGCTATGCTATATATAAATATCGATGGGGGTTTCAAAGATAGAAATATTTTTATGTATAAAATCTCTTTTGAGCAAAGATTCTTCTCTCAAAGTCTACGTCAAAATAAAACTAAGTTTTCTTCTGGGCGGATTGGTTGTCGGGACAACAAGTGGATTTTTGGTGGAGGAAGGTTGTCTAGGATCAAACAAGTCTACATGTTCTAGAAATCAGAAGATTTCGCTGCAACCACAATTCATATGGGCTCTGTCTTGGCCTAGTACTTAGTGGGAAATCTCACCTGGGTACCACCATTTGGAGGATTTTTGGCACGGGTCGATTCAGAAAAGGTAGATGGTCTACTAAGGAAAAGCGTTGCCATGGTCTTGTTTGTAAAATGACTTGATTGTGGATTGTGGGTAAAGTGCACAAACTTCCGAGAGTAATCAATCTGATCGACCAGCCATGTTCATGGAAAAAGAACAACTTTGAGTATCTGAAGGATGGACCCTCTGAAGGATTTCCTCTCTCTTTACAAACAAAAGTTTTCAAACCCTATGGCGTGTCTAATATCGTTCATAGGTGGGTTTTGGGGACTTGGTGTGTAATATCCAAACGTTAGGTTGAGAATTGGACACTTTGTGTGTAATATCCTTGTGTTCTACTCGACCCTATATTACTAATGAAAGTTTTGTAAAGTAGGATAAAATATTTTCTCTCTTCTTCTTAACTTATGAAAATTGACTTTTCGCAAATAAACCTCAAGCCTTCCTTTGTCAGCCTTATGCATGTAGAGATAGGCCAAGTCTTTTTGACGAGGGGAGATCTCGGCGATGCCCATGGTTATGGACTTGTGTTTCATGGAAAAGGAGAGCGCTGGGGATTTCGTCGGCTTAACAGACAAACAAGAGAGGTGATTTACCCAGGTTTAGGCCATCGTAGAGGAAACTCTACTTCCTGCTTGTCTGCTCGTATTATCATTGGCGAGTACAAACTCGTTGAGTCGTCTAGATACGATCTCACCGAGAGAGAGATGTGCGTATTGTAAGATTGGTTGCCCTCCTTGTTGACCCCTCCTAGTTTTTATATATGGGGAGGCTAGGTCTCAGATACCAATACGAGTTGGTTTACAAGTTAACGTTTGTATCTTGTCTAGTCTTGTACTTTCCTTGTCTTGTTCCACAGGAGTCTGTCCCCTTGTATACTTTGTATCAATCAAACCGTCGTGGGCTTCATGTATCTTAACAAATCTTCGGGTGAGGCTTCCATTGGGATGCACCATATATAGCAATAATAGGCACCCGAAAGGTTATACCCATGTCAGTAGCCCCCGAGGCTATGTTCGGATGCATGCGTCCTAGCATAGGCTCAAAGTCCTTTTTAATATGCGCGTAAGGTGAACTCGAAGATTTCCTCGGATGCGTGAACTTGTCGATGTCTTGTTTGGCTAATGCAATGGATGACGTTGTCTTGTTCTTGAAGTGATGTCAGTATTTTCATCGGGTGCTCCCGATGGGAGTAACCTTTGAGGCTACACTCGGGTAGACTCAAAGTTATACTTTTTATTGTAGATATTCTTCCGTCGACTCCTTTTTGGAGGATTTCTGTTTTTTCTATCGGGTGCACGACCAACGCTCTCAATGGGAGTAGCCCCCGAGGATATGTTCGAACGCGTGCGTTCGAGCATAGGCTCAAGTTTTCATCACCTGAGAAATTTCTTGACTCAGGTCTTATAACTTTGATTTTATGTCGACTCCGTAGGAGGAACTTTTTTATCGAGTAGGCGAACTGTCAATTCAATAAGTTTGTCACGAGGATTTTGGTATACGAGTCTGGTGTATCCGACGGATCGGGAACCAGTTAATTGCTCTTGGGCAAAGACATCATGAACCTACTTCAAACTCGAGTCCCCGCACTCAAATTTGGTATTTGCTGACGTAATTCAGCTCGGGCCGCGGAGGTCTTATCGAGTACTGAATTTCAGTTTTATATTTTATGGATACCCAATGCGTTCGTCAGGATTTTGCATCAAATCGTGGATACAGATAATTTACTGGCAGAGCGCATTCATGTGCGGTTATCAGGCCGCACATGACAGATCCTGGGGTCTTATCTTCATGTCGTAGACACGATATTCAGACATATGATCGCGGTGGACGCAGTCCGAGAATTTTTAATATTTTATTGACTCCATAGGAGGATCTTGTTTTTTCTATCGAGTGTGCAAATATGATCTTCATCCGAGGAGGTTCTCTACTCGGGTCTTGTTTGTAGCGATGTAAGCTATTTTTTGACTCCGTTAGAGGATATGTTTTTATTGGGTGCGCGACCAGCGCTCCCGATGGGAGTAGCCCCCAAGACTACAGTCGAATATTTGTATTCGATTGTAGGCTCAAGTCTTTAGTCATCCGAGGATTTTTCCGTGTAGACAAAATAAGGATCCTAGAAAAGACATGTAGATTATGTAAAATTTGTGTAAGTATCAGCTGAAAGTATAGCTTGTTATAATTTAGAACTTGATATATTTTTTCGATGGCCATTGCGGTTACGTCCCTCACGAGACCTTTTCGTTATCCTGATGCTTATTGGGCTGGATCACCTGCTTGGGTCAAAGCGTGTTTTCAACGTATTTTATGGCAGAGTCGAAGAATTTTTAAGTTTGCTCTGAGTAACAAAACCCCGAGTATCGGAGTATGATTATTTAATAATTTTTTCGACTGAGCCACCGAGTATGAGGTGTAATAGAGTAATGAAAAGTGGACTCGGTTAAGAGAACTTAGCTTTATTGATATTAGGTGCATGAAGATGATGTTCATCTGAAGAATTTCTTCACTCGGGTCTTGATTTTTATCGGGTGAGTATAAGCTCAGAAATCTTCTTATCCAAGGAGGTATTCGAGAGAATAGCTCGAGGTAGATGACATCCTTACAAAAAACATAGAGAATTATAAAGTACTTGCATATTGTAAAGAATATTGCTTTTCGATTTGTCATAATATTTTCTGGTGCCATTGGACTTGACACTTTTGCACCGTAACGCAAGACCTTTTCATTATCCTAACGCCCTTAGTCTCGGTACCTTGCCGACTTGTCAGTTGGGCTGCAACTAGGTCAGAGTTCAAGGATTCGACGCTCAGGCAGAGTCAGCTATTCGGGAAATCACGTACGAGGTATTCGAGTGCACGAAGTCGATGACACTTAGATTACTCGAAGAAGACGCAACTCCCGAGTGTTTCGAGTGCGATTAAGGTAAGAAAGAAAATCAACTCGAAGCGGAGAACTTAGCCTTGTTGGTAGTCGACGAGATTGATGTGGACGGAGGAGCCGGAGCTAGAGTCGATGATGGCAATCGATTGCTACATCCGAAGATTTATAGCGGGTCACCGCAGCTGAAGATTTTTGCGAGTCGCGCGGCGGAGTTGATGCAGCGGATTTGTGGTCCTGGTTGATGGAATCACGCGATGTACACGGAGTCGACCCAACCGGCGAAGTCGAGGTGGAGTAGCGTGGCAGAGCCATCGGATATAGAAGTAGCCAAAGTAGTCGATGTGGATGTTTGTCCGGTCCGCTGGCTATATATTGCATCATCTGTATCTCTTGAACACTAGATTAGTAGCTAGAATAAATATAATAATAAAACAAAACTTTAGTGGAGAGATATTGTGTTATGGTGATCCGATTTTTTTCACAAGCAGTTTGTTATCTCCGAGGTGGAAATCAATTTGAATCGAAGCCGGCCACTCTTTTTTTTCTTGCTTATTACCGCTGACTTCATTGATGGGTATACGTATACAAACAAATCTGCACTTTTGATGGATCCAGGTGTATTTGATTCCGTGCTTCTGTTCCAAAATCGCGTCATGCTTCATGGATTGCGACACGGGAAAAAGCATCCTGCCGCCACGCACCAGGGCCCTAGGGCGAGGCTGATGTTGATTTACGTCCAACTTTTTTGGCTTGCCACGAAGTAGTGCGCCAACTATTTGATTTCCTCGGGTCTAACTTGTGCGGCTTCGATCAACTAAGTGCGAGGGCGGTGTTGATATCGATCCCCCGGGCACGTTAGTATAGATATAGTGCACCACATAGTTGAAACAGTCTGGGCGGAATCAAAAATAGTCTTCTTGATCCAGTCAAAAAATTATCGGGTTCGTCACAGATTATTTTTGTCGGGTCCGCAGTGCGGCGTGATGGAACTTGCTGTCAGATCCAAAGGAGAGGCCATCATAAAAATTAGCCAAATCCCTTAGCTCTGGGACATGGTCGCGATTGTTTGTGATTTTTGTCGAGGACAGAGTTGTCCCGTTAGTGGAGCCGATGGAAGACACCGTTGTTGCCGTAGGCGCTGCGACTGCTACCGACGGACCCGAATATATCAGATCCGAGAGGCAGGAAGTTCCCAAGGACCCGATGCGAAATTTGATGCTTCCGATCATCAGACCTGTCTCTTGGTCGAGGTTTGTCGAAAACCGGAAGAAGGGCGGGTGGGCGTGGTAGTAGATCGAAGGAACCGAAACGGATTTGACCGCCTCTGATCGTCGAGTTGTTGCTTATTGAAGGGGAAGCCGCCAAAACCGTGAGTCCAGCACCCAGATCCCCACGGTCGGCGCCAATTTACGAGGGGAGATCTCGGTAATGCCCATGGTTATGGACTTGTGTTTTGTGGAAAAGGAGAGTGTTGGGGATTTCGTCGGCTTAACAGACAAACAAGAGAGATGATTTACCCAGGTTTAGGCCCTCGTAGAGGAAACCCTACTTCCTGCTTGTCTACTCGTATTATCATTGGAGAGTACAAACTCGTTGAGTCGACTAGATGCGATCTCACCGAGAGAGAGGTGTGCGTATTGTAAGATTGGTTGCCCTCCTTGTTGGCCCCTCCTAGCTTTTATATATGGGGATGCTAGGTCTCAGGTACCAATACGAGTTGGTTTACAAGTTAAAGTTTATATATAGTCTAGTCTTGTACTTTATTTGTCTTGTTCCGCAAGACTCTATGTCCTTGTATACTTTGTATCAGCCAAACCGTCGTGGGCTTCATGGATCTTAGCAAATCTTCGGGCGAGGCTTCCGTTGGGCCGCACCATATATAGCAATAATAGGCACCCGAAAGGTTATACCCATGTCACTTTTCCTTCATGGTGTAATTTGCCAATACATTCAAAGTATTGACCAACTCGTTTGGTTGCACATTAATGTGTAGAATTCGAAGATTGATGAAAGGTGCGTTAGGATCATTGATCTACACTCTTTCAGCCTATGGCATTGATGGGACTCAAAGTTGTATTTATTTCACTTTCTATTGTAATAATATAAAGTCTGGATTATTTGATTCATGTAATAAAGACTTGTGTTTTATATGATATTTTATTGACTGTGAATGCTAGCTAGTGATCCAGGGACGATCTTTACAGGCTGCCACCGGTCATATCAGAGCACATGTTGACTATTGACCGTGACCCTAGTCTCGAAAAAACCTTTAGAGTAACATTTTCTAATTTATTTCAGAAAACTCTCATACTTCTCATCACCTATCTTAAAGAGTTACAAATGTTTTCTGATCTCTTATCCTTTCAAAAAACTAGAAGTGACCACTACCCCACTTAATGAAGATATTTCATAAGATGACCTTTTCCAAGATCAGCTCGATGCTTCACTCAAATCAATACTACAAGGGCTCCACCAAAGATGTTTCAACGCTTACAAGCTACAAGTACCAAAGACCTTGAAAAATTGAAGATTATGAAGGACATGGAGACTATTAAGAATATGAAGGTTTTTGAAGACTTTAAAGCCTTGAAGATTCCAAGTGACCTTTAGAAATCAAACTTGGATATACTTCGCTACAAGTATTTGATGCGTTTGTGTGCTTTCAATTTTTTGTGTGGTGTTGTTAACATTAGCAAATAAAAACCTATTTCCTAAATAAAGTTGTTTGTATGGGTTATTCTTCTTCTTATTCTATAATCTATTTGTTCCTACTGTAAACCTCGGTCAACTTGACAGATGGACCATACCAACAAGAAATGCGAGGACTTCAACTTTTCCAAGCGTATGGGCCATGCTGATGCAAAGAAGTGGATGCACAAGATAGGAGGAAGAATGAATGATGCCAACATTGAAGCTAATAGGATGGTTCATTATGCCACCCAGTTCCTAAAAGAGGACACTGCAACTTGGTGGGAGATGCAAAACACCATTGATGATCATCAAGGGATGATATCTTGGGAAGAATTTTAAGCGGTTCTACTACAATCTCGTATTGTCACTCGGATATCGAAAACCCAAGAAGTTGAAGTCCCAAAACATCCAACTTGTAGAATCTGTGGGGAAATAGGACACAACTCCAAGGAGCATCGAGATCAATGCCCCTACTGTGAAGAAAGTCACCCTTCTGAAGAATGCCCCACCTCTCAAGTTACACGCTTCTTGTGTGAAGGAACAAACACAACCCCGCTCAATGCCACCTCTAACCGATGGTACAACAAGTGAATCATCAAGTTAGATATGGAATGTGCCAAGGACTCACGAAGATCTATGAGGATACGAGGTCTACGACAAGGGCGAGAGATGGAGCCAAGCAGACTCTAGACACCACACCCAAAGTCATCACTTCGCGATACTTGACACATGAAAGGAAGGGCCAACTTCCGCAAACCGTCTCAAGGAAACGAGCAAGGTTTCCGAAGGTTGAGATAGAGCATCAAGATGAACTACAAGACATGTTGTCCTTACCAAAGAAGAGGAAGGATCTAAGCAAAGTCCTATGCTTCCAGTGTCTCAATCCTAGGCATTATGCCATTGATTTTCCATAACATAAGAATGCTAGTGAAAAGGAGGAACACCATAAAGGAAACAATGATAATCAATAAGATCTAAGTCAAGTCCTCCGTTATAATTGTCAAGATCTTCGACACTACGCACGAAGTTGTCCTGAGAAAAGGCGTAATGGTACTGGGAACAAAGGCATCATCAACGAGAAGCATAAAAGGGACATCAACCAAGTCACCTACCATAAGAGCTTCAACAAGGGACATTACACAAACAAATGTTTGGAGAAGAAACCTAAAGATATAATTAAACCTTAAGAAGCAACCTAGTGAGATTCCTTTTAGGGGTGGTAGCACCCTAGTTTCTCCAAAACTCCTATTTTTCTAGACTTCTTGAATCTCGAGGAAGATATTCCTTTTAAGGGTGGTAGTCTATAACATCTCAAAATTTTCTTGAGGAATGTTCAAATAAATAAAACAAGTTTTGATTGAATTGTTTGATCTTGTTGAAACTTTTGAATAATAAACTTTTGAGGATTTGTTCAAAACAATTCCTAAGCCACATTAAAAAGAGTGGATTAGCATGATTATACAATTAGTTGGGAGGTTTTGTAAAAAATAATTTTTTTTTGCATTGCATCATGGCATCTCATGCAAAATATTGATTATAAAATCTCTAAAACCTATATTCTAAATATTTTGTCAAAATCTAATTTAAAGTCTATGGTGTGTGTTCTGATTTTAGAAAATATTAGAGACTAACTTCATCCCATTTGGAGTTGTCAAACTAAATCTAGAAAACAAATAAGAAATAAGAAAAAATAAAAAATAAAAAAACCTAACCTAATAGACTGGCCGGCCCAAGCCAGCCCACCTACAACTTACCGCGCAGCAGCATGGAGTAGCAACCGCCGACCTAACAACCAAACCAAGCGCACAACCCGTGCCCCCTCTCTCTACCACGGACACCACGGTCCCACCCCGCTTTCTACTTCCTCACAATGGAAACCACCTCCCCTACGATACTGAATGAACCACCGAGAAAACCTTCCTATTCGGGTCGATTTCATTGCCTCGTCTCCAAGATCCCGCCTCAATATAAATTCCCCAGTCCTGCCTTTTAAATACCTAAACAAATCACCCCCAGGTGAGCATAAGAAGAAACAGCTCCCAGCCACTTGATCTTGTCCCAATGGCCTAGATCGCGTCGATCGAGCCAAGCCGTCAAGCCGACTAGAGCCATGCCGATCTGGAGCCGAAGCCCAGCCATAATCGAGCCGTACACCCTACACCGTCCGATCCAGATCCGGCGACCAACGATGATCCTCTTGCAATGTCAGCGCCACGTCGTTCTCTGTCAACGCCAGATCAGTGCCAGATCATCAAGTAAAACACAGTCAACAATCAGCGTCTGATTAAAATTGGATATTGAATTGAAAATGATAGAAAAAATATGCAAATCTTGTATAAATCATATACAAGATTTATATGTTAAAATTTAAAAAATAATATATCATTGGATTTAGGAAAAAGAGAGAATATTAATCTGCAATAAAAATTGCACTTGGCGCAATGCATATTTTTTGAATATTTAAATCTATATTATGATATTTAATTCATATAAAATAAAATATTGGTCCAAAAAACACATATAATACACCGTTGGATTCCTATTTTTTGTAGAATATTAATATGAGATCAGATTGACTTTTGTCGAAATTTAAATTTTAAATAGTTTAAACCCTATTTAATGGTATTTAATGCATAGAAAATTATCTACAACTCCAAATTTAGTGAAACCAATTGCTATGATTTTGTTTTGATCATATCAATCCATAGAAATTGCATGTAAAATTATTTGGCACTATGTTTAAAGAATTTGCTGCAGAAAGTCTTAAATTAGCTTGTGAGAGTAAACTAATCATATAAACAGACCTATAAGTTCTTTTTGAGTGATTCCAAGTTCTTTGATGGGCATAAAGAAATCGTCTTGGTAGCAACCACCAAACCAATAGAACAAAGGTTAGCTCTGCAGCTAGTCCACAAGCAAGGGTGGTGGTGCCGTTTTGAGTAAGGAATTGTAGCATGGGCAGTCAATCTCTTCGATTGATTCCCTCCAGTACTTGATAGAAGCCCACGGAGTGAAATATCGAACTTAACCTATACTATAAATAACTAGTATCTCAAAAACGAAATAAAAGGCACGGAGTCAGCTGGTAGATGATGGTATGGATCAAAGGAATCCTCCTATCTTCGACCCTTTTACTGGGATTTCGCATTCCTATTCCGATTGGCAGAAGCCTTTCTTTCTGTTCGTGCCGCACACCTTGATGGGCAGCCCACATTTGATTACTCACATTGGCTTTACGGAAGCCTCAATTAAGTTGAGTCGCAAGCTCCAAACCCCATGAAGTGGAACGTTCTTTAACAATTTCTAGAAACAGGGATTACTTAAACGAATTACGTCTTTAAGAGGTTCTGCTCTTTCCTGAAAGAGCTTCTCGTGTACAAAACCAATCATTGATTCCCAGAAGAGGATCTTTGACCTTTTCAAGAAAACCGGTCTTCGGGTATCTAGGCATGGTTTATGCCATGATATGTTTACTGTGGGCTTAGACGTTGATACGCGTGCCTACTTCACCGCAGCTACCATGATCATAGCTATGCCCACTGGAATCAAAATCTTTAGTTGGATCGCTACCATGTGGGGAGGTTCGATACAATACAAAACACCCATGTTATTTGCTGTAGGGTTCATCTTTTTGTTCACCGTAGGAGGGCTCACTGGAATAGTTCTCGCAAACTCTGGGCTAGACATTGCTCTACATGACACTTGCTACGAGTTCTAAATTGAATTACCTATCTAGTCAAATTTATTTCCAAATTTAATATTATGGAAACATCAGAAGTTGAATTAGAGTGATTTAAACTCTATTTATATTAATACAGTTTTATTAATAAATTGTTTTATGCATTTAATTCTTTTACATATGGATCATGTGTTATAATAATGTTTAGAGAACTAAATGTAATCATTGTGATATATTAAATCATCATGCATGCATTTTATCATTGTTTTATTTGTATGTTTGCAATCTTGTTAAGTTTGCAATTATTTTGACTAGAATTGTTTTGTCCTTGCGTTAGATTGTCTGGAGTGTGCGTTTGCTGTGGAGGAATATAATAATCACACTTATATTAATATAAGGCAAGTTACAACTTTGTTCAAATCCTTGTCCCATGTTTTTATACTATGCATGTGTAGGATGTTTTAGTAGAAGTTGTATAGAAATATTTTACAAGTGTTTTATAAGAGAGATATTGTTTTGTAGTATGCCATGAGTAGATTTATACTTATCATTATTCCCAGTCCCTATAGGAATTATCTGAATTTTTCTAAGTGTTATGCTTGTGCTATGCTATATATAAATACCGATGGGGGTTTCAAAGATAGAAATATTTCTAAGTATAAAAGCTCTTTTGAGCAAATATTTTCCCCTCAAAGTCTACTTCGAAATAAAACTAAGTTTTCTTCTAGGACGATTGGTTGTGGTGACAACGAGTGGAATTTTAGTGGAGGACGACTGCCCAGGATCAACGAAGTCTGCCATGTTCTAGAAATTAGAAGGTTCCAGTGCAACCACAATACATATACGATCTATTTTGGCCTAGTACTTAGTGGGAAACCTCACCTGGGTACCACCACTAAGAGGATTTTTGACACGGGTGGTCCGAAAAAGGTAGAGGGGCTACTAAGGGAAAGTTTCACCATGGTCTTGTTTGTAAAAAGACTTGATCATGGATTGTGGTAGAGTGTACAAACTGTGGAGAGTAATCAATCTGATTGATCAGTCGTGTTCACGAAAAAAGGACAACTTTGAGCATCTGAAGGATGTACCCTCTGAAGGATTTCCTGTCTCTTTTCAAGCAAAAGTTTTCAAACCCTATGGTGTGTGTAATATCATTCATAGGTGTGTTTTTATGACTTGGTGTGTGGCTTTGTGTGTAATATCCTTGTGTTCTACTCGATCCTATATTAGTTATCAAAGTTTTGCAAAGTAGGATAAAATATTTTCTCTCTTCTTCTTAACTTATAAAAATTGCTTTTTACAAATAAACCTCAAGTCTTCCTTTGCAGCCTTATGCATGTAGAGATAGGCCAAGTCTTTTTCTTCATGGTATAATTTGCCAATATATTCAAAGTATTACCATCTCATTTGGCTACACATTTAATGTGCAGAATTCGAAGATTGATGAGAGGTACGTTAGGATTGTGGGTCTACACTCAACCAGCATGTGGCGTTGATGGGGCTCAAAGTTGTATTATTTTGCTTTCTATTATAATAATGTAAAGTCTGGATTATTCGACTCATGTAATAAAGACTTGTGTTTTATATGATATCTCATGGACTTTGAGTCCTAGCGTTTGATCCAGGGACTAGCATGTTAATCATAGGGACTTAGGATCTTTACCGATCCAAGACCGCTACATGTCATATTAGAGAACATGTTAACTGTAGATCATGACCCTAGCTTTAGAAAAACCTTAAGAGTAATATTTTCTAAATTATTTCAGTAAACTCTCATAATTCTCATCACCTACGTTAAAAATTTACATATGTTTTCTGATCTCTTATCCTTTCAAAAAACTAGAATTGACCATTACCCCACTTAATGAAGATATTTCACAAGAAGACTTTTTCCAAGATCAGCTCGATGCTTCACTCAAGTCAATACTATAAGGGCTCCACCAAAAATGTTTCAATGATTACAAGCTATAAGTACCAAA
Source organism: Avena sativa (assembly GCA_916181665.1). Lineage (NCBI taxonomy): Eukaryota > Viridiplantae > Streptophyta > Magnoliopsida > Poales > Poaceae > Avena > Avena sativa. The sequence continues at coordinate 620,932,379 of OV702289.1, forward strand.
GACCTCAAAGGCCTTGAAAAGTTGAAGATTATGAAGGACATGAAGACTATTAAGAATATGAAGTCTTTTGAATACTTTGAAGCCTTGAAGACTCCAAGTGACCTTTAGAAGCAAAACTTGGATATACTTTTCTACAAGTATTAGATGCATTTGTGTGATTTCAATTTTTTGTGTGGTTTTGTTAACATTAGCAAATAAAAACCTATTTCCTAAATAAAGTTGTGTGTATGGGTTATTCTTCTTCTTCTATAATCCATTTGTTCCTACTCTAAACCTTGGTCAACTCGATAGATGGACCATACCAACAAGAAATGTGAGGACTTCAAATTTTCCAAGCGTATGGGCCATGCTGATGCAAAGCAGTGGATACACAAGATAGAAGGAAGAATGAAAGATGCCAATATTGAAGCTAATAAGATGGTCCATTATTGTCGTGGGAATGGTCACAACAGTCGCTACCAAGGGTAGCGATTGAGTCGATTGAGGGCAAGAGCAAGTCACCATCTGCAAATCGAGATTGAGGGCAGACACAAGGGTTTACCCAGGTTCGGCCCCCCATTGGGTAAAGACCTACTTCCTGCTTGATTTATTGATTGCGAGTGGATTACAAGGTCGGAGAGCTCGGCGTATATGCAATGAGTCACTTGGATGGGGTATCTAATAACACGTGAGTTCAATGCATACCCTAGGGAGGTTTATATAGGGTCACCTCGCGAGGGTTTACAAGATTATAACTGAATCAGTTTAGGTTTCGGAGGGTTTTGACCTAATCCGACTGGGCCTAACTAAGGTCTTGGGCCTTCAGCTTCCAATCGCCAGGCTTCATTGGAGTCTACTTCCAGTCGCCATGCCATCAGGCCCACTCGTCATGGCCCTGGCCATTCGAATCTCCCTTCTAGGCATACCCCAATTATCATATCCCCATCAGTAACCCCCGAGTGCGTCAGCGGTTCGCTGAAGGTGTCAACTTGGCAGTCAGAGTAGGTGAGTCCGAATGGATGCCCAGTCAAATCTGTGACAAACTCCTCCAATAAAGGGAGAAGCCTCAATATGTTTTTAGTCGCAGCTAGGCGAGTCGGTTGCTGCTAGAGTCACCTCGCCCAAGCGATTGGAATGGGCGAATTAAATAAGCGAGTCGTGTGATCAATTTGATCGAAGTTGGACTGTCAACATGTTCAAACTAGCCATTAGGTAATTTCTAACGGTAACTTCGGTGGAGTTACCGCGAAGCAACAACTAGCCTATGATCACTGGGTAGCACCCCTATATAAGGAAAGTGGCGGAGGAAAGTATGGATCTTCACCTGCGTTTCCCATTCTTCTTCCTTCGTCCTTTCTGCACCAGCATATAATCCAGATCTCGGACCACACGATCTAGTTTCGCATGGCGCCCAGCTGGACCAAGTCCAAATGCACCACGATGATGCTGCAGTCCTTCCAGGATGCAGATATCCTCATGACGGGTCAGTGGCGATTTCCACCAGCAAGCAAGAGTGGTCCCAAGCCACGATCCGGAGAATTTATCTCCTTTGTTAGCCACCTGGAGTGCGGGCTAGGGTTTCCCACCTCCATTTTCTTCATGCAATTTTTTCACTTCTACCAAATCAAGCCCTCCAACTTAGGGCCACATAGCATCGAGCAGCTGGCAGTCTTTGTCGCTTTCTTCGAGAGCTACCTGGGTTGCCGCCCATACTTCCCGCTCTGGCTGGGGCTGTTCCATGGCCGGGCTAGTCGCGAGGGGAAAGGTAGGCCCTTTCTAGCGGCGGGCAGCGTTACCTTCTAGGTGAAGCCCCATGCCAGCTTCTACAAGCTGATGCTGCCCAAGAAGGAAACCAGTGTGTGGAATAAATAATGGTTCTACCCCAAGGAGTCGACCCCGGCCGGGGAGGTGGCGATCCCAGCATACACCGCGGAGTGGATGAATCCACGACGGTTGTCAGTGAAGAAACTCCCCAAGTACCATAGGGCGGTCGTCATCAAAATGTGCGCTTGGATGACCGAGATCGAGTAATAGGGGTTGAAGACGATCAACCTCTTCAATTGCTGGCTCAGGCAGCGACTAGTGCCGCTCACTACTCGATCCCACTAGATGTATGAGTACACTAGGCGATCCGACCCTACTAGGGCGAGTCCAGATTTTTGGGTCGTGGAAGATTACCATGTAGCCTTAAAGAAGATCACAGAGGCGACCTTCACCGATCTCCAAGAAGGGCTTAGTCTAGAAGACGAACGGTAGGCTGCCCCCCATAGTAAGTGTTTCCATTTATTCAAAGTCATTTACTTTCTCAATCGAATCTCTGAGTCGCTTATCTGACTTGCGCATTGTACTCATCTGCAGATGTTCTAGATCCTAGAGCATTGGCTGCCTCCATTGGACGAGGAGATGCTGGAGGAGCTCCTCGACAAGGATGAGGGACATGCCTCTGATACATTGCAAACGTATCTATAATTTTTGATGTTCCATGCTTGTTTAGTATCTACTTTGCTTTGTTTTGTTAACATTTTGAGGTATTTTTATATGTTTTCTGGGACTAACCTATTAACAAGATGCCACCGTGCCAGTTGCCTGTTTTCTTCTGTTTTTGGTTCCAGAAAAGCCAGAAAATGAATATTCTCGGAATCGGACCAGACAAAAGCCAAAGTCGATATTTTACCGGAAGACTCACGGAGCCAAAAGACGAGACGGAGAGGGGCCAGGGGATAGCCACACCATGTGGTGGCGCGGGTCCCCCTGGCCGCGCCACCAGGTGGTGTGGGCCCCTGGTCCACCCTCTGACATCGCCCTTTCTCCTATAAGAAGCCTCCGATGCAGAAACCCTAAAGAATCCAGCCTCCAACCACGAAAAGTTCCACAACGCCGCCGCCACCGAAGAGGAGATTCGGGGGACAGAAAGTCTCTGTTCCAGCACCCTGCCGGGACGGGGAAGTGCCCTCGGAGCCATCTCCATCGATCTCCACCACCATCTCCATCGCCATTGCTGATTCCCATGATGATGAGGGAGTAGTTCTTCCTCGAGGCTAAGGGCTCTACCGGTAGCTATGTGTTCATCTCTCTCTATCCGTGGTCATATTGTAATCATGAGCTTTGTAATCAAGTAGATCTACCTTGCTACTCAAGTGCTTTAATAGATCTCTTCTCTCCCCACGTGTGTGAAAGTAACAGCGTGCACACAGTGGTGGCACTTAGGCTAGAGATTACAAATACTTGTTATGAGTTATATTTGGAGTTGGATGTCTCTATGAGATTGTGGTGTTTGTTGGAACCATCTAGCGCTCAAGGTGACAGTGTGGGGTTATCTAGATGGGGAATACGGACTTTGAGGAGTGCTGTTATAGCCCTACCATGGATTAGAGTGTCCAATCGGAGAGTAGTTCAGAGTAGTATCATGAAGAGAAGATATTTATATGAGAGTGTTCACTAGCGAAAATATGATCCCTAGGCCTTGTTTCTAAGGATTTACACACCATTTGCAACTAGATCTATTACATGTTTGCTTGCTTCCATCTTTTTGCCTTTAGTCTTTTCCTCCCGTAAAGCTCTTTTCTGGCACCGTTGTCTTATATCCATACCACTTGTATTTCACTATCTCTTCACCGAACTAGTGCATCTATACACCTGACAAGTGTATTGGGTGTGTTGGGGACACAAGAGACTTCTTATATCTTGATTGCAGGATTGCTTGAGAGGGATACCTTTGACCACTTCCTCCCTGAGTTCGATAAACCTTGGGTAATCCACTTAAGGGAAACTTGCTGCTGTTCTACAAACCTTTACACTTGGAGGCCCCACAACTTTCTACAAGAATATAAGTACGTAGACATCAAGCTATTTTCTGGCGCCGTTGCTGGGGATTGAAGAAGAAGAACAAGATCCCACGTCAACCACGCACCATCAAAGCTATTTTCTGGCGCCGTTGCCGGGGAGGTAAGGTAAAAGGTACTCACATCCTCTAGCTACTAAGTTATCTTCTAGTATTGTTGCTGGTGTGTGAGTGCTCGAAGTTATTTCCTTTAGATTCTGCAATTATATCTTTTTGTTTCATGTTTTTATTTTCACTAGTTAGGCTTAATGGAAAATAACAAAAAAAAATTAGAGAGCTTCTTAGTATTTTTGCTAAGGTAGAACATGAATGGTCTGAAAAGAAAATTAAAAACCCATGGAACTTTCTTTGCATGCTAATGGCAATGTTATTAGTATGAATTTTTTGAACACCTTTGTTACTAATGCTATGGAAACGTCTAAGCTTGGGGAAGTTAATTTTTATGAAAATGATCTTTTTAGTTCCCCAGCTTTAAAGAAGAAAATTTGCTCTGATGATACTTTATCTCCCATATGTGATAATTCTAATGATACTTGTGATATTTTAAATCCACATGCTGAAAGCATCCCTTTTAAAATACTTATAAAAAATGTTGAATGTGTTATGAATAACTGTTATTTTGGAGATAGAACTGTCCATCCTGGTGATCATTTACTCTTTATACACGAATTATGCGAGTTGTTCAAGTGTGCAGGTATTTCAATGAACCAAGTTAAGAGGAAGCTATTCCCTTTTTCACTTAAGGGCAAAGCAAGGGAGTGGTATGAGCTACTAGATGATTCTCATCATTTGGAGTGGAAGGAACTTGAATCTCTCTTGTACTCTAAATTTTATCCTCCTCATGAAATTCATAAAGATAGGAATTACATTTATAATTTTCATCCACATTATGGAGAAAGTATTGCCCAAGCATGGGGGAGATTGAAGTCACTAATGCTCAAATGTCCCATTCATGAGCTCCCTAGTAATATTGTTATTAATAATTTTTATGTAAGGCTTTCAAGACATTACAAGAACTATCTAGATACCTGTTTAGAGGGATCCTTCACAAGTAAGGAGGTCAAAGCTTTGTGGGATCTTCTTGAAATAATTCAAAGCAATACCGAAGATTGGGATAATGACAAAGGTAAAGAACCAGGTATAAACTCCGAGTATGATTGCATTAAGTCTTTCGCTGAAACTGCTGATTTTCAAGAGCTTAGTGCTAAATATGGTCTTGATCCTCAAATTCTTGTTGATTGTTGTAGAGCCTTTGCTTCTCATATTAAATGCTCCTAAAGAAAAATGGGACATGTATCATGAGCCTTTTAAAGACACTTGCATGGAAAATGGAATTGTTATTAATGATAGCAATAAACATGCTCAAACTTCTGATAGTACCATTTCTTATAAGCATGTTAATTTTTGTGGAATAAATAGATCTTGTGAGAATAATCAAATTGAAGAAGAATATTGTATCACCCACAGGAATGAAAAAACTAGAACGTGGTATAGGGCTCTAAATGATATTGGTAAAAAAGTTTGTGCCCTCTATCCTTTTATTTGTGAACTTTGCTTTGAAGTGAGTCATTTCAATTTTTAATGCTCAGGCCATAATAATATCCCTTCTAATCCAATGAGTACTACAAGTTTGTATTGTGATGACATGATCACTCCTAATCAGCATGATGAACTTATATTATTTTTGGGGTGTGAAGAGTTATTGATGGGAGAATAGCAATCGGGGTATACCCGCGAAGCAGAGTCGCCCAAGCAGATCGACTCGCCAAATACAGTGACTGGCGCAAACTAGACCGAGACGACTCACCGACTGGAGGCCCAAGACGACGACTCCAATACAAAGCCCATTAGCACTTGCAAACCCTAACTGGCTGCATATATAAAGCCACCAGGGGCACCCCTTTGGGGGACATCTCTCCCACATGATATTAGATCTACTCTCTCCCTCTGCCTACGGCGATCCCCATGTAAACCAATCTATGATCGTATACTGGATTGATAGCAGGACGTAGCGATCCTCTACCGAGGTGACGTGAACCTGGGTACATCGTGTGCCAATCTCGCTTCCGGATTCTCCTACGTCACCTTGCCCTTTTCTCTATGTAAGCTACCCTGTAGCATCTGCTGTGGTCAATACCACGATAGTTGGCGCCCACCGTGGGGCAAGTGGTGCTTGAAGATGATGATCCGGGCAGGATCCCTTGCCATCGACAACATCATCCGTGTCAGCGCGCTGGATTTCTTCATCGATATCAGGCGGCAGCCGATTTGTCTCCACCAACGACTGCAGGCGTGCCATGTTCTGATCGGTTTGATCCAGGCTGACAAGCATACGCACGTGCACACGTCGATCTGAATAATCTGATGCGCGCGAGCGTACACCGATCTATCTCTTACATCTAGTTTTTAATTCAATCCATCTTCCATCGATTGTCCATTGACTATTTTATTTTAATTTAACCATTACATGCAATCTGCTGTGCATATGGAGAGTACTGCTGGGAGCCCTTGGCGCGAGTCGTATGGTGATCAAACTGTTGGGATCCGCCGGTTGAAGCACAACGGCGGACATGCTGCATGCCTAATCGTATGCCACAGTGGCTCGAGGCTACTATGTTTTTCCCATGCAATCTCATATATCTCATATCTGAATCAGTTATTTTATTTGAGACTAATCCATCTTACCTTGTTTTGGTGTACATGCGCTTTGTCGCCTCTTTGGATCATGGCCTCATGGACAATAGAGCAACATCGACTTCTTCAGCCGCCTCAACTCTAATAAAATCCCAGCCGATCGCATCCACTACGTTGACTCTATCCGCCGCGACGACTCCAACAAAAATCTGGCCGATGTCGTCTGCGACCCGGTCCGCCGCATCTACTTCTTCCGGCTAGACGTCGAGCCAGTCCATCGCAGACTCGCCATCATCGCGGACTCGCCGTCACGTGCTCGCCACGCTCGGCGACTCACCCGTCGTGGACTCACCAATCGTGGACTCGCCGTCACGTACTCGCCACCATGGATTCACCGTCGCCTACTTGCCACACTCAGCGACTCACCCGCCACATATTCGCCACATCGGCGACTCGCCCGCCTTATATTCGTCGCGCTCGGGGACTCCCCCGCCGCGTCGACCCTGTCCGCATTTGACAGCTAAGTTTCTTTATATCCGTACATGCTATAAGTCCAAAACATATTCATCTTTTCGTTCAATCTACAGAACCATACTTGAGATCGGTTTCAGTTTTGTCTGCTGTTTATTTGCGTCTATCGAAGTAGTGAGGCTGGGTACCAAAAGGCCGACCTTGTCTTCGGGTTCAACAGTCTGGCATCGCGTCCCTGTTACCCGGCAAGCGTTAGATGCTGGAGGTCTGCCTACTCATGAAAGATACGCATAGACCTTTCATACTGCTAACTGATCCTTTTAACAACATGCATTTTATTTCAACATCTACAAATCACACTGTTTGCAAATGTTCAATATATTTCATAAATACACCTTACTGCAGTTGTACCTTTTTCTCCTTCTCAGCAAAACGGTCTGGTGTCTTTCATGCTACTCGCCGCGCTCGGGGACTTGGCGCGTTACAGACAACACCACTCGCCGGTCGCACGACCTCGCCACTCGCCGCGTTTGGGGAATCGGCGTGCTCCAGACAGCGGCGCTTCCCGGTCGCACGACCTCGCCACTCGCCACGCTCGGGGACTCGGCGTGCTCCAGACAGCGGCGCTCCCCGGTCGCACGACCTCGCCACTCGCCACGCTCGGGGACTCGGCGAGCTCCAGACAGCGGCACTCACCGGTCGCTCGACCTTGCCACTCGCCGCGCTTGGGGAATCGGCGCGCTACAAACAGCATCACTCGCCGGTCGCTCGACCTCGCCACTCGCCGTGATCGGGGACTCGGCGCGCTACAGACAGCATCACTCGCCGGTCGCTCGACCTCGCCACTCGCCGCGCTCGGGGACTCGGCGCGCTACAAACATCGCCACTCTCCGGTCGCATGACCTCGGCACTCGCCGCTTGGGGACTCAGCGTGCTCCAGACAGCGGCGCTCGCCGGTCGCCCGACCTCGCCACTTGCCGCACTCGGGGACTGGGCACGCTACAGAAAGCGCTACTCACCGGTCGCACGACCTCGCCACTCGCCACGCTCGGGGACTCGGCGTGCTCCAGACAGCGGCACTCGCCGGTCGCTCGACCTTGCCACTCGCCGCACTTGGGGACTCGGTGCGCTAAAGACATCATCACTCGTCGGTCGCTCGACCTCGCCACTCGCCGTGCTCGGGGACTTGGCGCGCTACAGACATCACCACTCGCCGGTCGCATGACCTCGCCACTCGCCGCACTCGGGGACTCGGCACGCTACAGACAACGCCACTCACCGGTCGCATGACCTTGCCACTCGCCGCGCCTGGGGACTCAGCGCGCTCCAGACAGCAGAACTCGCCGGTCGCCTGACCTCGCCACTCGCCGTGCTCCAGACAGCGGCACTCGCCGGTCGCCCGACCTCGCCAACCGCCATGCTTGGGGACTCGTCACGCTCCACGGTCGGGGACTTGCCGCAACTGGCGGCTTCACCGACTGGCCCTCACCGACTGGTTGTCACCGGTTGGTTCTCACCGATTGGTTCTCGCTGACTAGCCCACGCCGAATGGCTATCACCAACTGGTTATCACCGACTGGCTCACGCCGACCGCCTCCCGCTTCACGGTTCTTTCCTCTGTTTAGGAGCTCGTCGCCGATTCGCTACAATCCATCGCCAAGACTCTCCGCGCCCTGCCTCAAGCCCGTGTCGAATCTACGACGCGCTCGGGGACTACTGATGGGGGAATACCAATCGTGGTATACCTGCGAAGCAGAGTCGCCCATGGCGGATCGACTCGCCAAATATAGCGACTGACGCAAACTAGACCGAGACGACTCACCGACTGGAGGCCCAAGACGACGACTCCAATACAAAGCCCATTAGCACTTGTAAACCCTAACTGGCTGCATATATAAATCCACCAGGGGCACCCCTTTGGGGGACATCTCTCCCACATGATATTAGATCTACTCTCTTCCTCCGCCTACGGCGATCCCCATGTAAACCAATCTATGATCATATACTAGATTGATAGTAGGACATAGCGATCCTCCACCGAGGTGATGTGAACCTAGGTACATCGTGTGCCAATCTCGCTCCCGGATTCTCCTACATCGCCTTGCCCTTTCCTTTACATAAGCTACCATGTAGCATCTGTCGTGGTCAATACCACGACAGTTATCAAGAAAAACTTCTTTGGTAGATATGAGTGCTTTTGGTATGAATAGCGTCCTGCATGGTTGTCATCTTTATTGTGTTGATAATTGCCACACAAATACTTACATACAAAATATTGTAAAATATGAGATTTTACCAAAATATGACAAGACTAATATGTGTTTTGATCTTATTAATGAAAAGAAGGAATCCTCCAAAGTTTCTTCTATTGTCTCTAACAATAAACCAGAGTATACGGAGAAGCTTCCTTTCAAGCCTCTCCCTTCTAAAGAGAAGAAGAAAAAGAAGAAGAGGAGGAGTAAAAGGAGAGAGGAAATGGTATTTCCCCTAAGCATGTTGCTCCTATTATAGTTTTTGACGAGTCTGGACTCGATGATGTTCCTATGCCTGTTACCTATAGCAGTGATCATGATTGGGAAAAGCACACTACTTTTTATATTGAAAATCTCTTCGGTACCAATTCTGAAAATGATGATGTTAATAATTGCTGCACTATTAGTGCTATCCATGATCCTTCCAATGATGATATGTTTACAAGTGAACACACTTTGGAAGATAACTATTCTATTGCTTACGATGATACTATACCTCAAATTTATGATGATTGCAATGATGAATATGATATTTTTAGTCCACCTACTATTGAGGAGAAAATTAATTATGATTGCAATATTCCTCCTATATTTGATGATTATGGTGATGAGAATAATAATGATAGCTATTTTGTTGAATTTTCTCCCACTATAATTAATAATAATGACTATGTTTATGTGGGGAGTATTAATTCTTTTATGCATGTGGCTTATGATAAGAATGTTTTATGTGAAAGTTATATTGTTAATTTTATTCATGATGCTACTGAAAGTTATTATGAGAGAGGGAAACATGATTTTATGTGTCTCAACAATATTAAGTTTCCCCTCTTTATGTTGAAAGTCTTGAAGTTGCACTTGTTTTGCTTTACTATGCTTGTTGCTTTGTGCTTTGACTTGTTTCTTTACAAGATTCCTATGCATAGGAAGTGGGTTAGACTCAAATGTGCTTTGAATTTGCTTCTTGATGCTCTCTTTTACTTCAATTCATATTTCTTATGTGAGCATCTTCTCAAACTATCATGCCTAACTTAAAGGTGTTAACGAAAAGTACTTCTTGGGAGATAACCCAATAGTTTCCTTGAGTCTTGGAAGTTATTACTTCTGTAATAACCTCTCTTTGTCCTTTTTTATTTGATTTTTGTGCCAAGAATAACCTCTAATGAGAGGGAAGTAAGTTTTGGGGAAGTGCTGTCCCGAAACAGATTTTTGTGCTTCACTGTAAAAATTCATGAAAAGTCTCTGTATGCCGGATTGAGCTGTAATTTTTTGAATAAATCCCCCAGGTTGTTATCCAACTTTTTTAGTTCAGCACTTTTCGATTTGAGCAACAGAAGGTCTTCTAAAAAATCGGTTTGCACCTGCTGGTCTGTTTTGACAGATTTCTGTCATTATTTGCATTTGCCTCTTTATCGATTTCTTTTTGGGTTCTTTTTGGTGAATTGAGCTTTTTGAGAGAATTGCTATAGTACCTTGTATTTTTAATGAAAGTTTTGCTGTTTTAAAACTAAACCCCAAAGTTTTATTATCTTTTGAATGCACTAATGTTGCTAATGAAGATTGTGTGAATTTTTGTATGAAGGAAATTTTCAAGTGTAGGGAAAGAATGATGTAATGAGATGAAGAATGGACAAAAGCTCAAGCTTGGGGATGCCACCCGTGTCACCCCAAGAAATATTCAAGAAGTACAAGCGTCAAAGCTTGGGGATGCCCAAGGCATCCCCTTCTTCATCAATAAAAATTTCAAGTTTCTTCGAAACACTTGATTTTTATTGTTTTATGCACAATTGTGTTGTTCTTGTAGCGTCTTCATTTTAGTTTTTAGTTTTTGTTTTCTTAGTTTGCTTGAATAAATTGGTTGGACCCCCTCATTCATGCATTAGTTTTCAAATAAAGTTGATTTGGATTGGAAAAGAGTAGGAAAGTTCATGCTTAAGTGGTAAAAATGAGCTTGTTTTTGACTGTGACTTAGACTTTATCATGTCATGCTTGATATTATTTTGTCTTTATGCTTAGTGATTTTTGCTGTAGCATGACATGTTATAAACAATTGAGATTGCTTAATGTGCCTTTAAAGAATCATGTGTTGTTTTAGCATATTAAAAGCATAATATTGTGGTATTTTCCTTTAAATGCTTTATTTGGGTTGTCTTGGCGCATGCTCATACCATTTTAAAACTATGAACCAAGCCACCATAGCCTCTATGATCATTTAGTTTTCGACTTGTAATATCACTTTATGCTTTAATTAACGATGTTTTGTCGCTTTGCATGATTATGGCTATTATTGCTCTCTTAGTTGGTCGCTCCCAGTCTTTTGCTAGCCTCCATACCAAGTATGAGTTCCACTCATGCATCCAACTCCAAATAAAACCAAGTTATTCCAAAGAGTCCACCATACCTACCTATTAGCATTTGCTATTCCAAGTATATTCATATTTTTATCTACCTTCCGAATTAAACTTGTTATGTGAAAATTAGTGATTAAAGCTCTCATGAACTTGATGGCACACTTTACTTTTCTTTCCCCTAATAAACTTGAACCATTGTGTCATCTATGTTGCATATGCTTGCACTTATACGTTGGGAATTAGCAGAACCATGCTGTCATGAGGAACGCTTTTAACATTGCACTTGTACATTGTACCCAGTTGATATCATGCTCTTTTGTTTATGGATGTCGTTGGTGTGAAATGAAAGGGGAGCTTGTAAGTCCATGGAGTTATGTATGTGTGTTAGAGAAACGCCTGGGCCGCTAGCCTAAGCCATGCCTAATCATGGTGGAAACTTGCAGCATGACCATAGTGAGCAATCTATGAAGCATTCTTCTTATAAAAAAGAGATAGAGATTGAGAAAAAGAAAAAAAAAGATGAAAAAAGAGGAAAGAGAGAAAAAAACACCATTTTCCCATGGTAAATAAGAAGATTGCTAAGATGCTCATTGTCTGCTTGCCTTGTCATTTTGATTATGGGATAGCCCCTGTATCATGTGCAAGGGGTACCCCGTTGGCGGTTCTCTATGATACACATGTACTTACTATGACAAGAACTTACCGGTAACTAAACTTGAGTAGCATGAGGAGCGGCCCTCGTATTCAAGGGACATGAGATTGCCAACTTATACTTTGTCAAGCATATACTCCATAGTTTGTTCACTTTAACCTTAATCACTTCAAGATGCTTATGATAGGGGCAATGAGAGCTGAAAGCTAATAAGGACCATAATTTTTGGAAGCTCTTTATGAGACTTGAATCCCTGCTTCCTTCTATGAAGGCCTTTCTTTTACTTTTATGTTGAGTCTCCATCTTGTATCTTTATGAACCTATTGGGAGAGCATAGTGGCCATTCTTAGTTTAATATGCATTGTCCCAAGACTTGTTGATTGATTCATAACTTTGATATTGCTTGTTCTTAAACTATTTGTATCTAGTCACTCTTATGAACTTTCAAGGTGTCCTATGCATTTATGTTTTGCTACACTATGAGGGACAAGCTGAATGCCACTATGCTATGTTTTCTATATGTGAAACAAACAAACGTCTTTCAATGCATTGTTATTCATGATCTTTGTTTGTACCTTTTTCATGTTACAACATAGTTGCTATGTCTTATTGTTAGAACTATATCTTTCATGCTATGTTAAAGTACTATGATCCCAGCTACCAATATTTTACAAATAGTTTGATCAAGATTATGATGGTGCATGTCACCTCAAACATTATTCTTTTTTTATCACTTACCTACTCGAGGACGAGCAGGAGTTAAGCTTGGGGGTGTTGATACGTTGCAAATGTATCTATAATTTTTGATGTTCCATGCTTGTTTAGTATCTACTTTGCTTTGCTTTGTCAACCTTTGAGGTATTTTTATATTTTTTCTGGGACTAACCTATTAACAAGATGCCACAATGCCAGTTGCATGTTTTCTTCTGTTTTTGGTTCCAGAAAAGCCAGAAAATGAATATTCTCGGAATTGGACTAGAAAAAAGCCAAAGTCGATATTTTACCGGAAGACTCACGGAGCCAAAAGACGAGACGGAGAGAGGCCAGGGGATGGCCACACCATGTGGTGGCGTGGCTCCCCCTGGCCGCGCCACCAGGTGGTGTGGCCCCCTAGTCCACCCTCTGAGATCGCCCTTTCACCTATAAGAAGCCTCCGATGCAGAAACCCTAAAGAATCCAGCCTCCAGCCACGAAAAGTTCTGCAGTGCCACCACCACCGAATAGGAGATTCGGGGGACAGAAAGTCTCTATTCCGGCACCCTACCGGGACGGGGAAGTGCCCCCAGAGCCATCTCCATCGATCTCCACCACCATCTCCATCGCCATTCCTGATTCCCATGATGATGAGGGAGTAGTTCTTCCTCGAGGCTAAGGGCTCTACCGGTAGCTATGTGTTCATCTCTCTCTATGCGTGATCATATTTGTGATCATGAGCTTTGTAATCAAGTAGATCTACCTTGCTACTCAAGTGCTTTAATAGATCTCTGCTCTCCCCACGTGTGTGAAAGTGACAGCGTGCACACCGTGGTGGCACTTAGGCTAGAGATTACAAATACTTGTTATGAGTTATATTTGGAGTTGGATGTCTCTATGAAATTGTGGTGTTTGTTGGAACCATCTAGCGCTCAAGGTGACAGTGTGGGGTTATCTAGATGGGTAATACGGACTTTGAGGAGTGTTGTTATAGCCCTACCATGGATTAGAGTGTCCAACCGGGGAGTAGTTCAGAGTAGTATCATGAAGAGAAGACATTTATATGAGAGTGTTCACTAGCGAAAGTATGATCCCTAGGCCGTGTTTCTAAGCATTTAAACATTGTTTGCAACTAGATCTGTTACATGTTTGCTTGCTTCCATCTTTTTGCCTTTAGTCTTTTCCTCCCGTCAAGCTCTTTTATGGCACCATTGTCTTATATCCATTGTTGGAAATATGCCCTAGATACAAATAGTAGTAAGGACTATTATCATATTTCATATAGTTTATGATTAAGTTTTATATCATGCTATAACTGTGTTGAGTGGAAACATCAATACACGTGTGATATACAAACAAACCAGGGGTTCCCAGTGAAGCTCTAGTCACTGGTTCATTGGTCAACAGATGATCATGTTTCCTGATCATGTGGCATTTATGCCAGTTGGAACTGAGGTCATCTCATTTTGAGAATGAGATGATGAACCAATACCCAACCTAAACATCGTGATTCGATCATGTCACGAAGTTCAGGTTACGATGATTAGAAAAGGACCCTCGTAGACTATTCCTTAGACCGTGAGACTATATCAATCACTGTCTCCTGAGAGTGCTTAGATAGCATCAAACGCCATCTGGTAAAACGGTGGTTATAAAGGTGTATTCAGGTATTCAGAGGAAACCGTAGAGGCAATATATGTCAAGAGCAGGATTTGTCCGTCCATGTGACGGGAAGATACTCAAGGGCCCACTCGGAGAAGTTATATCCAATAGCTGCACAGCGTGTGATTGGATCACGGGGATATCACTTGTCGGAACGAGTCAAGTAGCATTGTTCAGTAACGAGATTGAACACAACATGGTGATGTCATTGATGAGATCTCGGGCAATGCAAGTATCGAGTGACAAAGGGAATAAGACATGACTGTCCCGGTTCAAACGATGAAAGATCTTCGTGGAACGCATAGGGGTCACATGGCCATCCAGGTCCTTCTGTTGATCATTGGTGCGGGAGTGTCCCGACCATGTCTGGAGTGTTCCCGAACCGTGGGGTATCACGCTTAAGGGCTTGATGATGCTTAGAGAGTGTTTATAGGATCGGTAGAATCACCGAAGAAAAGAAGGGAGAAAACCGGAAGGGTTTCGGTAAGTCCGGAGGATGTCCGGAGTGGAGGTGGAAGGTGTTCCATAGCCACGGAGATTGAATAATATGTGAATAAATGTTAAATGTTGATTTAATCATTTATTCATGATTATTTAATAAAGAGAAAAATCAATTAAAAGGTCAAAGGCTTAATGGGCCAATTCTCGGAGGGAAAAGGCCCAAGAGGGGATCCCACCCCTAGGAAGGGCCTAGGGGGTGGCCGGTGGCCCTAGTGGGCCTTCCCCCACGTGGGGCCCATGGTGGGGGCTGGCTGGCGCGCCACCCCACCCCTCTCCCATGTTTAGTCCCACCCCGGGACTTTGAGGGAGGGTGTACCCCCTCCTCCCCCTATATATAGTGGGGGTATTTGGCCAGATAAATACACGAATAATCAATAAAGGTCTCCCCACTTTTGGGAGGACCTCCAATTGATATTTTCTCTCTCCCCCTCTCTCTCTCGTGATCGTGGTCCCAAGTTTGGACTGCGCGAGCGAGAGACATCTTCACCGCGGAGCGCCGTCGCGCTGCTGGATTCGGATCCGAGAGCTCTACTTCCGCAACTGCTGCTGGATCGGGGAAGCGGGAGTCATCGTCATGCACCGGATGTGTGTAACTCCCCGCGAGGTGTCGCACTTGAGGCACTCAAGTCGTTGGAGCCAGAAGGAGCGCAAGGACTTCATCACGACCTTGAGGTCGGCTTCGGCTCGTCTTCATCAACCACGCTCTCCTAAGTGTTGACAACGCTTTTCGGTCTTCAAGGGTAAGTTTGCGAAAAGCCCCTCCCGTTACTGTATTACTAATAGATAGGTCCTGGCAGCTTCAGGGGTTCAGGGGCGTAGGGTAAAATTTTATTGTTTTCATGCGCGGAACCCCTACAGTGGTATCAGAGCTAGATCTATGCATAGTAATGCTAGTACGGGTAGAACATAGGAGATGTAGCGTGTGGGAATTGATCTTTTAGTTGTTACCCGCCCATGCGTACCTGTGTATACCGCATTAATGCTTGATGAAGCGGCCCCCAACCGACTTTACGCGTTCATTCGCGAGACTGGTCCATGCTTGACATACGGCTTGTACCGTATAAAGTGGCTTAGGGGGGTGTCTGTCTCTCTCGCATTAGTTGGTATACCATTTGCAACGGAGGGCCCCAAAAGGGGTGTAGCATAGACAACTACTTGATCAGCGTTGTGCTGAAAGTTCGTAGGTAAGAACGGTTCTTGTGCGAAAGCCCATTCAGCCACGTAAAACATGCAAAGATAAAGTAGAGGCGTCTAACTTTGTTTTGCAGGGGGGCATTGCTTTGTGATATGGTTGTGGCAAAGGTAAAGAAATTACCTTTTGTTGCATAGTAGTAGATAGTCACGAAGGTGATGAACTACCACGCCGGAATGACACCGGTACATTGGTGTCTATGGCGCCGGAACCCGGTGACGACGGATCGAGATCACGACGTGAAGGACCATATCACATAGCATTTACATTCAATGTTATTGTTTGTATGTCTTATTGTGTGCTAGTATTAGATACTCGACGGTAGCCTAATAAGATGATCCCTATTAAAATTACCAACGATTGTGTTCCCCCTTAGTGTGCACCACCAAGAAAGTTCTTCGATATGAGGCGATCCAGGATTACAGGCCTGGGTGTCATACATATCTATGTTCGCATACAGTGGGTGTAAGCCATGTTGCACAGCGAATACACTAAGGTTGAGTTGGCAAGCCTAGCACGCTAGAGAAGCGTGGCCTCGGAACACGGATGGTCGAAAGATCGAGTACGAGTTGCATGAATGATGTGACCGATGTTTAGCATCCACCCTTGAACCCACATTGATGGACGTGACGATCGGGGGAGATGTGGCTGATAGGGGTCGTGTTATCACTAGGAACCCTCACTGGGGATAGGCGTTTCTGAGTGGAGTTATTATCAACTCATTTAATTATAAACTTAGTCTAAATTCCTTTTGCAATTATAAATGTAGATGGCTCACCGTGAAGCTTACTTTGCCATTGAGGATTGGGTAAAGGGTGAGAAACTTAGACTTGATGGATCCAACTTCCCTAGTTGGCTTGTGCGCCTAGATGATCTCCTTACTAGGAATCATGTGGTAGACTACATACACCGCACGATGGATTTGACTGAGCCAGACTACTATGAGACTCCACAAGAGCTGGCAGACCGCTACTATCGCCAAGAGATGTCCACTTACATTCAGATAATAATGCGTTACGGGATGGTGGATGAACTACATCCGCTCATGGGTGATCTTGACCCATATTCGATGGTGGATCAGCTGAGAGAAGAGTTCATAGGACATGTGCGCATGTGGAAGCACGAGTTGCTTGGAGAGTTCCTTTCCATACAGATGGAGGAGCATACATGTCTGACGAGTCACTTGGAGCGCATGCTGGATGCACACATGAGACTGGTTCACTTTGTGGATTACTGGATGGCTGATCCATTTGCGATAGACGTACTGCTTCGGTCATTTCCTCCCAGCTACAAAGGATATGTCCGGAGTAGCATCATGAGTGGTGATACGGAAGCATTGGGTTTCCATGAGTTCATATTACGTTTCTAGAATGTAAAGGTTGAACCAATCGCCGGAGAGGTCATCGATGACCAAGGTATATATTTGATATACAGTTTTATAAATGTTATAATCTTGCAAACACATTTACAGTGTTAAGTATATTTGATACTTGTTCTGTTTTGTTGAAAATAGGTCCTTCTGCATGAGAGGTGCTTGCTGGAGAGGAGGTGACGTTGCGTGTTGATGGCGAGCATGATGATGACGTCCGACGACACTCTCCCTCGACATTTATCATTTAGTTCATGTTTAGGATGATTAATGTAATCAAGAGATTGTGAACTTCTTTAGAGTGTCTCACACTTCGTGAGACGGTTATTCATATGAGTTTATAACAAACAGTTGTTCCACTTTTATGAATGATTTCTATTCATGTTCATATCTTGTTTGATTATGTGTGAATTATCCTTGTTGTTTGAAACTAATTGATAATGCATGAACATTTGTAAAACATTAAAATTCCTTGTTTAAAATACCCAACTTAATGATATTTCATTAATGAATGAAACCATTGTTTGAATTCAAAGTTATGTGATAATATGCGAAAGTCATTCGATTTCTTGTCACATATAAATCATCCCTAAGGTTGGCAAAATAACTTGAACACCGTGTATTACTTGAATACAAAGTGTTTAAAGAATTGTTAAAAGTAAATACATATTCGATGTATTGTATTTAACGAAAAATGGTAATTATCATTATTTGATTGTTTAAATGTGTAAAGTAGTTTACCAAAGGAAACATGAATATGAAACTATTTGATTTGATCAGAGTGTTTCATCAACAATGGGTATAAATATAAAAGAGAATCCAATTACTATGATTTGATCAATAGTAATGAAATTCAACTTTATAAGAATGTCATAAAACTAATTGTGGAATGCAATATGTTTTGAAACGTCAAAATACTGAGCATCACAATGTGATATTGGATATCAAAGGGGTTGAATAGAAGGCACCAAATAAATCGTTGTATTATAGATGTAGAGACCATTAGCTTAGAAATAGTTAGCACTCAATTAGAAGTTAGTGAACCATTAGAATTCGTGAAAGTTTTGGGGTTATTCAATATAACCAAAACAATAGCGAATAAGTCATTGTAGAGTATTCATTGGAAACTTTGAATACAAAACCCATAGCTCAAACCAAAAGGAAAGCAAGATTCGTATTGCTTGGATTTTAGTGCATTCTTGAGAAAGCTCACTTCTAGTGATGTTTCTCAATTACTGAGCAAATGGAAAATAGTGTAAAACACGATGAGGATTCAAAAACCTGCATCAGAGTGTTGAGAAGCGCAACGGACAACGTTCCTGAACGGTTCTCTTCACGGAAGGAAAGAATCAATGATTTTGATCATTGTGTTTTTCCCTCCACTATTGTTTTTCACTACATAAAGTAGGATTCAAAATGTAAATCCATATCTTGTATGGGGACATTTGTGAATCACTTGTCATGATTTTTGGAATATTACATACCTACAAACTACAAAGGAAATAATGGTAAACTAGAATTATGAGAAATCCTAAAAGCAAAATTCACTTGAGATTAGAAAGCAATTCATTGCTGAATCTCACAAGTAAAAGGAGTTACTTGGAATTTTCCCAAATGACTGCAAAGTCATAGTAGGAAAAAGGGGGTGAATGACAAAAGCACAATTTGTCCAGTATTCGACAAATTCAAAATGAATTTGATTCAAGCGTGCTGAATGTCTAGTGGATTTAAAATAGTAAAGTACTAGTATCTCATAGTAAATCTCCAAGTTTGATATTTGATCAAAGGTTTTTGAAGTTATTCAAAATAGTCAGGAGATATGCAATTTGCATAAAATTGAGTGGGAGCTATGAAAGTCTTCCTAAAACAATATGTGATTAACATATTTTTAAGTGGGAGCAATATAAGTCTCAAATTCAATTATGTAGGAACATATTTTGAGTGGGAGCTTATCAGAGTAATTCTTAAGTATGTTAAGAATGAAAGCGCAAATACTTATAAATAATGATTTATAAGATGTAGAAGTTGATAATAAACTGTATTATGATATTATGTATTATTCCTTAAGGGATTCTGAAAAGTGTTTTAGAATATAAGTTAATTAAGGAACTGATCCTTGATGACTCAAATTAAGAATAGTATTAAGTTTAACATCAAGGGTTAAAAGAAAGAAAAGGATGATCGTCATCCACTATGTTAAGACATAGTTCTATCTTAGTAAACCATGATGATAACTTAGTATAATATGTGATCCAAATAAAGAACGTTTAAAGTGATCAAGTTCGAATCACAAAATGTTGAGCTGAGTTTTGTCCGCAGTATCTAGTAGAGAACTGCAGACATGTTTTCCAAAAACCATAAAGGTTAACATATCTTAAAACATAAAGGATTATGTTATAAGGGAATATGTTGGAAACTCCTGTAGATACCAGTTAATGTCAAGTAGGAAGCGAGGTGAACAAAACATCGAAAGTTGCACAGAGTGCACTAGTGTTTCGATGAATACATTTATAATAATAGATAAGGGTACCATCTAAAGTGTTGTATAATGTTATGGCGGGGCTAATTCGCTTCTAACGTAGAATGATGTGTCCCAGGGCACAGTGCCCATGAGAAAGCCCTCGAGGTTGACCTAACGTCACTGTAGGCTCCTGGAATCAGGCCTCGTTCTGCTGCCATAGCGATGATGCATACACACAGATGGTATCATGTGATGATAGAATATTAATGTCAATCAAGATGACATTAGTAAGTTATAAAGGATTTGGGACTGTAAAGTACAGAACCAAGGCTCAACCTCTTCCATGAGTAAGCATGTTTAGGGTACCGGATATATGGTGCCAATGATTGAGAACAAATGCAGCTAGTGTATTTGTACTCTAGTGCAATTGGGAGACTGTTGGAAATATGCCCTAGAGACAAATAGTAGTAAGGACTATTATCATATTTCATATAGTTTATGATTAAGTTTTATATCATGCTATAACTGTGTTGAGTGGAAACATCAATACATGTGTGATATACAAACAAACCAGGGGTTCTCAGTGAAACTCTAGTCACTGGTTCATTGGTCAATAGATGATCATGTTTCCTGATCATGTGGCATTTATGCTAGTTGGAAATGAGGTCATCTCATTCTGAGAATGAGATGATGAACCAATACCCAACCTAAACATCGTGATTCGATCATGTCACGAAGTTCAAGTTATGATGATTAGAAAAAGGACCCTCATAGACTATTCCTTAGAGCGTGAGACTATATCAATCACTGTCTCCCGAGAGTGCTTAGATAGCATCAAACGCCATCTGGTAAAATGGTTGTTATAAAGGTGTGTTCAGGTATTCGGAGGAAACCGTAGAGGCAATATATGTCAAGAGCGGGATTTGTCCATCCATGTGACAGGAAGATACTCAAGGGCCCACTTGGAGAAGTTATATCCAATAGCTGCGTAGTGTGTGATTGGATCACGGGGATATCACATGTCGGAACGAGTCAAGTAGAATTGTTCAGTAACGAGATTGAACACGACATGGTGATGTCATTGATCAGATCTCGGGCAATGCAAGTATCAAGTGACAAAGGGAATAAGACATGACTGTCCCGGTTCAAACGACAAAAGATCTTTGTGGAACGCACACGGGTCACATGGCCATCCAGGTCCCTCTGTTGGTCATTGGTGCGGGAGTGTCCCGACCATGTCTGGAGTGTTCCCGAACCGTGGGGTATCATGCTTAAGGGCTTGATGATGCTTAGAGAGTGTTTATAGGATCGGTAGAATCACCGAAGAAAAGAAGGGAGAAAACCGGAAGGGTTTCGGTAAGTCCGGAGGATGTTTGGAGTGGAGGTGGAAGGTGTTCCATAGCCACAGAGATTGAATAATATATGAATGAATGTTAAATGTTGATTTAATCATTTATTCATAATTATTTAATAAAGAGAAAAATCAATTAAAAGGTCAAATGCTTAATGGGCCAATTCCCGGAGGGAAAAAGGCCCAAGAGGGGATCCCACCCCTAGGAAGGGCCTAGGGGGTGGCTGGCGGCCCTAGTGGGCCTTCCCCCACCGGGGCCCATGGTGGGGGCTGGCCGGCGTGCCACCCCACCCCTCTCCCATGTTTAGTCCCACCCCGGGACTTTGAGGGAGGGTGTACCCCCTCCTCCCCCTATATATAGTGGGGGTATTTGGCCAGATAAATACACGAATAATCAATAAAGGTCTCCCCACTTTTGGGAGGACCTCCAATTGATATTTTCTCTCTCCCCCCTCTCTCTCTCTCTCGTGATCGTGGTCCCAAGTTTGTACTGCGCGAGCGAGAGACATCTTCACCGCGGAGCGCCGTCGCGCTGCTGGATTCGGATTTGAGAGCTCTACTTCCGCAACTGCTGCTAGATCGGGGAAGCGGGAGTCATCGTCAGGCACCGGACGTGTGTAACTTCCCGCGAGGTGTCGCACTTGAGGCACTCAAGTCGTTGGAGCCAGAAGGAGCGCAAGGACTTCATCACGACCTTGAGTTCGGCTTCGGCTCGTCTTCATCAACCACGCTCTCCTGAGTGTTGACAACGCTTTTCGGTCTTCAAGGGTAAGTTTGCGAAAATCCCCTCCCGTTACTGTATTACTAATAGATAGGTCCTGGCAGCTTCAGGGGTTCAGGGGCGTAGGGTAAAATTTTATTGTTTTCATGCACGGAACCCCTACAGTGGTATCAGATCTAGATCTATGCGTAGTCCAGAAGATGCACGTCCAGAAGCATCATGAAGCTGAAGCCAACCATAGCCTCGAAGAAGGGGACAACGACCTAGAAATCATCGTGGAAGAAAGCTCCAAGCGAGCCCCGACGTCATCCAAGCCTGCTTCCGAGCCAAGGGCTCTCTCGAAGCCACGACGACAAGCAAGCCTAATTGAGGTGGGCTTGTTGCGGCTGGTCGGGCCTGAACTGGAGAAACCCGCGCATGTAAGCAAGGGACTACGAACTCTCCCAGTCTCCAAGTGAGTTATTTTGGTTATTTACTAGTTTTATTTTGGTAACTTGCCTCGGAATTTCCAAGTCGCTGATCACCATGTGTCCGCAGGAGCGGCCCCAAGAAGATCAAGTGTGCCTCGGTGGTGAAGGTCCCGTCGAGCCACGTCGAGGTTGGGGATGACCCTTCCAAGAAGAGGAAGGGGAAACCGCTAGGCGCCTAACACCGGTGCCAAGAAGAAGAAGGTCGACCCCGCCGATACCGCAGCCCCTCCAAAGGGCTGCTTGCTCGAAGAGGAGGAGGAAGAGCCTGTGAAAGCTGATCCGCCACTGGAGGCATCTTCACAGGTGGGCAGCATGCCGGGGGTAACGACTGTGATTTTTCGCTGCCCTCTGATACTCAGTCACCGTCCATGGCTGAGGTCATCGACGGTCATGTCGGGTTGATGTCACAACGTCCTAGCGGTAGAGCATCTTCGCTGCCCTCTGTGGATGCGATCGAGCTCAGATCGCTTGATGGGAAAAACCCTCTTGTATATCCACTCCCCGAGGATCTAGTCGCTATTTTTTAGCAACTGGATAGTCTAGAACCTAAATTCCCCCAGTCCTCGAGGGTCGGGTCGCTAGGGAATGGCGAGTCAAGTCTTGAAAAAATGTTGCTGATATGAATTTTCTTGTTTTTCTTTGGGGTTGCAGCACGAGTCGGCCAAACGGCAAGCCACAATGGAGCGAATGGACCAAGACCTGAAGGCGGCTATGTAGGCCAATCAGCAGCTCCAAACCACCGCTGGTGAGTTGCTGTCTTGAGATGTCTCTGACTATTGTCGTGGTGAGTATTGACTTAGTGTTTTCTTTGTGCAGATAACAATGCCTCCAGGCTTGCAAAGGCCCGTGAGGGCTATGTGACCATTGCTGACCTAGATTCTACAACGTCGTTGGCGACCGCAATGGAGGAGAAGGCCAAGGCTTTGGAGGTAGAGATGGAGTCGGCGAAGGCTGCATCTTTCGCATTGGAACAGAAAGCCATGGTGGCGATCATCGTAGCGAAAGAGGACCGCAAGGCCTCCGACTCCATCATCATGGAGTAGCAGGGTAAACTCTCCTCGTTGGAGAAGTTCGTCACGGAGAACTACCACAAGCTCCTTGGTATGTCTCCTTTTTTATGCATTTCCTTACAAGTGGCGAGTCTCCGCATGGGTTGAGTCCCCAAGCAAGTTTTCAGTCAAAACATGATGTGCTGATGCCTTACAGATGTTATAGCCCAGAAGGATCTAAAGGTGCAAGGGTTCACCGCTGAGCTGTGTGTGATGGTGGTGCTAAACGCAGCCACAACGTCAGTGATGTCTGCCTGCACCATCCTCCAGGGTATTACTCCCACCGAGGTGATCCTTGGGGGGTTTACAGAGGTGTGGAAGTACCTCGAGGAAGCGCTTGCTGTTGTGGAGTGGATGGAGGGCTCCCCGTTCCATCATGGGTCAACTGCAGTGCTGAGCCTTGGGCTTTCCCATTTCCTAGAGGACTTCGAGCTCGACGACATCACCAGCGGGTTCCCTTCAGCGACGGGCAAGGTGGAGATCATTGACGTCCTTGCACTTAATGCGAAGGCCGCTCCGTACATGGAGCGCGTGTTGGGGATGAGCGACCTCCTGCTGTACCAGGAGATGCAATAGGCGCCAGGCGCACGGAGCCGAAGTACCATGACTTTCCATCGGAGAGGCTGTTCTAATCAGCGATCACGAAGTCGCTGTCGACCTATCCGATCAACCCGTGGAAGCCCTTTGCGAGGTTCAAGGGCACGGATGAAGCTTCTTCGTCAAAGCCTGTAGAATGAGAGATGCTCTTGTAATGTGAATTTGTTGCCGACTGGCCTTTTGTAAAGATATTTGGTATAAGTTGAACGTATGAAGTATTTTGCAATTTGCGAGTTGATTCTGATTTTTTGTCTCAGTCGACTCGCTTGAGTGATGTAGATCAGTTGTGTAAGTAGTTGGGTGTGATGTGTTCGGGAGTTGAGATCGAGTCCCCAAGCATTCTTGCTCACAGTCGCACGCGCGTGGTTAGCGGGGACGATATGCTTGGAAGTTGTTCGAGTAGCTTAGGTCAACTTGCCTTGCCTCGTGGAGCCAATCATGGGGTGACTCCAAGGGGTACTCTGTACTTGCTGTTTTCTCCATTCTTGTGCGGGTTCATGTTGGCGAGTCCCTAAGCATGATACTTAACCGTTCGATTCGTATGCCCAAGGTAGGAAAAGACATGATGCATTGTTAGTGTGTTATGTGTCTCCCCTCTTGGCTCAGGGAGCCAAACACGTGGCGACTCCAAGGCGCGCTCTCATACTTGGTGTTTTCCCAAGTCACGTGCAGGTTTGTGTTTGAACAAGTCCCCGACCATGGTACTTAACCATTTGAGTCGCTACGTCCAAGGATGTGGAGGACAGGGTGTTGTGGTAAGCACGGTCGATCGTCTTGGCTCGAAAAGCCAGTCAAGCGAGGCGACTCCGATGGTGGCTCCTAATTTGGTGTTTCTCATGGACGATGCAAGGCCCGAGTGACCTCGGTGCCCTTGAACCGCACTACTTGGCCGTACCAATTTGCACTACCGAGGTTTGACGACTGGTGTTAGCGTATGTGCTATGTTATACGAGTGCGACTGGCATAAGGGGTGGCGAGTGGACACAATTTATGGATGCAATATTTTTATTCATCATGGGTACATGAGTGTACAAGTTGGTGTTCTAGGTGTAGAACTTGCGGAGTAGGTTCACATTCCAAGGTCGCTCGACATCGAGCTTGCTGTCACCGCGGACATTGATGAGGTAGTAGGCGTCATTGCCTTATGGCAAATGGCCCCTTCCATGGGGAGAGATTTTGTGCATGCCCTTCTTGTCCTAGATGAGTCGAAGGACGAGGTCACCCTCCTGGAAGGTGCGTGTCCAGACTCGGTGGCTCTGGTGGTGACGGAGACCTTGCTGGTAGATGGATGTGCAGGAGCAAACCAGGTCACGCACTTTGTCAAGTAGGTCGATCCCATTCTAGCGGGAGACTTCGTTGTCCTCTTATGCATAGTGGACGACCCAGGGTGAGTCATGCTCTAGGTCCGTGGGGATGACGGCTTCGATGCCATACATCATGAAGAAGTGGTGAACCCTGTCGATCGTTTGACGGAGGTGCGTATGCCCCATAGTACTAAAGGAATTCTTTGACTCAAGAGCCTGGCATGCGCTTGAGGGGAACCTGCAGTCATGGCTTGAGGCCATGGAGGAGGCTCTGGTTGGATTTTTCCGCTTAGCCATTCGACTCGGAATGAGCAACTAAGGCAAGGTCGAGTCAGATCCAGTGTTCTTGGCAGAACTCAGCCATGGAGCTCTTCACAATGTTCATGTCGTTGTCGGTGATGATGTTGTGCGGGTAGCCGTACTGGTTGATGAGTTCACGGAGGAATTTGGTGGCGGTCTTGCCATCGTACTTCTTGATGGGATTCGCCTTGACCCTCTTCATGAACTTGTTAACTACGACTAGCAGGTGGGTGTAGCCAGATGTGGCGGTTTTGACCTTCCCACCATGTCGATGCCCCATACGGCGATTGTCCTTGTAATGGAGATAGTCTTGGGAGCCGAACTAGGGATGTGCATCTAGTTGGCTTATTTCTAGCACTCTAGACAATGTTGGACGATGTTGATGGTGTCGGCGTGGGTGGTGAGCCAGTTGAAGCCGTGGCTCATGGCCTTGGCGACTAGCGGCCTTGTGCCATTATGGTGGCCATTGTCCCCAGCGTGGATCTCCTGCAGGGTCTTCCGACCCTCTTCTGGCGAGATGCATCGCTAGTACACACCTGTCACACTTCATTTGTGGAGCTCGCCATTGATGATGATGAATGACTTTTAGTAGTGCATGACCATTCGTGCTCCAGTCTCGTCCTTGCGCAGGATTTGGTGCTTGAGGTAGGCAATGTAGGGCTCAGTCCAGTCGTATGACTCTGTGATTATCGCGACTTCAGCGGGATCAGGTTGAAGTGGGATCCTGATGTCAATCTCCTTTAGGGGAGAGATTGAGGTCTTGTCTATGATGTCAAGGAAGATTCCCGGCGGTGGTTGATGACTGCAAGTGCACAAATCAATTGTAGATAGTTTCGAAGTAAAGATATCAAACCCACATAGAGCTATTGGTAAAGGTCTTTATGCCCCTCGTTACTATCTGCCAAAGGATACTTATAAGCTGTCTTTGATCTCAGGTAAAGGGTGTTTGAAAGGTTTATGGTTGTTTGCATAAAAGTAATTAAAACAAGTAAATAAAAACAAGTAACAAGTTTGTACAAAAGCGTGGTTGAACTCAATAGGGCTAAAAAACTCTCGGGGATGTAGGATGCAGCACTAGCATAGTATTATTGCTATATGTAATCAATATAACATACTCCTTGTGTCATGATATGTGTGGAGAGATCTCCTTAATAAGATGTTCACTACAAGGCTCGTAGGAAGACAATTTGTTGAGCCAAGAGTGAGATCACCTCTAAATAACCACTGCGATGTTTGAGAGCAGTCATCCATACAAACCACTACAATTAAGGGTTTCCCTGTGGATATCATAATTAGCTTAGGGAGTCCCTATTTAATCCTCCTTTGGTCGTGTAGGTTACGAGCCAACACCAATCTATCTCGGGGCATTCCAGGTACGCTTCCAAGACACGTCCAAAGGATTTGTCCCTCCCTTTAGCCCCAAGGGAAAATGATATGCGGCTGACTACACATACCATCTAAAGAGAGAGATCAAACACAAATCATAATTATATCATAAACAAGCAAGTCATATGGACACAAGCATAGATCATCTTTATTACAAGTTCATAATGGCGCTAGGGTTTCTCCATCCTCCCAAGAACAAAGGAACTATTAACTCATGGAAGCAATCAATAACATCATCATAATCAAATGAATGGATAAAAGTACAGAGGTAGATATAATGCAAACCACAATTGAATTTGGAATTACAATGAGATCTAATAGATGAAAGATAGGGGTAATGGTGGTAATGGAGATGCATCGGTTGATGATGAAGGGGATGATGCATTGTCCTCCAATGATCCGTGAAGTAGCTGGATTTTGCCCCAGCCAAGTTTCTCCTTTAGATCCCTTTCAGATGTGGGTTTTTGTGCTTTCTGGTGGCTGTGAACGTCAGATCTCTCCCTCGTCTTTGCTAGGAGAAAGTATTTGATGAGGCGGTAATGATGGCACGCTTACGGGCGGAGCTCGCCCGTACCACTAGTTGTTATCGGTATTGATGCCTCCTCCTTGCTTGGTATTCTTCTAGGTGCGAAGGTAAATACATAAAATGACTTTTATCACTTAGAAATATCATATAATTACACAATCTGACCGCTTTAATTGATATGTTCATATATGACTCAATGATTTGGGATCCTGTTGAAACAAGAACAAAATAGTGCGTGTAGACGCGGTGAAATACAAAGATCCCTACTCTATTTATGCAAAAACAAAAGGTAAATATGCTTCAATTTTGGACTCATCAGTGGTGCTTGGCAAGTCGACCCGATGTGTGAGAGCGTGTCGGCTTCTTCATTCTTCCGCTGATCGATCCATTCGACAGAGTAGCCAGCAAAGTATCCACCTAGCTGGTCCACTGCTTGGCGGTATGCCATCTGTTGCGGGGCGACAACGTCGCAGGTGTCGACGACTTGGCTGACGATGAGTTTAGAGTCGCCGTAGCACTTGAGGCGATTGATGTTCATCTCCTTGGTAGCTCGCATGCCATGGAGGAGGGCCTTGTATTCGCCCATGTTGTTGGTGCAGGGGTGAAGTTTATCTGTAACATGTAGTGTAGTTTGTCACCTTTGGGGGAGGTGAGGATGATCCTAGCCCTGACACCATCTAAGTTCTTGGACCCGTCGAAGTGGAGGGACCAGGAATGAAGGTAGTGCAGCGTCTCGGGTTGTTGTGCCTCCTCCCAATCAAAGAGGAAGTGGGCTAAGGCCTACGACTTGATGGCCTTGCGGGCTCGTACTTGATGTTCTGGATGCCGATTTCGATGGCCCATTTGGCGACTCTCCCTATCGCGTCGTGGTTGCGAATGATGTCTTGTAGCGGGGCGAAGGAGACAACTGTGATAGGATGCTCCTGGAAGTAGCGAGGGAGCTGCCATTGGGCTCGGAAGACCGTGTTTACCAGTTTCTGGTACTGTGGGTAGCGTTGCCTCGAGTTGGTAAGGACCTCACTAAGGTAGTACACCGAGCGATGTACGAGGCTCTCCTTGCCTTCTTCAGGACACTCGACGACCATTATGGCACTAACGACTCGATTGGAGGCCGCGATATATACGAGCATTGGCTCCTTGTTGAGGGGCGTGGCGAGCACTGGTGCTGCGAGTATGTAGCACCCCGCTAAAACCACTACTAGAAAATCGATGTGTTTTGACCTTGTGCATCATCATGATAGCATGCTCATGTCATCATGCCACATTGTAATTGAGCATCATCATCATGCATTTGCTTGCCTAAAACTATTTTCTAAAAGCCTATCTTTATTTTCTAAATATCCTCTCTTTATTCAAATCAAAACCAAATCCGTCCGGGTATTTTGTTTTGTCTAATTTTTTTACAAAAGGCCTCTAAATAAAACATGAAAAATAATAAATATAAATTTACTTTTATTTTGGGAGGCAGCCAGCCAGGCCCGAAAGCCCAGCCAGCCACCTCCAAACGCTAATCCCCACCTAGTTCCTACCTAATCTACCCCCGCGGTACACCACCTACCCCTACTGCTCGCGGTCCATCCAACACCGCGATTGACACGCCCCAGCGCCCGCTCCACCTTGCTGCACAGAACCCTCCCCCACCTGCCGTGGTCCCTGGCCCCTCCCCTCACACGCAGCACGCGGTACACGGACACGCTCCACGATCGCGTCCCCTCCATGCGAGCCCGGCCCCACCTACCTGTCCTGCCTCTCTCTCGTCCTCCATCCCCATCGCCCTCCTCCTAGAGCCCCGCACGCTCACCGCCCCTCTCCCGAGCTAGCGCCGCCGAGCCCGCTACGTCTTCGCTCCTCGTCCCGTGAGCCGTTCCTCCGCTCGGCCTCAACCACCCGCCGCCGTTGTCCTCGTCCCTAGCCCACACCACCGTCGTCCTGCAAGGCAGCCCCAGCGTCTCCCCTGCTTCCACCCGCGAGGCTGCCGTCGTCGCCCTGATCTTCCTCCGCCGTCGCGGACTTTCTCCGCCAACCACGAGCGCGCCTGCCTCTGCCGGTCTGCCCTGATGCCCTACTCGCCGGCCAGGTAGGCCCCGTAGCATCCTCCTCCCCTGCTCAGGTTGTGCCCTGCCTCTGCGTCGAGTACATGCAGGTCGCCACCCCTGCAACCGTCTCCACCCCATGGCGCTGTCGTCCCGGATTACCTGTCTGCGCACGCCTCCTGCAAGTTCCCGTGCACCATCGCCTCAGGTCGCCGCGAGCACCGCCGCTGCCCTGCCTCTCGGCTCTTGTGCCGCCAAGGACCACCTGGACATGGCCCTCTCTCGAGTTGTGCCGCCTCGCCAGCGCTGTGGCCGTACACCTCCTCCCGTGGTCTACCTCGCCGTCTACCCACGCCCACATTCCCTACGACCACCGCCCCATCTCTTCCCTGGCGCCGCTGCCGCCTGCAAGAGCTCCTCCCCGACCCGCTTCCTCCAGAGCCAAGCTCTGCAAGGCATGTTCCTTGTCGCCAGCGCCTCGGTCCCCTGCAGCTCTGCTCAACGAGCATGACCCCGAGATGCAACTACTGGCCACCAACCATGATGCATGTCGTCAAGTTTTGGGTCGTGCGTTTGTTCGTGTTGTGTCGCTGCAGAACCCCAAATGGCTGGCTCTGCATCTTGTTATGGTGCTCGTACCGTTGTGGAGAGCATTCCAAGGCCAAAGCATGAAAATGAACCGAGGGAGCCACCCGATATGGATGCGAGAAGCCGAACCTGACGGCACTAGACGAACCCTCGACAAGACCTCCATTCAGGACTCCAAGTACTCCTTCATGGATCTGAGGGCAGAACCTCAAGGAGCCTGAAGACCATTCTTGGAAAATCACCAAGTTATCCATCATGTATCGGACAACCGAAGACCTTGAAGACCGATCCCGCCGAGTTTCCCTTCACGGACCCGAAGACCCCGAGGCCTTCGACACGAAGCACCAAGAACGCCTTCACGGAACCGAAGACCACCAAGCTCTCCGACCCGGTATCTGAAGACGCCGAGACCCCCGGACACTAAGATCTCCTCACGGACCCTGGAGCCCCGTTCCCGGAGTCCGAAGACCGATCCCGCCAAGACTGAACTCCATTGACCCCCGGCGAACACCAAGATCGCCGAGTCCCCTATGTGTGAACCTTATTCGCCCCATTTTTATAATAATATATTTGTTGCATATAAATTGTACATGCTTTGCGTACATATTTTGGGAATTGGGGGTACTTTGTCGATTCACCTCATAATTAAATACGGAGACTGTATGCGGGCTATTCTAGTCTTATATCGCCTCCATTTAAATTTGTGTAGCGAACCTATGCCATGTTTTGCCATGTTGAACCAACATTTAAATTGCGGGGTATCTATACAACATGAACCATCTAATTAATTGTCGGGACCCCGGTTCCGCTTAAGATTGCCTAGTTGCACCGCATCTTTGTCATATCATGAATCATGTTTGGTCTTCTACTGTAGTATTAAATAGTGCATCCGGTGTTTCTTTTAGTTCTTTGTTTCTTCGCGGATTAGTCCGTTGAGTTGATGCGAGTATTGACAAGTTCTTCAGATAATGTACCTTCAGATATGTTTTCCCAGGTGAGCAATCTCTCCCTTTCTACCTATTTTGCATTTATAGTCTTTACTTACTTTTGTTGATCTATTGCCATCCGTGTTGTGATGTTTTAGTTTCCATGCACCATTTATATTCCTTGCAGCCTCTATATTGCCTTGGACACATCCTATTTCCTATTGTTTGATAGTCAGTCGGCCTGCGAGTCGTAGTTCCTTGCTCAGGTGCTGCTTCGCGTCATTGTCGTTCCACCATTGATGGAAGGATGCACATGCTTAATGGTGGAGATGATCATGGCTTTCCTTATAACTTGTTCATTAAAATGCTGGAAATAGATACAATGCAGAGGCACTAGTGGGTAATAGTCAATATTTGGTTTTTATCCACCCACTTGTGTCCATCTATCTGAGTTCTTGACACCTGTTCTGAGATCGAGCGCACTAACCGCAGGTGGGTGTGTGGGCACCCCATCGGCTTACTACATGATTTCAAAGTACTATGCTGGGGGCCACAAAGTAGTTTGGGGATTTATTACTATCCTGTACTTATGCCATCCTTTACTACTTTAATTACGATTGTGCATGGAGCACTTGTACTATTTAAGAATGCGGAATGTTTTCACGGTATCGACAAGCCCAGTCACACTTTCGGGTTCCTAGTCGTTTACAACCATTGTCGCACACCCTGGGTCCGTCTCGGAGCCGGTCGTTGCGGGTAGCTTAGTGGGGTGGCCCCCATGTACTTGCTTTGGGACTGGGAAACGTCATGTCTGAGGCCCCGTTGCATACTGTTGGGTGTATGTTCAGGATCTTGCTCAGATTCGGATCTGACAATAAGGGTTGAAGTGCGTGTGGATACTTTGGTGCACCCCTGCGGGGTTAAATCTTTTCGAAAGCCATGTACGCGGTTATGAATGACTTGGAGCACAATTTCTCGATAATAGACAACTATAACTAAAGGATTTCTGTTATAATATGGCTTGTATCTGATATGACTAGTAAATTGGATAACCACCATGGAAAGAATGAACAAAATTTCCAACCATGTGAGTTTCCTCGGAATGACTTCCTCATTTGGTCTCGAGGTGGAAATACTAGGATGGGTATGTTTGGTGTTAGTATCAGGTGGTTCCGAATAGGTCTTTCTTATCTCTCTCTAATAGCCGATAGTTATATCAAGTCTCTATAGGTTGTTTAGTGCATGCTTCGCTGCCGCTTTAGTACACCATACCTATGTAGGCGAGAGCCGCCGAATTTTAGACTCGCCATGTACTGGCCTCAGTACTGACCGCTCTCTTTTTCCTTTGCCCTTTGTCGGTACCCCTTTTGTTTTGGCAGGTTTGAGATCGAAGTCGTTAGCAGGGTTACCCTTCCGGCTTGGCCTGGACAGGGTTATGGACGCCATTGGTTAATCTTTAGGGCTCTTATCCCCATTTGCTTCTTATTACTCAGATGTGTATTGTTTTCAAGGTCATTTCGATCTTTGTATTATATATCTATATTCTTGACTCGTTGAGTCCCTGTTGTATATATATATGTTTCTGTTGGTTCCATCATGGACTATTGAGTAATGGTATTACTTCGTTTTTCACCCGCACGCAAGTGCTTGGTGGGAACCTTTGAATCGTTTCTATGCGGGTTTGGCGGGAATCGCTAAAATTTGCATAGGGCCGATTCGAGGGTGTTATAGAGTAGTACCTCTTTTAGTGCGGTTTGTGTGATGTCAGCCTTGTTGTCCCACTCAAATGTGGGGTTCTTGCGCATCAGGCGGTAGAGAGGCGTTGCCTTTTTGCTGAGCCGGGGGATGAAGTGACTGAGAGTCGCGACTCGCCCTACCAGCTTCTAGACATCGCGCAGGCATTCAGGTCTTCTGAGTCATGCGATGGTGTTGATCTTGGAGGGGTTTGCTTCAATGCCTCGCTTGGAGACTACGTTCCCAGCAACTGGCCGACAGGTATGCCGAACATGCACTTCTCTAGGTTAAGCTTAATGTTGTACTTCCGCAGATTCATGGCGAGCAGGTCACTCTGGCAAGTCAACTTCACCACCACATCATCAATGTAGACGTGGATATTGTAGACAATTTGGCTTACTAGGAACTTGTGCATGCATCGCTGGTAGGTCACCTCGGCATTATTGAGGCCGAACGTCATTGCGGTGTAGCAGAAGGCTCCGAATGGCATGATGAAAGCCATTTTATCCTCGTCCTCAATGGCCATTTTTATCTAATCATAGCCAGAGTACGCGTTGAGGAACCACAGTGACTCAGACCCCGCGGTCGAGTTGATTATTTGGTCGACTCGCGGCAGTACGAACTCCTCCTTTGGGCAGGCGTTGTTGAGGTTAGTGTAGTCGATACACATCCTCCAAGTATTGTTCTTCTTCAGTAGTAGGACTGGATTAGCCAGCCACTTGGAGTACTTGATGGGCCAGATGAACCCTGCGGCAAGTAGCCGTTGTACCTCTTCGGTGATTATGTAGTGTCACTCTTCATTGAAGGGCCACAATGATTGCTTGACAGGTCATGCCTTGGGGTCGTCGTTAAGTTTATGCTCAGCGAGTTCCCTCGGGACACCTGACATGTCATATGGCTTCCATGCGAAGATTTCACGATTATATTCTCACGGAGAAACATGATGATGTCGCTTTCCTATGTGGGGATCATGTTGGTCCCCACAGTGACCTTCTGGCTGAAGTCGCCTAGGACGATCTCGATGGTTCGGGTGTGCATGAAGGCCTCGAAGGCTACTAGCGTGGATCTTGCTGTGGTGGGATTCTTCAGGATCATCGGGTCATCCTTTTTAATGACACTCGCGTATTTTGTGAGTTCGTCTCTTTAGTGATAACGGCGTTGGCAAGCATGGCATCGTTGTCCTCGCATTCCACAGCCATGTCGGGGTCACCATGGATGGTGATGATGCCGTGCAGGCCCAGTATCTTCAGCATGTTGTAGACATAGTGGGGGCCACCATGAACTTGGCAAATGCCAGCCGCCCTAGCATGCAGTGGTACAGGCTCCGGAAGTTCACCAACTCGAAGATGTTTCACGTGGTGTGGTAGTTGGTAGGGGTGTCGAAGGTGACTGGCAGTGTCACCTTGGCGATTGGGTATGCATTCCGACCTGGGACAATGCCATGGAAGGTGCAGAGGGTCGACTCAACCATCAACTGTGGAAGATGCATCCTCCTGAAGGTGTCCAGGTACATGATGTTAATGGAGCTTCCCCCGTCCATCAAGGTCTTGGGGATCCAGTAGTCAGCCAATTTGGGCTTAACCACTAGGGCGACTCGCCCTGGGTACTCGATCCTGGTCGCATGATCCCCACGACTCCAGGTGATGCTTTTCTCTTACCAGTTAAGCCAGCACGGGATGTCCACTTGTGTCACCGCATTGCCGGTGACTACGTAGGCGAGCACCTTCTTCTCACGTGTTGTGATGTGTCCGGTGAATGTGTGCAGCGATCTAGCCGTATTGGTGAACCTGCCAGTGATGCCGTTGTCTCTTAGCGGCTCGTTGTTGGGGCCCTCATTGGCGTGCCTTGCCTTCTCGATCTCTTTGAGAGAGTGGCAATCAATAGTAGTATGGGTGGCAGGCTTCCCTACTGTGGTAGATGCAGGGTTGGTTGAGGAGCGTCGTGGGGTCGAATTTCGGCCTCACGGTGTTGTTGCTGCAGTAGTTGCCTCCATCGTGGTGGAAGTTCTTAGGGTCGCGCTGCCTGTAGTTAGCGTTGGTGACAAAGTTGGTTCTGCCGTTGTTGTGGCATTTTCCTGTATGACGAGTGCTATTGTATCATAAATCACGGTGCCTAACAACGTTGTGGCTGCCGACATGGCATCTTCCACCTGACTCGTCGTCCGAGTCTTGGTTCTGATCTTCCTCAGTGTAGCGCTTGGTGATCTCGAGGAGGTCGGGGTTGTTTTTGAGCGTCCGATAGACCCTCATGATCTTGGCGACCAGAGGTTCATACCGACATGCATTCTTGAAGTAGTGGATCGCAGTGTCCCGGTGGATGCCGGAGGCATTGAACCATAGGTCCTGCCAGCGCTAGACCCAGTGGCGAGTTAACTCGCGCGGTCCCTAGATGCAACGTTCCAGGTCCTCGATGGTGGTGGCGCATGTGTAGGATCCCTCGAAGTGCTTGACGAAGGCCTCCTGCATCTCCTCCCATGATTCGATGTTGTTCTCGGAGAGGGTGTTGACCCATTGGCGAGTCTCCCCTTCTATCATCAAGGGGAGGTAGCGGGCGATGAGTAGGTCCATGTGACCGGCAATCCCCATCGCCATGAGGTATGTGTTGATCCACACTGTCAGGTTGTATGTGGGACCGTACTTCTCAATCTATTTTGTCCCCCTGAAGTTCTCGAGGTACCTTTCGCCTCGAACCATTGGTCTGAAGCACTTTTGGGCTGATTCGGCTGAGGGAGCCCCTCGACTCGGGCTCGTGACCACCGCAGTTGGAGAGGGTGTGCCGCATATCATGCGTCTCGCCAGGCCTGGTTGGCATTGATGTGGGTTCACACGTCAATTAGATGACCATTGACCGTGACCGTGTTGTTCACTGGTCATGGCTCTTTGGTGGACTTTGCAGGGGGTTGCCACCCGCGCCTAGAGCTGTTGTGGCTTGGGTGGGGACAGTTGACTGCATTGGCGATTTTTCGTTCGCCGGGGTGGTTGCTGGAGGCCGCATGACCACCATTCGATCAGGACTACATCCATCCCCGTGGGTCGATTCCCGTGTTTTCCTGCTGCACCACTCTGACGAGCAGTGCTTGAGTGTACTTGACCTGGAGTGTTCCCTCTCCCGTGAGGTTGAGGTTGGCGACTGCGGCTTGTCCCGCAATGACATTGTCCATCGAGGTGGATTAGAGTGGGAGCCTATTGGCATCGAGCTCCTATGGCGCAATCATAATCCGCGGCTGATCCGAAGGAGGTGAGCGGTGGGGTGGTGGTGGATCTCCATGTGCAGGCACCCCAACTGTCGGGCGGTTGCCTCCTGGTGGCGCGTTGCTCTAGTGTTCGAGCTCGGCCGCGCATGCAGGGCCACGCTTGTCGTCGAAGTTCAGGGGTGTGGCTTTGAACGGTAGGGTTGAGGCAGCTCCTGATGCAGCATTGGTGGTAGAGCGATAGCTCCCACGTTGTTCGCTGCTCGAGGTGGAATTTGTCACGCTTTGCGAGTTCCTTGGCCATTACCGCCTCTAGTCACTAGCAGTTCTCCTGGACTTCCGCCGCCATCGCTGTTGGTGGAAGGGGCGTGGTGAAGGGGTCTGGCAGCGCACTGCTACCTGCCATGTAGATGGCATTGTATCGGTTGGATCTGGCATGTCCCTCATCGGGGGACTCCAATCCATAATCAGAGTCGAAGATCCCAAGGATGGATGAGTCCTCAAAGTCATCGGTGTTGGAGAATCACGTGATGGAGTCCACGTGCGACGCGGTGGTGATGGATCCGAAAAACAAAGCAGGGGTCCCCGATTCGACGTCATCGCAGAGAGCCGCATCACTCCAGGTTGCATCGCTCGCGGCCAAGTCGTACTCGGAAGCACGGAGGGTGATGGTCCGGACCTGCTCCTCAGAGAGTAGGTCGCGCGGAGGCGATACATTGGCGATGTTGAACCCCGCCGTTTCCACCGGGACGATGGCGTCCATGAACCCGACAAAGAGGTTGATTGATATGGACTGTTTGGCCCGATCTTTCATGATGCACCTCCTAATCCAATGGATATAATAGAAATCTCCCAATCACGTGATACACGTAACCTGAAGATGGGGAAACCCAATCTTGCGAGCAACTCGATGATAAACGAAGAACCTCCCGCTAGAATAGATCAATCCAACAAGCAACTTGATGATAAACAACAAGCCTCACGCCAAAGCATGACAATACTTGAATAACAAGCACCATCACGCAAATATCAATAAGATAGATAATCAGACGAGCACAGATACGCCATCACGACGCCAACCCCGGAGGGATGGTTTACAAACGAGGAACTAAAAGTTCTACATGATTTTTAGCTCCTCGTTTTTCTGCCGCGATACGCGTTCTGCCGCGAGGTACATATTCTCTGCCACGACACAGTTTAGCCCCGTTTTTCTGCCACGGCAGCCATATAAAAAATTGTGAAATTTTGCAATTTTCCAAACCTTAGCTACAACCATTCTATTTCATAAGTGTAGGAACTTTCCCATTGAGACTAGTTTCCGCTCTTACAGGCTGCTCGTAGGGTTTTGGTGCTGTGCTTTGTAAATTGGCCGTGTGTGATATATATTTTTTAAAAAAGAGCATATAGCAAAAGAAAAAGCAAAAAAAGAGAAAGAAGCTATACAAAAGAAAAAGAAAAAAAGAAAAGAAGAATTGAGCAAGAGGCCTAGTGATATCTTTGTGCACCGGTAGATTGAGCAATCTTGTGCCTGTTTACTTTGAGCTTTGCTAGTGTCTCTTCAGCGCAGTGCAACATCCTTCATAGTTTCATTGCCACGTTTATCTCCACATGTCTGTTTCTTGGGTTTTTGTACGATCAGCACTAGGACTTGTTTGCGATGTAAATAGGATACCATACCTATAGCTCCACCATAAATAACCTGTGTGCCCTGCAATCGTTCTCCATACCCTTGATATTCACTTCATCACATTAGTGCATAAGTCTTTGATTTCGAGTTGGTAAGCATCACTATTCACTTTGGAACGGTAAGATCTGCTTTCTTGTCAGTTTTGAGTGAGTTGTGAGAGTTCCACCACCAGATTTTATTTTGTGCACTAACGTACTAATCATGTCTTCTAGTAGTGGTGATGTGATGCAGAAAATGGAGGCCAATGATGTTACAGATAATGTGGAGACCTATAGGTACAAATTCTTCCACAATTGGCGTTGTAGTGGAACTTTTTGGAAGGAAGAACGCGGTATTTTTGATGGTGACGGTCTTTTCCACCATAATGTGATGATTGGTGAGCGATGTGCTTCCATTACCATTGATAGCAACTCTACTATTAATTTGATCAGCGTTGAAGTTGTACAAAAGCTACAACTACGCACATGTTCTCGTGTGGTGCCATATCTCTTGCATTCATCATATGGCACATTGCTGATTTCACACACCATTGATGTTCCTATGACTTTTAGAGAGCATACTGACATTATTCGCTGTGATGTATCTCCTATACCACTTGATTCTTGTCACATACTATTGGGAGAACCTTGGAGCAGAAGGTTTGGCGCTCAAATATGTCCTGTTGTTGGAAGGATTTCTTTCAAATGGAACATGAAGAGGCGTGCTATGCTCAGGATTTTAGCCAACAAATTTCAGGAGTATCATCTTCTTCGCAAGGAGAGGACAAAAGAGTTT
Source organism: Avena sativa (assembly GCA_916181665.1). Classification (NCBI taxonomy): domain Eukaryota; kingdom Viridiplantae; phylum Streptophyta; class Magnoliopsida; order Poales; family Poaceae; genus Avena; species Avena sativa. Next base: position 620,971,073 of record OV702289.1, read on the forward strand.
AGTTTGTCTGCTAAGTACAAGGTCATGATGAATGGTGACAATTCTATTATTTGTCATCTTGAACACGGTTTGCATTACAACCCATGTGAGAATGAGAGCCACATAGCCAAGCTAAGTGAGAGTGTTATCAAAAGTGAGCTGTGTGATTCCACTAAACGTGAGGTTGAGAGCATCCATTCTAAGAGTATGAGAGAAAAAGAAAACACCAGTGCAGTAGATGCTAATACATGTGAGGATATTTCTACTAATGTAATCATATCTACTCCTGGTATTGTTTCTTGTGCTATGCAGGTTGCTTTTGAAGAAAGGGAGCAATCTATTTTACAACATGCATCGTTGGACTGTGCATTATCACTTGTGGAGGATGTTTTAGTACCTACTACAACTGAGGATATTGTTGATGACATTGGTACTAATTTGGAGCTTCTGCCAACATGTGCGACATATTGTGAGTCTATTCCTTTACTGAAGCCTCCTTGTGATTTGCCTTGCACTATTGTTTCAGCACCATGTGATAGTTTACCAAATTCAAATTTTGATCTTGTGGTACTGATAACACATAAGGAAATATTGCTAGAATACCACATGCTGATATTGTGTATTCCATCATGCTAAATGGACCTATGAGTATGAGTTGTGCTATGGTTAAGATTTCTGAAATTTCATTTCTGAATTCTAGCACATATTCTCCTTGTTTCACTTTCAATCTAATTGGTGAATATAGGATGGATGCAAATTTTCTTGTGGATCACATATGCATTACTTGTGATAGAATCGCTGAACTGAAACAAGCTGTTTTCAGCCATATATGCAATGTGTCACAATTTTTTTGCTATGGGACAATAGTTCATGTTCGAGATATTATGGAAACACGTTCTGGTCTAGTTGACATATTGCAACCAACACAAGTAATTTTACATATGTTGGATTGTTTTAATCTTGCTAGGATAGAACCCAAGTTTTTGTATTCATTGTGTTTGTCCCAAAAGTCTTTGTCTAGTTATGTTACTACTTTAGACTTCATTGATATTTGCAAATTAAGTTGCATCTTACTTACTAGACAACATGATCATGTTCATAATAATCAGAGTAGCGCAGTTGAAGCATGACATGAATCAATTTGGTTTTCACACATATTGAATTGGTTTGATCTTGTGCACAAATTTGATCATAGATCTTCTTTGCGAAAACTCAATTTAATATTGAAGAACAAGACTATCTATTTAGTTGTTTTTCACCATGATCATGATTCTTTGTACTTCACTTATACCTGCAATTTAAGTTGCTTGATCTATATTGGACATACTTTTCATGTGAACAACAATAATACAACATGTTATATATACATATATTTTGCGTACACGTTGTTCTTTTTGTTTCTTCCACTTTCAGGTTACCCAAAGCCGTGGACGGCTTTTCAGGAAGAAAGGGAGGATGATGAGGATATATATATGGATTATGATGATTCTGACTGCTTGAACTAGAAGGAAATATTGAGTCAAATCAATAATGACTATCAGGTGAATTCATTCCTAGTTGACCATGATGCTTTCATTTATAAGAACTTTAAATTACCTAAGTCTTTGTGCTATTGTATGATTATGTACATGGGAGAAGAAGGCGTAGCACAGAGCGAGGAGTTGAAGCATATGGTGGCATGTTGATCAATGAAGAATGCGCGAGGGAGGAGAGGGAGGAAGCGCCAGGAGCTACCAAGAAGAAGATCAACACATGGTAGGATCTCTGCCGCGGCAGAGAAACGATGCGTTTTCCTGCCACGGCAGGCTGCCACGACACAGAAACAGAGTCCTTTTCTACCACGGCAGGCTGCCGCGGTAGAGAAACAGGCCCGAATTCTGCCACGGCAGAAACCTGAACCGAACCAACTTTAGGTCGGTTTGTACCGTTAGTTGGGTGGGACCAACTCGGATCCACCCTTAGGCCGCCGCCTCCAGACTCATAAATAGATGGGGCGCACTACTATCTAGGTTTAGACCACGTTAAAATATTTTGGAGATGTTTCTTTCATAGAACCTCTAGAACTACCCTGTGTTCGAATTACCAACTATAATTGAGTGTGATCTGTTGTTCCATTGGGAATTAGTAGATTTCATACTACCGTTCATGGTCACGGCTACGTGCGCAAGAGCGTGGTGTTGTGAATATCCTACAAGGTTCGAGATCTGTTGCATTGGCATCAGGGATCGAGCGGGAGAGTTCATAGCTACAGGCTAGTTATCTATCATCCACCATCACCATCAACAAGTGCTTGCTGAGAAGATCGGGCCGCCCCATATCATTGATGGTGATGACTGGCATCACCATGGCGTGGGTGACCGGGCATGACACCGGTATGTAGCTGCTCGGCAGGATCTGAAGGAATCCTCCGTGAGCAACCATGCGACTAGTGGCGAGTGGCCGATCGATCGGAGTGTAGGGTCTCGCGGCAGATCTCAGGCTTGACTGACCAAGCCCCACGGTGGGCACAATTATCGTGGGAATGGCCATGGCAGTTGCTACCAGGGGTAGCGATTGAGTCGATTGAGGGCAAGAGCGAGTCGCCATCTGCGGATCGAGATTGAGGGCAGACACAGGGGTTTACCTAGGTTCGGCCCCCTATAGGGTAAAGATCTACTTCCTTCTTGATTGTATCGGTTGCGAGTGGATTACAAGGTTGGCAAGCTCGGTGGCTAGGTAGCGAGTCACTTGGATGGGGTAGCTAATAGACGTGATTTCAACGAGTATCCTAGGGAGGTTTATATAGGGTCACCTTGCTAGGGTTTATAATATTACAAGCGAATCAGTTTAGGTTTCGGAGGGTTTGACCTAATCCGACTGGGCCTAACTAAGGTCTTGGGCCTTCAGCTTCCAATCGGTAGGCTTTATTGAAGACTCCCTCCAATCATTGCGCCAGCAGGCCCACTTGTCATGGCCCTAGGACATTCGAATCTCCATCCTAGGCATAACCTGATTGGCATATGCCCATAAATTATGCCACCCAGTTTCTAAAAGGGGACACTGCAACTTGGTGGGAGATGCAAAACACCATTGATGATCATCAGGGGATGGTATCTTGGGAAGAATTTAAAGTGGTTCTACTAAAATATTGTCTCGTCACTCGGATATCAAAAACCCAAGGAGTTGAAGTCCCAAAACATTCAGCTTGTAGAATCTGTGGGGAAATAGGACACACCTTCAAGGAGCATCATGATCAGTGCGCTACTAGGAAGCACTTGTTGACACTGCAATATACTCTAGTTCACAAGCTGGAAGTGCCACAACTTTTCCTTCTATGATAACTAGGAATTTGGGAATCCACCAAGGAAATGCATTACGACTATAGTGCTCTTGTGATCATCAGTATCACCAGCATGATCACTATTATATCCCAGCAAATTTAGTTCCTGACAACTCTTGAGCACATAGCTATAAGCTAGGTTAAGAGTACCACCAATATACTGTAAAATCTTCTTCATTGCCACCAAGTAGTGGGATGTTGGACATTCCATATAGCAGATTAGCAATTGTCAATGCCCACTAAATATACAAGTTCCAGTCTGGTATTTATCAAGCAAGGAAGACTACCTACAACAATTCACTAATATGTTGCGCCAACCTTCTCACATTCTCTGTTGGGAATATTCCCTAGAGGAAATCATATATGATGTTATTTCCAATGTATCCATGAAGTTATTGTCCTTGATAAACTACTGATATGTATCATTGAATATGTGATTCGGTTGTGGAACTATATATTCATGTTGTTCATAACTAATTGTCCTTGGTCATCGAGGTTGTGCTGGACACACAACTTAGACCAATGTGAAAGTCGGCAGATGACTCGGTTCCACATGTCATGGGCATGGAGATGCTATTCCGACTTACACGGATTCGGCTAAAGAGTTTGGCGAGTCAGACTGACCCATATTGAGATGTAACGAACAAGTCATCATTTGCATGTCTCAATCAATGTAATCCTTAGACCTGACGTTATTGCACAATTCGAGTTGAGGATCACCGACTTAGGTTATGTCAAATGTTGTTCCGTCACTGGGCAATTATAAAGGCAGAGTTCGGGTCGACTAAGAGTCAAGCTGCATGATGTGAATAACCAAGATGGGATTTTGCCCCTCTGTCTGGAGAGATATTCTTTGGGCCCTCTCGGAAGATATGATTCGGAAAGCATGGCCATGCATGACATGGTTAAGTGTTAACCAAGGCGATCGACTAAGAGTTAGTCGGATGAATCACTTATCTCCGACTTACACGGATTCGGCTAAAGAGTTTAGCGAGTCGGACTGACCCATATTGAGATGCAATGAACAAGTCGTCATTTGCTTGTCTCAATCAATGTAATCCTTAGACCTGAGGTTATTGCACAATCCGAGTTGAGGATCACCGACTTAGGTTCTGTCAAATGTTGTTCCGTCACTGGGCAATTATAAAGGCAGAGTTCGGGTCGACTAAGAGTCAAGCTGCGTGATGTGAATAACCAAGATGGGATTTTGCCCCTCCGTTTGGAGAGATATTCTCTAGGCCCTCTCAGAAGATATGATTCGAAAAGCATGGCCATGCACGACACGGTTAAGTGTTAACCAAGGCAATCGACTAAGAGTTAGTTGGATGAATCACTTATCTCGGATCGAGAAAGAGAGTCGGACTATTTAAGGGATGATGATTATTCGCCTATAGTTCGACAAGGTATATCATGAGGCAAAAGGGACTTAGACGAAAGTCACATTGGAAGGTATGTCGTCATGACTCTTTGGTACTTGGGAGTCGACACGTTCTGCTAGGAGCCACTACCGACTGATCAGTCACGAGTGAGACCCGGATGGTGTCCGAGTTACCATGAGCCTGTCGGGTCACACACTTAAGAGCGGGAGCAAGTTTGGGTTAAACCCAAACAGGAAATCTATTTGGGTTGGACCCAAATAGAGACATGGACTTAGTCAGCAAGTTGGACTTGAAGTGACTAATATAGGCCTTTTAGTGAATGGGCCACAAGTGAGTGGAGCCCACTTTCACTCCCTATATAAGCTGGGGCGCAGGTGCTTAGAGCACAAGGTTAGGTCACTCCATGTGTTGGAAACCCTAGCCCCAGTTCGTCCTGTCGCCGCCGTACCGGACCTAGCAGTCCACCACCGATGCTCCTCCTCGTACGTGTGGATACTAGTGGAGGTGTTGTACGTTCAACACTTCGATGATCGTGGAACTGGAACGGATCGTGAGGACTACAGTGCATCAAGCGATGTGCTTCATCGATTCCGCAACTACGCGTCTAGTGGTAATCCTCGTGGCCTTCTACCTGAGCTAGATCTTGGGATCACCACATAGGGAAAAAGTTTTGTTTATCTCTACGTGGCCCAACAGTGGTATCAAAGCGATAGGTGGGGTAGACTGTGACACGTAAACCTGGATGCGGTGATCAAAGATCAAAGAGTTTGGTCGAATCAGAGTCCCTTCGATCCCCGCCCGCTATCTGGCTAGCGGGACCACCGGCTTCGCCCTGTCGTAGCGCCTTAGATGTCGTTGCGAGTCTCACAACGCTGACAGATAATGTATCTATGCATAACTTGTTTTTGCAGGATGATGTTGTGAATGGTATGGCTTATGTGCATGTGATGTGTGTAATCCATACGTGATCTGTGTATCACGGTTATTGTCAGCCAGCTGGAGCCTAGGTGCTGTCATTTTATTGTATAACGACCTGCGTGTTAGATTCTCTATGTAATTTACATTACTGGCTAGTGTAGCTGTTTGGAGAATCCGGAAGGCATGCAAGTTGATGTACAAGTCGGCTACATGGTGTAAGGCAGGACGTGACAAGAGTTGACACGAGTCGGATTAAAGACTTTGTGGAGATGGAGATCACCATGAAGAGAGCCATACCATTTGACATTATAATTGCTTTATTTTGTGTTATTGTTATGTCTCTGTTTTTACCTCCATTAGATAGTTGGTAGAATGTAATCCCTAAAAGAAGGTCTATTCGGTTTCCCCACTAGTGCTGCACCATCACAAGTCGGACATTTTTGGTAGTGGGCTCATAAAATTGAGGTGCTATCAATTCTTTCCAACTAGGTGGGTTCGAGTCAGACTCTTACAGTGGAAGCATTTGGTAATCTACACGGGTCTATCACAACAGTTGTGTGACTCGGGGAAAAGTCAGATGGGAGCCGGGGCATGTGATGTGATACATTGCAAATGTATCTATAATTTTTTATGTTCCATGCTTGGTTTTATCCACTTTCTTGTGTTTTGCCCACACTTTGGAGTACTTTTCATATGATTTCCATGACTAACCTATTAACAAGAGCCACAATGCCAGCTGCCTATTTTCTGCTGTTTTTGGTTCCAGGAAAGTCAGAAAATGAATATTCTCGGAATTGGACGGGACAAAAGCCAAAGTGCCTATTTTTCTGGAAGTCATCAGATGCTAGAATACGAGAGGAGAAGGGCTGGGGGCTGGCCACACCACCTGGCCGCGCGACCAGGCCTGACCCGCGCCAGGGGGTGGTCTGGCCGACCCCAGCACCACCTCGGCCTCTCCTTCCGCCTATAAGATGCCCTCGGGACGAAAACCCTAAGTACCCGATCAAAAATCCACGAAAGAGACTGTAACCGCCGTCATCTCCATCCCTAGATCGGAAGGGATCTTGTAACACCCTCGAATCGGCCCTATGCAAGTTTTAGCCCTTTCCACCAAACCCGCATAGAAACGATTCAAGGACACCCACCAGGCACTTTAGTGCGGGTGGAAAACGAAGTAATACCATTACACAATAGTCCTCGATGGGACTCACAGAACAGATATATATACAACAGTGACTCAATGAGTCAAGAATACAGATATACAATACATATATCCAAATCACCTTGAAAACGTTACGGCGTCCGAGTACGGACAAGATGCAAATGGGCTAAGAGCCCTGAAGAATAACCAATGACGTCCATAACCCTGCCCAGGCCAAGCCGGAAGGGTAACCCTGCTAACAACATCGATCTCAAACCTGCTAAAACAAAAGGGGTGCCGACAAAGGGCAAAGGAAAAAAGAGGAGCATCAGTACTGAGGCCAGTACACGGCGAGGCGAGAATTCGGTGGCTCCGGGAACGGTCTTCGACGGGATTGGCCTTCGGACTCCGGGAACGGGACTCCGGGATCCTTGAGGAGATCTTGGCGTCCAAGATCTCGGTGTCCTCGGAGGAGATCATGAAGCCGGTGCCAAGGTTCGGTCTCCGGATCCGGGGGTCCGGGGTCATCGATTTACATGTTGGTGCTCTCGTGGTCTTGGCGCCCGGGAGGTCAATCTTGTCGGATCCACCTCGAAGAACTTGGGGTCTTCCCGTGTTGGAGGTCTTGTGTGGCACCAGCTTAGGTTCCATATCGGCGTACTCGGGTTGTAGCTCGATGGGCGGTGTCGGTCTTGGGCTTCGGCGCCAGTGGTTCACCAAACACCACACGGGATCCAAGAGCAGCCGTAGCAAATGATTTTCCCGACAATGTTGAGGGCACTAGGACACCAACACCACATCGACACATTGGTCTCGGTCATCGGATCCCTGTTCCAAACATCTTGCCGAGGGATCATAACCATCGATCAGCACCACCTTGCCTTAACCAAGACAAACATCAGCATCTTCAGCAGTTAGCATGTAGCATCACTCCAAACCAAAACATCTACAACACATGTTTATATCACCCATGTCGCGAGCAGGGACGACGCACCGACGTGGCATTGCGGGACCAAGGGGGTGATGCGTGGCTACTGGAGACCGGAAGCAGAGGAGCCCGCGCGCTGGGGAGGGCGGCCAGGGCGGTCGAAGTCACACGACGTCCTGGAGGTGCAGGACCAGCCGGAGAGGGAACACCAGGTCATGGTGGCCAGGGGCAGGAGGAAGCAGGGTCGGGGACGGCCACGGGTTGGGGACGATGGGTTCGCGAGATGGTGGTGGGGCTGAGCGGCTATGCAGGAGGTTGGGGACAGGAGGGCGCCTCGCGTGGGTGGACGCGGTCGTGGTGGGGCCAGTGCGCTGTGGGGTATTGTCGGTCGGGTGGGTGCTGCGTGTGACGCGGTGACGTGGTGTGGGGTGGTGCAGCGGCAGGGAGTAGGTGGTAGGTGGGGCGGGGTAGTGCCCAGGTGGAGACGGGGGGAATCCTGAGGTGGTCGGGCTGGCTGGGGCTGGCACACGCGCGCGCGTGCATGCGTGTGTGTGTGGTGCACCGCTGGGTGCTGGCGGCGGCATGAGGGAGTGGCGGCGGGGTGGGGGTGAGGGTTGGAGTTAGGGCAGGTGGGATCTAGGGTTAGGGTTTGCTGGGTTGTAGGTCGGCTGCTAGCTGGGCCTTTGGGCTGGACCGGTGCCGACCTCCCCTAGAAAAAAATAGTTTTATTTATTTATTCGTTTTAATTTCAAAAGACTTTTGTAAATAGTTTTTAGACAAAATAAAATATCCAGGAAGACCTGGTTTTATGATTTGAAAATAAAGGAGGGCTAATTAGAAAACAAAATAGGGTTTTTGCAAAGTACTTTTATGAACAAACATGCATGATGATGTCATGATGATGCACAAAGTAGAAACAACGAGCGATTTTCTGGTAGTGATTTTAGCGGGGCGCCACAGATCTGAAGCTCTTCTCGGCACCCTGCCAGAGAGGGGAATTCACCGTGGAGGCCTTCTTCATCGCCATGCAAGCCTCCGGTGTGATGCGTGAGTAGTTCATCCTTGGACTACAGATCCATGTACTAGCTAGATGGCTGGTTCTCCTCCTTTGTGCTTTCATGTTTAGATATTGTGAGCTCCGTTCATGATCAAGATCATCTATTTGTAATTCTGCATGTTGTGTTTGCAGGGATCCGATGGATATTGAGATGCTATTTCAGATTGATTATTGATTCTATCATGTCTTTGTTATTTGTGATCTTGCATGCTTTCTGTTGTTAGTAGCTATCTTGGCCAAGTAGATGCTAGCAACTCCAAGTGTTAGTATTTATGCTCGATAGTGGGTTCATGCCTCTGGTAATCTGGGGAAGTGACCGAAATCTCTAAGGTACTAGATGTGTTGTTGCTACTAGGGAGAAAACAACAATCCTTTGTTCATAGAACAATCGTATTGTTTACTTTACACGCAATTCGTAAAGCAATAATCTGTTGCTTGCAACTTAATACTGGAGGGGGTTCGGATGATAACCTGAAGGTGGATTATTAGTCATAGATGCAGTTGTATGGCGGTCTATGTATAATGTTGTAATGGCCAATCAAGTTCCAAAGGAGTCAAGATGATTAGTATATGCATGTATTGCTTTCTCGATGTTTGTCAATTGCCCCACTGTAGTTTGTTCACCCAGCATGTTATCTATCTTAAGGAGAGCCACCTCTAGTGAACTATGGATCCCGGTCCTTTTCTTTTACATACAATCTATAAACTGTTTACTACTTTGTGTTTACTTTCTGCAAACTATTACTTACTTTGATATGTTTAATCCTTTGTTTTCAGCAAAACCGGTGAGATTGACAACCTCATCGCAAGTTGGGGACAAAGTTCTATGGTTGTGTTGTGCAGGTCTCCACGTTTCTACTAGCACTGGTAGTGCGCCCTGCCAAGGCTCAGCTAGCAACACCTTTGGGGTGTTTCCTTGCTCCTACTGGTTCGATTAAACCTTGGTTTCATAACTAAGGGAAACTTGCTGCTGTGCCCATCATACCTTCCTCTTGGGGTTCCCCAACGAGCTTGTTAATACACGAGCAATCAAGCATTTTTCTGGCGCCGTTGCTAGGGAGTCAAGGACATCTTCACAAGTTGAGTCCCTCATAACCAATCTCTTTACTTTGTTATTTTTGTTTTGCTTAGTTTCTTTTTGCTTTGTTTGCTTGTTTCTTTATCAAAAACACAAAAAAATTAGTTTTACTAGTTTGCTTTCTTATTTAAAAACACAAAAAAATTAAGTCTCCTTTAGTTGTCACCTCTTCCTTAGCTCGCCATGTTGATCCCTAAATTCACCCTGAAAGACCTTTCAGTTGGTAGTGGTTCTAAAATTGGGAAAGATAATATTGAAGAATTCTTTAATCATGTTAGTAAGCATGAGGATATTGAGGATAGATCCCTTGCAGAACTTGCTCCAAACTATGAGATTGTTGCAGCTTCTTTAGTTCACATGTTGGTAGCTAGGTTTGTTAAACTCAACCCCTTAATGCAAGTAATGTTTCTTAAGCTTAAAGAAATTGATGACCCTGAAAAGAGAGATTTTATTCTAGAAACTTTGTTTAAGGAATTCTATGATGTTGCCAAGGAAGCTAGAAAAGTCTTTGAACGTTTCAATATGCTAGGCTCATGTGTAGATGTTGTTGGTACATGAGAAAAGATGAACAAAACTGAACCTAATGGGGTGGAAACTAAGATACTAATACCCTTTAAACTAGTAGCAATACATGAAGCCATAGAAAAGAATCTTGATTGGATTGTTCCTGAAAACCCTTTTGATGAAAATACTGAACCTAAGAACATTGAGAGAGGATCCTCTAGAAATTATTTGGATGATATACCTTGCCTTGTTGAAGATATTTCTGGTATTAATCTTAATGCTTCTTCATTTGAGAACACTTGGTTCTTTTTCTTGCTTCTTATGCCTAACTTAAAGACGTTAAAGAAAAGTACTTATTGGGAGATAACCCAAAAGTTTTAGATGAGTCTTGGAAGTTATTACTTCAGTAATAACCTCTCCTTATCCTTTTTATTTGCTTTTTGTGCCAAGAGTAACCTCTAATGAGAGAGAAGTAATGATTGGGAAAGTTGCTGTCCCGAAACAGATTTCTGTGCTTCACCATAAAAATTCGTGTAAAATCGGTGAACGTATTTTTGAGGCATGAATTTTTGTGCTTCTGCCCCAGGTTGTTATCTAACTTTCGTTAGTTCAACACGTTTTGATTTGATCAACAGAAGGTCTTCGAAAAAATTCGTCTTTACTTGCTGGTCTGTTTTGACAGATTTCTGCCATTTTCTACATTTGCTTCTTGTTGGTTCCTTTTTGAGTTCTTTTGGGAAATTGAGCCTTTTGAGGTAAGTGATACAGTAGCTAGTGTTCTAATGGAAGTTTATTTGGTGTTAGAACTGAACCTTAAGACTTATTTATCTTGAGTGCACTAATGTTGCTAATAAAGATTGTGTGAAGTTTTATATGAAGGAAAAATTTTAGGTGTATGGAAGGAATGAGTAATGAGATGAAGGATGGACTAAAGCTCAAGCTTGGGGATGCCACGCGTGTCACCCAAAGAAATATCCAAGAAGTACAAGCGTCAAAGCTTGGGGATGCCCAAGGCATCCCCCTCTTCATCAATAAAAATCCCAGGTTTTTTTCCAAACGCTTCATTTTTATTGTTTCATGCATAGTTGTGTTGTTCTTGGAGCGTCTTCTTTTTCATTTTTGTTTTGGTTTTCATTTGCTTTTTTGCTTAGTTTGCTAAATAAATTGGTTGGACCCCCTCTTTCATACATTGGTTTTCAAATAGTTTGGTTTGGTTTGGAAAAGAGTAGGAAAGTTCATGCTTATGTGGTAAAAAGAGCTTGTTTTTGACTGTGGCCTATGCTTTGTCATGCCATGCTTGATATTGTTTTGTATTTATGCTTGGTAGCATGACTTGTTATAAACAATTGAGATTGCTTAATGTGCCTTCGATGAATCATGCGTTGTTTTAGCATATTAAAGCATAGTATAGTGGTATTCTCCTTTGATGCTTTATTTGGGTTGACTTGGCGCATGCTCACACCATGTTATGACTATCTCAAGTCACCATAAGCCTTTGTGATCCTTTAGTTTTCAACTTGTAGTATCACTTTATGCTTTGATCAATGATGTTTTGTCGCTCTGTATGATTATGGCCATTATTGCTCTCTTAGTTTGTCGCTCCTAGACTTTTGCTAGCCTCCGTAACCAAGTATGAGTTCCACTCATGCATCCAACTCCCTAAACCAAGTTATTCCAAAGAGTCCACCATACCTACCTACTAGCTTATGCTATTCCAAGTATATTCATGCTTTTGTTTACCTTCCGAATTAAACTTGTTATGAGAAAACTAGTAATTAAAGCTCTCACGAACTTGATGGCACACTTTACTTTTCTTGCCCTTAATAAACTTGAACCATTATGTCGTCTATGTTGTATATGCTTGCACTTATTTGCTGGGAATTAGCAGAACCATGCTTTCATGGGGAACGCTTTCAACATTGCACTTGGTACTTGTACCTAGTTGATATCATGCTCTTTTGTATATAGATGTCGTCGGTGTGAAATGAAAGGGGAGATTGTAAGTCCATGGAGTTATGTATATGTGTTAGAGAAACGCCTAGGCCGCTGGTCTAATCCATGCTGACATGGTAGAAACCTGCAGCGTAACCATAATGAGCTTTCTATGAAGCATTCTTCTTATAAAAAAGAGTCCTATATTGAGAAAAAAGAGAAAAAAAAGAGATTATGAAAAGAGGAAAGAGAGAAAAAAGCACCATATTCCCATGGTAAATAAGAAGATTGCTGAGATGCTCGTTGTCTGCTTGCCTTGTCACTTTGATATGGGGATTCTTCCATATCATCGGGCAAGGGGTACCTCGTTGGCGGTTCTCTATGATACACATGTACTTACGATGACAAGAACTTACCGGTGACTAAACTTGAGTAGCATGAGGAGCGACCCTCGTATACAAGGGACATGAGATTTCTGACTTATACTTCGTCAAGCATGTAAACCATAGTTTGTTCACTTTAACCTTAATCACTTCAAGATGCTTATGATAGGGACAATGAGAGCTGAAAGCTATAAGTACCATAATTTTTGGAAGCTCTTTATGCGACTTGAATCCCTGCTTCCTTCTATGAAGGCCTTTCTTCCACCATTACATTGAGTATCCACCTTCTATCTTTATGCACTTACTTTGAGAGCATAGTGGCCATTCTTAGTTCTATGTGCATTGTCCCAATACTAGTTGATTGATGCATATCTTGATATTGCTTGTTTTAAACTATTTGTATCAAGTCACTCTTATGAACTTTGAAGGTGTCCTATGCATTTATATTTGCTACTCTATGAGGGACAAGCTGAATACTATTATGCTATGTTTTCTTTATGTGAAACAAACAAACGTCTCGCAAAGCATTGTTATTCATGAATCTTTTGTTTGTGCCTTTTCATGTTGCAACATAGTTGCTTTGTCTTATTGCTAGAACTTTGTCTTTCATGTTATGATTGAAGTACTATGATCCCAGCTTTGAATGTTTTACAAGTACTTTGATCAAGTCTTTGATGGTGCATGTCACCTCAAAAATTATTCTTTCTTTTTTATCACTTACCTACTCGAGGACGAGCAGGAGTTAAGCTTGGGGATGTTGATACATTGCAGATGTATCTATAATTTTTGATGTTCCATGCTTGGTTTTATCCACTTTCTTGTGTTTTTCCCACACTTTGGAGTACTTTTCATATGATTTCTTAGACTAACCTATTAACAAGAGCCAGAGTGCCAGCTGCCTGTTTTCTGCACTTTTTGGTTCTAGGAAAGTCAGAAAATGAATATTCTCGGAATTGGACGGGACAAAAGCCAAAGTGCCTATTTTTACGGAAGTCATCAGATGCCAGAATACGAGACGGAGAAGTTCTGGGGGCCAGACACACCACCTGGCCGCGCGGCTAGGCCTGGCCCGCGCCAGGGGGTGGTCTGGCCGACCCCAACACCCCCTCGGCCGCTCCTTCCGCCTATAAGAGGCCCTTGGGACGAAAACCCTAAGTACCCGATCAAAAATCCACGAAAGAGTCTGTAGCCGCCGTCATCTCCATCCCTAGATCGGGAGGGATCTGAAGCTCTTCCCGGCACCCTGCCAGAGAGGGGAATTCACCCTGGAGGCCTTCTTCATCACCATGCAAGCCTTCAATGTGATGCGTGAGTAGTTCCTTGGACTACGGATCCATGTAGTAGCTAGATGTCTGGTTCTCCTTGTTTGTGCTTTCATGTTTAGATCTTGTGAGCTCCGTTCATGATCAAGATCATCTATTTGTAATTCTGCATGTTGTGTTTGCGGAGATCCGATGGATATTGAGATGCTATTTCAGATTGATTATTGATTCTATCATGTCTTTGATATTTGTGATCTTGCATGCTTTCCATTGTTAGTAGCTATCTTGGCCAAGTAGATGCTAGCAACTCCAAGAGTTAGTATTTATGCTCGATAGTGGGTTCATGCCTCTAGTAATCTGGGGAAGTGACAGAAATCTCTAAGACACTAGATGTGTTGTTGCTACTAGGGAGAAAACAACAATCCTTTGTTCATAGAACAATCGTATTGTTTACTTTACATGCAATTCGTAAAGCAATAATATGTTGCTTGAAACTTAATACTGGAGGGGGTTCAGATGATAACCTGAAGGTGGATTATTAGTCATAGATGTAGTTGGATGGCGGTCTATGTATAATGTTGTAATACCCAATCAAGTTCCAAAGGAGTCAAGATGATTAGTATATGCATGTATTGCTTTCTCGATGTTTGTCAATTGCCCCACTGTAATTTGTTCACCCAGCATGTTATCTATCTTAAGGAGAGCCACCTCTAGTGAACTATGGATCCCGGTCCTTTTCTTTTACATACAATCTATAAACTATTTACTACTTTGTGTTTACTTTCTGCAAACTATTACTTCCTTCCATTCGATACGTTTAATCCTTTGTTTTCAGCAAAGCCGGTGAGATTGACAACCTCATCGCAAGTTGGGGACAAAGTTCTGTGGTTGTGTTGTGCAAGTCTCCACGTTGCTACTAGCACCGGTAGTGCGCCCTGCCAAGACTCAGCTAGCAACACCTTTGGGGTGTTTCCTTGTTCCTACTGGTTCGATTAAACCTTGGTTTCATAACTGAGGGAAACTTGTTGTTGTGCTCATCATACCTTCCTCTTGGGGTTCCCCAACGAGCTTGTTAATACACAAGCCATCATGATGCCACCCGTCCAACATGAGTCGCATGAGATGCGATTGACATGGAGTTGTCTACCTAGATCACTTGACGGCTAGTGGTGATGCTAAAGCTCACTAGTCGACTTGCTTATTTAGGGTCCTAAATCACTAAGTAACCATCGGAGGGGTGTTGGTTCTAGTGGGAGCATAAATATTAAAATGTTTAATGTGCTTGCTCTTTTATGGATACATGTCTTAAGTGTTTTGCATATTTTCTGTTGTAGATCAATGGCACCTAGCAGTCTCCCTCAGATTTCTAGTTTTTCTTTGAGAACCATCTTAGAGAAAGATAAGGTGAATGGAACTGATTTCACCAACTGGTATCGTAATCTGAGAATTGTTCTCAAACAAGAAAAGAGGGACCATGTCCTAGACAACCCACTTCCAGATGAGCCGGATGAGAATGCGTCTGTTGCAACCACCAATGACTACCGTCGGATTTGTGATAAATCCACGGAGATTAGCTGTCTTATGCTTGCTCACATGGAACCAGACTTGCAGCAGCAGTTCGAGAATGTTGAGGCCTACGATATGATCGAAAGCCTCAAAAGTATGTTCCAGGCTCAGACAAGAACTAAGAGGTATCAAGTCTCTCAGGCTTTGTTGAGCTGCAAGATTAAGGATGGTGATCCACTGAGTCCACATGTGATTACGATGGTTGGTTACATGCAGTCTCTAGAAAGGCTGGGCTACCCCATTAGCGAAGAGTTCGCTACGGACATAATTCTGAACTCTCTTCCTAGTGCGTATGGTCAGTTCATATCGAACTACCACATGCATGGTATGGATAAGAAGCTCACTGAATTACATGGGATGCTCAAGCAGGCTAAGGCGGATCTCAAGAAAGGCTCTAGTCAAGTGTTGATGGTGCAGAATAAGGCTAAATTCAAGGAGAGTTCTTGGACTAAGAAGAAGAAGACAAAGTCGGGAGGTAAGGCTGAGGACCCGGTGCAAAGCGCTTCCTCAGGGACTAAGCCATCTCCTGCAGCCGGATCCACTTGCTTCTACTACAAGGCGGATGGCCACTGGAAGAGGAATTGCAGCAAGTATCTGGCTGACAAGGCCAAGAGTGGAGGTTTGACTTCCGGCTCAGGTATGCTTGTTTGCAATGTTATAGACATTTATCTTGCTGATGCACCTAGTAGTTCTTGGGTATATGATATCGGATCAGTCATTCACATCTGCAACTCGTTGCAGGGACTGGTAAGAACTAGGAGCGTGGCAAGAGGCGAGGTTGACATTCGAGTCGGCAACAAAGCGAGATTCGCTGTGTTGGAAGTCAGCACGATGCAACTTCATTTACCTTCTGGATTCTTAATGGAGCTGAATAATTGTTATTATGTTCCAGTGATTAGTTGAAACATTATTTCTGCCTCATGTTTGATGAGACAAGGCTATGAGTCGAATATTAAGAATAATGGTTGTTCTTTATATTTGAATGATATGTTTCACGGATTTGCACTTGTCCAGGACAGGTTATTTATTTTGAATCTTGAAGGTGAATCTGTCTATAACATAAAGGTGAAAAGGTTGAAACCAAATGATCTGAATTTTCACAGCGTAAGGTGGATTCTCTGCAGCATTTTATGAATCCATCTGCAAACCTAACACCCCAACAATGGCTCTGTCTAGTTTAGTGCCTTTTTCAGTCGACCCATCTTATGATTACTAGCATTAGAATCAAGGTACCATTTTTCTGAATGTAATCCTAGATCATCAACTAGTTTTGGCTTCACTTTTTGCTCATTCGCAACACCAAGGAGAGGGTCTTGGCGGCACCGCTGCAATGGTCGACGAATGTCCCATGATCCCACTCCAACTATGGGGCGACATGGGACAACAAGGCTGAGAAGATGGAGAGCGGCTCCACTGGGAGCACGAGCGGCCGGAGAATGCGCATGAGTGACCACCTTGTCTCAAAGAGCGATTGGAAAAATAGCACAACAGATATGCTCCCGATGGCTAGGATGACGACAATAGATGCATCTGAAGGTCAACACCACTTTGGACTATATCTTTCAGTCCATGCCACCTTTATGCACGTGGAGCTCCTTCAGCTAGTCAAAGTCCGCATCGAGGAGGCAAGTCACCCCCTTGTAAGAAGGTGGCAGCAGCTAAGTTTTTCTGCATGGTGGTGTTTCTTTGGAGCCGGCTGAGGCTTGCCCTTCTGATGATCTAGGTCTCGTCGAAGCGCCGAATTTGATTGCGCTTGACTCGTCTAAGGAGAAGTTGTCTATGGTTGAGGAAGAGTAATTCTATGGCTATCTCTCTCTTTGTGGCCCGTTGTCGTAGCATATTGTGTCGTCTGCCTCTAAGTGTGAGGGCATGAGCTTGTTGATGGCTCAAGCGCTTATCTTTTAGAAGGGTGCTGGTCTTGACGCAGTCGTCTCTCTCTCGCTTGAGTATGGCAGCCTTGTGGTTCCCATAGGTGATGGGGATGCTAAGTTAGGAGTATTGACTCTTGTGTCTGGAGCTATCATTGCTAGAGAGATTTGTGATTTTCTTGCCACCTTGGCTACTGCCTATCCTGAATTCAACAATTCGATTGGGTGTAAGGTTAAGTCCATGAGAGGTTATGCTAGGACAAGATTGACATTTGGGAAGGAGAAATGAAGTAAGAAGAGGGGTGCTATAGGAAATACATCTGTAGTTGCTTGATGGATGCCCGATAACACGATGTAGGAGTGTCGTGTTTGGTGTGTTTGTTCGCGTGGCTTGGTGGGTCTTCTCTTAGGCTTGGTTGTCAGCGTGTGTGGGCATTGACCTAGTGTTGTTGGTGTTTGGGTGGGCTTGGACTTGTTGTTAGTGTGTTGTTGTAGGTGTTCGTCCGGTTTTCTCCTTAAAAAACTAGATACTTTCTTCTTAATTAATGGATGAGGCCAAACTTTTGACTCGGTTTCTAAAATAACTTCCCACTCATTTAGAAATGCCCTCCCATCCTCTACACTATCTTGGACTACAACGAATGCACTAGAAAGTAATAAAGCAGGTTATTCATCTTGTTTTTCTGCTACTAGTGCCTTTTCTTTTCTTTTTCTTGTTTTAGGACATTTTTTTAGAAATGACCCTTCTGACCACAAATATAACACCTAAGTTTCTTTACATTTTTCTCAATTTTCATAGCGTAAGGTGGATTCTCTGCAACATTTCCATGACCAGCACCACGACTGCTACTGACATGGGTATACCCTACAAGTACTCGAGCTTGGTATATACGGTCTGAATACATATAGGCCCACGGTGTCGCCAAGGCCCAAAACGAAGGATTCGAGTAATCTGCAGACTCTCGATTGCTTGAAGAACAAGAAGAAGCTAAAGATAGAAAGTTTAAAGGGGAAAACCCTAACTTGTAGCCGACTCGATCTGCTACCCGAGACCTAGCCTATCTATATAAAGTCTAGGAGGGGGCGGCGAGGAGGACACACGCAACCCTAGTTTCCACAACCCTCGCCAGATTGCATATGCGCACCATTATAACTTTCGATTCCTTCGATAATTCCACGAGCAGACAAGCAGGAGTAGGGACCTCTACGAGGCCTGAACCTGGGTAAATCTTTGTCCCCTGTGTGCTTGTATGTTAGCCGATAGATGTCTCCAGCGCTCCCTCCTTCTCCAAAACCCAAGTCCATAACAATGGGCATTGATGAGTTAAACCCTCGTCAATTAGCGTCGTCTGTGGGAATTGGGAGTGCTGATGTTGCGGCTTCTTCGGCCCCATAAACTGCAATCTACAACTCCACAACAGCGGAGATTCGCTAGCTCTTTGGTGCGTTCGACTTCACCGTCCACACGTCGGCCACTCGCCCGGCCTTCGAGTCCGTGGGCGACGGAATCAACCTGGCGATCGGAAGCTTCCGCTTCCAAGTTGGTCAGATGGGCACGCTTCGCATGCCTGATCAGCCGACAGCACCGGCGATTGCCCCAGCATCGTGGTTCCCTCCGTCGATCGGCACCCTCAGCGAGCTTAACGCCCTGACAACAGTCAAGAACACTGTCAGCGACAGCAGTCATGACTCCGATCTGAGCGATCTGGCCACTAAAGATGGAACCTATGGTTCCGGATCTGAGAGTTGTGGAAGCAGTAGCTTCCCCAATCACTTCATGTGCGCCGTCATCAACGCGGGCGACACCTCTGCCAACTGTGACAACGGCGGCAATCGCGGCAATAGAACCGACCCGCCTAACGGCGGCAACGGTGGCAATGGCGGCAATGGCGGTAACGGTGGCAATCGCGTCCCCGTTGACAACGGAGGGGAAGTCGAACCTCCAACTATAGTAAACGAGTAAACCGGCGAACGCGTCGTAATCAAGCTCAACGAGCAAGAATGGTCTCACTACCGCGAGGCCCTGCGAGGCACCCCTCTACCCTTCGAATCCCCATAGGAACTGCTGATGGGTTATCACTGGCTCCTGAAGGAAGAATTCAAGCGCCATGTACAAACAATCGCGCAACTCGAGGCGTGCAAAAAGGCGGCAGACGAGTCAAGCCTTCGCCGTGCTAGACTCTCCTCCTACGGAGGATCCTCCTCAAAGGGCAACGAGCACCTCGCCAAGAAGAGGCAGTCTCGGATGGCCCACCTCACCGAGCAGGAACGCATAGAGGCCGCAAAGGTCCTCGACTTCGGCTCTATGACAGTCGACACCAGGGGAAATGTGGTCCCCAAAACGCCGCAGGCTGCGGTGACAGCGGCCACCATGTACCTCTTGAACAACCAACCACCAGCTGGAGACCCCCAAGCTGCCATGCACCGATCTATGATCACGGGCTTGGGATTAATAAAGGCCGCCCTTGATAAGGAGCCGACACCGGAGCCAAAGAAGGGCAAAGCGCTAGCAAAGCATTACTCCTCGCCCTCATCCAGCGATGACAGCCATGACTTGTCTCGACGTCGCCGCTCACGACGACACGACCACGACTACGACGCACGTGATGACATCACACAGCGCAAGATCGACAAATCAAGAGCACGACGTGCTCGGTCGACTGACTCAGAAGAGGAGGACGTGGAGCTCTGCGGCGCCAGATGCTTCAGCAGATCCATTAGGCAGAAGCGAATGCCTAAAGGGTTCAAACTCCCGTCGAAGAACCTGAAGTTTGACGGTCTACATGACCCCAAGATCTGGCTAGAGGACCACATCTCCTCCGTCTGACTCCATGGAGGCAGTCGAAGTCCTGCCATGCAATGCTTGCAGCTACAGCTGCAGGGCGCCCCCCGAGCATGGCTCAATAACCTCCCACGCGGATCCATTCGTAGTTGGGATGAGCTGGTTTATAGCTTCGTGCGCAACTTTAAGGGCACGTACAAATGGCCCGCATCAATCGAAGAGCTGAGATGCTGCCAGCAAAGATCCGGCGAATCGCTGCGCTCCTACATCCAAAGGTGGTCCATCATCAAGAACTCCACGGAGAACATCTCGGAGGATCACGCGATTGACGCATTCAACGGTGGTGTCCGCCGTTTAGAACTCAGAGAAGAGCTGGGCCGCTCAAAGCCTAAGACCATCGACCACCTGATGGAGATCGCGAATCGGTGAGCTGATGGAGAAGACTCGGTAAAGAATCGCGTTCACTCCGACGAGGAGGCGGATCTCGAGCGCAGACGCGATCGCCGAGGCAAGCGTCGCATGCGCATTTACGACGACCGCGACAACGTCAACATGGTCGCAGATGGCTACGCCGAAAGACGCGACGACAACCACAATAGCGGATACCGTAGCGGCGGATACCGCGACTCTGGGAAAACCACGCAAGTATGGCAACGCCGCACTCACGACGAGGCACCCGCGAGCTCCATTGAGGACAAACTGTCCGGGCCATGTACGGTGCACTTCTACATCGACAAGCATGATGGCAAGAAGAAGTCCAGCCACCTCCTCAAGGATTGTCGCGAGTTCCTCAAGCTACATGAGGGACTGGTTCGGATGAACCGCAATGCAGTCGAAAGAGGCTACGGAGCCGCTCCAGGCGCCGTGGCACATGGCGCACGGCCACCACCACCTGGGCCACCCCCGAACGGAGCCACACCGGACCAGCACCACGGAGGCGAACCGTACCCACGGTCCATGGGCACCATGATGATCCAAAAGGGATGCCCCTCCAACAGGGTGCAGAAAACCATCACTCGCCAAGTCAACTTGGCCACGCACTCGCCACCATCCACCACTGAGTACCTCAGTGGAAGCGAGGTCATGCATCACCTTCGACAAGCGCGACCACCCGCCTCAGATACCCCGTCCAGGTCATTGCCCCCTCGTACTCGAGGCGCAAATTGGAGGCTTTGACATGAGTCGTGTCTTCATGGATGGCGGAAGCGGCATCAACCTCATATTCGCGAGTACCTTACGAGCAATGAGAATCCCTCTAACCTGCCTGGAGGCATCAGACACAATGTTCCACGGCATCGTCCCAGGGAAATACATATACCTCCTGGGCAAAATCAACCTCGACGTCATCTTCGGCACGCCGAAGAACTTCCGGCACGAGCGCATCGATTTTGAGGTCGTCGACTAGCCCTCACAATACCACTGCATCCTCGGGCGCGTCGCGTTCGCTAGGTTCATGGCAGTGCCCCACTACGCCTACCTACAGATGAAAATGCCAGGTCCCAATGGCGTCATCACGATCAACGGGAGCTTTGAACGATCTGACAGTTGCGACAGGGAATTCAACAAAATCTCCCAGTCCTTCGGCATGCAGGAGGAACTCGCGAGATTGAAGGAGACGACAGATAACAGCTTGCCTCCCCTGAGCAGGCCAAGCTCACCTGATCTCTCCTTCGACTCATCTGTGCACACAAAAAAGGTGCAGGTCCACCCATCGGATCCCGCCAAGACGGCCCTCATCGCCAACAACTTGAGTCCCGCATAGGAATTCGCGCTCGTCGAATTCCTCCGTGAGCACTAGGAAATTTTTGCCTGGTGTCCTGCGGACATGCCAGGAGTTCCCAGGGAATTCGCCGAGCATGCACTCAACGTCAACCCCGACGCAAGGCCAGTCAAGCAAAAAATCAGGCGACTGTCTGAGCCACGAGTGCAGGCAGTCGGAATGGAGATCAACAGACTCCTCGAGGCCAAGTTCATACGCGAGATCAAGGAAAGCACTTGGCTCGCCAACACGGTGCTGGTACCAAAAAAGGACACGGATATCCTGCGGATGTGCGTGGACTTCACTTCTCTGAACAAACACTGCCCAAAGGATCACTTCCCGCTGCCACGGATCGATCAGATCATGGACTCCACCGCGGGATGCGAGCGCCTCTGCTTCCTCGACGCCTACTCAGGCTATAATCAAATTCGAATGAAGGAGGAAGATCAAGAGAAAACAGCGTTTACAACGCCCTTCGGTGTGTTCTGCTACAACACAATGCCCTTCGGGCTAAAAAACGCGGGAGCCACCTATCAGCGGTGCATGCAGGCTTTCTTCAAGGAACAACTAGGTCGCAACATCCAAGTCTATGTCGACGACATAGTAATCAAGACCAAGGAATAAGCCTCTCTAATCGACGATTTGCGTGAAACCTTCGCCAACCTCGACCGCTACCAGATCAAGCTCAATCCGGACAAATGCGCCTTCGGCGTACCATCTGGGCAGCTACTCGGGTATCTCATCTCCGCGAGGGGAATCGAGGCGAACCCGAAGAAGATAAAAGCCATACTGGCCATGGAGTAGCCAAAGAACATAAGAGGCGTCCAACAACTGGTCGGACGAATCGCGGCCCTCAGTCGATTTATCAGTTAGATGGGTGAAAAGGCACTGCCCTTCTACCAGCTCCTCCGCAAAGCTGAAAAATTCGAGTGGACCAATGAAGCGCAAGAAGCATTCGAAGATCTCAAGCGCCTGCTATCCACTTCGCCAGTGCTGGTGACTCCACGAGAAAGGGAACCACTGTTGCTGTACATCTCCGCCACCAACCAGGTGGTTAGCACAGTGCTCGTCGTCGAGCGAGCTGAGGAAAAAAAGGTTCATGGCGTACAACGCCCATTCTACTACCTCATCGAGGTTCTCATGCCAACAAAACAGCGGTACCCGCACTACCAGAAGCTGGCATACGGCGTCTTTATGACCGCCCGGCGACTGCGCCACTACTTCCAGGAGCACCCAATCATGGTAGTCAACAACGCCCCGCTGGGACATATCCTCAATAACCCCGACGCCACGGGGCGAGTCGCGCTTTGGGGAATAGAGCTGTCTCCACAAGACATCACATACGAAAAGCACGACGCAATCAAGTCGCAAGTTCTCCCTGACTTCCTTGTGCACTGGATGGAGAACTAACTCCCGGACAAACCAGATATGTCCTACCTCTGGACAATGCACTTCGATGGGTCCAAGCGGAAGGACGGAGCAGGCACAGGTGTCATACTGACATCACCTCAAGGGGACAAGCTAAAATACATCCTACGAATGCAGTTCACAGCCTCAAACAACGAGGCTGAATACGAGGCCCTATTGCACGGGATAAGGATGGCAAAAGCCTGTGGCACCAAGCGGCTTATCATATACGGCGACTCCAAGTTGGTCGTCAACCAAACAATGCATGAGTGCGACGCACTGAACGACAACATGATCGCGTACCGCGACCTCTACGACACACTCGAAGGAGACTTCGACGGATGCAAGCTGCGACACGTAGGTCGCGAAAGCAACGAGGAAGCAGACGCACTCGCCAACATAGGCTCTACCTGCGCCCCATACCACCTGGGGTATTTCTCGAGCGCATATGCGAACGCTCCATCAAGCCAAAGGCCGCAAAGAAGAAAGCAAGTGCAACAACGGACTTGGGGGTTGCGCCACCCAATGAGTCGATGGCACTCGATGACTTGGAGCGGAACACAGGACTCGAGGGACCAATGAGCGTCATGATGATAGAGCAATCCTGGACGCAGCCATACATTACGTACCTCCTCAGCAAGAGGCTACCGGACGATCCGACAGATGCAGGGCACATTGCGCGGCGATCCAAGGCATTCACCGTTATCAACGGCGAACTCTATAAGCGCAACATCACAGGATTACTACAACGATGCGTCTCCCTGGCTGATGGAAAAGCAGTTCTCCTTGATATCCATGAAGGGACTTGCGGGCACCACGCCGGCAGTCGCGCCCTCGTTGCCAAAGCTCTACGAGCTGGATTTTACTGGCCCACGGCCATGCGCGACGCCAAAGACATAGTCCAAAAATGCAATGCTTGCCAGTGATTCACGGACAAGCCACACGCACCAGGCGCAGAGCTACATCCAATCCCCTTGGCCTGGCCCTTCGCACAATGGGGGCTCGACATGGTCGGCAAACTTCCAAGGTCCTCGCGAGGAGGCTACGTCTACCTCTTGGTCGCAGTCGACAAATTCACCAAGTGGATCGAAGCCATGCCAGTGACCAACCAATCAGGGCACAACGCAGTCAAGTTCTTCGAGTCCATCGTCTACCGCTTCGGAGTGCCGCACAACATCATCACCGACAACGGGACGAACTTCACATCCAAGGAGTTCCAGGAATTCTGCGAGAACCTGGGAATCAACATCAGCTACGCCTCAGTCGCGCATCCACAGACCAACGATTAGGTGGAAAAAGCAAACGGGCTCGTCTGTAGCGGCATCAATAAGCGACTCCTCCGGCCACCGAACAAGCAGCGGGTTGCTGGCCAGATGAACTGCAATCCGTACTCTGGAGCCTACGTACAACTCCAAACAGCGCCACGAGCTACATGCCATTCTTTATGGTGCACGGAGCAGAGGTGGTGCTACCCGCCAAAGTACGATACAAGGCGTCGCGCGTAGTCGCTTACAGCGAACAAGAATCATCCCTTGCACTCGAAGACTCTGTCGACCTCCTTGACGAAGCCAGGGAAATTGCCGCGGAGAGATCAATGATCTACCAGCAGAACCTGCGCAACTACCACAGTAGGAGGCTTCGCCCCAGATCCTTCGTCGAAGGCGACCTGGTCCTGCGACTGAAGCAGCAGGGGCATCTCAAGCTCGAGTCCCCCTGGGAAGGACCGTATGTGATTACAGAAGTAATAGCAGGTGGCGCCTATCGTCTTCAATATTTAGAGATAGGAGTCACATACTCCAACCCCTGGAACGTCGTACAACTGCGACGCTTCTACCCCTAGTTGTTTTTTACTTTTACACCGCAAACAAGGCTACTCAGCCAAGGCTACTTAGCCACATATTGTACCGAGCACTGTTCTTCGAATAAATAAAAGCTAAGTGCCCCAAAACTCTGTGTTCTCCTTTACACTTTGTCAATTTATGTACTCGGAGGCTGCACCACCTTATACACATCTGTTCTTCGAACCAAAACGCGATATCCTGAGTAGCTGGTACATCAATCGAACCCCTTAACACAACCTCAACCCAGCTGCAACGCACCTGACAGGTTGACAAGGGACTGAGATAAAACATGGCCAGGCTAACGAAAAGGACTCACATAGTGCAACGCACCTCATGCTAACAAAGCTCTTTATACACATTTGACAATAAATTATCTACGACATCTATATGAACTTTACAACACAATTACACTTATGTGCAGGATACAAATTAGGATACTACTGCAGCAGGAGAACGTTGGTTTGTTCCTCAAAGAAGTCAACGATCTCTTCTGCTGGGCGATCCACCGCCTGGTAGTGCGGCACCATATTCCAGGCAGAACCTGCTGGTGGTGCAGGTGGCCTAGACGCAATCGCTGCAACGTCTACGTCAGACCTGTGCAATCGCACAATTGACAGAGCAGCCTTGGCACAGGCCACCAACTGTTGCCTCACGCATTCGCGAACCGCGGACAGATCCTGAAACTTGGCTAGGAGGGCCAGCAAGCTTGATGGAGCATCATCCAGCGGGAACATCGTCCGATAAATGTTCTTCAAGCATGACTGTGATTTCTTTAGAAAGAGCAGCACTCGCGACGCATGATCCTGCAGGGTCGCCAGCGCAGTCGCACGATCATGATCTACCCAGAAGTATCCACTCTCCTAAAGTTGCTCCTGAGTAAGATCATGCAGGCGAATGGCAATTCTATCCTTCTCCTCCTGCGGATGACGCGCGCTGACAACTACACGAAGCAGCAACAGCAGCATGAGTACAACGTACCACTGCGAGTAACTACAAGGAAAAGATAAGAACCAGCAAACTAACATTTGAATTGGTCGCCCAGCTGCGCCACCTCGCCAAGTAGATACTGCTCTCGGGCGGCGGCTTTTCTGCCTTCGACTTCCACACGTCCGCATTACCGTGGAGCATGGGCAACTCACGCTCCAGCTGCTTCACGCGATGACGCAGTCATGAAAGCAAGGACAACTCATCTACCCTGGAGCGTGATGGTGCCACGGTATCATCAAGAGTTGGCGAGTCCTGGGTCCCCCTCATAGGATCACTTGATGTACCCTACCACAAGTCAAGACAGGAGCAAATAAGACGACCAAATCAATACAATGACAAAAGGATCAGATGCATTCAAGACCAGCATAAGTATCAGCAGATACACTTGCCAGCAGGCATGTTCTTAAACAAAAGGACATAAACTAATCAACTATTACAAAGCTAACTAAGGAGTAGCTAGCTTCTTCGACTTCGACGGCTTCGGGGGCTTCATCAAGTCCGTGGCAGTATCAGACGCCACTGACTTTCCGCCAGCCCCTGAGGCCGAAGCTTTCGCCGCCTTCTTGGCACGTTGGAGCTCCTCAGAATACTTCGCAATGGTATCTATCAAGTGATGCCCATATTTGCCACAGACAGTCGCGAAAGGAGCAAAGACTACCTGCTGACCGTCCGCGCCAACAGGCATCGCCTTCGACACCGCGGAAGGATCGATCTCGACTCCGTGAGCCTGCACCATGGCGAGTGACATGGTCGCGCCAGCCGCGCGGAGTGAGTTCTTGTAGGTGGAAGGCACACCCTCGGCGAGTGACTCCACCAGCTCGTCCATATTATCGATCAGCTCCGCCTTAGGCATCAACTCCTCCTGGAGGCGACTGAGGGCGACCTTGGCCTTGGAAAGTGTATCCTGGATGGAGGTGCTACGGTCCTCGACTGCGGACACTGCACCCGCCAGAGCATCATCGCGACGAAGGGCCTGTGGGTCAAAGCTCAAATTGCCAGCATCTGTACATAAACCCAAACATGGACCAAAACATCAGCGCCACCAGCAAAAACATTCGAAGCAGAGAAGGATAACAATATCCACAAGCAAAAATACCTGAGAGGGCCTTGGCGATTGAGAACAGTTGTTCTTCGAACAACTTTTCCTTGGCCGCAAAGGAAGCACGCAGATCCTCTTCATGCTTCTGCGCCCCGTCATGCGCTGCGATTGCCTCGTCGCAACCCTTCACAGCTGCGGCAAGTGTCTTCTCCATGGTGGCGGCGCTACGCAATAAGGCATTATGTTCAGCTACATGACAAGCAAAAGTTGATCATCAGTCGACTATATCAAAAGGAGCAGACGAAGGAGAATAAAGTGTAGAATACTCACTTTCAACCACGCGGTGACGCGTCTCCAGCATTGCTTTCAACTTCGGTGGCGGCGGTGCTGCGGAACTTTTCATGGATGGAGGATTGATGATTTAGGGTTTTGGTATCGGGAGGCTTCTTATAGGCCAGATGTCCTCGGATTGATGACAAGTACGCCATGAGGCGGTCCTCGAGGCGTGCGGAAGAGAGGGGGTGAGACGTACGGTATTCCGGGACGGTGAGCACACAAGTTTACCCAGGTTCGAATCCGCCGGCTTTGGACGGATCCTACTCCTGCTAGCAATCCAGTAATATGGCAGAGCTGGAATATGGGTTACAAGGGTTTCACCTGTGCGAGTTGAGGGTCTAAAGTATTGGGTGTTATCTGGTGCCCTCAAGGCTCTCCCTAGGACGGCTTATATAGATATCCGGCCTAGGGTTTACAGGAGACATCTATCCGGCTACAACTAAGAGTCTGTTACAGAGTACATCTTGAACTAGAAGTAACATTATGGGCCTAAGTCGGTAAGTCTTCTGGGCCTTCCTTTAGCCGGATTGGACTCCGTCTTCTCTCCCTAACTGGGTCGCCCGTGAAGCAAAGCTCTAACCCGAAGTGGGCCACCCTGGTCAGTGAGGAACTGTGAGGATATCCGGAAAGTATATCCCCAACAGCAGCCCCCGGAGGCCTCCAAGATCCAAAGTCGGATTTTATCATCGTCTAGCTTGATCTTCGGCTTGCAGAATCTTGAAGGGTTCCTGAAACTTCACAACAAAAAATACGATCCAGGTCTTAAAAGTAAGTCGGACCTTGCAATTAGTTACTCGGATTTTCCAGCTCGCTTTTAAACTAAGCCGGAATTTGGTCTCTAACGCCACCTGACACAAGCATGGTCAAGTCACGTCATCCGACAGACGTTTCGTCAGCATGAACGTTGGTGGGTCCACGGTCCGTGGAACCGAGGCGCCGTTTCAATGCGTGCGTGGAGATCGAGGCGACGCAATCATCGCGCGGGCCCTTCCCAGTTCTTTCCATGACGCGTGGCAGTTACACTGTAGTGTTTGCACAAATCTTGGCGTAGGTAGGTGGATATAAGGGGTTTAGATTTCTTCTTCTCCTTTCCACCAGTCCCTTGCCGTTCCTTTCCTCCCAATCCTCCTGCGTGCATAGAGCCTCCTTGTTCTCCCTCCACAAAGCTCCTAGGGCCACCCCTTTAAGGTCACCCTTCCACCGGAGAAAATGGCTTCATCTTCTTCCTCCAGTTTGGCGGCGGCGGCGTAGGCAGAAGCAGCAGCAGAGAAAGAAAACTACAGGGGAATCTAGATCCCCTGCGCTCTCGACGAAGCAGGCCTTAAGAACGTGGAGAAGGAAGGGCTCCTCGCCGCCGGTAACTGGCGGAGCGGCTCCGGCGAGACCGTCCCCAATCCGCACGAGGGCGAGCGCGTCCACTTCGGCACCCATATGGACCGAGGTTTGTCCTTTCCTCCCTCGGAGTTCTTCTCCGAGGTGATTGACCACTATGGAGTTCAACTCCACAATCTTCCTCCCAACTCCATTCTAGAGATGAACGCATATGCTGCGCTTTGCGAGGGCTTTCTCGGCATTAGGCCGAGTTTGCTTCTCTTCCGGTTTTACTTTCATGTCCGGAGGAATTCCATCACTACCGGTGTTCCTTACATCACCGGCACCATTAGATTTTCTCTTAGACGAGACCGGGCATATCCCAAAAATTTTGCCAGTGACTCGGTCAAGCAATGGCCAGCCACTTTTTTCTACCATCGGGATATTCTGGCTCTCGGCAAAGCTACTGCTTTGCCGGCTTTTGTCGACGGAGCTGCCACGGCCCAACATTCTTGGGACGAGGCTGCTCCGGCTCTCACAGATGATCTGATCCTCGCTAAGAGGCAGATCAAATATCTGATCAAGCACAAGGGTCTGAAGGGATCCGACTTGGTCTAGTGCTGGGTTGCACGCCGGATCCAGCCACTTCAGTACCATGGGGATAGACTGATGCATTCCGTCACGTCTTCCCTGACCGACTCCCTCCGCATCAGCCCCAAAGCCTACACCACTCAGGGCTACATAACCTAGATCAAGTGGATGATCAAGGAGCGGATCGAGAGGCGGATTCCAGAGGTTTCTCTGGACATGCACACGGCGGAAAACCCCGTGGTTCCGGTAAGCTTTTATCATCACATCTTTTATGTGTTTCTATCTTCGAGTTACATTGCAATGCTAATACATTTTATTTTTTTCAGCATGCTGACATCCTCTAGTCGGAACTTGCTCCGCTCGAAGGATACCCTCCGGAGTTCTCTCAGGAGGTGGAAGTGGTTCCACTGCCGGATCTTGCGCTCAGGAAGCGCAAAGCTCCGACAGTAGCAGTTGGCACAAAGGAGGTGCCAGTCGTGAAGAGGTAACCTACTGTCACAACTTTTCCGCCTTTGTTGTTTACTCAAGTTTCTTTCCGAGATGTAATGTTTCCGACTTTACTACTCTCTCAGAGCAAAATCAATCATCAAGGGCAAGGGGAAGGGGACTTCTTCGAAGCCCTTGTGCCAGATGAAGCTTACAATAGCTTCCCCTGCCGTGGCTCCTCCGACTCCGGTCCCTCAACCTTTTGCAACTCCGGCGATCATCTCTTCTCTGGTGATTGCAGAAGATCCGGCTCCTCAAGCGGAGCCGACGATCCTTGGGTCGCATACTGACGTCACCACCAGTGCGTCAGCTCAAGATAAGGGTGAACCCTCTTCGGGTAATGATCCCTCGACTGAAGTCTTTGCCGACAACCTCCTTAACAATCCGGGTCTTGCCAAATTTGGCCTGACCCAGAAATCTGTAGAGGAGATCCAGCGGATGGCCAGGCAAGTCCTGGACAAAAGCCATTTATCCCCCGAAGAGGAGGCGCAAGAAGCAGAGGACGTCAAGTTCTCCGACCTTCTTACTCAAGTCCGCCTTCGTGACGAGAGGATCAGGACTGGCGAGCTTCCAATAGCTCCAGTGATCACTCTTACTCTCGCCAAGAAGGTGGCAGTTGAAGTGAACGCGGGTTTAGACAAACTCACCTGCGAGCAATATGTAAGTCGGAATTCCAACTCTTGTTTTTACATTATGTTATATCATATCCTCTAGCCCCCAAGCATGAAGTAGGATATAGAATCCGAGTTTATGCTTTCATTAGGATGCCAAAGAACGAACTAGTGTAGCCCCCAAGGCTCGTGCTGATATTTAGTAAAAATATTAGCCCGAGTCTTAAGTAGCTTTCTGACTTTGGGTATTCTGACTTACAGAAAGTATGTCCCTATAACCAGGAATTATTGTCCAATGTCTGTAATAAGCGGAGAGAGATCAAAGCTCTCCGGCTTAAAAATGCTGAGCTCAAGGTGGCCAAGGATGAAGCCGAAGGTAAACATTTCGAGATTCAAACCTTGCCTTTTGCTTTTTAATGTCGAATTTTTCTGAACTGTTGTTCTTTTTTGACTTACAGCGTTGGTGAAACAATCCATCGCTATGATTGAAGAGGCCGAGAACCTCAAGACCTTGGTGGTGGAGAACAAAGGACTTCGCCAAGAGCTGGAAAAGCTCAAGGTGGATCATGAAACGAGCATAGCTCAAGTCCTGGAATCCTCCTCCATTGCCACTGAAGAGCGCGATCACAAGATTGCCGCTCAAGATAAAGTTATCTCGGACCTCAAGAATGAGGTTGACAGAGAGAAGGATATCTCCCAAGCACTCTGGGCTAAACTCCAGAGTCTCCGAGAGGAGAAAGCCAAGATTGACGACGTCATTCTTGGTAAGTTCCATCTATCTGACTTATCATTTCTTCGACTTTTATCAATGTCGGTTTTTCCTTATCTTCATTTTGTGTATAGGTCCTCTGAACTTGATGGACTCCTCGTCCGAGCCCCGCACTCACCGGCTTACCCAAGTCGGTGATCTTCTTCATGACTACCGCCAATCCCTTGAGGATATTGGCGAGTCTCTCAGGATTCCGGACATGCCAAGCATGTCGGACTTCCAGGTGCGGGAGAAGGCCAAGGAGATGCCGCAGCTTGTTCGGGACTGGAACATGTCCTATGCGCGGACTGCCGCGCAGAATGCCCTCTCCATGGTCATGAGCCACCATGGAAACATGGAAATATGGCAAGTGACTAAAGGGTACTGCAAGGTAGATGAAGACCGCCAAGAGCAAGACCTTCAAGCTATCATGCACTCCTGCGCCGGCTATGGGTGCCACGTAGCTGATCTGACCAGCTACGAGATCCCCTTCTTCACCCGCGTGGATACTCCGCCACCTCCTCCAGAAGATGCCAAAGAAGTTTCCGACGATGAACTAACCACCTCGGATCCGGACATCTCGGAACGATATCAAGGCGGAGTGACCAGCGAGCCAGTAGATCCTTCATCTCCTCCTGCATCATAGACCACAAACTTATGTATTATTCTGTGAAAGAACATGATGCGTTTTGTAAATATAAAGTACTATGGCTTTTGCTAGTGCTAAGTTTTTTTATCTATTCAGCACTTTTGTTTTAGACTTTTTGTGTGCTTGAAATGTTTGCATAAGCACTTAGAATTTTTCGTCTCTACTTATCGTTTATCTGGCTTTCCGCCTCGTCCCTTTCGTGAGCCGGCTAAACCTTCAGCCGGAAACTTTGCAGAGCAACGGAGCTCAATTGCTAAACCAGTTTAAACTCGAAAACAAAGCCGGCTTCTAGTACCAACAATTTACTACTCAGAAAATACCCGCATCTAGCAATCAGACAAATAACCTAAGTAAAGACTAGAATTTTTTAGAGTTATACCCGAAGGTAGCAGTTTTAGAGTCGGAAATCTAAACCAGAACGAACATGAGCATAAAGTACTTTCAAGCATTCTGGGATTTTCGACTATGACATGATCATTAGGAAATAAGATGGTAAAAACTTCTCAGAAAAACTTTGAGGTAACCAAAACTTTTATTTCTCACAGAACATGTACATATGTATGATTACAAAGAATGATAAACTAAGAATAAAAGGGACGTAGCTGAGCAATATTCCATGGTCTACCTCTAGCTCTCTTTCTCTTCTTAGTAGCAGGTCTTTCTTTGACTGGCCTCATGTCAGTTAAGTAGTACGATCCATTGTGCAATACTCGACTAACTAAAAAGGGCCCTTCCCATACTGGGGGAAGTTTGTGCTTTCTTTGTTGCACAAGCCGGAGAACCAAATCACCTTTATTAAAAGATCTAGTTCGGACTCTCTAGCTATGATACTTGCGTAACTTCTGCTGATAGGCTGTAGATCTCATTTCAGCAACGACGCAAACTTCTTCGACTAAGTCAAGATCATTTTGTCGAGAAACCTCGGCATCCTCTTCGATATACGCAGCCACTCTAGGAGAAGTATGAATTAAATCACTAGGAAGAACTGCTTCTGCGCCATAGACCAAGAAGAAAGGTGTATATCCTGTTGACCTGTTCGGAGTTATTCGCAAACTCTAAATTACAGAGGGTAGTTCCTCTGCCCAAGCTCCCGCAGCACGCCTCAGTGGTGCTTCGAGACTTGGTTTCAAGCCTTGTAGAATTAAACCATTTGCTCTTTCGACTTGTCCGTTAGCCTGTGGATGTGCGACTAACGCAATGTCAAGCCGGATATTTTGCTCATCGCAGAATTCAGCCAGTTCTCCCATAGAAAAGCTACTCCCGTTGTCCGTGATAATGCTATGCGGATAACCATACCGGATTATAACATCCTCGACAAATCTTTTGGCTGTTGCTCCATCACAACTAGTGACAGGTTTAGCCTCGATCCACGTTGTGAATTTGTCCACCATCACTAAGAGGTGCGTGAATCCACTTGGTGCTCGTTTAAAAGGTCCTACCATATCAAGCCCCCAGACCGCAAAAGGCCATGTTATAGGTATTGTTCGCAGCTAATCAGCCGGAACATGAGCTTGCTTGGCCTACTTTTGGCAGCCTTTGCATGTCTTGACTAATCGTTCGGAATCTGCCTGAGCTGTAAGCCAGAAAAATCCATGTCGAAAAGCTTTTGCCACTAAAGTTTTGGCTGCAGCGTGGTGACCACACTTGCCTTCGTGGATTTCTCTTAGGATCTCCACTGCTTCTTCCGGAGATACACAGCGCTGAAAAACCCCAGAAACACTCCGTTTGTGGAGCTCACCTTTCACAATAGTATAGGCTTTTGCTCGTCGGATAATCTGCCGGCTCAGCACCTCGTCTTCGGGTAATTTGCCATCTACCAAGTAATCAAGGTAGGGTTAAGTCCAGCTGGGAATGATAGCCAGAACTGCTATTAAAGGTGAGTCGGATTTGGTCGGATATTCCTCATCTACTCCCTTTATCGAGGGAACTTTGAGGTGCTCTAAAAATGTGCCATCCGGGACCTCTTTCCGCTTAGAGCCTATTCGAGATAGTGCATCTGCTTTCTCATTTTCTGCTCGAGGGATGTGTTGAACTTCAAACCCTTCGAACGATTTAGATAGATCATCCACGACAGCTTTATATGCTGCCATGTGCTTATTTGCATTACAAATATCTGAGACTTGCTGAGCAACAAGATCCGAATCTCCGTAACACATCAAACGTCGGATGCCAATATCCTTGGCAATCCAGATTCCGTGCAGCAGTGCTTCATACTCGGCAATATTGTTTGTCGCTGTGATGTGGATCTGCAACACGTATAATAGTTTATCTCCTTGGGGTGATTTGAGCACCACGCCAGCCCCCGAGCCCACTCGAGCCTTAGACCCATAAAAAAAGAGGGTCCAGTATTCCGACTCAGGGAGGACCATGTTCTCCTTCGTCTCTGTCCAATCAGCGACAAAGTCAGCAAGGATCTGGGATTTGATTGCTGTCCGAGGTTTGTACTCAATATCGAAAGCTGAGAGCTCTATGCCCCATTTGGCGGCACGTCCTGTGGCGTCGCTATTGTTGATTATGTCTCTCATGGGAGCTTTGCTCACCACGGTAATTGGATGCTCCTGAAAATAGTGTCGTAACTTACGAGATGCTAGGAAAACACCGTAAGCCAACTTTTGATAGTGCGGATATCGCTGTTTTGATTCTGTCAAGACCTCGCTGACAAAATAAGTCGGACGCTGCACCAGGTGTTCCTGATTTTCCTCTGGTCTCTCCACCACCATGACGATACTAACGACCTTATTTGTCGCAGCAATATAAGCAACATCGGTTCCTGAGGTTCCGGCGCTGCAAGGATAGGAGCAGATGAGAGTACTTTCTTCAGGTCTTGTAGTGCAGCTTCAGCTTCGTCAGTCCAGACAAAATCTTTGGTCTTCTTCAGGAGTTTGTATAATGGTGCGGCTCTTTCACCAAGCCGGCTTACAAATCGACTGACCGCAGCAATGCAACCAGTTAATCTTTGTACGTCCTTCAGGTGAGTTGGCCTGGAAATATTGAGAATAGCCTTGATCTTGTTGCGGTTCACCTCTATGCCTCTTTGAGACACGATGAAACCTAACAATTTTTCGGCTGGTATTCCAAAGAAGCATTTCTTTGGGTTAAGCATGATGTTGTATTTTCGTAAATTGGCGAACGTCTCCTCCAAGTCGGAAATCAATGTTTCCTTCTTTTTGGACATGACCGCGATATCATCCATGTATGCATGTACATTGCGTCCGAGTTGGTCGTGGAGGCAACGCTGCATCGTGCGCTGGTACATAGCTCCTGCGTTCTTCAGCCCAAAGGACATTGTAACAAAACAGAAGGTTCCGAAGGGGGTTATGAATGAAGTCTTGACTTTGTCAGATTCCTTCATCCGTATTTGGTGATAACCGGAATATGCGTCGAGAAAACAGAGGAGTTCCGAGCCTGCCGTAGAATCGATAACTTGATCAATTCTAGGCAGAGTGAACGGATCTTTTGGACAAGCCTTGTTCAAGGCAGTATAATCAACACACATCCTTAAATCAGTGGTGTCCTTTTTAGGGACCATTACAAGGTTGGCCGACCAATCAGTATGGATGACCTCTTCTATGAATCCGGCTAACTCGAGCCGCGCTAGTTCCTTAGCTATTGCCTTATTCTTTTCATCACCAAACTGTCATAAGGACTATTTGACTGGTTTAGTGTTCGGGTTTACATTTAGAGAGTGCTCGGCAAGTTCCCTAGGTACTCCGGTCATGTCAGATGGCTTCCATGCGAAGATATCTTGATATGCTTGGAGGAACTTGATGAGCGCACTTTCCTATGCGGTACTTAGGCCTACGCCTATCTGGGTCACCTTGGAGGGGTCATCATCCTTCAACGGCGTCGTCTTCGTCTCTTTTGATGCCTTGAACTCCGGATTTGGCTTTGTCACCTCCTTCTTCGTCACAGGCATCTCGGACGGATCTATGCTCTTCTTGATCTCCTGGTACTCCTGGGCGTGCAGCACGGCTTCGGCAAAGGTGGCATTTCCATCCTCGCATTCTCGCGCCTTCTTCGGGTCTCCCCTGATGGTGATTACGCCGTTAGGACCTGGAATTTTCATCATATTGTAAATGTAACACGGACGAGCCATAAAAGCCCAATAAGCCGGACGTCCGAATATAGCGTGGTATGCGCTCTTGAACGGGACCACTTTGAAGGAAAGTGCCTCCGTCCGATAATTCTTTGGTGTTCCAAAAGTAACATCCAAAGTGATCTCTCCCAGGAAATTAGCCTGTCTTCCTAGGACAACTCCGTGAAAGATCACAGAGTTGTGGTTCAGCTGTGTTTCCAAGATCTTCATCCGGCGTAGCGTTTCGACATAGAGAATATTGATGCTGCTACCACCGTCCATTAGGGTCTTGGAGAAACCATAACCATCAATAAGTGGATTGACGATTAAGGCGTATTTTCCTCGCCTATGTAGATTAGGCGGATGATCAGCGCGGTCAAACATTATTGCCACTTCCGACCAGTCCAGATACTGAGGGACAGCCGAAACTGTTGCGTTGAGCTCGTGGAGAACTGCTTTCTTGACCTTTGCTGGTTGAGATCCGAGGAAGGTGACGTAAGTGTCCTTCTTGGTGGGAAAAGTTTTCTTCCCTTCCAACTTGGGATTTCAAGCATCGGCTTCCTCCATGTCAGAATCTTCCTTGGTCTCCTTGTATTTTTGGGATTTTTCTTTCCCTTCTTCCGCTTAGCTTTGTAGCCCGCGGTATCATCTCTCTTGATGTCGTCGTTAAAATGACATTCAGCGTTGGTGTGGGATGAGCCCCCATTGGCGTCCAAATGATGCACACATGGGTTATTGGCGATGTTGGCCCAAGTGTAGGTTTTGCCTGGTTGTTGCTCTCCTCTACCTTGGACCCTTGATGTCCCACGGCCACGCCCGCGGCCTCCGCCACGTCCTCCTTGTCCTCCAGACCCGGAAACAGTAGTGACTACCGCTGTCTCCGCGTTGGGTTTTTCTTCTGAGGTATTTTTGCGCTTCTAAGCTTGTTGCTTTGGTTGTTTTGCCGACTGAGGCACAGCCAGGGCATTGAGTAATCCCTCTGCATCGTCGTTAGCATCTGCATACTTGCTCGCTATTCCTATCATTTCTCCCAGACCAGTAACCTTGTCACACTTCAAGCGATGGCGCAGTAAACCAATTGGGAGACCTGCGATGAAAGATTCAATCGCAGTTTGATCGTTTACTCCTTCGCAGGAGTTCTTAGTGTTAATCCATCGTCCGAGGTAATCCCGACAAGTTTCTCCGGCTTTCTGGGTGCAACGCTGTAGGTCTCCAACCGTACAGGGCCTCCGATATGTTCCTTCGAAATTCCGAAAGAACGCACTTTGTAAATCATACCAGCTGTGGATGGTGTTCGCCGGAAGCTCATTGAGCCATGATCGTGCCATCTTCCTCAGCATGAGTGGGAGATATCGGGTAGCGACCAGGCTGTTTCCGCCTTTGGCGATGTAGCAAGCTTGGAAGAAATCCTGTAACCAGGTGTCTGGCCGAGCAATGTCGTCGTAGGCTTGAATATGTCTTGAGATAGCAAATCCTTCCGGGAACCTTGTAGCTATGATGCGTGGTCTGAAGCACTTTAGGCCCACGTACACGTCATCATTTTCGTAGCGTCGAGCCTCTATGTTGGAGTTGATCCTATGCCTTACGTCGTTCGGGGATAGGGATCGTCCCGAATGCCGGGTGTGGCTGTGGTGCCTTGGAGCCAGACTTCGGCTTCTGCCACCACCTCCTCCGCCATGTCCTCCTTGACCTCCGTGGGGGCCGTTGTGATAACTGTGTGGTGGAGAGGGTGGTGCAGCAGGGTAGTTTCCGGCTGATCGCCGGCCTCCATTCGGAACGTCATTATTCCGAATCCGGGGAGGGTCTTGACTACGACGAGCCTCCTGCCGTCTTGTACCTACATGGTTTCCGTCGTTCCTTCGTCCGTCGTTCCCACCATAGTGAGGCTCAGCCAGACGGTTCTCATGTCTAGGAGGCAGCATTCTCTGACGATCCTCCTCCCGACGTTTCTCTTTATCTTCTCCCCTTTGATCCTTAGATTCTCGTGGGGAGGACTCGTCGGATTCAGGGCAGCGATGCCGTCTTTCTCGGCCGCTGGTGCGACATTGCCCCAACCGCGTGTGGTTAGTTGATGTTGTCCTGAAGATCTGGTTCTCGAATAATTGTATTCCCGTCGTTCGGGGCGATAATATTGCTCCGGAACGTAATGGGGCCTTACGCCAGCCCATGCCGGATCTGTGCGACATTGGTCAGCATCTGAGACCAGTTTTTGACTTCCGGACAGGGCGACCTTTTGCTGCTCCAGTCCCTTGTTGAGTAGCTTGATACCCAAACGGATCTCCTCTGGTCCTGGATTAGCCGATAGAATTTCTCGGGCTGCCATATTATTTTGTACTGGTGTTGGGTATACCCAATATCCGTTGCTATCTTTCCGTGGCTTCCCCATCTCATCTCCAAAAAGGACGGCACGAACACGTGGGAATTGGTTGTACTCCTTGTTCGACATGCGTTTCTTCTGATGTGACGCTTCCGTGTCTTCTGATGCAGATGAGACATGTACTCCTTGTTCGACATGCGTTTCTTCTTCACCTTGATGTTTTTGGCTTCATCAAGGAGTTGTTGACGACGCGCTTCGAGGGCCTGGGCCCTTTCATCCAGCTCATCTGCAGTAAGTTCTGCAGCTGTAGGGATAGGTGTGGTTAATGCGGCATCGATGAGTTTACGCGCACCTTCAGTGATCACGTGTCCATCCACCGATGCTTCTTTTTTCAGCTCGTCTGGGATAAGTGCTCCATCCGAGTCTTCTTCGTATTCCTCAGCAATCACCTCCTCTGTCAGAGGGTCTTTTACCGGGGTCTTATTTTTCTTGTTCTTCTTCTTTGCCTTCTTGGCAGTGCCGGTAGCAAAGACGGCTTTGGGTCCGTTTCCCAGAGTCAAGCTCTGATCGGTACTTTCGGACATCTGGACTTCGGGATTATCTCCGACATCCATGTCATCCTGCGCTTTGGGAGAGTGTTCCCCGGATCCTTCATCCATGGCTTCTCCTTCTTCTGCAGCTTTGGAGTTGTACTCCTCTTCATATTCCGCAGAGAACTTTCGAAAATATGCTGACGTCATCGACTCATCCGAGGATGCGGGTACGTCAGCGTTTGTTCCAATTGCCTCCAGCATCGAGTCGGTGTTTTCTATAGCATCGACAGAGCCGGATCCGGATCCCACGTATCTGACAAAGTGCGACGCGTGCTTCCTGAGGTACCTGCGGCTTTCGCGATCAGCCATATCGAAACTTTTGATGGTCTCGAGGATTGCATCTGCGCTTTCGCGTTGCAGTATCATTCTTTTTAGTGTGTACCTTAGGAAAGGCATGTCTATTCCGGCATCATCGGAGCCAGAATCAGTGTCGTTGATATGCTCCTCCTGGATTTTGACTTCCATGGGTGGGTCGATCTGGGATTCGGCTCCTCCAGGCAGATCCAGTCCAGATTCGACGTTGACCGCTAGGTCTTCTTCAGGTTCAGGTTTCTCCACTATCTCCGCAACTGGTGCGGGCTGGGTGCGATTAGGTTTTTCTGAGATCCGTAATTCTGCCGCCTCCGCGGACAAAGGGGACCCAGAAAATTCTTCTGCCTCTATCATCACCGCTGGGGTGGGTTGGGCAGGTTCAGCAAAACCGATGTAAACATCGATCTCGCCAAAAGACATGATTGTGTAGGCAGTCACGACCTCCTTTGCCGGAATCCAAGTCCCGTCAAGAACAATGAGAGGGACGTCGCTGGCGTAGAGGATGCGACCGACGGTGATGGTCTCGCCGATTCCGATTCTTGCAGATTCCGCTCGGAACATAGATCCGAAGCTCACTTGCCCCACGGTCGGCGCCAACTGTCGTCGGATTGATGACAAGTACGCCATGAGGGGGTCCTCGAGGCATGCGGAAGAGAGGGGGGTGAGACGTACGGTATTCCGGGATGGTGAGCACACAAGTTTACCTAGGTTCGAATCCGCCGGCTTTGGACGGATCCTACTCCTGCTAGCAATCCAGTAATACGGCAGAGCCGGAATATGGGTTACAAGGGTTTCGCCTGTGCGAGTTGAGGGTCTAAAGTATTGGGTGTTATCTGGTGCCCTAAAGGCTCTCCCTAGGACGGCTTATATAGATATCCGGCCTAGGGTTTACAGGAGAGATCTATCCAGCTACGACTAAGAGTATGTTACAGAGTACATCTTGAACTACAAGTAACATTATGGGCCTAAGTCGGTAAGTCTTCTGGGCCTTCCCGTAGCCGGATTGGACTCCGTCTTCTCTCCCTGACTGGGCCGCCCGTGAAGCAAAGCTCTAACCCAAAGTGGGCCACCCTGGTCAGTGAGGAACTGTGAGGATACCCAGAAAGTATATCCCCAACACCAGAGGGCAAGGTCGGTGGGCGGCCAGGGGGCCCACACTATGCCTTGGCGCGGCCTAGGTGGACCCGCGCCTAGGGGTGGTGTGGCCACCCTGTGGCCCCCCTCCGGCTCTCCTTCTGGCTCCGTGAGTCTTCTAGGAAAATAGTAACTTTGGCTTTTGTCCCGTCCAATTCCGAGAATATTCATTTTCTGACTTCCTGGAACCAAAAACAGCAGAAAACAGGCAACTGGCACTGTGGCATCTTGTTAATAGGTTAGTCCAAGAAATCATATGAAAAGTACTCCAAAGTGTGGACAAAACATAAGAAAGTAGATAAATCCAAGCATGGAACATCAAAAATTATAGATACATTTGCAATGTATCAACATCCCCAAGCTTAACTCCTGCTCGTCCTCGAGTAGGTAAGTGATAAAAAGAAAGAATAATTTTTGAGGTGACATGCACCATCATAAACTTGATCAAAGTATTTGTAAAACATTCAAAGTTGGGATCATAGTACTTCAATCATAACATGAAAGACAAAGTTCTAGCAATAAACAAAGAAACTATGATGCAACATGAAAAGGCACAAACAAAAGATTCATGAATAACAATGCTTTTCAAGACGTTTGTTTGTTTCACATAAAGAAAACATAGCATAATAGTATTCAGCTTGTCCCTCAATAGAGTAGCAAATATAAATGCATAGGACACCATCAAAGTTCATAAGAGTGACTAGATACAATAGTTTAAAACAAGCAATATCAAGTTATGCATCAATCAACTAGTCTTGGGACAATGCACATAGAACTAAGAATGGCCACTATGCTCTCAAAGTAGGTGCATAAAGATAGAAGGTGGAGACTCAATGTAATGGTGGAAGAAAAGCCTTTGTAAAAGGAAGTAGGGATTCAAGTCTCATAAAGAGCTTCCAAAAATTATGGTACTTGTAGTTTTCAGCTCGCATTGCCCCTATCATAAGCATCTTGAAGTGATTAAGGTTAAAGTGAACAAACTATGGTGTACATGCTTGACGAAGTATAAGTCAGAAATCTCATGTCCCTTGTATACGAGGGCCGCTCCTCATGCTACTCAAGTTTAGTCACCGGTAAGTTCTTGTCATCGTAAGTACATGTGTATCATAGAGAACCGCCAACGGGGTACCCCTTGCCCGATGATACAGAAGAATCCCCATATCAAAATGACAAGGCAAGCAGACAACGAGCATCTCAGCAATCTTCTTATTTACCATGGGAATATGGTGCTTTTTTTCTCTCTCTTTCCTCTTTTCATAATATCTCTTTTTTTCTTTTTCTCTTTTTTCTCAATATAGGACTCTTTTTTTATAAGAAGAATGCTTCATAGACAGCTCATTATGGTTACGCTGTAGGTTTCCACCATGTCAGCATGGATTAGACCAGCGGCCCAGGCGTTTCTCTAACACACATACATAACTCCATGGACTTACAAGCTCCCCTTTCATTTCACACCGACGACATTCATATACAAAAGAGCATGATATCAACTAGGTACAAGTACCAAGTGCAATGTTGAAAGCGTTCCCCATGAAAGCATGGTTGTGCTAATTCCCAACAAATAAGTGCAAGCATATACAACATAGACGACACAATGGTTCACGTTTATTAAGGGCAAGTAAAGTAAAGTGTGCCATCAAGTTCGTGAGAGCTTTAATCACTAGTTTTCTCATAACAAGTGGAAGGTAAACAAAAGCATGAATATACTTGGAATAGCATAAGCTAGTAGGTAGGTATGGTGAACTCTTTGGAATAACTTGGTTTAAGGGGTTGGATGCATGAGTGGAACTCATACTTGGTTGTCGAGGCTAGCAAAAGACTGGGAGCGACAAACTAAGAGAGCAATAATGGCCATAATCATGCAGAGCGACAAAACATCATTGATCAAAGCATAAAGTGATACTACAAGTTGAAAACTAAAGGATCATAAAGGCTATGGTGACTTGAGATAGTCATAACATGGTGTGAGCATGTTCCAAGTCAACCCAAATAAAGCATCAAAGGAGAATACCACTATATTATGCTTTAATATGCTAAAACAACGCATAATTCATCCAAGGCACATTAAGCAATCTCAATTGTTTATAACAAGTCATGCTACAGCAAAGAATACTAAGCATAAAGCCAAAACAATAT
The DNA here is from genome assembly GCA_916181665.1 of Avena sativa. NCBI lineage: Eukaryota > Viridiplantae > Streptophyta > Magnoliopsida > Poales > Poaceae > Avena > Avena sativa. The sequence continues at coordinate 621,013,501 of OV702289.1, forward strand.
CAAGCATGGCATGACAAAGCATAGGCCACAGTCAAAAACGAGCTCTTTTTACCACAAAAGTAAGAACTTTCCTACTCTTTTCCAAACCAAACCAAACCACTTGCAAACCAATGTATGAAAGAGGGGGTCCAACAAATTTATTCAAAAAACTAAGCAAACCAAAGAAAATGAAAAACCAAAACAAAAAAGAAAAATAAGACGCTCCAAGAACAACACAACTGTGCATGAAACAATAAAAATGAAGCGTTTGGAAGAAACCTGGGATTTTTATTGATGAAGAAGGGGATGCCTTGGGCATCCCCAAACTTTGATTCTTGTACTTCTTGGATATTTCTTGGAGTGACACGTGTGGCATCCCCAAGCTTGAGCTTTAGTCCATCCTTCATCTCATTACTCATTCCTTCCATACACCTGAAAATTTTTCTTCATACAAAACTTCACACAATCTCATTAGCAACATTAGTGCACTTAAGATAAATAAGTATCAAGGTTCAGTTCTAACACCAAATAAACTTCCATTAGAACACTAGCTACTGTAGCACTTCCCTAAAAAAGCTCAATTCCCCAAAAGAACTCAAAAAGGAACCCACAAGAAGCAAATGCAGAAAATGGCAGAAATCTGTCAAAACAGACCAGCAGGTAAAGACCAATTTTTTCGAAGACCTTATGTTGCTCAAATCAAAAAGTGTTTAACTAACGAAAGTTAGATAACAACCTGGGGAAGAAGCATAAAAAATTACATCTCAATCTGACATACAGAGCTCTATCACGAATTTTTACGGTGAAGCACAAAAATCTGTCTCGGGACAGCAACTTTCCCAATCATTACTTCACTCTCATTAGAGGTTACTCTTGGCATAAAAAGCAAATAAAAAGGATAAGGAGCGGTTATTACTGAAGTAATAACTTCCAAGACTCATCTAAACCTTTTGGGTTATCTCCCAATAAGTATTTTTCTTTAACGCCTTTAAGTTAGGCATGATAGTTTGAGAAGATGCTCACATAAGAAATATGAATTGAAGTAAAAGAGAGCATCAAGAAGCAAACTCAAAGCACATTTAAGTCTAACCCACTTCCTATGCATAGGAATCTTGTAAAGAAACAAGTCATGAAAGCACAAAGCAACAAGCATAGGAAAGCAAAACAAGTGCAAGTTCAAGACTTTCAACATAAAGAGGGGAAACTTAATATTGTTGAGACACATAAAACCATGTTTCCCTCTCTCATAATAACTTTCAGTGGCATCATGAATAAAGTTAACAATATAACTATCACATAAAACATTCTTATCATGAGCCACGAGCATAAAATAATTAATACTCTCCATATAAACATAGTCATTCTTATTAATTGTAGTGGGAGAAAATTTAACAAAATAGATATCATTATTATTCTCATCACCATAATCATCAAATATAGGAGGTATATTGTAGTCATAATTAATATCCTCCTCCTCAATAGTCGGTGGACTAAAAATATCATAATCATCATTATAATCATCATATATTAGAGGTTTGGTATCATCATAAGCAATAGAATAGCTATCTTTCAAAGCTGGGGAACTAAAAAGATCATTTTCCCCAAGCTTAGACTTTTCCATAGCATTAGCAACAATGGTGTCCAAGGAATTCATACTAACAACATTGCTATTAGCATGCAAATAAAGTTCCATAGGTTTTTTAATTTTCTCTTCAAACACTTCATGTCCTAACTCAAGATAAATACTATAAAGCTCTCTAATTTTGTTGTTGTTTTCCATTAAGCCTAACTAGTTAAAACAAGAAACAAAAAGACAAAATTGCAGAATCTAAAGGAAATAACTTCGAGAACTCACACCGGAGGATGTGAGTACCTTTTACCTTACCTCCCCGGCAACGGCGCCAGAAAATAGGCGTTTGCCGTTGGAGGTTCTTCTTCTTTAATCCTCTGGTGTGAATACCTTTTACCTTTCCTCCCCGGAAACGGCGCCACAAAATAGTTTGATGTCTGTGCACTTCTATTCTTGTAGACAGTTGTTGGGCCTCCAAGTGCATAGGTTTGTAGAACAGCAGCAAGTTTTCCCTTAAGTGGATCACCCAAGGTTTATCGAACTCATGGAGGAAGTGGTCAAAGGTATACCCTCTCAAGCAACCCTGCAATCAAGATACAAGAAGGCTCTTGTGTCCCCAACACACCCAATACACTTGTCAGGTGTATAGGTGCACTTGTTCAGCGAAGAGATAGTGAAACATAAGTGGGATAGATAATTATAAGTGGTAACGGTGATAGAGAATAGCTTGGTGGCGTGGAAAAGACTAAAGTAAAACTGAAATAAAGATGGAAGCAAGCAAACATGTAACAGATCTAGTTGCAAATGGTGTTTCAGTGCTAAGAAACAAGGCCTAGGGATCATACTTTCACTAGTGAACACTCTCATATAAATATATCATCTTCATGATACTACACTGAACTACTCTCCGGTTGGACACTCTAATCCATGGTAGGGCTATAACATCACACCTCAAAGTAAGCCTTTCCCATCTAGAAAACCCCACACTGTCACCTTGAGTACTAGATGAGTCCAACAAACACCACAATTTCATAAAGACATCCAACTCCAAATATAACTCATAACAAGTATTTGTAATATCTAGCCTAAGTGCCACCATGGTGTGCACGCTGTCACTTTCACACACATGGGGAGAGCAGATATCTATTAAAGCACTTGAGTAGCAAGGTGGATCTATAGATTACAAGCTCATGATCTCAATAAGATCATGCATAGAGAGAGATGAACACATAGCTACCGGTAGAACCCTTAGCCTCGAGAGAGAACTACTCCCTCGTCATCATGGGAATCAGCAATGGTGATGGAGATGGCGGTGGAGATCGATGGAGATGGCTCCGGGGCACTTCCCTGTCCCGGCAGGGTGCCGGAACAGAGACTTTCTGTCCCCCGAATCTCCCCTTCGGTGGCGGCGGTGCTGCGGAACTTTTCGTTGCTGGAGGCTTGATGATTTAGGGTTTTTGTATCGGGAGGCTTCTTATAGGCCAGATGGCAAGGTCGGTGGGCGGCCAGGGGGCCCACACCATTCCCTGGCGCGACCTAGGTGGACCCGTGCCTAGGGGTGGTGTGGACACCCTGTGTCCCCCCTCCGGCTCTCCTTCTGGCTCCGTGAGTCTTCCGGGAAAATAGTAACTTTGGCTTTTGTCACGTCCAATTCCGAGAATATTCATTTTCTAACTTCCTGGAACCAAAAACAGCAGAAAACAGGCAACTGGCACCGTGGCATCTTGTTAATAGGTTAGTCCAAGAAATCATATGAAAAGTACTACAAAGTGTGGACAAAACATAAGAAAGTAGATAAAACCAAGCATGCAACATCAAAAATTATAGATACATTTGCAATGTATCAGTGCACACCTATTGCTCCACATGTTCCCGAAGCTAGTTTCTTTGAAATTAAACCTACTTTACTCAATCTTGTTATGAGAGAACAATTTTCTGGTATTGGTACTGAAGATGCTGCTGCTCATCTTAATAACTTTGTTGAACTTTGTGAGATGCAAAAACATAGGGATATAGATGTAGATATTATTAAGCTTAAATTGTTTCCTTTCTCTTTGAGAGGAAAAGCTAAAGAATGGTTACAATCCCTAACTAGAAATAGTATTGATTCTTGGACTAAATGCAAAGATGCTTTCATTGGAAAATACTATCCTCATGCTAAGATTATATCTATGAGAAGTGAAATAATGAAATTTAAACAATCTAATAATGAACATGTTGCTCAAGCTTGGGAAAGAATGAAATATTTGGTAAAGAATTGTCCCACTCATGGACTAACTGCTTGGATGATTATCCAAACCTTTTATGTAGGATTGAATTATTCTTCAAGAAAGCTACTGGATTCTGCTGCTGGAGGTACCTTTATGACCATTACTTTGGGTGTTGCAACAAAACTTCTGGATAATATGATGGTCAACTATTCTGAATGGCACACTGAGAGAGCTCCACAAGGTAAGAAGGTAAATTATGTTTAAGAGACCTCCTCCTTGAGTGATAAAATTAATGTTATTATGTCTATGCTTGTTAATGGGAAAGCTCATATTGATCCAAATCATGTTCCCTTGGCCTCTTTGGTTGCTCAAGAAGATCAAGTTGATGTGAACTTTATTATAAATAATAATTTTAGCAACAATTCCTATATGAATAATTTGGTAATAATAATTATAGGCCATATCCTCCCAATAATGGTAATTATTTATTAGTAAACAAACTGTCTTCAATAAAATTATTGAGGAAAAACTCTCTAATGCTAAAAGAAAAATAGTATCATTGTTTGAAGCACAATCTTCTTTGAATAAAATGGCTGCTAAACCTGAAACCATTGAAAATCCCTTTGCTGCTACTAATGCCATACAAGTTAGAATTGATGAAAATGTTAGACTGTTAGCTGAATTGCATGCTAAGTGGGAAATAGAAGATGAAATTGCTAGAAATATTAGTATTTCTACTATCACTACCACTAATGTTGAAGCTAGTAAACCCAATGGAACCTTTTCTAATAAAAATGTTGAAATTCTTCAAAATATGGGAAACAATAGCTCTACTACTGATTTTGATCTTGATGGTTGCAATATCTCTGAAGTAATTATGTTCCTACAAAAGCTTGCTAAAATTCCTAATGCTAGTGCTATGAATATGGCCTTTACAAAACACATTACTGATGCTCTCATAAAAATTAAAGAATAAAAGATGAAACATAAAGCTTCTATTCCTATGAAATTAGAAGATGGTTGGAAACCCATTATTAATATGAAAGTGAATGATTTTGATCTCAAAGCTTTATGTGATCTTGATAGTAGTGTTTCTATTATGCCTAGAAAGATTTATGAAATGCTTGATTTGCCACCATTGGAAGATTGTTATTTAAATGTCCCACTTGATGATAATGCTAAAAAGAAACTCATGGGGAGTATTAATGATGTTATTATTATGGTTACCAATGCCTATGTCCCCGTTGATTTCTATGTTTTGGATGTTGAATGCAATGCTTCTTATCCTATTACTTTGGGAAGACCTTTTCTTAGAACTGTTGGTGCCATTATTGATATGAAAGAAGGCACCATTAAATATCAATTTCTACTCAAGAAAGGTATAGAACACTTCCCTAAGAAGAGAGAGAAGATTCCTTTTGCCTCTCCTATTAAAACAAAATTTGCTCTTAATGCTTGTTCACTTGAGAATACTTGATTTTTTTCTTGCTTCTTATGCCTAGCTCAAAGGCCTTAAAGAAAAGCACTTATTGGGAGATAACCCAAATTTCATTAGGAGTCTTTTGTTGAGTCTTGGAAGTTATTGCTTCAGTAATAACCTCTCCTTATCATTTTTGTGTGGTTTTTGTGCCAAGGGTAACCTCTAATGAGAAAGAAGTAATGCTTGGCTGTAAAAAATTTTGTGCTTCGCTGTAAAAATTCTTGAAAACTCTCTGTACGTCGGTTTGAGCTGTAATTTTTTCTTCTTCTGCCCCAGGTTGTTATCCAACTTTCGTTAGTTTAACACTTTTCGATTTGAGAAACAGAAGGTCTTCAAAAATATTGGTTTTTACCCGCTAGTCTGTTTTGACAGATTTTTGCCATTATTTGCATTTGCCTCTTAATCTCTTTCTCTTTAAGTTCTCTTTGACCATTTGAACTTTTTAAAGAAATTGCTACAGTAGGTTTTGTTTTAATGGAAGTTTTATTTGTGTTGGAACTGAACCAAAAGACTTATTATCTTGAGTACACTAATGTTGCTAATAAAGATTGTGTGAAGTTTTGTATAAAGGAAATTTTGAAGTGTAGGAAAGAGTAATGTGATAAGATGAAGTATGGACAAAATCTCAAGCTTGGGGATGCCACCCATGTCACCCCAAGAAATATTCAAGAAGTACAAGCGTCAAAGCTTGGGGATGCCCAAGGCACCCCTTCTTCATCAATAAAAATTTCAGGTTTCTTCCAAACACTTCATTTTTATTGTTTCATGCACAATTGTGTTGTTCTTGGAGCGTCCTCGTTTTGTTTTTAGTTTTTGTTTGCTTAGTTTGCTTGAATAAATTGGTTGGACCCCCTCATTCATACATTAGTTTTCAAATAAGTTGATTTGGATTGGAAAAGAGTAGGAAAGTTCATGCTTAAGTGGTATAAAAGGAGCTTGTTTTTGACTGTGACTTAGACTTTATCATTTCATGCTTGATATTGTTTTGGCTTTATGCTTAGTGATTATTTTTGTAGCATGACTTGTTAAAAATTATTGAGATTGCTTAATGTGCCTTGAAATAATCATGCGTTGTTTTAGCATATTAAGGCATAATATTGTGGTATTGTCCTTTAATGTTTTATTTGGGTTGACTTGGCGCATGCTCACACCATGCTAAGACTATACCAAGTCACCATAGCCTCCATGATCATTTAGTTTCTGACTTGAAATATCACTTTATGCTTTAATTAATGATGTTTTGTCACTTTGCATGATTATGGCCATTATTGCTCTCTTAGTTGGTCGCTCCTAGTCTTTTGCTAGCCTCCATACCAAGTGTGAGTTCCACTCATGCATCCAACTCCAAATAAAACCAAGTTATTCCAAATAGTCCACCATACCTACCTATTACCATTTGCTATTCCAAGTATATTCATGTTTTTATCTACCTTCCGAATTAAACTTGTTATGTGAAAACTAGTGATTAAAGCTCTCACGAACTTGATGGCACACTTTACTTTTCTTGCACTTAATAAACCTGAACCATTGTGCCATCTATGTTGCGTATATGCTTGTGTTTTGTAAGTTGTGCATTAGCAGAACCATGCTTTCATGGGGAACGCTTTCAACATTGCACTTTATTTAGTTGATATCATGTTCTTTTGCTTATGGATCCCGACGGTGTGAAATGAAAGGGGAGCTTGTAAGGCTCATGGAGTTCGTATATGTGTTAGAGAAATGCCTAGGCGGCTGGTCTAATCCGTGCCTAATCATGGTGGAAACCTGCAGGGTAACCATAGTGAGCAATCTATGAAGCATCCTCTATAAAAAAAGAAACCTATGCAAAGAGGAAAGAAAAAAAGAGAAAGAAAAGGAAGAAAAAAAGAGGCCTATGCAAATAGGAAATAAAAGGATGCTGAGATGCTCATTGTCTGCTTGCCTTGTCATTTTGGTATGGGGATTCTTCCGTATCATCGGGCAAGGGATACCCCGTTGGCGGTTCTCTATGATACACATGTACTTACAATGACAAGAACTTACTTGTGACTAAACTTGAGTAGCATGAGGAACGGTACTCGTAAGTAAGGGGCATGAGATTTTCAGCTTATAACTTGTCAAGCATATCCTCATATTTGTTCATGTTAACCTTAATCACCTAAAGATGCTTATGATAGGGGCAATGAGAGCTGAAAGTTAATAAAAGTACCATAATTTTTGGAAGCTCTTTATGAGACTTGAATCCCTGCTTCCTTCTATGAAGGCCTTTCTTTTAATTTTATGTTGAGTCTCCATTTTATATCTTTATGCACCTATTGAGAGAGCATAGTGGCCATTCTTAGTTTAATGTGCATTGTCCCAGGACTTGCTGATTGATTCATAACTTTGATATTGCTTGTTCTTAAACTATTTGTATCTAGTCACCCTTATGAACTTTGAAGGTGTCCTATGCATTTATGTTTTGCTACACTATGAGGGACAAGCTGAATACCATTCTCATTATGTTTTATATATGTGAAACAAACAAACGTCTTGTAAATCATTGTTATTCATGAATCTTTTGTTTGGACCTTTTCATGTTACAACATAGTGCTATTTCTTATTGTTAGAACTATATCTTTCATGCTATGTTAAAGTACTATGATCCCAGCTATCCATGTTTTACAAATACTTTGATCAAGATTACGATGGTGCATGTCACCTCAAAAATTATTCTTTTTTATCACTTACCTACTTGAGGATTTGCAGGAGTTAAGCTTGGGGATGTTGATATGTTGCAAACGTATCTATAATTTTTGATGTTCCATGCTTGTTTTATATCTACTTTCTTATGTTTTGACCACACTTTGGAGTATTTTTATACACTTTCTTAGACTAACCTATTAACAAGATGCCATAGTGCCAGTTTCCTGTTTTCTGTTGTTTTTGGTTTCAGAAAAGCTAGTAAGGAAATATTCTCGGAATTGGACCGGACAAAAGCCCAAGTCAATATTTCACCAGAAGGAATACAGAGTCCGGAGGGGAGACGAAAAGGGGAACCAGGGTGGCCACACCTGGTGGTGGCGCGGCCAGCCCTAGCCACACCACTAGGGGGTGTGGGCCCCTGGCACTCCATCGACCTTGCCCCTTTGCCTGTATATTTCCTCCGGGACGAAAACCCTAAGAACCCGATCAAAATTCCATGAAAGAGTCTATAGCCGCCGCCATCTCCATCCCTAGACCAGGAGGGATCTGAAGCTCTTCCCGGCACCCTGTTGGAGTGGAGAGATCACCCTAGAGGCCTTCTTCATCACCATGCTAGATGGTTGGTTCTTCTCCTTTGTGCTACCATGTTTAGATCTTGTGAGCTCCGTTCATGATCAAGATCATCTATTTGTAATCTTACCTGTTGTGTTTGCGGGGATCTGATGGATATTGAGATGCTATTTCAGATTGATTATTGATTCTATCATGTCTATGTTATTTGTGATCTTGCATGCTTTCCGTTGTTAGTAGTTATCTTGGCCGAGTAGATGCTAGCAACTCTAAGAGGGAGTATTTATGCTCGATAGTGGGTTCATGCCTCTAGGAATCTGAGGAAGTGGCAGAAATCTCTAAGGTACTAGATGTGCTATTGCTACTAGGGATAAAACAGCAATCCTTTGTTCATAGAACAATCGTATTGTTTACTTTACACACTTTTCTTAATGCAATTATCTGTTGCTTGCAAATTAATACTGGAGGGGGTTCGGATGATAACCTCAAGGTGGATTATTAGTCATAGATGCAGTTGGATTACGGTCTATGTATAATGTTGTAATGCCCAATCAAATCTCATAGGAGTCAAGATGATTAGTATATGCATGTATGCTTTCTCGGTGTCTGTCAATTGCCCCGCGGTAATTTGTTCACCCAACATGTCATCTATCTTAAGGAGAATCACCTCTAGTGAACTATGGACCCCGGTATTCTTTTACCATCAATCTATAAATCTATTTACTATTTTCTGTTTACTTTCTGCAAGCAATTACTATATTCCACACAATATGTTTAATCCTTTGTTTTCAGCAAAACCAGTGAGATTGACAACCTCACTGTAAGTTGGGGGCAAAGTTCTATGGTTGTGTTGTGCAGGATTCCAAGTTGGAAACAACACCTTGGAGGTGTTTCCTTACTCCTACTGGTTCGATAACCTTGGTTTCATAACTGAGGGAAAACTTGCTGTTGTGCTCATCATACCTTCCTCTTGGGGTTCCCCAACGAGCTCGACATGTTGAGACGATCATCAAGGGGCAAATGCATTTGGCAAGTAAAAAGAAATAGCCAGATTAAGGAAACCATCTTTTTACTCAAGCTCATCCAAATGGAGAAATATCTCCAGGCATAGTAACTTGAACAAGAGAGGGCCACTGCCCAATGGACATAGCACTCAAACAATCACACTATTGTGTGTCAACATAGCAACTAGAGTAGGAAGGTATAAGAAGAAGGAAGCAGCCACAACATAGATTCTATTTCATTGCTTCTTTCTCCACATCACCAAGAACACCACACCATTATCACTTATAGTATCTAGGAAACAGGTCAAGCTAGCTCAAGAGGAGGAACAAGCTTACAAGAAGGCCAACAAGTAAAGTCAGGAGCTAGGAGGATAAGGAAAGGAAGGAACATGCCACAAGGTCAAGAGTTTGATCAAGATCCACCACAAGCACATCTACAACATCCCCACCAAGCATCTGTCTACTCTGCAACATCAGGTTGACATCTAGCAATACCATCTCTAGCCATTCTTTCTATCAACACAACTAGGAAATGATGGTAAATAAGTTACCCTCGGAACTGCACACAAATGGTGTGCAAGTTCATCACAAGGTAATTAAATGTTAGTAGTCACTGATAATGGATAAGAGTAGTACATGCAAGTTCATCACTCAGGTAGAGAGGTTATCACAAATGGTGTGCAAGTTCATCACAAGGTAATTAAATGCTAGTAGCCACTAATAATGGATAAGAGTAGTAAATGCAAGTTCATCACATAGTAGAATCTATTCTCAGGTAGAGAGGTTCTCAGCTTATGCATCACTGATAATGGATAAGAGTAGTAAATCATGTTGTTTATAATCCACTATTGTGCACACTCTCAACAGGAGGCACCATATCAGCAAAACCAATAGCAATAGAAGCCACTCATAGATTCATACCAAGCTATGGAATTCATTTTCCTAATCTAAGAATCTAGGAATCATCCAAAGCTTTACTATCAGGTTGACAGTATGAAACTAACAAGCAACCATAGCTGCAAATCATCATAACTGAGCTTAAATCATTTTCCTAGAACAAATTCTATCTAGGAATCATTCTCAAATATTTTAGATAGTCTACTAGGATAGCTCAGCCACTATCACTAAACAAGGTTCAGTTAAGCTAACAGACCAGGGATTCAGTACAACATAGCAACAATATTCAATCCAATGGTTTGAATTTAAACAACTCACTATAGAGCATTTATTAAATCAAAAGGGTCAGTATAAAAAACAAAATTCAGTAAGCAGTTTGTTGAACTTAGGTAGTTCCAAACTATCAGAAAAGCAAGTAATGGAATGTTTACATTGTCAAGCACAAGCATATATAGTGAATAAACAAAGGCAAGGTAACAAATGTAATCGTTTCCATACTTTCTAGTACCAGGAAGATCTAGCAACCAATATGATAGTGCATAGTATTGAAGCTTGACCAATAGAGAGTAGCAGAGAAGTATATCAAAATATCCAAATTACTAAATCCTAATCTACATCACTAGAAGTACTACGAATCCATCAGTACAATTAGGAACAACTAGGAACCCTAGAAACCTAAGACACTTGAGCAATGCATGTTTGGCATGCACTACAAGAAATGTTGTCACTAGCACATTTCCTTAATGACCATGTGTTTTTTGGTCATAGATCTATAACATTCTAAACCAAATGGTCATGAGGCATTTGGGAGGGTCCAAACGATAAAGAATTATGACCTATTTTGTCAAGAATGTCATAATTTCCTTACACAAATTGGTCATAGATGGATAGTACTGATTTAGGGACTTATATTTATCACATTACGACCAACTTAAATGGTCATGACCCTTAATTTGTGATGTACTCAAATGGCTGTATCGCCACCTCATCACTTTTGCCTACATGTCGTATCCATGTGTCAACTTTCGCCTATGTGTCGTATCCATGTGGCCATTTGCCGTGCACCGGTGTCTTTGCCATGTAACGTTGCACGGCAAAGCCTTTGCCGTGCTCTTTTTAGGCTTTGCCGTGTGTTATGTGTTACACGGCAAAGAATTTATTTCCTGTAGTGTAACCTGCAAGATGATACACTATATACCCACATAACAAATATATGTTGTTGTCTTATGGTTATGCTGCATTTATCAATGGTGTTTTCATCTTTTGCACCTATGACAAGCTCCTCACAGAGGTGTCCACTTGACTTTTGAACTATTGCTGGCGTTCGATTCGTGCAAGTTGCAGGGGAAAGGGAAGAGCGAGTTGAAGATGGTGTTGCCGCTGTTTGGCTTCTCTACTGCGTCTTCATCGGCACGGGCGCCTCAGCATACTACTCGGTTCTTGCTGATCCCAGGCATCCCACGGTATGGTTTTCTCAGTCTCCATTCTCTATTAAGTTCAGCATGTGTGCATGTGCGACTATCTTTTCATCTCTCAACTCTTGATTTCTCTTTCACGTTGTGCTCAGAAACCAGAGTACAGAGACAGTATTTTGGTGTTGTGTTCAACTTACAGCTTTTCTCATTCTTTCTATTCCTTTTATTCTCAAAGAGATCGATCATGTCTGTCACATGGTGCCCATAATGAACGTGCCATCCCATGTCCGGGCCTAGCAGGTTATAGCACTCTGATCGGATCGAAGACCAAAGCAAAATACTGACTCTATCTAGTCCTGAAAACCAGCTGAACCTCTAACTATCTAAACCGACAGAAAAACAGATGACACTACTAAAGTGACATGCTAGATTATTCAACAAACTCCCCCTAATCTACATGTCCTTCACCTTAACAATGCCAATACACTTGGGCAGCTCCTCTAACTCCACCCTCCCAATGGCCTTTGTCATGATGTCAGGCAGCTGGGCCTCCGTGGGCACGAACTGAACATCAATGTCACCATCGTCGACGCAGTGGCGGATGAAGTGGAATCGGGTCTAAATGTGCTTACTCCGGTCATGAAATACCGTGTTCTTCATCAGAGTGATGGCCGACTTGTTGTTGATGCACAGCTCGACAGCTTCGTCGCCATGACCACAAAACTCAGCGTGTGGATGCTTGAGCCATACGCCCTGACATGTCGCTGCGGTGGCGGCCACATACTCCGCCTCACACGAGGACAACATGACATATTTTGCTTTGTCGATTGCCAAGTGATGGGGCATTTTCCGAACAAGAATAGCACCCGACTCGTGCTCTTGTGATCGTCAATGTCACTGGCCATGTCGGCATCGATGAACCCCACGATCTTGGGTTCGGGGTCCTGGCCTGCGTAGAAGCACCCAAGCGTGCATGTCCCATCAACATAGTGCAGCATGTGCTTGACCGCGCTCCAATGCTCGCCAGTGTGAGCCTCTATGAACCTGCTAACATAGCCAACAATGTAGTAGATATTTGGGCGCATGTGAACGAGCTACCGCAGGCTCCCAACGATGTTGCGATAGAGGGTACCATCCACCGCCTCTCCAGCCCCTTTCTTGCTCAGCTTCAGTCTAGGTTCCATGGGCACAACAGCAGGATTGCAGTTTCTCATGCCTGCTTTCTCCAACAGCTTTTCTGCGTATGCAGCTTGACACAACAGGATGCGACCATGTTGCTGGTTCACCTTGATGCCAAGGTAGTAACTAAGCAACCCAAGGTCACTCATCTTGAAGTTCAACATCTTCTCCTGCTTGAATTTGTCGATGGAGGTTGAGGAAGCGCCGGTGATGATCAGATCATCCACGTATACACCGAGGAGAAGACGATTTCCTCTGCTCCCTCGCGTGTACATGGCGTGTTATGACACACACTTGCTGAAGCCAAGTGTGACGAGGATGCTATCGAGCTTGGCGTTCCAGGCGCAAGGTGCCTGGTAGAGTCCGTACAGGGCTTTGCGCAGCCTAAGTACCTTCCCTGTCTTGCCGCTGCTGATGAAGCCCGGTGGCTGCTCGACGTATACCTCCTCCTGCAGATCCCTGTTGAGGAACACAGACTTCACATCTAGATGGTGCATCGGCCATGATTCTTGTGTAGCGATGGCCAGGAGCAGTCGCACTGAGTCCAGCCGTTCCAATGGCGTGAAAACATCCTCGAAGTCAATGCTGGCATGCTGAACATAGCTCTTTGCGACCAGGTGTGCTTTGTGTTTGACAACAGCACCCTGCTCAACCCGTTTCACCTTAAAGACCCACTTCCAATAGGTCTGTGGCCACAAAGGAGATCAGGTAGATCCCAGGTGCCATTCTCTGCGATTGAGTCTATCTCCTCCATCATCACTGCTTGCCTACAAGGTTCTTTCAGTGCCTCCTCAATGCTAGATGGTTCTTCTACAGATGTCAAGGACAATCCATCAGCGAGTTCAGGCGCCTGCATGCTTGGGCCGATCAGATCGACCACATGGCGGTATCGATGCGGCTCGGCTAGATCATCACCATCGTCAAACATCTCAGGGCCAGGGCGGACAGTGGCGTGTCAAAGCTGGGGACCGATCGCGATGCAGCCCCACCTACAACAGGTGCGGGCGATGCGGCAGGCGATTCTGCCGCGATAGAGGTTTCCTCTGCTACCGCTCTCGTGGCAGAGTTTTCCGGTCCTTTTCCTGCCATGGTAGAGGATGCCACAACTGGTGCGCTACTCAGCGTCGGGTACTCCACCACGAAGTCCTGGCCCACCGTTTCTATTATGGAGGATCCTTCCTCCCAGTTCTAGCTTGCAGCCTCGTCGAAGATGGAGTCGCGTGTGACATGGACACGGCGAGTATCCGGATCGTACACGCGGTAGGCTTTCGAGCCTGGCTCGTAGCGAATGAACACCATTTGGGTGCTTCTAACATCCAGCTTCTTGAGGAAGGGGCGTGCTGACTTGACGTGGGCGACGCAGCCGAATACCCGGAGGTGCTCGATGGAGGATTTCCGGCCATGCCATGCCTCGTACGGTGTCTTGCCGTCGACACTGCGGGTGCAGGCTCAATTCAGCATGTACACCTCTGAGATCACCGCCTCCCCCAGAAGTGACTAGGCATCTTCTTGGCCTTCATCATAGATCTCGCCATGCCCACCACTGTCTGGTTGTGGTGCTCGACCATTCCATTTTGTTGTGGCACATACGATGCCGTTAGATGTCGCTTCATGCCTGAGTTGGCGAAGTGCGCGGCGAGGGCGTTCGACGTGAACTTGCCCCCTGGTCAGTGCGCAGTGTGCACACCTTGCATCGGCTCTTTGTTTGCACTTCAGCCTGGAAGCGCTTGAGTGTGGCTACGGTCTCATCCTTCGACATGAGTAACACTAGCCACATGAACTTGCTGAAGTCGTCAATGAGGAGGAGGAAGTACTGGCGACCTCCAGGCATGGGCGGCGAGATCGCGCCGCACAGATCAGCGTGCACCAGCTCTTGGGGCTCCTCTGCCCTGCACTTGCCCTACTGGGGAAATGGTGTTTGCCACTATTTTCCTATGAGATAGGACTCGCATAGTTCTCCAGTGGGTTCGACACCCGGCATCCCTTGAACCATGCCTTCCCTTGCCATCCTCTACAGCGCCTCGAGATGCAGGTGGCCAAAACGCTCATGCCAGCGCCACGACACCGTATCCTGGTGCAGGGCAAGGCACACGGGCTGCACTGGACGCATCATTAGTTTGTAGAGACGGTTTAGTGCATGCTTTACCTTGACAATGAGGTTACCACCCCTATCACGGATCGTCAGCAACCCATGCTTGATCCTGATGTCACACGCATGCTCGTCCAACTGGTCAATGCTGACGACACTGCTCTTGATCCTGGGGATGTAGTAGACTGATGTCTACGCACGCTTCTATTCTTGTAGACAGTGTTGGGCCTCCAAGTGCAGAGGTTTGTAGAACAGTAGCAAGTTTTCCTTAAGTGGATCACCCAAGGTTTATCGAACTCAGGAAGGAAGTGGTGAAAGGTATCCCTCTCAAGCAACCCTACAATCAAGATACAAGAAATCTCTTGTGTCCCCAACACACCTAATACACATGTCAGGTGTATAGGTGCACTAGTTCAGCGAAGAGATAGTGAAATACAAGTAATATGGATGATTTTAAGTGGTAATTGCAATCTGAAATAAGAGTGGCAGCAAGCAAACATGTAACAGGACTGATTGTAAACGGTGTTTCAATGCTTAGAAACAAGGCCTAGGGATCATACATTCACGAGTGGACACTCTCATATAAATATCTTCTCTTCATTATGCCACCCTGAACTACTCTCCGGTTGGACGATGTAGGGCTATAACAATACACCTTAAAGTTTGTATTCTCCATCTAGATAACCCCTCACTATCACCTTGAGCGCTAGATGGTTCCAACAAACACTACGATCTCATAGAGACATCCAACTCAAATTATACTCATGATAAGTATTTCTGTAACCTTAGCCTAAGTTCCACACGGTGTGCACACTGTCAACTTCACACACGTGGGGACAAGCAGAGATTAATTAAAGCACTTGAGTAGCAGAATAGATCTACTTATTCAACTAGATTACAAAGCTCATGATCTCAATAAGATCACGCATAGAGAGAGATGAACAAATAGCTACCGGTAGAGCCCTTAGCCTCGAGAGAGAACTACTCCCTCCTCATCATGGGAGTCAGCAACGATGATAGAGATGGCGGTGGAGTCGATGGAGATGGCTCCGGGGGCACTTCCCCATCCCGACAGGGTGCCGGAACAGAGACTTTTGTCCCCCGAATCTCCTCTTCGATGGCGGCAGCACTGTGGAACTTTTCATGGAATTCTGATCTGGTACTTAGGGTTTTCGTCTCGGGGGGGTTTATATAGGCGAAAGGAGAGGTTGAGGCGGAGACCGAGACGGCCACACCACCCCCTGGGGCTACCGGTGTGCGGTACCAAAGTTTGCGGGTGATTGCACCCCGGTACCTAAGTTGCCTGAAATTGCCGTGTTTCGAAATGTTGGGCCGCCAACTACCGAGAGGGGCCATTTCGATGCAAACTCATCTCACCCCTACCAAATCCAAACATGCCGTGAAACTGCCCCGTGAAGTAGACGGTCGGGACCCTCATGTCAGTAATATTTCCGTGACGCGAGCGCCAACGCGGTAACCACATAGGCGAAACGAGAGACTAAAGTAGCATGGTGCGTTGACCAAATTCACAAATCCACTCCCTCCCTCCTTTCACATGAACCCTAGCACCGGCGGCGTCAAAATCCCCTTTCCAACCAGAATGATCTCTTCGGGCATTTGACTTCTAGCGCCAAGTTGCTGTGCCTACTCGCTGCTGCCGAGCTCTAATGCCGAATGTCGTGCCAGCCGTTGCGACGATCTAGGCCGCCTCTACCGCCGACGAGCTGAGCAGCACGAAGGATGGAAGATCCATTTACCGAGGAAGAAGTACTTCTGGCTAATTGCGGGTGAGCTACTCTTCTCTTTGCTATTCGCACTACCTATAACTGCTAGCTGGCTACTGGCATTAGAGAGATATATCAAACATAGAATTGTTTGCTAGCACAAGGCTAACAAACAATTCTTATCTTTTGTCTCCAATCTTCTGTCAACTAGGATCTCCGATGAACCCAAATACACGGTTCAGGTCACCATCTGCGGCTACCACATTAAATTAGCAGATGGGAAGAGCACGTGAAAACAAGCTCACAATTTGAAGATGGAAGTAGCGCATGTGCAGTTATGCACTATCCCTGGTTTGGTTGCTGCTGTGCGTGAACTTGCTGAAATGAGGCCGGAGCAGACTGCACGGGTCAGCATCCTTGATGAACGAGGCTTCAAGGTTCCTGTAGCGTGTGACAGTCAGCTAATTGGGTTGATGAAACAGCATGCTGGGCTTCGCGTGGTTATGCTGATGTGTAACATACTGGATGAGGAAGCTCCTGCTACTAGGAGTCGCCCAGCTATTATTGGACATGGAGGTCTAACTCGAACCCCTGCTGTTGTTGAGCAAAATGTGGTTCCTCGTCCGTGACATGCTTCTGTCAGGCAACCTCCTAGTAGGAGTCCCCGTATTGTCGCTGTGGAAAACTCTTCTCTGGAATCTGCTGGTACTGGTCGTCCCCGTCCCTGTGCCCATGTTTCTGCGGCTGCTGCTCACCCAATCCATGCCGCTGTTAAGCAAACTAAGGCTTCCGGAGGCTGCCCCGCTGTTGTTGCCAAGACCGTCGCCTTGTGTGCTGCTCCTCCTTGAAACCATCCTCAAGATGTGCAAACTCGTGCTCTAGAATCTGCTGGTACTGGTCGTCCTCATGTTGTTGTTGATCTGGACGCTGTTGACCCAATCCCTGCCACTATTGAGCAAACTAAGGCTTCCGGAGGCTGCCCCACTGTTGTTGCAAAGACTGATGCCTTGTCTCCTCCTCGAACCCGTGCTCGAGTTCAGCGAGCTGCTGGTCTGGAGCCAGCTCATGGTCTGGACTCTGCTAGCACTCGAAACACTACTGTTGTGGGAACTGCTCCTGATCATCGATGTGGCATGGCAGCAGCTAATCCTATTGTGGCTGCCGTTAGAAGGGGGCCTGCCTGTCCACCAGGTAATGTATCTCCCGCTGCTAAGGGCCCTCGCCTTGCTCCTGGTCCTGATACTTCCACCGAGGTTGATCCAGCTAACGATGACGCTGGTGATGGCGGCGGTGGCATTGGGGCTGGGTCTGATGGTGCCGCTCTACCTCTCTAACCTCTAGGAGGTTTCTATCCTGAAGAACCTGATGATGGCAAAGTAATCGTTTGTATCGGTGTTGCGGATTATACTACAAAATTAGATGATGGCATAGAAAAATTCTATGACGAGTTTGATGTAATCCTTGGCAGATACGACCCTGAAGTGGTAGAGTTATCTGACCTGATGGCATCGTTACGTGTGAAGGTGCTGTAGGGTCCTCCCAGGAAGCACGTTTGTTATATTATGGTTACAGGAGCAAAAAGGCTATCAAAGTGAAAGATACCAGGGATTTAGTCGTACCGTTTACAAGGAAACATTATAGAGGTGAAGTGTACTTCCACTTGATAGTGCTCACGATTGGAGAGGAATTGGAACTCGACAATAGAGATGATGGACTTTTAGAAGGCATGCGTGACCTGATCCATGGCATCACTGGGGCTGGTGCGACTGAGGGTAGCTTCGAACAAAGGAGAGTCTTATAGAGGAGCCTCATAAAGAGGAGTAGGAAGAGCATCCCCAGAAAGGGCACCCCAAAGAAGAACGTCACCAAGGAGACCACGCCAGAGAAGAGGACGCCCAAGAGTCACACGAAAAAAGGCACCACGCCGCAGAGTACACCCCTGAGATCCAGTCAAAATGCCACACCGAACGGTAGCAGCAAAAATGCTAAGAGGGCTAGCACGGTGGTGAACACTCCCAGGAGTGGTAGCAAAGAGGCAAAGATGGCCAGCACGGAGGCTACCACACCTAGTGGGAGCAGAAAAAAATACTAATTTGGAGCGGAACACGCCGCTGTTAGGGAATTATGCCAGCACGAAGGAGAACACGCCCAATAGTAGCAGCAAAAGGGCTAATTTGGAGTGGAACACGCCGCTGAGGTCAGGCAATAATGCCAGCACGAAGGAGAAGACGCCCAATAGTAGCATCAAAAGGGCTAATTTGGAGCGGAACACACCGCTGAGGTCAGGCAATAATGCCAACACGAAGGAGAAGACGCCCAATAGTGACAGCAAAAGGGCTAATTTGGAGCGAAACACGCCGCTAAGGTCAGGCAATAATGCCAGCACCCTGGAGCCAACACCCGTGAGGGGAGGCAATAAGGAGATCACACCCAAGAGCGGCAGCAAAAGGCCTAGTTCGATGGGGAATGGAACGCGGATGTCAAGCCCTACTGATACCATTAGGAAAGATTACATCAGGAAGGAGGATGTACACAGGAAGAGAAAGAGGGTTCTATACACTCAAGATGAAGTTGATTCTGACTGCTATTTGTCCACTGAAGTACCTGGGATGCGTGCAAACATAAGACCACCCCATGTGGTTGCAGCAGAACCAACTGAGTGTCTTGGAGAAAACAGAGTTGCCGGTGAGGTGGATTGGGGCAATGTTCCGGTCCATCCGGGTGGAGACGATGGTGCAGCCCCACCCATGGGAGTCAATATGATGTGTGCAGTACTAGGCATTAGAGACGATGGCGAGGATTCTGAATGAGATG
The DNA here is from genome assembly GCA_916181665.1 of Avena sativa. Taxonomy (NCBI): domain Eukaryota; kingdom Viridiplantae; phylum Streptophyta; class Magnoliopsida; order Poales; family Poaceae; genus Avena; species Avena sativa. The sequence goes on from OV702289.1 coordinate 621,033,096, forward strand.
AAGAAGAAGGCACTATAGAGGATCAAGAATCTGGTGATGATGAAATAGACGAGGAACTTAACGATGAGGCTGGTATTCCAGTTGATGATTTGGGTGTTGAAGTAGAAGAAATGAAACATGACCACGAGTATCCTATAATTTTGGCCGGCACCGAGTTTAGGAGCATGCATGAGTTCAGGATGTCGTTCCGACATTTTTGTATCAAGGGAGAGTTCGACGTTTATCGACTCAAGAACACTGCCGAGAGGTATGAGGCCGTTTGCAAGTTAACGTGGATGAATGGACGGGCCGAGGTACATTGTTCATGGAGGATCACAACAAGAGCCTTACCTGCATCGAATGCAATTAGGATACTAGGGCAATGAATGTAGCAAACCATTATAACTCTCTCTCTCTTTTCACTCTATAACTACAATTGATGTGTGATATCTTTCTAGCAACTAGTCGACTCTGCTTATCTTTTAAATGAATCTATGTTGCAGGTGAACAAAATGGGCCCTCCACACATGTGTCCGACAGGCAGCAAACTAAAATCCTCAATGGCTGATACGGAGTGGGTGGCTATGCAATCTATGTCCATACTAAAGGATAACCCTAAGGAGACCGCGAAGAATATTCAGACTAGCCTCGGTTCTAAATACAACATTGTCCTTCCGTATTACACGGTTTGGAAAGGTAAAGAGAAAGCTCTGGGGGTCTTGCACGGGGATTTGACCAATAGCTTCAGGATGCTGTACAAGGCGGAGGTACAAGATAGGTGTCCGCGGAGTGTTGTGGAGATTGACACCGAATCAGAAGGTGGTAAAATATATTTCAAAAGATTTTTCATTGCGCTTAAACCTTGTATCCAGGGATTCAAGGACGACTGTAGGCCGTATCTGAGTGTAGACAACACTGTCCTAACTGGCAAATGGAAAGGCTATTTGCCATCTACCAAAACACTTGATGGTCACAACTAGATGTTCCCAGTGGCATTCGGGCTGTTTGAAACAGAAACAGAGGAAAACTACGTCTGGTTTATGAGGCAGCTCAGGAGATCAATAGGCCACATGGATCCATTGGCTATATCCACGGATGCATGCAAAGGGCTGACGAATGCAGTGAAGGAGGTGTTCCCACGAGCTGAAGGTAGAGAATGCCATGCCCATATGATGCTCAACTTGTACTCACACTACACATGCAACGTATTTCGTTACATGTTTCCTGTTGCTAGAGTTTACATACCTAGTAGCAGCGAATATTTCATGAGCAAGATTTTTGCCGAAGCCCCTGAACTTTTAGAGTACTTAGCCATCCATCATTCGCAGCTATGGAAGAGGAGTCAATTTAACCCTGACATCAAAGTTGATTACATAAACAACAACCTTGCAGAATGCCTAAATAACTGGGTGAAGGACATAAAAGTGCGTCTTGTTCATATCTTGATGGACAGCATATGTGGTATGATCATGAAGCTGTTAAATATAAGGAGATAGATCGATAGGAGACTAGAGGACATATGCTACCACCAGTTTTACAGCAACTGCACAAGAGAAGCCGAGGACTTTCTCATCTTAAGGTTCTCCCGTCAACCAGCAGAAGCTGTGAGGTGGTCGATATGTCCAAGAGTGGCAAAAGGGATGTTGTGAACATCCAGCTGCGAGAATGCACCTACTTAGAGTGGCAACATACCAGGAAACCTTGCGACCACGCCTTGGCCTTCTTGGTGAAGAAAAGAACTCTACCACATTTGGATCAGTATTTGTCAGACTACTACTCTATGGAAAAGTTCAGAGCTGCGTACGCTGGATCCGTCGAGCCATGTACAGACCCATCTCAGTGGCCTCAAGTCCAACTGTCTTTCGAGCTTTGCCAGCCAGTTACAAAAAGGGGCAGAGGAAGACCCCAGGTGAATAGGTTTAAGAATTTTCTCGAGAAGAAGGGTTCGGCTTTCTGTGCTACAAAGAAGGGCAAAACAGATGCAAGACCTGCCATCTTATAGGCCATAGAGCAGCTAGATGTCCCCTTAATGCTCCCAAACCTAGGTATGAGATGGTACATTCACACAAAAAATTGTTTATAGTCTGTAGATATAAGGTAGTAATCCATGTACTGTTTTTTACAGGAAGCGCAAGGTAAGAAACAAGACATCCGACTCAGTGATTTTGCTGCGGGAAGAAAACAAAAACGAGTGGAGTGATGATGCCGGACAAGATTCTGGTGCTGATTGGCCTGACTTCCCTCGGCCCGTAGATGCAGGGTACGTGAAGGTAAGAAAATTGGCACCCAGGAAGAGGAAGAAGGCAAGATATGAAGAAGCCAGTGGACGTGAAGGAAAGAAGAAGAAAGTTGGCACCCAAGCAAAGAAAGAAGGCTAGCAGTGTAGAAGCCTAATGATGTATTGAACTTGAACCTATATATGTAGTTCGGTTAAACTCTAGAGCTGTGTGCGTGGAACTTGTCGGGCAAAACAATCTTCCTCCCGTACTCGGAGTAAAATGTATCGCGACTTTAGGATTGGATACGACCGAGGCCACTAGTTGAATCCAAAATTGTGACTGTGCCACTACTATCTGAACAATCGCGATAGCGGAGCGGTTAAATCCTCTCCAAAATCAATGGGTGTTAGTGGCACAGACATGAATTATTTATAGGCGCTTTATAAATCCCTGCTATTGGCATTACACTTATGATAAGTTTCTGGGCTGAAAAACAATTTCTTAAGCTGGCTGCTACACTCCACGAAGCAACAACTTATTTCAGCTGCTAGACAACGACATGGCAACATAAACTTCAAATGCAACAGATAATGCCCAGATAATGAGGAAATTGTTTCCACTATCTGGCCTAATCTTGAGCCCGTCTGTCTCACCACCTCCCTGCCCCTGCCTCCCCTGCACCTAGCGAAGCTCCTGGATCTCTCGCTCCATCGCACAAATCTCCTCTTTCTTGTCCCATACAGCATCACGCAGATCCTGAACAAGCTCTCTGTGAAAACCTGTCAGTGGCTTTTCGATCCACACAAACTTGTCACAGCCAGTCCCCCTCTCTTCCTACGTAGTAGATCGAAGGAAACAAAAAAAGAATTACATTACGCTTTCCGGATCCGGGTTACCATTGTACCTAAAGTAGGAACTTACCGCTCTGATGCTGCAGTTGCTGAATTTTCCTGCAGTATTTTCATCGGTCCACGAAAACCATCTCGGCATCTTCTCACCGTACAAACACAGCATATCGGGGTCGTAATCTTAGGGCGCCCTCCGGTACCTGATGGGGGCACCCGCCTGACGGAGTTGAGCCGACCCTGATTCCGCCTGAGACAAATTGCATGAGCTGCGAGCCATGAGCAAGGGGGGCGAGGGAAGAGGAAAGAGGAGCCTTTGGATGTCAGGGTAGTGGTGAAGCGTGATTTATCCCTACTTAATAACTCGGGCAGAATCCTACCGTCCACATTTGGCTAACAGGTGGGGGACCTAGCGTGTGAACTTGTCAACCAAACCTCGTGCCTTCGTGGTTCAAAAGCCCTCTCGCGTGCATTGGACGAAATTTTTTGGCACCTTGCTCAGGAACCAGACGCGCCTGGCCCACAATCTTACTCCCTCCTTAGAATTTTTCATGGCTCGTGCCGACAGATCCATCCGCTCCACCGCTTCCGGTAGGGCTCGCCGCGGCGGATCCACCCCAAGATCCTACCGTCGCAGTATCAAATGGCCATGGTTTCTTGAGAGGAGCGATGTCGCTACGTATCCGAGCTCAGCCCCTCCTACCTTTAAAAGGACTGATGTGGCGTTGAGCTTGAGCAGGAGCCACCAGGAGCGATGGCGCTCGGTCCACGCCAACCCCGTCACCTTCGTCGTTGTCGATTCCGATGTGGAGGACGACAGGGACGAAGCTATGCATAACACCATTGTTACCTCCTAGGCAAACGGCAAGCCACGGGCAGGAGTGGATGTCGTTGGGAAGGGCACAGCGGTGTCACCCATCGAGGTGGACTCCAACGACAGCGGTGTGATGTGAGTTTAGATGTTGTTTAGGATGGTTGTAATTTCGGTTGTGTTTAATGCGAGTACAATTATTGTAATGGGTTTGTCGAGCTATATTGAGAAATATGTGCAATAGCAGCGTGTGAGTGCTTCCACTTTAGAAATTGTGTCTGTGCCATTTGCATGTTGCATTATCAACATAGATTACATGTAAACAATCCAACGAAAATCAGATTACAACCATCAGACGGGAGTGGCAGGATGGAAGAGAAGTTGGGATAGTGGCTTCGAGGGGAAGGAAGAGGAGGGGGCGTGACACTGGCAGGTGGGCCCTCGGAACACGTGACACTGACATGCGGGTGCGAGAGCACACGGTATTGCCGGTCTGTCTAGAGAAAGCGGACTTTGCAATATGACAACAACAAGCTGATTGGACCAATATAATAACTTGTCGAATTATTAAGGAGTACTGAAAACTACAAGTATGGTACATTCGCACAACACGTATGCTCTAAGCACCTGAGAAGCATCGCTTAAGTCTAACAGTAACGACAACACAAGTACTACATTTCCCTGTCAGTCTTCTCGATACAAATGTAGAAATGCATCTGCCTGTTCGGTCCAGCACGGACAAGGTACTGAGATGGCATGCATAGGATCGACCTTAGGTCCACATACTCTACCTCCCGCAGCGTCGGGCAGCTCGGCACCTCGGCTAGCACAAGAATGCTATCCGACGACGGTGGCTGGGCGTTCGCCCACATGCGCATCGTGTATACGGGCTAGGCGCACGAGACTGACCTAACGCATACGACACACACGATGGTGGGCCCGGCTCTAGTTCCCGGAACACCGACGGTGATGGTCAGGACGAAAATAGAGCCGCCCCCTGGAAAATTAGCCAGTGGCGTGCCGAGTCAGTGAACGGCACCTGCTCTTGGAGAAGTTGGGCTTGCCCGTACGAGATCCTAATCACTTCGATCAAGTGCCCCTCTACAAGGTGGACGACAAGCTCTGCCGGCAGGATGGTGTAGTTGCAGCCCGGCTCCGTGCAGGAGCACACGCCGTGCAGACACGCGAGCTCGTGGAGCGGGAGCTCGTGGTAGGAGTAACGGCGAAAGCATCCTGGGTGGAAGCACACGAGTGGGAACGTCGCTGCAAAGTTGCGCGCGAGGATCTCCAGATTCTTGGGCTGCAACATCTGCCACATCTGAAGTTCGTCGAGAAATGGGAAAAAAGATCAGCAGTTAGATTGGCGAATAGCAGGAATATGTAGGATAAGTTCAAAGCTTGTAAAATGATTTCTTAGCATGAAGGGAGAAACCCGAGAATTGGCGGATGTCGTCGGCTTGCGGCTATGGCAGGATGGAAGTGAAGTGGGGAAAGTGGCTTCGAGGGGAAGGAAGAGAAGTACGGGGAGGAAGAGAAGTAACGGGGACGTGACACTGGGATATGGCCCACTGAACTCGTGAGTCGTGACACTCGCAACATGCCAGTTTGTCCAGAGCAAGCATTGCAAATCATGCCGCATAACAGCCTACTCGAGGATCGCTCTCACGAAGACCATCCCAATCGTCCAAGCGCCCCAATCGAACGGTATGTAACAATCGTCAAGCAGAACAACTGTGTTATGGCGTGCCTTCTAGAAGACTCGGTCTAACGGTCGATCCATTGGGGGCCTAAGGTTAGGGCTCTTCTAAGGTTAGGATCCATATGTGGTTTGTGGAAAAGAACACACATGCTGGTTTTAGTATAAGAACACACATGCAATGACTCCAGTGTATCCATATGTGGTTTGTGGAAAAGAACACACGTGCAATGACCACTGGTGGATCCATATGTGGTTTGTGGAAAAAATACACATGCAATGACACTGGTTGATCCATGTGTGGTTTGTGAAAAAAACACACATGCAATGAGTCTAGTGTTGGTTTTAGTATAAGAACACACAAGCAATGACTCTAGTGGGTCCATATGTGATTTGTGAAAAGAACACACATGCAATTCCACTGGTTGATCCATATGTGGTTTGTGGAAAAACACACATGCAATGCCATTGGTTAATCCATGTGTGGTTTGTGGAAAGAACACACATGCGATGACTCTAATGGATCATATGTGGTTTGTGGAAAAGAACACACATGCAATGACCACTGGTTGATCCATATGTGGTTTGTGGAAAGAACACACATGTAATGACACTGGTTGATTCATTTGTGGTTTGTGGAAAGAACACACATGCAATGACTCTAGTGCTGGTTTTAGTATAAGAACACACATGCAATGACTCTAGTGGGTCCATATGTGGTTTGTGAAAAGAACACACATGCAATGACTCGAGTGGATCCATAAGTGGTTTGTGGAAAGAACATACATGCAATGAACACCGGTGGATCCATAAATGGTTTGTGGAAAGAACAAACATGCAATGACACTGGTTGATCCATGTGTAGTTTGTGGAAAGAACACACATGCACTGACTCTGGTTGATCCATCTGTGGTTTATGGAAAGAACACACATGCAATGACACTGGTTAATCCATGTGTGGTTTGTGGAAAGAACACACATGCAATGACTCTAGTGGGTACATATATGGTTTGTCAAAAAACACATATGCAATGACTCTAGTGGATCCATATGTGGTTTGTGGAAAAGAACACACATGCAATGAACACTGGTGGATCCATAAGTGGTTTGTGGAAAGAACACACATGTAGTGGACACTGGTGGATCCATATGTTATTTGTGAAAAGAACACACATGCAATGCTACTGGTTATTCCGTATGTGGTTTGTGGAAAGAACACACATGCAATGAGTCTAGTGCTGGTTTTACTAAAAGAACACACATGTAATGACTCCAGTGGATCTATATGTGGTTTGTGGAAAAAACACACATGCAATGACCACTGGTGGATCCATATGTGGTTTGTGTGACTCTAGTGGATCCATATGTGGTTTGTGGAAAAGAACACACATGCAATGAACACTGGTGGATCCATAAGTGGTTTGTGGAAAGAACACACATGCAGTGGACACTGGTGGATCCATATGTGATTTGTCAAAAGAACACACATGCAATGCCACTTGTTGATCCATATGTGGTTTGTGAAAAGAACACACATCCAATGCCACTTGTTGATCCATATGTGGTTTGTGAAAAGAACACACATGCAATGAGTCTAGTGCTGGTTTTTGTATAAGAACACACATGCAATGACTCTAGTGGATCCATATGTGATTTGTGGAAATGAACACACATGCAATGACCACTCGTGGATCCATATGTGGTTTGTGGAAAGAACACACATGCAATGAGACTGGTTGATCCATGAGTGGTTTGTGGAAAGAACACACATGCAATGACTCTAGTGCTTGTTCTAGATATGAACACACATGCAATGACTCTAGTGGGTCCATATGTGGTTTGTGAAAAGAACACACATGCAATGACTCTAGTGGATCCATATGTGGTTTGTGTAAAAGAACACACATGCAATGAGTCTAGTGCTGGTTTTAGTATAAGAACACACATGCAATGACTCTAGTGGATCCATATGTGGTTTGTGGAAACGAACACACATGTATGAACACTGGTGGATCCATATGTGGTTTGTGGAAAGAACACACATGCAGTGAACACAGGTGGATCCATGTGTGATTTGTTAAAAGAACAAACATGCAATGCCACTGGTTTAACCATATGTGGTTTGTGGAAAGAACACAAATGCAATGAGTCTAGTGCTGGTTTTAGTATAAGAACACACATGCAATGAATCTAGTGGATCCATATGTGGTTTGTGGAAAAGAACACACAAGCAATGACTCTAGTGGGTCCATATGTGATTTGTGGAAAGAACACACATGCAATGACACTGGTTGATCCATGTGTGGTTTGTGGAAAGAATACACATGCAATGCCATTGGTTGATCCATGTTTGGTTTGTGGAAAGAACACACATGCAATGACTCTAATGGATCCATATGTGGTTTGTGGAAAAGAACACACATGCAATGACCACTGGTTGATCCATGTGTGGTTTGTACAAAGAACACACATGCAATGACACTAGTGGATCAATGTGTGGTTTGTGAAAAAAACACACATGCAATGAGTCTAGTGGGTCCACATGTGGTTCATGTGAAGAACAGACATCCAATACCATTGGTGGATCCATGTGTGGTTTGTGGAAAGAACACACATGCAATGAGTCTAGTGGGTCCATATGTGGTTTGTGAAAAGAAACACACATGCAATGACTAGTGGATCCATATGTGGTTTGTGAAAACAACACACATGCAATGAGTCTAGTGCTGGTTTTAGTATAACAACACAAATGCAATGACTCTAGTGGATCCATATGTGGTTTGTGGAAAAGAGCACACATGCAATGGCCACTGGTTGATCCATGTGTGGTTTGTGAAAAGAACACACATGTAATGACTCTAATGGATCCATATGTTGTTTGTGGAAAAGAACACACATGCAATGACCACTGGTTGATCCATGTGTGATTTGTGGAAAGAACACACATACAATGACACTGGTGGATGCATATGTGGTTTGTGAAAAGAACATACATGCAATGAGTCTAGTGCTAGTTTTAGTATAAAAACACACATGCAATGACTCTAGTGGGTCCATATGTGGTTTGTGAAAAGAACACATATGCAATGACCCTAGTGGATCCATATGTGGTTTGTGGAAATGAATACACCTGCAATTAACACTGGTTGATCCATATGTGATTTGTGGAAAGAACACACATACAATGACACGGGTTGATCTGTATGTGGTTTGTGAAAAGAACATACATTCAATGACACTGATGGATCCATATGTGGTTTGTGAAAAAAACACATGCAATGAGTCTAGTGTTGTTTTTAGTATAAGAACACACATGCAGTGACTAAAGTAGATCCATATGTGGTTTGTGGAAAAGAACACACATGCAATGAACACCGGTGGATCCATATGTGGTTTGTGGAAAGAACACACATGCAGTTACACTGGTGGATCCATACGTGATTTGTGAAAAAAATACACATGCAATGCCACTGGTTGATCCATATGTGGTTTGTGGAAAGAATACACATTCAATGACACTGGTTGATCCATGCGTGGTTTATGGAAAGAACACACATGCAATGACTCTAGTGGATCCATATGTGGTTTGTGGAAAAGAACACATGCAATGGACACTGGTTGATCCATATGTGGTTTGTGGAAAAACACACATGCAATGACACTAGTTGATCCATATGTGGTTTGTGAAAACAACACACATGCAATGACAGTGGTGGATCCATATGTGGTTTCTGAAAAGTACAGACATGAAATGATTCTAGTGCTAGTTTTAGTATAAGAACACACATGCAATGACTTCAGTGGATCCATATGTGGTTTATAAAAAAGAACACACATGTAATGAACACTGGTGGATCCATATGTGGTTTGTGGAAAGAACAAACATGCAGTGAACACTGGTGGATCGATATGTGATTTGTGAAAAGAACACACATGCAATGCCACTGGTTGATCTATATGTGGTTTGTGGAAAGAACACACATGCAATGACACTAGTTGATCCATTTGTGGTTTGTGGAAAGAACACACATGCAATGACTCTACTGGGTCCATATGTGGTTTGTGAAAAGAACACACATGCAATGACTCTAGTGTATCCATATGTGGTTTGTGGAAAAGAACATAAATGCAACGAACACTGGTGGATCCATAAGTGGTTTGTGGAAAGAACACAGATGCAGTGGACACTGGTGGATCCATATGTGATTTGTGAAAAGAACACACATGCGATGCCACTGGTGGATCCATGTGTGGTTTGTGTAAACAACACACATGCAATGAGTCTAGTGCTGGTTTTAGTATAAGAACACACATGCAATGACTCTAGTGGATCCATATGTGGTTTGTGGAAAAGAACACATGCAATGCCCACTGGTGGATCCATATGTGGTTTGTGGAAAGAACACACATGCAATGACATTGGTTGATCCATGTGTGGTTTGTGGAAAGAACACACATGCAATGACACTGGTTTTATCCATGTGTGGTTTGTGGAAAGAACACACATGCAATGACTCTAGTGCTGGTTTTAGTATAAGAACACACATGCAATGACTCTAGTGGGTCCATATGTGGTTTTAGTATAAGAACACACATGCAATGACTCTAGTGGATCCATATGTGGTTTGTGGAAAAGAACACATATGCAATGAACACTGGTGGATCCATAAGTGGTTTGTGGAAAGAACACACATGCAATGACAGTGGTTGATCCATGTGTGGTTTGCGGAAAGAACACACATGCAATGACTCTGGTGGATCCATATGTGGTTTGTGGAAATAACACACATGCAATGACATTGGTTGATCCATGTGTGGTTTGCGGAAAGAACACACATGCAATGACTCTGGTGGATCCATATGTGGTTTGTGGAAAGAACACACATGCAATGACTCTGGTGGATCCATATGTGGTTTGTGGAAAGAACACACATGCAATGACAGTGGTTGATCCATGTGTGGTTTGCGGAAAGAACACAAATGCAATGACTCTAGTGGATCCATATGTGGTTTGTGGAAAAGAGCACACATGCAATGGCCACTGGTTGATCCATGTGTGGTTTGTGAAAAGAACACACATGCAATGAACACTAGTTGATCCATAAGTGGTTCGTGGAAAGGACACACATGCAATGACTCTAGTGGGTCTATATGTGGTTTGTGAAAAGAACACACATGCAATGACTCTAGTGGATCCATATGTGGTTTGTAAAAAGAACGCACATGCAATGACTCTAGTGGATCCATATGTAGTTTGTGGAAAAGAACACACAAGCAATGACTCTAGTGGGTCCATATGTGATTTGTGGAAAGAATACACATGCATTGACACTGGTTGATCCATGTGTAGTTTGTGGAAAAGAACACACATGCAATGACCACTGGTGGATCTATATCTGGTTTGTGGAAAGAACACACATGCAATGACACTGGTTGATCCATGTGTGGTTTGTGAAAAAAACACACATGCAATGACTCTATTGCTGGTTTTAGTATAAGAACACACATGCAATGACTCTAGTGGATCCATATGTGGTTTGTGGAAAAGAACACATATGCAATGAACACTGGTGGATCCATAAGTGGTTTGTGGAAAGAACACACATGCAATGACAGTGGTTGATCCATGTGTGGTTTGCGGAAAGAACACACATGCAATGACTCTGGTGGATCCATATGTGGTTTGTGGAAATAACACACATGCAATGACAGTGGTTGATCCATGTGTGGTTTGCGGAAAGAACACAAATGCAATGAATCTAGTGGATCCATATGTGGTTTGTGGAAAAGAGCACCCATGCAATGGCCACTGATTGATCCATGTGTGGTTTGTGAAAAGAACACACATGTAATGACTCTAATGGATCCATATGTGGTTTGTGGAAAAGAACACACATGTAATGACCACTGGTTGATCCATGTTTTATTTGTGGAAAGAACACACATACAATGAGACTGGTGGATGCATATGTGGTTTGTGCAAAGAACATACATGCAATGAGTCTAGTGCTAGTTTTTATGCAATGACCCTAGTGGATCCATATGTGGTTTGTGGAAAAGAACACATATGCAATGAACACTGGTGAATCCATAAGTGGTTTGTGGAAAGAACACACATGCAATGACAGTGGTTGATCCATGTGTGGTTTGCGGAAAGAACACACATGCAATGACTCTGGTTGATCCATGTGTGGTTTGTGGAAAGAACACACATGCAATGACACTGGTTGATCCATGTGTGGTTTGTGGAAAGAACAAACATGAAATGAATCTAGTGGGTCCATATGTGGTTTGTGAACAGAACACGCATGCAATGACTCTAGTGGATCCATATGTGATTTGTGAAAACAACACACATGCAATGCCACTTGTTGATCCATATGTGGTTTGTGAAAAGAACACACATCCAATGCCACTTGTTGATCCATATGTGGTTTGTGAAAAGAACACACATGCAATGAGTCTAGTGCTGGTTTTTGTATAAGAACACACATGCAATGACTCTAGTGGATCCATATGTGATTTGTGGAAATGAACACACATGCAATGACCACTGGTGGATCCATATGTGGTTTGTGGAAAGAACACACATGCAATGACACTGGTTGATCCATGAGTGGTTTGTGGAAAGAACACACATGCAATGACTCTAGTGCTTGTTTTAGTATATGAACACACATGCAATGACTCTAGTGGGTCCATATGTGGTTTGTGAAAAGAACACACATGCAATGTATCTAGTGGATCCATATGTGGTTTGTGTAAAAGAACACACATGCAATGAGTCTAGTGCTGGTTTTAGTATAAGAACACACATGCAATGACTCTAGTGGATCCATATGTGGTTTGTGGAAAGGAACACACATGTATGAACACTGGTGGATCCATATGTGGTTTGTGGAAAGAACACACATGCAGTGAACACAGGTGGATCCATGTGTGATTTGTGAAAAGAACACACATGCAATGCCACTGGTTTATCCATATGTGGTTTGTGGAAAGAACACAAATGCAATGAGTCTAGTGCTGGTTTTAGTATAAGAACACACATGCAATGACTCTAGTGGATCCATATGTGGTTTGTGGAAAAGAACACACAAGCAATGACTCTAGTGGGTCCATATGTGATTTGTGGAAAGAACACACATGCAATGACACTGGTTGATCCATGTGTGGTTTGTGGAAAGAATACACATGCAATGCCATTGGTTGATCCATGTTTGGTTTGTGGAAAGAACACACATGCAATGAATCTAATGGATCCATATGTGGTTTGTGGAAAAGAACACACATGCAATGACCACTGGTTGATCCATGTGTTGTTTGTAGAAAGAACACACATGCAATGACACTAGTGGATCAATGTGTGGTTTGTGAAAAAAACACACATGCAATGACTCTAGTGGGTCCATATGTGGTTCATGTGAAGAACAGACATCCAATACCATTGGTGGATCCATGTGTGGTTTGTGGAAAGAACACACATGCAATGACTCTAGTGGGTCCATATGTGGTTTGTGAAAAGAACACACATGCAATGAACACTAGTTGATCTATAAGTGGTTTGTGGAAAGAACACACATGCAATGACTCTAGTGGGTCCATATGTGGTTTGTGAAAAGAAACACACATGCAATGACTAGTGGATCCATATGTGGTTTGTGAAAACAACACACATGCAATGAGTCTAGTGCTGGTTTTAGTATAACAACACAAATGTAATGACTCTAGTGGATCCATATGTGGTTTGTGGAAAAGACAACACATGCAATGGCCACTGGTTGATCCATGTGTGGTTTGTGAAAAGAACACACATGTAATGACTCTAATGGATCCATATGTTGTTTGTGGAAAAAAACACACATGCAATGACCACTGGTTGATCCATGTGTGATTTGTGGAAAGAACACACATACAATGACACTGGTGGATGCATATGTGGTTTGTGAAAAGAACATACATGCAATGAGTCTAGTGCTAGTTTTAGTATAAAAACACACATGCGATGACTCTAGTGGGTCCATATGTGGTTTGTGAAAAGAACACATATGAAATGACCCTAGTGGATCCATATGTGGTTTGTGGAAATGAATACACATGCAATTAACACTTGTTGATCCATATGTGATTTGTGGAAAGAACACACATACAATGACATGGGTTGATCCATATGTGGTTTGTGGAAAGAACATACATGCAATGAAACTGATGGATCCATATGTGGTTTGTGAAAAAAAACACATGCAATGAGTCTAGTGTTGTTTTTAGTATAAGAACACACATGTAGTGACTAAAGTAGATCCATATGTGGTTTGTGGAAAAGAACACACATGCAATGAACACCGGTGGATCCATATGTGGTTTGTGGAAAGAACACACATGCAGTTACACTGGTGGATCCATACGTGATTTGTGAAAAAAATACACATGCAATGCCACTGGTTGATCCATATGTGGTTTGTGGAAAGAATACACATTCAATGACACTGGTTGATCCATGCGTGGTTTATGGAAAGAACACACATGCAATGACTCTAGTGGATCCATATGTGGTTTGTGGAAAAGAACACATGTAATGGACACTGGTTGATCCATATGTGGTTTGTGGAATAACACACATGCAATGACACTGGTAGATCCATATGTGGTTTGTGAAAACAACACACATGCAATGACAGTGGTGGATCCATATGTGGTTTCTGAAAAGTACACACATGAAATGAGTCTAGTGCTGGTTTTAGTATAAGAACACACATGCAATGACTTCAGTGGATCCATATGTGGTTTGTAAAAAAGAACACACATGTAATGAACACTGGTGGATCCATATGTGGTTTGTGGAAAGAACAAACATGCAGTGAACACTAGTGGATCGATATGTGATTTGTGAAAAGAACACACATGCAATGCCACTGGTTGATCTATATGTGGTTTGTGGAAAGAACACACATGCAATGACACTAGTTGATCCATGTGTGGTTTGTGGAAAGAACACACATGCAATGACTCTACTGGGTCCATATGTGGTTTGTGAAAAGAACATACATGCAATGACTCTAGTGAATCCATATGTGGTTTGTGGAAAAGAACATAAATGCAACGAACACTGGTGGATCCATAAGTGGTTTGTGGAAAGAACACACATGCAGTGGACACTGGTGGATCCATATGTGATTGTGAAAAGAACACACATGCGATGCCACTGGTGGATCCATTTGTGGTTTGTGTAAACAACACACATGCAATGAGTCTAGTGCTGGTTTTAGTATAAGAACACACATGCAGTGACTCTAGTGGATCCATATGTGGTTTGTGGAAAAGAACACATGCAATGCCCACTGGTGGATCCATATGTGGTTTGTGGAAAGAACACACATGCAATGACATTGGTTGATCCATGTGTGGTTTGTGGAAAGAACACACATGCAATGACACTGGTTTTATCCATGTGTGGTTTGTGGAAAGAACACACATGCAATGACTCTAGTGCTGGTTTTAGTATAAGAACGCACATGCAATGACTCTAGTGGGTCCATATGTGGTTTTAGTATAAGAACACACATGCAATGACTCTAGTGGATCCATATGTGGTTTGTGGAAAAGAACACATATGCAATGAACACTGGTGGATCCATAAGTGGTTTGTGGAAAGAACACACATGCAATGACAGTGGTTGATCCATGTGTGGTTTGCGGAAAGAACACACATGCAATGACTCTGGTGGATCCATATGTGGTTTGTGGAAATAACACACATGCAATGACAGTGGTTGATCCATGTGTGGTTTGCGGAAAGAACACACATGCAATGACTCTGGTGGATCCATATGTGGTTTGTGGAAAGAACACACATGCAATGACTCTGGTGGATCCATATGTGGTTTGTGGAAAGAACACACATGCAATGACAGTGGTTGATCCATGTGTGGTTTGCGGAAAGAACACAAATGCAATGACTCTAGTGGATCCATATGTGGTTTGTGGAAAAGAGCACACATGCAATGGCCACTGGTTGATCCATGTGTGGTTTGTGAAAAGAACACACATGTGATGACTCTAATGGATCCATATGTGGTTTGTGGAAAAGAACACACATGCAATGACCACTGGTTGATCCATGTGTGATTTGCGGAAAGAACACACATACAATGACACTGGTGGATGCATATGTGGTTTGTGAAAAGAACATACATGCAATGAGTCTAGTGCTAGTTTTAGTATAAAAACACACATGCAATGACTCTAGTGGATCCATATGTGGTTTGTGGAAAAGAACACATATGCAATGAACACTGGTGAATCCATAAGTGGTTTGTGGAAATAACACACATGCAATGACAGTGGTTGATCCATGTGTGGTTTGCGGAAAGAACACACATGCAATGACTCTGGTTGATCCATGTGTGGTTTGTGGAAAGAACACACATGCAATGACACTGGTTGATCCATGTGTGGTTTGTGGAAAGAACAAACATGCAATGAATCTAGTGGGTCCATATGTGGTTTGTGAACAGAACACGCATGCAATGACTCTAGTGGATCCATATGTGATTTGTGAAAAGAACACACATGCAATGCCATAGGTTGATCCATATGTGATTTGTGGAAAGAACACACATGAATGCGTCTAGTGCTGGTTTTAGTATAAGAACACAAATGCAATGACTCTAGTGCATCCATATGTGGTTTGTGGAAAAGAACACACATGCAATGACCACTGGTGGATCTATATCTGGTTTGTGGAAAGAACTCACATGCAATGACACTGGTTGATCCATGTGTGGTTTGTGAAAAAAACACACATGCAATGACTCTAGTGCTGGTTTTAGTATAAGAACACACAAGCAATGACTCTAGTGGGTCCATATGTGATTTGTGAAAAGAACACACATGCAATGCCACTGGTTGATCCATATGTGGTTTGGTGGAAGAACACACACGCAATGCCATTGGTTAATCCATGTGTGGTTTGTGGAAAGAACACACATCCAATGACTCTAATGGATCCATATGTGGTTTGTGGAAAAGAACACATATGCAATGACCACTGGTTGATCCATATGTGGTTTGTGGAAAGAACACACATGTAATGACACTGGTTCATCCATGTGTGGTTTGTGGAAAGAACACACATGCAATGACTCTATTGCTGGTTTTAGTATAAGAACACACATGCAATGACTCTAGTGGGTCCATATGTGGTTTGTGAAAACAACACACATGCAATGGCTCTAGTGGATCCATATGTGGTTTGTGGAAAAGAACACACATGCAATGAACACTGGTGGATCCATAAGTGGTTTGTGGAAAGAACACACATGCAGTGAACACGGGTGGATCCATATGTGATTTGTGAAAAGAACACACATGCAATGCCACTGGTTGATCCATATGTGGTTTGTGGAAAGAACACACATGCAATGACATTGGTTGATCCATGTGTCGTGTGTGGAAAGAACACACTTGCAATGACTCTAGTGGGTCCATATGTGGTTCATGTCAGGAACACACATTAAATTCCATTGGTGGATCCATATATGGTTTGCGAAAACAACACACATGCAATGAATCTAGTGGATCCATATGTAGTTTGTGGAAAAGAACACACAAGCAATGACTCTAGTGGTTCCATATGTGATTTGTGGAAAGACCACATATGCAATGACACTAGTTGATCCGTGTGTGGTTTGTGGCAAGAACACACATGCAATGCCATTGGTTGATCCATGTGTGGTTTGTGGAAAGAACACACATGCAATAACTCTATTGAATCCATATGTGGTTTGTGGAAAAGAAGACACATGTAATGATCACTGGTTGATCCATGTGTGGTTTGCGGAAAGAACACACATGCAATAACACTGGTGGATCCATGTGTGGTTTGTGAAAAGAACAAACATGCAATGACTCTAGTGGGTCCATATGTGGTTCATGTCAAGAACACGCATGCAATGCAATTGGTGGATCCATGTGTGGTTTGTGGAAAGAACACATATGCAATAACTCTAGTAGTTCCATATGTGGTTTGTGAAAAGAACATACATGTAATGAACACTGGTTGATCCATAAGTGGTTTGTAGAAAGAACACACATGCAATGACTATAGTGGGTCCATATGTGGTTTGTGAAAAGAACACACATGCAATGACTCTAGTGGATCCATATGTAGTTTGTGAAAAAAAAAACACATGCAATGAGTCTAGTGCTGTTTTTAGTATAACAACACACATGAAGTGACTAAAGTAGATCCATATGTGGTTTGTGGAAAAGAACACACATGCAATGAACACCGGTGGATCCATATGTGGTTTGTGGAAAGAACACACATGCAGTTACACTGGTGGATCCATACGTGATTTGTGAAAAAAATACACATGCAATGCCACTGGTTGATCCATATGTGGTTTGTGGAAAGAATACACATTCAATGACACTAGTTGATCCATGTGTGGTTTATGGAAAGAACACACATGCAATGACTCTAGTGGATCCATATGTGGTTTGTGGAAAAGAACACATGCAATGGACACTGGTTGATCCATATGTGGTTTGTGAAAACAACACACATGCAATGACAGTGGTGGATCCATATGTGGTTTCTGAAAAGTACACACATGAAATGAGTCTAGTGCTAGTTTTAGTATAAAAACACACATGCAATGACTTCAGTGGATCCATATGTGGTTTGTAAAAAAGAACACACATGTAATGAACACTGGTGGATCCATATGTGGTTTGTTTAAAGAACAAACATGCAGTGAACACTAGTGGATCGATATGTGATTTGTGAAAAGAACACACATGCAATGCCACTGGTTGATATATATGTGGTTTGTGGAAAGAACACACATGCAATGACACTAGTTGATCCATGTGTGGTTTGTGGAAAGAACACACATGCAATGACTCTACTGGGTCCATATGTGGTTTGTGAAAAGAACACACATGCAATGACTCTAGTGGATCCATATGTGGTTTGTGGAAAAGAACATAAATGCAACGAACACTGGTGGATCCATAAGTGGTTTGTGGAAAGAACACAGATGCAGTGGACACTAGTGGATCCATATGTGATTTGTGAAAAGAACACACATGCGATGCCACTGGTGGATCCATGTGTGGTTTGTGTAAACAACACACATGCAATAAGTCTAGTGCTGGTTTTAGTATAAGAACACACATGCAATGACTCTAGTGGATCCATATGTGGTTTGTGGAAAAGAACACATGCAATGCCCACTGGTGGATCCATATGTGGTTTGTGGAAAGAACACACATGCAATGACATTGGTTGATCCATGTGTGGTTTGTGGAAAGAACACACATGCAATGACACTGGTTTTATCCATGTGTGGTTTGTGGAAAGAACACACATGCAATGACTCTAGTGCTGGTTTTAGTATAAGAACGCACATGCAATGACTCTAGTGGGTCCATATGTGGTTTTAGTATAAGAATACACATGCAATGACTCTAGTGGATCCATATGTGGTTTGTGGAAAAGAACACATATGCAATGAACACTGGTGGATCCATAAGTGGTTTGTGGAAAGAACACACATGCAATGACAGTGGTTGATCCATGTGTGGTTTGCGGAAAGAACACACATGCAATGACTCTGGTGGATCCATATGTGGTTTGTGGAAAGAACACACATGCAATGACAGTGGTTGATCCATGTGTGGTTTGCGGAAAGAACACAAATGCAATGACTCTAGTGGATCCATATGTGGTTTGTGGAAAAGAGCACACATGCAATGGCCACTGGTTGATCCATGTGTGGTTTGTGAAAAGAACACACATGTGATGACTCTAATGGATCCATATGTGGTTTGTGGAAAAGGACACACATGCAATGACCACTGGTTGATCCATGTGTGATTTGTGGAAAGAACACACATACAATGACACTGGTGGATGCATATGTGGTTTGGGAAAAGAATATACATGCAATGAGTCTAGTGCTAGTTTTAGTATAAAAACACACATGCAATGACTCTAGTGGATCCATATGTGGTTTGTGGAAAAGAACACATATGCAATGAACAGTGGTGGATCGATAAGTGGTTTGTGGAAAGAACACACATGCAATGACAGTGGTTGATCCATGTGTGGTTTGTGGAAAGAACACACATGCAATGACTCTGGTTGATCCATGTGTGGTTTGTGGAAAGAACACACATGCAATGACACTGGTTGATCCATGTGTGGTTTGTGGAAAGAACAAACATGCAATGAATCTAGTGGGTCCATATGTGGTTTGTGAACAGAACACGCATGCAATGACTCTAGTGGATCCATATGTGATTTGTGAAAAGAACACACATGAATGGGTCTAGTGCTGGTTTTAGTATAAGAACACAAATGCAATGACTCCAGTGCATCCATATGTGGTTTGTGGAAAAGAACACACATGCAATGACCACTGGTGGATCTATATGTGGTTTGTGGAAATAACACACATGCAATGACACTGGTTGATCCATGTGTGGTTTGTGAAAAAAACACACATGCAATGACTCTAGTGCTGGTTTTAGTATAAGAAAACACAAGCAATGACTCTAGTGGGTCCATATGTGATTTGTGAAAAGAACACACATGCAATTCCACTAGTTGATCCATATGTGGTTTGTTGGAAGAACACGCATGCAATGCCATTGGTTAATCCATGTGTGGTTTGTGGAAAGAACACACATGCAATGACTCTAATGGATCCATATGTGGTTTGTGGAAAAGAACACATATGCAATGACCACTGGTTGATCCATATGTGGTTTGTGGAAAGAACACACATGCAATGACACTGGTTCTTCCATGTGTGGTTTGTGGAAAGAACACACATGCAATGACTCTATTGCTGGTTTTAGTATAAGAACGCACATGCAATGACTCTAGTGGGTCCATATGTGGTTTGTGAAAACAACACACATGCAATGACTCTAGTGGATCCATATGTGGTTTGTGGAAAAGAACACACATGCAATGAACACTGGTGGATCCATAAGTGGTTTGTGGAAAGAACACACATGCAGTGAACACTGGTGGATCCATATGAGATTTGTGAAAGAACACACATGCAATGCCACTGGTTGATCCATATGTGGTTTGTGGAAAGAACACACATGCAATGACATTGGTTGATCCATGTGTCGTGTGTGGAAAGAACACACTTGCAATGACTCTAGTGGGTCCATATGTGGTTCATGTCAGGAACACACATTAAATTCCATTGGTGGATCCATATATGGTTTGCGAAAAGAACACACATGCAATGAGTCTAGTGCTGGTTTTAGTATAAGAACACACATGCAATGAATCTAGTGGATCCATATGTAGTTTGTGGAAAAGAACACACAAGCAATGACTCTAGTGGGTCCATATGTGATTTGTGGAAAGAACACATATGCAATGACACTGGTTGATCCGTGTGTGGTTTGTGGCAAGAACACACATGCAATGCCATTGGTTGATCCATGTGTGGTTTGTGGAAAGAACACACATGCAATAACTCTA
Organism: Avena sativa; assembly: GCA_916181665.1. Lineage (NCBI taxonomy): Eukaryota > Viridiplantae > Streptophyta > Magnoliopsida > Poales > Poaceae > Avena > Avena sativa. Next base: position 621,054,160 of record OV702289.1, read on the forward strand.
ATGGATCCATATGTGGTTTGTGGAAAAGAACACACATGTAATGATCACTGGTTGATCCATGTGTGGTTTGTGGAAAGAACACACATGCAATGACACTGGTGGATCCATGTGTGGTTTGTGAAAAGAATAAACATGCAATGACTGTAGTGGGTCCATATGTGGTTCATGTCAAGAACACGCATGCAATGCCATTGGTGGATTCATGTGTGGTTTGTGGAAAGAACACATATGCAATAACTCTAGTAGTTCCATATGTGGTTTGTGAAAAGAACATACATGTAATGAACACTTGTTGATCCATAAGTGGTTTGTAGAAAGAACACACATGCAATGACTATAGTGGGTCCATATGTGGTTTGTGAAAAGAACACACATGCAATGACTCTAGTGGATCCATATGTAGTTTGTGAAAAAAAAACACATGCAATGAGTCTAGTGCTGGTTTTAGTATAAGAACACACATGCAATGACTCTAGTGCATCCATATGTGGTTTGTGGAAAAGAACACACAAGCAATGACTATAGTGGGTCCATATGTGATTTGTGGAAAGAACACACATGCAATGAACACTAGTTGATTCGTAAGTGGTTCATGGCAAGAACACACATACAATGACTCTAGTGGGTATATATGTCATTTGTGAAAAGAACACACATGCAATGACTCTAGTGGATCCATATGTGGTTTGTGAAAAGAACACACATGCAATGAGTCTAGTGCTAGTTTTAGTGTAAGAACACACATGCAATGACTCTAGTGGATCCGTATGTAGTTTGTGGAAAAGAACACAAGCAATGACTCTAGTGGGTCCATATGTTATTTGTGGAAAGAATACACATGCAATGACACTGATTGATCCATGTGTAGTTTGTGGAAAAGAATACACATGCAATAACCACTGGTTGATCCATGTGTGGTTTGTGGAAAAAACACACATGCAATGACTCTAATGGATCCATATGTGGTTTGTGGAAAACAACACACATGCAATGACCACTAGTTGATCCATGTGTGGTTTGTGGAAAGAACACACATGCAATGACTCTAATTGATCCATATGTGGTTTGTGCAAAAGAACACACATGAAATGACCACTGGTTGATCCATGTGTGGTTTGTGGAAAGAACACACATGCAATGACACTGGTGGATCCATGTGTGGTTTGTGAAAAGAACACACATGCAATGAGGGTAGTTCTAGTTTTAGTATAAGAACACACATGCAATGACTCTAGTGGGTCCATATGTGGTTTGTGAAAAGAACACACATGCAATGACTCTAGTGGATCCATATGTAGTTTGTGAAAAGAACACACATGCAGTGAGTCTAGTGCTCGTTTTAGTATAAGAACACACATGCAATGACTCTAGTGCATCCATATGTGGTTTGTGGAAAAGAACACACAAGCAATGACTCTAGTGGGTCCATATGTGATTTGTGGAAAGAACACACATGGAATGACACTGGTTGATCCATGTGTGGTTTGTGGAAAGAACACACATGCAGTGAACACTAGTGGATCCATATGTGATCTGTGAAAAGAACACACATGCAATGACAATGGTGGTTCCATATGTGGTCTGTGAAAAGAACACACATGCAATGACAACGGTGGATCCATATGTGGTTTGTGAAAAGAACACACATGCAATGACACTGGTGGATCCATGTGTGGTTTGTGAAAAGAACACACATGCAATGACTCTAGTGGGTCCATATGTGGTTCATGTCAATAACACACGTGCAATGCCATTGGTGGATTCATGTGTGGTTTGTGGAAATAACACGCATGCAATGACAATAGTGGGTCCATATGTGGTTTGTGAAAAGAACACACATGCAATGAACACTAGTTGATCCATAAGTGGTTCGTGGAAAGGACACACATGCAATGACTCTAGTGGGTCTATATGTGGTTTGTGAAAAGAACACACATGCAATGACTCTAGTGGATCCATATGTGGTTTGTAAAAAGAACGCACATGCAATGACTCTAGTGGATCCATATGTAGTTTGTGGAAAAGAACACACAAGCAATGACTCTAGTGGGTCCATATGTGATTTGTGGAAAGAATACACATGCATTGACACTGGTTGATCCATGTGTAGTTTGTGGAAAAGAATACACATGCAATGACCACTGGTTGATCCATGTGTGTTTTGTGGAAAGAACACACATGCAATGACTCTAATGGATCCATATGTGGTTTGTGGAAAAGAACACACATGCAATGACCACTGGTTGATCCATGTGTGGTTTGTGGAAAGAAAACACATGCAATGACTCTAATTGATCCATATGTGGTTTGTGGAAAAGAACACACATGCAATGACCAGTGGTTGATCCATGTGTGGTTTGTGGAAAGAACACACTTGCAATGACACTGGTGGATCCATGTGTGGTTTGTGAAAAGAACACACATGCAATGAGGGTAGTGCTAGTTTTAGTATAAGAACACACATGCAATGACTCTAGTGGGTCCATATGTGGTTTGTGAAAAGAAGACACATGCAATGACTCTAGTGGATCCATGTGTGGTTTGTGGAAAAGAACACACATGCAATGGACACTAGTTGATCCATATGTGGTTTGTGGAAAGAACACACATGCAATGACACTGGTTAATCCATATGTGGTTTGTGCAAAGGACACACGTGCAATGACACTAGTGGATCCATATTTGGTTTTTGAAAAGAACACACATGCAATGAGTCTATTGCTGGTTTTAGTATAAGAACACACATGCAATGACTCAAGTGGGTCCATATGTGGTTTGTGAATAGAACACACATGCAATGACTCTAGTGGATTCATATGTGGTTTGTGGAAAAGAACACACATGCAATGACCACTGGTTGATCCATAAGTGGTTTTTGGAAAGAACACACATACAATGACTTTAGTGCTAGTTTTAGTATAAGAACACACATGCAATGACTCTAGTGGGTCCATATGTGGTTTGTGAAAAGAACACACATGCAATGACCACTGGTTGATCCATATGTGGTTTGTGGTAAAGAACACACATGCAATGACTCTAGTGGGTCCATATGTGGTTTGTGAAAAGAACACACATGCAATGACTCTAGTGGATCCATATGTGCTTTGAGGAAAAGAACACACATGCAATGAACATGGTGGATCCATAAGTGGTTTGTGGAAACAACACACATGAAGTGAACACTTGTGGATCCATATGTGGTTTGTGAAAAAAAACACATGCAATGCCACTTGTTGATCCATATGTGTGGTTTGTGGAAAGAACACACATGCAATGCCACTGGTTAATCCATGTATGGTTTGTGGAAAGAACACACATGCAATGACACTGGTTGATTCATGTGTGGTTTGTGAAAAGAACAGACATGCAATGACTCTAGTGGATCCATATGTGGTTTGTGGAAAGAACACACATGCAATAACCACTAGTTGATCCATGTGTGGTTTGTGAATAGAACACACATGAAATGACCACTGGTGGATCCATATGTGGTTTGTGGAAAGAACACACATGCAATGAACACTGGTTGATCCATATGTGGTTTGTGGAAAAAACAAACATCCAATGACACTGGTGGATCCATGTGTGGTTTGTGAAAAGAACACACATGCAATGAGTCTAGTGCTGGTTTTAGTATAAGAACACACATGCAATGACTCTAGTGGATCTATATGTGGCTTTAGTATAAGAACACATGCAATGACTGAAGTGGATGCATATGTGGTTTGTGGAAAAGAACACACATGCAATGAACACGGTGGATCCATAAGTGGTTTGTGGAAACAACACATATGAAGTGAACACTTGTGGATCCATATGTGGTTTGTGAAAAAAACACACATGCAATGCCACTGGTAGATCCATATGTGTGGTTTGTGGAAAGAACACACATGCAATGCCACTGGTTAATCCATGTATGGTTTGTGGAAAGAACACACATGCAATGACACTGGTTCATTCATGTGTGGTTTGTGAATAAAACACACATGCAATGACTCTAGTAGATCCATATGTGGTTTGTGGAAAAGAACACACATGCAATGAACACGGTGGATCCATAAGTGGTTTGTGGAAAGAACACACATGCGGTGAACACTTGTGGATCCATATGTGGTTTGTGAAAAGAACACACATGCAATGACCACTAGTTGATCCATATGTGGTTTGTGGAAAAGAACACACATGCAATGACTCTAGTGGGTCCATATGTGGTTTGCGAAAAAACACACATGCAATGACTCTAGTGGATCCATATGTGGTTTGTGGAAAAGAACACACATGCAATGAACATGGTGGATCCATAAGTGGTTTGTGGAAAAAAACACATGCAGTGAACACCGGTGGATCCATATCTGGTTTGTGAAAAGAACACACATGCAATGCCACTGTTTGATCCATATGTGTGGTTTGTGGAAAGAACACACATGCAATGCCACTGGTTAATCCATGTGTGGTTTGTGGAAAGAACACACATGCAATGACACTGGTTGATCCATGTGTGGTTTGTGAAAAGAACACACAAGCAATGACTCTAGTGGATCCATATGTGGTTTGTGGAAAGAACACACATGCAATAACCACTGGTTGATCCATGTGTGGTTTGTGAATAGAACACACATGCAATGACCACTGGTGGATCCATATGTGGTTTGTGGAAAGAACACACATGCAATGAACACTGGTTGATCCATATGTGGTTTGTGGAAAGAACACACATGCAATGATACGGGTGGATCCATGTGTGGTTTGTGAAAACACACACATGCAATGAGTCTAGTGCTGGTTTTAGTATAAGAACACACATGCAATGACTCTAGTGGGTCCATATGTGGTTTGTGAATAGAACACACATGCAATGACTAGTGGATTCATATGTGGTTTGTAGAAAAGAACACACATGCAATGACCACTGGTTGATCCATAAGTGGTTTTTGGAAAGAACACACATGCAGTGAACACTTGTTGATCCATTTGTGGTTTGTGAAAAGAACACACATGCAATGCCATTGGTTGATCCATATGTGGTTTGTGGAAAGAACACACATGAAATGAAACTGGTTGATCCAAATGTGGTTCATGACAAGAACACACATGTAATGACTCTAGTGGATACATATGTGGTTTGTGGAAAGAACACACATGCAATGAACCCTAGTGGATCTATCTTGGCATAATTTGATGTATGCATGATGTATTTAATTGTAAAAGACACCCACTTTCCATTTTTATACTACTCAGCTTTGCCCTTGGTTTTTTTATACTACCCAGTTTTGCCCCCCTCTCTCTTTCGTAGAAGCCCAAACCTGTGCCCACTCTGTCTGCTTCGCCCTGATTGGTTGTCACAGTTGTCACACGGATCATGCGCACCAACCGTTGATCCTGGGTGATCCAACAAGGCTCGTTGCACACGTCGTGCCCTTCACAGGGCAGCGCGAGACAACACAGACGTCTCCCTCAATGAGACTTCTACAAGAAGGAACACGATGCCGTCCATGGAAAAAGTCGTCGAGTGGTCATGTCATGTTTAATCTAGTCTGCAAAGGCTACAAGTCTACTGCACGGCAACTGGTCATCCACGGCCCATGGGCTATACCATTTTTACTATGCAGCGCGCCTGCACTCTCACTTCCGACAGGCCCCCACCACATGAACCTTCCACGCGGCAGCCGCAGCCAGAAGAGCTGCCTACCAGGGCCCTCGAGGAGGCCTAAATGTCCCCGCATTAAAAACCCAGCCTATCGGGTACTCCATTCGCACTCATCCACTACTCTCTCTTCCTTATCTAGCAAAACCCCACAATCTTGAACGTACTTGCACGAACCTTCTCCATGAAACCAGTGCGTGGGGGTGAGTGTCCGGGCATCGCCGCCGGGGTGGTGCTTCACGCGGCAGATCTGGAGGAGCATCACGCAGCACAAGGCGAGGAGGATGTGCAGTTTAACCCCTTGGGGGACCATGTTCTCGCCGGTGCTGACGACTTCGGAGGCGCCGATGAGGGCGTGGAGTTCGACGAACACGCTCCGCTCGTGTACCCGGAGGTACATCTATTTCTACATGTTTCATATTTTCTGCTCGAGCTTAATCTATCCTGGCGTCATAAAAAAATCTAGTCCTAATGATTAGATGCAACGTATGAACCGGTACATGGAGAGATCTAGTCTGTTCTGAATGAATCCACATTATTTATTTATTAATAAGTTACCAAGAACACAAACCACATTAATTTAGGACCGAGCTGGGGAGACAGCCGTAATGAACTGCTGAACCTGTATAAACATGTTATTGCATCGAAAGTAACTTGGAATGGTGGAAGGAATATACATTTATTATTTTGCTCATTTTGGTTTGTAGTCCATACATTATAGGTATAAATTCAAGTAAGATGGACTCTGACAAGGAGACCAGGGACAACAAGAGCCACCATGTCATGAAGAAGCTCAAGAGCGGGATAATCCCTTTCCGCACTCGACTTGGGGAGCTCAAATGCCCTTTCTATAAGGAAGGAGTCAACCCGAGGATTGCCAGCTTGATTCCGCATGCGGTTGGCATCGGTAAAAGCCCGGCTAGTAAACACAAGTTGGCGACCAAGGCTAAGCACGCTGCTTATGGCAAATTCCTAAGGGAGTATGTCAAGACCGGCCTAGTGTCCCCTTACTTAGGAATCAGCAACTTCTAGCCGACCAACCCCGTCACTGTGCTGGCCCAGCCACTAATAATATTTAGTTCTCTTACCATATCTAGACCCTTAAACTATGGGGATTTCTATTTTCGTACCCTTCAAAATATATTCAAGTTCATATGTTTATGGAGTTAAAGTTCCGATGGCATACTCGTTATTTTGCATGGATAGAGGGGTGCCCCCCGACAGATATGAGGGTTATCCTGTTCGCTAGATCACAGAGGATCAATGGTTGGTGGGCACGATCCGTGTGACAACTATCTCGACCAATCAGAGCGTAGCATCGAAGATGAGCACAGGTGCGAGAGATGGATATAAAGAGAGGGGAAAACCGAGTAGCAACCAAGGGCAAAACTGAGTAGAACTTAAAAACCAAGGGCAAGACTCAGTAGAACTTAAAAACCAAGGGCAAGCGTGACAAAGGGATTCAAATAGAAAATAGAAAATGATTTAAAAATGGAACCAAACCGCTAGTGTTACGCTCGAGGGCAAAACTGAGTACATCTGAATCGCCAGGGTTAGACATGAGGGAAAAAAACGCGACTCACGGTACGTGTATGCGGTGCACGGGGCGGTAGCGGACACGTGTGGCCGTGCACGGTGCATTAGCGTACGCGCTGCATGGTAGTGCAATGAAATGTCGCTTCCCTTCTCCTTTAATAGAGGTCTCCCCACTCCCACTCATCACGCACTCGCTCACTCAACCGGCTCCACTGTCCCATCACCTTCTGCAAACGCCCAACAAAACTCCAACCACGCCGGCGATTGAGAAGAACGGCACGGTGGCCATCGGTGCCTCCAAGGCCATCGGTGAGGAGCCCCCTGTCCCCGTCCCCGCATCCACCGTAGCCGCCGACGAGGAGGCCCCGCCGGTCTCAGACAGATCCCGCTCGGCTGGGACCCCTACCAGGAGGTTGTCTACATAAGGCCGGAGAACCCCTATGACACCAGCATCGCAGACCCATGGTCTGAGGTAACCAAGGTTTTCTCCCCTTCCCTTGTTCTTCCCCCGTTCCCATCGTTGGATGCTAGATCATTTGTTATTAGGGCTCGACTGTTTGTATTTTTTACAGTAGCTAATCCTCTTGTGTTAGATCTCGATTTTCGATGAACCCCCCTGTTCGTAGTTGGGATCAGTATTCAATTTGGTTTGAGATTTGGGGAATAATCGGGAGATCTCATTCAGTTAATTTATGCACTAAAATCAATCCCGATAATCAAAGTATCTTAATCATGTCCTTATTTCACTCTACTGTTTTTTTCCAACAGGAGGATAGCAGCGACCTCCGCAGCGACGACGAGTGCAAGGACACCAATACTCGTCATGTGCTGAGGAGGCTAAAGTCCAGCCAGTACAACAACTTCTTCGCCGACGACATGTACAGGTGCCCCTTCTACCCCACCAGGAGGCTCCGCGCCACGGACTTCAACTCCCTCGTGAAGCATGCCGAGGACGTGAGGAACTGCGGCGAGTCCGCGAACGTCCACGGCTTCATGGCCAAGCACCAGGCGCTCGGTCTTCACCTCCGCAACCTCCAGAAGGTGGCTATCAAGGAGGGTCGCATGCCCTCGATCGGACCCAAGGCGCCCAAGGTCAAGGGGTTGGGCAGCAAGGAGTGGAGGAGGCACCAGAGGGAGGAGGCGGATGCCCTCCTGGCAGAGGCCATGAGGGGCCACTGATCAGCTGCTGCTGCTGCTGTAAAGAAGCTTCTTTTGTCTTGTATGTGTTGAACTTGTCAGTTGCTGCTACTGAGCAGGCTAATTGTCGAACCTCTTTAAGTACCGTACTATATAACCTATATTAGCTGCTTTATCTACATCTGCTCTGTTTACTGAATTTATTTATGGTGCTAGTTTGTTTTGCTGCTCTAGATTTGCTACCAGATTGGGGAAAAACGATCGCAAAAGGAACAATGAATAAAGAGAGAAGCTGCTCTAGATTCCCTATCTTTTTGGGCAAAAAACACAACTATTAGAGAGAGAGGGGAAAAGGCGCTCTTAAAAAGGCCAAATAACAAAAACAAATCCACTTTAGGCGTCATGGCGCACGTAACGACCAAGCCTTTGACCAGACGACACCCCCCTCTAAGCGCATGTGAGGGCTTCGGAATATCGGGAGGGAAAAAGTGAGGACAAACGAGACACAATGTTGCTATAGCTAAATCTGACAAAAAGCTGAATTTGGCTTTACCATGCAATTTGGCTAGAGGTCCACAATGTAGCTATTCTAAATCCCTAAACTATGTGGTGCGTTGAAACCAACACGTGTGTTGCAAAGTTGCTTGATCGTGCATGCTTATACAAGTGGCCTACAGAGAAACTTATAGAAGCATGGGCAAACGAGCTTCATTTTGGCAAATTTTGGACAAGCTTTGCGCAATCGGCAAGACTGATCGGCTAGGTGGCTGCCCCGGGATGCAGGGATGCTAGGTCCATGTCTATGCTTAGACTTCTTAAACTTGTTAGGAATTAATAATAGATGTACACTTCCTTCTGTCCTGTCACGTTATGTCGTGTCAGCACCGTGCACCCGCTGCGGATCGGCAACGAGACGGTGGTCTACGTGACTGGTCTCTGCCACGCCAAAGCCACGTCGCACACCCGTCCCATCGCCTACCGGGACGGACGCCGAATTTAATCGCTAGGATTGGAAACCAACGGTGCTCGCCCGGTCAAACTTGCTTCCGCATGGGTATGACTAGAATATTGGTAAACGCAATTTAAGCATCGCCTTCCGTCTCCTCAACACATCACTTTGCATAAATCTCCAACTCATTCCTTCCGTCGCCGCCGCCATCGCAAGAACCAACGACGCTGCCGCAGGCACCGCCTCCGCCTGGCCATACCACCGCAACAGATCACTCCACTGCCACGCCTAGTCTTAGCCATCTCTACCGACCCTAGGCCACCACCGCCGCATTAGCTGTTGCCATGGACGCAGAGTACAGCGTGTTCGGCGATGGGAGCGACTACACCGACGAGTACACCATCACTGCCCATGGCACCACCAAGCTGACGGTCGTCCACACAAATGCGTCAGCAGAGGTCGCCAAGGTCATCGCAATGTACGAGCGGTGGCTACAGGAGCCGATGGACATGTACAAGATCGTCGGCCTTAACCTCGAGTATACCGAAGATAGCAAGAGGACTGTGCTTTTGCAACTGTCCATGCACAACCACTGCCTCCTATACCACGTATGTAGGGCCAAATCTGTATGCTTGGAGCTTCGCGAGTTCCTACACTGGAGGAAGATCTACTTCGCCAATGTCGACATAAAGAATGACACTCCGAAGCTAGAACGGGATCTCCTCATTCATGTCGTCAATCACGTCGATCTCCAACGTTTGTGGAGGTACCCGGATGGCGGTACGGGGAAAGGCGGCATGGCTAGACTAGCTGCTGACATCATCGACCGTGAGTACGCCGGCATGAAAGTCGAGTTCCCGAAGCACCTGCACGAGCGATGGGAGTGGAGGCACCTAGATTACGATGCGATCAAGTACGCAGCCAAGGACGCGTATGTCTGCTACGAGATGCTCAACAGGATCTGGCAGGTGGGTGAGTGTGATGTTTACCACTACTAGTTTCGCATTTCGTTCCTAGTTTTATCTCGCCTGTATTTTATCTCGTATGTATTTTCTAAGCATTCTATGTGTAAGGACCAAGCTCGTATGATCCCTGTGCTATTAGCTACTTAACCTGTATGAATTACATTCCCCTTTTTGTATGCTCAACATTCATTCTTACAAATTCTATCTGTGCCATTTGCGTGCGGCAGAATCCAGTACTGACATGCATAAGGTGTGATACAGTCATAAGTCATAATCAAACCCATATTATAGCAAAGGATACAATCATAACCAAACCCATATTATAGTTTGACAAAGGTAATACACATCAGTTTGTAATTGCTCACATAGTGTACTTCTGAAATAACATGTTTTCATAAAAACAACAATCATGCACTAATAGTCTACATCCTAGCCTATTGGAGAAGGCAACCGATCCCAGGATGCCTTCGGTCGCTTGCCCCAACTTGTAGATTCATCTACACTCCGGCATCTGGGGCAAACAACCTGCCTTGGTGGTGGTTCAATGATGCGATGCCTGAAACAAGATTTTACAATCTGGCGGTACAGCTCGTGGCTAACATACCCATCAATTGTAGCATACTTTAGATTAGGTTCAGAAAGTGGCTTATCCTCCCAGTAATCATGCCCTAAACGCCTCCACGAACATCTCGGCAATTTGCCCTTCATTTCAGCGTACCACGGGTCGATGAGTTCGGAGGCAAGAGCGGGCATCCCGGTCTTGCCACCCTTCATCCCTGGGATCCAGTAAATTTCCTAGATGTCCACTCTGCACTCCTTTGGGATTCTAATGTTGATAGTCGGGCTTTCAAGCAGTTTAGTGTCATTCATGATGTCAACACTAGTAAATGTTATGTGTTGGTTCACGAGAAAGTCCTGAAACAGATCCCTAATGCTTTCGCCCCACCTGCATGAAAATGAATTCAGACAAATAATATAGCAATAACTTTTGCAAATAGACGGTTTAGGAACAAAAAGACAGCAAAGTCTACCAGATCCCGTCAGCCCCCTTCTCGCAAAAAGGCTGGTATATGAGGACGTGCCCCTTCATGGAGAGTTGTACCACGGTGATCCTACGGTGATCGCGCCTGTACTCGAGGTCGAGACCTACGAACCTATTTTCTTCGAACTGCAGCCAACTCGTGTAATTATTCAGAGTGTTCCTCACCGTCCGATGGTCGGTGGTGTAGACGACATCGATCTTCTTCCCGCCATGTACTTCAATGTCGAAGTGCGCAGTTTCTTTCCTACCGTCGTTTCAGACGTCCGGAGCGTCCATGACTACAGGCAAGAGGGAAAGGATACGGAGGAAGAGGGTGATGTGGTGGAGGAGAAAGACGATGAGGCCATGGAGGAGGAAATGAGACGGAGAAGTGAAAGATTGGAACCGCCCTTACCAATATCTGGAATGGTGCACGACCATTCGTAGTAGGGTGAAGGTGGAGAAAAACGGCGGTTTTACACGTCGACGTTAGCGCTTCCTAAAATTTGTTCTGCGCCACTTGCATGCGGTGGAATCGAGGTCTGCCATGCACGATCCAAGTCAAACGTCGGCACGTTTGCACGTGCCGACCTTCACTCACTGACAGGCGGGCGCACATTTCTCTCTTAGGATTTATTTTTTCACTTCCTCTAGATGGTTCTGGTGCCTGCCCTCAATAATTACGCCCCTTGTCTTCCTCGCGGACGAGAACCGGCAGCGGCGGCAGTTCCTTGCAGATTCACTCTCCACTCGAACAACTGCCCCCATCTCTGATTCCATCCCCTCTCGAATCCATCTGCCTCCTTATCACAACGCCTCCATTAATCTACCGGATTCCAGACTCCATTTGCCACTATGGTAGAGCTTGGGGTAGCAGCAGGCTGAAACGAAAGGCATGCGACGATGACGCGGATGGCCAGGGCGACCGCTACCGTGAGGATTGGGGATGGCCGAACCTTAGCGCCGTGGACGTGCACAGGATCGCCTCGGGGTTGGACATCATCTCAGCCGGCTGCCTCGCTCGCTGCATCCCTGGCTACCGCTTCACAATGTGGAACATGGACGAACAACCGTTTGGCACGCCAGACCTTCTTTACCCCGATAACAGCAAATGGCCAAACGACCGTGATGGCCATGTAAGTTCCAGTATCTAGCTTATTCGTTCAGTCATATCGTTGATTCATATGTGTTGAACTCTCATCGGAATCCTATGTTCCTTTCGTCGAATGTGTTGTGTGCACGCGCGGTTTGAACAAATCGAACCATTTAAGACTATTATGTACAGCGGAAGCTCTGCTCGTACCTAATATTCTGGTATTTTTGTAGTGACACAATCTTACTTTAGGTGATAGCCGAGTTGTCAATTTCGATTTTGCAATGGAATGCCTACTAGGTGATATTCTGTTTCCTAAAATAAAAACAAATAGACTAGACAATTTAAGGTTGTTATGCCCTGAGCTGTTTATGATCAGCGTCAGGAGTTTGTTCTGGGGGCTCTGCTACTACTCCATATATTGAGTATCTTTGTAGTGACACAGGCACAATTTAGGCGATTTCTGAGGAGACACTCGTATTTAGGCGATATTTTGTGTACTTTAATCTGAAGGTCCAGTTGTCAAATTGTATTTGCAATGGAATCCATGCTAGGTGAGTATACCAACTGACAACAAACTCTGCAGAATATTCATGCAAAACTGATGCTGCTGGATAAGTGGCCCGAATCAGTAGTGGTGAATATCAAGGAAGTAGAAGAGATGGAAATGGAAGATGACCAGAACTGGGTGGGTGGCAACGACACGTGGCTGGTCCTTTTATCACAGGATGGCAGTACTTGGACTCTAAAAATGGCTACAAATCGGTGAGACTTGCATTGCCACCTTGGAGGGTGTCGGCATTACTGCATTCAACAACGGGTGACTGCTGCCCATTTCCGAATTCGCTTACAGGTTCAACATGGTAGAATTTGACCTCATGAAGGTACAACTCCCACATAGACCGCGGGAGGGGGCGTGGAAGACCTGGGAGTACGACCTCTTAGCGGTGTTCGACAAGGCAATCACATGCATTAGATGCCCAGAAGACAAGGAATGGTCAGTCTTGCGCGACGACTTCCTGCAGCCGGAGAAGTATGTTGATGCTGTCTTCACCTACATCTACTCTTCGTATAAACCGCAACGCATTTATGCGGTCACTGAACCTAGTGGCGACGTGCGTGTTTGGGAGCCGTCCATTTGGGGTGAGTCATGGTGTCATATAGCATGTAAAATCCCATTCAAAATTCTCCTTACTAACTGTAAGTAACACGCAGGTACCCACACAGCCCCGCGCATCATTCCAGCTCCGGTCATCGAAGATGCAGTAGCAGATGCTGAACTTGGGACACGGCGTTGGTTCCTGGCACCTCTCAGAGGCGACATGGACCAGGATGATGAACTCATGTGGATTCATATCAGGGGAGCACTAAACAACGTTGGTGATACAATAGAACATATGGGGACACAACTTTCTTCATACCCATTGCTGCGGTGTCACGTTTTCTCGAGGTCCGCATGCTCATCCAAAGACCCAGTAGAGCAAGTCTGGAGCAGAGTCAACAATCTAAAGGGACAACCTGTGTTTCTTGGGATCAACTACCCTTTCTTTGTCGGAGCCCCTGGAGCTGTTGAACCTGTAATTGCTCAGGCAGCCCTGGCCCCTGATGCTGCCGATGCTGCTGTTGCTGCTGGTGTTGGTGGTGGTTGAGCTGACGAAGAACTAGCTGCTGCTGCTCCTGGTGAAGCTGATGAAATACTTGGTGATACTGCTGCTGGTGAAGCTGACGAAATACTTGCTAATGCTGCTGCTGGTGAAGCTGAGGAAATACCCGCTGAGGCTGCTGCTGGTGAAGCTGACGAAATACCTGCTGAGGCTGCTGTCGGAGTCCAGGAAGAACATGCTGGTGTTGTTGCCGAGGTGCCAGCACTTCCAGTGTTGATAACATACTGTGTGTTTGCTGCACACTCACGCGCCTATCATGTTGACACTACAGATCCGACCTGGAGACGAATCCACGTCGAGGGGAGGGGGCCTACAATTGGCTCATCAGTGGGGTCATACGATTTGGAGAATGCCAGACGGCCAAACGCAGCATTCTGGTTCGTTCCGACGATACCACCATCTCCAGAGACCTAGTGCTCATACTGGCAGATCTGATGAACCATTTGTCTTTATCTTTATCATTAGTTACGCTTATGTGTGTAAAGACTAAGTTGTGCTTATTTTTGTAAGACTAAGTTAGGACTAACTGCGTAATATTCAGTGGACCCCAGCTTTTCTTTCCACGCCCATAATAACAGAATTGCAGCATAGAACATACAAATGTAATGTGCATACCAGGCATTTTTGCTCAGGATAACAACCACTTCAAGAAAATGATACATGGTGTACGCATTTGAACGCATCACTAGAATGTGCCACCTATTGATGATTGATGACATGGATCTAGCTTTTCTACGCGTATTTGCATTGAATCGCTCATTGATTTGTTCACATATTTTTTGGCAATGGCTGATGAACTCCACTCTCTTGGTAACTTGCTTCGTCAGCGAGCACTTGTCGATGCATGCAAAGTACAGAACATGGTCTTCATCGTTATTCCATTTAGGTTCTCTATGTTTCGTCATCACAGAGCTACTAATTTCAAATGAAAATCTAGTAAACAACATACGTGTACATTGTTAGAGTATGCTACGGCCATGGTACATACATGTTTTTCTACAATCACAAGAAGAAAACTTGGTGCATTTTCACCTTGTTGGTGTTGTGCCAAACTGGGTGGATGCGGCTTTGGGGTTCGGAAAGGAAGACATCGTGGCTGGTGCGTGTGCGACTATGGCGACGGCGAGCTCGGATTCTGGAGGAGGCCAACATGACTGAGCATGGTCGGCATGGTGACAGATCTCACCTGGGAATGAATTCCCGTCCCCGCGCCGTGCCATGGGTGCGGTCATGGTGAGGGCGAGCTCTGATTCGGGATGGGGAGGAGAACAGGGCCGAGCAGGTTCGTCCAAGTCCTAGCTCCACGCCACTGCCGCGACCACAGATTGCCGCCCCGGAGGAAGCAGAAGACGCGTAAAGGATGCATGCGCCAACGCTGCAAGCCTACATGGCAGCCACGACGGCAACGACATAATGGCGAAAGCTGACAGGGGGCCCAATTTGACGGCCGTTAGCCTGATTTTTTGTATTGAAACGTAAAGTTGAATTCATGTCGAAAAACCCTCTAAGTATTTGGCACGCCAACTCTAGTCATCCCGGCTGATTTCAGGGAACTTGGGTACCGCGTTGCCTGGCCACCCCAACTTTCGGGCCGCAAAATGATATTCTCCCACCCCCTGGTGCGGCCTAGCCTAGCCCACGCCACCAGGTGGTGTGGGCCCCTCATGGCCCCTCTCCATCCCGTCTTCTGGATTCGTGTGTCTTCTGGTAAAATAGGAACTTTGGCTTTTGTTTCATCCAATTTCGAGAATATTTCTTTACTAGCTTTTATGAAACCTAAAACAGTAGAAAACAGGCAACTGGCACTTTAAAATCTTATCAATAGGTTAGTTCCAGAAAATGTATAAAATGCCTCAAAGTGTAAACAAAACATAAGAAAGTTGATACAAAACAAGCATGGAGCATCAAAAATTATAGATACGTTTATGACGTATCAAGCATCCCCAAGCTTAACTCCTGCTCGTCCTCGAGTAGGTAAGTGATAAAAAGAATAATTTTTGAGGTGACATGCACCATCACAATCTTGATCAAGGTATTGTAAAACATTGATAGCTGGGATCATAATAGTCTAACATAAACATGAAAGATATAGTTCTAACAATAAGATATAACAACTATGTTGTAACATGAAAAGGTACAAACAAAAGATCATGAATAACAATGCATTGAAAGACGTTTGTTTGTTTCACATATAGAAAACATAATAAGAGTGGTGTTCAGCTTGTCCCTCATGGTATAGCAAAACATAAATGCATAGGACACCTTCAAAGTTCATAAGGGTGACTAGATACAAATGATTTAAGAACAAGCAATATCAAAGTTATGAATCAATCAACAAGTTTTGGACAATGCACATTAAACTAAGAATGACCACTATGCTCTCTCAATTGGTGCATAAGGATAGAAGATGGAGACTCAACATAAAAAGATAAAAAGAAAGCCCTTCACAGAAGGAAGCAGGGATTTCAAGTTTCATAAAGAGCTTCCAAAAATTATGGTACTTATTAGCTTTCAGCTCTCATTACCCCTATCATAAGCATCTTGAGGTGATTAAGGTTAAAGTGACACAAATATGAGGTTATGCTTGACAAGTTATAAGTTGAAAATCTCATGCCCCTTGCTTACGAGTACCGAACCTCATGCTACTCAACTTTAATCACAACTAAGTTCTTGTCATTATAAGTACATGTGTATCATGGAGATCTATCAACGGGGTACCCCTTGCCCCATGACATAGTAGCTTTCCCATATCAAAATGACAAGGCAACAGACAATGAGCATCTCGGTGATCTTTTTATTTGCTATTTGCATAGGTTTTTATTGAGGATGCTTCATAGAATGCTCACTATGGTTATGTTGCAAGTTTCCACCATGATTAGGCATGGCTTAGGCTAGCCGCCCAGGCGTTTCTCTAACACACATACAAACTCCATGAGCTTGCAAGCTCCCCTTTTATTTCACACCGCTGGGATCCATAAACACAAGAACATGATATCAACTGAATAATAAGTGCAATGTTGAAAGTGTTCCCCATGGTATCATGGTTCTGCTAATTCACAACTTATAAAGTGCAAGCATATAAACAACATAGATGGACACAATGGTTCAAGTTTATTAAGTGCAAGAAAATAAAGTGTGCCATCAAGTTTGTGAGAGCTTTAATCACTCATTTTCACATAACAAAAGTTTAATTTGGAAGGTAGATAAAAACATGAATATACTTGGAATTGTGTAACACACCATGCATAGGAATTTATAGTGGACTCTATGGAATAACTTGGTTTTCTTGGAGGTTGGATGCATGAGTGGAACTCATACTTGGTACAGGTGGAGGCTAGCCAAAGACTGGGAGCGACCAACTAAGAGACCAATAATGGCCATAATCATGCAAAGCGACAAAACATTATTAATTAAAGCATAAAGTGATATTACAAGTCATAAACTAAATGATCATAGAGGCTAAGGTGACTGGTTCATAGTCTTAACATGGTGTAAGCATGCGCCAAGTTAACCCAAATAAAGCATCAAAGGAGAATACCACAATATTATGCTTTTGTATGCTAAAACAACACATGATTCTTTCAAGGCACATTAAGCAATCTCAATTGTTTGGAACAAGTCATGCTACGGCAATAATCACTAAGCATAAAGTCAAAGAAATATCAAACATGACATGATAAAGTCTAGGCCATAGTCTAAACAAGCTCCTTATGTACCACTTATAAGCATGAAGCTTCCAACTCTTTTCCAACACCAATCGACTTATTTGAACCAATATATGAATTGCGGGGGTCCAACCAATTTATTTAAGCAAAACAAACAAAATAATACTAAAAACAAAAACAAAGACGCTCCAAGAACAACACATAGTGCATAAGGTAATAAAAATAAAGTGTTTTGAAAGAAGACCTGGGATTATTGATGAAGAAGGGGATGTCTTGGGCATCCCCAAGCTTTGACTCTTGTACTTCTTGAATATTTCTTGGGGTGACACGGGTGGCATCCCCAAGCTTGAGCTTTTGTCCATACTTCATCTCATCACATCATTCTCTCCCTACACTTGAAAACTTCCTTCATACAAAACTTCACACAATCTTCATTAGCAACATTAGTGTATTCAAAACAATAATCCTTTGGGTTCAGTTTCAACTCAAGTAAAACTTCCATTAAAACACAAGATACTGTAGCAATTCCTTCTAAAAGCTCAAGTGATCAAAGAGAACTCAAAGAGAAAGAGATTAAGAGGCAAATGCAAATAATGGCGGAAATTTGTCAAAACAGACCAGTAGGTAAATACCGATTTTTTTGAAGACCTTCTGTTGCTCAAATTCAAAAAGTGCTAAACTAACGGAAGTTAGATAATAACCTAGGGCATAATAACAAAAAATTACAGCTCAATCTGACATACAGGGATTGTTCACGATTTTTACAGTGACGCACATAAATCTGTTTCGGGATAGCAACTTCCCCATATCTTATTTCCCTCTCATTAGAGGTTATTCTTGGCACAAAAATCAAACAAAAAGGATAAGGAGAGGTTATTACAAAGGCAATAACTTCCAAGACTCAACAAAACAAAAATAAACTGAAAGTAAAAATATAATGGGTTGTGTCCCAAAAGCTCTTTCTTTTATAGCCATTAAGATATGCATGATAATTTCGATGATGCTCACATAACAAATATGAATTGAAGTAAAGGAGAGCATCAAGAAGCAAATATGGAACAAATTTAAGTCTAACCCACTTCCTATGAAAAATAATCTTGTAAAGAAACAAGTCATGAAAGCACAAAGCAACAAGCATAGGAAAGCAAAACAAGTGCAACTTCAAAATTTTCAACATAAAGAGGGGAAACTTAATATTGTTGAGATGCATAAAACCATGTTTCCTTCTCTCAGAATAACTTTCAGTAGCATCATGAATAAAATTAACAATATAACTATCACATAAAACATTCTTATCATGAGCCACATGCATAAAATAATTATTACTCTCCCTATAAGCATAGTCATTCTTATTAATCGTAGTGGGAGCAAATTCAACAAAATAGCTATCATTATTATTCTCATCACCATAATCATCAAATATAGGAGGCATATTGTAATAATAATTAATTTTCTCCTCAATAGTAGGTGGACTGAAAATATCATATTCATCATTGTAATCATCATATATTGGAGGTATAGTATCATCAAAGTAAATTTTCTCCTCCGTGCTTGGTGGACTAAAAATATCATGCTCATCAAAACCAGCTTCCCCAAGCTTAGACTTTTCCATAGCATTAGCAATAATGGTGTTCAAAGAATTCATACTAATAACATTGCTATTAGCATGCAAATAAAGTTCCATAGGTTTTTTAATTTTCCCTTCAAACACTTCAAGTCCTAACTCAAGATATATACTATAAAGCTCTCTAATTTTGTTGTTGTTTTCCATTAAGCCTAGCTAGTGAAAATAAAAATAAGAAACAAAAAGATATAATTGTAGAATCTAAAGGAAATAGCTTCGAGCACTCACACACCAGCAACAGTACTAGAAGATAGCTTAGTAGCCAGAGGATGTGAATACCTTTTACCTTACCTCCCCGACAACGGCGCCAGAAAATAGCTTGATGTCTACACACGTTTCTATTCTTGTAGATAGTGTTGGGCCTCCAAGTGCAGAGGTTTGTAGAACAGCAGCAAGTTTTCCTTAAGTGGATCACCCAAGGTTTATCAAACTCAGGGAGGAAGTGGTCAAATATATCCTTCTCAAGCAACCCTGCAATCAAGATACAAGAAGTCTCTTGTGTCCCCAACACACCCAATACACTTGTCAGGTGTATAGGTGCACTAGTTCGGCGAAGAGATAGTGAAATACAAGTAATATGGATGATTTTAAGTGGTAATTGCAATCTGAAATAAGAGTGGCAGCAAGCAAACATGTAACAGGACCGATTGTAAATGGTGTTTCAATGCTTAGAAACAAGGCCTAGGGATCATACTTTCACTAGTGTACACTCTCATATAAATATCTTCTCTTCATTATGCTACCCTGAACTACTCTCCGGTTGGACGATGTAGGGCTATAACAACACACCTTAAAGTTTGCATTCCCCATCTAGTAAACACCTCACTATCACCTTGAGCGCTAGATGGTTCCAACAAACACCACAATCTCATAGAGACATCCAACTCAAATTATACTCATGATAATTATTTATGTAACCTTAGCCTAAGTTCCACACGGTGTGCACACTTTCAACTTCACACTCGTGGGGATAAGCAGAGATTAATTAAAGCACTTGAGTAGCAGAATAGATCTACTTATTCAACTAGATTACAAAGCTCACGATCTCAATAAGATCACGCATAGGGAGAGAGATAAACACATAGCTACCGGTAGAGCCCTTAGCCTCGAGAGAGAACTACTCCCTCCTCATCATGGGAGTCAGCCACGGGGATGGAGATGGTGGTGGAGTCGATGGAGATGGCTCCGGGGGCACTTCCCCGTCCAGGCAGGGTGCCGGAACAGAGACTTCTGTCCCCTGAATCTCCTCTTCGGTGGCGACGGTGCTGCGGAACTTTTCGTGGAATTCTGATCTGGTACTTAGGTTTTTTGTCTCGGGGGTTTATATAGGCGAAAGGAGAGGTCGAGGCGGAGACCGAGGTGGCCACACCACCCCCTGGCACGGCCTAGCCTGGCACGCGCCACTAGGTGGTGTGGGTGCCTCGTGGCCCCTTTCCGTCTCGTCTTGTGGATCCGTGAGTCTTTTGGTAAAATAGGAACTTTGGCTTTTGTTTCGTCCAATTCTGAGAATATTTATTTACTAGCTTTTCTAAAACCAAAAACAGCAGAAAACAGGCAACTGGCACTGTGGCATCTTGTCAATAGGTTAGTTCCACAAAATGTATAAAAATGCCTCAAAGTGTAAACAAAACATAAGAAACTTGATACAAAACAAGCATGGAGCATCAAAAATTATAGATACGTTTATGACATATCATAGACATTCGAGAAGGCGCACTGGGGTCCTCCATCGATGGAGAAGGCAATGGTGTCATGCCCCATGATCTGAACCAAGGATCCATCACCGAACCTCACGTTCCTGTGCACCTCCTCCTCGAGGTCCATGAACGCCGCTCGAGCTCTTGTCATGTGATTGGACACACCAGTGTCCAAGTACCAGATAGACTCAATAGGGTCATTGTTGCGGCTGGCGGTCACCTTGGCCTTCTCCTCATTAAGGAAGATCAGGGAGGGCTTAGGCACCGGTGATGCTACATGTTGGGGATATGCTAAATGGGTATCACCATAGCACCTCCTTATTCCGGCTAACCCGGGTGGCCCATAGTTGGTAGCAAGGCCTATGGCCTACTGGGTGGCCCAGTTAGACAGATCCAGAAGGGAGGCCCATGCCAGATAAAGGAAGGCTACGCAAGAGTCACCAAAATACTCAGAGCCTTAGAGTGCAAGACACGAAAGACTAGTTTGTATTAGTGTAGGACTTTTTACCTTGTCTGGCAAGGACCTTTCCCTGTAAACCCTAGGTTCTGGTGCCTTTATAAACCGGACATGTGGGAGCCTTTAGGGAACAACCTAGATTGCTACGTACAACATGCAACATCTCGCACAACAAACCTATCTCTGTAACTCGTCGTATTGCCATTATAGTGATTTATAGAAGGAGTAGAGTTCCGCCACCATTGTGGGACTTGAACTTGGGTAAGCTATGTTACCTCGTACCCACGAACTCTCCGCCTTTCCCCACGTCTCTAAACACGTACTGCGAGGACCCCTCCATGGCATACTCGTCGGTAATACCACGACAGTTGGCGCCCACCGTGGGGCAAGAGGCGCTCCGAGCTCTACAACGGGCAAGGTCCAATCTCTTCGCAGGAATCGGTGACACCGTAGCCATCGGACGCGTTCTCCTCTCCGGCAACGTCCTGATCATCCCTCTAGATGAGTTCTGGGTGCCGGCGAAGACGAACCCTACGCGCTGCTCCGTCATCCCCTTCAGATACATCCACATCTTCATCAACGAAACTGACTCGGGTCCTAGCTCCCAGGAAGTCGGAAACTCATCAAGCCCCGCATGGACCGCCTATGAGCTGGACATGTTTGCGGAAGGATCTGGGCCATACCTCTCCTTGGAGTATGGTGGCTCAGATCAGGAAAATTCAAGGCCCACCCTGTGCAGGATATAAAGGTGGAAGGACCCCGCAAATCCGCTTGGCTTCCCCGAGCGTTAGAGATGCATATGTCACACTTTGTCAGCGTCGTCACCATCTTTGACCTGGCTAGATGCGTTCAAAGGGACGGAGAACCTCCACGCGAATACCTCGCTAGATCGATGAGGGTGAGGAAAACCCTAGAGGGCGACCGTGCCGATGAACTCGTGTACCACTTCGTGGAAGGGCTCACACCCGGAACACTCCTCCGGCATACCCTCCGAAGGCGGCAGGCCGCGGGTCCTCTCACCCTTGGTGAGATGGTCACAATCATCAACGAATACACGGACGCCAATGAGGGGGCCGAGGCCACGATCACCGTGGTAGCCGGAGGAGGAAACAACAACAATGACCCGCCTCCATCACCCTCCACATCCACCGTCAACAACACCAAAGCCAACTCTGACTCCGTCCTTGAAGCGCTATACGCCAACATCAATATGGATGGCGGCGGATCAGATGCTAACTCGGAGGAATATGATGATGTTATGAGGGAGATCGAGCAAGAGATTGAGAAGGAGGAGCGCGTCGACAAGGCCAACACATCCCACCAGGTACTAGTCGCCATCAGGAGTGTGATGGAAGAAGATGGATAGGAACCGGAACGTGAGAGAGCTCCGCCCACGTCAGCGGTTACCAAAGCAGCACCAGCCAAAAAAACCGTTGAGCCTCCGGCTTAGGCCAAGGCCTTGCCTCCTCCGGTTATCCGCCCGCAACCGGCGCAGGAACTCACCACAACCCCCAGTACTGCTAGGCAGTCAAACCAGTCGCCAATGCCACCATCAAAGTCTGTAGCTGGCAATCCATTGGTTACTCCTGCTGACAAGGCAATCTATGGCACACTCCTTGTTGGGCCCATTATCGTCGCCCATATCCGGAGTGTCACGGATCTTGATGAGAAGTGTGCGGCAATCCTAGCGGAGGCCAAGTGCATCGCAGAACAGGGCGCTAAGCTAGACGAAGACATGGCCAAGGCGCAACAATCTTTTAAGGCGGCAAGAGCTATGGAGGCTGAGTACAAGCAGTTGCTGCTGAAGAAAAAGGCAAGAAAGCACCAGCTCACATCGTCAAAGATCCCGGCGTTCAGCGCGAGTTGGGATATGAGGGATCCAAACTAGCAAAAGCCACCCCATACATTGATTCAGAGGGGAGGCAAGTAATGCCAACTCCTGCCCTCAACATTGCCGTTGCCAAGACCCTCCTGGAATAGGACAGGTCGCTAGAAGCAGTTGCTCAGGTGTATGACCTTGACACCAAGGCATGCAAGCAACAGGAAAAGGCTACCTCATAGAGGCTTGTGTCCAACCCGGAGCTTTGCCAGTCAACCCTGAATAGCTGCGGAAGGCCAAAATCTCCCCATGAGGAGGGATCACATACAGGGTCCACAGAGCGAAGACGGAGGGACACATGCAACAGGGCTGACGCCATACTCATATCCTCTGATGACGGAGAAAAGCCTCATCCTCGTAGGTCGCCACCACCACCACCATCCCGACGTCACGAAGAACCATAGCTGTACCACCATACAAGCATGCCACCACCTAGGCATCCCTAGGTCAGCATCGTTATACGCAACCAGGGCGAGCAGCCCCGGCATGCCAAAGAGCACAGCAGCGTTGAAGGACATAGGAGCAGGTCCCACAAGGAACCGCCATGTCTGGCAAGCAAGCGCGACAAGCGTGAGGAGTCGCATGAGGGTAATAGCAAGAAAGCTAACCCACCACCCCCACCACCACCGTCGCCACCTAGCAGCCATCATGGCGGAGGACACGGTGGATCTCATAGATCACGCCGCAACTCCCCTCGCCATGACAGAATAGGGAAGCAACTAGAGTCGTACAACGCATGTTCACGGCTGGACAAGATCCAAGAAGCTCGGGAGATCCCATACCTTGGGCCACGTTGCTTTGGACCAGTAATACGGGCCACAACCTACCCCCAGGGTCTCCGGATAGACAAGACCATGAAGCCCTAGGATGGCACTACCAGACCAGTTACATGGTTGAAGGACTACATCGAAGCGATTCACATCGCAGAGGGAAACCCTAATGTTGCCGTCAAGTACCTCCCACTTATGCTCACTAGCACCGCTTGACAATGGATTGACGACTTGCCGGAGAAATGAATATGCAATTGGTTGGACATGCATGAAGCATTCACCAAGAACTTTGAGGGTACGTACAAGCGTCCCTGCACTGTCAGACACCTACAACGGTGCGTGCAAGAAGAGGATGAAGCCTCTCGTGCCTACCTCTCTCGCTGGCTGGATATGAAAAATTCATACGCAGGGGTGCACGAACAAACCGCTATGGCCGCCTTCATCGACGGTCTGGAGAAGGGAACTTTGCTCCAGCATACGTTGAAGCGCAAGCAAGACAACAATGAGATCAACCTCAATGCAATGATTGCCATGGCTAGCGAGTTCGTCACGGCCGATGATGATGCGCGCGGATCGTTGCCGGCAATAGCAATCCCTACCCAGGCCAGGAAGAACAATAATAACAAGCGAAAGACTCCGCCTGAAGAAAAGCAAACAGCCGACATGGTCATCACTATGTTCACTGGCAGAGGCGGAGGCGGACAACGTGGACGTGGTCGGGGGGCTAGCAATGGCCAACAGAGGAGTGATTCTACACCCTCAGTGCCCCGTGTTCCCCAAACGTACAAAGAGTATCGCGATATGCCGTGTTTCGTCCACCTTGACGCAAACGGCAAAGCCACCCACACCAACAGCCAACGCAAGTTTGTCAACAACCTCAAGGAAGACCCTGAGTCTGGCTACAAGCAAAGTTGGAAGAATAGACCCCACGGAAAGGGAAAAGGGAAGAAGAAGAAGGAGGAATCTAAGGAATCAAGCGATATGGAGGAAGACATGGAACCCAATTACTTGATGAATGCTCCATGTTACCATACCTTTCTCAGCACTCCCACCGCCCGGGCCTAGAAAACCTCTCTAAGAATACCGATGGCTACCCTCCCTCCGGTTCCCCAGTACGTCAGGTGGTCGAAGATTCCAATTACTTGGGATAGGAAGGATCACCCAGACCTTATCCCAACAGAGAACCAGTATAGCATGGTCATCAACCCTTTGATTGACGACACAGAGTTCACCAAGTGCCTCGTGGATAGTGGAAGCAGCATCAACATCATGTACCTGGATACACTGCACAAGATAAACTTAAGAGAAACACCATGTTCCATGGGGTTGTCCCTGGTCGACAAGCAAATTCCCTGGGCTGCATCACCCTTATGGTCGCTTTTGGCGATGTTAACAATTACCGCCAAGAACGCATGACTTTTGAAGTGGTGCCTGTCAAGAGCATGTACCATGTCATCTTTGGACGCGACATCTTCCACTCCTTCCTCGCAAGGCCATGCTTTGTCTACAACAAGCTCAAGATACTCGGACCAAATGGCATCATCACCGTTGATGGAAGCTTCACCAAGGCATGGGACTGCGAGCTCAGTGAAGCCGCCTTCGCCGAAGTAGTTCTCTACAGTGAGGAGTTCAAGGAGATCCAGAACCAGGTCGATGCCTTGGAGATGCGGGCTTCGAAGAAGCAGATCACTGCCGCTGAACCCGCATTCAAGGCCGCCATCAATACCAAGCAAGTGGAGCTTGTTGAAGGAGATTCCTCCAAGATCACCGCCATTGGCACGGACCTAGATCCCAAATAGGAAAGCGCGCTCGTCGAGTTCCATCATAAAAATAGGGACATCTTTGCCTGGTAACCTGCCGACATGAAAGGTGTACCTAGGGAACTTGCCGAGCACAGCTTGAGTATTGATCCTAATGCTAAACCGGTGAAACAACCTCTACAACGCTTTGGTGACGAAAGACGAAGGGCTATAGGCAAAGAAATAGCTAGGTTAATTAAGGTTATCTTTATCCGAGAAGTTATTCACACCCGATGGGTGGCAAATCCTGTACTTGTCCCCAAAAAGGGAACCAATGAATTAAGAATGTGCATTGATTACACCGGCTTGAACAAAGCGTGTCCAAAGGATTTGTTTGCTTTGCCTCGCATTGACCAAGTCATTGACTCGACGGCTGGCTCAGAACTTCTGTGTTTTCTCGATGCCTACTCAGGTTACCACCAAATCCGGATGCGAAAGTCAGACCAACTGGCCACTTTGTTCACCACACCTTACCGCTCGTACTACTATGTCATGATGCCCTTTGGGATGAAAACGCTGGTGCTACCTACCAGTGGACAATGCAACACTGCCTACACGACCAAATAGGTCGCAATGTACATGCTTATGTGGATGATATCATGGTAATGTAAAAGAAATCAAACGATCTTATCGCCGACTTGTAGGAAACCTTCGACAATTTCCGGAAGTACAACATGATGCTGAACCCCAAGAAGTGCATCTTCGGGGTACCTTCCAACAAGATGTTGGGTTTCATCATTTCGCACCACGGAATCGAGGGGAACCCGGAGAAAATCAAGGCCATCCTTGACATCAAATGTCCGACATGCCTGAAGGACATACATAGGCTCACAGGCTGCATAGTAGCAGTAAGCCGGTTCATCAGCAGACTTGGGGAGAAGGCTATGCCGCTCTACAAGTTGCTCAAGAAGGCGGACAAATTCATATGGACAGAGAGGCTGATGCAGCACTTTAGGAGTTGAAGAGAATACTCTCCTCCCCACCAATACTTGCAGCACCAGTGTCAAGGGAGCCTATGTTAGTTTACATGGTGACAACCAACCGAGTAATCAGCATCGTCATCATGGTGGAGCGCAAGGAACCAACACACGAATATGGAGTTCAACGACCCGTTTACAACATAAGTGAGGTCTTGACGGAATCCAAACAACGTTACCCGCACTACCAAAAGATAGCTTATGGAGTTTTCCTTGCTTCACGCAAGCTAAGACATTATTTCTAGGAGCACCCTATCACAGTGGTGAGCAAAGCTCCATTGTCCGACATTATCAACAACAACGACGCTACAGGAAGAGTGGTGAAGTGGGGCATTGAACTTGCCGCCTTTGAAATCACCTACAAGAGACGCGACGCTATCAAATCACAAACATTGGCGGATTTTATTGCAGATTGGACAGAACTGCCAGAAGCCACTCCTGTACTAGAGCCAGAATATTGGTTTATGCACTTTGACGGATCAAAGCTACTCAATGGCTTGGGGGCTGGTGTATTATTACAATCACCAATAGGAGAGAAGTTGCAATACATCCTGCAGATCCACTTCAACACTACCAACAACATGGTGGAGTATGAGGCCCTCATTCACGGACTTCGAGTGGCCAAGGATATTGGCATCAAGCCCATAGTTTACTGTGGAGATTCGGACTTGGTTGCCTAGCAAGTTGCTGGCACCTGGCACGTGCAAAACCCTATGATGGCGGCATATCGAGACGAAGTAGACGAAATAGGCAAGTGCTTCGACGGCTACGAAGTCAAGTACGTCAAAAGGGAGGAGAATGAGGCAGCAGATCTGCTGTCAAAGCTTGGATCAGCTTGCCAACCAATTCCGCCAGTCATTTTCTTGGAGCATTTACGAACCCCATCCGTGAAGGGAACGGACCCCGACAACTCGGATAGAGTGGACTCATTTGTTAACACAGTAACAGTGACCTCTCTGGCTTGGACAAAACTGTTCATAAACTATCTACAAGACGGAACTTTGCTCGCTGACAAAGTCGAAAGCCAGCAAATAGTACGTAGAGCAAAAGGCTACGTCATCATTGATGGCCATCTATACAAAAGAATTACCATAGGAGTTTTCCTTCGATGCATCTCCCAACATCAAGGTATTGAAATCCTCAGAGAGATACATCTCGGAGATTGCGGGCATCACGCCGCTCCCCGATCGTTGGTGGCTAAGGTCTTCCGACAAGGATTCTACTAGCTAACTGCCAAGGCGTACACCGACAAGTTGGTACAAACATGTCTTGGGTGTCAGTTCTATGCAAGACAACCAAGTGTTCCAGCCGAAGAACTGCGAACAATACCAATAACTTGGCCATTTGCGGTCTAGGGGCTGGACATGGTGGGACCTTTGCAGACATCACCCTGTAGATTTACAGACTTGCTAGTAGCAGTGGATAAGTTCACAAAATGGATTGAAGATAAACCCATTAGAAAGCTTGATGGGGCAACAACCCTAAAATTTAGTTCGTATTAGTGTAGGACTCTTTCCCTTGTCCGACAAGGACCTTTCCCTATAAACTCTAGGTTCTGGTGTTTTTATAAACCGGCCATGTGGGAGCCTTTAGGGCACAACCTAGATTGCTACGTACAACGTGCAACATCTCGCACATCAAACCTATCTCTGTAACTCGGCGTATTGCCATTATAGTGATTTATAGCAGGAGTAGAGTTCCACCACCATTGTGGGACTTGAACCTGGGTAAGCTGTGTTACCTCGTACCCTCCAACTTTCCGCCTTTCCCCACGTCTCTAAACACGTACTGTGAGGACCCCTCCATGGCGTACTCATCGGCAATACCACGACACTACACGTGGTGCAGGCATTACTATTGCCAATGGCTTAGAGCCGGCGGCATTACGGGCATGGGTGAGCCCGCTGTGTTTCGTCCGCCCCTTGATCCAACTCGATTTCTGCAAATAGCATTGTGGGGCCAGCATCATCGTCACCCTTGGCGAGGTGTGCCTCTTCCTCCCGGTTCCTCTTTCGGCACTCCTGCATCTAGTGACCCTTCTTGCCGTAGCAGCTATAGACATCATCGCGTTTCACACCATCAGATCCATCTAAGTGGTCTCTAGCGGGGCATTTGTCATCGTGTCCTTTCCCGCGTCCCATAGCTTGGCGGCGTTCGCCTCCTAAGCCGCTGCCATCAGTGTCGTGCGCGGCCTGCTTCTTCTACCGGGAGCACCACTCCTCTTCAGTAAGGAGCAGCTCTCCCGAGCCTTCCTCGCCATCAAGGGCATCGTTCTCCTCCACCACCAATAGCTGGCCGCAAAGCTCCTCTATGGACATGTTCTTGATATCAAGGAGTGACTCAATTGATGATGCCATCTGACGATACTTACGGGGGAGGATGCGATAAACTTTCTCACGGCCTTGGCCTCGTCTTCAGGATTGCCGAGGACTCCAGATCACTAAGGATGGTGGAGAGGTGCAACGCGAAGTCCTCCATGGTTTCTCCGTCCTTGAACTAGAGGTGTGATGACTACAAGTGCACAGATCAATTGTAGCTAGTTTCGAAGTAAAGACATCAAACCCACAGAGAGCTATTGATAAAGGTCTTTATGCCCCTCGTTACTATTTACCAAAGAATACTTGTAAGTTGTCTTTGATTTCAAGTAAAGGGTGTTTGAATTGTTTATGGTTGTTTGCAGAAAAAGTAATTAAAACAAGTAACAAGATTGTATGAAAGTGTGGTTGAACTCAATAGGGCTAAAACGTTCTCGGGGATGTAGGATACACTGCTAGCATAGTACTATCATTATATGTAATCAAGATAACATACTTCTTGTGTCATGATATATATGGAGAGAGCCCCATAATAAGATGTTCATGACAAGGCTCGTAGGAAGCCACTTTGTTGAGCCAAGTGTGAGATCACCTCTAAATAACCACTGTAATCCCTAAGAGCAATCACCCATACATGCCCCCACAATTAAGGGTTTTCCCATGGATATCGTAATTAGCTTAGGGAGTCCCTCTTGACCCCCCTTTGACCGTGTGGGTTACGAGCCGGCGCCAATATGTCACGGGGCACTCCGAGTACGCTTCCACAACACTTCCAAAGGGTTTCTCCCTCCCTTTAGTCCCGAAGACAAATGATATATGGTCGAATTCACATATCATCTAAAGAGAGAAATCAAACACAAGTCATAATTATGTCATAGACAAGCAAGTCATATGGACACAAGAATAGATCATCTTTATTATAAGTTCATAGTGGCGATAGGGTTTCTCCATCTCCCCAAGAACAAAGAACTACTCACTTATGGAAGCAATGAACAACATCATCATAATCAAATGGATGGATTAAAGTACATGTGTAGATCTAATGCAAACCACAATTAGATCTAGAATTACAAAGAGATCTAATAGATGAAAGATGGAGTAATGGTGGTGATGAAGATGAAGTTGTTGATAGTGAAGGGGATAATGCATTGTCCACCAATGATCCGCAAAGCAGCTGGGATTTCCCCCCAGCCAAGTTCCTCCTTCAGATCCCTTTCAGATGCGGTGTTTCGTGGTTTATGGTGGCTATGAATGTCGGATCCCCCTCTCGTCTTCCCCAGGAGAAACTATTTGATGAGGAGGTGGGCGGACGGTACGGGCGGGCTAGGTTGTTATCGGTGTTGATGCCTCCTCCTTGTTTGTTATTCTTCCAGGTGCGAAGGTAATTTCATAAAATGTCTTTTATCACTTAGAAATATCATATAATTACACAACATGACAGCTCTAATTGATATGATCATCTATGATTCCATGATTTGGGATCCTCTTAAACAAGAACGAAATAGCGCGCGTAGGCGCGGTGAAATACAAAAATCCCTACTCTATTAATGCAAAAATAAGAGGTAAATATGCTTCAATTTTGGATGCGTCAAGGTGATTGTACTCGCACCGCCGCGTTTGCGCCTTCGCGACGCGCACCCGCTCGACGCCGACACGCAGGGTCTTAAGTGTGTCCCATGCGCCATTTGCGGTGTCCTTGGCAGCGAGTGTGCACATAAGCTCCGGTGGGATGACACTCAGCAGCGCAGCGAGTGCCGCGCGGTCGTCGCGGTCATCGATGTTGCCCTCGTCCACCGCTTCCTAGAGCCTGTGAACTTGTAGATTGACGCGCACGATCACTGCCTAGTCCGTGTAATTCGAGTGCATCAACTTTGGCTAGTTGTTGCTGCCACCTCTCTCCCTCACGACCCTCTCTCTCACCACCGGCTCGCGCCCATGGGTTGTGCCGTGAGAACGGCCACGACGATCTAGGGAGAGGGAGGTCGTATGACGAGGGAACCTGGACGCCAAGGGCTTCGACCCGAAGCGCTCCGGTGGCTTTGAGCCGGATGCAACGGCCGCTGTCTTCTTCAGTTCATTTGAACCTGCCATGGATCGTGGGCAGGCTCTGATACCACTTGTCAGCTTTCAACTCTCGATTTCGCTCTCGCGTTGTGCTCAAAAACCAGAGTACAGACAACTTTTCTCATTCTTTCTATTTCTTTTATTCTCAGAGAGATTGATCGTGTCTGTTACATGATGCCCATCATGAACGTGCCATCCAACATCCGGGCCTAGCGAGTTATAGTGCTCCGATCAGATCGAAGACCAAAGCGAAATACGACTCTATTTAGTCCTGAAAACTAGCTGAACCTCTAACTGTCTAAACTAACAGAAAAACAGATGACACTACTAACTACACTTATTGACTGACATGCTAGATTATTCAACATATCTGATAGTTATTGCTCCCAAAATTTCATGGCAGCCTTCCCTGGTTCCAGCTCCTCAACGGCGAAGATACAACCGCGACCCTGCACCTTTGTCGTGCCAACACCACCACCACAACATCTCGCCGTCCCCAGCGTTGCTGCACGACTCATATCATGCGCCGGCCTAGCCGCACTACTCTGCTCCGGCCTCAAGCGCCAGGTGAGACAACATGTCATCCCTCCTCGCGCCGCCGGTGTACTCCGATGCTCCGGAGTCGCCGCAGCAGGGGACTACCACGACACACTTCGGGTTCCCAATGGAGCCCACGGTGGACGTCACGGCGGCACGACCGGTAGGAGACCCCGCTAGTGGCGAGGGGTACCCGCTCATCGGCAGCAACCCCACCATGTCGCTGCCCACCGGCGTCACAAACACTGCCACCATGCTCCCTCTCCCTAGCACAGGAGGCGGTCACGCCGAAACTGACGGCAAGGTAAACACAATGCCTGCCGGCCGGCGCCGGTCTATGCGCCTACACTGCCAGCCTCTTTCATTTTTCGTGATGTGATGTGACATTAGTTGTTAGCTTTGTGACAAGTAAATAACGAAGAACGAAAATAAAATCATAGCAAGGGGGATACAGATTTAACGTGGAAAACCCTCTCTTTGGGGACACAGATTTAACGTGGAAAACCCTCTCCAACAAAGAGAGGGGAAAAACCACGGGCGTCAGCCAGCGAAACTTCACTATAACGAAGAGAGTTTACACAACGCCGGGATTTCACAGATGCAACTTATCCCAATCGGCGGCTTACAAGAAGTATATATAGCGGTGGTAACCTAGGTCATCAACGATCCGTACCGCGGGGGCTCCCGCAACCCCACATGCGTCCCTGTTGGGCACGGAGTGGGCCAACTCCAGACTCCGCTCCGCATCGGCCCAAGCCTCCGGCGACAGGCCTCACTCCGCTCCGTCAGAAGTTGACCTTTACTTTGTAGAATTTAGATCAATATATAACATTAGTCACTGTACGATGTTCGATCAATGCTCATGTGCCCTTTTCATGCAGGTGATGGGCGGTGCTGCTGCTCCCGGGCGAGCCCGGACCGCCATGATTGGTCTCCTGGTCATCTTCTCTAGCGTGCTGCTATCCTCCTCATCCTCCTGGAGTAGCTAGCTAGCTTATTGTCCTTTATTTGGTACGGAGCTCCTAGTGTCACCTTCAGCAATACTGCACTTCCTCCATCGCTACATGTTGTGTCTCTTGCTGACCTGCCCCTCTGCCATGTTTACATGCATACAACTAGCTACTCCCTCCGATCCATATTAGTTGATTCAAATTTATCTAGATTCGAATGTATCTAGACATGTTTTAGAACTAGATATATCCGAATCTAGATAAATCCAAGTAAACTAATATTTATGGGTCGAAGGGAATACTGAAATATAAGCAAATCAGCTCTTGGAAGACGAATATCTAGTGAAATTTGTATATATTAGCTCTAGATTACTATTTTCATATTAGCTCCAGATTATTATTTACATATTAGCTCCAGATTTACTATCACTATTTGCATATTAGCTCCAGATTTATACATGTTAGTAGGATATCCAGGTTTCTTTATTATATGGATATATGACTAGCAAATAATAGTTCTACTAGATTTTTGCAACATGATTTTCTTGGCCAAACCAAACGAACATTTTTTCTGCTTGTAGATAGCCTTCTATTTTGTTATTAATTCTAAAATTGCGTTTCTCTTTTACAGGAGTTCTAGGCTACTAAAATTTGAAGAAGCCTGAAGGCTGACAAAGCTGAAGAAGCCTGAAGGCTGACAAAGCTCATTATAATTTATTTGTAGTTATACTGTACTGTTAGTCTTCATCTATTGTATGAACCACTATGTAAGACTGTAATAGGATAACTTTGGCTACTATTTCAAGAATTCCGTATATATTCTTTTTGTCCATTTCAAAAAAAAAATCCATTTATGTTGTGACAACGTCTCCATTTCAAAAATTTGTAATTTATGTTGTTAAAACGTAAGAACAAGTGGAATGCCACGACAGAAAAATATTAGGCCACAGAAAAGCCATGACAGAAAAACATTGGGCCAAAGAAAAACCACAACATAAAAATATATGGGTTGAATTTTTGGGCTTGGCCTACTAAATAACTGGACCGTAAATACCAAACTTGTAAAATAAAAAGGTTGGAATTGTTGGGCTCGGCCCACGTAGAGTACCTCGTCGGACTGGGCTAAATTCGATCTACAAGCATTGCCATGTAGGATTGGCTTACGTGGACATGCTATGCCACGTAGGATTGGCTTACGTGGACAGGCTAGATAACCGGTGACCAAACCATCTATTTTGGTAATAACAATCCATGACCAATTCATAGATAAGATCTTTATAGTCCATCAGTGACTCTCATCTTTTGACCATGTGTTTTTGATCACAAGAATGCCATAAAATGGAGAATAATGACCATTCAGTGACCAATATGGAGGGTCAAAAATTAGCACATTTCTTGTAGTGATGGTAGCCTAGTGAAAGAGAATGTGTGCCCTATGTGTGGTTTTCGTAATTAATAACAATCTCTATGGACTAATGTTTGCATTGAGTTATACTTGTAGGAGTTGTCCTTAGTCAAGGATTGAACCATATGTTGGCTTCAAGGTAGAAATAATAAGATAGAAAATAAGATTAAGCAATGACCAAGAAGATATTCAAGGATTGATCCGAAGAATGGTCATTCATAATAAGGTATAAGGTTGATAAAGACCAAGTAAAAATAGTGGATTCGGGTGCATCAACACTCAAAGAATAAATGAAGAGCAAGTTCAAGATGAGTCATCGCGAGAAGATCATAAGCTTGAAACTTGCCCTCATCATGGTGATCATGGATTTAAGAATACTCGTCCAAAGAATAGGCTCTCTGGGGGTGGAGTATGGGGGAGCAATTCAAGTCTTCATCTAGCAAGTGCAATCAAGAAAGGTGTTCCAACTTGAGAAGGTTCAGATCATCATCGTCAAGTTCAAGTGGAATTCTCAAAGCGAAGGTATGATATTGATAGGTTTTATCTCTTACCAGTCTCATATTGTTAGTTGAGAGATCGGGTTATAGGATAGATAACCGTACTATCAAGAGGGGATCTCGAGTGAGTAACTTGATCATATCTTTTAGAGAGATCTAAAACCTTTGCATAATTCGCATCATCTTTCTTGGTTGTTATTTGGATCTTATCCATGTGAGGTTCTA
Source organism: Avena sativa (assembly GCA_916181665.1). Taxonomy (NCBI): domain Eukaryota; kingdom Viridiplantae; phylum Streptophyta; class Magnoliopsida; order Poales; family Poaceae; genus Avena; species Avena sativa. Next base: position 621,089,033 of record OV702289.1, read on the forward strand.
GAGCTTGTGTCTATCTTCATAACAAGCTCTACTTCATCAAAAATGAATTTCCCTTGTATATCCTATTGCGTTTTTTATCTTGGTGGTCTTACTGGCTCCAATCCTTGGGAGGTATCTCACATATTTATACTTGATATTTTACCCCTTGGTAGTATCCAATATTTGGTTTCTTGGGAGCTCAAACTTTTGGTTGGATTCTACACATTGTTATTTTCCAACAAAATTGGTTTCATTCCGTTTAGAGTTCAGTTGCTCAAGTTATTGTGTTTGCTGCACAAAGAACGCTAGACTTATCTGGTATTACCATACATTTTGTTCAGTGGTACCACTCTAGGTCCTGACACTACTGGTGGTCGACTAGTCCCGCTCAATTGACTTATTTTCCCTACAGGTACCCCGGTAGTACTCTCTGGTACCAGGACAGTAGTACCGGCATGTACGGTACTACCACTACCTGATCTGGTAGTACCATTCGTCGCGGCAACATAACAGGAAGATTCCATGACCCTTATAAAAGGGGCCCTTCTTCTACATTGGTTCACAAGTTCTTGAGCTTGTTTTCCCCTCTATTGTTGACCCTCTTGGGTTTCCTACTCCCTCTTCCTCCCATGATTCTTGCATCTATTTGATGGAAAATAGAGAGGAGATCAAGATCTATAACTCCACCAATCAATATCTCGTCTAAGTGAGGGGAACATCATGGGATCTAGATCTTGAATACTTTCGTGGTTTTCCTCTTGTGTTCTTTCTCTCTTACCCCCACCCAATAGATTTTGTAGCTTTACCCTTAAACCCAAATAAATCATAACTCACTAATAACAACTCAGAAAAATTAAATATAAATAGTTTTGTGTGTATAAAAATGCAAGGAATCCAAAAAGTATTTTTGTGGGATTTTTGCAAACAATTTTATTTTTATGAATTTGTGAGTGGAAATAATTGATTTCTTGACTTTAAAATTCCTAAGTATTCCAATAAATTAGGAAAAATAAGGATAAATATGTAAAACCCAATTTTCATAAAAAATGGAAAATTTGGAGTAAAATACTTAATATTACCTAGTGGATTGCAACAATAAATCAAAGAAAAATGCAATAAAACCTAAAAAGGGAGAAAAACACCAAAAACAAAGAAATTAAACCAGTGAAAATTCAAACACAAAACACATGAGGCATTGCATATAATTGCATTAGAGCATCATATATTTGCAACCAAAACATAGTCTTTATCATACGATGTTGCGAATTCCAGAACCCGAGGTCCAGGGTCAAGTAAAACCTTCGAACTGCATTATCTCGTAGTTACCAAGCAAGTTCATTCTTGCATCACCTTTGTGAGGTCAATCTTGCAATCATGTTGCAAGTGAAATCTTACATGTCCTTTGGCTTATTTGTGAAAATGTTTTCAAAACATTATTATTTCTTGCATGCAAAATGCAATACCATTTTCGGAATGAAATGAATAAATGTTGGGCGATGGAATCATAAATGTATACCTGGTTGAAAGATCATGTGGTGGAGATTCTATTATACTAGGAAAGTTAGAGTTAATAACAATAGCAGTCAGCCATTCTTGCATCGTACAATGACACGCTAACCATAGATCTTGTTGTGGGGTGAGTGACTTAGAAGTACCTTCTTCCTTTCGTCTGTCCTCGTATATCTAGTCGGGTTGTGAACCAGAGTGGTGATTAGCGGGTGGGATCTCGTGACATCCCTATATTGTGCTTTAGGATAATGACTGGGTATATTAGAAGGGAGGATAATTGAACGTAGATCCCGTGACCAAAATTAATTACATTTGGTGGGTAGTAGCATCGTGGAGGGGGACTCAGCATGACTCGGTGAAACTTGGTATCGAGACCCCATATCTAAGGAAATATGGAATGAGTAATAAGGCCAAGGAAATTTGTGAGAAAGTAGCGCACCTCTCAAGAGTGTATAAATGTGACATGTTACTCCCTATCCCGGGAAAGGATTACGATAGTAGTGTGGAAAGGAACTCCATGAAAGTTCAGACAACCTGTGAAGACTGAACTCTAGAATTTTAAAAATCTAAAACTTACATTTTCTAAAAATCATTTTCGAAAACCTGCACAAGACTTGGATCTTTGATCAACGACTTTAAAATAAACATTATAGAACCACCATAGAACTTGCTAAGTATGCTGGTACTCAACGTATCTTCTTAAACCCTTGCTTAGGTTGTGAGAAGACTGGGCAACTGACATGGAGATTAGAATCAACAACAAGATATCAGATTAGTAGAAATAAGGTAGTATGTAGATGTAGGATCCATCAGAGCACACATAGGTAAATGAGCTAGAAATAGTATAGCTTCTCCAATAAGTTGCCAGCTCCAATGATTTTAGGCTTAGTACTACCATTGATTAGGAAGCTATCCCTTATGCATTTGAATTTCTACTGTGTTGGGAATGCTCATTGGGCCGAGGAGGATCTCAAAGATTTTGTACACTTTTGTCTCTTGATATGAATAAATAAAGCTAATGGAACCCCAATGTTTATGTTGTACCACTCTGAGGGATGTGATATTTATGAATAAGGACTTCCATTAGTGTCATATTAATGAATTGTACACTCCAACATGCAGTGGTGCACTAGGTCACCGCAGGATCTTTCCCCAAGTTAGTGGCCTTGGTGGTGATTCTTGGGAGCCTCCAATTTAGTTGTGGTGTTTTTGCCAAGCTTGTAGAGGTTTGGTGACCACCCTCAAGTGCCCCATAGCGGATCAGATGCTTGCTGTGCAGCGAATGCTTGGGAGAATAGGGTGAGGCCTTTTGTGGCATTTGTGGTCTTAGTATCGTCCACCCCTCCAATGGAGACATACTTCCCTCATCTGGAAGGAACTTTGGGATACATGTGTGTATCGCCCACCCCTCCAATCAAGACAAGATAATACTTAAATCGTATCCCCGTGCCTCGGTATCTATATACTCGAGATCTTTAGTTATGCACTTTGCATTATGACAGCCTTTATGCTTTAAGTATTATCTTGTCATCATCTTGTTTCTTGTCATGCTTAGCATAAGTTGTTGGTGCACATAGTTGAACCGTAGTATTTATATAGGTCTTGTTCTTAACAAAGGTAAATGCTAGTTTTATTCCACATTTGTTAAGCCCTTCTCATAAAAGTTTTAAACCTCCTATTCACCACCACTCTAGGAGGCATCTTTGTCCTTTCACCTAGGCAAGCTACCGTGAACCAAGGAGAATCTAGTGGGGAGGAACAAGAAGAGAGGAGGACGGAGAGTACTTCCCTGATGTCCAACATGTTAAATTGGCAAAGAGGAAGCAGTGGAGGAAAATATCGACGGCGAGCCATGGCGCCACGGTAGCACATGGAGTGCCATTGTGCTACTATCTACACCAGGTCATACCAGGTCGAGCCGCGCAATGTAGAGGGGCTTGTTGGTTTGCGGTCCGAAAGTTCCCGGGCGAGTGCATTGCGGTACCTAAGTTGCCTGTAATTGCCGCGTTTCGCATAGTTGGGCTGCCACCTACCGAGAGGGGCCATTTTTAGGCAAACTCATCTCACCCCTGCCAAATTCAAACATTCTGTTAAACTGCCGCATGAAGTAGACGGTCGGGACCCACATGTCGGTCATCTGTCTATGACGTGAGCACCAACATGACAACCTCTTAGGAAAATTGAGGAACTAAGTGGCTTGGTGCGTTGACCAATTTCGCAAATCCATTCCCTCCTTTCCCCTAGCACCGGCGGCGTCGAAATCCACCCTCCAAGCAGAACGATCCCTTTGGAAATTTTACTTCTAGCGCCAAGTTGTTGCGCCCCTTCGTTGATCCCGAGCTCCAATGCCACATGTCATAGCCACTGTTGCGAGGCTCTATCCCGCCTCTGCTGCCAATGAGCTGAGCAGCACAGAGGATGGTAGATCCTACTACCAAGGAGGAAGAAGTTCTGGCAACATGCGGGTCATCTACTCTTCTCTTTGCTATTTGCACTAACTATAACTGCTAAGCTGGCTATTGAACCTAGATTTGTTTTGCTAGCCCAACATTGACAAACATTTTTTGTCCATAGTTTTCTGTCAAGTGGGATCTCCGCAGACCACCCTTACCTACTTATGGTAGCCCTCTTCAGCTACGACTCTAAATCAGAAGGGGTGAAGGGAAAGTGGTCTGGACACCATTGTCTCACGATGGAAGAAGCGTATGTGCAGATCTGCACTATCCCCGGTATGGTTGATGCTCTGCGTAAACATGCTGAAATAGGGCCGAAGCAAACTGCAAAGTTCAGCTTCATGGATGAACAAGGCATCATGGTTCCTCTAAAGTGTGACAATCAGCTAATTGGGTTGATGAAAAGGTATGCTTCGGCTTGCATGTTTACACTGAATTGTGATGTACTGGATGTGGAAGCTGCTGCAACTGGGAGTCGCCCTTGTATTCTTGGACAGGGTGGTCGCTTGAACCCAATTAGCTCTTGGTAAGCAAAAGTCTCTTGGGGTTCGCATGTTTGTGATGAATTACAATTTTTGTTTTGTTTACTCCATAGATATTAGGCAGTTATGCAAGTCTCGTGTTTCTTTGGCAGGAAGTGCCGCAAGGTTAGAAACATCACTGATGTGTCAGTCATTTTGCTGCTGGAAGAAAGTGAAAACGAGTGGAGTGATGATGCTGGACACGATTCTAGTGCTGATTGTCCCGGCGATGCAGAGTACATGAAGCTCAGAAAATTGGCACCGAGGAAGAGGAAGAAGGCATGAAATGAAGAAGCCAGTGGACATGAAGGCTTGGCACCTAGGCAGGGGAAGAAGGCTACATGCAATAAAGATGCATAATAATGTGTTGAACTTGAAACCTGTATATGTAATTCTGTTAAATTCTGGAGCTCTGTGTGTGGAACTTGTGGGGTGAATCAATCTACCCATGTTCTCGGGGTAAAATGTACCGCGACTTGAGGTTTGGAAACGGCCGAGTCACTAGTTGAATCCGAAATTGTGATTGTGCCACTACTATCTGAAAACACGCAACACCGGTTCCACGATTGCTGAGGGGTAGGAGGTCTCCAAATTCGATGGAATGTTAGTGGCACAAAATTAAATTATTTAAGCTGCTACACTCCACGAAGCAACAACTTATTTCAGCAGCTGCACAACGACATGACAACATAAACATCAATGGCAATCGATAATGCCCAGATAATGAGGAAATCGGCACCATTTTCTGGCCTAATCTTGAGCCCGTCTGGCGAAGCTCCCGGATCTCTAGTAACAGGGTGTACATGGTTGCACTTTATAAATTGTGGTTGTGCCATTTGCATGCCGCACAATCCATGTAGATTACGTTTAAACAAGCCACCAAAGTCACAATACCACCATCATCAAACAAAGGAAGTAATGGAGGGCTAAGACAGATTAACGGGCGACCAATTTTTTTCTCCCAGGTCTCCAAGACCACTAGTTTAGACCGCTAGGTTAATAGGTACTACTATTACAACTTAAAAAAGTACGGAGCTCAAGCTAAATAGAACTAGTTATCACACATGTCCTTGATCTTCCTAATCTTAGCCCGATGCGCATCTTCCTCCGAGAGCAAGGATCGAATCATCTGCTCCATCCTTTTAGCATCTTCCTTGTACTTCTTCAATTGTTTCTATACATTTATCCTCATGCACTTGTCAATGCCCATAGTTTTGAACTGCAAGACTTTGGCCTGGTGAAGTTCATTCCTTGCTTGAGTCAGTTCTTGCTCCGCTTAGCCTTCAAGGACAACACAACATCCCTCTCCTTCTCTACTTTGCTAACCTTGTCTTGCACCCTCTTGAGATCTCGGTTAAGCTTGGTTGTGTCAACATGGTCAAATAACTTCATCTCAGCACTCTCAAGGAGTGAGCTGACTATGGATTCTTTCAAATCAATCGTCATATCCCATAGTTTTTCTAGCGTTTTCTGCATCGATTTGGGTCACTCTGGATCTACCCATTTGACAACACCGCAACTTCTGCGTGGCAACGTTGCACCATGTCCTTGACACCCTAAAAACCTCATGCATGTGTTTCGTCCTTCGAACGCTACAAATTTAGCGGCACATATCCATGTTGACATAGCGGAGGACTGTCTTCCACCACTAAACCATGATAGTCGGAGTCGTACAGTGTCTAGTTGGCCTAACACATCATACTTGCATGAGTAATCAGAGTAGATCTAGCTCAAAATATATAAATGGCCACGGATGTTAGAGATGAGATGACTCACATTGAAATCACCGTCCTTGTCATCACGGCGCATTTCCTCGCCGTCTCCCCTTGAACCCATGGTGAAAGGGGGGTGAGGGACTGGGGTGGCTGAAGGAGAGAACGCTAGAGGCGCTGTCGACTTGCGGCTATGGTAGGGTGGGAGAGAACTGGGGAAAGTGTCTTCGATGGGAAGGAAGAGAAATATAGGGAGGAAGAGTGGTAGAGGGGACATGACACTGGAAGGTGGCCCACAGAACACATGACACTGGCAAAAGGGGAGCGTGTGGTGTTGCTAGTTTGTCTAGAGCAAGCAGACAGTAAGCATGGTCAATCATGTCGCAGATTAGCCTACTCGCGGATCGCTCTTACGAAGAACCGTCCCAATCTTCCAAGCACCCTGATCGAATGGTATGTAATAATCGTCATGCAGAACAAGTGTGTTGGGGCGTGCCTTCTAGAAGACTTGATCTAACGACCACCATTAGTGGATCCATGTGGTTTATGAAAAGAACACACATGTAATAAACTTAAAGATATATTTCATTGTATAAGACACTCACTTTCCATTTTCCTAAAACCACAATGATGCCCACTGATACACACACACATCCAATGAGGTGTGGTGATGCAACATCTTTCAAGCTTGTGGTAGAATGCATGCTGCAGTTGAATCACAACATGCTGTCAGGTTTCCTAGACATGGTTGGACACCACATGCTGGAGTGGCATCATTGATGTGTTCTTTTCCTAAAAACACAAAGATGTACACTGATACATACACACATGCAATGGACTCTAGTGGATCCATGTGGTTTATGATAAGAACACACATGCAATGACTCTAGTGGATCCATGTGGTTTATAAAAAGAACACACATTGTCGTTGTGTTGGAAACGGCATTGCCTAAGAAGGCTAGATAGAGGTGTAGGAGCGAGTAGGGCGACTGCGACGGTGTCCGCAGGCGGGATTGGGTACAAGCAAGTGCGGTGAGACACAGGAAGTACCCAGGTTCGGAGCCCTCGTGGTGAGGTAAAACTCCTACTCCTGCATGTCTGACAGTATATGTGGGTATATTCGGACTACAAAGGTGCTCCTGGAGCTGTATCTGAGCTAGTGCGTGTGTGAGCTCGCAAGCAGAGAGTGAGCTAGCTAGCTATCGATCAGTGAGAGCTTCCCCTGCATCGTGTGCCCCTCCTTGGTCATTTATAGAGCATGCCAAGGGACAAGGGTGGACCCACATGCCTAACTACACTATTGCCTATGTCATCTGATTGAGATACACTATTTGCTACATAGTGTATACTATTTGAAATGTCATCTGATAAAGTAGTACAGGTACAGTGCATAGTGCTACACTAGTGCACATGTAAGCAGTCTTCCTCATGTCTTGTCGCTGTCCTCTTGTCCTTCTCGTACGTCTCCTGATCGGTGGCCAAGTAGGGCACTGGGTCTTGATTGATTGAGCTGGGAAGTGGAGCACCCGGCCACTCACATGCAAGTGCATAACCGGCCATGCATAGACGCATGGACCAGCCGGCCATGCAAGTGCATGCACGATCAAACATGCCCCAAAGGCCAACCGGCCATGCAAAAAGCCAAAGGCCAATCGTCCATGTGCATGCTCACACACCAATGCATGGCCTACCGGCCAAGCACAAGGCCAGCCGGATTTATTCGGTATTTGTTGATGATGGCATAGTTTCTGGTCTGTTTTGGAGTGCTTCTTTAGGGTATCTGGGGACAATCCCCCGACACTAGCCACCGAGCGCGCGCTGATTTCACCCGGAATGGGAAATTCGCACGAGCTCCATAAAACTTGACGTTGTCGTTGTAGATGAAGTTCTTGAATGGCGTCCGGATTGACACCTCTATCCCGGGAAGCAACACAACTACCGCGGGGGAGCGTGAGCGCACCCGCAGGGTGTAGCCCCTGAGATTCGGAGTAGCTGACGAAGACAGGTGCTGCGAATCTTCTCCATCTTGCCCTTTTCGACACCTCGAACTTGCTATCCGGCTGAATGCCTTTAGCCGGACTGGAGCACTTGATTACACCGGTTGCGCGCGAGCGCACCCGGTAGGTGTAGCCCCCGAGATTCGAAGTAGCTGGTGAAGAAATGTTCTTTGAATCTTCAAATGCCCTTGAAATCCGACTCGATGCAGCCGTGCCAAAACAAATAAACAAAATTGATTGTCAGTACATCAACATATAGTACACATGCTATCAACCGGATAACGGTTTTATTTTTCAAAAACTAGCTCGTGCTTCTCTGAACACTCAGTCACTTTCTCGTGTGCTCTGCTCTTTATGCTGTGTCCTTGCAGGCCAGCCGGGTTGCGGTCTAGAGCCAGAACCGAAGGGGGAGCTGACAGTACATTGCACACGGTACTAGGGGCTGAGCAGCCGAAAAATACCAACTAGGCACAAGGCCGGAATGTCCGATCTGTCGCATCCTTCGTCGTTTTTCATGTGGGATGCCTCGGGCTTTTGCTCTTGCTAGCCGGACAGCTGGGTTGCGGTCTGTAGCTGAGACGAAGAGTGGGCCTCTGACACCGTCGCACACTACTTAGTCGGTTTACGGATTTAGCAGGCCGGGCCAACCGGCGAGCCCCCGGGTAGGGGTTGCCGGCGCCGGAAAACTGAAGGCAGGAAGGAAAACAACATCTGGCGAGCTCTCGAGGGTTGCTCGAGGTCGAAAAAACACTCACATTGTAGCTGTCGGTGTAGTAGGGTCGAAGACGCGATTCCGCGGGCGTTGCGGCTGCCAAAATGGTCCAACTGACGTTCCAGCCGGATAGCCTGGCTCCAGCCGGACAGGCAACCAAACGCGGTGTAGCCGGATTCGATCCCTAGCCGGCTAGACAACCAAACATGCCAGGATGCGCCGAGCCGGCCTGGCCCAGACGGAACGGGTCTGGCCGGCCCAACTGGCAACCAAATGGGGCAAAGACGCTTCTAGCCGGTCAAATCGGCTGCCAAATGGACGAAGTCGCGCCAAGTCGACCTGACTCAGCCGGAACGGGAGCCGAACCAGATGAATCGAACAGACAGACGGAGGCAGACGGACTGACGGAGCCGAATCTGGAATTCTTCTCATTTTTTCTTGCCTCTTTCTCTGTCTAATCGGATCAGGCTAGCCGGATTTTTCTCGGCCTCATTTTTCCCAACCAGTTTCTCTTAACCGACTGCAACCAGCCGGCCCTCTTCTTTCTTTTCTTTTTTCGGTCTGATGAGTCTAGCCGGATTCCTCTTTTTTTTCTTCAGTCGGCTGCTTTCCCAGCCGGATCTGCCACTCTCTCTCTTTTTTCTCTCTCTTTTTCTAACCGGCCAAACTCCAGCCGGCCCTATCTTTTTTTTCTCACTTTTTTCTTTTTCTTTCTTGCACCGACTACAACCAGCCGGCCTTTCTTTACTACCTTTTCTTCTTCCCAACCGGCAGGCCCAGCACGAAGCTAGAGCCAGAACCCAAGGGGGCGCGCGCGCGTCCGGATGCGGAAGACGATGTCGGGGAACAGCCGGACACGGAGGACGCGCGGGTCGCGGGAAAAGTGGCAGCGCGAGTCGGCCGCGGCGCTCGGCCGTGCAGCAGGCGGAGCCAGCAGGGCCAAGGGCGTGCGGCCTGCCTGCCGCGGGATGCGCCAGGCGAGCCGGAGCCGGCAACTGCGAGGCCGCAGGCGCACGGGAGCTACAGAACGGCCGGAGTTGCCGGCGCGCGAGAGGAGCACGCGTGCGAGGGTGCAGCATGCCAGTGGTAGCGGCGTGGCTCACGCTAGCAAGCATAGGCAGGAGCGGCGCGAGTGCTGCGCAAGCCGGACAGGCATGCTGATGGAGCTTAGCATAGTATGCTGAGTAGAAAATAGACATGATGCATGGAATTTGATGCATGTACGTATCATGCAGTATATGGAATTATTTGTCCGTATTTTTCCGCTTAGCTCGTTTGCATGCGCCTGCTAGCTTGCTCTGCTGCTTGCTCGCGTGGCTGAGCGCTGCTGCTGCTAGTTTGCTTTGCTGCTTGCTCGCGCGGCTGAGCGCTGCTGCTGCTGCTGGCTCGTAATCGCTACACGCGCACACCTCTGCCGTCGAGAATGGCGAGGACGATGGAGATAGCGGCGGCCAAGAAGCCATGCCGCAGCCTCCGGGACTTGAAGATGTTCATGGTGGTGCGGAGGTGGTTGCCGGCTGGACGGAGGACGAGCTGAACAACGCGCGCGTGCAACCGGGAGCACCGCTGCAGCAGCGGACGGTCGCCCGCGCGCCCGCGCGGGGGACCGCGGCAGCATCTGCATGTAGAGGCGTGGCGGTACAGAGGAGCTTGCAGGGGAGGTTGCTGGAGACGCACGTCGAGCGCGGACATGCGGCCGAACTGCCGAAGTCAAGGACAAACACGACGTCGGCGCGGCAACGGCGAGCCCCCATCCTCTCAGCGAGACGGCGGCTGCAGTAGCGCGGCGGCAGCGAGCCACCGGGAAACTTGGTGAAGCGGAGTCAGTGACGATGGCACGGAGGCGGCTTGCCCCCGAGTGACTCGAAATGGCGTCTGTGCCGGCGATGATGAAGCGGTCCCACGCAGAACGAGCTCTGATCGCAGCCATACTAGCCCCACGCTGGGCGCCAAATGTCGTTGTGTTGGAAACAGCATTGCCTAAGAAGGCTAGATAGAGGTGTAGGAGCGAGTAGGGCGACTGCGACGGTGTCCACAGGCAGGATTGGGTACAAGCAAGTGCGGTGAGACACAGGAAGTACCCAGGTTCGGAGCCCTCGTGGTGAGGTAACTCCTACTCCTGCATGTTTGACAGTATATGTGGGTATATTCGGACTACAAAGGTGCTCCTGGAGCTGTATCTGAGCTAGTGCGTGTGTGAGCTCGCAAGCAGAGAGTGAGCTAGCTAGCTATCGATCAGTGAGAGCTTCCCCTGCATCGTGTGCCCCTCCTTGGTCATTTATAGAGCATGCCAAGGGACAAGGGTGGACCCACATGCCTAATTACACTATTGCCTATGTCATCTGATTGAGATACACTATTTGCTACATAGTGTATACTATTTGATATGTCATATGATAAAGTAGTACAGGTACAGTGCATAGTGCTACACTAGTGCACATGTAAGCAGTCTTCCTCATGTCTTGTCGTTGTCCTCTTGTCCTTCTTGTACGTCTCCTGATCGGTGGCCAAGTAGGGCACTGGGTCTTGATTGATTGAGCTGGGAAGTGGAGCACCCGACCACTCACATGCAAGTGCATAGCCGGCCATGTATAGATGCATGGACCAGCCGGCCATGCAAGTGCATGCACGATCAAATATGCCCCAAAAGGCCAACCGGCCATGCAAAAAGCCAAAGGCCAATCGTCCATGTGCATGCTCACACACCAATGCATGGCCTACCGGCCAAGCACAAGGCCAGCCGGATTTATTCGGTATTTGTTGATGACGGCGCAGTTTCTGGTCTGTTTTGTAGTGCTTCTTTAGGGTATCTAGGGACAATCCCCTCGACACACATGCACTGACTCTAGTGGATCCATGTGGTTTATAAAAAGAACACGTATCCAATGAACTCTAGTGGATCCATATGGTCTATGTTCTTTTCCAAAACCACAATGATGCACACTGATACACACACATCCAATGAGGTGTGGTGATGCAGCATCTTTCAAACTGTTGGTAGAATGAATGCTGAAGTTGAATCCTAGCATGCTGTCAGGGTTCCTAGACATGGTTAGACACCACATGTTGGAGTGGCATCATTGTATATTGTCGTGGTGGTGTCACGGCAGATGCCATGGATAGGCTAAAGGTGGGGACTAATATGCGCTAGGGGAATCCAGGGAGGGATAGTAGAGTGATTCTCCACACAGAAGTTTGTATTACTCTTTCTTCAAGATGACAAGTGCTCATTGAGCTGTATTGGCGAGAGGAGGAAGAAGAAGCTCTCTTACTCTAGCCTAATAACTTGCCCAAGAACCCTAGATCTACTAGATCTCAACCAACTAGATTTCTGCCAACCCCTTCTACCAGAACCCTAATCCCCCTTATATAGAGGTGGTTCAGTCCTGGCCTAGGGCATACGTGGAGGCATATTCCTAAGAATATGCCCCCTCCCAAAGTAGTAACCCGATAGGGGTGCTTTTCCCCCGCGTCACACTTGCTTTAGCGACGTAAGCCAACGTGAGCGTCGTCATCCTTGTCGGGCACGATCCGGTGGTCCTGCCCTTGCTTTATTCGCTCATCCAGTAGGTACCGGACCTTCTTTTTTGACCAGAGAGATTCTTTCCTTCTCCTAGAAGCTAAGCGAGGATCCGGATCACAGTAGATCCGGCCACACGTGTTCCTGCATATAAGTCAGATAAGCATTTCCGACTTACTCCTTAAGTCGGACGAGACGATGTTAGGCGACCGCCCCCCTGGTCCAGGTTACTCCGTGATCCGGCCTGCCTTGAGGTGACTCGGCCAGCATCCGCTTTGACCTTGCCGACCCTCGGCTAATTCGGCCCTTATACCCCGGAGTGACCCTACCCGGGGGTATCCCTCCAACATTAGTCCCCGAAGCTGGTGCGGTCTTGGCTGCCTCGGCCGCTAAGGCCACATCAGGTTCATTTATGTCCGAGCCTCAGACGTTTAATTCCGGGCTAGCGCCTTATCTCAGATTACATGGATTTACGTTCCCTTCGCACGTTCCAAGTTTTCACTTGCCGGCCGGGTCACCACTTTGGCTCGGATCCCATGGTTATCATGGTTCGATCCGGGCCCCGTTTCCTTCTCTCATACGCCAACCCATGTGGAGGCTAATCATTACCTTGTCTTATTTTAAGGGTCTGCACAGTAACCGCCGCAATAATTGTTAGTTTTACTGTGCACGGGTTACGTCATGCCTGTCTCCTCGTTTACCGCAACAGCATGTCGCGTCATGGGATCTCGTCTACTCAGTGGCCCCCTGTGTGGCTCTTGAGTGATTGGCTGATGTAAGAAATACACGGCCACATCGTGTGGCTCGTGCGCACAACGCGATCCCACTCACCCATCTCTAGGGCAGTTAAATAGGGGAGGGGCATGTTCCTTAGCATTTTTCACCTTTGCGCCCCTCTGCTCGTTCCCCTTCTTCTCCTTCGTCTTCTTCGCGACCGCGCCGCCGCCAGTGCCCGTTGCAGCAGCGCCGCCGCCGTACCTTCTTCGTTCCTCCGCACTGCAGCCACCGCTGCGCAACTGCTTTGCCACGGGTCCTCGTCAATCTAGACCACAGACCCCCACCGCCACTAGCTCCAGCAAGGACAGCAGATACGAGATGACTAAGGAAGAGCTCGTCGTCGCTGAGCAGGAGATGGAGGAGGACGCCGGCGCGGCGGACCGCGGCGTGTGGGCCGGTTCGTGGGTCTGCCAAGACGACATCGACTGGCTCTACCGGACCAGGCGTATTCCCGCCGGCGTTGCCGCTCGTCTCCCCTCCTCGGAATTGGCCCCCTCACCCAATCCAGGTGAGTTTGTTGTTTTCCTATCCCATTTCCAATGGGGATTTGGTCTTCCGGTGAGCGATTTCTTCCGGGACTGGGTCCGGACCTATCACTTGCAACCACATCATCTCCCGGTGAACGCCATCACCTCTCTGTCCGCCTTTGTCTCTACGATCGAATGTTATACCGGACTATGGCCCACGAAGGAGCTGTGGATCCGGTTCTTCGGTCTCCGTCGCAACGTTGTCCCCAACATCCACGTCGAGTCGGAGGACAAGCAGCTCACCCAGTTCGGAGCTGCCTCCATCTCGCCCCGGAGATTTTCAATCTTTCCCCGGGTCACCGGGCTTGACTCCTGCAAAGGATGGGCCCGGACCTTCTTCTACGTCCGGAATGAGGGTACCGAAGACTTGATTCGGTTGCTTCCCTACGCTCCGGGTCCCCCTGACACGGATTTCTGGGAGGAGGTCGCCAAGAAACCTACAACTCTAGCCAATCAAGTCAACAAAAGATTTGTGGAGCTGAAGAAGCTCGGATTGCACAACGAGGACGCTACGATCACGTTCGTGCGCAACCGAATCTCTTCCCTCCAGAGGCGCACCCACAAGTTGTGCCACATGAGCTTCGATCGCGACCCCAACCGAACCTCCTCCTTCGAATTGAGCAACACAGAGATCTTCCGCCGGGTCAAGGCTCTGTTCACCACTCACAAATATTTCTCCGTCGAATGGACGTGGGGAATCGAACATTACTGCCGTGACAGGCTCCCTCCCGTGGTAAGCTTCGCGGGGTAAACTTATTTCGTATCAATTATGTGTCGGATTTTGTCATATTTCTGACTCTGCTCTTTGTGCTTTTTCTCAGCTATTTCTCCAGCAAACTCTCGAGGATGGCACGGATCCGACCCTTAAGTGGGCGCTGGACCGAGAGATCCCGAATAAGGAGGAGCCGGACCAGGAGATGTTCCTCCCTATGACCGACGCCACCAAACGTCCCAGCGGTAAATTCTCTTCTCTTAGAGATTGGCCCGATGATGAGGATGACTCGGATATCGACATGATTGAACCCGTTAAGGCTGTCCCTCTTTCTTTTGCCTTTCTGGCATCAGCTAACCCCGGTGGGCATATCCACGAGGATCCTCCGCTTGCCACAGGCGAGCCGGTTCCAGTGGCGTCGAAGAAGAAGCGCGAATCCGCGTCAAGTTCTTCCTCCGAACCTTCTCAGCCCACCAAAAGGCAAAAGAAGGCCGGAGACAAGACTGCCTCCAAGCGGGCAGGCAAAGCCCCGACACGGAGGGCCCAGAAACCCAAGGAGGCCGAGACCTCGGATGCGTAAGTCATTTTTCACTGCACAACATACTTCTCCCTGCATCGGGGTAATTTCACTCCTGACATCACTTTCTTTTGCAGGCCTCCTGTGGAGGTCCCTCAGAGCGGATCGAGCATATCTTCTCCCCTTCGGTCCGGTCCTTCCCCTCCTCGTGACAATGAGTCACGCCCGCTGAGCCCTATTCCGGAGGGCTCTGCGGCTGCTCCGGGTTCCGCAGTACCTCATCAAGAGGAACGCGACCTTGGATCGGGAGGGGTTGGTCCGGCCGAGGCAACGACGTCCACCACTTCGGCATTGCCGTAACCAGCAACCAGCAAGTCTACCGCAACCCCAGCACCAGCAGCTCCAGCACCAGCTTCCGAACCAGCACCTGTCCTGGCAGCCAGGAAACCCGCAGTAGTTCCAGTACCAAGTTCCTCTGCCTCTTCCGAGTCATCTCAGCCCCGGCGAGGATCCATTCCAGCAGCTTCTAAAGGGAAATCCGTCGTGGTTACTTCTTCCCAGCAGGCTAAAGGCAAGAAAGCTCCGGATGCTGCCAAGTCTACATCCGTCGAGGCCGGTCAGCGAACCTTGTCGTCAATGCTTCCGAAGAAATCACCAGCAGCGACGGATGCTCCTGCCGAGCCAACCGATGCGCAGCAGATGGTTCTTCACACCAGCCCAGCTCTTGCCCTGATTGAGAGGAAGGAAGCTCATGCAAAGGGCTTGGTGGCACCCCACATGCCCACTGGCGAACGGTACCCTCCGAGCCTTATCGAGTTCGTCATGAACTGGAATAAGGCGGAGTTCGTCTACAACGACGGTCTCCCGAAAAAGTTCGGCCCCGCAGAATTTTCTGCCCGATGAACACTGCCGCCAAGGCAATTAACCTTGCGGGGCGAATGATGGAGGTATGTCGTTTCTCCTTTACATGTTGTAGATAATAACCATTAGTCCCCGATCCTCCGGTGGAGTAGCTCATTACTCGGCCGGATGCTCCTTAGAAAACTAACATAGCTGCATGTAAACTTCAAATATGCACACACCTAGAGCCGGGTTAAGTTCTTGGCCCGGATCTTGCACACTTCGAATATGCACACACCTAGAGCCGGGTTAAGTTCCACTTGGCCCGGATCTTGTACACTTCGAATATGCACACACCTAGAGCCGGGTTAAGTTCCACTTGGCCCGGATCTAGTATACTTCGAATATGCACACACCTAGAGCTGGATTAAGTTCCACTTGGCCCGGATCTTGTACACTTCGAATATGCACACACCTAGAGCCGGGTTAAGTTCCACTTGGCCCGGATCTTGTACACTTCGAATATTCATCAAGTTAATTTCACACTTCTGTGCTCCTTTTAGGTAACTACCAATCGCCAGAGCGCCGAATTTCAACGCCTGCTTGATACTCACAAGATCCTGCGCGCGAAACATGTTGCACTTGGCGCAGAGCATGAAAAGAGGGGTAATTTTCTCCCTCAGCACTTCTCCGTTTTTCTTCACTTGTTTTCGCCGGACTGATCTCCTCATTCGGTTTTTTGCAGCTGGGGTGGAGGCTGAGAACAAGATTATGCGGAAGAATTTGGAGGAAATCCGAGGTATGTCCTCTTTTGCCCGACCTTGTTGTGTTTTCCATTTCCTCTTCTCCTTGGCTCGACAAACATTCACTCCTCGGCTTTGCCGGGTCAACGCACTATTTCAGCATCGCTTGAGGATAGTGTGCCCATTCCTGATATGATGCTGCATTTTCTCGAACAAGCAAGACAACATCAAGCTGAGCTAAAGCAGAAAAATGATGAGCTTGCCCTCCTCCGGACCAAGGACGACGAGATAGCCAAGGTCAAGGCCGAGATGGAGAAGATGAAGGCCCAACACAAAACCAAGCTCCAAAAAGTTGGCCAGAACTTCACCGAAGAGCGTGAGCGCCTTACTCTCCAAATCTCCAAGGACCAGGACCTACTTAAAGAATCCAAGGTCCAGCTTGGGTTGGCGCTCGCTGAGCTTGAACAACTTCGCCAGAGATGCGACAACTGCATCAAGGAGTTGACCCGGATCCACCGCCATATCTCACGTAAGTTTCTTTCCCTTATCCGACATAGTTTTCCGGGTTAGCCCATATATGTTTGCCTCATCATCTTCCTTTTCCTTGTTTCCAGATCACTTTCCCGAGGGTACTCCCATCGCCAGTGCTGCTATTGCCAAATTCCGCCGAGAAAGGGGTACTCTCGTCGCTCCTGATGGTGAGAGCATTCCCTTAGACATGGAGGACCTATTGGTCAGCGTATCAGCTCGCATGGAAACCATCAAGAACTATGGGAAAGATCTCCTCGACATTGCGGTCCGGATCTACAACACCTTTTGGCCAAGAGAGAGCGCTCCGGAGAGGATCACACTCCTTGCCGAAAAGCTGTTGGGAGTTGAGACTCAGCTTGACCTCTGGAGGGAATCTGCCGGGCGTGCCGCAGCAGATACCCTCCTTCATCATATTCTTACATGGTACGAGAAGATCGACCTGAGCCTCCTCACACGTCGGCGCACCGAATCCAAATGGACCGATGATCCAGAGTGGGTAGCTCGGCGGCAGGCTTGCGCCTACAGCCTCGTCGAATATTCTCCAATCCATGACTGGGTTGAGGGATTGAGCTTTCTGGAGTCCGGCGGGGACGAGCATATGGAGAACGTGGAGGATGGGTCGGGTGAGGATGGAGAAGATGCTGCTTCAGATATTGAAGACAGTGATGACGACGCCGAACTTCCTCCTCCTGCCGCTCCTTAGTTGAAAAAACTTGAAAATTTATCAGATCCCTGGTATGCCGGGTGCAATTGTATGTTGGATATGTAATATTTTGCTACTATGTTTTTATGCCGGATTAACTTGGGCGTAGTCCCCGAGTTTCATTTTCTTGTTCGTCCAATTCCTTGGCTCGGTCCGTGTCTACCTTGATTCGGTTTTACGACTTACGAATCCGAGCTTCAAAAATTGTCTTAACAATACTTAGAAACCTTGAGGCTTGGCTCAAAATAATTCAGCATAATAACTTGAAAATAAATACAGGGTTAGTACGAAAAAGCAAACGTTAGCTCGAATAAATTCATTTCCTTAGCCGTTTTTCATGTGCTACGCAATTCCAAACTTGTTCCCTTGCTTGCCATGAAGCCAATTCTTGTTGGACAGCAGCAAGTCGAAGGGTTAGGTTTTTGGTGCTCACACATTACTAATCCGGATTAAGTAAAATGACTCATTCCAGCTACCGCATAAGAAATTACGACAAACATTATTAAGGCAGTCCCCGAGTTACTGCTCGAGGGGCTGCTATTTTATTGATAAGATCATTGCCGACATACATACCGACATACGAGACGACTCGGATACATACACTTCTTAGCTAAGTGTAGAAGGGACGAAGTAGTGCTACATTCCACGGTCGCTTGGACTCCTCTCCGGACCTATCCGCCATGTTCTTTTCCTGTGGCTTTGCATCTATGAGATAGTAAGAATCATTGTGCAATGCTTTGCTCACAATGAACGGCCCTTCCCATGGGGGGACAATTTATGCATGCCAATAGTACGTTGTACCAACCGGAGCACCAGATCGCCTTCCCAGAAGACTCGGGGGCACACTTTCCGGCTGTGATAGCGTCGGAGGTTTTGCTGATATATGGCGGATCTGGACAGTGCTAGTTCTCTTGCTTCTTCCAGCAGATCAACATCATTTTGCCGGGCTTCTTGCACTTCGGCTTCTGTGTATTGGGTGACCCTAGGCGAATCATGCTCTATGTCGGCTGGTAATACAGCTTCTGCCCCATATACCAGAAAGAATGGCGTATAGCCTGTTGATCGATTCGGAGTTGTTCTTAAGCTCCACAGTACAGCTGGTAGTTCTTCTATCCAGAATCCCCGCTGATCTTTGCAGCGGCTCAATGAGCCGGGGTTTTATCCCGGATAATACTAATCCGTTGGATCTTTCCACTTGTCCGTTCGATGCGGGGTGGGCTACCGAGGCGACGTCGAGTCGGATCTTCTTATCCCGGCAGAAGTGCGCAAATGCTCCTTCCGCAAAATTTGTTCCATTATCAGTTATAATACTGTGTGGATAACCGTATCTCAAGATGATGTCTTTGAGAAAAGTCACGGCCGTAGCTCCATCACATTTTCTTATAGGTTTCACTTCAATCCATTTTGTGAACTTTTCCACCATGACCAAAATATGTGTCATGTTTCCTCTCGCAGGTTTGAACGGGCCAACCATATCCAAGCACCATACAGCAAATGGCCACGTAATCGGTATGGTCTTGAGTTCCGACATAGGCATATGTGTCTTGGTGGCGTACCTCTGACAACCATTGCATTTTCTCACCAGATCTTCTGCTTGTTCCAAGGCACTTGGCCAGTAGAATCCATGCCGGAACGCCTTTGCCACCAAGGCTCGGGATGAGGCATGATGCCCACATTCCCCTTGGTGGATATCTCGGAGGATGTCAAGCCCTTCTTTCGGGTCAACACATCGTTGGATGACATTAGTTACACTGCGTTTGTATAACTCAGAATTGATGATTGTGTATGTTTTTTCTCTCCTCTGAGTTTGCCTGGCTAGCACCTCCTTAGTGGGTAGCGTTCCATCTTTCAGGAATTGGAATATAGGCAGTGCCCAAGCTAGTATGGCTCATGGAGGGAATATCTCCTCATCAATTTCCATCTGATCCACCGGCATAACATCAGCCGGATCACGCTGAGCAGTTCCCGGGTCTAACGAGGTAGTCCCCGGGTTTGCCGAGGTAGTCCCCGGGTTTGCTGACGTAGTCCCCGGGTCTCGCGTACCACCTCCCATGTCAATGTCCATGGGCTCAGCTCCGGATTCCGTATTTTCCGGGACATAGATCGAGTCGGTTCCTGGGGACAGCCTGATAGATGGTTTTCTGAGGTGTTCCAATGCTACACCCGGTGCAATTGCCTGTCTGGTCGATCCGAGCTTCGACAACATGTCGGCAGCCTCGTTTTTCGCTCGGGGTATATGGTGAAATTCGCACCCCTCAAAATAACCAGATATCTTCTGTACATGAAATTTGTATAGTGCCATGTTTGGATCCAGGGCGTCCCACACTCCGGACACCTGCTGCACCACCAGATCCGAGTCGCCAAAGCATATTATCCGACGTATGCCAATCTCCTTTGCCACTTTGAGCCCATGCACAAGAGCCTCATACTCAACGACATTGTTCGATGCCGCGAAATGGATCTGCAACACGTACTTGAGCTGATCCTTCTTTGGCGAGGTAAGCACAACCCCGGCGCCTAATCCGGTTTTGGTTTTCGACCCGTCAAAGTGCATCCTCCAGTAATTCGGATCTGGTGGCGGTGGTTCGTACTGAACCTCAGCCCAATCCACGAAAAAGTCCGCCACAGCCTGAGATTTGATCGCTTCTCTTCTGTTGTACTGGGGCGCATACGGGGCTAGCTCAATTGCCCATTTTGCGATTCGGCCACTCGCATCCTTGTTACCCATTATCTCGGATATGGGGGCTTCACATATTACTTTGATGGGGTGCTCCTCAAAGTAATGCTTTAACTTCTTCGCCGCCATATAGACACCATATGCCACCTT
The DNA here is from genome assembly GCA_916181665.1 of Avena sativa. Lineage (NCBI taxonomy): Eukaryota > Viridiplantae > Streptophyta > Magnoliopsida > Poales > Poaceae > Avena > Avena sativa. Next base: position 621,109,613 of record OV702289.1, read on the forward strand.
TTGGAAGTGTGGGTAGTTCTGTTTTGAGGCAGATAATACCTCGCTCAGGTAATACACTGGCCTCTGCACCGACTTACCCTCTTCATTGTGTTCCACTACGATCACTGCACTTACAACTCGGTTGGTTGCGGCTACGTAGAGCAACATTGGTTCTTTTGATAGTGGAGAGGCTAACACCGGGGCAGTGGCCAACATCTTTTTCAAGTGGGTAAAAGCTTCGTCGTCCTGTGGCGTCCAAACGAATTTATCTGACTTTTTCATGAGTTGGTAGAGAGGCAGTGCCTTTTCTCCCAACCGACATACAAACCGACTCAACGACGCCAGGCATCCTGTGAACTTCTGGACATCGTTGAGACACTTCGGCAGCTCCATTCGTTCGATGGCTCGGATCTTGGTTGGATTAACCTCGATACCTCGGCTGGAGACGAGAAATCCGAGTAACTTTCCAGCCGGGACACCGAAGGTACATTTTTCCGGGCTAAGCTTCATCCAGAACCTTCTCAAGTTCGCGAATGTTTGTCTTATGTCGTCAAGGAGTGTTGCACTTTCCTTGGTCTTGATAACCACATCATCCACGTATACTTGTACGTTTTGACCTATTTGGTCATGCAAACATTTTTGCATACATCTTTGATATGTTGCACCTGCATTACGTAAACCGAACGACATAGTGCGATAGCAGTAAGCCCCGTACGGGGTAATAAATGCCGTTTTTATTTGATCATCCGGGTTCAGAGGTATCTGGTGGAAGCCATAATATGCATCAATGAATGACAACAGTTTGCATCCTGCGGTTGAGTCTATGACCTGATCTATCCTCGGTAGTGGAAATGGATCTTTTGGACACGCCTTGTTCAGGTTCGTGTAATCGATACACATACGCCAGACCACTGCCACGTTCGGATCGTCCTTCTTCTTTTCCACTAGCACCGGATTAGAGAGCCAATCCGGATACAGTACCTCCATGATGAATCCTGCTGCTAGTAACCGAGCTATCTCGTCTCCAATGACTTTTCTCCTATCCTCGGCGAAGCGGCGGAGAGGTTGCTTCACCGGCCTTGCTCCGGGTCTTACGTTCAAAGAGTGCTCGGCCAACTCCCTCGGAACACCTTGCAAGTCCTGTGTAGACCAAGCAAAAATATCTTGATTCTCACGGAGGAAGTTGACGAGCTCGCTTTCCTATTTGTCAGTTAACCCGGCACCAATTGTCACGGTGTGCTCCGGAAACATGTTATCAACTGGAATCTTCTTGGTGTCCTTTGCGGCTTGAAACGAAACGCTGCCATGCGGGTTACTTAATGCCGACATATATCGCTGTGCGGACTGAGCTAATGCTGCCACCTCTTGGATTTTTCTTTTCTCTTGCGCAATCACGAGTGACTCGGCTAGGTTGGACCCGGCTGAAGCACACTCCATGGAACGTCAGAAATCTCCAGCAATGGTAATCGCTCCATTGCCCCGGGCAACTTCATCTTTAGATAACTAATGTGACAGCTTGCCATGAATTTGTTCAATGCTGGCCTTCCGAGTAACATATGATATGCACTTTCCAAGTTCACCACTCCAAACTCCAGATTTTCAGTTCGGCAGTTGTCCCTCGTGATGAATAACACGTCGACCCGGACTTTGCCTATGGGCTCACAAGAAATGCCTGGTACTATGCCATGGAAAGTTGTTCTCGTAGCCTGGAGCATGTTCTCCGAGATGCCTAACTTGCGCATCGTATCCGCATACATGATGTTAATGCTACTGCCATTATCAATCAAAACCTTGGAGAACCTCACGTTGATGTTTGGTCCAATGAATGTCGGATCTAGCACTAGCGCGTACGAACCTGGGCTCGGCATAAGTTTAGGATGATCTTTGATGTTCCAGGTGATTTCCTGGTCCGACCAAGGCATGTACCTCGTCACCGCTGGCATGACCGCATTGACCTCCATATGTCGGCGCTCCAAGCTTTTCCTATCAGTTTCCTCGGTCGTGAACACACAATAACTCTGGTGATGTTCCCTGTACTCATTCCTCCCCTCGTTTCCGGGGTACCTCTGATCCGGTTGTTCCTGATTTTCCACCTGATGCACTGCATCCCTTCTTTCATTGTTGTCATACCTCGGCGGAGGGGGAGGCAACATTAGCTGCTGCGTGTTCGCTCCGAAAAGCAATTGCTGCCGGGGTAACTCTTGCCGAGGTTGATCGTTCCGGGGTGCCTGAGCATTCCCCGAGCCACCTTGCTCTATCTTTCGCATCCACTCACATTGCCTCGTCGTGTGACCCGCCGGGCTATTCGGATTAGGCGTGTGAAACTTACACGGCTAGTCCAGCATCGACTCATAGGTATACCTCGGACGATCTTTCTTTTCCTGCCACTGCTTCTTCTGCTCCGGAGTCCATGTTTTCTTGCCATCATTTCTTGGGGTCCATTGCCCTCCACTTCTCTGGCGTTGATTAGTCCCTCCTCCGGGTTGATCTTGATTCACTACCGCAACTTGTTGCGAGCCATAGCGATGGTCCGGTCTGTCATCTCTCCTTTTTCCTCTGTAATCATTCCTCCGGGACGACCCAGCTCCGTCCCTTTGATAGTATTCCTCGTTTGAGTCGTTTGACGGGAGCCTAGGTTGAGTCGGATCGATCAAAGCATACGAATCAGCAATCCGGATCATCTCTGCCAGCGTAACTGGCATTTTCCTTTGCAGTTTCATCCACAGCTCGCTGTCGTATCTGCACCCTTGCGCAAACCACGCTATGGCATGTGACTCTATGACACCCTCACACGAGTTTCTTACGGTACACCACCGGATTAAGAATTCACGATCCGTCTTGTTGGGTCTTTGCTTGCAGATTGCCAGGGTCTGCGGTCTATTCGGCTTCTGGTACGTACTCGAGAAGTTGCTGATAAACATTTCTTCAAAATCTATCCAGCAGTTGATGCTTCCGGGCGGCAAGTTATTCAGCCATACTCTGGCCGGGCCTTCCAACATCTGGGGCACGTAACGTACAGCCCACCTCAAGTTGCCAGTTGCAATTTTCACCGCCGTAGCATAGTTTATCAACCAATCCTCTGGCTTGGTACTGCCGTCATATGTCTTCGTGCCCCTGGGTAATTGAAAGTTGGGTACTGGTGGTTCCTTCATGATCCGGGGTCCAAAGCACGCTGGACCCGGAGGACCTTGACATCCGATCTGTTCCGACCTATACAGGCGATCCAGTTTTAAACTGGCGTCATCCGGCATCAAATCCCTGCTCCCTAACCTAGATCCTATCACATGATAGTCCGGTCTAGGGTACCCTGCGTTCACCATCTCTGAATCACCGTCATTGTATCAGTTTTGCTCTCGTTGCACGTCTTTCTGCTGCATACCTCGGCCGGCGCTCTGCTCTTGCCTCGGTATATTCCGCTGCTGCGGTTGTCCTGCTCCTGCGGAGTTGTGCTGTCCGGCATTGCCGTTGGCAGCGTTCCCTTGACCGGCATTGCCTTGGTCGTGATTACCTCGGCCAGCTTCACCTCGGCTCACACTCCGTCGATCATCATTCTTCCGCGTTTCTTTTTCTTTTCCCGCACACGTTGGGTCGTACAGGACAATCTGTTTGTTCCGTCTGGCCGAGGTTACTACCTCTTCTCTCCTTGGACCGCCATGAGGCGATGATGTGGCTCCAGCGGATTTCTCCGGGTTACCCACCACTGAGTGGACGATCCTGGATGCCCCAGCTCTCCCCGGGTTAGCTCTCAGCAGCTCCTCGTTCTGCCTGTTCGCGATCCGAACCAGCTCGTTAACCCGGTCTTGCTGTCTTTGATGGGCCTCACCCGTCAGACCCTCTAGCTCGGATGCAGCGGCATCTGCTGCTCTGAGGTTCTTCGCCGGTGTGCTATACTTCGGCTACCCCACAGACAGATAGTTTTCCGACCCTTCTGCTCCATCATCACCTTCTCTATTCATCTCACTTATGAGATTTTCCCCTTTTACTCTCACTGCATCAACCTTGTTTGCCTTCGCGTACTCACGCAGCGTCATGTTCAGTGACTGCTGAGCCGCGACTATTTTCTTTGCGCCCTCCAATATCTTTTGCCGGGTTTCCTCTAGCTCGGCATGTGCCTGAGCCGGATCGATCACTGCTGCTACTGGGTTAGCCAAGCTATCCATTGCTTCCCTCAGTACGTTCTCAGGCCTCTCCAGTGGAGGTCCTCTACCTTTTCTTGGTGCCTTAGGTGTTACCTCCGGGTCTGGTGCTGGGTCTTTGCTTGCGCCTGCAACTGGCGCGGTCATCATCACCTCCGCATGGTCCGGGGAGCGAGCGATACGCGCCCCGCGAGCCATAGTGAGGGGTGGTTCCCCCGCATTAACGACGCGACGCGGATGAACACACGAAACGTCCACAACAACGTAGACCTTGTGCGCACCGAGCTTGATGAAGAGGCCGTTGCGCAGAAGAGGGCGCGTGCCGAAGCAGCCAGCATTGTCGCTGACGAAATCCAGCGCTCCGAAGCGCTGAACGATCCCGGAGACGATGCGCTCGCCGGTGCCGATGAAGTTTCCCGTCCGGATCTTCACCCCTGCTAGCGCCGCTAGCCCCACGGTGGGCGCCAACTGTCGTGGTGGTGTCACGGCAGATGCCATGGATAGGCTAAAGGTGGGGACTAATATGCGCTAGGGGAATCCATGGAGGGATAGTAGAGTGATTCTCCACACAGAAGTTTGTATTACTCTTTCTTCAAGATTACAAGTGCTCCTTGAGCTGTATTGGCGAGAGGAGGAAGAAGAAGCTCTCTTACTCTAGCCTAATAACTTGCCTAAGAACCCTAGATCTACTAGAGCTCAACCAACTAGATTTCTGCCAACCCCTTCTACCAGAACCCTAATCCCCCTTATATAGAGGTGGTTCGGTCCTGGCCTAGGGCATACGTGGACGCATATTCCTAAGAATATGCCCCCTCCCAAAGTAGTAACCCGACAGGGGTGCTTTTCCCCGCGTCACACTTGCTATAGAGACGTAAGCCGACGTGAGCGTCGTCATCCTTGTCGGGCACGATCCGGTGGTCCTGCCCTTGCTTTATTCGCTCATCCAGTAGGTACTGGACCTTCTTTTTTGACCAGAGAGATTCCTTCCTTCTCCTAGAAGCTAAGCGAGGATCCGGATCACAGTAGATCCGGCCACACCTGTTCCTGCATATAAGTCAGATAAGCATTTTCGACTTACTCCTTAAGTCAGACGAGACGACGTTAGGCGACCCCCCCCTGGTCCGGGTTACTCCGTGATCCGGCCTGCCTTGAGGTGACTCGGCCAGCATACGCTTTGACCTTGCCGACCCTCGGCTAATTCGGCCCTTATACCCCGGAGTGACCCTACCCGGGGGTATCCCCCCAACATATATGATGTTTTCCTAAAACCACAATGATGCACACAAATACACACACACATGCAATGAACTCTAGTGGATCCGCGTGGTTTATGAAAAAACACACATGCAATGACTCTAGTGGATCCATGTGGTTTATGAAAAGAACACACATGCAATGACTCTAGTGGATCCATGTGGTTTATGAAAAGAACACAAATGCAATGAACTCTCGTGGAACCATGTGGTTTATGAAAAGAACACACATGTTATGGTGGCATCACTGCATATGTTCTTTTCCAAAACCACAATGATGCACACTGATACACACACATGCAATGAGGTGTGGTGATGCAACATATTTCAGGTTGGTGGTAGAATGCATGCTGCAGTTGAATCCTAGCATGCTGCCAGGGTTCCTGGACATGGTTGGACAACACATGCTAGAGTGGCATCACTTCATGTGTTATTTTCCTAAAACCACAATGATGCACACTATTACACACACACACCCAATGAGGTGTGGTGATGCAGCATCTTTCAAGATGGTGGTAGAATGCATGCTGCAGTTGAATCCCAGCATGCTGCCAGGGTTCTTGGACATGGTTGGACACCATATGCTGGAGTGGCATCACTGCATGTGTTCTTTTCCTAAAACCACAATGATGCACACTTATAGACACACACACATCCAATGAACTCTAGTGGATCCATGTGGTTTATGAAAAGAACACACATGCAATGAACTCTAGTGGATCCATGTTGTTTATGAAAAGAACACACATGCAATGACTCTAGTGGATCCATGTGGTTCATGAAAAGAACACACATGCAATGAACTCTAGTGGATCCATGTGGTTTATGAAAAGAACACACATGCAATGAACTCTAGTGGATCCATGTGGTTTATGAAAAGAACACACATGCTGTGGTGGCATCACTGCACATGTTATTTCCCAAAACCACAATGATGCACACTGATCCACACACATCCAATGAGGTGTGGCGATGCAACATCTTTCAAGTTGGTGGTAGAATGCATGTTGCAGTTGGATCCCAGCATGTTGCCAAGGTTCCTGGACATGGTTGGACACGACATGCTGGAGTGGCATCACTGCATGTGTTCTTTTCCTAAAACCACAATGATGCACATTGATACACATACACATGCAATGAAATATAGTGGATCCATGTGTTTTATGAATATAACACACATGCAATGACTCTAGTGGATACATGTGGTTTATGAAAAGAACACACATGCAATGACTCTAGTGGATCAATGTGGTTTATGAAAAGAACACACATGCAATGACTCTAGTGGATCCATGTGGTTTATGAAAAGAACACAAATGCAATGAACTCCCGTGGATCCATGTGGATTATGAAAAGAACACACATGCTGTGGTGGCATCACTGCATATGTTCCTTTCCAAAACCACAATGATGCACACTGATACACACACATGCAACGAGGTATGGTGATGCAGCATATTTCAGGCTGGTGGTAGAGTGCATGTTGTAGTTGAATCCCAGCATGCTTCTAGGGTTCCTAGACATTGTTGGACACCACATGCTGGAGTAGTATCACTTCATGTGTTCTTTTCATAGAACCACAATGATGCATACTATTACACAGACACCCAATGAGGTGTGGTGATGCAGCATCTTTCAAGATGGTGGTAGAATGCATGCTGCAGTTGAATCCCAGCATGCTGCCAGGGTTCCTGGACATGGTTGGACACTACATGCTGGAGTGGCATCACTACATGTGTTCTTTTCCTAAAACCACAATGATGCACACTTATAGACACACACACATCCAATGAACCCTAATGGATACATGTGGTTTATGAAAAGAACACACATGCAATGAACTCTAGTGGATTCATGTGGTTTATGAAAAGAACACACATGCAATGACTCTAGTGGATCCATGTGGTTTATGAAAAGAACACACATGCAATGACTCTAGTGGATCCATGTGGTTTATGAAAAGAACACACATGCAATGAACTCTAGTGGATCCATGTGGTTTATGAAAAGAACACACATGCTGTGGTGGCATCACTGCATTTGTTCTTTTCCAAAACCACAATGATTCACACTGATACACACACACATCCAATGAGGTGTGGTGATGCAGCATCTTTTAAGCTGGTGATAGAATGTATGCTGTAGTTGAATCCTAGTATGCGGCCAAGGTTCCTGGACATGGTTGGACACCACATGCTGGAGTGGCATCACTTCATGTGTTCTTTTCCTAAAACCACAATGATGCACACTGATACACACACACATGCAATGAACTCTAGTGGATCCATGTGGTTTATGAAAATAACACACATGCAATGACTCTAGTGGATCCATGTTGTTTATGAAAAGAACACACATGCAATGACTCTAGTGGATCCATGTGGTTTATGAAAAGAACACACATGCAATGAACTCTAGTGGATCCATGTGGTTTATGAAAAGAACACACATGCTGAGATAGTGATGACTGCAAGTGCACAAATCATTTGTAGCTAGTTTTGAAATAAAGATATCGATCCCACAGGGAGCAAGAGTCTGAAGTCTATTAACTCTTTGAAATAAATAGTGAAATAGTAATGCTAAATAACATTCTAAGTAACAAGATAAAATGCGAGTTTTGTGTAAGAGATATTTTTGGGTTTTCAAATAAGGGAACAATAAGTAAACTAAAGCTATAAGTAAACAAGAGCATGCAAGTATGATTATGAAAGTCTACAAGATGATGGAAAGAGTTCTCAGGGAGTAGTGGATCCACCACTAGTAATTACAAAAGAGTGATCAAAATTATTATAATGAATAAGACTATTTATGGTATGTGTGGGAGGAGCTCCATATATGGACTAGTAGGCAGCAACCACTACACAAATCATCCGTCATAACCACAGCAGACAGCAATCGACATCAATCGAATTATTGCGCTATTAAGGGACTTTACCCCATAGGATGTATCCCATGGCATGGACAATGTTCCGTGAGTTCTCCTCGGTTCCCAAGTTGATACGTAAGGAATGACAACAGCTTTATGATCACCGTAAGTGCTATCATCCTTGTGTTTATCAATAAGTAGTTCCCTCCATCTAGTCCTCAGTGAGGCAAATATTGAGTGGCGCGCTTCACCCAACATAAAGATGAAGGAAATCTAACACGGACACATAATGAACAATATCATATAATAATCTTTATCTCAATTCAATCTCATACTAGGGTTTCTCCATCTCCCTAAGAACAAAGGAAACTACTCACACATGAAGGTAATCAACATCATGGATATAATATGGATGAAGTATGATGATACAATTGAAGACAAGTGCAAATCCAAGATTCAATCTAGAATTACAACAAGTAACCAAAGGGGATCGGTGATGGAGACATTGTTGATGAAGATGACGATGTAGATCGATGTGGAGGCCTTCAAGATCCTAGTCCCTTCTTCTCTTGTGTGATGGTGATGGTGCAGATCTGATTGGAGGTGGCTATGGCGGTGGCATGGCGGCAGGGCTCCCCCGTGGTGGAGGATATGGCTTGGTGGCTCTCTCTTGGGACCTCACTCCTTTATATAGGCCTTGTGGGTGCCCTAGGGTTCCCCCAATACCGTTATATAACTTAGGGAAGGTTCTGGAGCTTCTAGAGGGCGAAATCTCGTCGTTTTCGACCTTTTTGCTAACTATACGGCGAGAGCTATATGGCCGGGATTTTTGCTCCCGCCGTATAGTTGGTCGTTAAACCTTTAGTACTCTTTAGTATTTTGGTTGTCATTTCTTCATACAAACTCCGTTTTGGGTGTTCTTCGGCTCGTTGAGTTCGTCTCGTCGAGGGCTACAACCCTGTGGTCTTGGATCTTTATTTTAAGAAGTTGGAAAATTCACTTTTCCAACACCTCAAATGGCTATGTCTGGTCCATGCAGCTCCTCCATACTATGCTCTATTTGTTCCTTTTGCCTTTGTTTTATCCATAATCATCATCAACACCTACACACATGTAAAAGACAAGGAAGAGGGATAAAATTCTACCTAAACTACTAAATGTGCAAAGCTCAGATGAAAGTAAATGAGAACTAGAAGTCATGCATATAAGGCATAGCTATAGCTGCAAGAAACATGATATGAGAGATAAATGGCACATTTTATATGGCTAAAAGAGGTGGTATTTCACATCCATCAACTTCACCAAGCTAGACCTTGCTCGTCCTTGAGCAGGAAGGGTCGATATTAAATTAATGGTTGTGAAATAGCTTATCATTGGAAATCAATGCCTTGCATCCTTATTTCTTCTACAAGCTCGAAGAGATAAAACATGTATTCATACAAGGGAACACAAGCTTAGTTATAAAGACTACTAAAGATTCATCAGAACTTATATGCTCCATGTCAACAGTGAATCTAACTTGCAGACAAACTTGTGATCCTCTTATTGCACCTTTTGTATAACTTTTCATATCATTATTTTTTATGAGGCAAAACTTAGTCAGAAATAGATGTCAAGCATAAATAGGAATTAAGTTTATTGATTTTACCCAATCATGTCATCTAGTTAAGGCTCTCAAGTGCAACATCAGTTATTGAGCTTTCAGAAAGTTTATCTCTTAGCAACGAGATTTATGCCAAAAGGAAATGCGAGAACATGTCAAAAGAAGCATAGAATTAGAGTGTCTCATTTGGCCATCCACATCAATGAATCATGGCTATCAAACACTCATTTCTATTCTTTGTCTTTCTAGAACTTCAGTTCATCAGTAATGAGATCATGCCAAAACTTAGTGTGTTTAATCAGACTGTGTAGGCTAAGAATGGATACTCATGACCATTAACAAGGTTTCCCTTTTCGGTATAATGATTTCTCATAATGGTCAGAGGAGTATTCCCTCTTTTGCTTTGAGCACAGGCCCATGAGAATACCAATGCATACCCAAATATAGCATTTCTGCTACATATGTTGGGCAACTCATAGCCAAACTCCAAGAGTTTCCTCTTTTGGACTGTTCAAAGGCCAGCAGAGTTGTTAGCATCCCATGTTGTGCGACAGTGGTGTAGACACGCATAAAGCAATATCATACTTTAATCAACATGTCAAGATTTGGCATGCATCTCAATTACCGCTAAATATTAGTTTCTTCAAACAAATCCTTTCAAAGAGTACTATCAAGTCGATCATCACATCTATGGTGTTGAGTATCTTTAAGGCTAAACTCTTAAGACAATTAAACAACACCTTATTTAGCATAGAACTCAAAACTTCAAAATATCATTTCCAATTGACAACTCCTTCCGTAAGCAAACTATCAAGTCTATTGTTTTGACATTATGGGGTCGAGCATAACCTATTCATTTAAGACAAATCTATTTAGTGACAACCAACAAATTTCAAAAGATCTTGATCAAGTATTCATTTTTTCCAACTGTAGAGATTGTGGCAATGTTTTCTAGTGGATCACAAATAGTGTCACAAGCTTGATAAACAATTTGGCAAGATGCATACAAGCTCTAAGTCAACTCCTATGGTGCCTATCATGAGCAACTGTATCCCCATATGAATACAGAACTAGACTCACTTAAATAAGCATTCAAAAACAGCGGGATACATGATTGCATTAAACCTTCATCAAATACAAACATTGCACAAGACTCTACACATGCAAAAGTAACCTCCTCGAGCTTAGAACTTTGCAAGAACCAAACTTGAGTATATCACCAAAAGAAAAGAGAACATACAGTTTCCAAAAGAGAGTGTCATAAGTGGTTACCCCCCAAGCTTAGTTGAAAACAAGGGTGACACACTTTACCGTTGAGGTACAAGTAACCACTCTTTTGATGGACAAATAACCTTTGCTTTAAGGTATATTTCTTGATATAGCCTGTTGGCTGCCTTCCTTGAGAACCTTCTTAGAAAGTAAGAAGAAAATAAAACACTTTGTGTTTTTGAAGGCACGGGGATTAGCTCAAAGTGATAAAAATGCAAGTCCCACTGAGTCGGTTCATCAACCTAAGCACCACGCTTAAGTCAACAAACTAAGTCCAAGAGTTGTACATACTCCCAGATTTTGATGAAGTGAAAGTGAGACAAAATATGAAACACGAGTGTGTAGCCCCTATGTGCCTAATTGGGACAGGTTCGAGTTTGGAAGGTTTTACCAGCCATTAATATGTAAGCATGTTGATTTGAAGCAACCAAGTAGCTCATGTGAGTGTTTGCACGGTCAGCATTACCGCACACGTCGTCACACCAAGTTCAAATCCCTGTGAAAATAACACACAAAATAAAAGACATTGGTTTGGTGTACGAACAAAGTTCGTTCACTCAACCGACAAAAATAAAGTAAAAAGAAAAAATGAACTTCTATAGAGAATTATAGTCTAGGAGGTTTCTGAGGTAGAATTTTATTGCTTACATATGCTAGGCTTCTCTAGATCATGGGAGAAGCTCCCACGTGGTGTTTCGGGGATTTTAGAAGAAGAAAGAATAAAATTTTGAGCAATGGTTACCTTCTAGTTGGCCTTTGAGGGGTTTTCCCAACTATACGGGTGCAACTATACGGCCGGACCAAAAAGGTCCCATCGTATAGTTGGTCGTTAAACTTACTGTACATTGGAAAAGAAATTTTACAAAGGCAACGATAACTATACGGCGGAACTATACAGCTGGAACTTTTATTCCCGCCGTATAGTTGGTCGTTGAACCTTCTGAACCTAAGAAATAAAATTTGTCGATGGCAAAGATATCTATATAGCCAAACTATACGGCTGGAATTTGTTTTATTCGGGCCGTATAGTTGGTCGTTAAACCTTCAATAGACATCAAAAAAAAATATTTCTTCAAGAATTCTTTCTTATCCTGAAACTTAGCGAAACACCATTTTTTGACAGTAAAATAACAACTTTAATTTTCTACCAACAACAACATGTATAAAACGGGATTTAAGTACAACCGAGTTATGCAACACATAGTAACAATAAATTCTACCTTTTGAAAACTACAACAAGATAATTCTAATAGCAAATCATGCAAAAAATAAAAATGCCAATGCAACATGAATGCATCAAGACTCAAGACACAAAACTAAGAAAGACACTTAATGACTTCCGGGTTGCCTCTCTAGAAGAGCTTTCTGATAACTAAGTAGCTAGGCTTTTCTCCATTATTATTTCAATAGATAGGAGCCAGAGAATTATTTATTCTTACCTCTAAAAGAGGTTTGGAGAACTTACAATTATAGCCTGGTCGAAGTCTCACCCGCTTACGGTGCATCGGAGTCATGTAGATAAATGTGTTATTGCTCACAAATGATGATTGATGCGCCATGTGTGGTGAGCATATCTCCCTAGATAGATTCAACAAAAGGATTAGATATTTACATATAAATTCAAACCTTTTACCTTTAATAGCATCACCGGGATACAATTCATAGTACTCTTCTTGGGCTACACTATCACGAGGTAATACTTCATAATACTCATCTTTAGCAGTAGGGAAAAATTCAAAAGTGTCTCTATTCTCTAGTTCACCACCCTTGCTATCAAGTTCATCAGTTCTAGAGTTATCAATCCACTCACAAAAATAAGCATCATCAACAAATATTTCATCAAAGATGTGCTCTCCTGGATTAATACTACAAGGATTTATCTCCAGTTCATAATTATTAGTGTTCTCCAAATGAGTATCTAGGCATAAAGCCTCCGCAAATAAATTATCTGAAGTTTCAACACAATAAAAATCATTACTAGAGACTAAGACATCATAAATAAACTTATTATTAGTAGAATGATGTTTGTCTTCAACCTCTCCTTTTTGGTGTTCCTCCTTGTTATCCAGTGGTTCCTGCAAAATGTTAAGTTTCGAGAACTATTGTTTTACGTAGCTCCTTGCTCTTTATCACAAGTGCATTCCCACTAAAATGTTCTTGACAATAATTGACAATATAATCCATAATATTATGAGACCTTGCTAAATCCTCATTATCGCTACTTTTCATAATAATACCAATTTTCCTAAGCAGCTCATGAGACCCTTCATAAACTATGTATTCCAAGAGTTTTAAATTATTACCATTTATGTGAGTATTGGTTGATAAAAATTCTTTAAAGAGAGGAATGCATTCATAATCATAAAGCTTGTTAGGCTTACCATTATATTGCCTCATCCCTTCGAATAAATTGAACAAATTACCAGAACAGTAATCCACCTACTTCCACATGTCCAGTAGTTGCATATCCTCAAGGATTATCAGTTCTTCTTTGTGTCCATCCTCTTCTTGGGAAGGAACTTCATCCTCTCCAATGGGATTTCCTGCAAATGATCAACATATGGCACTATGGTTCTACACTGTGCCTTCATAATAAGTGCATTCTCACTAAAATGTTCTTGACAATACCAAGAAATATGTTGTAGGATTTTATAAGCCATTTTTATGAGAACACTATATTCACTATTAATATGTGATATAACATGTATTATAAGATCATGGGCACCTTCAAATATAACATACTCTAATACTTCACTAGTGGTATCACCATTATTATAAGACACTAAAGATTGATTAAAGGTATCAGAGCATTAGAAACGAAAGTAGTGCCCAAGTTTCATACATTGAGGACATATTATTGGATCGTCTATCGTATCCGAAGTAATTAACTTTTTAGCATATTCCACTATTTGGGAATACATTTCTCTTACCATCATATTGCTCATTTGTTATTCAAAATACTCATCCTCCTCTTCCAATGAGGACTCCTGTCCCATGTTAATAGCATCACAATATTCATAGAAAGATCCATTTTCTAGTTCCTCACCGAAGTCCCCAAAATTACTATCTAGGCATGAATCCTCCTCAGAACAATCATCATAAGTTTGGGACTTATAGAAATCATTACTAGATAATGAGATATCATTTGCATGCATACTATTTGTGTGGAAAGTTATTTTCAGAAGTAGGAGATTCAAGTGGTTGATCAAGTTACTCCTCTTCATTCTTACTAAGATAATTCGCGAGTAGCTCAGCGATAGTCTTACCTTCGGGCTTACCTTCCACTAGTTGAGAGGGTGCAACAAGTGCCACCTCTTTATTAACAACATGTTCCAGTGGTTTAGGTGGAGGATCTTTGAGTGGAGTTCCCTCCACAATATCTTTTGGAGCACCGTGCAAAAGGTTAGATTCTTCGATGGAAACTTTAATCCGCCCAACAATAAATTCATTATCATGGAAGTTATCTTGGCAATAGCAGAATATAGGGTGAACTTCTTTATAGATCATATCGAGTGGTTTATTTTCTACCTGTATATCTCTTAAACGAAATAACAACTCTTTGCAACCAGTAAAAAGCACAAATTGCAATGTGTCCTCCCTAGCATGGCATTTAAACTCATCTCTATTATAGTCTGCTAGTTCGGTATCAAAATTATACTTACATTGATAATTGAGGTGAACTAGAGATTCGCAACAATCACAACATAATTGATAAGAGGCACATAGTGTGGATGAATACTTGTCCACCCAAGTCAACCATTCTTTTAATATGCCTTGCCTCTTATGAATATCTCCCAAAGTCCTTCCCTTTGACTCATCCATTATAGATTTCATATGTTGGAAGCTAGTTATCTCGGAAGACATGATTAGTAACAAATATTTTTATGGGTTTTTGGTTTGTAAACAAAAGCAAAAATACCAATGCAGCAAATATAGAAAGCTTAAAACAAAATATAGCAAAACTAAAATAAATAAACAAAAGCGAAAAGACCTGCAACGCTTAGCTCCCCAGCAACGGCGCCACAAAATAGCTTGATGACTGCAAGTGCACAGATCGTTTGTAGCTAGTTTCAAAATAAAGATGTCGATCCCACAGGGAGTAGGCGTCTGAAGTCTATTAACTCTTTGAACTAAATACTGAAATAGTAATGCTAAATAACGTTCTAAGTAACAAGATAAAATGCGAGTTTTGTGTAAGAGATATTTTTGGGTTTTCAAATAAGAGACCAATAAGTAAAGTAAGTTATAAGTAAACAAGAGCATGCAAATATGATTACAAAAGTCTACAAGATGATGGGAAGAGTTCTTAGGGAGTAGTGGATCCACCGCTAGTAATTAGAAAGAGTGATCAAAATTAGTATAATGAATAAGACCATTTATGATATGTGTGGGAGGAGCTCCATATATGGACTCATAGGAAGCAACCACTTCACACATCATCCGTCATAACCACATTAGACAGCAATCGACCACAATCAAATTACTGCACTATTAAGGGACTTTACCCCA
Organism: Avena sativa; assembly: GCA_916181665.1. NCBI lineage: Eukaryota > Viridiplantae > Streptophyta > Magnoliopsida > Poales > Poaceae > Avena > Avena sativa. Next base: position 621,125,228 of record OV702289.1, read on the forward strand.
TATGATGTATCCCATGGCATGGACAATGTTGCGTGAGTTCTCCTCAGTTCCCAAGTTGATACGTAAGGAATGACAATAGCTTTATAGTCACCATAAGTGCTATCATACCTCCGTCTACCAACAAGAAGTTCTCTCAATCTAGTCCTCAGTGAGGCAAATAATGGGTGGCGTGCTTCACCCAACATCAAGATGAAGGAAATCTAACACAAACACATAATTAACAATATCACATAATAATCTTTATCTCAATTCAATCTCATACTAGGGTTTCTCCATCTTCCCAAGAACAAAGGAAACTACTCACACATGAAGGCAATCAACATCATGGATAGAATATGGATGAAGTATGATGATACAATTGAAGACAAGTGCAAATCCAAGATTCAATCTAGAATTACAAGTAACCAAAGGGGATCGTTGATGGAGATGTTGTTGATGAAGATGACGATGTAGATCGATGTGGAGTTCTTCAAGATCCTAGTCCCTTCTCCTCTTGTGTGATGGTGATGGTGTAGATCTGATTTGAGGCAGCTATGGTGGTGGCACGACGGCTCTCTCTTGGGTCCTCCCTCCTTTATATAGGCCTTGGGGGTGCCCTAGGGTTCCCCCAATACCGTCATATGACTTAGGGAAGGTTCTGGAGCTTCCAGAGAGCGAAATCCTATCGTTTGCGACCTTTTTGGCAACTATATGGCGGGAGCTATACGGCTAGAATTTTTGCTCCCGCCGTATAGTTGGTCGTTAAACCTTCAGTACTCTTTAGTATTTTGGTCGCCATTTCTTCATACGAACTTCGTTATGGGTGTTCTTGGGCTCGTTGAGTTCATCTCATCGAGGGCTACAAACCCATGGTCTTGGATCTTTATTTTGAGAAGTTGGAAAAAATCACTTTTCCAACACCTCAAATGGCTAACTCTGGTCCCTATAGCTCCTCCATACTATGCTCTTTTTGTTCCTTTTGTCTTTGTTTTATCCATAATAATCATCAACTCCTACACACATGTCAAAGACAAGGAAGAGGGATAAAATTCTACCTAAACTATTAAATGTGCAAAGCTCATATGAAAGTAAATGAGAACTAGAAGTCATGCATATAAGGCATAGCTATAGCTGGAAGAAACATGATATGAGAGATAAATGACACATTTTATATGGCTAAAAGTGGTGGTATTTCACAACCATCAAATAGCACGGACGTCTCTCTCAGCGGCACTTCTACAAGAAGGAACATGAAGCCATTCATGGAAAAAGTCGTCGAGTGGTCATGTCATGTTTAATCACATCTGAAAAGCATACTACTACTACTACTACTACTACTACTACTACTACTACTACTACTACTACTACTACTACTACTACTACTACTACTACTACTACTACGCCGTGACACATGCACAGGGAAACGGGGTCATCCAGTGCAGGTCGTCGACGGACAGCTGCAATTTATTGCCACTTGATTTTAATAAGACATATCCCATTTTTACGTAGCGCGCTCTCAATCTCACTTCCAACTAGGCCCTACTGCAAGAAACTTCCACGCGTCAGCCGGAGGCCGAAGAGTTGAGAAATGGGTCTTGAGGAGGAGGGCCCTCTAGGAGAACTAACATCTCTGTCTTCATCGAGTCCCTCATACTCATCCACACCTCCCTCTACCCGATCTAGCACAACCCCACAAATCTCGTCGTATAGCCACCTTCCTTCTCCTCTACATTTCCCCTTTTAATATTGGAAATTTTATGGCCGTGTCAAACTTCGTACATAGAAATTGTGTCTACGCCCTTTGCATGCGGCTGAATAAAGAACTACCATGCATGGCCCGTGAAAAAAAGTGACGTACCGAGTGTCGCGGTGCATGGTTCAGCAGTATCCTACGTGGCGCGGTGCACGGTGGTGCAGCAAAACGTCCCTTCCCATCACCTTAACTATAGATCCCCTCTCCCTCTCCCTCTCCCTCTCCGCCTACCCACTCTCACTCTCGCTCACTCTCCTCGCGCAACCCTCTCCATTGTCCCATCAACTTCTGCAAACTCCAGAGAAAACCCCAACCGCGCCGGCGATGGCGAAGGAGGATGCGGTGCGCATCATCGCCTCCAAGGCTGCGGACGAGGAGGCCCCTGTCTCCGTCCTGGTCCCCCTCGAGGCGTTGAAAGCAGCCGCTGTCCCCTTCCAGGCCCTTGTCCCTTCTACCAAAGTAGCCGCCGACGAGGATGCCCTGGTCAGCAAGGAGGCCCCCGTCGAGGCATCGATGGCAGCCACCGTCCCTGTCCAGGCCCCCGTCCCTGCTACCGACATAGCCGCCAGCGAGGAGGCCCCCGCTGGTCACGCGCAGATCCAGCTCTTCTGGGACCCCTATGATCCACAAGAGTACATTGCTCCGGTGAACCCTTACGACATCGGCATCGACGACCCATGGTTGGAGGTAACTAGGGTTTGCTCCCCTTCCCTGGTTCTTCTCCCATTTGCATTGTTGGATGCTATATCTTGGTTCATTAGGGTTCGGTTGTTTGCATTTTGATTGCTCGATCTTCTTACATCATCGAATCCTCCTTTTTTTCCTTCCAATAGGTGTACGGCAGCTACGTCTGCAGCGATGACGAGTCCAGGCACACCAAGATTCGTCAGGTGCTGAGGAGGCTGCAGGCTGGCTAGTACGCGCCTTCTTTGCTGGTAGCATCTACAGTTGCCCCTTCTGTAGGACAAGACTCGCCAGCACCAACTTCAACTGTGTCATGATGCATGCAGAGGGTTTGAGCTTCGGCACCCGCAAAGTCGGCCAGACCTTCAACGCCAATGCCTACATCACTGAACACTAGGTGCTCGGCATTCACCTTCGCAACCTCCAGCGGATGGCCATTGAAGAAGGTTGTATGCCTCTGATCAAGCCCAAGGCCCCCAAGATCAAGGGACTTGGCAGCAAGAAGTGGAGGAAGCACCATAGGGAGGAGGCAGAGGCGCACGCGCATGCAAGGAGGGGTTGAACGTTTCTACTGCTGCTAAGCATCTTCTTTTGATTTTGTATATTTTGCGTGTGATGGCTGCTGAGTAGCGAATGTGTCGAACCTCCTTAAGCAACTGACTTTCTATTGCTATATCCTATTTAGCTGCGCACAGCTATATCTACATTTGATTTTTTTGAATGAATGTATCCTGCCTAGTGTGATTTGATGCTCTAGATTTGTTACCAGATCAGGCCAAAAGGAGCGCCAAAAGGGACGAAATGATCGAAGAGAGAAGCTGCTCTAGATTTGCTACCAATTTGGGCAAAACGAAACATAACTGTTAGCAAGAGAGGAAAATGGTACTCTTTAGAAATACCAGTTAATGAGCTACCATCTTGACAAGCTACTAGACACATATAGAAACTTATTTCACTTCTCTCACTTGAGGCGCTAGCCATCTTGACAAGCTACTTGAGTTCCACAAAACAGAAGCATAGCATAAAGGTGTAAAATTTAATTCACTTCTCATCAGACCACTTGAGGCGCTTGCCATCGTTCCTAGGAGACCAACTGCAATCATTCCAGCTGTTTCTTACATTATTGGCGATCCACAGCTCACGAAATGCAAGTTCTTCCCACCTAGAATATGCCTTGGCTTCCCTATCTTCAGCATCCTGCGACACAATTAGCGGTGCATCAGAGGCCTGGTTGTTGCCACTAGAAGATGCTACCTCTCTGTTTGCTTCTTCAGCTGTAGCCTCTCTGTCAGCTGCTTCAGATGCATCCATTTCCTTTGCATATGCACCATCACGCTCATCTATACTGCATTTGGTACAAAGGGATCCCCTAAGCCCGTCTTCCCTCTTGCAACTGGGGAAAAACACAAGGAAACGTAGAAAGAAATGGATCTTCTTATACAGATGGTAGGTCACGTAAGCATCTATGGCTGCATACTTCAGGTTTATCTCAGACAATGGCTTCACCTCCCAGAAATCGTGCCTATCCATAAGGAAATCTGCCTTCATTCTATCGTACTACTCATCGAGGATTCTAGTTGCGAGTGTAGTCATTCCATCCTTCCTCGAGCCCCCTATGATCTTGACAAGACTCTGAATATCGATCCACTTGTATGCAGGAATTGTAATTCCCGGGCAAAAAATTTAAAAATCTGTTCTTTTGTCGATAGTGCAGAAAACAATTCCTTTTTCTACAAGGAACTGGCGCAGCACCAGACACTTCTTGTCAGTCCTGAAAGTATGTAGTTTATCATCACCAAAATTTATAACTACAAATGTTTTGTCAATGCAAGATCATCATCTCAATATAATTTTAAAAAGTTTAGTAAATACAAGATCAACACTCCCAACATTGGCTTGTCATAATTTATTTGGTCCTAATAAAATTTAGTAGTTGAAAGATGAGCAAATGGATAAAGAACAAGAGGAGAAAACTACGAAGAGCAAATCTACAAACCAGGAGTAGTGGTAGATGAGGACGTGTTTCCTCATGGCCAGTTGAACGAGCGCGACTTCATTCTCCAACTCTGGGTCCTCTGGGGTGTACTCGAGGTCCAATCCCATGAACTTGTCCTTGTCTTACACAAGTCAATCCTCGTACATCCTCAGGACTCGCACCACTGTCTCCTCGTTGTTGGTGTAGATAATGTCTATCTTCTTATTGTCATGGGAAATGAAGCTTGTCTCTAGAGTGCGACGACCTTCCATGGCGGCAAGGAGAAGACAGAAAGAAGACAGAGGACAGGAAGAAGAAGAAGAAGAGTGGTTTCTGCGAGATAGGGGAACGGTGGAACCGTCAATGCGTTTCTAAGGTAGTGGTTAAGAACGGGGATGGAAGTCCAATGGAGAGACGCGTGGCGGTGACTGTTCCAGCTTCTGAGTAAACAAATATTAAAATAGTAATAACGAATATTAGGGTTAAACCAACCTCGGATTGTCCTCCGAGATAGACTTAACTCCAACCTCAGAGACTCACAGTATATGATTCGGTATCATTACATAACACAGGGATTCAACAGCATAAGTTTAAACTCTCAGTAGAGTAAGATATCATATTATTACAAACCAGGGGTCACAGACCCATCATTACAGCAAAAAGCGAAAGCAAATTATGTTGTTCTACACAACAAACTTAACAAAGGGCCTAAGAGGCCATAAACATAAGCGACGTCCAACCCATAGTCCTCAGGCTGCTACCTGGGACTCCCAACTACTCGTCGATGTCAACGTAGAAGCCACCTTCAGTTGCGACTAGATCATCTGAGAAAAACAACAATGGCGCAAGGCTGAGTACGAGAATGTACTCCGCAAGACTTAGATAACCTAGATCTACATGCTCTGGCTAGGAAAGCTTTCTCTGGATTTTCTTTGCGTAAAGCCAACTTCGTTTGTAAACAAGAGAGGGACAATAGGCCCGTCTACATAGAATACTTTCAGAACGAGATAAGAGAGCGACGGCTCCATCTTGAACATCTGAACTTGTTAACCAAGTACAACTGAACTCCTCATCTAGGATCACCCCCTCGAACCCCCGAGGAAGCATCCTTAATCACCCGTGGATCAACAAGTTTTACTTTTAGTTAATGTTATCTATGATCTTAGAATTCGGTCACCAAGTGTTCATAACCGTGAACACGGCTTTTCGAAAAGATTTAACCCTGTAGGGGTGTACAACTTTACCCACACGTACCAACCGACTCTTAGTGCCAAATATTATTAGCCCTCTTCCTTGGAGGGCCGGCAAAGGGTGGTTGACCACGACCTTTACCTTGCTTTTGCCGAGACCATGAGTCACGCCCTAAGGAGGGTTCCGCCATAACGGGTCAAATCCAAAGCCGGTCCCTAGAGATGTGGGCAGGGTTGGTTTACCAGGGGCTCCATCCACCCCAAGCAACCCCGGCCATGCTTACCTACCTATTATGATGCATCTCCTTCACCTCCTCTTTTGAAAACATTTGCAATGCATATGCCAAATGGAAAGCCCGGACTATGTGACTCATGGAATCTACTAAGCAAGTTAGTCGAGGGGTTCCCAAGCCCCGTGTGGTTGTACGCGCATCTCGGCTTCAAAGTCAAGAACTCGGTTCCGAGTGGTAGTGAGCATAGGACTACAAAAACCACACCCAACGTGGCCTCCCATACAAGCCTTAACATGTTTATCCATCACCTCCGATCATGTCTCCATCTCCTACCTTTCTAGATTCTTTGGCATCTCTGATTCTTCATCATCGGGATGGATCAAGCGTAATTATTAAGCATGGCTAAGCTTGACCATCGAAGAAGCTCTAGCAACGCTCACATGCCAGACCTATGTATGCTAGGAGAAGTGGATTAGGTGTATAAGGCTACAATAGGGAAACTATGCAGCACATAGGTAACTCTAGCTATGGACAAAAGACCACATTGGAATCGTATGCAATACAACGAGAAAGTAGATACTTTTTAAAACATAGGTTCAGAATGAGAGGCTATGCTTGCCTTGTCCTTCAGTAGACAGATATGGATCTTCGGTATCGTTGACTTCGATCTCATGCTCGGATCCTATCGCGAAGAAGCAATACCGGAAAGAAAGGCAACAATCAATATCTCGAACCATGCAATGAGCAAGCACATGAATGATATGGCAGATTAAAGTTATCATGGCAACCCTAGGATTAACATCGATTTAAATGGGTTCAGAGTGCCGACAGCTTGGCATTCCATCGATCCCATATGCAATTAGGGGGTGTTTCGATGTTCTTCTAACTATCTAGGGTTTAGGTTGATCAAAAATTCATGATTGTATTTTTAAAGTGTAGATATCATTTTTATGAACATTTTAATATATTATTCATATTTTTCTGATTAAATATGAATTAGTTATGAATTTTATAAGATTTAAACCTTTTCTGAAATTATTAAGCCAAATATAAAAAGTTTTACTGCGTCACTATGACGTCAGCACAGGAGCGGGGGCATTTTACACCGGGGCAACACCTACCCACAGTGGCTGACCTGTGGGCTAGGGCCACAGAGGTTGCCACCATGGCAAACCTTGGTCAACACCCACGTCAGGGCCACGTGGGCGCCACCTCATCGCCACCTTGGCGCCACATGGGCTCGACGGAGGGCACATTGGTCGGCGGTTGTTGGCGTTGCTAGGGGACAGGCAGGGCTGCAGAACTAGGGGCGTTTGAACCAGAGGAGCAAGGCGATCCAGAAATTGGTGGTGCCGCTACGGGGTGGCCGCCGGAGCTATCACCATGGAGAGCGGCGGCGAAGCTTGCAGAGCTTCGTCGGGAGGCGGCCACGGAGCAAAAGGGGAAGGATGAGGGAGTCCTTTCGGACTAGAAGTTCACCAGGAACACGACTATGGCGATGGCGAGGATCGAGGAGGCCGGAGATGAACGAATCGACGGCGGCAAGCGTAGTCGGGGTTAGGGAAGATGACTCGATTCTGATGAGTAGAGAGCCCTCGGGCTTGCATGCTTCAACAGGGAGCACGGGGGTGGAGAGGCGGAGCTCGTGGCGGTCTCAGATGGGCGATGGGAGGCCAGAGACGACGGGGACTGGAGGTTTCCGGCGAGCTAGGGTTTGGCCCTGCGAGGGAGCGAGAGAGGGCAAGCACGGGAGTGTTGGAAATATGCCCTAGAGACAAATAGTAGTAAGGACTATTATCATATTTCATATAGTTTATGATTAAGTTTTATATCATGCTATAATTGTATTGAGTGGAAACATCAATACACGTGTGATATACAAACAACCAGGGGTTCCCAGTGAAACTCTAGTCACTGGTTCATTGGTCAACAGATGATCATGTTTCCTGATCATGTGGCATTTATGCCAGTTGGAAATGAAGTCATCTCATTCCGAGAATGAGATGATGAACCAATACCCAACCTAAACATCATGACCTGATCATGTCACGAAGTTCAAGTTACGATGATTAGAAATGGATCCTCGTAGACTATTCCTTAGACCGTGTGGCTATATCAATCACTGTCTCCCGAGATTGCTTTGATAGCATCAAGCGCCACTTGGTAATACAGTGGTTATAGAGGTGTGTTCAGGTACTCGGAGGAAACCGTTGAGGCAATATATGTCAAGAGCGAGATTTGTCCGTCCATGTGACGGGAACATACTCGAAGGGCCCATTCGGAGAGGTTATATCCAATAGCTGCACATCGTGTGATTTGATCACGGGGATATCACTTGTCGGAATGAGTCAAGTAGCGTTGTTTGGTAACGAGATTGAACATGACATGGTGATGTCATTGATCAGATCTCGGGCAATGCAAGTATCGAGAGACAAAGGGAATAAGACACGACTATCCCGGTTCAAACGACGAAAGATCTTCGTGGAACACACAGGGTCACATAGCCATCCAGGTCCCTCTGTCGATCATTGGTGCGAGAGTGTCCCGACCATGTCTGGAGTGTTCCCGAACTATGGGGTATCACGCTTAAGGGCTTGATGATGCTTAGAGAGTGTTTATAGGATCAGTGGAATCGCCGAAGAATAGTAAAGAGAAAACCGGAAGGGTTTCGATAAGTCTAGAGGATGTCCGGAGTGGAGGTGGAAGGTGTTCCATAGCCATGGAGGTTGAATAATATGTGAATGAATGTTAAATATTGATTTAATCATTTATTCATAATTATTTAATAAAGAGAAAAATCAATTTAAATGGTCAAAGGCTTAATGGGCAAATTCCCGGAGGGGAGAGGGCCCATTAGGGAAAGGAGAGGGAGAGAAGGGGCCAAGGGGGTGGCCGGCACCCTAGTGGGCCAGCCCCCCCGTGCGGGGCCCATGGGGGTGGCCGGCGGTGCTACCCCTCCCCCCTCCTCTCCTTTAGTCCCACCCCAGGACTTTGAGGGAGGTAGTACCTCCCCTCCACCTATATATAGTGGGGGTATTTGGCCAAATAAAATACACCAATAATCAATAAAGGTCTTCTCAGTTTTGGGAGGACCTCTAATTGATATTTTCTCTCTCCCCCCTCTCTCTCTCTCGTGACCGTGGTCCCTAGTCTGGACTGCGCGAACAAGAGACATCTTCACCGCGGAGCGCCGTCGCGCTGTGGGATTCGGATCCGGGAGCTCTACTTCTGCAACTGCTGCTGGATCGGGGAAGCGGGAGTCATCGTCAGACACCGGACGTGTGTAACTCCCCGCGAGGTGTCGCACTTGAGGCACTCAAGTCGTCGGAGCCAAAGGAGCACAAGGACTTCATCACGACCTTGAGGTCAGGTTCGGCTCGTCTACATCAACCACGCTCTCCTGAGTGTTGACAACGCTTTTCGGTATTCAAGGGTAAGTTCACGAAAAGCCCCTCCCGTTACTATATTACTAATAGATAGTTCCTGGTAGCTTTAGGGGTTCAGGGGCATAGGGTAAAATATATTATTTTCATACACGGAACCCCAAAAGTGGTATCAGAGCTAGATCTATGCGTAGTAATGCTAGTACGGGTAGAACACACGAGATGTAGTGTGTGGGCGTTGATCTTTTATTTGTTACCCTCCCACATGTACTTGTGTATACCGCAGTAATGCTTGATGAAGCGGCCCCTGACCGACTTTACGCGTTCATTCACGAGACTGGTCCACGCTTGACATACAGCTTGTACCGTATAAAGTGGCTTAGGGGGGTGTTTGTCTCTCTCGCATTAGTTGGTATACCATTTGCGACGGAGGGCCCCGAAAGGGGTGTATTAGAGAAAACTACTTGATCAGCGTTGTGCTGAAAGTTCGTACGTAAGAACGGTTCTGATGCGAAAGCCCATTCAGCCACGTAAAACATGCAAAGATAAAGTAGAGGCGTCTAACTTTGTTTTGCAGGGGGGCGTTGCTTTGTGATATGGTAGTGGCAAAGGTAAAGTGATTACCTTTTGTTACGTAGTAGTAGATAGTCACGGAGGTGATAGACTACCACGCCGGAATGACACCGGTACCCTGGTGTCTACGGCCCCGGAACCCTGGCGCCGAAATCGGGTGACGATGGATGGAGATCACGACATGAAGGACCATATCACATCGCATTTACATTCAATGTTATTGTTTGTATATCTTATTGTGTGCTAGTTTTAGATACTCGACGGTAGCCTAATAAGATGATCCCTGTTAAAATTACCAACGATTGTGTTCCCCCTTAGTGTGCACCACCAAGAAAGTTCTTCGGTATGAGGCGACCCAGGGTGACGGGGTGTCAGACATATCTACGTTCACATACAGTGGGTGTAAGCCATGTTGCACAGCGAATACACTAAGGTTGAGTTGGCGAGCCTAGCACGCCATAAAAGCATGGTCTCGGAACACGGATGGTCGAAAGATCAAGCACGAGTCGCATGAATGATGTGACCAACGTTTAGCATCCACCTTTGAACCCACAACGATGGCCGTGTCAATCGGGGGAGATGTGGCTGATAGGGGTCATGTTATCACTAGGAACCCTTGTGGGGATAGGTGTTTCTGAGTGGAGTTATTATTAACTCATTTAATTATAAACTTAGTCTAAATTCCTTTTGCAATTATAACTATAGATGGCTCACCGTGAAGCTTACTTTGTCATTGAGAAGTGGGTAAAGGGTGAGAAACTTAGACTTGATGGATCCAACTTCCCTAGTTGGCTTGTGCACCTGAATGATCTCCTTACTAGGAATCATGTGGTAGACTATATATGTCGCACGATGGATTTGACCGAGCCAGACCACTATGAGACCATACAAGAGCTGGCAGACCGCTACTATCATCAAGAGATGTCCACCTACATTCAGATAATAATGCGTTACGGGATGATGGATGAACTCCATCCGCTCATGGGTGATCTTGATCCATATTCAATGGTGGATCAACTGAGATCAGAGTTCATAGGCCATGTGCGCATGTGGAAGCACGAGCTTCTTGGAGAGTTCCTTTCCATACATATGGAGGAGCATACATGTCTGAAGGGTCACTTGGAGCGCATGCTTGATGCACACATGAGACTGGTTTACTTCGTGGATTACTGGATGTATGATCCATTTGTGATAGGCGTACTGCTTCGATCGTTGCCTCCCAACTACGAAGGACATGTCCGGAGTAGCATCATGAGTGGTGATATGGAAACATTGGATTTCCAGGAGTTCATATTATGTTTTAGGAACGTAAAGGTTGAACCAATCACCGGAGAGGTCATCGATGACAAAGGTATATATTTGATATACAATTTTATAAATGTTATAATCTTCCAAACACATTTGCAGTGTTAAGTATATCTGATACTTGTTCTATTTTGCTGAAAACAGGTCCTTCTGCATGAGAGGTGCTTGCTAGAGAGGAGGTGACATTGCGTGTTGATGGCGAGCATGATGATGATGGCCAACGATGCTCTCCCTCAACATTTATCATTTAGTTTGTGTTTTAGGATGATTATTGTAATCAAGAGATTGTGAACTTCTTTAGTGTGTCTCACACTTTGTGAGATGGTTATTCATATGAGTTTTAACAAACAATTGTTCTACTTTTATGAATGATTTCTATTCGTGTTCATATCTTGTTTGATTATGTGTGAATTATCCTTATTGTTTGAAACTAATTGATAATACATGAATATTTGTAAAATATTGAAATGCCTTAAAATACCCAACTTAAATGATATTTCATTATAGAATGAAAACCATTGTTTAAAATTCGAAGTTATGCTGATAATATGTGAAATTCATTCGATTTCTTATCACATATAAATCATGCCGAAGTTCGGCAAAATAACTTGAACAGCATGTATTACTTGAATACAAAGTGTTTAATGAAATGTGAAAAGTAAATACATATTCGATGTATTGTGTTTTAACGTAAATGGTAATTATCATTATATGATTGTTTAAATGTGTAAAGAAGTTTACCAAAGGAAACATGAATATGAAACTATTTGATTTGATCAAAGTGTTTCATCAACAAAGGGTATAAATATAAAAGGGAATCTAATTACTATGATTTGATCAATAGTAATGAAATTCAACTTTATAAGAATGGCATAAAAGGAAATTGTGAAATGCAAAGCGTTTTGAAACGTCAAAATGCAAAGCATCACAATGTGATATTAGATATCAAAGTGGGTGAATAGAAGGCACCAAACAAATCGTTGTAGTGTAGATGTAGAGACCATTAGTTAAGAAATAGTTAGCACTCAATTGGAATGTAGTGAACCATTTGAATTCGTGAAAGTTTTGGGGTTATTCGATATAACCAAAACAATAGCGAATAAGTCCTTGTAGAGTATTCATTGGAAACTTTGAATACGAAATCCATAGCTGAAACCAAAAGAAAAGAAAAATTCGTATTGCTTGGATTTTGGTGCATTCTTGAGAAACTTACTTCTAGTGATGTTTCTCAATTATGGAGAAAATGGAAAATAGTGTAAAACACGATGAGGATTCAAAACACTGTAGCAGAGTGTTGAGAAGCGCAATGGACAACATTCCTGAATGATTCTCTTCACAGGAGGAAAGAATCAATGATATTGATTATTGTGTTTTCCCTACTGGTGTTTTCACTACATAAAGTAGGATTCAAAATGTAATCCATATCTTCTATGGAGACATTTGTGAATCATTTGTCATGATTATTGGAATTTGACATACCTACGAACTACTAAGGAAATAATGGTAAACTAAAATTATGAGAAATCCTAAAAGCAAAATTCACTTGAGGTTAGAAAGCAATTCGTTGCTGAATCTCACAAGTAAAAGAAGTTGCTTGAATTTTCCCAAATGACTGCAAAGCCATAGTGGAAAAGGGGTGAATGAAAAAAGCACAATTTGTCAAGTATTGAACAAATTCAAATGAATTTGATTCAAGTGTGCTGAATGTCTAAGGATTTAAAACTAGTAATAGTACTAGTATCTCATAAGTAAATCTCCAAGCTTGATATTTGATCAAAGGATTTTGAAGTTATTCAAAATAGTGAGTGGATATGCAATTTGCATAAAATTGAGTGGGAGCTATGAAAGTCTTCTTGAAACAATATGTGATTGACATATTTTTTGAGTGGGAGCAATATAAGTCTCAAATTCAAATATGTAGGAACATATTTTGAGTGGGAGCTTATAGAAGTAATTATTAAGTGTGTTAAGAATAAAAGCGCAAATACTTATAAATAATGATTTATAAGATGTAGAAGTTGATAATAGGTGTATTATGATATTATGTAGTATTCCTTAAGGGATTCTGAAAGGGGTTTCAGAATAGAAGTCAATTAAGGAACTGGTCCTTAATAACTTAAATTAGGAATAGTATTAAGTTTAACATCAATGGTTGATAGAAAGAAAAGGACGATCATCGTCCACTATGTTGAGACATAGGTTCTATCTTAGTAAACCATGATGATAACTTAACGTAATATGTGATCCAATAAGGAACGTTTAAAAGTGATTAAGTTCGAATAACATAATGTTGAGCTGAGTTTGTCTGTAGTGTCTAATAATAGAGAACTGCAGACATGTTTTCAAATCCATAAAGGGTGACATATCTTAAAACATAAAGGGTTATGTTATAAGGGAATATGTTGGAAACTCCTGTAGATACCGATTAAAGTCAAGTAGGAAGCGAGGTGAACAAAACATCAAAAGTTGCACAGCGTGCACTGGTGTTTCGGTGAATACATTTATAGTGATAGATAAGCATACCATCTAAAGTGTTGTATAATGTTATGGCGGGGCTAGTTCGCCTTTAACATAGAATGATGTGTCCCAGGGCACAGTGCCCATGAGAAAGCCCTCAAGGTTGATCTAAAGTCACTGTAGGCTCCTGGAATCAGGCCTCGTTCTGCTGCCATAGCGACGATGCATACACACAGATGTTATCATGTGATGATAAAGTATTAATGTCAATCAAGGTGACATCAGTAAGATGCAAAGGATTTTGGACTGTAAAGTATAGACCCAAGACTCAACCTCTTCCATAAGCAAGCATGTTCAGGGTACCGGATATGGTGCCAATGATTAAGGAACAAATGCAGCTAGTGTATTTGTACTCTAGTGCAAGTGGGAGACTGTTGGAAATATGCCCTAGAGACAAATAGTAGTAAGGACTATTATCATATTTCATATAGTTTATGATTAAGTTTTATATCATGCTATAACTATATTGAGTGGAAACATCAATACACGTGTGATATACAAACAACCAGGGGTTCCCAGTGAAACTCTAGTCACTGGTTCATTGGTCAACAGATGATCATGTTTCCTGATCATGTGGCATTTATGCCAGTTGGAAATGAAGTCATCTCATTCCGAGAATGAGATGATGAACCAATACCCAACCTAAACATCGTGACCCGATCATGTCACGAATTTCAAGTTATGATGATTAGAAATGGATCCTCGTAGACTATTCCTTAGACTGTGAGGCTATATCAATCACTGTCTTTCGAGAGTGCTTTGATAGCATCAAGCTCCACTTGGTAATACAGTGGTTATAAAGGTGTGTTTAGGTACTCGGAGGAAACCGTTGAGGCAATATACGTCAAGAGTTGGATTTGTCCGTCCATGTGTCAGGAAGATACTCGAAGGGCCCACTCGGAGAGGTAATATACAATAGCTGCGCATCGTGTGATTTGATCACAGGGATATCACTTGTCGGAACGAGTCAAGTAGCGTTGTTTGGTAACGAGATTGAACAAGACATGGTGATGTCATTGATCAGATCTCGGGCAATGCAAGTATCGAGAGACAAAGGGAATACGACACGACTGTCCCGGTTCAAACAACAAAAGATCTTCGTGGAACGCACAGGGGTCACATGGCCATCCAGGTCCCTATGTCGATCATTGGTGCGGGAGTGTCCTGACCATGTCTGGAGCATTCCCGAACCGTGGGGTATCACACTTAAGGGCTTGATGATGCTTAGATAGTGTTTATAGGATTGGTGGAATCACCGAAGAATAGTAGAGAGAAAACCGGAAGGGTTTCGGTAAGTCCGGAAGATGTTCGAAGTGGAGGTGGAAGGTGTTCCATAGCCATGGAGGTTGAATAATATGTGAATGAATGTAAACTATTGATTTAATCATTTATTCATAATTATTTAATAAAGAGAAAAATCAATTTAAATGGTCAAAGGCTTAATGGGACAATTCCCGGAGGGGAGAGGGCCCATTAGGGAAAGGAGAGAGGGAGAAGGGGCCAAGGGGGTGGTCGGCTCCCTAGTGGGCCACCCCCCCCCCACAGGGCCCATGGGGGTGGCCGGCGGTGCCACCCCTCCCCCTCCTCTCCTTTAGTCCCACCCCGAGACTTTGAGGGAGGTAGTACCTCCCCTCCCCTATATATAGTGGGGGTATTTGGCCAAATAAAATACACCAATAATCAATAAAGGTCTTCTCACTTTTGGGAGGACCTCTAATTGATATTTTCTCTGTCCCCTCTCTCTCTCGTGACCGTGGTCCCAAGTCTGGACTGCGCGAACGAGAGACATCTTCACCGCGGAGCGCCGTTGCGCTGCGAGATTCGGATCCGTGAGCTCTACTTCCGCAACTGCTGCTAGATTGGGGAAGCGGGAGTCATCGCAGGCACCGGACGTGTGTAACTTCCCGCGAGGTGTCGCACTTGAGGCACTCAAGTCGTTGGAGCCAAAGGAGAGCAAGGACTTCATCACAACCTTGAGGTCAGCTTCGGCTCGTCTACATCAACCATGCTCTCCTGAGCGTTGACAACACTTTTCGGTCTTCAAGGGTAAGTTCGCGAAAAGCCCCTCCCGTTACTGTATTACTAATAGATAGGTCCTAGCAGCTTTAGGGGTTCAGGGGCGTAGGGTAAAATTTATTGTTTTCATACACGGAACCCCAACAGGGAGGGAGAGAGAAGAACAGGCAAAGAGCGACACGGCGCGAGCGGTCTTATCCTCGTCCAAGGCGCGATGGACAGCGTAGAGCGGGCGGTGGGGATCGACGGAGGCGACAGTGACACGGAGCTGGTTCTCCATGGTCGACGAAGACGACTACGTGAACTGCTCCCGAAGCGGTACCGGGCCATGCTGTTGGGCCGACTGGGCCGCGGAAAGAGAGGGAGAGGCGGCCTGGCTTGCTGGGCTATGGCCTGGAAAGCTCGGGGTTCATTTTTTTTAACAAATCTTTTTCTTTTGTTTTCTTAAATCTTTTCTCTTTTGTATTTGAAAGTCTTTTCTTTTTTGAACTATTTCAAAAATACCAGAAGGTTTGCAAAAATCCAAAATAGTGCAGGGACCCCTTTATACTATTTGGGATCCACATATTTTGGTGATTTTCGAATACAAAACCATTTGAAAAGAGATAAAGTTGAAAAGAAAGACAATTTAGAAATTAGGGTTTTTATCCCCTCTTGTCTCCAAAACACAACCAAAATGCAAAAGATTCATGCATGCTCATGCTCTTAAGTACTAATTACATATGTTACAAACTTGGGTTGTTACAGCTCTACCCACCTTACAAGAATCTCGTCCCGAGATTCCTAAGTTTTAGAAAAGAAGTTAGGGTACTCAGATCGAAGATGATCTTCTTGTTCCCAGGTTGCTTCATCCGTAGAGTGATGATACCACTGAACTTTCAGAAACTTGATGCTTTGACAATGAGTCTTGAACTCGACTTCATCAAGGATACGAACAGGATACTCTCGATAGGTCAGATCCTCTTGAAGGTCAAGAGTTTGGTGATTAACACCACAGACAGGGTCTTTGAAGCAACGCTTGAGTTGAGACACATGAAAGACATCATGCACCTCAGGGAAGTTTGTAGGTAACTCCAATTGATATGTGAGCTTACCACACTTGGAAAGGACATGGAAAGGACCAACATAACGAGGAGCCAGTTTGCCCTTGATACCGAAACGATGGACACCCTTTAACGGAGTGACTCGGAGATAAGCTTGATCACCAACTTCATATTCAACATGTTGATGGTGACGATCATGATAGCTCTTTTGACGAGACTGAGCAATTTTCAAACGATCTTGTATAATACGAACTTGATCTTCTGCTTCTTTGATCATATCCGGTCCAAAGAACTTTCTTTTGCCGGTTTCAGACCAATTCAGAGGAGTACGACATGTTCTTCTGTATAAAAACTGGAAAGGTGCCATGTCTATACTGGACTGGTAACTGTTGTTGTAGGAGAACTCAGCAAAAGGTAGGCATTTCTCCCAGCTCTTACCAAAACATATAACACATGCTCTAAGCATGTCTTCAAGGATTTGATTCACCCTTTTGGTTTGACCACCGCTACTGGGATGATAAGTTGTTCTGAAAGATAAGTGAGTTCCCATAGATTGTTGGAAACTTGACCAAAACCTTGAAGTGAACAAACTCCCTTGGTCGGAGAAAATTTTCTTCGGAACTCCATGAAGGATCATTATCCGAGAGATATATAGTTTAGCCAACTGATAAGCAGTAATGCTCTCACGGACAGGTAGGAAGTGAGCAACCTTGGACAAATAGTCGACAATTACCCATATGGAATCATTTCCCTTTTGAGTCTTGGGAAAACCAGTGATAAAATCCATACCAACTTCTTCCCATTTCCACTCAACAATATGGTGCGGTCGTAGGAGACCAGCGGGTCTTTGGTGTTCAGCCCTGACGCGACGACAAACGTCACACTTAGCAACAAAACGAGCGATATCTTTCTTCATACTAGACCACCAAAATCTTTGACGGAGATCCCGATACATCTTGGTACCTCCAGGGTGAATGGAGAGAGGTGATTCATGAGCCTCCTTAAGAATTATCCGCTTCAAGTCCTTCCCATTTGGCACTACCAAATGTGTACCAAAATAGAGGATGCCTTGTTCATTGATGGAGAAACATTTAGTAGTTCCAATAGCAATGCTCTCTTTGATTGTGTCAATTTCAGGATATTGCTTTTAAACAAGCTTGATTTCATCCTCTAAAGAAGACTTCACCTCAAGAGTAAAAAGGAATCCACGAGGAACAACTTCAAGATTCAGTCGATAAAATTCCTCATGAAGAGAAGGTTGAGATTGTTTAATCAACAAATTGTTGCAGTAGGATTTTCGACTTAGCGCATCAGCAACGACATTGGCTTTGCCGGGTTGATAGTTGAGACCCAGATCATAATCTTTGATGAGTTCCAACCATCTTCTTTGCCTGAGATTCAGATCAGGTTGTGTAAAAAGATACTTCAGACTCTGATGATTCGAATATAACTCACAACGACTACCGATGAGGTAATGTCCCCATTGCTTAAGAGCATGAACAATAGCTGCAAGCTCGAGATCATGAGTTGGATAGTTGTTCTCGTGTGGTTTCAGCTGTCGAGAGGCATAGGCCACCACATGACCATCTTGCATCAACACACACCCGAGACCTTGGTGTGAGGCATCACAGAAGATAACAAAGTCTTTACTGGTGTCTGGAAGAACTAGCACCGGAGCAGTTGTTAGCTTGGTTTTCAAAACCTAGAAGCTTTCTTCAGCCTTATCAGACCATTCAAACTTCTTATCCTTCTTAAGAAGATCAGTCATTGGCTTGTCAATCTTGGAAAAGTTCTCGATGAATCGACGGTAGTATCCCGCCAACCCAAGGAAACTTTGAACATCCTTAACAGATTTAGGGGATTCCTAGTCAAGAATGGATTGAACCTTGTCCGGAATAACAACAACCCCTTCGGCAGAAACAACATGACCAAGAAATATGAGTTCTTGCAACCAAAACTCACATTTGGAGAACTTGGCATAGAGACGATGTTCTCGAAGCTTTGTCAACACCAAATGCAGATGTTCAGCGTGTTCCTCTTCAGTCTTGGAATAGACCAGAATATCATCGATGTAGACCACAACGAATTTGTCGAGATACTCCATGAAGACAGAGTTCATAAGCCGCATAAAAGTGGCTGGAGCATTGGTAAGACCAAAGGACATGACAGTGTAGTCGTAAAGACCATAACGAGTGGTGAAAGCAGTCTTTGGAATGTCTTCCTTTCGGATCTTGATTTGGTGATACCCTGACCTCAAATCCATTTTGGAAAATACGGTGGCACCACTTAACCGATCAAAAAGATCATTGATCCTAGGGAGAGGATACTTGTTCTTGACAGTCACAGCATTGAGAGGGCGATAATCCACAACCAGTCGTGGTATATTGGTATCCCGCTTCTTAACAAAGATTGTAGGACATCACCAAGAAGATGTTCTAGGATGGATGTGCCCTTTTATCTCCAACTCCTCTAATTGCTTCTTCAACTCTACTAACTCATGAGGGGGCATACAATAGGGTCTCTTGGAAACAGGTGCAGTTCCAGGGACCAACTCTATGACAAACTCCACACTTCGATCAGGTGGCATGCTAGGCAACTCTTTAGGAAAGACATCCGGGAATTCACATACCACGGAAACATCTTGAATCTCTAACGGAGGTTGAACTTCAAGAGCATACAACTCCGCTTGAGGAATAATGACAGCTGAAGGAGATAGTGACCCTATGGTCCAATAAGTGATTGTTATGCCAGCAGGACTAGTCAGAGTCATGGACTTGGTTACACAGTCAATGACCGCTTGATATTGGGACAACCAGTCCATGCCCAAAATAACGTCAATATCGGTTGACTTGAGGGCAATAAGAGAAGTGGGGAACAACTGGGAGGCAACATTGATTAAGTTCCCATGAGTAAGCATGGTGGTTTGCCATCTATTAGGAGGAGAATGAACCATCAACGGTTTAGACAACCCCTCAAAACTTATCCCATGCAATTCAGCGAAAGCTTGTGACATGAATGAATGCGATGCTCCAGAATCAAACAGAACTTTAGCTGGGATGTGATTGATACGAAGCGTACCCATAATGGTGCTTGGATCTTCCCGAGCCTCTTCAGCAGAGATATGGGTTAGACGACCACTTCCAGCACCTTGAGGCTTGGTATACTTCTTTGGTGGTGCTCCCTTAGTAGCACTCTTTTGTGGACACTCCCTTGCATAGTGACCAGGCTAGCGACAGTTGAAGTAGATAATACCTGATGTGGTACCAGCAGCAGGATAGTTTGTCCTACCAACATTGCTTGAGGTAGCATTCGGGCGAGGAGCATATCCAGAAGACCTTGGGGTGTAAGGAGAACGTGGCACAACACTGTAAGGCACAAAGACACGACGCTTCTTATTGCTTGAACCAGCCTTGTTGGATCCTTCATAAGAACGCTTACGAGTTTCCTCATACTCCACCTTTCCACGCTCTGCTGTCATTGCCTTATTCACAAGAGTTTGCAAATTCCCCAAATCCATCAGATGAAGATCTCGACGAACATCAGGTTCCAGTCCCTTGCGGAACAGAGCTTGCTTCTTAGCATCAATGGAAACTTCTTCAGGAGAATAGAATGCAAGACGGTTGAAGCTGCGCTGGTAATCATACACTGAACCAGTGCCTTGTTTCAACTTGAGGAACTCCTCCCTCTTTTCATCCATTAGACCCTCTAGAATATGATAGGCTCGGAATCCTTCAGTGAATTCTTGCCAAGTAACGACATGCTGAGCAGCTTGCAAGGCCAAGAAATTTTCCCACCAGGAGTTAACTGCTCCCTCCAGATGGTATGCGGCAAAGGTTACCCAATCAGCTTTAGGAACATGACCAACCTGAAGTTTGCGCTCCATGTTGCGAAGCCAGTAGTCTGCATCAAGTGGCTTAGTGGAATAGCTATAGACTGGTGGAGTGAGACGTATGAAATCCTTGATACCGACTTGGTTGTTTGGGCGCTGGGTATTGCGCTCAATCCTTTCAAGGAGTCTCATTTTGTCAGCACGGTTGGTCTCATACATAGCCATGAGTTGAACCATTGATGGTGGTGGAGGAAGATTAGAAGGATCATCCTCATTCCTAGACCCATGAGCTTGAGCACGGGTGCGAGATCAAGAAGTGTCACCCATCCTGTAAAAACAGAAGGAATTAGTCAAGGGTTTCAAAGACAAGAAACGTTGGATATAAAACATGTCATCTCATCAAGCATGGTAGTATCAAAGCATACTAACGTATACACTAACCGGCTGACTTACAAACCATAACAATGGTCTGCTAAGATGTTATGCATCAAGCAGAACTGAGACATCTTGATAACTCTGGGAATAGCAACCAGTTATGGAGTACTTAGAAAAACAACCCCGAAGACACAATCCTATACATTTGAATTCAGGGATAAGGAAAGTAAAACCCTTTTCAACCAAATAGAACGAGAAAACTCCAGCAATAGAGTCTCACAAGGAAAGGAGTAAAAAGAATCCTAGTCAGAGTTTTTGCAAATAGTTTTCAACCTTTAAATAGTTTTATCAACTTCTAGACTCAACATCGACCAATACAAGGGTTTCCTACAGGCAGTCCTGCTCCGATACCAAAACATGTAACACCCCCGGGATTAGGGTTAAACCAACCTCGGATTGTCCTCCGAGATAGACTTAACTCCAACCTTAGAGACTCATAGTATATGATTCGATAGCATTACAGAACATAGGGATTCAACAGCATAAGTTTAAACTCTTAGTAGAGTAAGATATCAGATTATTACAAACCAGGGGTCACATACCCATCATTACACCAAACAGCAAAAGCAAATTATGTTGTTCTACACAACAAACTTAACAAAGGGCCTAAGAGGCCATAAACATAAGCGACATCCAACCCATAGACCTCAGGCTGCTCCTAGGACTCCCAACTACTCGTCAATGTCAACGTAGAAGCCACCTTCAATTGCGACTAGATCATCTGAGAAAAACAACAATAACGCAAGGTTGAGTACGAGAATGTACTCCGCAAGACTTAGATAACCTACGATCTGCATGCTCTATCTAGGAAAGCTTTCTCTGGATTTTATTTGCGTAAAGCCAACTTTGTTTATAAACAAGAGAGGGAGAACACGCTCGTCTACATAGAATACTTTCAAAACGAGATAAGAGAGCGACGACTCCATCTTGAACATCTGAACTTGTTAACCAAGTACATCTGAACTCCTCATCTAGGATCACCCCCTCGAACCCCCGAGGAAGCATCCTTAAGCACCTGTGGATCAACAAGTTTTACTTTTAGTTAATGTTATCTATGATCTTAGAATTCGGTAACCAAGCATTCATAACCGTGAACACGACTTTTCGAAAAGATTTAACCCTGCAGGGGTGTACAACTTTACCCACACGTACCAACCGACTCTTAGTGCCAAATATTATTAGCCCTCTTCTTTGGAGGGCCAGCAGAGAGTGGTTGACCACGACCTTTACCTTGCTTTCGCCGAGACCATGAGTCACGCCCTAAGGAGGGTTCCACCGTAACGGGTCAAATCCCGAAGCCGTTCCCTAGAGGTGTGGGCAGGGTTGGTTTACCAGGGTCTCCATCCACCCCAAGCAACCCTGGCCACGCTTACCTACCTATTATGATGCACCTCCTTCACCTCCCCTTTCGAAAACATTTTCAATGCATATGCCAAATGGAAAGCCCGAACTATGTGACTCATGGAATCTACTAGGAAAATTAGTTAGTCGAGGGATTCCCAAGCCCCATGTGGCTGTATGCTCGTCTTGGTTCCAAAGGCAAGAACTCGGTTCCTAGTGGTGGCGAGCATAGGACTACAAAAACCACACCCAACGTGGCCTCCCATATAAGCCTTAGCATGTTTATCCATCACCTCCGATCATGTCTCCATCTCCTACCTTTCAAGATTCTTTGGCATCTCTGATTCTTCATCATCGGGATGGATCAGGCGTAAGTATTAGGCATGGCTAAGCTTGACCATCGAAGAAGCTCTAGCAACGCTCACATGCTAGACCTATGTATGCTAGGAGCAGTGGATCGGGTGTATAAGGCTACAACAGGGAAACTATGCAGCAGATAGGTAACTCTAGCTACAGACAAAAGACCACATTCGAATCGTATGCAATACAACGAGAAAGTAGATACTTTGTAAAACGTAGGTTCAGAATGAGAGGCTACGCTTGCCTTGTCCTTCAGTAGACAAATATTGATCTTCGGAATCGTTGACTTTGATCTCGTGCTCGGATCCTATCGCGAAGAAGCAATACCGGAAAGAAAGGCAACAATCAATATCTCGAACCATGCAATGCGCAAGCACATGAATGATATGGTAGATTAAAGTTATGGCAACCCTAGGATTAACATCAATTTAAATGGGTTCGGAGTGCCGAGGGCTTGGCATTCCATCGATCCCATATGCAATTAGGGGGGTTTCGATGTTCTTCTAACTATCTAGACTTTAGGTTGATCAACAATGCATGATTGTATTTTTAAAGTGTATATCTCATTTTTCTGAACATTTTGATATATTATTCATATTTGTATGATTAAATATGAATTAGTTATGAATTTTATAAGATTTAAACCTTTTCTGAAATTATTAAGCCAAATATAAAAAGGTTTATTTGCGTCGTTATGACGTCATCATAGGTGCGGGGGCATTTTACATTAGGGCAGCACCTGGCTGACCTGTGGGCCAGGGCCACAGAGGTTGCCACCGTGGCAAACCTTGGTCGACACCCACGTTAGGGCCACGTGGGCGCCACCTCATCGCCACCTCGGCGCCACATGGGCTCACCGGAGGGCGCGTCGGCTGGCGGCGGTTGGTGGTGCTAGGGGACATGTGGGGCTGTGGAACTAGGGGCGTTTAAACAAGTGGAGCAAGGCGAGCCAGAAATGGGCGACGCTACTACGGGGTGGTCACTGGAGCTATCACCATGGCGAGCGGTGGCGGCGAAGCTTGCAGAGCTTCGTTGGGAGGCGGCCACGGAGCGAAAGGGGAAGGATGAGGGAGTCCTTTCAGACCGGAATCTCACTAGGAACACGACTGTGGCGATGACAAGGACCGAGGAGGCCGGAGATGAGCGAATCGACGGCGGCGAGCGTAGTCGGGGTCAGGGAAGGTGACTTGATTCCGATGAGTAGAGAGCCCCCGGGCTTGCGTGCTTCAACAGGGAGAATGAGGGTGGAGAGGCGGAGCTCATGGCGGTCTCAGATGGGTGATGGGAGGCCGGAGATGGTAGGGAGTAGAGGTTGCCGGCGAGCTAGGGTTTGGCCCAGCACGAGAGTGAGAGAGGGCAAGCACGGGAGGGAGAGGGACACGACGCGGGCGGTCTTATCCTCGTCCAGGGCACGACGGACGGTGCAGAGCGGGCGGTGAGGATTGACGGAGGCGGCAGTGACACGGAGCTGGTTCTCCACCGTCGACGAAAACGACGACGCGAACTGCTCCCGAAGCGGTACCGGGTCGTGCTGCTGGGCTGACTGGGCCGCGGAAAGAGAGGGAGAGGCGGCCTGGCTTGCTGGGCTGCGGCCTAGAAAGCTCGGGCTGCAATTTTTTTTAACAAATCTTTTTCTTTTTTTTCTTAAATCCTTTTCTCTTTTGTATTTTAAAATCTTTTCTGTTTTGAACTATTTCAAAAATACTAGAAGGTTTGCAAAAATCCAAAATAGTGCAGGGACCCCTTTATACTATTTGGGATCCACATATTTTGGTGATTTTCAAATACAAAACCATTTGAAAAGAGATAAAGTTGAAAAGAAAGACAATTTAGAGATTAGGGTTTTTATCCCCTCTTGTCTCCAAAACACAACCAAAATGCAAAAGATTCATGCATGCTCATGCTCTTAAGTACTAATTACATATATTACAAACTTGGGTTGTTACACTATCGGTCGTGTTGTCCTATCCACTGCGCTAGCGCTGCAAGCCTACGTGACAGCCACCATGCCTACGCGACGACAACAACATAACAGTGAAAACTGACAAGGGGCCAACTTGATGGGCGTTAGCCTAATATTTTGTATTGAAATGTTATGTTGAATTCGTGCTGAAAAAGACCCTTTGAGTATTTAGCACACCAACTGTGGGCAATGCGGCAGATTACAAGCAACTTGGGTACCGCTTTGCCTTGGCGATCCAACTTTCGGACCGCAAAATTATATTCTCATTATAGAGCCTCTAACAGTAGCAGGGGGAGATAGGGGCATCAACGGTGCACGATGGCACCAGGGTAGTGAAACCCTAACCTCAAAGAGTGGGTTGGCAGTGCTAGGAGAAGAGGTGGTGGTCAAACCAAAATGGACAAGAGGGTGGATTGCTTCATGGCGTGTCGATTGCGATCCGCGACAGTGGCCGAATTGGCCGTAGCTCGCTGGGATCGAGGAAAATGGCACCAGAGCCCAACACATCATGAGATAGAGAGAGAGAGAGAGTGAGACTCGGTGTTGAGTGAGAGAAGGGTCCTGGGTCAGTTGATTGACCTAGTCGACCGAGCTAGTTGGTCTAGCCCAACACAGTGGGCTGGACTGACAGGTGGGCCAGGGGTATTTTGTAAAATAAAATAAAGAAAATAAATAGAACAATATTTGTCTAATGCAAATAAGCCTTAGTAAATTCAGTAAAAAACCCAAAAATAATTAAAAATCACTTTTGTGTGTAAAAATACTCTACTATCCTAGAAAAATAGTGATCCCTCTATTCCAAAATATAAGATGTTTTAGCCTTTGTGAACCGAATGTATCTAGGCATCTTTTGGTCTGTAGGTTTGGAGTGGACTTACACACTAAAATGAGTCTAGATACATTCGTTTCACTAAAGCTAAAACATCTTATATTATGGAAACGAAGGGAGTAATTATGAAATTCTAAGCCAAATTAGAATTACTAAAAATTGGGGCTATAAAAGCGTTATTAAATCCATTTCTTATATTAAAAGAAAAGAAAAATATTTTACTTTTGTCACTTAGAAATAAAAATAAATTCTGATTATTTTTCAAAACTATTTATAATTTATTTAAGTATATAAATGTAATTCTTTCTTTAAATTGAAAGAGATTACTTTTAGATACTTTTAACCATTTGTAATTAAGAAAATTAATATTAAATTCCCCAAAAAGGGTAAAACATATAAAGAAGGGTAATAACTTAAAATTAAGCATTGCATGACATTATTATGCATAACTACATCAATTTCTTATTGAAACATTGTCCTAACCGGGAAATTATGATAATTTTGTAGAACCCGAAGTTAAGGGTCAAGAAGAAGTGTCCGACTTCATTACCTCTCAGTATCAAGGCAAGTTCATCACTTTCTTATGCCCTTTGGTTATGTTATATCAAGTATTTGCAATGTACTATTAATATCACCTGCATTTTGTAAAGGTGGCAGAAATATTATTTTCATAATAACATGACTTATTGATTATTGGCCTGAATAGTGGTAATCTATTATGGCTGGCAATGGAACCACAGTATGATTTGTGGTTGGTGGAGGCTTCATTTGCACTAGAATGTATCATCTAGGACTTATTAACAAATATCGCTAGTTATTCTTGCATTGTATATTACGCGTTAACCATAAGATCTAGAATAGGACGAGAGAGTCAGCTGGATCTTCTTCCTTTTGCATGCCAGCAGAAGATCATACTGTAATATGTATTGCTGGAGAGGCTACATGTGACACAAAGATTATTACAACAAGCTCATAACTAAGCAAAGAACCAAAATATTACAAGTAGAGGTCACTGACCACATACATCAAACAACGGAAGGCAAATTATTCTATTAAGTATAGCAACTTAACAAATGTCCTAAGAGCTCTGAAGCATAATGATGACATCCCAGCCCATAGATTCTAGGCTATTGGTCGGGAAACCCAAGCTACTCGTCAGTCGATGTCGTAAGAACTCGTCTTCAGGGGAACACTTACTCCGCTACAAAATTATCAACAAATCAAGGGTGAGTATAGGGTGTACTCCGCAAGACTTATGGCTAGTGGGATTATTTTGCATAAAGCCATCTTTGTTTGTAAAACAAGAGGGAGTAGAATCCCGTTTAATCAGAACATTTTTAAATGGGATAAGAGAGCGACAACATCATATCTTTTGATTTTCACCAAGTCATCACCATCACCTGTCAACTAGGATCACCCCCTCGTACCCATCAGGAAGCATACTTAAGCACACATTGATCTGCCAAGTTTTACGGTTAGGTTATTATTCTCTATGATCTCAAGCTCATTCCCAAGTCATCCATAATCATGGACACGACTTCTTGAAAAGATTACAAGCCTGCAGGGGTGTACAACTTTACCCACATGTATCAACCTTCTCTTAATGCCAAGCTATTATCCCTCTTCCTTGGAAGACTGATAGAGGGTGGTTGGACACGACCTATACCTTGCTTTCGCCTAAATCCATAAATCACCAAGAAAGGGTTTTATCGGCCCAATCTCTATGTCCAAGAATCGGGAGTACTCCTAGAGCCTCCTTCCTCCTTGGACACTCCCTATATTACGCACCTCGGTCAACCCATCCAAATATGCAGATGCCAAAACTCTAACTACGGACTCATGGATCTGACTAGGAAAGTTAGTTACTCATGGGGTTTTCTAGGCATCGTGTGGATGTACGCTCGTCTTGGTTCCGAGGGCAAGAACTCCCAGGTCCTAGGGGTGGCGAGCATGGGACTGTAAAAACCACATCCCGCGGTGGCCTCCCATACAAGCCTTAGCATGTTTACCTCACTTTACCACTGATCTTATCTTACCATGTTCTCCTATCATACTATATTCTCTACATCTGATACATCATCTGGTTGAACCAATATTGACAGCTAAGCATGGCTAAGCAAGACACAGATAAAAGCTCTAGCAGTGCACACAAGCCAAACCTAGTTAGGCTAGGATTAGTGGATCAGCTAATATAAGCTAAAAGGGAGTAATGCAATAGATAGGATACTCTACCTATCTAAAAGACCACAATAGAATTGTATGCATCATGGCAGGAATTGAAATGCTTTTGAAACCATAGGATTGTATAATGGTGGGGCTATGCTTGGCTTTGCCTCTTGATAACCAATAAGCAAAACTTCATGTATCTTGTACTGTACTTGATTATAGTTGATCGAATTTTGATCTTTGGGCTTTGATGGTGTTGATCTCGGGCTTCGATCTCGAACTCGATACTGTATTCTACCGGGGAAGAACCAAACACCGGAAAGAAAGAAAAACAATCAACACATGGCATCGATTCAATGCTCAAGCAAGTATGATGATATGACAACTTAAAGGGTGATTCATTATATCCCTAAACATTCTTATCAAGTTAATTGGGATCGAAACGCCCTAAAGACGACATTTCTAGAAGAACTCCAAATGTTCCTACATGGTTTCTATTGTTATAATAACAAACTTATTAATTGAAGTATGTTAACAACGCATGATTTTGATGCTTAGAGATAGATCTCATTTTTCTGAACATTTTGATATATTACACATATTTTTTGACTTACAGATAATTAGTTATTTAATTTCTCGTATTTATTCATTTTCTGCAATTTCTGTAATATTATAAAGATTTATTGCATTAGCATGAGGTCCTGCTGGCCTCAGCATAGGGTGGAGTTGATGTCCACTGGGCCTAGGTCTAGCCCCAGTCACTAACCGGTGGGCCATATGTCCACATTAGCTACGCACGAGGCAGGTCTACGGGTCAACGGTCCACGACCACGCAGATGCCACCTAGGCTCGATGTCAGCTCATCGGAGGGCACATGCAGATGCTAGGTGGCGATGGCAGCGCAGGAGGGCATGAGCAAGCGAACAGAGTGGTGCATTCGAACAAGCAAAGAAAGGCGAGCAAGGTAGAGGTGGAGCTACTAGGGTTTGGTTGCCGGAGCATGGTCTACGACAACGTCCGACGATGGCACGCGGCAGCGCATGGCGCGAGCATGGTATAGAGAGGGAGGGGGTGATAAGGTGGTACCTTCGAACCGAAAGCTCACCATGAGCATGGAGCGTGCCATGGAGAGGCCGGAGGAGGATTGTGGCGATGACGCAGGAAATGGAGGTGGTGGTCAGAGGCGGGGAGGAAATGGGCGGTGACGCTGACTAGGGTCTCCCCTTCCTGATTCCTTTCGTGGGATGGACGAGGCGAACAAGATGGAGCTCCTAGCACTGTCGGTTGGACAAAAGTAGGCACGGCACAGCGACGACCATGGGCATCTGTGGCGGCTAGGGTTCTAGCTCATGTCGAGAGGAAGAGGAAGAGGGCCACGGGGAGGAAAAGAGGATAAGGTCAAAGAGAGGCACGTCTTAGCGGGTCCTTATCCTTGTCCAGATGGCGGCATGGTGAGGATCCTGGCGAGGCGATGGCGGATGGCATCAAGGTGGCCACCGAGTTGCCTGCCTGCAAGGTGGAAGACGCCAAGGAACTGGCTAAAACTATACTGGGCCTAGCTCGTCTAGTTGGGTTGGGGATGGGCTGTGCAAAAGCTTCTAGGATGGGAGGAAGGGAGTGGGTTGCAGCCTAGGAGCTCTCTAGTTCTATTTTTATTTGCCAAAAACTTTTCCCTCTTTTCTGAAATCCTTTTTCTCTTTTATATTTCATCTTCAAATCTTTTTTGGTTATTTCAAAAATACTAGAGGCGTTATAAAATTATTTGAAATACTCAGGGCCCTTGTAATCCATTTGGGCTCCATATTTTTGGATTTTTTAAATATTTTCAAAACCACCCTTTTGAATAAGTTTCAAAGAGAGAGGGGAAACACTAGGGTTTAGGGTTTGCATTTTCTTTCTTGTTTTCATGCATTTTAGGAAATATGATGCTCATGAATGCACAAACAACCCTAATTAGTAGTTAGCTAAAACTGGGGTGTTACACCTCACGACTTAAAATCTTTAAAAGTTCTAGTAAAACAAGGAAATGATGGGGTGTTGGAAAGCCAAGCAGGCATTAATGAAAAGCTCTCAGTTTATCCTTCTTTTGACATCTACTAGTGCACCTCTAATTTTACTGAAGCATCCTTGCTTTAAAATATTTTACTCTTGTAAAAGAGGGGAGTAGAAAAGAATTGATTCACAAGTCTAACCAAATTTTTTGTAGCCTCTTTTGAGTTTAAGAATTATTATCTAGCGGGTTATATGCGGTTAGGAAGTGAACTTAAGGGCAATTTTTCAGATATATTATGCTCATGTTTAAGGTTTCAGGATTTGTGATGATGGAATATGGTACAACCTTGAACTTGTGAGTTTTCCGCTTGGCTTTATTTGTCTCCATTATTCACTATAGCTTTGTCACTCGAGGGCGAGTAATAGCTAAGCTTGGGGAAGTTGATAACTCCAAATATTAACACTTTTATCAATGATTCTCCGTTAGTTTTCACCTGGTTTCGTTGGTTTTGATCTTTCTACTAATGATAACATCGCAAATTAGTGAAACCTTGGTTTCTTATGTTGGTTTTTTGGTATTGAACACTTTTGGAAAATCTGAGAGAATATATGAGCTAATTACATCTAATTGAGAAAATCCCCAAATGAAGCCCTGTCAACACCCGGATTTTTAATCACAGATGCTTGTTATGTCATACATCGCAATCCTAGGATTACCATTTTTGCGAGACATAACAGATTGGATATCACAGTACATCATCCATTACAAACCATACATAGGACTTACACAAATAAGGATTTCATGATCCAGTCTTAATACAACAAGTAGCGGAAATAAAATATAAGCGTAGTGGTGGGGTCCATCTTCAGGGGCATAGGCAATGCTGACAAAGGCAGATAGTCCTAGTTATCATAGCCGTCCTGCTGGCCATCATCTTGATAGTCTCCTTCATAGTCTGGCCATGAGAATAGCTAGGGACAACAGCCATGAGTACTCTTTAAGTACTCGGAAACTACCACTAACAAGTAGTATAATTCTAATGTAAAGTGCTAACTCTAAGTTTAACTATAAGGTTAAGTTTGAAACCTAAGCTGAGTTCTGAAACAAAGAAAGGTAAAATAAAGTCTAGAATCACTTAAGTTGGGAAGCTAGTGTCATAAACACAACCCTATTGTGGTCAAGTCAAGATTCAACATTCATTTCATAAGTTATTTTGAAAACATCTGACAACGAAACAGTATGGCCATTCCAACTATCCATAACCGTGGACGCGGCTATTCGAATAGTTTGACACTCTGTAGAGGTGGTACACTTTCACCACAAGATTCGATACATCTGTCAGGGATAACCCTGAATCATCATACTTAGTATGCAGATAATCAAACATAACCTTTCCTTTACACACCCTAGTATAAGCACCTCTCCTATGAGCATGGCCTCCCAACCATTACCATCTATCATCCGAATCCAACCATCAGCTTTTATAAAAGGGCTAAGGCTCATGCCTCAACATTTTCATCATCATAAACCATTTATGTTTCTCAACACATGTCAACACATCTCAATAGAATGACTCATCATTCCAAGGTTTTCTCAATTCATTTTCACCAAGTGTTCCCATCTAAAGTGACTCAAGTTTTTATTTAACTCTAAACTACTAGGTTAAGAGTGTTCACTAAGGTGGAAAGATGGGATCAATCTCATGCCATAGAATGACCTCTAAAGTTATCTAAATAGGTCAAGTTTTATACTCTTTATGCTACCTTCAACAAGTAAAAGACTTTGGGTAAAGTAAAGGAAGTAAAGCTTGAAAAATAATACTTGGGTTAAGTACTAGTCAAAGTGGTGTGACCAAAGCATGCCTAAAGCATCTTTGCTCAATCATCTAGCTTAATTCTAGCTTGCTAAGCATTATACTTGCAAGTGTTAGCTTGCATTGTTAATGGTGGCTTGCCTTGTGCAGTGCAGTGGTTGAAGTTTTCTTCCTCCTCTTGATAGAAAACTCCTCCTCGAAAGCTTGGTCGGTACTATCGTCTATAAATACATAAGGAGTACACAATCACCAACAATACTTAACTAGTCTACTTAGCACTCTAAGGCACACATTTGATGATCTATTATCATCACAAGTATCACACGTTTTATTAACTAGTTTCATTCTTTTTATTTAAGAAAAGTAATTTCTACTCATTGAAAAATAACTAAGATTTAATATTCACCACTTAAAATATGGGATCATGTGGACACATGTCATCACCACATATTCTAACATGTGGGAATGTGATTTAAGGGTTGGATCACAATTACTTTGGTTTAAGTTCATTATTTAATGATTTAAAGTGATTAGAAATGCCTATATAGTATTATTTTGGTACTAATCCAAAGTCACTGCATGTAAAACTTAATATTATTACTTATTCAGATAGGTATGGTTAAATGTGATTTTTGAGAGTTGGAATCAACGCAAAATCTATCTTGGTTGATTTTATAAAAATGTTTGAATGTGCAAAAGCTTCTGTCTTGTTATTTTTACTAGGAGCGATTTCTAACTCAAATGAATTAAATCCAACAGGCTTGGATAGATATTTTCAGTAGCTTTCTAACAATAATCACTCCATTTGGATTTGTACATCTCTCTGAATTGATTTTCAAACTAGGGGACAGAACTAAGTTTAAACTAAAATAGAAAAAATCCTAATTTGAATTAAATGGGCCACGCAGGAAAGCTAACGGGTCGGCCCAGTGGCACTCCGCAGCGCGGGGCACAGTTGACAGGGGGTCCACCGGTCAGCGGCTCTTAACACGCGAAGCGGTACGGGGCGATGTGGGCCGTTTGATTAGAACTAGGATCGACGGCTGGGGCTCGTCATCGACGACGGACAGGTCGCCGGCGAAGTCTAACCCTAGCGGCTCGGTGGGGGTGATCAGGGGGTGTACCAGGGCTCCAGCGACAACGGCGGGGGGGCAAACAAACTGGCTGTCGACGACAGGCTTAGGGGTGGTCGAGGCAGCTCCGGGGGTGGATGAAATCGACGTCGCCTTCTCCTCCTCTGTAGCAGGCTCCTCCGGCCAAATTCCGGCGAACAAGTGCACGCGCTGCTCCCGCTAGAGGTGGGGAAGGACTAATGAGGAGAGGGGAGTGGAATGGTGTGAGTGGTTTGTGCTGGGGTGGCCTCTATTTATAGCTCGACGAGGCGACCGAGAGTGATGGGCGGGCGGCTCCGGCGAGGGCTGCACAGCGTGCTAGCGGCGTGGCTCGAGGTAGGGTACGGTGGCCTGCCTCCCGACGGTGCGCTATGGCTTAAATGCGGGACTAGGGGCGATGGCAAACGGTCGGGCGATACTCACGCTCTAAGCGGTAGAGGCGATGGTCTTCACGGCGTGCGGTGGCTGTGGTGTAAATGGCGGCGAGCGGGCATGTCTAGGGGGTTCCCTGGGTCATGGTGGAGCGGTGATCAAGGGTTGCGGTCAAGGGGCGGCGGGTGCACGCTTGTCAGGCGCGGCGCTCTAGCGAGTGCTTGGCATGGCGTAGACACTCTAGGCGTGGGGCGCTGCGGGTGGTCCACGGCTCGGCTGTGCTCAGGGAGGGTAAGAGGATGGCGGTGTGGTCTGGGCTAGCTTATAGACATGGAGAGAGAGAGGCGGTCTACTACTGCGTTGGCAGGGGTTGGCCGGCGGCATGGTGCTCGAGGTGGCGTGGCATTGCTGCTAGGGGCTAGGGGATGGGGTGTTTATGGCTTGGTTGGATCAAGTGGAGACATAGGGAGTAAATGGAGATCAAATGGGGCAAAACCCTATAGAAAACAGTGAACTAGGATTAGAGTTTGATTCCTGCCTGCCAAGTGTTTGTGAAAATGGCTGCAAGAAAAATAGTTTTGAATTTTGGAAAGATTTTTGGTGGGTGTGTTAGTCATAAGCTTGATCATCTGTGGTTGCTTGGGTTTTGAAAATAAAGCTCATTTGAGTGGTTTTTGAATAAGTGAGATCTTCCCATATGAATTAGATTCAATTTTCAAATGCCATTTAAAATTAGTGTTTGTATGTTTTTGGTAGATCACAAAGTGGGCCTTGGTACATCACTACATGTACTAGCAAGGGGTGCAAAGATCCACAATTGTTTCGGTTAGGTTTTGAGTACTAGGAATAGCCAAAGTAGGCATGTTGATTAAAATGGCACAAATGACCATTTGGTTATTTTATTCATTTTGATTTGTTTTTCTTTGGGATTTGTTTGGGAATGATCTAGATGATGTTTATTTCACCTAAGAATCATTTTACAAGCAATGGATCACTTAAACATGGCAATTCAAAACAACTCCTATTTAAATGCACACACATATGAATGCTTTAATAATTTTAATATGGAAAAGTTTTTGTTAACCCTAATTTTGATGATTTGGATCTTAATAACCTTGGATTAAAGTTTTGGGATGTTACAAACCTTCCCCCCTTAAACAAAATCTCGTCCTGAGATTTACAAAAGAAAACTAGGAACTAAAGAGATCTAGGAACTCTGTCCTAATGTAATCTTCTCGCTCCCAATTGGCTTCATCTTCGGTATGGTTGCTCCATTGAATCTTGAGAAACTTGATACTCCTGGTCTTGGTGGTTCTGTACGCTTCTTCCAAGATACGGATGGGCACTTCACGATATGTCAGGTCATTATTGATTTCAACCGCTCGGTGATCGATGTTCTTGAAACTTTCAGCCTTCTCTGGCACTTCTAGGCATTTGCGAAGTAACGAGATATGGAACACATTATGGATGGCTGACATCTCTTCTGGTAATTCCAGTTGATACGATACTTCTCCTCAATGATTCAGAATCTTGAAGGGCCCGATATATCTGGGGGCTAACTTTCCTTTCAGACTAAAGCGTTGGGTTCCTTTCAATGGAGAAACCTTGAGATATACAAAATCTCTGACATTGAAAGTCTGGCCTCTCCTTCTCTTGTTAGCATAACTCTTCTGTCTGGACTGGGTGGTCTTAAGGTGCTCATGGACTTTGTGAACCTTCTCTTCGGCTTCTCGAAGAATGTCGGGTCCAAAGATCTGACTCTCTCCTACTTGCGACCAATTCAAAGGGGTACGACACTTTCTTCCGTATAGGAATTCAAATGGTGCCATCTGCAAACTAGCTTGATAACTGTTGTTATATGAGAATTCTGCAAAAGGCGGGCAGTCTTCCCATTTTGATCCGTATTCCAACACACAAGCTCTGAGCATATCCTCTAAGATCTGGTTGACTCTCTCAGTCTGTCCATCAGTTTGCGGGTGATAAGCAGTGCTGAAATACGACTTGGTGCCTAATCCTTCCTGGACTTTCTGCCAAAATCTCGAGGTAAACTAGGTTCCTCGATCTGATACTATGGTTTTGGGGGTTCCATGCAGACTAACAATCCTAGCAATGTATAGCTCTGCTAGCTTCACACTCTGGTAGGTAGTCTTGACAGGTATGAAGTGGGCTACCTTGGACAGTCTATCAACTATGACCCAAATTGAGTCATTTCCCCTATTGGAAGTAGGCAAACCGGTGATAAAGTCCATTCCGACGGAATCCCATTTCCATTCCAGAATCTGTAATGGTTGCAACAGTCCTGCGGGTCTTTGATGCTCTGCTTTGACTGTTTGACAGATGTCACACTTGGCGATGTAGCTTCCAATTTCTCTCTTCATCTTGTGCCACCAAAATTGCTCTTTCAGGTCTTGATACATCTTCGTTCCTCTGGGGTGGATAGAATAAAGAGTATCATGAGCTTCCTTCATGATAACTTTCTTCAGCTCCAAATCTGCTGGCACACAGATGCGGCCTTTGTACCACAAAACTCCTTCTTCGTCTTTAGTGAATCCAGGTACCTTTCCTATACCAATACGACGTTTGATTCCGTCGATATTTTCATTTTCCTTCTGGGCTTCCTTGATTTGGCTAATCAAAGTGGGTTAAAGTTCAATGCTAGCTAAGAATCCTTTGCTAACTAGCTCAGTCCTAAACTGCTCCAACTCCTCATACAAACTTGGCTGCTTCTCCTTGATCATGGTGTTTAGCCTGCAAGGCAATCTGCTAAGAGCATCCGCTACCACATTGGCATTGCCGGGGTGATAGTGAATGTCAAGGTCATATTCCTTGATTAACTCTATCCATCTTCTTTGCCTCATATTTAGCTCCTTCTGAGTGAAAATATACTTCAAGCTTTTGTAGTCTGAGTAAATCTCATTGCGATTACCCAGATAATGACGCCATGTCTTCAATGCCAAAACTACGGCTGCTAATTCAACATCATGGGTCAGATAGTTCTGCTCATGCTGCTTCAGTTGTCAAGACAGATACGCTATGACTTTGCCTTCTTGCATCAATACACATCCGAGACTAATCTTGGATGCATCACAATACACATCAGACGACTTCTTGATATCTGGCATGATTAATATTGGGGCTGATATCAATCTCTTCTTCAGTTCCTGAAAACTGGCTTCACACTTGTCGGTCCATTCAAACTTCTTGTCCTTCTTCAACAATTGGGTCATGGGTCTGGCGATGCTTGAGAATCCTTCGATGAACTTGCAGTACTATCCCGCTAATCCGAGGAATGCACGGACTTGGGTTTGAGTGGTTGGGGCTTCCCATTCTTCGACATCTTTGATCTTGGCAGGATCAACAGAGACTCCTTCGGCAGACACAATATGTCCTAGGAATCCCACTTCCTTCAGCCAAAACTCACACCTGCTGAACTTGGCATACAACCGATGTTCTCTCAGGGTTTCTAGGATGATTCTCAGATGCTGCTCATGCTCTTCTTCTGACTTGGAGTAGATAAGGATGTCGTCAATGAACACAACTACAAACTTATCTAGGAAATTCATAAAGATCTTATTCATGAGATTCATGAAATAAGCAGGGGCATTGGTTAATCCAAAAGACATAACCGTATACTCGTATAAACCATAGCGAGTAGTGAAGGCGGTCTTCAGAATATCTGTTGCACGAATCTTAAGTTGGTAATAACCAGTCCTAAGATCAATCTTTGAGAATACATGGGCTCCAGTTAACTGATCAAATAGATCCTCTATCTTTGGCAAGGGGTACTTGTTTTTTATGGTGACATCATTTAACTTTCTGTAATCAGTGCACAGACGGTTGCCTTCATCTTTCTTGTCGACGAATAACACTGGTGATCTCCATGGCGATGCGCTTGGTTGAATCAAGCTTGTTGCTAACATGGCATCCAACTGCTTCTTCAGTTCCACTAACTCTGAGGGGTTCATGCTATAGGGTCTCTGGGCTATGGGTCCGGTTCCGGGGATTATTTCGATAATGAACTCAATATCCCTATCCGGGGGCATACCTGGCAATTCATCTGGGAATATGTCGGGGTATTCACAGACTACTCTTACCTGGTCTATGGTGAGTAGGGCTAGACTCTTGTTGCACTTGAATTGACGGGGTAAGGTTTCAGATATATGCTCTACTATTACTCCAGAGCTACTGGTCATGGTGATGGCTTTCTTAGCGTAGTCTATCATTCCTTTATGCCTTGACATCCAGTCCATACCTAGTACTACTTCCAATCCTTTGGTTCCGAGTACTATAAGGTTGGCATAAAAATCTATCTTATGTATCCTGATAGGTACAACTTTGCAAATTTTTCTAGCTTTTGTAGTTGATCCGGGGATTTGAACTATCATGACATGCTTCAGGTTGGTTGGGTGAATCTTACTAGTGCATGCAAATTCTTCGGTGACAAATGAATGCGATGCTCCTGAATCAAACAATACCCTTGCTAAAACTGAGTTGACAGAAAACATACCCAGCACTACATCTGGCGCTTCCTGGGCTTCTTCGGCGTTCATGTGGAAGAGACGACCGTTGCGGTTGTGAGGATTCCCTAGGGAAAATCTTCTTCCTGGTTGAACACGACGCTGCTGTTGAGCTGGGGAATTCACATTGGCAGTGGTTGCAGTCTTCTTGGGACACTCATTGGAGTAGTGACCCTTCACTCCACACTCAAAACAGGTGATCTGGGACTTGTCCTTTGCTGCGACAGGCACAACATTGCTGCCAGTTTTGGGTGCAGTGTTGTTGTTGTTGTTCTTGGGAGGGGCACAATTGAAATGTTGGTGTTGCCGGAGTTGTGATTGTTTCCTCCGGACTTCACATTGCCTCCGCTACGGTAGGGGTAGCTTGGGCGAGACATTGGGGGTCGATTGTTCCTTGGTGCATATCCTGGTGAGGGGTTGGGACGGTACTTCTGGTGGCTGCTGGATCCTGATTGCTGCATCATACGACGCTTGCAGTTGTCGTTTGCCTGATTAATCTTCCCTTCCATATGAATGGCAAAGTCGACTAGATCTTCGAGATCCTCGAAGCGGATGTTGACGAGGACAGTCTGCATCTCATCATGCAGTCCATTCAAGAATCTCTCCTTCTTCTTGACCTTTGTGTTGATCTCATCAGGGGCGTATCTTGCAAGCAATAGGAATCTATCACGGTATTCTACCACAGTCATTCTGCCTTGCTTCAAGTCGCGAAACTCATCTCTTAGTCTGGTGACTAGACCTTGCGGCACGTGGGTGCGGCTGAACTTGGTTTTGAAGGCTTCCCATGTCATCACTTGACCATGGTTGATGTTGCGGATACTAGTCCACCAAGCTCTTGCATCTCCCGCCAGATAGTGGGTAGCAAAGAGAACTTTCTCGTTGTCATCAACTCCTGCAACTTCTAAGTTGTTTTCCATTGTCTGCAACCAGTCATCAGCATCTAGTGGGTTTTCAGCTTGGTTGAAGATTGGGGGATTTGTATTCTGGAAGTTTTTGAGTATGGATCCATGGTGATCCTGATTTCCATGCCCTTGGTTGTTGAGAGCCATCTGGGCGATCTGTTGCAGTGTCGCTAGATTAGCTTGGCGCTCTGCCCTGCTTGCTTCTCTGTCTGCGATGAGATTCTGCAAGATCTGCAGCATTGGGTCTTGCGACGAGCTGCTCCCTCCTTGGTTTCCACGAGTCATCTGAAGATTGAGGTACATAAAGGGGTAAGAGGGAAGTTCTAAGGTTCATGGTTTGGGTTTCAAAGATAAAACTTTGAGTTTGACTCAGGTTTTGCAACTAACTTCATTTCATTCATGCAAACAAGCATACGATACAAACACACACCACAACAATAAAGGAAAACAGATGGTTTGAAGAACCATTCTGTGAGCTATGATACAGTGGGACCGATACATCTCATGCTATGACAGTGCTCTAGTGCATCTACTCATCATCGATGAAGTCGGAGTCCTCAACGTCAGTGTAGAAGTCCACAGCATCCTCCTCCAGAAAGTCATCATCATTGCTGAGGTAAGAATCCATGTCTCCCTGGATGTCTTCACCCTCCTCTTCTTCGTCCTTTGCTGCAAGCTGAGCTTCTTGCTCCTTGACGGTCTTCTCGAGGTCGGCCACCTTCTTGCGAAGAAGGGCGATGGTGCGATCCTTCTTCTCGCGCTGGAGGCGAAGAGACTGATGGTCCTTGACGAGCAGTGAGAAAGTCTGGGCCTTCTGGGTGGCAATGGCACGGTTGTGGTTGGCAAACTCCCTAGCATTGTCCAATTCCTTCTGGCGATTGTACAACAGGAAGTCAAGGTTCTCCACATGACGCTTCAGCTCCGGGTGGCTTGGCATCTCCATTGGCATCCCCATGAAGTCACGTCTTGCATAGTGAGCAAAACAGGTTCCCTGGAGTTGGTTGACACTAAGGGCACATAGACGTGCGAGAGCTTCATGCATTGCCCTGGCTAATCCATCTAGCCAGTTGTTCTCTCTCATGGAGAACTGGATTCTCCCGGACGTTGGTGCTTTGATGCTTCCTCTAAGATCAGCGGTGACCAGCACTGCAAATCTCCTCTTGGGGGTCCTGGAAGTTGAGGTCCAAGAAACTCTGGATGTGGGCGTCCCAATAACTCCGATAGTGAATCCAGATCCCTCTCGAAGATCAGCTGACCTCCGTTTCCCAACTGGTAGAACTTGCTGAACTGAGTCTCCATCTACAAGAATTAAGGATGAGGAAATTAGTGAAGTGATCAAGTGTGTCAAATTTTAAGTAGTAATGTAAGAATTTGAGGACATGAATTTTTGAGAAAGAATGAATTCCCAAGGATAAGAGAGGAAATAGTTTTTCATAAATACTCACTTTGGTTTTTAAACTAAGTTTTTGTTCGGACGTCCATTCTAACTAGGGTCTCCTATGGTCAGGATGACTCTGATACCAACTTGTCAACACCCGGATTTTTAATCCCAGATGCCTGTTATGTCATACATCACAATCCCAGGATTACCATTTTTGTGAGACATAACAGATTGGATATATCACATTACATCATCCATTACAAACCACACATAAGGTCTTACACAAATAAGGATCTCATGGTCCAGTCTTAATACAACAAGCAGCGGAAATAAAAGACAAGCGTAGTGGTGGGGTCCATCTTCAGGGGCACATGCAATGCTGACGAAGGCAGATAGTCCTAGTTATCGTAGTCGTCCTGCTGGCCATCATCTTGGTAGTCTCCTTCATAGTCTGGACATGTGAATAGCCAGGGACAACAACCATGAGTACTCTTTAAGTACTCGCAAACTACCACTAACAAGTAGTATAATTCTAATGTAAAGTGCTAACTCTAAGTTTAACTATAAGGTTAAGTTTGAAACCTAAGCTGAGTTCTGAAACAAAGAAAGGTAAAATAAAGTCTAGAATCACTTAAGTTGGGAAGCTAGTGTCATAAACACAACCCTATTGTGGTCAAGTCAAGATTCAACATTCATTTCATAAGTTATTTTGAAAACATCTGACAACAAAACAGTATGGCCATTCCAACTGTCCATAACCGCGGACGCGGCTATTCGAATAGTTTGACACTCTACAAAGGTGGTACACTTTCACCACAAGATTCAATACATTTGTCAGGGATAATCCTGAATTATCATACTTAGTATGCAGATAATCAAACATAACCTTTCCTTTATACACCCTAGTATAAGCACCCCTCCTATGTGCATGGCCTCCCAACCATGACCATCTGTCATCTTGGGCACTGCATAGGTGGACAACATTGAGAGGTAGCCTCAGCTCAAACCTCTCCCGTGAGGGAACTAATACTAATGCATATAAATGTCCGGCTAAGCCTTACCCAATTCAGGCATTGTGGTTGTACGATAAATTTGGAATGGTATCGCATCCGAATCCAACCATCAGTTTTTATAAAAGGTATAAGGCTCATGCCTCAACATTTTCATCATCATAAACCATTTGTGTTTCTCAACACATGTCAACACATCTTAATAGAATGACTCATCATTCCAAGGTTTTCTCAATTCATTTTCACCAAGTGTTCCCATCTAAAGTGACTCAAGTTTTTATTTAACTCTAAACTACTAGGTTAAGAGTGTTCACTAAGGTGGAAAGATGGGATCAATCTCATGCCATAGAATGACATCTAAAGTTATCTAAATCGGTCAAGTTTTATACTCTTTATGCTACCTTCAACAAGTAAAAGACTTTGGGTAAAGTAAAGGAAGTAAAGCTTGAAAAATAATACTTGGGTTAAGTAATAGTCAAAGTGGTGTGACCAAAGCATGCCTAAAGCATCTTTGCTCAATCATCTAGCTTAATTCTAGCTTGCTAAGCATTATACTTGCAAGTGTTAGCTTGCATTGTTAATGGTGGCTTGCCTTGTGCAGTGCAGTGGTTGAAGTTTTCTTCCTCCTCTTGATAGAACTCCTCCTCCTCGAAAGCTTGGTCGGTACTATCGTCTATAAATACATATGGAGTACACAATAACCAACAATACTTAACTAGTCTACTTAGCACTCTAAGGCACACATTTGATGATCTATTATCATCACAAGTTTTATTAACTAGTTTCATTCTTTTTATTTAAGAAAAGTAATTTCTACTCATTGAAAAATAACTAAGATTTAATATTCACCACTTAAAATATGGGATCATGTGGACACATGTCATCACCACATATTCTAACATGTGGGAATGTGATCTAAGGGTTGGATCACAATTACTTTGGTTTAAGTTCATTATTTAATGATTTAAAGTGACTAGAAATGCCTATATAGCATTATTTTGGCACTAATCCAAAGTCACTGCATGTAAACCTTAATATTATTACTTATTCAGATAGGTATGGTTAAATGTGATTTT
This sequence comes from Avena sativa, assembly GCA_916181665.1. NCBI lineage: Eukaryota > Viridiplantae > Streptophyta > Magnoliopsida > Poales > Poaceae > Avena > Avena sativa. The sequence goes on from OV702289.1 coordinate 621,166,978, forward strand.
TGAGAGTTGGAATCAACTCAAAAGTTATCATGGTTGATTTTATAAAAATGTTTGAATGTGCAAAAGCTTCTGTCTTCTTATTTTTACTAGGAGAGATCTCTAACTCAAAATGAATTAAATCCAACAGGCTTGGATAGATATTTTTAGTAGCTTGCTAACAAAATTGGAATCACTCCATTTGGATTTGTAAATCTCTCTGAATTGATTTTCAAACTAGGGGACATAACTAAGTTTAAACTAGAATAGAAAAATCCTAATTTGAATTAAATGGGTCACGCAGGAAAGCTAACGGGCCAGCCCAGTGGCACTCCGCGGTGCGGGGCATAGCTGACAGGGGGGTCCACTGGTCAGCGGCTCTTAACACGCGAAGCGGTACGGGGCGATGTGGGCCGTTAGATTAGAACTAGGATCGACGGCTAGGGCTCGTCATCGATGACGGATAGGTCGGCGGCGAAGTATAACCCTAGCGGCTCGGTGGGGGTGCTCAGGGGGTGTACGAGGGCTCCAGCGACGACGGCGAGGGGGGCAAATGAACTGGTTGTTGACGGCGGGCTCAGGGGTGGTCGAGGCAGCTCCGGGGGTGGACGAAATTGACGTCGCCTTCTCCTCCTCTGCAGCGGGCTCCTCTGGCCAAATTCTGGTGAACAAGTGCTCCGCTGCTCCTGCTAGACGTGGGGAAGGACCAGTGAGGAGAGGGGAGTGGAATGGTGTGAGTGGTTTGTGCTGGGGTGGCCTCTATTTATAGCTTGACGAGGCGACCGAGAGTGATGGGCGGGCGGCTCTGGCGAGGGCTGCACAGCGTGCTAGCGGCGTGGCTCGAGGTAGGGGACGGTGGCCTGCCTCCCGGTGGTGCGCTATGTCTTAAATGCGGGACTAGGGGCGGTGGCCAACAGTCGGGCGGTGCTCACGCTCTAAGCGGCAGAGGCGGCGGTCTTCACGGCGTGCAGTGGCTGTGGTGCAAATGGCGGTGAACGGGCATGTCTGGGAGGGTTCCCTGGGTCGTGGTGGAGCGGTGAGCATGGGCTGCGGTCGAGGGGCGGCGTGTGCATGCTTGTCGGGCGCGGCGCTCTGGCGCGTGCTCGGCATGGCGCAGACACCCTGGGCGCGGCGCACTCCGGGTGGTCCACGGCTCGGCTGTGCTCGGGGAGGGGATAGAGGGTGGCTATGCAGTCTGGGCTAGCTCATAGACATGGCGAGAGAGAGAGGGGCGGTTTGCTGCTGCGTTGGCAAGGGCTGCCGCTGGCGGCATGGTGCTAGGGGTGGCGTGGCATTGCTACTAGGGGCTAGGGGATGGGGTGTTTATGGTTGGTTGGATCAAGTGGAGACAGAGGGAGTAAATGGAGATCAAATGGGGGCAAAACCCTGTAGAAAAAGTGAGCTAGGATTAGAGTTTGATTCCTGCCTGCCAAGTGTTTGTGTAAATGGCCGCAACAAAAATAAATTTGAATTTTGGAAAAAGTTTTGGTGGGTGTGTTAGCCATAAGCTTGATCATCTGTGTTTGCTTGGGTTTTGAAAATAAAGCTCATTTGAGTGGTTTTTGAATAAGTGGGATCTTCCCATATGAACTAGATTCAATTTTCAAATGCCATTTAAAATTAGTGTTTGTAAGTTTTTGGTAGATCACAAAGTGGGCCTTGGTACATCACTACATGTACTAGCAAGGGGTGCAAAGATCCACAATTGTTTCTGTTATGTTTTGAGTACTAGGAATAGCCAAAGTAGGCATGTTGATTAAAATGGCACAACTGACCATTTGGTTATTTTATTCATTTTGATTTGTTTTTCTTTGGGATTTTTTTGGGAATGATCTAGATGATGTTTATTTCACCTAAGAATCATTTTACAAGCAATGGATCACTTAAACATGGCAATTCAAAACAATTCCTATTTAAATGCACACACATATGAATGCTTTAATAATTTTAATATGGAAAAGTTTTTATTAACCCTAATTTTGATGATTTGGATCTTAATAACCTTGGATTAAAGTTTTGGGATGTTACAAGCCCCTCTCATTAGAGGCGTCCAGAGACTCTAGCAACCACTAGTACCGTCGGAGGCCGCCCGTACGGCCCAGCCGTACCACCTTCCTATTCCTTCATTATATCAATACAACCAACTTTCATAGTTCCAAAAGAGAGGAGATCAGATCTGAAGAAGGAGAAGAACACCATCTCATCCTTCGACGATCACTAACCTCTCAATCATCCGCTCCACCATCATCCCCACTTGTACTAAGAGAGAGAGAGAGAGAGAGAGAGAGAGATTCACACATGTAATATTTTGCTTTGAAACTTTGGTCAACCTTGGTTTGTATTTGATTTGATCTTCAACCGATATTGTGGCTTGCTACGGTAAAGTTGAGATGATTTCCATTTGCAATATTATTATGCCTTTGATCTTCCTTCTCTCATGTCTGAGTAAATCCCCATAGGCGTGGGAGATGATGGGATTGGTAAGATGTGTGGTGCCTCCTTTATTTCCATCCATTTTTGATTATTGTCGTGATTATTATATTGTGAGAATGAATATCTATGTTTGCCTAATGCTTATTGTCCAATTTAAGGGCCCGGATAACATGATCCTGAGATCTCATAGGTATGAACTTGATTACTAGTGAATCAGCGACCCCCAAGTGACATGGCCGATGTCAAAGAAGAGCTAGTACTACTCGAGGATAACAAGGAACCACCAAGCCTAAAGCCTTAATCCGGTCGAAAGACCCTAACTAATGTGCTAACCATTGTTGTGGTAACAGGTAGATGGATCATTATGATTTGGAAGAATCTACCAAGAGGACTCCTAGTCAGTATATGGGTTTCTTGCCTCCTCACGTATGAATAAGAAGTATCACAGCCACTTATCTCATTTTATTCATTTGGCACATTCACTATTACCATGAACCGTTTCTCTCTGTGCCTAACTTCTCATCTTCAGGAACCCCAAACACTTCTCTCGCCCTTTACTTTTTATGTTATTTACTTCTAGCATCTTTCTTCACTTAAAATTCCCACATAATCCACTCATCCACATCCACTCTCTGCACTTGCAGTCAATTCACTCAAGACAACATGACACCTTGGGTGCATCAGAAATGCATCATAAAGACACTTCCCTAAGCTCCTTATTAGGATCGATATAAAATCTAGAATTAATACTTTCATGAAAACATGCTCTGATGAACTCGTGCTCTTCAACAAATTGGGATCCCCTTTCTCGGGAGCTGGAGGGAGTAAATTGAGGGTCATGATGGGCCTTAGTCCTGCCTTCTCGAGGCATCATCTTAGGAACATCCATATATGGTCCTTGCAGCGAGAGAGTCGGCATCTCCATATTCACATGCTGACCGCAAATATCCTGATCCATGAGCACAAGATGATTGATCAGACATTGAACAAACTGGAATAGTTGGGTATCATGCGTTTCTCAACGGATCTCTTCAACTCTTTAAAAACTAAGTCACATTCATTGATCTTCTTCATCCTATCTAGGTGACAGTAATACATCAGATTGTGATGATAGTGATGACAACTAGCTTCATCATGTGCCTTTCTCACAAGGTTCTCACAGAATAGCTTGTCCAACGAATGATAGTAGTAATACATGCCTGAGATATAGGGAGGTGGTTGAGTGGGATCTAAAGGATAGCAGAAATGGCGTTAACCTCCATGCATTTCTCAGAATGAATGCAAAAACCATTTGCCCTTCCATCACCATATCTTAAAGCTTCACAAAACTCATCAGAAGTTGCAATATAAGGTGTTTTCCCATTCATCCAAGTGATGGAGCGGCCAGCGTCATCATGGAAACAGATCATGCAGTGAAACTGGCAAATAAGGATGGGACATAGTTTCTCACTCATGCTGTCAAGATCAAGAAGGTTCATATCAGTCAATGATTCACCAATGTATTGGAAATATGTGGAAACATACATGTTGTAATGATCCATATTAACAGCCTTGGGAAGCACAAGGTGGCCACCTTTCAGCTGGTTAGGTTCACTATAAAAATCATCACAAAAGCAACAGTGAGTTTTAGTATAGAACTTTTTGTCATTTCCCTTGTAGACCCTATCCTTAAGCACGGATAAGGATTGGTGTGCCTTAAATCTCTCCATCCTATAGTGCCAAGAGAGAGAATATTTTATTGAGGCACCTCTTATTCAGTTGGACCAAGGTAAACTTTCCCCTTTTTCTTTCCACATGTGGTCTTGTACCTTGGATTAGGCCTGCTACCCCTGCCTCATGCCGAGCAGCCTGTTTCTAAGATGCCTTACTAGCGACACATTCTAGTGTGATAGTTCTCAAGCCTATCAAACCTTCTCTTCTTTGAGTCAGCCGCAACATGCTCAGGCTCGATGTACTCATCACCTGCAAAGAAACTACATACAGAGGTATAACATAGGATAAATGTACATGTCATAGGTAAAGGAACCCAACAAAATCATGTTTGGACAAGTGCAACCTTGAAAATCTAGAGACAACAATTTTGGTGAGAAAACTAGTAGAACCGGTTCCCATGCCGGGTCATTCAGAGCCAGCACTGGCGAGCCGGATAATCCACCGAAGCAAACCGGCGTGCCAGTTCAGCCACCAAATTGCACGGGAAGGCCCCAACATTGTGCAATGTCTCAATAATTCGAAAATTTTGACTCAATTTCTTGTACAAACATGACCAATGAGTAGAGTGGATACCATGAATTGACTTGGGTGGTCTCCAAAAGGCATATTTTCTAACCCTAGATCAAACCCTAGTTCTTCATCCCCCAAGTACACAGAGCAAACATGGAGAAACTAGAGAAAATCAAGAGCTATAGAGAAAGGGAGGCAAGGAGTTACCTAAACACATGATTCCCCTTGCCTTTGCTTGGCCTGAAGAGGGACCCTAATGGACAAACTTGAGAAATCCTAATGTGGTCCACCAATGTAGATTCTATTTGGTGGAGATCCTTCCAAATGGCCCAATCTATTGATATGCAGAGTTTGGGTGGAGTAGAACGGCTAGGGGGATCAAGAGCTTCTCTAAGCGTTGGACATGGAGTTTGGGATGTGAGGTAAAGAGTGGGGAATAACCACTCATGCCCTCTCCCCCTCATGAAAAAGATGACATAGTCCAGAATCACCCTATCCGGTGGTAGAACTGGTGCTGCCAAAACATCCAAGCAGAGCAGATTTTGTGGAAATTTTCGATGGCGATGCAATGTGACATGTACTTATAGATGGAAACCATGTTTTCTAGGTATACCTATTGGAGTAAAAATTCAAACAAGACATGAATAGAAACAATGGTAAAGTGTTCGAATTATCAAGATACAAATGCATCAAGAACACAAGATCTGTAAAAAAACTCTCAAAGCCTCAAACGATTGAAAACAAGTGAAATAGAGGAAAATGTTGGGTGGGGGATTGATCCCCCTATGTTTAAGAACAAATGTCATAGAGCCTCAAAGATCGATAGATGTCGGACCCATATAATGACATTAGTTCTATTTGATGTTGCACACATAGGTATGCATCATACCAATACATGGTAAGATGACTATCCCACATGTGCTATGCGACTAGGATACATAGTAAGTTAAGAGCAATAATATACTGCAACAAGTAAATCAATACAAGTTTTAGGATCAAGAATACCAAGTTCTCGCCTCAACATGACAAAATAGGCTTTGTCCAAAGGTTTCATGAAGATATCCACCATTTGGAACATCGTTCCCACATGAGTGAGATTGATATCACCATTTACTACATGGTCACGTAGGAAGTGGTGGAGGATGTCAATATGTTTGGTTTGGCAATGTTGGACGGGGTCATTGGTGATCTTTATTGCACTTTCATTGTCACGTAGAAGGGGCACTATACTAAGAGACACACCATAGTCTTTCAAGGTTTGCCTCATCCATAGCAATTAAGCGCAACAAGGTCCCACAAAAATGTATTCGGTTTTAGTGGTGGATAGGGTGGTGGAGTTTTGTTTCTTGGATGACCAACTCACCAACAACCGGCCAATGAATTGGCAATCCCAAAAGGTCGACTTCTAGTCAACCTTATCACTAGCCCAATCAGAATCTGTATAGCCAACAAGCTCAAAGGCTGACCCCTTTGGATACCAAATCCTGAGTGTAGGAGTGAGAACAAGAAATATTTAAAAATCTGTTTGACCACCATCAAATGGTACTCCTTAGGAGAGGATTGAAAACAAGCACACATTCCAACACTTAACATGATATCTGACCTAGAAGAACAAAGGTAGAGAAATTAACCAATCACAGAACAATATACCTTTTGATCCATGTCCTTCTCACATTCTCCAAGGCCGAGTTTCCCATTTATTGGCATGGGTGTTGATGAGTCCAAAATCCAAGCATATTCAACTTTCATTTTTGCATAAATAGAGTAGGGATTTTTGTATTTCTATGGGGCCCCAGGATTAATCCTCCGAGAATCCCTATTATGCATACACCACGATCCCATGATCAGTTACTCGTGGCACATAACCGACAAGTATCAAAGTAAACATCCATGTAACACCCCCGGGATCAGGGTTAAACAAATCTAGACCTTACTCTGACATAAGCTTAACCTAGAGCTCGAGGATATCCAGTGAGAAATCGGTAACACAACAGTAACCCTGCGACACAAAAATTATTACAGCAAGCTCATAACTGAGTGAAGAACCAAAATATTACAAGTAGAGGTCACTGACCACAAACATCAAACAATGGAAGGCAAATTATGCTATTAAGTATAGCAAACTTAAAAAATGGCCTAAGAGGCCTGAAGCATAATGATGACGTCCCAGCCCATAGATTCTAGGCTGCCGGCCGGGAACCCCAAGCTACTCATCGGTGTCGATGTCGTACCAAACTTGTCTTCAAGGGAAACACTTACTCTGAAAGTATCAACAAAGCAAGGGTGAGTACAGGGTGTACTCTGCAAGACTTATGGCTGGTGGGGTTATTTTGCATAAAGCCATCTTTGTTTATAAAACAACAGGGAGAAGAAGGTCGTCTACTCAGAATATTTTAAAAGGGGATAAGAGAGCGATATCTCCAAAGAATTGATCATCATCTTGATATCCACCAAAGTAATCCTCATCTCACAACTAGGATCACCCCCTCGTACCCGTGAGGAAGCATCCTTAAGCACACGTTGAACTACCAAGTTTTACGATTAGGTTAATGTTCTCTATGATCTTATAATTCGGTCACCAAGCGTTCATAACCGTGAACACGGCTTTTCGAAAAGATTTAACCCTATAGGGGTGTACAACTTTACCCACACATACCAATCGACTCTTAATGCCAAGCTATTAGCCCTCTTCCTTGGAAGGCCGGCAAAGGGTGGTTGGACACGACCTTTACCTTGCTTTCGCCGAGACCATGAGTCACGCCCTAAGGATGGTTTCGCCATAACGGGTCAAATCCCGAAGCCGGTCCCCAGAGATGTGAGTCGGGGCTGGTTTACCAGGAGTGCCATCTACCCCAAGCAACCCCGGCCAAGCTTACCTACCTATTATGATGCACCTTCACCTACCAAATCTTTCAAAATGTTTTCTATGCATATTTCGAATGGAACGCCTGAACTATGTGACTCATGGAATCTACTAGGCAAGTTAGTTACTCGTGAGGTTTTCTAGGCCCCGTGTGGTTGTACGCTCGTCTCGGTTCCACTATGGCCTCCCATACAAGCCTTAGCATGTTTAACCTTTACCACTGATCTTACCTCATCAGTATACCTCGTTCTACTGTCATACTAGATTCGCTGCATTTGATACATCATCTGGATGAACTAGCACTGATGGCTAAGCATGGCTAAGAAATTCATAGATATAAGCTCTAGCAGTGCACACAAGCCAAACCTAGTTATGCTAGGAGCAGTGGATCAGGTAATATAAGCTCAAAGGGAGTAATGCAATAGATAGGATATTCTATCTATCAGTAAAAGACCATAGTAGAATCGTATGCAACATGGCAAGAATGAAATACTTTCAAAAGCATAGGATTCTTTTATGTGTGGGGATATGCTTACCTTGTTTGTTGATACCCAGATATAGATCTTCGGAAGCCTTGTGCTTGACTTGATTATAGTTGGTCAAGTATTGTTCGTCGATCTTCGATGGTGTTGATCTCGGTCTTCGATCTTGATCTCGATATCGTATTCTACCGGGAAGAAGCAAATACCGGAAAGAAAGGGGAACAACAATCAACACATGGCATCGATGCAATGCTCAAGCAAAGATTATGATATGACAAGTTAAATTGTATTGAAATGAAACCCTAAATGATGCTTGGCAATTTAAGCGGGATCCGAAGGGTCCAAAACCTAAAACAAGAGAGACCCCAGAATCACCTATGGGGCTTCATTTAGTTCTCTAATTAATCTTGCAATTAAAGTTGTTGAACAATGCATGATTATAGTTTAAATAGATAGATCTCAATTTTCTGAACATTTTGATATATTATTTGTATTTTTTTAAACAAGCAGCACCTACCCAAGGTGACTGACAGAGGGGCCCCGAGCCACCTCACCTGCCACGCCAGCGAACGGGACCCACCCGTGTTGACCTGGGCTGACCCGCACACTGCTGACATCATGCTGTCGTCGGCATGACGCTAGAACGCCGGTGAGCCGCGGATCGGCGATGGACTCAGCAGCTGGGGGCTTGCGGTTCGACACTGGAATACGCGTTAGACTCAGCACATCATGCTGAGCCATCTAGTGGCGGCGCCACCCGGATTGGGTCATCGGAGCTAGCACTGCGACAATGACCGGCGGTGGCAGACGGCAGCGCATGATGCGGAAACGAACCAGTGAGGAAGGGGAGGAAGGGAAGGGTCTAGGAGGACCACCATCTCACGCGGTACTGGCGGAGGCGGCGGCGGAGAGAGAGGTGACCGGAATTGGTGGCGACAATGGTGGCGGAGCTCGTCGGGGACGGGGAAGAAGCGGATGACGCGGCCGATTGCAAGCGCCTGGGCTCGATTCCTCTTGCAGGGAGACTGAAGGGACCACGGCGGAGCTCATGGCCCTATCAGCGGGGCACGGGGTGGCCTGGAACGGCGAGGTGGCATAGCGACTAGCGGCGGTTAGGGTTTGGGTTCGGGCTCCAGAAGGGGAACGCGAGAAAGAGGCGTTCACGAGAGGGAGAAGATAGGGTCGAGGCCGGGGCATCGTGGCGGTCTTACCCTCACATCCGGGGGCGGCGGCACATCGCAACGATGGACGGGGATCGACGGCCGGCGCGCGGACAACGAGCTGCTCGCCGTCGTCAACGAAGACGACGAGTAAGCGCGTTGAAGCGGTACGCGGGCCAGGGTGGGCTACAGATGGGCCAGCTGGCTTGCGCGCGTGGGCGGCAGAGAGGGAGAAAGGAAGATGGGACGCGGGCTGGGATGACTACTGTTTATTTTTTATCTACAAAACCTTTTTCTAGTTTCTGTTTTCATTTTCTCTTTTGTATTTTCAAATGCTTTCTAATTTTGGATCATTTTAAAATACCTGAGAATTTAGTAAACTATGGAAAATATTGTAGGGGCCCTTGAAACCATTTGGGCTCCAACATTTTTGTAGCTTTCAAAATATTCAAAACCTTTTGAATTGATTTGAGAGAAAGGGAAAATAGCTAGGGTTTAGGGTTTTGCTTTATTTTCTTTGCATGCAATTTAAAAGATGATGCACATGCAATGCACATTAAACCCTAACTAGACATTAGCTAAAACTGGGGTGTTACAATCCATTACTTAAGCGGGTACATGTCATACCTTACATGCCATTATGGATGCATCAATCATCATCAGCGGAACTTCATAAAGCGGTAAAGGCATGGCCATGCCTTAACCTACATGCAGCTGACTAGGATAACATCCTACCTCGCATAGTCGTCATCATCACCTTCTTCTTCACTTTACTTCTCGAATCTGACCAAGTTAATAGCCAGGGACAAAGCCAATGAGTACTTTGAATGTACTTGCAAACCACCTTAAGAGAATAATAATAACAAGAGGATATGCAATATGGTTGTGGTAGTAGGGGTGCTCCAAGAGAGGTTCTTTTCTAAAATAGTTTCTCTTTTAGATATAGCATCTACATATCTTTGTTGAAAACTTTTGTAAAACATTTTGGAAGTCTTTTTGAAAAGTTTTCAAAAACACTAGGACTGGGTCACCCATTTGTTTGTTCCTTCCGGTCATCCCATGACCAACATTTCCCTTTCCTTTCCGACCATCTCATGGTCAAAGCATTTATCCTTTCCGACCATCCCATGGTTAGAACATTTCCAAAAGCCTTTGCTTTTCCAAAATCCTTTTTGAAATCAAAACCAGCATTGCTCTACAGCAACCTTCCCAACTATCCATGACCATGGACAGGGCTATTCGAATATATTTACACTCTATAGAGGTTGTAAACTTGACCAACACCAACCGAGTACCCTGCCCTGATCCTCACTGGTCATGGGTCGAGTAACCGATCAAGATCAACTCTCCGGATGCCACTCTAGCATAGGCCCTACCCTATGACTTGTTCCTCTCAACACCGGATGTCGGGGATCCACGGACCAACTAGAGTGCAATCACTACAAGAAAACTTGGCTTTTACAACATACAATTTTCGTGGTTGAAGGCCCGTTTTTCGTGGCTAAGAAGTCTTCTATGATGGATGCCCTTCGTGGTAAAAGCCCCGTCACAAAATAATCTACCACGGTTTTTTCTGACCATGGCGGATTGCACCCTTCAGCCACGGAAACTTGTTCCGTTGTAGATTTGTTAACCAGCCGTGTTGACTGCTGACGTCATGCAAAATGCCACGTGGCAAAACACCGTTAACGCCCAGTTACCACCGTTAACGGCCACAGAAACCGTGGTAGAAGCGCTACTAGGAAACAGCCTATAGGTAGACAAGTTAATTTGTGGCGCATATGTAAATCCATGCGCAACAGAGACTTGTCAGTGGCACACTAGGAAACATGCGCCACAGAAACCTAGAAGTTCTATGGCGCATTTCATACAATATGCACCATAGAAGAATGGTGGGACCCGCCAGCCGGGGTGGGGCGATCCAAGTTCTGTGGCGCATAATGAGATATGCGCCACAGAAGTTGCCTCTTCTGTGGCGCATATTCCACTATGCGCCACAGAACTTGGAGGCGGGCCCCACCATAGATACTTTTTCACCCACGATCTGTGGCGCATGTGTGGATATGTGTCACAGATATGTTTCACTTTTGTGGTGCATATCCTCACATGCGCCATAGAAACCTAACCCTGGGTCCCACCACTTTACCCTATACCATAAGTTCTGTGGTGCATATGGACTTATGCACCACAGAAATTTGATCATCTGTGGCGCATTTCCTCCATATGCACCACAGATGAGGGCATCCGGATCCATGTTAAAAAGGTGGCGGATAATGGACGAGCATGTCCGTGAGACGTTGTTTGGCCAATGTAACTTTTTCGATGTCATATCTAGGAAGTCGATTAGTGCGAAGCAGCTCGATAGGCTACAGGAAGAGATCGTGATGATACTATGCGAGCTTGAGATTTACTTCCCGCCCGCATTCATCAACATCATGGTGCATCTGATTGTACATGTCGTGGACGACATCATCCAGCTCGGGCCAACATTCCTGCACAACATGATGCCGTTTGAAAGGCTAAACGGTGTCATCAAAGGATTCGTTCGCAATAGGTCCTGTCCAGATGGAAGCATAGCCAAGGTCTTTCTGATCTACGAGTGCATCTCCTTCTGCCAGAATTATGTAACCACCGAGAATGAGGATGTTGGAATACCCACAAAGAAGCACCTCGGCAGGCTCGGTGTATGAGAGCTGCCGCTCACTGCATGTCGGCATTGATGGTCGACGCACTGATTTTGAAGTGGTCGAGGGCACACCGAGTCACGCTACAACACATTGAAGTGGTCGGCCCTTGGGTCGAAGAGCACAGAAGCTTAATCGAGAAGGAGTACGTCGACCAGGGCCGGCCGAGGAAGAAGGGAGACATAACCAGAGAGCACAACTCCAGCTTCACGGGTTGGTTCAAGAAAAGGCAACTGGACAATCCCCGACAGACACCTTCTACGGAAGATCAAAAACTCATATTCTCCTTGTCGCAAGGCCCAAGGCACAACCTAAGGACCTATCAGTCATACGACATAAACGGTTACAGATTCTACACCAAGGAAAAGGACAGGAATAGCGAATATCGAGTAACTATGTTATCCTTTGCTGATGATGAGATTACTGACATGGAAGGATTCTACAGAAGGATCGAGGAGATATGGGAGCTCGACTATTGTGGAGAGATCATACCGATGTTCCGTGTTAGATGGGCCAAGAACGTGGAAAAAGAAGGCCGGTATTTCACCACAATGGTTATACCAGATGTCAAATCGACGAAGAACGCCTCCGCAAAAAATGAGCCGTGGGTACTCGCTAGCCAAGTTGATCAATTCTTTTTTATTACCGACCTGTCAAAGCCCAACCGTGTTGTAGTTAGGAGGGGCAAGAGGAGCATCATCGGAATGGAAGGAGCCGCCAACGAGCAAAACTTCGACAAAAATAGCGACCCAAAGATCGAAGAGGAATTCGACAAGTACTTCGACATGCCTACTACTAATAAAGTAAGAAGGAAGACCACACTACCTAATAAAGGTTGTCCATTCATAAGAAGAAATCTCAAAGTGCACGGGCTAAAGTATTCAACCACGACGAAAAAGGGCAAGAAGATTGTGAAGAGACACTAGCAATTATGTGACTTTTTGGTGTATTAATTCGTGTGGGTATAATGTGATATTAGTGTGACTTTTTTGTGTATTAATTGACATGTGTGCTCGCAAATATATATTAGTTAGAGACTAAAACATACGCGTGATATTGAGGTTTTTTTTTGATAAGTATGAATGTGTATATGTTCTTGCTTTTTTTGAATAAATATGCATATGTGTGTATATGTTCTTGCTTTTTTGAATAAATAAAATAATTTTTAAAAAAGGAAAAAAAGTCTGAGACAGCCAGGATTCGAACCTGGCTACCCCAGGTTGAAAGCTGGCGAGCAAGACCACTAGGACATGTAGCTGATCTTGTCAAACTACGACGTCGCTTTGTTTTGGACTATGCCAAAAAGTTTTGTGGCGCATATCATAGTAATGCGCCATAGAAGTTGTAAATTCAGTGGCGCATTTTAGAGGAATGCTCCATAGAACTTTCACACTTAGCCAAATAAACGGTTCGGCCTCCCCTGCTACCTTCTCCATTTCTTTCCCTCATCTTGCCCGCGCGCAAACCCTAGCTAATCGCCCTCGCCTCTAGAGCCGCCGTGGAAGTGTTGGGGGGATAACCCCGGGTAGGGTCACTCCGGGGTATAAGGGCCGAGTTAACCGAGGTTCGGCAAGGCCAAAGCGGATGCTGGCCGAGTCACCTCAAGGCAGGCCGGATCACGGGGTAACCCGGACCAGGGAGTCGCCTAACATTATCCCATCCGACTCAAGGAATAAGTCGGAGACACTTGTCTAGCTTATGTGCAGGAACAGGTGTGACTGGATCAACTATGATCCGGATCCTTGTTTGGCTTCTAGGGGAAGGAAAGAATATCTCTGGTCAAAAATAAGGCCCGGTGCGTACTGGATGAGCGAATAAAGCAAGGGTAGGACCACCAGATCGTGGCCGACAAGGGTGACGACGCTCACGTCGACTGACGCAGGCGCCCCAGAGGCAACGTCGCTAAAGCAAGAGTGACGTGGGGGAAAAGCACCCCTGTCGGGTTACTAATTTGGGAGGAGGCATATTCTTAGGAATATGCCTCCACGTATGCCCTAGGCCAGGACCGAACCACCCCTATATAAGGGGGGTTGGGGTTCTGGTAAGGGGGTTGGGTCTTTTCGGATACATAGCAAGGAAAATACTTGTGGGTCTAGGGTTCTGGGACTGGTTAATAGGCAAGAGTAAGAGAGCCCCTTCTTCCTTCTCTAGTCAAAACAGCTCGAGGAGCACTTGTAGTCTTGGAGACTGAACATCAATACAAAGCTTCTGTGTAGAGAATCACTCTACTATCCCTCCCTGGATTCCCCTAGCGCATATTAGTCCCTACCTTCAGCCTATCCATGGCATCTGCCGTGACACCACCACGACAGTTGGCGCCCACCGTGGGGCTATCGACGCTAGCAGGGGTGATGATACGGACGGGAAATTTCATTGGCACCGGTGAACGCATCGTCTCCGGGCTCGTTCAGCGCTTCGGTGTGCTGGACTACGTCAGCGACAACGTTGGCTGCTTCGGCACGCGCCCCCTTCCGCGCAACGGCGTCTTCGTCAAGCTCGGCGCGCACAAGGTCTATGTTGCCGTGGACGTGTCTGGCGTTCATCCGTGTCGTGTCGTCGATGCGGGGGAACCACCCCTCACTGTGGCTCGCGGGGCGCGTATCGCCCGTTCCCCGTGCCATGCAGAGGTGATGATGACCGCATCGAGCGCGGGCATGAGCAGGGATCCAGCGCCAGACCCAGGGGCAACACCCAAGGCACCAAGGAAAGTTAGGGGTCCTCCACTAGAGAGGCCCGAGAACGTGCTGAGGGAAGCTATGGATAGCTTGGCTAACCCGGTGGTAGCAGTGGTAGATCCGGCTCAGGCACAGGCCGAGCTAGAGGAGACCCGACGAAAGATACTGGAGGGCGCAAAGAAGATAGCGGCGGCTCAGCAGTCGTTGAACATGACGCTGCGTGAGTACGCGAAAGCGAACAAGGTTGATGCAGTGAGGGTAAAAGGGAGAAACCTCATAAGCAAGATGAACAGAGAGGGTGATGATGGACCAGAAGGGTCGGAAAACTATCTGTCTATGGGGTTGCCGAAGTATAGTACCCCGGCGAAGAACCTTAGAGCAGCAGATGCCGCGGCGTCCAAGCTAGAGGGTCTGACGGGTGAAGCTCGCCAAAGACAGCAAGACCGAGTTAACGAGCTGGTTCGGATCGCGAACAGGCAGAATGAGGAGCTGTTGAGAAGTAATCCGGAGAGAGTTGGAGCTTCTAAAATCGTCCATTCGGTGATGGGTAACCCGGAGAAATCCGCTGGAACCGCATCATCGCCTCATGGTGGCCCTAGAAGAGAAGAGGTAGTAACCTCGGCCAGACGGAACAAGCAGATCATTCTGTACGACCCAAAGCGTGCGGGAAAGGAAAAAGAGATACGGAAAAACAACGATCGACGAAGTGTGAGCCGAGGTAACCATGACCAAGGCAATGCCGGTCAAGGGAATGCTGCCAACGGCAACGCCGGACAGCGAAACTTGGCAGGAGCGGGTCAACCGCCGCAGCAGAATGCACCAAGGCAAGAGCAAAATGCCGGCCATGGTATGCAACAGAGAGGACCACAACGGGAGCAAAACCGATACAATGATGGAGACTCGGAGATGATGAATGCGGGATACGCAATACCGGACTATCATGTGATAGGGTCGAGATTGGGAAGCAGAGATTTGATGCCGGATGACGCTAGGATAAAACTAGACCGCCTGTATAGGTCGGAACAGATCGAATGTCAAGGTCCTCCGGGTCCAGCGTGCTTCGGACCCCGGATCATGAAGGAACCGCCAGTACCCAATTTCCAATTACCCAGGGGCACGAAGACGTATGACGGCAGTACAAAGCCGGGGGATTGGCTAATAAACTACGCAACAGCTGTGAAAATTGCAACTAGCAACTTGAGGTGGGCTGTACGATATGTACCCCAAATGTTGGAAGGTCCAGCTAGGGTTTGGCTGAATAATTTGCCACCCGGAAGCATCAACTGCTGGATAGATTTTGAAGAGATGTTCATCAGCAACTTGTCAAGTACGTATTAGAGACCGAACAGACTGCAGACCCTGGCAATGTGCAAGCAGAGATCTAACGAAATATACCGTGAATTCTTGACCCGGTGGTGTACCGTGAGAAACTCGTGTGAGGGAGTCATAGAGTCACAGGCTATAGCATGGTTCACACAAGGATGTAGATATGGTAGCGAGTTGTGGATGAAATTGCAAAGGAAAATGCCAGTCACATTGGCAGAGATGATCCGGGTCGCGAATTCTTATGCTTTGGGTGATCCAAGTCAACCTAGGATCGCGTCGAACGAGTCAAATGAGGAGTACTATCCAAGGGACGGATCCGGGTCATCCCGGAGGAACGATTATAGGGGAAAAAGGAGAGACGATATACCGGATCATCGATATGTCTCGCAACAAGTTGCGGCCATGAATCAAGATCAGCCCGGGGCAGGGAGCAACCAACGCCAGAAAACGAGAGGGCAATGGACTCCTCGAAACGATGGCAAGAAAACATGGACGCCGGAGCAGAAGAAGCAATGGCAAGAAAAGAAAGATCGTCCGAGGTATACCTACGAGTCAATGTTGGACCAGCCGTGCAAGTTTCACACGCCAAATCCGAGCAGCCCGGCGGGTCACACGACGAGACAATGTGAGTGGATGCGCAAGATAGAACAAGGTGGTGCGGGGAATGCTCAGGCACCTCGGAATGATCAACCTCGGCAGGAGTTACCCCGGCAGCAATTGCTCTCCGGAGCAAACACGCAGCAACTGATGTTGCCTCCCCCTCCGCCGAGGTATGACAACAGTGAGAGAAGGGATGCAGTGCATCAGATAGAAACCCAGCAACAACCGGATCAGAGGTACTCCGGAAACGAGGGAAGAAATGAGTACAGGGAACATCACCAGAGCTATTGTGTGTTCACAACAGAAGAAATAGATAGGAAGATCTTGCAGCGCCGACATATGGAGGTTAACGCGGTTATGCCTGCGGTGACGAGGTACATGTCTTGGTCGGACCAGGAAATTACCTGGAGCGTCAAAGATCACCCCAAGCTTATGCCAAGTCCGGGCTCGTATGCACTAGTGTTGGATCCGACGTTCATTGGACCAAACATTAATGTGAGGTTCTCCAAGGTACTAATCGACAATGGCAGTAGCATTAACATCATGTATGCGGATACGATGCGCAAGTTGGGCATCTCGGAGAACATGCTCCAGGCTACGAGAACAACTTTTCACGGTATCGTGCCCGGCATATCCTGCGAACCCATAGGCAAAGTCCAGGTCGACATGCTGTTCGGTACAAGGGATAACTGCCGAACCGAAAATCTGGAGTTCAAAGTGGTAAACCTGGAGAGCGCGTATCATGCATTACTCGGGAGACCAGCGCTAGGAAAATTCATGGCAAGTTGCCACGTTAGTTATCTGAAGATGAAGTTGCCCGGGCCAAATGGTGCAATTACTATCGTTGGGGATTTCCGACGTTCTATTGAGTGCGCTTCAGCCGGGTCTAACCTAGCCGAGTCACTCGTAATTGCCCAAGAGAAAAGAAAAATCCAAGAAGTGACGGCATTAGCTCGGTCCACACAGCAGTATATGCCGGCGTTAAGTAACCCGCATGGAAGCGTTTCATTTCAAGCCGCGAAGGACACCAAGAAGATATCGGTGGATAACGTGTTTCCGGAGCGCACCGTGACAATTGGGGCCGGATTAACTGACAAATAGGAAAGCGAGCTCGTCAACTTCCTCTGTGAGAATCGGGATATTTTTGCTTGGTCCACACAGGACTTGCAAGGTGTTCCGAGGGAGTTGGCCGAGCACTCTTTGAATGTAAGACCCGGAGCAAGGCCGGTGAAGCAGCCTCTCCGACGCTTCGCCGAGGATAGGAGAAAGGTCATTGGTGACGAGATAGCTCGGTTGCTAGCAGCAGGATTTATCATGGAAGTGCTATATCCGGATTGGCTCTCTAATCCGGTACTGGTAGAAAAGAAGAAGGATGATCCGAACGTGGCAGTGGTTTGGCGTATGTGTATCGATTACACGAACCTGAACAAGGCATGTCCGAAAGATCCATTTCCGCTGCCGAGGATAGATCAGGTCATCGACTCTACCGCGGGATGTGAATGGTTGTCATTTATTCACGCCTATTCTGGTTTCCACCAGATACCCCTGAACCCGGACGATCAAATAAAAACTGCCTTTATTACCCCGTACGGGGCTTATTGCTATCGCACTATGCCGTTTGGTTTACGAAACGCAGGAGCAACGTACCAAAGGTGTATGCAAAAATGTCTGCACGATCAAATAGGCCAAAATGTGCAAGTTTACATGGACGATGTGGTTATCAAGACCAAGGAAAGCGCAACGCTCCTTGACGACATAAGGCAAACATTCGCGAACTTGAGGAGATTTCGGATGAATCTTAACCCGGAGAAATGTACCTTCGGTGTCCCGGCTGGGAAATTACTCGGATTTCTCGTCTCTAGCCGAGGTATCGAGGTTAATCCAACTAAGATCCGAGCCATCAAATGAATGGAGCTGCCGAAGTGTCTCAACGACGTCTAGAAGTTCACCGGATGCCTGGCATCGTTGAGTCGGTTTGTATGTCGGTTAGGGAAAAAGGCACTGCCTCTCTACCAACTCATGAAAAAATCAAATAAATTCGTTTGGACGCCGCAGGCCGATGAAGCTTTTGCCCACTTAAAAAAGATGTTGGCCACTGCACCAGTGTTAGCCTCTCCGCTGTCGAAGGAGCCAATTTGCTCTACATAGCCGCAACCAACCGAGTTGTAAGTGCAGTGATTGTAGTGGAACGAGATGAAGAGGGTAAGTCGGTGCAGAGGCCAGTGTATTACTTGAGCGAGGTATTGTCTGTCTCAAAACAGAACTACCCGCATTTTCAAAAGGTGGCATACGGAGTTTATATGGCGGCAAAGAAGTTAAAGCACTACTTTGAGGAGCATCCCATCAAAGTGATATGCGAAGCCCCCATATCCGAGATAACGGGTAACAAAGATGCGAACGGCAGAATTGCGAAATGGGCAATTGAGCTAGCACCATACGCGCCCCAATACGATAGAAGAGAAGCGATCAAGTCCCAGGCTGTAGCGGACTTTTTCGTGGATTGGGCCGAGGTACAGTACGAACCACCGCCACCGGATCCGAACTATTGGAGGATGCACTTCGACGGATCGAAGACCAAAGCCGGATTAGGAGCCGGGGTTGTGCTTACCTCGCCAAAGAAGGATCAGCTCAAGTACGTGTTGCAGATCCATTTTGCGGCATCAAACAATGTCGTCGAGTACGAGGCTCTTGTGCATGGTCTAAAAGTGGCAAAGGAAATTGGCATACGTCGAATAATCTGCTTTGGCGACTCGGATCTAGTAATACAGCAAGTGTCCGGAGTGTGGGACGCCCTGGATCCAAACATGGCACTATATAGATTTCATGTGCAGAAAATCTCGGGTTACTTTGAGGGATGCGAGTTTCATCATGTACCTCGCATGGAAAACGAAGCTGATGACATGCTGTCGAAGCTCGGCTCGACCCGACAGTCAATTCCACCGGGTGTTACATTGGAGCACCTCAGAAAGCCATCTATCAGGCCGTCCCTAGGAACCGATTCAATTTATGTCCCGGAAAATGCGGAATCCAGAGCTGAGCCCATGAACATTGACGTGGGAAGTAGTACGCCGAACCCGGGGACTACCTCGGCAAACCCGGGGATTATCTCGGCAAACCCGGGGACTACCTATCTAGACACGGGGACTGTTCAGCGTGACCCGGCTGAAGTTATGCCAGTGGATCAGATGGAAATTGATGAGGAGATGTTCCCTACGAGAGCAGTACCAGCTTGGGCGCTGCCTATATACCAGTTCTTGAAAGATAGAACGTTACCCACTGAGGAAGTGCTAGCCAGGAAAACTCAGCGGAGAGCCAAAGCTTACACAATCATCAATTCCGAGTTGTACAAGCAGAGTGTAACCAATATCCTCCAGCGGTGCGTCCGGAAGAAGGACTTGACATCCTCCAAGATATACATCAAGGATAATGCGGGCATCACGCCTCATCCCGGGCCTTAGTGGCAAAGGCATTCCGGCATGGATTTTACTGGCCAAGCGCCTTGGAGCAAGCGGAGGATCTGGTGAGAAAATGCAATGGTTGCCAAAGATATGCCACCAAGACACATATGCCTATGTCGGAACTCAAAACCATACCAATTACATGGCCATTTGCTGTGTGGTGCTTGGATATGGTTGGCCCGTTCAAACCAGCCAAAGATCATGACGCACCTTCTGGTCATGGTGGACAAATTTACAAAATGGATCGAAGTGAAGCCTATAAGAAAGTGTGATGGAGCTACAACTGTGACATTTCTCAAAGACATCATCTTGAGATACGGTTATCCTCACAGTATCATAACTGATAGCGGCACCAATTTTGCTGAAGGAGCATTTGCACGATTCTGCCGAGATAAGAAAATCCGACTCGACATAGCCTCGGTAGCCCACCCCGCATCGAACGGACAAGTAGAAAGATCCAACGGATTAGTGCTATCCGGGATAAAACCCCGGATCATTGAGCCGCTGCAAAGATCAGCGGGGTGCTGGATAGAAGAACTACCAGCGGTATTGTGGAGTTTAAGAACAACTCCGAATCGATCAACAGGCTACACGCCGTTCTTTCTGGTATATGGGGCAGAAGCTGTATTACCAGCCGACATAGAGCATGATTCGCCTAGGGTCACCCAATACACAGAAGCCGAAGTGCAAGAAGCCTGGCAAAATGATGTTGATCTGCTGGAAGAAGCGAGAGAACTGGCACTGTCCAGATCCGCCATATATCAGCAAAATCTCCGACGCTATCATAGCCGGAAAGTGTGCCCCCGAGTCTTCCGGGAAGGCGATCTGGTGCTCCGGTTGGTACAGCGTACCACTGGCATGCATAAATTATCCCCCCCTTGGGAAGGACCATTTATCGTGAGCAAAGCATTGCACAATGACTCTTACTATCTCATAGATGCAAAGCCACAAGAAAAGAACAAGGCGGACATGTCCGGAGAGGAATCCAAGCAACCGTGGAATGTAGCACTACTTCGTCCGTTCTACACTTAGCTAAAGAGTGTATGTACCCGAGTCATCCTCATATGTCGGTATGTATGTCGGCAATGAGCCTGTCAATGAAATAGCGGAGCCTCGAGCAGTAACTCGGGGATTGCCTTAATAAATGATTGTTGTTACTTTTTATGCGTTAGCCGGAATGACTCATTTCGCTTAAACCTGGTTTAGTAATGTGTGAGCACCAAAAACCCAACCCTTCGACTCGCTGATGTCCAACAAAAATTGGCTTCATGGCGAGCAAGGGAACAAGTTTGGAATTGCGTAGCACATGAGAAACTACTAAGGAAACGATCCTATTCCAGCTAACATTTGTTTCGACTAACCCCGTATTTACTTTCAAGCTATTATGTTGAATTATTTTGAGCCGAGCCTCAAAGTTTCTCAGTATTGTTAAAACGATTCTTGAAGCTCGGGTTCGTAAGTCGTAAAACCGAATCAAGGTAGACACGGATCGAGCCAGAGAATTGGACGAACAAGAAACTGAAACTCGGGGACTACGCCTAAGTTAATCCAGCATACAAGCATAGTAGCAAAATGTTAGGTATTCAGCATACAATTGCACCCGGCATACCGGGGATCTGATAAATTTTCAAGTTTTCTCAACTAGGGAGCGGCAGGAGGACGAAGTTCGGCATCGTCATCTCTGTCTTCAATATCTGAAGCAGCATCTTCTCCATCATCGCCCAACCCATCCTCCGCGTTCTCCATCTGCTCCTCCTCGCTGGAGTCTAGAAAGCTCGGCCCCTCAACCCAGTCATGGACTGGAGAATATTTGATGAGGCTGTAGGCGCAAGCCTGGCGCCGAGCTACCCACTCCGGATCATCGGTCCATTTGGATCCGGTGCGCCGACGGGTGAGGAGGCTCAGATCGATTTTCTTGTACCATGAAAGGATATGATGGAGAAGGGTATCTGCCGCGGCCCGCCCGGCGGATTCCCTCCAGAGGTCGAGTTGAGTCTCAATCTCCATTAGTTTTTCCGCAAGAAGTGTGATCCTTTCCGGAGCGTCCTCGCTTGGCCAGAATGCGTTGAAGATCCGGACCGCAACGTCGAGGAGATCCTTTCCATAGTTCTTGATAGTTTCCACCTGGGCTGACACGCTAACCAATAGGTCCTCTAGGTCTAAAGGGATACTCTCACCATCAGGAGCAATGGGAGTACCCCTCTCTTGGCGAAATTTGGCAACAGCAGCGCTGGCGATAGCAGTACCCTCCGGAAAGTTATCTGAAAATAGGGAAAGGGAGGATGCTGAAGCACCGGCATATGAGTTAAACCCGGAAAACTGCGTCGGGCAAGAAAAAGAAACTTACGTGAGATATGGTGATGGATCCGGGTCAACTCCTGGATACAACTATCACGTCTCTGCCGAAGTTGTTCAAGCTCGGCGAGCGCCGACCCAAGCCGGACTTCGGATTCCTTGAGCAGATCCTGGTCCTTGGAGATCTGAAGGGTAAAGCGCTCACGCTCTTCGGTGAAGTTCTGGACAACTTTCTGGAGCTCGGTTTTGTGTTGGGCCTTCATCTTCTCCATCTCGGCCTTGAGTTTGGCTATCTCACCGTCCTTGGTCCGGAGGAGGGCAAGCTCATCGTCCTTCTTCTTCAGCTCGGCTTGATGCTGTCCTGCTTGTTCGAGAAAATGCAGCATCATATCAGGCACGGGCACACTATCCTCAAGCGATGCTGAAATGGTGTGTTGACCCGGCAAAGCCGAGGAGTGAATATTTGCCGAGCCAAGAAAAAGAAAGAATAGAGAGCACAGTGATGTTGGCCGAAAGAGGACATACCTCGGATTTCCTCCAAGTTTTTTCGCATAATCTTGTTTTGAGCCTCCACCCCAGCTACAAAAAACCGAATAAGGAGGGTAATCCGGCAGAAGCAAACGAAATGGTGAGGTGTTAACGGAGGAAATTACTTCTCTTTTCATGCTCTGCGCCAAGTGCAACGTGTTCTGCGCGCAAGATCTTATGGGTATCAAGCAGGCGCTGAAACTCGGCGCTCCGACGGTTGGTGGTTACCTGACAAAGGCACAGGCGTGTAAAGTGAGTTCGGTGCATATTGGAAGTGTACAAGATCCGAGACAAGCGGAACTTAACCCGGCTCTAGGTATGTGCATATTCGAAGTGTACAAGATCCGGGCCAAACGGAACTTAACCCGGCTCTAGGTATGTGCATATTCGAAGTGTACAAGATCCGGGCCAAGCAGAACTTAACCCGGCTCTAGGTGTGTGCATATTCGAAGTATACAAGATCCGGGCCAAGCGGAACTTAACCCGGCTCTAGGTATGTACATATTTGAAGTTTACACGTAGCTACGTTGATCTTCTAAGGAGCATCCGGCCGAATAACAGGTTACTCCGCCGGAGGCTCGAGGACTAATGGTTATTATCTACAGCATGTAAAGAAGAAACAACGTACCTCCATCATACGCCCAGCAAGGTTAATGGCCTTGGCGGTGGTATTCATCTGAGCGGAAAATTCAGCTGGGCCGAACTTTTCCGGGAGATCGTCGTTGTAGACGAACTCCGCCTTATTCCAGTTCATGACAAACTCGATGAGGCTCGGAGGGTACCGTTCGCCAGTGGGCATGTGAGGTGCCACCAAGCCCTTGGTGTGAGCTTACTTCCTTTCAATCAGGGCAAGAGTCGGGCTGGTGTGAAGAACCATCTGCTGCGAATCAGCTGGCCCGGCGGGAGGATCCGTCGAGCCTGATGACTTCTTCTTTGGAAGCATCGACGACAAGGTTCGCTACCTAGCCTCGGTGGAGGTGAATTTGCCTTTGGCCTGCTGGGAGGAAGTGACCGCAGTGGATTTGCCCCCGGAAACCGCTGGGGTGGGTCCTCGCCGAGCTTGAGATGACTCGGACAAGGCAGATGAGCTTGGCGTAGGAGCTTTGGTGGCTGGCGTTGGAGCTGCTGTTGGTTTCTTCGGAACCGGGACAGGCGTTGGTTCGGTGGCTGGTGCTGGAGCTGCTGCTGGGGCTGGAGTTGTGGTAGACTTAATTGTTGTTGGTTGCGGCAATGCCGAAGTGCCGGACGCCATCGCCTCGGCCGATCCGACCCCTCCCGATCCGAGGTCGCGTCCCTCTGAAGGAGGTACTGCGAAACCCGGAGCGGCCGCAGAGCCTTCCGGAATGGGGCTCAGCGGGTGTGACTCGTCATCACGGGGAGGGGAAATACTGGACCGAAGAGGGGAGGAGATGCTCGATCCGCTCTGAGGGACCTCCACAGGAGCCCTGCAAGAGAAAATAATGTCAGGAGTGAAATTACCCCGAAGCAGGGAGAAGTGTGTTCCGTAGTAAAAAAAAGGAACTTACGCATCCGAGGTCTCAGCCTCCTTAGGTTTCTGGGCCCTCCTTGCCGGGGCTTTGCCTACCCGTTTGGAGGCAGTCTTGTCTCCGGCCTTCTTTTGCCTTTTGGAAGGCTGAGAAGGTCCGGAAGAAGAACTCGACGCGGTTCCGCGTTTCTTCTTTGACGCCGCCGGAGCAGGTTCGCCCATGGCAAGGGGAGGATCCTCGTGGATGTGCCCACCGGGGTTAGCTGATGCCGGGTAAGCAAAAGAAAGAGGGACAGCCTCAACAGGATCAATCACATCGATATCCGAGTCATCCTCATCGTCGGGCCAATCTCTAAGAGAAGAGAATTTACCGCTGGGTCGTCTGGTGGCATAGGGTGTGGGGAGGAACATCTCCTGGTCCGGCTCCTGCTCGTCCGAAATTTCTCGGTCCGGGGCCCACTTAAGGGTCGGATCCAGGCCATCCTCGAGGGTTTGCTGGAGAAACAGCTGAGAAAAAAGCACAAGGAGCAAAGTCAAGAATGTGATAAGAGCCGACATGAAATTGATCGGAGATAAGTTTACCCCGCGAAGCTTACCGCGGGAGGGAGCCTGTCGCGACAGTAATGCTCGATTCCCCACGTCCATTCGGCGGAGAAGTCCTTATGGGTGGTGAAAAGAGCCTTGACCCGACGGAAGATCTCCATATTGCTCAACTCGAATGAGGAGGTTCGGTTGGGGTCACGACTAAAGCTCATATGGCACAACTTGTGAGTGCGCCGCTGAAGGGGAGAGATTCGGTTGCGCACGAATGTGATCATGGCATCCTCGTTGCGCAATCCGAGCTTCTTCAGCTCCGCAAACCTTTTGTTCACTTGGTTAGCCAGGGCTGTAGGCTTCCTGGCAACCTCCTCCCAAAAATCCGTGTCAGGGGGACCCGGAGCATAGGGCAGCAACCGGATCAAATATTCCGTGCCTTCATTCCGGACGTAGAAGAAGGTCCAGGCCCACCCTTTGCAGGAGTCAAGCCCGGTGACCCGGGGAAAGATTGAAGACCTCCGGGGCGAGATCGAGGCAGCTCCGGACTGAGTTAGCTGTTTGTCCTCCGACTCGACGTGGATGTTGGGGACCACGTTGCGACGGAGGCCAAAGAACTGGATCCACAACTCCTTCGTAGGCCATAGCCCGGTGTAGCCCTCAATCGAAGAAACGAAAGCGGACAGAGAGGTGATGGCGTTCACCGGGAGATGATGTGGTTGCAAGTGATAGGTCCGGATCCAGTCTCGGAAGAAATCACTCACTGGAAGCCCGAATCCTTGTTGGAAATGGGATAAGAAAACAACAAATTCGCCCGGATTGGGTGAGGGGGCCAACTCCGAGGAGGGGAGACGAGCAGCGACACCGGCGGGGATGCGCTGGGTCCGGTAGAGCCAAGAGATGTCGTCCTCGCAGACCCAGGAGCCGGCCCACGCGCCGCGGTACGCCGCGCCGGGGTCCTCCTCCATATCCTGTTCAACAATGGCGAGCTCTTCCTCCGTCATCTCAATTTTGGTGTCTTCGCTGGAGCTGGCGGCGGCGGAACTCTGCGGTCTAGACTGACGAGGACCCGTGGCTGAACAGAGGCGCAGCGGTGATTGCGGTGCGGAGAAACAAAGAAAATGCAGCGGCGGCGCTGCTGCGACGGGCGCTGGCGGTGGCACGGTTGCGAGGAAGAAGAAGAGGAACAGGCGAGGGGGCGCGGAGATGGAAAAGTTCTAAGGAGCGCGCCCCTCCCCTATTTAACCACCCCTAGTCATCAACGGGTGGGATCGTGCTGTGCAGGAAGACCACACGATGTGGCCATGTATCACCAGCATCAACCAATCAGAGAGGAGCCACACCGGGGGCCGCAGAGTAAATGTGATCCAATGACACGACGTGCAGTTGCGGTAAACGAGGAAATAGACGTGACGTAACCCCCGCACAGTAATCGCTGACGTTTACTGCGGCGGTTAATGCGCAGGCCCTTAAAATAAGGCAACATAATGATTAACCGTAACGTGGGTTGGAGTACGAGAGAAGGAAGCAAGGCCCGGATCCGAGCCAAAGTGGTAACCCGGCCGGCGAGTGAAAACTTGAAACCGTGCGGAGGGAAAGTAAAACCAAACGATCCGAGCCAAAGTGGTGACCCGGCTAGCAAGTGAAAACTTGGAGCGTGCGAAGGGAACGTAAATCCATATAACCCGGAAATAAACGTCCGAAGCTTGGATACGAATGAACCTGATGTGGCCTTAGCAGCCGAGGCCGCTAATGCCGCACCAGCTTCGGGGACTAATGTTGGGGGGATAACCCCGGGTAGGGTCACTCCGGGGTATAAGGGCCGAGTTAGCCGAGGTTCGGCAAGGCCAAAGCGGATGCTGGCCGAGTCACCTCAAGGCAGGCCGGATCACGGGGTAACCCGGACCAGGGTGTTGCCTAACATTATCCCATCCGACTCAAGGAATAAGTCGGCGACACTTGTCTAGCTTATGTGCAGGAAATGGTGTGACCGGATCAACTATGATCCGGATCCTCGTTTGGCTTCTATGGGAAGGAAGGAATATCTCTGGTCAAAAAGAAGGCCCGGTGCATACTAGATGAGCGAATAAAGCAAGGGTAGGACCACCGGATCGTGGCCGACAAGGGTGACGACGCTCACGTTGACTGACGCAGGCGCCACAGAGGCAACGTCGCTAAAGCAAGAGTGACGTGGGGGAAAAGCACCCCTGTCGGGTTACTAATTTGGGAGGAGGCATATTCTTAGGAATACGCCTCCACGTATGCCCTAGGCCAGGACCGAACCACCCCTATATAAGGGAGGGTTGGGGTTCTGGTAAGGGGGTTGGGTCTTTTCGGATACATATCAAGGAAAATACTTGTGGGTCTAGGGTTCTAGGACTGGTTAATAGGCAAGAGTAAGAGAGCCCCTTCTTCCTGCTCTAGTCAAAAACAGCTCGAGGAGCACTTGTAGTCTTGGAGACTGAACATCAATACAAAGCTTCTGTGTAGAGAATCACTCTACTATCCCTCCCTGGATTCCCCTAGCGCATATTAGTCCCCACCTTCAGCCTATCCATGGCATCTGCCGTGACACCACCACGACAGGAAGATAGCCCGTGGAGGAGGAGAGTCGTCATGGAGGAGAGCCCCATCACCGCCACGCCGGAGCCCATGGAGGAGGAGGCCCGCCCCGTCCCGCCCCGCCTCCGACCTAGGAGGAGGAGGCCAACCACCGCCGCTCCGGAGCCCGTGGAGGAGGAGGCCCACCCCGCCCCGCCTACGACCTAGGAGGAGGAGGCCTGCAACATCCGCAGCAGGAGCACTGCCACCACCCTCGTCGACGACCACCTCCCCATCCGCAGGTACACTTCCCGCTCTCTTCTTTTCCCCCTCTCTGCAAGAATGCTCTGCTCAATTTTCAGATTGCAAGAATGCTTCTGTGAATTTTAGTTTAATACTAGGAAGTTGCAAGAATGATCTAGGGCTTGCATCGGAGCTTAGTTTAATAGTCATGTACATTGATCTGTCCTTCCTGTGCAATGTGGAAATATTGGTTTCATGTATCTTCATTTATTATTTGTTGATGGTTCTGGTAAAACAGTTTAACTAATACAAAGTTAGTATCTACTTCTGTTAGTGATCAGGACATTAGTTACCTTGTAGGCCTAAATAACAAGGGGTTTGGGGAGTTGTTCACCTAGTGCCTATTAATTAAGTAAGTGGCTATGGAAGCTAAAATATAGTGTTGGTTTATGGAAGAGAATTTTAAGATGTAAGTATATTAAGAATGGTTTAGTTAGTGGTCACTACATGGTGTTAGTGGCCCTTGTGTGGGCTCATCCTGTTGTGCATATTTAAGTCTGAACAAATGAATGAGAAAAGTGGTCTTGAGGGCTAAAGAAACAATGTAGCATGCTTTATCTCTCAGCATATTGGTCTCTCAGCACATTTTAAGGAGAATATGATTAATATAGCCTGGCTTTCCATTTTGGTTATGCCAATTGTTAAAAAGTTATGCCTCCTTTGTTTGTTGCTGGGATGTTTTTGAGTTACAGCCAGTCAGTTCGTGCCAGTAAAATGTGCTCAGGTGCATTCATGTAAACCAGGTTTTGCTTAAAATATTCAATACTGCACTGTACATACTGAACTTAGTGTACTGAATAACTAACGCAATACTATACTAGGCATGCTAAATTCAGTGTACAATTGTGTACTGAACCGTCACAATGAAATTAAAGATATGTGTGTAAATCAGGTTCTGAATTTGATGATGGAGATACCAAGGGCCTGGGTTACTTGTAGTTCTAGAGTTCTAGTACACTAGGACTGCAACTAAGTATGCAAGTGGGTAACCTTTAGGGTACCCTCTACCCTATTTAGTACAAAAAATAAACTAAATTTTCACAGATCATAATTTTTTGAGAAAAATAGTTCATTTGTTTGAACTAGACTAAAATAGATGGTACCCTAAAGGTTTCAAACATGCATCTCTAATTGCAACTACTGGGGTCCCCTTTTCAGCATACCAAGCTTTCTAGTTTACTCTAACATATTTTGTTGATCCTTTTAGACTTTTAGTTAGGTACCTTCTTCACTTCTGTTACACTATATATTTCATTCTAATGTTATTTTTTACTGTTCCATATATTGTGTGAATCTAGTCTGTGTTATTTAGCATTTTAAGAAATGTCTTGGATACTTTGCAGACTGCTTTTATTTCCTTTGCACTATCCATAGAGAATTCCGTGCTTCCTTTACAGTGCTCCCAAGAACATCTATGTATGTTTGTTTCTATGCCCCTGGTTTCCTGATGATTATTGCCGCGACACTTGTGATGTTCTACTTTTTTTACTGCAACTGTTGTACTGTTCTCTATCTTTCTTTCTTTTTTGACCCAAATATGAATGAATGGATTACAACCCAACTTTGCTTTGGTGAAAGCCATCAGGAGCATCATGATTGTGTATGTGTACTGCCGCTAGATAAAAAAATTCCCCTTTACTGAACTGTGCAAGGTAAAGTGTGTGTACTATAACTTGATAGCCTGTGTGTGTGCAAGAAGAAGAGAGCCTGTGTGTGTCTCTATGTACTATAACTGCTACTCAGTTTTCATTTAGTAGAAGCACACGTCTAATATATATACTGCTTATATATTATTTGTTGTACCCTTTTAAGTTTTTTAAGTTCTTCTTATACATGTATCTGTTATACTGTTGCGTGAATGATGGATGGGGCTGCATGGACGATGATGCTAGGGTCAATGCATGGGGCTGTCAATATGGAGATGGGGTGTTTTGTCTTGCAGGGATTTCATTTCAGTTGCCCATTTCTCCCGAAGTGTCGATTCACTTCCGTTTTGGTTGAGAAATGGGCACTCCTAGGTCAAAAAATTAGCAAAGGTCATGCCGAATTTTTCGGCTGAGATTTGTGCTAACTTCTTGCTTCTTTTTAATAGAGTAGTGCAAACATGTCGGGCAACAACGAGGCCGGCCTTTATAAGCACATGATCAGCGTCGAAGGACAAGCTAGACATGCCAACCGGTCATTCTGGAAGGGTCCCAACAGGAGGAGGAGGAGGCGATGAGGATGACACCACCACCAGAGGAGGAGGCGACCGTCACCAGAGCTGCTGGGGCCAATGAGGGAGGAGATCCTAATTACGAGGGGGGCGAAGACGACTATGATGTAACTAGTGAAGGCGGAGGCGAAGAGGATGACACCACCGATGGCGGCGCCTGCACCGATGGCGGCGAGCACACGGATGGCGGTAGCGGCAACCCGGCCGCTTCTCAGAAGAAGAAGAAGGAAAAGAAGGAGCGGAAGGTGCCAGTGCTCGCCACCGTCTGTGATGAGTTCACTGAGGTCACAGAAAGTGGCCAACCCATTACGCCAGAGGCAATTGCTAAAGGGCACGGCCTGCAACTCGGGTGCATCGTCCGGGAAAGCATGTCGATCAACACGAAGTACATCAGACATGCTGACAATGCAGCTTTGGTCGATAACCTCCTTAATAAGCTTCATAAGCGATACAGATTCCCAGAGCGGTTTAGAAACCTCGAGAGAAAGGACCCGGTGAACAAACTAGCCCTCACGAAGATGAGCAACGCCTTGAGTAGCTGGAAAACCTGGGTGAAGACTAGCATTGACAAAGGTGAAAGCTGGGAGGTTATTAGTAAGAAAAATCCGATGCTCGACGAAGAGGAGTTTAAGATATTCAAGGTGGGTATAGCTACCGCTGACGCTATAAAATGGACTAAATGGGGAAGGAGTATGCGGGAACAGAACCTAGGTAACCACCGCCTTGGAAGCGGTGGTTACAAGGGAAACAGGCCATTTGGGACAAGGAGGACGCCGAGCTTGAACACCATGGTAAAGACAACCCTTGGCTTAAAATCACGGACTTCTAGCTTAGGCAATTTGTTCGGGCCCACTACTACCTGGACAAGGAAACAGGGGAGTTCATCACTCACGATCCGGACATGAAGGACTTCAAGAAGAATCTGGTAAGGAATTTATTGCTGATCTCAAGTCTATTATGTTCTAATTAAAATAATGAAGCCAAGAATCTAAATGGGTTCACCTTTCCTTGTCTCTACAGGAGGAGGAACTGAACGCTACTGCCACAGAGTCGTCCCAGGATTCGACGGAGCCGTGGGACACGGTTTTCAACAGGGCGACCAATGCTTACAAGAAGAGGGACAAGGGGTTGCGCCGTCCTCAGCTGGCCGTGTGTCCGGCTTCGGTACGAGCATGAAGTTCAAGGAGTACTACAAAGAGGACGCCAAGAAAAGAAGGGAGGGGAAGAACCAGTTGGCGGCTAATGATAAAGCTATTGTTGAAGAGCTGAAGATGAAGGTGCAGACACTGGAGGAGAAGATGGTGGATGAGAAAACGGTGGACAAGTTAGTGGAAGAGAAGCTCCGCTCGATGATCCCCCCTGAGTTTTTCGAGGGGCTTACTGCTTGGAATGCGGGAGGTCGACAAGGGCCGATACATCTGCCCAGCTTAAGCGGCAGAAACTCGGGCATCAATGTTACCGTGTCGCCGGACCTGGTGACCCCGCCGGTCATCAACGTGGGGACGCAGATGCTCGTTTTGGTCACACCGACGCCCCCTCCCACCAAAGATACCAATAAGGCGCAGCCGACGGCGGTGGTGCTTCGTGAGGCACCTGAGCGGGAGATTGTAGATGATGATAGGCCGGCCGTCGGCATCGTCCGTGTCTCCACATTAGCCGAGCTCCACGCCATCACCAAGGTAACTAATTAGTTAGTGCACGTCATCTCCTTTATGCCTTTGATGCATGACTGCTGCCATCTCATGACGCCCAACAACATGTTTTGCCTCAGGACACTTCTTGCATACTCCTGCTCAAAGATGTCGGCGGTGAGTTTAAGGATGTTGCCAAGGGCACTCTCATACAACCGGCGAGCCGCACGATGCACAACAATCCAATGGATGATGACGTGATGAGGGTCAGGTTGGCTCGAGTGTTGCCAGGGTGCGATGACATGGACCCCCCCTTTCAACCTCAGGGAGCCGACGAACACAAGACCCTGGAGAATGCTACAACTAGCCCTTGACATGGCCGAAGACCTAGATTCGTCTTGCGGGGGGAGCACCGGCGCCACCTCTCGATCGATCGCCCGGCCACCACCTCGGAAGCCAGCAGCTGCCATTGTCGCCACCACCAGCCGTCACCAGCAACTCTTGGCAGCGTGTGTACCGCCAAATGGCAAAGGCGTTGTGCCGCAACCGCCGTCGCCCCCGCTACCACCACCACATGATGGCACCCATGAAGATGATGATGAATTGGTCAACATTGACGACTTCATCAACACCGGTGCCGACAAAGGATTGTATATGCCTTCTGTGGATGAAGAACCCTTCAAAGCTCGCGACCATCAAGCTGGTCGGCCCAATACATGCACGCAACGCCTGGTCTTCCATGGTCTTTCTCAAGAGACGCATCCAGCCGCCGATCCACCACAAGAGAAACCGGGATTGTTTTTTAGCCCCAACACACTCTGAAAGGCGACTGGTGAGCAAATGGCAGTGGCTGACACTGTTGTGAAGAAGAAGCACTACAGGAAGAGAGGTAATAATAATAATAAGATGGGTGCAGGCTAGCCTCTTCTAAAGAGGATCTGGGATCAGGACGCTGTCGTCGTACCATCCACACAATATGGCTTGCCCCGAGTGCATGTAGCTGGTGATCCGATATTGACTCTAGATATGCTCCACATGGCGGTTGGAGCCATGTTAACTTTACACGAGGGTGTCAAGACACTAGAGGGCCTCCTTCTTAAAGACAAAGATCCAAATTACTCGGTTTTCACGGTTAAGGTGCCACTGGACGTGGGCTTCGTCGATGAACCCCCCGCGGATATATTCATAGCGTTCAAGGACATATTCAATCTGTTTCTCATGAAATGGCTGGACTATAACTTGGTCCGCCTATACGCGCTCAATCTGGCGATCAAGATCAAGAGAGAGAGTACCCCAGAAATCACGATAATGGATCCCTACTACATGCGGGACAACCAGTTGGTCGAAGGATCAGAGACACGGACCAAGGCAATGGCGTACCTCGAGAAGTTCATGGTGGACAACAAGAGGAAGGACACACTTCTTTTGCCTTTCTTTCCCGAGTAAGTACACACACTCACTCATCGTCGTTGTAACTTATGCATTTCTTATAGATTTCTTCCTTTGATCTTTTTCCAACATTCCGTTCCAATTATGTTTCCCAGAGACAAATATTGCACCCTCATCGTCCTTGCCCCGAGGTATTCGCTAGCCATGTATTTCGACTCAGGGAGTTTGACGAAGTAGAAAGACTACACCAGAATAAGGGGTGTTCTCAATGAGTCTCTCGAGGGCTACGCCAAGAAGGGATGCACCTTCGTAGATAAGGGGGAATGTATCAAGGATGGCAAACACGTGTTCAAGCACGTGCTCGAGTTCCCCTGCGTCAAGCAGTTGACTACCAGTGCCAAGGAGGCCTTCTACATCCTCCATCACCCTAAAGGCTATGTTCGGGATTGCCAGAACCTAACACTGCCATCTAGTCTCCGAGGATGGGCCGAAACTTTGGCGCGAATCGACAATGATGATCTTAGAGAAGACTTCCATCGCATTCAGATGAATATGTCACAAATCATCATTGAAGATGTCAACACAAGGGGGGTGCCCTACAACAAGCCAGAGGGTTGAGTAAGAGGGAGATCTAAGAACGCCTCTGTAAGCAGGGTCACACAAGGAAGTGGATGACGAAAGAGGGCTATCTACCGTTCCTGAAGCCAAGCGAGAAGAAGTCTTCATGATCGATGTGTGCCTCTAGCATGATCCAGTGTGTGTATATTCTTGATGGACGCCTGCTGTATTAGTGTGTGTGTCATAAACTTTACTATCTTATGGTCGAAATGGTCATTGTTGTTAGACTTAAACTACCTTGTGGTCGTGTTGTCGTTGAACTTATTGCTTCTATGATGATCTATCTTTTAGGTTTATGGATCCTTTGTTTTATATTCTGTGAACATATATATATATATGGATGTGAACCCTTTATTAATTCTTTTCATTATATTTTTACTAATATGCCTTGTCCTCTATAGAGATGGCGACGAGGTGGTATGTGGTGTACATGGGTAGGGTTCCAAGAGTCTACGAGGAGTGGGAGGATTGTCACAAACAAGTGAACAAGTTCAGCGGCCATCTACAAAGGATACGCGACTAGAGAGGAGGCGGTAGCCAAGTGGAGGAACCACCTATGGAAGAAGAACCGGATGAAGATATTGGTCGGGCTCATGCTCTTGCTCACTATTATCACAGTTGTATTCTATTTTATCCTAGTGTAGGCGGCGGTGGCCACTTCATATTTGTAATGTGAGATGATATGAACTTTGTATTCGGCACTTGTTTAAAAATTCGGCACCTGACACTATATATGTATCTTGATCGGGATCTAAGTGTTTGTATTATATATATGTCGGTTTTCATGCATCTACTACTTGTGAAATGTACTTTATACTCATCTGGATAAATACTATATAAATCCTGTATAAATAACTGATTATACACCAAGAACGTATTTTACTTCGAATACGTGTTACACAATCAGTGACGCATATAATTATATAGTCAGTGGCGCATAGGCTTTCTGTGGCGCATATATGTAAATGCGCCACTGAAGTTCTTCCTATGGCGCATATGAAGAAATGTGACTTATGTGGCGCATATCCATATGCGCCACAGGAAGTAGTTATCAGTGGCGAGGTAACAGTGGCGACTAGGATATGCGCCACAGAAGTCTCATTTCCATGCGCCACAGATAAGTTGTTTCCTAGTAGTGAAGCCAGGCCCAGCCAAGGCCTGCTAATAATTAAGTGGGCCGACCCATTAGGACAACCCAATAAGATTATGGCCCGTTACTATTTCGTCCAACACTGTTTGAAATGGGCCCAAAAGATGTGGCCAGCAGCGGCGCACGAATGCCAGGCCCATTACAGTTTCGGCCCACAGAAGCCCAAATTGTTTGAATACTGTGCGGGTCGTTAATAGGCTGCATCAAGTAGGCCCGATACTGTTAAGGCCCATGGTCAGCCCGTCACTTCTCTCACAGCTCGTCCTGGGCTGCCTACGAACGGCCCACTTTTGAGAAGGTTTAATGCTGTTCTTGCCTTTTACTATACCGTCTGTCAACTTCTCGGGCCCACCGGCGGCCTGCAACTATTCTGATTTGGTACTGTTCTGGCCTAGCAATATGTTTGGCATGTTACTATTCTTGTCCGGTAAATTTTTTGGCCTGCTACTGTTCTACCTCGTTACTATTCTAGCCATCTACTGTTCAGGTCCATTACTGTTGTGGTCCTTTACTATTCTGGCCTGCCACTTTTCTGGCCTGTTACTATTCTGGCACGTTACTGAGCTGGGTTACCTCTGTTCTGGCCTGTTACTGTTTTGGCCTGTTACTGTTTTGGCATGTCACTGTTTGGCATGTTACTGTTCTAGCCTGTTACTGTTAATGGTTGCCACCTGAGGGTAGGCCCGTTACGGTCGTGGACACCTACAGTTTCGGCCTTTCTGAAGCCCAGGCAACTATCATAAAAGGAGTATAATTAGCGAGCATCTTTTACTGTTCATGGTAAGCCTAATATAATAAGGGCAAATAACAAAGACCTAAACTCATACCTGATCGACCTGGCTAGCGCGGTTATGATACCGCCTACCGCCATGTGTGGACGGCGTCAACTAAATGCATACATGGCCTAGCTCAAAAAAATGCCTACATGGCCTATGCGAGTTATCTAGATATTACATCAGCTGCAAACTTTTTAAAAATATTATGTAATATCAACGCTTGGGAAAGAAAATTCAGCATTTCAGTTGACAATCAAGTTGATTGCATTGTCCTCAATTTGCTTTCTCAATCCATCAACTACATCTCCTTTGAGTGTGACAGCTACATTGGAAAACCACCTTGAGACATGATCTTGCAGGCCCCTATTTGGTGGCAATAGCAATAATTACAGTCTAAAACTAAGTAATAACAAGTTAATACAACAAACAAGACAAACTACTCATAGCTAAGAATGGACCAGATAGAAATTATAATCGCATCATACGAGAACTTGTAAAGCAGGATTGAAAACGAAGAATGAACTATATATTGTAGAGGATAGTTATGTCGTTGCTTACGACGAACCAGAACGAGATGTGAGATATAGTAGCATTGCACGTGAACCTGTAGAACAAGAAAAACAATCATTAGACAAGTGTGCCTATAATGAAATGAGCAATCAAACAAAGTGTTTTTTAGAATTTCAGCAAATATAAACTAGGTAGGTCATATAAGGAAATGTATATGGAAGCAGTGGTATTTCCTAGAATGCAAGAGATGTACGGTGACTTAGAATTTACGGTGAGCTACGCAATATCATGCAGTTTCTATCGTAGCCAAGAATCAACCAGATAGAAATATAATGGCATCATAAGAGAACTTCTAGAGCAGGAATGCAAACCATGAGTGAACTACATAGTAGAGGACAGTTATGCCATTTCTTAGGACAAATCAGCACCAGATAAGGAAATAATGGTGTCGCTTGTGAACCTGTAGAAGAGGATATGCAAACCGTCATGTTCATTGTTCCATTCTAGGCTCTATGCAAGAAAAACAAAATAGTTAGTGTTGCAGCTTTTGAAGAACCAGATGGCAACAACAAAATTATAATCGAATTAGTATGAAGAGTCTAAACGGGTACTATAGGACATCATAACAATGTCAAGGAGGAAACAATAACAGGAACTTATCTTAGGACGAACCAGATAGATTCAGTAACTGTGGAGCAGGGAATCGAAACTAATATTTTCCACTGATTTTACATTTTGCAAGAACTACACGATAGCAAGCAATTACTATTGTTCGGAGTAGCTAAGAACATGTGCATGACTTCAAAAATTTCTAAGCAGCAAATGCAAACCAACATGTCTAGTGACCTACTCCGTAGTATCTAGCACGAAGAACAGGCGTGCGCTTTGACTGGGTGTACAGGACGATTAGAAAAATGCAGTTCACTACGACAGGCTTGAACTTGCTATACTGCTGACAAAACAAAAAAAGAGTTGGTGATTTGGTTACCATGGTCGGATAGGCTTCTAAGCATCATATGTACCGGCGCGAGTGACATCCTTGTCACCCAGGGTTCTGGGGTTGCGCCGGTTGTTTGCGTTAGGGAAGCAAATCTTGGGCACTCGATGCTGGCTTGAGCATGGTGGACGAGGGAGAATTGGTGCACTGCATGGCGGTTCAGGTAAGGTATGGGTGGGGAGGATGGCAGCGGTGTTGATGCAGATCTTGGGCAGTCGTTGACGGATTCGGCGCCGTGGAGGGGAAAGTGGGAAAAGGAAATCAGGTGCGATGGACGACGACAAACTTGGTGACCAAGGTCGGGTGCGGTGGACGTCGGTGAAGCAGAAATGATGCTTTGGATGAGACCGCAGCTGATGCAGCTCCGGTATATAGTTGGGTGAGGAGTGCATGGTGTCGAATTCCGACAGGCAAAGCCAGCCGGAGAAGTGCTGTGGGAGGTTCCGGGTGTCACATCCCAAATTTTAGATTTGGTCTTGCATATCATTCATTGCATCGCATCATATCTTTCCATGCATTACCGTCGAGTAGAGAGGATCGACGAAACGCTATTTGCAAAACCCCGTTTCTACTTCGCTTCGAGGTTCCTGCGGGGAGCTTCAGAGGGACTTGCAACAACCACCCCTGTAGGTTCGAGTTTTCGCACAAACTTCGACTGAAGGTTGTTCCCCTCGACGATACGAACCCGTAGGCGCGAAAATCGCTCCAATCGGAGTTCGTATGCAAAAGACTCGGACGTTTTAATAAACCGCCGGAAAACGGTCCGAAAATCCGGACCGATTTCCGAGTTGTAGTCAGTTTCCGGGCAGTTTCAGTTCAGAATTGTTTTTTTTTTCCGCGTGAGGGACTTTTTAAGGAGGGCCCCACCCCTGGCCTCGGTTCCCGTGCACGCGACCCAACCCCGTCGCCGCCATCTCCCTGCGTGCGCGCTCCCAGGCGCGAGCACGTCCGCCGTCGCCGCCTTCCGCGCCGCGCGCCGCCGCCTCCGGTCGTCGTCGGCCATCGCCGCGTCTGTTGCCGGGTTCGTCTCGCCGCCCTCTTTCCGTTCCCGTGCTCCGCGTCTCCATCCGCCGCCGCCAACTGCGCCCTGCAGATCGCCGCGTACGCGCACGCGTTTATTATTCCGGGAGCCGTAGTTGACCGTCTGTGTACGTGCAGGTAGAACCACACCGCCGGAACCGACCGTCGCCGCCGTCCGGAGCTCGGCGGAGTTCGTTTCGCCGTCCGTTTCCGGTAAGACAGCAGCCACCGTCAGATCTCAGATCAGCGGCTTAGATCGTTCGTTGACTGGTCAGCACTCCAGACATTGACTAGTCAGAGGCCCCAGACGTTGACTCGTCAGACGCCCAGTCAGCGCCCAGTCATCAGACACAGTTGACTGGGTCAATTTCGTTAATCCTATTAGTTGGCAGATTTCGGTAGAATCTTGTAAATTGCGTAGAAATTAAACCGCTTGGCCAAAAATTGCAAATAAAATATGCACGAGTTCAGTGAGTCGTGTAGAATCTCGCTGTACCTTTGGTTCAGACTTTTACCGTCAGGTTTAGTACAGTTTAATCAAACTAGTTAGTGGCCTCTTCGGAGTATTAAATTCGTAGTAAAAGTTTCGTAGCTCCAAAAATCGCGTGTGATATGTCCCTGAACTCGTATGAACGAGGGGAATCTCATCTTGAAATAAAAAGATAGGCTTACAGTAAAAACTTCTGCAGTATTTGTCTAATGGCTTTCTGCAGTGTTTTAATTACTCGGGATGTTTTATAACTCCTTTTTGAGTAATTCCAATTGGTACTGTTTCTTATCAGCGATGCCTATGCGGTAGAATTTTTCCAAGATTTTACAAATAGTATACTACCGGTAGTGAATTATTTAAGTTCTAGCTCTAGTAGAGATCTCTACTTTTGGTTAATAGTTTTCCTAGCGCCAAATCTATTTTCCATGCATGTATTCGGTAGTAATATGTATTAGTATTATGTGGTGCAGCTGTAGCACCAATTCACTTGCCGTTCTTGCATTCATGCATCATCTTTGTTGCATATGTTTGTGAATTGTTTGTTTATGAATGCAATTGTGTTGTGTAGATTGTGTGGAGTGCAACCCTTGCTCGTGTTTGGATTGTTCTTCCGACCGCTACAATCAAGGCAAGTAGATGCTACTTTGTTCATGATATCGTCCTACTATTTTCAATGCATTGTCGTGTATTTTATAGATGCATGTGTAGGATGATACTATCGCTATGCTATGTCCTATTATGTGGTAGGGCTTTCCTTGTAGATGAACCACCGTTGTAGATGTGCTTAGCCATGCTATGCTGAACGAGGGCTGGGTTACATCATTGATACTTGTTTTCTCAAAGTATTGGTTTGTGAAAACTAAAAACAACTTAATCAATGAACCCCCTGGGTGTGATGGTATTGATAAGTTTTGGTGGTTTCATTGCGGAAAGGCACCCAGGTATCAAGAGAGAATGATTGGCTTCTTTACTGTGTAGCTTACGTGTACAACCATGTGCCAATAATGAAATGGGCGGTTGGTTGGACTTAGTAGGTTGTGGTAACTCGAACCCGCGTATCCAGAGATGTAGAATTTTGGTAGGTTGGACCGGTGCGCGTCGGGATTGAGGAGCTACTTCCCGAACAGTCTCTTCTTGGTCTTCTCCCTATCATCACCCAAAATGGGAGTGATGGTACGAGCTGGGCTGGCCAAGTCACATGGGTAAAGTGTACTAACCTCTGCAGAGTGTATAATCTAATCGATTAGCCGTGTCCCCGGTAATGGACAACTGAGTTGCTTGATATTGATTCCATGACATGTTTCTCGCTCATTCTAATTTCATAATTGCTTTAATCTTGTTGGGTTAACTTAATTGGGATCTTTTCAAAGAAAATTCAAAACTGTTTATGAAAGTAGGACAAATGTATTTGCAAATGCAAGCCAGACATAGCTCCACTTGCCAGATATGCATGTAGATGTTAGTATTATTGTCTCCATTACTAGCTCTACTTGCCATACATTCCATGTATTGACCCTTCGGGGCTGTTGCATTTCATGCTGCAGGTTATTCCGATTCTGATTGATCGTTATAGGCCACGGTACTCCACTCGGCACTTGTTCACTTGTGGGCAATTTGAAGAATGGAGGATTTACTCGTTTATGTTGCTACCTGAATAATTTGAGCTAGCTTTGCGCTAAGCTTTCATTGTAATAATGGTACTCTGGATCTTCGGTACTTATGATACACAGATATTTTGCTATGTTATCTATCTTACTCTATTGTGGGCCAATGAACCGATCCAGGGAATGGCATGTCACATAGAGGCCACGGTCTTTTCAGAACCGGGATGCCACAGGATGGTATCAGAGCCCGTGTGTCGACTGTAGGATCGTTACCTAGAATTGGATTAGGAAGCCATAGATTTATTAAAGCCTATATTAACTCTGTCTTTCATCTTATGCCTTTCACTCTCGTAAAATTCTTACCATATGCTATTCTCACACTTTCCTCTTTTACTTGATAGATGGGAGAAGTCAGGACTGAGTATGCCACCATGGAGTCACCAAGGCCCTTTGCAAGGCAGTTAGCTCAGCTCTCGCAGTCATTGGGATTGCCACTGCCCATGTTCAAGGGAAGAAGGCTGTACACCTATGGATATGGAGAGGATGCATGGGAGATCACTACCTTCATATTCAGAGACGCCGCCTTGCCAAACCCCGTGCACTTGATCTACACCAAGACCTACTGCAACTGGGGACTTGGAATCAACTTGGCCATACATGAAGCCCTGTCTCGCCAGTGCCATCAAGTCCGACACCTACTACCAGCAGATTCACCCTACCGTGACTATGGAAGGCGTGATGAAGATGGGAACATTGTGGTTACCCCGGGCGACAGGAACAACATGCCGCCCCGTCAGAGGCACATAGAGGACATGGAAAGGGAGAATGGAGCTCTAGCAGAGAAGGTGAGGATGATAAAGGAGATTGCAGATTTTACTAGCAATGGTATGGTGGTCCAAGGACAGGAGATTGACACTTTGCATGAAGCTGTGGAAGTTCTGGAGAATGCCCTGATAGCCAGAGATGCAACTATAGCACATCTTCATGGTACTGTGCAGGAGAACACCCAGAACATACAACAACTGCAAGGCACAGTCCAGGAAAGGGATCAAACTATTGAAGCTATGACAGCCCAGATTGCCGCTCTCCAAGAACAGCTGAATCCACCCTCTGATGATGACAATGGAGATGATGGCAACAATGGGGATGATGATGACAGTGGAGATGATGATGATGAGGACGAGGATGATGATGATGGAGACGATGATGGTGGAGGAGATGAAGCTGTTGCAGTTGCAGCTGATGATGAAGAAGAAGAGGAGGATCCAGAAGAGGTGGAGTTTGACGTTTCAAGTGATGGTTCAGGAGAGGTGTACACTCCGCCGCCATGGTTGTACCGCGAGCCGAAGCGCCAACGCATGACCGCAAGGGCCTACCTCAAACTCTTCAAGCAATAGATAGAAGTCCACCAATTAGTCCTCGTTAGGCGAAATCGTTAGAATT
This sequence comes from Avena sativa, assembly GCA_916181665.1. Lineage (NCBI taxonomy): Eukaryota > Viridiplantae > Streptophyta > Magnoliopsida > Poales > Poaceae > Avena > Avena sativa. The sequence continues at coordinate 621,208,388 of OV702289.1, forward strand.
ATTCTCGATCGTTGTGATACTTAGTTCGTGTTAGTGTAAGAGTTTTTAGATGCTTATTTGTGTACTCCAATATCCCAGGAATTATTTGTGCAAAATTATATGAAAGAGTTATGGCAATTTGGTTACTATTTGTGTTGTTTTCGCTGCAGTTTTCTGCTGATACAGCAGTACTGCGCGATTTTTCATATTTTTCTGGTAACTCAGAAAAATCTGAAAACAATTGGGCTGATGCGGAACTTCCTGTTCTATATGCACAAAAATTGGCTTAATTTTCTGACGAGTTTAAGTCAGGCGGAAAAATTCACGAACACATCAGAACTGTTCTGTCAGAATTGTTGTTTTGTCGTTTTGATGCTCAACTGTTTAGTTAACCATTGCCAACTCTTGTAAAATTATTTCAGTAGATATATACTGCTAGGATAACACCTGGGATGTTGCTGGACCGCTTGTTTGTTGATGTTTTGCTTGCTTGTGATTGTCTGCTATTGTTTGTTGTTGATTGATCATATACATGGGTAGAATCCTATTACCGTAGGTGATTCTTTCTAAACTTACCTGTGCTGAACCGCAGATGCCTCCCCGCCGCCAACCCACTGAGTTGGAGCAGCTCATGGCAGCTCAGGCACAGCTGACCCAAGTGATGACCCAGTTCATGGCAAATCAGAACAACAACAATGGAAACAATCAGCCTCAGGGAGATGCTCTCACCAGATTTCTGAGGTTAAGGCCAGCTAAGTTCTCTACTGCAACGGAACCAATGGTTGCTCTCGACTGGTTGCGTTCCGTCAACAAGGATCTAGTAACTGTTGGATGCACTGATGCTGAGAAGGTGAGGTTTGCCGCTCACCTACTGGAGGGACCAGCCGCTTCTTGGTGGGACACATTTCAGATCACCCACCCTCTGAATACCGTGACTTGGGCTATGTTTGAGGAAGGTTTCAGGACCGACCATGTGTCTTCAGGAGTTCTGAGCCTGAAGAGGAAGGAGTTCCGCAACTTGCGCCAAACCAATCGCACCGTGGCCGAGTATATTGAGGAGTTCAATAATTTGTCCCGTTATGCACCTGAGGATGTTGACACTGATGCAAAAAGGAGGGAGAGATTTCTGGATGGCCTTAGTGATGAGCTTTCAATGCAGCTACTGGTGGTTTATTGCCCCACTTTCCAGGAGCTCATGGACAAGGCCAGAATCTTGGAAGGGAAGCACAAGCAGGTGGAAAGCCGCAAGAGAAAGAACAACAATCACCACTCTGGTTCACATCACAAGTCTCGCACTTCATCTGATGGGTACTCCAAGCATGGAGGGAATGACCATGGGAGCCATGACCGCCACCACCATGGAGGCGATGGACATCGTCATGACAACCATAGGAGCAGTCACCACAGCCACAAGGGAGGACACTCTCACCACTCTAGAGGACACGGTGGACATGACCGCAACCGCGATCACAATTTTGTGAAGAAGGATCTGAGTGAGGTGACATGCTTCAAGTGTAAGCAAAAGGGACACTATGCTGACAACTGTCCGGAGAGGAAAGGACTGAAGCCAACCAACAATGAGAAGGCCACAGTGAACCACATGAATGTGGAGGAGATTCCAGACGAGCCTGACCTTGTAATTGGTAAGTTCCCAATCAACACTCACCCTGCACTTATACTTTTCGATACTGGTGCATCGCATTCATTCATATCAAGGGCATTTGTGGATAAGTATAAGTTACCTACTGAGTCTATGAAGAGGTCTTTTAGAGTGAGTTCACCTAGAGGAGATATGATAGCTAGTGAGGGATGCCGCAATTTAACTGTGAGGTTTGGAACACACAACTTCATTGCACATTTGGTAGTGTTGGATTCACAAGGGTTAGATGTCATTCTGGGTATGGATTGGATGTCTATGCATGGGGGACACATAGATTGTGCACAGCGAGCTGTTTCACTCAAAACCCAGGATGGTAAGAGGATTAGATTCAAGTCAGCCGTACGACCAGGAAGGTGTAAGCTGAATTCTCTTAAGGGGGTTAGCATGGATACTGTGCCAGTGATAAGGGATTACCCCGACGTGTTTCCGGAAGAACTGCCGGGGATGCCACCTGACAGGGAAGTAGAGTTTCTTATCGACCTAATGCCGGGAACAGGACCAATAGCAAAGAAACCATATAAGATGGATGTGGATGAGCTGAAAGAATTGAAGAAACAGTTGAAGGAGCAGCTGGAAAAGGGATTCATTCAGCCTAGTGCGTCGTCATGGGGTGCACCTGTTCTGTTTGTGGAGAAGAAAGACAGCACCAAGAGATTAGTGGTGGACTATCGCTCGCTGAATGAGGTAACCATCAAGAACAAGTACCCTCTGCCGAACATAAATGATTTGTTTGATCAACTGGAAGGAGCAAAGGTGTTCAGCAAGATTGATCTGCGATCTGGCTACTTTCAATTGAAGATCCGGAAGGAGGATGTACCAAAAACCGCCTTCACCACTAGGTATGGTTTATACGAGTATACAGTTATGTCATTTGGACTAACGAATGCCCCGGCATATTTCATGACCATGATGAACAAGGTATTTATGGAGTACTTGGACAAGTTCGTAGTGGTGTTTATTGATGACATACTGATATATTCCAAGGATGATGCTGAGCATGAGAAACATCTGCGACTGATTATGGAGAAACTGAGAGAACACCAGCTGTACGCCAAATTCAGCAAGTGTGAATTCTGGCTTAACACCGTTGGGTTTCTTGGACACGTAGTGTCAGGAGAAGGAGTCGCTATTGATCCAAGCAAAGTGACTGCAGTAACTGAGTGGGAAGCACCCAAGAATGCTGGAGAGATTCGAAGCTTTCTGGGACTTACTGGATATTATAGGAGGTTCATTGAAAACTTTTCCAAGATTGCTAAGCCGATGACTGAACTTCTGAAGAAGGAGAGAAAGTTTGAATGGACGGTTGTGTGTGAAGCTAGCTTTCAGGAACTGAAGCATCGACTAGTGACTGCACCTGTTCTGTGCTTATCAGATCTTCAGAAGGATTTCCAAGTGTACTGTGATGCTTCTCGACAGGGACTTGGGAGTGTGCTGATGCAAGATGGGAGAGTGGTGTCATATGCCTCGCAACAACTCAAGCACCATGAGCGGAATTACCCCACACATGACTTGGAATTAGCGTCAGTGGTTCATGCGCTCAAGGTATGGAGACATTACTTAATGGGAAAACACTGTGATGTGTACACCGACCACAAGAGCCTGAAATACATATTTACACAGAAGGAGCCGAACATGAGACAAAGGAGATGGTTGGAACTTATCAAGGACTATGATATGAATCTACAATATCACCCAGGAAAGGCCAATGTAGTAGCAGATGCGCTGAGCCGGAAGGTTTATGCCAATGGATTAACAATTGGTGAATTGCCTGAGGATTTGTGCAAGCAATTCAAGGACCTTAGATTGGAGGTAGTATCTGAAGGATACTTGGCTACAATGGAAGTCCAACCAACGCTTCATGACAGAATCAGGAAGGCTCAAGTGGGAGACAAAGAGATAGATGAAGTTAAGGAGAAGATGAAGGAAGGTCGAGCAAGGGAATTCCATGAGGATGAGCAAGGTACCTTGTGGTATGGAGATCGTTTGTGTGTGCCCAACGATCCGGAGTTAAGGAAGTTGATTACGCAGGAAGCTCATGACTCGCCGTATTCCATACATCCGGGCAATACGAAGATGTATATGGATCTAAAGGACAGATTCTGGTGGAACAACATGAAGGGAGACATCGCAGAGCATATCGCCCTATGTGATGTATGTAGCCGAGTGAAGGCGGAACACCAGAAACCAGCAGGATTGCTACAGCCATTGCCCGTGCCGGATTGGAAATGGGATAGAGTGGGAATGGATTTTATCACAGGATTGCCCAGGACCAGGTCAGGATATGACTCTATTTGGGTAGTGGTCGACCATTTAACCAAGGTAGCCCACTTTATACCGGTGAAGACGACCTATACGAGTGCAAAGTTGGCCAAGATTTACATGGACAAGATTGTGTGCCTACATGGAGTTCCCAAGAGTATCGTATCTGATAGAGGTACCCAATTTACCTCACACTTCAGGCGCCAGCTGCACGAGTCACTTGGTACTAGATTGGAGTTTAGCACAGCGTTTCACCCGCAGACTGATGGAGAGACCGAGAGGGTGAATCAGATTTTGGAAGACATGCTAAGAGCTTGCGCCTTGGCTCATGGTTCTAGTTGGGATGAGAATTTACCGTATGCGGAGTTTTCCTACAACAACAGCTATCAAACCAGCATCAAGACGTCACCGTTCGATGTGCTGTATGGGAAACGGTGCCGAACACCATTGCTATGGGATGGAGTAGGAGAACGTCAGTTGTTTGGACCTGATTTGATCAAGGACGCTGAGGAGAAGGTCGCCTTGATTAGAGATAGACTGAAGGTAGCACAATCAAGAGAGAAGAGCTACGCTGACGCCAAGCGCAAGGAAGTGGTATATGAGATAGGTGATAGAGCATACCTCAGAGTATCGCCGCTTCGTGGAATCAAGAGATTTGGTATTAAGGGTAAGCTGGCACCTCGATTTATTGGACCGTATCGAGTCCTAGCACGCAAAGGAGAAGTTGCCTATCAGTTGGAGTTGCCAGAGGCTCTATCTGCTGTTCACAATGTGTTCCACGTATCCCAGCTGAAGAAGTGCCATCCGGAGATGGTGGATACACCATTGAGAGACACTGTACCGCTCGAGGAGGTTCAGCTTGAGAATGATTTGACCTATGAGGAGAAACCGGTCAAGATTCTGGAGACAGCAGAAAGGACTACCCGTACCAAGACAATCAAGTTTTGCAAGGTGCAGTGGAGCCACCACACCGAAGAGGAAGCCACTTGGGAGCGTGAGGATGACATCCGAGAGGACTACCCACACCTATTTGCTAGCCGCGCCGAATCTCGAGGACGAGATTCATCTTAAGGGGCTTAGTCTTGTCACATTCCAAATTTTAGATTTGGTCTTGCATATCATTCATTGCATCGCATCATATCTTTTCATGCATTATCGTCGAGTAGAGAGGATCGACGAAACGCTATTTGCAAAACCCCGTTTCTACTTCGCTTCGAGGTTCCTGCGGGGAGCTTCAGAGGGACTTGCAACAACCACCCCTGTAGGTTCGAGTTTTCGCACAAACTTCGACTGAAGGTTGTTCCCCTCGACGATACGAACCCGTAGGCGCGAAAATCGCTCCAATCGGAGTTCGTATGCAAAAGATTCGGACGTTTTAGTAAACCGCCGGAAATCGGTCCGAAAATCCGGACCGATTTCCGAGTTGTAGTCAGTTTCCGGGCCGTTTCAGTTCAGAATTGTTTTTTTTTCCGCGCGAGGGACTTTTTAAGGAGGGCCCCACCCCTGGCCTCGGTTCCCGTGCACGCGACCCAACCCCGCCGCCGCCATCTCCCTGCGTGCACGCTCCCAGGCGCGAGCACGTCCGCCGTCGCCGCCTTCCGCGTCGCGCGCCGCCGCCTCCGGTCGTCGTCGGCCATCGCCGCGTCTGTTGCTGGGTTCGTCTCGCCGCCCTCTTTCCGTTCCCGTGCTCCGCGTCTCCATCCGCCGCCGCCAACTGCGCCCTGCAGATCGCCGCGTACGCGCACGCGTTTATTATTCCGGGAGCCGTAGTTGACCGTGTGTGTACGTGCAGGTAGAACCACGCCGCCGGAACCGACCGTCGCCGCCGTCCGGAGCTCGCCGGAGTTTGTTTCGCCGTCCGTTTCCGGTAAGACAGCAGCCACCGTCAGATCTCAGATCAGCGGCTTAGATCGTTCGTTGACTGGTTAGCACTCCAGATATTGACTAGTCAGAGGCCCCAGACGTTGACTGGTCAGACGTCCAGTTAGCGCCCAGTCATCAGACACAGTTGACTGGGTCAATTTCGTTAATCCTATTAGTTGGCAGATTTCGGTAGAATCTTGTAAATTGCGTAGAAATTAAACCGCTTGGCCAAAAATTGCAAATAAAATATGCACGAGTTCAGTGAGTCGTGTAGAATCTCGCTGTACCTTTGGTTCAGACTTTTACCGTCAGGTTTAGTACAGTTTAATCAAACTAGTTAGTGGCCTCTTCGGAGTATTAAATTTGTAGTAAAAGTTTCGTAGCTCCAAAAATCGCGTGAGATATGTCCCTGAACTCGTATAAACGAGGGGAATCTCATCGTGAAATAAAAAGATAGGCTTACAGTAAAAACTTCTGCAGTATTTGTCTAATGGCTTTCTGCAGTGTTTTAATTACTCGGGATGTTTTATAACTCCTTTTTGAGTAATTCCAATTGGTACTGTTTCTTATCAGCGATGCCTATGCGGTAGAATTTTTCCAAGATTTTACAAATAGTATACTACCGGTAGTGAATTATTTAAGTTCTAGCTCTAGTAGAGATCTCTACTTTTGGTTAATAGTTTTCCTAGCGCCAAATCTATTTTCCATGCATGTATTCGGTAGTAATATGTATTAGTATTATGTGGTGCAGCTGTAGCACCAATTAACTTGCCATTCTTGCATTCATGCATCATCTTTGTTGCATATGTTTGTGAATTGTTTGTTTATGAATGCAATTGTGTCGTGTAGATTGTGTGGAGTGCAACCCTTGCTCGTGTTTGGATTGTTCTTCCGACCGCTACAATCAAGGCAAGTAGATGCTACTTTGTTCATGATATCGTCCTACTATTTTCAATGCATTGTCGTGTATTTTATAGATGCATGTGTAGGATGATACTATCGCTATGCTATGTCCTATTATGTGGTAGGGCTTTCCTTGTAGATGAACCACCGTTGTAGATGTGCTTAGCCATGCTATGTTGAACGAGGGCTGGGTTACATCATTGATACTTGTTTTCTCAAAGTATTGGTTTGTGAAAACTAAAAACAACTTAATCAATGAACCCCCTGGGTGTGATGGTATTGATAAGTTTTGGTGGTTTCATTGCGGAAAGGCACCCAGGTATCAAGAGAGAATTATTGGCTTCTTTATTGTGTAGCTTACGTGTACAACCATGTGCCAATAATGAAATGGGCGGTTGGTTGGACTTAGTAGGTTGTGGTAACTCGAACCCGCGTATCCAGAGATGTAGAATTTTGGTAGGTTGGACCGGTGCGCGTCGGGATTGAGGAGCTACTTCCCGAACAGTCTCTTCTTGGTATTCTCCCTATCATCACCCAAAATGGGAGTGATGGTACGAGCTGGGCTGGCCAAGTCACATGGGTAAAGTGTACTAACCTCTGCAGAGTGTATAATCTAATCGATTAGCCGTGTCCCCGGTAATGGACAACTGAGTTGCTTGATATTGATTCCATGACATGTTTCTCGCTCATTCTAATTTCATAATTGCTTTAATCTTGTTGGGTTAACTTATTTGGGATCTTTTCAAAGAAAATTCAAAACTGTTTATGAAAGTAGGACAAATGTATTTGCAAATGCAAGCTAGACACAGCTCCACTTGCCAGATATGCATGTAGATGTTAGTATTATTGTCTCCATTACTAGCTCTACTTGCCATACATTCCATGTATTGACCCTTCGGGGCTGTTGCGTTTCATGCTGCAGGTTATTCCGATTCTGATTGATCGTTATAGGACACGGTACTCCACTCGGCACTTGTTCACTTGTGGGCAATTTGAAGAATGGAGGATTTACTCGTTTATGTTGCTACCTGAATAATTTGAGCTAGCTTTGCGCTAAGCTTTCATTGTAATAATGGTACTCTGGATCTTCGGTACTTATGATACACGGATATTTTGCTATGTTATCTATCTTACTCTATTGTGGGCCAATGAACCGATCCAGGGATTGGCATGTCACATAGAGGCCACGGTCTTTTCAGAACCGGGGTGCCACATCGGGCGCGAGAAATTTCGTAGTGTTTGAAATGGAGGGGCGCGAGGGAGTGGGGACCATGTGATTTTGGTATCGTTTGAAACAGAGGGGCGCTAGAAATTTCGCAGTGTTTGAAATGGAGGGGCACGAGGGAGTGGGGACCATGTGATTTTGTTATCGTTTGAAATGGAGGGGCACGAGAAATTTCGCAGTGTTTGAAATGGAGGGGCGCGAGAGAGTGGGGACCACGTGATTTTGGTATCGTTTGAAATGGAGGGGCACCAGAAATTTCGCAGTGTTTGAAATGGAGGGGCACGAGGGAGTGGGGACCACATGATTTTGGTATCATTTGAAACGGAGGGGCGCGAGAAATTTCGCAGTGTTTGAAATGGGGGGCGTGAGGGAGTGGAGACCACATGATTTTGGTATCATTTGAAACGGAGGGGCACCAGAAATTTCACAGTGTTCGAAATGGAGAGGCGTGAGGGAGTGGGGACCATGTGATTTTGGCCATCTAGCAATCTTGTTCGTCCATCCCAAATCAACAGGCCATAGGGGATACCTTCCCTTCGAAGGCTCTGGCATGGACGCCCATGCAAGAAATCGCTGGGTGTCCCAGAGTAGACTATAGGGGTAGATATGTAGGTTACTGTAGTAGCAGACCATTAATCGGGCTAGCTGGCGCGATGTCATTTTGGTGCTCCACGAGTTCGAACTTTTACTTATGGTGTTCAGGAGTGAATCCATGCAGCTCAAAAAAAGGTACTTACGTGATTACATGCATAATATTATTAGGATACTGAGTTGCATGCATCGTGTAGTAATGAGTGGATTCTATTGGGTTGATCATTGTATTACTCGTATTCTCTCTCCATATATACGTTGATCACAGTCTAGTTACCGAGTTGCATGGATGTGAGCACAATTGATTGAGTGACAAACCTTTTTTTGTGTGGTCAAGGCCCCCGTCCGCTGATGACCCTCGCTAATCAACGCAGCTCACACATAAGTGTATTTTTATGTAGTAGTAGTAGGAACATCATCTAGGGAGACAGAGTTCAGTGTCTAGCAATCTTGTCCGTCCAATCCGAAAACAACGGGTCAAAGCGGATACCTTCCCTGCGAAGGCTCTGGCAGGAATGCCTATGCAAGGAATCATTGGGTGTCCGTGGGTAGACTATAGGGGTAGCTGTGCTTGTGACCCAAAGTACTCCAGACAATAGCTGGGTGTCCTCGATGCTAACGGTGCATTTTCTTTTCAAGATAGACAACGCGCCTCCTGGTAGTATATACTACTACTGTCTAAACGGTGGAGCGTAATTGAGTAATAAAGATTCCCTGAAGTGAGTCTAGTACTATACAATGTCTACTGCAATAAAGAAATGAAAAAGGAACCAGAGAAGAGAACAAGGTTGAACAAAACTTGTAAGTTAAACATAGACTATAACATGCATAAGTTATTAGTCTATGTTAATACATGAATAGACTAATTATTAGGTAATAGACTAATTTCAGCTTGGTATGTGTGAATAACTCACTGCCGCATAAGCAATTTTACTGAGTAGGACCCTTATACCAGTCACACTATATTGAAAAGGCGATTCCTAACCTTCTCCCACCTCCTATTGAACCAGTTCTATACATTTTAGGAATCGGTTCATGCAACCTGACACAAAGAAGCGGTTCAAGAACTTAGTTCGCTTCTTTCATGCAACTGTGGGGCCAAGTGGTAGAAATGTGAGGAGATCCAGGATGCATGCATGCAGAGAAAGTGAATAGTGGCTCCCACCAGTGATTCCATACACTACAGCTTTCCCATAGCGGTTCCAAATTCTGACAAAAAAAATCTTGAACCGACGCAATGGTGTGGTTGATACTCATGAAGTTATTTTCTCTATGATTTTCTTTATCTCCAGCAGCAACCCTATATTACCTCCCCTATATCATAACCACAATATTTTAATAGGAAGAGCAAAACAATCACCCAATAACTCACTCAACGACGTAGGGGTCACGTAAAGGGAACTGATACATTGCAAATGTATCTATAATTTTTAATGTTCCATGCTTAGTTTTATCCACTTTCTTGTTTTTTGTCCACACTTTGGAGTATTTTTCATATGATTTCTTGGACTAACCTATTAACAAGAGCCACAGTGCCAGCTGCCTGTTTTCTGCTATTTTTGGTTCCAGGAAAGTCAGAAAATGAATATTCTCGGAATTGAACGGGACAAAAGCCAAAGTGCCTATTTTTCCGAAAGTCATCAAATGCCAGAGTACGAGACAGAGAGGGGCCAGGGGGCCACCACACCACCTGGCCGTGCGGCCCAGCCTGGCCCGCGCCAGGGGGTGGTGTGGCCGCTCCCGGCACCCCCTCGGCCTCCCCTTTTGACTATAAGATGCCCTCGGGATGTAAACGCTAAGTACCCGATCAAAAAATCCATGAAAGATTCTATAGCCGCCGTCATCTCCATCCTTAGATCGGGAGGGATCTGAAGCTCTTCCCGGCACCCTGCCGGAGAGGGGAATTCACCCTGGAGGCCTTCTTCATCACAATGCAAGCCTCCGGTGTGATGCGTGAGTAGTTCATCCTTGGACTACGGATCCATGTAGTAGCTAGATGGCTGGTTCTCCTCCTTTGTGCTTTCATGTCTAGATCTTGTGAGCTCCGTTCATGATCAAGATCATCTATTTGTAATTCTGCATGTTGTGTTTGCAGGGATCCGATGGATATTGAGATGCTATTTCAGATTGATTATTGATTCTATCATGTCTTTGTTATTTGTGATCTTGCATGCTTTCTGTTGTTAGTAGCTATCTTGGCCAAATAGATGCTAGCAACTCCAAGAGTTAGTATTTATGCTCGATAGTGGGTTCATGCCTCTGGTAATCTGGGGAAGTGACAGAAATCTCTAAGGTACTAGATGTGTTGTTGCTACTAGGGATAAAACAACAATCCTTTGTTCATAGAACAATCGTATTGTTTACTTTACATGCAGTTCGTAAAGCAATAATCTGTTGCTTGCAACTTAATACTGGAGGGGGTTCGGATGATAACCTGAAGGTGGATTATTAGTCATAGATGCAGTTGGATGGAGGTCTATGTATAATGTTGTAATGCCCAATCAAGTTCCAAAGGAGTCAAGCTGATTAGTATATGCATGTATTGCTTTCTCGATGTTTGTCAATTGCCTCGCTGTAATTTGTTCACCTAGCATGTTATATATCTTAAGGAGAGCCACCTCTAGTGAACTATGGATCCCGGTCCTTGTCTTTTACATATAATCTACAAACTGTTTACTGCTTTGTGTTTATTTTCTACAAACTATTACTTCCTTCCATTCGATACGTTTAATCCTTTGTTTTCTGCAAAACACGGTGAGATTGACAACCTCATCGCAAGTTGGGGACAAAGTTCTGTGGTTGTGTTGTGCAGGTCTCCACGTTGCTACTAGCACCGGTAGTGCGCCCTGCCAAAGCTCAGCTAGTAACACCTTTGGGGTGTTTCCTTGCTCCTACTGGTTCGATTAAACCTTGGTTTCATAACTGAGGGAAACTTGCTGCTGTGCTCATCATACCTTCCTCTTGGGGTTCCCAACAAGCTCTACATCAACCACACACCAGCACTTTTCTGGGCGCCGTGCATTGAGCCATCAAGCATTTTTCTGGCGCCGTTGCCGGGGAGTCAAGGACATCTTCACAAGGGGAGTCCCTCATAACCAATCCCTTTACTTTGTTATTATTGGTTTGCTTAGTTTATTTTTGCTTTGTTTGCTTATTTCTTATTCAAAAACACAAAAAAATTAGTTTTACAAGTTTGCTTTCTTATTTGAAAACCCAAAAAATGAGTACTCTTGAAAACACTAAGCTGTGTGACTTCACTAGCACCAACAACAATGATTTTATGAGCACACCTATTGCTCCACCTGTGCCTAAAGATACTTTCTTTGAGATAAAACCTACTTTACTCAATCTTGTTATGAGAGAACAATTTTCTGGTCTTGGTAATGAAGATGCTGCTTCCCATCTAAATAACTTTGTTGAACTTTGTGAGATGCAAAAGCATAGGGATATAGATGGTGATATTATTAAGCTTAAATTGTTTCCTTTCTCTTTGAGAGGAAAAGCTAAAGAATGGTTGAATTCCTTAACTAGGAATAATATAGATTCTTGGACTAAGTGCAAATATGCTTTTATTGGAAAATACTATCCTCCTGCTAAGATTATATCTATGAGAAGTGAAATAATGAAGTTTAAACAACTTGATAATGAACATGTTGCTCAAGCTTGGGAAAGAATGAAATCTTTGGTAAAGAATTGTCCCACTCATGGACTGACTGCTTGGATGATCATCCAAACTTTTTATGCGGGATTGAACTATTCTTCAAGGAACCTATGGGATTCTGCTGCTAGAGGTACCTTTATGACCATCACTTTGGGTGCTACAACGAAACTTCTGAACAATATGATGGTTAATTATTCTGAATGGCATACTGAGAGAGCTCCACAAGGTAGGAAGGTAAATTATGTTGAGGAAACCTCCTCCTTGAATGATAAGATTGATATTATTATGTCTATGCTTGTTAATGGGAAAGCCCATATTGGTCCAAATAATGTTCCTTTAGCCTCTTTGGTTGCTCAAGAAGAGCAAGTTGATGTGAACTTCATAAGAAATAACAATTTTGGAAATAATGCTTATAGGAATAATTTTGGTAACAACAATTATAAGCCATATCCTCCCAACAACGGTAATGCTTATGGAAATTCTTACAAAAATAATAGGAGTGCTCCCTCTGAACTTGAAGTTATGCTTAAAGAGTTTATTAGTAAGCAAACTGCGTTCAATAAAACTATTGAGGAAAAACTGTCTAATGCTGAAAGAAATATAGCATCTTTAGCTGAAGCTCAATCTTCTTTGAATAAAATGGCTACTAAACCTGAAACTAATGATAATCCCTTTGCAGCTACTAATGCTATACAAGAAAGAATTGATGAAAATGTTAGACTATTAGCTGAATTACATGCTTAGTGGGAAAGAGAAGATGAAATTGCTAGAAACATTAGTGTTTCTACTATTACCACCACTAGTGTTGAGACTAGTAATAGTTCTACTACTTTAGATGATAAATTTGATTTTGATCTTGATGGTTGCAACATCTCTGAAGTTATTAAGTTCCTACAAAATCTTGCTAAAAGTCCTAATGCTAGTGCTATGAACATGGCCTTTATAAAACACATTACTGATGCTCTCATAAAGATTAAAGAAGAAAATATGAAACATAAAGCTTCTATTCCTATAAAACAAGAAGATGGTTGGGAACCCATCATTAATATGAAAGTGAATGACTTTGATTTCAAAGCTTTATGTGATCTTGATAGTAGTGTTTCTATTATGCCTAGAAGGATTTATGATATGCTTGATTTGCCTCCTCTTGAAGATTGTTATTTGAATGTCCCACTTGATGATAATGCTAAAAAGAAACTCATGGGGAGTATTAATGATATTTTTATTATGGTTAACAATGCCTATGTCCCCGTTGATTTCTATGTTTTGGATGTTGAATACAATGCTTCTTGTCCTATTACTTTGGGAAGACCTTTTCTTAAAACTGTTGATGCCATTATTGATATGAAAGAAGGCACCATTAAATATCAACTCCCACTCAAGAAATGTATAGAACACTTCCCTAAGAAGAGAGGGAAGATTTCTTTTGCTTCTCCTATGAAAACAAAATTTGGTCTTAATGCTTCTTCATTTGAGAACACTTGATTCTTTCTTGCTTCTTATGCCTAACTTAAAGGCGTTAAAGAAAAGTACTTAATGGAAGATAACCCAAAAGTTTTAGATGAGTCTTGGAAATTATTACTTCAGTAATAACCGCTCCTTATCCTTTTTATTTTCTTTTTGTGCCAAGAGTAACCTCTAATGAGAGAGAAGTAATGATTGGGAAAGTTGTTGTCCCGAAACAGATTTCTGTGCTTTACCGTAAAAATTTGTGTAAAATGTCTGAACGTCTTTTTGAGGCGTGAATTTTTCGGCTTCTACCCCAGGTTGTTATCTAACTTTCATTAGTTCAATGCTTTTTTATTTGAGCAACAGAAGGTCTTCGAAAAAATTAGTCTTTACCTGCTGGTCTGTTTTGACAGATTTCTCCCATTTTCTGCATTTGCTTCTTGTTGGTTCCTTTTTGAGTTCTTTTGGGGAATTGAGTTTTTTGAGGGAAGTGCTACAGTAGCTAGTGTTCTAATGGAAGTTTATTTGGTGTTAGAACTGAACCTTAAGACTTATTTATCTTGAGTACACTAATGTTGCTAATAAAGATTGTGTGAAGTTTTGTATGAAGGAAAAATTCCAGGTGTATGGAAGGAATGAGTAATGAGATGAAGGATGGACTAAAGCTCAAGCTTGGGGATGCCACGCATGTCACCCCAAGAAATATCCAAGAAGTACAAGCGTCAAATCTTGGGGATACCCAAGGCATTCCCCTTCTTCATTAATAAAAGTCCCAGGTTTCTTCCAAACGCTTCATTTTATTGTTTCATGCACAGTTGTGTTGTTTTTGGAGCGTCTTTTTTTTGTTTTGGTTTTTCGTTTGCTTGGTTTGCTTAGTTTGATGAATAAATTGGTTGTACCCCCTCTTTCATACATTGGTTTGCAAATAGTTTGGTTTGGTTTGGAAAAGAGTAGGAAAGTTCATGCTTATGTGGTAAAAAGAGCTTGTTTTTGACTGTGGCCTATGCTCTGTCATGCCATGCTTGATATTGTTTTGGCTTCATGCTTAGTATTCTTTACTGTAGCATGACTTGTTATAAACAATTGAGATTGCTTAATATACCTTGGATGAATCATGCGTTGTTTTAGCATATTAAAGCATAGTATAGTGGTATTCTCCTTTGATGCTTTATTTGGGTTGACTTGGCGCATGCTCACACCATGTTATGACTATCTCAAGTCACCATAGCCTTTATGATCCTTTAGTTTCCAACTTGTAGTATCACATTATGCTTTGATCAATGATGTTTTGTCGCTCTGCATGATTATGGCCATTATTGCTCCCTTAGTTTGTCGCTCCCAGTCTTTTGCTAGCCTCCACAACAAAGTATGAGTTCCACTCATGCATCCAACTCCCTAAACCAAGTTATTCCAAAGGGTCCACCATACCTACCTATTAGCATATGCTATTACAAGTATATTCATGCATTTGCTTACCTTCCAAATTAAACTTGTTATGAGAAAACTAGTGATTAAATCTCTCACGAACTTGATGGCACACTTTACTTTTCTTGCCCTTGATAAACTTGAACCATTGGGTCCTTCTTTGTTGCGTATATGCTTGCGCTTTATAAGTTTAAATTAGCAGAACCATGTTTCATGGGGAACGCTTTCAACATTGCACTTGTACTTGAAGGGAATATGCCCGAGAGGCAATAATAAAGTGGTTATTATCTTATTCCATGTTTATGATAAATGTTTATTTTACATGCTAGAATTCTATTGATCGGAAACATCAATACATGTGTGTTTAATAAACAAAAAGGGTTCCTAGTTATGCCTCTCTTATAGACTAGCTTGTTGATTAACAAGATGATCAAGGTTTCCTGATCATGGACATTGGATGTTGTTAATAACAAGGTCACACCATTGGTGGAATGATGTGATGAACATTCATCCGAAGTATAGCATTACGATCAAAGTCATTATGTTTATATTGCTATAATATCATACGAAGTAATCTTTATCCTTAGACCATGAGATCATGTTAATTGCTAACACCGGAAGAGTATCTTGATAACATCAAACGTCACACCGTAACAGGGTGACTATAAAGGTGGGTTCAGTGCTACGAAGGTGTTATGTTGAGGCTCATGGATCAAGAGTGGGATTTGTCCATCCCGATGACGGATAGATATACTCTGGGCCCTCTCGGTGATATCACATTGAAATAGCTTGCAAGCAAGTGATGTGATCACTAGAATGTTATATCACGGGAACAAGAAAAGAGTGCATGTCGGTAACGAGATCAAACTAGGTATGGAGATACCGATGATCGAATCTCGGATATGTAATATATCGCGGGACAAAGGGATTTAGTTACTAGCATTAAAGGTTCTCACGATCACAGAAGTCATCGTTGAATGTGTAGGAGTCAGTATGGATCTCCAGGTCCCGCTTCTGATTATTGATCTGAGAGAGGTCTCGATCATGTCTGCATTATTCGCGAACCATAGAGTGACACACTTAAGGGATACCGACACCATTTGGAGCAAATATGTTTCAGATAAAGATTTAAGAAAGCGCTGGAATTATTTCAATAGACACCGAAACTGTTTCGGGTTAAATTGCTGAAATTGGTTCTGCATGTAATATTGAAATGTTGTCGGGGGTTTTATGTGAATGTTTGTTAATTAAAGTAATTAACAAAATTCTGAATAAAAATAATAAAAGAGTTTTATTAAATGAGAGAGCATTAAATTTGGAGAAATTTAATGCATTTAAAGAGGAGACTTTAAAAGAGAATGTGAATGGGAATTTTAATGTGGAGGGGTTACCACCACATGAACGAAGGAGGTGAAGGGTCACCCCCTCCATGCGCCGGCCATGAAGGAGGGGCACCCCCTCCTCCTATAAAAGGCCACCCCCTCCTCACTTCTCACTCACACCTCCTTGTGAAGGATCTCTCTCCCCCTCTAGTATTATTCCCCCATGGTCTCGGATTAGCGAGATACATGTTCCCGGTGGCTTTATCTGGAAAGGAGTTGCTGCTTCCGCTGCTTTGCTGGAGCGAGGGATGGAGGTTGTCGGGGTACCAGACGTGTGTGCGATCACGGATGCGCCGCTGCTTTGTGGTGCTAGACTTGGTGCTGCTGGAGCTGGATCTGCTGGACGTGCTGGAGCCGGACCTGCTGGACTTCATCACGATCTTGAGATCGGTAAGTGTACGACTACATCAACCACGAGTTCCTACTTGTTAACAAAGCTCGTTGTCTACGAGGGTAAGTTCTCGTTGGATGTATGTCCACCCGTTGCTTTGTACCTAGTAGATAGATCTTGGCGTGTAGTTCACACCGTAGGAAAAATTTTGTTTTCTATGTTGCGGACCCAACAGTGGTATCAGAGCCTTATCTATGCGTAGGTTCTTAGCATGGGTAGTACACATATGTTGATATGTGGGCGATGATGATCATGTTATTGCATCTTCTATGTATTTTGGATATTGGTGGCATAGTGGGATGAAGCGGCCCGGGCCAACCTTACATGTCATCGTACATGAGACCGGTTCCACGACTGACATGCAACTTGTTTTGCATAAGTGGCTGGCGGGTGTCTGTCTCTCCTACTATAGTCAATATCTGATTTACAACGAGTTGCTAATAACTTAGTTATCCTCGTTGTGGTTCATGTTCATAGGTAAGAACGGTTCTATCTCCGAAAGCCCTAAGCCACGTAAAACTTGCAATTGATAAATTAGAGGCGTCTAGTTTAGATCGTTGCTGGGCTAGTGTATTGATATGGTATTGTTGTAAGTAGATGTATGATAGATACTCTTACAACACACTCAATGTGTAAGTTCCATAGACCTTGGCCTTACACAAAAAGGAATGATAGAGATCATACAACGATGCAAGTGATAGATATCAAATGCATGGACCATATCATCTCACTTTACACATTAGATGTTAGCATCTTATACTGCTAGTTTGGCGCTTTCTGTAGCATTGTAAGATGATCCCTCTTTTAGATATCAAGATAAAAATGTGTTCTTCCTTAAGTATGCACTGTTTTGTGGATCGTATTTCGAGACATCACGTGATGATCGGGTGTACTCGACTCTACGCTTTCATACAAACAGGTGTAAGACAGTTTTACACATGCGAGTACTAAGGTTCTTACTTGGCGAGCCTAGCATGTACAGACATGGCCTCGGAACACGGACCGAAAGGTTAAGCATGAGTCATATAGTTGATATGATGCCCATATAGATGCTCGCCTTTGAAGCTACATCAACTCACATGATGATCAGACTTGGTGTAGTGGATTTGGTTCATGTAATCACCAAAAAGGCACGAGGGATGTCGTTTTTGAGTGGGAGTTCATTTCTAATTTGGATTAGTCGAACCAAATTTGTCATAAATTAAATCAAAGTGAATTTGCATAGTTTGTTGTAGTCATTGGCATTCGTTTTCTACCTTATGCTTAGTTTTTATTTGAGATAATAGAACTATAGAATTCTGGATATTTACTTTACGAACTGGTATCGTATTGTTTTGAATGTCAATTTAAAGTTTATAAGTCCTATTGCAAACTTTCAGCAAACTCTATTTACTCCATGAGGTTTAATAAGTAGTATTAAATCAAGAGTAAGAATTCCAATGTTAGTATCTAAAGTATCATGTTTGCCTCCATGATTATTGATATTCAAAAATTTGTTTTAATATCAAGATTATATTGGAGCTGGAAATTGTTTCAGAAACCATCATGTGTGAAAGATATTGTGATATCTGAAACAATGTTTTTGGTTGCATTATGATAGAGTATAATTTAGCAAAATACATGTTCTCATATTGTATGAGAATTCGTGAAGGATGGAGATGCTAGGCATCCGAATCTACTAAAAAGGTTTTGGGAACTGATATTATACTCGAGATTCTTCCTTATAGGCTATAGTAGCTTGATCATGAAAGTTTTCTTGATAAGGATGAATAGAAGATGTAAGTAAAATGTTTACTACACTAATAGATTACTAAAGAATGGATTTTTGAAAGAACACCAAACATTTGATGATGGTGATCCACTTCAAAGTGCAAGTCCAAAGGTATTAGTATTTGACTATATACGCTTTGTACCATGTGTCATGTTGATGACACCACTATTGATGTTGATTCTTTTAAAAGAAAAGGAATTGCTGAAAGAGAATCTATAAAATATTTGGCAGAAAATAAAAGGTTGGAGATGTCCAACTTAGGTATATAGAAGATATACATGTTATGGCTATATTCCTTGCTTGTTAAACAATGTGGTTCTTAGGTATTGGATACCGGTATTGGATACCGAATTGGTTGGTATCAAGTGTCATACAGTACAACACAATTCATGAACTGCAATGGCCTAAGTAACTAGCAAGAGAATAAGTGATGATGATCATCGAAAACAAATAAAGTGTTATTGTGTTTTTCGTTGTCGTCAAACCTAGCCTTCAAGATTTGTTTTAATAATTGTTATTTTGTTCCGGTATTACGAGAACAATGGTTGTTCAAATAATTACCGTATTCCATAAAGGATGGATGAACTTTTACAAGTCTAGTGGGAGAAATCACATCCATAAACACTATTGCTAAAATGTCGGAAGACAAATGATTGAAAGATCACTTATGAAGTGACATAGCCGTTTAAATTATATTTGAAAGAAAACATGAAGAAACTCCATGTTGATGGATTTTTGGAGTCTTTGATCTTGATCAATTGACGCATGTGAGACCTTCCTCGAGATAATTGAAACTCCGTCCATAGGCCAGAGAGGAACGGATGACTAGCTTATTGGAAATTGTGCATGCTGATGTGCATAGTCCATTATGTGTAGCCATATGCGATGGATCTTTTTTGCTTCATATGCTTTCTCCGAAAATTTGAGTGAATATATCTGTATATTTACTTAATAAGGGAGAAGTATGAAACATTTGAAAATTGTTCAAAGACTTTCAAGATGAAGTGGAAAATCATTGTAACAAGAAAATAAAGAGTTTATCTTTCGATCATAAAGGAAGATATTTGAGTTACATGTTTAGCAAAAACACCTAAGACTTGAGGAATTGTTCCATGATTTGTGTTTCCCGATAAACCATAGGAGTATGGCATATTCGAGAGATAAAATTAAACCATGTTTGACATGGTAAGATCAAGGGTGTCATTTATAAAACTGCCATTATGTTTTAAGGATTGAAGCTTTAGAGACTACCGCTTTTACACTGAAAAGAGCACCATCGTGATCCATTGAAATGACACCATATGAGTTATGGTTTGGGATAAAACCCGAATTGTCTTTTCTTAAATTTTGGTATGCTATGCATAAGTAAAATGTTTACAACCAAAGTCGGATAAGCACGTCTTTGTAGGTTATCCCAAAGAATTTGTTGGGAATTTCTCCATAACACTGAGGACAAAAGAGTTTGTTACTTGGAACGTCAAGTTTCTTGAGAAGGAATTTTTCGTGAAAAGTTAAGTGGGAGGACAATAAAACTTTGATAAGGTTGTTGAACCTTAGCTATATGTGCTAAGTAGCGCAGCGCCGGAAAGTGTCCCGGTGGCGGCCACAATGCTCATGGCTCTCGTGATTACAAAAGGTGTGATCTCGGAGATTAGAGTTCCTATAGAACCGTGTGGGTCGGTAAGAATCAAATAGTAAGATTTGATAAGCAAGTTGTTATTGTTTTGACAATGATGAACCGACTACATGCAAAGAAGCGATGATGGGCCCTGACTCCATAAAATGACTAGAAGTCATAGAATCCGTGATAGTATCCATACACGAGAAATCAAGTTTCTGAACTTGGAAGACCCTCCGGAAAGGCGTGAAGCCTATCGGTCGTGTTTGGATCTATAAAGAAATAAGACATGGATGTTTAACATCTATGAAATAGTCGACATGTCGGAAAGAAGTTTACGACAATGTTCAAGGAGTTGACTATGACAAGATTTGATCTTTCATAGCGATATATAGTCTTGAGGGATTAATGTAGCAACCACTACATATAATTTGATATATGATAGTTGAATAAACAAAACAAGGTTCTTCTAATAGAACGGTAACCTTGGACATGTACATGACATGGTCCGAAGGGTTTTGTTAATTCAAAGGGTGCTAAAAGGGCATGTAAACTTCAATAGTTGAAGTAAGCATAGCGGAGTTGGAATCTTCACCATGATGAAACTGTTAAAAGAGTTTAAATTCATCGGAGATGATGAAGATGCTTGCATTTGCAAGAAATTAAGTGGGAGCGCTGAGACATATTTCTAATACATTATGTAGAGGACATATTATTGATTGGAAATGATGTATCTTGTATTGACACAAGTTAATAATTTCATTAAAATAAGATTTCGATGAAAGACTTGGGCAAACCCGGAATATTAGGCATCAATATCTATATGGATAGATTAAGGCGCTAATATGGTTGTGCCAGACATACATATATGAGATATTGAAAGGGTTCAATATGGAAACAACAAGAAAGGTTCTTGCTGCATGGAAAGGATTGTATCAAAATTCAAGTGTTTCAACACTTGGTGAGTAAAATCACATGAAGATTTTGATCGATTATACCATGATATGTATATATCCAGAATGTCCTATGCTCTAAATGTTATGAGCATATACTAGAATGATTCATAAGATGATCATTGGACAATAGTAAAGATATTCTTATCAGCTTTGGAAGAACTAAGAATATATCATGTATAAGTGACAAATAGTTAAAGGTAGTTCATTGTAAAGTGTTACATTGATACTAATTTTGTCACAAGATACAAATTAAATTTATCTCAATTTAGACTATGGGTGGCACAATGTAATGGAAAGGATGTTCCATGATGGATTTGGATGAGTTCCAAAGTTGAGACTTTGTGACGGATACTACAACAAAAGGCTAAGTATATGACTGCTATAGTAGCAGCAAAGGAGGGCATTTGTGTTAAGTAGTATCAAACTAGGTGTGGTTCAAAGTGGGGTAATACTATGAAGATATATTGTGTGATAATAATATCAACATATTTTGAGCCGAACGAACTAAAGGTCTCACCAAAGGACCAAATTTATACAATGCCATCTCATTTGAGAATGAGTGATGCGTAGAGACGCAGAGACATGCAAATACACACGGACCTAAAACTGTCAGATCGAGAGATTATGTTAACCACTAGCAATAGCATATATGCAACACCAGAAAGCCATAGGTGTTCAATACGTAAAGTTTTTCAAACTAGATTATTGACTCTAGTGCAAGTGGGAGACTGAAGGGAATATGCCCGAGAGGCAATAATAAAGTGGTTATTATCTTATTCCATGTTTATGATAAATGTTTATTTTACATGCTAGAATTGTATTGATCGAAACATCAATACATGTGTGTTTAATAAACAAAAAGGGTTCCTAGTTATGCCTCTCTTATAGACTAGCTTGTTGATTAACGAGATGATCAAGGTTTCCTGATCATGGACATTGGATGTTGTTAATAACAAGGTCACACCATTGGTGGAATGATGTGATGAACATTCATCCCACATATAGCACTACGATCAAATTCATTATGTTTATATTTCTATAATATCATACGAAGTAATCTTTATCC
The DNA here is from genome assembly GCA_916181665.1 of Avena sativa. Lineage (NCBI taxonomy): Eukaryota > Viridiplantae > Streptophyta > Magnoliopsida > Poales > Poaceae > Avena > Avena sativa. Next base: position 621,230,587 of record OV702289.1, read on the forward strand.
TTAGACCATGAGATCATGTTAATTGCTAACACCGGAAGAGTATCTTGATAACATCAAACATCACACCGTAACAGGGTGACTATAAAGATGGGTTCAGTGCTACGAAGGTGTTATGTTGAGGCTCATGGATCAAGAGTGGGATTTGTCCATCCCGATGACGGATAGATATACTCTGGGCCCTCTCGGTGATATCACATTGAAATAGCTTGCAAGCAAGTGATGTGATCACTAGAATGTTATATCACGGGAACGAGAAAAGAGTGCATGTCGGTAACAAGATCAAACTAGGTATGGAGACACCGATGATCGAATCTCGGACATGTAATATATCGCGGGACAAAGGGATTTAGTTACTAGCGTTAAAGGTTCTCACGATCACAGAAGTCATCGTTGAATGTGTAGGAGTCAGTATGGATCTCCAGGTCCCGCTTCTGATTATTGATCTGAGAGGGGTCTCGATCATGTCTGCATTATTCGCGAACCGTAGGGTGACACACTTAAGGGATACCGACACCATTTGGAGCAAATATGTTTCAGATAAAGATTTAAGAAAGCGATGGAATTATTTCAATAGACACCGAAACTGTTTCGGGTTAAATTGCTGAAATTGGTTCTGCGTGTAATATTGAAATGTTGTCGGGGGTTTTATGTGAATGTTTGTTAATTAAAGTAATTAACAAAATTCTGAATAAAAATAATAAAAGAGTTTTATTAAATGAGAGAGCATTAAATTTGGAGAAATTTAATGCATTTAAAGAGGAGACTTTAAAAGAGAATGTGAAGGGGCATTTTAATGTGGAGGGGTTACCACCACATGAATGGAGGAGGTGAAGGGTCACCCCCTCCATGCGCCGGCCATGAAGGAGGGGCACCCCCCTCCTCCTATAAAAGGCCACCCCCTCCTCACTTCTCACTCACACCTCCTTGTGAAGGATCTCTCTCCCCCACTAGTATTATTCCCCCATGGTATCGGATTAGCGAGATACATGTTCCTGGTGGCTTTATCTGGAAAGGAGTTGCTGCTTCTGCTGCTTTGCTGGAGCGAGGGACGGAGGTTGTCGGGGTACCGGACGTGTGTGCGATCACGGATGCATCGCTGCTTTGCGGTGCTGGACTTGGTGCTGCTGGAGCTGGATCTGATGGACGTGCTGGAGCCGAACCTGCTGGACTTCATCACGATCTTGAGATCGGCAAGTGTACGACTACATCAACCACGAGTTCCTACTCGTTAACAAAGCTCGTTGTCTATGAGGGTAAGTTCTCGTTGGATGTATGTCCACCCGTTGCTTTGTACCTAGTAGATAGATCTTGGCGTGCAGTTCACACCGTGGGAAATTTTTTGTTTTCTATGCTGCGGACCCAACAGTACTTTGTACCCCGTTGATATCATGTTCTTTTGCTTACGGATCCCGGCGGTGTGAAATAAAAGTGGAACTTGTAAGATCATGGAGTTTGTATGTGTGTTAGAGAAACGTCTGGGCCGCTAGCCTAAGCCATGCATAATCATGGTGGAAACTTGCAGCATCACCATAATGAGCACTCTATGAAGCATCCTCAATAAAAACCTATGCAAATAGCAAATAAAAAGATCGCTGAGATGCTCATTGTCTGCTTGCCTTGTCATTTTGATTATGGGATAGCTCCTGTATCATGTTAAAGGGGTACCCCGTTGGCGGTTCTTTATGATATGCATGTACTTACAATGACAAGAGCTTACTCGTGACTGAAGTTGAGTAGCATGAGGATCGGTCTTCGTAAGTAAGGGGCATGAGATTTGGGTTTATAACTTGTCAAGCATATCCTCTTAGTTGTGTCACTTTAACCTTAATCACCTTCAAGATGCTTATGATAGGGGCAATGAGAGCTGACAGCTATAAGTACCATAATTTTTGGAAGCTCTTTATGAGACTTGAATCCCTACTTCCTTTTACAAAGGCCTTTCTTCCACCATTATATTGAGTCTCCACCTTCTACCTTTATGCACCTACTTTGAGAGCATAGTGGCCATTCTTAGTTCTATGTGCATTGTCCCAAGACTAGTTGATTGATGCATAACTTGTTATTGCTTGTTTTAAACTATTGTATCTAGTCACTCTTATGAACTTTGAAGGTGTCCTATGCATTTATATTTGCTACTCTATTGAGGGACAAGCTCAATGCTATTATGCTATGTTTTCTTTATGTGAAACAAACAAACGTCTTGCAAAGCATTGTTATTCATGAATCTTTTGTTTGTACCTTTTCATGTTGCATCATAGTTTCTTTGTATTATTGCTAGAACCTTGTCTTTCATGTTATGATTGAAGTACCTTGATCCCAGCTTTGAATGTTTTGCAAATACTTTGATCAAGTCTTTGATGGTGCATGTCACCTCAAAAATTATTCTTTCTTTTTATCACTTACCTACTCGAGGACGAGCAGGAGTTAAGCTTGGGGATGTTGATACATTGCAAATGTATCTATAATTTTTGATGTTCCATGCTTAGTTTTATCCACTTTCTTGTGTTTTGTCCACACTTTGGAGTTCTATGTATAATGTTGTAATGCCCAATCAAGTTCCAAAGGAGTCAAGATGATTAGTATATGCATGTATTGCTTTCTTGATGTTTGTCAATTGCCCCGCTGTAATTTGTTCACCCAGCATGTTATCTATCTTAAGGAGAGCCACCTCTAGTGAACTATGGATCCCGGTCCTTGTCTTTTACATACAATCTACAAACTATTTACTGCTTTGTGTTTACTTTCTGCAAACTATTACTTCCTTCCATTCGATACGTTTAATCCTTTGTTTTCTGCAAAACATGGTGAGATTGACAACCTCATCGCAAGTTGGGGACAAAGTTCTGTGATTGTGTTGTGCAGGTCTCCACGTTGCTACTAGCACCGGTAGTGCGCCCTGCCAAAGCTCAGCTAGTAACACCTTTGGGGTGTTTCCTTGCTCCTACCGGTTCAATTAAACCTTGGTTTCATAACTGAGGGAAACTTGCTGATGTGCTCATCATACCTTCTGCTTGGGGTTCCCAATGAGCTCTACATCAACCACGCACTAGCACTTTTCTGGGCGCCGTGCATTGAGCCATCAGGAACACAGAACAGTTGATAAGTATACTAGACACTGGATCCATACACATCTGACAAAGTAGAAAGTATGACCAAATTTAAAGATCACTCGTTGACGATTTAATTATTTTGATTTATCAGACATACTCTCCCTCCATCCTAATTTTTCTGAAAATGCCCTCCAACCTAATTAAAAAGGATGTCACATATTTTACTAAATTTGAATGTATATGTACACTAAACAGTGACTACTATATGGCAAGTATATCGTTACAAAAGCTGCATAGAGCACATTCGAACGCTAAAGAGTGCAATATAATTATGTGATGACGGATGAGAAAAAAATGATCCATGCACCCAAAAGAAAGAAAAAGGAGGGCCATGCCGGCAATTCCTCCCCCTTCCTAGTTCCTACTCCAAGATTCGGTGATTGCAACATTGTGGCCGCCCTGTGGAGGCAGGTCCTCGACGACCTCCACAATGGTCGCAACCTCGACGGCCAACATGAGATGGCTTCTCTCTTCCTACTTAGCAGGGCGTGACCTAGATGATCTCCTCAATGGTAGTTGCTTTGCTGTGGAGCTACGTGACTTCCTTCTTCAAATTTTCGCACTCAGCATGAAGCATGGAGGAGTCATGCTCATAAGATCGTGCGAGCTTCATTTGAAAAGCCAAATCGGCTCGGAGGCGATCACACTCTAGGTTGAGCTCGAAGTTTTTCTGAAGAATGTTGATGTTATGGCTGTAGATTTCATCTACTTTGGCCGAGATTCTCGCCCTGACTTCCTGCATGGAAAATGCATCATCAGTAAGAGAGCATGGAGTGCATGCAGAGAAGAACATAAAATGTCAATAAATGTATAGTGACTATAGTACCTCTCTTGTTCGACCGAGAGAGAGCATGAGGGCATCGTACGCGTCAGAGATATCAGTCGTGCTATCGACCCGTGGGGTGAAAAATTCGACGCTCGAGCCGCCTGCCCTGGAAGATGTACAGAGACGGTTAAATAGTAGGAGCAGACAACCCAGGAATCAATGAAAGTAAAAACCTACCCACTCTTGGTCCCCATGATAGACGCTCTTCGCATACATGCGTGAAGACGAGCCCTCGCCCCATGGCTGGTCTCCTTTATCTGTTCGAGCCTACAGGTCACCCTGCCAGCCGGATTTCTCCATGGCTCTAACCACCGCTATCTTGCTATTCTTCTGACGAGATAGGATATTTTGTGACATCGTTGGATGAAGAATTAGAGAAGAAAGGGAGGAGTAGTGGAAGAAAATGGTTTCTGCAAAGGCGAAGCGAGGTAGTACTAGTAGGAGGAGAGATGAGAGTGAATAGTGGAAGCAAAACGTCAAGTACTGGGTCTCGTCGCCGGCCTTCGAGCAATCTCGTTGGTCCATCAAGTGATCGAGCTACTAGCTGCAAATATTTATGACCCACCCAAAGTTTATGGAGAAATTTGGCTAGATACATAGTGGTGCAATCAATTGGCTTATGCTGTACTAAGTGAGTCCCATCTTTAGTATTGGTTTTTTCTGGCCAGTCTAGTAAATTTCTAGTAGATTCGAAAAAAAGTCTAGTACGTACATTTCTTACCCATGTTAGGAATGGCTCACGCCGTGCTTACTCGTAGTAGTAGTACTCCCTCTGATCCATATTTACTTGTCACTGAATTGGACGTATCTAGCAATGAATCGGAGGGCATAGTAGTAGTAGTAGTAGTCACATTGAATATACTTAGGGCTTGACGCATAAGCATCACAAACGGTCACCAAAAGATCGAACGGTAAACTTAAAGATAACTTAGGGCTTCTTTGGATAACAGGATTTAAAAACATTGGAATTTGACTCGATCACAGGTACAAAACAATGGATTGCAAAACAGAGGAAATAGCTTTCTTTGGATCACAGAATTTCAAAACACAGGATAACAGGGTCGTAGGTACAAAACAGAGGAAATCTGCTGGCTTAAAGTCATTTCAATGAAACACAGTAAAGGCGGAGGAAAATTGCCTCAATCCTACAGGAATGAGTGTAAAAAAGTGGATGTTGAAATTCCTATGGGATTGGGGTGTAGAAATGCAATCTATATGATTTTTGGAGGTATGATTCCTTTCATAGAAAGGGCTTCCTTATGAGAAAAATCATATGGGTCGAATTCCTCTGAAATTCCTTTGAAAATCCTTCGATCCAAATTGGCACTTAATCAAGATGTGCATGCTCACGACAGACGAACACCTTCCGGCAGGAGGTGTTGCGGTCGTAGATTTTCATCTTGAAACCGTCTATGGTGAACTTGAACATAAGGCAGTCACCCTCCTTCAACTCATGGAAAGCATCAAAGGTAGCCCACTCTTTGTCCAGGACGATCTGGTCTTTGTTGCGGTTGGCATGAATCGACTCGCATTCCTCGCATGCTTGGACCACCACTAGTTGTGGGTACGGGTGTCCCTTCAAGTAAGGCTTGAAGTAAGTCGGGATGATAATCATATACAAGTCATGTTGGACTAACTGGATGTAGAAGCATGTAGGACGATGCGCTGTGGCATGGTGTCCAACCGACCTAGGGCGTCTTCTCGGTTTGGCAGAACTAGCGACCGACCTGGTAGCACTTGCCCTTGCCAAGGGCTCCACTCTCCTGCCCGGCAGCTTCAACTCCCTTGGTATGATGGGGAGAGCATCTTCATAACCACCTAGAGTTGGAGCAGTCTGGTCAAGAATGTAGTCTAAGTTTGGCATTACAACTGGGTCATCCTACATGAAAATTACCATTGCATCAGTCCTTTGGAATTACCAAAATACCACAATTCATTGTATAAATTGACTAAAGATCACAATGAGTCATTGCACCATCAAAATTACCTAAACAGCACAAGGTATTAGGTAAATTAAATTGCCTACAGAGCACAATGCATCATCAGAATGACCTAACTCGATGGGTCCTCAAAATTATCTGAATAGCTACTAGAAGGCATAACATTTAATTAGATTGATTAAACAGCACAATGCATAATCTAAATGGCTAAAACAACACAATGCATTATATGGATAGCCAAAACAGCATATATGCAGTGCATCATCAAAAATACCAAAATAGCACAAGGTATCATGTAATTAAATTTAATAAACAGTGTCTGCACAATCAAAATTACCTAAACTGACGGGTCATTGAAATAACCTGGACAGCTAGAAGGCATATCATTTAATCCTAAATAGCAGAACATAGATCAAAATGGACGAAACAACACAGTGAGGAGACAGGACACAATGCATCATAAAAAATACCAAAACAGCACAACGTGTCATGGAAAATTCCTAAACAGCACAATGCATCATCTAAGTACCAAAACAGAACCCTGCATCATCGTCATCAAGAATATTCCATAACTAAGCAGAACAACACAAACAAAAAATATAGATACATTCGAATCTACGCAAAGTCAAGTCAGTTATTTTTGCACGGAGGGAGTATAAAGAACAGCACAAAAGACAATTATCAAGAATATGACATACAATTAAGCAGTTCAACAAAGGACATGCAGTACACGTTGCAAAAATCTGACTAGATGCACATCGAATTTGGTTTAAAGCCCCAATCCTCCAGATCTAACCTCGTTGTAGTTAGGGGCATGAACTTGCACACGGGTCGATGACTTGAGAAGATGAACAAGGCGCCACTGACGAAGAACCAGCCACATACACCGAAGAAGCATAGACAATCACTGATGAAGGGGGGGCCACTGATAGGGGTTTCACTTCGTACACTCTGAAATTTGGCACATTGGGAATGAGAGTCCAACCTGCAGACGAAAAGGACGCGTCCGCCGCCGCACGAGCATTTGGTCCCAACGCACGTGGTGCTGGAGGCTTGGACGACCGCTTGGTAGGCGATGAGGGTTTCGGAGCGACCGGTCGAAACCCTAAGGGCGACGGACGCCTCACCTTGGTCATGCCCCGCACACACGAAAAGCGAAGGACGCTTCAGAGAGGGTGCTGAGGCCGTCGGAATCGAACAAGCCACCTGTAGCTCCAAAGCAGAGCTTGCTGAGGACCCTAGCTCAACCACAGACAAAGGTTTTGGCATTGGTTTCATCAAGGCAATGGCTGGATTAACAACTAAGAGTTGTGAGGTGAGTGTGGGAATGTGATAGCGAGAGAGGGAATGGTGGGGGAGGAGTTAGAGAATGGGAGTGGGTAACCCTCTATCCGCTTTAGTAGTACCATACTGCAAAAAAACTACATTTCACATATCATCACTTTTTGACAAACTAGTTCATTTCTTTGAACCGACTAAAATAGTGGGTACCCTTTAGGTTTCAAACTTCCATCTGGTACCTATTTTGCTAGTAGTAAGTACAGTACAATACTTTGTATTACCCTCCATGGTACTCCCTCCATCCCAAAATACAAAAATTTAAAATACTAAATTAATATCAATAGATTCACCATAAAGTATATTTTCTTAATATGCCCATTCAATATTGTAGATGTAGATGTTTTTTTCTAAATATTTGGTCAAAGTTAGTAAGGTTTGACTTTTGACCAATCCTTAGACGCCTTATATTTTGGGACAGAGGGAGTAGTATAAAACATTTTTTTAGATAGAGGAAATTGCACGACCCACCACCTTTTCATTGCACTTTTGCACATAACACTTGGTGGATGTCATTTTTGCACATTTTAACAATTTTTGGCCTAATATGCACAAATTTGGCCAGTTAGTCCTGGCAAATTGGGCCATATTTTGAAAACAAATGAAGAGGAAGTAGTATGAAGAGTATGGCTCGACCAGCTGCTCTCTCGAGAAGGAGCCGAACCCGACTATTTTCCCTACTTAATTTTAGGGTGCTTTGTGCTAAATGTATGGACCTTAATGTAATTTTACCTTTTTTACGTCCGTTTTGTAAAATCTACTCCCACCGTCCATGTAAAATTCGAACATAAAAGCAAGTGGTAAAATTTAAACGTATTTAAGCTTATTAGTTGCCAATGAATATGAACATTCTTGCATTTCAAGCCAAACGACCAGGGTCATGGACATATCTACATCATACTTTATGTTGATGATTCATGATCCCATATCGAAGAATTTGCATGCCGCCAAATTTGGCCATATATTTCGAAAACAAACAAAGAGAAAGTAGTATGAAGAGTATGGCTCGATCAGCTGCTCTCTTGTGAAGGAGCCACACCCGACTATTTCCATTGCTTAATTTTAGGGTGCTTCGTGCTAAATGTAAGGACCTTTATTTAATTTTTTCTATTTTTAGGTCCTTGATGTAAATTGTACTCCCATCGTCCGTGATGGTCCCATATTTTGGCATAAAAAGTGTGTGAAACATGGCATGGTAACAATGTTGCCACTCGGAGTTTCCAACCATGAGGAAAGGAAAAAAATCAATTTTCCAAGTGAGAGGAGTGTATTTTCTGTAAAGCAAGTAGGAAGAATATGTATTTCTGTAGAAAAGAAACAAAGAGAAAGAAGAGAAACTATGGGAACAGAGGAAGCATCTCAAGAGGGCAATGAAGAGGAGGAGTTGAAGGCGGTGCGATATGAGAGCAAAGCTGTGATGGCTTCCTGACACGAGGTATAGGGTACATTCACCTAGTAGTACTAGTAGTATGAAACTAGTACTAGTAAATTTCAGGACCTTTACTATATACTATATGCGTGCAAAACAAAATTTGTTTTCTCTCTCCTTCACTGCCTCATCACCATCCCCACACCCCGGCTAGGTGATCTCTCCCTCATCCAAAACGTGGCGCTGCGCACATGTGTTGACCTGCCTTGTCATCGGCTCCGTGTCAGTATCAGGCGTGTTGCGTAGAAGGAACCATTTTGGGGCTTGGCGACAAAAGGTACAGTACTCATGCTATTATTAGAGTCGGAGTTCAAACTTTCGCAGTTTCGAAATTTTCACTTCCTTCCCAAACATCCGGAGGGAAGGTTATTCAAAATATTCAAAACATAGTGGTACACAAGGGATTGTTTATACTATCTGCAGTACGTCCCATCGCATTCAATGCACTTCATTATGATTTGAACAGCTTTACTACTACTCCGTAGTATTCCATTGTCGTTCCATTTCACACCCTGCGAAGAGGAAGCCACCAAGCACACTTGCAGCATGCTAGATCAAAAGTACAGTAGGAGTAGTACGAAGGGTATGGCTCGGCCGCTTGCTCGAGAAGGACCCGCACCTGACTATTTTTCATTGCTTCATTTTAGCGCCCTTTGTGCTAAATGTATGGACCTCTATGCAATTTTCTATTTTTTGAGGTCTTCGATGTAAACTGTACTCCCACCGACCTTCTCAAATTTCAACTAAACGTAAGCACGATAGGTTGCTCTTAAAATTTTCCAAACATCTTTTGAAGCTAAGCAGGAATTCGGTACATCGAAAAACCACCAAAAGTTCTAAAAAAATCATGTTCTTGCTATGCATCCGCATCCCGAAAAATTTGACACGGTTTTCATAACATTTCAAAAAAAGAATAAGAAGTATAATATTTTTTGTGGCATCATGTTACGTGTATTCGGAAACACGCGTTATAAAAGTATAATACAAACATTATTAATTATTCTTTGGTTTTGATAATACTTTATGTTAATGAAATTAGGTCAAACTTGAACTACAAGTAAAAAATTGTAGGTTGCTTTGAAAGTTTTATGAAAAAAGCTTTTGGAGGTACCCATCAAGTGGTTAGTAAATATATCAGAAATTACAGAGAGTTTTGACGAGTGGTTCGACTTCTAGCTAAGATTTTGCATCATGAAAATTTTGAACACCTTTTGAAAACGATCACATGAAATAGGGAGAGAGGGGAAATGATTTTTCTGTTCTCTATGGGAAACCCACAAGCTTGAGGTGCACCTTAGGCTTAAAGATACAAACTTTATTTTCTCCATAATGTATATGGTGAACCTTAGTGGATGCCACATACTAGGCCTTAAGGTGTGCTTTTGTACACATTGTTGATGCCCTTATTAGGGAAAAAGCAAATAGTATATTAGTACTAGTACACTAGTATAGTAGTACTCATTTCTTTTCTTAGACATATGCTCACCTCTGTCCATGTATTTTACATGCTGAGAGAATAAAACGTAGGCAGGGTAAAAGATGGCAGCAACGAAGAGGAGTTGAAGGCAGTTCGATGTCAGAGGAAAGTTATGATGGGTTCTATAACATCCCAATTTCAACAACCCTGATTACTTGTCCAGAATGCAAAAATCAGGGGGGCAAAAACTTTTTCTTGAGTATTGATGCAGCACTTGCTTGTTTGTTGATGCTTACGCATCTGAATGTATAACATATGATATACTCCTTACCTCAAGACCAGTTGACAAAAGTTATTTAACAAAACTATCCTGGCTCATTTTACATATTCTCAAATGTTCTGGCATTTCAAAACCTGAGCCAAGATTCTTTTGTAAACCTTAACTATTTTAGTAGCTTCTATTGACCAAACTATGGAGAGCTATATACCATAACCTCCTTATGTTTTCAAGACAGAACTTCCAACTACTCTTACCTCTAGGTTTTTCCAAAACCTTTTCATAAAGCTTTTGAATTCCACTCTTGGTAGAGATACTAAGAATTCTCATCTTATTCAAAATCCAACCTTTCCACCTACCCATCCTTACCTCAAGCTAGGCCTGATGGTAACCATAGTATTAGATTTGTTTTGCTTAAAAGATGAGTTATCTTGATGTGCTAAGATAAATTGCCTTGATCTGCTATTTGAATTGTTTGCTTAGGAACTAAATGAGCTACCCTAAGGGATCATCCTCTAGCATCTAACTAATCCTATCCACCCTAAGCAAGTTAACAAAGCTAGATCCGATCTCTAGCCACTTGGTGATCATCTAAAACCCTTAACCAAATCAATTATGAAGGGATCTAATCTAGAAGCTTCCAAGTCAATGAAGACCAATATCAATCATGGACCTATTCTACTCAATCTACACTCCAACAGCATCCCTTTGATGATGTGTTGGTACCTTGCAACCAATCAGAAACTTCCCCTCTAATATTCTAGTGAAAAACCCTAAATCTGCCAAATTTGACCAAGTCTGGAACTGTTTCAACATCACTTCTTTGTATGTCTCCCTTTCTCAACCCTTGTGAATTTTTGGAAATGCACTTGAACAATCTTGTAAAAAATAACAAGTACTACCAAGGCCCACTCTTGACCTTGGATATATCATCTTTTAACCCACTTGTTCTTGATGGTTTCACAGGCAACAAAATAACAATTCATGCAAATCTTAACAACATGCCTACTTCAGCAGAAGCTCACACCTTCATCCTACCTTCTTTGGACCAAATCTATACATGATTGTGTTCTACTCATAAAATTCTAGCAATACCTACTTCACTTGTTCCAAATGGATCCTCCTGCTTCAAAATCCCACAAGGTTTTGAAGGCTACTTGACAATCTGCTTTGGCACCCTTATTTTATTCAAAGTTTGAAATCAATTCTTGGAGAACTCAAGCATGATCAAGCTCAACTTCTTGTACCATGGTGATCTACATCACTTGTTCTATCCATCCATATATTCAATGACCCAAGGGGAGCTCTGAGCTCCAAGATCCAACAAAACTTTGAGGGTATCAAAATAATAATGCCCAAGATCCTTCATCCCTTGCCTTTCTTCCAAATCAACTTGTTTTCTCAAGACCCAATGCTTCAAATGATGGAAACATCCTGTGGATGTCATCTACCATGTAAATAAAAGTTTACCAAATATTTTCCAAAATTATTGTGGCCCAAAAGCAATTAAATTCCTTTAATTGACAAACACCTAAAAACTCCTATTAAGGAAAGTTTGATTTTCTCCAAAACACTTTCCCAACTTAATGCAAATTTGATACCTATAAACCCTACCCTATCCTCCCACTTCAAAAATAATTATTTTTGAATAGTCTTAATAATTCTTTTTGCCCATTTTCTTAAATGGAAGAAACAAGAAATTAAATATATTAAATACTTTTATTCATCAATAAATCTTGGGAAATTCCCAAAAGTGTGAATTCTTATCTGAGACCTTTTCACATCAAAAACTCACCTTGTCCAACTCAAAAATATCAAAACAACTTCTGAAAACCATTTCAGCACTTTTTGAATAAATGATTTTTAATGGACTATAAATCCTTGGAAAAATCTCAAATAATTCCTAGAAGGATATCTTGACCTCACCTATCTACCAGTACCCTTGCATCAGCTCACTCAAGTCAAATTGACAACATCTATATGATAAAATTTGCAAGCTAAGCAAGTATTGAGCTAAACCAAGAATCAAATCATCACTAAAGCTCACTATCACTCACCACAGCAATAATGACACCTTTCTGGTCGAAACAACTGTAGCATGTGCTCTCCCCATGTCCTTTACCCCCTTGAAAGGAGGAAAAGATAGACCATTTATTGGTGTATCCCTCTTTATATCAAAATCTAGGCAGCAGCCACTCCCCTCTCTCTATGTTCGTGTACTAGGCCCCACCTCACCCCCTCCACCTCCTCCCTCGACCAGTACCCGAGCAGCACCCCTCCCTTCCCATCAAATGGACATAGTCCACTCTACACCAACCCTCAAGGAGAAAGGCTAGCACAACACCCCCTCCTTGCCTCATTTTCTCCACTACCTCCCACCTTACCTCCCTAGAGAACACTCTCCTCTCCCCTGACCTGTCTAGCCTGAGAAGAAGAAGGGTAGGAGCTTCGGCCTCCTACAAGTAATCGAGCAAGGCTCCCTCCTCGTTGCCTCTCTTCCCCTGCATGTCACACTGCAAGAACCCCCTTTCTCTTCGGCACCTGACCCTGCCCTTTTCTTCAACATGCAGCTACCCTCGGAGCAGTTCTGGCAAGCTCTGAAGGTCGGCGTTGCCGTGGTCTTCGCGTGAGCCCCTCCCTGGAAGAAAGCACCACCGTGCCGCCCATCCCCGAGCTCCCCATCATCTACCGTGTCGCCTTGTCACCTCCCCGCCGCCAGGTTAGCTTCCCACACCATCGCTGGTTGCACTAGGGTTTCCGCCGCCACTGTTCTAGTTCGCTGGGAAGATGAAGCCCAGCCGTCGATCGCCACTTGATCGAACGGTCGGAGGTGCCCCGTAGCGCTTCACCGCCCGCTACGGCCGACAGTCGGGAGCCATGCCACAAGATTTCAAACCCCCCTCCCACGCGTCACCTTATGTGTTGTGGGCTGATTCCCCCGACCAGCCCAATAAACCCAGATCCTAGACCAGCAAGCCTCTGTGTTTTATTCTTTTTGTCCAGATCCAGTTTTGGCACTTTGGTTTAAATCGTGTTGAAAAAGGAACTCAAAACAAAATGCCTAGATCTAAATTTTCCTAGGTGCATGTATGTTTTCTCTAACACTCAGTACCTTTGGATAGCCCAGGATATGTATAGATTAATTATATTAAATCAATCTCTAGAAGGTATCTAAAACACTCATAAAATCCTTCTGGTAGTTTTATAACTCCAAATGGAGTGAAACCTCTGGGTACTGAAAGCCATCCTAAATACCATGCATGTCACTTTGGCCTAACCCTAGTTTGCTTCCTAGATTGCCTGTAGCAAAAATAACAAAATCAGGGAAAATCTGCCTAGGGAAATTTCTCTATGTCAAACCAAAACTGGTATTGGCCTAATTCCAACTCTGTGTCCTCATCCACCATCATATCCTTCAAACCCCAAGAGCCCAAAATTTTCTAAAACCCTGTTCATTTATTGTGCATTAATATTTTCTATGCATAGTTAATTCACTATATAAATCACCTCAGTAGTTCTGTAATTCCCAAAAGGGTCATTCAGATTCCTACAGAAAGGTATTCAAAGTACCTAGCTTGGGCCCTTGGAATCATATCAAAATCCCATGTAGTCTTAATTAGGTGAAAAGGACAAAAAGCTTGTAGAACTGACTTTGGGAATTTCCCAAGGGCATTGGATTAAATATTTTTAGATGAATCCAACTCTAAAAAATCTTAAACACCAAAGTCTACAAATACCTCTGAGGAAAACATTATTTGAGCTCCAGATCTTTTCTGGTGATTTATTCACCTAAACTAGAGGTTATTTAACTAAAATAATCATCTCTAAATAAAGAAAAGTGATAAAATCATGAAACAACTTTTGTTGGCCTTGTTATTTAAATACCTATCTATTGATATCAATCTTGTATATTGATATCATATAGGACCAAGCCCTAGTTCCAAACCCCTTTATCAAGTGGTTTTGGCAAATAAATCCTAAAGGAAATTTCACAAAGGCAATTTAAGTAATTCCAATTGCTACTATCTCAATATATCAAAACTTACTGAAGTGAATATGGTGTGAAGGTTTGTTTGCTATATTGAAATGATGATATTATGCCTTGTGTTGATTGGGCCCTTTGTTTGCTTGCATGTGATCCATAACGATGATAGATGCGATGATATCAGAGACCAGAAGAAGATGGTTATTATTGGTTATTATGGTATTCTAAGAAGAAGGCCAGGGACATATATTGCCAGTTGATAATCTCAAGCAAGCCACCTTCTTGCTCATAAGCCTTGTCCTACTATTTTACTTATGCATGTTTTACCTACTATTTATGAAACTGCATTGTTTTAATATATGATGAGCTGTTTATGGTAGTGGCTTGGCTCCTCCAAACCATTACACATTGGTACTACTAAGTACAACCCCCTTGACAACACCTACTTGTCCCTAGTATGGTAGATGGTGTAATACACCATATCACTTTTGGAGACCCCGATTTAGTTGAAGCAAAGCTATAAGATGGGAAGACCCCAGAAAAGTTTACAAAATGTTTTATTGTAAAACCTTGGTGAGGTTTAACCTACCAAGATAAGTTGAGAAAGGAAAAGGGGTTTTGTTTTACAAAATGCTGAAAGAAAGATGGAGGAAACATGTTTACAAAAACGCACCCGGTTCTTTGCAGCTTTAGCTATAACAAGTTAACCCATGCAACCACACTACTCTGGTATGGGACAGGGCTAGATTTGATGTTTGTTTACTCTGGTATAAGCAGCCTACAACTACTACAGGGGATTTAAAAATCCTGGAGGGTGGGCCTTCTCCTGTAAAGGTCCATGTGAGACATCGACCTAGAGAAGGAACTAAGGGTCTATGGGCCTCCACACGTTAATATGAGCCCCTCATTGAAAGCGCACACTTTGTGCAGTGCAAAAAGCGCTTCGGTTGTCTTGTGAACTATATAGGGCATCGCAGTGTTGAGGGGAACAACTCTCATAGGGTAGGCACTTGTATTGGAGTGGGCATCCGGAGAGTCTTGATTGGTTACTCGACCCACGATCCGTAGGGGATTAGGGTAGGGTACCCGGATGGTGTGGGTAAAGTGTACAACCTCTACATAGTGTAAATCTATTTGAACAGCCGTGTCCATGGTCATGGATGGGTTGGACAAACTACTGTAGAGCGGTGCTGGTTTTGTTTTCAAAAAGGATTTCAAAAAAGCAATGGATTTGGAAATGTTTTGGCCATGGGATGGTAGGAAAGGATACATGTTTTGACCATGGGATGGTCAAAAAGGAAGGAAAGGAGTTTGGTCATGGGATGACCGAAAGGATGAAACAAATGGGTGACCTAATCCTAGTGATTTCTTAAAAGTTTGCCAAAAGGTTTCCAAAATGTCTTACAAAGGTTTTCAACAAAGATGTGTAGATGTTATATCTACAAGAGAAACTATTTTAGAAAAGAACCTTTCCTAGAGCCCTCCTACTACCACAGCTATATTGCATATTCTCTTATTGTTATTATCTTAAGGTGGTTTACGAGTACATTCCAAGTACTCATTGGCACTGTCCCTGGCTATTAACTTGGTCAAATATCAATAAGAAGATGAAGTTGATGACTATGCGAGCTAGGATGTTCTCCCAGTCAGTTACCTGTAGGTTAAGGCATGGCTCGGGCTCTACGCTTGATGAAGTTCCACTGAGGATTATTGATGTAGCCATAATGGCATGTAAGGAATGACATGTATCCGCTTAAGTGATGGATGTTTACTTTGATACTTGTCGGTTATGTGCCATGACTAACTGATCATGGGATCGTGGTGTATACATAACAGGGATTCTCGGAGGATTAATCCGGGGGCCCCATAGGTTCTTGACACGAGGTACTCCTGCGGCCACTCTACTAGTAGTAAATTTCAGGACCTATGCACACAAAACAAATTGTGTGTTTTCTCTCTCCTTCGCTGCCTCTCACCATCCATCCTCCCTCTCTCCTACCCTTTCCCCTCACGCACCTGCCCGACTGATCTCTCCCTGGTCCACAGCATGGTGTTGCGCACGTGTTCCTTGGTATGGCAACTTTGTGTCTCTGTAGGGTTTGATAGCCGTGTTGGTGTGGAGTAGGGATGAGGAGTACATAGGAAGGAAACCACTTTGGTCCTTGCTGGCAAAAAAATTCAAACTTTTCCGGTTTTCGAAATTTTCACTTGCTTCCCAAACATTGGGAGGGAAGGTTACTCAAAAGATTGGACATTCGCAGTACTTCTTATCTTATATTTATACTTTATTATCTCTTACAATACCATACCATACCATACACTTTATAGTGTACGGATAACTTCGAGCATTGACCATTGGATCAAGACTGGCAAATCCAAACATTGCTAACCGTTGGATCTTCTTCTCCATTCTTAGCATGTTGTACCAATGATTCACATGTTTTATTTATGAGTTCAATTCCTAGCTAACTCTGCCTATTTGACTGAATGACTTTATGTTGATTCATCAAAATTTGGTCAAATTTGAAACTACAAGTAAATTGTAGGTTGCTTTGAAAGTTTTACAAAAAATCGTTTGGAGGTACCCATCGAGGGGTCACAATTAATATATCATAAAACAACAAGAGTTTTAACAATAGGTTCAACTTCTTACTAAGATTTTGCATCTTGAAAATTTAACGAAATTAGGTCAAACTTGAGCTACAAGTAAGCGCAATAGATTTCTCTTGAATTAAATGTATTTTTGGAGGTAGATGGGTGCATCTTCTTGTAGTAAACAATGTCATCAGTGTGAGTTTCCAACTATCAGGAAATAAAATTCTCAGTTTTCCGAGTGATGATGAGATGGTTCTTTTCTATAAAGAAAGCCCAAAGAATATGGATCTCAATGCCATAAGCCAAGCTTCTAGACATATTAAGTGGACCAATGTGTTTTACTTATGATTCCCATATGTTTTTTGAGTTTTCAAACTCCCTAGCTAATTAACTCTGCCCACTTGAATGACTACTTGCCGATTTATCGAAATTAGGTCAAACTTGAACTATAACTAAATTGTAGGTTGCTCTGAAAGTTTTACGAAAAAGCTTTTGGAGGTACCGTACCGATCGGAGGGGTCATAATCAATATATGAGAAACAACCAAGAGTTTTGACAACAGGTTTGACTTCTTGCTAAGATTTTGCATCGCATGACACTATTTAACGAAATTGGGTCAAACTTGAACTACAAGTAAGCGCGATAGATTGCTGTTGAAATATATGACTTTTCAAAGAGGTAGATAGATGCATTTTCTTGTAGTAAACAGTGTTGTCAGTGTGATTTTCCAACTATATCAGGAAATAACATTCAATTATTCTCAATTTTCTGAGTGATGACGAGCGAGGTTGTTCTTTTCTGTAAAGAAATGTCCAAAGAATATTGGATCTAAATGCCAGAAGCCAAGTTTACCAACATGTTGTACCAACGATTCCCCTGTTTTATTTATGAGTTTTCAAACTTCCTAGCTAACTCTGCCCATTTGACCGAATGACTTTATGTTGATTTATCGTATTTAGGTCAAATTTGAAACTACATGTAAATTGTAGGTTGCTTTGAAAGTTTTACGAAAAATCTTTTGGAGGTACCCATCGAGGGGTCACAATTAATATATCATAAAACACCAAGAGTTTTGACGATAGGTTCAACTTCTTGCTAAGATTTTGCATCTTGACAATTTAACGAAATTAGGTCAAACTTGAGCTACAAGTAAGCGCGGTAGATTGCTCTTGAATTAAATGTATTTTCAGAGGTAGATCAGTGCATCTTGTTGTAGTAAACAATACCGTCAGTGTGAGTTTCCAACTATCAGGAAAGAACATTCAATTCTACATTTTCCGAGTGAAGATGAGCGAGGTTAGTTATTCTTTTCTATAAAGATAAGTCCAGAGAATATTGGACGTGGATACCACAAGCCAAGTTGACAGACATATATAGTGGATCGACAACATTTTGTACTTACTATTCCCATGTTTTATGAGTTTTCGAGCTTCCTAGCTAACCCCGCCCATTTGAATGACTTTATGTCAATATCTCGGAATTAGGTCAAAATTGAAACTACAAGTAAATTGTAGGTTTTGCTTTGATAGTTTTACGAAAAAGCTTTTGGAGGTACCCATCGAGGGGTCAAAATTAATATATCAGAAACCAGCGAGAGTTTCAATGATAGGTTCAACTTCTTGCTAAGAATTTGCATCTTGACAATTTAACAAAATTATGTCAAACTTGAGCTAGCTACAAGTAAATGCCATAGATTTCTCTTGAATTAAATGTCTTTTCAGAGGTAGATCATCGGTGCATCTTCTTGTAGTAAACAGTGTCATCGGTGTGAGTTTCCAACTATCAAGAGAGATCATTCAATTCTACATTTTCCAAGTGAAGAATACGAGCGAGGTTGTTCTTTTCCCTAAAGAAAAGTCCAAAGAATATTGGATCTGAATGCCTGAAGCCAAGTTTTACATACATATATATTGGACCAACATGTTGTACCAACGAATTCCGATGTTTTACAAGTTTTCAAACTTCCTAGCTAACTCTTCCCTTTAGAATGACTTTATGTCGATTTATCGAAATTAGGTCAAATTTGAAACTACAAGTACTAGTAAATTGCACGTGCCCTGCACGCGAGACTCAGATAATAGACATCTGGAATATCATCACTATATAAAATTATAATAGGTAAAGTAGAAAAAATATAATAGGTGAAATTTGAACTACTACAAGTAAACTGTGTAGGTTGTTTTGAAAGTTTTACGAAAAAGCTCTTAGAGGTACCCATCAGAGGGGGGGTTAATTAATATACTATCAGAAACCACAGAGAGTTCTGACGACAGGTTCATCTTCTTTCTAAGATTTACATCTTGACAGTTTAATGAAATTAGGTCAAACTTGAGCTATAACTAAGTGCGATAGATTGCTCTTGAATTTAATGAAATTAGGTCAAACTTGAACTACAAGTAATAAATTGTAGGTTGCTTTCAAAGTTTTATGAAAAAAGCTTTTAGAGGTACCCATCAAGCGGTTAATTAATATATCAGAAACCACAGAGAGTTTTGATGAGTGGTTCGACTTCTAGCTAAGATTTTGCATCATGAAAATTTTGAACACCTTTTGAAAGTGATCACATGAAATAGGGAGAGAGGGGGAATGATTTTTCTATTCTCTATGGGCAACCTGAAAGCTTGAGGTGCACCTTAGGGTTAAAGATACAAACTTTTTTTCTCCACAACATATATGGTGAACCTTAGCGGATGCCACATACTAGGCCTTAAGGTGTGCTTTTGTACACATTGCTAATGCCCTTATTAGGGAAAAAGCAAATAGTATATTAGTACTAGTACACTAGTATAGTAGTACTTATTTATTTGCTTAGACATATGGTCACTAATGACTACAAGTGCACAGATCGTTTGTAGCTAGCTTTGAAATAAAGATATTGATCCCATAGAGAGAAGGAGTCTGAAGTCTAATAACTCTTGAAATAAATATTACGATAGAAATGCTAGATTAAGTTCTAAGTAACAGGATAAAATGTGAGTATTGTGTAAAAAGGTGTTTGGGGGTTTTAGGTGTAAGAGCAATAATAAATTAAAGAAAAATAAGTTAATACAGAAAGTAAGTATCGTGTATGTAAGAGAAATTGGAACTACAATAGTTAAAAAGCATTCTCAGGGAGTAGCAGATACACCACTAGTATTATGAGGATCTAAGATAAAGATTATTATCATGAAAATTCTCAACTATGTATGTGTGGGAGCAACTCCGTATTTGGACAATTAGGCAACAATCAATGCTCTCATCATCCTCATAACCACAGCAGTCAGCAATCGACATCAATCGAGTTACTACGCTATTAAGGGACGTAATCCCGTAGGACGTATCCCATGATATGGATAGTGTTCCGTGAGTTTCCTCGGTTTCCCAAGTTGATACGTAAGGGGTGCCAATAGCTTTGTAGTCACTGTAAGTGCTAGCACGCCTCCGTATACCAACTAGTAGTTTCCTCCATCAGGTCCCCACGAGAGGCAAATATTGAGAGGTCGACTTCTATCGACATCAAGATGTAGAAAATCTAACACATGGTCACAGTAGTGAATATCACAATATACTTTATCTTACTTCAATCTCATACTAGGGTTTCTCCATCTCCCCAAGAACTAATGATCTACTCAGACATGGAGGCAATCAACATCATGGCAATGGTAATGGAAACAATCATAGATGAATAGTACTTGTATAAATCCACAACGAGTATGGGAATTACAACAAGATCTAGACAATAGATGGGATGGATGGATATGGTGGTGATGTAGCGGTGGTTGATGAAGATCGATGCCTTAGCCTCCCGGATCTGCGCAGGGCGAAGATGGATCCTTGTGGATGAGTTCCCCCTCCAAATGCCTTCCGGAGGTGAGGTTTCTGTGATTTCTAGGTGTTCTGTATGTCATCTCTTTGAACCAATTGCACGGGGTGAAACTATTTGACGAGGCGGAGGCGGCGCCAACTATACGGCCGGAGCTATGCGGTTGGAAAATGTGCTCCGGTCGTATAGTTGGTCATTGGACCTTCTGTCTCCCTTTTTCGCTTCTGGGTTTCTTCTGGTATTATTAATATTTTCCAAATAAGCGATTTACGTTGTTTTTTACTCCTTTTCTCCACAGTACAACTGCTCCAAGAATTGTATCCATTGGATCCATCATCTGTCCTAATCCTGGTGAAAACAGACTTAAAATATGCGCGCGAGCGCCATAAAATACCAAGATCCTACATCTACAATGCAAAATAATAATATAAAACATGATGCAAATATGCACTCATCAACTTCCCCAAGCTTAGAATCTTACTCGTCCCGAACAAGTTTTAGCTTAATGGATGTGATCCTCATATTCATGAAGCTGAGTCGATTAAAATAAATGAGGCAGTTGCAGCATGTGTTTATCATATACGATACATAATAATAAGTTCGTGAATAGTACCTTACTCAAACCATCTGAATAGTATTAGCAGGCTTCCACACCTTAGTTATCAACAGTTCATAAAATATGAATCTCAACATAATGTAAAAGTATCCGGTTCAACCGAATGAGTTAACGAGGTAGTCCCAAGTGTTTGAGGATCAACGTATTCACTTGGGATTCAAAATCCCAATAGTTTCTCTTTGTCATACTACAATATAGTGGTATATTCCTATTTGCTCTTTGTACATTCGCTCTTTTTCTTCTTTATTTTTCTTTTATTTTGCATATATGCTCACACTTTTGATTTAAGTGCTATGCAAAGGAGCTAGCCATATATTCCACCTTATGTAGGAATTCAAAGTTCAACGATCTCAATTATCAAATTCCAACTGTATATGAAGCATTCTTATGACTTGGAGATTCTACCACGACTTGTTCTCACTCTATTTCGATAGCACTTTCATTTTACCTTGTTCAAGGTTTCTTATTCAACTTAATTATATAGATAATTTCTCTTTGTAAATCAAACCATGGACTTATAGCATGTTGACCAAATTATCTTTATGTGTTCCATTAATACCAATGGTGTAGAAGACTCCTATTGCTATCATCAAGTGCAAGTAAAATCATACTCAAGCCATTCATATATCATTAAAGCAAACACAAACTCAACATTGCTCCATATATAATAATAAACTCAGAATTTCATTAACAGGATCGACTATTCCTCAAGGGAATTCTAATGATGCAAACTTTATTTCTAGTTTGAACTAATGCAAAAATAATAATAATAACTTAAGATAGATTACAAGGTCTTAAAGATCTCCCCAAGCTTGGAATCAAGCCAGGCAGGATCAAATAATCCCTTGCGATTATTTGATACCATGATTGTTGTAGATCACTATGTTGCCATGGCACGTGGTATCTTCTCCTCACGGGTCAGCCTGAGGCGGAGGGATTGATTGACAGCTTCTAATTCTTTAACATGTAGCTTGTAGAAAAGATTGTTCCTCTCCAGCAGTTTTACCTGTTCTTTAATGAAATCATTGTTATCTTGAAGTGTTTGTAGTGCCTTAAGACTCATACAAAAACCTGCTTCGGTTGTCCGCTTGATATCTTCATCAAGTTTATCAAGATAAAGTCGCAGCAAGCTAAGGTGTTTGGGTGTCCCTAGCTTCTCCTTGTCCAACTCTTCAATCTTCAGCTCCAGGGACTTCAAATCCCTCTTCCGACACCCATGGTTAGAATCGAGGAACTCTATAGGGATGGTCTTCATCTCCTTGCCTTGCTCGCTATTGCTCCCGATATCCATGAGAGCTTTTCTTCTTGACTATCCCTTGATTGAGAGCCCTCAGTGTAAATAAGAGGTAGATTGTGATAAGAGAGAGACAATGGCAGTATATAAGGGGGTCAGAGGTCGGCAAAACTCGCGAGAAACACCAAATTGTCGTACAAGAAAAGAATCTAAACAAAATAGGGAAAGAAATCACGGATTTGGAAGAGTCCTGCTGCATAACGACCAACTAAACGGGCGCGGCCCGTATAGGTCCGGATGTATAGTTGGTTCCGGGCAGATATTTCCAAATATCTTGAGTCCAGGTCGATTAAATCACGACTCGGAACCGACAATAACGTTTTTTTAGATAAAACATTACAAATGAAAAACAAACATAAAGTGTCTAAGAGTTTAACGACCAACTATACGGCTGGAATTTCGGCTCCGGTCGTATAGTTGCGACCGTATAGATACAAACACCAAAAATCAAAAGTGCCTGAGAGTTTAATGACCAACTATACGGCCGAAACTTTGGCTCCGGTCGTATAGTTGCGACTGTATAGCTACAGACACCAAAAAGCAAAACTATCTGAGAGTTTAAAGAACAACTATACGGCCAGAATTTTGGCTCCGGACGTATAGTTGCGACCGTATAGGCTCAGATGTCAAAAACAATTTCACAAAGATGATACAAAGAGTATAACGACCAACTATACGGCGGGGGCTCCCTCTCCGATCGTATAGTTCCACCCGTATAGTTGGTAAAAACCCTCTAAAACTTTAGAAAAACACAAGGAATTCAAAGGCAGAATTTTTAGGAGTAAAGTTTTTGAAAACAAATCACTTATTTGGGTAAGAACACTTACCTTGTACTTACTGTTTGCTTATTCGGGGATGAGAAAGTTCCTACAACAATAAAGACTTTTTCTCCCTTGAAGGAATTGACCTTAATTCGTTGAATAATTCTTGTAAATGAAAATCACCAGGACTAAAGTTCCTCTCAACAAGATTGGTGTCTTGCTGGGCTATCATGGACACTGCATTTAACATCTTTATTTCCTGCATCTGCATAATCTGCAACTCAAATTCTTGAAGTGAAAGAATCCAACAGATCAGTCTTGGCTTATGTTCTTTCCTCTCAAGGAGTTCTTTTAAACCATCACGATCCATATGAGCTCTTACCTTTGCATCAACTATGTTAGAACGAAATTTATCACAAGAGAAAAATACAGCAAACAGTTCCTTTTCTTCCTTTGGGTAATTCATCTGAGCACCATCTAGAGTTCTACTAGCATGATGTATAATATTAAATTTGCGACCAATATATTATCCCAGAGTTACTCCTACAACATCATCACTAGCTTCACATATTAAGTCAAAGGTTGTATCCCAGATAGGTGGTTTAATGATAGGAGCACGAGATAAAGCATTTTTGAGTTGATCAAAGGCTTCAAGACATTTATCATCAAAATTAAACCTTACTCCTTTTTGCAGGAGGTTAGTCAAAGGTTTAGATATTCCAGATAAATTTTTAGTGAACCTTCTATAAAAACCCACATGACCAAGGAAACATCTTATACCTTTAATATCCCTAGGTCGTGGCATTCTCTCAATTGCCTGAACCTTAGCTATATCAACTTCAATTCCCTTACCTGATACCTTGTGTCCAAGGACTATACCTTCTTTGACCATAAAATGGCATTTCTCCCAGTTTAGAACAAGATTGGTTTCTTTGCAACGCTGCAAAACTCTTTTGAGATTATCCAAGCAACTCATAAACAAAGATCCATAGACAAAAAAGTCATCCATAAATACTTCCATTATAAGTTCTATGAAATCAGCAAAAATAGCAGTCATGCATCTTTGAAAAGTAGCCGGAGCATTACATAAACCAAAAGGCATACATCGGTAAGCATGTAAACCATAGAACTAATATGCGCTAGGCTAGTGCAACGTGTGGGTGCAAGATCTTGTGGGTATCAAGCAGGCGCTGAAACTCGGCGCTCCGACGATTGGTGGTTACCTGACAAAAGGTACAGGCGTGTAAAATTAGTTCGGTGCATATTCGAAGTATACAAGATCCGGGCCAAGCGGAACTTAACCTGGCTCTAGGTGTGTGCATATTTGAAGTATACAAGATCCGGGCCAAGCGGAACTTAACCCGGCTCTAGGTGTGTGCATATTTGAAGTGTACAAGATCCGGGCCAAGCGGAACTTAACCCGGCTCTAGGTGTGTGCATATTCGAAGTATACAAGATCCGGGCCAAGCAGAACTTAACCCGGCTCTAGGTGTGTGCATATTTGAAGTTTACATGCAGCTACGTTGATCTTCTAAGGAGCATCCGGCCGAGTAACAAGTTACTCCGCCGGAGGCTCGGGGACTAATGGTTATTATCTATAGCATGTAAAGAAGAAACGACGTACCTCCATCATACGCCTAGCGAGGTTAATGGCCTTGGCTGTGGTATTCATCTGAGCGGAAAATTCAGCTGGGCTGAACTTTTCTGGGAGATCGTCGTTGTAGACGAACTCCGCCTTATTCCAGTTCATGACAAACTCAATGAGGCTCGGAGGGTACCGTTCGCCAGTGGGCATGTGAGGTGCCACCAAGCCCTTTGCGTGAGCTTCTTTCCTTTCAATCAGGGCAAGAGCTGGGCTAGTGTGAAGAACCATCTGCTGCGAATCGGCTGGCTCGGCAGGAGGATCCGTCGCTGCTGGTGACTTCTTTAGAAGCATTGACGACAAGGTTCGCTGCCCGACCTCGACGGAGGTGGACTTGCCTTTGGCTTGCTGGGAGGATGTGACCACAGTGGATTTGCCCTTGGAAGCCACTGGAGTGGTTCCTCGCCGAGCTTGGGATGACTCGGACGAGGCAGACGAACTTGGCATGGGAGCTTTGGTGGCTGGTGCTGGAGCTGTTGTTGGTTTCTTCGGAGCCGGGACAAGCGCTGGTTCGGTGGCTAGTGCTGGAGCTGCTGCTGGTGCTGGAGTAGCGGTAGACTTGGTGATTTCTGGTTGCGGCAATGCCGAAGTAACGGACGCCGTTGCCTCGGCCGATCCGACCCCTCCCGATCCGAGGTCACGTTCCTCTGAAGGAGGTACTGCGGAACCCGGAGCGGCCGCAGAGCCCTCCGGAATAGGGCTCAGCGGGCGTGACTCGTCGTCACGAGGAGGGGAAGGACTAGACCGAAGAGGAGAGGAGATGCTCGATCCGCTCTGAGGGACCTCCACGGGAGCCCTGCAAAAGAAAATAATGTCAGGAGTGAAGTTACCCCGATGAAGGGAGAAGTGTGTTGCGCAGTGAAAAATGACTTACGCATCCGAGGTCTCGGCCTCCTTAGGTTTCCGGGCCCTCCATGCCGGGGCTTTGCCTGCCTGTTTGGAGGCAGTCTTGTCTTCGGCCTTCTTTTGCCTTTTGGTAGGCTGAGAAGGTTCGGAAGAAGAACTTGACGCGGATTCGCGCTTCTTTTTCAGCGCCACTGGAACAGGCTCGCCCGTGGCAAGTGGAGAATCCTCGTGGATGTGCCCATCGGGGTTAGCTGATGCCGGGAAGGCAAAAGAAAGAGGGACAGCCTCAACGGGTTCAATCACGTCGATATCCGAGTCATCCTCATCGTCGGGCCAATCTCTAAGAGAAGAGAATTTACCGTTGGGTCGTTTGGTGGCATCGGTTGTGGGGAGCAACATCTCCTGGTCCGGCTCCTCCTCATCCGGGATTTCTCGGTCCGGGGCCCACTTAAGGGTCGGATCAGTACCATCCTCGAGGGTTTGCTAAAGAAACAGCTGAGAAAAAAGCACAAGGAGCAGAGTCAAAAATACGATAAGAACCGACACGTAATTGATCCGAAATAAGTTTACTCCGTGAAGCTTACCGCGGGAGGGAGCCTGTCACGGCAGTAATGCTCGATTCCCCACGTCCATTCGGCGGAAAAATCCTTATGGGTGGTGAAAAGAGCCTTGACCCGGCGGAAGATCTCCGTATTGCTCAACTCGAACGAGGAGGTTCGGTTGGGGTCGTGACTGAAGCTCATATGGCACAACTTGTGAGTGCGCCGCTGGAGGGGAGAGATTCGGTTGCGCACGAATATGATCATGGCATCCTCGTTGCGCAATCCGAGCTTCTTCAGCTCCGCAAACCTTTTGTTGACTTGGTTGGCCAGAGCTGTAGGTTTTTTGGCGACCTCCTCCCAGAAATTCGTGTCTGGGGGACCCGAAGCGTAGGGCAGCAACCGGATCAAGTCTTCGGTGCCTTCGTTCCGGACGTAGAAGAAGGTCCGGGCCCATCCTTTGCAGGAGTCAAGCCCGATGACCCGGGGAAAGATTGAATACCTCCGGGGCAAGATCGAGGCAGCTCCGAACTGAGTGAGCTGCTTGTCCTCCGACTCGACGTGGATGTTGGGGATGACGTTGCGACAGAGGCCGAAGAACCTGGTCCACAGCTCCTTCGTGGGCCATAGTCCGGTGTAGCCCTCGATCGAAGAGACGAAAGCGGACAGAGAGGTGATGGCGTTCGCCGGGAGATGATGTGGTTGCAGGTGATAGGTCCGGACCCAGTCCCGGAAGAAATCACTCACCAGAAGACCAAATCCACGTTGGAAATGGGATAGGAAAACAACGAACTCACCCGGATTGGGTGAGGGGGCCAATTCCGAGGAGGGGAGACGAGTGGCGACGCCGGCGGAAATACGCCAGGTCCGATAGAGCCAGTCGAAGTCGTCCTGGCAGACCCACGAACCGGCCCACGTGCCGCGGTCCGCCGTGCAGGCGTCCTCCTCCATCTCCTGCTCGACGACGATGAGCTCCTCCTCCGTCATCTCGAATCCGCTGTCCTCGCTGGAGCTGGCGGTGGCAGGGCTCTGCGGTCTAGATTGACGAGGACCCGTGGCTAAACAGTGGTGCGGCGGTGGCTGCGGTGCGGAGGCACGGAGAAGGTGCGGCGG
This sequence comes from Avena sativa, assembly GCA_916181665.1. NCBI lineage: Eukaryota > Viridiplantae > Streptophyta > Magnoliopsida > Poales > Poaceae > Avena > Avena sativa. Next base: position 621,258,117 of record OV702289.1, read on the forward strand.
CGGCGCTGCTGCAACAGGCACTGGTGGCGGTGCGGTCGCGAGGAAGAAGAACAGGCACGGGCGAAGAGGCACGGAGATAGAAAAGTGCTAAGGGGCGCGCCCCTCCCCTATTTAACTGCCCCCAGTAATCAACAAGTGGGATCGCGCTGCGCTGGAGAGCCACACGCTGTGGCCGTGTATCATCGGCAGTAGCCAATTAGAGAGAAGCCACAGCGGAGGCCACAGAGTAAAAATGATCCCATGACACGATGTGTAGTTGCGGTAAACGAGGAGACAGGCATGACGTAACCCGCGCACAGTAATCACTGACAGTTACTACGGCAGTTACAGTGCAGGCCCTTAAAATAAGGTAACGCAATGATTAACCCTTACGTGGGTTGGCGTATGAGAGAAGGAAGCAAGGTCCGGATCCGAGCCTCCATAGTAACCCGGCCGACAAGTGAAAACTTGAAATGTGCAGAAGGAAAGTAAAAACCTTCGGATCCAAGCTACAATGGTAACCCGGCCGGCAAGTGAAAACTTGGAACGTGCGAAGGGAACGTAAATCCATATAATCTGAGACAAGAAGTTAACTCGGAACTAAACGTCCGAGGCTTAAATACGAATGAACCTGATGTGGCCTTAGCGACCAAGGCCGCTAAGGCCGCACCAGCTTCGGGGACTAATGTTGGGGGGATAACCCCGGGTAGGGTCACTCCGGGGTATAAGGGCCAAGTTAGCCGAGGTTCAGCAAGGTCAAAGCGGATGCTGGCCGAGTCACCTCAAGGCAGGCCGGATCACGGAGTAACCCAAACCAGGCGGGTCGCCTAACATTGTCTCGTCCGACTCAAGGAGTAAGTCGGAAATACTTGTCTAGCTTATATGCAGGAACAGGTGTGGCCGGATCAACTGTGATCCGGATCCTCACTTGGCTTCTAGGAGAAGGAAGGAATCTCTCTGGTCAAAAAAGAAGGTCCGGTGCGTACTGGATGAGCGAATAAAGCAAGGGCAGGACCACCGGATCGTGGCCGACAAGGGTGACGACGCTCACGTCGGCTGACGCGGGCGCCACAGAGGCTACGTCGCTAAAGCAAGTGTGACGCGGGGGAAAAGCACCCATGTCGGGTTACTACTTTGGGAGGGGGCATATTCTTAGGAATATGCCTCCACGTATGCCCTAGGCCAGGACCGAACCACCTCTATATAAGGGGGGGTTGGGGTTCTGGTAAGGGGGTTGGGTTTTTTCTGAGACAGAGCAAGAAGTATTCTAATTGGTTAAGCACTAGTGGATCTAGGGTTCTTGGGCTAGTTGGTAGGCAAGAGTAAGAGAGTTTCTTCTTCCTCCTCTTGTCAATACAGCTCGAGGAGCTCTTGTAATCTTAGAGATTGAGCATCAATACAAAGCTTCTGTGTAGAGAATCACTCTACTATCCCCCCTGGATTCCCCTAGCGCATATTAGTCCCTACCTTTAGCCTATCCATGGCATCTTCCGTGACACCACCACGACAAAGGACTAATGAAAGTTGTCTTAAGTTGGTCATCAGGATGAACAGCTATTTGAGAAAAACCATAGTATCCGTCCAAGTAACAAAAATGAGTATGGTTTGCTAACCTCTCTAAAGTTTGATCTATGAATGGTAAAGGATAGTGATCTTTCCTAGTTTCTTTATTTAATTTTCTGAAGTCTATGCACATCCTATGCCCAACAATAGTTCTAGTAGGTATCAATTCATTATTTTCATTAGGAACAACAGTGAAACCGCCCTTCTTAGGGAAACAATGAACAGGACTTACCCATTCACTTTCTTTAACAAGATAGATTATACATGTGTCCAGTAGGCGTACAATTCCTTTTCTTACCACTTCTTTCATTTCAGGCTTCAATCTTATATTAACTTCCGCAACTGGTTTAGCACCTTCCTCCCTGAATATTCGATGGACGGCTATCATGGTACCGATACCCTTCAAGTCATCCATTGAGTACCCAAAGTCCTTGCGATGCTCCTTAAGTATCTCCATAAGTTCTTCTTTTCCTAAAAGTTTAGCACTGATAATAACAGGAAATTTATTTGTATCATTTAGAAACCTGTATTTGAGATTACCTAGTAGAGTCTTCGACTCTGGGGGGTGGTAGTTCCTCGTCCCCTCTCTTTTCTGGCTCATCAAAAGCCTCATCAGTTGGGGGTCCTGATGGCTCTGTGTATGGCGCCCAGAAAAGTGCTGGTGCGATGATGATGTAGAGCTCGTTGGGAACCCCAAGAGGGAGGTATGATGAGCACAGCAGCAAGTTTACCTTAGTTATGAAACCAAGGTTTAATCGAACCAGTAGGAGCAAGGAAACACCCCAAAGGTGTTACTAGCTGAGCTTTGGCAGGGCGCACTATCGGTGCTAGTAGCAACGTGGAGACCTGCACAACACAACCAAAAAACTTTGTCCCCAACTTGCGATGAGGTTATCAATCTCACCGTGTTTTGCGAAAAACAAAGGATTAAATGTATCGAATGGAAAGAAGTAAAAGTTTGCAGAAAGTAAACACAAAGCAGTAAACAGTTTATAGATTGTATGTAAAGAAAAGGACCGGGATCCATAGTTCACTAGAGGTGGCTCTCCTTAAGATAGATAACATGCTGGGTGAACAAATTACAGCGGGGCAATTGACAAACACCGAGAAAGCAATACATGCATATACTAATCATCTTGACTCCTTTGAGACTTGATTGGGCATTACAACATTATACATAGACCTCCATCCAACTGCATCTATGACTAATAATCCACCTTCAGGTTATCATCCGAACCACCTCCAGTATTAAGTTGCAAGCAACAGATTATTGCTTTACGAACTGCGTGTAAAGTAAACAATATGATTGTTCTATAAACAAAGGATTGCTGTTTTCTCCCTAGTAGCAACAGCACATCTAGTACCTTAGAGATTTCTGTCACTTCCCCAGATTACCAGAGGCATGAACCCACTATCGAGCATAAATACTAACTCTTAGAGTTGCTAGCATCTACTTGGCCAAGATAGCTACTAACAACGGAAAGCATGCAAGATCACAAATAACAAAGACATGATAGAATCAATAATCAATCTGAAATAGCATCTCAATATCCATCGGATCCCCGCAAACACAACATGCAGAATTACAAATAGATGATCTTGATCATGAACGGAGCTCACAAGATCTAGACATGAAAGCACAAAGGAGGAGAACCAGCCATCTAGCTACTACATGGATCTGTAGTCCAAGGATGAACTACTCACGCATCACATCGGAGGCTTGCATGGTGATGAAGAAGGCCTCGAGGGTGAGTTCCCCTCTCCGGCAGGGTGCCGGGAAGAGCTTCAGATCCCTCCCGATCTAGGGATGGAGATGACGACGGCTACAGACTCTTTCGTGGATTTTTGATCGGGTACCTAGGGTTTACGTCCCGAGGGCATCTTATAGTCGGAAGGGGAGGCCGAGGGGGTGCCAGAGGCCACCACACCACCCCCTAGCGTGGGCCCAGCCTGGCTGCGTGGCCAGGTGGTGTGCCCGGCCTCTGGCCCTTCTCCGTCTCGTATTCTGGCACTTGATGACTTCCGGAAAAATAGGCACTTTGGCTATTGTCCCGTCCAATTCCGAGAATATTCATTTTCTGACTTTCCTGGAACCAAAAACAGCAGAAAACAGGCAGCTCGCACTGTGGCTCTTGTTAATAGGTTAGTCCAAGAAATCATATGAAAAGTACTCCAAAGTTGGAACGAAACACAAGAAAGTGGATAAAACCAAGCATGGAACATCAAAAATTATAGATACATTTGTAATGTATCAACATCCCCAAGCTTAACTCCTGCTCGTCCTCGAGTAGGTAAGTGATAAAAACAAAGAATAATTTTTGAGGTGACATGCACCATCAAAGACTTGATCAAAGTATTTGTAAAACATTCAAAGCTGGGATCATAGTACTTCAATCATAACATGAAAGACAAAGTTCTAGCAATAAGACAAATAAACTATGATGCAACATGAAAAGGCACAAACAAAAGATTCATGAATAACAATGCTTTGCAAGACGTTTGTTTGTTTCACATAAAGAAAACATAGCATAAAAGTATTCAGCTTGGCCCTCATAGAGTAGCAAATATAAATGCATAGGACACCTTCAAAGTTCATAAGAGTGACTAGATACAATAGTTTAAAACAAGCAATATCAAAGTATGCATCAATCAACTAGTCTTGGGACAATGCACATAGAACTAAGAATGGCCACTATGCTCTCAAAGTAGGTCTATAAAGATAGAAGATGGAGACTCAATATAATGGTGGAAGAAAGGCCTTTATAAAAGGAAGTAGGGATTCAAGTCTCATAAAGAGCTTCCAAAAATTATGGTACTTATAGCTTTCAGCTCTCATTGCCCCTATCATAAGCATCTTGAAGTGATTAAGGTTAAAGTGAACAAACTATGGTGTACATGCTTGACGAAGTATAAGTCAGAAATCTCATGTCCCTTGTATACGAGGGCCGCTCCTCATGCTACTCAAGTTTAGTCACCGGTAAGTTCTCGTCATTGTAAGTACATGTGTATCATAGAGAACCGCCAACGGGGTACCCCTTGCCCGATGATACGGAAGAATCCCCATATCAAAATGACAAGGCAAGCAGACAACGAGCATCTCAGCATTCTTCTTATTTACCATGGGAATATGGTGCTTTTTTCTCTCTTTCCTCTTTTCTCATATCTCTTTTTTTATTTTTCTCTTTTTCTCAATATCTGACTCTTTTTTTTATAAGAAGAATGCTTCATAGACAGCTCATTATGGTTACGCTACAGGTTTCCACCATGATGGTATGGATTAGACCAGCGGCCCAGGCGTTTCTCTAACACACATACATAACTCCATGGACTTACAAGCTCCCCTTTAATTTCACACCGACGACATCCATAGACAAAAGAGCATGATATCAACTAGGTACAAAGTACAAGTGCAATGTTGAAAGCGTTCCCCAAGACAGCATGGTTCTGCTAATCCCCAACATATAAGTGCAAGCATATACAACATAGACGACACAATGGTTCAAGTTTATTAAGGGCAAGTAAAGTAAAGTGTGCCATCAAGTTCGTGAGAGCTTTAATAACTAGTTTTCCCATAACAAGTTTAATTTGCAAGGTAAACAAAAGCATGAATATACTTGGAATAGCATAAGCTAGTAGGTAGGTATGGTGGACTCTTTGGAATAACTTGGTTTAGGGAGTTGGATGCATGAGTGGAACTCATACTTTGTTGTGGAGGCTAGCAAAAGACTGGGAGCGACAAACTAAGAGAGCAATAATGGCCATAATCATGCAGAGCGACAAAACATCAATGATCAAAGCATAAAGTGATACTACCAGTTGAAAACTAAAGGATCATAAAGGCTATGGTGACTTGAGATAGTCATAACATGGTGTGAGCATGTGCCAAGTCAACCCAAATAAAGCATCAAAGGAGAATACCACTATACTATGCTTTAATATGCTAAAACAATGCATGATTCATCCAAGGCACATTAAGCAATCTCAATTGTTTATAACAAGTCATGGTACAGCAAAGAATACTAAGCATAAAGCCAAAACAATATCAAGCATGGCATGACAGAGCATAGGCCACAGTCAAAAACGAGCTCTTTTTACCACATAAGCATGAACTTTCCTACTCTTTTCCAAACCAAACTAAACTATTTGCAAACCAATGTATGAAAGAGGGGGTCTAACCAATTTATTCAAAAAACTAACCAAACAAAAGCAAACGAAAACCAAAACAAAAATGAAAAATAAGACGCTCCAAGAATAACACAACTGTGCATGAAACAATAAAAATGAAGCGTTTGGAAGAAACCTGGGATTTTTATTGATGAAGAAGGGGATGCCTTGGGCATCCTCAAACTTTGACGCTTGTACTTCTTGGATATTTCTTGGGGTGACACGCGTGGCATCCCCAAGCTTGAGCTTTAGTCCATCCTTCATCACATAACTCATTCCTTCCATACACCTGAAAATTTTCCTTCATACAAAACTTCACACAATCTTTATTAGCAACATTAGTGTACTCAAGATAAAAGGTCTTAAGGTTCAGTTCTAACGCCAAATAAACTTCCATTAGAACACTAGCTACTGAAGCACTTCCCTAAAAAAGCTCAATTCCCCAAAAGAACTCAAGAAGGAACCAACAAGAAGCAAATGCAGAAAATGGCAGAAATCTGTCAAAACAGACCAGCAGGTAAAGACGAATTTTTTCGAAGATTTTATGTTGATCAAACCAAAATGTGTTGAACTAACGAAAGTTAGGTAACAACCTTGGGCAGAAGCACAAAACATTACAGCTCAATCCGACATACAGATCTCTCTCACGAATTTTTACGGTGAAGCACAAAAATCTGTTTTGGGACAGCAACTTTCCCAATCATTACTTCTCTCTCAGTAGAGGTTACTCTTGGCACAAAAAGGAAATAAAAAGGATAAGGAGAGGTTATTACTCAAGTAATAACTTCCAAGACTCATCTAAAACTTTTGGGTTAACTCCCAATAAGTACTTTTCTTTAACGCCTTTAAGTTAGGCATAAGAAGCAAAGAAAGAATCAAGTGTTCTCAAATGAAGAAGCATTAAGATCAATACCAGAAATATTTTCAACAAGGCAAGGTATATCATCCAAATAAGTTATAGAAGATCCTCTCTCAATGCTCTTAGGTTCACTATTCTCATCAAAAGGGTTTGCAGGAACAACCCAATCAAGATTCTTTTCTATGGCATCATGTATTGCTACTAGTTTAAAGGGTATTGGTATCTTAGGTTCCTCCCCATTAGGTTCGTTTTTGTTCATCTTTTCTCGTGTACCAACAACATCTACACATGAGCCTAGCATATTAAAACGTTCAAAGACTTTCCTAGCTTCCTTGGCAACATCATAGAACTCCTTAAACAAAGTTTCTAGAATAAAATCCCTCTTTTCAGGGTCTTCAATTTCTTTAAGCTTAAGAAACATTACTTGCATTAAGGGGTTGAGGTTAACAAACCTAGCTTCTAACATGTGAATTAAAGAAGCTGCAGCAATCTCATAGTTTGGAGCAAGTTCTGCAAGGGATCTATCCTCAGTATCTTCATGCTTACTAACATGATTGAAGAATTCTTCAATATTATCTTTCCCAATTATAGAACCACTACCAATTGGAAGGTCTTTCAGGGTGAATGTAGGCATCAACATGGTGAGATAAGGAAGGGGTGACAACTAAAGGAGACTTAATTTTTTGTGTTTTTGAATAAGAAAGCAAACTAGCAAAACTAATTTTTTTTTGTGTTTTTTGAATAACAAACAAGCAAACAAAGCAAAAAGAAACTAAGCAAAACAAAAATAACAAAGTAAAGAGATTGGTTATGAGGGACTCCCCTTGTGAAGATGTCCTTGACTCCCCGGCAATGGCGCCAGAAAAATGCTTGATGGCTCTGTGTATGGTGCACAGAAAAGTGCTGGTGCGATGATGATGTAGAGCTTGTTGGGAACCCCAAGAGGAAGGTATGATGAGCACAGCAGCAAGTTTCCCTCAGTTATGAAACCAAGGTTTAATCAAACCAGTAGGAGCAAGGAAACACCCCAAAGGTGTTACTAGCTGAGCTTTGGCAGGGCGCACTATCAGTGCGCGTAGCAACGTGGAGACCTACACAACACAACCAAAGAACTTTATCCCCAACTTGCGATGAGGTTGTCAATCTCACCGTGTTTTGCGGAAAACAAAGGATTAAACGTATCGAATGGAAAGAAGTAAAAGTTTGCAGAAAGTAAACACAAAGCAGTAAGCAGTTTATAGATTGTATGTAAAGAAAAGGACCGGGATCCATAGTTCACTAGAGGTGGCTCTTCTTAAGATAAATAACATGCTGGGTGAACAAATTACAGTGCGACAATTGACAAACACCGAGAAAGCAATGCATGCATATACTAATCATCTTGACTCCTTCGAGACTTGATTGGGCATTACAACATTATACATAGACCGTCATCCAACTGCATCTATGACTAATAATCCACCTTCAGGTTATCATCCGAACCCCCTCCAGTATTAAGTTGCAAGCAACAGATTATTGCTTTACGAACTGCGTGTAAAGTAAACAATACGATTGTTCTATGAACAAAGGATTGTTGTTTTCTCCCTAGTAGCAACAGCACATCTAGTACCTTAGAGATTTCTGTCACTTCCCCAGATTACCAGAGGCATGAACCCACTATCGAGCATAAATACTAACTCTTGGAGTTGCTACCATCTACTTGGCCAAGATAGCTACTAACAACGGAAAGCATGCAAGATCACAAATAACAAAGACATGATAGAATCAATAATCAATCTGAAATAGCATCTCAATACATCGGATCCCCGCAAACACAACATGCAGAATTACAAATAGATGATCTTGATCATGAACGGAGCTCACAAGATCTAGACATGAAAGCATAAAGGAGGAGAACCAGCCATCTAGCTACTACATGGATCCATAGTCCAAGGATGAACTACTCACGCATCACATCGGAGGCTTGCATGGTGATGAAGAAGGCCTCGAGGGTGAATTCCCCTCTCCGGCAGGGTGCCAGGAAGAGCTTCAAATCCCTCCCGATCTAAGGATGGAGATGATGGCGGCTACAGACTCTTTCGTGGATTTTTGATCGGGTACCTAGGGTTTATGTCCCGAGGGCATCTTATAGTTGGAAGGGGAGGCCGAGGAGGTGCCAGGGGCCACCACACCACCCCCTGGCGCGGGCCCAGCCTAGCCGCGCGGCCAGGTGGTGTGGCCGGCCTCTGGCCCTTCTCTGTCTCGTATTCTGGCACTTGATGACTTCCGGAAAAATAGGCACTTTGGCTTTTGTCCCGTCCAATTCTGAGAATATTCATTTTCTAACTTTCCTGGAACCAAAAACAGCAGAAAACAGGCAGCTGGCACTATGGCTCTTGTTAATAGGTTAGTCTAAGAAATCATATGAAAAGTACTCCAAAGTTGGAACAAAACACAAGAAAGTGGATAAAACCAAGCATGGAACATCAAAAATTATAGATACATTTGCAATCTATCAGGTCCCATTATGGGAAGTGAATCAAATTCATCTTCTAGTTCTTCTAGGGACTTGTCCTCCATAACTCTTTCTTCATAATTTGGATCTTCATTTATTTCTTCTTCTTGATTACCAAAGAAAAGAGCCGCCATTTCTTCAATAGTTCTCCCTTCTTCTTCTTCTTCTTCTTCTTGTATTTGTGGTTGCCTGTCTTTGAATTTGGAAAAATGGAATTTAATTTCTGTTCCCCAAGCTTAAGAGACACAATCTACTTCTTGAAATTAACATAGGCACCTATATCACCCAAAAAGTTTCTTCCAAATATAATAGGGCAAAGAGTGTCAGCTGGCATATCAACAACTACAAAATCGATGGGAAAGTTTTTATTGCCAATTGTGACAGTTGCATCTTCAACTACTCCCATTGGAATTATAAAATTTTTATTGGCTAACATAATTTTCATATCAGTATTTTCAATTGTAGCCAGTTCTATTTCTTCTTTTATTTCTAAATAGAAATCATAAGATATAACATTAACTTCGGTGCCAAGATCACATAAAACGTAATGCAAGGTTTCTTTAAATATGCAAGGAAGAATAGGCTTACCCACATCTTTTACCTTTGTTTTACCTTAAACCAATATGGAAGTCTCTTCATCAAGTTCAACTATGTTACAATGTGCATACATAGCCATAATTGCTTTCTTGGTTACCTCTTCATCTTTGGTTTCCTCTAGATGTTCCACGACTTCTGGCAAATTTTCTTCTTCCTTTTTATCCTGTACTGCTTTAACCTATTCATATTCAAGAATATGCTTCCGTGCAATGTTAGGAAAAGGCATTTCATTTATTGGTTATAAAGAGGCTAGTGTTGCTTTATCTTCTCTTTTCTTCTCAGGTTCGGGTGGTGGATCATACTTGACTGGTCCCTCTTTTGGAGCTTTAATATGTTCTATAACTTGCAACAGAAGATCTGAATCCAAGTAAAGTTCTTTAGATAATTCTTTAACATGGCCTTTTTTATTATAGTCATGAATACAATCATGTTCTATTTCTACGCTCCTTCACTTCCTATACCAAAATTCCATGAAACTCTATGATCACGAATTCTATTAAGTAAATCCCAAGCTTTAGGTATAGGAATATTCATAAAGGCTCCTTCCGCGAAAGAGTCTAGTTCAATTTTATTAGATTCAATTAAACTGCCATAAAAGATATGCAATAAATACCATTCAGGGAAATCATGATGAGGACATAGATGTAGTAAGTCTTTAAATCTAATATAAGATCTTACTAGTCCTTCATTAAAACGTTTTTTCCAAGTCATTATAAGACGCCTGATTCCAAAAGATTTTGACAAAGGGTAATACTTTACTAGAAATTCACAGGCTAGATTATCCCAAGTAGTAGTGGCTTCGGGTGGTAGAGAGCTATACCATGAGAGAGTTGTACTAGTCAAAGTCTGACTAAAAAGTTTAACTTTTACCTCATCGGCGGTATATCTCGTCAATAAAAAAGTGCCACATATATCTTTGAAACATGCAATATGCTCATATGGATCAGGATCTTCTTCATCTCCAGTAAATTGCTTCTTATGTAGAACTAGCCAGGTGGCCCTCGCAAATGTGAGGGCAACATCAGATATGAATTATACATGTTTAATAAATAATATTATGGTTCTATATTTAGTGAAAATATGTACTTTGTAACAACAATATTCCTTTGATGGTGTAAAAAAGTTTTGTTAAGTAAGATTCTTCCTATTATTCCAAAGTATTTTGTAATCTCTTGTTGACATGTATTATTATGTATGTTGGTAAAAAAGTGTTTAAGTTAGGATTTGATGTATACCAGCCCACCATCATATTTAGTTTAATGGCTGATGAACTAATTTGAATATTGTATTGTGTTGATAATGCACTTTTATTCTCATTTTAGTTTATCAAGCTCCTTCAGAATGATACCATAATTTTTTACCGAAGACAGGTAGATATTTGAGCATGTAAACTAATTCTCAAGCATCAATATGTGCTTCTATTTACCACATGCTCAGATATTTGCGCAATAATTCAGAGTTCTTTGTTGTCTTTATTCTTTTTTCAATACTTGTAAGTGAGATTACTATAACATGAGTACCAAGTTTACTTTTTGGTCTTTGAAACTTATAATATGTTGCACAACATAAGAATATAAACTCAAAATCGGACATAGCGATATATGATAGACTCCAACAAACCAAAATCTACCACAATCATATCGTTTATAATTTTTTCAATTTTAATTTTCTGTGTTCGTGTAATATCAAGTACACACAATCTACCATCTTATATAGTTCAAATGGCAGACCAACTCTTTTTAATTCTATTTTTCATATTGTGTCACGCATATACATTATGTTTCTCTTAGTTGGTATCGATCGATATGTCTGGAAGTTTGATTTACGACCAATATGATTAACATTAATGGCTTAGTACAAAGGATAGTGATTCAAGCTTTAATTCAACATTCGGATATGTTATTGCATAGATGAATGGTTATCACACATACTACAAATCAATGGTTGGCTTGTCTAACTTCGGTTCGTAGGTCTCATAGGTAACCAAGTTATATTAGACCTAAAAAGAATAACCCACCTATGCCATAAACTAATTTTCCACGTATCTCGGTCTGTCCTTATGTCATCACCGCAGTCCACCTATGCTAACAAATATTACTCGCATCTACCTGGCCTGACGCAGCACCGCATATGGTTGAACTTATCGTGGATTGGCTCTGATCAAGCAAACACTACATTTGTCGATTTTGTTTGCAGAGAACACATGCTGAATTGAACTTCCTATCTTCCAATAGTTATGTGTTTTTTTAGGAAATTTTGTTTCGTGTTTGGTATAACTGTTGCCCGTGTTGGTATTCCCTATGATGGCATCGGTGCATCAGGGAGGGGGTCATATGGTGCAATAAGGTAAGGGTTGGTCATCCACTTCCAATCACCATGCAAAAGCAGTTGGGCATGCACGTATAAATGCACGCGTAGATGCAAATTTACTGACATCATCACCAGGAAATCATCTGGCTGCGTCACGTAAATGTACACCCAGATATGGACCAACAGATTACCAAAGAACGTAAAATAAGAGGTGCCTCCGTGTTTCAAATTAATGCCAATAAGTTATCATTTTTCCTAATAATTAGTTGCATCATATATTCATGCATGTTTAGTCATTTAAACTACAGTACACATAGAAAATTATATACCACATATTTATATTATGTAACCTATGCATCGACGGGGAAAAATAATAAAATTGAATGAAGATTACCAATTAACCACATCTAACAGTAAAGTATCCATGGATATAAAAACAAAAACCCAAAAAACTGATCATTTGCTTATTTAGTAAATTGATAAATCAACACATTAGATCTTGAAAAAATAGACATGTGTGGTCTAAAATAAAGGATAATTACCCACATATGCCACAATATGTGAAACATATCTATTCCTATCTTGTATGGCCATACCAATCCTCTCCCTTGAGAAAAATTTGGCTTCTCATTTTTAGTACTTGTATGTGAGCTTACTATAAGGTGAGTGGCAGATTTAATTTTTGGTCTTGGAAAATTATAATATGTCCTACAACAGAATAATGAAAATGTAATATTCTATAAAGCGATATGAATTATACTCCCGGTAAACAAACCACAGTTATATTGTTCATAGCTCAGTTTACGGTTTCTGTGCTCCTGTTCAGAAATAAAATTTTCATGCTAATTAGTGTAATATCACATACACAATCTACCATGTTAGTTAATATGGCAGACCAACTCTTGATTTTTTTGCATATTGTGTCTCACATAAACATTGTGTTTCTTTTAATTGATATAGTGAATCGCTTATGGCAGGTAGTTTGTCCAAAGAACAATATGATATAATAGTAACAACCCAATGACTTAGTTCAAAGGACCAATTGGTTAGCTCGTGATCTAAGCTTTAATTCTGTGTCCTTATATATCATTGTGTAAATGAATGATTATCATACATACAAATCACTGGTTGTCTTGGTTAACTTAGTTTCAGTTCTGCGTACTACCTAATATACAATATACATAATGTTAACCATGTCGGTTGATCATATCTGATAGTATTTAGGTATTTGCACAGTAGGACTATTTTTCTAGGTCGTCATGATATCTTTAATTTTGCGTAGAGCTGTAATCCCATGTATTGATAAAATATCATATATACATGATCTGTGCAAACAATAGATATCCATACTTCAAAATATGGTGAACTGGATTAATTCCAATACTCATATAGCATCACACAACAGATCAGTGCGAGATCATGATTATTCGTGTTTTTATAATTTCTTAATACCAAAAATGTAATAATTAATGTCACCTTCATTATTGTTCATATAATTCAGGTAATATAACTCGACTAAAAGTGAAAAGTGAGGTATAATAAATGGCTAAGTCAAAAGCATTTATCATATGGTGACCAAAAAATCATGGCCTATCTTTTGCTATGATTAACTAATAATATATTAAAGGAAAAACATTTACCTAGAAAAGTATGTAAATGGCTTAACAACAAAAGTCAAATCCTTAACTCAAGCATTAGATGCGTGGTTGCTGAGAATATGAGATATCATCATCTTGTTTCTCTGGCACTTCTGTCATCTCGATCCAAAGTCCCAACACAAAATATGTGAATTTGTTAGAAAATGATTCGGCAAATAAAGTAGGTAATAAAAAACGTACTCTCTCCAATCTATAATAAGTGTCGCTCTTATTATGGAACGGAGGGAAGTATATGATTTAAAATTTTCTTAGCTGATCTGATAGCCATATGTACGATTTTGTGTGCACCTAGCTAGCTGGAACTAATTAAAAAATTATCATCAAGCTTGCCGATAAACTCAACCTGACCTTTAATTGTAGAACGATCGAGCATCAATGGCGAGATTGATGTATAGATAAAGATCGATCTAGTCAGCAACTCAATCTGAGAAACAGCCTGGATGGAAACATCCGATAATATCAGAACTGGACGCCGATGTGCACACGTACATCCATGAAGTAGATTGATTTGTATTCTGGCGATTCCCGCGGGTCGGTGCGTAGGAAGCTAGCTCAAGCTGGCCTGATCGGTCAAGTCCATCGTAGCAGTACCATATCCATTACATACCAAGCTAGCTAGCTTTCAAGGGCCCTACGCATCACCAAATCAATTAGGTCTTGATATTTGATCAGCTTTCTGCTCTACCTTTGCCGCCGCTGGATTGTCCCAAGAATTGCTTAAGGGAAGAAGATCTGGCTGTATGGATCTAGCTTGAGGTCCATGCAAAAGACACGGGGCGTGCACGATGGCTGCTGACGCACTCAGCCTAGAGAACGGCGGCACCGGTATTTGCTAGGTCTCGATACCGCAGCTGTATGGAGGAGGAAGCAATAACTTTTTTTTGCACACGAAGACTAAACGAAAAGGTATTTTTACATAATGGCATAGGTGGGTAATTTATTAGTAATTAGATGGTGGTAATTCAATTAGCAAGATCAGATGGTTGTGCTTTTGCTAATGTAAAAAATGGACGTTTATTGTGGGATTTTGTAGCCTATTTTTCTAAATTTTTTTTTTTGAGAAACATAGTACAAACGCAGACGTTCACAATGCATACATACACTCACCCCTATGAACACACGCACGCACACCCTACCCCTATGAGCACCTCCGATAGACTGAGCCGGCGGGTCTTGAGATTGACGAAGTCACCACGGGCGCCTCGCTATCGACGGGAACGTCGCCTCCCACTGAAAGAATATTCCATCTTTATGAGACACCAAAGCGTCAAACCTGGCGTTTGAACTCTGGTGGGCTGGGGGTACCACTGCCCTCCTAACCATCTAACCACGGGTTGGTTCTCATTTCTCTAATTTCTGGTTAACCCGTAATGTCCTTTTAATATATAATAGATACTAAGTAGTAGAGGATTTATTTCAAACCCCATTGTCTTCTCATTGGAGTTGTCTCTTTTATAAATATCATAGGGCTTCCCAAAGCAGTTGAGTGGGTTAGCATTAGTCATATGCTCAAACTCCATCATGTTGGTGGGAACCTATAACTCAAAACAAAATTTAGCAAGACAAAAATAAATAATCAAAACTAAAAGACCTACATCGCTTAGCTCCCCGGCAACGGCGCTAGAAAATAGCTTGATGACTGCAAGTGCACAGATCATTTGTACCTAGTTTCGAAATAAAGATATCGATCCCACAGGGAGCAAGAGTCTAAAGTCTAATAACTCTTGAAATAGATATTACGATATAAATGCTATATTGAGTTCTAAGTAACAAGATAAAATGTGAGTATTGTGTAAAAGGTGTTTTGGGATTTTAGGTGTAAGAGCAATAATAAAGTAAAGCAAAATAACTTAATACAGAAAGTAAGTATCGCGTATGTAAAAGATATTGGAACTGCAATAGGGAAAAAGCATTCTCAGGGAGTAGCGGATACACCACTAGTATTATGAGGATCTAAGATAAAGATTATTATCATGAACATTATCAACTATGTATGTATGGGAGGAACTCCATATTTGGACAATTAGGTAACAACCACTGCTCTCATCATCCTCAACCACAGCAATCAGCAATCAACATCAATCGAGTTACTACGCTATTAAGGGACGTAATCTCGTAGGATATATCCCATGGCATGGATAGTGTTCTGTGAGTTTTCTCGGTTTCCCAAGTTGATACGTAAGGGGTGCCAACAGCTTTGTAGTCACTGTAAGTGCTAGCACGCCTCCATCTACCAACTAGTAGTTCCCTCCATCAGGTCCCCACGAGAGGCAAATATTGAGAGGTCGACTTCTCTCAACATCAAGATGTAGAAAATCTAACACATGATCACAACTATGAATATCATAATAGACTTTATCTTATTTCAATCTCATACTAGGGTTTCTCCATCTCCCCAAGAACTAATGATCTACTCAGACATGGAGGCAATCAATATCATGGCAATGGTAATGAAAACAATCATAGATGAATAGTACTTGTATAAATCCACTATGAGTACGGAAATTACAACAAGATCTAGACAAGATGTAGATGGGATGGATGGAGATGGTGGTGATGCAGCGGTGGTTGATGAAGATCGATGCCTTAGCCTCCTGGATCTGTGCAGGGCGAAGATGGATCCTTGTGGATGAGTTCCCCCTCCAGATGCCTTCCGGAGGTGAGGTTTCTGCGATTTCTAGGTGTTTTGTATGTCGTCTATTCGAACCAATTGCACGGGGTGAAACTATTTGACAAGGCAGAGGTGGCGCCAACTATACGGCTGGAGCTATACGGCAGAAAATGTGCTCCGGTCGTATAGTTGGTCGTTGGACCTTCTACCTCCCTTCGCTTTTGGTTTTCTTCTAGTATTATTAATATTTCCCAAATAAGCGATTTACGTTGTTTTTGACTCCTTTTCTCCATAGTACAACTTCTTCAAGAATTGTATCCATTGGATCCATCATCTGTCCTGATCCTGGTAAAAACAGACATAAAATGTGCGCGCAAGCGCCGTAAAATACCAAGACCCTACATCTACAATGCAAAATAATAATATAAAACATGATGCAAATATGCACTCATCACTCACCTCTGTCCACGGGATGTACATGCTGAGAGAATAAAACATAGGCAGGGTAAAAGAGGGCAGCAGCAAAGAGGAGTTGAAGGCGGTTCGATGTCAGAGGAAAGTTATGATGGGTTCCTGACACGAGCTACTCCTGTAGCCACTCTACTAGTAGTAAATTTCAGGACCTATGCACGCAAAACAAATTATGTGTTTTCTCTCTCCTTCGCTGCCTCTCACCATCCATCCTCCCTCTCTCCTACCATTTCCCCTCGCGCACCGGCCCGGCTGATCTCTCCCTGGTTCACAGCATGGTGCTGCGTACGTGTGCCTTGGTACGGAGGCTCTATGTCTCTGGCATGTTCGGCATCCATGTTGGTGTGGAGTAGGGACAAGGAGTACATAGGAAGGAAACCACTTTGGTCCTTGGCAGCAAAAAAAATTCAAACTTTTCCTGTTTTCGAAATTTTCACTTGCTTCCCAAACATCTAGAGGGAAGATTACTCAAAAGATCGACCATTCGTAGTACTTCTTATATTATCTTTATCTTTTCTTATCTCTTACAATACCATACCATACCACTTTATAGTGTACGGATAACTTCGAACATTGACCGTTGGATCAAGACCAGCAAATCCAAACATTGCTAACTGTTGGATCTTCTTTTCCATTCTTAGGCTAGTCATAGTGGGAGTAACTAAAGTAGTAACATGCAACTACATGCAGTGCCAACTAGGCGTTTTGATGACATGGCGTGCTCTAAAATGAGGAAAAAGATGGATGTAGTAACTAGTTAAGTTACCATAACATCACACTTTTCAAGTGAAAATGAGTTTACAAGATAATTAATATAGTCTTCTATGACACTACTGATGGCTCAAAATATATCGAGCTCGTTGGGGAACCCCAAGAGGAAGGTATGATGAGCACAACAACAAGTTTTCCCTCAGTTATGAAACCAAGGTTATCGAACCAGTAGGAGCAAGGAAACACCTCTAAGGTGTTGTTTCCAACTTGGAATCCTGCACAACACAACCACAGAACTTTGCCCCCAACTTATAGTGAGATTGTCAATCTCACCGGTTTTGCTGAAAACAAAGGATTAAACGTACTGTATGGAAGATAGTAATTGCTTGCAGAAAGTAAATAGAAAACAGAAAATAGATTGTAGATTGATGTTAAAAGAATCGACCAGGGTCCATAGTTCACTAGAGGTGATTCTCCTTAAGATAGATGACATGTTGGGTGAACAAATTATAGCCGGGCAATTGAAGACACTGAGAAAGCATACATGCATATACTAATCATCTTGACTCCTATGAGATTTGATTAGGCATTACAACATTATACATAGACCGTAATCCAACTGTATCTATGACTAATAATCCACCTTCAGGTTATCATCCGAACCCCCTCCAGTATGAAGTTGCAAGAAATAGTTAATTGCATTAAGCAAAGTGTGTAAAGTAAACAATATGATTGTTCTATGAACAAAGGATTGCTGTTTTCTCCCTAGTAGCAACAGCACATCTAGTATCTTAGAGATTTCTGTCACTTCCCCAGATTCCTAGACGCATGAACCCACTATCGAGCATAAATACTCCCTCTTGGAGTTGCTAGCATCTACTCGGCCAAGATAGTGTAACATCCCAAAACTTTAATCCAAGCTTATCAAGATCAAATCATCCAAAAATGGAGTTAACAAAAACTTTTCCAAATTTAAAATGAAAGCATTCATATGTGTGTGCAATTAAAATAGGAGTTGTTTTGAATTGCCATGATTGTGTGATCCAATGCTTGTAAAATGTTTCTTAGGTGATTTAAACATCATCTACATCATTCCCAAACTTTTCCTAAAGAAAATCAAATCAAAAAGAATTAAAAAGGAGGAATGGTCATTTTGGCCATTTTAATCCACTACACTACTTTGGCTATTCCTAGTACTCATTTCTTAACAGAAACAATTCTTGATCTTTGTACCCCTTGCTAGTACACATAATGAGGTACCAAGGCCCACCTTTGGATCTGCTAAAAACATTCTTTTACTTATTTTAATTGGCATTTGAAAATTGAATCTAATGCATATGTATAGATCACCCCTATTTCAAAACCCATCTATTTGAGCTCCACTTTCAAAACCCTTGCAACCAGAGACTACCTAGAACTAGTGGAGATCACTCAAAAAGTTTGAAACCAAAATTCAAAACTAAACCTCATGCGGCCATTTCATCAAACACTTGGCATGCATAATTTCCACCCTAATCCTAGCTCACTGTTTTGAATACGGTTTTGCCCCCAAATGATCTACATTTATCTCCTCTGTCCTCTCCTAGTCTAACCAGGCCCTTAACACCCCTCTCCCTTGTCCCTAACCCTCATGCCACGCCAACCCGAGGGCATGGTCGCCGGCCAAACATTGCCCCGCCGCAGCAGACCATCTCCCCCTCTCTCTCCATGTCTAGGAGGTAGCTCACACCTCACCGCCACCCCCTGTCCCCTGCCCAAGCCCAGCCCTGCAGTGGACCACCGAGGATACCACGCGCCCAGTGCCACCGCACCATGCCGGTGCCGCCCCCAGAGCGCGCCTTGTCCCCGCTCGCTCAGACCACCTCTTGGCCGCAGCCCACGCCCGCCGCTCCGCCACGACCTGGAGAACACCCCAGACACCCCCGCTGGCCGCCCAAAGCCTCACAGCCACCGCTCGCCGTGGACACCGCTGCCTCTGCCTCTCAGAGCGCCACCTCGCCCAGACCGCGTGCCACCGCCCCTACGGCCGCATCCAATTCCTAGAGCACCGCCAGGGGACCGCCATCGATCGCCACCCCCAGCCATGCATCTACCCCGTCGTAGCCTTGTCGCCACCGTCGCCTGCCCATCCCGCTCGGTCTCACCGTCGGGCCTATAAAAGGAGCCCTCCACAGCCTCTTATCTCCACACCATTCCACTCCCCTCACCTCTCTGAACCTCACCCACCTCTCGCCGGAGCAAAGGGAGCAGCAGCTCGCCGGAATTGGAGCCAGAGCAATCGCCTCTGGAGGAGAACGGCGCCGCTGAATGCGACCAATCCAAGCTCCGCCGCAACCGCGCCTCGCCTCGCCGTCGTCTTCCAGTTCGTTTGCCTGCCTCGCCGACCCTACTGGAGACCTGGTACGTCCCCAGTAGACCCCCACCGAGCCGCTAGGGTTCGAGCTCGCCGGCGACCTGTTCGTCGTCGACGACGACCCTCAGCCGTAGATTCCTATTCTAATCCTACGGCCCACAGCATGCGTACCGTTTCGCGTTTTAAGTGCCGCTGACAAGCGGGACCCCCCTGTCAGCTGAGCCCCACGCCACGGAGCGCCACTGGGACGGCCCAAGTCTTTTCCCGCGCTAGCCCACCTGTTCAAATCTGGAATTTTCTTTTTAGTTTGAATCTAGTTTCTGTCCCCTAGTTTAAAAATCCATTTAGAGAGTTTTAGAAATCCAAATTGCAGGAAAATAATTTTGTCTGAAAGGTATGGAAATGATCTATCCAAGCCCGTTGGATTTAATTCAATGAGAGTTATAGATCTCTCCTAATAAAAATAACAAAACAGAAGCTTTTGCAACTTGCAATATTTTTATAAAATCAACCAAGTTAGCTTTTGAGTTGATTCCAACTCTCAAAAATCACATTTCATCATATCTATCCAAATATGTAATAATATTAAGGTTTACATGCCGTGACTTTGGACTAGTACCAAAATAATGCTATATAGGCATTTCTAGTCACTTTAAATCATTAAATAATGAACTTAAACCAAAGTAATATTGATCCAACCCTTAAATCTCATTCCCACATGTTAGAATATGTGGTGATGACATGTGTCAACATGATCCCATATTTTAAGTGGTGAATATTAAATCTTAGTTAAATTTTCAATGAGTAGAAATTACTTTTCTAAAAATAAAAAGATTGAAAACTATTGAATTAAACTTGTGATGCTTGTGATGATAATAGATCATCAATTGTGTGTCTTAGAATGATACCTGGCCTAGTTAAGTATTGTTTGCTGATTGTCTACTCCGTATGTATTTATAGAAGATAGTACCGACCAAGCTTACAAGGAGGAGGAGTGCTATCAAGACGAAGACGGAGAAAACTTCAACCATTGCACCAACCAAGGCAAGCTATTATTGGCAAGCTAACCCTTGCAAAACATACTTTAGCAAGCCACCATTAACAGTGCAAGCTACGCTTAGCAAGCTAGCAATACCCCAGAGTTAACCCTTGCAAGTTTAGTGCTTAGAAAACTAGAAACAAACTAGATGGTTTAGCGAACATGCCTTAAGCATGCTTTGATCACACCCCCTTTAACTATTTAGTACCTCAAGTCTTATTGACAAATTTTACCTCCCTTAGTTTACACAAAGTTCTTTACTTGTTTTGAAGGTAGCATAAAAAGTATAAAACTTGACCTACTTAGAAACCTTTAGATGTCATTCTATGGCATGAGATTGATCCCATCCTTCCACCTTAGTGAACACTCTTAACTTAGTAATATAGAGTAGATCAAAAACTTGAGTCATTTTAGATGGGAACAATTGGTGAAAATGAATTGTGAAAACCTTGGAATGATGAGTCATTCTATTGAGATGTTTTGACATGTGTTGAGAAACACAACTGATTTATGATGATGAAAATGATGAGGCATGAGCCTTAACCCTTTTATAAAACTGATGGTTGGATTCGGATGCGATACCATTCCAAATTTACCGTACAACCACATTACCTGAATTGGGTAAGGCTTAGCTAGAAATTTATATGCATTAGTATTAGTTCCCTCACGGGAGAGGTTTGAGCTGAGGCTACCTCTCATGATGTCCACCTATGCAGTGCCCAAGATGACTGATGGTCATGGTTGGGAGGCCATGCTCATAGGAGAGGTGCTTATACTAGGGTGTGTAAAGGGAAGGTTATGTTTGATTATCTGCATACTAAGTATGATGATTCAGGGTTATCCCTGACAGATGTATCGAATCTTGTGGTAAAAGTGTACCACCTCTGCAGAGTGTCAAACTATTCGAATAGCCGCGTCCGCGGTTAAGGAAAGTTGGAATGGCCATACTGTTTCGTTGCCAGATGTTTTCCAAATAACTTGAAATGAATGATGAACTTTGACTTGACCACAACAGGGTTGTGTTTATGATGATAGCTTCCCAACTTAAGTGATTCTAGAACTTTACTTTATCTTTCTTTGCTTCTGAACTTAGCCTAGGTTTCAAACTTAACTTTATAATTAAACATAGATTTAGCACTTTAACTTAGAACTATAGTACCTGTTAATAGTAGTTTGCGAGTACTTAAAGAGTACTCATGGCTTTTGTCCCTGGCTATTCTCATGGCCAGACTACGAAGGAGACTATCAGGAGGATGGTCATCAGGACGGCTATGATAACTAGGACTATCTGCCTTCGTCGGCATTGCCTGTGCCCCTGAAGATGGACCCCACCGCTACGCTTTATATTTATTTCCGCTACTTGTTGTATTAAAGACTGGATCATGAGATCCTTATTTGTGTAAAGACCTTATGTATGGTTTGTAATGGATGATGTACTATGATATCCAATCCGTTATGTCTTGCAAAAATGGTAATCCTGGGATTGCGAGGTATGGCATAACGGGCATCTGGGATTAAAAATCCGGGTGTTGACAAGTTGGTATCAGAGCCATCCTGACCATAGGAGACCCTAGTTAGAATGGACGTCCAAACCAAAAACTTAGCTTCAATACCAAAGTGAGTATTTATGAAAAACTATTTCCTCTCTTACCCTTGTGAACTCATTCTTTCTCAAAAATTCATGTTCCTCAAAATTCTTACATTATGACTTAAAACTTGACACACTTGATCACTCCACTAACTTCCTCATCCTAAATTCTTGTAGATGGAGACTCAGTTCAGCAAGTTTTACCAGTTGGGAAATGGAGGTCAGTTGATCTTCGAGAGGGATCTGGATTCACTGTCGGAGTTACTGGGACGCCCACATCCGGAGTTTCTTGGAGCTCAACTTCCAAGACCCCTAGGAGGAGACCTACAGTGGCTAGTCACCGCAGATCTTAGAGGAAGCATCGAAGCACCAACTTCTGGAAGAATTCAGTTCTCCGTGAGAGAGAACAACTGGCTAGATGGATTAGCCAGGGCAATGCATGAAGCTCTCGCACGTCTATGTGCCCTCAGCGTCAACAAGATCCAAGGAACCTGTTTTGCCCACTATGCAAGACGTGACTTCATGGGAATGCTGATGGAGATGCCAAGTCACCCAGAATTGAGGCATCAAGTGAAGAACCTTGACTTCTTGCTGCATGACAGACAGCAGGAACTGGACAATGCCAGGGAGTTAGCCAACCAGAACCGTGCCATTGCCGACCAGAAGGCCCAGACTTTCGCACTGCTTGTCCAAGATCGCCAGTCTCTTTGCCGCCAGCGTGCAAAGAAGGATCGCATCATCACCCGTCTTTGCAAGAAGGTGGCCGACCTCGAGAAGACCTTCAAGGAGAAGGAAGTTCAGCTTGCCGCCAAGGAAGAAGAAGATGAGGGTGCAGACATCCAGGGAGATATGGATTCTTACCTCAGCAATGATGATGACTTTCTGGAGGAGGATGTTGTGGACTTCTACACCGATGATGAGGACTCCGATTTCATCGACGATGAGTAGATGCACTAGAGCATTGTCGTAGCATGAGATGTATCATCTCATTGTATCGTAGCTTACAGAATGGTTCTTCAAACCATCTGTCTTCCTTTGATTGTTGTGGTCTGTGTTGTATCGGGTGCTTGCTTGCATGAATGAAAATGAAGTTAGTTGAAAAAACTGAGTCTAACTCAAAGTTTTAGCTTTGAAAACCCAAAACCATGAACCTTAGAATTTCCCTCTTACCCCTATATCTATCTCAATCTTCAGATAACTCGTGGAAACCAAGGAGGGAGTAGCTCGTCACAGTTCCCAATGTTGCAGATCTTGCAGAATCTCATCGCGGACCGTGAAGCAAGCAGGGCCGAGTGCCAAGCCAACTTAGCAACATTGCAGCAGATCGCCCAAATGGCTCTCAACAACCAAGGACATGGAAATTAGGATCACCATGGATCCAAACTCAAAAAATTTCAGAACACCAATCCCCCAATCTTCAACCAATCTGAGAACCCATTAGATGCTGATGACTGGTTACAGACCATGGAAAACAACCTTGAAGTTGCAGGAGTTGATGAAAATGAGAAAGTTCTCTTCGCCACCCACTATCTGGCGGGAGATGCAAGAGCTTGGTGGAATAGCATCCGCAATATGAACCATGGCCAGGTGATGACCTGGGAAGCATTCAAAGTCAAGTTTAGCCGCACCCACGTGCCGCAAGGTCTCGTCAACAGGATGAGAGATGAATTCCGTGAATTGAAGCAAGGAAGAATGACTGTGGTGGAGTACCATGACAGATTCCTGTCACTTGCCAGATATGCACTGGATGAGATCAACACGGAGGCCAAGAAGAAGGAGAGATTCTTGAACGGACTGCATGATGAGATGCAGACTGTCCTCGTCAACATCCGTTTCGAGGATCTCGAAGAGCTAGTCGACTCTGCCATTCAGATGGAAGGGAAGATTAACCAGGCAAACGACAACCGCAAGCGTCGTATGATGCAGAAGTCTGGATCCAGTAGTCACCAGAAGTACCGTCCCAACCCTTCACCAGGATATGCACCAAGGAACAACCGACCCCCAAATCCTCGCCCAAGCTACCCGAACCATAGCGGAGGTAATGTGAAGTCCGGAGGAAACAATCACAACTCCGGTAACGCCAACAATTTCAACCGTGCCCCTCCCAAGAGCAACAACAACAGCAACAACAACACTGCACCCAGAACTGGCAGCAATGTTGTGCCTGTCGCAGTCAAGGACAAGTCCCAGATCACTTGTTTCGAGTGTGGAGTGAAGGGTCACTACTCCAATGAGTGTCCCAAGAAGACTGCCGCCAATGCCCCTGTGAATGTCCCAGCTCAGCAGTAGCGTCATGTTCAACCAAGAAGGAGATTTGCCCCAGGGAACCCTCACAACCGCAACGGTCGTCTCTTCCACATGAACGCAGAAGAAGCCCAGGAAGCGCCAGATGTAGTGCTGGGTATGTTTTCTGTCAACTCAGTTTTAGCAAGAGTATTGTTTGATTCTGGAGCATCGCATTCATTTGTCACCGAAGAATTTGTATGCACTAGTAAGATTCACCCAACCAACCTGAAGCATGTCATGATAGTTCAAATCCCCGGTTCAACTACAAAAGCTAGAAAAATTTGCAAAGTTGTACCTATCAGAATACATGGGATAGATTTTTATGCCAACCTAATTGTACTTGGAACCAAAGGATTGGAAGTAGTACTAGGTATGGACTAGATGTCAAGGCATAAAGGATTGATAGACTATGCTAAGAAAGCCATCACCATGACCAGTAGTTCTGGAGTAACAGTAGAGCATATCTCTAAAACCTTACCCCGTCAATTCAAGTGCAACAAGAGTGTAGCCCTGCCCACCATAGACCAAGTCAGAGTAGTCTGTGAATACCCCGACGTATTCCCAGATGAATTGCCAGGTATGCCCCGGATAGGGATACTGAGTTCATTATCGAACTAATCCCCGGAACCGGACCTATAGCCTAGAGACCCTATACCATGAACCCCTCAGAGTTAGTGGAACTAAAGAAGCAGTTGGATGCGATGTTAGCAATAGGCTTGATTCAGCCAAGCGCATCGCCATGGAGATCACTAGTGTTATTCGTTGATAAGAAAGATGGAGGCAATCGTCTGTGTATAGATTACAGAAAGTTGAATGACGTCACCATCAAGAACAAGTACCCTTTGCCAAAGATAGAGGATTTATTTGATCAGTTGACTAGAGCCCAGGTATTCTCAAAGATTGATCTTAGGACTGGTTATCACCAACTTAAGATTCGTGCAACGGATATTGCGAAGACCGCCTTTACTACTCGCTATGGTTTATACGAGTATACGGTTATGTCTTTTGGATTAACCAATGCCCCAGCTTATTTCATGAATCTCATGAATAAGATCTTTATGAATTTCCTAGATAAGTTTGTAGTTGTGTTTATCGACGACATCCTTATCTACTCCAAGTCAGAAGAAGAGCATGAGCAACATCTGAGAATCATCCTAGAAACCCTGAGAGAGCATCAGTTATATGCCAAGTTCAGGAAGTGTGAGTTTTGGCTGAAAGAAGTAGGATTCCTAGGACATATTGTGTCTGCCGAAGGAGTCTTTGTTGATCCCACCAAGATCAAAGATGTCGAAGAATGGGAAGCCCCAACCAATCAAACCCAAGTCCGTTCATTTCTCGGATTAGCAGGATATTATCGCAAGTTCATAGAAGGATTCTCGAGCATAGCCCGACCAATGACCCAATTGTTGAAGAAGGACAAGAAATTTGAATGGACAGACAAGTGCAAAGCCAGTTTCCAAGAGCTGAAGAAGAGATTGATATCAGCCCCAATTTTGATCATGCCAGACATCAAGAAGCCGTTTGATGTGTATTGTGATGCATCCAAGATTGTCCTAGGATGTGTATTGATGCAAGAAGGCAAAGTCATCGCGTATCTTTCTCGACAACTGAAGCAGCATGAGCAGAACTATCCTACCCATGATCTTGAGCTAGCAGTTGTGGTTCTAGCATTGAAGACATGGCGTCATTACTTGATGGGTAATCACTGTGAGATTTACTCAGATCATAAGAGCTTAAAGTATATTTTCACTCAGAAGGAGTTGAATATGAGGCAAAGGAGATGGATAGAGTTAATCAAGGATTATGACCTTGACATTCACTATCACCCCGGCAAAGCCAATGTGGTAGCGGATGCTCTTAGCAGATTGCCGTGTAGGCTTAACACCATGATCAAGGAGAAGTAACCAAGTTTGTATGAGGAATTGGAGCAGTTCAGAACTGAATTAGTTAGCAAAGGAGTCCTAGCTAGCATTGAACTTCAACCCACTTTGATTATCCAAATGAAGGAAGCCCAGAAGGGGAATGAAAGTATCGACGGAATCAAATGTCGTATTGGTACAGGAAAGGTACCTGGATTCACCGAAGACGAAGAAGGAGTACTGTGGTACAAAGGACGTATCTGTGTGCCAGCAGATTCGGAGCTGAAGGAAATTATCATGAAGGAAGCTCATGATACCCTTTATTCTATCCACCCCGGAGGAACAAAGATGTATCAGGCTTTGAAAGAGCAATTTTGGTGGCACAAGATGAAGAGAGAGATCGGAAGCTACATCACCAAATGTGACATCTGTCAAAGAGTCAAAGCAGAGCATCAGAGACCTGCAGGATTGTTGCAACCACTGCAGATTCCGGAATGGAAATGGGATTCCGTCAGAATGGACTTTATCACCGGTTTGCCTACTTCTAGTAGGGGAAATGACTCAAGCTGGGTGATTGTTGATAGACTATCCAAGGTAGCCCACTTCATACCTGTCAAGACTACCTACCAGAGTGCAAAACTAGTAGAGCTATATATTGCTAGGATTGTTAGTCTGCATGGAACCCCCAAGACCATCGTCTCAGATCGAGGAACCCAGTTTACTTCAAGATTTTGGCAGAAAGTTCGGGAAGGTTTAGGAACCAAGTTGAACTTCAGTACCGCGTATCACCCGTAAACAGATGGACAAACTGAGAGAGTCAACCAGATCTTGGAGGATATGCTTAGAGCTTGTGTGTTGGAATACGGATCAAAATGGGAAGACTACCTGCCTTTCGTAGAATTCTCGTATAACAATAGTTATCAAGCTAGTTTACAGATGGCACCATTTGAATTCCTATATGGAAGAAAGTGTCGTACCCCTTTGAATTGGTCGCAAGTAGGAGAGAGTCAGATCTTCGGACCCTACATTCTCCGAGAATCAGAAGAGAAAGTTCACAAAGTCCATGAACACCTCAAGACCGCCCAATCCAGACAAAAGAGCTATGATGAGAAGAGAAGGAGAGACCTGACTTTCAATGTCGGAGATTTTGTATATCTCAAAGTTTCACCATTGAAGGGAACTCAATGCTTTAGTCTGAAGGGAAAGTTAGCCCCTAGATATATCGGACCTTTCAAGATTCTGAACCGCCGAGGAGAAGTATCGTATCAGCTGGAGCTGCCTGAAGAGATGTCAGCCATCCACAATGTGTTCCATATCTTGTTACTTCGCAAATGCTTGGAAGTGCCTGAGAAGACTGAAGTTTTCAAGAATATCGATCACAGAGTTGTGGAAATCAACAATGACCTGACCTATCGGGAAGTACCCATCCGTATCTTAGAAGAAGCCTACAGAACCACCAGGACCAGAAGCATCAAGTTTCTCCAGATTCAGTGGAGCAACCATACCGAGGAGGAAGCTACTTGGGAGCGAGAAGATTACATTAGGACCGAGTTCCCAGATCTCTTTAGTTCCTAGATTTTGTTTAAGGGGGGAAGGTTTGTAACATCCCAAAACTTTAATCCAAGCTTATCAAGATCAAATCATCCAAAAATGGAGTTAACAAAAACTTTTCCAAATTTAAAATGAAAGCATTCATATGTGTGTGCATTTAAAATAGGAGTTGTTTTGAATTGCCATGATTGTGTGATCCAATGCTTGTAAAATGTTTCTTAGGTGATTTAAACATCGTCTACATCATTCCCAAACTTTACCTAAAGAAAATCAAATCAAAAAGAATTAAAAAGGAGGAATGGTCATTTTGGCCATTTTAATCCACTACACTACTTTGGCTATTCCTAGTACTCATTTCTTAACAGAAACAATTCTTGATCTTTGTACCCCTTGCTAGTACACATAATGAGGTACCAAGGCCCACCTTTGGATCTGCTAAAAACATTCTTTTACTTATTTTAATTAGCATTTGAAAATTGAATCTAATGCATATGTATAGATCACCCCTATTTCAAAACCCATCTATTTGAGCTCCACTTTCAAAACCCTTGCAACCAGAGACTACCTAACACTACTGGAGATCACTCAAAAAGTTTGAAACCAAAATTCAAAACTAAACCTCATGCGGCCATTTCATCACACTTGGCATGCATAATTTCCACCCTAATCCTAGCTCACTGTTTTGAATAGGGTTTTGCCCCCAAATGATCTACATTTATATCCTTTGTCCCCTCCTAGTCTAACCAGGCCCTTAACACCCCTCTCCCTTGTCCCTAACCCTCATGCCAGGCCAACCCGAGGGCATGGTCGCCAGCCAAGCCTTGCCCCGCCACAGCAGACCATCTCCCCCTCTCTTTCCATGTCTAGGAGGTAGCTCACACCTCACTGCCACCCATGTCCCCTGCCCGAGCCCAGCCCTGCAGTGGACCACCGAGGATACCATGCGCCAAGTGCCACCGCACCATGCCGGTGCCGCCCCCAGAGCATGCCCTGTCCCTGCTCGCTCAGACCGCCTCTTGGCCGCAGCCCGCGCCCGCCGCTCCACCATGACCTGTAGAACACCCCAGACACCCCCGCTGGCCGCCCAAAGCCTCACAGCCACCGCTCGCCGTGGACACCGCTGCCTCTGCCTCTCAGAGCGCCACCTCGCCCAGACCGCGTGCCACCGCCCCTACGGCCGCATCCAATTCCTAGAGCACCGCCAGGGGACCACCATCGATCGCCACCCCCAGCCATGCATCTACCCCGCCGTAGCCTTGTCGCCACCGTCGCCTGCCCATCCCGCTCGGTCTCACCGTCGGGCCTATAAAAGGAGCCCTCCACAGCCTCTTATCTCCACACCATTCCACTCCCCTCACCTCTCTGAACCTCACCCACCTCTCGCCGGAGCAAAGGGAGCAGCAGCTCACCGGAATTGGAGCCGGAGCAGCCGCCTCTGGAGGAGAAGGGCGCCGCTGAATGCGACCACCCCAAGCTCTACCGCAACCGCGCCTCGCCTCGCCATCGTCTTCTAGTTTGTTTGCCTGCCTCGCCGACCCTACTGGAGACCTGGTACGTCCCCAGTAGACCCCTACCGAGCCGCTAGGGTTCGAGCTCGCCGGCGACCTGTTCGTCGTCGACGACGACCCTCAGCCGTAGATTCCTATTCTAATCCTACGACCCACAGCGCGCGTACTGTTTAGCGTTTTAAGTGCCGCTGACAAGCGGGACCCCCCTGTCAGCTGATCCCCACGCCGCGGAGCGCCACTGGGACGGCCCAAGTCTTTTCCCGCGCTAGCCCACCCGTTCAAATCTGGATTTTTCTTTTTAGTTTGAATCTAGTTTTTGTCCCCTAGTTTAAAAATCCATTCAGAGAGTTTTAGAAATCCAAATTGCAGGAAACTAATTTTGTCTGAAAGGTATGGAAATGATCTATCCAAGCCCGTTGGATTTAATTCAATGAGAGTTATAGATCTCTCCTAATAAAAATAACAAAACAGAAGCTTTTGCAACTTGCAATATTTTTATAAAATCAACCAAGTTAGATTTTGAGTTGATTCCAACTCTCAAAAATCACATTTCATCATATCTATCCAAATATGTAATAATATTAAGGTTTACATGCAGTGACTTTGGACTAGTACCAAAACAATGCTATATAGGCATTTCTAGTCACTTTAAATCATTAAATAATGAACTTAAACCAAAGTAATATTGATCCAACCCTTAAATCTCATTCCCACATGTTAGAATATGTGGTGATGACATGTGTCAACATGATCCCATATTTTAAGTGGTGAATATTAAATCTTAGTTAAATTTTCAATGAGTAGAAATTACTTTTCTAAAATAAAAAGGTTGAAAACTATTGAATTAAACTTGTGATGCTTGTGATGATAATAGATCATCAATTGTGTGTCTTAGAATGCTACCTGGCCTAGTTAAGTATTGTTTGGTGATTGTCTACTCCGTATGTATTTATAGAAGATACTACTGACCAAGCTTACGAGGAGGAGAAGTTCTATCAAGACGAAGACGAAGGAAACTTCAACCACTACACCAACCAAGGCAAGCTATTATTGGCAAGCTAACCCTTGCAAAACATACTTTAGCAAGCCACCATTAATAGTGCAAGCTACCCTTAGCAAGCTAGCAATACCCCAAAGTTAACCCTTGCAAGTTTAGTGCTTAGCAAACTAGAAACAAACTAGATGGTTTAGCGAACATGCCTTAAGCATGCTTTGATCACACCCCCTTTAACTATTTAGTACCTCAAGTCTTATTGACAAATTTTACCTCCCTTAGTTTACACAAAGTTCTTTACTTGTTTTGAAGGTAGCATAAAAAGTATAAAACTTGACCTACTTAGAAACCACTAGATGTCATTCTATGCCATGAGATTGATCCCATCCTTCCACCTTAGTGAATACTCTTAACTTAGTAATTTAGAGTAGATCAAAAACTTGAGTCATTTTAGATGGGAACAATTGGTGAAAATGAATTGTGAAAACCTTGGAGTGATGAGTCATTCTATTGAGATGTTTTGACATGTGTTGAGAAACACAACTGGTTTATGATGATGAAAATGATGAGGGATGAGCCTTAACCCTTTTATAAAACGGATGGTTGGATTCAGATGCGATACTGTTCCAAATTTACCGTACAACCACATTACTTGAATTGGGTAAGGCTTAGCTAGAAATTTATATGCATTAGTATTAGTTCCCTCACGGGAGAGGTTTGAGCTGAGGCTACCTCTCATGATGTCCACCTATGCAGTGCCCAAGATGACTGATGGTCATGGTTGGGAGGCCATGCTCATAGGAGAGGTGCTTATACTAGGGTGTGTAAAGGGAACGTTATGTTTGATTATGTGCATACTAAGTATGATGATTCAGGGTTATCCCTGATAGATGTATCGAATCTTGTGGTGAAAGTGTACCACCTCTGTAGAGTGTCGAACTATTCGAATAGCCGCATCCGCGGTTAAGGACAGTTGGAATGGCCATACTGTTTCGTTGCCAGATGTTTTCCAAATAACTTGAAATGAATGATGAACTTTGACTTGACCACAACAGGGTTGTGTTTATGATGATAGCTTCCCAACTTAAGTGATTCTAGAACTTTACTTTATCTTTCTTTGCTTCTGAACTCAGCTTAGGTTTCAAACATAACTTTATAGTTAAACTTAGATTTAGCACTTTAACTTAGAACTATAGTACCTGTTAATAGTAGTTTGTGAGTACTTAAAGAGTACTCATGGCTTTTGTCCCTGGCTATTCTCATGGCCAGACTACGAAGGAGACTATCAGGAGGATGGTCATCAGGGCGGCTATGATAACTAGGACTATCTGCCTTCGTCAACATTGCCTGTGCCCCTGAAGATGGACCCCACCGCTATGCTTTATATTTATTTCCGCTGCTTGTTGTATTAAAGACTGGATCATGAGATCCTTATTTGTGTAAAGACCTTATGTATGGTTTGTAATGGATGATGTACTGTGATATCCAATCTGTTATGTCTCGCAAAAATGGTAATCCTGGGATTGCGAGGTATGGCATAACGGGCATCTAGGATTAAAAACCCGGGTGCTAACAGATAGCTACTAACAACGGATAGCATGCAAGATCACAAATAACATAGACATGATAGAATCAATAATCAATCTGAAATAGCATCTCAATATCCATCAGATCCCCGCAAACACAACATGTAAGATTACAAATAGATGATGTTGATCATGAACGAAGCTCACAAGATCTAAACATGGTAGCACGAAGGAGAAGAACCAACCATCTAGCTACTACATGGACCCGTAGTCCAGGGATGAACTAATCACGCATCACATCGGAGGCATTCATGGTGATGAAGAAGGCCTCTAGGGTGATCTCTCCCCTCCGGTAGAGTGCCGGGAAGATGTTCAGATCCCTCCTGATCTAGGGATGGAGATGGCGGCGGCTATAGACTCTTTCGTGGAATTTTGATCAGCTACTTAGGGTATTTGTCCCGGAGGCAATATATAGGCGAAGGGGCAAGGTCGGTGGAGTGCCAGGGGGCCACACCACCTGGTGGCACGGCTAGGGCTGGTCGCGCCACCACCAGGTGTGGCTGGCCTGGCTCCCGTCTTCGTCTCCCCTCCGGACTCTGTGTTCCTTCTGGTGAAATATTGACTTGGGCTTTTGTCCGGTCCAATTCCGAGAATATTTCCTTACTAGCTTTTCTGAAACCAAAAACAGCAGAAAACAGGCAACTGGCACTATGGTATCTTATTAATAGGTTAGTTCCAGAAAATGTTAAAAATACTCCAAAGTGTGGACAAAACATAAGAAAGTAGATATAAAACAAGCATGGAACATCAAAAATTATAGATACGTTTGCAACGTATCAATATCCCCAAGCTTAACTCCTGCTCGTCCTCGAGTAAGTAAGTGATAAAAAAGAATGATTTTTGAGGTGACATGCACCATCATAATCTTGATCAAGGTATTTATAACATTGATAGTTGGGATCATAGTACTTTAACATAGCATGAAAGATATAGTTCTAACAATAAGACATAGCAACTATGTTGTAACATGAAAAGGTACAAACAAAAGATTCATGAATAACAATGCTTTGAAAGACGTTTGTTTGTTTCACATATAGAAAACATAATGAGAATGGTATTCAGCTTGTCCCTCATAGTGTAGCAAAACATAAATGCATAGGACACCTTCAAAGTTCATAAGGGTGACTAGATACAAATAGTTTAAGAACAAGAAATATCAACGTTATGAATCAATCAACAAGTTTTGGGACAATGCACGTTAAACTAAGAATGACCACTATGATCTCTCAATAGGTGCATAAAGATAGAAGATGGAGACTCAACATAAAAAGTAAAAGAAAGGCCCTTCATAGAAGGAAGCAGGGATTCAAGTCTCATAAAGAGATTCCAAAAATTATGGTACTTATTAGCTTTCAGCTCTCATTGCCCCTATCATAAGCATCTTTAGGTGATTAAGGTTAAAGTGAACAAATATGAGGATATGCTTGACAAGTTATAAGTTGAAACCTCATGCCCCTTACTTATGAAGACCGAACCTCATGCTACTCTACTTTAGTCACGTGTAAGTTCTTGTCATTGTAAATACATGTGTATCATAGAGAACCTCCAACAGGATACCCCTTGCCGGATGATACGGAAGCATTCCCATATCAAAATGACAAGGCAAGAAGACAATGAGCATCTCAGCGATCTTTTTATTTGCTATTTGTATAGGTTTTTATTAAGGATGCTTCACAGATTTCTCATTATGGTTATGTTGCAAGTTTCCACCATGATTAGGCATGGCTTAGGCTAGCGGCCCAGGTGTTTCTCTAACACATATACAAACTCCATGAGCTTACAAGCTCCCCTTTTATTTCACACTGTCAGGATCCATAAGCAAAAGAACATGATATCAACAAAATAAAGTGCAATGTTGAAAGCGTTTCCCATGGTAACATGGTTCTGCTAATTCACAACTTATAAAGCGCAAGCACATACGCAACATAGATGGGCACAATGGTTCAAGTTTATTAGGTGCAAGAAAAGTAAAGTGTGCCATCAAGTTTGTGAGAGCTTTAATCACTAATTTTCACATAACAAGTTTAATTCGGAAGGTAGATAAGAACATGAATATACTTGGAATAGAAAATGCTAATAGGTAGGTATGGTGGACTCATTGGAATAACTTGGTTTTATTTGGAGTTGGATGCATGAGTGGAACTCATACTTGGTATGGAGGCTAGCAAAAGACTGGGAGCGACCAACTAAGAGAGCAATAATGGCCATAATCATGCAAAGTGACAAAACATTATTAATTAAAGCATAAAGTGATATTACAAGTCTAAAACTAAATGATCATAAAGGCTATGGTGACTTAGTATAGTCTTAACATGGTGTGAGCATGCGCCAAGTCAACCCAAATAAAGCGTCAAAGGATAATACCACAATATTATGCTTTTATATGTTAAAACAACGCATGATTCTTTCAAGGCATATTAAGCAATCTCAATTGTTTATAACAAGTCATGCTACAACAATAATCACTAAGCATAAAGCCAAAACAATATCAAGCATGACATGATAAAGTCTAAATCACAGTTAAAACAAGCTCCTTTTATACCACTTAAGCATGAATTTCCTACTCTTTTCCAATCCAAATCAACCTATTTGAAAACCATCATATATGAATGTGGGGGTCCAACCAATTTATTCAAGCAAACTAAGCAAACGAAAACTAAAAACAAAAACGAAGGTGCTGCAAGAACAACAGAATTGTGCATGAAACAATAAAAATGAAGTGTTTGGAAGAAACCTGAAATTTTTATTGATGAAGAAGGGGATGCCTTGGGCATCCCCAAGATTTGACGCTTGTACTTCTTGAATATTTCTTGGGATGACACGGGTGGCATCCCCAAGCTTGATCTTTTGTACATACTTCATCTTATCACATTGTTCTTCCCTACACTTAAAAATTTCCTTCATACAAAACTTCACACAATCTTCATTAGCACCATTAGTGCACTCAAGATAATAAGTCTTTTGGTTCAGTTCCAACACAAGTAAAACTTCCATTAAAACACAAGCTACTGTAGAACTTCCTTTAAAAATTTCAAATGATCAAAGAGAACTCAAAGAGAAAGAGATTAAGAGGCACATGCAAATAATGGCAGAAATCTGTCAAAACAGACCAGCAGGTAAAAACCGATTTTTTCGAAGACCTTATGTTGCTCAAATCGACAAGTGTTGATCTAACGAAAGTTAGATAACAACCTGGGGCAGAAGCACAAAAAATTACAGCTCAAACTGACGTACATAGATTTTTCACAAATTTTTACAGCGAAGCACAAAAGTCTGTTTCGGGACAGCAACTTTCCTAAGTCTTACTTATCTCTCATTAGAGGTTACTCTTGGCACAAAAACCACACAAAAATGATAAGGGGAGGTTATTACTGAAGCAATAACTTCCAAGACTCAACAAAAGATTCCTAAAGAAATTTGGGTTATCTTCCAATAAGTGTTTTTCTTTAACGCCTTTGAGCTAGGCATAAGAAGCAAAAAGAATCAAGTATTCTCAAATGAAGAAGCATTAAAATCAATACTAGAAATATCTTCAACAAGGCAAGGTATGTCATCCAAATAAGTCCTAGAGGATCCTTTCTCACTACTCTTGGGTTCACTGTTTTCATCAAATGGGTTTTCGGGAACAATCCAATCGAAATTCTTCTCTAAGGCTTCATGCATTCCTACAAGTTTAAAGGGTATCGGTATTTTAATTTCCTCTCCATTTTTTAGGTTTGGTTTTATCCATATTTTCTCATGTACCAATAACATCTACACATGAGCCTAGCATATTAAAACAATCAAAGAATTTTCTAGCTTCCTTAACAACATCATAGACTTCTTTAAGCAAAGTTTCCAGAATAAAATCTCTCTTTTCAGCGTCCTCAATATCTTTAAGTTTAAGAAACATTACTTGAATTATGGGGTTAAGGTTAACAAACCTAGCTTCCAACATGTGAACTAAAGAATCTGCAGCAATTTCATAATTTGGAGCAAGTTCTGCTAGGGATCTATCCTCAATATCCTCATGCTTGCTAACATGATTAAAGAATTCTTCAATATTATCTTTCCCAATTATAGAGCCACTACCTATTGAAAGGTCTTTCAGGGTGAACTTAGGGGTCAACATGGTGAGCTAAGAACGAGGTAACAACTATAGAAAAAAACTAATTTTTTGTGTGTTTTTGATAAAGGAAGCAAAGTAGTATAACTATTTTTACGTGTTTTTGATAAAGAAACTAGCAAACTAAGCAGAAATAAACTAAGCAAAAAAAAATAAAACAAAGTAAAGAGATTTGTTATGAGGGACTCCCCTTGTCAAGATGTCCTTGACTCCCCAGCAACGGTGCCAGAAAAATAGCTTGATGGCTCAAAATATATCGAGCTCGTTCGGGAACCCCAAGAGGAAGGTATGATGAGCACATCAACAAGTTTTCCCTCAGTTATGAAACCAAGGTTATCGAACCAGTAGGAGCAAGGAAACACCTCCAAGGTGTTGTTTCCAACTTGGAATCATGCACAACACAACCATAGAACTTTGCCCCCAACTTACAGTGAGGTTGTCAATCTCACCGGTTTTGCTGAAAACAAAGGATTAAACGTATTGTGTGGAAGATAGTAATTGCTTGTAGAAAGTAAACAGAAAATAGTAAATAGATTGTAGATTGATGGTAAAAGAATGGACCGGGGTCCATAGTTCAATACAGGTGATTCTCCTTAAGATAGATGACATGTTGGGTGAACAAATTATAGTGGGGCAATTGACAGACACCGAGAAAGCATACATGCATATACTAATCATCTTGACTCCTATGAGATTTGATTGGTCATTACAACATTATACATAGACCGTAATCCAACTGCATCTATGACTAATAATCCACCTTCAGGTTATCATCCGAACCCCCTCCAGTATTAAGTTGCAAGAAATAGATAATTGCATTAAGCAAAGTGTGTAAAGTAAACAATATGATTGTTCTATGAACAAAGGATTGTTGTTTTCTCCCTAGTAGCAACAGCACATCTAGTACCTTAGAGATTCCTTTCACTTCCCCAGATTACCAGAGGCATGAACCCACTATTGAGCATAAATACTCCCTCTTGGAGTTGCTAGCATCTACTTGGCCAAGATAGCTACTAACAACGGAAAGCATGCAAGATCACAAATAACATAGACATGATAGAATCAATAATCAATCTGAAATAGCATCTCAATATCCACCGGAACCCCGCAAACACAACATGTAAGATTACAAATAGATGATCTTGATCATGAACGGAGCTCACAAGATCTAAACATGGTAGCACAAAGGAGAAGAACCAACCATCTAGCTACTACATGGACCCATAGTCCAGGGGTGAACTACTCATGCATCACACCGGAGGTAGTCATGGTGATGAAGAAGGCCTCCAGGGTGATCTCTCCCCTCCGTCAGGGTGCCAGGAAGAGCTTCAGATCCCTCCCGATCTAGGGATGGAGATGGTGGCGGCTACAAACTCTTTCGTGTAATTTTGATTGGGTACTTAGGGTTTTCGTCCCGGAGGCAATATATAGGCGAAGGGGCAAGGTCGGTGGAGTGCCAGGAGGCCACACCACCTGGTGGCGCGGCTAGGGCTAGCCGCGCCACCACCAGGTGTGGCCGGCCTGGCTCCCCTCTTCGTCTCCCCTTCAGACTCCGTGTTCCTTCTGGTGAAATATTAACTTGGGCTTTTATCCGGTCCAATTTAGAGAATATTTCCTTACTAGCTTTTCTGAAACCAAAAACAGCAGAAAACAGGCAACTGGCACCGTGGCATCTTGTTAATAGGTTAGTTCCAGAAAATGTGTAAAAATACTCTAAAGTGTGGACAAAACATAAGAAAGTAGATATAAAACAAGCATGGAACATCAAAAAATATAGATACGTTTGCAACGTATCAACTACCTATTACTTACTATGCGCTATGAAGGTGGTAACTTAGACTAGTGTTAGGTGCATGACACTAGTTGAAGTTACTCCCCACTATGACTAGCCTTAGCATCTACACAAGTAAGGGCAATTAATTTCTATTGAATTAAATGTATTTTTAGAGGTAGATGGGTGTATCTTCATGTAGTAAACAATATCATAGGTGTTAGTTTCCAACTATCACGAAAGAACAAATCTCAATTTTTTGAGTGATGACAAGATTGTTCTTTTACGTAAAGAAACACTGAAGAATATGGATATGAATACCACAAGACAAGTTTTCAGACATAAATGTATGGACGTCGATGTAATTTTACCTTTTTTAGGTCCTTGATGTAAAATGTACTCGCACCGTCCGTGTAAAATTCGAACCTAAAAGCAAGTGTCAACGTTTAAACGTATTTAAGATTATTAGTTATCAATGAGTATGAACGTTGTTGGATTTCAAGCCGAATGACCATGGTCATGGTCATATCTACATCATACTTTATGTTGATGATGATCCCATGTCCACGAATTTTCATGCCACCAACTCTGGCCATATATTTTGAAAACAAACGAAGAGAAAGTAGTATGAACAGTCTGGCTCGATGAGCTTCTCTCTCGAGAAGGAGCCAAACATGAACGTTTTCCTTGCTTAATTTCAGGGTGCGTCGTGCTAAATGTATGGATCTCGATGTAATTTTACCCCTTTTAGGTCCTTGCTATAAAATGTACTTCCACTATCCGTTTAAAATTCGAACACAAAAGCAAGTGGTAAAATTTAAACAAATTTAAGCTTATTAGTTGTCAATGAGTATGAACATTCTTGCATTTCAAGCCGAACGACCAGGGTCATGGACATATGTACATCATACTTTATGCTGATGATTCAAGATCCCATATCGAAGAATTTGCATGACGCAAAATTTGGCCATATATTTTGAAAACAAACGAAGAGGAAGTAATATGAAGAGTATGGCTTGGTCAGGTTCTAACGACGGTTTCACTCATCAATGCCCATTATTATGGACTTAGGTTTGAGGAATAGGGGTGCGCTAGAAGTCTCGATCGGCTAGCAAACAAGCACACAGGTGACACGAGCTTTACCCAGGTTCAGGCCTTATAGAGGACCCTACGCCTGCTTGTCTGCTCTTGATTGATGATGATCCAAAGGATTACAATGTCGCTGATGGCGGTGGATACGCAGATTGGATCTGGCGTAGGTGTATGCTACAGGTGTTGTCTAGATCTATTGTCTATTGTTGGAGTCGCCCTCCTCGTTGCACCCTCCTAGCCTTTATATATGGGGAGGCTAGGTCTCATGTACCAATACGAGTAGGTTATAAGTTAGATTCAAACTCTAGTATTGAGACTTCCTTGTCTTGTGCGTTTGGGAGTCGATGTCCATATGGGCTTCATACCACTCAAACCGTCATGGGCGTCAGGGACCTTGGAAAGTCGTCGAGTGGGCCTTCCGTCGAGCCGCACTAGGTACACTGTAGTTGGGTGCCTGTTGGGCATACCCATGTCAGTAGCCCCCGAGTGTCCATGTCAATCGTAGATTCGGGTGGAGACTTAAAAGTCTTGATCTTTGCATTAGGATGTCAGAGTCGACAATTGTGTCGAGTGCGAAGCACTCACCCAGAAGTCCATCGGGTCAGCCAAATTTATAGTAGTTCATAGGAGAGAAAATGACGCAAAACTACCACATTTGCAGCAGCATTGACACATAACTACCGACTTTACTGTTTTTGTCTGAAAACTACCAACATTGGGGCTAGTTTGTGACACATAGCACTGATCGCTCAATTTAACAGTATTAAACAGTTTTGTAACCGTTCGGGTCCACCTGTTAGGTCTATGTGCCAAAGATTAGGACTAAACTGGGGGGTCCGAGGGGAAGATGAAAAGAAACACTTTTCTAGGTGTTGACTGCATGCACATTCCGGAGCTGGGACGCGTCGTTGCTAGTTGCGCCCACGTCGGACCTGGATGCGCTTGTGCCGCTGCTGACCGGAGCTCACCACACGCTATTGCTAGCGGCTGGAGCTGGCCGCGCTCGCGTCGGACCTAGACGAGCCCGCGCCGCTGCTGGTCGGAGCTCACTACGTGTTGCTGCTAGCGGCCGGAGCTGGATGCGCCCGTGCAGCAGGTGAGGTCAAGCCGAGCGGCCCACGCGAGTGGGGAAGCGGGGCTCTCGTGCACCGGACATCTGCAGTTGGGTGGGCATGGGCACGCCGCCATTGGTATGCATGGGCATGGAAGACATGCGATGGCACCTGTTCCCCACCCATGGAAGACGCTGGCGGCACACGCCTCGATGCCGGAGTGGCTTGCTGGTTGTTCTACTGCTTTCGCGCCAGCACCCGCTCAAGGATGGCTTCGGTAGCTTCATATGCTTGACCGCAACAAGAACAAGTGCACTGGGATCTAGCCGGAGTTTCTCGCCGATGTGCGTGGCCTGCAAGAGGTTGATGTCTCGTAGAACTAGCTCACTAGCGCCATGCCAAATGCCTTCGAGGCTCGCACTTGTCCACAGCGTGCTGTCTGAGATGATACAGGAAACTGTCCGGGGTGCCACGTCCTGGAGCTCCTTGACCTCAGAAACAACCGCCTTGCTGGCGACATCCCGACGAACTCTGCGTTGGTGGTGCAGATTGAAATTAGAAAGTAAAATCAGGACCTAGATATCTCTTCATGCATGCCCACCTACAGTTCTCCGCCGCGTGCGCCCCTACCTCCTGCCCCCGCGCCCCCGTAGCTCACCGCCGCGCATGCATCTGTAGCTCGCCGCCGCACGTCCCCTGTAGCTCACCGTTGCATGAGCACCTGCAGCTCGCCGCTGCGCGCCCCTACAGCTCGCTGCCGCGCGCGCTCTTTCCTCCCACTGTCGTGTGCCCCTGCAGCTCGCCGCCACACGCGCCCTGCCTCCCACCACGCGCGCCCTTACGGCTCGCCGCCGCGCACTGCCTCCAGCCGCGTGACTATTCGATCGCATGGGTCAACGCCAAGTGGGGGTAAAGGAAAGAAAAGTAATAAAAGAGAAAATTAAATGTTTTATGAGGCCATGTGGACCTGACAGGTGGGCCTAGAAGGCCAGAAGAGTGTTTAATACTATTAAATCGAGTGCTCAGTGCTATGTGTCACAAACCAGCCCCAATGTTGGTAGTTTTCGGACAAAAATAGCAAAGTTAGTAGTTATGTGTCAATGCTGCCGCAAATGTGGTAGTTTTGCGTCATTTTCTCTTCATAGGGATGATGGTCAACGTGCCTGGTGCGCTCGACGGATCGGGACCAATTAATTGCTCTAGGGTAAAAACAACGCTACCTACTCAAACTCGAATCCCTGAACTCGAATCCGGAAATTGCTGGTGTAGTTCGACTCATGCCATGGAGGCCTTACTGAGCCGAACTCCAGTTTATAAGTATGTGTGTACCCAACACATCCGTCGGTATTTTATTCATGTCGTAGACATGGTATTTTTCTAGTAGAGCGCAGCGGATGTGGTTGCCAGGCCATCAGATTAGATCTATAGGTCTTATCTTTGCGTCGTAGACACAGCATCCAAATGTTTATCACCGTGGAGGTGTTTCAGGTGGTCAAGGAGACGTTGTCTCTGAACTTGACATTTTAGTGTATAGCGGGTGAAGTCATTGATGGCCCAAAATATATCGAGCTCGTTGGGCAACCCCAAGAGGAAGGTATGATGAGCACAGAAGCAAGTTTTCCCTCAGTTATGAAACCAAGGTTATCAATCCAGTAGGAGCAAGGAAGCACCTCCAAGGTGTTGCTAGCTGGACTTTGGTAGGGCGCACTACCGACGCCAGCAGCAACGTGGAAATCTGCACAACACAACCACAGAACTCTGCCCCAACTTACAGTGAGGTTGTCAATATCACCGGTTTTGCTGAAAACACAGGATTAAACGTATTGTGTGGAAGAAAGTAATAGCTTGCAGAAAGTAAACAGAAAACAATAAACAGTAGATTGTAGATTGATAGTAAACGAAAGGACCGGGATCCATAGTTCACTAGTGGTGGATCTCCTTAAGATAGATGATATGTTGGGTGAACAAATTACAGCGGGGAAATTGACAAACATTGAGAAAGCAATCATG
Organism: Avena sativa; assembly: GCA_916181665.1. Classification (NCBI taxonomy): domain Eukaryota; kingdom Viridiplantae; phylum Streptophyta; class Magnoliopsida; order Poales; family Poaceae; genus Avena; species Avena sativa. The sequence continues at coordinate 621,300,328 of OV702289.1, forward strand.
CATATACTAAACATCTTGACTCCTTTGAGATTTGATTGGGCATTACAACATTATACATAGACCGTAATCCAACTGCATCTATGACTAATAATCCACCTTCAGGTTATCATCCGAACCCCTTCCAGTATTAAGTTGCAAGCAACAAATAATTGCATTACGCATTATGTGTAAAGTAAACAATACGATTGTTCTATGAACAAAGGATTGCTGTTTTCTCCCTAGTAGCAACAGCACATCTAGTACCTTAGAGATTTTTGTCACTTCCCTAGATTACTAGAGGCATGAACCCACTATTGAGCATAAATACTAACTCTTGGAGTTGCTAGCATCTACTTGGCCAAGATAGCTACTAACAACGGAAAGCATGCAAGATCACAAATAACAAAGACATGATAGAATCAATAATCAATCTGAAATAGCATCTCAATATCCATCGGATCCCCGCAAACACAACATGTATGAATTACAAATAGATGATCTTGATCGTGAACGGAGCTCACAAGATCTAGACATGGTAGCACAAAGGAGAAGAACCAGCCATCTAGCTACTACATGGGCCCGTAGTATAGAGATGAACTACTCACGCATCACACCTGAGGCTTGCATGGTGATGAAGAAGGCCTCCAGGGTGAATTCTCCCCTCCGGTAGGGTGCCGGGAAGATCTTCAGATCCCTCCCGATCTAGGGATGGAGATGACGGTGGCTACAGACTTTTTCGTGGAATTTTGATCGGGTACTTAGGGTTTCTGTATCGGAGGCATCTTATAGGAGAAAGGGAAGGCCGGGGGGTGCCCGAGGCGGCCAGACCACCCCTGGCATGGGCCAGGCTCGACCAGGTGGTGTGGCGGCCCCTGGCCCCTCTCCGTCTCGTATTCTGGCTCCGTGTGTCCTTCGGTGAAAAACTGACTTTGGCTTTTGTCCCGTCCAATTCCGAGAATATTCATTTTCTGACTTTCCTGGAACAAAAAAAGCAGAAAACAGGCAGCTGGCACTGTGGCTTTTGTTAATAGGTTAGTCCAAGAAAGTGTATAGAAAGTACTCCAAAGTGTGGACAAAACATAAGAAAGTAGATAAAACCAAGAATGGAACATCAAAAATTATGGATATGTTTGCAACGTATCAACATCCCCAAGCTTAACTCCTGCTCGTCCTCGAGTAGGTAAGTGATAAAAAGAAAGAATAATTTTTGAGGTGACATGCACCATCATAAACTTGATCAAAGTATTTGTAAAACAATGATAGCTAGGATCATAGTACTTCAATCTTAACATGAAAGATAAAGTTCTAACAATAAGACATAGCAACTATGTTGCAACATGAAAATGCACAAACAAAAGATTCATGAATAACAATGCTTTGCAAGAAGTTTGTTTGTTTCACATATAGAAAACATAGCATAGTGGCATTCGGCTTGTCCCTCATAGAGTAGCAAACATAAATGCATAGGACACCTTCAAAGTTCATAAGAGTGACTAGATAAGAGTAGTTTAAGAACAAGCAATATCAAAGTTATGCATCAATCAACAAGTCTCGGGACAATGCACATAGAACTAAGAATGGCCACTATGCTCTCAAAGTAGGTGCATAAAGATAGAAGGTGGAGACTCAACATAAAAGTAAAAGAAAGTGCCTTCATAGAAGGAAGCAAGGATTCAAGTCTCATAAAGAGCTTCCAAAAATTATGGTACTTATTAGTTTTAAGCTCTCATTGCCCCTATCATAAGCATCTTTAGGTGGTTAAGGTTAAAGTGACACAACTAAGAGAATATGCTTGACAAGTTATAAGCCGAAGTCTCATGCCCCTTACTTACGAAGACCGAACCTCATGCTACTCAACTTCAGTCATAAGTAAGCTCTTGTCATTGTAAGTACATATGTATCATAGAGAACCGCCAATGGGGTACCCCTTGCACATGATACAGGAGCTATCCCATAATCAAAATGACAAGGCAAGTAGACAATGAGCATCTCAGCGATCTTTTTATTTGCTATTTGCATAGGTTTTTATTGAGGATGCTTCATAGAGTGCTCATTATGGTTATGCTGCAAGTTTCCACCATGATTAGGCATGGCTTAGGCTAGCGGCCTAGGCGTTTCTCTAACACAAATACAAACTCCATGATCTTACAAGTTCCCCTTTTATTTCACACCACCGGGATCCATAAGCAAAAGAACATGATATCAACGGGGTACAAAGTACAAGTGCAATGTTGAAAGCATTCCCCATGATACATGGTTCTGCTAACTTCGACTTATAAAGCGCAAGCATATACGCAACAAAGATGGACGCAATGGTTCAAGTTTATTAAGTGCAAGAAAGTAAAGTGTGCCATCAAGTTCGTGAGAGCTTTAATCACTAGGTTTCTCATAACAAGTTTAATTCGGAAGGTAGATAAAAACATGAATATACTTGGAATAGCAAATGCTAATAGGTAGGTATGGTGGAATCTTTGGAATAACTTGGTTTTAGGAGTTGGATGCATGAGTGGAACTCATACTTGGTTATGGAGGCTAGCAAAAGACTGGGAGCGACTGTCTAAGAGAGCAATAATGGCCATAATCATGTAGAGCGACAAAACATCATTAATCAAAGCATAAAGTGATATTACAAGTCGAAAACTAAAGGATCATCAAGGCTATGGTGACTTTGGATAGTAATAACATGGTGTGAGCATGCGCCAAGTCAACCCAAATAAAGCATCAAAGGAGAATACCACAATACTATGCTTTAATATGCTAAAACAACGCATGATTCTTCCAAGGCACATTAAGCAATCTTACTTGTTTATAACATGTCATGCTACAGCAAAGATCGCTAAGCATAAAGCCAAAACAATATCAAGCATGGCATGACAAAGCATAAGCCATAGTTAAAAACAGGCTCTCTTTACCACTTAAGCATGAACTTTTCCTACTCTTTTCCAATCCAAACCAAACTATTTGAAACCCAATGCATGAAAGAGGGGGTCCAACCAATTTATTCAGCAAACTAAGAAAACCAAGAAAACAAAAACGAAAAATAAGATGCTCCAAGAACAACACAACTATGCATGAAACAATAAAAATGAGATGTTTGGAAGAAACCTGGGATTTTTATTGATGAAGAAGGGGATGCCTTGGGCATCCCCAAGCTTTGACGCTTGTACCTCTTGAATATTTCTTGGGGTGACACGGGTGGCATCCCCAAGATTGAGCTTTAGTCCATCCTTCATCTCATTACTCATTCCTTCCATACACCTGAAATTTTTCCTTCATACAAGACTACACACAATCTTTATTAGCAACATTAGTGCACTCAAGATAATAAGTCTTTGGGTTCAGTTCCAACACCAATAAAACTTCCATTAAAACACAAGCTACTGTAGCACTTCCCTCAAAAAGTGCAATTCCCCAAAATAACTCAAAAAGGAACCAACAAGAAGCAAATGCAAATAATGGCACAAATCTTTCAAAACAGACCAGCAGGTAAAGACGAATTTGTTTGAAGACCTTCTGTTGCTCAAATCGAAAAGTGTTGAACTAACGAAAGTTAGATAATAACCTGAGGGAGAAGCACAAAAATTCACGCCTTAAAAAGATGTATAGACATTTTACACGAATGTTTATGGTGAAGCACAGAAATCTGTTTTGGGATAGCAACTTTCCCAACCATTACTTCTCTCTCATTAGAGGTTACTCTTGGCACAAAAAGAAAATAAAAAGGATAAGGAGCAGTTATTACTGAAGTAGTAACTTCCAAGACTCATCTAAAACTTTTGGGTTATCTCTCAATAAGTACTTTTCTTTAACGCCTTTAAGTTAGGCATGATAGTTTGGGAGGATGCTCACATAAGAAATATGAATTGAAGTAAAAGAGAGCATCAAGAAGCAAATTCAAAACACATTTAAGTCTAACCCACTTCCTATGCATAGGAATCCTGTATGCAAATAAATTCGCAAAGAACAAAGTGACAGGCATAGGAAGATAAAACAGAAGTAACTTCAAAACTTTCAGCACATAGAGAGGTGTTTCAATACCATGAAAACTTTTACAACCATATTTTCCTCTCTTATAATATTTTTCAGTAGCCTCATGAATAAACTCAACAATATAATAATTTTCAGTAGCATCCTTTTCATGTTCTACAAAAACATAATATTTATCAAGCTCAAAAATAGTGGGATTAAAACCTTCAAACCCACTTTTAACAATTCTATAACAAGATGACTAATCATTCAATATAGGACCATCGTCTAGAGCTTTATCATAGACAATTTCTAAGCAAAACTCTTTAGTGCCATGCATCTTGAAGTTAGGCACAAATAAAGGATTATCACAGATAACATGAGCATAACATTCATCCTCCTTTGGTAAGCATGGGGGACAATCAAATAATGTAAGGGATAAAGAGTTACTCCCATTAGAAGGTAGGCATGGGTAGCTAATCCATTCTTCCTCCTTTTGTTCATCACTCTCCTCCTCTTTTTCATCTAATGAGCTTTCAGGTTCCTCAATTTCTTATTCCATAAGATCCTGCAAGGCATTAGTCTCTTCCATTTGTGGAAAGCATCTATTAATATATTCAAGAATATAGCCATTTTCTTCCTTGTAATTATCAAACCAAAATTTAAGTATATCATAAACCTCATATTTATAAGGTGAATCATCGATATTTTCAAGCAAACTAGCAAGTTCAAATGCACCCTTCCAAGCAATAAATTCATCAATTTGTTCCACATCATAAAAGTCATAATTTTCTTTAACATAAGAAGATATGGTAACATCATCATTATACTCACATTGAAATGGGAGGTGTTTGTACCTCCTACAGCAACAAGATTTATCAAAGAAATAAGTAACATTATAAGTAGAGCACACGTTTATAGCAATGGTATACAATTTATCAATTTGTTCCGATAAGTGTTACCCTTTTTGTGACAAGCGGTATTCCTTATAATAATATTTTTGTTCTTTCGTGAGCCCATCTTGCCAATAAGATTCAGTTTCAAAGAAACCAACCATTGATAGAAAGCATGATAAAGCAAGACAATAACGGACCGACGAAAATAACAACTAGAGTAGGAACTAATTTTTTTATATTTTTTATAAAGAAACAAGCAAACAAGGCGGAAACTAAGCTTGAACAATAGTGATTCCAAGTGAACTTGATAAATAAAGCTATGCTCCCCGGCAACAGCACTAGAAAATAGTCTTGATGACCCACAAGTATATGGGGTGTATCGCAGTATTTTCGAGGGAAGTGAAACCCAATTTATTGATTCGACACAAGGGGAGCCAAAGAATATTTATAAGCCTTAACAACTGAGTTGTCAATTCAGCTGCACCTAGAAACAATCTTGCTCACAGCAGTTTATCAGTAGCAATAGTTTTGTAGTAGGAATAGCAAAGTAACAGCAATAGTAAAAGTAAAGACAGTAGTAACAATTGCAGTAAACAGTAGGATTAGAGCGCGGTAGGCATAGGGATGGATGGACGGGCGTTGCATGGACAAGACAATTCATATAGCAATTAAGATGTAGGGCATTTGCAGATAAATAAGATAAAGCATCCAAGTACTAAATAATCATAAACATGTGTTCCATATATAGTCATACGTGCTCGCAATGAGTACTTGCACAACATCTTTTGTCCTGCCAGCCCGTTTGCAGCGGGGCCTCAAGGGAACTACTGGAAATTAAGGTGCTCCTTTTAATAGAGCACCGGAGCAAAGCATTAACACTCCGTGAACACATGTGATCCTCACATTTAAGCCATTCCCTCCGGTTATCCCGATTGATGTCACTTCGGGGCCTTTGGTTCCGAACAACAATATGTGTACACACACTACAAGAAATCTGCTCACTAGTGACCTTTTGTTAACGACCATGCATTATTTGGTCATAGATCTATGACCATTCTGAACCACTTGGTCATATAGAATTTAGGAGGGTCCAAACCTTGAAAAATAATGACCAATTTTGTCATAAAGGTCATAGTGTCCTATCACGAAATGGTCATAGTGAAGGAAATATGCCCTGAGAGGCAATAATAAAGTTGTTATTATGTATTCCTTGTATATGATAGATGTTTATTTTGCATTCTATAATTGTATTGATAGGAAACATGAATACATGTGTGTTTAATAAACAAAAAGGGTTCCTAGTTATGCCTCTCTTATAGACTAGCTTGTTGATTAACAAGATGATCAAGGTTTCCTGATCATGGACATTGGATGTTGTTAATAACAAGGTCACAGCATTTGTGAAATGATGTGATGAACATTCATCCGAAGTATAGCATTACGATCAAGTCATTATGTTTATATTGCTATAACATCATACGAAGTAATCTTTATCCTTAGACCATGAGATCATGTTAATTGCTAACACCGGAAGAGTATCTTGATAACATCAAACGTCACACCGTAACAGGGTGACTATAAAGATGGGTTCAGTACTACGAAGGTGTTATGTTGAGGCTCATGGATCAAGAGTGGAATTTGTCAATCCAGATGACGGATAGATATACTCTGGGCCCTCTCGGTGATATCACATTAGGATAGCTTGCAAGCAAGTGATGTGATCACTAGAATGTTATATCACGGGAACGAGAAAAGAGTGCATGTCGGTAACGAGATCAAACTAGGTATGGAGATACCGATGATCGAATCTCGGACATGTAATATATCGAGAGACAAAGGGATTTAGTTACAAGCGTTAAAGGTTCTCACGATCACAGGAGTCATCGTTGAATGTGTAGGAGTGAGTACGGATCTCCAGGTCCCGCTGCTGATTATTGATCGGAGAAGGGTCTCGATCATGTCTGCATTATTCGCGAACCGTAGGATGGCACACTTAAGAGTTACCGGACACCATTTTGGAGCACATATGTTTCAGACGAAAGAATTGCAAAGCGCAGGAATTGTTTCAATAGAAACCGGAAATTGTTTCGGGTGAAATTGCAGAAGGTGTTTCTGCATGTGATATTGAAATATTGCAAGGGGCTATATGTGAATGTTTGTTAATTAAAGTAATTAACAAAATTCTGAATAAATTTAATAAAAAGAGTTTTATTAAATGAGATAGCATTAAATTTGGAGAAATTTAATGCATTTAAAGTGGAGACTTTAAAAAGGAATGTGAAGAGGCATTTTAATGTGGAGGAGTTACCACCACATGAATGGGGGAGGTGAGGGGTCACCCCCATGCGCCGGCCATGGAGAGAGGGGGCACCCCCCCTCCTCCTATAACAGGCCACCCATTCCCTCCTTCGTCCTCACACCTCCTTGTGAAGGATCTCTCTCCCCCTCTAGAATTATTCCCCCATGGTATCGGATTAGCGAGATACATGTTCCTGGTGGCATTTCGTCTGGAAGGAGTTGCTGCTTCCGCTGGATCACTGGAGCGAGGAGGTGGAGGTTGTCCGGTGGCTTGAACGTGTGTGCGAGTGCGGATGCGCTGCTGAGTTGTGGCGCTCGGACTTCCTCACGATCTTGAGATCGGCAAGTGTACGACTACATCAACCACGAGTTCCTACTCGTTAACAAAGCTCGTTGTCTTCGAGGGTAAGTTCTCCATGGATGTATGTCCACCCGTTGCTCTGTATCTAGTAGATAGATCATGGCGTATAGTTCTCATCGTAGGAAAAATTTTGTTTTCTATGCTGCGGACCCAACAGTGGTATCAGAGCTTGATCTATGCGTAGGTGCTTTGCACGGGTAGTACACATATGTTTATATGTGGGCGATGATGATCATGTTATTGCATCTTCTATGTACTTTGGATATTGGTGGCATAGTGGGATGAAGCGACCTGGACCAACCTTACATGTCATCGTACATGAGACCGGTTTCACGACTGACATGCAACTAGTTTTGCATAAGTGGCTAGCGGGTGTCTGTCTCTCCTACTATAGTCAATATCTGATTTACAACGAGTTGCTAATAACTTGGTTATCCTCGTTGTGGTTCATGTTTGTAGGTTAGACCGGTTCTATCTCCGAGAGCCCTAAGCCACGTAAAACTTGCAATTGATAAATTAGAGGCGTCTAGTTTAGATCGTTGTTGGGTTAGTGTTTTGATATGGTATTGTTGTAAGTAGATGTATGATAGATACTCATACAACTCACTTAACGTGTAAGTTCCATAGACCTTGGCCTTACACACAAAGGAATGATAGAGATCATACCACGATGCAAATGATAGAGATCAAATGCATGGACCATGTCACCTCACTTCACACATTAGCATCTTATATTGCTTGTTTGGCGCTTTTGGTAGCATTATAAGATGATCCCTCATTTAGATATCAAGATAAAATGTGTTCTTCCTTAAGTATGCACCGTTTTGTGGATCGTGTTTTGAGGCATCACGTGATGATCGGGTGTTCTCGACTCTATCCTTTCATACAACGGGTGTAAGACAGTTTTACACACGCAAATACTAAGGTTCTTACTTGACGAGCCTAGCATGTACAGACATGGCCTCGGAACACGGACCGAAAGGTTAAGCATGAGTCATATAGTTGATATGATGCCCATATAGATGCTCACCTTTGAAGATACACCGACTCACGTGATGATCGGACTTGGTGTAGTGGATTTGGTTCATGTAATCACCAAAAGGACACGAGGGATGTCGTTTTTGAGTGGGAGTTCATTAGTAATTTGGATTAGTTGAACTCAATCTATCATAAACTTAGTCTAAATATACTTTACAAATTCTGTTGTAGATGGCACCACATTCTTTTAATTTCAATGTGTTCATGGAGAAAGAGAAACTTGCTGCGAATGGTAGCAACTTCACCAACTGGGCTATGAATTTGAGGATTCTCCTCACTGCTGCACAAAAGCAATATGTGCTAGATGCGCCGCTAGGCCCCCCACCAGCTCCTGATGCCCCTGACGAGGAAAAGAATGTCTATATAACTCTTCAGGAGGACCACAACTTAGTTCATTGTGGCATACTGTATGGGCTAGAGCCAGAACTTCGAAAATGTTTCGAAAATGGCAATGCCTTTGATACCATGGGAGAATTGAAAATGATTTTCGATACCCATGCGGCCGTAGAGAGTTATAATGCTACAGAAAAGTTCTTTAGCTGCATGATGGAGGAAAATAGCTCCGTTAGTGAGCACGTACTCAAAATGTCTGGGTACGCCGATAAGCTTGTGTCCTTGGGAATGACGATTCCCATTGACTTAGGCATACATCGTGTTCTCCAATCTCTGCCACCTAGCTACAAGAGCTTCGTGATGAACTATAATATGCAGGGCATGAAGAAGTCTCTTCCCGAGCTTCTGTCAATGCTTAAGACTGCAGAAGTGGAGATTAGGAAAGAACATCAAGTGTTGATGATCAATAAGACCACCGGTTTCAAGAAGGACAAGAAAGGCAAGCAGAAGGGAAAGAAGGGCGGCAAATCTATTGCCGCGCCTGAAAAGAAACCCCGAGCTGGCCCTAAGTCTGACACCGAGTGCTACTATTGCAAGGGGACTGGCCATTGGAAGCACAACTGCCCCAAGTATTTGGCGGACAAGAAGGCCGGCAAGGCAAACAAAGGTATATGTGATATACATGTTATTGATGTGTACTTGACTAGTACTCACAGTAGCACCTGGGTATTTGATACGGGATCGGTTGCTAATATATGTAACTCGGTTCAGGGGCTGCGGAACAAGCGACAACTAGCAAGGGATGAGGTCACGATGCGGGTCGGCAATGCATCAAGAGTTGATCATCATCGGAACGCTGCCTCTCCATCTGCCGTCGGGATTAGTTATAAACCTGAATAATTGTTATTTGGTGCCTGCACTGAGCATGAACATTGTATCCGGATCATGTTTGATGCAAAGTGGTTATTCATTTAAGTCTGAAAACAATGGTTGTTCGATTTATATGAATAATATCTTTTATGGTCATGCACCTGTGTTGAATGGTTTATTTCTGTTGGATCTCGATAGTAGTATTACGCATATTCATAATATTGATGCTAAAAGGATTAAACTTGATAATGATATATCTACATATATGTGGCACTGCCGTCTAGGTCATATTGGCGTTAAACGCATGAAGAAACTCCATTCTGATGGACTTTTGGAATCACTTGATTTTGAATCATTTGATACATGTGAGTCATGCCTTATGGGCAAGATGACTAGAACGTCGTTTTCCGGTTCAATGGAACGGGCAAAAAATTTATTGGAAATCATACATACTGATGTGTGTGGACCAATGAGTGTGTCGGCGCGAGGTGGATATCGTTATTTTGTTACTTTCACGGATGATTTGAGTAGATACGGGTATATCTATTTGATGAAACATAAGTCTGAAACCTTTGAAAGGTTCAAAGAATGAAGTGGAAAATCATCATAACAGAAAGATCGAATTTTTGCGGTCCGACCGTGGAGGAGAGTATCTTAGTTACGAGTTTAGCACACATATGAAAGACTGTGGAATAGTTTCACAACTCACGCCTGCCGGAACACCACAACGTAATGGTATGTCAGAACGTCGTAATCGTACTTTATTGGATATGGTTCGATCTATGATGTCTCTGACTGACTTACCACTGTCATTTTGGGGTTATGCACTGGAAACCGCTGCATTCACTTTAAATAGGGCACCATCTAAATCCGTTGAAAAGACACCGTATGAATTATGGTTTGGAAACAAACCAAAGCTGTCATTTCTTAAAGTTTGGGGATGCGATGTTTATGTGAAGAAACTTCAACCGGATAAACTCAAACCAAAGCAGAAAAATGCATCTTCATAGGATACCCTAAGGAAACGATTGGCTATACCTTCTATCACAGATCCGAGGGCAAGGTCTTTGTTGCCAAGAATGGATCCTTTCTTGAGAAGGAGTTTCTCGCAAAAGGTGTGAGTAGTCGGAAGGTAGAACTCGAAGAGGTTATTGAACCTTCTCTTCATGAAATGGCGAGTAGCGCAGCTCCAGAAGTTGTTTCGGAGTTGACTTGACCTAATGAAGAGAGAGCTAATGATATTGATCATGAAACTCCGAAAGAGCACACTACCGAACCTCGCAGGTCAAGCAGGACACGTGCAGCTCCTGAACTGTACGACAATCCTGTTATGAATTTCATGATTGATGAAATAGATGACCCTGTGACGTATGAAGAAGCGATGATGAGCCCAGATTCCAACAAATGGCTAGAAACCATGAAATCCGAGATGGAATCCATGTACGAAAACCAGGTTTGGACCTTGGTGGACTTACCTCACGATCGAAAGGCCATTGAGAATAAATGGATTTTCAAAAGAAAAACTGATGCTGATGGTAATGTAACCATCTATAAGGCTCGACTTGTCACAAAGGGGTTTCGACAAATTCAAGGAGTTGACTACGATGAGACATTCTCTCCCATAGCGATGCTTAAGTTGGTTAGGATTAGGTTAGCAATTGCTGCATATTTCGATTTTGAAATATGGCAGATGGATGTTAAAACTGCGTTCCTCAATGGTAATATTGAAGAAGAGTTGTATATGATACAATCTAAGGGTTTTGTCGATCCTAAGGATGTTGATAAGGTGTGCAAACTTCAGCGATCCATCTATGGACTGAAGCAAGCATCCCGGAGTTGGAATCTCCGCTTTGATGAGGTGATCAAAGAGTTTGGATTTGTCCAAACTTATGGAGAGGCTTGTATTTACAAGAAAGTGAGTGGGAGCAATGTGGCATTTCTAATATTATATGTGGATGACATATTATTGATTGGAAATGATATAGATCTTTTAAACAGTGTTAAAAGTTATCTAAACAGCAAATTTTCGATGAAGGACCTTGGTGAAGCTTCATATATATTAGGCATTAAAATCTATAGAGATAGATCAAGACGCCTAATTGGGCTATCGCAGAGTACATACCTTGATAAGATATTAAAGAAGTTTAATATGGACAGAAGTAAGAAGGGGTACTTACCTATGTTGCAAGGCAAGACATTGAGTAAGACTCAAAGTCCGGCTACGGCGGAAGAAAGAGAGATAATGGATAAGATCCCCTATGCCTCAGCCATAGGCTCTATAATGTATGCCATGCTATGTACAAGACCGAATGTGGCACATGCTATTAGTTTGACTAGTAGGTACCAATCTGATCCAGGTTCGGAACACTGGATAGCGGTCAAGAATATCCTTAAGTACTTGAGAAGAACTAAGGATATGTTTCTTGTATACAGAGGTGAAGAAGAGCTAGTCGCTAAGTGTTATGTTGATGCTAGCTTTGACACTGATCCGGATGACTCTAAGTCTCAATTCGGATACGTATTTCTCTTGAACGGAGCAGCAATTAGTTGGAGGAGTTCCAAACAACCTGTGGTGGCTGGATCAACGATGGAGGCAGAATATGTTGCTGCTTCAGAAGCAGCGCAGGAAGCGGTTTGGATGAAGGAGTTCATAACGGAACTAGGTGTGGTTCCTAGTGCGTTGGACCCAATGGTGATCTATTGTGACAATAATGGAGCCATAGCCAACGCCAAGGAACCAAGGTCTCACAAGAATTCCAAGCATATTAAGCGCCGGTTTCACTCCATCCGCGGGCAAGTCAAGGATGGAGATATAAAGATTTGTAAAGTGCACACGGACCTGAATGTAGCAGATCCGTTGACTAAAGTACTCCCTAAGGCAAAACATGATCAACACCAGAACTCCATGGGTGTTAGATTTATCACTATATAAACTAGATTATTGTCTCTAGTGCAAGTGGGAGAATGAAGGAAATATGCCCTGAGAGGCAATAATAAAGTTGTTATTATGTATTCCTTGTATATGATAGATGTTTATTTTGCATGCTATAATTGTATTGATAGGAAACATGAATACATGTGTGTTTAATAAACAAAAAGGGTTCCTAGTTATGCCTCTCTTATAGACTAGCTTGTTGATTAACAAGATGATCAAGGTTTCCTGATCATGGACATTGGATGTTGTTAATAACAAGGTCACAGCATTTGTGAAATGATGTGATGAACATTCATCCGAAGTATAGCATTACGATCAAGTCATTATGTTTATATTGCTATAACATCATACGAAGTAATCTTTATCCTTAGACCATAAGATCATGTTAATTGCTAACACCGGAAGAGTATCTTGATAACATCAAACGTCACACCGTAACAGGGTGACTATAAAGATGGGTTCAGTACTACGAAGGTGTTATGTTGAGGCTCATGGATCAAGAGTGGAATTTGTCAATCCAGATGACGGATAGATAAACTCTGGGCCCTCTCGGTGATATCACATTAGGATAGCTTGCAAGCAAGTGATGTGATCACTAGAATGTTATATCACGGGAACGAGAAAAGAGTGCATGTCGGTAACGAGATCAAACTAGGTATGGAGATACCGATGATCGAATCTCGGACATGTAATATATCGAGAGACAAAGGGATTTAGTTACAAGCATTAAAGGTTCTCACGATCACAGGAGTCATCGTTGAATGTGTAGGAGTGAGTACGGATCTCCAGGTCCCGCTGCTGATTATTGATCGGAGAAGGGTCTCGATCATGTCTGCATTATTCGCGATCCGTAGGATGGCACACTTAAGAGTTACCGGACACCATTTTGAAGGAGCACATATGTTTCAGACGAAAGAATTGCAAAGCGCAGGAATTGTTTCAATAGAAACCGGAAATTATTTTGGGTGAAATTGCAGAAGGTGTTTCTGCATGTGATATTGAAATATTGCAAGGGGCTATATGTGAATGTTTGTTAATTAAAGTAATTAACAAAATTCTGAATAAATTTAATAAAAAGAGTTTTATTAAATGAGAGAGCATTAAATTTGGAGAAATTTAATGCATTTAAAGTGGAGACTTTAAAAAGGAATGTGAAGAGGCATTTTAATGTGGAGGAGTTACCACCACATGAATGGGGGAGGTGAGGGGTCACCCCCCCATGCGCTGGCCATGGATAGAGGGGCACCCCCCCTCCTCCTATAAAAGGCCACCCATTCCCTCCTTCATCCTCACACCTCCTTGTGAAGGACCTCTCTCCCCCTCTAGAATTATTCCCCCATGGTCTCGGATTAGCGAGATACATATTCCCAGTGGCATTTCGTTTGGAAGGAGTTGCTGCTTCCGCTGGATCGCTGGAGCGAGGAGGTGGAGGTTGTCCGGTGGCTTGAACATGTGTGCGAGTGCGGATGCGCTGCTGAGTTGCGGCGCTCGGACTTCCTCACGATCTCGAGATCGGCAAGTGTACGACTACATCAACCATGAGTTCCTACTTGTTAACAAAGCTCGTTGTCTTCGAGGGTAAGTTCTCCATGGATGTATGTCCATCCGTTGCTCTGTATCTAGTAGATAGATCTTGGCGTGTAGTTCTCATCGTAGGAATTTTTTGTTTTCTATGCTGCGGACCCAACACATAGATGGACAAGAAATAGTTTGGAGCCTTTATGTAGCAGACTACAACCAATTTAAATGGTCATGACCACTAATTCGTGATGCCTTAAAATGACAATGCCGCCACATCGGCAATTTCATTTACGTGTCTTTTCTAGGCGTCAGCTTTGCTGACGTGTCCGCATATGTGTCGGGTACATGTGTCATTCTCGCTGACCTGGCCAGTACTTGACATGTGGGACCCACCTGTCATATAGACCAGATAAACTGGATATACTGACATGTCGGGCCGGCCATACAGCACACATAAGCAACTTATATACTGACATGCGGGACTGGCCATACAGCAGCATCGCGCCTGAATATACGGCAAAAAGAAGCTCACCTGGGGCTCGAACCCGGGTCCTCTCCCCTGCAACTGCACCACCGAACCACTAGACCACCAACTTTTAAGTTAACTATGCATAACCTTTTTATTATGTGAACCGTTTATTGGGCCTAGGCCTTAGGGGCGAGCCTTTTTTTTCTCTGAGAATTCCCCACCAGGTTGGTCGGCCCATGGACCATTATAACTAGCTTTTTAGTGTAAAATTCATGGGATTTTATAGGTTTGAGCCCACATAAATAGAGAAAGCTCAATTTCTTTTTGAAAAATTATATAAATGTAATTTCACTTTCATTTTTGTATATGACTTCAGATCGATATGATTCCAAAATCAATTTTCAATGAAATGTTGTCTAGTTTGAGTGTAAATTATAGGAGTGTCATTCCACACCGTAATTTTGGTACTTGCTTCACAAAATAAAGTGAATCTATCAAAACATGGTCAAACGGCGAATATGAATCTATCTACAAAATAAATTATAGGAGCCTCGCTAATCTTGCATTGGATCTCTGATAAAACAACATATTGTGAGACTAAAAATGATTTTTGAAAAAAAATTATGAGCATTAGATCAAGTACCTCTAGTCCAAATCTAACCCACTTCCTACCGATTTGGCAGGAATTTGTCTTTTTCACGAGGTATGCATGGAAAGGTTTTAGATATCCTAGTTGGGACACTGGCCATATAAGGTGGTCTAGTATTTTTGAAAAATAGGGTGGTATCATTTAGAAACTGTCACCTGGTAGTTGCTTAACAAAACGCCCCGTTTTTCTAACTTGGAAAATAGAAAATGGCTTTTCTGTGCGGTGTAAAGGAAAACTTCCTCCTACAATATTATTAGCCATCCCAGTATGCACATGGGTGCAAAATATGGACACATTATCTCAAACTATGCAACGATTCTAGCATTAGCAATGGTCTTTTGACCTAAAAGCTATGAAACCTCGAACATGATAGGTCATTTCTGAGAAGGTTTTTGAGATATTTACATTATAGCAAGTTTGGTATTTTTCCTTGCAACTATGTCACATAATATGCCTCCACGCGAAGGATTCACCTTGTTTGGACAATTTTTGAATTTTTTATGCCCGATTCGGCAGACATTTGTCTTTTTCACGAGGGGTGGACCGAAAGGTTTGAGATGCCCCGGTTCGGAAATTGTCCATGTAACATAGTCTAATATTTTTGAAAAATGTGGTGGAACTATTTTGAAACTCTCATTTGGTGGTTGCTTTACAAAACGCCCTGTTTTTCAGCATTCAAAAAATAGAAAATGCATTTTCTGTGCGACGAAAAGGAAAACTTCCTCCTGCAACATTGTTCTCCATCCCAAGATGCACATGCGTGCATAATATGGGCACATTATCACAAACTATGCCGCAATTCTGGTCATAACATTGGTCGTTTGACCCAAAAACCATGAAACCTCGGACATGATAGGTCATTTCTGAGAAGGTTTTTTCGATACACTTGCAATATACCAAGTTTGATATTTTTTCTTGAAAATATGTCATATAACAAGACACGGCGCGAAGGATTTACATCGTTTGGACCGTTTTTGAATTTATTATGCCCGTTTCAAACTATGGTCAAAACGGAGGGCATGAAGGTTCCTAGCTAGGGGACGAGCCTCGCTAAACTTTCATTAGATCTCTGATAAAACATCATATTGTGAAGCTAAAAATGATTTTTGCAAAAAATCATGAGCGTTAAATCATGTACATGTAGTTTAAATCGGACCGGCTTCCTACCGATTCGGCAGACATTTGTCTTTTTCACGAGGGGTGGACCGAAAGGTTTGAGATTCCCCGGTTCGGACATTGTCCATGTAACATGGTCTAATATTTTTTAAAAATATGGTGGAACCATTTTGAAACTCTCATTTGGTGGTTGCTTTACAAAACGCCCCGTTTTTCGGCATTCAAAAAATAGAAAATACATTTTCTGTGCAATGAAAAGGAAAACTTCCTCCTGCAACATTGTTCTCCATCCCAATATGCACATGCGTGCACAATATGGGCACATTATCACAAACTATGCCGCAATTCTGGTCATAACATTGGTCGTTTGACCCGAAAACCATGAAACCTCGAACATGATACGTCATTTCTATGAAGTTTTTTTCGATACACTTTCAATATACCAAGTTTGATATTTTTTCTTGAAAATATGTCACATAACAAGATATGGCGCGAAGGATTTACCTCGTTTGGACCGTTTTTGAATTTATTATGCCTGTTTCAAACTATGGTCAAAACGGAGGGCATGAAGGTTCCTAGCTAGGGGACGAGCCTCGCTAAAATTTCATTAGATCTCTAATAAAACATCATATTATGAAGCTAAAAATGATTTTTGCAAAAAATCATGAGCGTTAAATCATGTACATGTAGTTCAAATCCGACCCGCTTCCTACCGATTCGGCAGACATTATCTTTTTCACGAGGGGTGAACCGAAAGGTTTGAGATGCCCCGGTTCGGACATTGTCCATGTAACATGGTCTAATATTTTTGAAAAATATGGTGGAACCATTTTAAAACTCTCATTTGGTGGTTGCTTTACAAAACGCCCCGTTTTTCGGCATTCAAAAAATAGAAAATACATTTTCTATGCGACGAAAAGGAAAACTTCCTCCTGTAACATTGTTCTCCATCCCAAGATGCACATGCATGCATAATATGGGCACATTATCACAAATTATGCCACAATTCTGGTCATAACATTGGTCGTTTGACCCAAAAACCATAAAACCTCGGACATGATAGGTCATTTTTGAGAAGGTTTTTTTGATACACTTGCAATATACCAAGTTTGATATTTTTTTCTTGAAAATATGTCACATAACAAGACACGGCGCGAAGGATTTACCTCGTTTGGACCGTTTTTGAATTTATTATGCTCGTTTCAAACTATGGTCAAAACAGAGGGCATGAAGGTTCCTAGCTAGGGGACAAGCCTCGCTAAACTTTCATTAGATCTCTAATAAAAGATAATATTGTGAAGCTAAAAATGATTTTTGCAAAAAATCATGAGTGTTAAATCATGTACATGTAGTTCAAATCGGACCAGCTTCCTACCGATTCGGCAGACATTTGTCTTTTTCACGAGGGGTGGACCGAAAGGTTTGAGATGCCCCGGTTCGGACATTGTCCATGTAACATGGTCTAATATTTTTGAAAAATATGGTGGAACCATTTTGAAACTCTCATTTGGTGGTTGCTTTACAAAACGCCCCGTTTTTGGCATTCAAAAAATAGAAAATACATTTTCTGTGCGAGGAAAAGGAAAACTTTCTCCTGCAACATTGTTCTCCATCCCAAGATGCACATGCGTGCACAATATGGGCACATTATCACAAACTATGCCGCAATTCTGGTCATCACATTGGTCGTTTGACCCGAAAACCATGAAACCTCGAACATGATAGGTCATTTCTGTGAAGTTTTTTTCGATACACTTGCAATATACCAAGTTTGATATATTTTCTTGAAAATATGTCACATAACAAGACACGGCGCGAAGGATTTACCTCGTTTGGACCTTTTTGAATTTATTATGCCCGTTTCTAACTATGGTCAAAACGGAGGGTATGAAGGTTCCTAGCTAGGGGATGAGCCTCGCTAAAATTTCATTAGATCTCTGATAAGACATCATATTGTGAACCTAAAAATGATTTTTGCAAAAAATTATGAGCATTAAATCATGTACATGTAGTTCAAATCAGACCCACTTCCTATCGATTCGGCGGACATTTGTCTTTTTCGCGAGGAGTGGACAAATAGGTTTGAGATGCCCCGATTCAGACATTGTCCATGTAACGTGGTCTAGTATTTTTTTAAATGTGGTGGTGTCATTTTGAAACTTTTATTTTGTGGTTGCTTCACAAAACGCCCCGTTTTTTGCATTCGGAAAATGGAAAACGCATTTTCTGTGCGACGAAAAGGAAAACTTCCTCCTGCAATATTGTTCGCCATCCTAAGATGCACATGCATGCACAATATGGACACATTATCATAAACTATGCCATGATTATGGCCATAACATTGGTCGTTTGGCCCGAAAGCCATGAAACCTCGAACATGATATGTCATTTCTGTGAAGGTTTTTTTGTGATGTAATTAATATACCAAGTTTGGTATTTTTCCTTGTAACCATATCACATAATAAGACACCACGCGAAGGTTTTACCTTGTTTGGACCGTTTTTGAATTTCTTATGCCCGTTTTAAACTTTGGTCAAAACGGCGGGCATGAAGGTTCTTAGCTAGGGGATGATTCTCGCAAAACTTTCAGTGGATCTATGATAAAATAGCATATTGTGAATCTAGATATGATTTTTCCAAAAATTCCCGAGCATTAGATCATGTACCTGTAGTTCAAATCGGACCCCCTTCCTACCGATTCGATAGGAATTTGTCTTTTTCTCGAGGGGTGGACAGAAAGGTTTGAGATCTCCCGGTTGGGACATTGTCCATCTAACATGGTGTAGTATTTTTGAAAAATATGGTGGTAGCATTTTGAATCAGCGCTTTGGCAGTTGCTTCATAAAATGCCCCGTTTTTGGCACTCAGAAAAGAGCTAGCCAATCAGAACATAGAGCCAGCCTATCCACGGATCACCCTCCCAAAGCAGATCTGAGCCGGCTACCCGCATCCAACGATCCAGATCCAACCTGTCCTGCCTCCCCACTTTGGACTGCAAATGACGAAGACACCCCCACAAATCCTAACTGCACTGCCGAAGTATGTAGGGATAATTTTGTCAAAGTCTAATTTCTAAATGAGCAGCAGAGGGAAACTTTTAGAAATCACCGCGCGTCCTCGAATTTTCAGATCAGCTCGTATCTTTCCTACCCAGAGGGTAACCCTAACTCCCCTCCCTTCCTTCATTTCCACCCTTCTCCCGTCCTCACTGCGGCGACGCCTCCTCTACTCCACCGATGTCTGTGCCAGATCCCCACCTTGTCCTGCTCCCCATCCATGCGCGCTCACCGCCTCTCCCTTCATCACCTGTGACAGTGGCTCACCCCATCCCTCTCCCCAGCTCTCGCCTCCGTATCCACCTACCTCCGGATCTATGACCTCCGTATCCAGGCCTCCGACCTCCTGCCCCTCTTCTACCGCAGCCCTACGAAGCCGAGGATGCTCCCGTTGCTGGCACGCGCGGGGATGCTCACCGAGGCTGGCGACCTCATCGTTGGCCGCCGAATCGAGGCAAACAGGCCCAGGCGGCGGGGGCGCGGGGTCCTCTGCGTCGCCGGCCGATAGCACTAGGAGGAACCTGCATACCCAGACGACGGGGAACATCGGCGAGTCCTCCATCTTCGACAGCGAGATCTTCCCCTCCTCTGGAACTCGCCTGTTGCCAGCAAGATCGAGGCCACCAACCCACGCATCACCAATGCCTCATCCTGACCACGTAGCAGCTGGATCTACGCCTCATTCTGTAGAAGTATGTTATTATTCATGATTTTGTTCAATTTTCCTCAGGTCACAGCCCTTTCCTGTGGTGGTGCCCTTTGGGGCTGTTGTGGTGGTGGTGCTATCCACCAGAGCTACTGCTAGTGCTGCTGGTGTCGGTGTGACCGAGCCGATGCTGCCAACGTCAACTATGGCCCGCTGGTCATGAGGTCGGCAACAAGAAAGCAGCATGGAGGAGCAGGCAAGCCGACCACAAGGGGAATCCACAACACGCACATCGCCATGGTCATCGGCGTCGCTAGGATACTCAAGGACCGCGAGCACCTCCTCCGCGTCGCGACTAGCAGTCTGACCTGCTCTTTTGTGTTCTATATATTTCCCCACAATAGTTAGTACTGCTCCCCCCCCCCCCCCCCGCTCTTTTGTGTTCTACCTATTTCCCCATGTTTGATTGATCTGGTTGCTAATTTACTGTGCTTTGCCTATGCCACTACTCTAATCTCTGCTCCTTGTTTATCCGGCTCTGGATGTGTGTAGGCTTTGATTGAATCCCCGCAGACATGAGTATTGGACAATGCAAATCATCTAGGTGCAGACTGAGTGTAGTTTCATGGCTCCTTTGTTTTGATTCTCATGGTTGATAATAATAACAACAGAATACATCCCATCTTAGCTTATTATTAATCCTCTGCATGCTACTATTTCTGAATACCTACTACTTACTTTCTGCATAAAGGCAAACTCCATCTTAGATCCTTTATTATTGCACATGAAGTGAATTAATTCTCACAGAAGTTGTTTGTTTCTGTAGTTTGATTCATAGTTGACACATGTTATTTCATTCTGGTATGATGATCTAACTTAGTGAGTGTAACTGTACATTGTGATTCCAGACAGGTGCACTACTGCTAGGAGATCACAATGACGAGCATGGCGGCGAGCTGCGAAGCTGTTACTAGGAGATCATGATGACAAGCACTATGAGATGTGGAGCTACTGCTAGAGATCATGACGACGAGCACGGCAAGCTGCTGCTAGAGATCACGATGTGGGGACGAGCTGCAAAGCTACTGCTGGCGATCATTTGCATGTGTATTCATAGTCTGGGATGAATGACATGGTTCCCATCTTTTTTTGATGGATAATTGCTTGTTGATGACTGGATATTAGCTGTACATGTGATGATCTGGCTATCATGTGGTATGATAGTCTTAATTTTTGGCCTTAATGGAGTAATTCAACCCGGCTGAGTCCAAATGCTGGAGTTCAAACTATTTAATTAACCTGTAAATTATATTGTTTGAAACATTGTTGTGCTAATTTTGGGTATTTTTCTTAAAAAGGCCTTGGAACCTGTACTGTATCTTACAGAGGCCTTGGCCCAGAATTGGATGGACCAAAATGGTCTACCAGAAAAACTAGAACAAAATGGATTAGAAAGGGCCATAAATGGACTGTACAGTATATACATAAAAAGAATTAGAACGGGATCAATAAAAAATAGACCTAAAATGGGTTGTAAAGAGGCTAAAGCCCATGACTGAAATGATCATAGCAAAGCATGGGCTCAATAAGAAATAGACCATAAAAGGATGAAATGATGGGCTTGGCCCATGTAGATGGTTGAACTGGACCAGGCTGATTTTAGTTTAGGACCATTTGGATTGGTCACAGATTTGCCACGTAGGATCGGCCACGTAGGATCTGACGTGGACAGGGCAGACAGTCTGTGGCCAATGCTGTTGGTCATAGAATCTGTGACCAATTGTATTGGTCATAGACGTCTATGACCAACTCAGAAAAAAGGTCGTGCTGTTTAACTAGTGACGCTCAGCTTTTGACCTTCTGTATTTGGTCACAAAAAGGTCACAAATTAAAAACTATGACCTTTCAGTGACCAATATGGAGGGTCATGTATCACCAGATTTCTTGTAGTGACAACTTGCAGGTAAGACCATAAACAATACTATCATAATGAATCAATAACATGTTCAGATCTAAAATCATGGCACTCGGGCCCTAGTGACAAGCATTAAGCATAACAAGTCGCAACAAAGTCAAAAAGCACTAATAATAGATAATAGGCACCATGCCCTAACAATCTAATGCCATTACATGAACGATCTCATCCAATCCCTACCATCCCCATAGCCTACAGCGGGGGATTACTCACTCATAGATGGGGAAAACATGGATGGTCGATGGAGAAGCGATGGTGATGATGATGGCGATGATCTCCTCCAATTCCCTGTCCCGGCAGGGTGCCAGAACGGAGTTTCTGGTTCCGAATCGCGGAATCTGGTGGTGGCGGCGGAGCGGAACTCTTTCTAAAAAAACGTCGACCCCCCCCCCCCGTTTTTAGGTCAGGAGGCAACTTATAGGTAAAGAGGGAGGCCGAGGGGGTGCCTGGGGCGGCCAGACCACCCCCTGGCGCGGTCAAGCCTAGACCGCGTGGCCAGGTGGTGTGGCCGGGCCCCATCCCCTCTCCATCTCGTATTCCGGCTCCTGGTGTCCCTCGGTGAAAAACTGACTTTGGCTTTTGTCCCATCCAATTCCGAGAAAATTCATTTTCTGACTTTCCTGGAACCAAAAACAGCAGAAAATAGGCAGTTGGCAATGTGGCTCTTGTTAATAGGTTAGTCCAAGAAATCATATGAAAAGTACTCCAAAGTGTGGGAAAAACATAAGAAAGTAGATAAAACCAAGCATGGAACATCAAAAATTATGGATACATTTGCAACGTATCACCATCCCCAAGCTTAACTCATGCTCGTCCTTGAGTAGGTAAGTGATAAAAAGAAAGAATATTTTTTGAGGTGACATGCACCATCATAAACTTGATCAAAGTATTTGTAAAACATTCATAGCTGGGATCATAGTACTTCAACATAACATGAAAGATAAAGTTCTAACAATAAGACAAAGCAAGTATGTTGCAACATGAAAAGGCACAAACAAAAGATTCATGAATAACAATGCTTTGCAAGACGTTTGTTTGTTTCACATAAAGAAAACATAGCATAGTGGCATTCAGCTTGTCCCTCATAGAGTAGCAAACATAAATCCATAGGACACCTTCAAAGTTTATAAGAGTGACTAGATACAAATAGTTTAAAACAAGCAATATCAAAGCTATGCATCAATCAACAAGTCTTGGGACAATGCACATAGAACTAAGAATGGCCACTATGCTCTCAAAGTAGGTGCATAAAGATAGAAGGTGGAGACTCAACATAAAAGTAAAAGAAAGGCCTTAAAAGAAGGAAGTAGAGACTCAAGTTTCATAAAGTGCTTCCAAAAATTATGGTACTTAATAGCTTTCAGCTCTCATTGCCCCTATCACAAGCATCTTTAAGTGGTTAAGGTTAAAGTGAACATACTATGAAGTATATGCTTGACGAAGTATAAGTTGGAAATCTCATGTCCCTTGAATACGAGGGCCGCTCCTCATGCTACTCAAGTTTAGTTACGGGTAAGTTCTTGTCATCGTAAGTACATGTGTATCATAGAGAACCGCCAACGGGGTACCCCTTGCCCGATGATATGGAAGAATCCCCATATCAAAATGACAAGGCAAGCAGACAACGAGAATCTCAACAATCTTCTTATTTACCATGGGAAAATGGTGCTTTTTTCTCTCTTTCCTCTTTTCTCATATCTCTTTTTTCTTTTTCTCTTTTTCTCAATATCTGACTCTTTTTATAAGAAGAATGCTTCATAGACAGCTCATTATGGTTACGCTACAGGTTTCCACCATGACGGCATGGATTAGACCAGCGGCCCAGGCGTTTCTCTAACACACATACATAACTCCATGGACTTACAAGCTCCCCTTTCATTTCACACCGACGACATCCATAGACAAAAGAGCATGATATTAACTAGGTACAAAGTACAAGTGCAATGTTGAAAGCGTTCCCCCTGACAGCATGGTTCTGCTAATCCCCAACATATAAGTGCAAGCATATACAACATAGATGACACAATGGTTCAAGTTTATTAAGGGCAAGAAAAGTAAAGTGTGCCATCAAGTTCGTGAGAGCTTTAATCACCAGTTTTCTCATAACAAGTTTAATTTGGAAGGTACACAAAAGCATGAATATAGTTGGAATAGCATAAGATAGTAGGTAGGTATGGTGGACTCTTTGGAATAACTTGGTTTTAGGAGTTGGATGCATGAGTGGATCTCATACTTGGTTATGGAGTCTAGGAAAAGACTGGGAGCGACCAACTAAGAGAGCAATAATGGCCATAATCATGCAGAGCGACAAAACATCATTAATCAAAGCATAAAGTGATACTACAAGCTGAAATCTAAAGGATCATCAAGGCTATGGTGACTTGGGATAGTCATATCATGGTGTGGGCATGTGCCAAGTCAACCCAAATAAAGCATCAAAGAGGAATACCACAATACTATGCTTTAATATGCTAGAACAACGCATGATTCTTCAAAGGCACATTAAGCAATATCAATTGTTTATAACAAGTCATGCTATAGCAAAGAATACTAAGCATAAAGCCAAAACAATATCAAGCATGGCATGACAAAGCATAGGCCACAGTCAAAAACAAGCTATCTTTACCACTTAAGCATGAACTTTCCTACTCTTTTCCAACCCAAACCAAACTATTTGAAAACCAATGCATGAAAGAAGGGGTCCAACCAATTTATTCACCAAACTAAGAAAACAAAACAAACGAAAAACCAAAACGAAAACGAAAAAGAAGACGCTCCAAGAACAACACAACTGTGCATGAAACAATAAAAATGAGGTGTTTGGAAGAAACCTGGGATTTTTATTGATGAAGAAGGGGATGCCTTGGCCATCTCCAAGATTGATGCTTGTACCTCTTGAATATTTCTTGGGGTGACACGAGTGGCATCCCTAAGCTTGAGCTTTAGTCCATCTTTCGTCTCATTACTCATTCCTTCCATACACGTGAAATTTTTCCTTCATACAAGACTACACACAATCTTTATTAGCAACATTAGTGCACTCAAGATAATAAGTCTTTGGGTTCAGTTCCAACACCAATAAAACTTCCATTAAAACACAAGCTACTATAGAACTTCCCTCAAAAAGCTCAATTCCCCAAAAGAACTCAAAAAGGAACCAACAAAAAGCAAATGCAAATAATGGCAGAAATCTGTCAAAATAGACCAGCAGGTAAAGACGAATTTCTTCGAAGACCTTATGTTGCTCAAATCGAAAAGTGATTAACTAACAAAAGTTAGATAACAACCTGGGGCAGAAGAACAAAACTTCACGCCTCGAAAAGACGTATAGAGATTTTACACGAATTTTTATGGTGAAGCACAGAAATCTGTTTCGGGACAGCAACTTTCCCAACCATTACTTCTCTCTCATTAGAGGTTACTCTTGGCACAAAAGGCAAATAAAAAGGATAAGGAGCGGTTATTACTGAAGTAATAACTTCCAAGACTCATTTAAACCTTTTGGGTTATCTCCCAATAAGTACTTTTCTTTAACGACTTTAAGTTAGGCATGATAGTTTGGGAGGATGCTCACATAAGAAATATGAATAGAAGTAAAAGAGAGCATCAAGAAGAAAATTCAAAACACATTTAAGTCTAACCCATTTCCTATGCATAGGAATCCTGTATGCAAATAAATTCGCAAAGAACAAAGTGATAGGCATAGGAAGATAAAACATAAGTAACTTCAAAACTTTCAACACATAGAGAGGTGTTTCAATACCATGAAAACTTCTATAAACATATTTTCCTCTCTTATAATAATTTTCAGTAGCCTCATGAATAAACTCAACAATATAACTGTCACATAAAGCATGCTTTTCATGTTCTACAAAAACATAATTTTTATCAAGCTCAAAAATAGTGGGATTAAAACCTTCAAACCCACTTTTAACAATTCTATAACAAGATGACTAATCATTCAATATAGGACCATCGTCTAGAGCTTTATCATAGACAATTTCTAAGAAAAACTCTTTAGTGCCATGCATCTCGAAGTTAGGAACAAATAAAGGATTATCACAGATAACATGAGCATAACATTCATCCTCCTTTGGTAAGCATGGGGGACAATCAAATAATGTAAGGGATAAAGAGTTACTCTCATTAGAAGGTAGGCATGGGTAGCTAATCCAGTCTTCCTCCTTTTGTTCATCACTCTCCTCCTCTTTTTCATCTAATGAGCTTTCAGGTTCCTCAATTTCTTCTTCCATAAGATCCTACAAGGCATTAGTCTCTTCCATTTGTGGAAAGCATTTATTAATATATTCAAGAATATAGCCATTTTCTTCCTTGTAATTATCAAAGAAAAAATTAAGTATATCATAAACCTCATATTTATAAGGTGAATCATCAATATTTTCAAGCAAACTAGCAGGTTCAAATGCACCCTTCCAAGCAATAAATTCCTCAATTTGTTCCACATCATAAAAGTCATAATCTTCTTTAACATAAGAAGATATGGTAACAACATCATTATACTCACATTGAAAAGGGAGGTGTGTGTACCTCCTACAGCAACAAGATTTATCAAAGCAATAAGTAACATTATAAGTAGAGCACACGTTTATAGCAATGGTATACAATTTATCAATTTGTTCCCATAAGTGTTTCCCTTTTTGTGACAAGCGGTATTCGTTATAATAATATTTTTGTTCTTCCGTGAACCCACCTTGCCAATAAGATTCAGTTTCAAAGAAACCAACCATTGATAGAAAGCATGATAAAGCAAGACAATAACAGACCAACGAAAATAACAACTAGAGTAGGAACTAATTTTTTTTGTATTTTTGATAAAGAAACAAGCAAACAAGGCGGAAATAAATTAAGCTTTAACAATAGTGATTCCAAGTGAACTTGATAAATAAAGCTATGCTCCCCGGCAACGGTGCCAGAAAATAGTCTTGATGACCCACAAGTATAGGGGGTGTATCGCAGTATTTTCGAGGGAAGTGAAACCCAATTTATTGATTCGACACAAGGGGAGCCAAAGAATATTTATAAGCCTTAACAACTGAGTTGTCAATTCAGCTGCACCTGGAAACAATCTTGCTCACAACAGTTTATCAGTAGCAATAGTTTTATAGTAGGAATAGCAAAGTAATAGCAATAGTAAAAGTAAAGACAGTAGTAACAATTGCAGTAAATAGTAGGATTAGAGCGCGGTAGGCATAGGGATGGATGGACGGACGTTGCATGGACAAGGCAATTCATATAGCAATCAAGATGTAGGGCATTTGCAGATAAATAAGATAAAGCATCCAAGTACTAAATAATCATAGGCATGTGTTCCATATATAGTCATACGTGCTCGCAATGAGAACTTGCACAACATATTTTGTCCTGCCAGCCCATTTGCAGCGGGGACTCAAGGGAACTACTGGAAACTAAGGTGCTCCTTTTAATAGAGCATCGGAGTAAAGCATTAACACTCCGTGAACACATGTGATCCTCACATCAAAGCCATTCCCTCCGGTTATCCCGATTGTTGTCACTTCGGGGCCTTTGGTTCCGGACAATAATATGTGTATACAACTTGCAGGTAAGACCATAAACAATACTATCATAATGAATCAATAACATGTTCATATCTGAAATCATGGCACTCGGGCCCTAGTGACAAGCATTAAGCATAACAAGTCGCAACAAAGTCAAAAAGCACTAATAATAGATACTAGTCACCATGCCCTAACAATCTGAGGCCATTACATGAATGATCTCATCCAATCCCTACCATCCCCATAGCCTACAGCGGGGTATTACTCACTCATAGATGGGGGAAACATGGATGGTCGAGGGAGAAGTGATGGTGGTGATGATGGCGATGATCTCCTCCAATTCCCTGTCCCGGCAGGGTGCCAGAACGGAGTTTCTGGTTCTGAATCGCGGAATATGGTGGTGGCGGCGGAGCGGAACTCTTTCTGAAAAAACGTCAAACCCCTCCCCCTCCCCCGTTTTTAGGTCAGGAGGCAACTTATAGGCGAAGAGGGAGGCCGAGAGGGTGCCTGGGGCGGCCAGACCACCACTTGGCGTGGCTAGGCCTAGCCCGCGCGGCCAGGTGGTGTGGCCGGGCCCCAGCCCCTCTCTGTCTCGTATTCTGGCTCCTGGTGTCCCTCGGTGAAAAACTGACTTTGGCTTTTGTCCCATCCAATTCCGAGAATATTCATTTTCTGACTTTCCTGGAACCAAAAACAGCAGAAAATAGGCAGTTGGCAATGTGGCTCTTGTTAATAGGTTAGTCCAAGAAATCATATGAAAAGTACTCCAAAGTGTGGACAAAACATAAGAAATTAGATAAAACCAAGCATGGAACATCAAAAATTATGGATACTTTTGCAACGTATCAACATCCCCAAGCTTAACTCCTGCTCGTCCTTGAGTAGGTAAGTGGTAAAAAGGAAGAATATTTTTTGAGGTGACATGCACCATCATAAACTTGATCAAAGTATTTGTAAAACATTCATAGCTAGGATCATAGTACTTCAACATAACATGAAAGATAAAGTTCTAACAATAAGACAAAGCAACTATGTTGCAACATGAAAAGGCACAAACAAAAGATTCATGAATAACAATGCTTTGCAAGACGTTTGTTTGTTTCACATAAAGAAAACATAGCATAGTGGCATTCAGCTTGTCCCTCATAGAGTAGCAAACATAAATCCATAGGACACCTTCAAAGTTTATAAGAGTGACTAGATACAAATAGTTTAAAACAAGCAATATCAAAGCTATGCATCAATCAACAAGTCTTGGGACAATGCACATAGAACTAAGAATGGCCACTATGCTCTCAAAGTAGGTGCATAAAGATAAAAGGTGGAGACTCAACATAAAAGTAAAAGAAAGGCCTTCAAAGAAGGAAGTAGAGACTCAAGTTTCATAAAGTGCTTCCAAAAATTATGGTACTTAATAGCTTTCAGCTCTCATTGCCCCTATCATAAACATCTTGAAGTGGTTAAGGTTAAAGTGAACAAACTATGAAGTATATGCTTGACGAAGTATAAGTTGGAAATCTCATGTCCCTTGAATACGAGGGCCGCTCCTCATGCTACTCAAGTTTAGTTACCTGTAAGTTCTTGTCATTGTAAGTACATGTGTATCATAGAGAACCGCCAACGGGGTACCCCTTGCCCGATGATACGGAAGAATCCACATATCAAAATGACAAGGCAAGCAGACAACGAGAATCTCAGCAATCTTCTTATTTACCATGGGAAAATGGTGCTTTTTTCTCTCTTTCCTCTTTTCTCATATCTCTTTTTTTATTTTTCTCTTTTTCTCAATATCTGACTCTTTTTTATAAGAAGAATGCTTCATAGACAGCTCATTATGGTTACGCTACAGGTTTCCACCATGACGGCATGGATTAGACCAGCGGCCCAGGCGTTTCTCTAACACACATACATAACTCCATGGACTTACAAGCTCCCCTTTCACTTCACACCGACGACATCCATAGACAAAAGAGCATGATATCAACTAGGTACAAAGTACAAGTGCAATGTTGAAAGCGTTCCCCATGATAGCATGGTTCTGCTAATCCCCAACATATAAGTGCAAGCATATATAACATAGATGACACAATGGTTCAAGTTTATTAAGGGCAAGAAAAGTAAAGTGTGCCATCAAGTTCGTGAGAGCTTTAATCACTAGTTTTCTCATAACAAGTTTAATTCGGAACGTACATAAAAACATGAATATACTTAACATAGCATATGCCAATAGGTAGGTATGGTGGACTCTTTGGAACAACTTGGTTTTAGGAGTTGGATGCATGAGTGGAACTCATACTTGGTTATGGAGGCTAGGAAAAGACTCGGAGCGACCAACTAAGAGAGCAATAATGGCCATAATCATGCAGAGCGACAAAACATCATTAATCAAAGCATAAAGTGATACTACAAGCTGAAATCTAAAGGATCATCAAGGCTATGGTGACTTGGGATAGTCATAACATGGTGTGAGCATGTGCCAAGTCAACCCAAATAAAGCATCAAAGAGGAATACCACAATACTATGCTTTAATATACTAGAAAAACGCATGATTCTTCAAAGGCACATTAAGAAATATCAATTGTTTATAACAAGTCATGCTATAGCAAAGAATACTAAGCATAAAGCCAAAACAATATCAAGCATGGCATGACAAAGCATAGGCCACAGTCAAAATCAAGCTATCTTTACCACTTAAGCATGAATTTTCCTACTCTTTTCCAACCCAAACCAAACTATTTGAAAACCAATGCATGAAAGAAGGGGTCCAACCAATTTATTCACCAAACTAAGAAAACAAAACAAACGAAAAAACAAAACAAAAACGAAAAAGAAGACGCTCCAAGAACAACACAACTGTGCATGAAACGATAAAAATGAGGTGTTTGGAAGAAACCTAGGATTTTTATTGATGAAGAAGGGGATGCCTTGGCCATCCCCAAGATTTGACGCTTGTACCTCTTGAATATTTCTTAGGGTGACACGGGTGGCATCCCCAAGTTTGAGCTTTAGTCCATCTTTCATCTCATTACTCATTCCTTCCATACACTTGAAATTTTTCCTTCATACAAGACTACACACAATCTTTATTAGCAACATTAGTGCACTCAAGATAATAAGTCTTTGGGTTCAGTTCCAACACCAATAAAACTTCCATCAAAACACAAGCTACTATAGCACTTCCCTCAAAAATCTCAATTCCCCAAAAGAACTCAAAAAGGAACCAACAAGAAGCAAATGCAAATAATGGCAGAAATCTGTCAAAACAGACCAGCAGGTAAAGACGAATTTCTTCGAAGACCTTCTGTTGCTCAAATCGAAAAGTATTGAACTAATGAAAGTTAGATAACAACCTGGGGAAGAAGCACAAAAATTCACGCCTCAAAAAGACGTACAGAGATTATTTTACATGAATTTTTATGGTGAAGCACAAAAATTTGTTTCGGGACAGCAACTTTCCCAACCATTACTTCTCTCTCATTAGAGGTTACTCTTGGCACAAAAGGAAAATAAAAAGGACAAGGAGCGGTTATTACTGAAGTAATAACTTCCAAGACTCATCTAAAACTTTTGGGTTATGTCCCAATAAGTACTTTTCTTTAACGACTTTAAGTTAGGCATGATAGTTTGGGAGGAAGCTCACATAAGAAATATGAATTGAAGTAAAAGAGAGCATCAAGAAGCAAATTCAAAACACATTTAAGTCTAACCCATTTCTTATGCATAGGAATCCTGTATGCAAATAAATTCGCAAAGAACAAAGTGATAGGCATAGGAAGATAAAACAGAAGTAACTTCAAAACTTTCAGCACATAGAGAGGTGTTTCAATACCATGAAAACTTGTACAACCATATTTTCCTCTCTTATAATGATTTTTAGTAGCCTCATGAATAAACTCAACAATATAACTATCACATAAAGCATGCTTTTCATGTTCTACAAAAACATAATTTTTATCAAGCTCAAAAATAGTGGGATTAAAACCTTCAAACCCACTTTTAACAATTCTATAACAAGATGACTAATCATTCAATATAGGACCATCGTCTAGAGCTTTATCATAGACAATTTCTAAGAAAAAATCTTTAGTGCCATGCATCTCGAAGTTAGGAACAAATAAAGGATTATCACAGATAACATGAGCATAACATTCATCCTCCTTTGGTAAGCATGGGGGACAATCAAATAATGTAAGGGATAAAGAGTTACTCTCATTAGAAGGTAGGCATGGGTAGCTAATCCAGTCTTCCTCCTTTTGTTCATCACTCTCCTCCTCTTTTTCATCTAATGAGCTTTCAGGTTCCTCAATTTCTTCTTCCATAAGATCCTACAAGGCATTAGTCTCTTCCATTTGTGGAAAGCATCTATTAATATATTCAAGAATATAGCCATTTTCTTCCTTGTAATTATCAAAGAAAAAATTAAGTATATCATAAACCTCATATTTATAAGGTGAATCATCAATATTTTCAAGCAAACTAGCAAGTTCAAATGCACCCTTCCAAGCAATAAATTCCTCAATTTGTTCCACATCATAAAAGTCATAATTTTCTTTAACATAAGAAGATATGGTAACATCATCATTATACTCACATTGAAAAGGGAGGTGTGTGTATCTCCTACAGCAACAAGATTTATCAAAGCAATAAGTAACATTATAAGTAGAGCACACGTTTATAGCAATGGTATACAATTTATCAATTTGTTCCCATAAGTGTTTCCCTTTTTGTGACAAGCGGTATTCGTTATAATAATATTTTTGTTCTTCCGTGAACCCACCTTGCCAATAAGATTCAGTTTCAAAGAAACCAACCATTGATAGAAAGCATGATAAAGCAAGACAATAACAGACCAACGAAAATAACAACTAGAGTAGGAACTAATTTTTTTGTATTTTTGATAAAGAAACAAGCAAACAAGGCAGAAATAAACTAAGCTTTAACAATAGTGATTCCAAGTGAACTTGATAAATAAAGCTATGCTCCCCGGCAACGGTGCCAGAAAATAGTCTTGATGACCCACAAGTATAGGGGTGTATCGCAGTATTTTCGAGGGAAGTGAAACCCAATTTATTGATTCGACACAAGGGGAGCCAAAGAATATTTATAAGCCTTAACAACTGAGTTGTCAATTCAGCTGCACCTAGAAACAATCTTGCTCACAACAGTTTATCAGTAGCAATAGTTTTATAGTAGGAATAGCAAAGTAACAGCAATAGTAAAAGTAAAGACAGTAGTAACAATTGCAGTAAACAGTAGGATTAGAGCGCGGTAGGCATAGGGATGGATGGACGGACGTTGCATGGACAAGGCAATTCATATAGCAATCAAGATGTAGGGCATTTGCAGATAAATAAGATAAAGCATCCAAGTACTAAATAATCATAGGCATGTGTTCCATATATAGTCATACGTGCTCGCAATGAGAACTTGCACAACATCTTTTGTCCTGCCAGCCCATTTGCAGCGGGGAATCAAGGGAACTACTGGAAACTAAGGTGCTCCTTTTAATAGAGCATCGGAGCAAAGCATTAACACTCCGTGAACACATGTGATCCTCACATCAAAGCCATTCCCTCCGGTTATCCCGATTGCTGTCACTTCGGGGCCTTTGGTTCCGGACAATAATATGTGTATACAACTTGCAGGTAAGACCATAAACAATACTATCATAATAAATCAATAACATGTTCATATCTGAAATCATGGCACTCGGGCCCTAGTGACAAGCATTAAGCATAACAAGTCGCAACAAAGTCAAAAAGCACTAATAATAGATACTAGGCACCATGCCCTAACAATCTGAGGCCATTACATGAATGATCTCATCCAATCCCTACCATCCCCATAGCCTACAGCGGGGGATTACTCACTCATAGATGGGGGAAACATGGATGGTCGAGGGAGAAGTGATGGTGGTGATGATGGCGATGATCTCCTCCAATTCCCTGTCCCGGCAGGGTGCCAGAACGGAGTTTCTGGTTCCGAATCGCGGAATCTGGTGGTGGCGGCGGAGCGGAACTCTTTTTGAAAAAACGTCGAACCCCTCCCCCACCCGTTTTTAGGTCAGGAGGCAACTTATAGGCGAAGAGGGAGGCCGAGAGGATGCCTGGGGCGGCCAGACCACCACTTGGCGTGGCTAGGCCTAGCCCGCGCGGCCAGGTGGTGTGGCCGGGCCCCAGCCCCTCTCCGTCTCGTATTCTGGCTCCTGGTGTCCCTCGGTGAAAAACTGACTTTGGCTTTTGTCCCATCCAATTCCGAGAATATTCATTTTCTAACTTTCCTGGAACCAAAAACAGCAGAAAATAGGCAGTTGGCAATGTGGCTCTTGTTAATAGGTTAGTCCAAGAAATCATATGAAAAGTACTCCAAAGTGTGGACAAAACATAAGAAATTAGATAAAACCAAGCATGGAACATCAAAAATTATGGATACGTTTGCAACGTATCAACATCCCCAAGCTTAACTCCTGCTCGTCCTTGAGTAGGTAAGTGGTAAAAAGAAAGAATATTTTTTGAGGTGACATGCACCATCATAAACTTGATTAAAGTATTTCTAAAACATTCATAGCTAGGATCATAGTACTTCAACATAACATGAAAGATAAAGTTCTAACAATAAGACAAAGCAACTATGTTGCAACATGAAAAGGCACAAACAAAAGATTCATGAATAACAATGATTTGCAAGACGTTTGTTTGTTTCACATAAAGAAAACATAGCATAGTGGCATTCAGCTTATCCCTTATAGAGTAGCAAACATAAATGCATAGGACACCTTCAAAGTTTATAAGAGTGACTAGATACAAATAGTTTAAAACAAGCAATATCAAAGCTATGCATCAATCAACAAGTCTTGGGACAATGCACATAGAACTAAGAATGGCCACTATGCTCTCAAAGTAGGTGCATAAAGATAAAAGGTGGAGACTCAACATAAAAGTAAAAGAAAGGCCTTCAAAGAAGGAAGTAGAGACTCAAGTTTCATAAAGTGCTTCCAAAAATTATGGTACTTAATAGCTTTCAGCTCTCATTGCCCCTATCATAAGCATCTTGAAGTGGTTAAGGTTAAAGTGAACAAACTATGAAGTATATGCTTGACGAAGTATAAGTTGGAAATCTCATGTCCCTTGAATACGAGGGCCGCTCCTCATGCTACTCAAGTTTAGTTACCTGTAAGTTCTTGTCATTGTAAGTACATGTGTATCATAGAAAACCGCCAACGGGGTACCCCTTGCCCGATGATACGGAAGAATCCCCATATCAAAATGACAAGGCAAGCAGACAACGAGAATCTCAGCAATCTTCTTATTTACCATGGGAAAATGGTGCTTTTTTCTCTCTTTCCTCTTTTCTCATATCTCTTTTTTTATTTTTCTCTTTTTCTCAATATCTGACTTTTTTTATAAGAAGAATGCTTCATAGACAGCTCATTATGGTTACGCTACAGGTTTCCACCATGACGGCATGGATTAGACCAGCGGCCCAGGCGTTTCTCTAACACACATACATAACTCCATGGACTTACAAGCTCCCCTTTCATTTCACACCGACGACATCCATAGACAAAAGAGCATGATATCAACTAGGTACAAAGTACAAGTGCAATGTTGAAAGCGTTTCCCATGATAGCATTGTTCTGCTAATCCCCAACATATAAGTGCAAGCATATATAACATAAATGACACAATGGTTCAAGTTTATTAAGGGCAAGAAAAGTAAAGTGTGCCATCAAGTTCGTGAGAGCTTTAATCACTAGTTTTCTCATAACAAGTTTAATTCGGAACGTACATAAAAACATGAATATACTTGGCATAGCATATGCCAATAGGTAGGTATGGTGGACTCTTTGGAACAACTTGGTTTTAGGAGTTGGATGCATGAGTGGAACTCATACTTGGTTATGGAGGCTAGGAAAAGACTCGGAGCGACCAACTAAGAGAGCAATAATGGCCATAATCATGCAGAGCGACAAAACATCATTAATCAAAGCATAAAGTGATACTACAAGCTGAAAACTAAAGGATCATCAAGGCTATGGTGACTTGGGATAGTCATAACATGGTGTGAGCATGTGCCAAGTCAACCCAAATAAAGCATCAAAGAGGAATACCACAATACTATGCTTTAATATACTAGAAAAACGCATGATTCTTCAAAGGCACATTAAGAAATATCAATTGTTTATAACAAGTCATGCTATAGCAAAGAATACTAAGCATAAAGCCAAAACAATATCAAGCATGGCATGACAAAGCATAGGCCACAGTCAAAATCAAGCTATCTTTACCACTTAAGCATGAATTTTCCTACTCTTTTCCAACCCAAACCAAACTATTTGAAAACCAATGCATGAAAGAAGGGGTCCAACCAATTTATTCACCAAACTAAGAAAACAAAACAAACGAAAAAACAAAACAAAAACGAAAAAGAAGACGCTCCAAGAACAACACAACTGTGCATGAAACGATAAAAATGAGGTGTTTGGAAGAAACCTAGGATTTTTATTGATGAAGAAGGGGATGCCTTGGCCATCCCCAAGATTTGACGCTTGTACCTCTTGAATATTTCTTAGGGTGACACGGGTGGCATCCCCAAGTTTGAGCTTTAGTCCATCTTTCATCTCATTACTCATTCCTTCCATACACTTGAAATTTTTCCTTCATACAAGACTACACACAATCTTTATTAGCAACATTAGTGCACTCAAGATAATAAGTCTTTGGGTTCAGTTCCAACACCAATAAAACTTCCATCAAAACACAAGCTACTATAGCACTTCCCTCAAAAATCTCAATTCCCCAAAAGAACTCAAAAAGGAACCAACAAGAAGCAAATGCAAATAATGGCAGAAATCTGTCAAAACAGACCAGCAGGTAAAGACGAATTTCTTCGAAGACCTTCTGTTGCTCAAATCGAAAAGTATTGAACTAATGAAAGTTAGATAACAACCTGGGGCAGAAGCACAAAAATTCACGCCTCAAAAAGACGTACAGAGATTATTTTACATGAATTTTTATGGTGAAGCACAAAAATTTGTTTCGGGACAGCAACTTTCCCAACCATTACTTCTCTCTCATTAGAGGTTACTCTTGGCACAAAAGGAAAATAAAAAGGACAAGGAGCGGTTATTACTGAAGTAATAACTTCCAAGACTCATCTAAAACTTTTGGGTTATGTCCCAATAAGTACTTTTCTTTAACGACTTTAAGTTAGGCATGATAGTTTGGGAGGAAGCTCACATAAGAAATATGAATTGAAGTAAAAGAGAGCATCAAGAAGCAAATTCAAAACACATTTAAGTCTAACCCATTTCTTATGCATAGGAATCCTGTATGCAAATAAATTCGCAAAGAACAAAGTGATAGGCATAGGAAGATAAAACAGAAGTAACTTCAAAACTTTCAGCACATAGAGAGGTGTTTCAATACCATGAAAACTTGTACAACCATATTTTCCTCTCTTATAATGATTTTTAGTAGCCTCATGAATAAACTCAACAATA
Organism: Avena sativa; assembly: GCA_916181665.1. Taxonomy (NCBI): domain Eukaryota; kingdom Viridiplantae; phylum Streptophyta; class Magnoliopsida; order Poales; family Poaceae; genus Avena; species Avena sativa. Next base: position 621,337,476 of record OV702289.1, read on the forward strand.
TAACTATCACATAAAGCATGCTTTTCATGTTCTACAAAAACATAATTTTTATCAAGCTCAAAAATAGTGGGATTAAAACCTTCAAACCCACTTTTAACAATTCTATAACAAGATGACTAATCATTCAATATAGGACCATCGTCTAGAGCTTTATCATAGACAATTTCTAAGAAAAAATCTTTAGTGCCATGCATCTCGAAGTTAGGAACAAATAAAGGATTATCACAGATAACATGAGCATAACATTCATCCTCCTTTGGTAAGCATGGGGGACAATCAAATAATGTAAGGGATAAAGAGTTACTCTCATTAGAAGGTAGGCATGGGTAGCTAATCCAGTCTTCCTCCTTTTGTTCATCACTCTCCTCCTCTTTTTCATCTAATGAGCTTTCAGGTTCCTCAATTTCTTCTTCCATAAGATCCTACAAGGCATTAGTCTCTTCCATTTGTGGAAAGCATCTATTAATATATTCAAGAATATAGCCATTTTCTTCCTTGTAATTATCAAAGAAAAAATTAAGTATATCATAAACCTCATATTTATAAGGTGAATCATCAATATTTTCAAGCAAACTAGCAAGTTCAAATGCACCCTTCCAAGCAATAAATTCCTCAATTTGTTCCACATCATAAAAGTCATAATTTTCTTTAACATAAGAAGATATGGTAACATCATCATTATACTCACATTGAAAAGGGAGGTGTGTGTATCTCCTACAGCAACAAGATTTATCAAAGCAATAAGTAACATTATAAGTAGAGCACACGTTTATAGCAATGGTATACAATTTATCAATTTGTTCCCATAAGTGTTTCCCTTTTTGTGACAAGCGGTATTCGTTATAATAATATTTTTGTTCTTCCGTGAACCCACCTTGCCAATAAGATTCAGTTTCAAAGAAACCAACCATTGATAGAAAGCATGATAAAGCAAGACAATAACAGACCAACGAAAATAACAACTAGAGTAGGAACTAATTTTTTTTGTATTTTTGATAAAGAAACAAGCAAACAAGGCAGAAATAAACTAAGCTTTAACAATAGTGATTCCAAGTGAACTTGATAAATAAAGCTATGCTCCCCGGCAACGGTGCCAGAAAATAGTCTTGATGACCCACAAGTATAGGGGTGTATCGCAGTATTTTCGAGGGAAGTGAAACCCAATTTATTGATTCGACACAAGGGGAGCCAAAGAATATTTATAAGCCTTAACAACTGAGTTGTCAATTCAGCTGCACCTAGAAACAATCTTGCTCACAACAGTTTATCAGTAGCAATAGTTTTATAGTAGGAATAGCAAAGTAACAGCAATAGTAAAAGTAAAGACAGTAGTAACAATTGCAGTAAACAGTAGGATTAGAGCGCGGTAGGCATAGGGATGGATGGACGAACGTTGCATGGACAAGGCAATTCATATAGCAATCAAGATGTAGGGCATTTGCAGATAAATAAGATAAAGCATCCAAGTACTAAATAATCATAGGCATGTGTTCCATATATAGTCATACGTGCTCGCAATGAGAACTTGCACAACATCTTTTGTCCTGCCAGCCTGTTTGCAGCGAGGCCTCAAGGGAACTACTGGCAATTAAGGTGCTCCTTTTAATAGAGCACCGGAGCAAAGCATTAACACTCCATGAACACACGTGATCCTCACATCAAAGCCATTCCCTCCGGTTATCCAGATTGTTGTCACTTCGAGGCCTTTGGTTCCAGACAACAATATGTGTATACAACTTGTAGGTAAGACCATAAACAATACTATCATAATGAATCAATAACATGTTCAGATCTGAAATCATGGCACTCGGGCCCTAGTGACAAGCATTAAGCATAACAAGTCGCAACAAAGTCAAAAAGCACTAATAATAGATACTAGGCACCATGCCCTAACAATCTGATGCCATTACATGAACGATCTCATCCAATCCCTACCATCCCCATAGCCTACAGTGGGGGATTACTCACTCATAGATGGGGGAAACATGGATGGTCGATGGAGAAGCGATGGTGATGATGATGGCGATGATCTCCTCCAATTCCCCGTCCCGGCAGGGTGCCAGAACGGAGTTTCTGGTTCCGAATCGCGGAATCTGGTGGTTGCGGCGGAGCAGAACTCTTTCTGGAAAAACATCGAACCCCCCCTTTTTAGGTCAGGAGGCAACTTATAGGCGAACAGGGAGGCCGAGGGGGTGCCTGGGGCGGCCGGACCACCCCCTGGCGCAGCTAGGTGGTGTGGTCGGGCCCCAGCCCATCTCCGTCTCGTATTCTGGCTCCTGGTGTCCCTCGGTGAAAAACTGACTTTGGCTTTTGTCCCGTCCAATTCCGAGAATATTCATTTTCTGACTTTCGTAGAACCAAAAACAATAGAAAACAGGCAGCTGGCACTGTGGCTCTTATTAATAGGTTAGTCCAAGAAATCATATGAAAAGTACTCCAAAGTATGGACAAAACATAAGAAAGTAGATAAAACCAAGCATGGAACATCAAAAATTATGGATACGTTTGCAACGTATCAGCTCCCTGTGAGAGTAGTCCCCGAGTGTCTGTTCGAGTCATAGACTCGAGCAGAGGCTTGTAGTTGTCGGTTGCGTAGACACAACGATCTGGAAGTGCTTCGGATGATCTTGTGAATGCCATTAATGCCAGTGCTCCCTATGGGAGTATCCCACGAGTCCTTAGTTGAATCATGGATTTGAGTGAGGATTCGAAGTGTACCACTCGAAGATCTTGTATATGCGCATCCAGCACTCTAGTTTGGAGTAGCCCCCCGGGTGTCTGACGGAGTCGTAGACTCAGGCAGAGACTCGAGTCTTGTATCTTGCAGTCATAGTCGAAAAACATGCGAGGAGACACCACTGACCGGGAAGTGCACCGAGTCAGCATGTCACGCATAAGGAGCTTGAATCGACGATGCAGTTGGAGTCGACACAGTCACTTGTGTCGGGTGCATCGCTAGCACCGCATCTTTGTAGCATCAAGCGATGCCACCATCTGAGGGGGAACTCGACTCGGGTCTTGAGTGTATGGCGTAGCCAGTTGTTTTGTCGACTCCTGCTGGAGGACCCGATGGAATAGCTTGACGCAGTCGACATCCTTGTAATCTTCATAAAACATTAAGAATTGTGAAGTACTTGTATCTTGTAAAAAATATTTGCCTATTGGTTTGTATAGTAAAATTCTGGTGCCAATCGAGTCGACACTTTTGCACTATATGCTAGGCTTTTTGTTAGCCTGATTACACTTAGTATCAGTACCTTGCCGAGGTACTCGGAGTTCAAGGATTCGACGATCAGGCAGAATCAGCTACTCGGGTTATCACGTATGAGGTGCTCGAGTGCATGGAATCGATGGCACATTAGGTTACTCGAAGAGGGCATAGCCCCCGAGTGTTTCGAGTGCGAGTTTAAAAAAGAATCAGCTCTAAGTAGAGGGAAACTTAGCTTTATTGGTAGTTGCCGTGGTTGAAGGACTTGACACGACGGTGAGTCATGCGGAGTTTCGCTAAAAGGAGTCGACGTGATGGATGCGTAGTTGAATTCAACGGAGTTGCGAGATGGACGGATTCGACTCAGCGGCAAGTCGCACGGTGGACACGGAGTCAACACCGTTGACGTACTCGACGTGGCGGCGAGTCGTGCGACGGAAGGAGTCGCCACGACAGCAGGTCACACGGTGGACGTAGTCGACGCGGCAGACCGAAGTCATGTGGTGATGACGAGTTGCCGCATATGAAGACTTTAACGGGCCACAATAGTCGTAGACCGCATCGGGTCATCTCATCCAAAGACCGCAGAAGGTCATCAGAGTCGAAGGACGTGGCGGGTCGCCATAGAGGAGGGAGCTCCCAAGTCACTGGAGCCAAAGTCCGTGGCGGTTTGGTGGAGTCAAAGATTGCAGCAGGTCACGGCAGCTGAAGATCGAAGCGGGTCGCCGCAGCCAAAAGAGCCCCCGAGTGTAGATTCGAGGTTGTAGGAGTCGCGTGTTAGACGAAGTCGACGCGGAGCCATTGCAACCGACGAGTTGTGGACGCGGGAGCTGATGTATCCTGAAAGTCATGTCGCGGGAGCCAATGCAACCGGTGGGTCACTAGAGTCGAAGACCATGGTAGGTCATCGCAGGAGAAGACATCAGTGGGTCGCCGCAGCTAAAGACCATAGCAAGTCACTTTGGCCGAAGGCGGCAGCGGGCCTCATGGCGGAGTCGATATAGCCCCCAAGTGTAGATTCTATGTGCTCGATGTGGTCGAGGCGGCATCCGAGAGCCGATGCGACGGACCGGAGTCAATGCGGCTGCGGGATTGTAGTGGGTTGCGTGGTGGAGCCGCACAGCCCCCGGCGTAGAGTCCATGCGATCAGAAGAAGTCTTCATAACGGGGCTGTCAGATTTTTGTTTGGAGGGAGTCGACGCGGCGGCGATTGGCGCTGCGGACGGGATCGATGTGGCGACGAGTTGCGACTGGACATATGTGACTTCCATCAGATTGTTTACAAACGGGAGCCTCCTTGATGATTGACTCGAGGAACAGTTACGAGCCTGTGATAAAGCAGTCGCAAGGCCATGGCCGTCCCAAGCTGATGAGGAAAGCACTCGTCGATGAAATCTACGCTCCAACTTGTCTTCATATTTTATGATGTATCTATCAGAAAAGCCTATTAGGTAATCCTACATGCAATCGATCGTGCATGCATATTATGATTGGATTTTCCATATATGGGACAAGTTCACGGATTTTCCATGTATGGGACAGGTTCACGTCATTGCTTCCTATCTGATGCATGCTTGTGTCTGATCGCTCCACTAAGAATACGTGTGCCTTTGGTATGACTCAGATTGACGCTTCTGATTTTATTTTATACCATCGCACATACGCTGCACTAATATGTTTGTATAACCTTGCCTTGGGACTTGATCTGCTGATAGGACTGAAGCGCGCCCCCTTTTCTTTGATCCAAACAACTGGATCAGTAGTACTACATCCGAACTTGATTTAGGAACATGCTCAATCGAGCCCCCTACTTCATGGCACGGTTTGTAGAGTCCGCCGCAAAATCACGCGCGTGTGCGCTCCACCCGACAAGGATTTGAATGACCTCGTGATCGCGCACGTAGACCCGATTGATTTAATTTCCCAAATAAAGTGGCTCTAACTCTTGTCGACCAGCCACACGCCTGTGTTGGTGTCGATAAACTCACTCGCACCAAAGAAGCTGATGATGAAACTCCGCGTATCGGCACAGACGAATCGATCAGATGTGATTTGACCGCCTTTAATGACGAGAGAGTTAAATCAGATCTGCCCTCCAGTAGCGAATGAATCATAGATTGACAGTGACAGGGCCGTCGAGATCGAAACATCAGCGCTCCCAGTTTCCACAGGCGGCGCCAATTAACGAGGGTTTAACTCATCAATGCCCATTATTATGGACTTAGGTTCGAGGAATAGGGGTGCGCTGGAAGTCTCGATCGGCTAGCAAACAAGCACACGGGTGACACGAGGTTTACCCAGGTTCAGACCTCGTAGAGGACCCTACTCCTGCTTATCTGCTCTTGATTGATGATGATCCAAAGGATTACAATGTCACCGATGGCGGTGGATGCGCAGATTAGATCTGGAGTAGGTGTATGCTACATGTGTTGTCTAGATCTATTGTCTACTGTTGGAGTCGCCCTCCTTGTTGGACCCTCCTAGTCTTTATATATGGGGAGGCTAGGTCTCAGGTACCAACACGAGTAGGTTACAAGTTAGATTCAAACTCTAGTATTGAGACTTTCTTGTCTTGTGCGTTTGGGAGTCCGTGTCCATATGGGCTTCATACCACTTGAACCGTCATGGGTGTCAGGGACCTTGGCAAGTCGTCGAGTGGCCTTCCGTCGAGCCGCACTAGGTACACTGTAGTTGGGTGCCTGTTGGGCATACCCATGTCAGGTTCTTTCTCGAGAAGGAGCCGAACCCGACTATTTTCCTTTGCTTAATTTTAAGGCGTGCTTCGTGCTAAATTTATGTACCTCGATGTAATTTTCCCCTTTTAGGTCCTTGATGAAAACAAACGAAAAGGAAGTACTATGAAGAGTACGGCTTGATCAGCTGCTCTCTCGAGAAGGAGCCAAACCAGACTGTTTTATTTTCTTAATTTTAGGGTACTTCATGCTAAATGTATAGACCTCGATGTAATTTCCCTGCCTTTTTAGGTCCTTGATGTAAACTGTACTCCTACCGTCCGTATAAAATTCAAACCTACAAGTTAGTGGTAAAAGTTAAACGAATGTAAGGTTAGTTGTCAATGAATATGAAAATTCTTGCATTTCAAGCCGAACGAGCAGGGTCATACATATCTACATCATACTTTATGCTAATGATTAATGATCCCATAGCGAAGAATTTGCAATGCCGCCAAATTTGGCCATATTTTGAAAACAAACGAAGAGGGAAGTAGTACGAAGAGTATGGCTCGACCAGTTGCTGTCTCGAGAAGGAGCCGAACCTGACTGTTCTCCCTACTTAATTTTAGGGTGCTCCGTGGTAATTAAGTATATAGATCTCGATGTAATTTTACCTTTTTTAGGTTCTTGCTGTAAAATGTACTCCCACCGTCCGTGTAAAATTTGAACATAAAAGCAAGTGGTAAAATTTAAACGTAATAATGCTTATTAGTTGTCAATGAATATGAAAATTCTTGCATTTCAAGCCAAACGACCAGGGTCATACATATCTACATCATACTTTATGCTGATGATTCGTGATCCCATAGCGAAGAATTTGCATGTCGCCAAATTTGACCATATTTTGAAAACAAACAAAGAGGAAGTAGTATGAAGAGTATGGCTCGGTCAGCTTCTCTATCTAGAAAGAGCAAAACATGACGGTTTTCCCTGCTTAATTTTAGGGTGCTTCGTGCTAAATGTATGGACCTCAATGTAATTTTACCTTTTTTAGGTCCTTGATGTAAAATGTACTCCTACTGTCCGTGTAAAATTCGAACCTGAAAGCAAGTTGTAAAATTCAAACATATTTAAGATTATTATTTGTCGATGAGTATGAACATTCTTGGATTCAAGACGAACGACCAAGGTCATGGCCATATCTACATCATACTTTATGCCGATGGTTCGTGATCCCATATCTAAGAATTTGCATGTCCCCAAATTTGGCCATATTTTGAAAACAATCAAAGAGGAAGTAGTATGAAGAGTATGGCTCGATCAACTTCTCTCATGAGAAGGAGCAAAACATGAATATTTTTCCTGCTTAATTTTAGGGTGCTTCGTGCTAAATGTATGGACCTCGATGTAATTTTACCTTTTTTAGGTCCTTGGTGTAAAATATATTCCCACCATCCGTACGTGTAAAATTCGAATCTAAAAGCAACTGTAAAAATTTAAAAGTATTTAAGATACATTCTTGGATTTCAAGACGAACAACCAAGATCATGGCCATATCTACATCATACTTTATGCTAATGATTCATAATCATATATCCAATAATTTGCAAGCCGTCAAATTTGGCCATATTTGAAAACAAACAAAGAGGAAGTAGTATGAAGAGTATGACTCGATCAGCTTTTCTCTCAAGAAGGAGCAAAACATGACTGTTTTTCCTTCTTAATTTTAGGGTGCTTCGTGCTAAATGTATAGACCTCGATAAAATTTTACCTTTTTAGGTCCTTGATTTAAAATGTAATCCCTCAGTCCTTACGTGTAAAATTCGAACCTTAAAGCAAGTGGTAAAATTTAAACGTATTTAATTTTATTAGTTGTCGATGAGTATGAACATTCTTAGATTTCAAGCTGAATGACCAAGGTCATGGCCATATCTACATCATACTTTATGCTAATGATGATTGATACGACCATTTTGCATCACCATTCTATGTCTTAATTCACTATTATTCATTGATATATTTCGTATTAGGAGGTCATACTTATGTTATTTCATCTATTTTTGCATGGTTGATGACTTTTGGAGCATGGACCGCTGCAGTCAGGATTCTGATGGAAAAGGTGTTGTTTGGAGGCAAAATTCACGAAGATCAGAAAATCCGGGAAAATATATGAAAAATCCTATTTTTCCAGAAGACTAAGGATGCCAGAAGATGGAGTGGAGGTGGGCCACAGGGGGCCCACACCACCCCATGGCGCGGGCAGGCCTAGGTCGCGCCTGGAGGTGGTGTGGCCACCCTGGCCCACTCTAGCCTCTCCCCTCTAGCGTATATCATCCTCCCGAAACCCTAAGACTCGGGGAGCGACCACAGAAAGATTTCGCCGCCTCTGCGAGGCGGAAAACACCGAGAGAGAGAGAGAGATCTCTCCAGCAGATAGATTTCTACCGGGGGAATTCCTTCCCGGAGAGGTGAGATCATCGCCATCAACACCACCATCAAGCTGGACTTCATCGGGATCATCATCATAATCATCACCACCATCATCACCATCAGCACCCTCATCACCATCTCCATATTGCTGTAACAATTGCGTTGAATCTTGCATAGTTCATAGGGGAAACTTTCCCGGTGTTGATTACTCTTTGTAGTTGATGCTATTGAGTGAACCATTGAATTATTGTTTATGTTCAGATTGTTATACATCATTATTTCATCTCTGATCATGATCCATATGATGTCTTGTGAGTAGTTCGTTTTGTTCTTGAGGACATGGGAGAAGTCTTGTTGTTAGTAGTGGAGTTATGTTGAGAAAGATTCAATAGATTGTTATTTAAGTCGTGGTGTACTTCTTCTAGTGGTGTCATCTGAATGTCGATTACATGACACTTCACCTATATGAGCCTAGGGGAATGCATTGTATATTTAGCTACTAATCGTAGGGGTTGCCGGAGTGACAGAAACCTGAACCCTCGTTAGGAAACCATTGCACAAGGGACGTAAGGGTCTTAGAGTTTAAAGCTGGTTAGGTTTCTACCTTAAATACTTTCTTGTACTTACATATGTTTGCAAGGGATTTAATCACAAGTATGTATTAGTCTTGGATGGGGCGGTACATTAGCACAGGTTCACCCACACAACACTTAGCAAGCTAGAGAAGATTAATCAGCTATATGAAGCGAAAGCACTTGACAGTCTTCCCATGTGTCCTCGAGAATGTTTGGTCATCTTAAGTAATACAACCGGCTTGTCCTTTGCTGCATAAAGGATTGGGCCACTTGCTGCATTTATTCCTACTCTCTCTTATTTAATCGTACTTTGTTTACTTGCTTTATCGAAAACCCCTAAAATCTGTTTACTAAGTATTTGCAGAGAATTCCTGATCCATACCACTAGCCAGCACCTTCTGCTCCTCGTTGGGTTCGACACGCTTACTTATCGAAAATACTGCGATACACCCCCTATACTTGTGGGTCATCAAGACTATTTTCTGGCGCCGTTGCCAGGGAGTGAAGCGCTATTGGAGATTGGAACTGGTAAAGGAAACTTCTACTGTGAGTATTGTTTACCTCTGCTAGTTGCTTTATTTTCGTTATGGATAATTCGCTGAGATCTTATTTGGTAATGCTACTACCACTGCTAAGGTAGTAGATAAGCCACCACCTGCTGAGAATGATGTTTTCAAAATACCTACAAGAATTATTGATCGTGTTATGGATAACTACTATGTTGGGGATGGAACTGTCCATCCCGGTGATCATTTACTCTTTATACACGAATTATGCGGGTTGTTCATGTGTGCAGGTATTACTACAGATCAAGTTAAGAAGAAATTATTCTCATTATCACTGAAAGGAAGAGCTGAGGAATGGTATAAGCTGCTGAAGAATGGTCAAGCTCTGGAATGGGAGGAAATAGTGCCTATCTTTTATTCAAAGTTTTATCCTCCTAGTGAGATTCATAAAGATCGGAATCAAATATACAACTTTTGGCCTCTTGATGGAGAGAGTACCGCACAAGCTTGGGGGAGATTGAAGTTACTAATGCTCAAATGTCCCATTCATGAGCTCCCCAACAATATTATTATCAATAACTTTTATGCAAGGCTCCCTCTACATGATAAAGATTTATTGGATGCTTCTTGCGTTGGATCATTCACTCGCATGGAAGAAGAAGCTAAATGGGACCTTCTAGACCGTATTCAAGACAATGTTGAAGCTTGGGAGAATGACAAAGGTAGAAAGTCAGGTATAAATTATGATTATGAATGCATTGAATCTTTTATGGGAACTGATGACTTTCAAAATATTAAAAATGCTTATGGTCTAGACTCACAAGCTATTGCTTCTTATTTTAAGGCTTTTGCTTCCTACATTGAAGTGCCTAAAAAGAAGTGGAATAAGTATCATGAACCTTATAAATATATTGCTAAGAGTGTTCCTTCAAGAAATACTGAAGTTTATACTGCTAATCATGTTTTACCTGAATCTTACATTGAGAAAATGCCTTTCCTAGTTAAGGTAAAGGAACATTCTATGATAGCTAGTATGGTTAATGAAAGTATGAGTATAGCTATTGAACCTGATAAACAAATGGTTGATGAACCTATAATAGCAAGTGTGAAAGACTTTGTCACTAAATATGAAAAAGAGGGACACCCTATCCTTTGTAAGGATACCTCTAATATTGTTTCACATAGTAGTGTTATGAGAGCTAGTATTCCCGTGTTTTATGTTAGAATAAGTGATCATTGCTATGATAGTCCTTGTGATAGCTATATTGTTAAGTTTATGCATGATAATGAAAGCTACTATGAGAGAGGGAAAAGTGTTCTTATGTATCTCAATAATATTAAGTTTCCTCGCTTTATGCTGAAAGTTTTTATGTTGCACTTCTTTTGCCTTCTTATGCAAGTTGCCTCTGGTTTCAACAACTTGTTTGTTTACAAAATACCCTTGCATAGGAAGTGGGTTAGACTTAAATGTGTGTGTTTTTGCTTCTTAATGCTCTCTTTCACTTCAGTTCATATCCCTATGAGAGCTTCTTCAAAATTATCATGCCCATCTTAATGGCTATAAAGAAAGAGCTTTATGGGAGACAACCCAATTTGTTTTTGCTTTCAGTTTGTTTTTGTTTCTTTGAGTCTTGGAAGTTATTACTTCGGTAATAACCGCTCCTTATCCGTTTTGTTTGGTTTTTGTGTCAATATCAACCTCTAATGAGAAGAGAAGTAAGATTTGGGGAAGTTGTTGTCCCGAAACAATTTTTTGTGCTTCACCGTAAAAATTCGTGAGAGATCTCTGTATGTCGGATTGAGCTGTAATTTTTTGTGCTACTGCCCCAGGTTTTTATGTAACTTTTGTTAGTTTTGCACTTTTTTATTTGAGCAACAGAAGATTTTTTGAAAAATTGATCTTTACCTGCTGGTCTGTTTTGATAGATTTAGCCACTCTTGTATCTGCTTCTTTATTCGATTCCCTTTTTGAATTCTTTTTGGGTTTTCGGAAGGAGTTGCTACAGTAGCTTTTGTTTTGATGGTTTTAAGTTGAAGTTGGACTCAAAAGGTTCTATCACTTCACTTATACTAATGTTGCTAATAAGAACTATGTGAAGTTTTGTGTGAAAGAAATTTCTAGGAAGTGGAGATAATGGTGTAATAAGAAAGAGAAGGGTTTTATGACTCAAGTAATAAGTGTATGAAGATGAAGATATTGATGCCTTTCAAGTTATAACTCCAGAGAAATTCATTGAGGACCAAATTCAGAGACTTGCAGAGTCTGTTTCCAAATAGGTAATAGTTCTGGTAAGAAAAGTTCCGCGAAAATACAATCCAGCTATATCTTTGCAGTTTTTAGTCAATAAGGAAAGCTACGAAGCGAAAAAGGGACGGAAACAGAGCCAGGGTGGCTCACACCACCCTATGGCGCAGGCCCTCCCCTGGCCGCGCCACCAGGTGGTGAGTCCACCCAGGACTCCGCCTTCGACTCGTTTTCTCCCAGTACCTTCCTTTTGATGTGAAACTTCGTAATATATAACCCCCCGGATCTTCCGAGGTTCGTATATTGTGTTTTCATCGTGTTTTTGTTTCGATCTATTTCTGTCAGGACATACTCTTTGAGAGCTTAGAAGCACAATGGTGTCTGCCAAGGATAAAGGAAAGGAGCCTATGGAGGAAGACCCCCAAGACCCCGGGAAGGAGAAGGAGATCAAGAGTGAAGGTGAATAGGAGCAAGGCTAATGTCCGCACACCGGCACTACCATTGCAAGCATTGGAGTGGTGAAACCTGCCAGGGTCAGAAGGACGGCACGGATGCAGACTGGGGGGAAAGTTCCCTATCACAGTTTGGCTCCAAGGTCACTTCCTCCACACACCAAGAATCCTTTCCATACCTTCATCCATAACCATGCAGGAAAAGAAGACTTCAAGGAGGAAGAACGGAAAAAGAATCACAAGATCTAGGATCCACAAACTGAAATGATCATGAGCCGTATTGAGCACAACTCGGAATTGATTTGTACTCTCACCTTCGAGATTGAGGACTTGGGGAAACTGATCAGAAAGCTCATCGAGAGGATACCACCACCACCTAAGGAGTAATTCGTCATCAGGTTTGGCATCCCCTTGGTTTATTCCAAGCTTGGGGGAGTGTCGCGGTACCATATCACTATCTTTTATCTTTTTACCTTTTTAGTAGAGTCATATCATGAATAGAGGAGTTATTATGTAGTATGGTTTGCATTATGGAAGTGTCCCCTCTCTCGTTAGATATGTATCTGATGACCCACAAGTATAGGGGGTGTATCGCAGTATTTTCGATAAGTAAGAGTGTCGAACCCAACGAGGAGCAGAAGGTGCTGGCTAGTGGTATGGATCGGGAATTCTCTGCAAATACTTAGCAAACGGATTTTTAGGGGTTTTCGATAAAGCAAGTAACAAAGTACGAGTAAACAAAAGACAGTAAGAATGAATGCAGCAAGTGGCCCAATCCTTTATGCAGCAAAGGACAAGCCGGTTGTATTTCTATAGATGACCAAACATTCTCGAGGACACATGGGAAGACTGTCAAGTGCTTTCGCTTCATATCGTCGATTAATCTTCTCTAGCTTGCTAAGTGTTGTGTGGGTGAACCTGTGCTAATGTACCGTCCTATCCAAGACTTAATACATACTTGTGATTATACCCCTTTCAAACATCCGTAAGTACAAGAAAGTAATTAAGGTAAAACCTAACCACAGCTTTAAACTCTAAGACCCTTACGTCCCTTGTGCAATGGTTTCCTAACGGGGGTTCAGGTTTCTGTCACTCCGGCAACCCCTACGATTAGTAGCCAAATACACAATGCATCATATTGGTGAAGTGTCATGTAGTCGACATTCACACAACACCACTAGAAGAAGTACACCACGACTTAAATAACAATCTATTAAATCTTTCTCAACACAACTCCACTACTAACAACAAGACTTCTCCCATGTCCTCAAGAACAAAACGAACTACTCACAAGGCATCATATGGATCATGATCAGAGATGGAATAATGATGTATAACAATCTGAACATAAACAATAATTCAGTGGTTCACTCAATAGCATCAACTACAAAGAGTAATCAACACCGGGAAAGTTTCCCCTATGAACTATAGCAAGATGCAACGCAATTGTTACAGCAATATGGAGATGGTGATGAGGGTGCTGATGGTGATGATGGTGGTGATGATTATGATGATGATCCCGATGAAGTCCAGCTTGATGGTGGTGTTGATGGCGATGATCTCACCTCTCCGGGAAGGAATTCCCCCGGCAGAAATCTGTCTGCCGGAGAGATCTTTCTCTCTCGGTGTTTTCCGCCTCGCAGAGGCGGCGGAATCTTCCTGTGGTCGCTCCCCGAGTCTTAGGGTTTCGAGAGGAAGATATACGCCAGAGGGAAGAGGCTAGAGTAGGCCAGGGTGGCCACACCACTCCCTGGCGCGGCCTAGGCCTGCCCACGCCATGGGGTGGTGTGGGCCCCCTATGGCCCACCTCCACTCCATCTTCTGGCATCTTGAGTCTTCTGGAAAAATACAATTTTCCGTATATTTTCCCGGATTTTCTGATCTTCGCGAATTTTGGCTCCAAACAGCACGTTTTCCATTAGAATCCTGACTACAGCGGTCCATGCTCCATAAGTCATCAACCATGCAAAAATAGATGAACTAACATAAGTATCACCTCTCAATACGAAATATATCAATGAATAATAGTGAATTAAGACATAGAATGGTGATGCAAAATGGACGTATCAACTCCCCCCAGGCTTAGACTTCGCTTGTCCCCAAGCGAAACTGAGCTCAATAAACATGACCTCAAGTTTATGGAGTGAAGAGTCGATAAAAGAATACGGACAAGAAGCATCACATTCATCAAATACATAGATCATAATAGAAAACAACTCACTATTATACAACTCAACTTGCAATGAGTAAAGGAAACACAATAAAGATACATAGAGTAAATCATCATTGGTAATGGCAAACTTAGCTCTTGGTCGAAGAATAATTGATAATTTGCTGGAGTTCACAAATAGCTGGTTTTTCAATGAAAGCTTTCAAAGTAGTAGACATCAAGATAAGAGCAATGCACAAAGCAAGGAACATAAGAAACATGATTGCATAAATCATCATACGAATGAATGAAACATAACAACTCAAAATACTTGCTGAGATAGAAGGGATTAGGTTTACTGGCTCAACTACAAAGTAAAAGAAAGGCCCTTCGCAGAGGGAAGCAGGGATTGCAAGTCTCTTAAAGAGCTCCCAAAAATTATGATACTTACTACCTTTCAGCTCTCATTGCTCCTATCATAGGAATCTTTAGGTGATTAAGGTTAAAGTGACACAACTAAGAGGATATGCTTGACAAGTTATAAGTTGAAATCTCATGGCCCTTACTTATGAGTACCGATCCTCATGCTACTCAACCTCAGTCACGAGTAAGCTCTTGTCATTGTAAATACATGCGTATCATCGAGAACCGCCAACGGGGTACCCCTTGCACATGACATAGGAGCTATCCCATAATCAAAATGACAAGGCAAGCAGACAGTGAGCATCTCAGCGATCTTTTTATTTTCTATTTGCATAGGTTTTTATTGAGGATGCTTCATAGAATGCTCACTATAGTTATGCTGCAAGTTTCCACCATGATTAGGCACGGCTTAGGCTAGCGGCCCAGGCGTTTCTCTAACACACATAGAAATTCCATGATCTTACAAGTTCCACTTTTATTTCACACCGCCGGGATCCATAAGCAAAAGAACATGATATCAACTAGGTACAAGTCCCAATGAAGTGTTGAAAGCGGTCCCCATGATACATGGTTCGGCTAACTTCAACTCATAAAGCGCAAGCATATACGCAACAAAGAAGGACCCAATGGTTAAAGTTTATTAAATGCAAGAAAATAAAGTGTGCCATCAAGTTCGTGAGAGCTTTAATCACTAATTTTCACATAACAAGTTTAATTTGGGAGGTAGACAAAACAAGAATTTACTTGGAATAGCAATAATGCTACTAGGTAGGTATGGTGGACACAAATGGCAAAGATTTTGGTTTAAAGGAGTGGATGCACGAGAAGAATACCCTCTCAGTACCGGTTTTTGGCTAGCAAGGCTGGGTAGCAAGTATAAGAGTTGAAGGAAACAAACAAACATACAAGTGATAAAAACAAACATGTAATCTTCCTTGGAAGCACAAAACATCTTAACTAGAGAATACTAGACTTATGAGCAAATCAAGAAAGAAAGAAGATGAAATTATTTTTCTCTAGAGTACTTCTATCTTTTTCTTTTCAACTCTCAAAAAGGTGTTGCTATTGAACGAGCCAGGTTTGCCAAAACCAACTAAATTAACTCAATGATCCCAAAGTGATACCAATACTAACAACAAGATCAATCATATAACCACGAATTGAAAACTATCATAAGCTATGCAAAAGAGTGAATGATAGAACTTCTCATTAATATTCCATAACGGAAACTCACGCCAAGGGATACATATCTAACGAGAGAGGGGACACTTCCATAATGCAAACCATACTACACAATAACTCCTCTATTCATGATATGACTCTACTAATGAGGTAAAAAGATAGAAGATAGTGATATGATACCGCGGCACTCCCCCAAGCTTGGAACAAACCAAGGGGATGCCAAACCTGATGATGAATTACTCCTTTGGTGGTGGTGGTATCTTCTCATCTTCGTCCGTCTTCCAGGGTAAAGGCTTCCCATCAACAAAGGACATCGTGGTTTCCAACATCCTGAAACTTGCAGCAGCACTTATGCGTTTAAATCTAGCCTCATACTCACAGTTTTGATTTTCAATGTCATAGAACTGTGCTTGCAGTTCGTTGGTTGTTTGGCAGAGTGAAAAGATTTCATCCTTGAGTTCAGAAGTCTCCTTTTGGTGCTCGGCGATGAGTTCGGAACAAATCTTGTGGATGATGTCCACTTCGCGCTCCGCCATCTTCCTGTACCTAAAGACTTCTTGCTCCAATGCTTCCATCCTGTCCTCCAGATTTCCTTCACCTTTAGGGCCTTGAACCTCCTTAATCCGGACCTCCCCACCTTCGAGCAACAACTCCTTGGGATGAATCTTCAATTCTCTCATGTATGGGTTGATGATATCTTCTAAGGGATCTCCCTTGGATGTTCCAGAGGAAGACATTGTGGCTCCAAATCTGAGATTACACCTGGCAGAAACAGATCGAAACAAAATCACAACGAAAACACGATATACAAACCTCGAAAGATCCGGGGGGTTATATATTACGAAGTTTCATATCAAAAGGAAGGTACTAGGATAAAACGGGTCGGAGATGGAGTCCTAGGTGGCCTTACCACCTGGTGGCGCAGCCAGGGGTGGGCCCGCGCCATGGGGTGGTGTGAGCCACCCTGGCTCCGGTTCCATCCCTTTTTCGCTTCGTAGCTCTCCTTATTGACTAGAAACTGCAAAAATATAGTTGGATTGTATTTTCACGGAACTTTCTCTTACCAGAACTTGTTACCTAGTTGGAAACGGACTCTGCAGGTCTCTGAATTTGGTCCTCAATGAATTTCTCTGGAGTTATAACTTGAAAGGCATCAACATCCTCATTGTAATAATCTCCAGCAATATAGTGTTTGAGTCGCTGTCCATTTACTACTTGTGTAGTATTATCTTTTAGAGAAGAAATTTTTATTGCTCCTGAACGGTATACTTCTTCAATGATGAAAGGTCCTTCCCATTTTGATAGTAGCTTTCCTGCAAAAAATCTGAGACGAGACCTATATAATAGAACTTTCTCACCAACATGAAATTCTCTCTTAAGTATTCGCTTGCCGTGCCATCTTTTAACTTTTTCTTTAAAGAGCCTAGCATTCTCATAGGCTTCACTCATCCATTCATCTAAAGAGCTTAAGTCAAAAAGTCTTTTCTCACCAGCTAGCTTACAATCTCTATTTAGTTCTTTCACTGCCCAGTAAGCTTTGTGTTCTAATTCTAAGGGTAAGTGGCAAGCTTTCCCATAAACCATTTTATAAGGAGACATTCCCATGGGATTCTTATAAGCAGTTCTATAAGCCCATAAAGCATCATTCAACTTCTTAGCCTAGTTTTTTCTAGACCTATTAACAGTCTTTTGCAAGATAGATTTAATTTCTCTATTTGATAACTCTACTTGCCCGCTAGTTTGGGGGTGATAAGCTGAAGCAATTCTATGATTAACATCATACTTAGCGAGGGTCTTCCTAAAACCGCCATGAATGAAATGAGAACCCCCATCAGTCATGAGATACCTAGGCACTCCAAACCTAGGAAAGATAACATCCTTAAGCATTTTTAGAGAGGTTTCCCCGTCAGCACTTTTCGTAGGAATGGCTTCTACCCACTTAGTAACATAATCAACGGCAACAAGAATATGAGTGTAACCCTTCGAAGGAGGTAAAGGCCCCATAAAGTCGAATCCCCAACAATCAAAAGGTTCAATAACTAGAGAGTAATTCATAGGCATTTCATTGCGTCTAGAAATATTACCAACACGTTGACATTCATCACAAGATAAAACAAATTTTCTTGCATCTTTAAAAAGGGTAGGCCAGTAGAAACCTGATTGTAGTACCTTTTGTGCAGTTCTATCTCCTGCATGATGTCCTCCATAGGCGCTCCCGTGACATTTACGCAATATCTCTTTTTGTTCATACTCTGGAACACATCTTCGCATAATACCATCAACCCCTTCTTTGTATAAGTGTGGGTCATCCCAAAAATAATGCCTCAAATCATAAAAGAACTTTCTTCTTTGCTAAGCTGTAAAAGTTGGAGGCAAATACTTGGAGACAATAAAGTTAGCATAGTCAGCATACCAAGGGCTTCCTCGCGAGTTCACCCCTACTGCGGCTAATTGCTCATTTGGAAAACTATCATTAACAGGCATAGGATCAAAAGAGATGTTTTCCAAGCGAGATAAATTATCAGCTACAGGATTTTTAGCACCCTTTCTATCTACTATATGTAGATCAAACTCTTGTAAAAGCAGTACCCATCTAATAAGCCTAGTCTTAGCGTCCTTCTTTGTCATAAGATATTTAATAGCAGCATGATCAGTATGAATAGTTACTTTTGAGTCCACAATATAGGGCCTAAACTTATCACAAGCAAAAACAAGAGCTAGAAATTCCCTTTCAGTAGTAGCATAGTTCCTTTGAGCAGCGTCTAAAGTCTTACTAGCATAGTGGATAACGTTTAGATTTTTATCAATACGTTGCCCAAGGACAGCACCTACAGCAAAATCACTAGCATCACACATTATTTCAAAGGGTAAACTCCAATCAGGTGGTTAAACAATAGGAGCTGTAGTTAAAGCCTTCTTAAGAGTTTCAAAAGCTTCCTTACAATCATCATCAAAAACAAAAGGTACCTCTTTTTGAAGAAGAAGATTAGTAAGGGGTTTTGATATCCTAGAAAAGTCTTTAATAAACCTTCTATAGAAACCAGCATGACCAAGGATACTACGAATACCTTTGATGTCTCTTGGGCAGGGCATCTTCTCAATTTCCTCAACCTTAGCTCTATCAACTTCTATGCCTCTTTCAGAAACTTTATGCCCAAGAACAATCCCTTCATTAACCATGAAGTGGCATTTCTCCCAATTAAGAACAAGATTAGTTTCTTCACATCTCTGCAAAACTTTATCAAGGTTGTGTAGACAATTGTCAAAAGAAGTTTCGTAGACAGAAAAGTCATCCATGAACACTTCTACAATTTCCTCACAAAAGCCATGAAAGATAGCAGACATGCACCTTTGGAAAGTAGCAGGAGCATTAGATAAACCAAAAGGCATACGTCTATAAGCATAAGTTCCATAAGGGCAAGTAAAGGTAGTTTTTTCTTGGTCTTGTTGTTTAACAGCAATTTGAGAGAAACCAGAATAACCATCAAGAAAACAAAAATGGGTCCTTTTAGACAACCTTTCCAACATTTGATCAATAAAAGGAAGCGGGTAATGGTATTTCTTAGTAACTTTATTGACTTTCCTAAAATCGATGCACATCCTATAGCCTACTACTATTCTTTGAGGAATAAGCTCATCGTTATCATTAGGGACAACAGTAATACCTCCCTTTTTAGGAACACAATGAACAGGACTAACCCATTCACTATCAGCAATAGGGTAAATAATACCAGCATCAAGGAGTTTCAATACCTCATTCCTTACCACTTCCTTCATCTTAGGATTTAAACGTCGTTGGTGCTCCACTACTGGCTTCGCATCTGGTTCTATGTTGATAGAATGCTGACATATAGTAGGTGAAATCCCTTTCAAATCATCCAGAGTATAACCCATAGCTCCTCGGTGTTTCTTCAAAACTTCCAATAATCTTTCTTCTTCCTCCCCTGAAAGTTTAGCGCTAATAATAACAGGGTATATCTTTTTATCATCAATAAAAGCATATTTAAGATCATCAGGGAGAGGTTTTAGATTGAAGTCCGGATCCTTTTTAGGTGGCATCGTGGTACCCAAGTCTTCTACAGGCAGGTCGTGCTTAAGCATCACTGGTTGATCACGGAGAATCATGTCAATCTCATTTCTTTCTTCCATGAAGATTTCACTTTCATGTTCCTCCATAAATTGTTGTAAAGCATTGTTAGGAGCAAGAGAAATAGAAGCAAGTTGTTCAACCCTAAAATCCTCATTATGGGTTTCCTCTTTGCATGGTTCTTTAGCAAATTTCGAAAAATTAAACTCATAGGATTCCCCATCAAACTTAGTCAAGATTTTCTCCCTCTTGCAATCAATAATAGCACCACAAGTACTCAAGAAAGGTCTACCAAAAATGATAGGATAAGTTTTACTAGCGGCTGAACCAAGTACTAGAAAATCAGTTGGGTACTTAATCTTACCACAAAGAACTTCCACGTCTCGAACAATACCAATTGGAGAGATGGTCTCTCTATTAGCAAGGTGAATAACCACATCAATCTCCTCCAACTCGCAAGGTCTGATTTCATGCATAATTTCTCTGTAAAGTTCATAAGGAATAGCACTAGAACTTGCACCAATATCACATAGACCATAATAGCAATGATCACCAATTCTAACAGAAAGCACAGGAACACTAGCATTTTTAGTTCTCTTAGGATGTGAAACAATATTAGAAGCATCCTCACAAAAGACTATGTGCCCGTCTTCTACGCTTTTAGTGACAAGGTCTTTCACAATTGCTACCACAGGTTCAATGTTTATTTGTTCATCAGGTTTTACAGTTCTTTTTTCACTTTTGGTGATTACATTAGTTATCATAGGATGGTCCTTTACCTTTTCGGGAAAGGGAATCTTCTCGATATAAGGCTCGGGTAAGATGGGATCAATAATGCAATACTCACCACTTCCAATAGGAGCATAGTCTACAATATCTTTGTAAGGTGCATGGTACTTGTTCCATCCCCTTTTTGGAATTTCGATATAGGAAGCAAAATCTCTAAAGCAATTCGTAATAACTTGCAAATCAAGACCATAAAGATTACTAATATTTTGAAAGTCATCAATTCCCATAAAAGATTCAATCCATTCATAATCATGATTTATACCTGACTTTTTACCTTTGTCATTCTCCCAAGCTTCAGCATTATCTTGAATATGATCTAGAAGGTCCCATTTAACTTCTTCTTCCATGCGAGTGAATGATCCAGCGCAAGAAGCATCCAATAAATCCTTGTCATGTAGAGGGAGCCTTGCATAAAAGTTGTTGATAATAATATTGTTGGGGAGCTCATGAATGGGACATTTGAGCATTAGTAACTTCAATCTCCCCCAAGCTTGAGCTATACTCTCTCCATCAAGAGGCCAAAAGTTGTATATTTGATTCTGATCTTTATGAATTTCACTAGGAGGATAAAACTTTGAATAAAAGGGAGGCACCATTTCCTCCCATTCCAGAGCTTGACCATTCTTCAGCAGCTTATACCATTCCTCAGCTCTTCCTTTTAGTGATAATGAGAATAACTTCTTCTTAACTTGATCTGTAGTAATACCTGCACACTTGAACAACCCGCATAATTCGTGTACAAAGAGAAAATGATCACCGGGATGGACAATTCCATCCCCAACATAGTAGTTATCCATAACACGATCAATAATTCTTGTAGGTATTTTGAAAACATCTTTCTCAGCAGGTGGTGGCTTATCTACTACCTTAGCAGTGGTAGTAGCATTACCAAATAAGAAACTCAGTGAATTATCCATAACGAAAATAAAGCAACTAGCAGAAGTAAACAATACTCATAGTAGATGTTTCATTTACCAGTTCCACTCTCCAATAGCGCTTCACTCCCGGCAATGGCACCAGAAAATAGTCTTGATGACCCACAAGTATAGGGGGTGTATCGCAGTATTTTTTATAAGTAAGAGTGTCGAACCCAATGAGGAGAAGAAGGTGCTGGCTAGTGGTATGGATCAGGAATTCTCTGCAAATACTTAGCAAACGGATTTTTAGGGGTTTTCGATAAAGCAAGTAACAAAGTACGAGTAAACAAAAGACAGTAAGAATGAATGCAGCAAGTGGCCCAATCCTTTATGCAGCAAAGGACAAGCCGGTTGTATTTCTATAGATGACCAAACATTCTCGAGGACACATGGGACGACTGTCAAGTGCTTTCGCTTCATATAGTCGATTAATCTTCTCTAGCTTTCTAAGTGTTGTGCGGGTGAACCTATGCTAATGTACCGTCCTATCCAAGACTTAATACATACTTGTGATTATACCCCTTGCAAACATCCATAAGTACAAGAAAGTAATTAAGGTAAAACCTAACCACAGCTTTAAACTCTAAGACCCTTACATCCCTTGTGCAATGGTTTCCTAACGGGGGTTCAGGTTTCTGTCACTCCGGCAACCCCTACGATTAGTAGCCAAATACACAATGCATTCCCCTAGGCCCATATAGGTGAAGTGTCATGTAGTCGACGTTCACACGACACCACTAGAAGAAGTACACCACAACTTAAATAACAATCTATTGAATCTTTCTCAACACAACTCCACTACTAACAACAAGACTTCTCCCATGTCCTCAAGAACAAAACGAACTACTCACAAGACATCATATGGATCATGATCAGATATGGAATAATGATGTATAACAATCTGAACATAAACAATAATTCAGTGGTTCACTCAATAGCATCAACTACAAAGAGTAATCAACACCGGGAAAGTTTCCCCTATGAACTATAGCAAGATTCAACACAATTGCTACAGCAATATGGAGATGGTGATGAGGGTGATGATGGTGATGATGGTGGTGATGATGATGATGATCCCGATAAAGTCCAGCTTGATGATGGTGTTGATGGCGACGATCTCCCCTCTCCGGGAAGGAATTCCCCCGGTAGAAATCTGTCTCCCAGAGAGATCTTTCTCTCTCGGTGTTTTACGCCCCACAGAGGCGGCGGAATCTTTCTGTGGTCGCTCCCCGAGTCTTAGGATTTCATGAGGAAGATATACGCTAGAGGGGAGAGGCTGGAGTGGGCCAGGGTGGCCAGACCACTCCTTGGCGCGGCCTAGGCCTGCCCGCGCCATGGGGTGGTGTGGGCCCCCTGTGGCCCACCTCCACTCCATCTTCTGGCATCTTGAGTCTTCTGGAAAAATAGAATTTTCCGTATATTTTCCCGGATTTTCTGATCTTCGCGGATTTTGCCTCCAAACAGCACCTTTTCCATCAGAATCCTGACTGCAGCGGTCCATGCTCCAAAAGTCATCAACCATGCAAAAATAGATGAACTAACATAAGTATCACCTCTCAATATGTAATATATCAATGAATAATAGTGAATTAAGACATAGAATAGTGATGGAAAATGGACGTACCAGTATCCCTTGGTGTGAGTTTCTGTTATGGAATATTAATGAGAAGTTCTATCATTCACTCTTTTGCATAGCTTATATTAGTTTTCAATTCGTGGTTATATGATTGATCTTGTTGTTAGTATTGGTATCACTTTGGGATCATTGAGTTAATTTAGTTGGTTTTGGCAAACCTGGCTCGGTCAGTAGCAACACCTTTTTGAGAGTTGAAAAGAAAAAGATAGAAGTACTCTAGAGAAAAATAATGTCATCATCTTTCTTTCTTGATT
Source organism: Avena sativa (assembly GCA_916181665.1). NCBI lineage: Eukaryota > Viridiplantae > Streptophyta > Magnoliopsida > Poales > Poaceae > Avena > Avena sativa. The sequence continues at coordinate 621,361,004 of OV702289.1, forward strand.
TGCTCATAAGTCTAGTATTCTCTAGTTAAGATCTTTTGTGCTTCCAAGAAAGATTGCATGTTTGTCTTTATCACTTGTATGTTTGTTTGTTTCCTTCAACTCTTATACTTGCTACCTAGCCTTGCTAGCCAAAAACCTGTACTGAGAGGGAATACTTCTCGTGCATCCACTCCTTAAAACCAAAACCTTTGCCATTTGTGTCCACCATACCTACCTAGTAGCATTATTGCTATTCCAAGTAAATTCTTGTTTTATCTACCTCCCAAATTAAACTTGTTATATGAAAATTAGTGATTAAAGCTCTCACAAACTTGATGGCACACTTTACTTTCTTGCATTTAATAAACTTGAACCATTGTGCTCACCTATGTTGCGTATATGCTTGCGCTTTGTAAGTTGTGAATTAGTAGAACCATGCTGTCATGGGGAACGCTTTCAACATTGCATTGGTACTTTGTACCAAGTTGATATCATGTTCTTTTGTCTATGGATGTCGTCGGTGTGAAATGAAAGGGGAGCTTGTAAGTCCATGGAGTTATGCATGTGTTTTAGAGAAACGTCTGGGCCGCTGGTCTAATCCATGCTGACATGGTGGAAACCTGCAGCGTAACCACAACGAGTATCTATGAAGCATTCTTCTTATAAAAAAGAGATAGAGATTGAGAAAAAGAGAAAAGAAAAAATATATTATGAAAAGAGGAAAGAGAGAAAAAAGCACCATATTCCCATGGTAAATAAGAAGATTGTTGAGATACTTGTTGTCTGCTTGCCTTGTCATTTTGATATGGGGATTCTTCCATATCATCGGGCAAGGGGTACCCCGTTGGCGGTTCTCAATGATACACATATGCTTACGATGACAAGAACTTACCGGTGACTAAACTTGAGTAGCATGAGGAGCGGCCCTCGTATTCAAGGGACATGAGATTCTCAATTTACAACTTGTCAATGCATATCCTCATTTTTGATCACTTTAACCTTAATCACCTAAAGATGCCTATGATAGGGGCAATGAGAGCTGAAAGATAGTAAGTATCATAATTTTTGGGATCTCTTTATGAGACTTGCAATCCCTGCTTCCCTCTGCGAAGGGCCTTTCTTTTACTTTGTAGTTGAGTCAATAAACCTATTCCCTTCTACCTCAGCAAGTATTTTGAGTTGATGTGTTTCATTCATTCATATGATGATCTATCCAATCATGTTTCTTATGTTCCTTGTTTTGCACATTGCTCTTATCTTGAAGTTTACTACTTTGAAAGCTATCATTGAAAAACCAGCTATTTGTGAACTCCAGTAAATTATCAACTATTCTTCGACCAAGAGCTAAGTTTGCCATTACCAATTATGATTCACTTTATGTATCTTTATTGTGTTTCCTTTACTCACTGCAAGTTGAGTTATATAATAGTGAGTTGTCTTCTATTATGATCTATGTATTTGATGAATGTGATGCTTCTTGTCTGTATTCTTTTATCGACTCTTCACTCCATAAACTTGAGGCCATGTTTATTGAGCTCCGTTTCGCTTGGGGACAAGCGAAGTCTAAGCGTGGGGGAGTTGATACGTCCATTTTGCATCACCATTCTATGTCTTAATTCACTATTATTCATTGATATATTTTGTATTGAGAGGTGATACTTATGTTATTTCATCTATTTTTGCATGGTTGATGACTTTTGGAGCATGGACCGCTGCAGTCAAGATTCTGATGGAAAAGGTGCTGTTTGGAGGCAAAATTCGCGAAGATCAGAAAATCCGGGAAAATATACGGAAAATCCTATTTTTCCAGAAGACTAAGGATGCCAGAAGATGGAGTGGAGGTGGGCCACAGGGGGCCCACACCACCCCATGGCGCGGGTAGGCCTAGGCCGCGCCTGGAGGTGGTGTGGCTACCCTGGCCCACTCCAGCCTCTGCCCTCTAGCGTATATCATCCTCCCGAAACCCTAAGACTCGGGAAGAAACCACAGAAAGATTCCGCCGCCTCTGCGGGGCGGAAAACACCGAGAGAGAAAGATCTCTTCGGTAGACAGATTTCTGTCGGGGGAATTCCTTCCCGGAGAGGGGAGATCATCACCATCAACACCACCATCAAGATGGACTTCATCAGGGTCATCATCATCACCACCATCATCACCATCAGCACCCTCATCACCATCTCCATATTGTTGTAACAATTGCGTTGAATCTTGCATAGTTCATAGGGGAAACTTTCCCGGTGTTGATTACTCTTTGTAGTTGATGCTATTGAGTGAACCATTGAATTATTATTTATGTTCAGATTGTTATACATCATTATTCCATCTCTAATCATGATCCATATGATGTCTTGTGAGTAGTTCGTTTTGTTCTTGAGGACATGGGAGAAGTCTTGTTGTTGGTAGTGGAGTTGTGTTGAGAAAGATTCAATAGATTGTTATTTAAGTTGTGGTGTACTTCTTCTAGTGGTGTCATGTGAATGTCGACTACATGACACTTCACCTATATGGGCCTAGGGGAATGCATTGTGTATTTGGCTACTAATCGTAGGGGTTGCCGGAGTGACAGAAAGCTGAACTCCTGTTAGGAAACCATTGCACAAGGGACGTAAGGGTCTTAGAGTTTAAAGTTGTGGTTAGGTTTCTACCTTAAATACTTTCTTGTACTTACGGATGTTTGCAAGGGGTTTAATCACAAGTATGTATTAGTCTTGGATGGGGTGGTACATTAGCACAGGTTCACCCACACAACACTTAGCAAGCTAGAGAAGATTAATCAGCTATATGAAGCGAAAGCACTTGACAGTCTTCCCATGTGTCCTCGAGAACGTTTGGTCATCTTAAGTAATACAACCGGCTTGTCCTTTGCTGCATAAAGGATTGGGCCACTTGCTGCATTTATTCCTACTGTCTTTTATTTACTCGTACTTTGTTTACTTGCTTTATCGAAAACCCCTAAAAATCCGTTTGCTAAGTATTTGCAGAGAATTCCTGATCCATACCACTAGCCAGCACCTTCTGCTCCTCGTTGGGTTCGACACTCTTACTTATTGAAAATACTGCGATACACCCCCTATACTTGTGGGTCATCAATGATCCCATGTCCAGAAATTTTCATGCCGCCAAATTTGGCCATATATTTTGAAAACAAACAAAGAGAAAGTAGTATGAAGTGTATGGCTCTGCTCTCTCGAGAAGGAGCTGGACCCGACTATTTCTGTTGCTTAATTTTAGGGTGCTTCGTGCTAAATATAAGGACCTCTATGTAATTTTCTCCATTTTTAGGTCCTTGATGTAAATTGTACTCCCACCATCGCGATGTTCCCATATTTGGGAGTAAATGGGTGAATCATGTCATGGTAACAATGTTGCCACTCGGAGTTTCCAACCATTAGATAAATCTAGCACGAAAACATGACTATATACATTCTAATCTAGATAAATCTGAGAACATTATATGGATCGGAGGGAGTCGTATATATGCATTCAAAACAAATTGTGTTTTCTCTCTCCTTCAGTGCGGCATCACCATCCCCACACGCAAAGCAAATTTGAGGATATTTTGAACTTTTTTTCTTCGGCACGGTGTGATTTGCTATCCCTAGCTGGGCCAGCGTTGCGGGCTGGAATGTTTAAGAAATATATCTAATTTTCTGTTATTATTCCTTTTTTGCATAAGCATCTATGTTAACATCCCGCGTTAGTTTTTCCCTAATATACCATGTCGGAGTTGTTGATCCGACAACCGGAGGAGAACCGCCCCGCGCCCCTCATCATCTTACTCTGCTGCTCCGGCCGCTTATGCACCATCGTAGCCCCTCTCCACCCTTGCAGAAAGGTAGAAACCTTCCGTAGTACTCTTCCCAGGAACAACATCTGGAGTGATGAAGCGTAAGATATCTGAGCGCTATAGCCAGGCAATCGGAATTGGCAACCTCCACTACAGAACACTGAGCAACATCACCGGTCGCGTCGATCTTCTGAGCACCACACGCCTGGCTCGTGGCATGGTTGGCATGCGTCGAGGGATTGCGGAAGATCCTGGTCTCCCGTTTGGTTTTCCCTGCCTACTTCACTCTAACCCACAGACATGGCCACTAGACCGTGACGAGCAGGTAAAAATCAGTTTTGCATGATTTTTGTAGCACTCGAATCCTTAGATTCTTTCTTATGGATTGAATTTGGATCAAAGGAATCGTGGTATGCAAATTCTTTTGAACTGCAACCCCCCACCTATGCTTAAATCCTGTAGGAATTGGAACATCTACATGAGGCTCAACTCTCATCGTGACATTCACGTAGGTAGTTTTTCTATGTTTTATAATTGCCTATATTCACCAGCAAACTTGTGAAATTCTTGTGTTCTCAATCCTACGATCGAAAGAGGCCGAAGACTTTTGCTCTAGTGCCCCCCTCTCCTCCAAACATACTAATATGAAAACACAAGAACGACCAGGATTGTTGATACCCGTAACAGAAGGTGTATTTTCCAATCAAGGCTGGCGTTATATTTTAAGTTTCATGTGTTTTATAAACACAAGATTTCTGTAAAAAGTTGGCTGTTTGGTTTACATGAATACAAAAACATAGGATTACTTTAAAACATGGTAAAATCAAAGTCAAACCTCACAGGAGAGTATATTTATGATGTTATCATGACTCTTGGGACCTCATTCTTATTATTTGCGCGCGTAGGAATTTGAAAATGAGGTCCAAGTTGGATATGAAGAATTGCATATGAGTTTTGGAGGATTCTAACCCATAGGATTTTGGAAGATATCAAATTCATATGGAGTCACTTCTTAGTTCCTATGCCCTCCATTCCATAAGAATCTAAACATGAGCTCCAACCTCATTCTATTTCTCCTTTGAGAAGTCCAATGCGCTCACACTATATTCCTGCAAAACTCCTGTGTTTGTTTCCTATTCACCATCCAAAGATACCTGTTACAAAATTCCTATGTTTTTAATTCCTAATATGAATTTACTGTACCTACCATGTCAATCCTGTGTTTTTCCTATTTCTACATTTTTAAAAACCATTGATCGAAAGAGGCCCCTAATCTTGTTAATCAATCATAGGAAAATTGTCTGCGTTTTTTCCTCTGTTCCATTCCTCTGAACAGTGCCAGCATTGGAAACTTAACTAATCATATACTTTTTCTTTAATGCAAACAAGACCTTATTCCTTGGTGTGTTTTTCTGCACGCATTTATGATTTATTCATCACGTTTCTGCATCTACCAGATAGTAATTTTTTCACAAAGCTATCTAGCACTCCCTCCTTTGTCAAACACCTTGCATGCCCCTAGATATGAAGAAAATCTATTGCAGGGCATTAACGTGTTGCTGATGCCACTAAACAATCCAACAGTAGAAGCATTTGTTCTAGTTGATGATGACATACCCGGAACATGGGATGATGAAGCATTTGAAAACAAGGGTTGTTGGGTTGGTGCCAACGGAGAATGGATTGCGATTGCAAAGCACCCAGGGCGCTGGTACCTCCAAAACATCTACAGTATGACACGTATCGAGCTGCCACATGTGCAGTGTGTTGATATTTATCCATCGGGTAACCAGTGTTTCCCCGGCCTCCATGCACTTACCTCTATAAGCACGCGAATATCAAGCTGCTGAAGATACAAATAGCAAAGAAACCGTACAGATTTGACAACCAATGGCACTACAGCACGATGGCGGTGTTTGACAAATTCATTGCTACCATAGATTTTCCTTATGATAGGGACTGGATTATCCTTCGAAACGACTATCTTGCACCAGCAACGTATGTCGATGCCATTGCCACGTGTCTAATCCGTGGTTCTATTGATTGCTTATATGCGGTGATAGAGCCGCGATGAGATGTTCTTGTCTGGGAACCAAACAAGTGGAGTGAGTCCCGTTATTTAAAAGTAAAATTTATAAATTACTTACAACTGCATTGTTCGTGATACTTTTGCTAACTGAAATGCACACACATGTATACTTGCAGGCCCGCATGTCATACAGGATCCAGTAATTGAAGAGCCGGCAAACGTCCAAGCCGGTGAAGATGCTGAGGATGAAGATATTGCATTACGCAGCTGGTACTTGGTAGAGCTTGGCTGAGATATCCTATGAATTCACACCAGGGGTGCACGAACCAGCAGCCATGGTAATCCTGTATCCTACATGGGTAGAGAACTACTCTCTTATCCCTTGCTCCACTGCCATGTTTTCTAGAGGGCCCTTAATTTGGATGACCCTGTAGCACCGCACTGGATCAGAAGGGATAATCTTGAAGGGAGGTCAGTGTTTGTGGGAATCAACCATCCATTCATCCTCGAGGCCCCTACAAACTCCGAACCTGGTGCTACCGATGTTGACCAAGATCTGCCAGTGTTCAGAGGATACTATGTGTTTGCTACACATGTGCGCTACCAGCATCGCCCACAGCCAGTTCCAGATTGGAGTCGCATGCACGTCAATGGGGGGTTGCCATAGGTTCATCACTTAACTACACTGGAGCGGAACATAGGGAGCAAATGTTCGAGGCGCCAATGTGGTTCGTGCTAACCCTGTCTCGTTAGAACTATGTGAAGTTTGACCAAAATACCGAAAAGCTGATTATGAGCACTCGCAACATCATTTCTGTAGCTAGTACTTGTCACCATGTAGTGTACAGTAGTATGTATGTAGTACTTTCATACTGTATTGTAGTATTAGTACTTGCAACATCATTTCCACTATTGCTTGTACTAGGCACCATGTACATAATAATATACTTTCATAGTATGTGTTTGATGTTTCCCTATTCAAGCACTCAAGCTGCCGTGCCCAATCTTCTAGGCTATTAATTTTTGCATGACAATTAGTAGTACTGTATTGTATTGGTGGCAAGGTTTGCTTTGTCCAAAGAATTCATCTAACCTCACCGCATGTATTCCCTCACCAGCCCTAGCCCCAGCCCTATCCCTCTCTCACACAGCACTCCTTAATCCCATTGCACTTCCCTCCATTGACGACCACCACCGCCGCAACTTACTCGTCTTAGGCGGGTCGGCTGTGGGCGACGGGCCCTACAACCTCATCTATAGAGCCATCGCATCCCTCAAACATCATGGTGGCAGTGCGGTATGTACATAATCCCCAAAACCCTTGATCTTGATGATGATATGCAGTCAAGCTTTTATTAGCGCTTGGTTAACATTGGGTTGGTGTTGAGTATAATTCTCATCTAGTGCATTTAACCCGTTTGTATGCTACAATTCAGTTTTACACATGCAAGCTAGTTTCGGGGCTAGATCTATGGTGAACTGTAATAATAAGTTCAAATTTTGTATTGATTGATCCACGGCTGATGATGATTTGGGAGACCACTCGGTATGTTTTTCTTTAGATTGGTCTCAGGGGCGGATGTCCCTTTAATTTGGGCAAGTTAGGGAGGCTACTACCCTACCCTGTTTTTTTGCCAAAATTTCGAGTATATATATGCATCTCTAGCATCGATAGCAGATAGAGCTCATCATGTTCGTTTGTTCCTAGGTGTTCAGTATCTATACTGCTCGATAAAGAACTGCACTAATGTGATGCCTAGACCTTGGAAGTAGTACTAATATAACTGGTGTTCATGCTAGCTAGAGTTAAGACTTTAATTTGTGTACTTCGATAAGAAAATTGTTCCACTTTACTTTCTTAGCTGATCTTGTAGTGTACTCTATCAGCTAATACTGTACTATTTCACAATTATTGACGGCTGGTAGAGACATTATCTGTCCACGGGATTTTTTTTGCAGTGTTCGGGCAAGAAGCTCAAGCTTAGATAGACTCATCATTGAAGAGGACAAGAGAGCCCTATGCAGTCTGGATGGAGGGGCGAGCCAGGAACACCCACGTGGAGAACACCTATGACGAGTTCTGCAAGATGCTGTTAATACCGGGAGGGTTACACGTGCGAAGCATACCCAGCTCCTTTTTGCCAACGTTTGGCGGTGAGTATCCAGAGGCCATCAAGCTAAAGGTATGCAAAGCCTACAACTGGGACGTCGAGCTGAAGAAGCAAGATGGCAAGGTAATCCTTGACGAAGGATGGCTAGATTTTCTCAAAGCACATGAATTGAAGGTAGGATACTTTCTGGTATTCAAGAAGCTTGCCACCACTTCCTTTAAGGTGATAGTATTTGATCATGATAACTGCGAGAAGGTGATCATATGTGCAGGTTATCACCCATCATTTGATGGACAATTTACTATATCATAGGTGTATTAATGTAGTGACTGTTCGCTTCTAATTATAAATATTCTATAAAGAGGTGCTTGAACACCTTCCGTTATCATGCATCCTGTTGGAACACCGTGGTACTTGATCGCACTAGGCTCCAATGTGGAGGTATTTACTGTACTATGGCTGCAGCAAAACTGCAAAACAAACATCTACTATACTACTTCTAGTATTGTACTACCTCCTGTTCCACAGTATAATCCTTTTTAGCAAACTAAACAATCATCTTGTTAGTTCCACTACCTACAAGACTTGTGCCGTGTTGGTGTACCTAACAATCAAGTGGGTAGGTGTAGTACAACTCCTGTATGCAGCGGAACTAACGAGATTATTGTTCGTTGTACTCTACTTCTAGTAGTAATACATATTGTACTGGTACAAGTGTATTACTACTAGGTAGGAGTACTATTTTTTAGGAAAATAGAAGCTGTAAAGAAACATCATCTGGTCAAACATGACAACAGTAGTAACTCTAGTCAGCGTACACGGCAGCATGGCGGCCTAGCTATAATGGCCCAAGTTGTGACATGGTTAATTTAGCACACGACAGCGTGTCGGCCTAGCTATAAAATGCGTCAGGATTTCAGATGGTTAATTTAGTGCACTGCAGCGTGCCAGCCAAGCTAATCAGCATCCTGGATGCAGCTCCAGAGGCCTTGCAAAAAAACTTGTTCAAAGAGCCATCCCATCTTCCCCATCTCGGCTGTTTTTATCCCCACTCGCCAACGCCGCCTGGCCCCACATTTGGGATCGTCTCCAGTGCGCGCTTCGCACATTTTCCTCGCCATCTCGCGCACTGCATCGGATCTTGCAGGCCGCACCACCCCTCTCCAAAAGTCCCCCAATAGTCATACTCTGGTTCGACCTCTTCCCCCAATCCATCCCGATGTCACAATAGATGCACAACCCACTGCACGGCGTCTGGAGCAAGGTCGGCAATGATGTTTTCAATGAAATCGCTATGCGTCTGGACACTACCAGCACCGCCTAGCTGGCCGCATGCTCCAAGGAGCTGTACCGCCAAGTCACCGGCAGAAAAGATAGCAGATACCCCAACGACCACTACGGGACATTTGTCCCCTACAACAACATCTACGACCACATAATCTGGTGCTTTGATGGCCAACAAGTCTGCATGGAGCCTGGATGCGAGTTCATCACCTTGTCAGTAGAGCTAACACCTATGGTAGAGCTCGTCCGCCACCTCAGAGTTGCCCACTCAAGGACTGCGCCCATAATGCCTATAGCCACAAACACTAGGAGCCATCTAAGCCGGTGCCCACAAGAGGCTTGCAGAGAGAGCGGATATCATCGGCATCAGGAAAGAGGGCATCATGTTCGTCGCCCAAATTGATGGCCACACCACGGACATCGTCATATCCCCCAGGTTCATCAGTTCAAGGGCGTGCGAATCGCCACGGTACAAGGTGAAGCTTTGGTCAATGTCTCTGTGGCATGAGCTCCATGCGGTCAAAATGGTGGCGATATCTGAGCTGACGAGTAGGCCATCATTGGCCAAAGTCGCCCTGGAAGGGCTCAGGTCGTACATGTCGTAGCCGTGGTGTTACCTGGAAGCTTCTGAACCGTTCGTCGGAATTCCCTATGGATTGGGAGTGTTGCATCAACAAGTTTCAAAAGTGAGATAAAACATCTAAATATTCTTTGTGATGATCCCAATGTTAAGATATGTAACGTCGTACTAATTAATTACTACTTTATGTTGGTGACAGATTCAATTTGCATGGGGAGAGGTGGAACAAGTTTGCGGTGATGTATACCTATTTCCAATGTACGCTCCTAACATAGTGGGCCCACAGGCGACGGTGTGACAAGGAAAGCGTAACAGACAGGAAAGAAAGCGCTACCCGACCAGCACTTGACACGCTGTTGTGTTATGCCCAGTATTTTGTATGGAGGTCTTAACTTGCTACTGCTAATTGAAGGAGATATGCCCTAGAGGCAAATAATAAATAGGTTTTTATTATCATATCTCAATTAGTTTATAATAGTTTCATATTGTGCTATAACTATGCCAAGTAGAAACATTGGTACAGGTGTGGTATGAAACAACCAAGTCCCTAGTAGCCTCTATTCATACTAGTTCGTTGGTCACGAAGATGATCTAGGTTTCAAGATCATGGACATTTATGCCGACTGACAACGAGATCATATCATTGAAGAATGATGTGATTGGACATTCCTCGAAGGATTGTAACACGATCAAGTCATCTAGTTCATTGTTGTAACATCTATACCTAGACTCCTTCTCCTTAGACTGTGAGCTCATATTACTCACTGTTTCCCTAGGCTGCTTAGACTGCATCAACCGTCATCTGGTAATACGGTGGCCATAAAGGTGTACGTTGGGTATTCCAAAGGAACAGTAGAGGACATGTGACTGCAAGACCGGGATTTGTTCACCCACATGACGGGTAAAGATACATACGACCGGCTTGGTGAGATTACATCTATAAATGTTGTATCATGTGACTAGGTCATGGGGATGTAATATCACGGGAACAAGAAAACATAACTTGTTGTGAACAAGATTGAACAAAGGTATGGGATACCAATGATCGGATCTCGGACAAGTTGTATCGAGAAACAAAAGGAAGAGGATGCTACATTTAGACGGTTCAAACGACATTGTCATCAGGAATGCATAGGGGTCACATGGACATCCCTAGTCCCTCTGTTGATCATTGATACAGATCATGTCTAGAGCATTCCCGAGTCATGAGAGGATACACTTAAGGGTACAATGAGAGCGATCATTCGTAAGACTGAATCACAGTAGAGAAAGAGAAAGCCGGAATCGTTCCGCAGAGAGATCCGAAGTTGTTCAGAGAAAGAATAAAGGACCGGAATCATTCCAGGAAAGATCTGAAGTCGTTCGGAGGAAATCGAAAGGGAACCGAAAGGTGTTTCAGGTCAAGATGGATTTTGTAATATGTATTTACATATTAATTAGTGTAATTAATATTAAAATCTAATTTGAAGGGTTATTCCATTAATGGGCCAAACTTCCTAGGGAAATAGGGCCCATGAGGGAAAACCGGAGGAGGGAAGGGCAAAAGGGCCAAGGCTAGGCGGCTTGAGGGGGCCCACCCGAACAGCCTAGGGCTATGCGCGGGGTGGGGCCCACCCCAGGCCGGCTGGCCCATGAAGGCCCATGCGCCTCCCCCTCTCCCTTGTTTAGTCCCACATGGGAAACCCAAAGGGGAGGGCACAACCCTCCCCCTATATAAAGGGGTGCCCATGGGTGGGATTGAACACACCATCATTTGGAGAAGTACTTTGGTTGACTTCCTCCTTCCCTCTCTCTCTCTCTAGCCCTTGTGACCATGGTCCCAAAGTTTGGGCTATGCGATCGAGGCACACCTGCAGCACGCCGTTGCGCTGCTGGGATTCCTAGCCGGATATCAACTTCCGCACTCTCGGCGGGATCGGGGAGCCAGAGGTCTCATCATGCACCGGATGTGTACGAAGACACGAGGCGCAACACTTGGGGCGCTTGAATGTCGTGAGCCGGAGCTGTTGCACGATGAAGATGATGAAGATCAAGAAGGAGCAAGGGGTGACCTGCGAGGAGCTTCGCGACCTTGAGGTCGGCTACGAGTACGACTACATCAACCACGTTCCCTGTGGAACGTTAACCGCGTACGGTCTATAAGGGTATGTATTCTCTATGCTCCGGCCGTTACCACATTACTACATAGATAGATCCTAGGCAGTTTCTGGGGTTTCAACGTAGGAATTTTTTTGTTTTCCGCACCGATCCCCTTCAATGGTATCAGAGCCGATCTATGCGTAGGAGTGCTGTACGGCCAGTACGCACAAGTTTTGTGCAGGCATTGATCTCTTAGTTGTTACCCTCTAACGTGTACTTGTTTATATCGCGGTATTGTTTGATGAAGCGTCCCGGACCGACCTTACGCGTATTCGTACGTGAGACTGGTTCCACGCTTAACATACGGCTTGTACCATATAAGTGGCTAGCGGGTGTCTGTCTCTCATTCGATAGTTGATATAGCATTTACAACAGAGGGCCCCGAAAGGGGTGTAGTAGAGACAACTATCGGATCCATGCTGTGGTTGGAAAGTCGTAGTTTAGAAACGGTTCTAGTGCGAAAGCCCTAACAACCACGTAAAATTTGCAATAAATAAAGTAGAGGCATCTAACTTTATTTTACAGGGGGCATGTGATTATGATATGACAATGGTCGTTACGAAGGTAAAATAGTTTACTTTTCTGTTACTAAGTAGTATAGTGATAGTCATCGTTCCGATGGACGACCTGGTGGAGGCGTCGTGGACTTGGCGTCAAACCAAGGGCACGATGGAGATCATGCCGGAGCGCTCGATGGAGATCAAGGCGCAAAAAGACCATATCATATCACATTATACATATAATGTTGATACCAGTTTTTATCATCTTATTGTGTGCTAGTATTTAGATACTCAACGGTAGCAAATAAGATAATCCCTATTTAATTCCAATGTTCCGTGTTCCCCTTGTGTGTGCACCACCAAGAAAGTTCTTCGGTATGAGGCGATCCAGGGTTACATGCCTGGGTGTCAGACATATCTATGTTCGCATACAGTGGGTGTAAGCCATGTTGCAGAGCGAATACACACAAGTTAGATTTGGCAAGCCTAGCACGCTAGAGAAGCGTGGCCTCGAAACACAAGAGATCGAAAGATCGAGCATGAGTCACATGGATGATGTGATTGGCATTACTGAATGCCTACCTTTGATAATGCACTGATGGCCGTGACGATTGGGGGAGGTGTAGAGGATAGGGATCATGCGATCACTAAAATCGTCCAGGGGATGACCGTTTTAGTGGAGACCAATTATAAATTGATCTCTTATTATAAACTTAGTCTAGATGTCTGTTTGCAAATATCTTATTAGATCTTAGCCTATCCCATTGAGGTCCTTCACGACCATGGGAATATATTGCTTAATATGGAACTTAGCAAAAGGGTCCAACTTCATAGATTAATACCCACACCTGAGGGATATCCTCATAAAAGGTGATTTTCTCTTCTTGATACGATAACCATTAGGAGATAATTCGATGACTCCAGATTGTTTGGAAAAACACTTAGCGATCTTGCATTAGAGTTAAGAACTCTTAGAAGGACTTGATTGCAAAAGGAGGTCATGGATGAAAGAGGTATATGTTAGATATACAAATTATAAATGTGGTTCTTGCAAAACTCGTTGCAGTTTGCAAAGTATATGATACTTGTCCCATTTTGTGAAAACAGGATGATCTTCTTGAGAATTGCTGGATTTGAGGCAACGTGACTTGATGACGGCAAGCAAAACAGTTGATGGCCGACATCACCTCTTCCCTCAAAGTTTGTCATTTGGATTAGTGGACTTGAATATAAATTTGTAATCCCTATTTGTGTGTCTTGCTTTTGGCAAGACGGTTATTCATATGAACAAGTTACAAACCAGTTTGTACTATTCTTATGAACAATACCTTATGGTCACATTGCGATTATAAACAAGTTATTCTCATCACTATGTTAATGATAATAGTTTAAACATTTATAAAGGACTAGAATGCTAAAAGATATCCAAAGCTTAATAATGAAAAGACACTACAGTTTGAGTCATTTTGGTTATTGCAGGTTCTTTATGAAAGATAGGGGTCCTAGATGCTTAATCTAGAGACTTTGCAAAACCATGCCTCTTGGGCAGAATGACTAAAACTCCGCATTCTGGTAAAACAATGATATGCAAAGAAATGTTGAATCTTATACATAGTGATGTATCGTATTTTCAACAAGTAGTGGAAATCATTAGGTAATTGTGGACTTAAGTGAAATAGCATATTTACTTAATGAAACATGAAGTTTTGAAATGATTTGAATTGTTCAAATGAGTTCACAACGATAGGAGGATATTGAAATTAACAAGAATACGAAGTCTCTTCGATTTGATCGACATGACTGAAGTATTCAAGTTAAGTTTAGCATAAAAAGGGACTTGTGAAAGATTTTCACAAATTATGATAATTGGATGAATTCAAACTTTGTTGAAATGTCTAAACATCATAATCAATATTTATTAGATACATATGGTACAATATTATCTCTTATCGGGGTTGTAGTTGTCGTTTAGAGTTAAAGATTGAAATAAGCAAACACTCATTTGAAATACAAAGGAACATCTAAAGATTCGTGGAAACAACACCGTAAGTGTTATGGCACGTTCGAGTTTATGGAGATTTCGGCGAATAAACAAGTCTTTGTAAAGCATTCTTAGGAAGCTATGAATGTATCTTACACAAAAGGGCAAACCTTCTGTTGTCCAAAGTCAACGTGTCTTGATGAAGATACAGGTGGAAGAAAGTAAAATATCAAAACAAGGTATTTGACCTTACCTCTGGATTGTTGAGTGGTGCAATGGAATTTGTTTCGTGAAACCAAACTCCACAAATAGAGGAGAAACTATTGATAATGATCATAAAGTTTCAGTGAATACTTTTACTAAAATAAGTAGGATTCAACTATATATTATAAACAAGTTTGTGGAATTATATTATTGATTCACTTGTCATGTTTTGAACAAGACATACCTACGAATTACAAAGAAGCGTGATGGACCTAAGTGCGAGAAATTACTAGGAGTCATAAAATCCTATATTAAGTTACATTTAAGATTGCAAAGTAACATGTTACTTGATAATATTAAAGTAAAGAAGTTTACTTGATATTTCTAAATGACTGCAAAGTCATAAGAAGGAAATGAAACTTAATAAATGACAAAAGCTCGATTTGTCACAAGTTTGGACAAATTCAAGGAGTTGACTACAACAGTAGTGATGCTTAAGTCTTTTGGATTTACACTAGAAATATATGGATATTGAAGTCTCGTAATTGGAATTCTCAAATTGATAATGATCAAAGAATTTTGGAATGTCCAAGATTATCGACAGGACCTAGACTTGAGTGGGAGCTAATCAGCTTGGCTAATTCACGATATGTAGCTGACATATTTTGAGTGAGAGCTAAGTGAAATCCCTGGATCTCAAACATGAATGTCACATTTGAGTGGGAGCTAAGTGAAATCCCTGGATCTCAAACATGAATGTCATGATTGAGTGGGAGCTTAGTGAAATCCCTAGATCTCAAACATGAATGTCATATTTGATTGGGAGCGTGAAATCATTCTGGATATGTGGACGACATATGTGAATGATGTGATTGGTGTTAATAATATTTAAGTTAGATAAATAAGGATGAAGTTGAAGTTATTAAACAATAAGATCCATCAAGATAGATTGGTGAGTTTAATAAACACTGAATGTCGAATGCTTCCTGGAATTGATTCTGAAATAAGTTCAGAATGTCCTAAGCAAGATTCTGAAGTAGCTCAGAATGGAACAAGGTAAGAAAGCATTTCTTACTGTATGAAGCATTGAGTTAGTATTGCAACTATTATTGAAAGAAAGAGATGCGTTGCATCTCCTATGCCTCAGTCATAGGTTCTTCCATAAAACCATGTTGTATACTCGACATAATGTGACCCGAAGTTCTGGTTAGTAGGACAAAGTCTTGACAGTAAGAACATGTCTTTAAGTGATTCCTGAGTTGATCACTGAACTAGAATTATGTTTGTGCTTAAATAGCAAGAAGCAATGTAAGTGGCACACATGCATTTCATGCACTAGGATCTACATAGATATAGAAGTATAAAAGGCTACATCTGATGTGATATATAATGTTATGGCGGGGCTAGTTCGCTTTTAACATAGAATGATGTGTCCCAGGGCCCAGTGCCCATGAGAAAGCCCTCAAGGTTGATCTAACGTCACTGTAAGCTCCTGGAATCCGGCCTCGTTCTGCTGCCATGACTATAGTATATACACAAAGGATAGCAAAGTGCGTTTCGAAGTTTAGATGACAACAGTGAAAACGACCATCATCATAAACACTAGAAACAAAAGTCTCACTTTGTAGCCAAACAAATGCTTCGACCCATTATAGGATAATGGTCTAAATGTCAAAATTAGGAAGACATTAACGATTTGCAAAAGACATAATGATCTGGTAAAACAAAACATGGACATGACATTTCACATGAGCATGCATAATCTGTAAACACATATGGTATATGGTTTATATGAGTAAAATGCAAGCTGGATTATTTGTACTCTAGTGCAAATGGGAGACTGAAGGAGATATGCCCTAGAGGAAAATAATAAATAGGTTTTTATTATCATATCTCAATTAGTTTATAATAGTTTCATATTGTTCTATAACTATGCCAAGTAGAAACATTGGTACAGGTGTGGTATGAAACAACCAAGTCCCTAGTAGCCTCTATTCATACTAGTTCGTTGGTCACGAAGATGATCTAGGTTTCAAGATCATGCGCATTTATGCCGACTGACAACAAGATCATATCATTGGAGAATGATGTGATTGGACATTCCTCAAAGGATTGCAACACGATCAAGTCATCTAGTTCATTGTTGCAACAACTATACCTAGACTCCTTCTCCTTAGACCATGATCTCATATTACTCACTATTTCCCTAGGCTGCTTAGACTGCATCAACCGTCATCTGGTAATACGGTGGCCATAAAGGTGTATGTTGGGTATTCCAAAGGAACAGTAGATGACATGTGACTGCAAGACCGGGATTTGTTCACCCACATGACGGGTAAAGATACATACGGCTGGCTTGGTGAGATTACATCTATAAATGTTGCAATATGTGACTAGGTCACGGGGATGTAATATCACGAGAACAAGAAAACATAACTTGTTGTGAACGAGATTGAACAAAGGTATGGGATACCAATGATCGGATCTCGGACAAGTTGTATCGAGAAACAAAAGGAAGAGGATGCTACATTTAGACGGTTCAAACGACATTGTCATCAGGAATGCATAGGGTTCACATGGACATCCCTGGTCCCTCTGTTTATCATTGATACAGATCATGTCTAGAGCATTCCCGAGCCGTGAGAGGATACACTTAAGGGTACGATGAGAGTGATCATTCGTAATATGGAATCACAGTAGAGAAAGAGAAAGCCGGAATCATTCTGTAGAGAGATCCGAAGTTGTTCGGAGAAAGAATAAAGGACCGGAATCATTCCAGGAAAGATCCGAAGTCGTCCGGAGGAAATCGAAAGGGAACCGAAAGGTGTTTCAGGTCAAGATGGATTTTGTAATATGTATTTACATATTAATTAGTGTAATTAATATTAAATATAATATTAAAATCTAATTTGAAGGGTCATTCCACTAATGGGCCAAACTTCCTAGGGAAATAGGGCCCATGAGGGAAAACCGGAGGAGGGAAGGGCCAAGGGCCAAAGGGCCAAGGCCCAGGCACCTTGAGGGGGCCCACCCGGCCAGCCTAGGGTTGTGCGCGGGGTGGGGCCCACCCTAGGTCGGCTGGCCCATGAAGGCCCATGCGCCTCCCCCCTCTCCCTTGTTTAGTCCCACATGGGAAACCCAAAGGGGAGGGCACACCCCCTCCCCCTATATAAAGGGGTGCCCATGGGTGGGATTGAACACACCATCATTTGGAGAAGTCCTTTGGTTGACTTCCTCCTTCCCTCTCTCTCTAGCCCTTGTGACTATGGCCCCAAAGTTTGGGATGTGCGATCGAGGCACACCTGCAGCACGCCATTGCGCTGCAGGGATTCCTAGCCGGATATCAACTTCCGCACTCCCGACGGGATCAGGGACCCAGAGGTCTCATCGTGCACTGGATGTGTACGAAGACACGAGGCGCAACACTTGGGGCGCTTGAATGTCGTGAGCCGGAGCTGTTGCACTATGAAGATGATGAAGATCAAGAAGGAGCAAGGGGTGACCTGCGAGGAGCTTCGCGACCTTGAGGTCGTCTACGAGTACGACTACATCAACCACGTTCTCCGCGGAACGTTAACCGCGTACGGTCTACAAGGGTATGTATTCTCTATGCTCCGGCCGTTACCGCATTACTACATAGATAGATCCTAGGCAGTTTCTGGGGTTTCAACGTAGGGAATTTTTTGTTTTCCGCACCGATCCCCTTCACTAATCTATTTTGTTGTAATACATATGTACTGGTACTTGTTCAGATCGACCAATTGAGTGCTGAATATGGACTCTCTTTCGTTTTGAGTCATGGCCTTGCTACAACTATTGAATTTCAATGTCTGTATTGCTGAATCTGTCATTTCTTTTGGCCATTGTCTGTACTGCTAAATCGGTCACTTTTAAATGCTTCTGAATCTGTCAAGTGGTGCTGAATATGAACCGGGAATCTATAGATATTTTTCTGTCTTACTCTGTACTGCTCAATCTTCAAATGCTACTCAATCTATCAAGTGTTATGTCGTTACTATTACTAAGGTATTTTCTAGAACTAATATTGATGTACTGGTACTTGTTTAGATCAAGTGTAGTAGATGGTCTTGTTTTCCTTTTTAAACTTGGCTTTGTCACAATCTAGATGAGGCTTGGGAATTTTGGGATGCATATATGGGGGTCACACTTGTATTAATGCGAAGAGGGGGTATGCACACAAAAGCATACTTGATCATCAGTTATGCTTGCTCCAATGATCGAGTGTGTTTGGAGAAAAGGGCAAACTGATCGTGCGACAAGGTTTTTAGAGCTTAAACATGAATGGGTTCTCTCTGTACTGCTATTGAGTTTTAGTGTCTGTATAGCTGAAACAGTCACTTTAGAATGCTGCAGAATCGGTCAAGTGCTGCTAAATATGAACTAGGAATCTGTCGATATTTTTTGTCTTATTCTTTACTACTAGATCTTTCAAATGCTACTGAATTTGTAAAAAAGTTGTATCACTGCTGCTGGACTGCTTGCACTAGAGCTTTTGCTTGTGTGTCATCGTAGCTATTGGATGTGTTTTGGACAGAAATAAGAGGGTACCAAGTGAAGTCATTGGATACCAGTCCAGTTTTGACGCACGCGGTCTGTGTCCCTTGTTCTTTAGATATTTTTACACGAATATATGTCAAAATAATTATCGCTTTTTTCCTCCGGTAGTGAGGTCTGTGTTCTGAATCTGGCCGAGCCACAACATAATGCAAATTTTACTAAAGAGGAGGTAAAATCTAGCCCATTCGTCCCCTCTTTAGCCTAGAACAATTTAATTCGGCCTTGTAGGGGTCAGCGGACTTGCTGACAACAGCCATTTAAATATTTATCAAGGAGCCCATGGAGAATAGCACATGGGGTAGAGCCCATTGGTTATAGTAGATGTAGAATAGCCCAAAATATTTAATTCGGCGTTTTTGGAATTGCCCTTTAAAACTAAAACAAAACACCCGCCTACCCATGTTTTTAAGAAACTACTCCATTATCTGGCATTTAATAAATTGAGATGCCAGGATCGCTTCCCTTTTATTTTAATAAGAGAGATAACATGGACACATAAAATCTTTTTAAGAAGGCTAATATATAAGTTATAGGTACTATAAAGCTTTTTAATGAGAATGTTCATCTTATTTGTTTGTCGTTGTGGCAACGCACATGGTTTATATGTGTTTTGAAGTCTTGAGTTCGATTCTCTATGCTTGACATAAAATTATCTTGGATTTACATTTTTTCTTCTAGCAATATTGCTTTATGGAGAGGCTGACATCACGGACCCACCAGCCTGCAGCATCCCTCGAGTTTAATGGTCGAGTTTGAAAAAAAGTTAAATACCTGTACAGAGAGGCTGGCATCAGGAACCCACCTGCAGAACATACGAGGCTGTATCTGGGACCCACAAGCCAGAACATATCAGAGAGGCTGACATGGGGGCCTCAGCAACAAGACCATACAACGCTGCCACAGCGAGCAACGTTGCCAAGGTTAAAATAGCGGACGTGGCCAAAAAAGTCCATCATACGCAGGTTCGATTTACAGAGAGACCGGCATGTGGGACCCAGTAGCGCGGCCTTATACAGGTTCTGCCTCGAGCGACGTTTCCAAGTTCCAAACAGGGTGGCGCGAGCGAGAAAAAGTCCAGCATGCACACATTTCTTCTAATGAGAGGCTCACATGGGGGACTCAGCAGCCTGGAAAAACAGCAAAAATTTCATCATACATACATTTCTTCTAATGAGTGGCTGACATGTGGGGCCCTGCATGATGAATAAACGATAGATGCAGCGAGCAACGCTATCAAGTTTGGAACACAGAGGCACGACCGAGGGGAAAAAATTCTATCATACACACGTTTCTTCTAATGAGAGGATGGCATGTGGGGTCTAAGAGTTTGATTAAACAGTAGATGCATCGGGCAGCGCTATCAAGTTCGGAACAGGGTAGCGCGAGCAAAGAAAATAATTCCATCATACACATGATTCTTATAATGTGAGGCTGACATAGAGGACCTAGCAGCGTGACTAGACGGCAGATAGATCGAGCAACGTTATCGAGTTGAAATCAGGGAGACAATAGCCAAGGGAAAAATTCCATTATACACACGTTTCTTCTAATGAGAAGATGATATGTGGGTTTCAGGAGGTTGATTAAACGGTAGATACATCGAGCAACGCTATCAACTTCGGAACAGGGTAGCGCGAGCGAAGGAAAAAATTCTATCATACACACGATCCTTCTAATGAGAGACTGACATGTGGGACCTAGCAGCCCGACTAAATGGCAAACACATCGAGCAACATTATCAAGTTCAAATCAGGGAGGCGCGACCAAAAAGTATGGTTCGCTAGAGACACTGACGTATGATATGTCGTAAACATATCTATAATTTTTCATGTTCCATGCTTGTTTTATATATACTTTCTTATGTTTTGTTCATACTTTGAGATGCTTTTATGCATTTTCCGGGATAACCTATTAACAAGATGCCACAGTGCTAGTTTCCTATTTTCTACTATTTTTGGTTCTAGAAAAGCCAGAAAATGAATATCCTCGAAATTGGACGGGACAAAAGCCAAAGTTAATATTTCACCGAGGGAAACACGGAGCCATCAAGTTATTTTCTAGCACCATTACCACTTATAATTATCCATACCACTTGTATTTCACTATCTCTTCGCCGAACTAGTGCACCTATACATCTGACAAGTGTATTGGGTGTGTTGGGGACACAAGAGACTTCTTGTATCTTGATTGCAGGGTTGCTTGATAGGGATATCTTTGACCACTTCCTCCCTGAGTTTGATAAACCTTAGGTAATCCACTTAAGGGAAACTTGATGCTGTTCTACAAACCTCTGCATTTGGAGGCCCAACAACTATCTACAAGAATAGAAGTGCGTAGACATCAACGTCCGGGACCCACACGCCTCAAAAGACTTCAGCGAGTCAACATCGCACGAGGAAACAAAAATCTTGCTTCTTCCACGTGCCAGCCGAGCTTCCTCCATGTTTTTAGTGGATCTGTCGTAGTAGAGGGCCACGAAACCGGAAAAAAAGTTTTCCATCGTCCATGGCCGAGCTAAGAATTTCGTCGCGGAAGACGCGCCTTCTACGATGACCATCGGGCCAAGTTTTTGCAGAAGGAAACTTTTCGTGTAGTGTGTCTTGGACCCACGATGTTTCTTTTGTACCAATCTAAGGGATGTAATACTAGTGGAATGGTGTTTCATTGGTGTTATGTCAATGACTATAGTATACTACATCATACAGTGGTATGCTGGCTCACCACAGCTGGTATCAAAACAAACGCTTTGACCATAGGATTAAAACCTTTTAGGAGATCTATAGGTTGGGTAGTGACTATAGGAAGCCATCTTATCTAAACCATATGTTCTTATAACTTGTGATGGATATTCACTTGAGGATAAATTGTCACATTTAAGTAGGATTCCTAATTCATCTTTCTTAGGAGTAGTTACTTAACTATCTTCCCTTGGTAAAGTACTACTTTACTGTCTTTCTAAGTAGGTATAACCCCATTAAGATATCTTAGGTAAGGAAATTGGTAACAATAGATTATAACTAGGCTAAGGATATCATATGGAGTAATATAAATGGTGCATTTCTATAAAGGGAATCCATGTAAGGTAGTAGAATCTTATCATTAGTTGAGAATGATAGACAACATAATGAAGATTATTAGAGCACGTGTAGATGTAATGGGAAGAAAATCATATGGGATTCACTTGAGAATTCTATGTGATGGAATGGAATTTTGTAAAGAATCAATGATAGCAAGATAAGAAGAAGAGTCATCATGGTGGGACTAGCTCCGAAATCATGATAAATATGTAAATCACAACAAGATCATGGTGAGCCTAGCTCTTAAACCATGATAAATATATAACAATGGTAATTATCTAGTAGACAATTTTTAGATGAAGTATGAAAGAACAATGCAGGACCATTGAAAGTGCATGTGTGCACAATCTGTGGTTTTGGTAATTAATGACAATCTCTATGGACTAATGTTTGAATTAGATTTCACTTGTAGGAATTTTCTATTAGCATCACTTAGGCCATGTGTTGGTTTCAAGGTTGAAATTTGAAGAAATGAAGAAGAAGAAGAAGCAATGTCTAAGCGCTTTGTGCCTATCAGAATCATGTAGAAGAAGAACACGACAAAGTAGAAAAAGATCAAGAGTGTCTTGAAGAATAAGACGGAGTTCCTCCTGGTTATATTCAAGACACCATCCTAATGGAGTTAGCCGAAATGATGTGCAAGCTCAAGATGCGCCATCTCTCGAAGATCACAAGTTTGTAGCTTGTCATCCTCGTGATCATAGAGTGATGAAGACAAGTTCAAAGAAGAGGTTTCCCATGGAGTATGGGGGAGCAATTCACAAGTCTTTGTCAAGCAAAGCGTGAGAAAGAGAAATCGAGAAAGATGTTCCATCTTGAGGAAGACAAGCTCGTCTACATCAAGCTCAAGTGGAATGCTCAAGGCAAAGGTATGATCTTGATATGATTTCTATTTTACTGGTCTCATGTAGTTGTTGGGAGACCGGGTTTAGGATAGATAGCCATACTATCAAGAGAGACTCTCGAGTGAGTAGCTCGGTCATATCCTTCGGAGAGAGCTCAAACATTTGCATACATAGCATTATCTTTCTTGGTTGTTGCTTAGATGTTGTCCATAAGAGGATCTAGAGCTTGTGATTATCTTCATAACAAGCTCTAGTTCGCTAAAAAGGATTTTCCTTGAATATCTTTTTGCGTTTTAAATCTTGCGGGTTTTCCGGTTCCACACCATGGGAGATATCTCACATATATACTCGATATTTTCTCCCTCGGTGGTATCCAATATTTCTACATGTCGTTATATTTCTAACAAAATTGGTTTCATACTTTTTGGAGTTCGGATGCAAAAGTTATGGCAGTTTTGGTTTTGGAGTTCTTCCTGACTAGAAGTACCGCTGCCTCACCGGAAGTATCGCTAGGCCAATTTGGCGCCGGTAGTATCGGCTGAAGTACCATGCTAGTTCCGATGAGCATGGGAATGCTCGTAGCATCCGTTCTGTTTTTGATGCACGTTTACCAGTAGTTGGGCCGGTCATAGACCGGTAGTACCAGTCAGAAGAGCCGTAGGAACAGCACGACCAGAAGTGTTGGCTAGGCACTGGAAGTACAACTAGGGCATAATTTGCCGCCGGTAGTACCGGGTGAAATTCTTTCTCACTTCCGCTCAGCCCATGACACCTCATAGTCATCTCTATGTTTAGTCGCATTTTATTATCGGTACTTGGCCGGTAGTAAACCGGTAGTACCGACCGGAAGTTCTGGCCCGCATCGGGCGGAACTTCTGGCCTGTACAACTAGTCTTTTCAACTGCTTTCGAGTCATTGGAGCCAGGCTAACCAGAACTTCTGATGGCTCACTGGTACTATCGTGCAGGCACGTAAATGGCCCTAACTGTCATATTTGGAGCCCTTTTAAAGGGCTCCTCTTTCCCTTCATGATGCTAGACCATATGCTGGGTTGTGCTACTGCTGACACTGTTTGGATGGTCCCAATTGAGATTATTTTTTGTGTGGCATCCCAACCACTTCGGAGGTTGGGTTGGGGACACGGATGAAGACGCTCTTAGTACAAAAGTTTGAAATGACCATTAACCTGCTAGCTAAAATCAGCGGTAGTCCAACTACCCCTCTAGGCTCTAGCCACCCCACTCCAAGGAGTAAATTACATAAAACTATCACAATTGGGGCAAGGTTTGCTAGTCCGTATCAATTTTGGTAATTATTTGAAAAACTACCATGTCTAGGGCAGGTCGTTACAAATCAAACTAATATCCGTCTAACACAGCTCTAATTGCAAATGTGACCGCTAGGGCCCATATGTAAGGGTTGAGTTGGCAAAGAGATGCTAACATGGACATGGCCCATCTGTTAGCCTCCTAGTATTTTCCCTTATCCTCTTCCTCCTACTGCCTCTCTCTCTCTCCAAATTTTTCGAAGACCTCCAGAGCGTGTAACCAAGATGACTCCACTTTGACCTACCCCCTGGCACTGCCCCACGAGATACCTCACTGCCACCTCTGTGCCCGTAGCGGGTCCCAGGCGGCAGCGCTGGGAGGGAAAACAGCAAGTGGCAGGAGCCCGTGGCGGCGGCGTCTCCAGCGAGTGCAGAAGAGGGAAGGACAACAAGGCGACGTCGTGGCATCCTAGGCGGCAACGCTGGGAGGAGGATCCGATCTGACCACTGATGGAGGGAATGGCAACACTGTAATTTACGCGGTTCACCGACAAAAGCTAATGATGTGCCTGTTTCGTTCGTGACAAACTCGCAGGCCATGATTTCAACCAGGGCGGGAGCAGGAGGCCTCCATGGTTCAACCGACACTAGAGAACCTCTCAGTTCTCTCCCTAGAAAGAAAGGGCGGCATGGGAGGAGTGATGACGATGACAGGAGTTTGGAAATTCGAGTGAGAGAGAGAGACACGGGGAAGAAGAATAGAGGGGAAATAATATGTGGGTCTGACATGTGGGCCCCATGTCCACGTCAGCAATTCCTCCACGTGTGTTGTCAACTCAGCCCTTACATACGGCCCCACTGGTTGGAGATAGTGTCAAAATGCCGTTAGATAGAAATCGGCACGATTTGTAACCCCACATCTCACAATCGGTAGATTATTGCAAAAATTACTAAAATCGGTATTGACTCGTTGATCTAGTCCCAATTATGGTAGTTTTATGTAACCCACTCGAGGCTTGGAGGTACTCTTTATTTTAAGCTTTTTTAGCTTTAACAATTTGCACCAAACCCCATTACTGCTTCTAAATCACAAGAATCTTCTCGACCTTCTCACTCGCTGATTCGGCGGACAAAAATCCTCTCCGCACTTCCCGTTTCTTCTACCTTTACTCTATTCGCCGAATTCCCCAAAATCCTAGATTGTCGCCATCCGCATTGTCACGCCGTTGTCCCCAAATACGAGGACGCGCCGCGTAATCTCAGATCCGGCTCGGAGTCTTCCTCGCCGGGGTCACCGAGCAGAGCTTTTCCGCGCGAGAAATGGTGCCATTTGAGTGGGTTCTTGGGGGGATGCTTCTCGTCTAGGACTGCTGCCGGAGACTGTGATGGAGAGCGACTCCATCGAGGAGAAGCTGCCCCGGGCGCTACCTCTGGCCACGCTGATCGGCCGCGAGCTCCGCGGCGGCGGCTCCGAACGGCCGCTCGTGCGGTTCGGCCATTCCGGTTTCGCCAAGCGCGGCGAGGACTACTTCCTCGTCAAGCCCGACTGCTTCCGCGTTCCGGGGGACCCTTCCTCCGCCTTCTCCGTCTTCGCCGTACGCCCGCTTTCCCATTCAATGTCCATCCTCTTTGTTCTCTCTCGGGTTAGGTCATCTAAGGGCGTTTTTCTTTCTTGGATCTGCCTGCTGATAGGTGTTCGACGGGCACAATGGCGTGTCGGCGGCGGTGTTCAGCAAGGAGCACTTGCTGGAGGACGTGATGAGCGCCGTGCCGCAGGGTATCAGCCGAGAGGACTGGCTGCAGGTGCTGCCACGCGCGCTTGTGGCAGGTTTCGTCAAGACAGACATTGACTTCCAGCGCAAGGGTGAGACACCTTGCAATGCCGTTGAGTTCCTGGGCTAACGTCCCTGCGAAGATGTTGTTAACTTTGGGAATTGGCGCAGGTGAGATGTCAGGCACGACGGCGACATTGGTCGTCATTGATGGATTCACTGTCACTGTGGCGTCGGTGGGCGACTCCAGATGCATCCTGGACACTCAGGGGGGTGTGGTCTCGCTGCTAACTGTGGACCACAGGCTAGAGGAGAATGCAGAGGAGCGGGAGCGTGTCACGGCGAGTGGAGGGGAAGTCAGCCGGCTGAACCTCTGCGGTGGACAGCAGGTAGCGCTCTAGTGGGAAAACAGTTCAGGGATACGACTGCATGCTTATTTGGATGTGGATTTTGGTGTAATTTGTTCTGTCTGTTCTTGTAGGTCGGCCCTCTCCGATGCTGGCCAGGTGGATTATGCCTTTCAAGATCAATTGGGGATACCGATGTTGGGGAGTTCATCGTGCCAATTCCACATGTCAAGCAAGTGAAGGTGAATTTTCAAAGTTTTATCAAATGCCAGGAGTGTAGCTTATTGTAGTGTATGTTGACTAACATGTGTGCCTTGGGATGTCGTAGCTCTCAAATTCCGGAGGAAGGCTAATAATTGCATCAGATGGAGTATGGGATGCAGTGTCCTCAGAGATTGCGGCGCAGGCGTGCAGAGGTTTGCCTGCAGAACTGGCTGCAAAGCTCGTCGTTAAGGTCACTATGCATGGCGCTGCAATTGTTAGATTGTCCCAAACGTTCTATGCTATGCTCGATTGTCTTGACCATCTTATTGAAATCAAATTTTGCTTGTACAGCAAGCTCTGAAGACAACTGGACTGAAAGATGACACAACCTGTGTAGTTGTTGATATCATCCCATCTGATCACGGTTCAACATCAGCACCATCGTCTCCAAAGCATAATCAGAACAAGTTGAGGTCTCTTCTTTTTCGTAGGTCTCATAGCTCTGTTGGAAAGCTTGGTAACAAGAAAAAGTCTGCTTCATTTGGCTTTGTGGAGGAATTATTTGAAGAGGGCTCTGCGATGTTGGAAGAAAGGCATGTTCTTATTTTTCTCTTGCAATTCATATTATTGTTCCACATACTTTGCATATCAGTAAAGTACATGGTCTTTAGTCATGCAGTTTATGTCATATGTGAATTTTTGTGTTTGACATCAAACAATTTTATTTTACTTCACTTTTATCTCATTGTCCCTGGTTTCGCTTGATGATATATGATACATTTTTGGGTTGGTGCAGAACAAGTGGTTGTGCCCATTCCTCTAAATCTCTAATTAAGCTTTTCCTGACTACCGCTGGCGGTCTATCTGTTGTTCAATCTCATCTATAGTGAATTAATATTTTCATGAAAAGCAGTGAAGCAACATTGCACAAGCAGTGAAGTCCATCCTCGTTTGCATTTGTTTCAGTAGTACTCCTGCAGTAGCCTAGTAGCTGGATTGTATCTTGTATGCCACTAGAGCGCATGAATGTACAACACGAACTGCGCTTCACTGTCAGTAGAAGGTCAGGATTGGAAGAATGGTCAGTATCAGAATGTACAAACTGCATCTACAGCTAGGATTGTCTTACTTCAGCTATCCGTAATCATATCCTCATTATATTCTTCTTGTATCAGTTTATGCCATTTGTTATCGCTGAACGATGCTCATTTTAGGCCCTTTCGACAGTGCACTAACACCTAGTTTCTGCAGGTTGGGAAGGAATTCCCCATCAAAAGCAAATGTGCCCCCATTTCGCTGTGCGATCTGCCAAGTAGACCAAGTGCCATTCGAAAATTTAATCACAGATAATGATGGTGGTTACTGTTCTGCCCCGTCAACACCATGGGCTGGTCCTTATCTTTGTTCAGGCTGTAGGAAAAAGAAGGATGCAATGGAAGGTAAAAGATCTAGCCGGTCGACTGCATGCAGTTGAAAGTACCGATAGGCCTCATTGGTCCTTGTCCATGAGAAGTAGTGTTCTGGTTCGGTCTTCTACTCGATGTAAAAAGAAGAGAATAAACTGTTCGTTGCTGGATCGAAGTATTATTTGGTGAAACTAACTGTACTCTGTCCTGAACTGAACAAATTGGGCTACTAACAAGGTTTGGTGTCCATCAACAGCGCTGATGAAATTTGCATTCGCGCTGAGAAGATGGCTCCCAGAATTTCAAGACTGGTTTCTTCTGTGTAACTTAGCCTGTAAAGTGAAATGACTAGCTTAACAATGTTTGAAAAAGGGACGGCAAGTCTCATCGCTAATGCTTTGGAGTGTGTTTTTTATGGAACCGGGCTGACTAATGTTTGATGCTATCCTTATGAAATTTGTCAAAACATTTATGTTGACAAGCTGCCCTCTTCTTGAAACTCCATGTTATGTGGCCTTCAGGTGATGGTTGTAGTTTGGAGACAGGAGTTACTGGTTACAAAAAGTGGTGCGTTGCTGGTCCTGCGTGGATGATTGATGATGCCTCGATGAGAGATAACATTCCACCCTTCAGTTCTCCACATGAGCTATTGTTCAATCAACTCAACTTGTTTTTGCACATCCGTTGCTTTTCTCTTCCTCTTTGATGATCCTAGGGTTAGCAAGCCTCTCGGTATGGTGTAGGCGGTATGAAGGAGTAGTAGGACGTGACGGGTTTTGATCTGATGGTGAATAGCTGAGATCCTTCGCAATTTCAGGCATCAGTGCAATGGATCGTTTCTTAATTTTGTGGTGGCAAGTGAGGTACAACATGCCACAATGGCCAGAGCAGAAAGATCGAAAACATTTTTTTCCCGATAAATGGAACTTTATCAAACTCAAAGGTACCTGGCCACACAGCCGCAAAAACCACATTAGGTGGGATGTCTCCAACACAGTGACGATAGTATCGTCCTTATAACATACAATATTATATAGAGCTGTATATTGGTCCAGAAGAGTGGTATTTCCAAGCCATTTATCCTCCCAAAACCTGATCTCCGAGACATCCTTGATAAAAAAAATCCAGATTGAAAGAAATGTTTCTTAGTTGCCATAAGACCAGCCTAAAAATGAGAATAGTCCGGTTTCCAATAAATCTGTAATAATAGTTATGAACCAATATATTTTCTCTTAAGGATAGTTTGCCAAAATCCATCCTCGCTATGGAGCTTAAAAAATCATTTCCCTAATAAGGCAGTGTTGCTGACATGCAGGTCTTGAACACCCAAACCTTCTTCGTCTTTTGTTCGGCAAACTACATCACATTTAGTCAGTCGATACTTTTATTTTTTACTATCACCTTGCCAAAAGAATCTCTATCAAAAATAATTCAATCTATGCAAGACTCCTTTTGGCAGTTGTAAGAATGATATCATATATAGTACTAAGTTACTTAGAACTGAATTAATGAGCACCAGTCTTCCACGTAGTGATAGTAACTTTCCTTCCCAACTAGTCAATCTCTTTTGAAGTCTTACCTCAATATGTTTCTATTCAACATTAGTCAGACGCCGATGATGTATCGGAATCCCCCAATACCTAATAGGAAACTGACCTTGCTTACAACCAAATAATTCGGCATATTGAACAACCTAATCTTGAGTTTCCTCGAAGAAAAATAATTCACTCTTATGGAAGTTGATTTTGAGTCCCAAAAGTTGCTCGAACACTGACAAAATTAGTTTTAGGCTCTTAGCTTTTCAATACCGTGTTCCATAAAAATAATTGTATCATCCGCATACTGGAGGATAGATAGACCTCCATCAACCAGATGAGGCAGTACTCCCGCAATATGGCCTTTAAGTTTTGCATGTTCTATCATGAAAATTAGCATATCTGCCACTATATTGAATAACATCAGTAATCATGGGTCAGCTTGTCTTAATCTTTCTTATTTGAAAGTAATGGCCAACTTCATTAACTTTAATGGACACACTACCTCCAGAAACAAATTTATGAATTAAAAACCGCCACTCATCTGAGAAGCCTTTCATCCTCAGAGTTTGTTGAAGAAAATACCATTTAACCTTGTTATAAGCCTTTTGAAAGTCTATTTTAAATATCACCCTATCAAGCTTTTTTCGGTGTAACTGATGAATCGTTTCATGTAGGATTACCACCCCACAATGATGTTTCTTCCTTGCATGGAAGCTGTCGGAGTGGGATGAACCACATGGACTGCAACTGAGTTCAGCCTAATGGCTACAATTTTTGTGAATATTTTAAAGCTAACATTAAGTAAGCAGATAGCCCTACATTGTTGGATCTGGTCTGCATCATTAACTTTAGGCAACAAAATATTCTCACCAAAATTTAGAGAGCGAAACAAACCAAGCAGGTCCGTTTTAATGATTTTCCAGAAGTTTTGATAAAACTCGGCTGGCAAACCATCCAAACCTGGTGCCTTGTTACGCTCCATTTGGAAAACTTCCTTCCTCACCTCTCCCTCTATAAAAGGTGGTGTAAGGAATGTGTTCTCTTCCTCGGAGACCTAGGTGATATCATCTGTTTGGGACTCATCGAGGGTAAAATTATGCTCCTCAGGTGCTCCGAATAGACGCTTGTAGTACTTAGTTATATAGGATTTCAACTGGTCATGGCCTTCAATCGTACCTTCATCCTGGTGGAGAATGTGTATAAGTTTCATCCTAAGTGGACCATTGGCCACATTATGGAAGTATCATTTGTTCGCATCTCATAAATTGGGTTTTAGATCGTTGATACCATTTTAACTATTCCTCGCGTAGTAGTGATGTATCCCATCTTATGGTCATCACCATGCCACCCAAGACAATAAAGCGTGAATCATGGAAGAGAAGGCGCAAGAATAAGCAGTTCCAGGACCGGAGTCTCTATTGTCCACACGCCAGAGTCTCCGTCCAAGCTACCACGGAGTCTCCGTCCCTGCTCTTCCGAACTCGTGCAGCTAGTGGTGACACCGTGTAGAACCCTATATTGGAGACCACATGGAGACCCCCCAGAAACTCTAACATCGCGATCACCGACAAGAGTCTCTATGCGATGACACTAGAGTTCTCAGCCTCCACAATGGGCCTGGCGAGCTCTGAGATAGGCCTCAGCCCATATAACACTCCAATTCATCCAGCACTCCTTGTTTATGCCCAATCTACCCTTGTTTAAGTGGCTTGGCTATATATATATGCCCCCACCTTCTCTTAAAAACCCTATAATGGATTAGATGAAGAGATGAGATAGAGCTATGGCTCCCTTCCCCACTTTCTATGGAGATGATTCGGGTTCTTCACATAGCTACTCTTTCCCCATGTGGATTCTAGTATTACATACTCTTTCCCCATGTGGATTCTAGTATTGCATGTGACAATCTTCTCTCCCAAGGTTCTAGTAGTGCCAATCTTTCATAGCGTTCTATTGGTTGCTATTCTTCCCTGCTAGAGTTCTATTGGATCGATGGACCGGCCAATAAGAAGGAATCAGTTTCAATTAGAGCGATTGTTGGCTTATTATCTTTCAAGTTCCGGAGGTTGCTCTATTGGGGGTTTATTGCCGAGATCGAATCTATAGGTTTGCTTTGCTATTTATCTTCATGTGTGTGTGTTATTCATCGTATTCTTCATGTTCTTTGTCCCCTCCACCTCGAATCCCCATGAATCCGTGAAGATCGTTCCAACCCTAGAGGGGCATTCTTTATCAAGTAGACTTGCAATATGTGCATTTGGTTGACTTTAAGCTCAACTTTATGCGTAGATAGTGGACGTACTTTTGCTAATTCCTTGAGCTCAATGATGATAGATGACAACCGATTTTTTTCTTTTATCATATTGTTGGTTGTGAGTCTTTTCCACCCCCCAGAAATTTTTGAATTGCACGGATTTTGTTATTCCATCTTTGGATGGGTGTGCTACCAGCAACCAGTCTTCCCCATACTTATATAGCTATATCACCAAAGCCATCTCGTTTAAACCATCTGTTGGTCTGTACTATACATGGGCTATAGCTAGCATTGTAGCCTGTCTACCTGTTGGGTTGTGGCCTTGTGTGTGTCTGTTGTGCTGGCCCATGAGGCCCATGTAACAGAGTATATATAGTGGTTCCTGCCTGGGAACCCTAGATCAATCCAGATAGAAGTTCCACCCCTCCTAGCCGTCATCTACAATCTACATGGTATCAGAGCCACCGGTGGTGGTGGTGGCTGCACCGATGACAACCAGGGTAGCGATGATGGTGCTCCAGCAGTAGGTGATCTGAGGGGCTGAGCATGGGTGCTGTGTGATCTCCTGCAGGTGGCAGCAGGCCCAAAGGAGGTTGAAGGGAGTGTTCTAGCTGTGTTGTTGTGATTCGAGATGGACGATGAGTTGTCTATGGCCAAGGTGCTTGACAAGCTGGTCACTTTGCTGGTGGCAAAGACAACAGATGGGGCATCTTCTACTACGTCTGAGGAAGGTAGGCAACCTTCCTCATATGGGGAGATCTAGTATAAGCTTGAGCTCATGCCAAATGAGATCAAGCTGGATGGGGTTGGAAATTATCTAAGTTGGTCCAGGAGGGGCATGTTGATTTTGAGGACGAAATCGGTGGAAGGGTATGTGTTGGGAAAGGTCCTTGAGCCTGAAGAGAAGGAGGAACATGAGTGGAAGAAATGGAATGCTACGGATTGACTAGTTCTCACCTGGCTACTGAATTCTTTGACACCTGCTATTGCAGCTTCGGTGGAAGCGCTCTCAACGTCAACGGAGGTATGGGATGCCCTGTCAAAGATGTATTCAGGCAAGAGAAATGTTATGGTGGTCTCTCAAATTGAAGACACAATACATGATCTGACTCAAGGTGACAAAACAGTGACGACATATGTGGGAGAGCTGAACCGTGCATGGGCAGATCTGGATCACCTTGCCCCTTTGCTACTGCCTCATCCTGAATGTGTGGCAGCAGTGAAGAAGTGGATTGAGGACAGAAGGGTGATGAAATTTATGAAGGGATTAAACATTGCATTTGAGGGCAGAAGGGTTGCTTTAATGCATCTTACTCAATTTCCTACACTGTAAGAGGCAGTAGCAGCCATGGGACAGGAAGAAACAAGGCTGAAACAGATTGAGAAAGTGGAGGTGGTACCTAAACCAGCTTACTATGTGTCAAATAGGTAGGAGACAAGAGATTGTTACAATTGTGGGGTAAATGGGCATCTAAGTGAGAACTGTCTTGCCCCAAGGCGTGGCCGTGGAAGAGGAAATTACAGGGGTGTTAGAGGCAGAAATGCAAGAA
The DNA here is from genome assembly GCA_916181665.1 of Avena sativa. Lineage (NCBI taxonomy): Eukaryota > Viridiplantae > Streptophyta > Magnoliopsida > Poales > Poaceae > Avena > Avena sativa. The sequence continues at coordinate 621,394,436 of OV702289.1, forward strand.
ATTCTAGCAACTTCAGTTATCAACGGATTGCTAGAGCAAACAAGTCGGTCATGGATGAAGGGCAAGGATAGTCCAGTTTGGGACAAAACGAAGTGAAGAAGGGAGAGCAGCAAACTGATACAAGCTTTGGAAACTTTGCCCACTTTGTCTACACTAATGAAGGTAAGATTGAAAGTGCCTCCATAGCTATAGATAGATTAAATTCAGAGTGGGTATTGGATTCTAGAGAAACCAAACATGTTTCTGGTAGCATTGGGGAGTTTGAGTCCATGCCCTCCAATGCATCAACAAACAATTCAAACTGCTGATGGTATAGCTTAGCCAATCAAGGGAAAGGGGTAGTTCAATGTACAACAAATATTAAGCTATCATTAGTCTTACATGTACCTGCATTTCCTGTGAATCTGCTTTCTCTAAGTGCATTGGTCGATGAAATAGACTGTCGGGTAATTGTTGACAAATATATGTTCCTCATTCAGGAGAGGCTGAGTGGAAGGAAGATTGGGACCAGAACCAGGCGTAGAGGCCTATGGTACATGGATCGTGATGAATTCTGCAAGCAAGGAGGGTCAGCACTGGTTGCAATACTAGTGGAGAAGGAAAGAATTGCCATGATGCTTCATTGTAGAATGGGGCATGCAGCGTCTGATAAAATGAGTAAAGCTTTTCCAGATGTAATGAGTGGGATTGATAAGAACAATCTTAAGTGTGAGGCATGTGAGTATGCTAAACACACTAGAAACACCTATGTGAGTAAGGGGCTCAGAAGTATATCCCCTTTTATGCTTGTGCATTCTGATGTGTGGACATGCCCTATTACATCTATCAGTGGGATGAAGTATTTTGTGACATTCATTGACTATTATTCACGCATGACTTGGATGTACCTCATGCGACATAAGGATGAACTGATGTCCTGTTTTCAGAATTTCTATGCATATGTTAAAACTCAGTCCAAAGTGCAAGTCCAAATGCTTCGGTCTGACAACAGGACATAATACATTAACAAGAAGTTTGGGAAGTTTCTATCTGATCATGGTGTTCTACATTAGACATCATGCCCAGACACTCCACCCCAAAATGGAGTGACAGAGAGGAAAAATCGCCACATTTTAGAAGTGGCTCGTTCATTAATATATACCATGAATGTGCCAAAATTTCTCTGGAGTGAGGCAGTGCTGACCGCTACCTTTCTTATAAATCGCATGCCTTCAAGAATACTAGCTATGCGATCTCCTTGTGAACTAATGCTCGGTGAGAACAAGTTTGTGGTTCCTCCCAAGGTGTTTGGATGCACTTGCTTTGTTCGAGATCATAGACCCTCAGTGACAAAGTTGGATCCTAGAGCCATTAAATGCATTTTCATTGGATATCCTGTTGGTCAGCGAGGATATAAATGTCGGAGTCCCTCCGAGCGACGCACATTTGTTAGTCTTGATGTCACTTTCTGGGAATCTAATCCCTTTTATGGTGAAAAAATAAATCTGAGTGCTGTGTTTGAAGGGCTTGACCAGCCACTTAGTCTTGCTAGTCAAGAGGGGGAGAGTGCACACAAAAATGATGTTGCGGGCAGCAACTCTCCTGCTGGACAGCAACAACCTCTGATCACTGCCTCCATCCCAGTGGTTCCTGCTGGACATCAACAACCTCTGATCACTGCCTCCATCCCAATGGTTGTACCAGAAGTGTCATGTGATAGAAGCTGGCCAAAGCCAAATGAAGAGCAGGCCCCTCGTGTATACTCACAGAGACAAAGGATCAAAAAGCAGTTGGTAGTAGAATAGGAGGAGCAATAGGCAGAAGAACAGGGGGAGCAACAACCGCATGGGGAGTTACAAGCTGATAAGTCTGATTTGCCTGAAGAAAGTTCAGCGGGTGACATCTCAAGAGGTATAGAAAAGTCGCTGGACTTGCCAATTGCTTTAAGGAAGGGGACAAGAGCAGCTACAATGAAAGAGATCGATAGATATGGTTTAGTGCACAACCTCAGTAACTATGTATCATATGAAACATTATCTCCTTCATACAAGGTATTTATTGCATCTCTTCAGTCCATTGCAATTCCAACTAATTGGAGGGCAGCAAAATAGGATCAAAGGTGGTTTGCAGCTATGAAAGAAGAACTAGAATCTCTAAGGAAGAACAAGACTTGGGAGTTGACTACTCTTCCTAGAGGAAAGAAGGCAGTCAGTTGTAAATGGGTCTATACCATAAAACAGAGTCCTGAAGGAAAGATAGAGAGGTAGAAAGCAAGATTGGTAGCTAGAGGATATAGTCAAACATATGGGATTAACTATGATGAAACATTTGCACCTGTAGCAAAGATGAACACAGTAAGGGTCCTCATCTCATGTGCAACAATCTTTGGATGGCCCTTACACCAACTGGATGTCAAAAATGCCTTCCTACATGGTGATCTACATGAAGAAGTTTACATGGAGATTCCCCGGGGTCTAGCTTCAGCTGAAACTGAAGGTAAAGTGTGCAAGCTAAAGAAGTCACTTTATGGATTAAAACAATCTCCTAGAGCTTGGTTTGACCGATTCAGAAGAGCTATATGCGAAATGGGATATGGGCAATGCAATGGAGACCACACGATATTCTATAGACACTCAAATCAAAAGATCACGATTCTAGCTATCTACGTGGATGACATTATAATCACAGGGGATGATGCAACAGAAATAACAAGGGTAAATAGCTGTTTGAGCAAAGATTTTGAAGTGAATGATCTTGGTCAACTCAGGTACTTTCTTGAAATAGAGGTGGCAAGATCAAAGAAGGGAATAGTACTATCCCAACGCAAGTATACCCTAGACCTTCTCAGTGATATGGGGATGATGGAATGTCGTGCAGCTCCAACACCAATGGATCAAAATCAAAAAGTAACAGCCCAATCTGGTGAACTTGTAGACAAGGAGAAATATCAGAAATTAGTGGGATGACTGCTGTACTTGTGTCACACAAGACCAGATATTGCATATGCAGTCAACATAGTAAGCAGATATATGCATGAACCGAGAAGTGGACATATGGATGTTGTTCATCGAATCATAAGATATTTAAAAGGAACTCCAGGAAAAGGGTTATGGTTTAAAGCAAATGGACATCTAACAATTGACGGTTACAGCGATGCTGACTGGGCAAGTTGCAGGTTATTACGTATTTGTGGGAGGGAACTTGGTAGCATGGAGAAGCAAAAAACAACAAGTAGTATCAAGGTCAACTGTAGAAGCAGAGTATAGAGCCATGTCTCTAGGATTAAGTGAGATGCTATGGGTAAGAAACCTTCTAAGTGAGTTGAAGGTCTTAAAGGCAGGACACTTGAATGTATGGTGTGATAACAAGTCAGCAATCTGCATAGCAAATAATCCAGTCCAACATGATAGGACAAATCACTTTGAGATTGACAGATTCTTCATTAAAGAAAAGCTAGATGTTGGTATTATCAAGATCGACTATGTGATCATAGGGAAACAGATTGCTGATTGTCTAACAAAGGCTGCCAAGGATTGTGATCGAGCTTGTGACAAGATGGGGATGATATATATATATATATATATATATATATATATATATATATATATATATCACCCATATTGAGGGGGAGTGTTGGTCTATACTATACATGAGCTACAGCCAGCATTGCAGCCTGTCTACCTATTGGGTTGTGGCCTTATGTGTGTGTTGTGCTGGCCCATGAGGCCCATGTAACAGAGTATATATAGTGGTTCCTGCCTGGGAACCCTAGATCAATCCAGATAGAATTTCCACCCCTCCCAGCCGTCATCTACAATTTACACCATCCAACTTCAAATTTGAACTGGGGTTTACCTTGTGGTGTCAAGGTGCCCGTGGTTAAGAGAACAAGGCATGGTCCAAAAATGCCTCAATGCGTTCTAGAGCGTGTACGTTGGCCAAAGGATATTTAGCTTTCTATTCGGTATCCATAAGTGTGCGGTCTAGTTTTTGATATGTCGGCACCGGGAGACTATTCGCTCACGTGAACTGTCTCCTAGACGTAGAGGCCTCTCTTAAGTCCAAACTGTCAATTACTACATTGAACAACAAAGGTGAATGGTTATCGAACCGGCCATTACTTTTCTCGTGTGGATATGGTAACAAATTAAAATCACCTCCTATTAAAATAGTGAAAGGGTATTTGTGCCCTTACTATTATTTTGATGTTTGGTGACAACACTTGGATAAGTTTAATCATCTGTTAAATGTTTCAGGAGATTCCAGCTGTCCCCATGTATGGTGCAATAAAGGAAAAAGAGTTGCCCAGGATCAGGTCTTTGCAAGGGACATGCCTCAGCCGGACTGTCCAACTAATCCAGGCCGGAGTGTCTGGCCAGGCCGGACTGTACGGTGGGATTCGGCTGGACTGTCCGCCCATGAGAAGTGGGCAACTTCTCTGGACAATCAGAATAGGTTTTCAAACACTCCCCGGATACTTACCGGATTCTGGCCGGAAACTTGTCTAGGCCGGAGTGTCCGGCTGGTCTCACCCGGAGTGTCCGGCTTGGCTGGACTGTCCGGCTGGTGCTGGCCGGACTGTCCGGTGTAAGTGGCTCCCAACGGCTCCATTTCCAGGGGGCCTATATAAAGGCCCCTTCTTCTACCTTGGAAGCTGCTCGTCCACCTCAAGAACTCCAGCACCATTTGAGCCACCAAATCCACAAGATCTCCTCACTCAACCATCCAAAGTCATTGATCTTTGGAGAATCGAAGGAGGAGGCCTTGATCGACATCTTCACCAAGAGAGATCTTCATTTCCCCTCATTCACTTGAGGGCCCCTTGCTCTAGTGTTTCATTGGAAACCCTAGCTTGTGATTTGGTTCTTACTAGCTTGTCTTTGATTGTTTGACAGCTAGCTTGTACTTGGGAGCCTCCAATTAAGTTATGGATGTGTGCCCCGAACTCGTTGTAAAGGTGCGGGCTTCCACCTCGAAGGTTGCCGTATAGTGGAAGAGGTGAATCGAACCCGTTGGGGTGAGGTTCATCGGAGACCAAGGGAGGCCTCTCGTGGCGTTGGTGGTTTGATACCACCCCCTCTCCAACCGTAGACGTACTTCCCCTCAAAAGGAAGGAACTACGGGAAACAAATCCTTGTGTCTCCGCGTGCTCCACTTTGGTTACTTCTATCCTTTACCACACTTTACTTATATAGTTATTGCTTATTTGGCGCTTGTTTGACATATAGGTAAATTCACCTTAGTTGCATAATCTGGAGAATTTACCTTTCATGTCAAACCCTAATTCAAAAAGAGTAAAATTTGAAGTAGCACCTATTCACCCCCCCTCTAGGTGCCCATACGATCCTTTCAATTGGTATCAGAGCCTCGGCTCTTTATTCGGGCTTAACCACCTAAGAGATTATGGGTAACCCAGAGGAGGGAGAAAGTGAGGCTAGCCATTCGGTGACCATGGTACATCTCAAGAATTTGGAAACAAGCTTGAGCTCTACCTTGGGCAACAAAATCCAATAGTTGCGTCAACTCGTTGAGCAACTTGTTAGGGATAAGCAAACCTCACCTCCTCCCTCTCCAGAGGAAACACCACCAAACCCAAAGGCTAATGCTCCGTCTAAGCCTTTGGAGGAAGTGACGGGGGATGAACATAATTCCACCAACTCCACCACCAAAAAGGATGATGGGAAGGAAGAGCACCATGCGGTTCCCGGATGGTACTCTCCCGACCCTCCTATCCCTCACCCACATATAAATAATAGAGGCGACCCACCAAAGTTAGCTGCACATACTTTTGCTCAATGGCAAGTTTTAATGAAATCTCATGTGCGCAGCTCTTGCATTGATTTGTGGAATATTATTGAAGAAGGACTCAAAATTGAGGATCCAACCAACTTGAATAGAAGAGAAGTGGTCAATAGCCAACTCAATGCGACTGCCTTGCACATGATCCAACTTGGAGTGGGGCCAAAGGATTTCCCCACATTGAGCACTACAACACCGCCAAGGAAGCTTGGGATGCTCTCATTGACTTGTTTGTTGGCAATGAGAGTATGAAAAGAAATAGATATGATGCTTTAAGCAATGAGGCCGAGGGTTTCTTCATGAAGGAGGTGAGGATCATGAAGATATGTATCGAAGACTCAAATCCATAGCCACCGCCTTCAGGAAAGTTGGTGCCTCTCACATTGATGATGCTTGGATCAAGAGGAAGTATGTGAGTGCTCTCATGCCTTTCGAGCCTACTGACTTGAAGAGTCTCCAAGGAAGACACAACTACCATCTCATGACCTCCAATGAAGTTATGCAAGAGATGGCCGCCTTCAAGGTTGCTGCCAAGAATGCCAAATACTCCCGTGCTCGTGCCATTGGAATGAGTAGTGGTGTCAATCTTGCCTTGAAGGCCAAGGTTGTGGAGTATGATGAAGATGAAGGAAGTGATGAGGGACTTTCAATGAGCCATCCCGAAGATGTCAAGGTTGCTCATGGTGAATACATGGCCTTCTATGCAAGAAACTTTTGGAAAGGTCCCGCCAAGGCCAAGATGGAAATGCAACGAAGAAGCAACCCCAATGGGAGAATAGATAATGGGTCCAAGTTGAGAACTTGTTTCAATTGTGGTGACCGCTATCACTTCGTTGCAGCTTGTCCCTATGAGAAGATCATGGGGGTAAACTTGTGTTGAAAAAGACCTCCAAAGCTCCCTACAAGAAACCCTTCATCAAAAGGAACTCAACCAATAAGAAGCCGGGAGAAATTGTCTTGATCACACATGAAGAGTTCTCCTCTGATGATGATGATGAAGATGAAGAAGAGGATACATCAAGTGGTGAGGCGGCTCTTGCTACTACCTCTACTCCTTCATTCTCACTCTTCGACTCTCCAAATGATAATATCTCCAACAAGAACGTCACTTGCCTTATGGCAAGAGGAACAGAGGTATTACCATCATCGCACTCCACCTCCTTAATCAATGATGATTTTGATGATGAGTTATCTTTTGAGGTCAAAAAGGAATTAGTTGCTTTTGATGTGTTCATGAACAACTTGCAAGGGGAACACAAGGAACATGTTGTGGACCTCTTAAATCAACTTTCACACACACACAAGAACTTCTAGATGAGAGATGCCAATTAGGAAGAGAGCACATGATTGAGGTAGAAGCTCTAAATAATGCTCTAGAAGAAGAACAAGAAACTAGAATATCTCTTGAAACTAAACTAGAGGGTCTTGATGAAGCTAATGATCTCATTATTAATAAACTCATCAAGGAACGTGATCATGCTATTGCTAAATACAAAAAGGCTAAAAAGGACAAGATTGAGTTTGATGTTGTTCATGAAAAACTTGCCGAGGACTTTAGGACACTTGACAAGTCTCACAAGGCCTTGGAGAGTGAACTCCTGTCACTCAAAAAGTCCCGTGAAAGGATTCAAACTCAATTGATCAATACTCCCGCACCTAGTATGTTCATTCCTTCTAGTTGTACAAATACTCTTGAAGAACATGCTAGGTTGAAGGGGGAGCTAGCTAAGACCACCTTTCCAAAAGGAAACAAGTCTATTGATGACCTCTTAAGCAAGCAAAGGTCAATTGGTGAAAAAGGAGGCATTGGATTTATCTCTAAAGCCAAGACAAAAAAGAACAACAACAAGAAGAAGGCCAAGCCCGCCCAAGAAAAGAACAAGGTCATTGTGGGAAGTAAGACCACAAGTGGCAAAACTATGTCTCATGATGATTTTGCGGGTAGTGCTAACCCTCACTATGTTTTGATGCGAGATTATTATGGTGATGTGTATGCAGAATATGTTGGCCCATTTGATGGTTATATTGCGTGGTCTATTTGGGTTCCCAAGACCCTTATTGCTAACAAAAGAGGACCCATTGAAAAATGGGTACCTAAAAACTAGTTTGATCTTTTGTAGACCTATGCTTCCGGAGGGTCAAAATGGGTGCTTGATAGTGGATGCACAAGTGATATGACCGGAAGCGCGTCTAGTGTCAAGGAGTTGAGACCAAATGTTGATCAAATATCCGTGACATATGTCGACAAGTCAAAGTCTAAGGTAATGGGTTTCGGCAAAGTTGTGGTTGCACACGATATCACTCTCGTGGATGTCATGCTTGTTGAGACCCTTGGCTACAATTTACTTTTAGTCCGTGCTCTTGGAAAGATGGGTTTTGCCGTCTTTATTGATAATGATATTGTGATCCTCATGTGGAGCAAGTCTCTAAAGGTCGCTTTTGTTGGGTACGTCGAGAATGACTTGTATGTGGCGGACTTCTCGGGGAAAACCACTACAAGTCCGATGTTCTTATTCGGAAAGGCCGATGTGGGTTGGCTATGGCATCGCCGTCTAGCCCATGTCAACATGAGAACTTTGCAAAGCCTCCACAAGGATGGTCATATTGTTGGACTAAAGGAAAATGTTTGCTTTGCCAAAGATCGTGTTTGCAGGGCATGTGTTGAAGGAAAGATGCATGATTCTCCCCACAAGCCAAAGAACTACATCAAGTCCAAAAGGATCTTGGAGCTCCTTCATGTGGATCTTTTTGGTCCTCCTTCTCATGCGAGTCTTGGTGGGAAGAAATATTGTTTGGTGATTGTTGATGACTACTCAAGATACACTTGGGTATATTTCTTCAAGTTAAAAAGTGAGACCCAAGATAACTTCATTGACTTCATCAACATGGCTCAACGTCAACACAATGTCCCAGTATTAACAATAAGAAGTGGCAATGGTATCGAGTTCAAGAACTACACATTGAATGGATTTGTTAGTGATGAGGGAATAAAACATTAATATTCCACTGCATATACCCCTCAACAAAATGGTGTAGCTGAGAGGAAGAACTAGAATCTTATTGATATGGCAAGGACTATGTTGGCGGAATTTAAATCTCCATACAATTTTTGGGCTGAAGCTATCTCCACCACATGCCATGCATCAAACCGTCTCTACCTCCGCAAAGAATTGATCAAGACTCCATATGAAATCCTTACCAGTAACAAGCCCAATGTTTCTTACTTCCGGGTGTTCGGTTGTAAGTGCTTTTATCGCATTAAGGGTATTCATTTATCCAAGTTTGATTCCAAAGCATTAGAGGGTATTTTTGTTGGTTATGGTCTCGAATCCCACACTTATAGAATCTATGACAAGCTCTTTGAAATTGTCATAGAATCTTGTAGTGTGGTGTTTCAAGAATATGATGGTCCCCAAGAGGGGCGTGTTGATGTTTGTGATGTAGATGATGAAATGCCTCAGGATGCCATAGGAAGAATGGGTGCGGGCTTCATCCACCCTGTTGAGGAACCCCTTATGGCGGATCGAGAAGAACTATGCTCTACTCAAGTGGAGCCCTCATCTTCACAACATCAACAAGCTCCTATCGAGGAGGACAATGACCCATGCCAAAGACAAGTTGTGGACCCTCAACCTGCTGATCAAGAAGAAACATCTAGCTAGGAGTTACTTGAGTCTCCATTTGCCAGAATGTCCAGTGGTGCTAAGTCTATTACACAAGGAAGATCTATAGAAACTGCCATAAGGAGAGGTCAATGCTTGTCTAGAAGTATGCTTGATCAAGACCAAGGTCAATCTTTGCCTCTTATAGGAGAGAATGATTCCAATGATGATCAAGGTCAAGACGAGGACCAAAATGATGAAGTGATCCCCCTAAGAAACAACAAGGAGATCGAAACTCGTCGCCAAGCTAGAATGGATAGAATATTGGAATTAAGAGACCACACTCTTGAGAATGTGGTAGGAGATCTAAGAAGAGGGGTATTTACTCGAGCTCAACTGAAGAACTTTGGTGAGCACCAAGCACACATTTCCATGGTGGAACCAAAGAAAGTGTGGGAAGCCCTTGAAGATTCGAATTGGTTGGATGCAATGCACAAAGAGCTCAACAACTTCGAGAGAAACAAAGTATGGAAGTTAGTTGAAAAGCCAAAAGATTGCCGCAATGTTATAGGCACCAAGTGGATTTTCAAGAACAAGCAAGATGAGCATGGAATTGTGGTCTGGAACAAGGCAAGATTGGTTGCACAAGGGTTCTCTCAAATTGAAGGCATTTATTATGGAGAGACTTATGCACCCGTGGCTCGCCTTGAGTCCATCTGTATCCTTCTTGCTTATGCGACACATCATAAATTTAAACTACAACAAATGGATGTAGAAAGTGCATTTCTTAATGGTACATTGCATGAGTTGGTATATGTGAAACAACCCCCGGGGTTTGAGGATCCCAACTTTCCAAACCACGTCTACAAACTCGATAAGGCACTCTATGGGATCAAGCAAGCCCCACGCACGTGGTATGAGCACCTTAGAGAGTTTTGGTTAGATCGTGGGTTTAAGGTTGGGAAAATCGATCCCACTCTTTTTACTAAGAAGGTCAATGGGGAACTTTTTGTATGCCAAATTTATGTAGATGATATTATCTTTGGCTCATCTAACAAAGCTTTTAATGATGAATTCTCAAAGCTTATGACTGACAGGTTCAAGATGCTATGATGGGAGAATTGAGAGTATTTCTTGGTTTTGAGATCAAGCAAGTGAGAGGAGGAACATTCTTCAACCAAGCCAAGTATACTCAAGATATGCTCAAAAGATTCAACATGAAAGACCTAAATGGAGCTCCCACTCCCATGGCAACAAAGACTCATCTTGAACTAAACCCAAATGGTAAAGATGTGGATCAAAAGGTATACCGGTCCATGATTGGCTCTTTTCTTTACCTTTGTGCATCTAGACCCGATATTGTGTTGAGTGTAGGAGTGTGTTCAAGATATCAAGCGGCTCCTAAAGAAAGCAATTTGATGGCAGTCAAGAGAATCTTTTGATATTTGGTTCATACCCCAAACTATGGTATTTGGTATCCTAGGGGCTCAACTTTCTGTCTTTGTGGGTACACGGATTCGGATTGGGCTGGTGGCAAGGATGATAGGAAATCAACCTTCAGGGCTTGCCAATTCCTTGGGAGGTCCTTGGTGTGTTGGTCTTCTAAGAAGCAAAATTGTATATCTCTTTCCACCGCCGAAGCCGAGTATATGGCAGCTGCTAGTGCTTGTACACAATTGCTATGGATGAGGCAAACTTTAAAGGAATACGGTGTCCATTGTGACAAAGTGCCTCTTCTATGTGACAATGAAAGTGCTATCAATATTGCATATAACCTCGTGGATCATACAAGGACAAAGCATATTGAGATTCGTCATCACTTCATTAGAGATCATGTTGCTCGAGGTGATATTGAGCTATCCTATGTATCAACCAAAGACCAACTTGCCGACATTTTCACGAAGCCACTTGATGAAGCAATGTTTTGTTATTTGAGGAATGAACTAAATATCATAGATTCTAGGAGCTTGACTTGATCACCTTGCATACTCACCTATATCTTGACTCTTATTTGGTTTAGGTGCAGGCATGGAGATAGGGGGAGTGTGGTTCTAATACAATGGACTATCCCTCCCCCATAATGCCAACATTAAGAAATTCAATTCTCCTAATATCATTTAGTGATATGTGAGCTTCATTGATGAGTAGTGGCAATGAACCCAAGGATAATTCTTCGCGGTGTCATGCCACAATCTCTTACATGGTGGCCTCGGCCACCGCCCTCTTCATATTTGAAGAGTTGGTTCTTGACTTGTGTGGTTTGGATCTTAATTTGCCATCTTTTGACTATCTATGGTTTTTTGGTTCTTCACAGTACATCTTCTGAATCCTAGGCCTATACTCATCCCTAAACATGCTCCTCTTGCCACACATTTGTCCAACTTTTGTACCTGGAATTTTTCTGGTCGTGGGGGCCGGAATGTCTGCACTGTACCGACCGGAGAGTCCGGCAAGGCCGGACACTCCGCTTGATACAGCCCGGACACTCCGGCTAATGTCGCCTGGGCAGTCCGGCCCTAGTGGTTTCATCCCTGTAAAGGGGTCGGGAAGAAGTGGATGGTTCAGTCCTCCTTCTTACCCCCGACTCTCCTCTCTCCACAGTCCGCTGCCCTTGACCAGGATCTCCATCGGGAGGGCCTCTCCACCCCGGATTCGACCGTTGTCGCCGGCCATTATCGCCCCTTTGCCGCTGGGACCTGTTCCCCTCCGGTGAAGGCTCCATGGATGCTGGTATTTTGCCTCCCCCTCTCCCACATCTCTAGGGTTTCCTCTAGATGCTTTTTTGGAGGCAATGACCTATCTTGATCCATGGATTTATCATTTTGCGTTCATATGGCATCATTGTAGTAGTGTTAGCAATCCCGATCTGCTCCGGTTGAGTACTTTCGTGCTGCCCGAAAAATCACCAGGTCTCCCACCGGACTGTCCGGTGTGCACAGGGCGGACACTCCAGCCTAGCCGGAATGTCCGGCCTGTACGCGCCGGACTATCCGGCCGTGGCGGAGTCTCCGGCTCGTTTTTGCCGGACAGTCCGGGTTTCCTCAACCAGTTTTGATCTAGCATTCCTTTCACTACTGTTGTGTGCTTTCACCTCCTAGACAAGTGTGCTTACCCTGCTGCTACCTTTCTACTCTGAATTCACAGGTAGCTCCCATCCTCGTCGCTCTAGGGCCCCTCAGAAAGCCCGTCCTCGCCGGTACCATGATGAAGAGAATGAGGTTCATGTGGATCCATCCATGGTCAGGAAGGCTGCTCGTGACCGTGTTGCAGCAAAGCAGGAGAAGGTCAGAAAACTAAAGAGGGATGAAGCCAAGCGCATGAAATTTGAGTCTTTGACCACTTTGGCAAATTTGGGCACCGAAGAGTTTATGGATATGCGTGTCCAGCAATTCTATTCTCTGCAGTGCACTTCTGAGGATCATCGCTTCTGGAGGAATGAGAAGGCCCTACTCTTCTTTGAGGTCTTTTCTGCTTTCAGGACACCTGTGTGCCCTATGCAGTGGTTGGATATTCCGAAGCTCCAGGCCCACATGTACTTTGAGGACGCTCTCTGGGTGACTGAGAAGATGGGACTGCACACCATCTTTCAAACAAGAGAATATTACAACATTGAGTTGGTCCAGCAGTTCTATGCCACGGTGGTTTTTGGGGACACTCCTGATATTCCCCTTGAGTGGATTTCTGGCACTACGAGATGTCATTCCAGCATGGCTCAGTTTGCCCATCTCCTTGGTGTGCCTTTCAACCCCAATGCTCACAGTGGTCACCGAATGCATGTGCATGGTCAGGCGTATGACAAACAGCTGTTGGTTCCTATGTACTCTCGGAATGGTGTGGTTAGCCAAACCACCAATATCAAGCTCATTTAAAACATCCTGCTCCGCATATTTCGCCACACTCTCACTCCCAAGGCAGGCAACAAGGATGAGATGCAGGGTGCTGAGATTAATCTTATGGCCCATGCCCACTCCGTGTATGTTCGTGGTCCAGCTCACCCAGGTGGTGCCATAGATGTCATGGACTTCATCTATCAAGATATGTACAAGTGCATCACTGACAAGAAGTGTCCTCTATTTGCTCCATATGTGATGAAGCTCATTGTTGCTCAGGATCCAGTCACTCCACTGCTCTACACTGACCTTGTTTCTCACCTCCCTGCCAAGCTACAGAGGAAGGGTGCACCCACCTCCAAGGCACCTCGTGGCTACCCCCCTGCTCAGGATATTTTTGAGGATGATGAGATAGATGCCTCTGACAGTGATGATGGTTCTGAGGAGGTTCCGGAGGCTGTGACCCGTGGCCCTCGCATGAAGCATGCCAGCAATGCATATCGCTTCACCACCTCCAAGGAGGAAGTGCACAAGAAGGTGAAGAAGGCCTCCTGGTGGAAGAAGCTTCTTCTATGCCAGAACATTGACATTCGCCATGGTCAGTACGATGCATACAAGGTGATCAGGAACGTGATGAAGGATCTCAAGCGGATCAACTAGCCCATGGATGTTGACCCTTCTCAGCAGCAGGCGTCTGATGGCACACTCTCCTATGGTCACTAGAGTCAGGGACGTGTGGATTGGTCCATGTTTGAGGATGTATCTTCTTCTTCTCACCCTCACGGCCAGAGTTCTACTCATGAGGATCAGGATGATGAGGATGGTGATGAGGTCGGGGACGAGGATGCGGAGGAGGATGACGATGACGACGACTACAGTGGCTAGAGTTGTCCTTGGGACGCTTTAGTTGTGCTCTTTTCCATTTTTGGCGTCTCGATGCCAAAGAGGGAGAAGTAGCCCCTTTATTAGGTTGCTACCGGGGATTTGCATGGGTACACGAGCTTCACGTTATTTCGATTTGCCTCTTTGAAGCTTCGTGTCTTTATCCTACTTGTTGAGTAATATGTTGTGTTGAACGCTGTGTTTTGTGTTGTGACATGCTTACCCGGTTGTGTTAAATAACTATGTTATATCTATGCCTAGCTTATTGATCTAGTTGTTTTATATATTATGTCATATCTTGTGAGCTACAAAATCTAGAGAGGATGTAATTCTATGGTGTGTGATCTTGTATTCAAATGCAAAGCAAAAATTGGTCACACATCTAGGGGGAGCCTCACTATATTTTGTATATCTCCACTTGTGAACATTTATAGCTATCCCTTCCTGCGAATCCTTGGGTTGTCATCAAACACCAAAAAGGGGGAGATTGAAAGGGCATTTATGCCCTTACTATTATTTTGATGTTTGGTGACAACACTTGGATAAGTTTAATCATCTGTTAAATGTTTCAGGAGATTCCAGCTGTCCCCATGTACGGTGCAATAAAGGAAAAAGATTTGCCCAGGATCAGGTCTTTGCAAGGGACATGCCTTAGCCGGACTGTCTGGCTGATCCAGGCCGGAGTGTCCGGCCATGCCAGACTGTCCGGTGGGATTCGACCGGACTATCCGCCCATGAGAAGTGGGCAATTTCTCTGGACACTCAGAATAGGTTTTCGAACACTCCCCAGACACTTACCGGATTCTGGCCAGAAACTTGGCCAGGCCGGAGTGTCTGGCTGGTCTCACCCGGAGTGTCCGGCTTGGCCGGAGTGTCTGGCTGGTGCTGGCCGGACTGTCCGGTGTAAGTGGCTCCCAACGGCTCCATTTCCAGGGGGCCTATATAAAGGCCCCTTCTTCTACCTTGGAAGCTTCTCGTCCACCTCAAGAACTCCAGCACCATTTGAGCCACCAAATCCACAAAATCTCCTCACTCAACCATCCAAAGTCCTTGATCTTTGGAGAATCGAAGGAGGAGGCCTTGATCTATATCTTCACCAAGAGAGATCTTTATTTTCCCCTCATTCACTTGAGGGCCCTTTGCTCTAGTGTTTCATTGGAAACCCTAACTTGTGATTTGGTTCTTACTAGCTTGTCTTTGATTGTTTGACAGCTAGATTGTACTTGGGAGCCTCCAATTAAGTTGTGGATGTGTACCCCGAACTCGTTGTAAAGGTGCCGGCTTCCACCTCGAAGGTTGCCGTATAGTGGAAGAGGTGAATCGAACCCGTTGCGGTGAGGTTCATCGGAGAACAAGGGAGGCCTCTCGTGGCGTTGGTGGTTTGATACCACCCCCTCTCCAAACTAGACGTACTTCCCCTCAAAAGGAAGGAACTACGGGAAACAAATCACATTGTCTCCGCGTGCTCCACTTTGATTACTTCTATTCTTTACCGCACTTTACTTATCTAGTTATTGCTTAGTTAGCGCTTGTTTGACATATAGGTAAATTCACCTTAGTTGCATAATCTAGAGAATTTACCTTCAAACCCTAAATTGAAAAAGAGTAAAATTTGAAGTAGCACCTATTCACCACCCCCTCTAGGTGCCCATACGATCAAGTGGAAAGCGGTCTTATGCTCCTCATGTGCCACACCATACACGGCAACCAAACTCCATATGAAATTGTCATACTTGTTTCGAATATGAAACTTAATATGGAAGTCTCTGTCCTGAGCAAGCTAGAACATCCATGGAGGTTGATTTAACATGAAGATACCACCGGATCTACCTCAAGGGGGAATACAATGCCAGATTGCCAGGTGAAATCATATCCGCTAGAAAGACGGTTAAGGACGTGCACCAGAAACTCTCGTCTTCCAATTTATGCTCCCGTATATGATCAGCATGTTTACCCAAGTCTCGCAGACCTCTGCTATGCTATTCGTGAACATGCCATCCATCGAAAAACTCTTGGGATTTAGAAATCTTCGTCTTCTTAGACGGATTTTGGTATTTCTTGGAAGATGAATTCTTGTATTTACGAGTAGATGCTTTTAGACCATAAAGAGATCCATCAAAAACACGTCCTTAATTTCCATGCTCGAGGTAAGCCCATGTGAGCAAGTTTTATTTCTTTTCACTGTCCTGTGTGAGCAGAGAAATATTACACTGTGCATCCTTTGCCTTCAAAAAAAAATTGACACATAACCGAACACCGTCTAGCAGTAAGCACTAGTGCCATACAGAAGCACCTTTTATACTACACACAGGAGCTTCCCGATCCTATCACACGTCACAAAACAAATACTCCTATTACGCTGCCTACTTATTGCCTTCTCTGCAAGCATAATCACCCCCTAAACAACAACGACCTGTGATATTGCCAGACAGTTAGTCGGACCCATGCCCTGCAAGCTTAACAGTGAAGCTTACAACCTGGAGCCAGTGCTGGAGAGCAGCAGGCCGCAAGGCTGAGACGAGCCACTGAACTGCAGCATGTCAAAAGGGTCCCTCGCGTCGAAGCCGGTCGTGATCCAGGGCTCGCTATGTTGGTGGTGGTGGTGGTGGCTGCTGTTGCCCGTTGTCGCCTGCAGAACATCCTCCAGGGCCTCGTGCAGCGGCGGTGGGGTCAGCAGGCCATGGTACTGCTGTGGGTTCGGGTCGCCTGGTCAAAATTAAGAGAAAAGCAAGTGTTAGATGATGGGTCATGGGTGCTACGACCTTAATCAGGTCTCAACGATGAAACCAACAAACACCTGATGGGTAAGCAATGAACACCTTGAGGAAGGCCGGGGACCTGCGTGCTCGGTGGACCCGGCATCGGCGGGGCCTGCGCAGATGTCGACGACTGCTCGGCGGACTGGGACTGCACCTTGAACTCCAAGATGCGGTTCGGGAACTTGTAAGCGTCTTGCTGTAGCTTCACCACCAGCGCCTGCAAAACCGATGATGTTATACTACTTATGATCGACATGCTGTTCTTGAGGCAGAGATATCTGTCTATCTGAACCGAAGTGTTTTTGTACATCTGGTGGATAGTCTTTTCAGCTGTTTCATTACCTTCTGCGCTGCGGTGAGGGCGTTCATGGAGAAGCAGTGGCTCCCGACTACGACCCCAATGATCTCATGGATGCAGTTGAACAGCAGAATGATTCCGTGCCCGCTGGAGTAGGAGTAGAGCTTGTCGTCCAGGACGCACTCCCGGGCATGCTCCACGGTCGACTCCCACATTTTGTTCGACATGCCACTGCCCAGTAACTGAAAATGGCAAGCAACATTGGTTTTAGTACGCATGATGAGAACATGTAAACCATACTACTAGCACGTAGGAAACAGTTACAGAAAAACTCTGTAAAAAAAAAAGAGAGATGCAGGCTAGGCTGCTTACGCCGCGCAGTCCATACTGGTCGATCACCAAGTTCCTGAGGAAGTCTTGAACGGTGTGAATTCCAAAGTCGGCGAGCTTCTTGTGGAAAACACCGTCTTTCCCGATCTTCTCCAAACGCCACACGTCGTCAGCTAACGCAGGAGGATGATGCTTCTTGTAAACTGAAACATGAAGGTTCAGCAAATTAGAACATGGCAGAAGGACGCTGTCAGCGCGAAATGTAAACTACTAGTAATAATAATGGCTTACCTTCACCGCGGTGATCCTTCACCAGGAAAGGGTTACTCACAGCTTCCTGCACTCTCTCCTCGATGGAGCTAGCCCGAGACATCCTGGCGCCGAGCCTGAACTTCCTGCTCCTTATCCAGCTGGAGTTATCCGTGAAGGAGATGTCGCGGACAGAGGCGACACCTTTCTCGAGCACAATGACCACCTCACCGGAGAGCAGCGGCCTCTTGCCTTCTCTCTCGAAGACTATGCTCTCACTGAACTCCTTCTCGGTGTGTTCGAGGCGCTCGTCGGCGTTGAAATCGCCGTCGAGGACGAGGAGCTCGACCCTCATGGAGGACAAGGGGCCCGAGGTGATGGCCTGGTTGCTGTCGGCGTCGGTGAGGACGATTCGGAGTGGTTGCTTGTTCTCTGCTTCTACCCTGTTGCCTGTGAAAAGCGTCTGAGGCAGGTTGCCCTGGAACTGCAGCTTGTATCTTTTGCTGTTCGTCTTTAGTTGCAGAGGGAGCCTGAAGAAAAACAGAGCAGAAATTTAGTCAGGAGTGCACACTTTTGCTGGAGTACTACTTTGAATTAGCAGTCAAAAGGTCATAAGCCTAACACCGCACTAGCCACTGGCTGCATAAGTTCAGTAATACTAGTCATAAGCCAGTAGGTATTTCAGAGCATAAATTCGGACCCGGATTGTTACTTACATTGATATGGTACTGGAAGTTTCAGCAGAGTATTCACACACAACAGCGAAAAAAATGCACAGAGCTAGTATATATATATGTTCAAAGCTAACCTGTTTGCCGAATCAATGTGGCGGATAAGAACATTGTGCACCTCTTCCTGAACCTGAATTCGTACACATTACACACCATTGATTAGATTTCTTTCCAATTCTGCAGACTAAACATGTTCCAGGTCAGTTGCTTGAACAACAACAGAAGGGAAGTGCTTACAACTCTGCGCAGAAACGGCTCCAGCTTGGGCAGATGCTTCTGCATGTACTGCGCGCCAATGGCCTCCTGCATCGAGCTACTACTGCACGGGGCAAAGCGTACCAAGCTTCGTCAGAACCTGACACCCAACTAACTGAAAGTCCGAAGCCAAGAATGTACTAGTACTCTACTCACTGAAGAAGCGTTCGGCGGCGCTTGGCGTCCGGGGAGGCCAGCTCTTCCTCGTCGCCGTCCACCACCACCTCCTCCTCCACCACGTCCAAGACCCTCTTCAAATCCATCCCGATGAAGTTCACTTCGCTAGGTAGGTTCAGCTGAGGTGGCCGGCGTAGGAGTAGGAGTGTGAGTTGGGTGGGCAGTGAGAGTGACCAGAGTCACCAGACCACGTACGTACGTGGGCTATAAATAGCGGCGGCAAGGAGCAGAGGAAGCAGCGCCGAAGCTTCTCTCCCCTCTCCCATGCCCACAGGCCACAGGGAGAGAGAGAGAGAGAGGAGGAGGAGGAGGGTGGCGGGTCGGTCTCGTCAAGGACACGCTCCCCTCGGCCGGCAAGGCAAGGGGCAAAAGACCGTAAAGCGGCGAGGCTCATCAGAGAATCCCTAGAAATGCCAAGATTCGGCTCGGGCACACCCACCCACCCGGGGCTTTCGAGCTTTCCTCCCGCGTCCTCCTCTCTTTCAGCGCCCGAGTCGACAAAAAGGGCGGGGAATTTTGTCAGAAAGCGGCAAAGCTGTGCATGCATGGATGGAGATCATGGAGATGATGATGATTATGGAGCTGGAGACGGACGGGCATAGCTAGACGAGCGAGTGCCCGGCGCGTGCATCGGGGGGCGTGCCGGCGTACGTGGTGGTGGTGGCCGGTGCATGGCTGGACAATCGGAGAAGCTTCGAGGAAGCAGAGCAATGGTGGTGCGGTGGCGAACCTCGCTCTGGGCGATGGGAGTGGCGCGCGTGTAGCTAGGCTTTTGGGTGTGGAAGATGGGTACAAAGGCGAGCTTTTCGCCGGGAAGGAGCGCTGGTTCTTCGGTGCTCGGTGCTCGGACGGGGAGAGAGAGAGAGAGGAAGAGGAGCAAAGCAGAGGAAAAACACAAAGCGGGAGGGAATTTATTCTCCTCCGCACGCACTGCTTGTGCTTTGCGTTTGTGTTCGTGTGGAGAGACGAATTTATTTGATGAAATCAAATGGCCTTTTGCATTTCCTTTTCTCTAGTTGTCTTCTTCGTCCAGTCCAATCTCTCCGATCTGTAAATCAGCTCAAAGGACTTTATGTAGTATGAGACCATATGAATGAATGATTGTCAAGTTAAAAACTCAGATGGCTCGAAATCATTTCCTTTCCACAGAACTCTTTTCTTTTCCTACAGAACCGCGTGGAGTAGAATTGACTTTGAAAGAATCCTCATAAGTCATATCGTATAAGGTATTCTGGTCTTATTTATCTCCTGATACGCAGCCAAGCATATGCCCGCAGCGGGACAGACAGAGAGAAGGGATTTCCATTCTCGCCCGAATTCCCGAAAAAGAATCCTGAAAAGCGAGATATCAGGGTTTCTTCCCTGCAGCTGCAGGGGATAACGAGGTATGCAGATAGCGCACGGCAGATGAGGAAGGGAGATCCTCTAATCATCAGTCAGTTGGTCAGCTCTACCGTCGCCTTTGCTGGCCCCTAGAAAATCAGCTTACATCATGCTCTCTCCGAGCCTTTATCTCCACTTGCCATCTCCAAATCTCCGAGAAAGCACCCACCCCACCCCCGTCCATGTGAGAGACCAAAGCCGGCTTTAGCATACGATGCTGATGCTCCCAGCCACTTTGGCCGTGTGCGCGCGCCATGTCCCGAGCTACCTCACGTATATCCATCTTATTGGTATCCAAGGCTACAGCCTGCAGCCCATTGTTTCTCATTATCTAGGAGGTCAGAACCAAGGAGACAGCAGATGCTGTCCTGATGGCTGATGCTCCCAGTAATCCCAAGGTGCCTACATATATGCTTTCCTTGGGATATCCATGCTTCATGGCACGCAGCCACATCAAAATACAATCTGGTTTTTGCTAATAAATACTATTGAAATAACCAACCTATATTAAGATTCACCACAGCAAGTTCAGATGAAAAATCACCACAAAACCTTGATAAGCCCACACATTCCAGTGTTCAAAATACAACTCCAAGCAAGTGTAAATACTGATATCGGTATTGAATTGTTGTCCTAGCCAATTATTCCAAAAGTCTGAGTATCAGAGCTGCCTCTTCCAGCCCTAGCTGCCTAGACCCCGCCGCCGCCATAACCTGGCCGCCGCAACAACAGAACCCTACACCCAAAACTTTTTCGCCGCTGCAGATCTCCTCTGTCGCCGCTGCCAAAATCCCTACACACAAAAGCAAAAACCAAAACCCTAGATACAAAGCCAAAATCACTGCAGTGATCTACTGCTGCACCCACAAATCAATTCCACAAAACAACCGAAAATCCCTGCCGCCGTCGCATCCTTTCTGTCGCCGCCGCCAAAATCCCTACACACGAAACCAAAACCCAAAACCCTAGATACAAAGCCAAAATCGCTGCAGTGATCTACTACCACGCCCACAAATAAATTCCACAAAACAACGAAAATCCCTGCCGCCGCCGCATCCTTTTTGTCGCCGCCGCAGTGACTTCATCATCATCTATCACCATGTTGGCTGCTGCTCTCGGTGCACCGCCTGCCCAGCTCCTTACACGCGAGAACTCCATGATCTAGAAAGCCCTAGTCATCCTTGTGCTTCGTGGAGCTCGTGTTCTGAACCTGGTAAAAGGACTCGAGTCAGCACCGGTGTAGGAGATCGAAGTTGAGGATACCAATGGCAAGAAGGTAAAAATCTAAAACACTAAGTACACCGCCTGGATTACTCGTGATCAGCAGGTCCTGCGGTACATATTAAACTCTATGTCACCCGATATTTTGTCTCGTGTCATTGGCCTTGACACATGTGCTAAAGTGTGGACAGCCTTTGATTCTCTGACAACAACTGCATCTCGCTCTCGGACTCATCAGCTCCGATATGCGTTGAATGACACAAAAAGGTGATCTCTCTGCTAAAAATTATTTTACCAAGATGAAGAATATAGCACCTGAACTTGCTGCTGCTGGAAAGGCCCTCGATGATGATGAGTTGATTTGGTATGTCTTGCATGGTCTTGAAGACTCTTACAACACACTGAAAACTGATATCAATGTTGAAAGATCACGGATGTCGCCTAGAGGGGGGGTGAATAGGCGGTTTAAAACTTTTACGAGATGGGCTTAACAATGGAAGAATAAAACTAGCATTTTCTTTTGTCAAGCACAAAGCCTAAATATACTAAGGTTTACCTATGTGCACCAATAACTTATGCTAAGCAAGACAAACAACAATGTGATAGCAAGATAGATTACTTCAAGCACGAAGGCTATCACAATATAAAGTTCATAAGTAAAGAGCTTGGATATAGAGATAACCGAGGAACACGGGGACGACGATATTCTACCGAGTTTCTCCCAACAAGAGAGTACGTATCGTTGGAGGGGTGGGCGTTACTAAGACTACCAACACCACAAGAGGCCTCACCCTATTATCCCGAGCACCCACCATGTGGCAAGTACCCGTTCCACTATGAGACACTTGAGGGCGGTCACCGAACCCGTACAAGATAGGGGCTATCTCCACAACTTAATTGGAGGCTCCCAATAATCGCCACCAAGGCTTCAATCTCGGGGAGAGCTTCACAACTTAATTGAAGGTCCCAAGAACACACCACAAAGGCCACACAACCGTCTAGGGTTCCAAGAACCTAAGAGGGACAATGTTCTTGAATATCACCAACCAAATCCTCCGGGGAGAACACAAACTGATGCACCTAATGCAAATGGCTAGAACACCACAAAGATGCCCCAATCCTTCACTCTCAAGTTCCAACAAAGCTACTAAAGAAATTGGGGGAACAAGAGAGGAAGAACACAAAGGGGAAAACAAAATCCCCCAAGATCTAGATCCCAAAGATTCACTCACAAAGAGGAGATTTGGTTTGGTCAAATTGTAGATCTAGATCCCCTCAACCTTCCTCTCAAATATTGGCAAGAATCATTGGAGGGAGAGGATTGAATCAAGCTCAAAGAGTTGTCAAAGAATAGGCAAAGTTTGAAGAAATAAGAGAGGAAGAAGCAATTAGTCAAACGAGAGAAAGAGGCTATTTAAAGGGGGTAAGGGAATCAGCCCGTTGGGGCAATATTGCCTGACTGGGCTGGTAGTACCGTTGTGACCCGGTACTACCGGTTCTAGGCAAGCTACGCAGGCAGCAGCGATCGAAGAACCAAAACGAGGCAAAGGGGATCGGGGCCAGCACTGCCTGCGCGTGCGAGAGGAACGGGGAAGCGAGCGGGGTGTGTTGGGTCGGCCCGGGCGAAGCAGCAAGGGCGAGCGAG
Source organism: Avena sativa (assembly GCA_916181665.1). Lineage (NCBI taxonomy): Eukaryota > Viridiplantae > Streptophyta > Magnoliopsida > Poales > Poaceae > Avena > Avena sativa. Next base: position 621,417,576 of record OV702289.1, read on the forward strand.
GCAGGGGATCAGGAGCACGAGCAGAATCGAGCGAGCCGAGCGAGAGAAGCGGCAAGAGCGCGCGGGAGAAGGCGAGAAATGGGGATCAGGGACTGAGCGAGATCGAGCGGTGTCGAGCGCTTGCGCGCGAGCGAGGAAGCAGCGCACTGTGCGCGGGAGCGAAGTCCCAAGAGGAGCGGCGATGACTGGGAGATTTGTGAGCCAGGCGTGGGCATCTGGGGAGCAAGACGGTCCAGGCGGCCAGCCCGCCCGGGCGGTACCACCGATTTGGGCCGATACCACCGGATGGAGCTACCAGATGGGCCAGAGGGAAAGTGCCGCATGAGACCACAAGAGCTTGTTATGAAGATTACCACAAGCTCTATATCCTCATATGGATAGGGCCAATACACAACCAAGAAAGATAATGCTAAGAATGCAAAGGTATGAGCTCTCTCCGAAAGATATGATCGAGCTACTCACTCGAGAGCCCCTCTTGATAGTACGACTATCTATCCTAAACCTGGTCTCTCAACTACTAACATGAGACCAGCAAAAGGGAAAACCTATCAATAATATCTTTGCCTTGAGAATACGTTGACCTTGTCTTCATCGATCCATGATCGCCGAGGATGGCAAGCATCAAACATGAGATCTTCTAGGGATGACACATTTTGAGCTTGCACAACACATCTTCTTCTTCATTTCATCTACCTTGAATCCAACACATGCTCCAAGCAATGCCAATGGACAATTCCTACAAGTGCAACTTAATACAAACATTAGTCCATAAAGATTGTCATTAATTACCAAAACCACAGATGGGGGCCCACATGCTCTTTCAATCTCCCCCATTTTGGTAATTGATGACAATCCCTTTGAGAGGGTTCATATAATGAATTTAAGTAATAAAATGATAACACCAATATCAAATACTACACAAGTATGTGATATTGGTACCACCACAATATATAGAGCAAACTCCCCTACAATCTATGCATGTGTGATGAACTTGAATTTCATTGCATATATTGCCAATCATTATCATTGGTGGAGTTTCCTCTATATATAGCACATGCTAAGCAACAAAAAAGATGTAAGAGCATGAAAGGAAAATGCTTAAGAACAAACTCAAAGCATAAACCAACTTTCCTTAAACCCTCTAAAACTTCTCCCCCATTGGCATCGATTGTCAAAATAGGTGACACGTTCTAGAAGGCCAATATAGTGATAATTCCTCCAAAGGTGTGCATTCGCACATATCCAATGATGAATAATTGTGATGAAGTAGAACTATATTGAGGACCCGAATATTGCCAAACAAATAAAAATAAAACAAGCATCAAGAAATGACGCAAGCAATGACAAGATCCGACAAACCAATTGAACACAGCAAATGAGTCCAAATGGAAACAACAAGATATTATGATATGAGCAAAATAGTGTTTTAAATAAAAATAGAGACGCTCCCCAAGATTTGTGCATAAATAGAATAGTTGCATTTGAATACATCATGCACAAATATGGAATCCTCGCTCCCCCATAAGCATTTAAAATACAACAAATGAGAAAGAAGACAAATGAGCATTCTTAAATGAATTAGAGGAGCTCCCCAAGGATTATGCACCAATTATGATAATTGCATTTGGGAACAAAGTGCATAATCATGGAATCCTCACTCATCCAAATTCATTTAATAATACAAGGCATGAGAGAACAAAAACGAGTGCCCGAAGATGCAAACAAAAGGAACAAGCACTCATAGGCAAATAAATTTGGAAGCCACCGAAGAATCAAAAAGGAATAAAAGGTGGTATCCAAGGAATACAAATCTCAACTAAAATTATCTTATCTTATGTGTATAAGTTTCTAAGTAGAATGCATCACAAAGACATATGTCCACAAAGAAACATGCACACATAAACAAGAAACTCAAGAAAGCACATGAAAACCAAAATGAAGTCATAACATATACCAATAAGATTTTTGCTTGTAAGCATGGCCAAGGGCACAATTTTATTTTATTGTTCATTAATGAACTTCAAACACCAACATACTACATATATTACAACAATATCCAAGGGAAAAGGAGATGGTTGGAATATATGGAGAAAGGCAACAAGTATCACAAAGGAAACAATCAATTTGCAAATTCTCATTATTGCACATGAGATAAGTTGAGGAAATGATAGGCAATAAAATTGCTAGATTGACATATTTGGGATTGGTGAATCATATGCATGATTAATCCCAATTATATGTACTCATCTCAATTTACACATATTTGCAATAGGAGGTTCTCTTAAAACCGAAGCTAGAACCATAATAAATACAAATACACAAATTCATGCTAGAAGGCAACCCACAAACGGTTGTAAGCAAGATATATGAGCATGAGAAAGAGATGCTTGTTGCCGAGATATAATTGGTAGGATGTAGAGGATATGAATTTGTTGAGCATCCTATAGCTTGCCTTCAATTTCCATGAACTAACCACTTCTTCAAACTTTGAGGGACAAGCATCCAATATATCTCCAATGTACCTAAAACACATTTAAGTACAAAATAGTCCCCAGACAAATTGGGTCTAGAGTAGTTAGAGCAACTACAATACATAGGAGAGACTCCACATAAACATGTGCATATTGATATGGAATTGAATTTCATGCACATCTTAGCCAATTAGGATTTGGTGGAGTTTCCCCTATATATTGGATCAAGAAACGCAAGCATGCCATAATATATACACATAGTAACTATGCATGCAAGCAACTTTCAAGAAACAAACAGAGATACAATATGAACAAAAACACCAAGTAAACCAAGAAGGCGCACCAAAGTGTGACACAACAAAAGATTGTTCAAATTATATCAAAGAACCAAATCAACACATGAAAGATCACAAGTTCAACAAATGAACTAGGAAAAGCCAAAGAGCAAACAATGGATAATAAACACAAATGCTCGAGTATTTATCTCATTCTAAAAGGTAAAAGCATGAAACAAGGAATGAGACAAAACCAACTCACAAAAAGAGCAAGGTACCAACAAATGAACCAAACTCTCAACACTTTTAAAGATAGCACACAATACCAAAGTGAAAAGCTTGAACTTACAAGAACATAAAACATGATATGGATCAAAGCAAGAAACATAAACGAGTGTTCTAAATAATATAGGAGAGCTCACCCATAAGTAGTACATTATAGATAATTTTGCTTTTGAATGCAAAATGCACACGAATGGGATCTTCACTAGTACCTACATTAAATAAAACGCAAGAGGATACCAATAAAATAAGAAGATCCATAAGAGACAAGGAAAGCTTGGAGACGACACAAACCATTTTCTTGGCTAGGGATAGTACAAAATTAAGCAAAGACAAAAGTGAATATGATCAATAAATTCTACCATAAATCTAGTACTAATTGTCCAAGGACAAGAAGTATTGGGAATTAACTTCCCAAGGTAGTTCAAAAGGATATCCAAGATCATATTCACACTAAGAAGCATATAACAAGGTATAAGGATTAAGCTTGATGCTTCAAAGGAGATTCTTGGTAGCTTCTACTAGTCACACAATCACTAGTGATTAGAGTAACTTGAAGCTAATGATTTCCATGAGGATATAGAGATCCAAATATGAGGAAACACATACCAAGAAACACTCTCACAAACAAGATCCAAAAGATGAGCAATAAAGGCATTCAAGCGAATTTGACTTTTTTTGAGCAAATGTGTCACATAGGAGCTAGATAATTATCAATATCAATTCTAAGTGACACAACCTCGAATTTTCACATTATCTAGGATTTTAATATGCACTAAGCATATGACTCCCCCATAATGTGATAAACCACAAATATCAACACGAGGCAACAATATCCAAAATAGAGATAATTAATGGACACTATATAACTTAAATTTCTCATGAGGATGACATACCACATAGAGACTATATATTCTTTAAATATAACTACTAGGTGTAATTCCTCATGTACACACATTTATAGGATTGTGGGATGCCCAAGAACAACACTCCCCCAAAATGATATAGTCCATTAATCTCTCACAAGAGCAAAAAAGATATCAATTGAATTCAATAATAGCTACAACACAAGAAGCATACATACATGGTGTGCAAACCAACAAACACAAATAAACTTGATAACTCAAGATAAGGAAGTGGTAAGCACAACATATACAAAAACATGCAAGGTACAAAACCAACACATGCACAAGGGGCGAGTCACTTTCAATGTAATGAGTTAAGCACATGTTACCACAAGGAGGAACATTGGAAATATAATAGAGGCAATATAATCCCCATGACTTTGCTTGACAAATATAATAGATGAAAATCCCTCAATTCTTCATGATGAAACCAAGTCTCCATTGACCTCCAAAAACACCTACTGATCAAGTTTTGGCTTGTTGGCCCTAACCAAGTTGGGTCCTAAGAAGTTAGTCACAATTGGCTTGGCAACCCAAATGGTTATTTTATTTATAACACATTGAGCACCAACAAATTTGGCAAAAACATTGCCAACCTCATCCTTACAAAGGGAGTAAGCATCATCTATTAAGATAGGGTTGGATGAGGAGATACCAATAGTGCATGAGGAAGAAATGTGCCCCTTCTCATGGAAAATGTAGCAAGTTATTGTCTTGCTAGCTTTATTATTAGGTGATGCCACAACTTGAGGAAGAGCTCGAGTAGTCCTCTTAGGAAGAGGCACATCTACAACTTGAGGTAGAGATTGAGGCCACTTCCCTTGTTACTTCACACCAAGAGGCTTCTTCTTCAATGGGCATGATCTAACATGATGCCCTTCTTCCTTGAACTTGAAGCAAATAATGTTGGTCGGATTCTTGACTTGACATTACCATTCTTCTTGTTGCCCTTGTGCTTCAACTTGATAGTGTACTTGTTCTTGATACTGGAGTTGAATCCAAGTCCACTCTTGTAATTGGGGGATTTTTGCACACTCAAGATGTGGTTGATTGTGGCCTTCCCTTTATGACCCTTTCCCTTTGTGACCCTTATTAACTTGAGCCTTGAGCTCTCTAATTTCCTCTACATGGTTAGTGTCAACAATAATAGTAGTAGGGGAAGTAGAATTTTCATTATTAGAGCAACAAGGCATGGCATGCAATTCATCACAAGATATAGCATGGTTATGTGAAGTTGAAATACAAGGACTAGCACATGGCAATATCACATTAGAAGTAGAAGTAGTGCTAATGTCCACATGAGGCCACTAGATGTTACCTTTGACATAATGGCCTCATGAGCTAACTTTAGCATATCATGGGAGACTAGAAGATCATCATGCGAGCTTGAGAGCTTAACATGAATTTCTTCCAATTTCCCATATTTGCTAGTTAGCAAAGCAAGTTGAGACTTTATCTCAACATTCTTCTTCAAAATATACGCTTCACAGAAATAGAGTTAGTAGCACAAGCATCATCAATAATAGCAATATGTGAGGGCAACTTTGCAAGCTCTTTTGAATATGAAGCTTTAAGTTGCTCATGCGACTCGGTGAGTTTGATGAGCTCACTCTTAATGAACCGAGAGCCATTTTCGAGGTGCTTAAAATCCTCAACAAGTTTAGTATGGGCAACTACAAGTTCATCATTTTTAGTTTTGAGAACATTTTCCACCACAAGTTCTCTATCATGGTTTTACTTTACTCTAGATAATTCTAGAGTAAAGGTCTCCTCAAGAGATTCCTTGGTGGTTTGTACTTCTTCAAGGGATCACGCTCATGTTCATTCTTTTGATATATGATATTTTCTTGTTCCTCAATAAGTTTCTTGCCCTCAATAGCACAAGACAAAATTTAAACAAAGTTGGAGCAAGCAATTTTATTTCTATGAAGAGTGAGAAAGACAATCTCTCCCATCTCTTGAATAGATGCAATATCATAATCAACAATATGATCATCATCATCATTATCATTAACAACATCATCATCAACAACAACTTGATGAGATACAACAGGATCCAAAGAGGTTACCTTTGTTTCCTTAGCCATAAGGCATATGTGAGAACTTGAAGAAGGTGGTGATGAGATTTTACTTGAAGATCCATTCAAACACTTGTCTTGACCCATAGAATCTTTGGATTTCTCTACACAGTTAGTAACACAAGCACTAGATGTTGGGGGATACCACTGGGTAGGTTCACGCCAGGGTATAAAGGCCATGATAGCCGAGGTACGACAAGGTCAAAGCGTAAGCTGGCCGAGTCACCTCAAGGCTGGCCGACTTACGGGTGACCCAGCCTGAAGGATATTCGTATAACATTATCCTGACCGACATATAACGTATGTCGGCTAGCCCTTTGTAACTTGTTTGCAGGTACCCACAGGGACGAGTTAACCAGGCCAGAACTGGGTTATCACTTGGCTTACAAGGGAAGGAAGGAATCTTCTTGGTCAAAGGTTTTCTCTCTCCACTATAGCATGAGAGAAGCAGACAAAGGGATAGACTAGTGAGTATGGGTCGACAAGGGTGATGTTGCTCATGTCGGGTGATGTTGGCTATGTCGGATGACGACATGCCGCAGAGGGGCTCAGAGAGGCTTACGCCCTGAGTCTGGATTAGCTTAGACAAAGAAAAGAGGAGCACCGCTTTGCTATTTTGGGAGAGGCATATTCGGAGAATATTCCTTCCATGTATGCCCTAACTTGTAGCCTAGCCCTCCTATATAAGGAGGGGCAGGATCTCCATAGAAGGGGTCGGCCATTTTTTACTAAGGGAAAACCCTAGAGAAGTAGTGGTGGGTAGTAAGAGCAATAGGATCCTTCCCACGAACAGCTCAAAGAGCCCTTGTAATCCACCATAGATAAGAGAGAATACAAGCATCTGTGTGTGGAATCACCACACTATCCCTCCCTGGATTCCTCTAGTGCACATTGGCCCCATCTTTAGCCTATACATGGCATCTGCCGTGCCACCACCACGATAGTTGGCGCCCACCGTGGGGCTAGCGGCGCTAGCAGGAATGAAGATCCGGATGGGAAACATCATCGCCACCAGCGAACGCATCGTCTCCAGGCTCATTTAGTGCTTTGGAGCGCTGGATTACGTCAACAACATTGTTGGTAGCTTTGGCAGGCGCCCTCCACCGCGCAACGTCCTCTTCATCAAGCTTGGCGCCCACAAGATCTACTCGGTGTCAATGAGTCCTATGTTCACCCGTAGCATGTCATCGAGGGAGGCGAACCACCTCTTAGTGTGGCTCGCGGCTCGCGTATCACTCGCCCTATGATATGTTGCAAACGTATCCATAATTTTTGATGTTCCATGCTTAGTTTTTATCTACTTTCTTATGTTTTGTCCACACTTTGGAGTACTTTTTATACACTTTCTTGGACTAAACTATTAACAAGATGCCACATTGTCAGTTGCCTGTTTTCTGCTGTTTTTGGTTCTAGGAAAGTCAGAAAATGAATATTCTCGGAATTGGACTAGACAAAAGCCAAAGTTGATATTTTATCGGAAGACTCATGGAGCCAGAAGACGAGACGGAGAGGGGCCATAGGGTGGCCACACCATATGGTGGTGCGGGCTAGCCCTAGCCACGCCACCAGGTGGTGTGGGCCCCCTGGCCGCCCATTGACCTTACCTCTTCGCCTATAAGATGCCTCCCGATGCAAAAACCCTGAATCGAACAACCTCCAACCACGAAAAGTTCCACGGTGCCACCGCCACCAAAAGGGAGATTCAGGGGATAGAAAGTCTCTGTTCAGGCACCCTGCCGGGATGGGGAAGTGCCCCCAGAGCCATTTCCATCGATCTCCACCACCATCTCCATCACCATTGCTGATTCCCATGATGAGGAGGGAGTAGTTCTCTCTCGAGGCTAAGGGTTCTACCAGTAGCTATGTGTTCATCTGTCTCTCTATGCGTGATCATATTGCGATCATGAGCTTGTAATCTATAGATCTACCTTGCTACTCAAGTGCTTTAATAGATCTCTAGCTCTCCCCATGTGTGTGAAGTTGACAGTGTGCACACCATGGTGGCACTTAGGCTAGAGATTTCAAATACTTGTTATGAGTTATATTTGGAGTTGGATGTCTTTATGAAATTGTGGTGTTTGTTTGAACCATCTAGTACTCAAGGTGACAGTGTGGGGTTATCTAGATGCAGAAAGCGAACTTTGATGTGTGTTGTTATAGCCCTACCATCGATTAGAGTGTCCAACCGAAGAGTAGTTAAGAGTAGTATCATAAAGAGAAGATATTTATATGAGAGTGTTCACTAGTGAAAGTATAATCCCTAGGCCTTGTTTATAAGCATTGAAACACCATTTGCTACTAGATCTGTTACATGTTTGCTTTCTTCCATATTTATTTCAGTTTGCTTTTAGTCTCTTCCACGCCATCAAGCTATTTTCTAGCACCATTACCACTTATAATTATCCATACCACTTGTATTTTACTATCTCTTCGCCGAACTAGTGCACCTATTCTAGGGGTTCCGCGTATGAAAACAATAAATTTTACTCTATGCCCCTGAACCCCTGAAGCTGCTAGGACCTATCTATTAGTAATGCAGTAACGGGAGGGGCTTTTTGCGAACTTACCCTTGAAGACCAAAAAGCATTGTCAACGCTCAGGAGAGCGTGGTTGATGTAGACGAGCCGAAGCCGACCTCAAGGTCGTGATGAAGTCCTTGCCCTCCTTTGGCTCCAACGACTTGAGCGCCCCAAGTGCGACACCTCGCGGGGAGTTACACATGTCCGTTGTCTGACGATGACTCCCGCTTCCCCGATCCAGCAGCAGTTGCGGAAGTAGAGCTCCCGGATCTGAATCCCGCAATGCGACGGCGCTCTGCGGTGAAGATGTCTCTTGCTCGCGCAGTCCAGACTTGGGACCACGGTCACGAGAGAGAGAGAGCGGGAGAGAGAAAATATTAATTAGAGGTCCTCCCAAAAGTGGGGAGACCTTTATTGATTATTGGTGTATTTATCTGGCCAAATACCCCCACTATATATAGGGGGAGCAGGGGGTACACCCTCCCTCAAAGTCCCGGGGTGGGACTAATCATGGGAGAGGGGTGGGGTGGCGCGCCGGCCAACCCCCACCATCGGCCCCAAGTGGGGGAAGGCCCACTAGGGACGCCGGCCACCCCCTAGGCCCTTCCTAGGGTGGGATCCCCTCTTGGGCCTTTTCCCCTCCGGGAATTGGCCCATTAAGCCTTTGACCATTTAAATTGATTTTTCTCTTTATTAAATAATTATGAATAAATGATTAAATCTATATTTAACATTCATTCACATATTATTCAACCTCCATGGCCATGGAACACCTTCCACCTCCACTCCGGACATCCTCCAGATTTACCGAAACCCTTCCGGTTTTCTCCCTACAACTCTTCGGTGATTCCACCGATCCTATAAACACTCTCTACGCATCATCAAGCCCTTAAGCGTGATACCCCACGGTTCGGGAACACTCTAGACATGGTCGGGACACTCCCGCACCAATGATCGACAGAGGGACCTGGATGGCCATGTGACCCCTGTGCGTTCCACGAAGATCTTTCGTCGTTTGAACCGGGACAGTCGTGTCTTATTCCCTTTGTCGCTCGATACTTGCATTTCCCGAGATCTGATCAATGACATCAGCATGTCGTGTTCAATCTCGTTACTGAACAATGCTACTTGACTCGTTTCGACAAGCGATATCCCTGTGATCAAATCACACGGTGCGCAGTTATTGGATATAACTTCTCCGAGTGGGCCCTTGAGTATCTTCCCGTCACATGGACGGACAAATCCCGCTCTTGACATATATTGCCTCTACGATTTCCTCCGAGTACCTGAACACACCTTTATAACCACCGTATTACCAGATGGCGTTTGATGCTATCTAAGCACTCTCGGGAGGCAGTGATTAATATAGCCTCACGGTCTAAGGAATAGTCTACGAGGATCCATTTCTAATCATCGTAACTTGAACTTCGTGACATGATCGGGTCACGATGTTTAGGTTGGGTATTGGTTCATCATATCATTCTCGGAATGAGATGACCTCATTTCCAACTCGCATAAATGCCACATGATCAGGAAACATGATCATCTGTTGACCAATGAACCAGTGACTAGAGTTTCACTGGGAACCCCTGGTTGTTTGTATATCACACGTGTATTGATGTTTCCACTCAAAACAATTATAGCATGATATAAAACTTAATCATAAACTATATGAAATATGGTAATAGTCCTTACTACTATTTGTCTCTAGGGCATATTTCCAACAGTCTCCCACTTGCACTAGAGTACAAACACACTAGCTGCATTTGTTCTTAATCTTTGGCACCATATACCCGGTACCCTGAACATGCTTGCTCATGGAAGAGGTTGAGTCTTGGGTCTGTACTTTACAGTCCCAAATCCTTTGCAACTTACTAATGTCACCTTGATTGACAATAATACTTTATCATCACATGATAGCATCTGTGTGTATGCATCGTCCCTATGGCAGCAGAACGAGGCCTGATTCTAGGAGCCTACAGTGACGTTAGATCAACCTCGAGGGCTTTCTCATGGGCAGTGTGTCCTGGGACACATCATTCTATGTTAAAAGCGAACTAGCTCCGCCATAACATTATACAACACTCTAGATGGTACCCTTATCTATTATTATAAATGTATTCATCGAAACACTAGTGCACTCTATGCAACTTTCGATGTCTTTGTTCACCTCGCTTCCTACTTGACTTTAATCGGTATCTACAGGAGTTTCCAACATATTACCTTATAACATAAATCTTTATGTTTTAAGATATGTCATCCGTTATGGATTTGGAAAATGTATCCACAGTTCTCTCTAGATATTGCGAACAAAATTTAGCTCAACGTTCTATGATTCAAACTTGATCACTTTAAACGTTCCTTATTTGGATCACATATTATGCTAAGTTATCATCATGGTTTACTAAGATAGATCCTATGTCTCAACATAGTGGATGACGATCATCCTTTTCTTTCTTTCAACCATTGGTGTTAAACTTAATGTTATTCCTAATTCGAGTTATTAATGACCAGTTCCTTAATTAACTTCTATTCTGAAACCCTTTCCAGAATCCCTTAAGGAATACTACATAATATCATAATACAGTTATTATCAACTTCTACATCTTATAAATCATTATTTATAAGTATTTGCGCTTTCATTTTTAACACAATTAAGAATTACTCCCATAAGCTTCCACTCAAAAATATGTCATTCACATATTGTTTTAGGAAGACTTTCATAGCTCCCACTCAATTTTATGCAAATTGCATATCCACTCATTATTTTGAATAACTTCAAAATCCTTTGATCAAATATCAAACTTGGAGTTTTACTATGAGATACCAGTACTATTACTAGTTTTAAATCCTCTAGACATTCAGCACACTTGAATCAAATTCATTTGAATTCGTCCAATACTTGACAAATTGTGCTTTTGTCATTCACCACCTTTTCCACTATGGCTTTGCAGTCATTTGGGAAAATTCAAGTAACCCCTTTTACTTGTGAGATTCAGCAACGAATTGCTTTCTAATCTCAAGGGAATTTTGCTTTTAGGATTTCTCACAATTCTAGTTTACCATTATTTCCTTAGTAGTTCGTAGGTATGTCATATTCCAATAATCATGACAAATGATTCACGAATGTCTCCATATTAGATATGGATTTACATTTTGAATCCTACTTCATGTAATGAAAAACACAAGTGGGGAAAACACAATGATCAATATCATTGATTCTTTCCTTTGTGAAGAGAATCGTTCAGGAACGTTGTCCGTTGCGCTTCTCAACACTCTGATGCACGGTTTTGAATCCTCATCGTGTTTTTCACTATTTTCCATTTGCTCCATAATTGAGAAATATCACTAAAAGTGAGCTTTCTCAAGAATGTACCAAAATCCAAGCAATACCAGTTTTGCTTCTGTTTTGGTTTAGCTATGGATTTTGTATTCAAAGTTTCCAATGAATACTCTACAAGGACTTATTCGTTATTGTTTTGGTTATATCGAATAACCCCAAAACTTTTACGAATTCAAATGGTTCACTATATTCTAATTGAGTGCTAACTATTTCTAAGCTAATGGTCTCTACATCTACACTACAAAGATTTATTTGGTGCCTTCTATTTAACCCACTTTGATATCTAATATCACATTGTGATGCTTTGCATTTTGACGTTTCAAAACGCTTTGCATTCCACAATTTCTTTTATGCCATTCTTATAAAGTTGAATTTCATTACTATTGATCAAATCATAGTAATTAGATTCTCTTTTATATTGATACCCTTTGTTGATGAAACATTTTGATCAAATCAAATAGTTTCATATTCATGTTTCCTTTGGTAAACAACTTTACACATTTAAACAATCATATAATTATAATTCCCATTTTTGTTAAAACACAATACATCGAATATGTATTTACTTTTAACAATTCTTTAAACACTTTGTATTCAAGTAATACACGGTGTTCAAGTTATTTTGCCAAACTTAGGCATGATTTATATGTGATAAGAAATCGAATGACTTTCAAATATTATCATTATAACTTTGAATTTTAAACAATGGTTTTCATTCCATAATGAAATATCATTAATTTGGGTATTTTAACAAGGCATTTAATATTTTACAAATGTTCATGCATTATCAAATAGTTTCAAACAACAAGGATAATTCACACATAATCAAACAAGATATGAACACGAATAGAAATCATTCATCAAAGTGGAATAACTGTTTGTTACAAACTCATATGAATAATCGTCTCACGAAGTGTGAGACACACTAAAGAAGTTCAAAATCTCTTGATTACAATAATCATCCTAAAACATAAACTAAGTGATAAATTTCGAGGGAGAGTGTCATCGGCCATCATCGTCATGCTCGCCATCAACACGCAACGTCACCTCCTCTCCAGCAAGCACCTCTCATGCAGAAGGACCTGTTTTTAGCAAAACAGAACAAGTATCAGATATACTTAACACTGCAAATGTGTTTGAAAGATTATAACATTTATAAAACTATATATCAAATATATACCTTTGTCATCGATGACCTCTCCGGTCATTGGTTCAACCTTTACGTTCCTGAAACGTAATATGAACTCATGGAAATCCAGTGTTTCCGTATCACCACTCATGATGGTACTCCGGACATGTCCTTTGTAGCTGGGAGGCAACGATCGAAGCAGTATGTCTATCGCAAATCGATCAGCTATCCAGTAATCCATGAAGTGAACAAGTCTCATGTGTGCATCAAGCATGCGCTCCAAGTGACCCTTCAGACATGTATGCTCCTCCATCTGTATGGAAAGGAACTCTCCAAGCAGCTCGTGCTTCCACATGCGCACATGGCCTATGAACTCTGCTCTCAGCTGATCCACCATCGAATATGGATCAAGATCACCCATGAGCGGATGTAGTTCATCCACCATCCCATAACGCATTATTATATGAATGTAGGTGGACATCTCTTGACGATAGTAGCGGTCTTCCAGCTCTTGTGGGGTCTCATAGTAGTCTGGATCAGTCAAATCCATCATGAGGCGTATGTAGTCTACCACATGTTTCCTAGTAAGGAGATCATTCAGGCGCATAAGCCAACTAGGTAAGTTGGATCCATCAAGTCTAAGTTTCTCACCCTTTACCCAATCCTCAATGACAAAGTAAGCTTCACGGTGAGCCATCTACATTTATAATTGCAAAAGGAATTTAGACTAAGTTTATAATTAAATGAGTTAATAATAACTCCACTCAGAAACACCTATCCCCAAAAGGGTTCCTAGTGATAACACGGCCCCTATCAGCCACATCTCCCCCGATTGAACACGGCCATCGATGTGGGTTCAAAGGTGGACGCTAAACGTCGGTCACATCATTCATGTGACTCGTGCTCGATCTTTTGACCATCCGTGTTCCGAGGCCACGCTTCTGTGGCGTGCTAGGCTCGCCAACTCAACCTTAGTGTATTTGCTGTGCAACATGGCTTATACCCACTGTATACGAACGTAGATATGTCTGACACCCAGGCCTATAACCCTGGATCGCCTCATACCGAAGAACTTTCTTGGTGGTGCACACTAAGGGGGAACACAAACGTTGGTAATTTTAACAAGGATCATCTTATTAGGCTACCATCGAGTATCTAATACTAACACACAATAAGACATACAAACAATAACATTGAATGTAAATGCTATGTGATATGGTCATTCACGTCGTGATCTCCATCCGTCGTCACCGGGTTCCGGTGCTAGGGTTCCGGCGCCGTAGACACAGGGTACCGGTGTCAGTCCGGCGTGGTAGTTCGTCACCTTCGTGACTATCTACTACTACGTAACAAAAGGTAATCACTTTACCTCTGCCACAACCATATCACAAAGCAACGCCCCCCTGCAAAACAAAGTTAGACGCCTCTACTTTATCTTTGCATGTTTTACGTGGCTGAATGGGCTTTCACACAAGAACCGTTCTTACCTACGAACTTTTAGCACAACGCTGATCAAGTAGTTGTCTCTACTACACCCCTTTCGGGGCCCTCCGTTGCAAATGGTATACCAACTAATGCGAGAGAGACAAACCCCCCCCCCCTAAGCCACTTTATACGGTACAAGCCATATGTCAAGCGTGGACCAGTCTCGCGAATGAACGCGTAAAGTCAGGCGGGGGCCGCTTTATCAAGCATTACTGCGGTATGCACAAGTACACGTGGGAGGGTAACAACTAAAATATCAACGCCCACACGCTACATCTCGTGTTTTCTACCCGTACTAGCATTACTACGCATAGATCTAGCTCTGATACCACTGTAGGGGTTTCACGTATGAAAATAATAAATTTTACTCTACGCCCCTGAACCCCTGAAGCTGCCAGGACTTATCTATTTGTAATACAGTAACGGGGGGGGGGGGGGGGGGGGGTTCGCGAACTTACCTTGAAGACCTAAAAGTGTTGTCAACACTCAGGAGAGCATGGTTGATGTAGACGAGCCGAAGCCGACCTCAAGGTCGTGATGAAGTCCTTGCGCTCCTTTGGCTCCAATGACTTGAGTGCCTCAAGTGCGACACCTCGCGGGGAGTTACACACGTTCGGTGCCTGACGATGACTCCTGCTTCCCCGATTCAGCAGTAGTTGCAGAAGTAGAGCTCCCGGATCCGAATCCCGCAGCGCGACGATGCTCTGCAGTGAAGATGTCTCTCGCTCGCGCAGTCCAGACTTGGGACCACGGTCACGAGAGAGAGGGAGAGAGAGAAAATATCAATTAGAGGCCCTCCCAAAAGTGGGGACACCTTTATTGATTATTGGTGTATTTATCTGGCCAAATACCCCACTATATATAGGGGGAGGAGGGGGTACACCCTCCCTCAAAGTCCCGGGGTGGGACTAATCATGGGAGAGGGGTGGGGTGGCGCTCCGGCCAGCCCCCACCATGGGCCCCACGTGGGGGAAGGCCCACTAGGGCCACCGGCCACCCCCTAGGCCCTTCCTAGGGGTGGGATCCCCTCTTGGACCTTTTCCCCTCTGGGAATTGGCCCATTTAGCCTTTGACCATTTAAATTGATTTTTATCTTTATTAAATAATTATGAATAAATGATTAAATCTATATTTAACATTCATGCACATATTATTCAACCTACATGGCTATGGAACACCTTCCACCTCCACTCCGGACATCCTCCAGACTTACCAAAACCCTTCCAGTTTTCTCCCTACAACTCTTCGATGATTCCACCGATCCTATAAACACTCTCTAAGCATCATCAAGCCCTTAAGCGTGATACCCCACGGTTTGGGAACACTCCAGACATGGTCGGGACACTCCTGCACTAATGATTGACAAAGGGACCTGGATGGCCATGTGACCCCTGTGCGTTCCACGAAGATCTTTTGTCGTTTGAACCGGGACAGTCGTGTCTTATTCCCTTTGTTGCTTGATACTTGCATTGCCCGAGATCTGATCAATGACATCAGCATGTCGTGTTCAATCTCGTTACTGAACAATGCTACTTGACTCGTTCCGACAAGCGATATCCCTGTGATCAAATCACATGTTGTGCAGCTATTGGATATAACTTCTCCAAGTGGGCCCTTGAGTATCTTCCCGTCACATGGATGGACAAATCCCGCTCTTGACATATATTGCCTCTACGATTTCCTCCGAGTACCTGAACACACCTTTATAACCACCGTATTACCATATGGCGTTTGATGCTATCTAAGCACTCTCGAGAGACAGTGATTGATATAGCCTCACGGTCTAAGGAATAGTCTACGAGGATCCATTTCTAATCATCATAACTTGAACTTCGTGACATGATCGGGTCACGATGTTTAGGTTGGGTATTGGTTCATCATCTCATTCTCGGAATGAGATGACCTCGTTTCCAACTGGCATAAATGCCACATGATCAGGAAACATGATCATCTGTTGACCAATGAACCAGTGACTAGAGTTTCACTGGGAACCCCTGGTTGTTTGTATATCACACGTGTATTGATGTTTCCAATCAATACACTTATAGCATGATATAAAAGTTAATCATAAACTATATGAAATATGATAATAGTCCTTACTTCTATTTGTCTCTAGGGAATATTTCCAACACCTATACACCTGACAAGTGTATTGGGTGTGTTGGGGACACAAGAGACTTCTTGTATCTTGATTGCATGGTTGCTTGAGAGGGAATACCTTTGACCACTTCCTCCCTAAGTTCGATAAACCTTAGGTGATCCACTTAAGGGAAAACTTGCTGCTGTTCTACAAACCTCTGCACTTGGAGGCCCAACAACTATCTACAAGAATAGAAATGCGTAGACATCACCCTGCTAGGTGCACTGAGGTCATGATGACAACACCAGATGCATGAGCGAGCAAGGATCCGGTGCTAGATCCGGACGCTACACCAAAGCAGGCAAGATCTAGATTCCCTCGACTAGAGAGGCTAGAGAATGTACTTCAGTAGGCAATAGATAGCTTAGCAACACCCATAGCACCAATAGTAGATCTAGCTCAAGCTCAGGCTCAGGCCGAGCTAGAGGAGACTAGGCAGAAAATGTTAGTTGGGGTGAAAAAGGTAGCTGAGGTACAGCAGTCACTGAACATCACTCTACGTGAGTATTCAAAAGCAAACCGAATAGATGGAGTAAAAATTAGAGGTAGAAACTTGATCAGTGAGATTGACAAGGAGTATGTGCCTAAGCCGGGGCAAATAGCTACGTTGGTAACAGTAGGATTGGAGAGATACATTACCCCGACAAATAACCTTAGGGCTGTAGAGGCAGCAGCGTCTGAGTTAGATGGTCTAACCGGAGAAGCCCAGGAGAGGCAGCAGGAGAGAGTAAACCACTTAGTGAGAGTGGCGAATAAGCAGAATGAGGATATGCTCAAAGCAAACCCGGCGATACCAGGAGGATCTCACCTAGTTCATTCGGTGAGGGGTAATCTAGCGAAGTTCACTAGGGCTGCATCATCACCTCATGATGGCCATAGAGGAGAGGAAGTGCTAACCTCGAGGAGAAAAGACAAGCAGATGGTCTGATATGACCCGGTAAGGGCAGGTAAAGGAAAAGCAGTACAGGTTGATGAGGATCGTCACAGTGCCAGCCCAGGTGAAGCTAGCCGAGGTAACCGCGACCAAGACAATGCCGGTCAAGGAAATGTCACCAACGGCAATGCCGGACAGCATGATTCAGCGGGAGCGGGGAAAAATGTACCTTGGCAAACAGCAGTAGCAATATGCACCTCGGTAGGAGAGAAGTGCCGACCCAGCAATGCAGCAGCAATATGCTCGTCCGGGTCAAGATAGATACAATGATGGTTATTCGGCGATGCTGACGCTGGATTTCCTAGACCAGAGCACCATGTGATTGGATATAGATTGAGAAACAGGAACTTGCAGCCAGATGATGCAAGGCTGAAGTTGGACCGAATCTATAGCTCGAAGATGATCGAGGTACAAGGGCCTTTGGGTCCAGCATGCTTTGCACCTCGGATTATGAGAGAACCACCTATGGCGAACTTCCAGTTAGCCAGAGGAACAAGGACATATGACGGCAGCACAAAGCCAGATGATTGGCTCATTGACTATGCAACAACAGTGAACATTGCCATGGGAAATTTGAGATGGGCAGTGAGATATGTACCACAGATGTTGGAGGGGCCAGGAAGGGTCTGATTGAACAATTTGCTGCCAGGAAGTATTAACTGTTGGTTAGATTTTTAGGAGCTATTCATCAGCAACTTCTCGAGCACATACAAGAGACCGAATAGGCCACAAACTTTGGCACTGTGCAAGCAAAGACCGAATGAGCCGGACCAGGAGTTCTTGACTCGGTGGTGCACTGTGCGTCGGTATGGAAGTATGTTGTGGTAGAGGTTGTAGCGAGATATGCCAACTACCTTGGCAAAAACAACTCGGATCGCTGATTCATATGCCTTGGGTGATCCAACCCAACCTCGGTTAATGTCAAGTGAGTCAAATGAGGATTACTACAATAGAGATGGTTCCGGGTCATCCCGGAAGAATGATTTACGAGGTAAAAGAAGAGATGATCGGCCGGATTACCAGCACAGCTCACAGCAAGTGGTAGCCGTGGATCAAGATCAACCACATATAGGTGCAAACCAATGTCAGAAAACTAGAAGGCAACAGTGGCAACAAATGAATGATGGTAAGAAAACTTGGATGCTAGAATAGAAGAAACAGTGGCAGGAAAAGAAGGATAAGCCGAGATACACGTATGAGTCTATGCTAGATCAGTCGTGCAAGTTCCACACGCCAGATCTGAATAACCTGGCGAATCATATGACCCGGCAATGTGAATGGATGAGGAAGATAGAACAGGGTGGCTTGGGGAATGCTCAGGCACCTTGGCATGAAGCACCTCGGCATGATGGATCTCGGCATGAAGCACCTCGGAACGATGCACCTCAGCAGCAACAACTTACTGGGGAAATGGACAGTAACTAATGTTGCCTCCACCTCCACCGAGGTATGAGAACGATGAGAAGGGATGCGGTGCATCTGGTGAATAATCAGCAACAGCAAGACCAAGGGTATCACTGTAATGATGGGAGGAATGAATATAGAGAGAATCATCAGAGTTACTGTGTGTTCGAAACAGATAGAAAGAGCCTGTAGCACTGACATATGGAGGTGAATGCGGTTATGCCTGCTGTGACGAGGTATATGCCTTGCGCGAAACAGGAAATCACTTGGAGCATCAAGGACCACCCTAGGCTCATGCCGTGTCCTGGATCATATGCACTGGTGTTAGATCCGTCATTCATTGGCCCGAATATCAACGTGAGATTTTCCAAGGTGCTGATAGACAATGGTAATAGCATTAACATCATGCACAAGTATACCATGCACAAGTTGGGAATATCAGAGAACATGCTCCAAGCAACAAAGACCACTTTCCATGGCATTGTGCCGGGTATCTCATGTGAGCCCATTGGCATGGTCCAGGTTGACATGTTATTCGGTACAAGGGACAACTGCCGGACTGAGAACTTGGAGTTTGAGGTTGTGAACTTGGAAAACGTGTATCACGCATTACTCGGCAGGCCTGCTCTAAACAAGTTTATGGCAAGTACTCACATCAGTTACTTGAAGATGAAGTTGCCTGGGCCAAGGGGAGTGATCACCATAGCTGGGGACTTCATGCGTTCCATTGAGTGTGCTTCAGCCGGTTCAAACCTGGCTGAGTCACTTGTGAACGCTCAGGAGAAAAGGAAAATACAGGAAGTGGCGGCTTTGGCTCAGTAGGGGCAACAACATATGCCGGCTCTGACTAACCTGCATGGGAGTGTCTCGTTTCAAGCGACAAAGGATACAAAGAAGGTGCCAATTGATGATCAGTTCCCAGAGCACATCGTAACCATTGGTGCCAGGTTGAGAGACAAATAGGAAAGCGAACTCGTCAACTTCCTCCATGAGAATCAGGATATATTTGCTTGGTCTACACAGGACCTGCAAGGTGTGCCGAGGGAGTTGGCTGAGCACTCTTTGAATGTAATACCCAAAGCAAAGCCGGTGAAGCAACCTCTCCGCCGCTTTGCCGAAGATAGGAGAAAGGTCATTGGAGATGAGACAACTCGGCTCCTTGCAGCTAGGTTTATCATGGAAGTACTTTACCCGGATTGGCTCTCTAATCCGGTGCACGTGGAGAAGAAAAAGGATGATCCGAATGTGGCAGTGGTGTGGCGTATGTGTATCGATTACACGAACCTGAATAAGGCGTGTCCAAAAGATCCATTCCCGCTGCCAAGGATAGACCAGGTCAGAGATTCAACTATTGGGTGTGAGTTGTTGTCATTCATAGATGCATATTCTGGTTTCCATCAGATACCTTTGAACCCAGACGATCAAATAAAGACCGCATTTATCACCCCGTATGGGGCTTATTGCTATCGCACTATGCCATTTCGTTTACGTAATGTAGGGGCAATGTATCAACGATGCATGCAAAAATGTCTACATGACCAAATTGGTCGAACTGTGCAAGTTTACGTGGATGATGTTGTAACAAAAACTAAGGAAATCAAAACGCTCCTTGATGATATCTGGCAAACATTCGCGAACCTAAGGAGGTTCCGAATGAAGATTAACCCGGAGAAATGTACCTTTGGTGTGCTAGTTGGGAAGTTACTCGATTTTATCGTATCCACCAAGGTATCGAGGCCAACCCCATGAAAATCTGAGCCATAGAAAGAATGGAACTGCCGAAATGTCTTAATGATGTGCAGAAGTTTATTGGTTGCCTGGCATCGTGAAGTCGGTTTGTATGTTGGCTGTTAGAGAAGGTATTGCCCCTCTACCAGTTAATGAAAAAGGCAGATAAATTTGTATGGACGCCGCAAGCTGATAGCGCATTTCTTGACCTAAAAAAGATGCTAGCCTCTGAACCAGTGTTAGCTTTGCCATTATCCAAAGAGCCAATGTTGCTCTATATAGCAGCAACCAACCGAGTCGGAAGTGCAGTGATAGTGGTGGAGCGTGACGAAGAGGGTAAGTCGGTGAAGAGGCCAGTGTATTACCTAAGCGAGGTGTTGTCAACTTTGAAGCAGAATTACCCTCACTATCAGAAAATGGCATACGTCGTGTATATGGCAGCCAACAAGCTCAAGCATTACTTCGAAGACCACCCAATAAAAGTGATATGTGAAGCGCCCATATCCGAAATAATGAGCAACAAAGATGCAAGTGTCCGGATTGCAAAATGGGCAATTGAGTTAGCTCCATATGCGCCACAGTTTGATAGGAGAGATGCAATTAAATCTCAAACAGTGGCTGATTTCTTCATGGATTGGGCTGAAATGCGATACGAACCACCTTTGCCGGACTCAAATTATTGGAGGATGCGCTTTGATGGGTTAAAGTTAAAGGAAGGACTAGGGGCCGGGGTAGTGCTTGAAGGGAATATGCCCGAGAGGCAATAATAAAGTGGTTATTATCTTATTCCATGTTTATGATAAAGTTTTATTTTGCATGCTATAATTGTATTGATCGGAAACGTCAATACATGTGTGTTTAATAAACAAAAAGGGTTCCTAGTTATGCCTCTCTTATAGACTAGCTTGTTGATTAACAAGATGATCAAGGTTTCCTGATCATGGACATTGGATGTTGTTAATAACAAGGTCACAACATTTGTGAAATGATGTGATGAACATTCATCCGAAGTATAGCATTACGATCAAGTCATTATGTTTATATTGCTATAACATCATACGGAGTAATCTTTATCCTTAGACCATGAGATCATGTTAATTGCTAACACCGGAAGAGTATCTTGATAACATCAAATGTCACACCGTAACAGGGTGACTATAAAGATGGGTTTAGTGCTACGAAGGTGTTATGTTGAGGCTCATGGATCAAGAGTGGAATTTGTCAATCCCGATGACGGATAGATATACTCTGGGCCCTCTCGGTGATATCACATTAAGATAGCTTGCAAGCAAGTGTTGTGATCACTAGAATGTTATATCACGGGAACAAGAAAAGAGTGCATGTCGGCAACGAGATCAAACTAGGTATGGAGATACCGATGATCGAATCTCGGACATGTAATATATCACGAGACAAAGGGATTTAGTTACTAGCGTTAAAGGTTCTCACGATCACAGAAGTCATCGTTGAATGTGTAGGAGTCAGTATGGATCTCCAGGTCCCGCTTCTGATTATTAATCTGAGAGCGGTCTCGATCATGTATGCATTATTCGCGAACCGTAGGGTGACACACTTAAGAGTTACCAGACACCATTTTGGAGCACATATGTTTCAGACGAAAGAATTGCAAATCGCAGGAATTGTTTCGATAGAAACCAGAAATTGCTTCGGGTGAAATTGCAGAAAGTGGTTCTGCATGTGATATTGAAATATTGCAAGGGGTTATATGTGAATGTTTGTTAATTAAAGTAATTAACAAAATTCTGAATAAATTTAATAAAAGAGTTTTATTAAACGAGAGAGCATTAAACTTGGAGAGTTTTAATGCATTTAAAGTGGAGACTTTAAAAGGGAATGTGAAGAGGCATTTTAATGTGGAGGGGTTACCACCACATGAATGGGGGAGGTGAGGGGTCACCCCCCATGCGCCGGCCATGGAGAGAGGGGGCACCCCCTCCTCCTATAAAAGGCCACCCATTCCCTCCTTCATCCTCACACCTCCTTGTGAAGGATCTCTCTCCCACTCTAGAATTATTCCCCCATGGTCTCGGATTAGCGAGATACATGTTCCCGGTGGCATTTCGTCTGGAAGGAGTTGCTGCTTCCGCTGGATCGCTGGACCGAGGAGGTGGAGGTTGTCCGGTGGCTTGAACGTGTGTGCGAGTGCGGATGCGCTGCTGAGTTGCGGCGCTCGGACTTCCTCACGATCTTGAGATCGGCAAGTGTACGACTACATCAACCATGAGTTCCTAATCGTTAACAAAGCTCGTTGTCTACGAGGGTAAGTTCTCGTTGGATGTATGTCCACCCGTTGCTTTGTACCTAGTAGATAGATCTTGGCGTGTAGTTCTCATCGTAGGAAAAATTTTGTTTTCTATGTTGCAGAACCAACAGTGGTATCAGAGCCTGATCTATGCGTAGGTGCTTTGCACGGGTAGTACACATATGTTTATATGTGGGCGATGATGATCATGTTATTGCATCTTCTATGTATTTTGGATATTGGTGGCATAGTGGGATGAAGCGGTCCGGACCAACCTTACATGTCATCGTACATGAG
The DNA here is from genome assembly GCA_916181665.1 of Avena sativa. Taxonomy (NCBI): domain Eukaryota; kingdom Viridiplantae; phylum Streptophyta; class Magnoliopsida; order Poales; family Poaceae; genus Avena; species Avena sativa. Next base: position 621,440,829 of record OV702289.1, read on the forward strand.
ACCGGTTCCACGACTGACATGCAACTTGTTTTGCATAAGTGGCTAGCGGGTGTCTGTCTCTCCTACTATAGTCAATATCTAATTTACAACGAGTTGCTAATAACTTGGTTATCCTCATTGTGGTTCATGTTCATAGATAAGAACGGTTCTATCTCCGAAAGCCCTAAGCCACGTAAAACTTGCAATTGATAAATTAGAGGCGTCTAGTTTAGATCGTTGCTGGGCTAGTGTATTGATATGGTATTGTTGTAAGTAGATGTATGATAGATACTCTTACAACACATTCAACGTGTAAGTTCCATAGACCTTGGCCTTACACACAAAGGAATGATAGAGATCATACCACGATGCAAATGATAGAGATCAAATGCATGGACCATATCACCTCACTTCACACATTAGCATCTTATATTGCTAGTTTGGCGCTTTTGGTAGCATTATAAAATGATCCCTCATTTAGATATCAAGATAAAATGTGTTCTTCCTTGAGTATGCACCATTTTATGGATCGTGTTTCGAGAGATCACGTGATGATCGGGTGTACTCGACTCTACGCTTTCATACAAACGGGTGTAAGACAGTTTTACACATGCGAGTACTAAGGTTCTTACTTTGCGAGCCTAGCATGTACAGACATGGCCTCGGAACACGGACCAAAAGGTTAAGCATGAGTCATATAGTTGATATGATGCCCATATAGATGCTAGCCTTTGAAGCTACATCAACTCACGTGATGATCGGACTTGGTGTAGTGGATTTGGTTCATGTAATCACCAAAAAGGCACGAGGGATGTCGTTTTTGAGTGGGAGTTCATTTCTAATTTGGATTAGTCAAACCAAATTTGTCATAAACTAAATCAAAGTGATTTTTCATAGTTTGTTGTAGTCATTGGCATTCGTTTTCTACCTTATGCTTAGTTTTAATTGAGATAATAGAACTATAGAATTCTGGATATTTACTTTACGAACTGGTATCGTATTGTTTTGAATGTCAATTCAAAGTTTAGAAGCCCTATTGCAAACTTTCAGCAAACTCTATTTACTCCATGAAGTTTAATAAGTAGTATTAAATCAAGAGTAAGAATTCCAATGTTAGTATCTAAAGTATCATGTTTGCCTCCATGATTCTTGATATTCAAAAGTTGTTTTAATATCGAGGTTATCTAGGAGCTAAAAGAATTGTTTCAAAAACCATCATGTGTGAAAGATATTGTGATATCTGAAGCAATGTTTTTGGTTGCATTATGATAGAGTATAATTTAACAAAATACATGTTCTCATATTGTATGAGAATTTGTGAAGGACGGAGATGCTAGGCATCCAAATCTCCCAAAAGGTTTCGGGAACTAAAATTATACCCGTGATTCTTCCTTATAGGCTATAGTAGCTTGATCATGAAAGTTTTCATGATAAGGATGAATAGAAGATGTAGGTAAAATGTTTACTACACTAAAAGATTACTAAAGAATGAAATTTTGAAAGAATGCCAAACATTTGATGATGGATATCCACTTCAAAGTGCAAGTCCAAAGGTATTAGTATTTGAATATATACGCTTTGTACTATGTGTCATGTGAATGACACCACTATTGATGTTGATAGATTCTTTTAAAAGGAAAAGGAATTGCTGAAAGAGAATCTATAAAATATTTGGCAGAAAAGAAAAGGTTAGAGATGTCCAACTTAGGTATATAGAAGATATACATGTTATGGTTGTATTCCCTGCTTGTTAAACAATGTGGTTCTGAGGTATTGGATACCGGTATTGGATACCGAATTGGTTGGTATAAAGTGTCATACAGGACAACGCAATTCATGAACTACAATGGCCTAAGTAACTAGCAAGAGAATAAGTGATGATGTTCATCAAAAACAAATAAAGTGTTATTGTGTTTTTCATTGTCGTCAAACCTAGTCTTCAAGATTTGTTTTAATAATTGTTATTTTGTTCCGGTATTACGATAACAATGGTTGTTCAAATAATTACCGTATTCCATAAAGGATGGATGAACTTTTACAAGTCTAGTGGGAGAAAGCACATCCATAAACACTATTGCTAAAATGTCGCAAGACAAATGATTGAAAGAACACTTATGAAGTGACATCGCTGTTTAAATTATATTGGAAAGAAAACATGAAGAAACTCCATGTTGATGGATTTTTGGAGTCTTTTGATTTTGATCAATTGACGCTGGTGAAACTTTCATCGAGATAATTGAAACTCTGTTCATAGGCCAAAGAGGAACGGATGACTAACTTATTGGATATTATGCATGTTGATGTATATAGTCCATTATGTGTAGCCATATGCGATGGATCCTTTTTCTTCATATGCTTTCTCCAGAAATTTAAGTGAATATATCTATATATTTACTTAATAAGGAAGAAGTATGAAACATTTGAAAATTGTTCAAATACTTTCAAGATGAAGTGGAAAATCATTGTAACAAGAAAACAAAGAGTTTATGATTCGATCATAAAGGAAGATATTTGAGTTACATGTTTAGCAAAAACACCTAAGACTTGAGGAATTGTTCCATGATTTGTGTTTTCCTGATAAACCATAGGAGTATGGCATATTCGAGAGATGAAATCAAACCATGTTTGACATGGTAAGATCAAAGGTGTCATTTATAAAACTGCCATTATGTTTTAAGGATTGAAGCTTTAGAGACTACCGCTTTTACACTGAAAAGAGCACCATCGTGATCCGTTGAAATGACACCATATAAGTTATGGTTTGGGATAAAACCCGAATTGTCTTTTCTTAAATTTTGGTATGCTATGCATAAGTAAAATGTTTACAACCAAAGTCGGATAAGCACGTCTTTGTAGGTTATCCCAAAGAATTTGTTGGGAATTTCTCCATAACACCGAGGACAAAAGAGTTTGTTACTTGGAACGTCAAGTTTCTTGAGAAGGAATTTTTTGCGAAAAGTTAAGTGGGAGGACAATAGAACTTTGATAAGGTTGTTGAACCTTAGCTATATGTGCTAAGTAGCACAGTGCCGGAAAGTGTCCCGGTGGTGGCCACAATGCTCATGGCTCACGTGATTACAAAGGGTGTGATCTCGGAGATTAGAGTTCCTATTGAACCGTGTGGGTCAGTAAGAATCAAATAGTGTGATTTGATAAGCAAGTCGTTATTGTTTTGACAATGATGAACCGACTACATGCAAATAAGCGATGATGGGCCCTGACTCCATAAAATGACTAGAAGTCATAGAATCTGTGATAGTATCCATACACGAGAAATCAAGTTTCTGAACTTGGAAGACTCTCCGGAAAGGCATGAAGCCTATCGGTCATGTTTGGATCTATAAAGAAATAAGACATGGATGTTTAACATCTATGAAATAGTCGACATGTCGGAAAGAAGTTTACGACAATGTTCAAGGAGTTGACTATGACAATATTTGATCTTTCATAGTGATATTTAGTCTTTACGGATTAATGTAGCAACCACTACATATAATTTCAAGGAGTTCCTACTCGTTAACAAAACTCATTGTCTTCGAGGGTAAGTTCTTGATGGATGTATGTCCACCCGTTGCTTTGTACCTAGTAGATAGATCTTGGCGTGTAGTTCTCATCGTAGGAAAATTTTTGTTTTCTATGCTGCGGAACCAACAGTACTTACCTCGTCCAAGAAATATCAACTAAAATACGTTCTCTAGATCCATTTTAGAGCATCGAATAATGTTGCCGAGTATGAAGCGCTCATGCATGGACTTAAGGTGGCAAAGGAAGTGGGGATACGTTGGATACAATGTTTTGGTGATTCGGATTTGGTGGTGCAGCAAGTGTCTGGCAATTGGGATGCCCTTGATGCAAACATGGCCCTTTAAAGATTCCATGTCCAAAAGATATGTGGGTTCTTTGAAGGATGTTAATTCCACCATGTACCTTGGCTTGAGAATGAGGCAGCCGACATACTGTCCAAATTGGGGTCATCTCGATAGTCAATCCCGCCAGGTGTCGCTTTGGAGCACTTGAGGAAACCATCTATCACGCCCTCACCAGAATCCGAGTCAATCTATGTCCCGATGCACTCTGGATCGGAAGCTACCCCTATGGATATTGACTGGGGGAATACCACAGCAAACCCGGGGACTACTTCAGCAAATCCGGGGACTGCCTCGTTGATACGTCCAAAACGTATCTACTTTCCCGAATACTTTTGCTATTGTTTTTCCTCTAAACTTGTGTGATTTGGATGCAACTAACACGGATTGACGCTGTTTTCAGCAGAATTGCCTTGGTGTCTAGTTTTTGTGCAGAAAATCAACTATCAGGAAAAATCCCGGAAAATATGCCAAAAATCCTATTTCACCAGAAGACTCACGGAGCCAGAATACGAGACGGAGTGGGGCTGGGCCCAGGCCACACCACCTGGCTGCGCGGGCTAGGCCTGGCCGCGCCAGGGGGTGGTCTGGCCGCCCCAGACACCCACTCGGTCTCCCTCTTCACCTATAAGTTGCCTTCTGACCTAAAAACTTAGGGGGTTTCGACGTTTTTCAAGAAGGAGTTCCGCTCCACCACCACCATCAGATTCCGCGATTCGAAACCAGAAACTCCGTTCTGGCACCCTGCCGAGATGGGGAATTGGAGGAGATCATCGCCATCATCATCACCATCGCTTCTCCATCGACCATCCATGTTTCCCCCATCTATGCGTGAGTAATCCCCTGCTGTAGGCTATAGGGATGGTAATGATTGGATGACATCGTTCATGTAATGGCATCAGGTTGTTAGGGCATGGTGCCTAGTATCTTCTATTAGTGCTTTTTGACTTTGTTGCGACTTGTTATGCTTAATGCTTGTCACTAGGGCCTGAGTGCCATGATTTCGGATCTGAGCATGTTATTGATTCATTATGATAGTATTGTTTATGGTATTACCTGCAAGTTGTATACACACGTTGTTGTCCGGAACCAATGGCCCCGAAGTGACAAAAATCGGGATAACCGGAGGGAATGGCTTTGATGTGAGGATCACATGTGTTCATGGAGTGTTAATGCTTTCCTCCGGTGCTCTATTAAAAGGAGCACCTTAATTGCCAGTGGTTACCTTGAGGCCCCGATGCAAACAGGCTGGCAAGACAAAAGATGTTGTGCAAGTTCTCATTGCGAGCACGTATGACTATATATGGAACACATGCCTAGGATTATCTAGTACTTGGATGCTTTATCTTATTTATCTGCAATTGCGCTTTGTTCTGATTGCCATGTGAATTGTCTTGTCCATGCAACGCCCGTCCACCCATCCCTATGCCTACCGCACTCGAATCCTACTGTTTACTACAATTGTTACTACTATCTTTACTTTACTACTGGTGCTACTTTACTATTCCTACTACAAAACTATTGCTACTGATAAACTGCTGTGAGCAAGATTGTTTCCAGGTGCAGCTGAATTGACAACTCAGTTGTTAAGGCTTATAAATATTCTTTGGCTCCCCTTGTGTCGAATCAGTAAATTGGGTTTCACTTCCCTCGAAAATACTGCGATACACCCCCTATACTTGTTGGTCATCAAGACTATTTTCTGGCACCGTTGCTGGGGAGCATAGCTCTATTTATCAAGTCCACTTGGAATCATTATTGTTCGCTGCTATCCATCCATCATGGGTAAGTCTCGTGATGGCAAGGTCCCTATTTTACCATCCACTACAAGAAGAGGTACGGTTCTGAACTGTTGGGTCCTCGCAGCATAGAAAACAAAAAAATTCCTACGGTGTGAACTACAGGCCAAGATCTATCTACTAGGTACAAAGCAACGGGTGGACATACATCCAACGAGAACTTACCCTCATAGACAAAGAGCTTTGTTAACGAGTAGGAACTCGTGGTTGATGTAGTCGTACACTTGCCGATCTCAAGATCGTGAGGAAGTCCGAGCGCCGCAACTCAGCAGCGCATCCGCACTCGCACACACGTTCAAGCCACCGGACAACCTCCACCTCCTCGCTCCAGCGATCCAGCGGAAGCAGCAACTCCTTCCAGACGAAATGCCACCGGGAACATGTATCTCGCTAATCCGAGACCATGGGGGAATAATTCTAGAGTGGGAGAGAGATCCTTCACAAGGAGGTGTGAGGATGAAGGAGGGAATGGGTGGCCTTTTATAGGAGGAGGGGGTGCCCCCTCTCTCCATGGCCGGCGCATGGGGGGGTGACCCCTCACCTCCCCCATTCATGTGGTGGTAACCCCTCCACATTAAAATGCCTCTTCACATTCCCTTTTAAAGTCTCCACTTTAAATGCATTAAATTTCTCCAAATTTAATGCTCTCTCATTTAATAAAACTCTTTTTATTAAATTTATTCAGAATTTTGTTAATTACTTTAGTTAACAAACATTCACATATAGCCCCTTGCAATATTTCAATATCACATGCAGAACCACCTTCTACAATTTCACCCGAAACAATTTCCGGTTTCTATTGAAACAATTCCTGCGCTTTGCAGTTCTTTCATCTGAAACATATGTGCTCCAAAATGGTGTCTGGTAACTCTTAAGTGTGCCACCCTACGGTTCGCGAATAATGCAGACATGATCGATACCCTTCTCCGATCAATAATCAGCAGCGGGACCTGGAGATCCGTACTTACTCCTACACATTCAACGATGACTTCTGTGATCGTGAGAACCTTTAACGCTTGTAACTAAATCCCTTTGTCTCTCGATATATTACATGTCCGAGATTCGATCATCGGTATCTCCATACCTAGTTTGATCTCGTTACCGACATGCACTCTTTTCTCATTCCCGTGATATAACATTCTAGTGATCACATCACTTGCTTGCAAGCTATCCTAATGTGATATCACCGAGAGGGCCCAGAGTATATCTATCCGTCATCTGGATTGACAAATTCCACTCTTGATCCATGAGCCTCAACATAACACCTTCGTAGTACTAAACCCATCTTTATAGTCACCCTGTTACGGTGTGACGTTTGATGTTATCAAGATACTCTTCCGGTGTTAGCAATTAACATGATCTCATGGTCTAAGGATAAAGATTACTTCGTATGATGTTATAGCAATATAAACATAATGACTTGATCGTAATGCTATACTTCGGATGAATGTTCATCACATAATTCCACCAATGGTGTGACCTTGTTATTAACAACATCCAATGTCCATGATCAGGAAACCTTGATCATCCAGTTAATCAACAAGCTAGTCTATAAGAGAGGCATGACTAGGAACCCTTTTTGTTTATTAAACACACATGTATTGATGTTTACGAATCAATACATTTCTAGCATGTAAAATAAACATCTATCATATATAAGGAATATATAATAACAACTTTATTATTGCCTCTCAGGGCATATTTCCTTCAGTCTCCCACTTGCACTAGAGACAATAATCTAGTTCACATAGTGATAAATCTAACACCCATGGAGTTCTGGTGTTGATCATGTTTTGCCCTAGGGAGAACTTTAGTCAATGAATCTGCTACATTTAGGTCCGTGTGTACTTTACAAATCTTTATATCTCCATCCTTGACATGCTCGCGGATGGAGTGAAACCGGCGCTTAATATGTTTGGAATTCTTGTGAGACCTTGGTTCCTTTGCGTTGGCTATGGCTCCATTGTTGTCACAATAGATCACCATCGGGTCCAACGCACTGGGAACCACACCCAGTTCCGTAATGAACTCTTTCATCCAAACTGCCTCCTGCGCCGCTTCTGAAGCAGCAACATATTCCGCCTCCGTTGTTGATCCAGCCACCACAGGTTGTTTGGAACTCCTCCAACCAACTACTGCTCCGTTCAAGAGAAATACGTATCCGGATTGAGACTTAGAGTCATCCGGATCGGTGTCAAAGCTAGCATCGACATAACACTTAGCGACTAGCTCTTCTTCACCTCCGTATATGAGAAACATATCCTTAGTTCTTCTCAAGTACTTGAGGATGTTCTTTACCGCTATCCAGTGTTCCGAACCTGGATCAGATTGGTACCTACTAGTCAACCTAATAGCATGTGCCACATCCGGTCTTGTACATAGCATGGCATACATAATAGAGCCTATGGCCGAGGCATAGGGGATCTTATCCATCATCTCTCTTTCTTCCGCCGTAGCCGGACTTTGAGTCTTACTCAATGTCTTGCCTTGCAACATAGGTAAGAACCCCTTCTTACTTTCGTCCATATTAAACTTCTTTAATATCTTATCAAGGTATGTACTCTGCGATAGCCCAATTAGACGCCTTGATCTATCTCTATAGATTTTAATGCCTAATATATATGACGCTTCACCAAGGTCTTTCATCGAAAATTTGTTGTTTAGATAACATTTAACACTGTTTAAAAGATCTATATCATTTCCAATCAATAATATGTCATCCACATATAATATCAGAAATGCCACATTGCTCCCACTCACTTTCTTGTAAATACAAGCCTCTCCATAAGTTTGGACAAATCCAAACTCTTTGATCACCTCATCAAAGCGGAGATTCCAACTTCGTGATGCTTGCTTCAGTCCATAGATGGATCGCTGAAGTTTGCACACCTTATTAAAGCATCCTTAGGATCGACAAAACCCTTAGGTTGTATCATATACAACTATTCTTCAATCTTACCATTGAGGAATGCAGTTTTGACATCCATCTGCCATATTTCATAATCGAAATATGCAGCAATTGCTAACATAATCCTAACTGATTTAAGCATCGCTACAGGAAAGAATGTCTCATCGTAGTTAACTCCTTGAATTTGTCGAAACCCCTTTGCGACAAGTCGAGCCTTATAGATGGTCACGTTACCATCATCATCAGTTTTCCTTTTGAAAATTCATTTATTCTCAACGGCCTTTCAGTCGTGAGGTAAGTCCACCAAGATCCAAACTTGGTTCTCGTACATGGATTCCATCTCGGATTTCATGGCTTCTAGCCATTTGTTGGAATCCGGGCTCATCATCGCTTCTTCATACGTCGCAGGGTCATCCATTTCATCAACCATGAAATTCACAACAGGATTGCCGTACAGTTCAGGAGCTGCACGTGTCCTGCTTGACCTACAAGGTTCGGTAGTGTCCTCTTTCGGAGTTTCATGATCATTATCATTAGCTCTCTCTTCATCAGGTGAAGTCAACTCCGAAACAACTTCTGGTGCTGCGCCACTCGCCATTCCATGAAGAGAAGGTTCAATAACCTCTTCGAGTTCTACCTTCCGACTACTCACACCTTTCGCGAGAAACTCCTTCTCAAGAAAGGATCCATTCTTGTGCAACAAAAACCTTGCCCTCGGATCTGTGATATAAGTTATACCCAATTGTTTCCTTAGGGTATCCTATGAAGAAGCATTTTCCGCTTTGGGTTCGAGTTTATCCGGTTGAAGTTTCTTCACATAAACATCACATCCCCAAACCTTAAGAAATGACAGCTTAGGTTTGTTTCCAAACCATAATTCATACGGTGTCGTTTCAACGGATTTAGATGGTGCCCGATTTAAAGTGAATGCAGCTATTTCCAGTGCATAACCCCAAAATGACAGAGGTAAGTCAGTCAGAGACATCATAGATCGAACCATATCCAATAAGGTACGATTACGATGTTCCGACACACCATTACGTTGTGGTGTTCCGGCAGGCGTGAGTTGTGAAACTATTCCACACTCTTTCATGTGTGTGCTAAACTCGTAACATAGATACTCTCCTCCACGGTCAGACCGTAGAAACTTGATCTTTCTATTACGATGATTTTCCACTTCATTCTGAAATTCCTTGAACTTTTCAAAAGTTTCAGACTTGTGTTTCATCAAATAGATATACCCATATCTACTCAAATCATCCGTGAAAGTAACAAAATAACGATATCCACCTCGCGCCAACACACTCATTGGTCCACACATATCAGTATGTATGATTTCCAATAGATCTGTCGCCCGTTCCATTGAACCGGAAAACGGCGTTCTAGTCATCTTGCCCATAAGGCATGGCTCACATGTATCAAATGATTCAAAATCAAGTGATTCCAAAAGTCCATCAGAATGGAGTTTCTTCATGCGTTTAACGCCAATATGACCTAGACGGCAGTGCCACATATATGTAGACATATCATCATCAAGTTTAATCCTTTTAGCATTAACATTATGAATGTGCGTAATATTACTATCGAGATCCAATAGAAATAAACCATTCAACATAGGTGCATGACCATAAAAGATATCATTCTTATAAATCGAACAACCATTGTTCTCAGATTTAAAGGAATGACCACTTTGCATCAAACACGATCCAGATACAATGTTCATGCTCAGTGCAGGCACCAAATAACAATTATTTGGGTTTATAACTAATCCCGATGGCAAATGGAGAGGTAGCGTCCCGACGGCGATCACATCAACTCTTGATCCATTGCCGACCCGCATCCTGACCTCATCCCTTGCTAGTTGTCGCTTGTTTCGTAGCCCCTGAACCGAGTTACATATATTAGCAACCGATCCGGTATTAAATACCCAGGTGCTACTGCCAGTACTAGTCAAGTACACATCAATAACATGTATATCACATATACCTTTGTTTGCCTTGCTGGACTTCTTGTCCGCCAAATACTTGGGGCAGTTGCGCTTCCAATGGCCAGTCCCCTTGCAATAGTAGCACTCGGTGTTAGACTTAGGGCCAGCCCGGGGTTCCTTTTCAGGCGTGGAAACAGACTTGCCACCCTTCTTTCCCTTGTGCTTGCCTTTCTTGTCCTTCTTGAAACTGGTGGTCCTATTGATCATCAACACTTGATGTTCTTTCCTAATCTCCACTTCTGCAGTCTTAAGCATTGACAGAAGCTCGGGAAGAGACTTCTTCATGCCCTGCATATTATATTTCATCACGAAGCTCTTGTATCTAGGTGTTAGAGATTGGAGAACATGATGTATGCCTAAGTCAATGGGAATCGTTATTCCCAAGGACACAAGCTTATCGGCGTACCCAGACATTTTGAGTATGTGCTCACTAACGGAGCTGTTTTCCTCCATCATGCAGCTAAAGAACTTTTCTGTAGCATTATAACTCTCGACGGCAGCATGGGTATCAAAAATCATTTTCAATTCTCCCATGGTATCAAAGGCATTGCCATTTTCGAAACGCTTTCGAAGTTCTGGCTCTAGCCCATACAGTATGCCGCAATGAACTAAGTTGTGGTCCTCCTGACGAGTCACATAGACATTCTTTTCCTCGTCAGGGGCATCAGGAGCTGGTGGGGGGCCTAGCGGCGCATCTAGCACATATTGCTTTTGTGCAGCAGTGAGGAGAATCCTCAAATTCATAGCCCAGTTGGTGAAGTTGCTACCATTCGCAGCAAGTTTCTCTTTCTCCATGAACACATTGAAATTAAAAGCAGGTGGTGCCATTTACAACAGAATTTGTAAAGTTTATTTAGACTAAGTTTATGATAGATTGAGTTCAACTAATCCAAATTACTAATGAACTCCCACTCAAAAACGACATCCCTCGTGTCCTTTTGGTGATTACATGAACCAAATCCACTATACCAAGTCCGATCATCACGTGAGTTGATATAGATTCAAAGGCAAGCATCTATATGGGCATCATATCAACCATATGACTCATGCTTAACCTTTCGGTCCGTGTTCCGAGGCCATGTCTGTACATGCTAGGCTCGCCAAGTAAGAACCTTAGTATTCGCGTGTGTAAAACTGTCTTACACCCGTTCCTATGAAAGCGTAGATTCGAGTACACCCGATCATCACGTGATGTCTCGAAACACGATCCATAGAACGGTGCATACTCAAGGAAGAACACATTTTTATCTTGATATCTAAATGAGGGATCATCTTATAATGCTACCAAACGCGCCAAACTAGCAGTATAAGATGCTAACATCTAATGTGTAAAGTGAGATGATATGGTCCATGCATTTGATCTCTATCACTTGCATCGTGGTATGATCTCTATCATTCCTTTGTGTGTAAGGCCAAGGTCTATGGAACTTACACGTTGAGTGTGTTGTAAGAGTATCCACCATACATCTACTCACAACAATACCATATCAATACACTAGCCCAGCAACAATCTAAACTAGACGCCTCTAATTTATCAATTGCAAGTTTTACGTGGCTTAGGGATTTCGGAGATAGAACCATTCTTACCTACGAACATGAACCACAACAAGGATAACTAAGTTATTAGAAACTTGTTGTAAATCAGATATTGACTATAGTAGGAGAGACAGACACCCGTCAGCCACTTATGCAAAACAAGTTGCATGTCAGTCGTGGAACCGGTCTCATGTACGATGACATGTAAGGTTGGTCCGGGCCGCTTCATCCCACTATGCCACCAATATCCAAAATACATAGAAGATGCAATAACATGATCATCATCTCCCACATATCAACCATATGTGTACTACCCGTGCTAAGCACCTACGCATAGATCAGGCTCTGATACCACTGTTGGCTCCGCAGCATAGGAAACAAAAAATTTCCTACGGTGTGAACCACACACCAAGATCTATCTACTAGGTACAAAGCAATGGGTGGACATACATCCAACAAGAACTTACCCTCATAGACAACGAGCTTTGTTAACGAGTAGGAACTCGTGGTTGATGTACTCGTACACTTGCCGATCTCAAGATCGTGAGGAAGTCCGAGCGCCGCAACTCAGCAGCGCATCCGCACATGCCGATCTATTAGTGCTTTTTGACTTTGTTGCAACTTGTTATGCTTAATGCTTGTCACTAGGGCCCGAGTGCCATGATTTCAGATCTAAGCATGTTATTGATTCATTATGATAGTATTGTTTATGGTCTTACCTGCAAGTTGTATACACACGTTGTTGTCCGGAACCAATGGCCCCGAAGTGACAGAAATCGGGATAACCGGAGGGAATGGCTTTGATGTGAGGATCACATGTGTTTACGGAGTGTTAATGCTTTGCTCCGGTGCTCTATTAAAAGGAGCACCTTAATTGCCAGTAGTTACCTTGAGGCCCCGCTGCAAATAGGCTGGCAAGACAAAAGATGTTGTGCAAGTTCTCATTGCGAGCACGTATGACTATATATGGAACACATGCCTAGGATTATCTAGTACTTGGATGCTTTATCTTATTTATCTGCAATTTCCCTTTGTTCTGATTGCCATGTGAATTGTCTTGTCCATGCAACACCCGTCCACCCATCCCTATGCCTACCGCACTCGAATCCTACTGTTTACTGCAATTGTTACTACTATCTTTACTTTACTACTGGTGCTACTTTACTATTCCTACTACAAAACTATTGCTACTGATAAACTGCTGTGAGCAAGATTGTTTCCAGGTGCAACTGAATTGACAACTCAGTTGTTAAGGCTTATAATTATTCTTTGGCTCCCCTTGTGTCGAATCAGTAAATTGGGTTTCACTTCCCTCGAAAATACTGCGATACACCCCTATACTTGTTGGTCATCAAGACTATTTTCTAGCACCGTTGCTGGGGAGCATAGCTCTATTTATCAAGTCCACTTGGAATCATTATTGTTCGCTGCTATCCATCCATCATGGGTAAGTCTCGTGATGGCAAGGTCCCTATTTTACCATCCACTATAAGAAGAGGTACGGTTCTGAACTGTTGGGTCCGCAGCATAGAAAACAAAAAAATTCTTACGATGTGAACTACACGCCAAGATCTATCTACTAGGTACAAAGCAACGGGTGGACATACATCCAACGAGAACTTACCCTCGTAGACAATGAGCTTTGTTAACGAGTAGGAACTCGTGGTTGATGTAGTCGTACACTTGCCGATCTCAAGATCATGAGGAAGTCCGAGCGCCGGCAACTTAGCAGCGCATCCGCACTCGCACACACGTTCAAGCCACCGGACAACCTCCACCTCCTCGATCCAGCGGAAGCAGCAACTCCTTCCAGACGAAATGCCACCGGGAACATGTATCTCGCTAATCTGAGACCATGGGGGAATAATTCTAGAGTGGGAGAGAGATCCTTCACAAGGAGGTGTGAGGATGAAGGAGGGAATGGGTGGCCTTTTATAGGAGGAGGGGGTGCCCCCTATCTCCATGGCCGACGCATGGGGGGGTGACCCCTCACCTCCCCCATTCATGTGGTGGTAACCCCTCCACATTAAAATGCCTCTTCACATTCCCTTTTAAAGTCTCCACTTTAAATGCATTAAATTTCTCCAAATTTAATGCTCTCTCATTTAATAAAACTCTTTTTATTAAATTTATTCAGAATTTTGTTAATTACTTTAGTTAACAAACATTCACATATAGCCCCTTGCAATATTTCAATATCACATGCAGAACCACCTTCTACAATTTCACCTGAAACAATTTCCGGTTTCTATTGAAACAATTCCTGCGCTTTGCAGTTCTTTCGTCTGAAACATATGTGCTCCAAAATGGTGTCTGGTAACTCTTAAGTGTGCCACCCTACGGTTCGCGAATAATGCAGACATGATCGATACCCTTCTCCGATCAATAATCAGCAGCGGGACCTGGAGATCCGTACTTACTCCTACACATTCAACGATGACTTCTGTGATCGTGAGAACCTTTAACGCTTGTAACTAAATCCCTTTGTCTCTCGATATATTACATGTCCGAGATTCGATCATCGGTATCTCCATACCTAGTTTGATCTCGTTACCGACATGCACTCTTTTCTCGTTCCCGTGATATAACATTCTAGTGATCACATCACTTGCTTGCAAGCTATCCTAATGTGATATCACCGAGAGGGCCCAGAGTATATCTATCCGTCATCTGGATTGACAAATTCCACTCTTGATCCATGAGCCTCAACATAACACCTTCGTAGTACTAAACCCATCTTTATAGTCACCCTGTTACGGTGTGACGTTTGATGTTATCAAGATACTCTTCCGGTGTTAGCAATTAACATGATCTCATGGTCTAAGGATAAATATTACTTTGTATGATGTTATAGCAATATAAACATAATGACTTGATCGTAATGCTATACTTCGGATGAATGTTCATCACATCATTCCACCAATGGTGTGACCTTGTTATTAACAACATCCAATGTCCATGATTAGGAAACCTTGATCATCCTGTTAATCAACAAGCTAGTCTATAAGAGAGGCATGACTAGGAACCCTTTTTGTTTATTAAACACACATGTATTCATGTTTCCGAATCAATACATTTCTACATTGTAAAATAAACATCTATCATATATAAGGAATATATAATAACAACTTTATTATTGCCTCTCGGGGCATATTTCCTTCATGAACACCTTTGTTGCTCTTGATTCACCATATGTTATGAGTAAGCTCGTTACACCACCACACACACATGCTACACACACTGCTACTACTGCTGAATCTGAAACTTCTGATGCTTATGATGCTGCTTGTACTGTGCTTGATAAGAGTGGTTCATGAGGTCCTTTCCTAGATGCTACGATTGCTAGAACTATAGCTGGAAATACTGAAACTCCTAATGAAGACACTACTACACCTGTTAGTTCACCTGAGTCTAGAGAGAGCTATGATATTGAAGACGGTTATGTTGAGATGACCGATGAATTTATTAAAGAATGTCAAAACACCCATGATAGGAGTGCTGCTAAGAGTCTCCTTGAGAGGCGTACTATTAGACCCAAATTGTCTCCTAATGCTAAGTTTGCTGCTTCTCCCATAAACATTAAAGATAAAGATTATGATTTCTCTCTTGATCTATCTTACATAGTTATTGTTGAGAAACAACCTTTTTGTGGGATTAAGAATGAAAGTGCGGTAGCACATATGACTGAGCTTTCTACCATGAGTGGCGTGTTTTCTGATGATATTAAGATGCGCACCTACTTTGTTGCTAAAATTTTCCCCTTTTCACTTAAAGGAGAAGCTAGAACTTGGTTTAATAATTTACCTCCTGGATCTATTGATAGCCCTGATTGCTTGATTAGTACTTTCCTGCATAAATATTTTCCTCCTAGTGCTAGACATGCTATTTTGCAAGAACTTTTTGATTTTAAACAGGAAGAAAAAGAGATATTGCCTGAATCATGGGCAAGGTTTTGTGCTTTGATTCATGCACAGGCTAGAAGTCCATTACCTAAGAATGAGCTTCTTGATATATTTTATAATGGACTAACTGAAGAATCTAGGACATACCTGGATAGTTGCACTGATTGTGTTTTCAGGAATAGGACTCTCAAGGAAGCTGAAGAATTAATGGCTAAAATAAGCAAGAACTATGAAGATTGGACTCCTCCTGAACCAGCTATACCTGAACCAGCTATACCGGCGCCTATACCATCATCTAAGAAGAGGGGAGTTATTGAATTGAATGATGAAGTGATGAAGGAAGCTAAGAAATGTCTTAAGGAGAAGGGAATTAAAGCTGCAGATGTCAAGAATTTACCTCCTATAAAAGAATTATGTAAGCCAATTCCCCATTCATCCACTATTGAGGTACACTCTCTCCAACACTTTGATGAAGGTGATATCCCTTACTCTAAACCTCATGATCAATGCTTAGAAGAATTCGATATTTTTATTGGTAAGCAAGATAATTTTAATAAAAGGGTGCAAAATCATCTAATGGAAAACTCTAGAGCTATTGTTGAGTTGAAGGATATTGTGGAAAGAACCTCTAATGATGTTAAGATGCTTGTTAAACATTTTCAAATGGTTCAAACTCAAATAGATCAACTTATTAAGGTGCAAAAAGACTTGCTAGTTAATGCTGCTAAAGAAAAACATGCTTATGAAATTAGAACTAGAAGTGGTGCTGCTACCCAGGATCCTCTATATCTTGAGGGGCATCCCAAAAGAATTGAGCAGGATTCTCAACAAGCTGAAAATAGTGGTACTACTCGTAAGAAAATAAAAAAGAAACATAAAACTATTGTAGAACCCTCTGAACCTGCTAAAGATCCTAATAGTATATCTATCTCTGATGCTGAAACTGAAAGTGGTAATGAAGAAAATGATGTTCCTGATAAATAAAAAGTTGAAGAAGAACCTGAAAAGCACACTAAGAATACTAAATACACTAAAGAAGATTTTGTTGCTAAGAAACATGGTAGTGAAAGAGAGCCTTGGGTCCAAAAACCTATGCCTTTCCCTGATAAAAAACACAAGTCAAAGGAAGATGAACACTATAATAAGTTTTGTGAGTGAATGAAACCTTTATTCCTGCAAATTTGTTTGACTGATGCTATTAAATTGCCTCCTTACTCAAAGTATATGAAGGATATTGTCTCGAATAAAAGAAAGATCCCTAACAAAGAAATTTCTACTTTGCTTGCTAATTATTCCTTTAATGGTAAGGTTCCTAAGAAACTTAGAGACCCAGGGATTCCAACTATTCCTTGCTCTATTAAGAATAGTTATGTTAGAACTGCTTTGTGTGATTTAGGAGCAGGAGTTAGTGTTATGCCTTTTTCTCTATATAAGAGACTTCAACTGGAAAAACTAATACCAACTGATATATCTTTGCAAATGGCTGATAAATCTACCACTATTCCTGTTGGTATATGTGAGGATGTACCTGTTCAAGTGGCCCATAATTTCTTGATATTAACTAATTTTGTTGTGCTTGAAATGCCTGAAGATGATAATATGTCCATTATTCTTGGGAGGCCTTTTCTTAATACTGCAGGAGCTGTTATTAATTGTAATCAAGGAAAGGTGACTTTCAATGTTAATGACAAGGAACATACTGTCTATTTCCCCAAGAAGATTGATAGGACTTATGGTTTAAATTCAATTGAACATGTTGAGGGCATTCAAGTTGGAGAAATATATTGTCCCATACCAAGAGAAAAATTTGAAACTATTATGATTGGGACCATTGCTATCAAAGTTGAGGTAACATAATCATTAGTGGAATACAAAGTTTTGTTTCATATAAAATTGTTTTGGTAACAAGACCTGATCAACCATGTTAACAAAAGGATTTCAATGAACAAAATAATGTTTTCACCATGATTATCTCCGCTTACTTCTATTCTATCTATTTTAGTTTTTGCTTTCGTTTAGTTTTCTTTCATGTTGTTAGTTGCTTGCATATTAGAGTGTCTTAGACCTTCTGTAGTTCTAGCCTTGTTTTGTCATTGCATCATTCCAGAAAATCTTTTTTTGTCAGAAAATCCTTCATCTATACCTGAAAATTGCTCAAAAATAAAGTGTCTCAAAAAATTCCAGAAAATTCATATTAAATTTTACGTGAAAAAAGGGGCAGAGGAGTGCCTAGAAGGTACCAGGGGGACCCACCAGGCAGGCACACCACCTGGTGGCGCGACCAGCCTAGGGGCGCGCCTGCTTGTGGTGTGGGCCACCCCTGGCCCTCCACTCACTCTCTCACTTGCCACTTTCTTCTCTCTCCCGAGTAAACACTAGTTCATTGCTCGAAATCGTGTTCTTGCTGTGCTTGCCCTCGATTTTTCGATCTCCTTGCTCAGCCCATCTTTGCTGCTGAAATTTGGAGCATTTGTTCTCCGAATAGAAGATGAATGAGCATCAACTCAACCAACATGAACTAAGGGTGCCTGAGGTTATGAAAGTTCACTAAGAGGAGGAAGTTTTTCCTTCCATCTATCCATGCTACAAACTCATGAGGGTCGCAGGAATTCCCCAGAACTTCCATACTTTGGTTGCTAATGCAGGATTGGAGCACTTTGTGGAGGATGAACCCTATCAATTTGTGAAACTAACTATGTCTATAGTGCAGGACTTTAGATTTATTCACTCTTTGCCTAATCCCATGGTCCACTGCAAAATTTACAATATAGCTGTCGACCTCTCTCTTGATGACTTTTGTGCAGCTATTAAGGTACCTCAGTGGGGATCATGTGGAAGTATTAAAGAGCAACCTGCACCACTCATGGACTTGTACGCAGAAATTTGCCAAGGGAACAACTTCTCGAAGGAGAACGGGAAAATCCATAACATTCATCTCCCTTCCATTCGCTACTTTGCTTACTTTATTGCCAAGTGTGTTCTTGCTAGAAAAACTGACAATAAGTTATCTTCATATGATCTAGCATTCATCTCTGCTGCTCTTAAACGAGATAGGTCTTACAACTTGGGTGCTTTGATAGCTTTCTGTCTTGCTGCTAACCACAAGAAAGGTGGAATTTGTGGAGGCCTCATTGCTTCTCGTTTATTAGCGTTGCATGGTTTAGTGCCCCGTCATCTAGACCTACAGTTTCCCATAGAAAGGCTTAATCTTAATTCCATGATACAGCATAAATTTGTTTCTTGTTGGGCTAATCTGAGTGAGTTGTCTTATGAAATAACCTTTCTCAAAGCTGGATGGAGAAGGAGCAAGTCCGAGCATGTTGTTCTTTTGCCTGCACCTGTTTTGTTTAACCTTGACAACAGGGTAGGATGGTCCCTCACGGAGGAGGAGTTTGATACGTACTTGGGAGAGCTCTCCCAACAGGAGAAGGATACTAGAAGGAAGGTCACGGATGATTCGGTCCGGCCCTCGAATGAGGGGGAGTCTTCATATCAGCAGCCTACCTATGATTGGGGAGCTTCTTCTTCCCAAGGGCCCAACTACGATCATTCTTACAATGACCCGCCTGCTTGGAACCCTTACTCGTATCTGGATTGATACCCACTTAGGCCAAAAGCCTAAGCTTGGGGGAGGTACGCCGACATCACACTCATCTCCATATCGTTTTGCGTCGGTACTTTGTATATTCATGTTTCATTTTTTAGCTTTCGTTCTTTCTTTGTCTTTTTGCTTTCTAAAAACACAAAAAGACCAAAAATATTTCTGTTGTTTCTCTTTGTTTGCTTCTTCTTCGTTTTGCCTTGGTTTGTTTTTCCCTTTTTGCTTTGTTTGAACTATTTTAAAAAACCCAAAAAGATTTTGCTTTGCTTGTTCTTCCTTTTTGGTTCTTGTTTTAAAAATCGAAAACACCAAAAATATTTGTTGTTCTTCTTTGGTTTTGTGAGTTTGTTTCAGGGGTTCAGCAGTTCTCAGTGGAATTTGGTTTCATACTATTATTCAAGCCACACAAGTGAAGGGCAATAATGAGGATTAATGACAACTTGAGGTGTGGTAAGAGGCTAGTAACAAACTCTATTTGTTTTCATTTTTGTACATATACTCATCATTGTGGGCATGCTTACCCTGTTCGTGTAGGGTGTATGTTATTTATGGATGCTTAGTAGTTCTTGCTTTCATATGATTAGTTCCAGCTTGCTAATAGTTTGTAGCATGTCACATGAATGTTTGCTTGCATTACTCTATTCATAACTTGGTATGACACTGTGGTATCCTCCTCTGAATGTTTCACTTGAATTGACTTGGCACATGCTCACGCATGCATATGACTGAAATAATCAGTTAAGCCTCGATGAATTATTTTGCCTCAGAGGTCTTGAATCACTTTCATGCCATGATTAGTCCTGTTTTGTTGCAAGCATGATTATGACAGCTATTTCTCTCTCGTTTGTCGCTCCCTTACTATTGCTAGCCTTCACTTACACTGGGTATGTTTTACTCGTGTTTCCAACTCCCTAAAACCAATATTGCCAAAAGTGTCCACCATACCTACCCATTAGCATCATTTGCTATTCCGTGCATATTAAGTATGCCTTGTTTTCTTCCAAATAAAATGTCTGTTTGTTATGGGAAAGTTAGTTAATAAAGCTCTCACGAACTTGATGGCACACTTTATTTTCTTGCACTTAATAAACCTGAACCATTGCGTCCATCTTTGTTGCGTGTATGCTTGCGCTTTATAAGTTGAAGTTAGCAGAACCATGTATCATGGAGAACACTTTCAACATTTCACGGGTACTTTGTACCCCATTGATATCATGATTCTTTTGCTTATGGATCCCGGCAGTGTGAAATAAAAGTGGAACTTGTAAGATCATGGAGTTTGTATATGTGTTAGAGAAATGCCTGGGCCGCTAGCCTAAGCCATGCCTAATCATGGTGGAAACTTGCAGCATAACCATAACGATCATTCTATGAAGCATCCTCAATAAAAACCTATGCAAATAGAAAATTAAAAGATCGCCAATATCCTCATTGTCTGCTTGCCTTGTCATTTTGATTATGGGATAGCTCCTGTATCATGTGCAAGGGGTACCCCGTTGGTGGTTCTCTATGATACATATGTACTTACAATGACAAGAGCTTACTTGTGACTGAAGTTGAGTAGCATGAGGTCTGGTACTCGTAAGTAAGGCGCATGAGACTTTAGCTTATAACTTGTCAAGCATATCCTCTTAGTTGTGTCACTTTAACCTTAACCATTTAATGATGCTTATGATAGGGGCAATGAGAGCTCAAAGCTAACGAGTACCATACTTTCAGAATTTGCAAGCCTTTCAAATTATTCAAAACCTTTTTCATTTCCTTGTTGAGTCATCACCCATTCTATGAGCACTTTCTTGAGAGCTTACTTGTCATTCTTAGTATAATGTGCTTGTCTCAAAACTTGATTATTTGTGTTATGACTTTGATGCTTGTATCTTTCATATCTTTACTTCTAGTCTTCACCTGAACTTCAGAGGTGCCTTGGCATTCACAATCAAAGGCAAGCGAGATACCACTCTATCATACCTTGTTATGAGCACTGTAATGTTGCTTATGTTTATGTTTCATGTTACTTATTATTTTTAAGTTGGAATCTCTTCATATCTTGCAATGCCTATTAAATAAACTTAGTTTCATACTCCTTATTATGAATTCTCTAAGTAGTTGATCACATGCTGAGAATATATACATCATATGAAGCAAATGTGTTCGTGAAAGTTTCTTTTATCGCACTCAGTTTTCAACTGAATTGCTTGAGGACAAGCAATAAGCTAAGCTTGGGGGAGTTAATACGTCCAAAACGTATCTACTTTCTCGAACAATTTTGCTATTGTTTTTCCTCTAAACTTGTGTGATTTGGATGCAACTAACACGGACTGACGCTGTTTTCAGCAGAATTGCCTTGGTGTCTAGTTTTTGTGCAGAAAATCAACTATCAGGAAAAAATCCCGGAAAATATGCCAAAAATCCTATTTCACCAGAAGACTCACGGAGCCAGAATACGAGAAGGAGTGGGGCTGGGCCCAGGCCACACCACCTGGCCGCGCCAGGGGGTGGTCTGGCCGCCCCAGACACCCCCTCGGTCTCCCTCTTCGCCTATAAGTTGCCTTCTGACCTAAAAACTCAGGGGGTTTTGATGTTTTTCAAGAAGGAGTTCCGCTCCGCCGCCACCATCAGATTCCGCGATTCGGAACTAGAAACTCCATTCTGGCACCCTGCCGGGATAGGGAATTGGAGGAGATCATCGCCATCATCATCACCATCGCTTCTCTATCGACCATCCAAGTTTCCCCCATCTATGAGTGAGTAATCCCCCGCTGTAGGCTATGGGGATGGTAGGGATTGGATGAGATCGTTCATGTAATGGCATCAGATTGTTAGGGCATGGTGCCTAGTATCTTTTATAAGTGTTTTTTGACTTTGTTGTGACTTGTTATGCTTAATGCTTGTCACTAGGGCCCGAGTGCCATGATTTTAGATCTGAACATGTTATTGATTCATTATGATAGTATTGTTTATGGTCTTACCTGCAATTTGTATACACACGTTGTTGTCCGGAACCAATGGCCCCAAAGTGACAGAAATCGGGATAACCGGAGGGAATGGCTTTGATGTGAGGATCACATGTGTTCATGGAGTGTTAATGCTTTGCTCCGGTGCTCTATTAAAAGGAGCACCTTAATTTCTAGTAGTTACCTTGACGCCTCGCTGCAAACAGGCTGGCAGGACAAAAGATGTTGTGCAAGTTCTCATTGCGAGCACGTATGACTATATATGGAACACATGCCTAGGGTTATCTAGTACTTGGATGCTTTATCTTATTTATCTGCAATTGCCCTTTGTTCTGATTGCCATGTGAATTGTCTTGTCCATGCAACGCCCGTCCACCCATTCCTATGCCTACCGCACTCGAATCCTACTGTTTACTACAATGGTTACTACTGTCTTTACTTTACTACTGCTACTTTACTATTCCTACTACAAAACTGTTGCTACTGATAAACTGTTGTGAGCAAGATTGTTTTCAGGTGCAACTGAATTGACAACTCAGTTGTTAAGGCTTATAAATATTCATTGGCTCCCCTTGTGTCGAATCAATAAATTGGGTTTCACTTCCCTCGAAAATACCGCGATACACCCTCTATACTTGTGGGTCATCACTCGCAGAACCCGGGGACTGTTCAACTTGATCCGGCGGGAGTTATGTCGTTGGAAACAATGGAAATTGACGAGGTGTTTTCCCTGTGCGAGCTACACCTACATAGGCTAAGCCAATATTTGAGTTCTTGAAAGAAGGAACCTTGCCAAGTGACAAGATACTTTCAAGGCAAATCCAAAGGAGAGCAAAGGCATACACTATTATCAATGTCGAACTATAGAAGAGGAGTGTCACAAGTGTGCTACAATGATGTGTTGACCCAGAAGAAGGGTTTGACATCCTCCGAGATATCCATCAGGGGAATGTGGGCATCATGCATCATCCAGAGCCTTAGTGGCGAAAGCTTTCCGGCATGGATTTTACTGGCCAAGTGCATTGGAGCAAGCTGAGGATCTAGTAAGAAAATGCAATGGTTGTCAGAGGTATGCCACCAAGACACACATGCCTATGCCGGAGTTGAAAACTATACCTATCACTTGGCCATTTGTTGTATGGTGTTTGGATATGGTTGGCACATTTAAGCCGGCAAAAGCAAACATGACTCATATCTTGGTTATGGTAGATAAATTTACCAAGTGGATTAAGGTGAAGCCAATCAGGAAATGTGACGCGCAACAACTATGACATTCCTCAAAGATATAATCTTGAGATACGGATATCCTCACAGTATTATAACTGATAATGGCACGAATTTTGCTGAAGGAGCATTTACGAGGTTTTGCCGAGAAAAGAAGATTCGACTAGATATTGCATCAGTAGCTCACCCTACATCGAACGGACAAGTGGAAAGATCCAACGGACTGGTTCTGTCCGAGATAAAACCCCGTGATATGGAGTCCTTAGCCGCAGATTGTTCGGCAAATCTTTCACGGTACAATTTCAGTTTTCCAACATAGGTACGATGCAAGATAGAAGAAAAAAGAATATGCAAATCTTGTAGCTGCTTCCAGCAGTAATTATTGGTCTAATCTCACGTATAGTAGCAGTACAGGTTTCCAAAGAACACGAGTAATCAAGAAAAATCTCAAAATCAGGTTTACTAGATGCAAACCTAACTAAACAACACGTTCACCCACAGCAAGGAAGCACGTGGACGATCCCCGATGGATCAGCAGCAGATTAGAGGCGACACATGCCTTCAATCCGAGCGCAACAAAGAACAAACCTCGATGGGTTTTCAACAGGAACTCACGCAGAATTTGGCCACCGAGAACATGACGATTTTCTGGTTTATCTTAATCAAAAAACGAGTCTCGGGTTACATGAGGCGCAACCTCTTTATTTATGGTGCGTGCACAGCACCGGAACTCAACCAACCTGAACCTGAGTTTAAACTGGACTCGTTTTGCATGTCCGACCGAGTCCTTAACAACTATTAAAAATAACACACGAGCATGACACTATTTCCAATAAAAGGACTCGACCAACACCACATACGTAACTTGAAACTCAATAGAACTAGCTAGCTAGGAAAATTGTATAGCACTTGGATTTGAACAAGAAAAATCCAAACCGAACTGAAGTTCAGATTTTAATGGCGATTCTACCGATCATTAAAAGTTGCATGGAGTCCTGAACTTTGGTTCAACTTCATCTGGCGTTGTAATTGCAATAGACTCGCTGGTAGTGGTTTGCACTTCTATATCTTGACGCTTAGCAGGTATCACGTATTTCGGAATCTCTCATGAGCAGCCTGAAATAGGAATACCATCTAATGCAGGAGGTGTCATATCACCCCGGCTCATTGAGCCGCTGCAAAGATCAGTGCGGTGCTAGATAGATGAACTACCAATGATACTGTGGAGTTTAAGAACAACTCTGAATCGATCAACAGGATATACCCTATTCTTTCTATTATATGGGGCAGAAGCTGTATTACCGGCCGACATAGAGCATGACTCGCCCAAGGTCACCCAATACACAGAGGCCAAAGTGCAAGAAGCCCGGCAAAATAATGTTGATCTGTTGGAAGAAGCGAGAGAATTGGCCTTTTCCAGATCCGCCATATATCAGCAAAATCGCCGACGCTACCATAGACGGAAAGTAAATCCCCAAGCCTTCCGAGAAGGTGATCTAGTACTTCGGTTGGTGCAGTGCACTGCTGGCATGTATAAATTATCCCCTCCATGAGAAGGGCCTTTCATTGTAAGCAAAGACTTGCACAATGATTTCTATTATCTCATTGATGCATAGCCACAGGAGAAAAAGAAGGCGAACAGGTTTGGCGAGGAGTCTAAGCGTCCATGAAATGTAGCTCTACTTCAACTGTTTTACACTTAGCAAAAAAGTGTATGTATCTCGAACTCTCATATGTCGGTATGTATGTCGGCAATGAGCTTATCAATGAAACCTCGGCATCCTAAGCAGAAACTCGGGGACTGCCTTAATGATAATTATATTTTCTGTATTTACTTTTATATATGTCAGTTGGCTTAAATTTCTTACACGTTAGCCGGATTAGTAATGTGTAAGCACCAAAAACCCAACTCTTTGACTTGCTGTTGTCCACCAAGAATTGGCTTCATGACAAGTAAGAGAACAAGTTTGGAATTGCTAAGCACATAAAAAATGACTAAGGAAAAGAGCATAATTGAGCTGACATTTGTTATTCAGACTAACCCCTGTATTTACTTCATTTATGTTATGTTGAATTATATTGATCTAATCTTAAAGTTCCAAGTATTGTTAAGTCAATTTTTTGAACCTCGGACTTGTAAGTCGAAAAAACGAATCAAGGTAGACGCGAGCCAAATCATGAAATTGGAGGAACAAGAAAATGGAACTCAAGGACTCCGCCCAAGTTAATCCGGCATTAAGAACTTAGTAGCAAAACATAAACATTGTGCTTGATACATTTGCACCTAGCATACCGGGGATTTAACGAATTTCAAGTGTTTTTTCGCTCTAAGGAGCAGCAGCGCCCGAGGTATCAGTCATAGGAGGAGGTAATTTGGCATCGGTGGGTGGAGCTTCAATCTCTGCCTCATCGTCCAGGTTGATCTTAGCATCCTACGGATCTTCAGTATCCTCGGCAAACTCTGAGGCTTCTTCTTCTTCTCCTTCACCGCCTAAACCATCTCCGACATATTCGTCGTTGATGGCGTCAAGGAAGCTCGGCCCTTCGTTCCAACTATGGCAGAAGGCATACTAGATGAGGTTGTAAGCACAAGCCTTGCATTGGGCAATGTGCTTCGGGTCATTGGTCCACTTTGATCCGGTGCACATACGGTCAAGAACCTTCAAGTCCAAGCCCTCATACCAAGATAGCATGAAGCTTAGTGTCATGTCAGCTCTAGCACGCGTAGCGGATTCCCTCCAGAGGTTCAGCTGAGTCTCACATTCTATCAGTTTTGCAATAAAGGTTGTACTACCTCTAGGAGTGGGATCGGTAGGCTAAAGGGCATTGAAGATCCAGGTAGCTGCAGTCATGATGTCCGCGCCATAGTTCTTTATGGTTTCAGTTCGGGCAGCAAGGCTCACCAGCATGTCCTCCATGTCATAGGGAATAGACTCGGCGCCAAGACCAACAGGAGTGCCTCGCTTCAAGCGGAACTCGGCAACAACAGCAGTAGAAATGGCATTGATCTCTGGGAATTTTTCTAAGAATAAGACAAGTAACAACAGTAAGTAACAACACGTGACCCAAAAAAATACATGTCGGCGGAAGGGAAAGAACTGACGAGAGATATAACTGAGGATCCGGGTCAGCTCCATGAGACAGTCAGCATTCCTCTTCTGGATTTTCTCATGTTCGGTGGTCACCGACTCAAGCTTGATGTTGGCATCCTTTAGCATATCTTGGTCCTTTTCAATCTGAGTTTTCAGACGCTCCTTTTCTTTGGAGAAGTTCTAATTAGCTTTATCCAACTCATCCTTGTGAGAGTTCTTCAACTTCTTGATTTCGGCATTCAGCCGAGTAATCTCATCATCTTTAAGCCAGAGTTCGGCGATCTCGTCGTCCTTCTTCTTGATCTTGGCCTCATGCTGCCCTGCTTGTTCGAGAAAGTGAAGCATCATGTTAGGAAATGGCACGCTATCTTCAAGGGACACTGCAAATAGTTTGTTGACCTGGTAGAGCCGAGGTATAATTATCTGCCGAGTCTGGATGAAAAAGGACAAAGGTTGAGGGACCAAGACGACTTACCTTTGATGTCAGCCAAGTTTTTCCACATAATTTTGTTCTCGGCCTCAACTTCGGCTGCGCAATCCGGATAATGAATTAGTTCGAACAACAATAGGATGAAGGAAGGAAGGAGTGAAAACACAAGTGAAAGAGATTACCCCTCTTCTTGTACTCGGTGATCAGCATATTGTGCTTAGAGCGTAGCTCCTTGTGGGTATCTAGAAGCCGCTGAAACTCAGCGGTTGGTTGTGATCTAAAGAGGAAAGTGTTAGTTCATGTATAAGAAGGAATATTTGAATCTACTCAAGACCTTGGCCAAGTGGAACTTAACCCGGCTCTAGGTGAGTGAATATTTGAATCTACTCAAGACCCAGGCCAAGTGGAACTAACCTCGGCTCTAGGTGAGTGAATATTTGAATCTACTCAAAACCTGGGCCAAGTGGAACTTAACCCGACTCTATGTGAGTGAATATTGGAATCTGCTCAAGACCCGGGCAAAGTGGAACTTAACCCAGCTCTAGATGAGTGAATATTTGAATCTACTTAAGACCCGGGACAAGTGGAACTTAACCTGGCTCTAGTTGAGTGAATATTTGAATTCTGCTAAGGAATTTAGTGCAACTAGACATACTTCGGATTGGAGCATCTGGCCGAGTAAGGTGTTACTCCACCAGAGGCTCGGGGACTGGAGGATATATCTACAGTTACCTGCACTTATGTAAAGGCATGAAAAAGAGGTTTACCTCCATCATTCGGCCTACAAGAGTGATGGCCTTAGAAGCTGTGTTCATTTGGGCGCTAAACTCGGCGGGACCGAACTTCTCTGGGATTTCATCGTTGAGGTTGATGAACTCGGCGTCATTCCAATTATTGACATATTCAATCAGCGTCGGACCATAGTTTTCCCCACTGAGCGTCTAGGTCGCCACCAAGCCCTTGGCATGAGCCTCTTTCCTTGCGATCTGTGTGGCAGATGGGCTACTATGAAGAGTGAGCTGCTTGCTGCTAGCAGAACCAAAAGCAGCAGAGCCAAAGGCGGTACTCCCCTTCTTTATCATGGACACGAGAGTGCACTGTCCAGATTCAGTTGTTGATCCCTTGGGGGTTTTGGCAGCTTCGGCAACTTGTTGGCCCTTGGAGGTGTCAATCCCCTTTTTGGCTTTGGTGTCGGGTTTACCCTGAAGATTTTGCTGGAAGATATCCTTGGCAGAAGGTGTTGGCACAGGGGCTTTAGCCTTAGGGCTGAGTTGAGCTTGTGCACTGTCCAGATTCAATTGTTGATCCCTTGGGGGTTTTGGCAGCTTCGGCAACTTGTTGGCCCTTGGAGGTGTCAATCCCCTTTTTGGCTTTGGTGTCGGGTTTACCCTGAAGATTTTGCTGGAAGATATCCTTGGCAGAAGGTGTTGGCACAGGGGCTTTAGCCTTAGGGCTGAGCTGAGCTTGGTCTTCTCACCGAGTCTTGGAAGACTCGGACGAGGTAGAAGGAGCCGGTGCTAGTACTGGTGCTGGTACTGGTGCTAATGCTGGTGCGGGTGCTGGTGCTGATGAAGAAGAAGAAACTTGGGTCGGTGCCGGAGTAGCCGCCATCTCGGTAACAATAGGTTGCAGATGATCCTAAGATGAGCTGGGGTGATCTGGCATAGCCATATCCTCGGCAGCGCCACTTCCCCCTGCACCGACGTTGCCCTCCCCATGACGAGGTGGGCTAAGGTTCGGAGCGGCTGTGGAGCTCTCCAGAATAGGGCTTAGAGGGTGCGCATCATCATTGCGAGGGGGAGATGGGGCACTTTGGTAGGCGAAGAAATGATCGAGCTGCTCTGGGGGATCTCCCTAGCGGACCTGCTAGGTCAAATAAAGAACAAAACAACAGGTTAAGAACAGAGAAAGAGAGAAACAAGAAATACATGAAGATAAAGCAAAGATAGAAAAGAGGCTTACTCAGAGGAAGTAGGTGGCTCCTTGGGCTTCGGGGCTCGCCAGACTGTGGCCTTGGGCACAGGTTTGTCAGCACCCTTGACGCCGGATTTCTTCTGCCTCTTCTTAGCTGGGGGAGGCTCAGAAGAAGCAACCGAGGTTGCCGTACGCTTCTTGGAGGGAGCAAGAACCAGATCACCCATGGCAAGAGGACGATCCTCATGGACCTGACCAGATGGGCTAGCTGAAGCCGAATCAACGGGAAAGGCATATGAGATAGGCACAGGGTCGAATACCTCCAGAATCCTAATATCGGAGTCTTCATCGTCATCCGTACAATCCCTTAAACCAGAGGTCTTACCAGGGGCTCGTCTGGAGGTTGGATCCGGAGTGGGCAAGAAGATCTCAGGGTCCGGTTCCACCTCGTCTGAGGCTTCACGATCCTTCCCCCACTTAACGGACGGCTCATGGTCATCTTCAACTATCTGCTGAGTAAACAACTGAAAATCAATAGTGCATTAGGTCAAGTAAGGGGTACAATCCAACATACCATATAACTCGGACAAAGGGTCAAGTAAGGAAACATACCCCGGGAGGCAGCCTATCCCGGCAGAAATGCTTGAATCCCCACTCCCAATCCTTGTTGAAGTCCTTCTCTAACCGGAAGATAGCTTTGACCCGACGGAAAATCTCGGTGTTGTTGATCTCGAAGGACAAAGTTCGGTTGGGGTCAAGATGCCCACTCATATGGCAGAGCTTGTGAGTGCGCTTTTGCAGAGGTGAGATTCGGCTGTGGATGAAGGTGATCATGATATCTCTGCTGTGCAGCTTCAGCGTGACCAATTCCTTGATCCGTTTCTCCACCTGAACCGCCAAGGCAGCGGATCGCCTTGGAATCTGACCCCACTGAGTTTGGTCCAGGACACCAAACTGGTAGGGGTAGAGCCGAATCAGGTCTTCCTCGGCGTTGTTGTTCCGCACATAGAAGAAAGTCCGGGCCGGGCCTTTGTAGGACTCGAGGCCAGTAAATCAGGGGAAAACAGAGTTTTTCCAAGGAGAAATATAAGCCACCCTACACTGAGTCAAGGACTTGTCGGCGGGGCGGTCTCCTTATCAGGAACAAGATGGGCTCGAAAAGAAAAGAATTTGTACCAAAGGTGGACGGTGGGCCAGAGGCCGAGGTAACCCTCGACCCTGGAAGCGAAAGAAGAAAGGGAGGTGATGGCATTAGCCAAAAGATGATGTAGTTGGAGCTCAAAGGTTAATGAACTCATGAAAAAAGTCACTAACTGGGAGGCTGAAGCCACGCTAGAAGTGCGAGAGGAAGACCACATACTCATCCAGATTAGGCGAGGGAGCAATCTCCTGGCAAGGGAGACGGCAGGAAACCCCGACGGGGATGCGACAGGTACGGTATAGCCAGTCTATATCATCCTAGTAGACCCATGAACCGTCCCAACCTCCTCGCTTGAGGTGGGCCTCGCCGCCCTCCTCGTGCTCTTCAACGGCGACGAACTCCTCCTCGGACATCTCTAGGTCCTTGCCCTCGTAGACCCAATCAGTGATGGGGGCAGAGATCGAGACTGGCAAGGCCCCATGGCGGCATGGCTACGTGGAAGCGGCGACGCTGCTACGGTGGTAAAGCACGGTGATGAAGCGCAGCAGCGGCAGCATGGTGCCTAATCAAAGTAGCGGCAGTGGTGGCAGTGCTCTAGCGCAGATGAGGAAGAAGAAGAAGAAGAAGAAGAGGCGATGCATGCGAGGGTGGGGGAAATGACCAAGGGGCGTCCCTCACCCCCTATTTAACCATGCCCCTGAGAGGGGTAGTGGGATCCAGCGGTGCGGCGAAGCCACATGGTGTGGCCGTGTATCCACCGGATCAGCCAATCAAAAGCAAGCCATAGGGAAGGCCACAATGAGCAGCGGATCCCACGACGCGACGTGGTGATACAGTTAACGAGGAGGCAGCCACGATGTGATGTTGGCAGCATTTATCCCTGACAATGAATACAGTAACCGGCATAGTAACTGGCGTATGCCCTTAAAATGAGGAAAAACAATGATTACCCTCCACGTAGGACGTGGGGAAGCATACGAGAGAAGGAAGGATAACCTGGATACACAAAAGGTAACTCGGCCCGCGAGGAATATCTCGAAATGAGCCAAGGGAATGCCAAGTCAAAGAAATAAGAAGGGCCGAGTTACACGGTAACTCAGTAGGAAGAGCAAAGAACTTGGTATGTTGAACCTGTTGTGGCCTTATCAGTTGAAGTTGCTAAGACCGGACCAGCTTCAGGGACTAATGTTGGGAGGATACCCTCAGGTAGGGTCACGCCAGGGTATAAAGGCCATGATAGCCGAGGTACGGCAAGGTCAAACCGTAAGCTGGCCGAGTCACCTCAAGGCTGGCCAACTTATGAGTGACCTGGCCCAAAGGATATTCGTCTAACATTATCCCGGCCGACATATAATGTATGTCATCTAGCCCTTTGTAACTTGTTTGCAGGTACCCATAGGGCTGAGTTAACCAGGCCAGAGCCGGGTTATCACTTGGCTTACAAGGGAAGGAAGGAATCTTCTTGGTCAAAGGTTTTCTCTCTCCACTGTAGCATGAGCGAAGCAGACAGAGGGATAGACCAGTGAGTACGGGCCGACAAGGGTGACGTTGCCCATGTCGGGTGACATTAGCTTTGTCGGATGACAACGCGCCACAGAGGGGCTCAGAGAGGCTTACACCCTAAGTCCAGATCATCTTAGACAGAGAAAAGAGGAGCATCGCTTTGCTATTTTGGGAGAGGCATATTCGGAGAATATGCCTTCCACGTATGCCCTAACTTGTAACCTAGCCCCCCTATATAAGGAGGGGAAGGATCTCCATAGATGGGGTCGGCCATTTTTACTAAGGGAAAACCCTAGAGAAGTAGTGGTGGGTAGTAAGAGCAATAGGCTCCTTCCCATGAAAATCTCAAGGAGCCCTTGTAATCCACCATTGATAAGAGAGAAATACAAGCATCTGTGTGTGGAATCACCACACTATCCCTCCCTGGATTCCTCTGGTGCACATTGGCACCATCCTATACATGGCACCTGCCGTGCCACCACCACGACACTAGAGTAAATAGAAGCATTTTTATCATGGCGACAAGACAAAGTAAGCATATCATTATGAGATTTATTAAATCCATTTCTACATGATATGCAAGGACAATTAACACAAGCATGTAAGGAGTTTTGAGTGCTAGAAGTGTTGAGGTCCAAAGATAGAACATTGCAACTAGATAGAGATGAAGGATTACTAATAGTAAGCTCACTATCCACATTGCAATTTCTATCACCACTCACCATATCATTACCTTGTGAAAAATCACATGTTGGTGAACTGGTAGAAGATTAGAACTCATCACGACCAGAGGTGGAGGGAAACAATCATTCTCAATAATGTTGGACACATCATATTTTCTTGAAGCTTTGGCCATATCTCATGAGCACTCCGATAAGGCATGATAGAGGAAATAACTACATTGCTCACAACAAGTAAAAACACTTTAGTAGCTTGAGCATCTATATAAGAGTTCATCTTCTCCTCTAAAGATTCATTTTGGGGATCCATACGAGAAGAAAACACATATATAGAAATCCCTTGATAGATGGGTGAATGTCCTGAATATAATCTAGCATGCGAGATTTCCAAACATCATAATTTGTGCCATCAAATATATAAAAGGAATCATGCACTAAATCACTAGATGACATCTTTACTATCAAGGCGATGAAGCCTAAAAGCGAGAGACCTTGCTATGATACTAATTGAAAGATCACGGATGTCACCTAGAGGGGGATGAACAGGCGGTTTAAAACTTTTACGAGATGGGCTTAACAATGGCGGAATAAAACTAGCATTTTCTTTTGTCAAGCACAAAGCCTAGATATACTAAGGTTCACCTATGTGCACCAACAACTTATGCTAAGCAAGACAAGCAACAATGTGATAGCAAGATAGATTACTCCAAGCATGAAAGATATCACAATGTGTGCATAAGTAAATACCTCGGGTATAGAGATAACCGAGGCACGCGGGGACGATGATATTTTACCAAGTTCCTCCCAACAAGGGAGTATGTCTCGTTGGAGGGGTGGGAGGTACTAAGACCACCAACACCACAAGAGGCCTCACCCTATTCTCCCGAGCACCCACCACGTGGCAAGAACCTATTCCACTATGGGACACTTGAGGGCGGTCACTGAACCCGTACAAGATTGGGGCTATCTCCACAAATTAACTGGAGGCTCCCAATTCACCACCAAGGCCTCAATCTCGAGGAGAGCTTCACAAATTAATTGAAGGCCCCAAGAACATGCCACAAAGGCCACACAACCGTCTAGGGTTCCAAGAACCCAAGAGGGACAATATTCTTGAATAACACCAACCAAATCCTCCGAGGAGAACACAAACTGATGTACCTAATGCAAATGCCTAGAACACCACAAAAATTCCCCAGTCCTTCACTCTCAAGTTCCAACAAAGCTACTAAAGCAATTGGGGAAACAAGAGAGGAAGAACACAAAGGGAAACACAAAATCCCCCAAGATCTAGATCCCAAAGATTCACTCACAAATAGGTTATTTGGTTAGGTCAAATTGTAGATCTAGATCCCCTCAATCTTCCTCTCAAATATTGGCATTGGTGGGGAAGGATTGAATCAAGCTCAAAGAGTTGTCAAAGAATAGGCAAAACTTAAAGAAATAAGAGATGATATGCCCCCTGTGCAGTCCGATCCACATGCAATCAATTGCGCGTCCTCCCTCTCGTGGTTATCCACTACGTCGAGTAGAACACAGTGTGGGTCGATGTTGCCTGAATAGTCACCCCTGTGGTC
This sequence comes from Avena sativa, assembly GCA_916181665.1. Taxonomy (NCBI): domain Eukaryota; kingdom Viridiplantae; phylum Streptophyta; class Magnoliopsida; order Poales; family Poaceae; genus Avena; species Avena sativa. The sequence continues at coordinate 621,474,922 of OV702289.1, forward strand.
TCCTCCCTCGTTTCCCCTGCATGATCCTCTCCCTCATTGCATGCTGCATGCGGTGCGGACAAGTACCAGGGGAGCGACACGGACCAGGATAGCGACACGTGAATTAATGTCAAGGAGGATACTGGTACAGGAAACAATGCAAACACAAGATCTTCTGCTCCTTTATCTTCAATACAAACCTACAGTTCCTACGGCACAAGCAGAAATTACAGAACCTCAGACGCGTCTTCAAAGGTATACAAGAGCCTAAAATGTATACTAATGGCACTATTCGATATGGCTTGTTTACATCTACAGGGGAACCATCTACACTGTCTGAAGCTCTCTCAGACAAGTCTTGGCACAAAGCTATGACAGAAGAATATCATGCCCTCATGGAAAACAAAACTTGGAGGCTTGTTCCTCCAAATTCTACCAAAAATCTCATTGATTGTAAATTGGTGTACCGTGTCAAGCAAAATACAGATGGCACAATCTCGTATTGTTGCAAAAGGTTTTGAACAAAGATATGACATAGACTATGAATATACTTCCATCCCTGTTGTCAAGGCAGCTACTATCAGACTTGTTTTGTCTGTAGTTGTCTCTCGTGGATGGAATTTGAGGCAGCTAGATGTCAAGAACGCGTTTTTCAGGGCATTCTAGAAGAGGAGGTCTACATGAAACAACCCCCAGGTTTTGAAGATTCTCACTCCACATTTTATATGCCAGCTTGAAAAGGCTCTTTATGGTCTCAAACAAGCCCCTCGAGCATGGTACTCTAGACTAAGTATAAAACTTCAAGAACTTGGTTTTGTTCCTTCCATAGTAGATACCTCACTTTTTCTTTACAACAAGTCGGGCATTATGATATTTGTTCTAATTTATGTTGATGATATTATTATCACTAGCTCATCAAATAAGGATATTTCTGCTCTGCTGCGGGACCTGAAGGATGATTTTGCTCTCAAAGATTTGGGAGATCTACCCTTCTTCTTGGGTATTGAGGTAAAAAGAAAGTCAAGGATGGTTTGTGCCTCACACAAGAAAAATATGCTAGTGATTTGCATACTAAAGTTGGTATGACAAATTGCACACCCTGTCCTACACTTATGTCCTCCACTGAGAAGTTATCTCTTGATGAAGGAATGCCACTTGGTCCTGTTGATATGACTGAATATAGAAGTGTTGTGGGTGCTTTATAGTATTTGACATTGACACGACCTAACATTTCTTTATCAGTAAATAAGGTTTGTCAGCTTCTACATGCACCAACAACCTCTGATTGGACAACTTCTAAGAGAATATCAAGATATGTTTATGGTACCTTGAAGACTGGACTCACTTTTCAAAAGTCTTTCATCTAGTTTGCTTAGTGCCTTCTCTAATGCAGACTGGGCAGGTTGCCTTGATGACAGGAGGTCCACATGAGGTTTTGCCATATTCTTTGGACCAAACTTGATCTCCTGGACTGCTAGAAAACAAGCAGCAGTTTCTAGGTCAAGTACTGAAGCTGAATATAAGACACGTGCAAATGCCATAGCTGAGTTAATATGGGTTGAAGCTCTTCTTGGTGAGCTAGGTGTTACACTAAAGGAAAAACCATGTCTATGGTGTGATAACTTGGGATCCACCTATCTATCTGCTAGTCCTATTTTTCATGCAAGGACCAAACACATTGAAATTGACTTCCATTTTGTTAGAGAAAGAGTTGCAAGCAAAGTGATACATTGCAAATGTATCTATAATTTTTGATGTTCCATGCTTGGTTTTATCTACTTTCTTATGTTTTGTCCACACTTTGGAGTACTTTTCATATGATTTCTTGGACTAACCTACTAACAAGATGCCACAGTGCCAATTGCCTGTTTTCTGCTGTTTTTGGTTCCAGGAAGTCAGAAAATGAATATTCTCAGAATTGGACGGGACAAAAGCCAAAGTTACTATTTTCCCGGAAGATTCACAGAGCCAGAAGGAGAGCTGGAGGGGGGCCATCCCTAGGCGCGGGTCCACCTAGGTCGCGCCAGGGCTTGGTGTGGGCCCCCTGGCCGCCCACCGACCTTGCCCTCTGGCCTATAAGAAGCCTCCCGAAGCCAAAACCCTAAATTGTCCTGCCTCCAGCCACGAAAAGTTCCGCAGCGCTGCCGCCACCGAAGGGGAGATTCGGGGGACAGAAAGTCTCTGTTCCGGCACCCTGCCGAGACAGGGAAGTGCCCTCGGAGCCATCTCCATCGATCTCCACCGCCATCTCCATTACCATTGCTGATTCCCATGATGAGGAGGGAGTAGTTCTTCCTCGAGGCTGAGGGTTCTACCGGTAGCTATGTGTTCATCTCTCTATCTATGCATGATCTTGTTGTGGTCATGAGCTTTGTAATCAAGTAGATCTACATTGCTACTCAAGTGCTTTAATAGATCTCTGCTCTCCCCATGTGTGTGAAAGTGACAGCGTGCTCACCATTGTGGCACTTAGGCTAGAGATTACAAATACTTGTTATGAGTTATATTTGGAGTTGGATGTCTTTATGAAATTGTGGTGTTTGGTGGACTCATCTAGTACTCAAGGTGACAGTGTGGGGTTTCTAGATGGGAAAGATGAACTTTGAGGTGTGCTGTTATAGCCCTACCATCGATTAGAGTGTCCAACCGGAGAGTAGTTCAGCGTAGTATCATGAAGATGATATATTTATATGAGAGTGTTCACTAGTGAAAGTATGATCCCTAGGCCTTGTTTCTAAGCACTGAAACACAGTTTGCTACTAGATATGTTACATGTTTGCTTGCTTCCATCTTTATTTCAGTTTGCCTTTAGTCTCTTCCACGCCACCAAAGTATTTTCTCGCACCGTTACTTATCCATATCACTTGTATTTCACTATCTCTTCGTCGAACTAGTGCACCTATACACCTGACAAGTGTATTTGGTGTGTTGGGGACACAAGAGACTTCTTGTATCTTAATTGCAGGGTTGCTTGAGAGGGAATACCTTTGACCACTTCCTCCCTGAGTTTGATAAACCTTGGGTGATCCACTTAAGGGAAAACTTGCTACTATTCTACAAACCTCTGCACTTGGAGGCCCAACAACTGTCTACAAGAATAGAAGTGCGTAGACATCAAGCTATTTTCTGGCGCCGTTGCCGAGGAGGTAAGGTAAAAGGTACTCGCATCCTCCGGTGTGAGTGCTCGAAGTTATTTCCTTTAGATTCTGCAATTTTGTCTTTTTGTTTCTTGTTTTCACTAGTTAGGCTTAATGGAAAACAACAACAAAATTAGAGAGCTTTATAGTATTTATCTTGAGTTAGGACATGAAGTGTTTGAAGAGAAAATTAAAAAACCTATGGAACTTTATTTGCATGCTAATAGCAATGTTGTTAGTATGAATTCTTTGGACACCATAATTGCTAATGCTATGGAAAAGTCTAAGCTTGGGGAAGCTAGTTTTGATGAGCATGATATTTTTAGTCCCCCAAGCATGGAGGAGAAAATTTACTTTGACGATACTATGCCTCCAATATATGATGATTACAATGATGAATATGATATTTTCAGTCCACCTACTATTGAGGAGAAAATTAATTATGATTACAATATGCCTCCTATATTTGATGATTATGGTGATGAGAATAATAATGATAGCTATTTTGTTGAATTTGCTCCCACTATGATTAATAAGAATGACTATTCTTATAGGGAGAGTAATAATTGTTTTATGCATGTGGATCATGATAAGAATGTTTTATGTGATAGTTATATTGTTAGTTTTATTCATGATGCCACTGAATGTTATTATGAGAAAGGGAAACATGGTTTTATGCATCTCAATAATATTAAGTTTCCCCTCTTTATGTTGAAAGTCTTGAAGTTGCACTTGTTTTGCTTTCCTATGCTTGTTGCTTTGTGCTTTCAAGACTTGTTTCTTTAGAAGATTCCTATGCATAGGAAGTGGGTTAGACTTAAATGTGCTTTGAATTTGCTTCTTGATGCTCTCTTTTACTTCAATTCATATTTCTTATGTGAGCATCTTCTCAAACTATCATGCCTAACTTAAAGGCGTTAAAGAAAAGTACTTGTTGGAAGATAACCCAAGAGTTTTAGATGAGTCTTGGAAGTTATTACTTCAGTAACCGCTCCTTATCCTTTTTATTTGCTTTTTGTGCCAAGAGTAACCTCTAATGAGAGAGAAGTAATGATTGGGAAAGTTGCTGTCCCGAAACAGATTTTTGTGCTTCACCGTAAACATTCGTGAGAGAGCTATGTATGTCGAATTGAGCTGTAACTTTTTGTGCTTCTGCCCCAGGTTGTTATCTAACTTTCTTTAGTTTAACACTTTTTGATTTGAGCAACATAAGGGTTTCGAAAAAATTCGTCTTTACCTGCTGGTCTGTTTTGACAGATTTCTGCCATTTTCTGCATTTGCTTCTTATTGGTTCCTTTTTGAGTTCTTTTGGGGAATTGAGCTTTTTGAGGGAAGTGCTACAGTAGATAGTGTTCTAATGGAAGTTTATTTGGTGTTATAACTGAACCTTAAGACTTATTTATCTTGAGTGCACTAATGTTGCTAATAAAGATTGTGTGAAGTTTTGTATGAAGGAAAAAAATTCAGGTGTATGGAAGGAATGAGTAATGAGATGAAGGATGGACTAAAGCTCAATATTGGGGATGCCACGCATGTCATCCCAAGAAATGTCCAAGAAGTACAAGCGTCAAAGCTTGGGGATGCCCAAGGCATCCCCTTCTTCATCAATAAAAATCCCAGGTTTCTTCCAAACGCTTCATTTTTATTGTTTCATACACAGTTGTGTTGTTCTTGGCGCGTCTTCTTTTTCGTTTTCATTTTGGTTTTTATTTTGCTTTTTGCTGAATAAATTTGTTGGACCCCCTCTTTCATACATTGGTTTGCAAATAGTTTGGTTTGGTTTGGAAAAGAGTAGGAAAGCTCATGCTTAAGTGGTAAAGAGAGCTCGTTTTTGACTGTGGCCTATGCTCTGTCATGCCATGCTTGATATTGTTTTGGCTTTATGCTTAGTATTCTTTGCTGTAGCATGACTTGTTATAAACAATTGAGATTTCTTAATGTGCCTTGGATGAATCATGCGTTGTTTTAGCATATTAAAGCATAGTATAGTGGTATTCTCCTTTGATGCTTTATTTGGGTTGACTTGGCGCATGCTCACACCATGTTATGACTATCTCAAGTCACCATAGCATTTATGATCCTTTAGTTTTCAACTTGTAGTATCACTTTATGCTTTGATCAATGATGTTTTGTCGCTCTGCGTGATTATGGCCATTACTGCTCTCTTAGTTTGTCGCTCTTAGTCTTTTGCTAGCCTCCACAACCAAGTATGAGTTCCACTCATGCATCCAACTCCCTAAACCAAGTTATTCCAAAGAGTCCACCATACCTACCTACTAGCTTAAGCTATTCCAAGTATGTTCATGTTTTTGTTTACCTTTCAAATTAAACTTGTTATGAGAAAACTAGTGATTAAAGCTCTCACGAACTTGATGGCACACTTTACTTTTCTTGCCCTTAATAAACTTGAACCATTGTGTCGTCTATGTTGTATATGCTTGCACTTATTTGTTGGGGATTAGCAAAACCATGTTGTCATGGGGAACACTTTCAACATTGCACTGGTACCTTGTACCTAGTTGATATCATGCTCTTTTGTCTATGGATGTCATCGGTGTGAAATGAAAGGGGAGCTTGTAAGTCCATGGAGTTATGTATATGTGTTAGAGAAACACCTGCGTCACTGGTCTAATCCATGCTGACATGGTGGAAACCTGCAGCGTAACCATAATGAGCTGTCTATGAAGCATTCTTCTTATAAAAAAAAGAGTCAGATATTGAGAAAAAAGAGAAAAAGAAAAGAAAAAAAGAGATATGAGAAAAGAGGAAAGAGAGAAAAAAGCACCATTTTCCCATGGTAAATAAGAAGATTGTTGAGATGCTCGTTGTCTGCTTGCCTTGTCATTTTGATATGGGGATTCTTCCGTATCATCGGGCAAGGGGTACCCCGTTGCCGGTTCTCTATGATACACATATACTTACAATGACAAGAACTTACCAGTGACTAAACTTGAGTAGCATGAGGAGCGGGCCTCGTATACAAGGGACATGAGATTTCTAACTTATACTTCATCAAGCATGTACGCCATAGTTTGTTCACTTTAACCTTGATCACTTGAAGATGCTTATGATAGGGGCAATGAGAGCTGAAAGCTATAAGAACCATAATTTTTGGAAGCTCTTTATGAGACTTGAATCCCTACTTCCTTTTACAAAGGCCTTTCTTCCATTATTATATTGAGTCTCCACCTTCTATCTTTATGCACCTACTTTGAGAGCATAGTGGCCATTCTTAGTTCTATGTGCATTGTCCCAAGACTAGTTGATTGATGCATAACTTGATATTGCTTGTTTTAAACTATTGTATCTAGTCACTCTTATGAACTTTGAAGGTGTCCTATGCATTTATATTTGCTACTCTATGAAGGACAAGCTAAATACTATTATGCTATGTTTTCTTTATGTGAAACAAACAAACGTCTTGCAAAGCATTGTTATTCATGAATCTTTTGTTTGTGCCTTTTCATGTTGCATCATAGTTTCTTTTGCTTATTGCTAGAACTTTGTATTTCATGTTATGATTAAAGTACTATGATCCCAGCTTTGAATGTTTTACAAATACTTTGATCAAGTTTTTGATGGTGCATGTCACCTCAAAAATTATCCTTTCTTTTTATCACTTACCTACTCGAGGACGAGCAGGAGTTAAGCTTGGGGATGTTGATACATTGCAAATGTATCTATAATTTTTGATGTTCCATGCTTGGTTTTATCTACTTTCTTATGTTTTGTCCACACTTTGGAGTACTTTTCATATGATTTCTTGGACTAACCTATTAACAAGATGCCACAGTGCCAGTTGCCTGTTTTCTGCTGTTTTTGGTTCCAAAAAGTCAGAAAATGAATATTCTCGAAATTGGATCGGACAAAAGCCAAAGTTACTATTTTCCCGGAAGATTCACGGAGCCAGAAGGAGAGCTGGAGGGGGACCACAGGGTGGACACACCACCCCTAGGCACGGGTCCACCTAGGCCACGCGAGGGCATGGTGTGGGCCCCCTGGCCGCCCACCGACCTTGCCCTCTGGCCTATAAGAAGCCTCCCGAAGCCAAAACCCTAAATCGTCCTGCCTCCAGCCACGAAAAGTTCCGCAGCGCCGCCGCCACCGAAGGGGAGATTCGGGGGACAGAAAGTCTTTGTTCTGGCACCCTGCCGGGACGGGGAAGTGACCCCGGAGCCATCTCCATCGATCTCCACCGCCATCTCCATCACCATTGCTGATTCCCATGACGAGGAGGGAGTAGTTCTTCCTCGAGGCTGAGGGTTCTACCGGTAACTATGTGTTCATCTCTCTATCTATGCATGATCTTGTTGTGGTCATGAGCTTTGTAATTAAGTAGATCTACCTTGCTACTCAAGTGCTTTAATAGATCTCTGCTCTCCCCATGTGTGCGAAAGTGACAGTGTGCTCACCATGGTAGCACTTAGGCTAGAGATTACAAATACTTGTTATGAGTTATATTTGGAGTTGGATGTCTTTACGAAATTGTGGTGTTTGTTGGACTCATCTAGTACTCAAGGTGACAGTGTGGGGTTTCTAGATGGGAAAGATGAACTTTGAGGTGTGCTGTTATAGCCCTACCATCGATTAGAGTGTCCAACCGGAGAGTAGTTCAGCGTAGTATCATGAAGATGATATATTTATATGAGAGTGTTCACTAGTGAAAGTATGATCCCTAGGCCTTGTTTCTAAGCACTGAAACACCGTTTGCTACTAGATCTGTTACATGTTTGCTTGCTTCCATCTTTATTTCAGTTTCCCTTTAGTCTCTTCCACGCCACCAAAGTATTTTCTCGCACCGTTACTTATCCATACCACTTGTATTTCACTATCTCTTCGCCGAACTAGTGCACCTATACACCTGACAAGTGTATTTGGTGTGTTGGGGACACAAGAGACTTCTTGTATCTTGATTGCAGGGTTGCTTGAGAGGGAATACCTTTGACCACTTCCTCCCTGAGTTCGATAAACCTTGGGCGATCCACTTAAGGGAAAACTTGCTGCTGTTCTACAAACCTCTGCACTTGGAGGCCCAACAAATGCCTACAAGAATAGAAGTGCGTAGACATCACAAAGCTAGATATCAAATTTATTTCTATTAAAGATCAAGTTGCAGATGGTTTCACAAAGGAATTGCCAGTCAAGGATCTCAATGAGTTCAAGCGTAATGTCAACCTTTCAGAAGGTTGCAATTAAGGGGGGTTGTTAAGAATTGATGGGGATATACCAATCAGGGTATGCTCAGAAGGAGGATTCGATTGGCCTAGGACCATGACGAATGGCCCTGCTGGTACGGTGACTGGAAGGAGAATTCAATGAAGCCTGATGACTAGACATTGAAGGCCCAAGACCTTCATTAGGCCCAATCGGATTAGGTCAAACCCTTTGAAACCTAAACTGATTTAGTTGTAATCTTGTAAACCCTAGCAAGCTGACCCTATATAAACCTCCCTAGGGAACTCATTGTACTTGCATCCTATTAGTTACCCCATCCAAGCAACTCGCTTCTTAGCTGCCGAGCTCGTCCACCTTGTAATCCACTCGTAATCAATGCAATCATACAGGAAGTAGGTCTTTACCCTACGAGGGGCCAAACCTGGGTAAACCCCTGTGTATTCCCTAAATATCGATCCGCAGATGGCAACTCGCTCTTTCCCTCAATCGACTCAATCGCTACCCCTAGTAGCGAATGTTGTGGTCATTCCCACGATAATGGCACCCACTTGGCGGTCTTGGTGGGCGCCGTGGAGAACTTGGAGGTGGAAGTACTTCTGGCGGATTCCCCTTGGACCTGGTATGTCTTGTACTTTCTGCCGAGGCACTCATGCTAGCCAAGACGCGCTTTCGAGCAGATGATCCACCACCAGCAGCCATCCTTGTCATGACGACAGGTTTCTTCTTATATTTCCTCTTCACAGTCTACACAATTCAAATGTAGTCAATTCGGGATAATTAAAAAGCACAACATATATGGAAAATTAAGTAACCAAATAATTACACAAAAGATGAGTAGGCCAGTAAGGGGACTACCTCTAGCTCACCCCCCTCCTCTTCAGGATAATAGTTACTCCCTACGTTTGGAAATATAAGACATTCTAGCTTTATGAAATGAATGTACGTAGACACGTTTTAGTGTATAGGTTCACTCCGAACCTCTATGAACCTATACACTAAAAGACGTCTAAATACATTCGATTCACAAAGCTAAAACGTCTTATATTTCCGAATGGAGGGAGTAGCTCTAGAGCCTTCATCCTTGCTCTTTTAAGGGGAGAATTCAGTGGGAGATGCATAAACATGGGGCCTAAGTCCCATTTTTTGCATCCGCGCATTGTTTCTCGTGATGTTTTCTAGCCGTCTTTCTTCCATGGGATGCAATTGTGGTTCTATCATGAATAAACAACTCTTTAGTAAGCTACAAAAATATAACCTATGTCCTATGGTATTGATTGTTCTATACTAATCATAATGTCCAACAATCCACTATGAGGAACTTCTACTCTGAATCTCATATCACAAGACTAACGATGAAGCAGCCAAAGCAAAGCAAGAGACAAGACGATGAACAAGGTAGACAATTCACCAATTGGTTGCAGTAATAAGCAGAGTGGGACAATAAAACATAAGCAGGATAAGCATCAATAGTGCAATTAAACATGAAACATGATCTACTGTACTGATTATTCTATAGAACTCATCATGTGACAGCTCACTATGATCAATTTATACTATGATCATAAGGCATATGATGAAGCAGCCAAACTAATGCAAAAGGAAAGATAATGCAACCTTTATCACACGCAAACAGATCATAAGCTGAAATAGCATACATGCAGTTAAAGAGGTTAATCACAATAAAACATAAGCAAGATAAGTAACTATCCTGTAAATAAAAAAATATAACTTATGGTGCTGATTGTTCTATAGTAATCATCATGTAATAGAGTCCACTATGAGCAATTTATACTCTGATCAAAGGACATAGGATGAAGCAGCCAAACCAATGGAACAACCAAGATAATGCAAATTTTATCTGTATGTAAACTGATCATAAGTCGAATACTCTGAATCTCACTTGTCAATTGGTTGCCTGGTTGCACTAATAAGCATGGCAGGACAATTAAACATCAGAAGGATAAGCATCTTTCATGCAATTAAAATAGGCAATTAAACAAGTCATGACATATGATGTTGATTGTTCAATAGTAATCATCATGTAAAACAGACTACTATGAACAATTTATACTCTGCTCATCAGACATGTCATGAAGCATTCAAAATAATGCAACAGACAGGATAATGCAACCCTGATCACAAGACTTGTAAAATCACAAGCAATTTCATAGGCAGAACAAATAAGAGAGAATTATCGCCGGATTGATGACAAGTACGCCATGAGGGGGTCCTCGAGGCGTGCGGAAGAGAGGGGTGTGAGACGTACGGTATTCCGGGACGGTGAGCACACAAGTTTACCTAGATTCGAATCCGCCGGCTTTGGACGAATCCTACTCCTGCTAGCAATCCAGTAATACGGCCGAGCCAGAATATGGGTTACAAGGGTATCGCCTGTGCGAGTTGAGGGTCTAAAGTATTGGGTGTTATCTGGTGCCCTAAAGGCTCTCCCTAGGACGGCTTATATAGATATCTGGCCTAGGGTTTACAGGAGAGATCAATCCGGCTACGACTAAGAGTCTGTTACAGAGTACATCTTGAACTACAAGTAACATTATGGGCCTAAGTCGGTAAGTCTTCTGGGCCTTCCCATAGCCGGATTGGACTCCGTCTTCTCTCTCTGACTGGGCCGCCCTTGAAGCAAAGCTCTAACCCAAAGTGGGCCACCCTGGTCAGTGAGGAACTGTGAGGATACCCGAAAAGTATATCCCCAACAGCAGCCCCCGGAGGCCTCCAAGATCCAAAGTCGGATTTGATCATCGTCTAGCTTGATCTTCGGCTTGCAGAATCTTGAAGGGTTCCTGAAACTTCACAACAAAAAATATGATCTGGGTCTTAAAAGTAAGTCGGACCTTTCAATTAGTTACTCGGATTTTCTAGCTCGCTTTTAAACTAAGCTGAAACTTGATCTCTAACGCCACCTGACACAAGCATAGTCAAGTCACGTTATCTGACAGACGTTCCGTTAGCACGACCGTTGGTGGGTCCGCGGTTCGCGAAACCGAGGCGCCGTTTCAATGCGTGCGTGGAGATCGAGGCGACGCAATCATCGCGTGGGCCCTTCCCAGTTCTTTCCACGACGCGTGGCGGTTACACTATAGCGTTTGCATGAATCTTGGCGCAGGTAGGTGGATATAAGGGGTTTAGATTTCTTCTTCTCATCCCCACCAGTCCTTTGCCGTTCCTTCCTTCCCAATCTTCCCACGCGCACAGAGCCTCCTCGTCCTCCTCCCACAGAGCTCCTAGCACCGCCACCTTAAGGTCACTTTCTCACCGGAGAAAAATGGCTTCTTCATCTTCTTCCTCTGGTTTGGCGGCAGCGGCGGCGGCGGCGAAGGCAGAAGCTGCAGCGGAAAAGGAAAGCTACAGGGGAATCTGGATCCCCTGCGCCCTCGATGAGGCAGGCCTCAAGAATGTGGAGAAGGAGGGGCTACTCGTCGCCAGCGACTGGCGGAGCGGCTCCGGCGAGACTGTCCCCAATCCGCACGAGGGCGAGCGTGTCCACTTCGGCACCCATCTGGACCGAGGTTTGTCCTTTCCTCCCTCGGAGTTCTTCTCCGAGGTGATTGACCACTATGGAGTTCAACTCCACAATCTTCCTCCCAACTCCATTCTAGAGATGAGCGCATATGCTGCGCTTTGCGAGGGCTTTCTCGGCATTAGGCCGAGTTTGCTTCTCTTCTAGTTTTACTTTCATGTCCGGAGGAATTCCATCACTGTCGGTGTTCCTTACATCACCGGCACCATTAGTTTTTATCTTAGACGAGACCGGGTATATCCCAAAATTTCTGCTAGTGACTCGGTCAAGCAATGGCCAGCCACTTTTTTCTACCATCAGGATATTCCGGCTCCTGGCAAAGCTACTACTTTGCCAGCTTTTGTCGATAGAGCCACCACGGCCCAATCTTCCTAGCACGAGGCTGCTCCGGCTCTCACAGATGATCTGATCCTCGCTAAGAGGCGGATCAAATATCTGATCAAGCACAATGGTTTGAAGGGATCCGACTTGGTCTAGTGCTAGGTCTCACGCCAGCCACTTCAGTTACACGGGGATAGACTGATGCATTTCGTCACGTCTTCCCTGACCGACCCCCTCCGCATCAGCCCCAAAGCCTACACCACTCAAGGCTACATAAGCCAAATCAAGTGGCTGATCAAGGAGCGGATCGAGAGACGGATTCTAGAGGTTTCTCTGGACATGCACACGGCGGAAAACCCCATGGTGCCGGTAAGCTTTTATCATCACATCTTTTATGTGTTTCTATCTTCGAGTTACATTGCAATGCTGATACGTTTTCTTGTTTTCAGCTTGCTGACATCCCCGAGTCGGAACTTGCTCCGCTCGAAGGATACCCTCCGGAGTTCTCTCAGGAGGTGGAAGTAATTCCACTGCCGGATCTTGCGCTCAAGCAGCGCAAAGCTCCGACAGTAGCGGTTGGCACAAAGGAGGTGCCAGTCGTGAAGAGGTATCCTTTCCGTCACAACTTTTCCGTCTTTGTGCTTTACTTAAACTTCTTTCTGAGATGTAACGTTTCCGACTTTGTTACCTTCTCACAGCAAAATGGATCATCAAGGGCAAGGGGAAAGGGATTTCTTCGAAGCCCTTATGCCAGACAAAGCTTACAATAGCTTCCCCTGTCGTGGCTCCTCCGACTCCGGTCCCTCAACCTTCTGCAACTCCGGCGATCATCCCTTCTCCGGTGATTGCAGAAGATCCGGCTCCTCAAGCGGAGCCGACGATCCTTGGGTCGCATACTGACGTCACTACCAGTGCGTCAGCTCAAGATAAGGGTGAACCCTCTTCGGGTAATGATCCCTCGGCTGAAGTCTTCGCAGACAACCTCCTCAACAATCCGGGTCTTGCCAAATTTGGCCTGACCCGAAAATCTGCAGAGGAGATCCAGCGGCTGGCCAGGCAAGTCCTGGACAAAAGCCATCTATCCCCCGAAGAGGAGGCGCAAGAAGCAGAGGACGTCAAGTTCTCCGACCTTCTTACTCAAGTCCGCCTTCACGACGAAAGGATCAGGACTGGCGAGCTTCCAACAGCTCCAGTGATCCCTCTTACTCTCGCCGAGAAGGTGGCAGCTGAAGTGAACGCGGGTTTAGACAAACTCACCCGCGAGCAATATGTAAGTCGGAATTCCAACTCTTGTTTTTACATTATGTTATATCATATCCTCTAGACCCCAATCATGAAGTAGGATATAGAATCCGAGTTTATGCTTTCATTAGGATGCTAAAGAACGAACTAGTGTAGCCCCCAAGGCTCGTGCTGATATTTAGTAAAAATATTAGCCCGAGTCTTAAGTAGCTTTCTGACTTTGGGTATTCTGACTTATAGAAAGTATGTTGCTATAACCAGGAATTATTGTCCAATGTTTATAATAAGCGGAGAGAGATCAAAGCTCTCCGGCTTAAAAATATTGAGCTCAAGGTAGCCAAGGATGAAGCTGAAGGTAAATATTTCGAGATTCAAACCTTGTCTTTTTCTTTTTCTTTGTCGAATTTTTCTGAACTATTGTTTTTTTTTGCCTTACAGCGTTGGTGAAACAATCCATCGCTATGATTGAAGAGGCCGAGAATCTCAAGACCCTGGTGGTGGAGAACAAAGGACTTCGCCAAGAGCTAGAAAAGCTCAAGGTGGATCATGAAACGAGCATAGCTCAAGTCCTAGAATCTTCCTCCATGGCCACTGAAGAGCGCGATCGCAAGATTGCCGCTCAAGATAAAGTTATCTCGGACCTCAAGAATGAGGTTGACAGAGACAAGGATATCTCCCAAGCACTCCGGGCTGAACTCCAGAGTCTTCGGGAGGAGAAAGCCAAGATTGACGACGTCATTCTTGGTAAGTTCCATCTATCTGACTTATCATTTCCTCAACTTTTATCAATGTCGATTTTTCCTTATCTTCATTTTGTGTATAGGTCCTCTGAACTTGACGGACTCCTCCTCGTCCGAGCCCCGCACTCACCGGCTTACCCAAGTCGGTGATCTTCTTCATGACTACCGCCAATCCCTTGAGGATATTGGCGAGTCTCTCAGGATTCCGGACATGCCAAGCATGTCGGACTTCCAGGTGCGGGAGAAGGCCAAGGAGATGCCGCAGCTCGTTCGGGACTGGAACATGTCCTACGCGCGGACTGCCGCGCAGAATGCCCTCTCCATGGTCATGAGCCACCATGGAAACATGGAAATATGGCAAGTGACTAAAGGGTACTGCAAGGTAGACGAAGACGGCCAGGAGCAGGACCTTCAAGCCATCATGCACTCCTGCGCCGGATATGGGTGCCACGTAGTTGATCTGACCAGCTACGAGATCCCCTTCTTCACCCGCGTGGATACTCCGCCACCTCCTCCAAAAGATGCCGAAGAATTTTCTGACGATGAACGGACCACCTCGGATCCGGACATCTCGGAACGATATCAAGGCGAAGTGACCAGCGAGCCAGTAGATCCTTCATCTCCTCCTGCATCATAGACCACAAACTTATGTATTATTCTGTGAAAGAACATGATGCGTTTTGTAAATATGAAGTACTATGACTTTTGCTAGTGCTAAGTTTTTTTATCTATTCAGCACTTTTGTTTTAGACCTTTTGTGTGCTTGAAATGTTTGCATAAGCACTTAGAATTTTTCGTCTCTACTTATCGTTTATCTGGCTTTCCTCCTCGTCCCTTTCGTGAGCCGGCTAAACCTTCAGCCGGAAACTTTGCCGAGCAACGGAGCTCAATTGCTAAACCAGTTTAAACTCGGAAACAGAGCCGGCTTCCAGTACCAACAATTCACTACTCGGAAAATACCCGCATCCAGCAATCAGACAAATAACCTAAGTAAAGACTAGAACTTTTTAGAGTTATACCCGAAGGTAGCAGTTTTAGAGTCGGAAATCTAAACCAGAACGAACATGATCATAAAGTACTTTCAAGCATTCTAGGATTTTCGACTATGACATGATCATTAGGAAATAAGATGGTAAAAACTTCTCAGGAAAACTTTGAGGTAACCAAAACTTTTATTTCTCACAGAACATGTACATATGTATGATTACAAAGAAGGATAAACTAAGAATAAAAGGGACGCAGCTAAGCAATATTCCATGGTCTATATAACTCATCCGGATTTGTACTGCCTCCAGCTCTCTTTCTCTTCTTAGAAGCAGGTCTTTCTTTGACTGGCCTCATGTCAGTTAAGTAGTACGATCCATTGTGCAATACCCGACTAATTAAAAAGGGCCCTTCCCATACCGGGGAAAGTTTGTGCTTTCTTTGTTGCACAAGCCGGAGAACCAAATCACCTTTATTAAAAGATCTAGTTCGGACTCTCTGGCTATGATACTTGCGTAACTTCTGCTGATAGGCTGTAGATCTCATTTCAGCAACGACGCAAACTTCTTCGACTAAGTCGAGATCATTTTGTCGAGAAATCTTGGCATCCTCTTCGATATACGCGGCCACTTTGGGAGAAGTATGAATTAAATCACTAGAAAGAACTGCTTCTGCGCCATAGACCAAGAAGAAAGGTGTATATCCTGTTGACCTATTCGGAGTTGTTCGCAAACTCCAAATTACAGAGGGTAGTTCCTCTGCCCAAGCCCCCACAGCACGCCTCAGTGGTGCTTCGAGTCTTGGTTTCAAGCCTTGTAGAATTAAACCATTTGCTCTTTCGACTTGTCCGTTAGCCTATGGATGTTCGACTGACACAATGTCAAGCCGGATATTTTGCTCATCGCAGAATTCAGCCACTTCTCCCATAGAAAAGTTACTCCCGTTGTCTGTGATAATGCTATGCGGATAACCATACCGGATTATAACATTCTCGACAAATCTTTTGGTTGTTGCTCCATCACAACTAGTGACAGGTTTAGCCTCGATCCACTTTATGAATTTGTCCACCATCACTAAGAGGTGCGTGAATCCACTTGGTGCTCGTTTAAAAGGTCCTACCATATCAAGCCCCCAGACCACAAAAGGCCATGTTATAGGTATTGTTCGCAGCTGGTCGGCCGGAACATGAGCTTGCTTGGCGTACTTTTGGCAGCCTTTGCATGTCTTGACTAATTGTTCGGCATCTGCCTGAGCTGTAAGCCAGAAAAATCCATGTCGAAAAGCTTTTGCCACTAAAGATTTGGCTGCAGCGTGGTGACCACACTCGCCTTCGTGGATTTCTCTTAAGATCTCCACTCCTTCTTCCGGAGATACACAGCGCTGAAAAACCCCAGAAACACTCCGTTTATGGAGCTCACCCTTAACAATAGTATAGGCTTTTGCTCGTCAGATAATCTGTCGGCTCAGCACCTCGTCTTCGGGTAATTTGCCATCTACCAAGTAATCAAGGTAGGGTTGAGTCCAGCTGGGAATTACAGCCAGAACTGCTATTAAAGGTGAGTCGGATTTGGTCGGATATTCCTCATCTACTCCCTTTATCGAGGGAACTTTGAGGTGCTCTAAAAATGCGCCATCCGGGACCTCTTTCCGCGCAGAGCCTATTCGAGATAGTGCATCTACTTCCTCATTTTCTGCTCGAGGGATGTGTTGAACTTCAAACCCTTCGAACGATTTAGATAGATCATCCACGACAGCTTTATATGCTGCCATGTGCTTATTTGCATTACAAATATCTGAGACTTGCTGAGCAACAAGATCCAAATATCCGTAACACATCAAACGTCGGATGCCAATATCCTTGGCAATCTGGATTCCGTGCAGCAGTGCTTCATACTCGGCAATATTGTTTGTCGTTGTGAAGTGGATCTGCAACACGTATAATAGTTTATCTCCTTGGGGTGATTTGAGCACCACGCCAGCCCCCTCGAGCCTTAGACCCATCAAAAAAGAGGGTCCAGTATTCCGACTCAGGGAGGACCATGTTCTCCTTCGTCTCTGTCCAATCAGCGACAAAGTCAGCAAGGATCTGGGATTTGATTGTTGTCCGAGGTTTATACTCAATATCGAAAGCTGAGAGCTCTATGCCCCATTTGGCGACACGTCCAGTGGCGTCGCTGTTCTTGATTATGTCTCTCATGGGAGCTTTGCTCACCACGATAATTGGATGCTCCTGAAAATAGTGTCGTAACTTACGAGATGCTAGGAAAACACTGTAAGCCAACTTTTGATAGTGCGGATATCGCTGTTTTGATTCTGTCAAGACCTCGCTGACAAAATAAGTCGGACGCTGCACCAGGTGTTCCTGATTTTCCTCTGGTCTCTCCACCACCATGACGATACTAACGACCTTATTTGTTGCAGCAATATAAAGCAACATCGGTTTCCGAGGTTCCGGCGCTGCAAGGATAGGAGCAGATGAGAGTACTTTCTTCAGGTCTTGTAGTGCAGCTTCAGCTTCGTCAGTCCAGACAAAATCTTTGGTCTTCTTCAGGAGTTTCTATAATGGTGCGGCTCTTTCACCAAGCCGGCTTATAAATCAACTGACCGCAGCAAAGCAACCAGTTAATCTTTGTACGTCCTTCAGGCGAGTTGGCCTGGAAATATTGAGAATAGCCTTGATCTTGTCGCGGTTCACCTCTATGCCTCTTTGAGACACGATGAAACCTAACAATTTTCTGGCTAGTATTCCAAAGAAGCATTTCTTCGGGTTAAGCATGATGTTGTATTTTCGTAGATTGGCGAACGTCTCCTCCAAGTCAGAAATCAATATTTCCTTCTTTTTGGACATGACCATGATATCATCCACGTATGCATGTACATTGCGTCCGAGCTGGTCATGGAGGCAACGCTGCATCGTGCGCTGGTACGTAGCTCCTGCGTTCTTCAGCCCAAAGGGCATTGTAACAAAACAGAAGGTTCCGAAGGGGGTTATAAATGAAGTCTTGACTTTGTCAGGTTCCTTCATCCGTATTTGGTGATAACCGGAATATGCGTCGAGAAAACAGAGGAGTTCCGAGCCTGCCGTAGAATCGATAACATGATCAATTCTAGGCAGAGCGAATGGATCTTTTGGACAAGCCTTGTTCAAGGCAATATAATCAACACACATCCTTAAATCAGTGGTGTCCTTTTTAGGGACCATTACAGGGTTAGCCGACCAATCAGTATGGATGACCTCTTCGATGAATCCGGCTAACTCGAGTCGCACTAGTTCCTTAGCTATTGCCTTACGCTTTTCATCACCAAACCGTCGTAAGGACTGTTTGACGGGTTTAGCGTCTGGGTTTACATTTAGAGAGTGCTTGGCAAGTTCCCTAGGTACTCCGGTCATGTCAGATGGCTGCCATGCGAAGATATCTTGATTTGCTTGGAGGAACTTGACGAGCGCGCTTTCCTATGCGCTACTTAGGCCTACGCCTATCTGGGTCACCTTGGAGGGGTCGTCATCCTTCAACGGTGTCTTCTTTGTCTCTTCTGATGCCTTGAACTCCGGATTTGCCTTTGTCACCTCCTTCTTCGTCGCAGGCATCTCGGACGGATCTATGCTCTTCTTGATCACCTGGTACTCTTGGGCGTGCAGCACGGCTTCGGCAAAGGCGGCATTTCCATCCTCGCATTCTCGCGCCTTCTTCGGGTCTCCTCTGATGGTGATTACGCAATTTGGGACCTGGAATTTTCATCATATTGTAAATGTAACACGGACGAGCCATAAAAGCCCAGTAAGCCGGACGTCCGACTATAGCGTGGTATGCGCTCTTGAACGGGACCACTTCGAAGGAAAGTGCCTCCGTCTGATAATTCTTTGGTGTTTCAAAAGTAACATCCAAAGTGATCTCTCCCAGGGAATTAGCCTATCTTCCTGGGACAACTCCGTGAAAGATCACAGAGCTGTGGTTCAGCTGTGTTTCCGAGATCTTCACCCGGCGTAGCGTTTCAACATAGAGAATATTGATGCTGCTACCACCGTCCATGAGGGTCTTGGAGAAACCATAACCATCAATAAGTGGATTGACGATTAAGGCGTATTTTCCTCGCCTCTGTAGCTTAGGCGGATGATCAGCACGGTCAAACGTTATTGCTACTTCCGACCAGTCTAGATACTAAGGGACAGCCGGAACTGTTGCGTTGAGCTCGTGGAGAACTGCTTTCTTGACCTTTGCTGGTTGAGATCCGAGGAAGGTGACGTAAGTGTCCTTCTTGGTGGGAAAAGTTTTCTTCCCTTCCGACTTGGGATTTGAAGCGTCGGCTTCCTCCATGTCGGAATCTTCCTTGGTCTCTTTGTCTTTTTCGGGATTTTTCTTTCCCTTCTTCCGCTTAGCTTTGTAGCCCGCGGTATCATCTCTCTTGATGCCGTCGTTAAAACGACATTCAGCGTTGGTGTGGGATGAGCCTCCATTGGCGTCCAAATGATGCACACATGGGTTATTGGTGATGTCGGCCCAAGTGTAGGTTTTGCCTGGTTGTTGCTCTCCTCTACCTTGGACCCTTGATGTCCCACGGCCATGCCCGCGGCCTCCGCCACGTCCTCCTCGTCCTCCAGACCCGGAAACAGTAGTGACTACCGCTGTCTCCGCGTTGGGTTTTTCTTCCGAGGTATTTTTGCGCTTTTGAGCTTGTTGCTTTGGTTGTTTTGCCGACTAAGGCATAGCCAAGGCATTGAGTAATCCCTCTGCATCGTCGTCTGCATCTGCATACTTGATCGTTGTTTCTATCATTTCTCCCAGATCAGTAACCTTGTCACACTTCAAGCGATGGCGCAGTAAACCAATTGGGAGACCTGCGATGAAAGCTTCAATCGCAGCTTCATCATTACTCCTTAGCAGGAGTTCTTGGTGTCGATCCATCGTCTGAGGTAATCCCGGCAAGTTTCTCCGGCTTTCTGGGTGCAATGATGTAGGTCTCCAACCGTACAGGGCCTCCGATATGTGCCTTCGAAATTCCGAAAGAACGCACTTTGTAAATCATACCAATTGTGGATGGTGTTCGCCGGAAGCTCATTGAGCCATGATCGTGTCGTCTTCCTCAGCATGAGTGGGAGATATCGAGTTGCGACCAGGCTGTTTCCGCCTTTGGCGATGCAGCAAGCTTGGAAGAAATCCTGTAACCAGGTGTCTGGCCGAGCAATGCCGTCATAGGCTTGAATATGTCTTGAGATAGCAAATCCTTCCGAGAACCTTGTAGCTCTGATGCATGGTCCGAAGCACTTTGGGCCCACGTACACGTCATCGTTTTCGTAGCGCCGAGCCTCTATGTTGGAGTTGATCCTATGCCTTGTGTCGTTCGGGGATAGGGATCGTCCCGAATGCCGGCTATGGCTGCGGTGCCTTGGAGTCGGACTTCGGCTTCTGCAACCACCTCCCCCGCCATGTCCTCCTTGACCTCCGTGGGGCCGTTGTCGTAACTGTGTGGTGGGGAGGGTGGTGCAGCGGGGTACTTTCCAGCTGATCGCCGGCCTCCGTCCGGAACGTCATTATTCCGATTCCGGGGAGGGTCTTGACTACGACGAGCCCCCTGCCGGCTTGTACCTGCATGGTTTCCGTCGTTCCTTCGTCTGTCGTTCCCACCATAGTGAGGCTCAGCCGGACGGTTCTCATGTCTAGGAGGCGGCATTCTCTGACGATCCTCCTCCCGACGTTTCTCTTTATCTTCTCCCCTTCGATCCTTAGATTCTCGTCAGGGAGGATTCGTCAGATTCAGGGCAGCGATGGCATCTTTCTCGGCCGCTGGTGCGACATTGCCCCAACCGCGTGTGGTTTTGTGATGCTGTCCTGAAGATCCGGTTCTTGAATAATTTTCTTCCCGTCGTTCGGGGCGATAATACTACTCCAGAACATAATGGGGTCTTACGTCAGCCCATGCCGGATCCGTGCGACACTGGTCAGCATCTGAGACCAGTTTTTGACTTGCGGACAGGGCGACCTTTTGCTGCTCCAGTCCCTTGTTGAGTAGCTTGATACCCAAGCGGATCTCCTCCGGTCCTGGATTAGCCGATAGAATTTCTCGGGCTGCCACGGTATTTTGTACTGGTGTTGGGTATACCCAATCTCTGTTGCTATCTTTCCATGGCTTCCCCATCTCGCCTCCAAAAAGGACGGCACGGACACGTGGGAATTGGTTGTCATCTATGTGACGCTTCTGTGTCTTCTGATGCAGACGAGACATGTACTCCTTGTTCGACATGCGTTTCTTCTCCACCTTGATGTTTTTGGCTTCATCAAGGAGTTGTTGACGACGCACTTCTAGGGCCTGGGCCCTTTTGTCCAGCTCATCTGCAGTAAGTTCTGCAGCTGTAGGGATAGGTGTGGTTAGTGCGGCATCGATGAGTTTACGCGCACCTTCAGTGATCACGTGTCCATCCACCGATGCTTCTTTTTTCGGCTCGTCTAGGATTAGTGCTCCATCCGAGTCTTCCTCGTATTCCTCGGCAATCACCTCCTCTGTCAAAGGGTCTTTTGCCGGGGTCTTGTTCTTCGTGTTCTTCTTCTTTCCCTTCTTGGCAGCGCCGGTAGCAAAGACGGCTTTGGGTCCGTTTCCCGGAGTCAAGCTCTGATCGGTACTTTCGGACATTTGGACTTCGGGATTATCTCCGACATCCATGTCATCCTGCGCTTTGGGAGAGTGTTCCCCAGATCCTTCATCCATGGCCTCTCCTTCTTCTGCAGCTTTGGAGTTATACTCCTCTTCATATTCCACGGAGAACTTTCAGAAATCTGCTGACGTCATCGATTCATCCGAGGATGCGGGTACGTCGGTGTTTGTTCCAATTGCCTCCAGCATCGAGTCGGTGTTTCCTCTAGCATCGGCAGAGCCGGATCCGGATCCCACGTATCCGACAAAGTGTGACGCGTGCTTCCTGAGGTACCTGCGGCTTTCGCGGTCAGCCATATCGAAACTTTTGATGGTCTCGAGGATTGCATCTGCGCTTTCGCCTTGCAGTATCATACTTTTTAGTGTGTACCTTAGGAAAGGCCTGTCTGTTCCGGCATCATCAGAGCCGGAATCAGTGTCGTTGATATGCTCCTCCTGGATTTCGACTTCCACGGGTGGGTCGATCTGGGATTCGGCTCCTTCGGGGAGATCCACTCCAAATTCGACATTGACCGCTAGGTCTTCTTCAGGTTCGGGTTTCTCCACTATCTCCGCAACTGGTGCGGGTTGGGTGGGATTAGGGTTTTCTGAGATCCGGAATTCTGCCGCCTCCACGGACAAAGGGGACCCAGAAAATTCTTCTGCCTCTGTCATCACCGCTAGGGTGGGTTGGGCAGGTTCAGCGAAACTGATGTAAACATCGATCTCGCCAAAAGACATGATTGTGTAGGCAGTCATGGCCTCCCTTGCCGGAATCCAAGTCTCGTCGAGAACGATGAGAGGGGCATCGCTGGCGTAGAGGATGCGACCGACGGCGATGGTCTCGCCGATTCCGATTCTTGCAGATTCCGCTCGGAACGCAGATCCGTAGCTCACTTGCCCCACGGTGGGCGCCAACTATCGTGGATTGATGACAAGTACGCCATGAGGGGGTCCTCGAGGCGTGCGGAAGAGAGGGGTGTGAGACGTACGGTATTCCGGGACGGTGAGCACACAAGTTTACCCAGGTTCGAATCCGCCGGCTTTGGATGAATCCTACTCCTGCTAGCAATCCAGTAATACGGCAGAGCCGGAACATGGGTTACAAGGGTATCGCCTGTGTGAGTTGAGGGTCTAAAGTATTGGGTGTTATCTGGTGCCCTAAAGGCTCTCCCTAGGACGGCTTATATAGATATCCGGCCTAGGGTTTACAGGAGAGATCAATCCGGCTACGACTAAGAGTCTGTTACAGAGTACATCTTGAACTACAAGTAACATTATGGGCCTAAGTCGGTAAGTCTTCTAGGCCTTCCCGTAGCCGGATTGGACTCCGTCTTCTCTCCCTGACTGGGCCGCCCTTGAAGCAAAGCTCTAACCCGAAGTGGGCCACCTTGGTCAGTACTGTGAGGATACCCGGAAAGTATATCCCCAACAAGAATAACTGCAACAAAAAAGGTAAATTGGTGGCATGAACATGATAATCAACAACATTTCTCAGGCAAAGTAAAAAAAACATGAGAATCGAGGATGAGCGTGTTTCCTTGTCTACAAACTATAGGGCCTTTTTGATACCGTGTTCCTTATAGTGACTCAGGGCACGTGGCATTGATCTGGACGGCAAGGTAGCAAACCTCATCGACGAGGTGGACGACGAGGTGGACGGGCCTTGTCAGCGAGGTGCACGACGAGGTGGACGGCGAGCTAGACGGGGAGATGGACGGCGAGCTGGCCAACTTTGCAGGTGAAGTGTAAAACGAGGTGGTAGACAAGGTCAGCCGGCTGTCGGCAAGGTGGATGATCGGCGAGGTCGACAGACATGGTGGAAAATTGGGACGGTGAGGAGGGGCTAGGGTTTGTACTAGGGTGACGGAGAGGTTACTACTGGAAGGACATACGTAGACGAGGAGATTAAAGGCAGAGGACGGAGGGACGGACAGCGGCGAAGGGAAAAGGGGGAGGACAACGGGGAGGGTGAGGGGAAAAGGGAGAGGATGGTGGGAGGGCGGTGGGGAAATTTGTATCTATCTCATTTTGGCGAGGGGATAAAAAGGGTTTGGAATAGATTATGCAAATGACCTTTGTGTGAATGCTTAGGTGGCGCTGTGTGGGTGGGCTCAAAGGAAATTGCAGCTCGAGAAATTTTCGTTTGCATAGAAACTCTCCCACGCTGGCGCCAAATTTCGTGTGGGCGGGATGATCTGACCTGGAAATTTGGGTTTGGTGTCCTGGTCGTCGGATGCATGATGGAGGGTTCAAATAAATTAACCATATTTTAGAAAGTCTTCACTGAAAGGGCCTTGGTGAAGAAAACTATAAATTATTGACGAATAAATCTTGAAAAAAAAGCAATAATGTGGACTACTAGTTTATATTCTGGCTTGTATAATGATCTCAAGAGAGGTAACGTATTTTGGATAATATATTCAAATTTAGATAAGATTCAAAATGCAGTTTATTTTGAACAATAGATTTCTCCAGATTAGGGTTGAACGATGGACTTTTATCCTTATTTTAGTTAGTTTTAGGTCATAGCAACACATATGGTATATATCAAATTAGTTTGAGGCCAAAGAAGATGCATCACTACACAGACCAAAATACATAGGAAAATTAAAGCAGCTTCCACATATCCATGTGAATGACTAGAGAGTATAGTGGATATATCAATGTGGTTAGAACACATGCATGACTCTAGGGGGATCCATGTGTGTCATACTAAAATTAAACATAATATAGGAAATAATAAATAACCATCTTTCAATTCCATGTTGCACGGCCAGTGTGTGACAGAAGTTGCATCACAGAATCATGTAAATATATATAAAAATGTGGTTTAGGAAAAGAACACATGCAATGTCTCTAGGGGTTCCATGTGTCAAAAACTATGGTCACAGAGAGACAAAAACAGATAGAAAAGGTAGCTTCCACATTGCATGTTGCACCAGTGTGTGATAGAAGTTGCATCTATCACAGAATTCACTGGAGTGTGTGGTCATCATGCATGGTTTTGGAAAAGAACGCATGCAAATGTGGTCATGTTGTAGTCAATAATGACTCTAGTGGATATATATATCAATGTGGTTTAGGAAAAGAACACATCATATATACTCTAGGGGTTCCATGTGTCAAATTATGGTCACAAAGACCAAAAACACACATGTATAGCTAGGAAATCTTAGCTTCCACATTGCACATGTTGCACCAGTGTGATAGAAGTTAAGTTGGATCACAGAATCCATTAGAGTTTGTGTGTGGTCATGTAGATAGCAATGTGGTATATATTATTGGAAAAGAACACATGCAATGTGTGGTCATCATGTGGTTTATCAACAATGACTCTGGTGGCCATATCAATAATGTGGGTTAGGAGAAGAACACATCATTGCAAAATATGACTCTAGGAGAGATCCATGGTCGTCATAGAGACCAAAAACACATAGGAATTAATTAATAAAGGAGCTTCCACATTGCATGCATGGTTGCACCAGTGTGACACAAGTTGTGCATCATCATAGAATAATCCACTTGAGTATATGCATGTGTGTGGTCATGTACATGTAACTAGAGATATCATTGTGGTTTTGGAAAAGAATAGTGTACATATATGCAATGTGGTCATGTGAGATGGATCACTGACTCTAGCTAGTGGATAGTGTATACTGGTTTATTAGGAAAAGAACACACATCATGCAATGATGTCTCTAGGGGATCCATGCATGTGTCAAATCAAACCATGTATGGTCACATAGACCAAAAACACATAGGAAAGCAACATATATATATTGAATGCATGTTTGCACCAATGTGACAGAAGTTAGTTAGTTACCACATCCAAGCAACTCGCTTCCTAGCTGTCGAGCTCGTCCACCTTGTAATCCACTCGTAATCAATGCAATCATACAGGAAGTAGGTCTTTACCCTACGAGTGTCCGAACCTGGGTAAACCCCCATGTATTCCCTAAATATCGATCCGCAGATGGCAACTCGCTCTTTCCCTCAATCGACTCAATCGCTACCCCTAGTAGCGACTGTTGTGGTCATTCCCACGATAATGGCACCCACCGTGGAGCTTGTCTAGTCAAGCCTAAGATCTGCAGCGAGACCCTACATGCCAATCACTCGCCATCGGTTGCATGGTTACTAGCGGCAGATTCCTTCAGATCCTACCGAGAAGCTACATACTGGCATCGCGCCCAGTCACCCACGCCGCGGTGATGCCATCCGGCACCATCAACCTCTTCGTCGGGTTCACGGACACCATAGACCCGGCGGAAACAGCGGGGTTCAATGTCACAAATGGATCTCCTCCACGCGATCTACTCTCGGAGGAGCAGTTCCACACCATCACCGTCCTCGCCTCCGAGTATGACCTAGCCGCGAGCGATGCAACCAGGAGTGCCATGGCTCTCCGCGACGATGCTGACTCGGCGACCCCTGCTTCAGTCGCTGAATCCATCACCGTCATGTCGCACGTGGACTCAATCACACGATTCTCCAACGCCGATGACTTTGAGGACCCATCCATCCTTGGGATATTCGACTCTGATTCCGGATCAGAGTCCCCCGACGAGGCCCGCGCTAGATCCAACCGCTACAATGACATCTACATGGCGGGTAGCAGTGTGCCGCCAGACCCCTTCACCATGCCCCTTCCACCAACAGGAACGACGGCGGAAGTCGAGGAGCACCGCTAGCGACCGGAGGCGGCAATGGCCAAGGAACTCGTAGAGCGCAAGAAATTCCACCTCGAGCAGCAAACGGCGTGGGTTCTATCGCTCTACCAAGCAGTAGTCGCTCGACAGTTGGGGCGCCTGCACATAGAGCTCCACCACCACCCCGCCGCTCGCCTCCTCCGGAGCAGTCGCGGATCATGATTGCGCCACAAGATATCGACGCCAACGGGCTCCCACTCTACTCTACCCCGATGGATAATGTCATCACGGGACAAGCCGCAGTCGCCAACCTCAACCTCACGGAAGAGGGGGCAATGCAGGTCAAGTACGCTCAGGCCCTTCTCACTAGAGCGGTGCAGCAGCAAGCCGCGGGAATCGACCTACAGGGACGGATGTACTCCCGCTCGACTGGCAATCATGCGGCCTCCAGCGGCCGCCCCGGCGAACGAACGATCGCCAACACCGTCAACTTCCCCCCACCTGAACCACAACAGATCCAGCCGTGGGTGGTAAACCCCGCAAACTCTACCAATGAACAGCGACCGGTGAACAACACGGTCGCCACCAATGATCAGCTGATTGACGCGCGAACCCACATCATCGCCAACTAGGCCTAGCAAGCTTGCCAGACGCACGATCTATGGCACACCCTCTCCAACCGTGGCGGCCACGAGCCCGAGCCAAGGGGCTTCCCTTAGCCAAATTGTCATGCAGTGCTTCAGACCAATGGTTCGAGGCGAAAGGTACCCCGACAACTTTAGGGGGCCAAAAGAATCAAGAAGTATGATCCCACATACGAGCCAACAGTGTGGATCGACACATACCTCATGGCGGCGGGGATTGCCGGTCACACGGACCTACTCGCCGCCCACTACCTCCCCTTGATGATGGAAGGGGTGACTCACCAATGAATCAACACCTTCCCCGAGAACAGCACCGACTCGTGGGAGGAGATGCGGGAAGCCTTCATCAAGCACTTCGAGGGGCTCCTACACACGCACCACCACCATCGAGGGTCTGGAACGCTGCATCTAGGGACCGCGCGAGTCAACTCGCCACTGGGTCCAGCGCTGGCAGGACATGTGGATCAACGCCTCTGGCATCCACATAGACACCACGATCCACTGCTTCAGGAACGTATGCCGGTATGAACCTCTGGTCACCGAGATCAAGAGGGTCTATTGGACGCTCGAAAACATCTTGACTTCCTCAAGATCGTCAAGCGCTACGCGGAGAAAGATCCGAACCGAGACTCGGACAACGAGTCAGGTGGAATACGCCGTGTCGGCGGCCACGACACCGGCAGGCACCGCGAGTTACGCTACAGCAACACTCGCAAACGCCGCGACGAACTACAGGCAGCCCGACCCCAAAAACTTTCACCGCGACGGAGACAACTACCACAGCAATACCGTGAGGCCGAAGTTCGACCCCGCGGCACTCCTCAACCAACCCTGTGTCTACCACAATAGTAGATGTGTTGTATTCGACTTGTATTCCTATGGATACTACAACCGGTCTCTCCCTCCTCCTATACATTCATGTGTATGTTTCCTTGTATGATACAATCGGTGGGCTATGCCCCAATATATTAACATGTAAAAGCATCGTTTCAACCTAGGAATTTTGACAATCGGTGTCAACTTTAGAGCACCTCCACTCGTTTGGCCATTCCCAGGCTGAAATCTAACGCTATTTAGCACCGAACGGATGTAACTTTCGGCCGGAGAATGCCCAGTTTTCCACTCGAGTTCTCAGACCGAGATCCCACATTTGGCCAAATTTCAAGAAAACTCGGTGAAATTTATGGACGAATATAGGCGATTTCATTTAAACAAGGGCGAATTCATACACATTAAGCCAAATTCGGATATATACCCGAATTTTGACTGCATTTAGGCTAAAAGGAAAATAAATAAATAAACATAAATTAGGAGAAGGCGATGCCGATGCCGTCGGTGGCGCCGCTCACATGCCGAAGTTGCGGTAGAAGCATGTGTAGTCAGCATCGTGGGTGCCGTCATTGTTGCTAGACGGCTGCGGTGCGTGCGAGCTTCCCTGGCCCGGGTCGCCGCAGCGCCACGGCTGAGACGAGGGCGCGGGCTCGTCGAGGACGATAAGTGGCGCACCCTGGTAGGCGCGCTGGCGGCGTGGCGCTCAGCCTTCTCATGCAGGCACCGAACTCGTGCCGCCTCCTCCTGTTCCCAGTTCGTCCTGGACCAGGCGAGGGCATCGGGGGCCTCCATGGGCAGGACGTCGTTCAGCGACGCCTCCATCGCCATCTTCATGCCGAAGGCGTCCTTGTCGACTGGGACATCCCAGTCCGCCGGCTCCAGCTTTGGCATGTGTGAGGGCGCGTGGCGTTCGTTGATCACGATGCCACGCGAGCGCATCCTCGACAGCGAGCATACCAGCGGCTCGCCCTCCCGCTTGACAGGCCGAAGTGCTGGTGTGTGAGTGGCCTCGCCGGTTGCGCACGACGACTATGCCAGCACAGAGCCAAACGAGCGCGAGGCCGCGGTGGAGGAGGACGAGGAGCTGAGGCTGCCCATCCTCCTGGGCAGCCAATTCGCCCTGGGGCGACGCCGTGCAACCGATGTTGGGGAGCGAGGGAATACGAGCTTGGGGCGGTCGCCGGCGGCGATGTGCTCCATGACGACCTCGAGGGTCTGTCCCGGTGCGCTCCACCAACGACGGCGTGCCGCCGCATTGTGGTGCTTCGGTGGCGTGCCAGGCGGGCCGTTGTGGGCGGTGAGCTCCTGGTTTCGTCGCTCGACGAAGAAGTTCTCCTAGTAAACTAAGTTACCGGGGTCTTCGGCGAGCTCCGGGTCCTCCATCGCCATGATGGCGGCCTATATCTCCTCCACCATCTCGTCGTCCTGGGGCACCGGCATGCCGCCGATGCTGAGCTTTCAGGTAGGCGGACACCGGAAGTCCGGCGGCGCCATGTAGCCGGCGTCGTTCAACAACCTCGCCTCCGACGGCTGGAGGGAACGCCAGCCAAAGCAGTTCGCCGCCGCGGGGTCGCCGGGGTACCTCGCCGACATTGCTTCCGTCGAGAGATTCTTCTTTTCGCCGGAGATGAAGTTCACGGTTTAGGGACGGGGAGATTTGAGAGTATGCATGTGAAGCGGCGAAGGTGCCGGCATTTATAGCCGAACGGGAGGCGGCGAAGGCGGGAGCGGTGTAGCGGCGTGCGCGGAAAAACGCGACACGGCAGGAAGACGGGCCGGCGGTGGCACACCATTAAGGCGACGCGTGGTCGACAAGATAGGCAGTAGTTGCTCGGCGGTCCGTCACGGGAGCCTAGGCGACGGGATGAGGACGACTCGGCTTTCTCTCGCTGACAGGGCGGGGCCACAGATGGTTCCCAGCGCCCTGGGTTCGCCTGGGAACACCGGATGAAAGTTGGGCCAAATCTAGACCAATTCGATGTCCTGGGAATGCGACTTGGCGAAATTTCGTCGTCCGGACGAATAGTTACACCCTCCTGGGAAGCCGAGTGGAGATGCTCTTAATCTTGTACGGAGTATATGGAAGCAATTGTTTGCAAACTGCAATCAAACAAACTTTGGATAGGTTGCTAGTGACACTTGACAGAAGCACTCATTCCAATTAACAATCCTCTAAGGTTTCTGCATATGTTGCTAGTGATAGAAGCATCCAGCCCAACCAATAATCATCCACAGGAGCAACCATAAGTGTTTCAGGCTTATATTCGGAAAAATATAATAGTTCAGGCTTTTGCATACAGAATGCTGGCCAGGTCCATCATCCATAGATATACAAAGGTATTTGGGCTATTTATAATCACAGACAAGGAACGATCCACTTGCAGCTTTCCTTCACAGCAATGACATAAGTCATGCACTACGGCCCGTTTAACCCATCGCTGGCTAGAGACACCCACTACCACTACTGTATTCCTGGCCTGAACCTGTTCCTGGCTAGTTCACTGACTGATTCAACGAGCTCAATGCGTATTGCTACTTCTGATTCTATGGCAGGACAGCAAAGAAGCATCAGACATGCGCAGGTAATGGGGGGAGGAAAGCAGGAGGGAGGAGGGGGGCGTTACACGGTAGTAGGAGACGATAAGCTGCTGGTGGTGGTGGCCGGGGCTGACTAGTAGGAATCGGTGGCGGGAGCTGGGGAGTGGCGGAAATGGCATCGATGGCCGTAGGGGCAGCCGGAGGCGGCGGCCAACATCTGGCAGGGGAGGGTCTTGTAGCGCGGGTGGCGGATGACGGGGCGCATCTCCTGCAGGCCGTGCGCGAACCGGCACCGGTCGGCGTAGGGGCAGGCGCCGCTCTCCCACTTGTTGCACAGCTCCGTCTTCTGCGTGCCCTGCCTGTACGCCTCCACCTCGACTTCCCCATCCCCCTTCGCCTCATCATCCCCTGCTTCCTGCAATCACCATTCCCCGTTACAAAGATCAAACATACTGATATGAAATCCCAGTGAAAATATCTCGGGATGAATACTTGGTTTGTCGAATTAAGCCAAATCAAGATCCTATTCTGCAACTGATAACTTCGTACCAAAAATTTATCAACCTGACGAGTTCTCTGTAAAGTTTCGAATTAAGCAATATTTTGGTAGAATATTAAGAAAATCTCTTGCAACTTGTGTCCTTCAACTGAATCTCAAAGCAAGCACATTATCAGAATTTGTATGATCTCGCAAGTTAATTTAACGATTTCCTAATCCAATTGCAGCACAAATCTGAAAAAAATAGAGTTGGACGACTGTTAAGTACAAACCTAGCTAATTCAACATAACCTGATGTTTGATGCTATTGTTGAATACTCAAATCGCAAACAGAACGTCATGTTACCAGAGTTCATCTCATTTTGCAGCCTTAACTAGCATTTTCACCATACAGTCGCATATAACAAACTTAATTTCACCTCGATTAAGCGACTTGGTGATTCAGTTTGACTTACTCTATTAAGCGACTCTGCCTATGTAGCCGAAAGCAGTGTACCTGACGATTCTAAGTACAAAATCAGCTAATTCATCATTACTTGCTGCTTGACGCAGTCATCAAATCAGAAATAGAACATCATATTACCAGAGCTCATCTAATTTTGCAGGTTTCGAATTAAGTTAAATGTTTCTGAAGAAAAAATTCAGCAAGTTCAGTACTGTTGCTTCTTGCCACTGAATCCCAAAGCAAGCACATTATGAATTTGTATGATCTCCCAAGTTAACTTAACAATTTCCTAATGAAAGACTCTTAACAACAAAACTACCTGATTCAACATAGCCTGATTCTTGATGCCATTGTCAGATGATTAAATCGCAAACAGAACAACATATTACCATAGTTCATCTAATTTTGCAAGCTTAAACTAGCCTTTTCACCATACAATCGGATCACAAACTTAATTTCCCGACTTGGTAATTCAGTTTGACTTACTGTATTAAGCGACTCTGCCCATGTAAACCGAAAGCAGTGTCCCTGACAATTCTAAGTACAAAATCAGTTAATTCATCATAAATTGCTGCTTGATGCGATCGTCAAATCGCAAATATAACACAACTCGTCTAGTTTTGCAGGCTTCAACTTGTTTTTTCACCATCCAATTGCATCATACACCAAATTTCCGCCCCATTCCTACGAATTTTCCGGAACTGGAACTATCGAACTGTATTCGAGGATTTAAACGCAGATTTCCGAGTTTCGAGAAGGTAAACAAGCGATTCGGCGGCGGAATTAATTTGTGAATTCGTAAGCGTACCACAATCGCTGGAGGAGGACGAACAAGGAGGCGCTGCGCCTCTGCCTCGCCCTGCGGCTGCTTCATCTGCGAGAGATAGCACCTGGAACGAATCGAGATGCTCTTGGGCGCGCCGCCGCGTGCTGCTGCCTCCTCCGCCGGCTTCGGTGGTAGTGCCGGCTCCACCGCGTACGCCTGCTTCTCCTTGTAGGCCTCGATCTCCTCGAGGAGGAGGGAGAGCTGCATGTTCTCCGCTCTGAGATGGAGGCGCTCGAGGCGGAGGTCGGCGACCTCGGCCGTGGCGTCGCGCAGGCGCAGGAAGCAGTCGTCGAGCGCTCGGCGATCGCGCGCAGGAGCCTCTCCGCCTCGCGCGCCTCGCTCTCCTGCTCCGCTGACACGCCCAGTGGCGAGACGTAGCGGCCGTCGGATACGCACGACGAGGGCGAGTCGAGCGTCTCCTCCATCGGTGACCTCCGTCTGGGCAAACTGAGCCGGCCTCCCTTGCTGCTGTCGTCGGATACGCAGGAGGAAGGAGAGGAGTCGAGCAGGTTCTCCAGCGTCGAAGCAGACATCGGCGACCCGAAGCCCACGGAGGAGACGCGGGACGACCCCGCCAGAGAGAGGTGCCCGAGCTCCCTCTCCATGGCCTGCGCGGGAGAGCCCAAGCTGCAGACGGAGTAGCAGAGAGATGAGAGTAGGGTTTGGATCGAGAGGGAAGACGACGATGAGGAGGTCTCGGGTGGTTTACCTTCGTGTCGCCATCGTCCGTCGGATTTGGAGAATTGGAGGGAAGCAGAGGAAGTCGTCGCGGTTTGAGAGACAGGTCAAACTGACTTGACTGGCCCTGCCTTATATAGAACCCGTTCACTTCTTCCCACCAAGACCAAGGGCAGGATCGACTTTTTCCTCAGTTAAGCTCCTGCATTGGAGTATCTAAGTTGAACAAAAGAAGCAGGTGCATAACTGTTTCCCCTCACCTGAGTACCCCATTGTAGTATCAATCAAAGCTGTGGAAATGACCTGATCCTTACGCAACGGCTGCTCAACTCAACAAGGGCAAAACCGACTTTTGTCCCCGATAACCCGTTACTGGTAAAATGTACAGTAGTACGTAGCTCTGATAAACTGGAAGTCTACGTTATAGCCCTGAAACTTAGTCAAGAGCGTTCCATTTCGTTTCGGTTGAACACCACACAGAACTGACAGAAGTATCAACGTCATGCCTCTGAATAAATGCACTGTGCATATAATGTTCAGATAGAGTACAGGGCCAGCAAGTTTCGGTAATATTCATCACTCAACTACTGACCAAAATATCAGAGTAACAACGAGGAATGTATTATTCTGATGTTGAAACAGCATAGAAATCAGAGATGGAATCGGGACCTAAGACCTCTGTAATACAACACCAGTGAAATAATCTAGCGTTTCAGGATATATTGTTCCAGTGAGGGTGTTGGTCATTTCTTGGGAGGTGTTGTCGCGATATCAGAGACCCGGAATGACTTCTCAAGGAGCTGGGGAACCGTTAGTTTCAACTCGAAAGTCAGCTTCTGGAGCACATAACACAGGGCGGTCACATCCCGCATTGCACGGTGTGCGTCGCCACCAACTTGGATCTTGTAGCGCTCTATCAGCGTCTTCATCGACGCAGAGCTGATTTTTTTCCCTGAGATGGAAACGTAATGAGGTTAGCTTTTGAATCGCGTGATTTGCTGCAGATAAATTACCTCCTTTTTTCAGTTAAGTAAAAATCACAAATCAAGAATGCATAGGAAAAAAAACCGTGGAGGTTACTGGAGAAACCTAATCTTGTTAACTTAGCCTCATTTCTGCCTCAGAAATGTACTTAGATAACATAGCATAAATACTGGAGCATGTCATTACAATTACAGGAGTGGCATTTGAAACATGAAGAATAAAACTAGGTTATGTCAACTTCCCTAATTAATTGTCACCCCACCAAAGTAAACTGCGCCCTTTCTCTAGCACTGAAAACAATCTTGAACAGTATGTTTAAGAAAATAAATAGAACTCTTGGCGAGAGAACATACCATTAGATTCAACCAACTGTCTTGCAATAGGAAGTGTGTCCACAAACAGCCAGTCACCAGGCATCTCCTGTTTACACCGTTCGAACTCAAAGATAAGAAAGGGCACATCAAAGGTTTTCCCGTTGTGAGCAACCCACATAACTGGTTTACCCACCACTTGACGACTCCAAACATATTGTAGAAGAATGGGTATGAACTCCCCAAATCTGCATAGTCGTACATAAATTCCAATTATAAAAGACGAAGAACTCACTTAGAAATGCACCAGAAAAAAGGGTACCCTCGCAAAAAAAAAAAGAACAGTAATCAAGTTTCAAAATCCGTGTACTGAAGGAATGGGTTTATTATGAAAAAGGTAGCAGGTTGCACACAAGCGGTAACAAATGGACATTTGACCTCAGTTCATATTTATTTATTTCTGGAACTACATTTTCAGAATGTAATGCAGAAATCTAGTGCTCTCATGTAATGCAGAAATCACCATGCAGGAGAAAAAAAACATAAGATTCAGAGAGCCGTAGTTTTTTTACTTTATTCTTTGCAGAAAATATCAATAATTTAAAAAGTGTCAGATGAATGAATAATGACAGCAAACAAAGAAAAACTCCTATCTGAAGAAGAAATGTAAACTGCTTTGCATTTTTTTTCTATTATCACTCAGATCGTTATTTCTCCACTGAACTCTTACAAAATAATGGTTTGCGTTAGTAAAAATAGTAAACAAAATGAAAAATATCTTGGAAGGGTATAAGTCATGCTGTTGAAAGATGATACCTTGGGACATCAGATTTTTTGACCATGTCGGTGCTAATACCATGAACATCTGCGTTTCTTACGTCTCTCTCAGGGTTTATTAGGGTCTGGAAGGTGCTATTCTTTCCACCCATAAGATCACGTACAGCAAACTCAATAATTCTATCACCACGGCGTGAGAAACCAGTAGTTTCAATATCAAAAACAAGGATAGTTGCAGGGCACTCAGTCTTGCCTCCAGAAACCTTTTCCTGAATATCGTAGCACTGAAGAGATTTCAGGTGCTGCAGATCAGCCTGCTTGAACACTTCAATGGAAGATTCAACTGACCCACCATGTAGATGGCGGTTACCGCTGAAAGATTGCTTACATGTTTTTCTTGTGCTTCTCACTAGTACTGATGTACTAAAAGGTCTAGTTTTATGTCTTCTGTTCTGAAGTGCATTTTCAGAGATTATTCTGCTGTGATACTTGAGAAATCTGGTACTACAGCTGTGTCCTATTGAGTTCCTTAGATGAAGGAAGTTACCACAGCAAATAGAATATAAGGACATTGTATAAATGGAAAAAACAGCGCATCAAAGGTGTTGCTGCCCCTATTATTCGGTACAAACTTTAGATAACTGAGTATTGAATGCCCAGTCACTGTTAATCCTGAAATGATGAGCAAACAATCATCGTTAGTTGCATTTCTCAAACTTAAAACTAGTGAAACCCAGAGATATGCAAGAATACAACCAGAATAATAATATTGAAGTCATTACGTATATATCACCACATGCAATGCCAGCACAAGTAAACATCAAAAAGCAAGATAGCAAGTAAAGTAAGCCTCCACAAATAAGATAGCAGACCAGACAATACTATGGTAACAATTTTCCACGGGACACACAACAAATCCATGAGATACCCTAATAAATCAGAGAAAACACAAACCCAGCAGAAAATCTTTTTATCTTGATCCCACAACTCTCGGGTTATAATTCTGCAGAAATGTGCCAATCAATAGAGAAGAACTTCTGAACTTGTATACCATATATGCTGAGTGTACAATACACAATGCATATTTCTGTGTCTGCATACCCTTATTTCCACTGTTACCTATCTCACAGTCAAACTAATAGCAATGTCTTGCAGGGCTCAAGTTTAATCCTTCACTCATTCCTGTGTACCACCTAAGCTCCAAGCCTTCAAACAGAAAATGGCAAATACTATTTAGGCCCACTGATGGCTTCCCTCGAAATTGCTGATAGGACGATATGCAAATCACTTCTGTGTTGCTCAATCAAGGGCTCACCAGTAATCTTTACAGGAGCAGCATCCACTTTGAAAGCGGTGAAATCGAACCCTATCCCTTACAATTATAACACGACAAAGCACCTTTGAGATTATCTTCATCCATTCATGGCAGTCACCACATGTCTGCAGATTCTTTGACACCAATATTTCTGTCCCTGGACCGGTCTTAAGAACACTGTAAGCCACTGCGAGCTTCTCACTGTGGAATCTGAGATTTTCTTCTCTTTCCTCCTGTGAGATATCTTTCATTACTAATTCAATGGATGGAGTATAGCCTTCAACCTTCGCTTTTTTTAATAAGCCATGCAGCACCCGGTAAATATCATCAGAATCAGGATGCGACCGATCCCCGGCTTTAAATTCATGGGTGCCTCCCCCTAATTCGACCCAACTCAATCCCTTTACCTTCCGTACTTTATTTTTCTTCCTCTCTTTCCATACTTTCTCTGAATCATTCCACCTGTTTATTGATGAGTAGATATTTGAAAGAAGGGTATAATCACCACTGCCCTGGCATGCTATCTGTTCAACTGTGACATCACCAAAT
Source organism: Avena sativa (assembly GCA_916181665.1). NCBI lineage: Eukaryota > Viridiplantae > Streptophyta > Magnoliopsida > Poales > Poaceae > Avena > Avena sativa. The sequence continues at coordinate 621,511,711 of OV702289.1, forward strand.
TTGGTTTGATGATGCCTACGACAAGCACTAAGCAATGCCCTCCATATCACAGCATCAGGCTTCACAGCCATTGACCTCACCAAGCTGTATGCTTCATCCATCAGCCCAGCTCGTGACAATGTATCCACCATTGCACCATAGTGTTCAACCTTTGGAGTGATATAATACTTCATAGTCATTGCTTCAAAGTATTGACGGGCCTCTTCAACCATGCCACAATGGCTGCATGCTGTCAATAGAGCAATGAAGGTAACCCCATCGGGAACTACACCTGCATGTTCCATCCTGCGGAAAAGTATCACCACATCGGATCCAAGACCATGAGCTGCCAGGCTACCAATCATTGTGTTCCATGTAGACACGTGGTTTTTCTTAACTGCGTTGAATATCTTTACCGATACCTCAATCCTTCCACATTTAGCATACATATCAATCAGTGCTGACACTAAAATATGATTCTTTTCCACCCCCAGTTCATCCATCAGTTGATGAACCCACACACCATAACGGCGGGCACCAGCTCGAGCACAAGCTGACAGGACTGAAGAGAATGAGAAACTGTCAGGCAGAAGGCCAGAATTGACCAACCTGCTGAAAAGATTCAAGGCATCTTTCAGGTGAGAGCTCCTTACTGCACCTGCAATCATTGAATTCCATGACACCAGGTCCTTGACAGGCATTCTCTTGAAAATCTGATATGCCTTATCAAGTTGTCCACCCTTCAAGAATCCCGCAAGCATCAAATTACCATGGAAAGGATCAGAACTCCACTCAAGCATTGGCAAAAATAGCTCACGCGCTTCCATCATGCGATCATGGTCAATATACAACCTCGAAAGTCGAGCTATTATATCCTGATTATGTAACCCAATTTTAGTGAGATGTGAATGAATTTGCATGGCAGCATAGATGTCTGAACATTTCGAACAAGCCCGGAGGAGGAGAGCATATGTTCTGTAATCAGGGCAAAATGCAGTAAAATGGAGCATAGTGCTATAGTCCATCAGTGACTTCTGTGGAGAGCCTTTCTCCAAAGATGCTCGGAGGATGGAATTTGCATATGGAAAGATGAGTCTCGTGGGATGTTTCTTCAGACAGTTTGTGTAGGGCATAGTGCAAATGGGCTTCTGAAGTGAATTCCTATAATGCAGGCACAAAATTTATACTTTCTGAAATTTGCAATTAATTAACACCAGCCAGCTAGCAATAGAACATATTTAGCAGCCTCATGTACATGCTAAAAGTAGATAATGCCGACTAAGATAATTATCCAAAACGAAAGCTGTGGTTATTGCTATCTGAAATAGAAGAACAAAATCAGCATCGACTCTTTTTTCGTGTGCATGAATTTACCAATGCTAACGCATAGTATATGAAAAATATATTGCACATTTACACACGTATGGCCAAATGTGCTTCGTTACAAAATACATTATAATATATATCTACTAACATCTCATGGTGGAAATCCTACATGATACAATTTATGTGAAATTTTAGTCAAGCTCCCATTACACAGGAAGGTTTAAGATCATCTGGAGAGCCAACAACAACGCTCGATAACTGAAATAGTTAAGACCTTGTAAGTGCTGAACTCATTCCTACATTGGCGTGAAGCTTGTGGTTCTATGACAACTACATGCCAACCAAAATAACTGAAATTCAAGAACCAGCACAGCACATATTAAGGCCCATATGGCATTGGTGTGGATTATGATAACATCATTTAGTGTGATAGTTTTCAGATTATTATGATAATATTGTTCCGTTCTAAATAACATATGTCAGGTAGCTGTCTAAGGGCAAGAAATCATGTGAGAGGAGATACAGTTATACAGAACTACTAACTACTGGATATCAGATATTGTCAAAAGTGTATTTGATTTGGCAATCATGCACTAGATTTTGCACAGCTGCTTTAAGGGTAACCGCAGCATAGCAACGAAAATCGATCCCAAAGACCCTCCCTTCCATGGGCCTTCAAACTAGAGAAATAAACCCGATAATCCATCTACTCAGAGGAAACAAACCCGCTCCACCGAATCCCCCAAACAGTACAAGATGGACCACAGTGCATCAACATGTCATCAACGGTATCAACTATAAAAAGTTGAAGAAAATATGTTCCAAGAATGCACAACACTACCTAGAGTAACGCAGCCCAAGTGCTCGGCGAAATGCCTCGCCAAGAAATGAATCTTGGATAGCGAATCGATGAGAACGGCAACGAAGAGAGGAGGTACCTGAGCATCTGGCAGGCCGACCGAGATCCAATGAGATGGGAAGGAGCGTCGCGGCTGGCAAATTTGGGAACCAGAAGGAAGGGAATGCAAGCAAGCGAGCGAGCACGGATGGTATATGCCTTGCGTAGATGCGAAGGCTTGTCTCAGCGTACGGGCGAGAGAGGCGTGGGCAGCGTGGAGGGGAGGAGCGGTGGAGGTGGCGGGAGAGAGTGGGGACAACCGGAGGGCGGGGCGGAGGGGGTGCCCGGCGTTGGCGGATCAGCCGCAAGGCAGGCGTGGGAACGTGGGGTGGGAGGGGCGAGTGGCGCTTCCGCAAATGGCCACTGCTCTGCGGCGTGATTAAGCAGTTCTGTTTAGCACCCGCCTTCGAAAATGTGTATCTTTTTTTTCAGGGTGACGCTCATGAGCCATCGTCCAGAGCCGGGTGGGCCGGGCTTCTGCTTTGTAGTTCAGCTTCCATAATGATAATGAGCTTACGAGGCTGGATTTCGATGGGCTGTATTTTTTTACGGTAATACGTGTCCCATTTATATATCATAGTCTCATTTATAAATCATAAAGATCATAGTACAAGCCACTTAAATACCGATCTGATAAAACTAAAAAAACAGCAAAACTCAAGCATTTGCGCAGGACCACGGGTCAAAAAAGAAAACAACCGTTGAAACCTCTGAGTTTGACGCCAACGCCCGTCACCTGCCTCTGACACCACCATAGCAGCCACCAAAGGGAAGAATGGCGGATCAGCTCCCCACTCGAGCTCGATGCGGATTGCTGACATGCAGTTTTGCGGACCTCCAAGGTGGCTCACTCAAGGTGAAACCATTGTCGTTGAACGAATCAGACCAAGGCAACACCCCAGACACGCCATCTAGCTACCGATCTAGCACCCCCGCACGACTAAGACGTCGAAGGAGAAAGCCACACATGCCATCCATGAACCACAAACCCAACACAAGATCCACCATCTTCCAAATGTCGTCGATGCAAACACAATCTGCATCCGCTCCTGAACTACCTCTCAGGTTCCATGTCGGCGCTGGAGCAAACGCTGCCGCAACGGCGGAGCCTGGGGACACAAATCCACCACGTGGATGGCGCCACCGCCACACCATCCATGCTTCGATAGACTAATCTCCAAATCCATCGGGAAAGGATCTGAAGAAAATTTATTCAGCGTTGTCATCGTCATTCCCGAAACCAGGATGATGAGCAGCCTAAAAACAAAGCTACTATAGACTAAAACTATCCACACGCGTGGATCCGGTGACCCCCTTCACCATCGATGACCTAGGTCATCGGCGGGGGAGCCGCCAGAGACCGGCGTCGGAAGGCGAGTTCCCTAGGGCAAGATCTCTTTTTTCTCTCCCTAGCGGCACGCGTGGGGAAAAAACTTCTTGGATGGCTATGTTTGGAAGCAAAGTTTTCTTAAAACAACAGTATTTAGATGTGGAGTATGGCCTTCCCAAAGAGGCCTGATGGCTCTCTGTCATGCTCCCTTCGCGCACACTCCTGTTGCGACCCGATCTTCTGTTCATGGAGGGATCGCGTCGATCCCCCGTGTCAGGGAAGCACGGGGAGCATAGAGCTCTACCCCCCCCCTCGAATCTCACCATTGCCTTCCCCATTTCTCCGGCCCCTTTCCGCACCTCGCCGCCGCCTACAAGCAGCGGTCATGATCCCATAGATCGTTCCCGAGAGCTACATCTAGCTTCGGAGAGAGCATGCTGGCGAAGCAGATAGAGGGTGGATCGACGGATGGATATGATGTGGGATTTGGAGGAGGAGACCGATGTGAAGGAGAGATAAGGGGTAGAAGCTTTGTTAGGGCTAGTGGAGATGATTCCGAGAGAATATGTGGCTCAGGCGAGCCACCACTTCAGAGATTTGACCTCGGAGGCGCATCACGCGTTGACATTGCCGGTGAACCAGCGGAGAGCGGCGATGGTGGATCTATTTAGTCGATGCAGTTCCCGAGGATGTAATCTGCTGGTATAGAGAAACACTGAGGGAAAAGTCCTTTGGGCGCTGGCTGTCAGAGAAATCATGGCGCAAGAAATACACTGCAAGGCATCGGGCGGAACGCTATCTCTAGAGAGGAGTGTCATCGTCATGGAGAAGGACCACTAGTCAGAGAGGAAGAGGCTAGTGGCGATATCTCGCTAGCAGGCGAGGCGTCTGATGGTGAGGAACTTCACGTCTCCGCAAACGACATCCGTAGAGGAAGCGAGCAATCCTCAAGCTCAGACCAGCCAGTTGGAGTTCATTCAGGCGATGGAGGATGCTGCAACCTGATTGATGCTCGAGATGGATTAGGCCATGGTGCGATGGGAGCAGGCTCTCTGAATTTGATCTTCGAAAATTCTAGAGGGTTCAGGCTCAATCAAGTTGTGCAGGTGTCTGTCATGGCTGCCAGGTGGAAAGGTGAAGCGAAGGAGAGACCATGGATCAGTGAGGAAGGAGATCAAGCCAGTGGTGTGGAAGCGATCGAGAGCTTTTTCGAACAGTTATGGCATATTCTGTGGAATCTTACCAAACCTCCACTCACACAGAGCGCTAGGGTAAGGTGAGAATGGAGGGCTAGGTCACCTCGCTCCTGGTTCTACCTGTTTTGCCTCCACCAGAGAGAGAAGGCATGTGTCTGCTTGGTGTTGAGGAGGTAGAAATTGCGTTGAGGTTGGCGACATTATGGTGAAGGGTAGAGTTAGAGGGATGTAATTCCCGGACCTCATGTTTATAAATCACAAGACGGTATAACCCAAATCTGGAGAGGACATACTACCGTGGAGGCCGCGAGGACGCCCAGAAGTAGGCTGCAATGGCATGGCAAGGTACCAGCCAACCATCCACCCAAAATTCATGTTTATAGCTTTGAGTGTGAGAAACCTGATCGGATGACTGTGAGTCTAGCATACACAAGTGAGTATGTACGCCAGCGATATACAAGAGTACATTAGAGCATCCAAAAGAAATAGAAATATATTGCAACACCATTACGGCAAGAACCAAATTATATAAATAGTAGTAATAACATTTTAGGATTATATCCGCATACATCACTCAAGAAATCTTTAAGCGGAAGCGGAAACATAGAGACGAGTACGTATTAAGAGTCAAATCGGCACAATATGCCACAAAATAAGCACATTACCGCCCATAGATCTCAGAGATCTCCATCCCCAGAATCTCTACGCAAGAGGGTTGTTGCCTCCATCATTGACCTCATCGACATAGTAGACTCCATATGGATGTACCTGACAACCTAATCAATATTTATGATGTGAGACCCTAGGGCGCTCGGCAAGTCTTTATGCATCTAAAGGGAACCACCTGGGGATGATGCAATTGTAGCGAAAGATAAATAACTAATAGTTCTATAGAGACACGCTACAACATCCGCCCAACCAGATATGGACGGATGCTCGTTAATTAGAAACCGCAGTTATATAAGCAACATAAGTAAAATTGCTCATCCTCCTTCTTGTTGACCGAACGAGAAGGCGGAAGAACATCCCATCTATTGGCAATTTTATTAACCATTATATGAGTGTTGCACTATTTACTAGTCATGTTTTAGTCAAATTAAACATGCTACTTTAGTTATAGTTGTCTATGATTGAGAAACTGTGCTCCAAGTCCTCCATAACCGTGGACATGGTTTTTAGAAAGATTTACCATGCAGTGGTGTAAAAATAGCAACACACACGATCAACCCCGGGAAGAACCAAATAAAAAGCAACGAGGCATCACGTCAAAGCATTCACAAGATTCAAAAATGATTTCAGGGGGCCACCCCACTAAACTACCCGCAACAAAGTCGGTCGGGCTTCGCAACGAATCCAGAGGTTTGCGACAATGGTTGTAAACGACTGGGAGCCCAAAAGTATGACTGGGCTTGTCGATATCGCGAAAACATGTCGCAGTTTTTCCAAAATAGTACAGGTAAACGCTCCACGCACAATAGTAGTAAATAAATCATTAAAGAATGTCATAAGTACAGGATAGTAGTAAATCACCAAACTATTTGTGGCCCTAAGAAATAAGATATGGATCAAGCTCAGGCGAAGGGGATTTATGGTCCCACATGCGGATAGTGCGATAGTCAAGGAACAAGAATTAAGTACTCGGGTCCTACGGGATACAAGTGCGCATGGAAGAATCAAATAACAGTTATTGCCCACTGGTGTCTCTTTTTTAGTTATCCTATTACTACATAGTTTAAGTTGTTTAGGTACCACGTTATCCATAATAGACTGGCACAAATCCTACACATGCAATTCTATGACTCGTATGGCTCAAACAACTCATGTAGTAAAGGATGATAGGATTGAGGGTACAAACTTTGGTGGGGTTTAAAAGTAAAGGCTATGTAGTACTTGGGATTTCAATTTAATGCGAATTGTGACACACAATGATGCAAGAATAAAGATAGAAGCATAGGTGTTATATGTAATGCAAGCATGAGGAATTGCTTTCGTGGAAGCTCAGTAGTAGTATAATTAGGATCCGGGTAGTACTCTTGGATTTCCTGATAACTCTCTTGCTCGGCGTCTATCCAGAATAAGAACCAAACATACAAAGGGTCATAATAAATAAACTGTGCAATCATATGACCATATGCAACAAGCAAACACAAGGTATTCCATGATGTACAATTATATGGTATAACATAGCATGGCATGGGTAAGGTGTAGGAACAACAATAAAGCATTTTAATTAATTATTTAGTCATGTTTTTCTCCCATAAACCTTGCTGTCAATTGAAATCATGGAATAAATGGTTCATCGCGCTGATCGATTTATACATATTATTTGTCGAATTCGGAGTTACGGAATTAAAGTTATGAATTTATTAAGAAAATGGCATTTGATGGTAATTATTAATTCGAAAATTTTAAATGTCCAAAAATTATTTTAAACAACATATTCATATTTCTGGCATTTTTCTGATAACAAAACATATATCATTTGTATTATTTGAAATTATGAGTTTAAAACTATATTAAATGCAAAACAATTTAAAATGGGTCAAAAGTCAAAGGTTTGACTAGCTGGGGTCAACTCTAGGATTAGTTGTTGTACCGCGGGATCGGTTCAGAGAGAAAAGAAGGCAACTACTAGTCGTCAAACCAAATTGGTTATCTTGCACTAGTACAAAACCTCACCAGCCCAATGATAACCCCAAGAATCCTCCCTAGACAAAGGTTTGCCTCCATTTTGCATATATGTGCAATGTCATTATGCATTTTATTTTCGAGAGTAGTTCATCCCTTTCTTGCACTGCCTTCTCATACTAGTATATATTTTTGTAAGGCATGGAAGATAATGTACTACAGAATGAGTATGCAGAGAATCGATGCCAACGAGTCCTGAAGAGTTTTGGACATGCAGATCTAGCTCCGCTCGGCACAACACAACTGGTACAGAAACATGGCCTGGTCGAGTACCCTAAAAAAATTATTTGTTACATATTGCTTGTGTTATTTACTGATTGATTTGCTGCATTGCAATTTGCAGAAGTAAGTGCATGATCATGTCCCTGCCAAGGAGGTTCGCAACACAATATTCAGCGTGTGAGTGATACAGCCATTTCTAGGAACCAAATCGAAGTATGGTGCATGGACGAAGCTAAGATTAGAATTCTTCAAAAGGATTTGGACACAGCCACTCGACGGATCAGAGAATTGAACTGAGGATGAATTTCTACTATTGAATATGGTCTTGATGTTGTCGCTGATCTTTAAAAGTTAGTGGCTAAAAATCATGTTCCCAATTCGGCTGATGTAGATGTCAATGAGATGAACATGATGGTCTTGGAACAGGTGAAAGAATGAGCAGATATTCTCCGTGCATCTTTGGAGGAAGATGATTTTCAAAGGGTGATACAAGAGCCGCCATGCAAATAGATTGTTATTTCGAATAATGAGGATGACTTTCCTTGTGTTGACAGCCTGATGTTTTCTTTTCTTATGTGCTGGAAGTACTTTATGGTAACTACATATTTGGCACGCTGTATGAAAATGTACTGTACCTACTTGCTGCATCTGGACAATGTATCTCGATCTCGTTCTAGCCATTCAGAAAATGGAAAAACAACATTTTTCCTACGTGAAAGTTGAAATCTTATTTTGCACTTTCGTTAGATCTGTAGACCCATGTTTTGTCAAAAATTAACACATTGCCAAGAAAGGTAGTTCACGAATGACCATGTCTTGTACCCATTATCATGAATAAATACGTGCAACTACTTGTGTGGCCCTAAAGTCAAACTTCAGACTGCACTAGTAGATCAAGTACAAAAAAATCAACTGAGTGGCAAAACACATGCTGAAATTGATGGCTCTGAAATATAGCCATCTAACATCCACATTTAAACTGGATATTAGTCATATTCTTGATGAAATATCTCTCTCAACCCTTCCACTAATGCTAATATTCAGAGGGGTATGCAATCCTTTCTCTTGTATTTTTCCTGCGCAGATAATATCGTTTAAAGGAGGGAATCACTACATTAAAGTCAAAGATATGAGATTTCCAACTACCAGAAGAAACCAGGAGCCTTACTTCGGAGGCAAACGCCATAACGGCCAACTATATGGCCGAAGCAAAAATTCCGACCATATAGCTCCGGTCGTATAGTTGGCAGCGCCACCGTTAGGTCAAACAGAACAACTTTCATGAAGAAACCCCTATATAAAGAAGCCGTGTGCGACGAGAAACAGAGCCCTCTGAAGAGACGCACCATCCATAAGTCCCTGCCAGAGATCACCAGCCGCCTCCAGATCTCCAAACCCTTCTCCATCTCCATAGCCATACTCCACCACTTGTAATAGTAGATCTCTTCTTCGATTGACGACATTGTAAGACTATTGCTATCAATCTCATATATTTATTACAATGTTTATGATTGTTGATCTCATCTCTATGTGTGAGTAATTCTCCTTGGGCTAAGGGCTTCGACCTAGCCATGTAGCAATTGTGCATGTGAATTATCATAGATGGGATCGTGTATTAGTTTATATGACATGATGATTATTGTATCCTCTCTTGCATCAATCCAAGGACTTGTTAGGTACCCAAGACCCCGAGGGTTGAGCCAGGCATAGGGAGTATGAGTGATGACTGATCTGCAGGTTAGAAACCCCAGTGACAGAATGGGTAGTACGGCTGTATGTGAGGGATTTTCTTGGGATTAACGGTGATATCACTATGCATATCATTAGTTCTCTTTCTTCTATGGATGAGACTAGTAGGTTATTGCTATAAGCGGTTGCAGAGGCAATAGCAATTATGGATGCACTGCCCACATATAAGCTATCTTGCTCTAACAAGTACACGCATGCTTTATTTCTATCTTTTATTTCCATCAGATGTTTTGCACAGCTACAGGTAAAACCGAACGCCCTAGGCCCTCTCTCTCCATCATCGACAACAACAAAAAGACGCAAACTACTGGTCCGGTGAAAACACAAAAGGAATTCTAAAACTCCTGAAGGTCCATTAAAGTAACTTTACTACGCATTTGCTTCTCGAGGATTCGATAACCTAGGTCTACTAGGTAAAAAGAAGTTACACTACATCCGTAGTCCGGATCGAAGGTATCAACCCTTTTTCTGGCGCTGTTGTCGGGGAAGCAATAGCTACCCTGGTGAGGTTATTAGGAATCTTGCTAGTTTTAATTCTTGTTTTAAATTTGTTAGTTTGCTTTGAGTCTTTATTTGATAAACCAAAAAAAATAGTTAGTCTTTAAATTCTTGTTTTTACTATTATAATTATTTGTCTAAAAAAACCCAACAATGTAGGAAGTATGGCTGGAAAGAAGCTTGGGGAGTTTGCTACTCCCAATAATGATTATTTGCGTACTCCTATAACTCAGCCAGCAATTGCTATTGACGACTATGAAATTGAGCCCCATTACTTAAGTTTGGTTCAACAGAATCAATTTGGAGGCTCTATTGTTGAAGACGCAGGTATGCACTTAAATACTTTCACTAAAATATGTGATATGATGCGTATAAAAGACGTTGACCCTGATGCGGTCAAATTGCGTCTATTTCCTTTCTCTCTAAGAGGAAGAGCTAAAGAATGGATGCTATCTTTGCCTAAAAATGCTATTACATCATGGGTGGGATGTACTTCTTTATTTATGACTAAATTTTTCCCACCTGCAAAGACTATGCAACTCCGATCTAATATTACTGGATTTAAACAGGAAGAGCGTGAGCCACTAGCACTTGCATGGGAGAGGATGAAAGAATGCCTAAGAAACTATCCTAGTCATGGGATGGAAGATTGGTTAATCCTCCATTTATTTTACAATGCTCTTAATCTTGTATAAGTCTATGCTTGATACTACAGCTGGAGGAACATATATGGGTAAACATATTACCGAAGCAAAGTAGCTACTAGAAAATATGCAAGACAACCATGCCTAATGGCATGTGGAAAGATCAAACACTAAGAAGGTGAACTCTATCTCACCACAAGAGAACGAAGATCTCAATGCTAAATTGGATGAGCTCATACTAGCCGTAAATAAGGAAACTCAGGTAAGAGCCACCCCCGAAACAAATATTGAAGAAATAGACTTCGCAACTCGTAATGATTATAATCCTGCTTGGAAGAAGAGTTACAATCCAAATTTTCAGAAACACTATGCTAGTCCTGCAGGAAATTCTAATAATAATATGGGAAACAATAATGGTAGTCTCCAAGAAACACTGAAGTCTTTCATAGACTCACAAAACAAACAAAATAATATTTTAGTTAAAACTACGGAGAACAATGATGCTATGCTTGGTAAACTGTCTAACCAAGCTGTTAGTTTGAGAAATCATTTGCAGGCCCTTCAAGAAAGAACAAGGATCGTTGAGGCACGGCTAGGTAAGATAACCGCGATTCAAACTCTTATTCTAGCTAAGTTTGCAGGTAAAGCTAAGCCCAATCCTGTTGAGGAACTCAAAATGATGAGGATCCAAAGGGAGGAGCCTGAAGAACTTGATTATAGTAATGCTCCTTCACCAAGCTACACCGTTGAAGATCTCATAAAAAGGATCAACGTCAAAATTCTGGTAAGTGAAGGTAGTTATGAAGCTATGTACCAACATTTTGTCAATCAAGTAGCAATAAAGGTACATGAGCTTGAAGAAGAATACAATAAAATCGCTGAAAAATTACCTGTTAAACTAGATGACATATTTGAGTCTACTATTAAGATAAAGATTGGAACCAATGAGATAGCTGCACTTTGTGATTTAGGTGCAAGCGTCTCAACAATTCCGAAGAGTCTTTTCAACAAGTTAAATCTTGAATCCTTTGAAATTACTGAGTTAAAATTACATCTAGCAGATTCTACCTACAAACAAGCTGTAGGAATTAAGGAGAACACTTTAGTATACATTAAAGGTTGTCCCGCTCTTATTGATTTCGTTATTGTTGACATGCCTGAAGATGCTACTGCTCCTATTGTAGGGGTTTGCGTATGAAAACAATAAATTTTTACCCTACGCCCCTGAACCCCTAATGTTGCCAGGACCTATCTATTAGTAATGCAGTAACGGGAGGGGCTTTTCGAGAACTTATCCGTGAAGATCAAAAAGCGTTGTCAACGCTGAGGAGAGCGTGGTTGATGTAGACGAGCCGAAGCCGACCTCAAGGTCGTGATGAAGTCCTTGCGCTCCTGCGGCTCCAAGGACTTGAGTTCCTCAAGTGTGACACCTCGCGGGGAGTTACACACGTCTGGTGCCTGACGATGACTCTCGCTTCCCCGATCCAGCAGCAGTTGCGGAAGTAGAGCTCCTGGATCCGAATCTCGCAGCACAACGGCGCTCCGCGGTGAAGATGTCTCTCATTCGCGCAGTCCGAACTTGGGACCACGGTCACAAGCGAGAAAGAGAGAGAGAGAGAATATCAATTGGAGGTCTCTCCAAAAGTGAGGAAACCTTTATTAAATATTGTGTGTTTTTATCGGGCCAAATACCCCCACTATATATAGGGGAGGGGAGGTACTACCTCCCTCAAAGTCCCGGGGTGGGACTAAAGGAGAGGGAGAGGGGGCAGCCACCGGCCAGCCCTAGTGGGCCCCCCCCTTCTCCCCTCTTACCTTTCCCTAATGGGCCCTCTTCCCTCCGGAATTGACCCATTAAGCCTTTTGACCTTTAAATTGATTTTCTTTTATTAAATAATTATGAATAAATGATTAAATCAATATTTAACATTCATTCACATATTATTCAATCTCCGTGGCTATGGAACACCTTCCACCTCCACTCCGGACATCCTCCGGACTTACCGAAACCCTTCCGGTTTTCTCTCTACTATTCTTCGGCGATTCTTTCGATCCTATAAACACTCTCTAAGCATCATCAAACCCTTAAGCGTGATATCCTACGGTTCGGGAACACTCCAGACATGGTTGGGACACTCTCGGACCAATGATCGATAGAGGGACCTAGATGGCCATGTGACCCCTGTGCGTTCCACGAAGATCTTTCGTCGTTTGAACCAGGACGGTCGTGTCTTATTCCCTTTGTCTCTCGGTACTTGCATTACCCGAGATCTGATCAATGACATCACCATGTCGTGTTTAATCTCGTTACTAAACAATTCTACTTGACTCGTTCTGACAAGTGATATCCCTGTGATCAAATCACACGTTGTGCAGCTATTGGATATAACTTCTTTGAGTGGGCCCTTGAGTATCTTTCCGTCACGTGGATGGACAAATCCCGCTCTTGACATATATTGCCTCTACGGTTCCTCTGAGTACCTGAACACACCTTTATAATCACTGTATTACCAAGTGACGCTTGATGCTATCTAAGCACTCTCGGGAGACAATGATTGATATAGCCGCACGGTCTAAGGAATAGTCTACGAGGATCCATTTCTAATCATCATAACTTAAACTTTGTGACATGATCGAGTCACGATGTTTAGGTTGGGTATTGGTTCATCATCTCATTCTTAGAATGAGTTGACTCCATTTCCAACTGGCATAAATGCCACATGATCAGGAAACTTGATCATCTGTTGACCAATGAACTAGTGACTAGAGTTTCACTGGGAACCCCTGGTTATTTATATGTCACACGTGTATTGATGTTTCCACTCAATATAGTTATAGCATGATATAAAACTTAATCATAAACTTTATGAAGGGAACGTGAAGCTGCAATTACCTTTGTGAGATTCTTTTGTTATTCATTTACCCAGGAAGAAGAAAGTCAAGCATGACGAAAAGGAGGCCATCACTTTGAAGGCCAATTACTTTGGAGTGGTTGTTCCACTCATCTGGCCCAAGTAAGTACCATCAAGGTCAAGCTATTGATCATAAAAGAGTGCTCCATGGGAGGTAACCCATGTGAAATAAAGGTTTGAGTTAAGTTTTATTTTTAGTTTAAGTTTTTGATTAATAAAGAGTGCTAGAAAATTCCATTCGAGGAGAAGAAGTTCGGTAGTACTTGAAATTCTGCTTTATTCATGCTATTGTTGGCCGACAATATTTACTGTCATTTTTTTTGTCAAAAACAACGTATATCACTAAGTTACAGGAAAAGAAATAGTTTACAAGGAAATAGAATTTTTTTGACGCACATAGAGAGCTTAACGACCAACTATACGGAGGGAATAAAAAATTCCGGCTGTATAGCTCCGGTCGTATAGTTATCTTTGCCATCAAAAATTATTCTACAATATGTACTGAGAGTTTAACGATCAACTATACAACGGGAATAAAAACATTCCGGCCATATAGCTCCGGCCGTATAGATATCAATGCCTACGTATAATTTCTTTTCATATATACTGAGAGTTTAACGACCAACTATACAGCGGGAATAAAAAAATTCCGGTCGTATAGTTCCGGTCGTATAGATATCGATGCCTTTGCAAAAATTTCTTTCGCAGGAACAGATAGTTTAACGACCAACTATACAGCCGAAACATTTTGTTCCGCTCATATAGCTATGTCTGTATAGCTACGTGCTTACTCAATATATAGAGCTCATTTGGGAACTCCAAGAGGAAGGTATGATGAGCACAACAACAAGTTTTCCCTCAGTTATGAAACCAAGGTTATCGAACCAGTAGGAGCAAGGAAACACCTCTAAGATGTTGTTTCCAACTTGGAATCCTGCACAACACAAACTCAGAACTTTGCCCCAACTTATAGTGAGGTTGTCAATCTCACCGGTTTTGCTGAAAACAAAGGATTAAACGTATTGTGTGGAAGATAGTAATTACTTGCAGAAAGTAAACACAAAACAGTAAATAGATTATAGATTGATGGTAAAAGAATGGACCGGGGTCCATAGTTCACTAGTGGAGATTCTCCTTAAGATAGATGACATGTTGGGTGAACAAATTACAGCGGGGCAATTGACAAACATCGAGAAAGCATACATACATATACTAATCATCTTGACTTCTATGAGATTTGATTGGGCATTACAACATTATACATAGACCGTAATCCAACTGCATCTATGACTAATAATCCACCTTCAGGTTATCATCCGAACCCCCTCCAGTATTAAGTTGCAAGCAACAGATAATTGCATTAAGCAAAGTGTGTAAAGTAAATAATACGATTGTTCTATGAACAAAGGATTGCTGTTTTCTCCCTAGTAGCAAGAGCACATCTAGTACCTTAGAGATTTCTGTCACTTCCCCAGATTCCTAGAGGCATGAACCCACTATCGAGCAAAAATACTCCCTCTTGGAGTTGCTAGCATCTACTCGGCCAAGATAGCTACTAACAACGGAGAGCATGCAAGATCACAAATAACAAAGACATGATAGAATCAATAGTGAATCTAAAATAGCATCTCAATATCCATCGGATCCCCATAAACACAACATGTAAGATTACAAATAGATGATCTTGATCATGAACGGAACTCACAAGATCTAAACATGGTAGCACAAAGGAGAAGAACCAACCATCTAGCTACTACATGGACCCGTAGTCCAGGGATGAACTACTCACGATCACACCGGAGGCAGGCATGGTGATGAAGAAGGCCTCCAGGGTGATCTCTCTCCTCCGACAGGGTGCTGGGAAGAGCTTCAGATCCCTCCTGATCTAGAGATGGAGATGATGTCGGCTATAGACTCTTTCATGGAATTTTGATCGGGTACTTAGGGTTTCTGTATTGGAGGCTTCTTATAGGCGAAGGTGCAAGGTCGGTGGAGTACCAGGGGCCCATACCACCCCTAGTGCGGCATGGTCTGGCCCGCGCCACCAGTGGTGTGGCTGGCCCCTGACCCCTCTCTGTCTTGTCTTCTGGCTCCATGTTCCCCTCGGTAAAATATTGACTTCGGCTTTTGTCCCATCTAATTATGACAATATTCATTTTCTGGCTTTTCTGGAACCAAAAACAGCAGAAAATAGGCAACTAGGACTATGGCATCTTGTTAATAGGTTAGTCTCAGAAAGTGTATAAAAATACTCCAAAGTGTGGACAAAACATAAGAAAGTAGATATAAAACAAGCATGGAACATCAAAATTTATAGATACGTTTGCAACGTATCACTATGCTGCCAGGAGGAAACCCTAATATTTTGACAGAACGATAACTATACGGCCGGAACACATGTTCCACACGTATAGCTGCGCCCGAATAGGTGCGCCCGACCACAAAATCGCACGGGAAGGTACTCCCAACTCTAAAACTTCAATCCTTTTTCTTTCTTCTACCTCCAAACTCTCTCAAAACCTCAAGGGATCTCCATATCTACTCAATTTCGTTCGATTTCCCCGCACACAAGTGATCTATGGTATGTTTCTCCTCCGATCCTCCAATTACTTTTTGCAAATTCATCTTCGACCTATTGTCATTGTCCATCTAGGGTGAGACCTACTATGCACCAGTTGCTATGATTTTCTTACCTAGATTATTATTTTGAGGAGAATTTTTTAGTGTGCCATGATGAGGAATATGATGCACTTACTGTTGTTGGATCAAAAAGTTTTATTTTTGCCTTTCTTCAATGTTTTAGATGATGAACACAAGGATCCAAACTTGTGCTCGTGCCACCACCAGCGCTTCTCGGGCTGCCGCTCAGGAACGCATGGGGATACGGTTCAAGAATGAGGCCCATTGTGATCGCTTCAACATGATCAAGAACCGTGAAGTGAAGGCCACCAAGTGGGCTTGCCCCATCATATTGAACCAACTCGGTATTTCTGATGACTTCAATTTACTTTGCAAAAAGCTGGCCTGCAAAACTTTGTGTATAATGATGTACCTACTTATCGCCACTTAACTATTGAATTTTTAAGCTCGTTGCAAAGCACCGTTAAACAATGGCAAGGAGAAGATACTATTTCTTTCCGTCTGATGGACAACAACTACACTTTAACATTAGATGAATGGTGCACATGCTTTAATTTTCCAAACAATGATATTCATGCCTTACGCGCATCTTTTACTGGCTTAAGTCCTTCCCCGGTCAATACTATAATGGAATGAGTTTCACTAGTAGAGTGAACAAGGGGAAGAATATTCAACATCCTGCAATTCGCTATTTGTTTTATGTTATTGCTAACACTTGCAAGCATGTAATGAGTTCACGAGACTCAATGAGGAGAACATCCTAGTCCTCGCAAAGGATGCTTACATTACCTGCATCTTGTCACTCAACTTGGACGCTATCCTTGTGCGCTACCTGGAGAACCAAGCCTCCCAAAGCCAAGGGCTAATCACAAGAGGATGCATCATCACCGTACTTGCCACTGCCCTAGGCCTCGACCTAGGTGAGTTGCAACCAGTACTAGGTGAGACACGTATTGGTTTCTCCACCTTGAGAGTCTGTGGAATGCTCACTAGGAGAGGTGGTTCTTATTACCTACATATTGCTGGAGCTGAGCGTATCTACCCTGCTCCTATGCCTAATGGTCTTTTCTCTATCGAGGAAGGATGTTTGCTATATGATGTGCAGGTTGAGCAACACCAACCTGAGGAGGAGATTCCTGAAGAGGACGAGGACCAAGAAGAGGAGCAAGAAGTTCCTCATCAAGAGGAGCAGCCACAAACCCGGTTCGCCACATACCAAGATTTCCAAGAACTTGGAGGAACTGTGGAGAGGATGCACAACCTCTTTTTGAACCTCCAAGAATTAACAAGTAACCTCTCAACTCAATTTGCGAACTGGAGTAACGACTTTTTTCCACCACCACAATGATTTGCAGGGCTTGCAAAAGCCTAAGCTTGGGGAAGTTTCCTCATACATCTTTACGTGGTGTTCATTTGCTTTTATTTATTTTAGAGGTTGTGTTTTTATTTGAGTTTATAAGCACTCGTGTTGGTTTCTCCAGCACTTGATCTTTAGTTCTTTCTATATTTTGCTTTCGAAATTTTCTAGCCGAGCTTTGTCGCCAATTTTCTATTCTTTATTTTTCCTCTCTTAAAAATCACAAAAAGATTTCTCCATTTTTCCTTATTTTCCCTCTTTCTTTTTATTTCCACCTCGAGGTCTTCATA
The DNA here is from genome assembly GCA_916181665.1 of Avena sativa. NCBI lineage: Eukaryota > Viridiplantae > Streptophyta > Magnoliopsida > Poales > Poaceae > Avena > Avena sativa. Next base: position 621,529,440 of record OV702289.1, read on the forward strand.
TGTTTATAGAGTGGTCGACTTTGAGTTTCCAAGAAACAAATAAAAAAGGAAGAGAGAAGTGGAACCAAACATGAGAGGTATGTTTTATGACTCCCCACTTTTGAAGTTTGAGAAACCCATGCTAGTTAGTAGTGAATGTTCTGTTATTATATTGGTGGAGTGAGTCTTTGTATTATAATAAAATTGTCGTTTGCATGAGTATTTAATTGGGTACGTTTTGTTCCAGCTCTCGTAATTAACCGAGTCTTGCCTTAAAATTGCTAAACAATTGTAATAAGAAAAAGTCTTACAATTGAAAGCTTGGGTGTTGTAGTGCTTAATCTTGAAGGCTTATTTCTAGAGATACTCAACACCACTAAAAATGTTGAGGGTGTCATGGGCCAAAGACTGGTGGTCATAGGCTGGCGATATCGTTTATGCCAACAAAAGGGAAAGCCGCAAGAGGAGAGGGTATCGAACTAGTCGGAAAAAAAGGAAAATAGAACAACTCTGCTCGCTACTCTCTCTCTGATGTTCTCTCTCTGTTCCTGATTCGGCAATCGATCAAGTCTCACGCCGGCAATCAAACCGGCAAGGGGCCGTTCAAAAAATCGGCTGATTAGACGATTAATCGTTCGTTTAATCCCTAGTCGTGAGCTGACCGTGTCGAATAGGTCGAATCGTATGGGTTCCTCGCTGGAACCGTTTAATCGGTCTGGCAAACAATTAAATGGATCTACCGATTAACTGGTGCAGCCGAACCGTCAAAAGTTTCGCCCCCTGCGCCCGACCCACCGCCCGCCGCACGCTTCCCCTACCCTCGCTAAATGTTGTGCTCTTCCCGACGCTCGCCTTTCTCCGCCGCTGCAGATGCAATTGAACCGCCCCTGCCACATTGCTCGACTCCGGTGGGCACATCTCCTCATCGCCATTCCCTGGGGCAAGAATCCAGGCAGTTGTGGCTCTCCTCGTCGTCCGCGTGTCATCTAGGAGCATGAGGCCCGACGCACCCAGCCGCTCTCCGTCGGCCGTCCGCTTGCTTGCTGCCCTCCGGTGCCAGGGCCTTCTCTACCCGCTCGTCTGCTCCAAGAATTCCCGTTGAATCCAGTACACGGTAAGATGTCCATCTTATTCTTCTCCTTCTAAGTGATTATTTAAGTATTGATTCTCTGAACCTGGTCCGTGCAATTCTGTATTGATTCTCTGAACCGGAATCTAGTCTAATAAAGCTGCACATTTCGTCTAAATTGGATTATCTGAACCTATACGTGGTCGTGTGGATACCAAAGTTTTTCCTGATTTAAATTGGATTATCTGAACCTGTACGTGGTTGTCTGAACCTGTACGTGATCCAAATTATATTTTGTACAACAAGGTTTTTCCTCGTCTAAGTAAATAAACAAATAAAAAAAATCATGGAAGGGCAAGCTATGATGTCTAGTACAAAGCATGGTGTTTATGTTGGAAACATGAAATGTTGTCTGTAGAATGTAGATGGCTGCTGCAATTTTATTTTCGTATTGAAAAGAGCATAGTGTTGTATGGCTAATTTCTGCCAATTTTATCAATACATGATGCTCCTTTCGCCAATTTTATTTTTGTAGATGGATGGTGCTGCTGCTTCTGAGGTGTCAAGTTCACAAGGCCTTAAAAGGAATTCAGATGATATGGGATGGGACATGGAGTTTGTGTCCGATGATAATGGGGTTATTGAAACCAACGACAATGAAGTTGAGGAGCACGTGATGCAGCCTTGAATATTGAAGAGTTAACAATCTTATTTCTATCTGTTTTATTTTGGTTGGGAGAGAACTAAGATTTATTTGCTGGACCTGGTTATGTATTATGGACTGTCGTGATGCTACATCTATATTTATATGTGGACCTGGTTATGTAATATGTACTGCATTGATGTTGTTCTATATTGATTTATATACATCTATGATGTTGTTTTATGATTATTGTTTTTATGCTTCCGTTATATACTGCTTTTATGCTCATTTGCAACTTTCACTTCTTCAAGTAGTATATTTTAGTGCTCGAAAGCCACAATTTTGAAAAATTCTCACCGGTTAATGGTCGACCGATGAAATCAGTTAATAGGCCGATTTCCAATTAATCCATAAACTCAAGCCGACCGAGTAGTTAATGATTACCGATTTCCTGAACATTAATAGTTAATCTCTTCTTTGATTGGCGATATTGTAAGACTATTGCTATCAATCTCATAATTTTTATTACAATGTTTATGATTGTTGATCTCATCTCTATGTGTGAGTAATTCTTCTTGGGCTAAGGGCTTCGGCCTAGCCATGTAGCAATTGTGCATGTGAATTATCATAGATGGGATCGTGTATTAGTTTGTATGACATGATGATTATTGTATCCTCTCTTGCCTCAATCCAATGACTTGTTAGGTATCCAAGACACCGAGGGTTGAGCCAGGTATAGGGAGTATGAGTGATGACTGATCTGCAGGTTGGAAACCCCATTGACAGAAGGGGTAGTACGGCTGTATGTGAGGGATTTGCTTGGGATTAACGGCGACATCACTATGTATATCATTAGTTCTCTTTCTTCTATGGATGAGACTAGTAGGTTATTGCTATAAGCGGTTGCGAAGGCAATAGCAATTATGGATGCACTGCCCACGTATAACCTATCTTGCTCTAACAAGTACATGCATGCTTTATTTCTATCTTTTATTTCTATCAGATGTTTTGCACAGCTACAGGTGAAACCGAACGCCCTAGGCCCTCTCTCTCCATCATCGACAACAATAAAAAGACGCAAACTACTAGTCCGGTGAAAACACAAAAGGAATTCTAAAACTCCTGAAGGTTCGTTAAAGTAACTTCACTACGCATTCGCTTCCTGAGGATTCGATAACCTAGGTCTACTAGGGAAAAAAGAAGCTACACTACATCCGTAATCCGGATCGAAGGTATTAGAAATCATCTCTTCCACCAAGCAGTCAATAATAATTTTAACTCTAGGCCAGAAACACCTGCCGAAATGGCTCCTTCATCCAATATTCAAGGAGTATGAAATTTCCATCTCGCCCTTGATGACCCATAAGTATAGGGGGTGTATCACAGTATTTTCGAAGGAAATGGAACCCAATTTATTGATTCAACACAAGGGGAGCCAAAGAATATTTATAATCCTTAACAACTAAGTTATCAATTCAGCTGCACCTGAAAACAATCTTGCTCACAACAGTTTATCTGTAGCAACAGATTTGTAGTAACAATAGAAGAGTAATAGCAGTAGTAAAAGTAAAGACAATAGTAACAATTGCGGTAAACAGTAGGATTAAAGCACAGTAGGCATAGGGATGGATGGACGGGCGTTGCATGGACAAAACAATTCATATGGCAATCAAGACGTAGGGCATTTGCAGATAAATAAGATAAAGCATCCAAGTACTAAATAATCATAGGCATGTATTCCATATATAGTCATATGTGCTCGCAATGAGAACTTGCACAACATCTTTTGTCCTGCCAGCCCGTTTGCAGCAGGGCCTCAATGAAACTACTGGCAATTAAGGTGCTCCTTTTAATAGAGTACCGGAGCAAAGCATTAATACTCCATGAACACATGTGATCCTCACATCAAAGCTATTGCCTCTAGTTATCCCGATTTCTGTTACTTCGGGGCCTTTGGTTCCGGACAACAATATGCGTATACAACTTGCAGGTAAGACCATAAACAATACTATCATAATGAATCAATAACATGTTCAGATCTAAAATAATGGCACTCGGGCCCTAGTGACAAGCATTAAGCATAACAAGTTGCAACAAAGTCAAAAAACACTTGTCGTCGGATTGATGACAAGTACGCCATGAGGGGGTCCTCGAGACGTGCGGAAGAGAGGGGTGTGAGTCGTACGGTGTTCCGGGACGGTGAGCACACAAGTTTACCCAGGTTCGAATCTGCCGGCTTTGGACGGATCCTACTCCTGCTAGCAATCCAGTAATACGGCAGAGTCGGAATATGGGTTACAAGGGTTCGCCTGTGCGAGTTGAGATTGTGATTGTAAGGGGTGCCCTAAAGGCTCTCCCTAGGACGGCTTATATAGATATCCGGCCTAGGGTTTACAGGAGAGATTTATCCGGCTACGACTAAGAGTCGATTACAGAGTACATTTAGAACTACAAGTAACACTACGGGCCTATATCGGTAAGTCTTCTGGGCCTTCCCGTAGCCGGATTGGACTCCGTCTCTTCTCCCTGACTAGGCCGCCTATGAAGCAAAGCTCTAACCTGAAGTGGGCCACCCTGGTCAGTGAGGACTGTGAGGATACCTGGAAAGTATATCCCCAACAGCAGCCCGGAAGTCTCCAAGATCCAAAGTCGGATTCATCATTGTCTAGCTTGATCTTCGGCTTGCAGAATCTTGAAGGGTTTCTGAAACTTCAAAGCAAAAGATACGATCCGGGTCTCAAAAAGTAAGTCGGAACTATTAGTACGTTATTCGGATTTCCAGCTTGATATTCAAACTAAGCTGGATCGTGGTCTCTGACGTCATTTGACACTAGTCACGGTCAAGTCACGTCACTAACAAACATCCTGTCAGCACGACCGTAGGTGGGTCCGCCGTTCATGGAACCGAGGCGCCCTTTTAATGCATGCGCGGAGATCGAGGCGACGTAATCATCGCATGGAAACTTCCAGTTCGTTCCACGACGCGTGGCGTATTTACTGTGCTATTTGCACGAATCTTGGCGCGGTTCGGTGGTTATAAGGGGTGAGGATTCCCTTTCCCTCATCTTCTTCACCTATTCCCCGTGTCGTTTCCTTCTCCTCCACTTCTCCCACGTGCACAGAGCTCCCTTGCCTCCAGATTCCCAGCGCCGCCCACCCAAGGTCACCGGCGCACCGGAATAATGGCTTCATCCTCATCATCCAGCTTGGCTGCGGCAGCAGCGACGGTGACGGCGGCGGCAGAGAAAGAAAGCAATCGTGGGGTTTGGATCCCATGCGTCCTCGACGACGCCAAGCTCACCGGCATGGAGAACGAAGGACTCCTCCGCGCCAGCGACTGACGGAGCGGTTTCGGCGAAACCATCCCCAACCCACACGCCGACGAGCGGGTGCACTTCGGCACCCACCTCGACAGAGGTTTGTCTTTCCCTTCCTCGGAATTCTTTTCCGAGGTGATAAATCACTATGGTGTCCAGCTTCACCATCTCCCCCGAAACTCCCTTTTAGAGATGAGCGCCTATGCGTCCTTGTGTGAGGGGTATCTCGACATTAGGCCGAGTCTCATTCTCTTTCGGTTTTATTTCCATGTCCGGAGAAACTCTATCACCGCCGGTAATCCTTACATTACCGGCACAATTAGTCTTTCGGTTAGAAGTGAGCGCGTCTATCCTAGGATTTTAGCTAGTGAGTCGGTCAAACAGTGGTCGGCTACCTTCTTTTATCATAAGGATATTCCCGCTCCCGGCAAAGCTTCTGCTTTGCCGGCTTTCGTCGATGGAGCCGCCATGCCCCGAGCATCCTAGGACGAGGCTCCTTCGGCTCTCAGCGACGATCTGATTCTCGCCAAGAGGCGGATCAAGTATCTGATGAAGCATAAGGGCCTGAGAGGGTCCGACTTGGTCCAATCTTGGGTGCCATGTCAGATCCAGCCTCTCCAGCACCACGGCGACCGACTAATGCATTCCATCACGGCGTCCAAAAACGACTCCCTCCGCATCAGCCCCAAGGCTTTAAAGCCACATGACTACATAAGCTAGATCAAATGGCTGATAAAGGAGCAGATCGAGAGAAAGATCCCGGATTTGTCCCTGGACATGCATACAACGGAAAAACCATGTAGTGCCGGTAAGCTTTTAGCAGTAAGCCCTTTTTATATGTTTCACCTTTAAGTTATTTCGCAACACTGAGATAGTATCTTCTTTTCAGCTTGTCGACCTTCCCGAGTTGGAGTTTTCTCCTATCGAGGGATATCCTCCCGAGTTTTTTCAGGAGGAGGAATTGGTCCCACTACCGGACGTTGTGCCCAGGAAGCGCAAAGATCCGACAGTAGCCATCGGCACAAAGGAGGTGCCAGTTGTGAAGAGGTAACTTTCCACACAACTTCCGCCTTTGTACTTTACTTTATGATTTCTTCCGGGATATAATGTTCTTCATTCTATTACTTTCTCAGAGCTAAGCAGCTCATCAAGGGCAAGGGGAAGGGGAACATCTCGAAGCCCCTACGTCAGACGAAGCTAACAATGGCTTGTCCTGCCGCAGCTCCTCCGACTCCTGCCCCTCAACCTTCTGCAGTGCCGGTGATTATCCCATCCCCGGTTGTCGTAGAAGATCCGGCTCCCTCAACAGGGCCAGCGACCCTCGAGTCATAGACTGACATCACCATGGGTGGCTTAGGTTATGATAAGGGTGAACCCTCTTCGGGTAATGATCCCTCGGCAGAGACCTTCGCTGAAAATATCTTGAACAATCCGGGACTTGCCAAATTTGGCTTGTCTCGGAAACCTGCGGAGGAAATCCAGCGGCTGGCCCGGCAATGTATGGAGAGCCGTAATCTCTCTATCGAAGAAGAAGCACAAGAAGCGGAGGACATCAAGTACTCCGATCTTCTCGAACAAGTCTGCCTTCGCGACGAGGGACTAAGAGCTGGTGTGCTTCCACCATCTCCGTTTATTCCACTCACCCTCGCCGAGAAGGTTACCACTGAGGTGAACATGTGCCTGAGCAAGCTCACACATGAACATCATGTAAGTCGGAATCCCAACTCATGCTTTTCTTTATTGTACTTTATATCATATCTTCTAGCCCCCAAGCATGAAGTTGGATAAACAATCCAGGTTTATGCTTCATTAGGATGCCAAAGAATGAACTAGTATAGCCCCCAAGGCTCGTGCTGATATTAGCTACAATATTAGCCCGAGTCCTTAGTAGACCTCTGACTCTGGGTATTCTGACTTACAGAAAGTTAATTCATATAACCAGGAATTGTTGAAGAATGTTTGCAATAAGCGGAGAGAGATCAAAGCTCTCCGACTTAAAAATGCTGAGCTTAAAGTTTCCAAGGATGAGGCTGAAGGTAAACATTCCAAGACTCAAACCTTGTCTTGCGTTTTCATAGTCGAATATTTTTGCTAAACTGTTGTTCTTTTTGACTTACAACTGATAAAGCAGTCCTGTGCTATGATCTAAGAGGCCGAGAATCTGAAGACCCTGGTGGTGGAAAACAAGGATCTCCGCTGAGAGCTAGACCAGCTTAAGGCAGACCATGAGAAGAGCATTGCTCAAGTTCTCGAATCCTCCTCCATGGCCACCGTGGAGCGTGATCGCAAGATTACACTCCATGAGCAGAAAATCTCGGATCTCAATGATGAGCTTTTCAGAGAGAAGGACCTTTCTGAGGCACTCCGGGCTGAACTCCGGAGTCTTCGTGAAGAGAAAACCAAAGTTGACGATGTCATCTTTGGTATGTTTCCATCTTTCTGACTTGTTTACATTCTTCGACTCTTTCGATGTCGGATTTATTTAATCGTTTTGCGTTATATGCATAGGTCCTCTGAACTTGACGGACTCCACCTTTGTCGAGCCTCGCACCCACCGGCTTACCCAAGTCAGTGATTTGCTTCATGACTTCCGCCAATCCATCGAGGATATTGGCGAAGCTCTCAGGGTTCCGGACATGCATAGCATGTCCGACTTTCAGGTGCGGGACAAGGCAAAGGAAATGCCGCAGCTTGTCTAGGACTAGAACATGTCCTACGCGTGATCCGCAGCGCAGAACGCTCTCACCATGGTCATGGGCCACCATGGAAGCATGGAAATCTGGCAAGTGACCGGAGGGTACTCTACTATGGATGAAGACGACCAGAAGCAAGATATCAAAGCCATCATGGAATCCTGCACTGGATATGGGTGCCACGTAGCTGACTTGACCAGCTACGACACTCCGTTCTTCAACCGCGTGGACACGCCGCCTCCGCCTCCGGAAGAAGCAGCCGAAGTTTTCGATGATGAACAAACCATATCGGATTTGGACATCTCGGATCGTTATCAAGCCGAGTCCAATGCATCCAGCGAGCCGGCAGCTCCTACCTCTTCTCCTGCATCATAGATTATCAGAAACAAATGTGTTATTCTGAAAACATTATGGGTCTATAAATATGTAGTATGATACTTTTTGCTAGTGCTAAGTTTTAATCTATTCAACACTTTTGGATTAAATTTTTGTGTGCCTGAAATGTTTACATAAGCACTTATACTTTTTTGTCTATATTTATCGTTTATCTGGCTTTCCGCCTCGTCCCTTTCATGAGCCGGCTAAACTTTCAGCTCAGAAACTTTGCCGAGCAACGGAGCTCAATTAGTAAACCAGTTTAAACTCAAAAACAAAGCCGGCTTCTAGTACCAACAATTCACTACTCGAAAAATACCCGCATCCGGCAATCAGACAAATAACGAAAGTATAGACTAGAAACTTTAGAGTTATACCCGAGGGTAGCATATTTAGAATCGTAAATCTAAACCAGAATAATCATGAGCATAAAGTACTTTCAAGTATTTTGGGATTTTCGACTGTGACATGATCATTCGGAAATAAGATGGTAAAAACTTCTCAGAAAAACTTTGAGGCAACCAAAACTTTTATTTCTCTCAGAACCGTACATATATATGATTACAAAGAAGGATAAACTAAGAATAAAAGGGACGTAGCTGAGCAATATTCCATGGTCTGTCTAACTCATCCGGATTTATACTGCCTCTAGCTCTCTTTCTCTTCTTAGTAGCAGGTCTTTCTTTGACTGGCCTCATATCAGTTAGGTAGTATGAACCAATGTGCAATACTCGACTAACTAAAAATGGCCCTTTCCATACTAGGGAAAGTTTGTGCTTTCTTTGTTGCACAAGCCGGAGAACCAAATCACCCTTATTGAAAGATCTGTTTCTGACTCTCTGGCTATGATACTTGCGTAACTTCTGCTGATAGGCTGTTGATCTTATTTCAGCAACGACGCGAACTTCTTCGACTAAGTCGAGATCATTTTGTCGATAAATCTCGGTATCCTCTTTGATATACGTGGCCACCCTAGGAGACGTGTGAATCAAATCACTAGGAAGAACTGCTTCTGCGCCATAGACCAAGAAGAAAGGTGTGTATACGGTTGACCTGTTCGGAGTTATTCGTAAACTCCATATTACAGAAGGTAATTCCTCTGCCCAAGCCCCCGTAGCACGTCGTAGTGGTGCTTCGAGTCTCGGTTTTAGGCCTTGTAGGATTAAACCATTTGCTCTTTCGACTTGTACATTAGCCTACGGATGTGCGACTGACACAATGTCAAGCCGAATATTTTGTTCATTGCAAAATTCGGCAAGTTCTCCTATAGAGAAATTACTCCTGTTGTCCGTGATAATACTATGCGGATAACCATACTGGATTATAACATCCTCGACAAATCTTTTGGTTGTTGCTCCATCACAACTAGTGATGGGTTTAGCTTCAATCCATTTGGTGAATTTATCCACCATCACTAAGAGGTGAGTAAATCCACTTGGAGCCCGTCTAAACGGTCCTACCATGTCAAGCCCCCAGACCGCGAAAGGCCATGTTATAGGTATTGTTCACAGCTGATCAGCCGGAACATGAGCTTGTTTGGCGTACTTTTGGCAGCCTTTACACCTCTTGACCAGCCGTTCGATGTCTGCCTTGGCTGTAAGCCAGGAAAAACCGTGTCGGAAAGCTTTTGCCACTAAAGATTTGGCTGCAGGATGGTGACCACACTCGCCTTCGTGGATTTCTCTTAGGATTTCCACTCCTTCCGGAGATACGCGGTGCTGAAAACCCCCAGATACACTCCGCTTATAGAGCTCACCACTAACTATAGTATAGGCTTTTGCTCGTCGGATGATCTGCCGGCTCAGAACTTTGTCTTTGGGTAATTTTCCATCTACCAAATAGTCAAGGTAGGGTTGAGTCCAGCTAGGAATTATAGCCAGAACTGCTATCAAAGGTGAGTCAGATTTGGTCGGATATTCCTCATCCACTCCCTTTATTGAGGGAACTTTGAGGTGCTCTAAAAAAGTACCATCCGGGACCTCTTTCCGTGCAGAGCCTATCCGAGATAATGCATCTGCTTCCTCATTTTCTGCTCGAGGGATGTGTTAAACCTCAAACCCTTCGAACAATTTAGATAGATCGTCCACGACAGCTTTATATGCTGCCATGTGTTTATTTGTGTTACAAATATCCGACACTTGTTGAGCAACAAGATCCAAATCTCCATAACACATCAAACGTCGGATGTCGATATCCTTAGCAATCCGGATTCCATGCAACCGTGCTTCATACTCGGCAATATTATTTGTCGCTGTGAAGTGGATCTGCAACATGTATAGAAGTTTGTCTCCTTGGGGTGATTTGAGTACCACGCCAGCCCTCGAGCCCTCACGAGCCTTAGACACATCAAAATATAGGGTCCAATATTCCGACTCAGTGAGGGTCATATTCTCCTTCGTCTCTGTCCAATCAGCAATAAAGTCGGCAAGGATTTGGGATTTGATTGATGTCCGAGGTTTGTACTCAATATCGAAAGCTGAAAGCTCTATGCCCCATTTGGCGACGCGTCCTGTGGCGTCACTATTATTGATTATATCTCTCATGGGAGTTGTGCTCACCACGGTAATTGGATGCTCCTGAAAATAATGTTGTAACTTACCAGATGCTAAGAACACACCATAAGCTAGCTTTTGATAGTGCGGATACCGCTGTTTCGATTCTATCAAGACCTCGCTGACAAAGTAAGTTGGACGCTGCACCAAGTGTTCCTGATTTTTCTCCGGTCTCTCCACTATCATAACGATACTGACGACTTTGTTTGTCACAGCAAGATAGAGCAACATCGGTTCATGTGGTTCCGGTGCAGCAAGGATAGGAGCAGATGAGAGTACTTTCTTCGGGTCTTGTAGTGCGGCTTCAACTTCATCGGTCCACACAAAATCCTTGGTCTTTTTCAAGAGTTTGTATAATGGTGCGGCTCTTTCACCGAGCCGGCTTACAAACCGACTGACTGCAGCGATGCAACCAGTTAGTCTTTGTACGTCCTTTAGGCGAGTTGGCCTGGAAATATTGAGTATAGCCTTGATTTTGTCTCGGTTCACCTCTATGCCTCTTTGAGACACGATGAAACCTAACAATTTTCCGGCCGGGATTCCAAAGAAGCATTTCTTCAGATTAAGCATTATGTTATATTTTCGTAGATTGGCGAATGTTTCCTCCAAGTCGGAAATCAACGTTTCCTTGTTTTTGGACATCACCGCAATATCATCCACATATGCATGCACATTGCGTCCGATTTGATCGTGGAGGAACGCTGCATTGTGCGCTGGTACGTAGCTCCCGCGTTCTTCGTCCCAAAGGGCATCGTAACAAAACAGAAGGTTCCGAAGGGGGTTATGAATGAAGTTTTGACTTTGTCAGATTCCTTCATCCGGATTTGGTGATAACTGGAATATGCGTCAAGAAAACAGAGGAGTTCCGAGCCTGCCGTAGAATCGATAACTTGATCAATCCTAGGCAGAGCGAACGGATCTTTGGGACAAGCCTTGTTCAAGGCAGTATAATGAACACACAACCTTAAATCAGTGGTGTCCTGTTTAGGGACCATTACAGGATTGGCCGACCACTCAGTGTGGATGACCTCTTCTATGAATCCGGCTAACTCTAGTCGTGCTAGTTCCTTAGCTATTGCCTTACGCTTTTCATCGCCTAAACATCATAAAGACTGTTTGACGGGTTTAGCGTTCGGTTTTACATTTAAAGGGTGCTCAGCAAGTTCCCTAGGTACTCCGGTCATGTCAGATGGCTGCCATGCGAAGATATCTTGATTTGCTTTGAGGAACTTGACGAGCGCGCTTTCCTATGCGCTATCTAGGCCTACGCCTATCTGGGTCACCTTGGAGGGGTCATCATCCTTCAACGGCGTCTTCTTCGTCTCTTCTGATGCCTTGAACTCCGAATTCGGCTTTGTCACCTCCTTCTTTGTTGCTGGCATCTCGGACGGATGTATGCTCTTCTTGATCTTCTGGTACTCCTGGGCGTGTAGCACAGCTTCAGCAAAGGCAACATTTCCATCCTTGCACTCTCGCGCTTTCTTCGGGTCTCCCCTGATGGTGATCACGCCGTTGGGACCTGGAATTTTCATCATATTATAAATGTAACACGGACGAGCCATAAAAGCCCAGTAAGCCAGACGTCCGAATATAGCATGGTACGCTCTCTTGATCGGGACCACTTCAAAGGAAAGTGCCCCCGTCTGATAGTTCTTTGGAGTTCCAAAGGTAACATCCAAAGTGATTTCTCCTAGGGAATTTTCTTGTCTTCCTGGGACAACCCCGTGAAAGATCACAGTGTTGTGGTTCAGCTGGGTCTCCGAGATCTTCATTCGGCGTAGCGTTTCAACATACAGAATGTTAATGCTACTTCCACCATCCATGAGAGTCTTGGAGAAACCATAACCGTCAATAAGTGGATTGACGATTAAGGCATATTTTCCTCGCCTATGCAACTTAGGCGGATGATCAGCACGGTCAAAGGTGATTGCCACTTCTGACCAATCCAAGAATTGAGGGACAGCCGGAACTGTTGCATTGAGCTCATGTAGAACTGCCTTTTTGACCTTTGCTGGTTGAGATCCGAGGAAGGTGACATAAGTGTCTTTCTTGGTCGGAAATTTTTTCTTCCCTTCCGGCTTGGGATTTGAAGCGTCAGCTTCCTCCATGTCAGAATCTTCCTTGGTCTCTTTATCCTTTTCGGGATTCTTCTTTCCCTTCTTCCGCTTAGCTTTGTAGCCAGCAGTATCATCTCTTTTAATATCGTCATTGAAACGACACTCGGTGTTTGTGTGGGACGAGCCCCCATTGGCATCTAAGTGATGCACACATGGGTTATTGGCAATGTCGGCCCAAGAGTACGTTTTTCTAGGTTGCTGGTCTCCTCTACCTTGGACTCTTGACGTCCCACGACCGTGTCCACGGCCACCGCCACGTCCTCCTCGTCCTCTAGACCCGAAAGTAGCAGTGACCACTGCCATTTCTGCGTTGGGTTTTTCTTCCGAGGTATTCTTGCACTTTTGAGGTTGTTGCTTTGGTTGTTTTGCCGACTGTGGCACAGCCAAGACATTAAGTAATCCCTCTGCATCGTCGTCAGCATCTGCATACTTGCTCGCTGTTTCTATCATCTGTCCCAAATCAGTGACTTTGTCACACTTCAAGCTATGATGCAGTAAACCAATTGGGAGACCTGCAATGAAAGCTTCAATCGCAGTTTGGTTATTTACTCCTTCACAGGAGTTCTTAGTGTCGATCCATCATCCGAGATAATCCCGGCAAGTTTCTCTGGCTTTCTGGGTGCAACGCTGTAGGTCTTCGACCGTACAGGGCCTCCGGTATGTGCCTTCGAAATTCCGAAAGAACGCACTTTGCATGTCATACCAGTTGTGGATGGTGTTCTCCGGAAGTTCATTGAGCCATGATCGTGCTGTCTTCCGCAACATAAGTGGGAGATATCATGTTGCGACCAGGCTATTTCCGCCTTTGGCAATGCAGCAAGCTTGGAAAAAATCCTGTAGCCAAGTATCTGGTCAAGCTATGCCGTCGTAGGCTTGGATATGTCTTGAGATAGCAAATCCTTTCGGGAATCTTGTAGCTCTTATGCGTGGTCTGAAGCACTTTGGGCCCACGTATATGTCATCATTTTCATAGCGCCGCACTTCTATGTTGGAGTTGATCCTGTGCCTTGCGTCATTTGGGGATAGAGATTGTCCTGCGTGACGGCTATGGCTGCAGTGCCTTGGAGCCGGACTTCGACTTCTGCCATGACCTCCTCCACCACGACGCCCTCCTTGGCCTCCTTGGGAGCCGTTGTGATGGCTACTTGGTGGAGAGGGTGGAGCAGCTGGGTTATTTCCGGCTGATCGCCGGCCTCCGTCCGAAGCATCATTATTCTGGTTCCGGGGATGGTCTCATTGTGACGAGCCCCCTGCCAGCTTGTCTCGGCATGGTGTCCGTCGTTTCCTCGCCCGTCAGCCGGACAACTTGTGTGTCTAGGAGGTGGCATTCTTTGTCGGTCCTTCTCCCGATGTTTCTCTTTATCTTCTTCCCTGTGATCTTTCGAATCTCGCCGGGGAGGATTCCTCGGATTCAGTGCAGCGGTTGCCTCTTGCTCCACAACTGGGTTAACGTTATGCCAGTCATGCACAACTTTGTGGTGCTGTCCCGAAGATCCGGTTCTTGAGTAGTTGTCTTCCCGACGGTCGGAACGATGTTGCTGTTCCGGAACACGTTGGGGTCCATGCCGGGTCTGTGCGACATTGGTCAAAATCAGAGACCAGTTTTTGACTTCCGGACAGGGCGACCTTTTGCTGCTCTAGTCCTTTGTTGAGTAGTTTAATTCGCAACCGGATCTGCTCCGGGCCTGGATTAGCCGATAGGATTTCCCGGGCCACAGCGGTGTTCTATACTGGCGTTGGATACACCCAATCCCCGTTGCTGTCGCGTCAAGGCATCCCTAGTTCTTCTCTGAAAAGGACTTTGTGAATCTGCAGGAATTGGTCGTCATGTGTATGACGTTTCTTGGTCTTCTGATGTTGCCTGGAGTTGTACTTCTCCACAGTTGCCATGCGTTTCTTTTCCTCCTCAATGTTTTTGGCTTCATCAAGGAGTACTTGGCGACGCGCTTTTAGGGCCTGGGCCCTCTCGTCCAGCTCTTCAGCAGTAAGTTCTGCAGCTATAGGAATAGGTGTGGTTAATGCAACATCGATGAGTTTACGCGCACCTTCAGTGATCATGTGTCCATCCACCGACTCTTCTTTGGGCTCGTCTGGGATAAGTGCTCCATCCGAATCCTCCTCGTATTCCTCGGCAATCACCTCCTCTGCCGGAGGGTCTTTCACCGGGGTTTTGCTCTTCTTGTTCTTCTTCTTTGCCTTCTTGGCAGCGCCGGTAGCAAAGACGACTTTGGGTCCGTTTCCCGGAGTCAAGCTCTAATCGGTACTTTCGGACATCTAGACCTCGGGATTATCTCCGATTTCCATGTTATCTTGCGTTTTGGGAGAGTTTTCCCCGGATCCTTCATCCATGGCTTTTTCTTCCTCTGCAGCTTTGGAGTTATACTCCTCTTCATATTCTGCGGAGAACTTTCAGAAATCTGCTGACGTCATCGACTCATCCGAGGATGCGGGTACGTCGGCATTTGTTCCGATTGCCTCCAGTACAGAGTCGGTGTTGTCTCCAGCATCGGCAGAGCCGGATCTGGATCCCACGTATCCGACAAAGTGCGACGCGTGCCTCCTGAGATAGTTGCGGCTCTTGCGATCGGCTTCCTCAAAATGCCTGATGGTCTCGAGAATATCGTCTATGCTTGCATCTTGCATCATCATGCGCCTTAGCGTGTATCTCAGGAAAGGCATGTCTGTCCCGGCGTCATCAGAGCTAGAACCAGTGTCGTTGCTATGCTCCTCCTGGATTTCAACTTCAGCGGGTAGGTTGATCTGGGATTCGGCCTCTCCAGGGAGATCCACTCCAGATTCAACTTGGACCGCCAGGTCTGCTTCAGGCTCAGATTTCTCCACTATCTCCGCAACTGGTGCGGGCTGGGTGGGATTATGGTTTTCTGAGATCCGGAACTCTGCCGCCTCTGCGGACAAAGGGGACCTAGAAATTTCTTCAGCCTCTATCATCACCGCTGGGGTGGGTGGGTAGGTTTAGCAAAACCGATGTAAACATCGATCTCGCCAAAAGATACGATGGTGTAGGCAGTCACAGCCTCCCTAGCCGGAATCCAGGTCTCGTCGAGAACGATGAGAGGGACGTTGCTGGCGTAGAGGATGCGACCGACGGTGATAGTCTCAATTCCAATTATTATAGATTCTAGATTGATGACAAGTACGCCATGAGGGGGTCCTCGAGGCGTGCGGAAGAGAGGGGTGTGAGTCGTACGGTGTTCCGGGACGGTGAGCACACAAGTTTACCTAGGTTCGAATCCGCTGGCTTTGGACGGATCCTACTCCTGCTAGCAATCCAGTAATATGACAGAGCCGGAATATGGGTTACAAGGGTTCGCCTGTGTGAGTTGAGATTGTGATTGTAAGGGGTGCCCTAAAGGCTCTCCCTAGGACGGCTTATATAGATATCCGGCCTAGGGTTTACAGGAGAGATCTATCCGGCTACGACTAAGAATCGGTTACAGAGTACATCTAGAACTACAAGTAACACTACGGGCCTATGTCGGTAAGTCTTCTGGGACTTCCCGTAGCCGAATTGGACTCTGTCTCTTCTCCCTGACTGGGCCGCCTGTGAAGCAAAGCTCTAACCCGAAGTGGGCCACCCTGGTCAGTGAGGACTATGAGGATACCCGGAAAGTATATCCCCAACAACACTAATAATAGATACTAGGCACCATGCCCTAACAATCTGATGCCTTTACATGAACGATCTCATCCAATCCCTACCATCCCCATAGCCTACCGCGAGGGATTACTCACTCATAGATGGGGGAAACATGGATGGTCGATGGAGAAGCGATGGTGTGATGATGGCGATGATCTCCTCCAATTCCCCGTCTCGGCAGGGTGCTAGAATGGAGTTTGTGGTTCCGAATCGCGGAATCTGGTGGTGGCGGCATAGCGGAACTCTTTCTAGAAAAACGTCGAAACCCCTTGGTTTTTAGGTCAAGAGGCAACTTATAGGCGAAGAGGAAGGCCGAGGAGGAAGCCGAGGCAGCCACACCACCCCCAGGCGCGGTCTGGCCTGGCCCGCGCGGCCAGGTGGTGTGGGCCCCTCATGGCCCTACTCCGTCTCGTCTTCTGGCTCCGTGAGTCTTCTGGTGAAATAGGATTTTTGGCATATTTTTCGGGATTTTTTCTGATAGTTGATTTTCTGCACAAAAACTAAACACCAAGGTAATTCTGCTGAAAACAGCGTCAGTCCGTGTTAGTTGTATCCAAATCACACAAGTTTAGAGGAAAAATAATAGCAAAAGTGTTCGGGAAAGTAGATATGTTTTGGACGTATCAACTCCCCCAAGCTTAGCTTATCGCTTCTCCTCATGCAATTCAGTTGAAAACTAAGTGCGATAAAAGAAACTTTCATGAACACATTTGCTTCATAAGATGTATATATTCTCAGCATATGATCAACTATTTAGGCAACTCATAATAAGGAGTATGCAAATAAGGTCACTAGATAGTCATTGCAAGCTATGAAGAGCTTCTAACTCAAAAATAGTAAGTAGCATGAAACATAAACATAAGCAACATTGCAATGCTCATAACAAGGTATGATAGAGTGGTATCTCGCTTGCCTTTGATTGTAGAGCAAACATAAATGCTAAGGCACCTCTGAAGTTCAAGTGAAGACTAGAAGTAAAGATATCAAAGATACAAGCATCAAAGTCATAACACAATTAATCAAGTTTTGAGACAAGCACATTACACTAAGAATGACAACTATGCTCTCAAGAAAGTGCTCAAAGAATAGGTGGTGACTCAACAAGGGAATGAAAAGGTTTTGAAAAGTTTGAAAGGCTTCCAAATGCTGAAAGTATGGTACTCATTAGCTTTGAGCTCCCATTGCCCCTATCATAAGCATCTTTAAATGGTTAAGATGAAAGTGAGGCCCAATCTGAGTTATATGCTTGACAGACAATAAACTGGAAATCTCATGTCCCTTGAGTACGAGGGCCGCTCCTCATGCTACTCAACTTTAGTTACCGGTAAGTTATTGTCATAGTAAGTACGTGCGTATCATAGAGAACCGCCAACGGGGTACCGCTTGCCTGATGATATGGAAGAATCCCCATATCAAAATGACAAGGCAAGCAGACAGCGAGTATCTCAACAATCTCTTTATTTACCACGGGAAAATGGTGCTTTTTTCTCTCTTTCCTCTTTTCTCATATATCTTCCTTTTTTTTCTTTTTCTCAATAGCTATCTCTCTTCTTTTTTTAATAAGAAGAATGCTTCATAGATACTCATTATGGTTATGCTGCAGGTTTCCACCATGATTAGGCATGGATTAGACCGGCGACCTAGATGTTTCTCTAACACACATACATAACTCCATGGACTTACAAGCTCCCCTTTTATTTCACACCAAAGACATCCGCAAACAAAATAGCATGATATCAACGGGGTATATATTTACAGGTGTTGAAAGCGTTCCCCATGACAGCACGGTTTTGCTAATCCCTAGCCTATAATTTGCAAGCATATAACTTTCATGGATAGTCACAATGGTTCAGGTTTATTAAGTGCAAGAAATAAAGTGTGCCATCAAGTTCGTGAGAGCTTTACTAACTAACTTTCTCATAACAAGCAAACATTTTATTTGGAAGAAAACTAGGCATATTGAATATGCACGGAATAGCAAATGATGCTAATAGGTATGTATGGTGGACACTTTTGGCAATATTGGTTTTAGGAAATTGGAAACTCGAGTAGAGATCATACTCAGTGCAAGTGAAGGCTAGCAATAGTAAGGGAGCAACAAACGAGAGAGCAATAACTGTCATAATCATGCTTGCAACAAAACAGGACTAATCATGGCATGAAAGTGATTCAAGACCCCTGAGGCAATATAATTCATCGAGGCTTAACTGATTATTGTTTCAGTCATATGCATGCATGAGCATGTGCCAAGTCAATTCAAGTGAAACATTCAGAGGAGGATACCACAGTGTCATACCAAGTTATGAATAGAACAATGCAAGCAAACATTCATACGACATGCTACAAACTATTAGCGAGCTGGAGCTAATCATAAGAAAGCAAGAACTCCTAAGCATCCATAAATAACATACACCCTACATGAACAGACTAAGCATGCCCACAATGATGAGTATATGTACAAAAATGAAAACAAATAGAGTTCGTTACTAGTGTCTTACCACACCTCAAGTTATCATTAATCCTCATTATTGCCCTTCACTTGTGTGGCTTGAATAATAACATGAAACCAAACTCCACTGAGGACTGCTGAATCCTGCAACGAATTTCACAAAACCAAAGAAGAACAACAAATATTTTTGGTGTTTTTGATTTTTAAAGGCAAGAACAAAAAAAGGAAAAACAAGCAAAGCAAAATCTTTTTGGGTTTTTCGAATAGTTCAAACAAAGCAAAAGGGAAAAGCAAACCAAGGCAAAAAGAAGCAAATAAAGAGAAACAACAAAAATATTTTTGGTCTTTTTGTGTTTTTAGAAAGAAAAAGTAAAGAAAGAACGAAAACTAAAAAGAGAACAAAGCATGGATATACAAAGTGCCGACTAAAGATGATATGTAGATGAGTGTGATGTCGGTGTACCTCCCCCCAAGCTTAGGCTTTTGGACTAAGTGGGTATCAACCCCAAGCTGTCCAAGCTGCAGCGCCTCCGTAGTACGGCGAGGAGGTACCCTC
The DNA here is from genome assembly GCA_916181665.1 of Avena sativa. Lineage (NCBI taxonomy): Eukaryota > Viridiplantae > Streptophyta > Magnoliopsida > Poales > Poaceae > Avena > Avena sativa. Next base: position 621,548,848 of record OV702289.1, read on the forward strand.
GTCCTGGTGCGAGCTCGAGGATACCCTCGTAAGAAGGCACATCCTCCTAGTGCTGCCTATGGAAACCAAGCAAGCGGAGCTGCTCGTCCACCTCCTCCTTAGAACGCGACCACGGCCTCCTGTAAATACTGAACAAAGTAGATTGTGGCAAAGGAATCTCCCTTTCATCCCCGTCAGTAAACAACATCCTGTATACTAAACTGTCCATATTAGAGTCAGTAGTGACAAAGTGATGTGTTTTCATGGCAGCAAGATCAAGCCTTTGTGGTGCCAATACAATATCATTAGGATCCACAGAAAGTTCTAATGCAGTAACCATGTGTGAAGCAATAATGCCCCCATAAATAGGTCCCCTAGCAGCTAGGTGGAGAGCAATGAGAGAGCCAAGATTGTACCGGATATCATTATTAAGTGCAGCAGCAAGGAAGGCTAAATGATAATTGGAGATATTGCTTGTGTTCTCCCTACCAAGAATGCTAGTGGCAAGATAATAAGCAAAGTATCTAAGAGCTGGGAGTTGAATGTTTCTTATCTTCCCGCACTGAGATACACGGTCATCATCATTTGTCACACTTTGATAGAGCTCCAACAAATCAGCGGGTCAACCTTGGATCTTCTTCACTGTCCCCGTCATACCTATACCTATAATGCTACAAAATATTTCCAATGACATGGTAATAGGATGATTATAAATTCTGAAAGAAACAGTTGACTGATAGGGGGTGTTAGTGAAAACGAAACTCTCAACGAAAGTTTTGGTGAGCACGGTGATACGTTGCTGACGTATCCATAATTTTTGATGTTCCATGCTTGGTTTTATCTACTTTCTTATGTTTTGTCCACACTTTGGAGTACTTTCTATGCACTTTCTTGGACTAACCTATTAACAAGAGCCACAGTGCTAGCTGCCTGTTTTCTGCTATTTTTGGTTCCAGGAAAGTCAGTAAATGAATATTCTCGGAATTAGACGGGACAAAAGCCAAAGTCAGTTTTTCACCGAGGGATACCCGGAGCCAGAATATGAAACAGAGAGGGGCCAGGGGGCCGCCACAGCACCTGGACACGCGGCCTAGCCTGGCCCGCGCCGGGTGGTCTGGCCGCCTCCGGCACCCCCTCGGCCTCCCCTTTCTCCTATAAGATGCCTCCGATACAGAAACCCTAAGTACCCGATCAAAATTTCACGAAAGAGTCTGTAGCCGCCGTCATCTCCATCCCTAGATCGGGAGGGATCTGAACCTCTTCCCGACACCCTACCGGAGGGGAGAATTCACCTAGGAGGCCTTCTTCATCACCATGCAAGCCTCCGGTGTGATGCGTGAGTAGTTTATCTCTGGACTACGGGTCCATGTAGTAGCTAGATGGCTGGTTCTTCTCCTTTGTGCTATCATGTTTAGATCTTGTGAGCTCCATTCATGATCAAGATCATCTATTTGTAATTCATATATGTTGTGTTTGCGAGGATCCGATGGATATTGAGATGCTATTTCAGATTGATTATTGATTCTATCATGTCTTTGTTATTTGTGATCTTGCTTGCTTTCCGTTGTTAGTAGCTATCTTGGCCAAGTAGATGCTAGCAACTCCAAGAGTTAGTATTTATGCTCGATAGTGGGTTCATGCCTCTAGTAATCTGGGGAAGTGATAGAAATCTCTAAGGTACTAGATGTGTTGTTGCTACTAGGGAGAAAACAACAATCCTTTGTTCATAGAACAATCGTATTGGAGGGGGTTCGGATGATAACCTGAAGGTGGATTATTAGTCATAGATGCAGTTGGATTACGATGTATGTATAATGTTGTAATGCCCAATCAAGTCTCAAAGGAGTCAAGATGAGTAGTATATGCCATGTATGCTTTCTCGATGTTTGTCAATTGCCCCGCTGTAATTTGTTCACCCAACATGTCATCTATCTTAAGGAGAGCCACCACTAGTGAACTATGGACCCCGGTCCTTTCTTTTATCATCAATCTACAATCAACTGTTTACTGTTTTCTGTTTACTCTCTGCAAACTATTACTTTCTTCCACTTGATACGTTTAATCCTTTGTTTTCAGCAAAACCGGTGAGATTGACAACCTCATCGCAAGTTGGGGGCAAAGTTCTATGGTTGTGTTGTGCAGGTCTCCATGTTGCTGCTGGCACCAGTAGTGCGCCCTGCCAAAGTTCGGCTAGCAACACCTTTAAGGTGTTTCCTTGATCCTACTAGATTGATAACCTTGGTTTCATAACTGAGGGAAAACTTGCTGCTGTGTGATGTCTACGCACTTCTATTCTTGTAGACAGTTGTTGGGCCTCCAAGTGCAGAGGTTTGTAGAACAGTAGCAAGTTTTCCCTTAAGTGGATCACCCAAGGTTTATCGAACTCAGGGAGGAAGTGGTCAAAGGTATCCCCTCTCAAGCAACCCTGCAATCAAGATACAAGAAGTCTCTTGTGTCCCCAACACACCCAATAGACTTGTCAGGTGTATAGGTGCACTAGTTCGGCGAAGAGATAGTGAAATACAAGTGGTAATGGTGATATAAAATAGCTTGTTGGCGTGTGGTTGACGTGGGAAAAGACTAAAGGCAAACTAAAATAAAGAAGGAAGCAAGCAAACAAGTAACAGATCTAATTGCAAACGGTGTATCAATGCTTAGAAACAAGTCCTAGGGATCATACTTTCACTAGTGAAAACTCTCATATAAATATCTTCTTTTCATGATACTACTCTTAACTACTCTCTGGTTGAACACTCTAATCGATGGTAGGGCTATAACAACACACCTCAAAGTTCATCTTTCCCATCTAGAAAACCCCACACTATCACCTTGAGTACTAGATGAATCCAACAAACACCACAATTTCATAAAGACATTCAACTCCAAATATAACTCATAACAAGTATTTGTAATCTCTAGCCTAAGTGCCACCACGGTGTGCACGCTGTCACTTTCACACACATGGGGAGAGCAGAGATCTATTAAAGCACTTGAGTAGCAAGGTAGATCTATAGATTACAAGCTCATGATCTCAATAAGATCATGCATAGAGAGAGATGAACACATAGCTACCGATAGAACCCTTAGCCTCGAGAGAGAACTACTCCCTCCTCATCATGGGAATCAGCAATGGTGATGGAGATGGCAGTGGAGATCGATGGAGATGGCTCCGGGGGCACTTCCCCGTCCCGGCAGGGTGCCGAAACAGAGACTTTCTGTTCCCCGAATCTCCCCTTCGGTGGCGGCGGCGCTGTGGAACTTTTCGTGGATTTATGATTGACGATTTAGGGTTTCTACATCGGGGGGCTCTTATAGGCAAAGGAGGCAAGGTCGGTGGCCGTCCAGGGGGCCCACACCATGCCCTGGCACGGCCTGGGCTGGCCCGCGCCAAGGGGGGGTGGCCACCCTGTGGCCCGTCTCCGACTCTCCTTCTGGCTCTATGAGTCTTCCGGGAAATTAGTAACTTTGGCTTTTGTCCCGTCTAATTCCGAGAATATTCATTTTTTGACTTCCTGGAACCAAAAACAGCAGAAAACAGGCAACTGGCACTGTGGCTCTTGTTAATAGGTTAGTCCAAGAAATCATATGAAAAGTACTCCAAAGTGTGGACAAAACATAAGAAAGTAGATAAAACAAAGCATGGAACATTAAAAATTATAGATACATTTGCAATATATCACTGTGCTCATCATACCTTCCTCTTGGGGTTCCCCAACGGGCTCGATATATTTTGGGCTAAGCAACTGATTTTCTGGCGCCATTGTCGGGGAGTCAAGGACATCTTCACAAGGGGAGTCCCTCATAACCAATCTCTTTACTTTGTTTTTTTTATTTTGCTTAGTTTACTTTTGCTTTGTTTGCTTGTTTCTTTATCAAAAACACAAAAAAATAGTTCCTCCTACAGTTGTTATTTTTGTTGGTTTGCTATTGTCTTGCTTTACCATGCTCTCTATCAATGGTTGGTTTCTTTGAAACCGAATATAATTGGCAAGGTGGTTTCACGGAAGAACAAAAATATTATTATAAGGAACACCACTTGTCACAAAAAGGGAAACACTTATGGGAACAAATTGATAAATTGTATACCATTGCTAGAAACGTGTGCTCTACTTATAATGTTACTTATTGCTTTGATAAATCTTGTTGCTGTAAGAGGTATAAACACCTCCCTTTTCAATGTGAGTATAATGATGATGTTACCATATCTTCTTATGTTAAGGGAAATTATGACTTTTATGATGTGGAACAAATTGAAGAATTTATTGCTTGGAAGGGTGCATTTGAACTAGCTTATTTGCTTGAAAATACTGATGATGCACCTTATAAATATGAAGTTTATGATATACTTCAATTTTTCTTTGATAATTACAAGGTAGAAAATGGCTATATTCTTGAATATCTTAATAGATGCTCTCCACCAATGGAAGAGACTAATGCCTTGCAGGAGCCTATGGAAGAAGAAATTGCTGAAACTGGAAGCTCATTGGATGAAAAAGAGGAGGAGAGTGATGATCAAGAGGAGGAAGAATGGATCTACCCATCCCTACCTTCTAATGAGAGTAACTCTTTACCCCTTACATTATTTGTTTGTCCCCCATGATTACCAAAGGAGGACGAATGTCATGTTCCCGATGATTCTTTTGAAAATGTTTATAATAAAGCTCTAGTGTTTGTAGATCATGAAAAGCATGCTTTATGTGATAGTTATATTGTTGAGTTTATTCATGAGGCTACTGAAAATTATTACGAGAGAGGAAAATATGGTTGTAGAAGTTTTCATGGTACTGAAATACCTCTCTATGTGCTGAAAGTTTTGAAGTTGCTCTTGTTTTATCTACCCATTCTTGTTACTATGTGCTTCTTTGATTTATTTTATTACAAGATTCCTATGCATAGTAAGTGGGTTAGACTTAAATGTGTTTTGAATTTGCTTCTTGATGCTCTCTTTTACTTCAATTCATGTTTCTTATGCGAGCATATTCTCAAACTATCAAGCCTAACTTAAATGCGTTAAAGAAAAGTATTTATTGGGAGATAACCCAAAAGTTTTAGATGAGTCTTGGAATTGCTTCAGTAATAACCTCTCCTTATCATTTTTATTTGCTTTTTTTGCCAAGAGTAACCTCTAATGAGAGAGAAGTAATGATTGGAAAAGTTGTTGTCCAGAAACAGATTTTTGTGCTTCACCGTAAAAATTCGTGTAAAATCTCTGTACGTAGTTTTGAGGCGTGAAGTTTTGTGCTTATGCCCCAGGTTGTTATCTAACTTTCGTTAGTTCAACACTTTTTGATTTGAGCAACATAAGGTCTTCGAAAAAATTGGTTTTTACCTGCTGGTCTGTTTTGACAGATTTCTGCCATTATTTGCATTTGCTTCTTGTTAGTTCCTTTTTTAGTTCTTTTGGGGAATTGAGCTTTTTGAGGGAAGTGCTTCAGGATCTTGTGTTTTGATGGAATTTTATTGGTGTTGAAACTGAACCTAAAGACTTATTATCTTGAGTGCACTAATGTTGCTAATAAAGATTGTGTGAAGTTTTGTATGAAGGAAAAATTTCAGGTGTATGGAAGGAATGAGTAATGAGATGAAGGATGGACTAAAGCTCAAGCTTGGGGATGCCACGTGTTTCACCCCAAGAAATATCCAAGAAGTACAAGCATCAAAGCTTGGGGATGCCCAAGGCATCCCCTTCTTCATCAATAAAAATCCTAGGTTTCTTCCAAACACTTCATTTTTATTGTTTCATGCACAGTTGTGTTGTTCTTGGAGCGTCTTCTTTTTCGTTTTCGTTTTGGTTTTTCGTTTGCTTGGTTTGCTTAGTTTGCTTGAATAAATTGGTTGGACCCCCTCTTTCATTCATTGGTTTTCAAATAGTTTGGTTTGGATTGGAAAAGAGTAGGAAAGTTCATGCTTAAGTGGTAAAGAGATCTTGTTTTTGACTGTGGCCTATGCTTTGTCATGCCATGCTCGATATTGTTTTGGATTTATGCTTAGTATTCTTTGTTGTAGCATGACTTGTTATAAACTATTGAGATTGCTTAATGTGCCTTGGAAGAATCATGCGTTGTTTTAGCATATTAAAGCATAGTATTGTGGTATTCTCCTTTGATGTTTTATTTGGGTTGACTTGGCACATGCTCACACCATTTTATGACTATCCCAAGTCACTATAGCCTTTATGATCCTTTAGTTTTCAACTTGTAGTATCACTTTATGCTTTGATTAATGATGTTTTGTCGCTCTGCGTGATTATGGCCATTATTGCTCTCTTATTTGGTCACTCCCAGTCTTTTGCTAGCCCCCATAACCAAGTATGAGTTCCACTCATGCATCCAACTCCTAAAACCAAGTTATTCCAAAGAGTCCACCATACCTACCTATTAGCATATGCTATTCCAAGTATATTCATGTTTTTATCTACCTTCCGAATTAAACTTGTTATGAGAAAACTAGTGATTAAAGCTCTCACAAACTTGATGGCACACTTTATTTTCTTGCATTTAATAAACTTGAACCATTGCGTCCATCTTTGTTTCGTATATGCTTGCGCTTTATAAGTTGAAGTTATCAGAACCATGTATCATGGGGAACGCTTTCAACATTGCACTTGTACTTTGTACCCCGTTGATATCATGTCCTTTTGCTTATGGATCCCGGTGGTGTGAAATAAAAGGGGAACTTGCAAGATCATGGAGTTTTATTTGTGTTAGAGAAATGCCTGAGACGCTAGCCTAAGCCATGCCTAATCATGGTGGAAACTTGCAGCATAACCATAATGAGCACTCTATGAAGCATCCTCAATAAAAACCTATGCAAATAGCAAATAAAAAGATTGTTGAGATGCTCATTGTCTGCTTGCCTTGTCATTTTGATTATGGGATAGCTCCTATATCATGTGCAAGGGGTACCCCGTTGGCGGTTCTCTATGATACATATGTACTTACAATGACAAGAGCTTACTTGTGACTAAAGTTGAGTAGCATGAGGTTTGGTCTTCGTAAGTAAGGGGCATGATATTTCAGCTTATAACTTGTCAAGCATATCCTCTTAGTTGTGTCACTTTAACCTTAATCACCTTCAAGATGCTTATGATAGGGGCAATGAGAGCTGAAAGCTAATAAGTACCATAATTTTTGGAAGCTCTTTATGAAACTTGAATCCCTACTTCCTTCTATGAAGGCCTTTCTTTTACTTTTATGTTGAGTCTCCACCTTCTATCTTTATGCACCTACTTTGAGAGCATAGTGGTCATTCTTATTTCTATGTGCATTGTCCCAAGACTTGTTGATTGATGCATAGCTTTGCTATTGCTTGTTTTAAACTATTTGTATCTAGTCACTCTTATGAACTTTGAAGGTGTCCTATGCATTTATGTTTGCTACTCTATGAGGGACAAGCTGAATTCCACTATGCTATGTTCTCTTTATGTGAAACAAACAAACGTCTTGTAAAGCATTGTTATTCATGAATCTTTTTTTGTGCCTTTTCATGTTGCAACATAGTTGCTTTGTATTATTGTTAGAACTTTGTCTTTCATGTTATGATTGAAGTACTATGATCCCAGCTATCAATGTTTTGCAAATACTTTGATCAAGTTTATGATGTCGTATGTCACCTCAAAAATTATTCTTTCTTTTTATCACTTACCTACTCGAGGACGAGCATGAGTTAAGCTTGGGGATGTTTATACGTTGCTAACGTATCCATAATTTTTGATGTTCCATGCTTGGTTTTATCTACTTTCTTATGTTTTGTCCACACTTTGGAGTACTTTCTATACACTTTCTTGGACTTACCTATTAACAAGAGCCACAGTGCCAACTGCCTATTTTCTGCTGTTTTTGGTTCCAGGAAGGTCAGAAAATGAACATTCTAGTAATTGGACGGGACAAAAGCGAAAGTCAATTTTTCACCGAGGGACACCCGGAACCAGAATACGAAACGGAGAGGGGCCAGGGGGCCGCCACACCACCTGGTCGTGCGGCCCAGTCTGGCCTACGCTAGGGGGTGGTCTGGCCGCCTCCGGCACCCCCTCGGCCTCCCGTTTCGCCTATAAGATGCCTCCGATATAGAAACCCTAAGTACCCGATCAAAATTCCACGAAAGAGTCTATAGCCACCGTCATCTCCATCCCTAGATCTGGAGGGATCTGAAGCTCTTCCCGGCACCCTGCCGGAGGGGAGAATTCACCCTGGAGGCCTTCTTCATCACCATGCAAGCCTCCGGTGTGATACGTGAGTAGTTCATCTCTGGACTACGGGTCCATGTAGTAGCTAGATGGCTGGTTCTTCTCCTTTGTGCTATCATGTTTAGACCTTGTGAGCTCCGTTCATGATCAAGATCATCTATTTGTAATTCATACATGTTGTGTTTGCAGGGATCCGATGGATATTGAGATGCTATTTCAGATTGATTATTGATTCTATCATGTCTTTGTTATTTGTGATCTTGCATGCTTTCTGTTGTTAGTAGCTATCTTGGCCAAGTAGATGCTAGCAACTCCAAGAGTTAGTATTTATGCTCGATAGTGGGTTCATGCCTCTAGTAATCTGGGGAAGTGACCGAAATCTCTAAGGTACTAGATGTGCTATTGCTACTAGGGAGAAAACAACAATCCTTTGTTCATAGAACAATCATATTGTTTACTTTACACGAAATGCGTAATGCAATTATCCGTTGCTTGCAACTTAATACTGGAGGGGGTTCGGATGATAACCTGAAGGTGGATTATTAGTCATAGATGCAGTTGTATTACGGTCTATGTATAATGTTGTAATGACCAATCAAGTCTCAAAGGAGTCAAGATGAGTAGTATATGCATGTATGCTTTCTCGATGTTTGTCAATTGACCCACTGTAATTTGTTCACCCAACATGTCATCTATCTTAAGGAGAGCCACCACTAGTGAACTATGGACCCCGGTCCTTTCTTTTATCATCAATCTAGAATCAACGGTTTACTGTTTTCTGTTTACTTTCTGCAAACTATTACTTTCTTCCACTCGATACGTTTAATCCTTTGTTTTCGGTAAAAACGGTGAGATTGATAACCTCATCGCAAGTTGGGGGCAAAGTTCTATGGTTGTGTTGTGCAGGTCTCCACGTTGCTGCTGGCACCGGTAGTGCGCCCTGCCAAAGTTCAGCTAGTAACACCTTTGAGGTGTTTCCTTGCTCCTACTGGATTGATAACCTTGGTTTCATAACTGAGGGAAAACTTGCTGTTGTGCTCATCATACCTTCCTCTTGGGTTTCCCCAACGGGCTCGATATATTTTGGGCTAAGCACACGGCATAGTGCCAACTCTCATCTTCCATGTATGAGGTTAAACCGACCCTCTGAACCAGTAGTAAGAAATCATCGAGGATCCCTGCAGCTTGCAAAAAGGTAAAACAAGGAAAAGTAGATGGGTGAGCATCTCCCTCATCTCCTTCATTGCCAAAGCATGGTGTAATAAGGTCTTTGTTGTATGAAGGCCTAAACTGAGATGCCGATCTTGAGGGCCTTGACCTCCTAAGTGTGTTCCTCTCAAATATTTCTCCAAATGTGTGGTTGTTCATCTTTGATATTCTGAAATTTAAACATCCATTATACAAGTGATTGCAAAGTGAATACATAATGAAGGGAACTACTCATGGGGACTTGTAAGAGGCCTAAACATGCATCAAAACAATATCTCTAAGCATTGAACAAGCTTACAAGCTCTCATAACCTGTCACCTACAGCAGCAAAATACTCAAGATATAAACCACTAAACACAAATCTACTTGGACAGGTGGAGGAGTCACATACCAGAGAACAAATGCTCCAAATTTCAGCAGCAAAGATGGGCTGAGCAAGGAGATCGAAAAAAATCAAGGACAAGAACAGCAAGAACGCGATTTCGAGCAATGAACTGGTGTTTTCTCGGGAGAGAGAGAGAGCAGTGGGAAGTGAGAGAATGAGTGGAGGGCCAGGGGTGGCCCACACCATGGCCATGCGCGCCCCTGGGCTGGCCGCGCCACCAGGTGGTGTGCCTGCTTGGTGGGCCCCCCTGGTACTCTCCAGGCACTTCTCTGCCCCTTTTTTCACGTAAAAATTTAATATGAATTTTCTGGAATTTTTCGAGACACTTTATTTTTGAGCAATTTTTAGGTATAGAAGAATGATTTTCTGACAAAAAAAAGTTTTTGGAATGATGCAATGACAAAACAAAGCTAAAACTTCAGAAGTTCTAGGACACTAATATGCAGGCAACTAACAACAGAAAAGTAAACTAAACGAAAGCAAAAACTGAAATGGATAAAATAAAAGTAAGCGGAGATAATCATGGTGAAAACATTGTTTTGTTCATTAAAATCCCTTTGTTAACAAGGTTGATCAGGTCTTGTTACCAAAACAATTTTATATGAAACAAAACTTTGTATTCCACTAATGATTATGTTACCTCAACCTTGATAGCAATGGTCCCAATCATAATAGTTTCATATTTTTCTCGTGGTATGGGACAATATATTTCTCCAACTTGAATGCCCTCAACATGTTCAATTGAATTCAAACCATAAGTCCTATCAATCTTATTGGGGAAATAGACAGTATGTTCCTTGTCATTAATATTGAAAGTCACCTTTCCTTGATTACAATTAATAACAGCTCCTGTAGTGTTAAGAAAAGGTCTCCCAAGAATAATAGACATATTATCATCTTTAGGCATTTCAAGCACAACAAAATTAGTTAATATCAAGCAATTATGAGCCACCTGAACAGGTACATCCTCACATATACCAACAGGAATAGTAGTAGATTTATCAGCCATTTGCAAAGATATATCAGTTGGTATTAGTTTTTCCAATTGAAGTCTCTTGTAGAGACAAAAAGGCATAACACTCACTCCTGCTCCCAAATCACACAAAGCAGTTCTAACATAACTATTTTTAATAGAGCAAGGAATAGTTGGAATCCCTGGGTCTCCAAGTTTCTTAGGAACCTTACCATTAAAGGAATAATTGGCAAGCAAAGTAGAGATTTCTTCATTAGGGATCTTCCTTTCATTCGAGACAATATCCTTCATATACTTTGAATAAGGAGGCAATTTAATAGCATCAGTCAAAGGAATTTGCAAGAATAAAGGTTTCATCCACTCACAAAACTTATTATAGTGTTCATCTTCCTTTGACTTGTGTTTCTTATCAAGGAAAGGCATAGGTTTTTGGACCCAAGGCTCTCTTTCACTACCATGTTTCTTAGCAACAAAATATTCTTTAGTGTATTTAGTATTCTTAGTGTGCCTTTCAGGTTCTTCTTCAACTTTTTCTTTATCAGGAACATCATTTTCTTCATTACCACTTTTAGTTTTAGCATCAGAGACAGATATACTATTATGATCTTTAGCACGTTCAGAAGGTTCTACAATAGTTTTATGTTTCTTTTTTCTTTTCTTAAGAGTAGTGCCACTATTTTCAGCTTGTTGAGAATCCTGCTCAATTCTTTTAGGATGCCCCTCAGGATATAGAGGATCCTGGGTAGCAGCACCACTTCTAGTTCTAATTTCATAAGCATGTTTTTCTTTCGCAGCATTAACTAGCAAGTCTTTTTGTACTTTAATAAGCTGATCAATTTGAGTTTGAACCATTTGAAAATGTTTAACAAGCATTTTAACATCATTAGAGGTTCTTTCCACAATATCCTTCAACTCAACAATAGCTCTAGAGTTTTCCATTAAATGATTTTGCACATTTTTATTAAAATTATCTTGCTTAACAATAAAAATATGAAGCATTGATCAGGAGGTTTAGAGTAAGGGATATCACCTTCATCAAAATGTTGGAGAGAGTGTACCTCAATAGTGGATGAGTGGGAGATTGGCTTACATAATTCTTCTATAGGAGGTAAATTCTTGACATCTGCAGCTTTAATTCCCTTCTCCTTAAGACATTTCTTGACTTCCTTCATCACTTCATCATTTAGTTCAATAACTCCCCTCTTCTTTGATGCTGGTATAGGCGCAGGAATAGCTGGTTCAGACATAATTGTCTCAGGTATAGCTGGTTCAGGAGGAGTCCAATCTTCATAATTCTTGCTTATTTTAGCCATTAATTCCTCAGCTTCCTTGGGAGTCCTATTCCTGAAAACACAATCAGCACAACTATCCAGGTATGTCCTAGATTCTTCAGTTAGCCCATTATAAAATATATCAAAAAGCTCATTCTTAGGTAATGGACATCCAGCCTGTGCATGAATCAAAGCACAAAACCTTGCCCATGATTCAGGCAATATCTCTTTTTCTCCCTGTTTAAAATCAAAAAGTTCCTGCAAAATAGCATGTCTAGCACTAGGAGGGAAATATTTCTGAAGGAAAGTACCAATCAAGCAATCAAGGCTATCAATAGATTTAGGAGGTAAATTATTAAACCAAGTTTTAGCTTCTCCTTTCAGTGAAAAAGGGAAAATTTTAGCAACAAAGTAGGTGCACATTTTAATATCACCAGAAAATAGGCCACTCATGGTAGAAAGCTCAGTCATATGTGCTACGGCACTTTCATTCTTATTCCCACAAAAAGGTTCTTTCTCAACAATAGCTATGTAAGATAGATCAAGAGAGAAATCATAATCCTTATCTTTAATGTTAATGGGAGATGCAGAAAACTTAGCATTAGGAGACAATTTGGGTTTTATAGTACGCCTCTCAAGGAGACTCTAAATAGCACTCCTATCATGGGTGTTTTGACATTCTTTAATAAATTCATCGGTCATCTCTATATAACCGTCTTCAATATCATAGCTTTATCTAGACTCGGGTGAACTGACAGGTGTAGTAGTGTCTTCATTAGGAGTTTCAGTATTTCCAGATATAGTTCTAGCAATCGTAGCATCTAGGAAAGGACCTAATGAACCATTATTATCAAGCACATTAGAAGCAGCGTCATAAGTATCAGAAGTTTCAGATTCAGCAGTAGTAGCAGTGTGTGTAGCATGTGTATGTGGTGGTGTAAGGAGCTTACTCATAACAGATGGTGAATCAAGAGCAACAGAGGTGTTCAGAACCGTACCTCTCCTTGTAGAGGATGGTAAAATAGGAACCTTGCCATCACGAGACTTACCCATGATGGATGGATGGCACCGAACAATAGTGATTCCAAGTGAACTTGATAAATAAAGCTATACTCCCCAACAACGGCGCCAGAAAATAGTCTTGATGACCCACAAGTATAGGGGGTGTATCGCAGTATTTTCGAGGGAAGTGAAACCCAATTTATTGATTCGACACAAGGGGAGCCAAAGAATATTTATAAGCCTTAACAACTGAGTTGTCAATTCAGCTGCACCTGGAAACAATCTTGCTCACAACAGTTTATCAGTAGCAACAGTTTTGTAGTAACAATAGCAAAGTAATAGCAGTAGTAAAAGTAAAGATAGTAGTAACAATTGCGGTAAACAGTAGGATTAAAGCGTGGTAGGCATAGGAATGGATGGACGGGCGTTGCATGGACAAGAAAATTCATATGGAAATCAAGACGTAGGGCATTTGCAGATAAATAAGATAAAGCATCCAAGTACTAAATAACCATAGGAATGTGTTCCATATATAGTCATACGTGCTCGCAATGAGAACTTGCACAACATCTTTTGTCCTGCCAGCCTGTTTGCAGCGGGGCCTCAAGGGAACTACTGGAAATTAAGGTGCTCCTTTTAATAGAGCACCGGAGCAAAGCATTAACACTCTATGAACACATGTGATCCTCACATCAAAGCCATTCCCTCCGGTCATCCCGATTTCTGTCACTTTGGGGCCTTTGTTTCCGGACAACAATATGTGTATACAACTTGCAGGTAAGACCATAAACAATACTATCATAATGAATCAATAACATGTTCAGATCTGAAATCATGGCACTCGGGCCCTAGTGACAAGCATTAAGCATAACAAGTTGCAACAAAGTCAAAAAGCACTAATAATAGATACTAGGCACCATGCCCTAACAATCTGATTCCATTACATGAACGATCTCATCCAATCCCTACCATCCCCGTAGCCTACAACGGGGGATTACTCACTCATAGATGGGGGAAACATGGATGGTTGATGGAGAAGCGATGGTGATGATGATGGCGATGATCTCCTCCAATTCCCCGTCCCAGCAGGGTGCCAGAACGGAGTTTCTGGTTCCGAATCGCAGAATCTGGTGGTGGCGGTGTAGCGGAACTCTTTCTGGAAAAACGTCGAACCCCTCTTGGTTTTTAGGTTAAGAGGCAACTTATAGGTGAAGAGGGAGGCCGAGGGGGCAACCGAGGCGGCCACACCACCCCTAGGCACGGCCTGGCCTGGCTCGCGTGACCAGGTGGTGTGGGCCCCTTGTGGCCCTACTCCGTCTCATCTTCTCGCTCCGTGAGTCTTCTGGTGAAATAGGATTTTTGGCATATTTTCCGGGATTTTTCCTGATAGTTGATTTTCTGCACAAAAACTAGACACCAAGGTAATTCTGCTGAAAACAACGTCAGTCCGTGTTAGTTGTATCCAAATCACACAAGTTTAGAGGAAAAACAATAGCAAAAGTGTTCGGGAAAGTAGATACGTTTTGGACGTATCAGCCCTTCGGTCCAGAAATAACGCGCCAACGTCTATTCCTCAAAATAGTTTGTCTTGTAAATTCCCACATGCCACACAATCTAAAGTTTCAAACATACTAGTACCACCCCCACCCTTCGGGCTGAATCCCTCAAGGTCACCTTGCACGACCACGTCGTGCCCCTTCCATCCCATCTCCCCTTCACAGCCTCTCCACCGGCACGCCACCGTAGCGACCAAAGATGTTTTACTAGCTCCCGACACTGGCCCACACTAGATCAACTCCTCCATACCTGAGGTCCACGTCGCCGAAGCTGGCTCAGCAACACCGTCGCAGCTTCGTTGGATCCACCTCCCTGACTCCACGGCACCGGATCTGCTTCCTAGACCTTGTCCACGACGTCGGAGAGATGGTGAGGCAAACCCCATCAGCCACGAACGATGAGGTCATAGCTTTCCATAAGTTCGGCAAAGACACGGGAAGGAAATCGCGTAATCGCGGTCACAAAGGTTATCGTTGTACACTTCATATGATCTTTACACATTTGATGTCTGAAAGTACTTCATCGCTTGTTTCACTGCATTCTTGCACTGAGTTTTTTTATCTTGTACTCCGATATTTCTTGTCGAGCTATCGTATATTCATATGTCTGTCATTGTTCCTTCAGAGCTTTCAACTGCTTGCTAGCACTGTACTAATTTTCTCTTCTACACACACCTCGCTCTTAAATCTTATAAGATATATTTTTTACTCATGCATGTTAGATGCTTTGTGGTCAACTGATGAGGGAGAACGGAAGATTAGGGAAGACAGATTATTGAAGAATTCCAAATATGCAAGGTCGCTCGACGTGTAGAGAGTTAGATCTTTCGTAACTACCACCACCAATCATGAAGTCCAGGTTTCTAATGCAGAACTTGATCCTCAATATCAACAAACCCCGAGGGAGACCTGACTCAGGAAGATGGACCAGTCGAGAACCCCCTCCCTAATCCGTCTGCTTGTCCACCCCAAAGGTGCTTGCTCTATCTTGTCATTGAGATATTTGTTGCATCTTCCTTGTTCCGTACCTCAATTCCAACCAAATGTTGTGCAATGCCATCTGCTTAGTTTATGCATCATATATGTTCAGCATATCTTGCCTTACTGTTCTTCTGTTCTAACTGCATTTCATTTTATATAGGACTTTGATAGATTAATGTATTTTTATGTGTGTCAGGAATCAACTGGTTCACCTAAGACCCTTCCAGATACCAGCATGGAGAAAAACTATGTTCGGTAATTGTCTGATTCAGCATTGATTTCTATTGATGAACAATACTTCCAGGGAGACCTGACTTAGGAAGTTGGACCCGTCAAGGACCTCCCCTAGCCCGCCTGCTTGTCCACCCCAAGGTGCTTGCTCTATTTTTTCATTGTGATATCTGTTGCATCTTCCATATTTTGTATCTCAATCCCACCAAATATTTTGCAATGCCCTCTACCTAGTTCATGCATCATATATATTCAGCATATTTTGCCTTACTATTCTTCTATTCCATCTGCTTCTCATTACATACAGAACTATAATAGATTGAAGTATCGTTTATGTGTGTCAGGAATCAGCTGGTTCATATAAAACACGTTCAGGTACCAAACATGAAGTGTCGACAAGCTGTCCTGCTAATGCTACAGGTGGAACACAAACACACGCCAGGAAATATAATAAACGAAAATCAGGAAACTCACATAAGGCTAAAAAGTGTTGTCTTGGTGGCACACCACAGGTTCCAACATAAGTAGACGCAACAAATACCATCCCACACATTTCACAATCACCAATTGCCAATCCAAATATCCAACAACAATTAATAGCTGAACTAGTTTTGACCTCTAATTGTCTAACACTGCTAGCACAACACCAACAAGCTAGAGATGATCACCAACCTATTGATCATCCCGTCACCAAACAAGGTATGTGTTCCAAGGCTTATCAATGCATGCTTCCTTATATATACCGTGCAAGTTTGATGTAATGGTTGAATTGGCAGCTACACGAAGATTTAAGAAAAGGGGGCAAACGGTAGGAAAAAAAGCTTGGAGCTAAAATTTCTAGAATGCAATCTAGATATTGCATCAATTCTATTGTGCTTGGCAAGAGAAGGCCAGAAGATCCAAAAGAATCTACTTTTCTAGCATCGGAAATAAGGCGTTTTTGTCAGGAATGATATTCCCGTCTTCACATCGTTCAAGCTCCACCACAGATACCTGACCATTACAATTCATTACTACAGAAGTTACATGTAAGTCATGGTGCTCTATCCTATGCCTTCAAGCTTGTTGTTGGTTCTATTCTAAGTCACATAACACATCAAATGTTCCATTCTTGTCCACAGACAAAATTCAACTTCGATCAGGAGTAAAACTCAACATTCAACATGAAAAAATAACTTTAACTAAAAATCACTTTTTTCAACTAGATTCTACTCAAGACTCAACCAAATTAATTAGAGATTTCAACCAACCCGCCTTACACCTATAGTAAAAGTTCACTCTTAATTGCCTACTACATTATCTTTGAGCTTGATTTAAACAAGTCTCAACCACACTTGGTGCATCCTTGGACCGAAACCAACTCTCAGCACTCACATAGTAAAACCTAATGGAAACGGCAATAATAAAATGATTTCCAAAAAAGCTTTTCCTGTTCTAATATACACAGGGTTAGTGAAAATCCCTTTACACGGATGAACCGTGAAAGAGATAAATTGCAAATCCAAAATCATGGTCGCCCCTGATCCCTCTTGGTGGACGTTGTCGTGGGTGCTGGCGGTGGCAGCAGGCGAGACTGGTGCGCCCGGACTGCCCCTGCACGCAGAGGGGAGGCGTCACCGGGGCGGAGGAACTACATAGACGAGGATCCGCGGCACGAGTATACCTCCATGAACATGCGGGCGTGGAAGAAGAGGGCGGTGTAGGCTCAATTCCCTGGTGAGACAGCGCTGAGGACCTCGGCCAGGAGCAAGCACGATCTCCCTGCGTGTGGATTCCCATGGTCGCCCTCCTGAAGGTGCTGGAGTGGAAGAAGGAGGCGACCATGAGGGCACGATCTGGGCTATTGGGGTCAGGATTGTGGCAGTTGTTTGTGGAGATGAGAAAGTTGCTACACGCGGTGCGCAACCCCTTTCCTTGTTGGAGTTGGAGGTTCGGAGCAGCGGTTTTCTTCTCCGTGCCGGAGGTGGAAGGCGATCTCAGTCGTGTGTGTGTCGGTGGACCTCGACATTATGACTACATTGGTAAGGTGTTGCGGAGGTGATGTGAACAACAAGGACAACTACCCCAATTCGGGGGTAATGATGGAGGTCTGCAGCAATGCAGACAAAAGTCTTACCCGTGTTCATTCGGTGCCAGCGGTGACAATGCTCGTGGGTGTGGTTGCTCTCCTTAGAGGCATCGAAGAGGTGTGCCGACACTTCTCTTGCTCTCTCTCAGGTTTGATAGATGTATCCGTGCAAAAGCATGGCTTCGGAGTTGGACCGGCGTGATGGCAGCGTCCTCGATGTCATTCCTTGGTTGGGAGCATCCTGTTTGGATACATGGCTTGGAGGTTCTTATTGCGCTCCTTTGATCTCGTCGTGGTCCAAGATTGAGCTTCGGATGCGCAATGTACGCTGTCATCGCTGAGTTCAACATGATGCCTTTCTCAAGACTGTCCACATCCTGCCTCCACTTGCCAACTTCTTTCTTGCATCAAGGGTGGACAGTATGTCGACACGGGAAGTTCAATTGGAAATGTTGATCTTTGGTTGTGATCACAGGCGGATCCACCATCCCTTGCTGGCGGCGCGACGTCTAGTATCACACTGTGTTCTAGAGTATTTCGTCTCAAAAAATGGTATCGTAGGCTTGTTTGTCCAGGCTTCTAGAAAGTTCTAGGTCCGTCACTGTTGTGATCGGCGCCGGTCGAGAGGCAGTGATGTTTGCTTAGTTTAAGATAGGCTCTTTTGCTTTGACTTATAATGTCGGTGTCTCAGCGATGTTTGTCTACGGACCAACCTGGCATGAAGTGCGTACTAAGTCCCGTTGTTCGCAGGAAGTTGTAATCATCTTGTATTTAAAATTTCGCCTTCTATAAAAGTAAGGTACCCTTTGGCTTGCCCTTTGAAAAGATACAAAATCCGAAGCAAATACCATTCAAATTAAAACGACCAAACCTACGTCCACCAACCACTTGCTTAGCGCGTTAGCCTCTTTTGGTCGCTGTCTACCCCACGGTGTTAAGTTCATTTTTTGACTTGATCAGCTTGTCTGGCTTAGTCCAGGCAGGCGAGATCACCTTGCGCACTGGAATTTTTCAAAGAACAGCCGCGGCACGTTATGTCGTTGTTTTTTAAATTTTAATTTCCGGTGTTGGTCAAATGAAGCGCCAAATGTGGTTGTAAAGTTCTTGGCCACCTATTGTGAAGTACAGCTAATGTCAGGTTTGCGCCTGCCCATGCATGATTTCCCCCCGTTGCAGGCCGTTGGAATCGTATGGATGCATGTTGCAATCAGCAGTATAGTACTATTAAGGAAGTCAAGCGAATGGTGTTGAGGTTCAGTACTAGTAGCCTGCAGCAATAATAGCAGAGTACTGGCAAGATCATGCTCGGCATGAATCAGGGCACGACGTGCATACCCAATCACGGATCACTGCTTAGCACATGTTACTGCTGGCACTAAGATTGCATCTCGCGGGATGTCATTTGGCGTGATGCCGCGTGGAGACGCTCTCATAATCTAAACATTTCATCATCAGTTTCTTCCTTGTGCATTAACAAATTCCAGTACCACAGCTTCCCTGGAGGACCTACCTAAAACACGGCGTCCACGCCAGAACGCGAAGCGAAGTCGTAATCCTGTGTAAACAAACAAGCGGTTGTGCGTGCCAGTTATGTTGTTACCTCAGTTGCGAAATGGACAGCTTTGACCTCGCCTGGTCGCAGCTAGTAGAAAGCTACTAGTGCTAATGTAGTGGGATGTGGTGATGTTTCTTTTAATCCAACCAAAGAACAACCGCGAGTTGCTTTCAAGAAAGCAGCAGCTCCATCTCTTCGGGCTACGGCTCCGGACATGAGCGTTGCAAATGGCGCTTGTAGTAGGTTGCAAACAGTTTGAAACATGGTTGGTACTGAAGTGGTCCCCAGCTACCCCAACGTACACTTATCAGCCAAAGAGCTTTCGAATTTGAATGGAACGATCATGGAAGCATCCAAAGATTTCGTGTTTAATATTGTAAATCTGAGGAGGATCCAATGTCTCTTCAGACGGATTGCAAGCTGCGAGCAGCATTCAAACTCATGGACAGTACTACTGCTTCCTACGTATACGCTGCGCAGAGAATTAACTAGTTCCACCGTACTGCAAAAGGCCCAGAGAGCAGCTTCGGAATAACAAGAAAGAGCAGCCAGGTTCAGTTGAGAAAAAGAGAATAGTAGCCAGGTCAATAATAAATTTAACATGGTATATTCTGTATATTACACAAACTAAACATGAAGAATTCTCACAATTACACCCACATTGGTGTAAAGTAAACATAACTACTACTCTTTCATCAGAAAGGGAACCTATGACTATGTTGCGAGCCTGCAACAACAGCACCCTGGCCAGCCTCTCTTTTGTGGTTCATCTCAAGATCACTGCCTGATTCTGCTACATAGCAGCTACCCCAAGATCTACTAAGTACTTCACCAGAAACAAAAAGGTTTCTTCTTACAAATGGCATCCATGGAACCACCTGAAAGAATCAAAGAATGGGGAGGTGGCACCAAGATCATTGCTGAAGCAATAGGAAGGTTGATGATGCAGCCAGGAGCAAGACCAAAGAAAGGGCGCTGCTGAGTGCGGTCCTGAATCCACTGCTCATTGGAAACCTCTGTGGCATAGCACACTCCTCGCCATTGAAGAAGACCTTTGATGGGAACCCTTCTCCAGCGATGACATTGAGCGAAGGGGTCAGCTTCTTGTCGAACGAGAGGACCGACTGCTGCTTTCCAGGCACGAGGTAGTCTGTCCCACTCATGTTGGTCTGCTTCACAAGGTAATTGAGCCCCTCAAGGCCCTGCATGAATATGGTGTCATTGCCCACTGCCGTTGCGTTGAAAGAGTATGCCTTCTCGAACCCGTCATACGCCTGGTCCATGACCATGGCAGCAAACCAGTTCGCCATGTCGACGTCCCCCCAATTGAACAATGTCACCCGGGCACTCCAGCCTTTGCTGAAGTCTGACGATATGTGCCAATTGATGCTCACACCGCAGAAATCACCACAAGGCATTGGCCTAGGCGCACTGTAGTGCTTCAACTCAGCCCAGGCCTGCGCCTTGAGTGTACGGTTGTCGAAAGGCACAAGCAGCGCTTCCGGTGGCAGGAGCATGGATTGAGCGGTCGTGCTGCAGGTTGGACCCCGTCTGTTTGCAGGACAACCACACGCACAGGTGTTGCAGGGGATCACCGAGTCATTGTAGAAAGCCGAGAAGGTCACACAGCACTTGGGCTTGGCATTCTTGGCCCTGCTAATGTTGCACACCACCTGCCATGTTGCAACTGCCAGGGTTGTTGAGTCCAGCCCGCTGGGATCAGGGAACCCGGTGGGGCTGACAGGCATCGGCTGGCCACAGGTATAGTCTGGGTTCAGCGATGACCCACCAGCGATCTTGAAATTGGCCGGCGGGAACAGCTTTGTCCTGTTGGTATCCGGTGGCATCTTGAACACCTGCATTTGGAAGGCCGATTTTGACTGAGACGCATCCATGGACTTGGGCAGGATGGTGCCATTCCTGCAGCAGTTCTCAATCTTCCCCATCTGGGTGTCGTTGTACCGGGAGAGGGGCAGGTCAAGGATGACCGGCTTCTTGTCGCAGTTGAGCACCTGGGAGTAATCAAGGCTCTGGTAGTACTGCCCCGCTGCGCCATAGATGCAGCCACTGACGTCCACCTCGGAGGTGTGTGCGCCCTTCATGGAGTAGATGAACTCGCCGCGGCGCCACTCCCAGGACAGGCGCCAGTTGTCGAGGCGGCCGAGCTTGGCATTGTTCTCGAGCGTGACGAGCGCCAGGTAGCTGGTCGGGTAGGCCTGGATCACGTCGTATGTGATGACAAGGTCGCCGTTGCCGCGCGGGAGGAAGTTCTTGGTCGGGTCGGTGGTGTTGGCGTCGATGACCGTGGCGTTGGCCAAGGCCTCGGGCGTGAGGAGGCAGCAGGTGGAGAAGAGGGAGGCGGTGACATTGGTCGCCTGTGGGCACTCGTAGTCCGAGTCGTCGAGGGTCAAGGCGGTGGGGAGCGGCACGGGCACCTTCCCGATCGGCCCGGCGAAGAGCGTGCCGCGCAAGCCGACGGAGGCCTGGATCTGCGCGATGTCCCCGGCGGTGGCAATCGGCGTGAGGAGGTCCGTCTGCGGGTACCCGGAGAAGGAGGTGGCGTTCCCGGCGTTCTCCGTGGTGTTGTAGGGCAGTTCGGCCCCGGCGGTGAGCACGGCGCCGTCGACGCCGACGAGGATCTCGTCGTGGCCGAAGGTGACGAGCATCGCCCAGGACCTGAGCGGGCGGGTGCCGCCGTTGACGACGGAGGCGTTGGCCGTGAAGGAGTAGGGCTGCTTGCTCTGGTCGGTGACGAAGGGGCGGATCTTGGTGCGGGTCTGCAGGTTGTAGTTGAGCTGGATGCCGTTGCAGCCGGGGTCGGGCGCGGGCGCCTCCGCCGCCGGCGGCGGCAGCCTCGGCGTGGGCGTGGGCGTCTGCGCCGCCGCGAGGCCCGCGAGCAGGATGGCCCCGAGGACCAGGGCTATCGGGCCAGACATGGCTGGATCGACCAAGAGAGGCCCGGACGGGGTGGCAGAGAAGTGGCGATTTGGTGGGGGGAGCGAGGGGAAGCAGCAGTAGATGAAGCGATTGGAAAGCGCGTGGCGTGGCACAGCTGGGGGAAGACGAAGAGGAAGTGGACGGGGGTGGTGGGTTTGAACTGGAGGAGCGGCGTGCGTGCGACCGCGAGCGCAGACGCAGCTTGCTTGCTGCTTCCTTCCTCTGCTCCGTGTCGCCGTTTTTATTTTTTCTTGCGGGAGGAAAAAGTGGACATGGTTTTTGTTTGAACAAAAGGGCGTGGAAAGCGACGCCGGCAGGAACGGAGGCGAGACGAGGTCGAGGAGAGGGAGGAGCGTGTCTCGGTGATTGATTTGATTGGCGGGGTCAATGGAGTGTGAGCCAGCTGGTTGTGTGTGACGCGCAGCGGCGGCGGAGACTGTTGACAACGGTAGGGTTTGGTCGGAGCTTCTTCCTCCGCGCACCGGCGCCGCGTGCGTGGCTGGGCCGTCCGATTGTACCGTGTGCGGAAATGGATAGCTCGGGAGGCCTGGTTTTGTCGCTTCGGTTTTCGTAGGACAAAGTGGGGCCCGCGCATGTGACGAGGAGACATTTTGAATGGCAGGGTCGGGGCGACGTGGCATGTGCCTCACGTCAAGTCTAGGCAGAGCGCAGAGACGAGATCATATGGGAATCAGGATTTGAGGTTGCTTCCGGGGATTGTAGAGTGCTCGATGGATGTTAAGCTCATTCCGTCCTTCACACTCCCAAATCCGGAGGTAAAATTCACCAAATGGATAGTACTTTCGTCTGGAAATAGCCTAATTCTCGCTTGAGTTTCCAGAATTTTGAAACTTCGCCTAAAATTTGACTAAACTCAGGCAAATTTGATACTAACCGGTACATTAGATTATAGGTGAGTTCATACATATTATGTCAAATTTAGATATATACCCCGAATTCGACTTGCAATAGGCTAAGAACATAAAAAGTATACAAATAACATAAACGCCGAGCAGATACCGAGGCAGCGGTCGTTCACATGCCAAGACGACAGTAGAGCACCGTGTAGTCAGCGTCGTCGATGCTATCATCATCGGCATCGCTCGACGGGTTCGGCGGCTAGGAGCTGCCCTGGACCGCACATGTGATGAGGAATCTTTTTGTATGGCAGGCTCGGGCCGACATGGCATGTGCCTCATATGAAGTCTGGACATAGCGCAGAGACGATATCATAAGAGAATCAGGATTTGAGAGCATCTCCACCCACACCCTCAAGAACCCCCCTCCCCCCCACATGCCACTTTCTTCATCCGGACGGCGAAAATCGGCACATCTACGCCCCCAGCTCCTCGATTTTATCCGGATTTGGCCCAAATCCATCTGGTGAACACAGGCTGAACCCCGCGCGCCGGGTTCGCTCGAGGGCACCGAATGAAGCAAAAAAGCCGAGTGGGCCAGTTCTGCCGGCGATAGAAGCCGCATTCCACTCGTAGATTCGCTACCTGACGCTTTGTTCACACCTCTCCCCCTCGTCGTCGTTTCACTAGCACCACCCTTCTCCACTCCGCCGCAAACACACCTCCACAAAAAAGAACCAGCCACCACACATTCCCTCCCTTCTCGTCGAGTTTTTTCCGCCGTGATTCACCGTCAGGTGTTAGTTCCACGGCTAGCTGAGGGACCAACATGCCCGGTAGGTGTTCGGCTCTTTGCCTAGCTTGGCCATGGACTCGGACGACGAGGAGCAGATGTTCATCGCGCTCACTGAGGAAGAGAAGGCTGATGCTGCCACCGATGATGAGGAGGACATGATGATCCTCGCCTGCCTGACTAGCATGTATGGGAAGACAAAACCATGGTGTGGCGACTCGGCGCCAGGATGTCGGAAGTGCAAGCCGAGGCAACGCATGGAGGGCTACTTCATGTTGTACGTAGACTACTTCACCAACGATCCATTGCACGGCGAGGCAGTGTTTCGGTGCCGATTCAGGATGGGTCGGAAGCTCGTCAAGATTGTGTATGCCATCCGGGGCTTTGATACCTACTTCAAGTGCAAGAAGGACCGCGCCGGTATGGTTGAATTTTCCTCACTCCAGAAGTGCACGGTGGCTATGACAATGCTCGCATATGGAGCTCCCGGTGACACACAAGATGACTATCTCCGCATGGCCGAGTCCATCGCTTTGTTTGTACATGTTCTGCAGGGCAGTGATTGCAATGTTTGGACCATTATATCTGAGATCACCCACTGTTAAAGAAACTGCTCAGATCCTAGCAATCAATGAAACAAGAGGATTTCCTGGGATGCTTGGAAGTATCGACTATATGCATCGGAAATGGAAGATCTGCTTGTTTGCTTGGCAAGAAATATACAAAGGCCACAAATGAGGTTGTAGTGTGGTACTTGAGGCAGTGGCTATAAAAGGATCTCTAGATTTGGCACTCCTTCTTTGGTATGGCACAATCCAACAACGACATCAATGTCATGCAGTGTTCGCTTGTCTTCTCCAAGCTTGTTGATGGTCATGCTCCTCCGGTGGACTATGTGATCAATGTCCACCACTACAACAAGGGATACTATCTGGTAGATGGCATATATTCAAGATGGTCAACATATGTGAAGACTATCTCAAGCCCTCTGATCGGTAGCAATCCAACTTTGCCAAGGAGAAGCTTGCAAGAAGGATGTCAAGCATGCATTTGATGTGCTCCAAGCTTGCAAGGTTCTCGCTCTGACCTGGTCGCAAGAACCGATGTGGGAGGTGATGAATGCTTGTGTGATCTTGCACAATATGATCATTGAGAGCAAGCGGGATGAGCCAGTGGTTGATGAGAGTGAACCAGCGCAACCATATTTCATACAAGGTCCTCTTGCAAAGCCTGACCACCAAGTGCTGGCATCGTGGGTTGCCTTTGTCGCTATGCGTCAGGAGATTCGAGACTCACAGGTCCATCAACAACTGCAGGATGATCTAGCGGAACACCTATAGAGCCTCAAAGGAAACACCTAGTTTGAGGTGTTCTTGTGTTTGAAAAACTTGTTAAATTATGACATTACTTTGTTCAACAATTTTATTTGTATAAAACTATTTGATGGATGGACCATGAACTATTTGCTTTGTGTAAAAAAATTGGTGAAGAATGGCCGAATAATGGCCTACAAGAGCACAGGTTTGCTAGAGCACGTTTTCATAGAAGTATTATTTCTAGTTTTAATATTGAATCCCAACAAGGAGCTTAGGAAAATGTTTATATGCGGCATTTCTGTCGCACTAAAGGTGTCACTAGTTCTCGAGTTATACTAGCTCCTCTTTGGTATCGGTTGTGTCACTTCGCCAATTCACTAGCAAACAAGTTCACGTCTATGAGTTCTCGAGATCATGTTATCTAGGCCCTTAAATAAGATAACAAGCATTAGTCATACACAGACAATCATTCTCACATAGAATAATTACAACGATAATCACAAATGGATGAACGCAAAATATGAACAACACATCTCACCAATTCCCTACATCTTCCACAACTGTGGAGATTTACTCGCCCATGAGAGGTGAATAACACAATAAGATTATAATAATGTAAATGGAGTTCATATCAATATTACCGTGGAGAATCATAATAAAGTTGGAGATAGAACCAAATACAAACCCAAGTAGGAGTAGAGGTTCGAATCCCTAATCTTACAAATGTGAATCTCTCTCTCTCTCTCTGTCTCAGTACAAGTGAGAATTGTGTAGGAAAAATGAGGATTTAGAGGTTGGAGATCTTAGAAAAAGTTGATGGAATTCTTCTTCTCCCTCAGATATGATTTCCTCTCTTCTAGGGTGTTTCGTGGCGTTCGTGTCTGCAATTCCTCCACTTTTCCTTCATGAAAAGTGCTTGGTTTGATAAGTAGAAGCCAATGGCACTTGGTACGAGCAGCCGGTACGGGCGAGGCCCGCCCATACTGACGACAGTTAACCCCTCTCTGCACTCCGGATCAAAAAGTCTTCAATTGGAGATTTGCTTGTTTTGGTCTAAATAGCTCATAAATGTCTTGGGATCCTTCCATAAGTGTTCAATACCTGAAATAGAAATTATAGATCAAGGTTTCGCTAGATATTAGTGTTAGTTGAAAGGCAAAATCTAACGAAACCTGATGAAAACCAATATAAAACCTAGGTGAAAAGTGTTAATATTTGGAGCTATCAACATAACCAAATACCCAAGCTTAGTTGTTACTCTCCCTCGAGTGACAAAGTGATAAAGAATCATAGCGAGAAATAAATTTGGATAGAAAACTCACAAGTTCGAGTTGGTATCATATTCTATCTTCAAGGATCTTGCAACCTTAAACATGATCATAATATATTTGAATGGTTGCACCTAACTCGCGTCCTAACCATGTTAAACTTACTAGCAAATAAATATTAATGCCATAGAGAGTGTTAATAATTTGGTTAAGCTCGCGAATAGACTTTTTAAGCGCCTCTCTTTTAGTGAGAGTAAAAATATTTTTAAGCATGAGATGCTTGGTTCAAATTAAGGGTGCTCAAGTAAAGTCAAAAGGGAAGTAATATTAGAGTTGAACATTGACACCCACTTCAAAAATCTTGACCTTCTAGCACCCTTTTTTTATTTTTCTAGAACTTTGGTTCTTTGGTGGTGAGATGATGCCAAATTTTTCATTGGTTTCAAACAATCTTTGCACAAACTTTGCTCAGCAATAGCTTTTGGTTTTGCTGTAATACATCACCCATGAGACTAATACTTTAGCCCATAGGTAGTTGGCTAACCATGCCATCAACTCATAGCCGAAATCAGGATTTATACCGTAGATCGTTGATAGGCCAGCGGAGTTGTTAGTCTCAAGGAGTAGTATATTGTTGCTTTACTTGCAAAAATAAAAAATTCATTGTCAAGGTAAGTTTGGCATTCAACTCAACCACCGCAAACTATTCATTCCTTCAAGCAATTCTTTTTTAAAAAGTGTTATCTAGTCAATTCATCAAGAAATGGGGTTGAGCATTGCTAAGATTAAAACCTTAACAGAAGTACATGGCACCAAAGTCATCACAAGAATGCTTGTTGAGGTTATAAATGATTGGAATCGAGTCCAATGGATTTGTTTTTCAAAACTCAATCAATGATTGTGAACCGTAACTAAAGTAGTGAAACTAGCATCTGAGTTAGTTTTAGGTGATAATAAGCTAATTGGGGAGCGATACTAGAGTGCACCCGAACAAATAATAATATGATCATAAATGAACTCAAGTGAGGTGAAAATGAGAAAGTGATACCTACTCTTGCTTGCCTGTATTATACTCAAGTCTTTCATGCTTTCTTCCCATCACTATGTCACTAGAAGTGAATAACCTGCAAGAATCCAAAGATAGAACCAAGAGAATTTCACTAGAAGTAAAATAAAAAGGGTACTTTAATTTTTTGTCTTTTCTTTTATCAATACAAAACTAAAGGTAAACATGCAACTGAAAGAAAAGTAATCAAACCAAAGAATAAAACAAAACATGTATGCAAAGGTGGATGATTTTAAACTCCCCAAGCTTAGGATTTTGGCCTAACTTGGCTTACTGTGTGCCATTGCTATCATTTGGCGTGTGGTTGTGGTTCTAGTAGTAGTTCGGGAACTCCAAAATGAAACGAGTGAAGTCAGGTGAGAGTGAGCACATTGGCGTTCATGTCATGCAACGTGTTTTCCACATTGCCGACACAAGTCATCATAGTTTTAAACCCCATCCTTGGGTCGTAATCATATCCTGGCTGAGGTGGTGGCATGTTGTGATGCTGCTGCTGGTAGTGTTGCTGTTGGAACAGCGTTGTTGGAACTAGTGTTGCTGGCCATAGTCGTCCTAGCCTTGGTTTCCCCATCCTTGGGTTTGCTCTTGCTCTTGCTATTATGCTGGGTCAAGTTCTTCTCCTTCCCAAGCTGGGTTGCCTTCCGGATTCCAAATCCATCCAGATGCGATCCTTATTTCTGTAAGTTTCTATTTAGTAAGAACCCAATCTGGTCTACCTAGAAAACCAAAAGCTTGCGAAAAGGAAAAAGTTCTTGGTGCATGGCACCGTTAGGCTGAAGATAAAACTCATAAGCACCAGAGCCTCTCATTGTGCTGAAAGATACCCATAAATTTTGTGATAGCCATATGGTTAGCATCTAGACATTTGCTTCCCAGAACAGGTTGTCTCACGGGCATAGGAATCTCGCGTGCGTAAGTGATTTGGGTTACCAGCCCACCACAACGAATATCACATGAATGTGTTAATCTCTATTGGCGAAAGTGTTGGATGAGTATGGCTCCGAGGTTGACCTTTTTGACCATATTGGGGTGGAGAGCCATGTAGATGATGCTCATCTCGGGGCTAGCCATCGCCCCAGTGTCTCCCTTTGCAAATATATAATTAGACAAGAAGGTGGTGAAGTAGCGGATGGTAGGATTCTGGATTTTGGTGGACATCTTCCGCGCGAAGTTCAAATCCCTATAGATGGAAATTTTCTCGTAGGCACGTATTGCCTCTTGCAGCACATCCTAGGCCATTGAGTTGGAAACTCATAGTGCAATTGCGACCATGGGTAGCAAGGTCATCATTGTTACTAAAAATATCACCACAGAAGTATAGGCATACAATTTCTATGATATCAACAAATGATTCCGGGTAAAAAAATTGAATCCTAACATGTAGAATTAACAAGAATCTCAAAATAATATGAAATCAACTAGATATTCAATGTGAGAGTTTCAACCATGGATTTCTCAAAATAAAGTATGGACCAGGTGAGAAACATACCGATGTGAAGATTCCCCAACTCAAACGAACGAAATCGATGAAGAATCAAAGATTCTAGGTGATTAGGGTTGGAGTTTGAGATATAAAGAGAGAAAAAGAGGTTGGTTTGGGGCTTTGCAGCCAGCCGCCGTCGCTTTCATGATGTCATACAATCGGTACTGGCAGACGGTATGGCGCCATCCTGCCTGTACCGACGGTCATCAACGTTGGATATGTCGGTTAGGGTTTAGGAGATCAAACCTAGATTCGTTATGGGCAGGTGGTACGGTGGCGTCTGGTCATACTGATGATCGTTACGGGCTTAGTGACTTCTTGGAGAAAATTTGCAAATTGGTCGAGGCTCAGTATGGGTGCCTGGTATGGGGTACCCAGTTGTACCGATGATCGTCTCGGTTCCTGTGCTTTGTTGGATATTTTATCATTTCTCCATATCTCCTAGAGAGTCAATACAGACACGTGGTACGGGTGGATTCGTCCATAATGCTGCTCGTTATGCCTCCAATAGCTTCTCTTTTCATCACTTCTTCTTTCTTTTCTTCAAACTTTTACCTTTGGATTTTTAAAACTGAATTTCTATGCAAAAACTAAACCTTAAAAACTCAAATAAGAAAACTAAAAATTAAAACTTCTAAAAAAATTAATTTATTAAGGATGTGTTGACTCCTATCAAGCATTTTATTCAGAGAGGGTTAATTTTATCAACCAAATTTTGGATTCAGGATACTCACCTTTGGTTGCTTAATATTAATAATACTTACTTCTTGAGAGTGCTTAGCAAGTGGTATGCATTTTTCACCATCTTCCAGTTTCTTCGAGGAGTGACAAATTATCTAGTCATTATAAATACCGAAGACAATTTTTCCATTACTGCCATCAACATTTGCTCTTGTAGTACTAAGAAAAGGTCTCCCAAGAATGATAAATAGTTTGTCATCTTCAAACATATCAAGTATGATGAAATCAGTGGGTATAACATGTTGATCAATCCGGAGAAGAACATCTTCAATCATCCCAACAGGTTTTATAGTGGGTTTTTTAGCCATTTGCAAAGTAATGGATGTAGGAGAATACTTGCTAAGATCTAAATTTTTAGAAAGTGAATAAGGCATTACACTGACACCTGCACCTAAATCACATAAAGCATTAATGCTAGTTTTTTCTATTGCACAAGTGATAGTTGGTATACCTGGATCACCAAGCTTAGCGGGAAGTTTATCACCATAACTGGTCATTACCGCAATGGTCTTAGTTACTTTTTTCTTCCTATTGAGAATGTCTCGCATGAACTTTGTATAAGTAGGTACTTGAATAGAATCAGTTAGAGGAAGTTCTAGATGCAATTTACTAAGAAGTTCAGCAAAGGAACCATATATGTTCTTATCAGGCTCACGATGGATTCAATTAGTATAAGGAACTTTCTTTGCTACCGCCTTCTCCTTTACCTTTAGAGCTGGCTCAGGATCCTCTGTATTTTTCTTCTCCTTGAACTTTTGCTTGTCAAGTTTTCTTTCCTTTGATATTATTACTTCCTCTTCTTGTTCACGACTGAGTTCCGATCTATATCTCGAATCAACAGTTTCAGCATCTAAATCATAAGAGATATCTTGATCCCCAACATTATTTTCTTCATTGTCCTTTGAAGCCTCTTGTCTTTGTTCTTCAAGGTCAATATCATCTTGAGGACCGACAAGGTTTTCTTCTTCTTGGGTAATTTCTTGGGTTTTTTTCCCTTTGCATGTATGTTCTTCTTGTTACCAAGGTGGCCCTTGGGATCCCTGCATTTATGTACCTTGTCTAGTAAAAATGTTAGTAAAAATAGCTTTGCTAAAATTATTTTGACTTAGAATCAAAGCTTGCATATCAGATATTTGATCACACTAGACTTGAACCATCCTAATGTGTTTATCTAGATGTCTAGTAGCATGTCATGGATCCTCAAAGGTTGTTGTTAACTCATTAATATTTCCTTCATGGGAAATGAGATGTTGATTAAAATTATGTCAGAACTGGATTTGTTGATGCTTGCACTGTTTCAAGGCTAAGATTAGCTCATCTTCAGTTATAAAGGTTTGGAGCACATCAACTTTGTTTTCTTTAACTAGTTCAATAGGTATACCTTTTTCCTTCATTGACTTCTTAACCTCAGGCATGAGTTTAGGTGTTAAAAAGAGCATACCTTTCTTTGGTTCAACTTCCATGTTGGAGTTGTATGGTTCATCATTGATAGATCTTACCGAGAAAAGATCATTGCTTCCTTTGTTGTTAGCTCATTCAAATATCGTACTACGATTGAGTCAATCATGTGTTTAAATCCACTAGTAAGCCCATTGTAAAAATAATGCACAATTAATTCTTCTCGAAAAACCATGATTAGGGACCCTCATAAGTAGTTCAAAGAATCTGGTCCAATCTTGTGCAAAACTTTCTCCAATATTCTAAAAGAAATTGGTTATATCATGCTTGACCTGCATCATCTTATTAAACGAAGTTAATATTTGCATAAATTCTCTAATGTAGTCTTTCTAGCTAGTAATAGTTCTATCAGATAAGGATTGTATCCATTTAAAAGCTTTATCTTTCAAGGACCAACGAAAAAGTTTAAGAAGTACAAACTATTTAGGTAGTCCTACTGGTCCCAGAGCATTGCATATGTCATTCACCTTTGTTAAATGGTGACTTGGATATTCATCATCCCTTTTTGCAAAAACATCTTCTTGCATCATACGAGTTAATTTAGGATCTAA
Organism: Avena sativa; assembly: GCA_916181665.1. Classification (NCBI taxonomy): domain Eukaryota; kingdom Viridiplantae; phylum Streptophyta; class Magnoliopsida; order Poales; family Poaceae; genus Avena; species Avena sativa. The sequence continues at coordinate 621,580,713 of OV702289.1, forward strand.
CTAAAATTTAATGCCTTTTATATCAGGATAAAGTATGGATTTTCTTTTATAAAGCGAGATACATATTCCTTCAAAGTTTTAGACTTTTCTTCTCTAGCAATGATAGATATATCGGCCATCAAAGGAATTAAGGTGCGCACGTCTATAACACATGAGTTGGAAAAGTTTCCTAAAATTTCCAAGTGTCTTTCGCTTCGTACACCTGAATGCGTAGATCCTCTGTATTCAACAGATATCGTTTCTGGTTTCAACACTTGCAATTGTCAAGAAACAAACACTTGACACTTAGCTTCCCAACAACAGCGCCAGAAAATAGCTTGATGGCCTGCAAGAGCACAGGTTTGTCAGAGCATGTTTTCGTGGAAGTATTGTTTCCAGTCTTAATATCGACTCACAACAAGGATCTTAGAAAGGTGTTTATCTGTGACGTTTCTTTCGCACTCAAGGTGTCCCTAGTCTTGAGTAAATTGACTACAAGAGTTGAGATGGAAAAATAGTGAGTGTGAATTAAGGGGTTTATATATTGAATGGTGCTTAAATTAAAGAATATAAAAGTAAAAAATATGAGGATTACTTGAAGTTTCCTATAGACAAAATATTAGGCATGGAGAGATACAATTCATGGTGATAGTGAATGTGTCAAATGGACTAATTGGGATAAGTGATTATAATACTTCTTATAAATATGTGAGTAGGCAAGCAACCTATATGGTAGTCAAGACTCCTCTTGGTAGATTTTGCCTGACTCCAATAATCCATCTTCCTTTTACCAAAACCATAGCCAGCTCATCAATTAAGGTCGTTAAACCAGATCAAAGATTTAAACTTGGTGGCACCTTGTTGCCCTCGAGTGATACTAGCTCCTCTTTGATATCGGCTGTGTCACTCGGGGTCACCTATTCACTAGCAAACAAGTTCATGTCTATGAGTTCTCAAGATCATGTTATCTGGGCCCTTAAATAAGATAACATGTATTAGTCATACACAGATAGTCATTCTCAAAGAATAATTACAATGATAATCACGAATGGATGAAAATAAAATAGGCACAACACATCTCACCAATTCCCTACATCTCCCACGCCTACGTGGATTTACTCGCACATGAGAGGGAAATAACACAATGATATTATCATAATGTAAATGGAGTTAATCTCAATATTACCTTAGAGAATCACAATAAAGTTGGAGACAAAATCAAATACAAACCCAAGTTGGAATAGAGGTTCAAATCCCTAATATTACAGATGTGAATGTCTCTCTCTTGGTACAGGTGAGAATTTTGTAGGAAAAATGAGGATCTAGAGGTTGGAGATCTTAGAAAAAGTCGATGGAATTCTTCTCCTCCCTCAGATATGATTTCATCTCTTCTAGGGTGTTTCGTGGCGGCCGTGTCTGCAATTCGTCCTCTTTTCCTTCACGAAAAGTGATTGGTTTGATAAGTAGAATCTGATGGCACCTGGTACGGCCGACCGGTATAGGCGGCCGGTACGGGCGAGGCCCGCCCACAATGAAGGTCGTTAACCCCTCTGTGCACTCTGGATCAAAAAGTCTTCGATTGGAGATTTGCTTGTTTTTGTCTAAATAGCTCATAAATGTCCTAGGATCCTTCCATAAGTGTCCAATACCTAAAATACACATTATAGGTCAAGGTTTTGCTAAATTGCAATATTAATGTCAGTTGAAAGGCAAAAATCCAATGGAACCTGATGAAAACCAATAGAAAACCCAGGTGAAAAGTGTTAATATTTGGAGATATCACCAATATATGTCATATTTTGCTGAAATTTTCCAAATTCACGGGCCCTGGGGGTGTACAGTCGGGATCGCGGCTGGGAGTTTGCGAACCCCCATGCCAAGTGTTTCCAATACAGCAAAACATTCCGCCGGAGTTTGGCCTGGGGGCCTCCAATAAGTGGAGATGGTCTCAGGATGGGGCACACTGGTTGCCCCCAGGATAAAATCCTCAGATCCTATGGCTTCTTGACACGTGTCCCTAAATAAGATATCAAAACCCGCTTTTGCTACAAATTTCTCGATTTTGCTATAAAATGTCCCCTTTTTACATGTAGCAAAAAGCAATTCATCCAAAAATAGAACAAAAAAGACTATCTAGCTAGAGAATTCTCCAGAGATTGCGTAGCAAAAAAGTTACACTAATGTAGAAAATTCGACCTCATTGGAGATTTTCACTAATAGACCTCGCTGGAGACCTTGTAGAAAGAACTTTACGCTATTGTACCAAAACCATAAAATATATGTCGAAAATAAAACATCATACTTTAGCAAATCTTACTTCACGAAGATCTCACCAGAGATCTTGTAATAAAACCTACATACTATTGTAGCAAAATAACAAAAAATTTGTAGCACCACCAGAGGTCTCGTAGCTACATGTAGCACCACCAGAGGTCTCGTAGCGCCACCATCGTCCGTCCACTCCATGGTAGTAGCAGCGCTTCCCGTCATCGGCAGCACAGCCGCACACCCATGGTAGCAAGCACAATTGCCGCTTGTATCAAAGCATTGTTGCCATGGTAGCAAGCGTCACTGTCCCTTGTAGCAATGTGTCGCCGCCATAGTAGCAAGCATTTCTACCGCTTGTAGCAAAGCACCGCTGCCATGGTAGGAAGCGTTGAGGCGACCGACCGACACATTGCAGCATCGACGACCTGTGGTAGAAAAAGCATAGCCTTTATGTAGCAACCCTCGATGCCATTGCAGCAAATTGCCACCTTTGCTTCTAGTAAAGCGCCACCGATGTTATAGCATACATCACCACCGCTTGTAGTAAGCTCGGGTCTGGATGGCAGCAGTTGGAGGGGAAGAAATATGCGCGTGCTTGAGTGAGCCAGTGGCCAAGAGGGTAGCAGCAGAGAGGGAAATCCAATGATGGCTCGTGGCCTAAGTAGGTGCCCATCAACGACCCTCCATGGCCATGGCGGAGCACGTGGCATGGAGATAGGGAGGGTACGCACCGAAAAGGAGGGTAGGGAGGAGGGGTTCGGGGGTGGACATTGTCGGTTCCGGAGACGGAGACACGTCGGCGGAGGCATAACATCTGTGGGCAGAGGAATAAAAAATAATGGCATCGCCGGGAGACAGATCATCTATGTTGGGAGACTGGAAGAATACGGGCGGTGGAGTAGAGGAACAACGAAGGAAGCGGTGGGGATAAAGTGGTCCACCAGGACACGTGTCGAATCACGCAAGTAGGAGGTTGTGGGACGTTCCCCCCGAGGGAGGCGGATCATTTTCCTTTCATCATGCTTCCAAGATTGAAGAGCGCTCACTAGAAGGGAAAATGATAAATAGGTAGCAAATAGTGAATTGATTTTATGTCGATATACTGGATCCTCCTGCTCAATATTGTTGGAGATATGCCCTATAGGTCAATAATAAAGATGATTTATGGTCATATCGCATATGTTCATAATATTTTTTTTACCATGCTATAACTATGTTAACAGGAAACATTAATACACATGTGGTAAGTAAACGAACCAGGTCCCTAGTAGACCTCTAGTCAACTAGCTTGTTGGTCAAACGATGATCGAGGTTTCCTGATCGTGGACATTTATGTCAATTGACAATGGGATCGTGTCATTAGGTGAATGATATGATGGACGCACACCCAACCATAGTATTGCAATGAGATCCAGTCCCAAAGTTCAACATTGCGATATCTAGTAAAACATAGTAACCCATTCCTTTGACTGTGAGATCATATATAATCACTATCACCCGAGGCTACTTGGATTGCATCAACCATCACACCGTAATAGGGTGATCATAAAGGTGTCTATTAGGTATTCCAAAGGGGCAGGTTTAGGCATATGCATCGAGATCAGGATTTGCCTATTCGGGTGAGGGATAGATACTCTGGGCCCACTCGGTGAAATTACATCGATGAATCTTGCAAGCATGTGACTAGGTCACGAGGATGTGATATCATAGGAACGAGTAAATGTGTTTGTTGGTAACAAGATCGAAAGGAGTTTCAAAGTGAAAATAATTAAATAATAAGTATTTAATATTAATTAATTAAAAACTTAATTAATTAATTAATAAATATTTATTTAATAAATAAAAAGGGCAGTTCACCTACATGGGCCTTTCCCGGAGGGGAAAGGGTCCTGTTGGCCTTAGAGGCCAAGGGGTGCGCGGGGTGGGGGTCCACCCTGCCGCCGGTCGGCCAAGGAGGCCATGGAGCACGCGGGTAGAGCCCTCCCTAGTTAGTGGCCACCTCCCCTCCTCCTCCTTGATTAGTCCCACCCGAGGACTTTGAGGAAGGTGGTGCTTCTTTTCCCCTATATAAAGAGGGGATATACTCTCCCCAAATCGCATACCACTAGATTTTGCCTTATCTCTCTCCTTATCTCTCTCACGTGTGTGTTATCTAGTTTGGAACTCACACAACAAGATAGAGAAGTATCCACCATACACACACTGTCGTTCCACTGGAGTTAGTTCAGATCTTCTTCTTACGCTGCTTCCCTGGACCGGATCCCGGGAAATGCCTCTACACCAAACATGTGTATAACTTTGGAGGCACCGCCGGTTGTGGTGTTCGACGCTTGGATGGCTACTCAACCTTGAGGTTGGCTTCGCTATTTGACTACATCGACAATGTTTGAACGGGAACATAATCCTGCTTTCGGTCTTCAAGGGTATGAACACCAAACCCTTCTCGTTATTTTACATCTACATAGATAATCTTGGCTATGTTGTTCTTGTTGTTAGGAAATATTTTGTTTTCTGCTGCGTAACCCTTCAGTGGTATTTGAGCCGATCTATGCATAGATGTTTGGTACGAGTAGAACACATAGAAATATGTGGGAATTGATTTTCTAGTTGTTACCCTCCCACGTGTACTTGTTCATATCATGGCAATGTTCGATGAAGCGTCCCAGACCGGCCTTGCGCGTAAGCCTACGCGAGACTGGTTCCATGCTCAACATATGGCTTGTACCATATAAGTGTCTAGTGGATGTCTGTCTCTCTTACATTAGTTGATATGGCATTTACAAAAGATGGCCCTGAAAAGGGACTTAAAACGACAACTAGTCAATCCATGTTGTGGTTGAAAGTTCATAGGTAAGAAACGGTTCTATGCGAAAGCCCATACAACCACGTAAAATATACAAAGATAAAGTAGAAGCATCTAACTTTATTTTACAGGGCATGTGATATGTAAGGTCTAGGTAAGTGTTAGTGAAATGTATTGACGGTAGCATGGAGGCACCATGAACGTGGTGTCATGCCGGCACACTCGATGGAGATCAAGGCGCGATAACCATATCATATCGCATACAAATTTACATTTGATGTTAAGTTATTTATGCATCTCATTTTTCTAGTATTAGATTTATGACGGTAGCATTTATAGATGATCCCTCACACTAAATTCTAACAATCGTGTTATCCCATTAGTGCACACCACTAATGAAGTTCATCGTAATGAAGCACGTTGTGATGATCAGGTGTTAGAAACATCGGTGTTCGTATACGGTAGGTGTAAGCCATATTGCACAGCAATACACTAAGGTTTACGTTGGTGAGCCTAGCATGTACAGACATGGCCTAGGAACACAAGTGACCGGAAGGTTAAGAATGAGTCACATGATTGATATGTCGATATATACCTCTGAAGCTACACCATTGGTCGTGATGATCGGGGTGTTGTGGTGAATTAGGATCGTGTAACCACTAAACAAATGATGAGGGATGTTCGTTTAAGTGGGAGTTCTGATAACTTAGTTTAATTAAACATGAACTCATATTATGAACATAAGTTTGATATCTTTACAAATAACATTGTAGATGTATCGCACCTTCAACATAGGCCCTTTCCTTGAGAAATAAAAGCTTAAAACCAACGGGTCAAACTTCACGGCCTCGTGTCCCCCAAATTAAGGATTCTCCTGATACCTTCGATCCGGATTACGGATGTAGTATAGCTCTTTTTCCCTAGTAGACCTAGGTTATCGAATCCACGAGAAGCGAATGCGTAGTGAAGTTACTTTAATGGACCTTCGGGAGTTTTAGAATTCCATTTGTGTTTTTACCAGACCAGTAGCTTGCATCTTTTTGTTGTTGTCGATGATGGAGAGAGAGGGCCTAGGGCGTTCGGTTTCACCATAGTTGTGCAAAAACATCTGATGGAAATAAAAGATAGAAATAAAGTATGCGTGTACTTGTTAGAGCAAGATAAACTATATGTGGGTAGTGCATCCATAATTGCTATTGCCTCCGCAACCGCTTATAGCCATAACCTACTAGTCTCATCCATAGAAGAAAGAGGACTAATGATATGCATAGTGATGCCATCGTTAATCCCAAGCAAATCCCTCACATACAGCCGTACTACCCCTTCTATCACTGGGGTTCCCAACCTGCAGATCAGTCATCACTCATACTCCCTATATCTAGCTCAACCCTTGGGGTCTTGGGTACCTGACAAGTCCTTGGATTGAGTCAAGAGAGGATACAATAATCATCATGTCATACAAACTAATACACGATCCCATCTATGATAAATAACATGCACAATTGCTACATGGCTAGGCCGAAGCCCTTAGCCCAAGGAGAATTACTCACACATAGAGATGAGATCAACAATCACAAACATTGTAATGAAAATCATAAGATTGATAACAATAGTCTTACAATGTCGCTGATACGTCCATAACGCATCTATAATTTTTGATGGTTTTATGCTAATAATATACTTTTGATACTCCTTTTTATATAAAGTTTATGATTTATTTGGACTAACCTACTAATAGTTGCAAAAGTGCACAATGTTCTTGTTTTACACTTGGATGTGTAGGAATTACCAAGAATACAAGTGGAAACATTGTTGGAGTCAAATTGGGATTTTCCAGAAATCTGTCTTGGAACTCTTTTTGAAGATGGTCACATTTCGGGTCGAAGACGACGTCAAATGTAAAACTCTTCAACTAAAAAGTTGTTGGAAATTTCACAAAAAACGTTCTGAACATAAAATTTAGCTGATTCCGAGTCCCGACGGGCCTGTTAGGCCCGATTTACTGCAGCCCAAGATGGGGTAACGGGAATCCGAGAAGCTATATAAAGGGAGGAAACCTAATTTGTGGGAGACACCTCCACCCACGAATTTGCAGCCACCAAAGCAACGTTTTTGCCTCCCCATAGATCCCATCTCCATGGGAGAGGGCTCCCAATAAGGCATGAAGGAAGGGGGCTAAGGGGCAGTGCTCCCCTATGATACCAGCAGCGGGGAAGGAGTCCTCCGTGCCACCGCCTCTTCACCATCTTCACCGCCATCTCCATCGACTCCACCGCCATCTCTATCGCCATTGCAGATTCCCATGATGAGGAGGGAGTAGTTCTTCCTCGAGGCTAAGGGCTCTACCGGTAGCTATGTGTTCATCTCTCTCTATGCATGATCATATTGTGATCATGAGCTTTGTAATCAAGTAGATCTACGTTGCTACTCAAGTGCTTTAATAGATCTCCGCTCTCCCCATGTGTGTGAAAGTGACAGCGTGCACACCATGGTGGCACTTAGGCTAGAGATTACAAATACTTGTTATGAGTTATATTTGGAGTTGGATGTTTCTATGAAATTGTGGTGTTTGTTGGAACCATCTAGAGCTCAAGGTGACAGTGTGGGGTTATCTAGATGGGAAAAGCAAACTTTGAGGTGTGCTGTTATAGCCCTACCATGGATTAGAGTGTCCAACCAGAGAGTAGTTCAGGGTAGTATCATAAAAAGAAGATTGCCTTCATATTTGCTTGCTTTCATCTTTATTTCAGATTGTCTTTAGTCTTTTCCTCCCATCAAGCTCTTTTCTGGGATCGTTACCACTTATAATTATCCATACCACTTGTATTTCACTATCTCTTCGCTGAACTAGTGCACCTATACACCTGACAAGTGTATTGGGTGTGTTGGGGACACAAGAGACTTCTTGTATCTTGATTGCAGGGTTGCTTGAGAGGGGATACCTTTGACCACTTCCTCCCTGAGTTCGATAAACCTTGGGTGATCCACTTAAGGGAAAACTTGCTGCTGTTCTACCAGCCTCTGCACTTGGAGGCCCAACAACTATCTACAAGAATAGAAGTGCGTAGGCATCAAGCTATTTTCTGGCGCTGTTGCCGGGGAGGTAAGGTAAAAGGCACTCACATCCTCTGGTGTGAGTGCTCGAAGTTATTTCCTTTAGATTCTGCAATTTTGTCTTTTTGTTTCTTGTTTTCACTAGTTAGGCTTAATGGAAAACAACAAAAAATTAGAGAGCTTTATAGTATTTATCTTGAGTTAGGACATGAAGTGTTTGAAGAGAAAATTAAAAAACCCATGGAACTTTATTTGCATGCTTATAGCAATGTTGTTAGTATGAATTCTTTGGACACCATTATTGCTAATGCTATGGAAAAGTCTAAGCTTGGGGAAGCTAGTTTTTATAAAAATGATCTTTTTAGTTCCCTAGCTTTGGAAGATAGCTATTCTATTGCTTATGATGATACCAAACCTCCAATATATGATGATTACAATGATGAATATGATATTTTCAGTTCACCTACTATTGACAACAAAATTAATTATGATTACAATATGCCTCCTATATTTGATGATCATGGTGATGAGAATAATAATGATAGCTATTTTGTTGAATTTGCTCCCACTACAATTAATAAGAATGACTATGTTTATGTGGAGAGTATTAATTTCTTTTATTCATGTGGCTCATGATAAGAATGTTTTATGTGATAGTTATATTGTTAATTTTATTAATGTTGCTACTGAAAGTTATTATGAGAGAGGGAAACATGGTCTTATGTATCTCAACATTATTAAGTTTCCCCACTTTATGTTGAAAGTCTTGAAGTTGCACTTGTTTTGCTTTACTATGCTTGTTGCTTTGTGCTTTCATGACTTGTTTCTTTACAAGATTGCTATGCATAGGAAGTGGGTTAGACTTAAATGTGCTTTGAATTTGCTTCTTGATGCTCTCTTTTACTTCAATTCATATTTCTTATGTGAGCATCTTCTCAAACTATCATGCCTAACTTAAAGGCGTTAAAGAAAAGTACTTATTGGGAGATAACCCAAAAGTTTTAGATGAGTCTTGGAAGTTATTGCCTCAGTAATAACCTCTCCTTATCCTTTTTATTTGCTTTTTGTGCCAAGAGTAATCTCTAATGAGAGAGAAGTAATGATTGAGAAAGTTGCTGTCCTGAAACAGATTTCTGTGCTTCACCGTAAAAATTCGTGTAAAATCTATGTACGTCGTTTTGAAGCGTGAATTTTCGAGGGAAGTGAAACCCAATTTATTGATTCGACACAAGGGGAGCCAAAGAATATTTATAAGCCTTAACAACTGAGTTGTCAATTCAGCTGCACCTGGAAACAATCTTGCTCACAGCAGTTTATCAGTAGCAACAGTTTTGTAGTAGGAATAGTAAAGTAGCAGCAGTAGCAAAGCAAAGATAGTAGTAACAAAAGCAGTAACAGTGGGATTCGAGTGCGGTAGGCATAGGGATGGATGGACGGGCGTTGCATGGACAAGACAATTCACATAGCAATCAGAACATAGGGCAATTGCAGATAAATAAGATAAAGCATCCAAGTACTAGACAATCCTAGGCATGTATTCCATATATAGTCATACGTGCTCGCAATGAGAACTTGCACAACATCTTTTGTCCTGCCAGCCCGTTTGCAGCGGGGCCTCTAGGGAACTACTGGCAATTAAGGTGCTCCTTTTAATAGAGCACCGGAGCAAAGCATTAACACTCCATGAACACATGTGATCCTCACATCAAAGCCATTCCCTTCCGGTTATCCCGATTTCTGTCACTTCGGGGCCATAGGTTCCGGACAATAACGTCTGTATACAACTTGCACATAAGACCAAGAACAATACTATCATAATGAATAACGTGTTCAGATCTGAAATCATGGCACTCGGGCCCTAGTGACAAGCATTAAGCACAACAAATCGCAACAAAGTCATAAAGCACTAATAAAAGATACTAGGCACCATGCCCTAACAATCTGATGCCATTACATGAACGATCTCATCCAATCCCTACCATCCCCATAGCCTACAGCAGGGGATTACTCACTCATAGATGGGGGAAACATGGATGGTCGATGGAGAAGCGATGGTGATGATGATGGCGATGATCTCCTCCAATTCCCCGTCCAGACAGGGTGCCAGAATGTAGTTTCTGGTGCTGTCTCGTGGAATCTGGTGGTGGCGGCGGAGCGGAACTCCTTCTGGAAAAATGTCGAACCCCCCGAAGTTTTTAGGTCAGAAGGCTCCTTATAGGCGAAGAGAGAGGCCGAAGGGGTGCCTGGGGGGACCACACCACCCCCTGGCGTGGCCTGGCCTGGCCCGCACCACCAGGTGGTGTGGCCACCCCCTGGGTCTTCTCCGTCTCGTATTCTGGCTCTTGGAGTCTTCGGATGAAATATGATTTTTGGCATATTTTCCGGGATTTTTCCTGATAGTTGGTTTTCTGCACAAAAAGTAGACACCAAGGCAATTCTGCTGAAAACAGCGTTAGTTCGTATTAGTTGTATCCAAATCACACAAGTATAAAGGAGAAACAATAGCAAAAGTGTTCGGGAAAGTAGATACGTTTTGGACGTATCAACTCCCCCCAAGCTTAGCTTATTGCTTGTCCTCAAGCAATTCAGTTGAAAACTGAGTGTGATAAAAGAACTTTCACGAACACATTTGCTTCATATGATGTAAATATTCTCAGCAATGTGATCAACTACTTAGACAGTTCATAGTAAATAGTATGCAACTGAGTCTACTTAATAGTCATTGCAAGCTACGAAGAGATTCCAACTCAAGAATAATAAGTAGCATGAAGCACAAACATAAGCAACATTACAATGCTCATAAAAAGGTATGATAGAGTGGTACCTCGCTTGCCTTTTATTATGAATGCCAAGGCACCTCTAAAGTTCAAGTGATGACTAGAAGTAAAGATATCAAAGATACAAGCATCAAAGTAATAACACAAATAATCAAGTAATGGAATAAACACAAAGAATGACAACTATGCTCTCAAGAAGGTGCTCAAAGAATATGCGGAGACTCAACAAGTAGAAGAAAAGGTTTTGAATAATTTTGAAAGGCTTCCAAATGCTGAAAGTATGGTACTCGTTCGCTTTGAGCTCTCATTGCCCCTACCATAAGCATCTTTAATGTGGTTAAGGTGAAAGTGAGGTCCAATCTGAGTTATATGCTTGACAGACTATAAACTAAAAATCCCAAGTCCCTTGAGTACGAGGGTCGCTCCTCATGCTACTCAACTTTAGTTACCGGTAAGTTCTTGTCATCGTAAGTATGTGCGTATCATTGAGAACCGCCAACGGGGTACCCCTTGCCCGATGATACGGAAGAATCCCCATATCAAAATGACAAGGCAAGCAGACAATGAGTATCTCAGCAATCTTCTTATTTACGATGGGAAAATGGTGCTTTTTTCTCTCTTTCCTCTTTTCATAAATCTTTTTTTTCTTTTTCTCAATAGCTATCTCTCTCTTTTTTATAAGAAGAATGCTTCATAGATATCATTATGGTTACGCTGCAGGTTTCCACCATGTTAGCATGGATTAGACCAGCGGCCCAGGCATTTCTCTAACACACATACATAACTCCATGGACTTACAAGCTCCCCTTTTATTTCACACCGACGACATCCGCAAACAAAAGAGCATGGTATCAACTGGGTATATATTTACAAGTGTTGAAAGCGTTCCCCGTGATAGCACGGTTCTGCTAATCCCCAGCCTATAATTTGCAAGCATATAACTTTCATGGAGAGTTCACAATGGTTCAGGTTTATTAAGTGCAGGAAATAAAGTGTGTCATCAAGTTCGTGAGAGCTTTACTAACTAGTTTTCCCATAACAAGCAAACATTTTATTCGGAAGAAAACAAAGCATAATGAATATGCACGGGAGTAGCAAATGATGCTAATAGGTAGGTATGGTGGACACTTTGGAAATATTTGGTTTAGGGAGTTGGAAACATGAGTAAAACACTCAGTTGAAGTGAAGGCTAGCAAAAGTAAGGGAGCGACAAACGAGAGAGCAATAGCTGTCATTATCATGCTTGCAACAAAACAGGACTACTCATGGCATGAAAATGATTCAATATCCTCAAGGCAAAATAATTCATCAAGGCTTAACTGATTATCACAGTCTTGTGCATGCGTGAGCATGTGCCAAGTCAATTCAAATGAAACATTCAGAGGAGGATACCACGGTGTCATACCAATTTATGAATAGAGCAATGCAAGCAAACATTCATAAGACATGCTACAAACTATTAGCGAGCTGGAGCTAATCATAAGAAAGCAAGAACTACTAAGAATCCAAAGATGACATACACCCTACTTGAACGGACTAAGCAAGCCCACAGTGATGAGTATATGTACAAAAATGAAAACAAATAGAGTTCGTTACCAGCCTCTTACCATGCCTCAAGTTGTCATTGATCCTCATTATTGCTCTTCACTTGTGTGGCTTGAATAATAATATGAAACCAATATCCACTGAGGACTGCCGAACCCTGTAGCAAACTCGCAAAAACCAAAGCAGAACGACAAATATTTTTGGTGTTTTCGATTTTTAAACAAGAACCAAAAGGGAAAAACAAGCAAAGCAAAATCTTTTTGGGTTTTTCGAATAGTTCAAACAAAGCAAAAAGGGAAAAACAAACCAAGGCAAAAAGAAGAAGCAAACCAAAGAGAAACAACAGAAATATTTTTGGTCTTTTTGTGTTTTAGAAAGCAAAAGCAAAGAAGAACGAAAACTAAAAGAGAACGAAAACAAGAATATACAAAGTACCGACGCAACATGATATGGAGATGAGTGCGGTGTCAGCGTACCTCCCCCCAAGCTTAGGCTTTTGGCCTAAGTGGGTATCAATCCCAAGCTGGCCAGGATGAAGTGTCACCCTGGTATGACGAAGAGGTCCCCTCATCCTGGTGCGAACTCGAGTACGTCCCTCCGTAATACGCAGAGTAATCATAGGAGGGCACATCCTCCTGGTGCTGCTCATGGAAACCCAGCAAGCGAAGCTGCTCATCCACCTCCGCCTTGGAGCACGACCATGGTCTCCTGTGAGACTAAACAAAGCAGGCTGTGGCAAAAGGATCTCCCTTTCATCCCCGTCAGTGAAAAGCATCCTATATACTAGATTGTTCAAATCAGAGGTAGCAGTGACAAAGTGATGAGTTTTCATGGCAACAAGGTCAAGCCTCTGTGGTGCCAACATAGCATCATCGGGATCCACTGTAAGACCTAATGCATTGACTATGCGTGAGGCAATGATGCCCCCATAGATAGGCCCCTTAGCAGCTAGGCGGCGAGCAATAAGCGAGCCAAGATTGTACCGAGTATCATTGTTGAGCGCAGCAGCAAGGAATGCTAAATGATAGTTGGAGATATTACTAGTGTTCTCCCTACCTAATACACTAGTGGCAAGATAGTATGCAAAGTATCTAAGAGCAGGGAGTTGGATATTTCTTATCTTTCCGCGCTGCGCTACGCGGTCATCATCATTGGTCACCCCTCGGTAAAGCTCCAACAAATCAGTGGGTCGCCCTTGAATTTTCTTCACGGTCCCTGTCATACACACACCTACAATACTGCAAAATCTCTCCAAAGGCATGGTGAAGGGCAGATCATAGATTTTAAAAGAGACAGTAGATTGATAAGGTGTGTTAGTAAACGCGAAGCTCTCAACAAAAGTTTTGGTGAGCATCGCGTCTTGTGCACTCTCATCTTGCATATAAGAGGTCAAACCAACCCTCTCGATCAGTAGCAAGAAATCATCAAGAATACCTGCAGCTTGCAAGAAAGTAAAACAAGGAAAAGAGGATGGGTGAGCATCCCCATCATTCCTTTCACTGCCAATACGAGTTGCAATGAGGTCTTCATTGTATGATGGCCTAGCTTGAGAGGCTATTCTTGAGGGCCTCGACCTCCTAGGTGCATCACTCTCAAATATCTCTCCAAAAGTATGGTTGTTCATGCTTGGTATTCTGAAATTTAAACACCTATTAAACAAGTGATTGCAAAGTAAATATAACGAAGGATTCTACTCATAGGGAATTGCAAGAGGCCTAAACATGCATCAAAACTATATCTCTAAGCATCAAACAAGCTTACAAGCTCTCATAACCAGTCACCTACAGCAGCAAAATACTCAACATATAATCCACTAAACACAAATCTACTTGGACAAGGGGAGGAGTCACATACCAGGGAACAAATGCCCCAAATTTCAGCAAGAAAGATGGGCTGAGCAAGGAGATCGAAGAAATCGAGAGCAAGCACAGCAAGAACGCGATTTTGAGCTATGAACTAGAGCTTACTCGGGAGAGAGAAGAAAGTGGCAGGTGAGAGAGTTGGTGGGGGGCCAGGGGTGGCCCAAACCAGGGCATGGCGCCACCCAAGGCTGGCCGTGCCACTATGTGGTGTGCCTGCCTGGTGGGCCCCCCTGGTACCTACTAGGTACTCCTCTGCCCCTTTTTTCACGTAAAAATTTAATATGAATTTTTTGGAATTTTTCGAGACACTTTATTTTTGGGCATTTTTTAGAAATAGAAGAATGATTTTTCTGACAGACAGATTTTTTTCTTTTGGAAACATGATGCAAGGACAAAACAAGGCTAGAACTACAGAAGTTCTAGCACGCAAGCAACTAACAACACAAAGAAAACTAAATGAAAGCAAAAACTAAAATGCAAAGGATAGAAATAAACGGAGCTAATCATAGTGAAAACATTGTTTTGTTCAATGGAATCCTTTTGTTAGCAAGGTTGATCAAGTCTTGCTACCAAAACAATTGCATATGAGACAAAACTTTGTACTCCACTAATGATTATGTTACCTTAACCTTGATAGCAATGGTCCCAATCATAATAGTTTCAAATTTTTCTCTTGGTATGGGACAATATATTCCAACTTGAATGCCCTCAACATGTTCAATTGAATTCAAACCATAAGTCCTTTCAATCTTCTTGGGGAAATAGATAGTATGTTCCTTGTCATTAACATTGAAGGTCACCTTTCCTTGATTACAATTAATAACAGCTCCTGCAGTATTAAGAAAAGGTCTCCCAAGAATAATAGACATATTATCATCTTCAGGCATTTCAAGCACAACAAAATCAGTTAGTATCAAGCAATTGTGAGTCACCTGAACAGGTACATCCTCACATATACCCATAGGAATAGTGGTAGATTTATCAGCCATTTCCAAAGATATATCAGTTGGTATTAATTTTTCAAGTTGAAGCCTCTTATAGAGAGAGAAAGGCATAACACTAACTCCAGCTCCCAAATCACACAAAGCAGTTCTAACATAACTATTTTTAATAGAGCAAGGAATAGTTGGAATCCCTGGGTCTCCAAGTTTCTTAGGAACCTTACCATTAAAGGAATAATTGGCAAGCAAAGTAGAGATTTCTTCATTAGGGAGCTTCCTTTTATTCGAGACAATATCCTTCATATACTTTGAACAAGGAGGCAATTTAATAGCATCAGTCAAAGGAATTTGCAAGAATAAAGGTTTCATCCACTCACAAAACTTATTATAGTGTTCATCTTCCTTTAACTTGTGTTTCTTATCAGGGAAAGGCATAGGTTTTTTGGACCCAAGGTTCTCTTTCACTACCATGTTTCTTAGGAATAAAATCTTCTTTGGTGTATTTAGTATTCTTAGTGTGGTTTTCAGGTTCTTCTTCAACTTTTTCCTCATTAGGAACAACATTTTCTTCATTACCACTTTCAGTTTCAGCATTAGAGATAGATATACTATTAGGATCTATAGCAGGTTCAGAGGGTTCTACGACAGTTTTATGTTTCTTTTTCCTTTTTTTACGAGTAGAACCACTATTTTCAGCTTGTTGAGAATCCTGCTCAATTCTTTTGGGATGCCCCTCAGGATATAGAGGATCCTGGGTAGCAGCTCCACTTCTAGTTCTAATTTCATAAGCATGTTTTTCTTTAGCAGCATTAACTAGCAAGTCTTTTTGCACTTTAACAAGTTGATCTATTTGAGTTTAAACCATTTGAAAGTGTTTAACAATCATTTTAACATCATTAAAGGTTCTTTCCACAATATCTTTCAACTCCAATAGCTCTAGTGTTTTCCATTAGATGATTTTGCACCCTTTTATTAAAGTTATCTTGTTTAACAATAAAGATATCAAATTCTTCTAAGCATTGATCATGAGGTTTAGAGTAAGGGATATCACCTTCATCAAAGTGTTGGAGAGAGTGTACCTCAATAGTGGATGAGTAGGGAATAGGCTTACATAATTCTTCTATAGGAGGAAAATTCTTGACATCTGCAGCTTTAATTCCCTTCTCCTTAAGACATTTCTTAGCTTCCTTCATCACTTCATCATTTAATTCAATAACTCCCCTCTTCTTTGATGTTGGAATAGGCACATGAATAGATGGTTCAGGTACAATTACTTCAGGTATAACTTGTTTAGGAGGAGTCCAATCTTCATAATTCTTGCTTATTTTAGCCATTAATTCCTCAGCTTCCTTAGGAGTCCTGTTCCTGAAAACACAATCAACACAACTATCTAGGTATGTCCTAGATTCCTCGGTTAGTCCATTATAAAATATATCAAGAAGCTCATTCTTAGGTAATGGACTTCCAGCCTGTGCATGAATCAAAGCACAAAACCTTGCCCAAGATTCAGGCAATACCTCTTTTTCTCCCTGTTTAAAATCAAAAAGTTCCTGCAAAATAGCATGTCTAGCACTGGGAGGAAAATATTTCTGCAGGAAAGTACTAATCAAGCACTCAGGGCTATCAATAGATCCAGGAGGTAAATTACTAATGCAAGTTTTAGCTTCTCCTTTCAGCAAAAAGGGGAAAATCTTAGCAACAAAGTAAGTACGCATCTTAATATCATCAGAAAACAAGCCACTCATGGTAGAAAGGTCATTCATATGTGCTACCGCACTTTCATTCTTAGTCCCACAAAAGGTTCTTTCTCGACAATAGCTATGTAAGATAGATCGAGAGAGAAATCATAATCTTCATCTATAATGTTTATGGGAGAAGCAGCAAACTTAGCAGCAGGATATAATTTTGATCTAATAGTACGCCTCTCAAGGAGACTCTTAGCAGCGCTCCTATCTTGGGTGTTCTTACATTCTTTAATAAACTCATCGGTCATCTCAACATAACCATCTTTAATATCATAACTCTCACTAGACTCAGGTGAGCTAACAGGTGTGGTAGTGTCTTCATTAGGAGTTTCAGTATTTCCAGCTATAGTTCTAGCAATCGTAGCATCTAGGAAAGGACCTAATGAACCACTCTTATCAAGCACAGTAGAAGCAGCATCATAAGCATCGGAAGTTTCAGATTCAGCAGTAGTAGCAGTGTGTGTAGCATGTGTATGCGGTGGTGTAACGAGCTTACTTATAACAGATGGTAAATCAAGAGTAGTATAGGTGTTTAGAACCGTACCTCTTCTTGTAGTGGATGGTAAAATAGGAACCTTGCCATCATGAGACTTACCCATGATGGATGGTAGCAGCGAACAATAGAGAATCCAAGTGAACTTGATAAATAAAGCTATGCTCCCCGGCAACGGTGCCAGAAAATAGTCTTGATGACCCACAAGTATAGGGGGTGTATCGCAGTATTTTCGAGGGAAGTGAAACCCAATTTATTGATTTGACACAAGGGGAGCCACAGAATATTTATAAGCCTTAACAACTGAGTTGTCAATTCAGCTGCACCTGGAAACAATCTTGCTCACAGCAGTTTATCAGTAGCAACAGTTTTGTAGTAGGAATAGTAAAGTAGCAGCAGTAGCAAAGCAAAGATAGTAGTAACAAAAGCACTAACAGTGGGATTCGAGTGCGGTAGGCATAGGGATAGATGGACGAGCGTTGCATGGACAAGACAATTCACATAGCAATCAGAACATAGGGCAATTACAGATAAAAAAGATAAAGCATCCAAGTACTAGACAATCCTAGGCATGTGTTCCATATATAGTCATACGTGCTCGCAATGAGAACTTGCACAACATCTTTTGACCTGCCAGCCCGTTTATAGCGGGGCCTCTAGGGAACTACTGGCAATTAAGGTGCTCCTTTTAATAGAGCACCGGAGCAAAGCATTAACACTCCATGAACACATGTGATCCTCACATCAAAGCCATTCCCTTCTGGTTATCCCGATTTCTGTCACTTCGGGGCCATAGGTTCCGGACAACAACGTGTGTATACAACTTGCAGATAAGACCAAGAACAATACTATCATAATGAATCAATACCATGTTCAGATCTGAAATCATGGCACTTGGGCCCTAGTGACAAGCATTAAGCACAACAAATCGCAACAAAGTCATAAAGCACTAATAAAAGATACTAGGCACCATGCCCTAACAATCTGATGCCATTACATGAATGATCTCATCCAATCCCTACCATCCCCATAGCCTACAATGGGGGATTACTCACTCATAGATGGGGGAAACATGGATGGTCGATGGAGAAGCGATGGTGATGATGATGGCGATGATGTCCTCCAATTCCCTGTCCCGGCAGGGTGCCAAAATGGAGTTTCTGGTGCTGTTTCGTGGAATCTGGTGGTGGCGGCGGAGCGAAACTCCTTCTATAAAAACGTCGAACCCCCCGAAGTTTTTACGTCAGAAGGCTCCTTATAGGCGAAGAGAGAGGCCGAGGGGGTTCCTGGGGGCCCACACCACCCCCTGGCGCGGCCTGGCCTAGCCCGCGCCACCAGGTGGTGTGGCCACCCCTAGCTCTTCTCCGTCTCATATTCTGGCTCCTGGAGTCTTCGGGTGAAATAGGATTTTTGGCATATTTGTAGGATTTTCCCTTATAGTTGGTTTTCTGCACAAAAAGTAGACACCAAGGCAATTCTGCTGAAAACAACGTTAGCCGCATTAGTTGTATCCAAATCACACAAGTATAGAGGAGAAACAATAACAAAAGTGTTCGGGAAAGTAGATACGTTTTGGTCGTATCAAAGTACAAGCGTCAAAGCTTGGGGATGCCCAAAGCATCCCCTTCTTCATCAATAAAAATCCCAGGTTTCTTCCAAACACTTCATTTTTATTGTTTCATGCATAGTTGTGTTGTTATTGGAGCGTCTTCTTTTTCGTTTTCGTTTGCTTGGTTTTCTTAGTTTGCTTGAATAAATTGGTTGGACCCCCTCTTTCATACATTAGTTTTCAAATAGTTTGGCTTGGACTAGAAAAGAGTAGGAAAGTTCATGCTTAAGTGGTAAAAGAAGCTTGTTTTTGACTGTGGCCTATGCTTTGTCATGTCATGCTTGGTATTGTTTTGGATTTATGCTTAGTGATTATTGCTGTAGCATGACTTGTTATAAACAATTGAGATTGCTTAATGTTGGAAGAATCATGCGTTGTTTTAGCATATTAAAGCATAGTATTGTGGTATTCTCCTTTGATGCTTTATTTGGGTTGACTTGGCACATGCTCACACCATGTTATGACTATCCAAAGTCACCATAGCCTTGATGATCCTTTAGTTTTTGACTTGTAATATCACTTTATGCTTTAATTAATGATGTTTTGTCGCTTTGCATGATTATGGCCATTATTGCTCTCTTAGTTGGTCGCTCCCAGTCTTTTGTTAGCCTCCATAACCAAGTATGAGTTCCACTAATGCATCCAACTCCTAAAACCAAGTTATTCCAAAGAGTCCACCATACCTACCTATTAGCATTTGCTATTCCAAGTATATTCATGTTTTTATCTACCTTACGAATTAAACTTGTTATGAGAGAACTAGTGATTAAAGCTCTCACGAACTTGATGGCACACTTTACTTTTCTTTCCCTTAATAAACTTGAACCATTGTGTCGTCTATGTTGTATATGCTTGCACTTATATGTTAGGGATTAGTAGAACCATGTTGTCATGGGGAACACTTTCAACATTGCACTTGTACTTTGTACATAGTTGATATCATGCTCTTTTGTCTATGGATGTCGTCGGTGTGAAATGAAAGGGGAGCTTGTAAGTCCATGGAGTTATGTATGTGTGTTAGAGAAACGCCTGGGCCACCGGTCTAATCCATGTCGTCATGGTGGAAACCTGCAGCGTAACCATAATGAGCTGTCTATGAAGCATTCTTCTTATAAAAAAAGAGCCAGATATTGAGAAAAAAAAGAGAAAAAGAAAAAAAGAGATATGAGAAAATAGGAAAGAGAGAAAAAGCACCATTTTCCCATGGTAAATAAGAAGATTGCTGAGATGCTCGTTGTCTGCTTGCCTTGTCATTTTGATATGGGGATTCTTCCATATCATCGGGCAAGGGGTACCCCGTTGGCGGTTCTCTATGATACACATGTACTTACTATGACAAGAACTTACCGGTGACTAAACTTGAGTAGCATGAGGAGCGACCCTCGTATTCAAGGGACATGAGATTTCCAACTTATATTTTTTCAAGCATATACTCCATAGTTTGTTCACTTTAACCTTAATCACTTCAAGATTCTTATGATAGGGGCAATGAGAGCTGAAAGCTAATAAGTACCATAATTTTTGGAAGCTCTTTATGAAACTTGAATCCCTGCTTCCTTCTATGAAGGCCTTTATTTTACTTTTATGTTAAGTATCCATCTTATATCTGTATGCACCTATTGAGAGAGCATAGTGGCCATTCTTAGTTTAATGTGCATTGTCCTAGGACTTGTTGATTGATGCATAACTTTGATATTGCTTGTCCTTAAACTATTTGTATCTAGTCACCCTTATAAATTTTGAAGGTGTCCTATGCAATTATGATTTGCTACATTATGAGGGACAAGCTGAATGCCACTATGCTTTGTTTTCCATATGTGAAACAAACAAATAACTTGCAAAGCATTGTTATTCATGAATCTTTTGTTTGTGCCTTTTATGTTACAACATAGTTGCTATGTCTTATTGTTAGAACTTTATCTTTCATGCTATGTTGAAGTACTATGATCCTAGCTATCAATGTTTTACAAATACTTTGATCAAGATTGTGTTGGCTGCGTGTCACCTCAAAAATTATATTGTTTTTATCGTTTACCTACTCGAGGACGAGCATGAACTAAGCTTGGGGATGTTGATACGTCCATAACGTATCTATAATTTTTGATGGTTTTATGCTAATAATATACTTTTGATACTCCTTTTTATATAAAGTTTATGATTTATTTGGACTAGCCTACTAATAGTTGCAAAAGTGTACAATGTTCTTCTTTTACACTTTGATGTGTAGGAATTACCAAGAATACAAGTGGAAACCTTGTTGGAGCCAAATTGGGATTTTGCAGAAATCTGTCTCAGAATTCTTTTTGAAGATGGTCACGTTTCGGGTCGAAGACGGTGTCAAACAGAAAACTCTTCAACTACAAAGTTGTTGGAAATTGCGCGACAAACGTACTGGACATAAAATTTAGCTGATTCTGAGTCCGGACAAGCCCAATAGGCCCGATTTACTAGAGCCCAAGATGGGGTGACGGGAATCCGAGAAGCTATATAAAGGGAGGAAACCTAATTCGTGGGAGACACCTCCACCCACGAATATGTAGCCACCAAAGCGACGTTTTTGCCTCCCCATAGATCCCATCTCCATGGGAGAGGGATCCCAATAAGGCATGAAGGAAGGGGGCTAAGGGGCAGTGCTCCCCTGTGATACCGGCGGCAGGGAAGGATTCCTCCGCGCCGCCGCCTCTTCACCATCTTCACCGCCATCTCCATCGACTCTACCGCCATCTCCATCGACATTACTGATTCCCATGATGAGGAGGGAGTACTTTTTCCTCGAGGCTAAGGGCTCTACCGGTAGCTATGTGTTCATCTCTCTCTATGCATGATCATATTGTGATCATGAGCTTTGTAATCAAGTAGATCTACCTTGCTACTCAAGTGCTTTAATAGATCTCTGCTCTCCCCATGTGTGTGAAAGTGACAGCGTGCACACCATGGTGGCACTTAGGCTAGAGATTACAAATACTTGTTATGAGTTATATTTGGAGTTGGATGTTTCTATGAAATTGTGGTGTTTGTTGGAACTATTTAGAGCTCAAGGTGACAGTGTGGGGTTATCTAGATGGGAAAAGCGAACTTTGAGGTGTGCTGTTATAGCCCTATCATGGATTAGAGTGTCCAACTAGAGAGTAGTTCAGGGTAATATCCTAAAAAGAAGATATTTATATGAGAGTGTTCACTAGCGAAAGTATGATCCCTAGGCCTTGTTTCTAAGCATTGAAACACCGTTTTCTACTAGATCTGTTACATATTTGCTTGCTTTCATCTTTATTTCAGATTGCCTTTAGTCTTTTCCTCCCGTCAAGCTCTTTTCTGGGACCGTTAGCACTTATAATTATCCATACCACTTGTATTTCACTATCTCTTCGCCGAACTAGTGCACCTATACACCTGACAAGTGTATTGGGTGTGTTGGGGACACAAGAGACTTCTTGTATCTTGATTGCAGGGTTGCTTGAGAGGGGATACCTTTGAGCACTTCCTCCATGAGTTCGATTATCCTTGGGTGATCCACTTAAGGGAAAACTTCCTGCTGTTCTACAAACCTCTGCACTTGGAGGCCCAACAACTGTCTACAAGAATAGAAGTGTGTAGACATCAGTCGCCAATCGGAGAAGAGATCTACTATTACAAGTGGTGCAAGATGGCTACGGAGATGGAGAAGGGTTTGGAGATCTGAGGCGGCTTTTTGGCGAAGTCTGGCTTCTTCGGGGCGAGGTGAGCGTTGTTTTCTCGTCGCTTGAGGCTTCTTTATATAGGGGTCCCTTCATGAAAGTTGTTATGTTTGACCTAATGGTGGCGGCGCCAACTATACGACCAGAGCTATACAGTCGGAATTTTTGCTCCAATCGTATAGTTGGTCATTACGGCGTCTGCCTTCGTTGGACGGCTCTTGGTTTCTTCTGGTTGTTGGAAATCTCGTATCTTTGACTTTAATGTAGTGATTACCTCCTTTAAACAATATTATCTGTGCAGGAAAAATACAAGAACAAATGGTTGCATACCCCTCTGAATATTAGCATTAGTGGCAGGGTTTAGAGAGATATTTCATCAAAAATATGATTAATATCCAGTTTAAATGTGGACATAGATGGCTATATTTCAGAGCCATCAACCTCCACAAGCTTAAACTTGATCGTCCCAAGCAAGAAAACCAAAATCAAAAAGGAACTCAGCATTTAAACTGAAATAACTAGATGGTGATCTTACTCATGATTAATAGTCTCATGGTTCCTCCACTTCATAAATCTAAAAAACTTCAGCATAGATAGAGTAATGGCAAGCATATCATACGGGTTTCATGCATCCTTATAGCGCAACAAAATTATAGTAAACATGGATGATTCGAATTGGAGTAAATTTTATTCCATGCAAGTAATCAACTCATAGGCTTGCCTTTGAACAATAAAGTATAATCATGTAAATTAAGAGTGTGAGAGTTGTCATGAAAATCATATATATTAGAGTATCTCAATTCTCTCACATCAATGAATCAAGACTTTGCAAGCACTACTTTTCTATTCATTGTCCTTCAAGAATTTTCAGTTTTTAAGTAATTGAGAGCATGCCAAAGATTTTTATTAGTTTATCAGGCTGTGATGGACACTTGTGGCATCACTAAGATTTTTGTTCCTTTTTCACAATGATTACTCATAATAGCCAGAAGAGTGATTCCATCATGATTACAGCTACCCAGGAGTGCCAAGAATATTACCCACTATAGCATTGCTGCTACAAGTGTTTAATCAACTCATAGCCGAAATCTAGGAGTTTCCTCCATGAAGATCGTTCGTAGGTCAACGGAGTTGTTGGCATCCCATGAAGTTTGACACACATAAAGCTATATCATTCTTATGATTAACAAGTCAAACTTTGGCATGCTCACAAAACCGCTAAACATTAATTCAATCGAACAAATCCTTTCAAAGAGAGCTATCAAGTCAATCAACATTTTCAGTGGTGTCGAGTGTCTCTAGAAATAAACCTTCAAGACTAAGCACTTACAACACCCAAGCCTTCAATTGTGAGACTTTTTCTTATTACAATTGTTTAGCAATTTTTAGGCAAGACTTGGTTAATTACGAGAGCTGGAACAAAATGAGCCAATTAAATACCCATGCAAACGACAATCTTACTATGATACAAATACTCACTCCACCAATATAATATCTCAACTTTTACTACTAACTAGCATGCGTTTCTCAAACTTCAAAAGTGTGGAGTCATAAGGCATACCTCTCATGTTTGGTTCCACTTCTCTCTTCCTTTTTTATTTGTTTCTTGGAAACTCGAAGTCGATCACTCTCCTATAAATATATGAAGACCTCGAGGCGGAAAGAAAAGAAAGAGGGAAAATAAAGAAAAATGGAGAAATCTTTTTGTGATTTTCAAGAGAGGGAATGTAAAGAATAGAAAATCGGCGGCAAAGCTCGGCTAGAAAATTTCGAAAGCAAAATAAAAAGAACTAAAGATAAAGTGTTGGGGAAACCAACACGAGTGATTATAAACTCAAATAAAAACGTAACTCGAAATAAATAAAAGCAAATAAACGCCAAGTAAAGATACATGAGGAAACTTCCCCAAGCTTAGGCTTTTGCAAGCCCTTCAAATCATTGTGGTGGTAGGAAAAAGTCGTTACTCCAGTTAGCAAATTGAGTTGAGAGGTTACTTGTTCATTCTCGAAGGTTCAAAGAGAGGTTGTGCATCCTCTCCACAGTCCCTCCAAGTCCATGGAAATCTTGGTATGTGGCGAACCAGGTTTGTGGCTGCTCTTCTTGGTGAGGAACTTCTTGCTCCTCCTCTTGGTCCTCATCCTCTTCAGGAATTTCTTCCTCGGGTTGGTGCTTCTCAACCTGCGAATTATATAACAAACGTCCTTCCTCGATAGAGAAAAGACAATTAGGCAAAGAATTGGGGTAGATACGCCCATCTCCAGCAATATGCAGGTAATAAACACTACCTCTCCTCGTGAGCATCCCACAGGCCCTCAAGGTGGAGAAACCAACACGTGTCTCACCTAGTACAGGTTGCAACTCACCTAGATTGATGTCTAGGGTAGTGGCAAGCACGATGATGACGCCTCCTCCTGTGATTGGCCCTTGGCTTTGGGAGGCTTGCTACTCTAGGTAGCGCACAAGGATGGCGCCCAGGTTGAGTGAAAGGTTGCAGTTGATGTAAGTAGCCTTTGCGAGGACTAGGATGTCCTCCTCGTTGAGTCGCGTGAACTCATTATGTGCCTACAAGGTGTTAGCAATAACGTAGAACAAATAGAGAATTGCGGGATGTTGAATATTCTTCCCCTTGTTCACTCTACTAGTGAAGCTCATTCCATTATAGTATTGATCGGGGGAAGGAATTAAGCCAGTAAAGGATGTGCGTAAAGCATGGACATCATTGTTTTGGCAAATTAAAGCATGCACACCATTCATCTAATGTTAAAGTGTAGTTGTTATTCATAAGACGAAAAGAAATAGTATCCTCTCCTTGCCACAGTTTAACGGTGCTTTGCAACGAACTTAGGAATTCAATGGTTAAGCGGCGATAAGTAGGTACATCATTGTACACAAAGTTTTGCAGGTCAGCTCTATTGCAAAGTACATTAAAGTCATCAGAAATACCGAGTTGGTTCAATATAATGGGGCAAGCCCACTTGGTGGCCTTCACTTCGCGGTTCTTGATCTTGTTGAAGCATTCACGATGGGCCTCATCCCTGAACCGTATCCCCATGCGTTCCTGGGTGACCGCCCGAGAAGCGCTAGCGGTGGCACGAGCACGAGTTTGGCTCCTTGTGTTCATCTTCTAAAACATTGAAGAAAGGCAAAAATAATTGATCCAACAATAGTAAGTATAAAATATTCCTCATCTAAATACACTAAAGAATCTCCTCAAGATAATAATCTAGGCAAGAAAATCATGGCTATTGGTTTAGAGTAGGTCTCACCCAAGATTGATAATGACAATAGATCAAAGATGAATTTGTAAAAAATAATTGGAGGATCGGAGGAGAAACATACCGTAGATCACTTGTGTGCGAGGAAATCGAACGAAATTGAGTAGAGATGAAGATCCCTTGAGGTTTTGAGAGAGTTTGGAGGTAGAAGAAAGAAAAATGATTGAAGTTTTGGAGTTTGGAGTACCTTCCCGTGCAATTTTGTGGTCGAACGCAACTATACGGGCGGAACATGTGTTCCGGCCGTATAGTTGGCGTTCGGTCAAAATATTAGGTCTTCCTCCTGGCGGCGCAGCTATACGGGCGGAACAAAATGTTCCGGACGTATAGTTGGTCATTAAACTGTCTGTCCTTGTGAAAGAAAATTTGCAAAGGCATAGATATCTATACGACCGGAGCTATATGGCCGGATTTTTTTATTCTCGCCATATAGTTGGTCGTTAAACTCCCAGTATATATGAAAAGAAATTGTACGAAGGCATCGGAATCTATACGACCGGAACTATACGGCCGGATTTTTTATTCCCGCTGTATAGTTGGTTGTTAAACTCCTAGTATATATGAAAAAAATTTGTACGGAGGCATCGATATCTATATGACCGGAACTATACGACCAAAATTTTAATTCCTGCAATATAGTTGGTCGTTGACCTCTCAGTACATATTGTAGAAAAAAATTCGATGGTAAAGATAACTATATGACCGGAGCTATACAGCTGGAAATTTTTATTCCCGCCGTATAGTTGGTCGTTAAACTGTCTGTGTGCATCAAAAAATTTCTGTTTCTTCGTAAACTATTTTTGTTCCTGTAACTTAGCGATATACCTTGTTTTTGAAAGAAAATTTATAGTAAAAATTGTCGACCAATAATAGCATGAATAATGCAGAATTTTAAGTACTACCAAATTTCTTCTCCTCAAATGGAGTTTTCTAGCACTCTTTATTAAACAAGAACTTAAACTAAAACTAAAAACTTAACTCAAACCTTAATTTAACATGGGTTTCCTCCCATGGAGCGCTCTTTTATGATCAATAGCTTGACCTTGATAATACTCACTTGGGCCAGATGAGTGGAACACCCACTCCAAAGTAATTGGCCTTCAAAGTGATGGCCTTCTTCTCGTCATGTTTGGTTTTCTTCTTCTTGGAGAAATAAATAACAAAAGGATCCCGTGAAGACAATTGCAACTTCATGTTTCCTTCATGAAGGTTAATTAAAGCCTTTATAGTTCTCAAGAAAGGACGACCTAGTATTATAGGAGCAACTGTATCTTCAGGCATGTCAACAATAACGAAATCAATGAGAGCAAGACAACTTTTGACATAAACTAAAGTGTTCTCCTTAATCCCTACAACTTTCTTGTAGGTAGAATCTACTAGATGCAATTTTAATTCAGTAATTTCGAAGGAGCCAAGGTTTAACTTGTTAAAAAGACTCTTTGGAATTGTTGAGACGCTTGCACCTAGATCACAAAGTGCATCTATCTCATTGGTTCCAATCTTTATCTTAATAGTAGGATCAAATATGTCATCTAGTTTAACAGGCAACTTTTCAGCGATTTTCTTGTATTCCTCTTCAAGCTCGCGTACCTTAATTGCTATTTGATCAACAAAGTGTTGATACATGGCTTCATCATTACCTTCACTTACCGGAATTTTGACATTGATCCTCTTTACGAGATCTTTGATAGTGTAGCTTGGTGAAGAGGCATTACTATAATCAAGTTCTTCAGGCTCCTCCCTTTGGATCCTCATCATTTTGAGTTCTTCAATAGGATTGGGCTCAGCTTTACCTGCAAATTTAGCTAGAATGAGAGTTTGACTCTCGGTTAACTTACCTAGTTGTGCCTCAACGATCCTTGTTCTTTCTTGAAGGGCCTGCAAATCATTTCTCAAACTAACAGCTTGGTTAGATAATTTACCAAGCATAGCATCATGGTTCTCCATAATTTTGACTAGAATATTATTTTGCTCATTTTGTGAGTCTATAAAAGACTTAAGTGTTTCTTGGAGACTACCATTACTAGTTCCCATATTATTATTAGAGTTATTTGTAGGACTAGCATAATGTTTCTAAAAGTTAGGATTGTAACTCTTCTTCCAAGCAGGATTGTAATCATTACGAGCTACGAAGTCTATTTCTTCTATGTTTGTTTTGGGGGTGGCTCTTACCTGAGTTTCCTTACCTTTTACGGCTAGTATGAGCTCATACAACTTAGCATTGAGATATTCGTTCTCTTGTGGTGAGACAGAGTTCACCTTCTTCGTGTTTGGTCTTTCCACATGCCATTGGGCATGGTTGTCTTGCATATTGTCTAGTAGCTGCTTTGCTTCGGTAACATGTTTACCCATAAATTTTCCTCCAGCTGTAGTA
The DNA here is from genome assembly GCA_916181665.1 of Avena sativa. Taxonomy (NCBI): domain Eukaryota; kingdom Viridiplantae; phylum Streptophyta; class Magnoliopsida; order Poales; family Poaceae; genus Avena; species Avena sativa. Next base: position 621,609,112 of record OV702289.1, read on the forward strand.
TTAAGCATAGACTTAGACACAGGATTAAGAGCATTATAAAATAAATGGAGGATTAACCAATCTTCCATCCCATGACTAGGACAGTTTATTAGGCATTCTTTCATCCTCTCCCATGCAAGCGCTAATGGCTCACGCTCTTCCTGTCTAAAACCAGTAATATTAGATCGAAGATGCATAGTCTTTGCAGGTGTGAAAAATTTAGTCATAAATAAAGAAGTACATCCCGCCCATGATGTAATACTATTTTTAGGCAAAGAGAGCAAGCATTCTTTAGCTCTCCCTCTTAGAGAGAAAGGAAATAGACGTAATTTGACCGCATCAGGGTCAACGTCTTTTATACGCATCATATCACATATTTTAGTGAAAGTATTTAAGTGCATACCTGCGTCTTCAACAGCAGAGCCTCCAAATTGATTCTGTTGAACCAAACTTAAGTAATGGGGTTTAATTTCATAGTCATCAGCAGCGATTGCTGGCTGAGTAATAGGAGTACGCAAATAATCATTATTGGGAGTAGGAAATTCCCCAAGCTTCTTTTTAGCCATACTTCCTATGTTTTTGGGTTTTCTTAGATTAAAAATTATAACAGTAAAAACAAGAATTTAAAGACTAACTATTTTTTTGGTTTATCAAATAAAGACTGAAAGCAAACTAACAAAATTAAAAACAAGAATTAAAGCTAGCAAGGTTCCTAATAACCTCACCAGGGTAGCTATTTCTTCCCCGGCAACGGCGCCAGAAAAAGGGTTGATACCTTCAATCCGGATTACGGATGTAGTATAGCTCTTTTCCCTAGTATACCTAGGTTATCGAATCCACGTGAAGCGAATGCGTAGTAAAGTTACTTTAATGGACCTTCAGGAGTTTTAGAATCCCTTTTGTGTTTTTACGGGACTAGCTTGCGTCTTTTTGTTGTTGTCGATGATGGAGAGAGAGGGCCTAGGGCGTTCGGTTTCACCTGTAGCTGTGCAAAAACATCTGATGGAAATAAAAGATAGAAATAAAGTATGCATGTACTTGTTAGAGCAAGATAAATTATATGTGGGTAGTGCATCCATAATTGCTATTGCCTCCGCAACCGCTTATAGCAATAACCTACTAGTCTCATCCATAGAAGAAAGAGGACTAATGATATGCATAGTGATGTCACCGTTAATCGCAAGAAAATCCTTCACATACAGCCGTACTACCCCTTCTGTCACTAGGGTTCCCAACCTGCAGATCAATCATCACTCATACTCCCTATACCTGGATCAACCCTCGGGGTCTTGGGTACCTGACAAGTCCTTGGATTGAGGCAAGAGAGGATACAATAATCACCATGTCATACAAACTAATACATGATCCCATCTATGATAAATAACATGCACAATTGCTACATGGCTAGGCTGAAGCCCTTAGCCCAAGGAGAATTACTGACACATAGAGATGAGATCAACAATCACAAACATTGTAATGAAAATCATAAGATTGATAGCAATAGTCTTACAATGTTGCTAATCGGAGAAGAGATCTACTATTACAAGTGGTGGAAGATGGCTATGGGGATGGAGAAGGGTTTGGAGATCTAAGGCGGCTTTTTGGCGGAGTCTTGCTTCTTCGAGGCAAGGTGAGCATTGTTTTCCCGTCGCCTGAGGCTTCTTTATATAGGGGTCCCTTCACAAAAGTTGTTATGGTTTGACCTAACGGTGGCGGCGCCAACTATACGACCGAAGCTATACGGTCAGAATTTTTGCTTCGGCCGTATAGTTGGTCGTTATGACGTCTGCCTTCGTTGGACGGCTCCTGGTTTCTTCTGGTTGCTGGAAATATCGTATGTTTGACTTTAATGTAGTGATTCCCTACTTTAAATGACATTATCCGCGTAGGAAAAATACAAGAACAAAGGATTGCATACCCCTCTGAATATTAGCATTAGTGGCATGGTTTAGAGAAATATTTCATCAAACATATGATTAATATCCAGTTTAAATGTGGACGTAGATGGCTATATTTCAGATCCATCATCTCCTCATTCCCTAGAAGCTATCCTATGTACTGGAAGCTACGGTAGGTGACAAACCCGCAGATTCTGCGTCCCAGGACGTAAGGAATGTCTTCCAGTCTAGGGACAATGGTTACGCATGTGTCTAGAGTGGCATGCTCTATGCCGTGGAGGATAATTTGCAAAAGCTCTTTGAGAAGATGGGTGCTTAGGATATAATCACTAATCTCAAGGTTGTTTTTGCACCTCTAGCCAGGGCTAAGAGGTATGAAGCCTCGGAATTTTTCTTCTCAGCCAAGATGGAAGAGCATAGTAGTGTGAGCAAGCATGTAGTCAAAATGTCTGGCTACGTTTAGTGCCTGAATGACCTAGATTGCAAAATCCACGATGAGCTGGTGATTGATAGGGTGCTACAATCGTTGCCCTAGCTATAAAGGATTCGTCCAGAAATACAACATGCAGGGGATGATCCAAACCATGTTTGAGTTGTTCGCTATGCTCAAGCATGGTGAGGTGGAAATCAAGAAGGAGCACACTGTCTTGATGGTCAATAAGTCCGTCAAATTTAAGGAGCTTGGCAAGATGGGTAAGGGCAAGATGGGCAAACCGAAGAAGGATGTCAAGTATGTTGATAGTTCCTCCAAGGCGCCCAAACCTGATCCAAGCCTGGAGTCACGTGCTTCTACTACAAAGGGGACGGTCACTAGAAGCACAACTACTCAAAGTACTTCGAAGATAAGAAGGCCGGAAAGATTGTCGCCAAAGAGAAAGTCATATGTGATATACATGTAATTGATGTTTTCCTCACAAGTGCCACGAGCAAAACCTAGGTATTTGATACTGGTTCTGTTCCTCACATTTGTAACTCTCAGCAGGAGTTACGGAATAAGAAGCGGTTGGTGAAGGACGAGGTGATGATGTGTGTTGGCAATGGTTGTAAAGTTGATGTGGTGGATGTCGGTGTCGAGGGGATCACCCCTAGATGGGATAAGCCAGGCCAACCTGGCTGGCTCCTTGGATATCAGGCCAGATGGCCACAAGACAGGAAACCCACATTCAGGTGGAACGCTACAACTAGACCACCATCAAGCTTCCTTGGCTAGCCCATCTAGCCGGGTTACTTGAAGAGCATATCGGGTGGCTAGCTCCTCTCGGTCACCTCAGAATCTGTGGCGAGCATACAGAGGGCGTGACGCTCCATGTAGAGCATGCCTCCGGGTTCTCGGCTCTGCGTCACCAGACAGACTGCGGCTCCGCCCACGCGGCTCTATGCGACAACCACACTAAGCGGGGTAAAGCTGGTGGCTGAGCACAGCGGATGGGCACTGTAGCTCTGCAGCTAAACACTGTAGCGCTGACTATGGTTCCATGGCCCACCGATTGGGCCCTGTTAGCCATCCCACTTTGTAAACCCTAGACCCTCTTTGTAAACCCTAAGCCCACTTTGTGACCTACACCTCCCAGCCAGTATATAAGGGAGGGTAGATCTAGGGTTACGGGCGGAGACTCAACTTCCTCTAGATCATCCTCTACCTCTAGTCTTCACTAGTTCATCAGAGATATAGCTCCATGAGCACTTGTATTGGGCATACACCCACGATATAGTAGATCCTTGAAGGAGTAGGGGTGTTACCTCGCCGAGAGGGCCCTAAACCTGGGTACTTCGTTGTGTCAGTACTCATGCCCAATCCTATTGCGATAGCCACCGCTAACATTCTGATTGTCCTCTCTTAAGCCATCCATGATGGCACTCCCGTGTTCCACACCACAATAGTGGGCGCCCACCATGGGGCACAACGCTTTGGCTAGGGTCATCTTTCGCACGGGACGTCCACTCGTCGCTGGTGAGCGTGTCGCCTCTGGCCTCGTGCTCACTCTCGGCTCCTTTGACTGCGTCATCGACAACACGTCGTGTTTCGCCGGGGAAACATTCCCCAACAACGGCTCAATCCTCCACTTCGGAGACCTCCGCGTCTATGTCGCCACCGTCACCGAGGCTTTTCCTTGCAGGGTCATCCCCATCTCTGGTACACCACCCTGCTTTGTCGCTCCTCGCGTCGTTGCAACCAACTGCAGCATCGAGGTCATGATGGCTGGCTCGGGCGAAAACCGCCGCCTGCCCCCCGAGCGTCGAGCGGGAGGCAACAGCTCCACCTTGCATGATCTGGAGCAAGATGGGTTAACATCCTCCATCCAGCACCTCTACAACCCCGTCGTCCCCGAGGCAGACCCGACTGTAGCCGCATCCGCTCTGGAGGCTACCCGCCAAAACCTCCTAAAAGAGGCCAGCAGGGTTACCGTCGCCTAGCTCCAGCTAAACGCCACCATGTGCGAGTACAACACCGCTCACGGCTTCACCCACCCGTCAGGCACCAGCTGGCACGTCCAGCATCGAGGCCGCGACCTTGGTTTAGAGCTAGATCAAGCTGCTGACCCACGTACTCTCGAGGTTTAGCTAGTTTACAGCACCCCTGCCAAGAACATAAGGGCGGCAGAGGCAGCCATCGCGGAGCTGAACCACCTCGAGGGTGAGGAGTTGCCCCGCCAGCAGGAGCGCGTCCAGCTCCTCGTAGCCACGACCAACAAGCAGCAGGCAGAAGCAAGCCTCAGCCAAGCGAGGAATAGCAAGGACCAAGTTCGTCGCCAGATGGCAGATCTGGCAGCCCCGGGAGGAAGCCAGCAGGCACATCAAGCCTCCTTGCCAAATGGACCAAGGCAGAACAGCCGCCCGTGTGGTGGATTAGGCAACCGTGGGCAACACTAGAACAATGTTACAACAATCACCAGCAGGAACTGGCACTCTGGTTGATGGAGACGGCCAAGGCAACATCATCACACACCCGCTGACAGAGCCATAAGGAGCCACGCTCCCCCCATGTCTCGTCTAATAGGATGGCTTGGCTCCCGCGAGCCGGAAGCGGCGGATGCCTGCCTGCGCATCGACCTCCAAGTCCAGTCACGCGTCAAGGAAGAAGAAAGTCCGGCTGGTTCGAGATGTTTCAGACCGTGCATCCGGAATGAGACGTTTCCAAAGGGATTTTTGCTCTCTAGATACACGCCAAAGTACAACGGCATGGTCAAGCCAGAAGATTGGCTGGTGGATTATGTCACCGCGGTGGGCATCGTGAACAACAACCGGCGGGTAGCTATGCGCTACGTCCCCCTCATGCTCCCTGACTCGACCAAAACATGGCTAAACAGCACCCGCAACAACAACATCAATGCCTGGCTGGAACTCTAGGAAACATTCATTCACAACTTCACCGACACCTACAAGCGGTCGGGTAGGCCCCGCGAGTTTGCCCTCTGTGTTCAGGGCAAGGAATCACCTGATCGCGCCTACCTCACCCGGTGGATGAGCATGCATAACTCCTGTGAAGGGGTGCACGAGCACCAGGCAATCAACTTCTTCACCAACGGTTGCCAAGATGGCACCATGCTCAAGCACCAGCTCAGCCAAGTGGATCCCCAGACCAAGGCCCAGACCATGGCCATCACACACAAGTACGCCACCACTGACTCGGTGATGAAAAAAGAAATTGTGGTGGACACCCAAGGGAAAATTATTGCTGACGACTCTGTGGACCGGAGCCAGCCGGTGAGCACCATCACCATCCAGGCAACACGACCACGACAACCGCCAAGGCAAAAGGAAGGACAACCAACTGGATAACCGGTATGGCTCCAAGCAGGTGGCAGCAGTTCAGGAGGTTCCGGCTGCTGTAGGCAGCCAGAGGCTACTATTGATTTTCCTATTTTCCTCCGAGGCCCAAGTACACCATCGAGTCCATGCTTGATGGTCCATTCAAGTTCCATAGCGTAGGCAACAAGCCAGCTACGCACATGACCCGCTAGTGCAGCAGGACCAAGAGAATGGCTGAAGCTGGTGGACTCCCACCACCACCATCGCCTCCTCCAGCCAGTGTCCCACCAGACATACGGGATCTTTAGCATCACCAGGAGGAAGATGATGATGACTATCCTCGCCAGGTGGGCAATTACCACATCTTCACCACCGAGCCGGAGACCAAACATAGCAAGAGGCACCATGAGGCAGAGGTGAACGCCATCGTCCCTCCTGTCCCTCAATACCTGAATTGGTCAGAGCAAGAAATCACATGGAGCAGGAAAGACCAGCCGGCTGTGTGATAGCTATGAGATTCGACACATTTTTGATGGTTTTTATTGATGGTTTTCTCCCGGATTTGATTGTTTTCTAGCTTTACCTAACATTAATACTTTGGTAGCAAAGAAAACTTGGTTTTTAATGTGTGTTTCAGGTTCTGAACATCAATAAAGGGTTTTAACTAGAGAAACACAATATTCAGGCGAAAATAAGCAAGTCTCTCTTTGGAAGGAATCGAGGGAAGCGTACAGAGGCTTTAACGAACAACTATACGAAGGGAACAATTTTTCCGGCCGTATAGTTCCCGCCGTATAGCTTCCGCCACCTCTGTCTTGTCAAAAGGGACAACTTCCGTGAAGGGACCGGGGACGAAAACACAACACAGTAGCCACCGCACCATCCAGAAGGGAGAAAGAAGAGATCCGGAGAAGAAGGAAGAGACGTTCTTCATCTTGCTCCATGATCTTCGACCTCCTAGCCAATACACCCCCATAGCCATTACTTGCACTTGAGAGAGAGAGAGATCTTCACCTTGCAATACTAGGGTTTGAGATTGTTTCTTACCATCTTGAATTGTGTTGTATTACTTTTCTATTCTTATTGTGGATCTCCACGGTAATATCGAGAAGAACTCCCTTTATTTGATTATATTGATTATGCTTTCTTCTCTCATGTGTGAGTAAGTTCCTTGGGTGTGGGAGATGTAAGGGATTGGTGAGATGTGATGTGCCTTCATATATTTTCCATTAGTTTGTGATTGATTTTAACTACTATATTATGTGTGCTTGACTATCTTTGGGATGCCTAATGCTTGTTGTCCAACTAAGGGCCCAGACAACATGATAGTTTGTTCTACATGGATAGAATCTTATTCGCTAGCAGACCGGCGACCCCCGAGTGACACGGGGATATCAATGGAAAACTAGTAGACTCGAGGATAACGAGGAACCACTGTGCTTATTAAATTAGTCTGATCCAAGGAGCTTAATCGCTAAGCGACCTGAAGGGTCTTAATCGTCTAGTGTCTGACCATGGTTTTGGTAACAAACTAGTAGGATTATTAAAGTTGGGATGAAATCTACCAAGAGGAGTTCCAGCTAATTATGGGTACTCGCCTACACATATACTTATAAGATTACAATTGTTACATTTATCACTCGTCCATCTGGCACAGTCACTATCACCATGAACTATATCTCCCCATGCCTTTTTCGTCATCTGTAGGGGAAAAACAACTGAATCGTTCTTTAGTTTTATGCTTTTTATTTTCGAAGTTTACATTTTAGTTTTATTTAAATACATCTAGTTTAATCCAAATCTCATTCTCATTTTTACACTTGCAGTCAATCCACCATCAAATCGATATCTATACTTTGAAACTAGCTACAAACAATCTATGCACTTGCAGACATCAAGCTATTTTCTAGCACTGTTGCCAGGGAGCTAAGCGCTAAGTGTTTGTCTCTTGACATTTCAGGTGTTACTACTACAAAAATGTTCTCCCTACGAGACAAAGGGTCTACACGCTCTGGTAGGACCTATTTACTAGATTATATTGATCGCGTGCCTGCTCAGAGACACGAGGAAATTATTGAAAAACTTTTAAGATCGAATAAAGTTGAAGTCGAAAACCTGAGTGATATAATGGAAATTATGTCTATTTACAGGTTAACTCCCAAGAAGCCTGAGAAAACTCTCAGAGAATACAATGCTCCAAGTTCTGAATTTCTTAAGCAACCAATAGAATTCCCTAATCCTGGAGTTAGAGAATATCGATTTGATGGTGGAATTAGTAAAATTTTGCAGGAAAAAGCTTTTAGTGGAAGAGAAGATGAAGACCCAGGAAGACATCTTAGAGAGTTTGACGATGTGGTAACATCGCTTGGACCAAAAGGTTTGCCAAAAGACTTCTCTCGTCTAAAATTATTTCATTGGTCTCTTAAAGGTAAGACTCTAGACTGGTTATATTCTCTCCCTCGCCATTACATTAAATGTTGGGAAAACTGCATTATCAAATTCATGAACAGGTTTAATCCTTTTAAAAAGGTAACTGAACTAAGAAATAATATAGGAAACTTTAGTCAGAACGTGGGAGAAAAAACCCACAAGCCTAGGATGGATTTTTTGGAATGATCAATAGTGTTCCTAATCATGGCTATTCTGAATCAACTATTTGGCATTTATTTTACCACGGTCTTAATACTCAATGTAGAGAGTTGCTTGACTTTTCGGTGGGAGGATCGATAAATACTTTAACTATTAAAGAACGTTTAGAATTGATGTCTACTAGGGCTAAGAATGATTCTTTATGTAATCCTGATTTCAGCACTAAGCCAAAAAAAGGGATACTTTGGATAACTCCCGATCTTATGCCTGAAGTACGCAAAACAATGAAAGAAAAAGGTATACCTTCTGAATTTGTTAAGGAAAACAAAGTAGACTTGTTACAAGTTTTTACTGAAGAAGATGAAACTAGAAAAGTTTTTCAAGAATTAAAACATCGACAAGCAAAATCTCATAATAAACTGCATAAGCACTTTCAAAAACATAAAAAGATTTTGGTGGAACTCATGGAAAATTATGATGAGATTGGCCAAGAAATAAAATTATTTCACAAGTATCTTTGTATGATTGAAACCCAGTGTGAACAAATAGCATCTGGTTATCGAATTTTTCTTCAAGATGATATAGATATTTCTGTTTCTACTAATGTTGTTACAAAAAGAGGTGCAGTTGTTACGAGACCATTAGGACCACCATAATATGAAGCTGAAAGAGAGCGGAAGGAAAAAAGCCTTGCTCGAAGCAAGCCAAGAAGATGATACACTGGTGGATCCTCAAGATGAAATGGGTCAAGAAACACAAGATCAAACTAAGGAGGGCCAAGATGATACACGGGATGACTGTTATGACTCTGATGCAGAGACGGTTGTTCCAAGAGAAGAAAAAGAAGTGAGCAACAAAGATGAAGTTGTTGTAGTATAAAAGAAGAAAAGCGATAAGTAATAACAAAAGAAAGCAACGAAAGAGCCTGACCCCCCACAAAAGGTAAAAGACAAGAATAAAAAAGTGAGAAAAAGCTTCCCTTTCCAGATCGAAAAAAGAAAGCACCAGATCAGGTAATCTATGATTCTTTTACAAAAGCACTTGGTGACCTTCGTCTAGGAATTCCGTTTGCGGATGCAATTAAATTTCCTACCTATTCTAAATTCCTCTGTGACATTCTTAGTAGAAAGAAAGAAATAACTGAAACAGTTGCCATGGTGACTAGTTATCCTGCTAATGGGAAACTATTGTCTAAATCAGGAGATCCCGGAATACCAACTATTTCATGCTCAATAGAAAAGACTGATATTCACAATGCCTTGTGTGATTTACATGCTAGATTTGGTGTAATGCCATACTCCCTCTATAAAAGGTTAGGATTAGGGGAGTATTCCCCTGGTACTATCACTTTATAGATGGCTGGCAAGTCCACTAAACAACCCATTGGTATGATTGGGGATGTTCTACTTAGAATAGACGAGCATGTTATTCCCACTGATTATTCTTGAAATGCTAGAGGATGAAAAATTATCTATAATACTTGGAAGATCTTTCCTTAGTACTGCAGTAGCATCAGTTGACTGTGCTGAAGGAAAAAATAATATTCAAAGTGTATGATACTGAAATCATCCGGTATTTTCCAAAGAAGCTAGAAGCAGGAGAAACATATATTCCACCAGCAAAACGAGTTCATGTGGTAAGTGCCTTTGATAAGGGGCAACCCAAGGTAAGAATTCAAGAACAAAGAAGGGATTGATTTACTCAACCATTCTTAATAAAATTCTTAATGGGAGTCTGAAAGGGAAATGGACGTCGCCTAGAACGGGGGGGGGGGGGGGGGTGAATAGGCGTTTTAAAATTATTATGGTTTAGGCTCTAATAAATGCGGAATAAAACTTAACGTTTAATTTATCAAGCCAAAACCTATATCCACTAGTTTCACTAAGTGCACCAACAACCTATGCTAAGCAAGATAAGCAACAAGGTAATAGCAAGATAATATACTTCAAGCACGAAGGCTATCACAATGTAAATTGCATAAGTAAAGGGCTTGGTTGAGAGATAATCGATGGACGCGGAGACGATGATTTGTTTCCTAAAGTTCACTTCCAAAGAACCTACGTCTCTGTTGGAGAGGTGCGAGGGCACAATGTACTTCGAACGCCACAAATGGCTCACCTCAAGGTGTGGTGGCTCGATGCTCACCCAACGCCATACAAGGCCTCACCCCAAGATGCGAAGGCACGCAACCTACCGACACCACAAAAGGCTCGCCAGATTCTCCCGTGAGCTCGCCACAAAGGTCTACTCACGTTCTACTATGGGACACTTGAGGGCGGTCACTGAACCTGTACAAGATTGGGGCAATCTCCACAACTCAATTGGAGGCTCCCAACAACAATGCCACAAAGGCTACAAAGCCACAAAAGGCTACCAGACCACAAAAGATCAATCAATCCAACCACACAACTGTCTAGGGTTCCAAGAACCCAAGAGAAACAAGCCCAAGGGCTTGAACTCGCCGAATCTCCAAGGAGAACTCAAACCTATGCACCAAATGCAAGAGGCAAGTCCTTCACTCTCAAATTCCACCAAAGCTACAAAAGATATTGGGGGAATAAGGGAGGAATAACACAAGAGGAGAACACAAAACTCTCCAAGATCTAGATCCCAAGGATTCCTTCACAAAGAAGGGATTTGGTTTGGTGGGGATTGTAGATCTAGATCTCCTCTCTCAAATCTCTCAAAGAGATGCAAGAATCATGGGAGGGAGAAGGGAAGAGGGCAAGCTTTTGAAGGTCAACAATGGAGGAGCGAGAGTGGAAGAGCTAGCAAAAATGACCTCCAAAGTCGGGGAAACTTTTAGGAAGAGGGGGCCCTTAAATAGGGCAAGAGAAATCCGCCCGTTTGGGCCAGATTCGTGCCCCACCAGAACTACCGGTGCCCCACCGGAACTACCGGTGCCCCACCGGTACTACCTCTAAATAGAAACACAAGATACAGAAGAAAAACGAGATTTACCGGAACTTTGGCCGGAACTTGGGCCGGTACTACCGCTCAAGCAAAAACGTTGGACAACATTGCACGAAAACTTCAATAACTTTTGACTCCGGACTCCGATTTCGATGATCTTGGGCTCGTTTTGAAGAGAACAAAAATCTCTACAAGATTATGCAAAGAAACATCATAGTCCAACAAGAGAGTATAAATATAAAATGGAGAAAGGTATGACCTCTCAGAAGCGACGAACCGGTAAAACCTCCAGAACCCAAAACACAAGAAGTTGAGCTTGGAAACTCTAATTGGGATGAAACCAATTTTGTTGGAAAGATAATAAAGAGTATAATCCAACAAAAGGTGAAATATTGGGTATCACCAAGGGAGAAAATACCATGAATATATATGTGAGATACCTCCCAAGGTGTGGAGCCGGAAAAACCCGCAAGATCAAAAACGCAATAAGATGCAAGGAAAATCCATTTTTGACGAACTAGAGCTTGTTATGAAGATAACCACAAGCTCTAGATCCTAACATGGACAAGAACCAAACAACAACCAAGAAAGATGATGCTATGTATGCAAAGGTTTGAGCTCTCTTCGAAAGATACGAACGAGTCACCCACTCGAGAGCCCCTCTTGATAGTACGGCTATCTATCCTAAACCCGGTTTCCCAACACTACAAGAACACTACAAGAGACCGGTAAAATAGAAATCCTATCACGATCATACCTTTGCCTTGAGCATCCCACTTGAGCTTGATGTAGATGATCTTGTCACCTTCAAGATGGAACACCTTTCTTGATTGCACTTGCTTGATGAAGTTTTGAGAAATGCTCCCCCATACTCCATGGGGAAGCCTCTTCTTCGAACTTGTCTTCATCATTCCATGATTGCCGAGGATGGCAAGCTTCAAGAATGAGATCTTCTAGAGATGACGCATCTTGAGCTTGCACTTCAATTCTTGATGATGTCTTGAAGATTGCCATGAGGAACTCCATATTCTTCTTCTTCTTCAAGACATACTTGATCTTCTTCTTCTACTTGATTCCAATAGGCACAAAGCCCTTGGACATTGCTTCTTCTTTTTCATCCATGAAACCAACACATGGTCCAAGAGATGCCAATGGACAAACCTACAAGTGAAACTCAATTTGCACATTAGTCCATAGGGATTGTCATTAATTACCAAAACCACACATGGGGGCATACATGCCCTTTCAATCTCCCCCATTTTGGTAATTGATGACAATCCCTTTGAGAGGGTTTAAATATGGAATTTAACGAACAAAATGGTTGCCCCAACATCAAATACTACACAAGTATGTGATGTTGGTACAACCACAATATATAGAGCAAACTCCCCCACAATCTATGCACGTGTGATGAACTTGAATTTCATTGCATAGATTGCCAACCATTATAGGTGGTTGAGTTTCCTCTATATATTAAACATGCAAAGGAGCAACAAATATGCAAGAGTATGCAAGGCTAAAGCATAATAACCAACTAAAAGCATAAACAAACTTCCCTTAAACCCTCTAAAACTTCTCCCCCATTGGCATCGATTGCCAAAATGGGTGAAAAGTTCTAGATGGCCAATATAGTGAGAATTCCTCAAAAGGTGTGCATATGCACATATCCAATGATGAATACTTGGGAGGAAGTAACACTATATTGAGGACCCAAAGATTGCAAAAAGAAAAGGAAAAAGAACGAAGCTTCAACAAATGAAGCGAGCAACCAAAAGATCCAAAAGGACCAATTGACAACAACAATTGATACCAAAAGAAAAACACAAGATATTATGATACGAACAAATGAGTGTTTAGATGCAATAGGGAGGCTCCCCAATCTTTGTGCACAAATTAGAATCATTGATTTGAATACATCATGCACAAGTATGGAATCCTCACTCCCCATAGACATTTAAACCTCAAACAAAGAGAAAGGCAAATTAGCATTCTTAAGTGAGTTAGAGAAGCTCCCCAAGGATTATGCACCAATTATAATAATTATATTTGGAAACAAAGTGCACAATCATGGAATCCTCACTTCTACAAACTCATTTAACAATACACGGCAAGAGAGATCAAATTATGAGTGCTTGGAGATGCAAGCAAATGGGACAAGCACTCATAGACAAATAACTTTGGAAGCCACCAAAGAGTCACAAAGAGATAAATGGTGGTATCCAAGGGAAACAAACACAACCAAAGATTTATCTTCTATTGTGTGTATAAGTTTCTAGGTGACATATGCCCACAAAGAAACGTGCACACACAAAATAGATACTCAAGAAAGCACATGAAAAACAAGAGGAAGTCATATAATATACGAATAAGATTTTTGCTTGAAAGCATGGCCAAAGGCTCAAATATATCTTATTGTACATCAATGAGCTTCAAGCACCAACACACTACATACATTGTAACTATTACCAAGGGAAAAGGGAATAGTTGGAATATATGGAGAAAGGCAACAAGTCGCAAAAATAAATCAACTTGGCAAAATACTCACTATTGCACATGAGAGAAAATGAGGAAGACATATACAATAAAATTGCTAGATTGACATATTTGGGATTGGTGAATCATGAGCATGATTTTGTATAGTCCCACTTATATGCACTCATCTCACCATACTCACATTTGCAATACAAGAGAACTTGCAGAAACCAAAATAAGAACCACAAAAATTGTACAAACACAAATTCATGCCAACAAGCAACCTACAAAAGGTTGGAAACAAGATATGTATGCATGAGAGAGATACTTGTTACCGAGATATGATTGGTAGGATGTAGAGGATCATCCTAGCTTGCATCCAATTGACATGAAAACATCACTTCTTCCTTGTTCAAGATACAAGCACCCAATATATCTCCAATGTACCTAAAACACAATTAAGTACACTAGGTTCCCAAACAAATTGGGTCCAATGTAGTTAGTGCAACTACAATATATAGGAGAAGCTCCACATAAATATGTTCATATTAATATGAAATTGAATTTCATGCACATCTTAGCCAATAGGATTTGGTGGAGTTTCCCCTATACATTGGATCATAGAAAGAAAGCATGCCATACTATATACAAGAAGTAAATATGCATGCACTAGACTTTCAAGAACCAAAAAGGAGATACAATTTGAACTAAAACACCAAGTAAACCAAGAAGTAGCACACAAGAGTGTGACATGACAAAAGGTGTCCAAATTGTATCAAAGAGCCAAATCAACACATGAAAGGACACAAATTCAACAAATGAACAAGGCAAAAGCCAAAGAGCGAAAGATGCACAAAACACACAATGCTCAAGGATTTATCTCATCCTAAAAGATCACACAAGTAAAGAGGATGAGACAAAACCAACTCCCAAAATAGAGCAAGGTTCCAACACACAAACCCACACTCTCTACACTTTTCATGATGGCACAAAGTACCAAGATAAAAGATCAAGCTTCCAAGCACAAGAAACACTATATGGAACAAAATAAGAAGCATAAAAGGAGTGTTCTAGATAATATAGGAGAGCTCCCCCAAGAATGGTGCATTATATAGAATTTTGCTTTTTAATGCAAAATGCACACAAATGAGATCATCACTTCTACCTACATTAAATAAAACACAAGCGAATACTAATAAACTAAAAGATCCACAAGAGGCAAGGAAGACATGGGAGTAAAAGGAACCAATCTCATGGCCAAAGATGGGACAAAGAAAAGCAAAGGCCAAAGTGAATATGATCAACAAATTCTACCACATGTGGAGTGTTGTCCAATGATAATAGTTATAGGGAAATTTTTTTCGAGGTAGTTTACAAGGAAATCATGATCATATTCACACAAAGAAGCATGTAACATGATATACAAATTATGCTTGACGCTTCGAGAGACATTCTTGATAGCTCCAAATAGTCACACAATCATCAAAGATTAAAGTAACTTGAGGCGAATGGTTTCCAAGGAGGATATGGAGGTCCAAATATGAGGAAACACATGTCAAGAAAAACTCTCACAAACAAGATCCAAAAGATGAGCAATAAAATCAATCCAAAGTAGTTGGAACTTGTTTGAGCTAAATGTGCCACTTAGGAGTTAGATAAATATCAATATCAATTCTAAGTGACACTACCTCAAATGTCCACATTTCTAGGTTTGTAATATGCACAAAGCATATGACTCCCCCATAATGTGATAAAACAAGAAAACTCAACAAGAGGTAAAAACATACAAATGGAGAGGATTAATGGACATTATGGAATTCTAATTCTCGATGAGAATGACATACCACATAGAGACAAGATAAACATGTAATGTCAACACTAAGTGGTATTCCTCATGTACACACATTTTAGGATTGTGGAATGCCTAAGCATAACACTCCCCCAAAATGGGATAGTCCATTAATTTCTCGAAAGAGCCCAAAAAGATACCAAAGAATTCAACAAAGGCTCAAACACAAGAACACAAATACATGATGTGCCAACCAACATACACAAATATACTTGACGACTCAATATAAGTATGAGAGAAGCACAACATATACAAACACATATAATGGTACAAAACCAACACATGCACAAGGGAGCAAGTAACTTTCAATGTAAATAGTTGAGCACATGTTACCGCAAGGAGGAACATTGGATATGAGATAGAGGCAAGATAATCCAATTGGCTTGACTTGACAAAAATAAATGATGAAGATCCCTCAATTCTTCATAATGTAGCCAAGCCTCCAATTCCCTCCAACCAACACCTATTGATCAAGTTTTAGCTTGTTGGTCCCCAACCAAGCTGGGTCCTAAGAGGTTAGTCACAATAGGCTTGGCCACCCAAATGGTTCTTTTCTTGACACCACTTTGGGCACCAACATATTTGGCAAACACATTGCCCACCTCATCCTTACCAAGAGAATATGCATCATATATCAAGATAGGCTTGTATGAGGAGTTACCCATGGTGCATGAGGAAGAAAGGTGCCCCTTCTTGCGGCAAATGTAGCAAGTTCTTCTCTTGCTATATTTCTTCTTAGAAGATGCCACCCCTTTAGGAAGAGCTTGATTCTTGGGAAGGGGCCCGCTTCTAGCTTGAGGTGGAGCTTGAGGCCGCTTCCCTTGTTGCTTCTTCTTCAATGGGCAACATCTCACATGATGGCCTTCTTCCTTGCACTTGAAGCACACAATGTTGGCCGGATTCTTCACTTGACCTTGGCCATTCTTCTTGTTGCCCTTGTGCTTCAACAAGTTGGTGGGCTTGTTCTTGATGTTGGAGTTATATCCAAGCCCACTCTTGTCATTTGGGGATCTTCGCACACCCAAGATGTTCTTGAGTGTGGTCTTCCCTTCATGACACTTCTTCAAGTCATTCTTCAAAGAATTGACTTGAGCCTTGAGCTTCTTGTTTTCCTCTACATGGTTAGTATCAACAACAATACTAGAGGAAGTAGATGCTACATTGTTAGAGCAACAAGGCAAGGGATGCAATTCATCACAAGATATAGCAATAGCATGAGTGGATGAATTACAAGGCCTAGCACATGGCAATATGATACTAGGAGTAGATATAGTGCTAATGTCCACATGAGACATACTTGATGTTACCTTTGACAAAATAGCCTCATGAGCCAACTTTAGACTACCATGGGAAACTAGAAGATCCTCATGTGAGCTTGAGAGCTTAGCATGACTCTCTTCCAATTTCCCATAGTTGCTAGTTAGCAAAGCAAGTTGAGCATGTAGCTCAACATTCTCCTTCATAATAGATGCTTCACAAGAGATAGAGTTAGTAGCACAAGCATCATCAATAGTAGTAAGAGGTGAGGGCAACTTGGAAAGCTCTTTAGAGTATGAAGCTTTAAGTTGCTCATGTGACTCGGTGAGTTTGATGAGCTCCCCCTTGATGACCCTAGAGCCATTGTTGAGGTGCTCAAAATCCTCAAGGAGTTTGGCATAAGCAACTTCAAGCTCATCATTCTTAATTTGGAGGGCACTTGCCACCTCAAATTCTCTATCATGAGATTTCTTCACTCTAGATAGCTCTAGAGCAAAGGTCTCCTCAAGAGATTCCTTGGTGGTTTGTTCCTCTTCAAGAGCTTCATTTAGGTTAGCAATGTCATTAGCATACTCACGCTCAAGACTACCCATTTTTTCAATTGTGTCCTCATGATCATAAATTAGTAGCTTACTTTCAATGGCAAAGTTCAATATTTCAATGAAAGTGGAGCAAGCATTTTTATTTTTGTGTAGAGCATGAAGGACTAGCTCCCCCTTCTCTTTTAGAAATCAACATCATCATCTACTTCATCTAAGTCAACATTCACATCATCAAGAGGTGCATTGGGGTCTAAAGGAGAATTTACCTTTTATTCCTTAACCATGAGGCATAAGTGAATGTTGGAAGAAGGTGATGATGGGGGAACACTTGAAGATCCAAGAGCAACCTTGCCTTGGCCCACACATTCTTCGATTTCCTCTACATGGTTAGAAACACAAGTACTAGAGGAAATAGAAGCACATTTATCATGGCAACAAGGCAAAGCAAGCATATCATCATGAGATATATTCAATCCATTTCTACATGATATGCAAGGGCAATCACCACTAGGATGTAAATCACATATGGTCCTACATGTGTTCATGCCCAAAGATACAACATTGCAATGAGATAGATATGAAGAATCATCAATGACAAGCTCACTATCCACATTGCAAGTTCTATCACCACTCACCATGTCATTACCTTGTGACAACTCACGTGTAGGTGAAGTGGAGGAGGATGAGAACTCATCACGGCCGGAGGTGGAGGGAACACAATCATCCTCAATAATCTTGGACACATCATATTTTGCTTGAAGCTTGGTCCAAATATCATGAGCATTCCGAAAAGGCATGATTAAGGAAAGAACTACAAAGCTCACAACATTAACAAGCAAATTAGATGCTTGAGCTTCGAGATAAGAGTTTGTCTCCTCCTCCAAAGATAGATTTTGGGGATCCTTAGGAGGAGACAACCCCATATCCAGAATTCGCTCAATATTTGGGTCAATGACCCGGAAATGAGTAAGCATGCGAATATGACAAACATCATAATTTGTGCCATCAAAAGTAAATGTGTGAGAGTGCACTAAACCCCTAGGAGACATCCTTACTCTCGAGGCGGTGAAGCCTAAGAGGCGAGAGACCTCGCTCTGATACCAATTGAAAGGGAAATGGACGTCGCCTAGAGGGGGCGGGGGTGAATAGGCGTTTTAAAATTATTATGGTTTAGGATCTAATAAATGTGGAATAAAACTTAACGTTTAATTTATCAAGCCAAAACCTATATCCACTAGTTTCACTAAGTGCACCAACAACCTATGCTAAGCAAGACATGCAACAAGGTAATAGCAAGATAATATAGTTCAAGCACGAAGGCTATCACAATGTAAATTGCATAAGTAAAGGGCTCGGTTGAGAGATAACTGATGGATGCGGAGATGATGATTTGTTTCCCGAAGTTCACTTCCAAAGATGCTGCGTCTCTGTTGGAGAGGTGCGGGGGCGCAATGTACTTCGAACGCCACAAATGGCTCACCTCAAGGTGTGGTGGCCCGATGCTCACCCAACGCCACACAAGGCCTCACCCCAAGATGCGAAGGCACGCAACCTACCGACGCCACAAAAGGCTCACCCTATTCTCCCGTGAGCTTGCCACAAAGGCCTACTCACGTTCCACTATGGGACACTTGAGGGTGGTCACCGAACCCGTACAAGATTGGGGCAATCTCCACAACTCAATTGGAGGCTCCCAACTAAAATAGAAATCCTATCACGATCATACCTTTGCCTTGAGCATCCCACTTGAGCTTGATATAGATGATCTTGTCACCTTCAAGATGGAACACCTTTCTTGATTTTACTTGCTTGATGAAGTTTTGAGAAATGCTCCCCCATACTCCATGGGGAAGCCTCTTCTTCGAACTTGTCTTCATCATTCCATGATTGCCGAGGATGGCAAGCTTCAAGAATGAGATCTTCTAGAGATGACGCATCTTGAGCTTGCACTTCAATTCTTGATGATGTCTTGAAGATTGCCATGAGGAACTCCATATTCTTATTCTTCTTAAAGACATACTTGATCTTCTTCTTCTACTTGATTCCAATAGGCACAAAGCCCTTGGACATTACTTCTTCCTTTTCATCCTTGAAACCAACACATGGTCCAAGCGATGCCAATGGACAAACCTACAAGTGAAACTTAATTTGCACATTAGTCCATAAGGATTGTCATTAATTACCAAAACCACACATGGGGGCATACATGCCCTTTCAGAGTCAATCCATCTTGTCAGTAAAATAAACTAGAGAATAATAAGTTCATTGCATTCCTACCACTTTTTCATAGACGTTCTTGTGGAAGCACGCCCGTGAAGATGCAACTGTCAAAAAGTAGTTGAAACATCGATTGAATGAGTATAGAATAAGAATAAAAATAAAAGTTTGAGTTTTATCTATGAAGACTAAAATTCTGATCTTCATACGCTAATGTTGGTCGATAGTTTCTACTGTCAATTTTGTGTCAAAAATAAGGTATTTTGTTGAGTTTCGGGATAAGAAGGTATTCTCAAAGAAACAGAAATTTTTTAATGACTACTGATGGTTTAACGACCAACTATACGGCAGGAATAAAAATTCCGGCCGTATAGTTCCAGTCATATAGATATCTTTGCAATCAACAAATTTTCTTGGAAGACACAGAGAATTTAATGACCAACTATACGACAGGAATAAAAATTCTAGCCGTATAGCTCCGGTCATATAGATATCGATGCCTTCATAAAATTTCTTCTCAAAAGTATTGACTGTTTAACGACCAACTATACGGCGGGAAT
The DNA here is from genome assembly GCA_916181665.1 of Avena sativa. Taxonomy (NCBI): domain Eukaryota; kingdom Viridiplantae; phylum Streptophyta; class Magnoliopsida; order Poales; family Poaceae; genus Avena; species Avena sativa. The sequence goes on from OV702289.1 coordinate 621,629,138, forward strand.
AAAAATTCCTGCTATATAGTTCCGGTCGTATAGATACCGATGCCTCCGTACAATTTCTTCCCGAAGGTACTGACTATTTAATGACCAAATATTCGGCAGAAATAAACATTCCGGCCATATAGTTTCGGTCGTATAGATATCGATGCCTGTTTTAGAATTTTATCTCGAGGATATAGACGGCTAAACGACCAACTATACGGCGGGATCATTGTGATCCGGCCATATAGTTACATCCGTATAGCTGTATTCCGCATAAAGAAACCCTAGTTGGTGGCGCCGCCGCAACTATACGGGCGGAACAACATACCCCGCTCGTATAGTTCCGGTCGTATAGTTCGGTCCGACCAAAAAATCGCACCGGGGCCGCTAGGTCTCTTCTTCCTCCTCATTATTTCTCTCATATTCTCTCTCCAAACCTCTCAAAACCCACCTAGAACTTTTGATTCTTCGCGGATTTCATTCGTTTGAGTGGGGAATCAACATATCGGTATGTTTCTCTCCCTATCCATGCTTTATTTTCAGATTTCCATGGTTGAAACTCTCACATTGATCTAGTGGATGAACTCAAGCTTATTTTGTTTTTCCTATTGATTCCTCAAGTTAAGATTGACTTTTTCAACGTAGGATTGTTCATATATCATGTAGAAACTATATGCCTAAGGTTTTATGGTGAAATTTTTCAGTGCATCACGATGATCAAAATCAGTAACATCTTTCGCACGAGCAAGCGCCAATGTGCTGAGGGCTCGAGCTCGGGGTCCCGAGCCGAGCGTAACCCCAAGTTGGTCGTGGTCTCATCAAGGGGGGGTGCTGCCCACACGTTGGGACGACCATAGATTTCTCACCACGGCGGGGTTGAAGGCGGACTTCGACCTCATGTGTAACAAGACGGGGCTGACAGTGCTTGGCTTCGCAAGCCACGACATCTACACCGAGCTTACCTATGAGTTCCTTGCCTCCTTCTATGACGACCACAGGGAGAAAGGTAATGCATGCACGGTAAGCTTCACCATGAACTGGCAGCCCTATGAAATAACTTTAGAACAATTTTGCGATGCTTTCGGCTTACCCCATGTTGGGGAGACAACTGTTACTAACCTCTATAGCGTCACAAGCGGAGAAACTTGGGAGGCTATTTCTGTTAATGGTGGCACCAACTTCTACCAGAAGAAGATGTCCACCATTTAGAACCCAACAATCCGCTACTACACCTTGTTCCTCACCAACACACTACTGGTAAGAGGTGACACCGGTTCCATGCCCAATTTGGACATGACAATGATCACCAAGGTTCTCTTTCCCACTGCGCCACAAAGCCCCAATCCTGCAGCTCTACTCATCCAGAACTTTTGCCACCAAAGCAACAAGACGAAAGGTGATATTCGCATTGGTGGATTGGTAACCCACCTTTCCCATGCATTAAATATTATATTACCTATTATGCAATCTGTTGACGACTCCAAACTTATGGATGTCAAGTATTTGACTGCTTTTGGCTTCCTTGGTGTTTACCAAGCTAACTGGAGGCTCCGAGCATATCAATTTGGTTATCTTGGTGATGCACAGGGTGAGCAGGTTTCGTTGCCCTGTCCCCAAGCCTTCTCGATTGTGTAGAAGGACACTTGGATCCTCACTAAGAACAAAGTGATGGAGATCATGGCTGAACTCCAACCTGATCAAGAGGAAGATGATGAATGAGAGCAGTGGTATGAGGATGAGAAGGAGCATGAGGATGAGCAAGGACACAACCCTTCTTGGGAGGGACAGCAGCAGCAATAGCAAGGTGGAGCCTGGGACCCGTGGCCCAACCAGCCGCAGTAGGGGTACAACTACGTCCCCTATCAAGAATTCCAATAGCTCAACCAGCGCATTGGGGAGATCGATCATACTCTTCAAGGAGTGAATGAAGATGTGAGTTCCTTAACTCACAACTTCAGTCACTTCATGACCCACTTCCCCGACTACTACTAGCAGTATCCGCACCAGCCGCTGAATGACGGCAACAACTGACCCTGGCAATAGTCTAATCTTGGGGGAGGTTTGAAAACCTCCAAATCTTGCATTCATATTTTTATTTCTTCTTTTGATTTATTTTATTTCTTCAAAATTGCATGTTTACTTTCAGTTTGCATTCCTAAATCAAAAATACAAAAAAATAGTTGTAACTTTTATTGCAAGTTCATTTCTTTGTTTCTCTCGGAGATTGCTCAATTTCAAGTTACTTGGCAATATGGAAATACAGAGGGGGTTCGACTAAAATACGAGAATGAAGCAAGCAAAAGGAGGTATCACATACCTTCCATCACCTTTTCTGAAACCTTAAATTGATCCTACAATTATTTACTTGCTTGCACTGGAGTCACTCCCTACTTAGCTTGTTATCCTATAAATTCTATTCCCTTGCTAGTGTATCCTTTTTAGCTTTGAAACAACGAGCAATGAACTTGGTTAAAATATTTCCTACATTTTTACAACAAGAAAAAGCATCCAAAAGATGACTTGAGTCCATGTTTAGCCCAAAGAATTTAATTTTAGAACTACTCCATCCCATTTGAGCTTAATATAAATAGACTCGATAGTACCATTGAATGAAATTGTTTGATAAAATGGATGCTTCGAAGTAGTAGAGATTATGCCACTAGTTTTTCTAATAATTACCGTAAGATATTGCTTTACACATGTCATTAACACTGTCGTGCTCCATGGGGAACTATTAACTCCGCTGGCCAACGAACGATCTAAATGTGGGAAACCACTTGATTTTGGCTATTGAGTTATGTAAACGTCTGTAGCAACAATGCTATGACGAGTAAAATTTTAGTCTCCTCGTGGTTTCATGTTCCAAGTGAAGTTGTAGTACTCCTCTAACCCTTTATTGCTCAACATATTCATTGGCATGGTCACGAGTGCACAACACAGTCCCAATTAACATGTTAAGAATAGTGGCATGATTTATCTATGGAAGAGCTGAAGTTTTGAAAAGCAAAGGAAGGAAAAAGTGTTGGGTCCGCAACATAGAAAACAAAAATTTTCCTACGGTGTGAACTACACGCCAAGATCTATCTACTAGGCACAAAGCAACGGGTGGACATACATCCAACGAGAACTTACCCTCGTAGACAACAAGCTTTGTTAACGAGTAGGAACTCGTGGTTGATGTAGTCGTACACTTGCCGATCTCAAGATCGTGAGGAAGTCCAGCAGGTCCGGCTCTAGCACGTCCATCAGATCCAGCTCCAGCAGCAGCAAGTCCAGCACCGCAAAGCAGCGGTGCATCCGTGATCGCACACACGTCTGGTACCCCGACAACCTCCATCCCTCACTCCAGCAAATCAGCGGAAGCAGCAACTCCTTTCCAGATAAAGCCACCGGGAACATGTATCTCGCTAATCCGAGACCATGGGGGAATAATACTAGAGGGGGAGAGAGATCCTTCACAAGGAGGTGTGAGTGAGAAGTGAGGAGGGGGTGGCCTTTTATAGGAGGAGGGGGGGTGCCCCTCCTTCATGGCCGGCGCATGGAGGGGGTGACCCTTAACCTCCTCCATTCATGTGGTGGTAACCCCTCCACATTAAAATGCCCCTTCACATTCTCTTTTAAAGTCTCCACTTTAAATGCATTAAATTTTTCCAAATTTAATGCTCTCTCATTTAATAAAACTCTTTTGTTATTTTTATTCAGAATTTTGTTAATTACTTTAATTAACAAACATTCACATAAAACCCCCTGCAACATTTCAATATTACATGCAGAACCAATTTCAGCATTTTCACCTGAAACAGTTTCGGTGTCTATTGAAATAATTCCAGCGCTTTCTTAAATCTTTATCTGAAACATATTTGCTCCAAATGGTGTCGGTATCCCTTAAGTGTGTCACCCTATGGTTCGCGAATAATGTAGACATGATCGAGACCCCTCTCCGATCAATAATCAGCAGCAGGGCCTGGAGATCCATACTGACTCCTACACATTCAACGATGACTTCTATGATCGTGAGAACCTTTAACGCTAGTAACTAAATCCCTTTGTCCCGCGATATATTACATGTCCAAGATTTGATCATCGGTATCTCCATACCTAGTTTGATCTTGTTATCAACATGCACTCTTTTCTCATTCCCGTGATATAACATTCTAGTGATCACATCACTTGCTTGCAAGCTATTTCAATGTGATATCACCGAGAGGGCCCAGAGTATATCTATCCATCATCGGGATGGACAAATCCCACTCTTGATCCATTAGCCTCAACATAACACCTTCGTAGCACTGAACCCACCTTTATAGTCACCCTGTTACGGTGTGACGTTTGATGTTATCAAGATACTCTTCCGGTGTTAGCAATTAACATGATCTCATGGTCTAAGGATAAAGATTACTTCGTATGATATTATAACAATATAAACATAATGACTTTGATCGTAATGCTATACTTCAGATGAATGTTCATCACATCATTCCACCAATGGTGTGACCTGTTATTAACAACATCCAATGTCCATGATCAGGAAACCTTGATCATCTTGTTAATCAACAAGCTAGTCTATAAAAGAGGCATAACTAGGAACCCTTTTTGTTTATTAAACACACATGTATTGATGTTTCCGATCGATACAATTCTAGCATGTAAAATAAACATTTATCACAAACATGGAATAAGATAATAACCACTTTATTATTGCCTCTCGGGCATATTCCCTTCAGTCTCCCACTTGCACTAGAGTCAATAATCTTGTTTGAAAAACTTTGCGTATTGAACACCTATGGCTTTCTGGTGTTGCATATACGCTATTGCTAGTGGTTAACATAATCTCTGGATCTGACAGTTTTAGGTCCGTGTGTATTTGCATGTCTCTGCGTCTCTATGCATCACTCGTTCTCAAATGAGATGGCATTGTATAGATTTGGTCCTTTGGTGAGACCTTTAGTTCGTTCGGCTCAAAATATGTTGATATTGTTGTCACACAATATATCTTCATAGTATTAGCCCACTTTGAACCACACCTAGTTTGATAACAAACTACTTAACACAAATACCCTCCTTTGCTGCTACTATAGCAGTCATATACTTAGCCTTTTGTTGTAGTATCCGTCACAATGTCTCAACTTTGGAACTCATCCAAATCCATCATGGAACATCCTTTCCATTACATTGTGCCACCCATAGTCTAAATTGAGATAAATTTAATTTGTATCTTGTGACAAAACTAGTATCAATGTAACACTTTACAATGAACTACCTTTAACTATTTGTCACTTATACATTATATATTCTTAGTTCTTCCAAAGCTCATAAGAATATCTTTACTATTGTCCAATAATCATCTTATGAATCATTCTGGTATATGCTCATAACATTTAGAGCATAGGACATTCTGGATATATACATATCATGGTATAATCGATCAAAATCTTCATGTGATTTTACTCACCAAGTGTTGAAACACTTGAATTTTGATACAATCCTTTCCATGCAGCAAGAACCTTTCTTATTGTTTCCATATTGAACCCTTTCAATATCTCATATATGTATGTCTGGCACAACCATATTAGCGCCTTAATCTATCCATATAGATATTGATGCCTAATATTCCGGGTTTGCCCAAGTCTTTCATCGAAATCTTATTTTAATGAAATTCTTAACTTGTGTCAATACAAGATACATCATTTCCAATCAACAATATGTCCTCTACATAATGTATTAGAAATATGTCTCAGCGATCCCACTTAATTTCTTGCAAATGCAAGCATCTTCATCATCTCCGATGAATTTAAACTCTTTTAACAGTTTCATCATGGTGAAGATTCCAACTCCCTTATGCTTACTTCAACTATTGAAGTTTACATGCCCTTTTAGCAACCTTTGAATTAACAAAACCCTTCGGACCATGTCATGTACATGTCCTAGGTTACCATTCTATTAGAAGAACCTTGTTTTGTTTATTCAACTACCATATACCAAATTATATGTAGTGGTTGCTACATTAATCCGTTAAGACTATATATCGCTATGAAAGATCAAATCTTGTCATAGTCAACTCCTTGAACATTGTCGTAAACTTCTTTCTGACATGTCGACTATTTCGTAGATGTTAAACATCCATGTCTAATTTCTTTATAGATCCAAACATGACCGATAGGCTTCACGCCTTTCCGGAGGGTCTTCCAAGTTCAGAAACTTGATTTCTCGTGTATGGATACTATCACGGATTCTATGACTCCTGTCATTTTATGGAGTCAGGGCCCATCATCGCTTCTTTGCATGTAGTCGGTTCATCATTGTCAAAACAACAATGACTTGCTTATCAAATCTGACTATTTGATTCTTACTGACCCACACGGTTCTATAGGAACTCTAATCTCCGAGATCACACCTTTTGTAATCACGAGAGCCATGAGCATTGTGGCCGCCACCGGGACACTTTTCGGTGCTGCGCTACTTAGCACATATAGCTAAGTTTCAGCACCTTATCAAAGTTCTATTGTCCTCCCACTTAACTTTTCACGAAAAATTCCTTCTCAAGAAACTTGACGTTCCAAGTAACAAACTCTTTTGTCCTCGGTGTTATGGAGAAATTCCCAACAAATTCTTTGGGATAACCTACAAAGACGTGCTTATCCGACTTTGGTTGTAAACATTTTACTTATGCATAGCATACCAAAATTTAAGAAAAGACAATTCGGGTTTTATCCCAAACCATAACTCATATGGTGTCATTTCAATGGATCACGATGGTGCTCTTTTCAGTGTAAAAGCGGTAGTCTCTAAAGCGTCAATCCTTAAAACATAATGGCAGTTTTATAAATGACACCCTTGATCTTACCATGTCAAACATGGTTTGATTTTATCTCTCGAATATGCCATACTCCTATGGTTTATCGGGAAACACAAATCATGGAACAATTCCTCAAGTCTTAGGTGTTTTTGCTAAACATGTAACTCAAATATCTTCCTTTATGATCGAATCATAAACTCTTTATTTTCTTATTACAATTATTTTCCACTTCATCTTGAAAGTCTTTGAACAATTTTCAAATGTTTCATACTTCTTCCTTATTAAGTAAATATATAGATATATTCACTCAAATTTTCGGAGAAAGCATATGAAGCAAAAAGATCCATCGCATATGGCTACACATAATGGACTATGCACATCAGCATGCACAATTTCCAATAAGCTAGTCATCCGTTCCTCTCTGGCCTATGGACGGAGTTTCAATTATCTCGAGGAAAGTCTCACATGCGCCAATTGATCAAATTCAAAGGCTCCAAAAATCCATCAACATGGAGTTTCTTCATGTTTTCTTTCAAATATAATTTAAACAGCGATGTCACTTCATAAGTGATCTTTCAATCATTTGTCTTGCGACATTTTAGCAATAGTGTTTATGGATGTGATTTCTCCAACTAGACTTGTAAAAGTTCATCCATCCTTTATGGAATACGGTAATTATTTGAACATCCATTGTTCTCATGATACCGGAACAAAATAACAATTATTTAAACAAATCTTGAAGGCTTGGTTTGATGACAACGAAAAACACAATAACACTTTATTTGTTTTCGATGAACATCATCACTCATTCTCTTGCTGGTTACTTAGGCCATTGTAGTTCATGAATTGCGTTGTCCTGTATGACACTTCATACCAACCAATTCGGTATCCAATACCGGTATCCAATACCTCATAACCACATTGTTTAACAAGCAAGGAATATAGCCATAACATGTATATCTTCCATATACCCAAGTTGGACATCTCCAACCTTTTATTTTCTGCCAAATATTATATAGATTCTCTTTCAGCAATTCCTTTTTCTTTTAAAAGAATCTATCAACATCAATAGTGGTGTCATCAACATGACACATGGTACAAAGCGTATATAGTCAACTACTAATACCTTTGGACTTGCACTTTGAAGTGGATCACCATCATCAAATGTTTGGTGTTCTTTCAAAAATCCATTCTTTAGTAATCTATTAGTGTAGTAAACATTTTACTTACATCTTTTATTCATCCTTATCATGACAACTTTCATGATCAAGCTACTATAGCTTATAAGGAAGAATCACGAGTATAATATCAGTTCCCAAAACCTTTTTGGTAGATTCAGATGCCTAGCATCTCCATCCTTCACAAATTATCATACAATATGAGAACATTTATTTTGCTAAATTATACTCTATCATAATGCAATCAAAAACATTGTTTCAGATATCACAATATCTTTCACACATGATGGTTTCTGAAACAATTTCCAGCTCCAATATATTTTTGATATTAAAACAACTTTTTGAATATCAATAATCATGGAGGCAAACATGATACTTTAGATACTAACATTGGAATTATTACTCTTGATTTAATACTACTTATTAAACTTCATGGAGTAAATAGAGTTTGCTGAAAGTTTGCAATAGGACTTATAAACTTTAAATTGACATTCAAAACAATACGATACCAGTTCGTAAAGTAAATATCCAGAATTCTATAGTTCTATTATCTCAAATAAAAACTAAGCATAAGGTAGAAAACGAATGCCAATGACTACAACAAACTATGCAAATTCACTTTGATTTAATTTATGGCAAATTTGGTTCGACTAATCCAAATTAGAAATGAGCTCCCACTCAAAAACGACATCCCTCGTGCCTTTTTGGTGATTACATGAACCAAATCCACTACACCAAGTCCGATCATAACGTGAGTTGATGTAGCTTCAAAGGCGAGCATCTATATGGGCATCATATCAACTATATGACTCATGCTTAACCTTTCGGTCCGTGTTCCGAGGCCATGTCTATACATGCAAGGCTCGCCAAGTAAGAACCTTAGTACTCGCATGTGTAAAACTGTCTTACACCCGTTTGTATGAAAGTGTAGAGTCGAGTACACTCGATCATCACGCGATGTCTCGAAATACGATCCACAAAACGGTGCATACTTAAGGAAGAACACATTTTTATCTTGATATCTAAAAGAGGGATCATCTTACAATGCTACAGAAAGCGCCAAACTAGCAGTATAAGATGCTAACATCTAATGTGTAAAGTGAGATGATATGGTCCATGCATTTGATCTCTATCACTTGCATCGTGGTATGATCTCTATCATTCCTTTGTGTGTAAGGCCAAGGTCTATGGAACTTACACGTTGAGTGTGTTTTAAGAGTATCTATCATACATCTACTTACAACAATACCATATCAATACACTAGCCCAACAACGATCTAAACTAGGCGCCTCTAATTTATCAATTGCAAGTTTTACGTGGCTTAGGGCTTTCGGAGATAGAACCGTTCTTACCTACGAACATGAACCACAACAAGGATAACTAAGTTATTAGCAACTCGTTGTAAATCAGATATTGACTATAGTAGGAGAGATAGACACCCGCCAGCCACTTATGCAAAACAAGTTGCATGTCAGTCGTGGAACCGGTCTCATGTATGATGACATGTGAGGTTGGTCCGGCCGCTTCATCCCACTATGCCACCAATATCCAAAATACATAGAAGATGCAATAACATGATCATCATCGCCCACATATCAACATATGTGTACTACCCGTGCTAAGCACCTACGCATAGATCAGGCTCTGATACCACTGTTGGGTCCACAACATAGAAAACAAAAAATTTCCTACGGTGTGAACTACACGCCAAGATCTATCTACTAGGTACAAAGCAACGGGTGGACATACATCCAACGAGAACTTACCCTCATAGACAACGAGCTTTGTTAACGAGTAGGAACTCGTGGTTGATGTAGTCGTACACTTGCCGATCTCAAGATCGTGAGGAAGTCCAGCAGGTCCGGCTCCAGCACGTCCAGCAGATCCAGCTCTAGCAGCACCAAGTCCAGCACCGCAAAGCAGCGGTGCATCCGTGATCGCACACATGTCCGGTACCCCGACAACCTCCGTCCCTCGCTCTAGCAAAGCAACAGAAGCAGCAACTCCTTTCCAGATAAAGCCACCGGGAACATGTATCTCGCTAATCCGAGACCATGGGGGAATAATACTAGAGGGGGAGAGAGATCCTTCACAAGGAGGTGTGAGTGAGAAGTGAGGAGGGGTAGACTTTTATAGGAGGAGGGGGGTGCCCCTCCTTCATGGCCGGCGCATGGAGGGGGTGACCCTTCACCTCCTCCATTCATGTTGTGGTAACCCCTCCACATTAAAATGCCCCTTCACATTCTCTTTCAAAGTCTCCACTTTAAATGCATTAAATTTCTCCAAATTTAATGGTCTCTCATTTAATAAAACTCTTTTATTATTTTTATTCAGAATTTTGTTAATTACTTTAATTAACAAACATTCACATAAAACCCCCTGCAACATTTCAATATTACATGCAGAACCAATTTCAGCATTTTCACCTGAAATAGTTTCGGTGTCTATTGAAATAATTCCAGCGCTTTCTTAAATCTTTATCTGAAACATATTTGCTCCAAATGGTGTCGGTATCCCTTAAGTGTGTCATCCTACGGTTCACGAATAATGTAGACATGATCGAGACCCCTCTCCGATCAATAATCAGCAGCGGGACCTGGAGATCCATACTGACTCCTACACATTCAACGATGACTTCTGTGATCGTGAGAACCTTTAACACTAGTAACTAAATCCCTTTGTCCCGCGATATATTACATGTCCGAGATTCGATCATCGGTATCTCCATACCTAGTTTGATCTTGTTACCGACATGCACTCTTTTCTCGTTCCCGTGATATAACATTCTAGTGATCACATCACTTGCTTGCAAGCTATTTCAATGTGATATCACCAAGAGGGTCCAGAGTATATCTATCCGTCATCGGGATGGACAAATCCCACTCTTGATCCATGAGCCTCAACATAACACCTTCGTAGCACTGAACCCACCTTTATAGTCACCCTGTTACAGTGTGACGTTTGATGTTATCAAGATACTCTTCCGGTGTTAGCAATTAACATGATCTCATGGTCTAAGGATAAAGATTACTTCGTATGATATTATAGCAATATAAACATAATGACTTTGATCGTAATGCTATACTTCGGATGAATGTTCATCACATCATTCCACCAATGGTGTGACCTTGTTATTAACAACATCCAATGTCCATGATCAGGAAACCTTGATCATCTTGTTAATCAACAAGCTAGTCTATAAAAGAGGCATAACTAGGAACCCTTTTTGTTTATTAAACACACATGTATTGATGTTTCCGATCAATACAATTCTAGCATGTAAAATAAACATTTATCATAAACATGGAATAAGATAATAACCACTTTATTATTGCCTCTCGGGCATATTCCCTTCAAAAAGGTGCTTTGAGAGTCTTGAAATTTTGACATGGGAATGGTCACGAGTGCACAACACAGTCCCAATTAACATGTTAAGAATAGTGGCATGATTTATCTATGGAAGAGCTGAAGTTTTGAAAAGCAAAGGAAGGAAAAAGGTGCTTTGAGAGTCTTGAAATTTTGACATGGGAATTGATGAGTTGTTCTTAAATTGAATATTTCGGTGCCAACTTGGGAACTCTTAATTTATTAAAGAAACAAGAGCAAAAAGTTTTCATCTCTCAACAAAGAGAGATACCAAAAGAAATTTCCTAACTTTCCTAGCTAAAACTTTCGACACTAGCTCAGGCATATGATTTATTTGCTAGCAAGATATACGTGATTAGGAAGTGGACTCAGTACAATCTTGTAAATACTTGTATGATCATGTTTAAGATTGTAGGGATTGTGAAGAAAAGAATTTTATACCAACTCAAGCTTGTAAGTTCTTTTTTTTCAGTCTTGAATCTCCACTATACTTTTTTATTTCCTTGTCACTCAAGGGCAAGCAACATCTAAGCTTGGGGGAGTTGATAGCTGTGAGATTCGACACATTTTTTATGTTTTTATTGATGGTTTTATCCTAGATTTGATCATTTTCTAGCTTTACCTAACGCTAATACTTTGGTAGCAAAGAAAACTTGGTTTTTAATGTGTCTTTTAGGTTCTGAACGTCAACATAGGGTTTTAACTAGAGAAACACAATATTCAGGCGAAAACAAGCAAGTCTCTCTTTGGAAGGAATCGAGGGAAGCATACAGAGGCTTTAACGAGCAACTATATGGCGGGAACACTTTTTCCGGCTGTATAGTTCCCGCCATATAGCTGCCGTCTCCTCTATCTTGTCAAAAGGGACAACTTCCGTGAAGGGATCGGGGACGAAAACACAACATAGCAGCCGCTGCACCATCTAGAAGGGATAAAGAAGAGATCCGGAGAAGAAGGAGGAGACGTTCTTCATCTCGCTCCACGATCTTTGACCTCCTAGCCAATACACCCCCATAGCCATTACTTGTACTTGAGAGAGAGATCTTCACCTTGAAATACTAGGGTTTGAGATTGTTTCTTCCCATCTTGAATTGTGTTGGATTACATTTCTATTCTTATTGTGGATCTCCACGGTAATAGCGAGAAGAACTCCCTTTATTTAATTATATTGATGATGCTTTCTTCTCTCATGTGTTAGTAAGTTCCTTGGGCATGGGATATGTAAGGGATTGGTGAGATGTGATGTGCCTTCATATATTTTCCATTAGTTTGTGATTGATTTTAATTACTATATTATGTGTGATTGACTATCTGTGGGATGCCTAATGCTTGTTGTCCAATTAAGGGCCCAGACAACATGATACTTTGTTCTACATGGATAGGATCTTGTTCGCTAGCAGACCGGCGACCCCCGAGTGACATGGAGATATCAATGGAAAACTAGTAGACTCGAGGATAACGAGGAATCACCGTGCTTATTAAATTAGTCTGATCCAAGGAGCTTAATCGCTAAGCAACCTGAAGGGTCTTAATCATCTAGTGTCTGACCATGGTTTTGGTAACAGACGTAGGATTATTGAAGTTGGGATGAAATCTACCAAGAGGAGTTCCGGCTAATTATGGGTTGCTCACCTACACATATACTTATAAGATTACAATTGTTACATTTATCACTCTTCCATCTGGCACAGTCACTATCACCATGAACTGTATCCCCCCGTGCCATTTTCGTCATCTGCAGAAAGCAACAAACAACCAAATCATTCTTTACTTTTATGGTTTTTATTTCTGAAGTTTACATTTTAGTTTTATTTAAATACATCCAGTTTAATCCAAATCTCATTCTCATTTTTACACTTGCAGTCAATTCACTCGAAGACCTGTGACAACTTCGGGTGTGACAGAGACTTCATCATAAACACTTAGCTTTGGGCTCCTTGTGGGATCGATATCTATACTTCAAAACTAGATAAAAACAATGTGTGCGCTTGTAGACATCACCGTGCTACCTCATCCAGGCAGCTACACAATGGTCCTAGAACCCATCATCATCTCCAAGAAGCAATCCTGTAGATTCTTGCGCATCCTCATCGACGAAGGCAACAACATCAACCTCCTCTACTGTATCTCGCTATACCGGCTCGGCATCAACGAGTCTCAACTTCAAGATTCTAGCACCTCCTTCCATGGCGCCGTTCCAGGCCCTTTGCATTCACCCATTGGCAAAATCTGACTAGACATCATCTTCGGCATGGAGGACAACTTCTGCCGCAAGGCCATCTAGTTCGAAGTGGTCAACCTCTACAGCACGTACCATGCTATCCTCGGGTGCCCAGTGCTAACCAAATTCATGGCAGCAACACACTATGCATACCTCAAGATGAAGCTTCCTGGGCCCAACAGAGTGATCACTGTTGTCGCCTGCTACAAACGGTCAATGGAGTGCGCCACCACTGGATCTAAGCTGGTCGAGGCCATGATCATTGTGGAGGAGAAACACGTCATAATGCAGAACATGGCGCTAGCGCAAGCCAACATACCAACTGGCGAGCCAAAGCCAGCCGGGTAGGCGCAATTCAAGCAGGCCAAGGGAACCAAGAAGATTTTGCTTAACAAGGTCGAGCCGGACAAGTTCGTCCTGGTCGTGCCTCGATGGCAAATAGGAAAGCGCGCTCGTCGACTTCCTCCATGAGAATCAGGATAACTTTGCATGGTCCCCAAAGGACATGCCAGGTGTTCCAAGGGAGCTTGCCGAGCACTCTCTCCATGTCCGGCCGGATGCGAGGCCGGTCAAGCAATCTCTCACTGCTTCATGGAAAATAAAAGGAAAACGATTCGTAAGGAAATCACCCGGCTCCTTGCGGACGGGTTCACCATGGAAGTATACCATCTAGAGTGGTTGGTGAACCCGGTGTTGGAATTGAAAAAGAACAAGACGTGGTGCATGTGCATCGACTACACCAACATCAACAAGGCTTGCCGCAAATATCCATTCGCCTTGCCACAGATAGATCAAGTAATCAATTCCATGGACGGTTATGACCTGCTATCCTTTCTGGATGCCTATTGAGGCTACCACCAGATTAAGTTGAATCCTGCAGATCAAATAAAAATAGCCTTCATCACCCCATATGGGGCTTACTTTTATACCACTATGTCGTTTCGACTGAAAAATGCAGGGGCAACGTACCAGTACTACATGCAGAAATGCATGTAGGCACAAATCAGGAGAAACATACACGCCTACGTTGATGATGTGGTGGTGAAGAAGAAAGAGCAACACACACTCCTCGAAGACCTGTAGGAAACATTCACTAACCTTTGCCGGTTCTAGATGAAGCTGAATCAAGTGCATCTTCGGCATCCCAGTTGGCCAGCTCGTCAGTTTCCTCGTCTCAGAACGAGGGGTCGAGCGCATGTAGCCGCCATAAAACTGGTGCGACGTGCAAAAGTTCACCGGATGCCTAGCCTCCCTAGGCCGGTTTGTCAGCCGGCTGGGCGAGAAAGCACTCCCGTTGTACCAGCTCATGAAGAAAACCGACTGGTTCGTCTAGCTGGATCAAGAGGATGCAGCCTTCCATGACCTCAAGTGCCTGATCTCCTCCCTGACATACTGGCGGCCCCGACTGCAAAGGATCTAATGCTAATGTACATCATGACCACCAACCGGGTCGTTAGTGTCCTGCTCATGGTGGAGAGGCCAGAAGAAGGAAAGGCGCAGCCAGTCTAGTGCCCGGTGTACTATTTGAGCGATGTGCTCTCACTCTCAAAGCACAACTACCCTACTACCAGAATGTGGTGTACATCGTGTACATGTCCGCCAAGAAGTTGAAGCATTACTTCCAAGAGCACTCCATCTAG
This sequence comes from Avena sativa, assembly GCA_916181665.1. Lineage (NCBI taxonomy): Eukaryota > Viridiplantae > Streptophyta > Magnoliopsida > Poales > Poaceae > Avena > Avena sativa. The sequence continues at coordinate 621,644,319 of OV702289.1, forward strand.
GGTGGTGGCATTGGCACCGCTCTCTAAGATCATGGGAAACAAGGACGCCACAAGATGGGTGGCGAAGTGGGCTATCGAGCCCGCCGCCCATAACATCTAGTATGAGCCAAGAACGGCGATCAAGTCCTAGGACCTGGCCGACTTCCTAGTCGACTGGGCAAAAACTCAATACATGTTGCCGGTGCTCGACTCCATGCATTGGAAGTTACATTTTGATGGCTCAAAAATGCGCGGGGGTTGGGAGCTGGAATCGTCATCACCTCCCCAAAGGGATACCGACTAGAATACATGTTTCAGATCCGCTTCTGCGCATCAAACAACATCGCCGAATATAAAGCACTCATCCATGGCCTCAAGCTGGCGAAAGAAATTGGCATCCAGTGAATCCTTTGCTTCGACGACTCGGACCTGGTGGTTCAGCAAGTGTCAGGCGACTGGGATGACAAGGATGTGAACGTGGCCTTGTACCGATTCTTCGTCTAGGAGTTGTGTACTTGTTTCGAGGGATGCGAGTTCCACCATGTCCCTCAAGCCAACGACGAAGCCACTGACACGCTCATGTGAGTCAGCTCTACAAGACAAGCAATACCGCCTGGAGTCTCCCTAGAGCACCTACGTAAGCCCTCCATCACGCCTTCCCTAGAATTCGAGTCCATCATTTTAGATGCGGACCCGGAGACTTCTGGCTCCAAGGACCCAGAAGTCGCCAAAAAGGTCTCGGGTACTACTGGGCCGAAGGTCCCGAGGACTGCCGGATCGAAGGCCCCGACATCCCATGCTGGCTCCAGCAGCCCGGGGAATGCCAGCTCCACCCTTCCACCTAGTAGGCCACTTGACGAGCCCGGCCTGGCCAAGCGAGATGAGGTACAACTAATCATCCAGATCGTGTACACCATCCAGGAGATCCCAGCATGGGCCAAGCCCTTCATGGATTTCATCGCTAGAGGCAAACTGCCTGAGGAAGAAGTTGTGGCAAGGAAAATCAAGCACCGAGCTAGTGCATACATCATCATCAACAACGAACTGTACACGCACAACATCGGAGGCATCTACCAATGCTACCTAAGCCAAAAGGAGGGCATCTGGATCCTCGTGGACATCCACCAAGGAGAGTGTGGCCACCACGCGTCATCAAGGGCCATAGTGGCAAAGGCTTTCCGCCATGGCTTATAGTAGCCGACTATGCTAGAAGACGCTGATCAAATGGTGCGAGAGTGCAATGGTTGCCAGCATTTCAATCAACAGAAGCACATGTCGGCTGCTGCACTCAAGATGATCCCCATCACCAAGCCATTTGTTGGCTAGGGGCTCGACATGGTCGGCCCCTTCTAGAAAGCGCGATCCGGCATGATGCACCTCCTCGTTAAGGCAGTGGACAAGTTCACCGAGTGGATCGAGGCAAAGCCCATCAAGAAGCTGGATGGACCCACAATGGTCAAATTCTTCACGAACATCATCATGCCCTATGGCTACCCCCACAACATCATCACCGACAACGACATGAATTTTGCCAAACGGTCCTTCACGCGCTACTTCAGAGAGAAGGGCATCCGTTTTGACCAAGCTTCCGTTGCACACCCCCTGTCTAATGGGCAATGTGAAAGGGCAAACATTTTGGTTATAGCCATAATTAAACCCCGGTTGATCGAGCCACTGATGAGGTCTCCCGGATGCTGGATAGAGGATCTACCGACAGTATTGTGGAGCCTACGCACCACTCCTAACCACTCAACTAGCTACACCCCATTCTTCCTTGTCTATGGTGCAAAGGCCGTCCTCCCAACCGACATCGAGTTTGACGCATGATACCTTTGATCCGGATTATGGATGTAGTATAGCTTCTTTTTCCCTAGTAGACCTAGGTTTATCGAATCCTCGAGAAGCAAAGCGTAGTGAAGTTACTTTAATGGACCTTCGGGAGTTTTAGAATTCCATTTGTGTTTTTACCGAACCAAGAGATTGCGTATTTTTGTTGTTGTTGATGATGGAGAGAGAGAGGGCCTAGGGCGTTCGGTTTCACCTATAGTTGTCCAAAACATCTTATGGGAATAAAAGATAGAAATAAAGTATGCATGTAATTGTTAGAGCAAGATAAATTATATGTGGGCAGTGCATCCATAATTGTTATTGCCTCCGCAACCGCTTATAGCAATAACCTACTAGTCTCATCCATAGAAGAAAGAGAACTAATGATATGCATAGTGATGTCACCGTTGATCCCAAGTAAACCCCTCACATACAGCCGTACTACCCTTTTTGTCACTGGGGTTCCCAACCTACAGATTAGTCATTACTCATACTCCCTATACCTGGCTCAGTCCTCGGGGTCTTGGGGTACCTGACAAGTCGTTAGATTGAGGCAAGAGAGGATACAATAATCATCATGTCATACAAACTAATACATGATCCCATCTATGATAAATAACATGCACAAAAAGCTACATGGCTAGGCCGAAGCCCTCAGCCCAAGGAGAATTACTCACACATAGAGATGAGATCAAAGATCATAAACATTGTAGTGAAAATCATGAGATTTACAGCAATAGTCTTACAATGTCGCCAATCGAAGAAGAGATCTACTATTACAAGTGGTGGAATATGGCTATGGTAGTGGAAAGATTATATCTAAGTCTATTCCTCCAGCGGCTCGTCGGTGTTGTCGATGGAGATCTGGGGGGTGGCTGATGGTTTCTGTGAGCTCCCTTTTCTCGTCGCCTCAGGCCTCTTTATATAGGGGTCCCTTCACGAAAGTTGTTCTGTTTGACCTAGCGGCGTCAATGGAAACTCTACGGCCGGAACTATACGGCCGGAATTTTATTCTAGTCGTATAGTTGGTCGTTAAAGCATCTGCCTCTAATCCACGACTCCTGGTTTCTTCTGCTTGTTGGAAATCTCGTATCTTTGACTTTAATGTAGTGATTCCCATCATAAAACGTCATTATCTGCACAGGAAAAAATAGAAAGAGAGGATTGCATACCCCTTTGAATATTAGGCATTAGTGGCAGGGTTTAGAGAGATATTTCATCAAAAATGTGAATAATATCCAGTTTAAATGTGGACGTAGATGGCTATATTTTAGAGCCATCAACGCACCCCGCAAGATACTATACATAGAGGAAGATGCCAAAGAGGATCGCAAAGACATCATCGACGTCCTTGAGGAAGAAGGCAAGCTAGCCTTGTCCAGATCCGCCATCTACCCAAAAAACCTGCGTTGCTACCACGCCAGCTGTATACGCCCTGTCTCATTCGTAGAGGGCGACTTGGTGCTCTGAATGGTGCAAAGCACCATGGGGATGCACAAGCTGTCTGATGTCTACGCACTTCTATTCTTATAGACAGTTGTTGGGCCTCCAAGTGCAGAGGTTTGTAGAACAGCAGGAAGTTTTCCCTTAAGTGGATCACCCAAGGTTTATCGAACTCAGGGAGGAAGTGGTCAAAGGTATCCCCTCTCAAGCAACCCTGCAATCAAGATACAAGAAGTCTCTTGTGTCCCCAACACACCCAATACACTTGTCAGGTGTATAGGTGCACTAGTTCGGCGAAGAGATAGTGAAATACAAGTGGTATGGATAATTATAAGTGGTAATGGTGATAGAAAATAGCTTGATGGCGTGTGGTTGATGTGGGAAAAGACTAAAGGAAAACTGAAATAAAGATGGAAGCAAGCAAACATGTAACAGATCTAATTGCAAACGGTGTATCAATGCTTTCGCTAGTGAACACTCTCATATAAAAATATTATCTTCATGATACTACTCTTAACTACTCTCCAGTTGAACACTCTAATCGATGGTAGGGCTATAACAGCACACCTCAAAGTAAGCCTTTCCCATCTAGATAACCCCACACTGTCAGCTTGAGTACTATATGTGTCCAACAAACACCACAATTTCATAAAGACATCCAACTCCAAATATAACTCATAACAAGTATTTGTAATCTCTAGCCTAAGTGCCACCATGGTGTGCACACTGTCAACTTCACAAACAAGGGGAGAGTAGAGATCTACTAAAGCACTTGAGTAGCAAGGTAGATCTATAGATTACAAGCTCATGATCTCAATAAGATCATGCATAGAGAGAGAGATGAACACATAGCTACCGGTAGAACCCTTAGCCTCGAGAGAGAACTACTCCATCCTCATCATGGGAATCAGCAATGGTTATGGAGATGGCAGTGGAGATCCATGGAGATGGCTCCGGGGGCACTTCCCCGTCCCGGTAGGGTGCCGGAACAGAGACTTTCTGTCCCCCAAATCTCCCCTTCGGTGGTGGCGGCGCTGCGGAACTTTTCATGGATTTCTGATTGATAATCTAGGGTTTTTGCATCGGGAGGCATCTTATAGGCGAAGAGGCAAGGTCGGTGGGTGGCCAGGGGGCCTACACCACCTGGTGGCGCGGCCAGGGCTAGCCCGCGCCTGGGGGGTGTGGCCACCCTGTGGCCCCTCTCCGATTCTCCTTCTGGCTCCGTGAGTCTTCCAGGAAAATAGGAACTTTGGCTTTTGTCCCGTCCAATTCCGAGAATATTCATTTTATGACTTCCTGGAACCAAAAACAGCAGAAAACAGGCAACTGGCACTATGGCATCTTGTTAATAGGTTAGTCCAAGAAATCATATAAAAAGTACTCCAAAGTTGGAACAAAACACAAGAAAGTAGATAAAACCAAGCATGGAACATCAAAAATTATAGATACATTTGCAATGTATCAACATCCCCAAGCTTAACTCCTTCTCGTCCTCGAGTAGGTAAGTGATAAAAAGAAAGAATAATTTTTGAGGTGACATGCACCATCATAAACTTGATCAAAGTATTTGTAAAACATTGATAGCTGGGATCATAGTACTTCAACATACCATGAAAGACAAAGTTCTAGCAACAAGACATAGCAGCTATGTTGCAACATGAAAAGGCACAAACAAAAGATTCATGAATAACAATGCTTTGCAAGACGTTTGTTTGTTTCACATAAAGAAAACATAGCATAATAGCATTCAGCTTGTCCCTTGTAGAGTAGCAAACATAAATGCAAAGAACACCTTCAAAGTTCATAAGAGTGACTAGCTACAAATAGTTTAAAACAAGCAATATCAAAGCTATGCATCAATCAACAAGTCTTGGGACAATGCACATAGAACTAAGAATGGCCACTATGCTCTCAAAGTAGGTGCATAAAGATAGAAGGTGGAGACTCAACATAAAAGTAAAAGAAAGGCCTTCATAGAAGGAAGCAGAGATTCAAGTTTCATAAAGAGCTTCCAAAAATTATGGTACTTATTAGCTTTCAGCTCTCATTGCCCCTATCATAAGCATCTTGAAGTGATTAAGGTTAAAGTGAACAAACTATGGAGTATATGGTTGACGAAGTATAAGTTAGAAATCTCATGTCCCTTGAATACGAGGGCCGCTCCTCATGCTACTCAAGTTTAGTCACCGGTAAGTTCTTGTCATCGTAAGTACATGTGTATCATAGAGAACCGCCAATAGGGTACCCCTTGCCCGATGATACAGAAGAATCGCCATATCAAAATGACAAGGCAAGCAAACAACGAGCATCTCAGCAATCTTCTTATTTATCATGGGAATATGGTGCTTTTTTCTCTCTTTCCTCTTTTCATAATCTCATTTTTTCTCTTTTTTTCTCAATATAGGACTCTTTTTTTATAAGAAGAATGCTTCATAGATAGCTCATTATGGTTACGCTGCAGGTTTCTACCATGTCAGCATGGATTAGACCAGCGGCCTAGGCGTTTCTCTAACACATATACATAACTCCATGGACTTACAAGCTCCCCTTTCATTTCACACCGACGACATCCATATACAAAAGAGCATGATATCAACTAGGTACAAAGTACCAGTGCAATGTTGAAAGCGTTCCCCATGACAGCATGGTTCTGCTAATCCCCAACAGATAAGTGCAAGCATATACAACATAGACGACACAATGGTTCAAGTTTATTAAGGGCAAGAAAAGTAAAGTGTGCCATCAAGTTCGTGAGAGCTTTAATCACTAATTTTCACATAACAAGTTTAATTTGGAAGGTAAAAAAATCATGAATATACTTGGAAGTTGGATGCACGAGTGGAACTCTTTGGAATAACTTGGTTTAGAGAGTTGGATGCACGAGTGGAACTCATACTTGGTTGTGGAGGCTAGCAAAAGACTGGGAGCGACAAACTAAAAGAGCAATAATGGCCATAGTCATGCAGAGCGACAAAACATCATTGATCAAAGCATAAAGTGATACTACAAGTTGAAAACTAAAGGATCATCAAGGCTATGGTGACTTGAGATAGTCATAACATGGTGTGAGCATGTGCCAAGTCAACCCAAATAAAGCGTCAAAGGAGAATACCACAATACTATGCTTTAATATGCTAAAACAACGCATGATTCTTCAAAGGCACATTAAGCAATCTCAATAGTTTATACCAAGTCATGCTACAGCAAAAAATACTAAGCATAAATCCAAAACAATATCAAGCATGGCATGACAAAGCATAGGGCATAGTCAAAAACAAGCTCTCTTTACCACTTAAGCATGAACTTTCCTACTCTTTTCCAATCCAAACGAAACTATTTGAAAACCAATGTATGAAAGAGGGGGTCCAACCAATTTATTCAGCAAACTAAGAAAACCAAGCAAACGAAAAACCAAAACGAAAACGAAAAAGAAGACGCTCCAAGAACAACACAACTGTGCATGAAACAATAAAAATGAAGCGTTTGGAAGAAACCTTGGATTTTTATTGTTGAAGAGGGGGATGCCTTGGGCATCCCCAAGCTTTGACGCTTGTACTTCTTGAATATTTATTGGAGTGACACGCGTGGCATCCCCAAGCTTGAGCTTTAGTCCATCCTTCTTCTCATTAATCATTCCTTCCATACACCTGAAATTTTTCCTTCATACAAAACTTCACACAATCTTTATTAGCAACATTAGTGCACTCAAGATAATAAGTCTTAAGGTTCAGTTCTAACACCAAATAAACTTCCATTAGAACACTAGCTACTGTAGCACTTCCCTCAAAAAGCTCAATTCCCCAAAAGAACTCAAAAAGGAACCAACAAGAAGCAAATGCAGAAAATGGCAGAAATCTGTCAAAACAGACCAGCAGGTAAAGACGAATTTTTTAGAAGATCTTCTGTTGCTCAAATCAAAAAGTGTTGAACTAACGAAAGTTAGATAACAACCTGGGGCAGAAGCACAAAAATGCACGCCTCAAAAAGACGTTTAGAGATTTTACACGAATTTTACGGTGAAGCACATAAATCTGTTTCGGGACATCAACTTTCCCAATCATTACTTCTCTCTCATTAGAGGTTACTCTTGGCACAAAAAGCAAATAAAAAGGATAAGGAGCGGTTATTACAGAGGTAATAACTTCCAAGACTCATCTAAAACTTTTGGGTTATCTCCCAATAAGTACTTTTCTTTAATGCCTTTAAGTTAATCTTGATAGTTTGAGAAGATGCTTACATAAGAAATATGAATTGAAGTAAAAGAGAGCATCAAGAAACAAATTCAAAGCACATTTAAGTCTAACCCACTTCCTATGCATAGGAATCTTGGAAAGAAACAAGTCATGAAAGCGCAAAGCAACAAGCATAGTAAAGTAAAACAAGTGCAACTTCAAGATTTTCAACATAAAGAGGGGAAACTTAATATTATTGAAATACATAAGCCCATGTTTCCCTCTCTCATAATAACTTTCAGTAGCAACATGAATAAAATTGACAATATAACTATCACAAGAAACATTCTTATCATCAGCCACATGCATAAAAGAATTAATACTCCCCACATAAACAGAGTCATTCTTATTGATTGTAGTGGGAGCAAATTCAACAAAATAGCTATCATTATTATTTTCATCACCATAATCATCAAATATAGGAGGCATATTGTAATCATAATTAATTTCCTCCTCAATAGTAGCTAGACTGAAAATATCATATTCATCATTGCAATCATCATAAGCAATAGAATAGTTATCTTCCCAAGTGTGTTCATTTGTAAACATATAATCATTGGAAGGATCATGGATAGCACTAATAGTATAGCAATTATTAATATCATCATTTCTAGAATTGGTACCGAAGAGATTTTCAATATCAAAAGTAGTGTGATTTTCCCAATCATGATCACTACTATAGGTAACAGGCATAGGAACATCATCGAGTTCAGACTTATCAAAAACTATAATAGGAGCAATATGCTTAGGGAAAAATACCGTTTCCTCTCTCCTTTTACTCCTCCTTTTCTTATTTTTCTTCTTCTCTTTAGGAGGGAGTGATGGCTCTGTATATGGCGCCAGAAAAATGCTGGAGCGGTGTTGATGTAGAGCTCGTTGGGAACCCCAAGAGGAAGGTATGATGAGCACAACAGCAAGTTTCCCTCAGTATGAAACCAATGTTTAATCGAACCAGTAGAAGCAAGGAAACACCCCAAAGGTGTTACTAGCTGAGCTTTGGCAGGGCGCACTACCGGTGCTAGTAGCAATATGGAGACCTGCACAACACAACCATAGAACTTTGTCCCCAACTTGCGATGAGGTTGTCAATCTCACCGTGTTTTGCGGAAAACAAAGGATTAAACGTATCAAATGGAAAGAAGTAAAAGTTTGCAGAAAGTAAACACAAAGAAGTAAACAGTTTATAGATTGTATGTAAAGAAAAGGACCGGGATCCATAGTTCACTAGAGGTGGCTCTCCTTAAGATAGATAACATGCTGGGTGAACAAATTACAGTGGGGCAATTGACAAACATCGAGAAAGCAATACATGTATATACTAATCATATTGACTCCTTTGAGATTCGATTGGGCATTACAACATTATACATAGACCACCATCCAACTACATCTATGACTAATAATCCACCTTCAGGTTATCATCCGAACCCCCTCCAATATTAAGTTGCAAGCAACATATTATTGCTTTACAAACTGCGTGTAAAGTAAACAATACGATTGTTCTATGAACAAAGGATTGTTGTTTTCTCCCTAGTATAAACAGCACATCTAGTACCTTAGAGATTTCTGTCACTTCCCCAGATTACCAGATGTCGTGGTGGTGTCACGGCAGATGCCATGGATAGGCTAAAGGTGGGGACTGATACACGCTAGGGGAATCCAGGGAGGGATAGTGGAGTGATTCTCCACACAGAAGATTGTATTCCTTTCAAGTTTACAAGTGCTCCTAGAGCTGTATTGGCGAGAGGAGGAAGAAGGAGCTCTCTTACCCTTGCCCATAGTTCTTTCCCTAGAACCTTAGCTCCGCTAGTATCAAAGAAAACCCAACAAAACTAGAGCCCCAAACCCCCTTCTACTGGAACCCTAGCCCCCCTTACATAGAGGAGGCTCGGTCCCTGCCTAGGGCATACGTGGAGGCATATTCCTAAGAATATGCCTCCTCTCAAAGTGGTAACCCGACCGGGGTGCTTTCCCCCGCGTCATACATGCTTTAGCTATGTAAGCCTCTGTGGCGCCTGCGTCAGCCGACACAGGCGTCGTCACCCTTGTCGGCCATGACCCGGTGGTCCTGCCCTTGCTTGCTTTGCTCATGTAGTGCATACCGGACCTTCTTTTTGACCAGAGAGATTCCTTCCTTCTCCTAGAAGCTAAGCGGGGACCCGGATCATAGTAGATCCGGCCATACCCGTTCCTGCATATAAGTTAGACAAGCACTTCTGACTTACTCCTTAAGTCGGCTGAGACAATGTTAGGCGACCCCCCTGGTCTGGGTTACTCCGTGATCCGGCCTGCCTTGAGGTGACCCGGCCAGCATCCGCTTTGACCCTGCCGAACCTTGACTATGTCGGCCTCTATACCCTGGAGTGACCCTACCCGGGGTTATCCCCCCAACATTAGTCCTCGAAGTGGTGCGGTCTTAGCTGCCTTGGCCGCTAAGGCCACATCAGGTTCACTTAGGTTCGAGCCTTGGACGTTTATTTCCCGGGTTAGCTCTTTATCTCGGATTATATGGATTTACGTTCCCTTCGCACGTTCCAAGTTTTCACTTGCCGGCCGGGTTACCACTGTGACTCGGATCTCATGGTTTTACTTTCCCTCTACACATTCTAAGTTTTTATTTGTGGTCCGGGTTACCATGGTTTAATCCGGGCCTTGCTTCCTTCTCTCATACGCCAACCCACGCGGAGGCTAATCATCACGTTGTCTTATTTTAAGGGCCTGCACAGTAATCGCCGCAGTAATTGTCAGTTATCACTGTGCGAGGGTCACGTCACGCCTGCCTCCTCGTTTACCGCATCAGTGCATCACGTCATGGGATTGCTTCTGCTCGGTGGCCCTCTGTGTGGCTCCTCTACGATTGGCTGAGGCGTGCGATACACAGCCACACCATGTGGCTCGTTGGCGCAGCGCGATCCCACTCACCCTCTTAGGGGGTGGTTAAGTAGCGAAGGGGCGCACCCCTTAGCATTTTTCCCACTTCTGCGCCCCTCTGCTCATTGCTCTTCTCCTTCGTCTTCCTAGCGACCGCGCCGCCGCCAGTGCGTCTAGCAGCAGCGCCGCCGCCGTGCTTTTCCCTGTGCCTCTGCGTCGCAGCCACCACTGCGTGACTTCCTCGCCACGGGTCCTTGCCAATCCAGGCCTCAGATCCCCGCCGCCGCTAGCGCCAGTGAGGGTAGTGAATACGAGATGACGGAGGAGGAGCTCGTCGTTGCCGAGCAGGAAATGGAGGAGGACGTCGCCGCGGCGGACCGCGGCGCGTGGGCCGGATCATGGGTCTGTCAAGATGACCTCGACTAGCTCTACCGGACCAGACGCATTCCTGCCGGCGTCGCCGCTCGTCTCCCCTCCGCCGAACTGGCCCCCTCACCCGATCCGGTTGAGTTCGTCGTGTTCCTATCCCACTTCCAACGGGGATTTGGTCTGCCGGTGAGCGATTTCTTCCGGGATTGGCTTAACACCTACCACTTGTAGCCGCACCATCTCCTAGCCAACGCTATCACCTCTCTCTCTGCCTTTGCTTCTACGATCGAAGGCTACACCGGACTGTGGCCCACGAAGGAGCTGTGGATCCGGTTTTTCGGCCTTCGTCGCAACGTCATCCCCAACATCCAAGTAGAGTCGGAGGATAAGCAGCTCACCCAATTCGGAGCTGCCTCCATCTCACCCCGGAGACTTTCCGTTTTTCCCCGGGTCACCGGGCTTGACTCCTGCAAAGGATGGGCCCGGACCTTCTTCTATGTCTGGAATGCGGGCACTGAAGATTTGATTCGGTTGCTGCCCTACGCTCCGGGTCCACCTGACCCGGAATTCTGGGAGGAGGTCTCCAAGAAGCCCACAGCCCTGGCCAACCAAGTTAACAAGAGGTTCGCGGAGCTGAAGAAACTCAGATTGCGCAACGAGGATGCTATGATCACGTTCGTGTGCAACCGAATCTCTCCCCTCCAGAAGCGCACCCACAAGTTGTGCCACATGAGTTTCGGCCGCGACCCCAACCGGACCTCCTCCTTCGAGCTGAGCAACATGGAGATTTTTCGCCGAGTTAAGGCTCTCTTCACCACCCACAAGGACTTCTCCGCCGAATGGACGTGGGGAATTGAGCACTTCTGTCGTGACAGGCTCCCTCCCGCGGTAAGCTTCGCGGGGCAAACTTATTTCGGATCAAATATGTGTCGGTTTTTATTGTATTTTTGACTCTGTTCTTCATGCTTTCTCTCAGTTGTTCCTTCAGCAAACTCTCGAGGATGGTACGGATCCGACCCTTAAGTGGGCTCCGGACCGAGAAATCCCGGACGAGGAGGAGCCGGACCAGGAGATGTTTCTCCCTATGACCGACGCTACAAAACGACCCAGCGGTAAATTCTCTTCTCTTAGAGACTGGCCCGATGATGAGGATGACTCAGATGTCGCGTGATTGAACCTGTTGAGGCTGTCCCTCTTTCTTTTGCCTTTCCGGCATCAGCTAACCCCGGTGGGCATATCCACGAGGATCCTCCACTTGCTACGGGCGAGCCGGTTCCGGTGGCGTCGAAGAAGAAGCACGGAGCCGCATCAAGTTCTTCCTCCGAACCTTCTCAGCTCACAAAAAGGCAAAAGAAGGCCGGAGACAAGACTGCCTCCAAGCTGGCAGGCAAAGCCCCGACACGAAGGGCACGGAAACCCAAGGAGGCCGAAACCTCGGATGCGTAAGTCATTTTTCGTTGCGTAGCTCACTTCTCCTTGCATCGTGGTAATTTTTCTTCTGACATTATTCTCTTCTTCAGGGCTCCGGTGGAGGTCCCTCAGAGCGGATCAAGCATCTCTTCACCACTTTGATCTGGCCCTTCTCCTCCTCATGACGACGAGTCACGTCCGCTGAGCCCTATTACAGAGGGTTATGCCGTTGCTCCGGGTTCCGCACTACCTCGTCGAGAGGAACGCAACCTCGGAGCGGGAGGGGTCGGTCCAGCCGAGGTGATGGCGTCCAACACTTCGGCATCGCCGTGACCAGCAGCCACTGAGTCTATCTCAACACCAGCACCAAAAGCAATTCCAATACCAATGATCGAGCCAGCACCAGTACATGTTCCGGCACCAAGAAAACCAACAACAACTCCAAGTCCAGCTACAAGAGCTCCAGTGCCAAGTTCTTCCGCCTCGTCCGAGTCATCTCAGCCTCGGCGAGGAACCACTCCATCAGCTTCTAAGGGGAAATCCACTGCAGTTACTTCTTCCTAGCAAGCTAAGGGCAAAAAGTCTCCGGATTCTACCAAGTCAGCATCTGTCGAGGCTGGGCAGCGAACCCTATCGTTGATGCTTCCCAAGAAAGCTCCAGCAGCGAAGGATGTTCCTGCGGAGCCAACTGATGCGCAGCAGATGGTTCTGCATACCAGCCCAACCCTTGCCCTGGTTGAGAGGAAAGAAGCGCACACAAAGGGCTTGGTGGAACCCCATATGCCCACCGGTGAGTGGTACCCTCCGAGCCTTATTGAGTTCGTCATGAACTGGAATAAGGCGGAGTTCGTCCACAACGATGATCTCCTGGAAAAGTTCAGCCCCGCAGAATTTTCCGCCCAAATGAATACCGCCGCTAAGGCAATTAACCTCGCGGGGCGAATGATGGAGGTATGTTGTTTCTCCTTTACATGCTGTAGATAATAACCATTAGTCCCCGAGCCTCCGGTGGAGTAACTTGTTACTCGGCCAGATGCTCATTAGAAAACTAACGTAGCTGCATGTGAACTTCGAGTATACACACACCAAGAGCCGGGTTAAGTTCCACTTGGCCCGGATCTTGTACACTTTGAATATGCACACACCTAGAGCCGGATTAAGTTCCACTTGGCCCAGATCTCGTACACTTCGAATATGCACACACCTAGAGCCGGGTTAAGTTCCACTTGGCCCGGATCTTGTACACTTCGAATATGCACACACCTAGAGCCGGGTTAAGTTCCACTTGGCCCGGATCTTGTACACTTCGAATATGCACACACCTAGAGCCGGGTTAAGTTTCACTTGGCCCGGATCTTGTACACTTCGAATATGCACACACCTAGAGCCGGGATAAGTTCCACTTGGCCCAGATCTTGTACACTTCAAATATGCACACACCTAGAGCCGGGTTAAGTTTCACTTGGCCCGGATCTTGTACACTTCGAATATGTACCAAGCTAATTTTACAATTCTGTACTTTTTTCAGGTAACCACCAATCGCCGGAGCGCTGAATTCCAACGCCTGCTGGATACCCACAAGATGCTACGCGCAAAACATGTTGCACTTATTGCAGAACATGAAAAGAGGGGTAATTTTCTCCCTCGGCTCTTCTCCGTTTTTCTTCACCTTCTTCTGCCGAACTAATCTCCTCATTCGGTTTCTGTAGCTGGGGTGGAGGCTGAGAAAAAGATCACGCGGAAGAACTTGGAGGAAATCAGTGGTATGTCCTCTTTTATCTGACCTCGTAGTGTTTTCCATTTCCTCTTCTCCTTGGCTCGGCAAACATTCACTCCTCGGCTCTGCCGGGTCAACATACTATTCCAGCATCGCTTGAGGATAGTGTGCCCGTGCCTGATATGATGCTGCATTTTCTCGAACAAGCAGGGCAGCATCAAGCCGAGCTGAAGAAAAAGGATGATGAGCTCGCTTTCCTCCGGACTAAGGACAACGATATTGCCAAGCTCAAGGCTGAGATGGAGAAGATGAAGGCCCAACACCAAACCGAGCTCCAAAAGGTTGGCCATAACTTCACAGAAGAGCGTGAGCTCCTTACTCTCCAGATCTCCAAGGACCAGGACCTACTCAAAGAATCCGACATCCAGCTTGGGTCGGCAAACGCTGAGCTTGAGTAACTTCACAAGAGACGCGATGACTGCATCAAGGAGTTAACCCGGATCCTTAGCCACATATCACGTAAGTTCCTTCCGACCTACTTTTCCGGGTTGCTTCATATGTCCTTTCTTTACCTTCTTCCCTTGTCTGGCTTCTAGGCAAATTTCCTGAGAGCATCACTATTGCAAGCGCAGCAGTTGCAGATTTTCGCCAAGCGAGGGGTACTCCTGCCGCTCCTGCGGGTGAGGAGGTTCCTGACAACATGGAGGACCTGTTGGTCAGCTTGTCATCTCGCGTGGAGATCATCAAGAATTACGGCAAGGATATCCTCGACGTTGCAGTTTGCATTTTCAACACGTTCTGTCCCGGAGAGAGTAGCCCGGAGACCACCGCGATTCTCGTCGAGAAGCTAATGGAGACTGAGACCCAGCTCGATCTCTAGAGGGAGTCTGCTGGGCGCGCCGCAGCTGATACTATCCTTTACCATATTCTCACATGGTACGAGAAGATCGACCTCAGCCTCCTTACACGCCGGCGCACCGGATCCAGATGGACCGATGATCCGGAGTGGGTAGCTCGGCGCCAGGCTTGCGCCTACAGCCTCGTCGAATATTCTCCTATCCATGACTGGGTTGAAGGACCAAGCTTCCTGGAATCCGCTGGGGATGAGCACGTTGAGGACGTTGAAGATGGGTCGGATGAGGGCGGAGAAGATGATGCCTCAGATATTGAAGACATCGACGACGACGCCGAACTTCCTCCTCCTGCTGCTCCTTAGTTCAAAAAACTTGAAAATTTATCAGATCCCCGGTATGCCGGGTGCAACTGTATGCTGTATATGTGATATTGTGCTACTACGTTTCTATGCCGGATTAACTTGGGCGTAGTCCCTGAGTTTCATTTTCTTGTTCGTCCAATCCTCTGGCTCGGTCCGTGTCTACCTTGATTCGGTTTTACGACTTACGAATTCGAGCTTCAAAAATTGTTTTAACAATACTTAGAAACTTTTAGGCTTAGCTCAAAATAATTCAGCATAATAACTTGAAAATAAATACAGGGTTAGTCCAAAAAACAAACGTTAGCTCGAATAAATTCGTTTCCTTAGTCGTTTTTTATGTGCTACGCAATTCCAAACTTGTTCTCTTGTTTGCCATGAAGCCAATTCTTGTTGGACAGCAACAAGTCGAAGAGTTGGGTCTTTGGTGCTCACACATTACTAATCCGGGTTAAGTAGAACGACTTATTCCAGCTACCGCATAAGAAGTAACAACAAACATTATTAAGGCAGTCCCCGAGTTACTGCTCGAGGCGCTGCTATTTCATTGATAAGCTCATTGCCGACATACATACCGACATATGAGACGACTCGGATACATACACTTCTTAGCTAAGTGTAGAAGGGACGAAGTAGTGCTACATTCCACGGTCGCTTAGATTCCTCCCCGGACCTGTCCGCCTTATTCTTTTCCTGTGGCTTTGCATCTATAAGATAGTAAGAATCATTGTGCAATGCTTTGCTCACAATGAATGGCCCTTCCCATGGGGGCGATAATTTATGCATGCCAGTAGTACGTTGTACCAACCGGAGCACCAGATCGCCTTCCCGAAAGACTCGGGGGCACCCTTTCTGGCTATGGTAGCGTTGGAGATTTTGCTGATATATGGCGGATCTGGACAGTGCCAGTTCTCTCGCTTCTTCCAGGAGATCAGCATCATTTTGCCAGGCTTCTTGCACTTCGGCTTCTGTGTATTGGGTGACCCTAGGCGAATCGTGCTCTATGTCGGCTGGTAATACAACTTCTGCCCCATATACCAGAAAAAACGGCGTATAGCCTGTTGATCGATTCGGAGTTGTTCTTAAACTCCACAGTACTGCTGGTAGTTCTTCTATCCAGCACCCCGCTGATCTTTGCAGCGGCTCAATGAGCCGGGGTTTTATCCCGGATAATACTAATCCATTGGATCTTTCCACTTGTCCGTTCAATGCGGGGTGGGCTACCGAGGCTACGTCCAGCCGGGTCTTCTTATCTCGGCAAAATCGTGCAAATGCTCCTTCAACAAAATTTGTGCCATTATCAGTTATGATACTGTGAGGATAACCGTATCTCAAGATGATGTCTTTGAGAAATTTTACGGCCGTAGCTCCATCACATTTTCTTATAGGCTTCACTTCAATCCATTTTGTAAACTTATCCACCATAACCAAAATGTGTGTCATGTTTCCCCTTGCTGGTTTGAACGGGCCAACCATATCCAAGCACCACACGGCAAACGGCCACGTAATTGGTCTGGTCTTGAGTTCCAACATTGGCATATGTGTCTTAGTAGCATAACTTTGACAACCATTGCATTTTCTCACCATATCTTCCGCTTGTTCTAAGGCACTTGGACAGTAAAATCCATGCCGGAATGCTTTTTCCACTAAGGCTCTGGATGAGGCATGATGCCCGCATTCTCCCTGGTGTATATCTCTGAGGATGTCAAGCCCTTCTTCCAGGTCAACGCATCGCTGGAGGACATTGGTTACACTCCGTTTGTGCAGCTCGGAATTGATAATCGTGTATGCTTTTGCTCTCCTCTGAGTTTGCCTGGCTAACACCTCCTCAGCTGGTAACGTTCCATCTTTCAGGAATTGGAATATAGGCAGTGCCCAAGCTGGTATCGCTCGTGGAGGGAATACGTCCTCATCAATTTCCATCTGATCAACCGTCATAACTTCAGCCGGATCACGCTGAGCAGTCCCCGGGTCAAGCGAGGTAGTCCCCGGGTTTTCTGAGGCAGTCCCCGGGTTGGCTGATGCAGTCCCCGGGTCTCACGTACTACCTCCCGTGTCAATGTCCATGGGCTCAGCTCCAGATTCCATATTTTCCAGGACATAGATCGAGTCGGTTCCTGGGGACGGCCTGATAGATGGTTTTCTGTGGTGTTCCAATGATACACCCAATGGAATTGCCTGTCGGGTCGATCCGAGCTTTGACAACATGTCGGCAGCCTCGTTTTCCACTCGGGGTACATGGTGAAATTCACACCCCTCGAAGTAACCAGATATCTTCTGCACGTGAAATTTGTATAGTGCCATGTTTGGATCCAGGGCGTCCCACACTCCGGACACATGCTGCACCACCAGATCCGAGTCGCCAAAGCATATTATCCGACGTATGCCAATCTCCTTTGCCACTTTGAGCCCATGCACAAGAGCCTCGTACTCAGCGACATTGTTCGATGCCGCGAAATGGATCTGCAATACGTATTTTCGCTGGTCCTTCTTTGGCGAGGTAAGCACAACCCCGGCACCTAATCCGGTTTTGGTTTTCGACCCGTCAAAGTGCATTCTCCAGTAGTTCGGATCTGGTGGCGGTGGTTCGTATTGTACCTCGGCCCAATCTAAAAAAAAGTCCGCCACAACCTGAGACTTGATCGCTTCTCTTCTGTCGTATTGGGGCGCATAAGGGGCTAACTCAATTGCCCATTTTGCAATTCTGCCACTCGCATCCTTGTTACCCATTATCTCGGATATGGGAGCTTCACATATTACTTTGATGGGGTGCTCCTCAAAGTAATGCTTTAACTTCTTTGCCGCCATATAGACACCATATGCCACCTTTTGAAAGTGCAGGTAGTTCTGTTTTGAGGCAGACAATACCTCGCTCAAGTAATATACTGGCCTCTCCACCGACTTACCCTCTTCATTGCGCTCCACTACAATCACTGCACTTACAACTCGGTTGGTTGCGGCTATGTAGAGCAACATTGTCTCCTTTGATAGTGGAGAGGCTAACACTGGTGCAGTGGCCAACATCTTTTTTAAGTGGGCAAAGGCTTCATCGGCCTGTGGTGTCCAAACGAACTTATCTGACTTTTTCATGAGTTGGTAGAGAGGCAGTGCCTTTTCTCCCAACCGACACACAAACCGACTCAATGATGCCAGGCACCCAGTGAACTTCTGGACATCGTTAAGACACTTCGGCAGCTCCATTCGTTCAATGGCCCGAATCTTAGTTGGATTAACTTTGATACCTCGGCTGGAGACGAGAAATCCGAGTAATTTCCCAGCCGGGACACCGAAGGTACATTTTTCCAGGTTAAGCTTCATCCGGAACCTTCTCAAGTTCGTGAATGTCAGCCTGATGTCGTCAAGGAGCGTTTTGCTTTCCTTGGTCTTGATAACCACATCATCCACGTATACTTGTACGTTTTGACCTATTTGGTCGTGCAAACATTTTTGCATACATCTTTGGTACATTGCACCTGCATTACACAAACCAAACGGCATAGTGCGATAGCAATAAGCCCCGTACGGGGTAATAAACGCAGTCTTTATTTGATCATCCGGGTTCAGAGGTATCTGGTGGAAACCAGAAAATGCATCAATGAATGACAACAGTTCACATCCCGCGGTTGAGTCTATGACCTGATCTATCCTCGGCAGTGGAAATGGATTTTTTGGACACGCCTTGTTCAGGTTCGTGTAATCGATACACATACGCCAAACCACTGCTACGTTCGGATCATCCTTCTTCTTTTCTACTAGCACCGGATTAGAGAGCCAATCCGGATATAGTACTTCCATGATGAATCCTGCTGCTAGCAATCGAGCTATCTCGTCTCCAATGACTTTTCTCCTATCCTCGGCGAAGCGGCGGAGAGGTTGCTTCACCGGCCTTGCTCCGGGCCTTACGTTCAAAGAGTGCTGGGCCAACTCCCTCGGAACACCTTGCAAGTCCTGTGTAGACCAAGCAAAACTATCCCGATTCTCACGGAGGAAGTTGACAAGCTCGCTTTCCTATTTGTCAGTTAACCCGTCACCAATTGTTACGGTGCGCTCCGGGAACATGTCATCAACTGGAACCTTCTTGGTGTCCTTTGCGGCTTGGAATGAAACGCGGCCATGCGGGTTACTCAACGCCGGCATATACTGTTGCGTGGACTGAGCTAATGCCGCCACCTCTTGGATTTTTCTTTTCTCTTGCGCAATCACGAGTGACTCGACTAGGTTAGACCCGGCTGAAGCACACTCAATGGAACGTCGGAAATCTCCAGCAATGGTAATCACTCCATTTGGCCCGAGCAACTTCATCTTCAGATAACTGATGTGGCAGCTTGCCATGAACTTGTTCAATGCTGGTCTTCCGAGTAACGTGTGATACGCACTTTCCAAGTTCACCACCTCAAACTCCAGATTTTCAGTTCGACAGTTATCCCTTGTGCCGAATAGCACGTCGACCCGGACTTTGCCTATGGGCTCACAAGAAATGCCTGGTACAATGCCATGGAAAGTTGTTCTCGTAGCCTGGAGCATGTTCTCCGAGATGCCCAACTTGCGCATCGTATCCGCATACATGATGTTAATGCTACTGCCATTGTCAATCAGTACCTTGGAGAACCTCACGTTGATGTTCGGTCCAATGAATGTCGGATCTAGCACTAGCGCATACGAACCTGGACTCGGCATAAGCTTAGGATGATCTTTGATGTTCCAGGTGATTTCCTGGTCCGACCAAGGCATGTACCTCGCCACTGCTGGCATTACCGCATTGAATTCCATATATCGGCGCTACAAGCTTTTCCTATCTGTTTCCTCAGTTGTGAACACACAATAGCTCTAGTGATGTTCTCTGTACTCATTCCTTCCCTCGTTTCCGGGGTACCTCTGATCTGGCTGTTGCTGATTTTCCACTTGATGCACTGCATCCCTTCTCTCATTGTTGTCATACCTCGGCGGAGGGGGAGGCAACATTAGCTGTTGCGTGTTCGCCCTGGAGAGCAATTGCTGCCGAGGTAACTCCTGCCGAGGTTGATTATTCCGGGGTGCTTGAGCATTCCCCGAACCACCTTGTTCTATCTTACGCATCCACTCACATTGCCTCGTTGTGTGACCCGCCAGGCTATTCGTATTTGGCGTGTGAAACTTACACGGCTGGTCCAACATTGACTCATAGGTATACCTCGGACAATCTTTCTTTTCTTGCCACTGTTTCTTTTGCTCCGGAGTCCATGTTTTCTTGCCATCGTTTCTTGGAGTCCATTGCCCTCCAGTTCTCTGGCGTTGGTTGCTCCCTGCTCCGGGTTGATCTTGATTCACTGCTACAACTTGTTGCGAACCGTAGCGATGATCCGGTCTATCATCTCTTCTTTTTCCTCTGTAATCGTTCCTCCGGGATGACCCGGCTCCGTCCCTCTGATAGTATTCCTCCTTGGACTCGCTTGATGCGAGCCTAGGTTGAGTCGGATCACCCAAGGCATACGAATCAGCAATCCGGATCATCTCTGCCAACGTAATTGGCATTTTCCTTTGCAACTTCATCCACAACTTGCTGCCATATCTGCACCCTTGTGCAAACCATGCTATGGCCTGTGACTCTATGACACCCTCACACGAGTTTCTCAAGGTACACCACCGGGTCAGGAATTCACGGTCTGTCTCATTAGGTCTTTGCTTGCACATTGCTAGGGTCTGCGGCCTATTCGGCCTCTGATATGTACTTGAGAAGTTGTTGATAAACATTTCTTCAAAATCTGTCTATCAGTTGATGCTTCCGGGTGGTAAATTATTCAACCATACTCTGGCCGGACCTTCCAACATCTGGGGTACGTATCGTACAGCCCATCTCAAGTTGCTAGTGGCAATTTTCACAGTCGTAGCATAGTTTATCAGCCAATCCTCCGGTTTGGTACTGCCGTCATACGTCTTCGTGCCTCTGGGCAACTGGAAGTTGGGTACCGGTGGCTCCTTCATGATCCGGGGTCCAAAGCACGCTGGACCCGGGGGACCTTGACATTCGATATGTTCCGACCTATACAGGCGATCCAGTTTCAACCTGGCATCATCCGGCATTAAATCCATGCTTCCCAATCTTGACCCTATCACGTGATAGTCCGGTCTCGGGTACCCCGCGTTCACCATCTCCGAATCACCGTCATTGTATTGGTTTTGCACTTGGGGCGCACCTTTCTGTTGCATACCTCGGCCAGCGCTTTGCTCTTGCCTTGGTATATTCCGCTGCTGCGGTTGTCCTGCTCCTTCGGAGTTTCGCTGTCCGGTATTGCCGTTGGCAGTGTTCCCTTGACCGGCATTGCCTTGGTCGTGGTTACCTCGGCCAGCTTCACCTCGGCTCACACTTCGTCGATCATCATTTTTCCGCGTTTCTTTTTCTTTTCCCGCATGCGTCGGGTCGTACGGGACGATCTGTTTGTTCCATCTGGCCGAGGTTACTACCTCTTCTCTCCTTGGACCACCATGAGGTGACGATGCTGCTCCAGCGGATTTCTCTGGGTTACCCATCGCCGAATGGACGATTTTGGAAGCTCCAGCTCTCTCCGGGTTAGCTCTCAGTAGCTCTTCATTCTGTCTATTCGCGATCCGAACTAACTCGTTAACCCTATCTTGCTGTCTTTGATGGGCCTCACCCGTCAGACCCTCTAACTCGTATGCAGCCGCATCCGCTTCTCTAAGGTTCTTCGTCGGGGTACTATACCTCGGCAACCCCACAGACAAATAGTTTTCTGACCCCTCGGTTCCATCATCACCTTCTCTGTTCATCTCGCTCATGAGATTTCTCCCTTTTACTTTTACCGTATCAACTTTGTTTGCCTTTGCATACTCACGCAGCGTCATGTTCAGCGACTACTGAGCTGCGGCTATTTTCTTTGCGCCCTTTAGTATCTTTTGCCTAGTTTCCTCTAGCTCGGCCTGTGCCTGAGCCGGATCTACCACTGCTGCTACCGGGTTAGCCAAGCTATCCATAGCTTCTCTCAGTATGTTCTCAGGCCTCTCTAGTGGAGGTCATCTACCTTTCCTCGGTTCCTTAGGTGTTACCTCCGGGTCTGGTGTTGGATCCTTGCTTGCGCCTGCACCTGGCACAGTCATCATCACCTCCGCATGGTCCGGGGAGCGAGCGATACGAGCCCCGCGAGCCACAGTGAGGGGTGGTTCCCCCGCATCGATGACGCGGCGCGGATGAACGCATGATACGTCCACAGCAACGTAAACCTTGTGTGCACCCAACTTGACGAAGAGGCCGTTGCGCGGAAGTGGGCACGTGCCGAAGCAGCCTGCGTTGTCGCTGACGAAGTCCAGCGCTCCAAAGCGCTGAACAAGCCCGGAGACGATGCGTTCGCCGGTGCCGATGAGGTTTCCTGTCCAGATCTTCACCCCTGCTAGCGCCGCTAGCCCCACGGTGGGCGCCAACTGTCGTGGTGGTGTCACGGCAGATGCCATGGATAGGCTAAAGGTGGGGACTGATACACGCTAGGGGAATCCAGGGAGGGATAGTGGAGTGATTCTCCACACAGAAGATTGTATTCCTTTCAAGTTTACAAGTCCTCCTAGAGCTGTATTGGCGAGAGGAGGAAGAAGGAGCTCTCTTACCCTTGCCCACAGTTCTTTCCCTAGAACCTTAGCTCCGCTAGTATCAAAGAAAACCCAACAAAACTAGAGCCCCAAACCCCCTTCTACTGGAACCCTAGCCCCCCTTATATAGAGGAGGCTCGGTCCCTGCCTAGGGCATACGTGGAGGCATATTCCTCCTCTCAAAGTGGTAACCCGACCGGGGTGCTTTTCCCCCGCGTCATACATGCTTTAGCTACGTAAGCCTCTGCGGCGCCTGCGTCAGCCGACACGGGCGTCGTCACCCTTGTCGGCCATGACCCGATGGTCTTGCCCTTGCTTGCTTCGCTCATGCAGTGCGTACCGGACCTTCTTTTTGACCAGAGAGATTCCTTCCTTCTCCCAGAAGCTAAGCGGGGACCCGGATCATAGTAGATCCGGCCATACCCGTTCCTGCATATATGTTAGACAAGCGCTTCCGACTTACTCCTTAAGTCGGCTGAGACAATGTTAGGCGACCCCCCTGGTCCGGGTTACTCCGTGATCCGGCCTGCCTTGAGGTGACCTGGCTAGCATCCACTTTGACCCTGCCGAACCTTGGCTAAGTTGGCCTCTATACCCCGGAGTGACCCTACCCGGGGTTATCCCCCCAACACCAGAGGCATGAACCCACTATCGAGCATAAAAACTAAATCAGAGTTGCTAGCATCTACTTGGCCAAGATAGCTACTAGCAACGGAAAGCATGCAAGATAACAAAGACATGATGGAATCAATAATCAATCTGAAATAGCATCTCAATATCCATCGGATCCCCACAAACACAAAATGCAGAATTACAAATAGATGATCTTGATCATGAACGGAGCTCACAAGATCTAGACATGAAAGCACAAAGGAGGAGAACCAGCCATCTAGCTACTACATGGATCCGTAGTCCAAGGATGAACTACTCACGCATCACACCGGAGGCTTGCATGGTGACGAAGAAGGCCTCAAGGGTGAATTCCCCTCTCCGGCAGGGTGCCGGGAAGAGCTTCAGATCCCTCCCGATCTAGGGATGGAGATGACGATGGCTACAAACTCTTTCGTGGATTTTTGATCGGGCACTTAGGGTTTACGTCCCGAGGGCATCTTATAGTCGGAAGGAGAAATAGGCACTTTGGATTTTGTCCCGTCCAATTCCGAGAATATTCATTTTCTGACTTTCCTGGAACCAAAAAATATCAGAAAACAAGCAGCTGGCACTATGGCTCTTGTTAATAGGTTAGTCCAAGAAATCATATGAATAGTACTCCAAAGTTGGAACAAAAAACAAGAAAGTGGATAAAACCAAGCATGGAACATCAAAAATTATAGATACATTTGCAATGTATCAGGGAGCGTCTTGAAAGGAAGCTTCTCCATATACCCTGGTTCATTGTTAGAGACAATAGAAGAAACTTTGGAGAATTCCTCCTTTTCATTAATAAGACCAAAACACATATTAGTCATGTCATATTTTGGTAAGATCTCATCTTTTATAATATTTTGTATGTAAGTATTTGTGTGGCAATTATCAACACAATAAAGATGACAACCATGCATGACACTATTCATATCAAAAGCACCCATATCTACCAAAGAGGTTTTTCTTGATAACTCTTCACACCCCAAAAATAATGTAAGTTCATCATGCTGATTAGGAGTGATCATGTCATCACAATACAAACTTGCAGTACTCATTGGATTAGAAGGGCTATTATTATGGCCCGAGCATTGAAAATTGAAATGACCCACTTCAAAGCAAAGTTCACAAATAAAAGGATAGAGGGCACAAACTTTTTTACCAAGATCATTTAGAGCCCTATACCACGTTCTAGTTTTTTCATTCCTGTGGGTGATACAATAATCTTCTTTAATTTGATTATTCTCACAAGGTCTATGCATTCCACAAAAATTAACATGCTTATAAGAAGTAGTACTTTCAGAGGTTTGAGCATGTTTATTGCTATCATTAATAACAATTTCATTTTCCATGCAAGTGTCTTTATAAGGCTCATGATACATGTCCCATTTTTCTTTAGGAGCATTAATATGAGAAGCAAAGGTTCTATAACAATCAACAAGAATTTGAGGATCAAGACCATATTTAGCACTAAGCTCTTGAAAATCAATATTTTCAGCAAAAGACTTAATGCAATCATACTCATAGTTTATACCTGGTTCTTTACCTTTGTTGTTATCCCAATCTTCGGTATTGCTTTGAATTGTTTCACGAAGATCCCACTTAGCTTTGACCTCCTTACTTGTGAAGGATCCCTCTAAACAAGTATCTAGATAGTCCTTGTAATGTCCTGAAAGCCTTGCATAGAAATTATTAATAACAATATTACTGGGGAGCTCATGAATGGGACATTTGAGCATTAGTGACTTCAATCTCCCCATGCTTGGGAAATACTTTCTGCATCATGAGGATGAAAATTATAAATGTAATTCCTATCTTTATGAATTTCATGAGGAGGATAAAATTTAGAGTAAAAGAGAGATTCAAGTTCCTTCCACTCCAAATGATGAGGATCATCTAGTAGCTCATACCACTCCCTTGCTTTGCCCTTAAGTGAAATAGGGAATAGCTTCCTCTTAACTTGTTTCATTGAAATACCTACACACTTGAACAACTCGCATAATTCATGTATAAGGAGTAAATGATCACCAGGATGGACAGTTCCATCTCCAAAATAGCAGTTATTCATAACACGTTCAACAATCTTTATAGGTATTTTAAAAGGGATGCTTTCAGTATGTGGATTTAAAATATCACAAGTATTATCAGAATTACCACATACGGGAGATAAAGTATCATCAGAGCAAACTTTCTTCTTTAAAGCCGGGGAACTAAAAAGATCATTTTCATAAAAACTAACTTCCCCAAGCTCAGATGTTTCCATAGCATTAGTAACAAAGGTGGTCAAAAGATTAATACTAATAACATTGCTATTAGCATGCAAAGAAAGTTCCAAGGGTTTTTCAATTTTCTTTTCAGACAATTCAAGTTCTATATGAGGAAAATACTAAAAAGCTCTCTAATTTTGTTGTTGTTTTCCATTAAGCCTAACTAGTGAAAACAAGAAACGAAAAGATTTAATTGCAGAATCTAAAGGAAATAATTTCGAGCACTCAGACCGGAGGATGTGAGTACCTTTTACCTTACCTCCCCGACAACGGCGCCAGAAAATAGCTTGATGTCTACGCACTTCTAATCTTGTAGACAGTTGTTGGGCCTCCAAGTGCAGAGGTTTGTAGAACAGCAGCAAGTTTTCCCTTAAGTGGATCACCCAAGATTTATCGAACTCAGGGAGGAAGTGGTCAAAGGTATCCCCTCTCAAGCAACCCTGCAATCAAGATACAAGAAGTCTCTTGTGTCCCCGACACACCCAATACACTTGTCAGGTGTATAGGTGCACTAGTTAGGCGAAGAGATAGTGAAATACAAGTGGTATGGATAATTATAAGTGGTAATGGTGATAGAAAATAGCTTGATGGCATGTGGTTGATGTGGGAAAAGACTAAAGGAAAACTGAAATAAAGATGGAAGCAAGCAAACATGTAACAAATCTAATTTCAAATGGTGTATCAATGCTTAGAAACAAGGCCTAGGGATCATACTTTCGCTAGTGAACACTCTCATATAAACATATTATCTTCATGATACTACTCTTAACTACTCTCCGGTTGAACACTCTAATCGATGGTAGGGCTATAACAACACACCTCAAAGTAAGCCATTCCCATCTAGATAACCCCACACTATCACCTTGAGTACTAGATGAGTCCAACAAACACCACAATTTCATAAAGACATCCAACTCCAAATATAACTCATAACAAGTATTTGTAATCTCTAGCCTAAGTGCCACCATGGTGTGCACACTGTCAACTTCACACACAAGGGGAGAGCAGAGATCTATTAAAGCACTTGAGTAGCAAGGTAGATCTATAGATTACAAGCTCATGATCTCAATAAGATCATGCATAGAGAGAGATGAACACATAGCTACTGGTAGAACCCTTAGCCTCGAGAGAGAACTACTCCCTCCTTATCATGGGAATCAGCAATGGTGATGGAGATGGCGGTGGAGATCGATGGAGATGGCTCCGGGGGCATTTCCCCATCCCGGTAGGGTGTCGGAATAGAGACTTTCTGTCCCCTGAATCTCCCCTTCGGTGGCGGTGGTGATGTGGAACTTTTCGTGGATTTTTGATTGACGATCTAGGGTTTTTGCATCGGGACACATCTTATAGGCGAAGAGGCAAGGTCGGTGGGCGGCCAGGGGGCCCACACCACCTGGTGGTGCGACCAGGGCTATCCCGCGCCTGGGAGGGTGTGGCCACCATGTGGCCCCTCTCCGACTCTCCTTCTGGCTCCGCGAGTCTTCCGGGAAAATAGGAACTTTGGATTTTGTCCCGTCCATTCCGAGAATATTCATTTTCCGACTTCCTGGAACCAAAAACAGCAGAAAACAGGCAACTAGAAGTGTGACATCTTTTTAATAGGTTAGTCCAAGAAATCATATGAAAAGTACTCCAAAGTTGGAATAAAACACAAGAAAGTAGATAAAACCAAGCATGGAACATCAAAAATTATAGATACATTTGCAATGTATCACTGTCTCCCCCTCGGAAGGGCCGTTCATCATCAGCTGTGCGGTGCACAAAACCTCCTACTACCTCATCGATGCCCAGCAGCCAACAAAGCACAAGATGGACCGCTCCGATTAGGAGACCGAGCATCCCTCGAACGTGAACCTGCTTCGCCCATTTTACACTTAAACAAGAAGTGCATGTATCCCCACCCTTTATGTATCATGAATGAACAATTGCAAAGCCCTGAAACAGTCTTGGGGACTCCTTCGTCATATTTCAGCATTTTTTTGCTGCAACATGTTTCCCTGGTCCGACAGTCTCTCTCGGGGACTCGTTGGCTGGCCCAGGCCACTGTTCTTTCATAACAGTCAAGTACTGTACGCGGTGTCAACGTCTCACTCTATGAATGAGACCCGGCTGTCAGTTCGGCAAGAGCAAAATCCCGAGGCCTCGTACACGAAAGTCGCAAGGAAGACCAACATCTGGACATCCTGGTTGCGCTCGATCGCCTGCCCCCCAATAGCAGAAATCTGAAGTATTGTGCAGTTTGCTTATTAGCTACCCCTTCGGCTTCGGCTATAGACCGCAACCCGACTGTCAGCCGGCAAGGAAACAGGGCAACGACCAATGCTCATAGGAAAAGACAAAGTTGTCAACTAAACACTAAACGACATATTTTAAAGCACATCTAGTGATTGCAAACTACCACCATGTTGTACATATCTAACAAACAAACTATTTCTTGTGTCTATTTTTGCAAGACCTAAAACTACACTGGTTGCTCGAGCCAAATGTCGGCCAAAGACTCCATCAAGTAAAGTTTTGGCCCGTTAGTCGGCCCAAAACTCGTGGACTACACCCAGTGGGTGCGCTCGCATGCCCCCACAAGAAGATGGAATTTCCTAGTCGTATGGAGAACCAGCTAGACAATGAAACAATATCAGTCGGACCGAAACTTGGGGACTACACCCAGTGGGTGCGCTCCCGCGCCTCCACTCAAACACAAGAAGACCCAGAAAATCAAAAAATTCAAATTCAAGGGCAACGACAATATCATACACCCGGAAGACGTAGCTTCCACAAGTCATTAAACAATCACAAATTGTTCAAGAGTAGAAACAGAAAGAGAATAAGTCCATACAATTCCACCCGGCATACCAGGGATTCGAGCTCAAGGCTGTGGAGAAGGATCGGCAGCGATAGACATAGTTCCACTACTGGAGGCAATATCGGTAGCAACCGGGTTGGTACCTGGCAGGGGAGCAGCGGTCTCGGCACCAGCTTCAGCATCAACAACTCCCCGAATTGGCTCCATGGCATCCGAGTCGCTGAAATCCCGATCCATCTCCATGCAGCGCGCAATCTTGACGGCATAGGAGTGGATCTCAGGAAGTTCCTCGTGAAGGCTATCGTAGCTGGTACCGTGTTGGAAGCCACGAATGAGGGCCTCCGGCTTTGTAGCTGGATACCAGGACTTGACAAGGGCCAGGGTAACCTCCGTGCATCCGCGCGCAGCCCATTCCCGCCATGAGTCAATGTGGTCCACGACACCCTCTACCGCCACAGCAAGCACATCGATGGTCCCTGGCTCTTTCTCGAAGGGCTAGAGATACTCAAAGAGTTCGGCACCGGCTTGGCGCATTCGGAGGGCCTCCTCGCCAAGTATACCAACAAGATATTCGGCCCCAAAGTCACGCCCAACTTCCTCGGCAGGCACACGGGCAAGAGCCTGATCAGTCGCCTCCGGATAGAGGGCTGCAACTGGCAAGGTTCAAGTTACAAGCCGACTACAGCGGATGCAAGAAATGAAGAAAAGGAGAAAGAAACATACTAACGATAGCCTCGGCAATGCGGTCCAGCTTCGCACGCGCCTCTTTCTCGCGGGACTTGCTCAAATCATACAGATCTCCCTACTGCTTATGGGCATCCTCGAGAACCTTGAAGGTCAAAACACGAATATCATTGTTCTTCTTGGTCTCCTTGGCTGCATCCTCCAACTTGTTCTTCTGCGCCACCAGTTTGTCAATTTGATCCTGGCGCGTCTTGTTGGATTCTCGCAGTTGACGCACCTCCATCTAAAGACGGTCCACCTCATTCTCCCTGTCCACAATCATGGCTGCAAGAGGATACCCAAGGGTCAGCAAAAACCATGAAAATTCGTGTAATTGCAAGAACATATCAGAGCGAGCTATCTTATGCCCCAACTTCTGCGTGTTCTTCGTCATCTCTGAAAATCTTTCTGCAGAAAGAGACAAGTGAAAATGGGAAAAGAAGCAAATCGCCAGAAGCAACGGCACAAGTCTAGAGAAATCCATACCTCCAAGGAAACATTAAGCCGCTTGGCCTCACCAAGCCCCTCGGTACTTCCACCAAGCATTGCGGTTGGCCGAGGGAGACAGGAGCATGGCTGGAGAGATGGGAAAGGAGAGCATCCGGCAACAGCACGGTCGGGAAGGCTTGAACCAAGTCACCAACACCTTCTAGACGTCGTCAACATCGGCAGCAGCAACCTGTGACGCCTCCCCCATGACTAGCTTGGCCCCAACAGCTGAACCCCTAGATCTGAGGCTCCCAGGCTCCTGCTGTCACCCCTAGCCATCTGCGCAGAGGCATCCGGTGCTGCCTCGCCCTCCAGCTCCAATCTGGGTTCATGCTGAATTATGGATGGGGTAGAGGAGTGGTGGCGCGGTTTCCTCCCATGAAGAGCTGAGCAATCAAGGAGGCGGTAGGATCCTGGTGCAACGACACTGGTGCAGCCGGCATGGGGGCAGCCAGCTCAGTCAGCGTGGGCTCAACCGGCACAAATGGTTGAGCCGCTGCAGCCAGAGTACTGGCCACAGTGGTAGACCTGGAGTCATCGAGCGACAGCGCCTCGCTACAAGGACAAACAAAGTTCACAAAAAAGCAAAAAGGGTAGGAAAACACTCTAGAAGGGCGACGGTGTATGTACCCAGCCATCGTCGGCATGGTTGCCACTTTCCTCTGTTGGCGCAGTTTCTTCTTGCCGCCCTCTGACGGGGCAGCGTTGGATGATGCCCGCTGCCGCTTGGGCCTCACCTTGGCCATTGCGTAAGAGGGCCCACATCACCATACATACCTGCATCAACAAAAATCAAGATCAGAATCCGGCTCAAGCATTCTGATGTCTACGCACTTCTATTCTTGTAGACAGTTGTTGGGCCTCCAAGTGCAGAGGTTTGTAGAGGTGTAGCAAGTTTTCCTTTAAGTGGATCATCCAAGGTTTATCGAACTCAGGGAGGAAGTGGTCAAAGGTATTCCCTCTCAAGCAACCCTGCAATCAAGATACAAGAAGTCTCTTGTGTCCCCAACACACCCAATACACTTGTCAGGTGTATTGGTGCACTAGTTTGGCGAAGAGATAGTAAAATACAAGTGGTAACGGTGATAGAAAATATCTTGATGGCGTGGAAAAGACTAAAGGCAAACTGAAATAAAGAAGGAAGCAAGCAAACATGTAACAGATCTAGTTGCAAACTGTGTTTCAGTGCTTAGAAACAAGGCCTAGGGATCATACTTTCACTAGTGAACACTCTCTCATATAAATATATCATCTTCATGATACTACGCTGAACTACTCTCCGGTTGGACACTCTAATCAACGGTAGGGCTATAACAGCACACCTCAAAGTAAGCCTTTCCCATCTAGAAAACCCCACACTGTCACCTTGAGTACTAGATGAGTCCAACAAACACCACAATTTCATAAATATATCCAACTCCAAATATAACTCATAACAAGTATTTGTAATCTCTAGCCTAAGTGCCACCATGGTGAGCACGCTATCACTTTCACACACATGGGGAGAGCAGAGATCTATTAAAGCACTTGAGTAGCAAGGTAGATCTATAGATTACAAGCTCATGATCATAATAAGGTCATGCATAGAGAGAGAGAGATG
The DNA here is from genome assembly GCA_916181665.1 of Avena sativa. Lineage (NCBI taxonomy): Eukaryota > Viridiplantae > Streptophyta > Magnoliopsida > Poales > Poaceae > Avena > Avena sativa. The sequence continues at coordinate 621,675,476 of OV702289.1, forward strand.
AACACATAGCTACCGGTAGAACCCTTAGCCTCGAGAGAGAACTACTCCCTCCTCATCATGGGAATTAGCAATAGTGATGGAGATGGCGGTGGAGATCGAGGGAGATGGCTCCGGGGGCACTTCCCCGTCCCGGCAGGGTGCCGGAACAGAGACTTTCTGTCCCCTGAATCTCCCCTTCGGTGGCGGCGGCGCTGCGGAACTTTTTGTGGATTTCTGATAGACGATTTAGGGTTTTGGCCTCGGGAGGCTTCTTATAGGCCAGAGGGCATGGTCGGTGGGCGACCAGGGGGCCCACACCATGCCCTGGCGCGGCCTAGGTGGACCCGCGCCTAGGGTGGTGTGGCCACCCTATGGCCCCCCTCTGGCTCTCCTTCTGTCTCCGTGAGTCTTCCGGGAAAATAGTAACTTTGGCTTTTGTCCCGTCCAATTCTGAGAATATTCATTTTCTGACTTCCTGGAACAAAAAGCAGCAGAAAACAGGCAACTGGCACTATGGCATCTTGTTAATAGGTTAGTCCAAGAAATCATATGAGAAGTACTCGAAAGTGTGGACAAAACACAAGAAAGTAGATAAAACCAAGCATGGAACATCAAAAATTATAGATACAAGTCTCATAAAGAGCTTCCAAAAATTATGGTACTTATAGCTTTCAGCTCTCATTCCCTTATCATAAGCATCTTGAAGTGTTTAAGGTTAAAGTGAACAAACTATGGTGTACATGCTTGACAAAGTATAAGTCAGAAATCTCATGTCCCTTGTATACGAGGGTCGCTCCACATGCTACTCAAGTTTAGTCACCGGTAAGTTCTTGTCATCGTAAGTACATGTGTATCATTGAGAACCGCCAACGGGGTACCCCTTGCCCGATGATACGGAATATGGTGCTTTTTTCTCTCTTTCCTCTTTTCATAGTATCTTTTTTTTCTTTTTCTTTTCTCTTTTTTTCTCAATAGAACTCTTTTTTTTATAAGAAGAATGCTTCATAGACAGCTCATTATGGTTACGCTGCAGGTTTCCACAATGTCAGCATGGATTAGACCAGCGGCCCAGGCGTTTCTCTAACACATATACATAACTCCATGGACTTACAAGATCCCCTTTCATTTCACACCGACGACATCCATATACAAAGAGCATGATATCAACTAGGTACAAATACCAAGTGCAATGTTGAAAGCGTTCCCCATGAAAGCATGGTTCTGCTAATTCCCAACAAATAAGTGCAAGCATATACAACATAGAAGACACAATGGTTCAAGTTTATTAGAGGCAATAAAGTAAAGTGTGCCATCAAGTTCATCAGAGCTTTAATCACTAATTTTCTCATAACAAGTTTAATTCGGAAGGTAGATAAAAACATGAATATACTTGGAATAGCATAAGCTAGTAGGTAGGTATGGTGGACTCTTTGGAAAAACTTGGTTTAGGGAGTTGGATGCATGAGTGGAACTCATACTTTGTTGTGAAGGGTAGCAAAAGACTGGGAGCGACAAACTAAGAGAGCAATAATGGCCATAATCATGCAGAGCGACAAAACATAATTGATCAAAGCATAAAGTGATACTACAAGTTGAAAACTAAAGGATCATAAAGGCTATGGTGACCTGAGATAGTCATAACATGGTGTGAGCATGTGCCAAGTCAACCCAAATAAAGCATCAAAGGAGAATACCACTATACTATGCTTTAATATGCTAAAACAACGCATGATTCATCCAAGGCACATTAAGCAATCTCAATTGTTTATAACAAGTCATGCTACAACAAAGAATACTAAGCATAAAGCCAAAACAATATCAAGCATGGCATGACAAAGCACAGGCCACAGTCAAAAACGAGCTCTTTTTACCACATAAGCATGAACTTTCTTACTCTTTTCCAAACCAAACCAAACTATTTGAAAACCAATGTATGAAAGAGGGGGTCCAACCAATTTATTCAGAAAACTAAGCAAACCAAGAAAACGAAAAACCAAAACGAAAATGAAAAAGAAGACGCTCCAAGAACAACACAACTGTGCATGAAACAATAAAAATGAAGCGTTTGGAAGAAACCTGGAATTTTTATTGATGAAGAAGGGGATGCCTTGGGCATCCCCAAGCTTTGACGCTTGTACTTCTTGGATATTTCTTGGGGTGACACGCGTGGCATCCCCAAGATTGAGTTTTATTCCATCATTCATCTCATTACTCATTCCTTCCATACACCTGAAATTTTTCCTTCATACAAAACTTCATAGAATCTTTATTAGCAACATTAGTGCACTCAAGATAATAGGTCTTTAGGTTCAGTTCCAACACCAATAAAACTTCCATTAAAACACAAGATACTGTAGCACTTCCTTCAAAAATCTCAATTTCCCAAAAGAACTCAAAAAGGAACCAACAAGAAGCAAATGCAGAAATGGCAGAAATCTGTCAAAACAGACCAGCAGGTAAAGACGAATTTTTTCGAAGACCTTCTGTTGCTCAAATCAAAAAGTGTTGAACTAACGAAAGTTAGATAACAACATGGGGCAGAAGCACAAAAATTCACGCCTCAAAAGGACGTACAGAGATTTTACACCAATTTGTACGGTGAAGCATAGAAATCTGTTTTGGGACAGCAACTTTCCCAATCATTACTTCTCTCTCATTAGAGGTTACTCTTGGCACAAAAGGCAAATAAAAAGGATAAGGAGCGGTTATTACAGAGGTAATAACTTCCAAGACTCTAAAACTTTTGGGTTATCTCCCAATAAGTACTTTTCATTAATGCCTTTAAGTTAGGCTTGATACTTTGAGAAGATGCTCACATAAGAAATATGAATTGAAGTAAAAGAGAGCATCAAGAAGCAAATTCAAAGCACATTTAAGTCTAACCCACTTCCTATGCATTGGAATATTGTAAATAAACAAGTCATTAAATCACAAAGCAACAAGCATAGTAAAGCAAAACATGTGCAACTTCAAGACTTTCAACATAAAGAGGGGAAACTTAATATTATTGAGATGCATAAAACCATGTTTCCCTCTCTCATAATAACTTTCAGTAGCATCATGAATAAAATTAACAATATAACTATCACATAAAACATTCTTATCATGAGCCACATGCATATAATCATTATTACTCTCCACATAAACATAGTTATTCTTATTGATTGTACTGGGAGCAAATTCCACAAAATAGCTATCATTATTATTTTCATCACCATAATCATCAAATATAGGAGGCATATTGTAATCATAATTAATTTCCTCCTCAATAGTAGGTGGACTGAAAATATCATATTCGTCATTGTAATCATCATATATTGGAGGTTTGGTATCATCATAAGCAATAGAATAGCTATCTTCCAAAGCTGGGGAACTAAAAAGATCGTTTTCATAAAAACTAGCTTCCCCAAGCTTAGACTTTTCCATAGCATTAGCAATAATGGTGTCCAATGAATTCATACTAACAACATTGCTATTAGCATGCAAATAAAGTTCCATAGGTTTTTTAATTTTCTCTTCAAACACTTCATGTCCTAACTCAAGATAAATACTATAAAGCTCTCTAATTTTTTGTTGTTTTCCATTAAGCCTAACTAGTGAATACAAGAAACAAAAAGAAAAAATTGCAGAATCTAAAGGAAATAACTTCGAGCACTCACACTAGAGGATGTGAGTACCTTTTACCTTTCCTCCCCGGCAACGGCGCCAGAAAATAGCTTGATGTCTACGCACTTCCATTCTTGTAGACAGTTGTTGGGCCTCCAAGTGCAGAGGTTTGTAGAACACCAGCAAGTTTTCCCTTAACACTACTAGGAAATTGGCCTTTAGTGGCGCACTTGGAATCATCATCCGTGGCGCACTAGCAGTGCGCCACGGGCCTTGCGCTACGGCTATCTCTCAGTCGTGGCGCACTGCCTAGTGCGCCACGGTTGTGTAGAGACAGGCGTAGCGCACCTGCTAGTGCGCCACAGATGTTTGGGCAGGTGCGCTACCCCTGGGATCTTCTGTGGCGCACTACCAAGTGTGCCACTAAACTTCCATAGTGCGCTTTAGGTGTAGTGCGCCACAGAAGGTAGACCATGTGCGCCACAGATGTATTTTTTGTTTTTTTTAATTTCCGAGCCAGATTATATGCAATACAGATTATATACAATATTACAGCAGATATACACACACAGATACAAGATATACAATTATATATATAAATACTCAATATGAAAAACAAGATTGAAACAAATACATATAGATAAGTCTCATACATGAATACATAGTCTAAGTTAATTACATTGTTTCGATCATGTTACAAAGTAGTAGTTGGTGACATGCGAATACATGTGTCGATCGAACAAGTTAGAGCTCGGAAGCTCGCCTAGACATCTAAACTAGCTAGCTAGACACAAACGCGGGATAAATAACCAAAGAAGATAAGCATGATCACCGCCGCGACGAAGGTGTAGGTCTTCATCCGGTTCCTTGTCCTAACTCCCGCTAGATAGCGCGTGTATCTAGCTTCCGCCTCCGCCATAGTGTTGTACCCTTTGTAGCTATTGCCGCTGAAACGGTGCACCTGTCTCCGGCAGTCTTCCCAATCATCGTAGACTCCAGGAACCCGTCCCTTGTACACGACGTACCACGTCATCTATAAGTTGACAATAATAATTAACCGACTATTGAAAAAAACATATATAATTAAATTCGCATATGAAGATACACTTATAGAAATTACTCCTAAATCAAAAAGACCAAACTCAAAAAGCATGCCTCATATATAACTAGGTTGTTCGACACAGGAATATGCTACGATGGAACTGTCCGCCAAGTAGGATGCACAACACCTGGACCTATGCATAGCACAAGGCGGACAATCCCATCGCAGCACATTCACATATAGTGTGCCACGACATTTCAATCATCGGCATTATTCTCGAAAAAGACCAAAGTAACTCAAAAAGCATGCCTCATATATATACATAGGTCATTCGACACAAGAATATGCTACGACGGAACGGTACACCAAGTAGGATGCACAACACCTGGACTTGTGCATAGCACAAGGCGTACAATCCCATCGTAGCACATTCACATATATAGTGTGCCACGACATTTCAATCATCGGCATTATTCTCGAAAAAGACCAAAGTAACTCAAAAAGCATGCCTCATATATATACATAGGTCGTTCGACACAGGAATATGCTACGATGGAACCGTACGCCAAGTAGGATGCACAACACCTGGACTTGTGCATAGCACAAGGCGTACAATCCCATCGCAGCACATTCACATATATAGTGTGCCACGACATTTCAATCATCGACATTATTCTCGAAAAAGACCAAAGTAACTCAAAAAGAATGCCTCATATATAACTAGCTAGGTCATTGGACATAGGAATATGCTACGATGGAAGTGTTCGCCAAGTAGGATGCACAACACCTGGAACTGTGCATAGCACAAGGCGAACAATCCCATCGTAGCACATTCACATATATAGTGTGCCACGACATTTCAATCATCGGCATTATTCTCGAAAAAGACCAAGTAGCTCGAAAAGAATGCCTCATATATAACTAGCTAGGTCGTTGGACACAGGAATATGCTATGACGGAACAGTTAGCCAAGTAGGATGCACAATTCCTGGACTTGTGCATATCACAAGGCTAACTATCCCGTCATAGCACATTCACATATATATTGTGCCACGACATTTCAATCATCGGCATATTCTTGAAAAAGACAAAAATAACTCGAAAAGAATGTCTCATATATATACATAGGTCGTTGGACACAGGAATATGCTACGATGGAACGGTGAGCCAAGTAGGATGCACAAGACCTGGACTTGTGCATATCACAAGGCTCACAGTCCCATCGTAGCACATTCACATATATAGTGTGCCACGACTTTCAATCATCGGCATTATTCTCGAAAAAAGAGTAAGGAAAAAAAGAAGGACCAAATTGAGCAAAGGACCAAAGAGTAAGCAAAAAAACCAAGCATTGATTGATATATAATAATAATAAGCAAAATAAGTTCACTTGTTGTCCACACACACACACAAAGGTCATCTATAGTTTGTAACTACAACTAGGCCAACATCAAGCCTTCTGGCTCGGCTTAGGGAACGGGAGGACGCCCTGTCTCGTCATGAACTTCCTATAGTCACCCTGCATCTCTAGGCGATCTTCTATGTCACGGTTATTCGGGATATTTCCTCCGTAGAAGATCCCCCCCGAAGTCATGACATCACGAAAGATGATTACCCCAAACTGCTGCTGGATGCGATACATCTCTTGTCTAATATCCGAATCATTGATCTTGGCCTTTGCTTCGGCCCACTGTTTGAGATGATCTGGCAGCGTAGAATTCTGCTGGTCAAGTAGGAACGCCCTCATGTGATGGAGTGCGTAGTAGGCTTCCTTCTTACTGTTTTCTGGCTGCTTCACGCAGGGGAACTCCGTTACGTGGTTGAAGACGTGCCTGCCGAACTTGACCTTCTTAAGCACGAAGCTGGTGCCTTCCGTCGAGGCAAAGCCAGTGAGAGCATCATCCAGAACTTCCTTGATCTTGTCGTAGTTTTTCTTCTTTTCTAGACTCCCCGAGTCGAAATACGTGGCGTGGGAATGCTTCGGCGATAAGGAGATGAGCGTGCAGTGTTCATCTCTGCGCAAAAAATTCAAATGGAATGTGTTGGAAAAAGAATGATGATGATCTAATAAAGCCAATCGACGGTGGCGAGTGAATAATGACTTACTCGGGAAAGTAAGGCACGAGAATGTATTCCTTTGTCTTGTTCGCCACGAGGATTCTTTTTAGGTACGAGGCCACGATACATCGTTCGGCGGGGGAACCCAAGCAGCCGTCACGCATGTAGTAGGGGTCCACTATAGCGATGCCCGGTGTCTTCTCTCTAATGATCTGCATGGCCAGGCTGAGAGAAAACAGACGGACCATGGTATAGTGAAGCGGGTATAGGTGGAACATATTGAAGATGTCCTCGAACCACAGGAAGAAAAGATCCGCGGGGGCAGTGTCGACGAAGCCCAAGCCTGGTGGCACCTTAACCACGAATACCGGGTGCGAGGGATCTTTCTCCGATAGAAGGCGTCTCTCTATCGTCAGCACGCTGTCATGCACACTCTGCAGTTCCGAACTGGCGAGCTTCCGCAAATTCTTAGGTAGCATGGGCTCACCCGCCACATGAATCCTCCACATAATACCCTCGGGTCTTGGTGGCCCGTCCCGAAACCTGATCGGATTCGCAGTTGTTGACGCCACCGGCTGGCTCGAGCTGCTAGATTTTCTTTTCCTGCCCTTTTTTTCTTTTGGAGAGCGGGCAGGCACCGCAATCTAAGCACTGGCCACCCTATGTAGTGTGTCAGGGCTTAGAATAAAGGGCCGCTTGGTTGTATCAGCTGGCTCTGTAAAGGCGCAAGCTGGAGGCGTCTCCTGAGAACCAAACAGACGCTTGGTGATAGTGGCTTTCTCTGTGGGGCCACCAGCTAGGTCTTCTTCGTTGCCAAACTGAGTGCTGAAGAAGTGATCATTCCAGTCTTCGTCGTCCTCGGCTGGATCCTGCGCCATGTGCATATCATCAACATGATCATCTGACCCACCGCGTGGAGGTGACGACGAGGGCGGTAAGGGGGCCTTGCCACCGCTTGTCGTTGGCACGACAGGCGGTGTTGTTGTCTGTGGCGTGATGGCCCCCGCCGTCCCCAAACGGATCATGCTCTTTGGCCATAGCAAGAATAAGCCGAAGCAACTTCTGAGGACAGACGACTCTTCTTCATCTGCTCCTGGGGGTTGAATGGGAGGTTCCAGGTCATCGTAGCCCCTTAGCACCCGACTAATTTTAACCCTGTGCATGCTATCTGGCATCGGCTTTGAGTGGAACGTGCGTTGCAAGGGTTGAACGATGGTACCCTTGGCAACATCCCTCAGCTCGTTGTTCACGTAGCATAAGAGAGTGCAAGGAACATCCGTCTGCGGGAAAACATGTACGGCGTCGTCAGAGCGAGATGCCATAAGAGTAATAGATGGCATGAAAGGCGGTAATTAAAGCAATTTGTTTACCGTGATGGCATCGAGATCGGCTAATGTCGACGCACCGCATACGGCGACGGGCGTGCAAGAGACGGAAGGGCTGCTTGATGGCGCGGTGCTGGCCGCCGGTGTATTCTCCCTACCGACGGGTGCTTGGAGCTCCGGTGCCGCCGCGACGATGGCAGGGGGGCACCAACATGTACTCCGGCGCCGCGGTGATGGCAGGGGGAGTCACCAACACTTGCGGCGCCGCGGTGCTAGCTGGCGGAGTCACGAACACGTAGTTCGCCTGATTCGTCGGCGCCGCGTTGTTCGAGTGGCTGCTGACCATGCTTGGAATCGGGCACGGCCCTACTTGACCACCCGCACTCCAGTTCGCTATTGACTCCACCAAGGTAGGCAGGAAGGACGTGAGGGTGATTGCCACGTTGTCTTGGACGATCTGCGGGACCGCGCCACTTGTGCCTTAAGTTCTTGAACCTCTCGGTTTTCCTCCTCGCTCCTTCCCGACGGCGCCACATGCGTCCTCGGCGGTGGACCAAAATGATCCACCCAATTCTTACCCTGAGGCCGGCCAGACGGCCAGCCGACAACGGCTTCTTCGTAACCGGCTCTATTTTCTTGGCCCGGTTCATCGCCCTGTTAAAAGGGTTATCCCACCGGGTGGCCGCCGTCGACCCCTGGGATGAGGAACCCTGCGATCCATGACTAGCAACAATTTCCTCCTCCTGCAGAAGAAGTAGCAGTGAATCATTTAGATCATCGATTAGATTGCAATCGTGTTGATCCGCGGTAATTAGATTATACTTACCACAATTTCCTCGAATTCCTTCACCACAGGATCCGCGGTGAGTCGTTTGGTTTTTGGGTCCACATGGTAACGGGCCCTGATGAAGTTTCGAACCTGCCCGGGTTCGAATTTAGCAAAGGGGTTTTCTATCCCCTTGGATCTATACTCTTCGTCCTCCTTATTCCATTTGGCCTCCGCGGTTCTGTATCCACCAGATCCGAGATGGTGATGACCTATATTCATCGCCTGCAACGCCTTTCCCCGATTACTATTGGCCAGGGCTCTTTCGGATTCACACCTCTCCTTGAACTCCCGGAACTGATCTTTGGTGATCTGCGGGTCAATCTTCTGGATCTCCTCGAGACTTTTGCCTTCTTTATGGATCTTCTTCTTTATCCGGGTTCTCCAGCTGGCCAGGGCGGTGCTCATCTTTGTGAGGGCGGATTTGTTTACTTCATTCCCATGATAATTTGTGTTCTGATACTTAGCGGGGAACTTGTATCTTGCGTGCAGCTTCTCGAAGAGGAGTGTGCGCAAGTGGCCATTATCTTTATGCCGGAGATTCTCGGTGTTGATCGAGATGGTTGTCCGGGTGATCGCCGCCACTTGCCCACCGTACCCTTTGACGACAAGGGCGGGCTCCAAAGGAACCCCTGATGGGCTCACTTCGGTAATTTCCTCCCTGACCGTGCCGACCGTGTTCGGGCGCCGGTCCTTCGGCTTCTTCTTCTTCTTAGGAGGGTTGCTACCACTCCCTGTGCCCTCGCCGCCATCAGTGGTTTCATCGTCCGCCGTTCCTTCGGCTTCTTCCTCTGCGTCTTCCATCTCATCATCCTCGCTCTCCTGGGGATGGTATTCTTCATCGTCTTCTAGACGCTGGGCCGCCTCCCAGAATGTCAATTGTTTATTCGGAGGTCTGAGTTCTCCTTCAGCGCTGATGCGCTTAGAACATCCAGCCTCGTCGTTGTCATACAACTTTGCACTAATAAAAAACAAATAATTGGTTAAATGCACGGAAAAATCCGGCATGACCTTTGCTAATTTTCTTAAACTAGGAGTGCCCGATTTCTGCCGAAACGGAAGTTAATCAACAATCCGGCAAAAATCGGGACTCATTTCATACAAGAACCTGCATACACGACATAATAAAGTGCCTCATACAAGCACAATCACAATTTCAAGTGCTACAATTATATCACCACAGATTATATCACCTGTCATTGATGATAGCAAGCAAATACATGCAGATTATAGCACCTGTCATTATATGACAGCAAGCAAATACAAGTTTATATGACAACAAGTAACTTATATGACAACAAATAACTTATATGACATCAAATATGACAGCAAATATGGTCAGATTATATGACAGCAAGTTTTCACCATGTATTTTCAAACCAGGAGCATTTTAAACCAGGAGCATTTTAGATCAGCACTAGCAAATATGGTCAGATTATCAGGAGAAGGAGTAGCTGGTCATATACAAGTATCAGGAGAAGGATAGCAAGGGCATGTTCCAGGGCACAGGAGACCAGGAGGTGCAGGCCAAGATCAAGCCAGCAAGAACCAGTCCACAAAATCAAGCCAGAAAGAACCAGTCCACAAGCTCAATCCACAAGCAACACCATCACAACAGCAGCAAACAACCTGTGTGGTGAGTTATACAAAACCATCACATGCTAATTCTCAGATGAGCATGTGTTGTTTTATACATGATCCTCTCGGATTCACCCGACTGGGGTGTATCCATCATAGAAGGATTTGAATTCAAGACAACCAGTTAACCTTTGCAAACAATACCAAGATCTCAGCCTATGCATCATTGATCTTGGAGAATAAAACATGCTTATACATTCACTTATTCATCAGCGTTAACTTGATGTTTCTGGCCACATCCAAAGGATGGCAGCACCTCAGAAATTAGTTCATATTAAAGCTCTATAATACACATCATGGTTTAGCAAATCATTTTCTTAAAGGCTATGAGAATCATTGTTCTAAACTGAAGGATACATGAGCCAGTCCACAAAATCAAGCCAGAAAGAACCAGTCCACAAGCTCAATCCACAAGCAACACCATCACAACAGTAGCAAACAACATGTGTGGTGAGTTATACAAAACCATCACATGCTAATTCTCAGATGAGCATGTGTTGTTTTATACATGATCCTCTCAGATTCACCCGACTGGGGTGTATCCATCATAGAAGGATTTGAATTCAAGAGAACCAGTTAACCTTTGCAAACAATACCAAGATCTCAACCTATGCATCATTGATCTTGGAGAATAAAACATGCTTATACATTCACTTATTCATCAGCGTTAACTTGATGTTTCTGGCCACATCCAAAGGATGGCAGCACCTCAGAAATTAGTTCATATTAAAGCTCTATAATACACATCATGGTTTAGCAAATCATTTTCTTAAAGGCTATGAGAATCATTGTTCTAAACTGAGTACCAAACCACACTTGAGAGGGACACCTTAGATAAAAACATTAGTTTCTATCTAGTATTGCCTCAGACCAGCATCACATGCATAATGAAATTATTGAGTATCATAGGCCAATATAGCTAGCAGGAGTTTTCAACTCATTTTATTCAACATAGGTAGAATAAAGCCAATACTAGAATAAACCCTGTGTACTATTCCAAGGAAGGTGTCACAAGGATTTGTCCTAACCAAGCAGATCCTACCCAGTGATTACATAATCCAGGTCAGTTAAAAAGAATATTCAATCATCTTCCTAATATATTAATTAGGAATCATTCTCTTACATAGAACAACTATCACCAGAGACATCAATGGTAATTCCCAGATAGCCAAATACATGTTCCAGTACTGAAATTAGTTAACCATCACCACAACTCAGATACTAGGCTAGATTAGAGTCACAACATCCCCATTTGTGCAATGAAAGTAACCAGGTTTAGATAAAATTTATCTTATAGAACTATTAGCAATTCCCAAGCCCGTCAGTAGGCAATGGATCAGCAAAGAATAACCACCAGAAATATTTCTAAATACCTCATTATCCTCAATTATCAACACAGAGGAGTGAAACCTTAATGGAATAGGTAAACCCTAATTAGGAATTTCTCTCTAGGAGCAGACAGTGGCTATCATGAACCCTAATGGTAACAGAGAGATGAACCAGAACCATGAACCATGAACCCTAACTGCTGGAGACAGGGGGAGAGAGAGGGACAGAGGGAGAGAGAGGGACAGAGGGAGAGAGAGGGAGAGACAGGGGAGGGGCGACTCCGGCATGTCCGAGGCCACCATACAGAGGGAGAGAGAGGGACAGAGGGAGAGAGAGGGAGAGACAGGGGAGGGGCGACTCCGGCGTGTCCGAGGCCACCATACAGAGGGAGAGAGGGACAGAGGGAGAGAGAGGGAGAGAGGGAGAGGGGCGACGCTCACCTCTGACGGGCGGACGACGGCGGGCAGACGACGGCGGGCGGACGACGGTGGCCTCCACCTCCTCGAGCGGCGCGAGATCCTCCTCCTCCACAAGCGGCGCGAGATCCTCCTCCTCCTCCACAAGCGGCGCGAGATCCTCCTCCTCCTCGAGAGCGCAGCGCGGCGGTGGTGGATCGACATCACAGGGGCGGCGGTGGCGGATCGACAACACAGGGGTGGCGGTGGCGGTGTCTGTGATCAGATGCGGGGATGAGAGAGGCGGGTCGACGTGGCACGCGCGGTTGACTAGTCCAACCCACATAGGCGTAGCGCACCCTGGCCAAGTGCGCTACGGATAACCGTAGCGCACGTGGCCAGGGTGCGCTACGCCTATGTGGGTTGGACTACCAGATAAGAGGGCGGCCACCCCACTAGTTAACACTAGTACTCTCTTATCCCACTGGTTCTGCCCCTTAGCTCTATTCTAAACTATGAGCACCCAGGTTCGAATCCTGGTGCTCCACTTTTTATTTTTATTTTAAAAATACTTTTAAATGTTCCAAAAAATGCCCATAAGTGGTGATATATGCCATACAAGTTTTGTTTTGTTTTTAAAATACTTTTAAATATTCCAAAAATGCCCAAAAGTGGTGATATATGTCATAAAAGTGGTGATTCAAAGTATAACTAAATTTCATAATAATTTGTCCATTAATATTACAATCTTTTTCGACCACGCGTTTTACAATATTTTTTGAGCTAGCGTTTTACAATCTTTTTTCCCTTCTTTGTCGCGGTTAAATAATTTAGCCCCGACACTTTAATGTTTCTTCTTTCGAACGGGCTACCTTTTTTGGGTAGGGTTGTCCTTTTTCTTCTTGTGATGTATGTTGCTGCATCGTAGTCGTCGTCATCTTCAATCTTTGGATCGCCGTACTGGTCGAAGTCTTGCTCGTTGGCGACTCCATCCATTCCGATGATGTTTCTTTTTCCTCTCCTCACGACAACACGGCTAGGCTTTGTCGGGTCGGTAATGAAAAAACATTGGTCCACTTTGGTAGCCAGTACCCACGGTTCATTTTTCGCGGCCACGTTTGCACCGGCGGCCTTGGATTTGGCTGCTTCGGGTATAACCATGGTTGTGAAATACCGGTCTTATCTTTCGACGCTCTTTGCCCATCTGACACGGAACATCGGCACCTTTTCTCCACAGTAGTCGAGCTCCCAGATCTCCTTGATTCTTCCGTAGAATCTTTCCTTCACGTTGTCATCGGTGTAGAATTCCGACGTTACGCCTGAGTTCTGATAATCACACTTGTTGTCCTTTTCCTCCGTGTAGAATGTGTAGCCGTTGATATCATACGCCTGATAGGTCACCAGGTTTTGCATTGGTCCCTGCGACAAGGTGAATATGATCCTTTCCGTGTCAGAAGAATGCGAGCGTGGGGGATTATCAAGGAGCGTCTGCCTAAACCAACGCGTGAAATCTAAGTTGTGCTCTTTGATTATTTCTCCCTGCGTCCTCTGTATGCCCCGGTCACTGTACTTCTTCTCGATTAACCTTTTGTGCTCCTGTACCCAAGGATCGACCAGTTCTAAATGCTGTAGCGCGACGAGGTTTGCTCGATCAAAGTCTGCGCGTCAAAAATCGAAGTCTGCATGCAGTATGCGACGACCCTCTCGGTGACCAGATCCGTCGAGCTTGCCAAGGTGTCTGTTGACGGGAAGACCGACAGGGTTCTCGATGTCTAGATAATTCGTGCAGAAAGAGATGCACTCTTAAGCCAGAAAGCCCTTGGCTATGCTTCCATCTGGATGGGACTTGTTGCGAACGTATCCTTTGATGTGTCCGTTCATCCTTTCGAACACCATCATGCTGCGGAGGAACATCGACCCGAGTTGTACGATGTCCTCCACGACATGGACCAGCAGATGCACCATAATGTCGAAGAATGCGGGTGGATGTAGACCTCAAGCTCACATAGTATCACCACGATCTCCTCCTGTAGCCTTCCGAGCTGATTCAAGCCAATCGACTTCCTAGAGATGACGTCGAAAAACTTGCATAGGCCAAATAACGTTTCACGGACGTGCTTGTCCATTATCCCTCTAAGTGCGACCGGAAGTACCTGCGTCATTAGCACGGCACAGTCGTGAGACTTCATGCCACTGAACCTCTGCTTCGCCTCGTCTAGGTATCTGCTTATCTTGCCCGCGTAGCCGTAAGGAAAATTGACTCCTAGAAGGCACTTGAAAAACTGTTTGATCTCATCCTGGCTTAGAGTGAAGCAAGAAGGAGGGCAGTAATATCCGTTCTTCTTGAACTTTTTACCCTTCCGACGACCTTGTGTCGTCTCCGACTCATGATCATCGTCATCTTCCTGATCATCAGGAGTAGTGCGTCCTCCGTGAAGCTCCTTCTGGATACCCAAGCATATCAGGTCGTGCCTTGCTTTCGGACCATCTTTCGTCCTATCTGGCATGTTGATTATGGTGGCGACCAGACTCTCGCACACGTTTTTCGTGATATGCATGATGTCGAGGCTATGAGGCGTGCGGAGAAACTTCCAGTATGGCAACTCCCAGAAAATAGACCTTGTTTTCCATACCTTCATCAGCGGCTTGTCTTGTTGCTGCCTCTTTCGCTTCTTTCCAGGCTTAGGACAATCTTTCCAGTTTTTCAGCAACTCTTCCACTTCTTCGCTGCTCCTACGCTCTGGGATTCCTCGGGTCTCTGATTTGCTATCGAACAGGTCTCCACGTTTTCTCCATGGATCATTCTTGCCGAGCCACCTCCGGTGCGCCATGAACACGGTTTTCGATGACCCTGGATCTTTCTCTAGTTGGAGATAGCTTGTGTTATCCATGCACCTAACGCATGCGCAGAATCCTTGGATAACCTGCCCCGAGATATACCCGCAACCTGGATAGTCTTGCACCGTAGTGACCAACGCGGCTCTCATAGTGAAATAATCTTGTGCGACAGCGCCGTAAGTATTGGCTCTAGATTCCCATAACGTGGCTAGCTCCTCTTTCAACAACCTGAGATACAGATTGATGTCGGTACCAGGTTGTTTCGGCCCTTGAATTAGCATACTCATTTGTATGTACTTCTTCTTCATGCACAACCATGGAGGGAGGTTGTACATCCATACAAACACGGGCCAAGTGCTGTGCGTGCTGCTCCGGCTACCGAACGGATTGAGTCCATCGGTGCTTGCACCAAGCCTGATGTTCCTCGAATCTCCACCGAATTCTAGGAATTCGAGGTCCAATGCTTTCCACTGGCTAGCATCTGAAGGGTGCGTCAGCAGCTCATCCTTTTCGGGGTCATCATCATCTCCTGGCTTCTTCCTTTCTGCATGCCATCGCATGAGCTTCGCTTCCTTAGGGTCCGCGAAATAGCGCTGCAGACGAGGAGTGATAGGAAAGTACCATACCACTTTTCGAGGTGCTTTCTTCCCTTTCTTGTATCGACTCACGCCGCACACCGGACATGTGGTTTTCTCTGTGTCCTCGCCCCAATAAATGATGCAATCGTTGATGCATACGTGATATCTAACGTGCGGTAGATCGAGAGGACAGACGATTTTCTTGGC
The DNA here is from genome assembly GCA_916181665.1 of Avena sativa. NCBI lineage: Eukaryota > Viridiplantae > Streptophyta > Magnoliopsida > Poales > Poaceae > Avena > Avena sativa. The sequence continues at coordinate 621,691,297 of OV702289.1, forward strand.
ATCCTCGATACTAGTTGGACATGTGTTCCCCTCCGGGAGACGATCGTGCCAGAATGCCATCATATCGTCGAAGCTTGCGTCGCTCAATTTGTGCTTTGCCTTCATCTCCATAGCCTTGAGCGTTACATTCAACCGGGTATCATCGGGTCTGCATCCTTCATACAATGGAGTAACCGCGTCTTTCTCAAGTTGCACAAGCTTGGCTTTCTCTCTAGCGGCAGCCCTGGCGTTACTCGTCTGCTTGAGAAGCAGCTCTTGCACATAAGGGTCCCGCACCCAGCCTGACGTTGTTCCATCGTCGTCTGCTCCTCCGGCATCTAGATCATCATCATCCCGGTCTGCTTCCGCACCTTCACCATCTCCAGGAGACTCTTCATCATCTCGCCCGTTCTCGCCGTGATGATGATCATCGTCATGTTGGCCACCTTCTTCACCGTCTCCATCATCTACGTCATCGCTTATCCAACGAGTGTATCCATCCATGAAACCATGGCGGAGCAGGTGCGCCTGCAGATTCCCGGAATCTGGGTCAATCACCCAGTTGAGTTTGCATCTTCTACACGGACATCTTATATCTGTCTTGTTATTTCGTATCATGTCGGCCGTCGCACATTTCAAAAATCTAGCCACAATGCCTTCGCTCATTATGCGGACCATTTTTGCCTGCACGATGTACACGGTACAATTTTGAAGTCTATTAGAACCACATAATGAATGCATGCATGCAATGGTCGATAGAAAATTTTGGCATGACCTATCCTAAAATTAGGACCTTTGCGAAATGCCAAAGTCTTGCCAAAATGGAAATGAATCAACATTTTGGCAAAACAAATGGCAACTTGTTCACATACAAACACAAGAGAGAGAGAGAGACCGATCCATACACACATGAACATATCATTATCCTCTCCATACACACATGCATGAGCATCATCGATACTCTCCATATACACACACATATGACCATCGATCCTTTCCACATACACACATCATGAGCATCGATCATCTACATACATATGAGCACAGCATCATCCATATACACATGAACACATCCTTACATGGACAACTTACCGATCGCGAGAAAGATGGAAAGGAGAGGTGCGCGCGTCGACCGGAGAAGGATAGATGAGAGACCGGAGACCTCCTCTATTACTTATGTAACATCCAAAGCAAGTTTTACATGCTAAAAATGGTGAATGTGTGGAGAAATTGAGGTGGGAAGGAGAAGATCCCGACTAGATCTAAGGAGGAGGAAGAAGGGGAAAGTGAAGTGTGGGGTGGTGGATGTGGTCACACATGTGCACATAAAGTGCTGTCCTAAAGAAATCGACACATCCGTGGTGCACACGGCCCTAGTGCGCCACAGGGAGTACAAACATCTGTGGCGCACTATGCCCAGTGCGCCACGGATGCTCCTACTCCCTGTGGCGCACTAGGCCGAGTGCGCCACAGAAGTTTGTGGCCGTTTCAGAGCAGAGGGGGGCATGCGCTTAGGCGTAGCGCACCAGCCCCATGTGCGCCACAGATGACCCTAACAACCATGGCGCACCTGACTATAGTGTGCTACAGATGTTTGGCGTGCGGCCAACAGGGCCCTGGCCCACACACATCTGTGGCGCACTATAGTCATGTGCGCCACAGTTGTTCTAGTTATTAGTAGGGCACTGCCCACAGGTGAGCCACGCCTGTTTTAGCCGTGGGGCACTTCAACCATGTGAGCCACGGATCTGCTGATTACCTATAGCCGTTTTCCTAGTAGTGTAAGTGGATCACCCAAGGTTTATCGAACTCAGGGAGGAAGTGGTCAAAGGTATTCCCTCTCAAGCAACTCTGCAATCAAGATACAAGAAGTCTCTTGTGTCCCCACCACACCCAATACACTTGTCAGGTGTATAGGTGCACTAGTTCGGCGAAGAGATAGTAAAATACAAGTGGTAACTGTGAAAGAAAATATCTTGATGGCGTGGAAAAGACTAAAGGAAAATTGAAATAAAGAAGGAAGCAAGCAAACATGTAACAGATCTAGTTGCAAATTGTGTTTCAGTGCTTAGAAACAAGGCCTAGGGATCATACTTTCACTAGTGAACACTCTCTCATATAAATATATCATCTTCATGATACTACGCTGAACTACTCTCCGGTTGGACACTCTAATCAACGGTAGGGCTATAACAGCACACCTCAAAGTAAGCCTTTCCCATCTAGAAAACCCCACACTGTCACCTTGAGTACTAGATGAGTCCAACAAACACCACAATTTCATAAAGATATCCAACTCCAAATATAACTCATAACAAGTATTTGTAATCTCTAGCCTAAGTGCCACCATGGTGAGCAAGCTGTCACTTTCACACACATGGGGAGAGCAGACATCTATTAAAGCACTTGAGTATCAAGGTAGATCTATAGATTACAAGCTCATGATCACAATAAGGTCATGCATAGAGAGAGAGAGATGAACACATAGCTACCGGTAGAACCCTTAGCCTCGAGAGAGAACTACTCCCTCCTCATCATGGGAATTAGCAATGGTGATGGAGATGGCGGTGGAGATCGATGGAGATGGCTCCGGGGGCACTTCCCCGTCCCGGCAGGGTGCCGGAACAGAGACTTTCTGTCCCCTGAATCTCCCCCTCGGTGGCGGCGGCGCTGCGGAACTTTTTGTGGATTTCTGATTGACGATTTAGGGTATTGGCCTCGGGAGGCTTCTTATAGGCCAGAGGGCAAGGTCGGTGGGCGGCCAGGGGGCCCACACCATGCCCTGGCGCGGCCTAGGTGGACCCGCGCCTAGGGGTGGTGTGGCCACCCTGTGGCCCCCTCCGGCTCTCCTTCTGGCTTCGTGAGTCTTCCGGGAAAATAGTAACTTTGGCTTTTGTCCCGTCCAATTTCGAGAATATTCATTTTCTGACTTCCTGGAACCAAAAGCAGCAGAAAACAGGCAACTGGCACTATGGCATCTTGTTAATAGGTTAGTCCAAGAAATCATATGAAAAGTACTCCAAAGTGTGGACAAAACACAAGAAAGTAGATAAAACCAAGCATGGAACATCAAAAATTATAGATACATTTGCAATGTATCACATTCTAGCTGGTCTAAGCTCCACAACTAGAAGACCCTCACCATGCGGGTCTCACAACTTGTCGTCACTCCAGGTGGGGAAGAGCTCCGGCTCGGTAGGCGGAAAATTTAGCGGCTTCTGATCAGGCGAAAATCTAGGAAGCTCATCGTCTCCCATGCTGTCCTCAGCTAGCCGCGCTGTAAAAATCTACTCATAAGGGCAAATACGCAACAAGAAGTAAGCGTCTAGGATAAATCCGTCCAGCAGAACAACAAACTTACCATAGGCGGAACATAGCTCCAATGGTATGGCGGGAAGGAGTAGCTCTAGGGCTGCTTTAACTCCTCCTTCGAGATCATGGTGAGCCAGTCTCGAAGGGCCTCAAAAGGAACATCTAGTCGGGAGGTACGAGTAGGGTCCATCGGCTCGGACAGGTGGCGCATCTTATGCGACCGGAGCTGCAGCGGGAGAACCCAGTGCGCCATCTAGGACAGAGTAATGTCCCAGGCGGTGAGCTTATTCTCTCCCACCAGCACCTTCACCCGCACGGCCATCTTGTCGATATCCGCCTAGGCTCCCCAGCTCTTCACTGTCCAAACCTGACGGTTTGAGACGACATTGGCAAACACCAGCAATCGGATCTAGTCAACCTCGGTGGTGCTGTGCATGTAGAAATACGTGTGCTGCCAAAGTTTGAAGGTGTTGGTAAGGTCGAACTAGGGCATCGGCGAGGTCCCCCCGCGGGTAAATGGCGCAGCAGCCGACATCCACCAGTGGCCCGCCCATATGAATTTTCGGAGACTTGAAGTTGAAGAACTTCAAGAAGTTGCCCGCATCCGGGAGAACACCAAGGTATGACTCACAGCATGCGGCGTGGTGCGTGAGTTGCACCATGGCATTCGCCCCGAGATGGTGAAGCCGCAGATCGAACATTTAGAAGACCTTGAGGACGAATTCGCTCGTGGGTAGGCAAAACCCGTGAGCAAAGTGCGCGGGGAAGACGACGGCTTTGCCAGCCTCAGGGGTTGAGACCCGCTCCCCTCCAATGCGATTCAAGCCTTGACAAGCCTCTTCGGTGGTAGGAACAGACCTTACCGATACTTCGCGATAAGCTCCTCGGTGATGATGGAGCCGCACCACCCTCCATGTTGCGAGGGCATCATATCTGTCAAAGGTGCCATAGTGGAGAACTTGGGGACCGTCGTTGCATAGACTCACAACAATGTCGACGACCTTCTGCTGGCGGCGCAAGATGGGCGAAGCAATGGAACAACACAGGGGTAAAGTGAAGGGGAAAGTGAAAGGAGGGGAAAACCCCAACTCCTAGACCCCTATTTATCACCACAACGCAGGCACATCGCCTCTGCTCCTTTGCCCTGCATGTGGCAGGCAACCGCTCCTCTCCCACACGGTGGTTCAGCTCTTGAGCGCATGCGCCAGCAAAGATGGTCATAGAGAATCCCGGAGGAGTTAACAAGGCGTGCACATGCGGTTACCAAAGAACTAAAGCGATGGGGCATGCACTAGAACTGTCGGTCGTGGCTGATGCAAGCGCTGACCTCAGCGGCAAGACTTTTCGTCTCCCATGCACCGATTTGCATTGATCGGCCGCTTCCGTGAATGTTTTCAACTAGTGTGTCGCCACCGATTTCGTAGCCGGTTTAAATCCAGTTGGGTATCAACAAGAGCAAAATGGTCAAGCCGCAGCCGGCTTCAGCATAAACTACCTCAACTCAATCAGGAGCACCAAGAACTTCCTCGCAGGGTGAAGTCCCAATGCGCTCGGAGACTAGTGTTGGAGGTATCACCCCTAGATGGGATAAGCTAGGCCAACCTGGCCAGCTCTAGAGATATCAGGCTAAATGGCCACAAGATAGGAAACCCGCATCCAGGTGGAACGCTACAACAGGACGACCCTCAAGATTCCCCGGTTGGCCCGTCTAGCCGGGTAACTAGAAGAGCCTACCGGGTGGCCAGCTCCACCTGGTCACCTCGGAATCTATGGCGAGGATACGGAGGGTGTCATGCTCCATGTAGAGGATGCCTCCGGGTTCCCAGTTCTGTGTAACCAGACAGACTGCAGCGCCGCCCACACGGTGCTACCCGACGACCGTACTGAGCGTTGTAAAGCTAGCAGCTGAGCACTGCGGCTCTGGCGGCTAGGCACTGTAGCCCTGCGGCTAGACACTATAGCTCTGCATCTAAACACTGTAGTGCTGACTTTGGTGCCATGCCCACCAGCTAGGCCCTACCAGCCAGCCCACTTTGTAAACCCTAGGCCTGCTTTGTAAACCATAAGCCCGCTTTGTAACCTACACCTCCCAGCCAGTATATAAGGGAGGGTAGAGCTAGGGTTACGGGCGGAGACTCAACTTCCTCTAGATCATCCTCTACATCTAGTCTTCACTAGTTCATCATAGATACAGCTCTAGGAGCACTTGTATTGGGCATATGCCCGCGATATAGTAGATCCTTACAGGAGTAAGGGTGTTACCTTGCCGAGAGGGCCCCCGAACCTTGGTACTTTGATGTGTCTGAAGTGCTCGTGCCCAATCCCGTTGTGGTAGCTACCGCTAGCATTCCGATTGTCCCCTCTTAAGCCATCCTCGATGGCACTGCCGTGTTCCACACCACGATAGAAGGCACACTCCCTCTGCATCTACCTTCAGGATTCATTTTAATGTTGACTAAATGTTACTTTGTACTTGTGTTGCGCATGAATATTGTGAGTGGGTCTTCCTTTTTGTGAAACCACATTTAAGTCAGAAACAAGTGGTTGTTCTATTTATATGAATGATGTCTTTTATGCTCATGCACCAGAAAGTAATGGTTTGTTCTTATTAAATCTCGATTGTAATGATTCTCACATCCATAGCATTGATGTCAAGCAATGTAAACTTAGTGGTGATAATTCCATGTATATGTGGCATTGCCGTCTAGGTCATATCGGTGTTAAACGCATGAAGAAACTCCATTCCGATGAACTTTTGGAGTCGATAGATTTTGAATCTCTTGATAGATGCGAATCATGCGTTATGGGCAAGATGACAAGACGTCATTCTCTGGTACGATGGAGTGAGTGACAGACTTATTGGGGATCATACGTACAGATGTGTGTGGACCAATGAGCGTCTCAGCACACAATGGTTATCGTTACTTCGTAACCTTCACTAATGATTTGAGTAGGTATGGGTATATCTACCTGATGAAAGACAAGTCTAAAACCTTTGAAAAGTTTAAGGAATTTCAAAGTGAAGTTGAAAATCAACTTGATAATAAAATAAAGCATCTTCGATCTGATCGAGGAGGCGAGTATTTAAGTCATGAGTTTGGCATGTGAAAGTGCATGTGTGCCCCCATGTGTGGTTTTGGTAATTAATGACAACCTCTATGGACTAATATTTGAATTGAGTTTCAGTTGTAGGATTTGTCCATTGACATCGCTTGGGCCATGTGTTGGTTTCAAGGTTGAAAAATAAAGAAATGAAGAAGAAGCAATGTCCAAGGGCTTTGTGCCCATTGGAATCATCTAGAAGAAGAAGGCGAAGAAGAAGAAGATCAAGCGTGTCTTGAAGAAGAAGATGTAGTTCCTCATGGTTATCTTCAAGACATCATCCTATCGGAGTTAGAAGAAATGAATTGCAAGCTCAAGATGCGCCATCTCTATAATATCACATGATTGAAGCTTGCCATCCTCGGTGATCATGGTGTGATGAAAACAAGTTCAAAGAAGAGGTTTCCCCATGGAGTATGGGGGAGAAATTCACAAGTATTCGTCAAACAAAGCATGAGCAAGAGCAATCAACAAAGATGTTCCATCTTGAGGAAGACAAGATTGTGTACATCAAGTTCAAGTGGAATGCTCAAAGCAAAGGTATGATATCGATAGGTTTTCTATTTTACTGGTCTCTTGTAGTTTTTGGGAGATTGGGTTTATGATAGATAACCGTACTATCAAGAGGGACTCTCGAGTGAGTAGCTCGTTCGTTTTCTTCGGGAGAGCTCAAACCTTTGCATATATAACATCATCTTTCTTGGTTGTTGTTTGGATCTTATCCATGCGAGGATCTAGATCTTGTGGTTATCTTCATAACAAGCTCTATTTCATCAAAAAACGGATTTCCCTTGAATATCTTATTGCGGTTTTGAGCTTGAGGGTTTTCCAGCTCCACACCTTGGGAGATACCTCACATATTGATTCATAGTATTTTCTCCCTTGGTGATACCCAATCTTTTTTTTTGGATTCTACACATTATCTTTCCAAAAAATGTTTTTCATATCTTTTGGAGTTCGGATGCAAAAGTTATGGTGTTTTTGGTTCTAGAGTTTCCCTGATCGGAACTACCTCTGCTTCACCGGAAGTATCGCTATGCCACTTTTGGCGCCAGTAGTACCGGTTGAAGTACCGGTCTATTTCCGGTGAGCATGGGAACGCCCTAACACCCATTCTATTTTTGATGCATATTTATTGGTACTTGGGACGATAGTTGACTAGAAGTACCGCTCGGGCATATTTTGTTGCCGGTAGTACTGGTGGAAATTCCGGCCCACTTCCGCTCAGCCCGTAACACCCCGCAGTCATCTCTCTGTTCGGTCATGTTTTATTTGTCGATACTTGGTCGGTGGTAGATCGGTAGTTTCAACTGCTTTCGAGCCATTGGAGTTGGGGCTTACCGGAACTTTCGGTGGCTCACCGATACTACCGTCCAAGCACAATTTGACCCAAACGGTCAGATCTGGGAGCCGTTTAAAAGGGGCGCCTCTTCCCCTTCGTGGGTACTAGCTCTTTTGGTCTATTTTTTCTCTCTCTCCTCCATTGTTAACCTTGAAGAGCTTGTCCTCTCCCCTTCCCCCTCCTATGATTATTGCATCTTTTTGAGGGATTGAAGATAGGAGATCTAGATCTACAACCCCACTAAAACAAATCCCTTCTTTGTGAAGGAAACCTTGGGATATAGACCTTGGAGAGTTTTGTGTTCTTCCTATCTTATTCCCCCAATAGATTTTGTAGCTTTGGTGGAATTTGAGAGTGAAGGACTTGCCTTTTGCATTTGGTGCATAGGTTTGAGTTCTCCATAGATATTCGGCGACTTTAAGCTCTTGGGCTTGTTTATCTTGGGTTCTTGAAACCCTAGACGGTTGTGTGGTTGCGGTGTGATACCCTTAGGGGCTCCAATTGAGTTGTGGAGATTCCTCAAGGTCGAGGCCTTTGTGGTGATTCTCGTGATCCCTCCAATTGAGTTGTGGAGATTGCCTCAAGTCTTGTACGGGTTCGGTAACCACCCTCAAGTGTCCGATAGTGGATCGTGAGTAAGCCTTTGTGGTGAGCTCATGGGACAATATGGTGAGCCTGTTGTGGCACGGTGAGTTGTGTGCCTTCACATATTGGGGTGAGGCCTTGTGTGGCGTTGGGTGAGCATCGAGCCATCACACCTCAAGGTGAGCCATTTGTGGCGTTCGGAGAGCATTGCACCATCGCACCTCTCCAACGGAGGTATAGCTTCTTTGGAAGTAAACTTCGAGATAAAAATCATCGTCTCCGTGCCCATCGGTTATCTCTCAACTGAAACCTTTAATTATGCAATTTACATTGTGATAGCCATCGTGCTTGAAGTTTAATATCCTGATATAACCTTGTTGTTTGTCTTGCTTAGCATAGGTTGTTGGTGCACTTAGTTGAACCTAGTGGCTTTAGGTTTTGTGCTTTGATAAATTAAATGTTAGTTTTATTTGACATTTATTAGAGCCTAAAAGAGTAATTATTTTAAAAACCTATTCACCTCCTCTAAATGACATCCATTGTCCTTTTAGCATGCATCTCAATACTTGTGATATTGTACCACAACTTACGTGAGATGGAACACCATAGCGTAATGGTGTGCCAGAACAACGTAATCGCACTTTATTGGATAAATAGTGTGCGGTCTATGATGTCTCTTACCAAATTTTCTATATCATTATGGGAATACGTGTTAGAAACTGCCGCATTCATTTTAAATAAGGCGACATCCAAGTCCGTGGAGACAACATCGTATGATATATGGCATGGCACGAAGCCAAAATTATCGTTCCTGAAAGTTTGGGGTTGTGAGTCTTATGTTAAGAAACTACATCCCAACAAACTCGAACCAAAAGCAAAAAAGTGCATATTTGTAGGATATCCAAAGGAAACTATTGTATACACCTTTTACAACCAAGCTGAGGGCAAAACGTTTGTAGCAAAGAATGATACCTTCCTAGAGAAAGAGTTCCTCATGAAAGGTGGAAGTGGAAGGAAAGTGGAGCTTTGTGAGATTGTTGATCCATCTCTCTAGATACAAAGTGGCGCAACAGACGATGTTCCAGTACCGTCCTCATCAATTGGAGTGGGAGAAAATGATGATGATCATGACACTCACATCAAGGCACCTAATGAACCTCGAAGGTCTACTAGAGTCCATGCTGCTCGTGAGTTGTATGGAAATCTTGTTAGCATGGTCATGTTAGTGGAAAAGACAAACATGGGAACTACAAGGAAGCAATGGAAGCCCCCTAGTGCGAGAAATGGCTTAAAGCCACGAAATACGAGATAGGATCCATGTATGACAACCAGTATGGACTTTGGTGGATATTCCCGAAGGCCACAAGACTGTCGAGAATAAATGGATCTTTAAGAAAAAGACTGGCACTGACGGAAGCATAACCATCTATAAAGCTTGACTTGTCACAAAGGGTTTTCAACAAATTAAAGGAATTGACTACGATGAGACTTTCTCTCCCATAGCGAAGCTTAAGCTATTCGGGGTTTAATAGCAATTGCTGCATATTTCGATTATGAGATATGGCAGATGGTTATCAAAACTGCGCTCCAAAATTGGAACATTGAGGAAGAGTTATATATGGTACAACTGGAAGGTTTTGTCAGTCCTAAGGATGTTGGGAAGGTATGCAAACTTTAACATTCCATTTATGGCCTGAAGCAAGCATCTCGGAGCTGGAATCTTCACTTTGATGAGGTAATCAAAGGTTTTGTATTTGTCCAAAATGAGGAAGAAGCTTGCATTTACAAGAAAGTGAGTAAGATCTTAGGACATTCCTAGTATTATATGTGGATGACATCAAGGGTAAATAATAATGCTAGATTGTTTCAGCTCAAACTTTTATACATATTGTCCTGATTATTTTCGGTCGTGGGATGGATGACGAGAAGGACATGCGGTGACATCTCAACGGAGCCCTTCTATCCCGTGAGGGGAGACCTTCTGCGGTCCATGGAGAAAGATTCCCTGGCACGGATGAGTGTTGTGCACGCCGTCGTATCTCGTGTTGCTAGACAATGGAGCACGCGTTATGGCTCCACCTTCAGCGTATGCAGGCAGTACCAGGCTCTGTGAGAGGCGTTCTCGGTGCAAAACGCCTCTGCACCCGTCCAGAGCCAACGTCGTGCCCTAAGTCCATGTCGGGCGCAGTTTTTCGCGGATATGGGGCCCGCTGATCGGTGGCGTGGCATCGTAGACTCTACTTGTGTGTGGTATGTCACGACAGCGGGGCACGCTCATTGTCATGATGGGTAAGGAAACTATGGCCGATCGCTTGTTCTCACAGACGCGTGCCGACGTGGTGTGTTAGACTCTAGGTGTACGTGGTTTGTCGCAGCATCGTTCCCCGTTAGAAGCAGTTGTTGCCGTGATTTCTAAGAAAATTGTAGCCAGAAGCGGGTTTCCGTGATGAGAGAGTACCGTGGGTTCTGTCCGTAGCCGAGTTGGCATCGTAATCGGTAGCGCTTGAGGTTACCGAGAGTCCATGGCCACGCTTTGGTTATAAAAGACAATCCGCTAAACTTTTCTCTCCAAAAACATTTTCTTTTTCCACCATGATTGCCGCTTCCTCTCACCAGCGTGGTTAGTGGCATGTCTCGGTCCGGTGACCACACTCGGAGCCAGCGCTATTCACAGGTGTGAGCACAAATAGAAGGTGGTTAGTCGTCGTCGTCTCTCTTTCCTCCTACCATGTAGCGATGTGCTGGTCGCGATAGTCCATGTATGCTTCTCCGGTTGCATTTTCTGGAGCGAGTGGTGATAAACAATCGTTGACCTGGGCAGATGAACCGCGTTGTTTTCTTAGCACACTCCTGCGAATGTGTTACCATTAGACCAACGGTAGCGCGTACGATGGACATGCTTAGAAAAATAGCACGGTTTATCTGTGCACCATGCGGGCGTTTTCACGTAGCCAACTGCGGGAGGTGAGTTCGTTGGTTGTGGCGACTATTTCTGCTTTTTTTTGTTTTTCTTCATTTTTTGTACTTTGTTTTCTTTCTTTTGCTTTACTTATTTCCATAATTTCTTTCATGCTAGACATGCTTGCCTGTCGCTGGATGTAGCCCCCCACATTAATGTCCGTTTGTAGGCTCTGCTGCCTACGGAAGTGGTGGCGACTGTTTCTTGCTCTTTCACCATTTGCTCCTCGGTTTTTTCTCCTCCACCTTTTTTCTGTTTTTTCCTTTGCTTTCTGTTTTTCTTTGACTTTCGTCTCTTTCTTGGTACTATGTCTCAGCCATTGTATAATACTTCCTACTTGGTTAGCTGTGGCCTCCCACACCAACATGTGGTTGTAGGATCTGCTGACCATGACGGTAGCACCGACACTCGTCTATCTAGATTTAGTTTTTTCATATTTTATTTTATTTTTCCATATTTGTTTGTACAGTTTTGCATTTCTCTCTCTTTTTTATGTATTCTTTGGGTTGCAAACTCGAATTTGAGAAACAGACGAAAAGTATTTTTTCTTCCATTTTTACTTTTCATCTCTCTTTGCGCCCAATTTCTCTTCTTCTTTTCGCCTTACGAAAAAACATGACTTCATCTTCTCCATCCAACAGCACACCAATGAATAAGAGACAGGAAATAACGACAAGAGGTAAAGGTGAACAGAAATATCATAAGAACTAGAGAGGAGGAAGAATGAGAAAATGACGATGAGGTGTAAATAATAATGAAATAAACAAAATCATGAAGAAATAATTGTACCTATGTGGTAGAAAAGTAAAACGAGAATTAATAGGAAATCTCGCGAAAACAAGAGATGTTGGGGATATGCTAAATGGGTATCACCGTTGCATGTATCTAATCTGGCTAACCCAGGTGGCCCACAGTTGGTAGCATGGCCCATGGCCTGTTGGGCGGCCCAGTTAGACGTATCCAGAAGGGAGGCCCATGCCAGATATATAAAGTCTACATGGGAGTCACTGACATACTCGGAGCCTTGGAGTACAAGACACGAAGACTAGTTAGTATTAGTGTAGGACTCTGTAACTTGTTCAGCAAGGTCATTTCCCTGTAACCCTAGGTTCTAGTGCCTTTATAAGCCGGACCTGTAGGAGCCTTTAGGGCACGATTCATAATACCCTCGCACAGCGAACCAATCTCTATAACGTGGCGTATTGTCATTATAGTGATTTATAGCAAGAGTAGAGTTCCGCCACCGTTGTGGGACAGTAACCCGGGAAAGCTGTGTTACCTCGTACCCGCCAACTCACCGCCTTACCCCATGTCTCTAAACATGCTTTGTGAGGACCCCCTCCATGGCGTACTCATCGGCAATACCACGACAATTGGCACCCACCATAGGGCAAGTGGCGCTTCAAGCTCTACGCTGGGCGAGGTCCAAGATCTTCACGGGAATCAGCGACACCATAGCCATTGGGCGTGTCCTCTTCTCCGGCAATGTCCCGATCGTCCCTCTGAAAGAGTTTCGGGTCCTGGCGAAGACGAACCCTACCCGTTGTTATGTCGTCCCAGTCAGAGACATCCAAATCTTCATCGGTGAAACTGACTCGGGTCCTAGCTCACAGGAAGTCGGAAACTCGTCAAGGCCCGCACGGACCGCCTATGGGCAGGACAAATTCGCGAAAGAATCTGGGTTGTATCTCTCTCTGGAGTATACCACGTCAGGTAAGGAAAATTCAAAGCCCACCCAAACTGCCCCTATCAGGATATAACGGTGGAAGGACCCCGCAGATCCGCTCGGCTTCCCCAAGCATTAGAGATGCAGAGGTCGCACTTTGTCAGCGTTGTCACCATCTTCAATCTGGCCAGATGCGTTCAGAGGGAAGGCGAATCTCCCTGTGAATACCTTGCCAGATGGATTAGGGTAAGGGAAACCCTGGAGGGTGACCGCGCTGATGAACTTGTCTACCACTTTGTGGAAGGGCTCATGCCAGAATGCTCCTCTAGAAAACACTCCAAAGGCGGCAAGTCGTAGGCCCGCTCACCCTTGGTGAGATGGTCAAATCATCAACGACTACACAGATGCCGCGGAAAACACCCAGAACATGCATGGCCCTGAAGCCGGAGGAGGCAGCAACAACAGCACTCCACAATCCCCATCCACCTCCGCCGTCAACAACATCAAAGCCAACTCTGACTCAGTACTCGACGCACTATACGCCGACATCAATATGGATGGTGGCGGCTCGGACGCTAACTCGAGGGAATATGATGTTGTTATGAGGTAGATCGAGCAGGAGATCGAGAAGGAGGAGCAAGTCGAGAAAGCCACCACTTCTCGCCAGGTGCTAGTTGCCATCGGGAACCTAATGGAAGAAGACGGATAGGAACCGGAGCCTAAAAGAGCTCCACCCACGCCCATGGTTACCAGAGCGGCGGCAGCAAACAAAGTCGCTGACCCTCCAGGTCCGGCCAAAGCCATGCCCCCTCCGGTTATTCCCCCGCAGTAGGCGTGGGAACTCACTACACGCCCCAATACCACCAAGCAAATAAATCTTCCGCCACCGCCACCATCAACGTCAGCAGCTGGCAACCCATTGGTTACTCCCACCGACAAGGTGATGTACGGTCCACTACTCGTTGAGCCCATTATTGTCGCCCATATCCGGAGCATTACAGAGCTCAATGAGAAACATGCAGAAATCCTCACAGAGGCCAAGTGCATTGCAGAACAGGGATCCCAGCTGGACAGAGATTTTGCCAAGGCGCAGCAATCCATCAAGGCACAAGAGCAATGGAGGCTGAATATAATTATTTTCTATTGAAGCACAAGGCAAAGAAAGCACCAGCTCATGTCGTAGAAGACCCCGGTGTTCGACGCACGTTGGGATGGGACACATCCAAACCGTCAAAGGCCACCCCATACATTGATTCAGAGGGGAGGCAAGTAATGCCAACTCCCGCCCTCAGCATGGTCGTCGCGAAGACCCTCCTAGAGCAGGACAGGTCGCCAGAAGCGGTGGCTCAGGTCTACGACCTCATAGCCAAGGCTTGCAAGCAGCAGGAGAAGGCCACCTCGCAAAAGCTTAAGTGCAATTCGGAGCTTTGCCAGTCAACACTAAACAGCCGCCGAAGGCCAAAATCTCCCTGTGACGAAGGATCCCATAGGATCCACTGAGCGAAGGCGGAGGGATGCGCATAACAGGGTTGACACCATACCCATATCTTCCGACAAGGGAGAGAAGGCTCGCCCTCGTCGATCGCCGCCACCCTCTCCATCCCGACGTCATGAGGAACAATAGTCGTGCCACTGCACAAGCATGCCACCTCCAAGGCGTCCCCAGGTCAACATCGTCATACGCGACCAGGGTGAGCAACCTCGGCATGGCGGAGAGTGCAGCGGCAACGAAGGACATATGAGGAGGTCCCACAAGGAAGCACGACGTTCGACAAGCAATCACGACATTCATGAGGACTCGCATGGAGGGAACAGCAAGAAGGCTAACGCACCACTGCCACCGCCACCGTCGCCACCCAGTAGCCACCATGGCAGAGGACATGGCAGATCCCAAGAATCGCACCACAATTCTCCTCCCCATGACGTAAAAGGGAAGCAATCATAGCCGTACGATGCACGCTCACGGCTGGACAAGAGCCAAGAAGCACGATAGCTCCCATACCTAGGGTCACGTTGTTTTGAACCGATAATCCGGGCCACAACTTACCCCAAGGGTCTCCGGATCGACAAGACCATCAAGCCCTATGACGACACTGCCAGGCCAGCTACATGGTTGCAGGACTACATCGAGGCGATTCACATCGCTAGGGGAAACCCTAATGTGACCTTCATGTACCTCCCACTAATGCTCACCGGCACCGCCCGACAATGGATTGACAACTTGCCGGAGAAATCAATCTGCAATTGGTTGGACATGCATGAAGCATTCACCAAGAACTTCGAGGGTACGTACAAGCTTCCATGCACCGTCGGAGACCTACATCGGTGCGTGCAAGAAAAGGATGAAACCTCTCGTGCTTACCTTTCCTGCTAGTTGGATATGAAGAATTCATGCACGGGGGTACACGAACAAACCGCTATGGCCGCCTTCATCGATGGCCTGGAAAAGGGGACATTGCTCCAACATACGCTAAAGTGTAAACAGGACAACAATGACCTCAACCTCAACGCGATGATCACCATGGCTAGCAAATTTGCCGCTGCCGATGATGACGGTCGCGGCTCGTTGATGGCAATTGCCATCCCTACCTAGGCCAATAGGAACAATAACAACAAGCGGAAATCTCCACTAGAAGAGAAGCAAGCAGCCGACATGGTCGCCACTACGTTCCCTGGCAGAGGTGGAGGTGGATAGCATGGTCGTGGTCGGGGGGCTAGCCATGGGCAGCAAAGGAGTGATTCAACACCTTCCGTGCCCCGCTTCCCCAAACGTACGAAGAGTACCGTGATATGCCGTGTTTTGTCCACCTAGACACAAACGACAAGGCCACCCACACCAACCGCCAATGCAAGTTCGTCAAAGGCCTCAAGGAAGACCCTGAGTCCGGCTACAAGCAAATTCGAAAGAATAGACCCCACGGAAAAGGCAAAGGGAAGAAGAAGGAGGAGGAATCCAAGGAATCCGCGGAAAAGACGTGGAACCCAAGTCCACCGACAAGGGCGATGGCAAGGGTAATAACCCCTTCGAAAAGAAGGCTCCGATCTACCATACTTTCCTTGGCACTCCCACTATACGGGCCTAAAAAATCCTCATTGAGGATACTAATGGCTACCCTCTGATACGTCCATAACGTATCTATAATTTTTGATGGTTTTATGCTAATAATATGCTTTTGACACTCCTTTTTGTATAAAGTTTATGATTTATTTGGACTAACCTACTAATAGTTTCAAAAGTGCACAATGTTCTTGTTTTACACTTTGATGTGTAGGAATTACCAAGAATACAAGTGGAAACCTTGTTGGAGTTAAACTGGGATTTTTCCAGAAATCTGTCTCAGAACTCTTTTTAAAGATGGTCACGTTTCAGGTCGAAGACGGCGTTAAACAGAAAACTCTTCAACTACAAAGTTGTTGGAAATTTCGCGACAAACATTCTGGACATAAAATTTAGCTAATTTTGAGTCCGGACGGGTCTTCTAGGCCCGATTTACTGCAGTCCAAGATGGGGTGACGGAAATCCGAGAAGCTATATAAAGGGAGGAAACCTAACTCGCCCAGGGCACCTCCACTCACGAATTTGCAGCCGCCAAAGCCATGTTTTTGCATCCCCCATGGATCCCATCTCCATGGGGGAGGGTTCCCAAGAAGCCATGAAGGAAGGGGCTAGGGGACGGTGCTCCCTCATGATACCGGCAGCGGGGAAGGAGTCCCATATGCCGCCGCCGGCGCTGCCGCCGCCCTCTTCACCATCTTCACCATCTTCACCGCCATCTCCATCACCTAACCCTCCTAGTATGCAGTGGTTCATCCTCCCACACACCTCTGTACTGTCCTATGTAAACATTATGTTTGATGCTATAAGTTATAATCCTATGACCTATGTCATGTTTGTGTAGTTTCTTTGTTCTTAGATTGAATGGTTAAACGTCTTTGGTTCATTAGAGTTGTATGTTGATATGGTATAGTCCTTTGGTGTCCATTATATTTGTGCGTGCATCGATTAAACATCATAGGGTTTGTAGTATGTGTAAAAGGAAGGGGGAGTTCTGCCGGAGTGACAGAAACCTGAGGACGCAAACCAGAACGTTGCACATATGCGAGTAAGAGGACCATTAAACTTAAGGCTATGGTTGGGGAAACCTTAATGCATTCATTAGTACTTACAGATGTTTGCTAACAATCCAATCATATAGTACATGTAATTCCAAGTAGTGAAGCGCATGTATATTTAGCCTCTCCCACATAGAAAACTGCATCGAAGACAATGAACCCGATCTATTCGCTATTTAAACTTGGAAAAAGCTACCACAATTACCACCACTATTCCGCACTCATGGTTCTGTTAGTTTAGTGTATTTTATTGCTGCAGCAACTAGCTTTACTTTCTTGTTATTTATTATCATGCAAAGCTATCTCTATTGCTCGTATTGTTGCTCTAGTTTTATTTCCTAGATAATGCAAACATTTAGTGTGCGTAGAGTTGTATCAGTGGTTGATAGAACTTGAGAGAACATTTATCCTACCTTTAGCTCCTCGTTGGGTTCGACACTCTTACTTATCAAAAAGGCTACACACGATCCCCTATACTTGTGGGTTATCAAGACCTTTTCTAGCGTCGTTGCTGGGGAGCAATAGCATGTGGGTGAATATTCTTGTGTGCACTTGTTTGCTTTATCTCTAAGTAGTTTTTACTTTCAATTTTAAGTTGTTCTCTATCTTAGTATGGAGAGAGAATGCGAATTACAAAAAAAATTAGTTGTACTTGTTACCTAAAAACGTTTTCAAAAAGTAAAGTGATTGGAAAGATGAGTAATGGTTAAGTGGGGGTCGACCTTGAACACTTGTGTTCATGCCTATGAAACCAAAACAAATCTTCCCATGGAACCTTTTCAGTTAAAAACCGCAGAAAAGAATGGGAAAGTTTTTGTGTTGAAGTTTTTTCACAGAGAATAAGGAACACCAAACAGATAAAATGAGGAATGTCCAAAAGTTTCTTCAACAACCCCTCGGTTTGCAAACCTTTAAACTTTGTTTTTTGAGCAGCATAGAAACTAGAATAAATTTGGAGTGTTTGTATCTTTTTATTTATTTGTCTTAGCATCAAACACCAGTTATATTTGTTTTATTTGAGTCTTGGAAGTTGTTACCTCTGTAGCAACCGCTCCTTATCCTTTTGCCAAGAGTAACCTCTAATGAGAGAGAAGTAATGCTTGGGAAAGTTGTTGTCCCAAAACAAATTTGTGTGCTTCGCTGTAAAAATTCATGTAAAATCTCTGTATGTCGGTTTGAGCTGTATTTTTTAGTGCTTCTGCCCCAGGTTGTTATACAACTTTCCTTAGTTCAACACTTTTCTATTTGAGCAATAGAAGGTCTTCGAAAAAATTGGTTTTTACCTGCTGGTCTGTTTTGACAGATTTCTGCCATTATTTGTATTTGCTTTTTGTTGATTCCTTTTTGGGTTCTCTTTGGGGAATTGAGATTTTTAAGGGAAGTGCTACAATAGCTTGTGTCTTAATGGAAGTTTTATTGGTGTTGAAACTGAACCCAAAGACTTATTATCTTGAGTACACTAATGTTGCTAATGAAGATTATGTGAAGTTTTGTATGAAGGAAAAATTCTAGGTGTTAAGGAAAGAATAATGTAATGAGATGAAGAATGGACTAAAGCTCAAGCTTGGGGATGACACATCGTGTCACCCCAAGAAATATACAAGAAGTACAAGCGTCAAATCATCGGGATGCCCAAGACATCCCCTTCTTCATCAATAAATACCTCAGGTTCTTCCAAACACTTCATTTTTATTGTTTCATTCACAGTTGTGTTGTTCTTGGAGCGTCTTCGTTTTTGTTTTTAGTTTTTGTTTTCTTGGTTTGCTTAGTTTGCTTGAATAAATTGGTTAGACCCCCTCACTCATACATTAGTTTTCAAATAAGATTGGTTTGGATTGGAAAGAGTAGGAAAGTTCATGCTTAAGTGGTAAAAGGAGCTTGTTTTTGACTGTGGCCTATGCTTTGTCATGTCATGCTTGGTATTGTTTTAGCTTTATGCTTAGTAATTTTTGTTGTAGCATGACATGTTACAAACAATTGAGATTGCTTAATGTGCCTTGAAAGAATCATGCGTTGTTTTAGCATATTAAAGCATAGTATTGTGGTATTCTCCTTTGATGCTTTATTTGGGTTGACTTGGCGCATGCTCACACCATGTTATGACTATCAAAAGTCACCATAGCCTCTATGATCCTTTAGTTTTCGACTTGTAATATCACTTTATGCTTTAATTAATGATGTTTTGTCGCTTTGCATGATTATGGCCACTGTTGCTCTCTTAGTTGGTCGCTCCCAGTCTTTTGCTAGCCTCCATAACCAAGTATGAGTTCCACTCATGCATCCAACTCCAAATAAAACCAAGTTATTCCAAAAAGTCCACCATACCTACCTATTAGCATTTGCTATTCCAAGTATATTCATGTTTTTATCTACCTTCCAAATAAAGTTGTTATGAGAAAACTAGTGATTAAAGCTCTTGATGACCCACAAGTATAGGGGGTGTATCGCAGTATTTTTGATAAGTAAGAGTGTCGAACCCAACGAGGAGCAGAAGGTGCTGGCTAGTGGTATGGATCAGGAATTCTCTGCAAATACTTAGCAAACGGATTTTTAGGGGTTTTCGATAAAGCAAGTAAACAAAGTACGAGTAAACAAAAGATAGTAGGAATAAATGCAGCAAGTGGCCCAATCCTTTATGCAGCAAAGGACAAGCCGGCTGTATTACTTAAGATGACCAAACGTTCTCAAGGACACATGGGAAGACTGTCAAGTGCTTTCGCTTCATATAGTTGATTAATCTTCTTTAGCTTGCTAAGTGTTGTGTGGGTGAACCTGTGCTAATGTACCGACCTTTACATACTTGTGATTATACCCCTTGCAAACATCCGTAAGTACAAGAAAGTAATTAAGGTAGAAACCTAACCACAGCTTTAAACTCTAAGACCCTTACGTCCCTTATGCAATGGTTTTCTAACGGGGGTTCAGGTTTCTGTCACTCCGGCAACCCCTACGATTAGTATCCAAATACACAATGCATTCCCCTGGGCCCATATAGGTGAAGTGTCATGTAGTCGATGTTCACATGACACCACTAGAATAAGTACACCACAACTTAAATATCAAACTATTGAATCTTTCTCAACACAATTCCACTACTAACAACATGACTTCTCCCATGTCCTCAAGAACAAAACGAACTACTCACAAGACATCATATGGATCATGATCAGAGATGGAATAATGATGTATAACAATCTGAACATAAACAATAATTCAATGGTTCACTCAATAGCATCAACTACAAAGAGTAATCAACACCGGGAAAAGTTTCCCCTATGAACTACGCAAGATTCAACCCAATTGTTACAGCAATATGGAGATGGTGATGAGGGTGCTGATGGTGATGATGGTGGTGATGATGATGATCTTGATGAAGTCCAGTTTCATGGTGGTGTTGATGGTGATGATCTCCCCTCTCCGGGAAGGAATTCCCCCAGCAGAAATCTGTCTGCCGGAGAGATCTTTCTCTCTCAGTGTTTTCCGCCCCGCAGAGGCGGCGGAATCTTTCTGTGGTCGCTCCAAAAGTCATCAACCATGCAAAAACAGATGAAATAACATAAGTATCACCTCTTAGTACAAAATATATCAATGAATAACAGTGAATTATGACATAGAAGAGTGATGCAAAATGGACGTATCAACTCTCCCCAAGCTTACACTTCGCTTGTCCTCAAGCGAAACTAAGCTCAATAAACATGGCCTCAGGTTTATGGAGTGAAGAGTCGATAAAAGAATACGGACAAGAAGCATCACATTCATCAAATACATAGATCGTAATAGAAGACAACTCACTATTATATAACTCAACTTGTAATGAGTAAAGGAAACACAATAAAGATACATAAAGTAAATCATAATTGGAAATGGCAAACTTAGCTCTTGGTCGAAGGATAGTTGATAATTTGCTGGAGTTCACAAATAACTGGTTTTCAATCATAGCTTTCAAAGTAGTAAACATCAAGATAAGAGCAATGTGCAAAACAAAGAACATAAGAAACATGATTGAATAAATCATCATATGAATGAATGAAACAGAACAACTCAAAATACATGCTGAGATAGAAGGGAATAGGTTTACTGACTCAACTACAGAGTAAAAGAAAGGCCCTTCGCGGAGGGAAGCAGGGATTGCAAGTCTCATAAAGAGCTCCCAAAAATTATGATACTTACTAGCTTTCAGCTCTCATTGCCCCTATCATAGGCATCTTTAGGTGATTAAGGTTAAAGTGATAAAATATGAGGATATGCATTGACAAGTTGTAAATTGAGAATCTCATGTCCCTTGAATACGAGGGTCGCTCCTCATGCTACTCAAGTTTAGTCACTGGTAAGTTCTTGTCATCGTAAGCATATGTGTATCATAGAGAACCGCCAACGGGGTACCCCTTGCCCGATGATACGGAAGAATCCCCATATCAAAATGACAAGGCAAGCAGACAACAAACATCTCAGCAATCTTCTTATTTACCATGGGAATATGGTGCTTTTTCTCTCTTTCCTCTTTTCATAATCTCTTTTTTCTTTTTCTCTTTTTTCTCAATATCGGACTCTTTTTTTTATAAGAAGAATGCTTCATAGATGCTCGTTATGGTTACGCTGCAAGTTTCCACCATGTCAGCATGGATTAGACCAGCGGCCTAGGCGTTTCTCTAACACATATACATAACTCCATGGACTTACAAGCTCCCCTTTCATTTCACATCGACGACATCCATAGACAAAAGAACATGATATCTACTAGGTACAAAGTACCAATGCAATGTTGAAAGCGTTCCCCATGACAACATGGTTCTGCTAATTCACAACTTACAAAGCGCAAGCATATACGCAACATAGATGGGCACAATGGTTCAAGTTTATTAAGTGTAAGAAAGTAAAGTGTGCCATCAAGTTTGTGAGAGCTTTAATCACTAATTTTCACATAACAAGTTTAATTTGGGAGGTAGATAAAACAAGAATTTACTTGGAATAGCAATAGTGCTAATAGGTAGGTATGGTGGACATAAATGGCAAAGGTTTTGGTTTAAACGAGTGGTTGCACGAGAAGAATTCCCTCTCAGTACAGGTTTTTGGCTAGCAAGGTTGGGTAGCAAGTATAAGAGTTGAAGGAAACAAACAAACATACAAGTGATAAAGACAAACATGCAATCTTCCTTGGAAGCACAAAAGATCTTAACTAGAGAATACTAGACTTATGAGCAAATCAAGAAAGAAAGATGATGAAATTATTTTTCTTTAGATTACTTTTATCTTTTTCATTCAACTCTCAAAAATAGTGTTGCTACTGACCGAGCCAGGTTTGCCAAAACCAACTAAATTAACTCAATGATCCCAAAGTGATACCAATACTAACAACAAGATCAATCATATAACCACGAATTGAAAACTAATATAAGCTATGCAAAAGAGTGAATGATAGAACTTCTCATTAATAATCCATAACGGCAACTCACACCAAGGGATACATATCTAACGAGAGAGGGGACACTTCCATAATGCAAACCATCCTACATAATAACTTCTCTATTCATGATATGACTCTACTAATAAGGTAAAAAGATAGAAGATAGTGATGTGATACCACGGCACTCCCCCAATCTTGGAACAAACCAAGGGGATGCCAAACCTGATGATGAATTACTCCTTTGGTGTTGGTGGTATCCTGTCATCTTCGTCCGACTTCCAGGGTAAAGACTTCCCATCAACAAAGGATATCGTGGTTTCCAGCATCCTGAAACTTGCAGCAGCACTTATGCGTGTAAACCTAACCTCATACTCACAGTTTTGATTTTGAACATCGTAGAACTGTGCTTGCAGTTTGTTGGTTGTTTGGCGGAGTGAGAGGACTTCATCCTTGAGTTCAGCAGTCTCCTTTTTGTGCTTGGTGATGAGTTCGGAACAAATCTTATGGATGATATCCACTTCGCGCTCCGCCATCTTCTTGTACCTAAAGACTTCTTGCTCCAGCGCTTCCATCCTGTCCTCCAGACTTCCTTCACCTTTAGGGCATCGAACCTCTTTTATCCGGAGTTCCCCATCTTCAAGCAACAACTCCTTGGGATGAATCTTTAACTCTCTCATGTATGGGTTGATGATATCCTCTAAAGAATCTTCCTTAGCTGATCTAGAGGAAGACATTGTAGCTCCAAATCTGGGACTCTACCTGTCAGAAACAGATCGAAACGAAAACATGACGAAAACATGATATACGAACCTCGAGAGATCCGGGGGGGTTATATATTACGAAGTTTCATATCAAAGGGAAGGTACTGGGAGAAAACGGGTCGGAGACGGAGTCTGGGATGGCCACACCACCCTGTGGCGCGGCCAGGGGTGGGCCCACGCCACAAGGTGGTGTGAGACACCTTGGCTCCATTTCCGGCCCTTTTTCACTTCATAGCTTCCCTTATTGACTAAAAACTGCAAAAATATAGTTGGATTGTATTTTCACGGAACTTTTCTTACCAGAACTGTTACCTATTTGAAATCAGACTCTAAATTTGGTCCTTGATGAATTTCTCCGGAGTTATAACTTGAAAGGCATCAACACCTTCATTGTAAGAATCTCCAGCAATATAGTGCTTGAGTCGCTGCCCATTCACTACTTGTGTAGTATTATCTTTTAAAGAAGAAATTTTTATTGCTCCTGAATGGTATACTTCTTCAATAATGAAAGGTCCTTCCCATTTTGACAATAGCTTTCCTGCAAAAAATCTGAGACGAGACCTATACAATAGAACTTTCTCACCAACATGAAATTCTCTCTTAATTATTCGCTTGTCATGCCATCTTTTAACTTTTTCCTTAAAGAGCCTAGCATTTGCATAGGCTTCACTCCTCCATTCATCTAAAGAACTTAAGTCAAATAATCTTTTCTCACCGGCAAGCTTACAATCTCTATTTAGTTCTTTAACTGCCCAGTAAGCTTTATGTTCTAATTCTAAAGGTAGGTGACAAGCTTTCCCATAAACCATTTTATAAGGAGACATCCCGATAGGATTTTTGTTGGCAGTTCTATAAGCCCATAAAGCATCATTCAACTTTTTAGCCCAGTTTTTTCTAGATCTATTAACAGTCTTTTGCAAGATGGATTTAATTTCTCTATTTGATAACTCTACTTGCCTGCTAGTTTGGGGGTGATAAGCTGAAGCAATTCTATGATTAACATCATATTTAGCAAGGGTCTTTCTGAAACCACCATGAATGAAGTGAGAACCCCCATCAGTCATGAGATACCTAGGCACTCCGAACCTTGGAAAGATAACATCCTTAAGCATTTTTAGAGAAGTTTCCCCGTCAGCACTCTTCGTAGGAATGTCTTCTACCCACTTAGTAACATAATCAACGGCAACAAGAATATGAGTATAACCTTTCGAGGGAGGGAAAGGACCCATAAAGTCAAATCCCCAGCAATCAAAGGGTTCAATAACTAGAGACTAGTTCATAGGCATTTTATTGCGTCTAGAAATATTACCAACACGTTGACATTCATCACAAGATAAAACAAACTTTCTTGCATCTTTAAAAAGGGTAGGCCAGTAGAAACCTGATTGTATCACCTTTTGTGCAGTTCTATCTCCTGCATGATGTCCTCCATAAGCACTACCATGACATTTATGCAATATCTCCTTTTGTTCATATTTTGGAACACATCTTCGCATAATACCATCCACTCCTTCTTTGTATAAGTGTGGGTCATCCCAAAAATAATGCCTTAAATCATAGAAGAACTTCATCCTTTGCTGAGCTGTAAAAGTTGGAGGCAAATACTTGGAGACAATAAAGTTAGCATAATCAGCGTACCAAGGGCTCCCTCGTGAGCTTACCCCTACTGTGGCTAACTGCTCATTTGGGAAACTATCATTAATAGGCATAGGGTCAAGAGATGTTTTCCAATCGAGATAAATTATCAGCTATAGGGTTTTCAGCGCCTTTCCTATCTACTATATGTAGATCAAACTCTTGTAAAAGCAGCACCCATCTAATAAGCCTAGGCTTAGCGTCCTTCTTCGTCATAAGGTATTTAATAGAAGCATGATCAGTATGAATGGTGACTTTTGAGTCTACAATATAGGGTCTAAACTTATCACAAGCAAAAACAACAGCTAGAAATTCTTTTTCAGTAGTAGCATAATTCCTTTGAGCAGCGTCTAAAGTCTTACTAGCATAATGAATAACGTTTAACTTTTGATCAATTTGTTGCCCAAGGACAGCACCTACAGCAAAATCTTTAGCATCACACATTATTTCAAAGGGTAAAATCCAATCAGGTGGTTGAACAATAGGGGTTGTAGTTAAAGCCTTCTTAAGAGTTTCAAAAGCTCCCTTACAATCATCATCAAAAACGAAGGGTACATCTTTTTGAAGAAGATTAGTGAGGGGTTTTGATATCCTAGAAAAGTCTTTAATAAACCTTCTATAGAAACCAGCATGACCAAGGATACTACGAATACCTTTGATGTCTCTTGGGCATGGCATCTTCTCAATCACCTCAACCTTAGCTCTATCAACTTCTATGCCTCTTTCAGAAACTTTATGCCCAAGGACAATCCCTTCATTAACCATGAAGTGGCATTTCTCCCAATTAAGAACAAGATTAGTTTCTTCACATCTCTGCAAAACTTTATCAAGGTTGTGCAGACAATTATCAAAAGAAGTTCCATAGACAGTAAAGTCATCCATGAACACTTCTACAATTTCCTCACAAAAACCATGAAAGATAGCAGACATGCACCTTTGAAAAGTAGTAGGAGCATTACATAAACCAAAAGGCATACGTCTATAAGCATAAGTTCCGTAAGGGCAAGTAAAAGTAGTTTTTTCTTGATCTTGTTGTTTAACAGCAATTTGAGAGAAACCAGAAAAACCATCAAGAAAACAAAAATGGGTCTTTTTAGACAACCTTTCCAACATTTGATCAATAAAAGGAAGCGGGTAGTGATCTTTCTTAGTAACTTTATTGACTTTTCTAAAATTGATGCACATCCTATAGCCTACTACTATTCTTTGAGGAATAAGCTCATCATTATCATTAGGAACAACGGTAATACCTTCTTTTTTAGGAACACAATGAACAGGACTAACCCATTCACTATCACCAATAGGGTAAATAATACCAGCATCAAGGAGTTTCAATACCTCATTCCTTACCACTTCCTTCATCCTAGGATTTAAACGTCACTGGTGCTCTACTACTGGCTTTGCGATGTTGATATAATGCTGACATATGGTAGGCGAAAGCCCTTTTAAATCATCCAGAGTATATCCCATAGCTCCTCGGTGTTTCCTCAAAACCTCCAATAGCCTTTCTTCTTCCTTTCCTGAAAGTTTAGCGCTAATAATAACAGGATATATCTTTTTATCATCAATATAAGCATATTTAAGATCATCAGGGAGAGGTTTTAGATCAAAAACCGGATCCTTTTTAGGTGGCAATGTGGTACCCAAGTCTTCTACAGGCAAGTTATGCTTAAGTATCGTAGGCTGATCATGGAGAATCTTGTCAACCGCATTCCTTTCTTCCATGAAGATTTCACTTTCATGATCTTCCATAAATTGCTGCAAAGCATTGTTAGGAGCAAGAGAAATAGAAGCAAGTTGTTCAACTCTAAAATCCTCATTATGGGTTTCCCTTTCACAAGGTTCTTTAGCGAATTTCGAGAAATTAAACTCATAGGATTCCCCATCAAACTTAGTCAAAATTTTCTCCCTTTTGCAATCTATAATAGCTCCACAAGTACTCAAGAAAGGTCTACCAAAAAATAATAGGATAAGTTTTACTAGCAGCTGAACCAAGTACTAGAAAATCAGCAGGGTACTTAATCTTACCACAAAGAACTTCCACGTCTCGTACAATACCAATTGGAGAGATGGTCTCTCTATTAGCAAGCTGAATAACCACATCAATCT
Source organism: Avena sativa (assembly GCA_916181665.1). NCBI lineage: Eukaryota > Viridiplantae > Streptophyta > Magnoliopsida > Poales > Poaceae > Avena > Avena sativa. The sequence goes on from OV702289.1 coordinate 621,718,264, forward strand.
CTTCCAATTCGCAGGGACTAATTTCATGCATAATTCTCTGTAAAGCCCATAAGGAATAGCACTAGAACTTGCACCAATATCACATAAACCATAATAGCAATGATCACCAATTCTAACAGAAAGCACAGGAACACTAGCTTTTTTAGTTCTATTAGGATGTGAAACAATATTAGAAGCATCCTCACAAAAGACTATTTGTCCATCTTCTATGCTTTTGGTGACAAGGTCTTCCACAATTGCTACCACAGGTTCAACGTTTATTTGTTCATCAGGTTTTACAGTTCTCTTTTCACTTTTGGTGATTACATTAGTTATCATAGGATGATCATTTACCTTATCTAGGAAGGGAATCTTCTCGATATAAGGTTCAGGTAAGATGGGATCAATAATGCAGTACTCGGCACTCCCAACAGGAACACAGTCAACAATATCTTTATAAGGTTCATGGTACTTGTTCCATCCCCTTTTTGGAATTTCAATATAAGAAGCAAAAGTTCTAAAGCAATTCATAATAACTTGCAAATCAAGACCATAAGCATTATTAATATTTTGAAAGTCATCAGTTCCCATAAAAGATTCAATGCATTCATAATCATAATTTATACCTGACTTTCTACCTTTGTCATTTTCCCAAGCTTCAGCGTTGTCTTGAATACGGTCCAGAAGATCCCATTTAGCTTCTTCTTCCATGCGAGTGAATGATCCAGCACAAGAAGCATCCAATAAATCCTTATCATGTAGAGGGAGCCTTGCATAAAAGTTATTGATAATAATCTTATTGGGGAGCTCATGAATGGGACATTTGAGCATTAGTAAGTTCAATCTCCCCCAAGCTTGAGCTGTACTCTCTCCATCAAGAGGCCAAAAGTTGTATATTTAATTCCGATCTTTATGAATCTCACCAGGAGGATAAAACTTTGAATAAAAGAGAGGCACTATTTTCTCCCATTCCAGAGATTAACCATTCTTCAGAAGCTTATACCATTCCTCAGCTCTTCCTTTCAGTGATAATGAGAATAACTTCTTCTTAACTTGATTTGTAGAAATACCTACACACTTGAACAACCCGCATAATTCGTGTATAAAGAGTAAATGATCATCGGGATGGACAGTTCCATCCCCAACATAGTAGTTATCCATAACACGATCAATAATTCTTGTAGGTATTTTAAAAGCATCATTCTTAGCAGGTGGTGGCTTATCTACGACCTTAGCAGTGGTAGTAGCATTACCAAATAAGAAACTCAGCAAATTATCCATAACGAAAATAAAGCAACTAATAGAAGTAAACAATACTCACAGTAGAAGTTTCCTTTACCAGTTCCACTCTCCAATAGCGCTTCACTCCCTGGCAACGGCGCCAGAAAATAGTCTTGATGACCCACAAGTATAGGGGGTGTATTGCAGTATTTTCGATAAGTAAGAGTGTCGAACCCAACGAGGAGCAGAAGGTGCTGGCTAGTGGTATGGATCAGGAATTCTCTGCAAATACTTAGCAAACAGGTTTTTAGGGGTTTTTGATAAAGCAAGTAAACAAAGTACGAGTAAATAAAAGACAGTAGGAATAAATGCAGCAAGTGGCCCAATCCTTTATGCAGCAAAGGACAAGCTGGTTGTATTACTTAATATGACCAACCATTCTCGAGGACACATGGGAAGACTGTCAAGTGCTTTCGCTTCATATAGTTGATTAATCTTCTTTAGCTTGCTAAGTGTTGTGTGGGTGAACCTGTGCTAATGTACCGACCTTCCTAGGACTAATACATACTTGTGATTATACCCCTTGCAAACATCCGTAAGTACAAGAAAGTAATTAAGGTAGAAACCTAACCACAACTTTGAACTCTAAGACCCTTACGTCCCTTGTGCAATGGTTTCCTACGGGGGTTCAGGTTTCTGTCACTCCAGCAACCCCTACGATTAGTAGCCAAATACACAATGCATTCCCCTGGGCCCATATAGGTGAAGTGTCATGTAGTCGATGTTCACATGACACCACTAGAAGAAGTACACCACAACTTAAATATCAAACTGTTGAATCTTTCTCAACACAATTCCACTACTAACAACATGACTTCTCCCATGTCCTCAAGAACAAAACGAACTACTCACAAGACATCATATGGATCATGATCAGAGATGGAATAATGATGTATAATAATCTGAACATAAACAATAATTCAATGGTTCACTCAATAGCATCAACTACAAAGAGTAATCAACACCGAGAAAGTTTCCCCTATGAACTACGCAAGATTCAACCCAATTGTTACAGCAATATGGAGATGGTGATGATGGTGATGATGGTGGTGATGGTGGTGATGATGATGATTATGATCCCGATGAAGTCCAGCTTGATGGTGGTGTTGATGGCGACGATCTCCCCTCTCCGGGAAGGAATTCCTGTGGCAGAAATATGTCTATCGGAGAGATCTTTCTTTCTCAGTGTTTTCCGCCCCGCAGAGGCGGCGGAATCTTTCTGTGGTCGCTCCTCGAGTCTTAGGGTTTCGGGAGGATAATATACGCCAGAGGGGGGGTGCCAGGGGTGGACCAGGGTGGCCACACCACCTGGTGGTGCGGCCTAGACTAGCCCGCGCCAGGGGGTGGTGTGGGCCCCCTGTGGCCCATCTCCAGCCCCCCTTCTGGCTTCCTTCGTCTTCTGGAAAAATAGGATTTTCCGTATATTTTCCCGGATATTCTGATCTTCGCGAATTTTGCCTCCAAACAGCACCTTTTCCATCAGAATCCTGACTGCAGCGGTCCATGCTCCAAAAGTCATCAACAATGCGAAAACAGATGAAATAACATAAGTATCACCTCTCAATACAAAATATATCAATGAATAACAATGAATTATGACATAGAATAGTGATGCAAAATGGACGTATCAGCTCTCACGAACTTGATGGCACACTTTACTTTTCTTGCCCCTAATAAACTTGAACCATTGTATCATCTATGTTGTATATGCTTGCACTTATATGCTGGGGATTAGCAGAACCATGCTATCATGGGGAACGCTTTCAACATTGCACTTGTACATTGTATCCAGTTGATATCATGCTCTTTTGTCTATGGATGTCGTCGGTGTGAAATGAAAGGGGAGCTTGTAAGTCCATGGAGTTATGTATGTGTGTTAGAGGAACGCCTGGGCCGCTGGTCTAATCCATGCCTAATCATGGTGGAAACCTGCAGCGTAACCATAATGAGCAATCTATGAAACATTCTTCTTATAAAAAAAAGAGATAGAGATTGAGAAAAATAAAAAAATAAAAAAAGAGATGAGAAAAGAGGAAAGAGAGAAAAAAGCACCATTTTCCCATGGTAAATAAGAAGATTGCTAAGATGCTCGTTATCTGCTTGCCTTGTCATTTTGATATGGGGATTCTTCCGTATCATCGGGCAAGGGATACCCCATTGGCGGTTCTCTATGATACACATGTACTTACTATGACAAGAACTTACCAGTGACTAAACTTGAGTAGCATGAGAAGCGACCCTCGTATTCAAGGGACATGAGATTTCCAACTTATACTTTGTCAAGCATATACTCCATAGTTTGTTCACTTTAACCTTAATCACCTCAAGATGCTTATTATAGGGGCAATGAGAGCTGAAAGCTAATAAGTACCATAATTTTTGGAAGCTCTTTATGAGACTTGAATCCCTGCTTCCTTCTATGAAGGCCTTTATTTTACTTTTATATTGAGTCTCCATCTTCTATCTTTATGCACCTATTAAGAGAGAATAGTGGCCATTCTTAGTTTAATATGCATTGTTCCAAGACTTGTTGATTGATGCATAACTTTGATATTGCTTGTTCTTTAAACTATTTGTATCTAGTCACCCTTATAAACTTTGAATGTGTCCTATGCATTTATGTTTTGCTACACTATGAGGGACAAGCTGAATACCATTCTCATTATGCTTTCTTTATGTGAAACAAACAAACGTCTTACAAAGCATTGTTATTCATTAATCTTTTGTTTATGCTTTTCATGTTACAACATAGTTGCTATGTCTTATTGTTAGAACTCTATCTTTCATGATTCATGTTTAAAGTACCTTAATCCTAGCTATCAATGCTTTTACAATAATGATGATCAAGATTGTGTTGTCTGCATGTCACCTCAAAAATTATATTTTTTTGATTATTTACCTACTCGAGGACGAGCAGTAACTAAGCTTGGAGATATTGATACGTCCATAACGTATCTATAATTTTTTATGGTTTTATGCTAATAATATGCTTTTGACACTCTTTTTTGTATAAATTTTATGATTTATTTGGACTAACCTACTAATAGTTTTAAAATTGCATAATGTTCTTGTTTTACACTTTGATATGTAGAAATTACTAAGAATACAAGTGGAAACCTTGTTGGAGTCAAATTGGGATTTTTCCAGAAATCTGTCTCAGAACTGTTTTTCAAGATGGTCACGTTTCAGGTCGAAGACAGCGTCAAACGGAAAACTCTTCAACTACAAAGTTGTTGGAAATTTCACGACAAACGTTTTGGATATAAAATTTAGCTAATTCCAAGTCCGAACGGGCCTTCTAGGCCCGATTTACCGCAGCCCAAGATGGGGTAACGGAAATCCGAGAAGCTATATAAAGGGAGGAAACCTAACTCGCCCAAGACACCTCCACTCACGAATTTGCATCCACCAAAGCCATGTTTTTGCATCCCCCATGGATCCCATCTCCATGAGGGAGGGTTCCCAGGAAGCCATGAAGGAAGGGGGCTAAGGGGCGGTGCTCCCTCATGATACCGACGGCGTTGAAGGAGTCCCCTGCGCCGCCGCCACCGCCCTCTTCACCATCTTCACCACCATCTATATCACCTAATCCTCCTAGTATGCAGTGGTTCATCCTCCCACACACCTCTGTACCGTCCTATGTAAACATTGTGTTTGATGCTATAAGTTATAATCTTATGATCTATGTCATGTTTGTGTAGTTTCTTTGTTCTTAGATTGAATGGTTAAATGTCTTTGGTTCATTAGAGTTGTATGTTGATATGGTACAGTCCTTTGGTGTCCATTATATTTGTGTGTGCATGGATTAAACAGCATAGGGTTTGTAGTATGTGTAAAAGGAAGGGGGAGTTCTGCCGGAGTGACAGAAACCTGAGGACGCAAACCGGAACGTTGCACGTATGGGAATAAGAGGACCATTAAACTTAAGGCTATGGTTGGGGAAACCTTAATGCATTGGTTAGTACTTATGGATGTTTACTAACAATCCAATCATATAGTACATGTAATTCCAAGTAGTGAAGCACATGTATATTTAGCCTCTCCCACATAGAAAACTGCATCGAAGACAATGAACCCAATCTATTCGCTATTTAAACTTGGACAAAGCCACCACAATTACCACCACTATTCCACACTCATGGTTCTGTTAGTTTAGTGTATTTTATTGCTGCAGCAACTAGCTTTACTTTCTTGTTATTTATTACCATGCAAAGCTATCTCTATTACTTGTATTGTTGCTCTAGTTTTATTTCCTAGATAATGCAAACATTTAGTGTGCGTAGAGTTGTATCAGTGGTTGATAGAACTTGAGAGAACATTTATCCTACCTTTAGATCCTCGTTGGGTTCGACACTCTTACTTATCGAAAAGGCTACACACGATCCCCTATACTTGTGGGTTATCACCCTCCCTCATGTTCCTCAGTAAGTCAGGTGGTCGGAGATTCCAATCACTTGGGATAGGCAGGATCATCCAGGCCTTATCCCAACAGAGAACCAATATGTCATGGTCATCAACCCATTGATTGATGGCACAGAGTTCACCAAGTGCCTCATGGAAAGTGGAAGCAACATCAACATCATGTACTTGGATACAATGCACACGATGAACTTCACGGATACCCAGCTAAGGAAGAGCAACAGCGTGTTCCATGGCGTCGTTCCTGTCAAGCAAGCTAATTCCCTTGGTTGTATCACCCTTCTGGTCGCCTTTGGTGATGTCAACAATTACCGCCAACAGCGCATGACCTTTGAAGTGGTGCCCTTCAAGAGCGTGTACCATGTCATCTTTGGACGCGACATCTTCCACTCCTTCCTTGCCAGGCCATGCTTCATCTACAACAATCTCAAGATACCCGGACCAAACGACATCATCACCGCTGACGGAAGATTCACCAAGGCAAGGGAGTGCGAGCTGGCCGAAGTTGGCTTCGCCGAAGCGGTCCTCTATGGTGAAGAATTCAAGCAGATCCAGAGCCAGTTCGACGCCTCGGAGATGCCGGCTTCGAAGGAGCAAATTACTGTTGTCGAACCCGCATTCAAGGCCGCCATCAAGACCAAGTAGGTGGTGCTTGTTGAAGGAGATTCCTCCAAGACCACCGCCATTGGCACGGACCTAGATCCTAAATAAGAAAGCGTGCTCATCGAGTTCCTTCGTGAGAATAAGGACATCTTTGCCTGGCAACCTGCTGACATGAAATGTGTACCTAGGGAACTAACCAAACACAGCTTGAATATTGATCCTAAGGCCAAACCAGTGAAGCAACCTCTACGACATTTCGGTGATGAAAGACGATGAGCTATAGGCAAAGAGATAGCTAGATTACTTAAGGCTAGTTTTGTCTGAGAAGTCATTCACATCCAATGGGTGGCAAATCCTGTACTTGTCCCCAAAAAGGGAACCGAAGAATTAAGAATGTCTGTTGATTGCACCAGCTTGGACAAAGCGTGTCCGAAGGATCCGTTTGCTTTGCCTCGCATTGACCAAGTCATTGACTCAACGGCTGGCTCGGAACTTTTGTGTTTTCTTGATGCATACTTAGGATACCACCAAATTAAGATGCGAAAATTGGACCAATTGGCCACTTCGTTCACAACACCTTACGACACATACTGCTATGTATGATGCCCTTTGGGTTGAAAAATGCTGGTGCCACCTACCAGCGGACGATGCAGCATTTCCTACATGACCAGATAGGTCGCAACATACACGCTTACGTGGATGATGTCGTGGTGATGTCAAATAAATCAAACTGAAATGGATCGTATGGGCACCTAGAGGGGGGGTGAATAGGTGCTAACCAATTTTTAATACTTTTTCAATTTTAGGCTTGACACAAAGTAAATTCTCTAGATATGCAACTACGAGAATTTTCCTATATGTAGCCCTAACTACTAAGCACGTAAAAGAGGAGCGAGGAAACCGTAGTGGAGCACGCGGAGACACAGGGATTTGTTTTACCGCAGTTCCTTCCTTGTTAAGGGAAGTACATCTGCGTTGGAGGGGTTGGCGGTTCTAAGACCACCACGCCACAATAGGCCTCACCCTATTCTCCGATGGATCTCGCCACGAGAGGCCTGATCCACCTTCTCCACTATTGGATCCCTTCGAGGCGGGAACCGGTGCCTTTTACAACACTATCGGGGCACACACCCACAACCGAATTGGGGGCTCCCGGGATGACAACAAGCTGCCACAAGAACAAGGTTTATCAATATAAACAAAAACGAGGATCTAGATATTTGCAAGAAATACTAGATCGGAGGTTCTCCAAATGAATGGAGAGGAGATGAAGCGCTTGATTGCTGATGATGAAGATCGAGTTCTCCTCCTTTGATTCCCCAAGGGATGGGGCCTTTGGGTGGATCTAGGTGGAGCACTCTTGTATGAAGCTTTTAGATCTGATCTGTTCTTTTTCGAGATGAATCAAGTGTTCTGGCAGGAGGGGGATGGCTGGATTAAATACCCCCTCCCTAGATCTGACCGTTGCACAACTTTGGGGGCGGATTATCCGCCCCCCACTAGGGGCGGATTATCCGCCCCTAGGAAAACTCCGCCCCAAGGACGGATTCTCCGGGGGAAACTCTGCCCCCTCTCTGGGGCTTGCGCCTTTGGTGAAGCTTGGTGAAGATCTTGGGGGGCGGATAATCCGGCCCCCCTGAGGGGCGGATTATCCGGCCTAGCCAGAAAGTCCGGCCAAAACTCCGCCCCCTCTCTGGGGCTTGCGCCTTGGCGATGAGCAAGGGGGGCGGATTATCCGGCCCCCTGGAGGAGCGGATTATCCGGCTGGGCCAGAAAATCCGGCCAAAATTCTGCCCCCCTTCTGCGGCTTGCGCCTGCTTGGGCAGAGGGAGGGGCGGATTATCCGCCCCTGGTGGGGCCGGATTATCCGCCCCCAAAGGCAGAGTTCTTTTCCCTTTATTCTCAAATAGAGCTGCAACACTTCAACACACATTAAATGATCCTTGGTATTGTTATCTAACACACAAAACACTAGGGATTAAGAAATGTTCTTTCAATCTCCCCCTTTTTGGTGTTAGATGACAATACTAGAATTTGCAATGAAACCGGCAAATGCCACCTTAAATAATGAAAGACGCTCCCCCTAGATGTGTGCATATTTAAGATTTGCATTTGAATACAAATACACACACTAGAGAGAACACTACTTTAAGGTTTTGGAAAAAATGCCATACCACCGGAATGAGAATATAGCCAAGGCATACATAGATAATCCCATGAATCCATATGCCATCAAATATGCTCCATAATTCCAGAATTCCATGGGGTCCATGATAGATAAATCCATAAATCCATGAATACCAACCATAGTACCAAACTGTGGAGTACGACATAGTCTTACACAAACAACCACAAATAGCAAACAAGTTCACGCTAGAAAAAGGCACAAGCAAGCAAATAAAAACGACTAAAATCGAAAAGCTTGTGCCCACCCTTGCAAATCCACGAGACCTAATAGAACTACTTCTCCCCCTTTGGCATCGAAACGCCAAAAAGGAAGAAGAGCGATGCTAACGTCCCTGGAGATCACTCCTCCTCATCCTCGTCGTAGGGGGAGAAAGGCTTGGGTTGAGAGCATCAAACTGAGATGGTACTACACACCCAAATTTGCAAGAATCAAATCAATCAAAAGCCAAATGTGAGTGTGTTTTCCATAAGAACAAGAGATATGCAAGAAAATCCAACGGAACCCATGAAAAATCAACTCTTCTCGAGGAAGAGGGCGGTGGCCGAAGCCATCATGTTGGAGCGCATGGCATGACACCGCGAAGATGTATCTTGAGTTCAAAACCAATGCTCATCGATGACCCACATATCACAAAATGATATTAAGGGAAATGATTTTACTTGCTCTCGGCATTATGGGGGGAGGGTTGGCCCAATCAATTAGGACCACACTCCCCCTATGTCTATGCCCGCATCTAAACCAAATACATGAATAAGAGCAAGTGAGTGTGCAAGGGTAGTCAAGCCAAGCTCCTTGAATCTATGATATTTAGCTCATTCCGCAAATAACAAAATCTTGCTTCATCGAGGGGCTTCGTGAAAATATCAGCAAGTTGGTTCTTCGTGCTCACAAAGGATAGAGCAATATCTCCACGAGCAACATGATCCCGAATAAAGTGGTTGCGAATCTCTATATGTTTTGTTCTCGTATGCTGCACGGGATTGTAAGCAATTTTGATAGCACTTTCATTGTAGCATAAAAGAGGCACTTTGTCACAATTGACACCATATTCCTTTAAAGTTTGCCTCATCCATAACAATTGAGTACAAGCACTTGCAGCAGCAACATATTCAGCTTCGGCGGTTGAGAGTGAAATACAGTTCTGTTTCTTTGATGACCAACACACTAGAGACCTGCCCAAGAATTGGCATGCACCAGAGGTTGATTTCCTATCATCTTTGTCACCAGCCCAATCTGAATCGGTGTAACCACATAGAGAGAAACTTGAACCCTTGGGATACCATAACCCAAAATTTGGGGAATGAACCAAATATCGGAAGATTCGCTTGACTGCCACTAAGTGGCTTTCTTTAGGAGCGGCTTGGTACCTTGCACACACTCCTACACTTAACACGATATCGGGCCTAGATGCGCAGAGGTAAAGGAGAGAGCCGATCATGGATCGGTATACCTTTTGATCCACATCTTTACCCTTGGGATTGAGCTCAGGATGACACTTTGTTTGCATTGGGGTAGCAACGCCATTGAGATCCGTCATCTTGAACCTTTTGAGCATGTCTTGGATGTACTTAGCTTGATTAATGAAGGTTCCCTCTCTAAGTTGTTTGATTTCAAATCCAAGAAAGAACCTAAGCTCACCCATCATGGACATCTCAAACCTGTCAGTCATAAGCTTTGAAAATTCATCGTTAAAAGCTTGGTTAGTAGAGCCAAAAATAATGTCATCTACATAAAGTTGGCATACAAAAAGCTCCCCATTAACCTTCTTAGTAAAAAGAGTGGGATCGATTTGCCCAACTTCGAATCCACGGTCTAGCAGAAGCTCTTTAAGGTGCTCATACCATGCACGTGGGGCTTGTTTAAGGCCATAGAGCGCCTTATCGAGTTTGTAGACATGGTTCAGAAATTTGGGGTCCTCAAACCCCGGGGGCTGCTTGACGTATACTAACTCATGTAGAGGACCATTAAGGAAAGCGCTCTTAACATCCATTTGTTGTAATTTAAAATTATGATGGGCTGCATATGCAAGAAGGATACGGATGGACTCAAGGCGAGCCACAGGAGCGTAGGTCTCGCCAAAATCAATTCCTTCTACTTGAGAGAATCCTTGAGCCACGAGTCATGCTTTATTCCTCACAACAATGCCATTTTCATCCTGTTTGTTCTTGAAGATCCACTTGGTGCCGATAACATTGCGGCAATCCTTTGGCTTTTCTACGAGCTTCCAAACTTTGTTGCATTCGAAGTTGTTTAATTCTTCATGCATTGCAACAACCCAATCGGGGTCTTCAAGAGCATCAAAAACCTTCTTTGGTTCAACCATGGAAATGTGAGCTTGATGATCACAGAAGCTAGCAAGCTCACTTCGAGTGGATACCCTTCGTCGTAGATCACCAACAACCTTGTCAAGAGTGTGACCTCTTAGTTCAAGGTTGTGATCAGCACGAGCCTTGCGACGAGCCTCAATGTCCTTATTGTTTCTAGGAGGAGTGGATTCAATTGTTGTATCCTTGTCTTGATTACTGCCTTGCCCTTGATCTTGGTCACCGTTACTGCCAGAAGATTGTTGCTGAACATTTTCTTCAGGACCGGATAATCCGCCCCTTGGAGGGGCCGGACTATCCGGCCTGGGAGGAGAAGTACCAGAGCCATCTTCCTGAGAGAGCCTGACTGGAGTTGGAGACCCATGGCCGGATACTCCGCCCCTGGGGGCCGGAGAATCCGGCCTGGGAGCTTCAGAGATGTTGATTTCTCCTTCAGATCCCCTGGTACGAGTTGTAGTGCCAGGGGCGGATTGTCCGCCCCTTGGAGGGGGCGGATAGTCCGGCCTGGGACTACTAGCTTGTCCAGTGGACAAATGGTCTTCAGCAGATTGTGGTGTTGGTGCAGGATTGTCTCCAACAGTAGGAGCTTGTTGATCTTGTGTAGATGAGGGCTCCACATGTGTGGAGCATTGTCCTTCCCGATCCGCCACAAGGGGTTCCTCAATGGGGCAGAAAAATCCCACGCCCATTCTTCTTATGGCATCTTGGGGTATTTCAACATCTGCATCACAAACATCAACTTGCCCTACAAAGGAGCCGTTATTTTCATCGAACTCCACACTACAAGATTCTACAACAATCCCAGTGAGCTTGTTGTAGACTCTATAAGTGTGGGATTCGGCACCGTAACCAAAAAAAATACCTTCTAAAGCCTTGGATTCAAATTTTGACAAACAGACACCTTTAATAAGAAAGAAACACTTACACCTGAATACCCTGAAGTATGAGATGTTGGGTTTGTTGCCGGTAAGTATTTCATATGGGGTCTTGTCCAAGATCTTCCGAAGGTAGAGCCGGTTTGATGAGTGACAAGCAGTGGATATGGCTTCATCCCAAAAATTATAAGGAGACTTGAATTCAGCTAACATAGATCTTGCCATATCCATTAAAGTCCGGTTCTTCCTCTCGGCTACACCATTTTGTTGAGGGGTGTACGCAGCGGAATATTGGTGTCTAATCCCCTCTTCGCTAAGAAACTCGTTTAAAGTGTAGTTCTTGAATTTTGTACCGTTGTCACTTCTAATTGCCAAGATGGGAACATTGTGTTGACGTTGAACTTCATTGGCAAAGTCGATGACAGTTTGTTGAGTCTCACTTTTAAGCTTGAAGAAATATACCCATGTATATCTTGAGTAATCATCGACGATGACCAAGCAATATTTCTTCCCACCAAGACTTGCATGAGAAGGAGGACCAAATAAATCCACATGGAGTAATTCCAAGATCCTCTTTGATGACACAATAGTCTTCCTCTTGTGGGGAGAATCATGCATTTTTCCTTCAACACAAGCCCTGCAAACACGATCATTGGCAAAGGAGACATTGTATTTTAGTCCAAGAATGTGGCCACCCTTTTGGAGACTTTGCAAAGTTCTCATGTTGACATAGGCTAAACGGCGATGCCATAGCCAGCCCACGTCGGCCTTTCCGAATAGACACATCGGACCCGAAGTGGTTTTCCCCGAGAAGTCCACTACATACAGGTCATTTTCGACGTATCCAATGAAAGCGACCTTTAGAGACTTGCTCCATAAGAGTACCACCAAATCATCATCGATAAAAACAGCAAAACCCATCTTGCCAAGGGCACGAACAGAAAGAAGATTGTAGCCAAGGGTCTCAACAAGCATGACGTCCACGAGAGAGATATCGTGGGCAACCACAACCTTGCCAAGACCCAATACCTGAGATTTAGACTTATCACCATAGGAGACTGTGATATTATCAAGATTTGGATGCATCTCCGTGATGATCTCCTTGCTTCCGGTCATATGACTAGTGCAGCCACTATCCAGCACCCATTTCGACCCACCGGAAGCATAGCCCTGCAAGAAACTTACTTCTTGGTTTTAGGTACCCATTTTTCAATGGATCCTTTCATGTTAGTAACAAGGGTCTTTGGGACCCAAATAGACCAAGCAATATATTCATCAAAAGGACCAACATAATAAGCATAAACATCGCCATAATCATCACAAAAGAGTTCATAATTCGGATTGTGAGACCCTGCAAAACCAATATTATTAGTTTTGTCTTTTGTGACAACCTTCTCAACAGTGCTTGTCTTTAATTGCACATTCTTGGTCTTGTTCTTCTTGGTTTTCTTCTTCTTGGACTTGGTGAAATACCCAAGTCCCTCTTTACCATGATTTGACCTTTGCTTGCCAAGAACTTCACCAAGCACACCTTTGTCCTTTGTAGTGATGTCCTTGATCACTCCTTTTTCCACACTAGCATTTTTCTTGTTACTATATGTTGAGTTGGACGAGCTAGGAGTATCATATTCGGCCAATCGACTTTGAAGCTGATCATGTGACTCATTGAGAATAGAGAACTCGTTTTTCAACGCCTCGTGAGCATTGTCAAGTTTCTCCAATTCCTCGGAGAGTCTATCATGAGCAGCCCCAAAGTCAATCCTTTCCTTCTTTAACTTCTTTGCCTTGGTGACAGCATTGTCACGTTCCTTAACGAGTTTAGTCACAATTTCTTCATGTGACTCTTCCATAGACTCAAGCCTCTCTTCAAGAGAGACCCGAGCTTCTTCTTCTTCTTCAAGAGCATGTTTTAGGGATGCAATTTCCATTGCATCCTCCCTTTCAATTCTGCCCTTTTCTTTGAGGAGTGCTTCGTTTTGGGCCAGCTGATCCATAAGAGCCTCAAAACGAACTTTGTGCTCACCTTGCAAGTTAGTATAGAAATAATCCAAAGCAATAATCTCTTCTTTAACCTTAAGACTAGCAGGATCATCCATGTCTATCATAGCCTTGGGAAAAGAAGAGTTAGAAGAAGTTACCTCGAAGCTTCTTGCCATGAGGCAAGTAGCATTCTTGTTGATGATGTTTTCGTTCGGAGAGTCGAAGAGAGATGTTGATGTAGATGTGGTGGCTATAGCAGCCACCTCTTGAGAGCTATCGTCCTCGTCCTCATCTTCACTCCCCGATGAATATTCTTCTTGAGCTACTAGAACAATCTTTGGTTGCTTCTTGAAAGGAGCATTCTTCTTTACAAACTGTTTCTTACGTGGAGCTTTTGATTTGTCCTTGAAAATGAGTCTTCCTCCATTATCCTCTCTACTTTGATATGGGCACTCAGCTACGAAGTGCAGCCGGTCACCACAATTAAAGCATGTTCTCAGCTTGGGACCATTTTCTTTTCTTCCATAGGCTCCACTTTTGCGATCTAGTTCAGCTTTAGCCTTGGCTGGATCTTTCCAAAAGTTTCTTGCATAAAGAGCCAAGTATTGTCCGTGGATCCTTTTTATATCTTCGGGACAGTCCAGACCTTCTACCGCATATTCATCATGATCAATCACACTAGTCTTCAAAGCCATGTTGACCCCCTTTTGCATCCCCATAGCTCGAGCACGAGCATCTTCGGCATTCTTGGCAGCCACTTTGAAGGCGGCCATTTCTTGCATTACCTCATTGGATGACATGAGGTGATAATTATGCCTACCTTGGAGACTTTTCAAATCTGTGGGCTCAAATGGCATAAGAGCACTGACATACTTGCGCTTGATCCAAGCATCATCAACATGAGCTGCACCGTGGTTTCTGAAGGTTGTAGTTATTGCCTTGAGCCTCCTATACATGTCCTCATGGTCTTCTCCATCTAGCATATAAAATCCTTCAGCTTCATTGCTCAAGGCATCATATCTATTCCTTCTCATACTTTCATTTCCGATGAAGAGCTCGGTGAGAGCATCCCAAGCTTCTTTAGCTGTGCTAAGATGCTGAATGTGTGGCATGTCTTTATCACCCACACCAAGCTGTATCATGTGTAGAGCTGTAGCATTGAGTTGGCTATCGACCACTTCTCTCCTTGTGAGATTGTTAGGATTTCCAACGTGAAGACCATTTTCGATGATCTTCCACAACTCTATGGAGGAACTGCACACATGAGATTTCATCAAAAATTGCCATTGAGATAAAGTAGAAGCTGACAGTTTGGGTGGATCACCCCTATTATGTATATGTGGGTGAGGAATAGGCGGATCAGGGGAATACACATGAGAAACCTCATTGTATCCATCCTTACCGCTATCCTTTTTCGAGGAGGAGCTCTTACTAGTATCATCACCTACCACTTCGTTATCTTTGGAAACAATTTTACCCGTTTCCTTGGATTGCGGAGTGGTATCCTCAGAGTTAGATGGAGGTGATGCTGCAGATGTGGAGAGACGCATTATCAATTGACGCATCTCTTCCATCTTAGCCTCCATTGAACTCACCAAGGTTGTTTCCAACGTCTTGATATCGTTCATGGTGACTACCTCCGGAGCATCACTCCCATCTCCCTTGGAAACCATACTTCTCTTAGGCGGTTAAGCCCGAAATAAGAGCCGAGGCTCTGATACCAATTGAAATGGATCGTATGGGCACCTAGAGGGGGGTGAATAGGTGCTAACCAATTTTTAATACTTTTCAATTTTAGGCTTGACACAAAGTAAATTCTCTAGATATGCAACTACGAGAATTTTCCTATATGTAGCCCTAACTACTAAGCACGTAAAAGAGGAGCGAGGAAACCGTAGTGGAGCACGCGGAGACACAGGGATTTGTTTTACCGCAGTTCCTTCCTTGTTAAGGGAAGTACATCTGCGTTGGAGGGGTGGGCGGTTCTAAGACCACCACGCCACAATAGGCCTCACCCTATTCTCCGATGGATCTCGCCACGAGAGGCCTGATCCACCTTCTCCACTATTGGATCCCTTCGAGGCGGGAACCGGTGCCTTTTACAACACTATCGGGGCACACACCCACAACCGAATTGGGGGCTCCCGGGATGACAACAAGCTGCCACAAGAACAAGGTTTATCAATATAAACAAAAACGAGGATCTAGATATTTGCAAGAAATACTAGATCGGAGGTTCTCCAAATGAATGGAGAGGAGATGAAGCGCTTGATTGCTGATGATGAAGATCGAGTTCTCCTCCTTTGATTCCCCAAGGGATGGGGCCTTTGGGTGGATCTAGGTGGAGCACTCTTGTATGAAGCTTTTAGATCTGATCTGTTCTTTTTCGAGATGAATCAAGTGTTCTGGCAGGAGGGGGATGGCTGGATTAAATACTCCCTCCCCAGATCTGACCGTTGCACAACTTTGGGGGCGGATTATCCGCCCCCCACTAGGGGCGGATTATCCGCCCCTGGGAAAACTCTGCCCCAAGGACGGATTCTCCGGGGGAAACTCCGCCCCCTCTCTGGGGCTTGCGCCTTTGGTGAAGCTTGGTGAAGATATTGGGGGGCGGATAATCCGGCCCCCCTGAGGGGCGGATTATCCGGCCTAGCCAGAAAGTCTGGCCAAAACTCCGCCCCCTCTCTGGGGCTTGCGCCTTGGCGATGAGCAAGGGGGGCGGATTATCCGGCCCCCTGGAGGGGCGGATTATCCGGCTGGGACGGAAAATCCGGCCAAAATTCCGCCCCCCTTCTGGGGCTTGCGCCTGCTTGGGCAGAGGGAGGGGCGGATTATCCGCCCCTGGTGGGGCCGGATTATCCGCCCCCAAAGGCAGAGTTCTTTTCCCTTTATTCTCAAATAGAGCTGCAACACTTCAACACACATTAAATGATCCTTGGTATTGTTATCTAACACACAAAACACTAGGTATTAAGAAATGTTCTTTCACAAACGACCTAATCACTGACTTGCAGGAAACCTTCAACAATCTCTGGAAGTACAACATGATGCTTAACCCTAATAAGTGTGTCTTCGGGGTGCCATCCAGCAAATTGTTGGGCTTCATCATTTCACATCGCAGCATTGAGGTAACCTGTAGAAGATCTAGGCCATCCTTGACATCAAACGCCCGACATGCTTGAAGGACATACAGAGGCTCACAGGCTGCATCACAGCAGTAATACGGTTCATTAGCCGACTTGGGAAGAAGGCTATGTTGCTCTACAAGTTGCTCAAGAAGGCGGACAGGCAGATGCAACACTTCAGGAGTTGAGGAGAATACTCTCCTCCGCACCAATACTTGCAGCACCGGTATCAAGGGAGCCTATGTTAGTGTACATGGCGGAAACTGACCGGATTATCAGCATCGTCATCATGGTGGAGTGCAAGGATCCAACTCATGAATACGGAGTTCAGTGAACAGTTTACTACGTAAGTGAGGTCTTGACGGAATCCGAACAGCATTACCTGCACTACCAGAAGATAGCTTATGGAGTTTTCCTTGCTTCGCGGAAGCTAAGGCATTATTTCTAGGAGTACCCCATCACAGTAGTGAGCAAAGCTCCATTGTCCGACATCATCAACAATAGCAACACTATGGGAAGAGTGGCAAAGTGGGGCATTGAACTATCGCCTTTGAAATCACCTACAAGAGACGTGACGCTATCAAATCTCAAGCATTGGCGGATTTTATCGCAGATTGGACAGAACTGCCAGAAGACAATCATGTACCAGAGCTAGAGTATTGGGTCATGCACTTTGACGGATCCAAGTTTCTCAATGGCTCGAGGGCTAGTGTATTATTACAATCATTGATAGGAGAAAAGCTATAGTACGTCCTGCGGATCCACTTCAACACTACCAACAACATGGTGGAGTATGAGGCCCTCATTCACGGACTTCATGTAGCCAAGGATATTGGCATCAAGCGCATAGTTTGCTGTGGAGGTTCCAACTTGGTTGCCCAGCAGGTGGCTGGCACCTGGAACGCGCAGAACCCTATGATGGCGGCATATCGAGACGAAGTAGACAAGATAGCCAAGTGCTTTGATGGCTACGAAGTCAAGTACGTCAAAACGGAGGACAATGAAGCGGCGGATTTACTATCAAAGCTTGGATCAGCTTGCAGACCAATTCCACCAGGCATTGATGGCTCAGTGTACGGCGCCAGAAAAGTGCTGGTGCGGTGTTGATGTAGAGCTCGTTGGGAACCCCAAGAGGAAGGTATGATGAGCACAGCAGCAAGTTTCCCTTAGTTATGAAACCAAGGTTTAAAATCGAACCAGTAGGAGCAAGGAAACACCCCAAAGGTGTTGCTAGCTGAGCCTTGGCAGGGCGCACTACCGGTGCTAGTAGCAACGTGGAGACCTACACAACACAACCACAGAACTTTGTCCCCAACTTGCGATGAGGTTGTCAATCTCATCGTGTTTTGCGGAAAACAAAGGATTAAACGTATCGAATGGAAGGAAGTAATAGTTTGCAGAAAGTAAACACAAAGCAGTAAACAGTTTATAGATTGTATGTAAAGAAAAAAGACAAGGACCGGGATCCATAGTTCACTAGAGGTGGCTCTCCTTAAGATAGATAACATGTTGGGTGAACAAATTACAGCGGGGCAATTGACAAACATCGAGAAAGCAATACATGCATATACTAATCATCTTGACTCCTTTGGAACTTGATTGGGCATTACAACATTATACATAGACCGCCATCCAACTGCATCTATGACTAATAATCCACCTTCAGGTTATCATCCGAACCCCCTCCAGTATTAAGTTGCAAGCAACAGATTATTGCTTTACGAATTGCGTGTAAAGTAAACAATACGATTGTTCTATGAACAAAGGATTATTGTTTTCTCCCTAGTAGCAATAGCACATCTAGTACCTTAGAGATTTTTGTCACTTCCTCAGATTACCAAAGGCATGAACCCACTATCGAGCATAAATACTAACTCTTGGAGTTGCTAGCATCTAGTTGGCCAAGATAGCTACTAACAACGGAAAGCATGCAAGATCACAAATAACAAAGACATGATAGAATCAATAATCAATCTGAAATAGCATCTCAATATCCATCGGATCCCCACAAACACAACATGCAGAATTACAAATAGATGATCTTGATCATGAATGGAGCTCACAAGATCTAAACATGAAAGCACAAAGGAGGAGAACCAGCCATCTAGCTACTACATGGATCCATAATCCAAGGATGAACTAGTCACGCATCACACAAGAGGCTTGCATGGTGATGAAGAAGGCCTCTAGGGTGAATTCCCCTCTCCGGCAGGGTGCCGGGAAGAGCTTCAGATCCCTACCGATCTAGGGATGGAGATGGCGGCGGCTACAGACTCTTTCATGGATTTTTGATCGGGCCCTTAGGGTTTTCGTCCAGAGGGCATCTTATAGGCGAAAGGGGAGGCCGAGTGTGCCTGGGCTGACCACACCACTGATGACCCACAAGTATAGGGCGTGTCTCGCAGTATTTTCGGGGGAAGTGAAACCCAATTTATTGATTCGACACAAGGGGAGCCAAAGAATATTTATAGGCCTTAACAACTGAGTTGTCAATTCAGCTACACCTGGAAACAATATTGCTCATAGCAGTTTATCAGTAGCAACAGTTTTGTAGTAGGAATAGCAAAGTAACAGCAGTAGTAAAGCAAAGACAGTAGTAACAAAAGCAGTAATAGTGGGATTCGAGTGCGGTAGGCATAGGGATGGATGGACGGGCGTTGCATGGACAAGACAATTCACATAACAATCAGAACATAGGGCAATTGCAGATAAATAAGATAAAGCATCCAAGTACTAGACAATCCTAGGCATGTGTTCCATATATAGTCATACGTGCTCGCAATGAGAACTTGCACAACATCTTTTGTCCTGCCAGCCCGTTTGCAGCGGGGCCTCTAGGGAACTACTTGCAATTAAGGTGCTCCTTTTAATAGAGCACCGGAGCAAAGCATTAACACTCTATGAACACATGTGATCCTCACATCAAAGCCATTCCCTTCTGGTTATCCCGATTTTTGTCACTTCGGGGCCATAGGTTCCGGACAGCAACGTGTGTATACAACTTGCAGATAAGACCAAAAACAATACTATCATAATGAATCAATAACATGTTCAGATCTGAAATCATGGCACTCGGGCCCTAGTGGCAAGCATTAAGCACAACAAGTCGCAACAAAGTCATAAAGCACTAATAAAAGATACTAGGCACCATGCCCTAACAATCTGATGCCATTACATGAACGATCCCATCCAATCCCTACCATCCCCATAGCCTACAGTGGGGGATTACTCACTCATAGATGGGGGACACATGGATGGTCGATGGAGAAGCGATGGTGATGATGATGGCCATGATCTCCTCCAATTCCTCGTCCTAGCAGGGTGCCAGAACGGAGTTTCTGGTGCTGTTTCATGGAATCTGGTGGTGGCGGTGGAGCGGAACTCCTTCTAGAAAAACGTCGAACCCCCTCGAAGTTTTTAGGTCAGAAGGATTCTTATAGGCGAAAAGGGAGACCGAGGGGGTACCTGGGGCCACCACACCATGCCCTGGCGTGGCCAGGCCCAGCCCGCGCCTAGGGGTGGTGTTTCCAGCCCCTGGCTCTCCTCTGTCTCGTATTCTGGCTCTGTGGGTCTTCTGGAAAAATAGGCACTTTGGCTTTTGTCCCGTCTAATTCCAATAATATTCATTTTCTGACTTTCCTGGAACCAAAAACAGCAGAAAACAGGCAGCTGGCACTATGGCTCTTGTTAATAGGTTAGTCCAAGAAATCAGATGAAAAGTACTCCAAAGTGTGGACAAAACACAATAAAGGAGATAAAACCAAGCATGGAACATCAAAAATTGTAGATACATTTGCAATGTATCAACATCCCCAAGCTTAACTCCTGCTCGTCCTCGAGTAGGTAAGTGATAAAAAGAAAGAATAATTTTGAGGTGACATGCACCATCAAAGACTTAATCAAAGTATTCATAAAACATTCAAAGCTGGGATCATAGTACTTCAATCATAACATGGAAGACAAAGTTCTAGCAATAAGACAAAGAAACTATGAAGCAACATAAAAAGGCACAAACAAAAGAATCATGAATAACAATGCTTTGCAAGACGTTTGTTTGTTTCACATAAAGAATACATAGCATAGTGGCACTCAGCTTGTCCCTCATAGAGTAGCAAACATAAATGCATAGGACACCTTCAAAATTTACAAGAGTGACTAGATACAAATAGTTTAAAACAAGCAATATCAAGGTATGCATCAATCAACAAGTCTTGGGACAATGCACATAGAACTAAGAATGGACACTATGCTCTCAAGAAAGTGCTCTGAGAATGTGTGGAGACTCAACAAGGAAATGAACAGGTTTTGAAAAGTTTGAAAGGCTTCCAAATGCTGAAATTATGGTACTCATTAGCTTTGAGCTCTCATTGCCCCTATCATAAGCATCTTTAAATGGTTAAGGTTAAAGTGACACAACTAAGAGGATATGCTTGACAAGTTATAAATCGAAGTCTCATGCCCCTTACTTATGAAGACCGATCCTCATGCTACTCAACTTCAGTCACAAGTAAGCTCTTGTCATTGTAAGTATATACGTATCATAGAGAACCGCCAACGGGGTACCCCTTGCACATGACACAGGAGCTATCCCATAATCAAAATGACAAGGCAAGCAGACAATGAGCATCTCAGTGGTCTTTTTATTTACTATGTGCATAGATTTTTATTGAGGATGCTTCATAGAATGCTCATTATGGTTATGCTGCAAGTTTCCACCATGATTAGGCATGGCTTAGGCTAGCGGCCCAGGCGTTTCTCTAACATACATACAAACTCGATGATCTTACAAGTTCCATTTTATTTCACACCGCCAGGATCCATAAGCAAAAGAACATGATATCAACTATGTACAAAATACCTATGAAGTGTTGAAAGAGGTCCCCATGATACATGGTTTTGCTAACTTCAACTCATAAAGCGCAAGCATATGCGCAACAAAGAAGGACGCAATGGTTCAGGTTTATTAAGTGCAAGAAAATAAAGTGTGCCATCAAGTTCGTGAGAGCTTTACTAACTAAGTTTCTCATAACAAGCAAACATTTTATTCGGAAGAAAACAAGGCATACTGAATATGCACGGAAGTAGAAAATCTTGCTAATAGGTAGGTATGGTGGACACTTTGGCAATATTTGGTTTAGGGGAGTTGGAAACATGAGTAAAATACTCCGTAAAAGTGAAGGCTAGCAATAGTAAGGGAGCGACAAACAAGAGAGCAATAATGGCCATAATCATGCAGAGAGACAAAACTTCATTGATCAAAGCATAAAGTGATACTACAAGTTGAAAACTAAAGGATCATAAAGGCTATGGTGACTTAAGATAGTCATAACATGGTGTGAGCATGCGACAAGTCAACCCAAATAAAGCATCAAAGGAGAATACCACTATACTATGCTTTAATATGCTAAAACAACGCATGATTCATCCAAGGCACATTAAGCAATCTCAATTGTTTATAACGACTCATGCTACATCAAAGAATACTAATCATAAAGCCAAAACAGTATCAAGCATGGCATGACAAAGCATAGGCCACAGTCAAAAACAAGCTCTCTTTACCACTTAAGCGGAACTCCTTCTGGGAAAACGTCGAACCCCCCGAAGTTTTTAGGTCAGAAGGCTTCTTATAGGCGAAGAGGGAGACCGAGGGGGTGCCTGGGGCCACCACACCATGCCCTGGCACGGCCAGGCCCAGCCCGCGCCTAGGGGTGGTGTGGCCAGCCCCTGCCTCTCCTCCGTCTCATATTCTGGCTCCGTGGGTCTTCCGAAAAAATAGGCACTTTGGCTTTTGTCCTGTCCAATTCCGAGAATATTCATTTTCTGACGTTCCTGGAACCAAAAACAGCAGAAAACAGACAGCTGGCACTATGGCTCTTGTTAATAGGTTAGTCCAAGAAATCATATGAAAAGTACTCCAAAGTGTGGACAAAACACAAGAAAGGAGATAAAACCAAGCATGGAACATCAAAAATTAAGATACATTTGCAATGTATCAACCACCCCCTGGCGCGGGCCAAGCCTGGCCGCGCGGCCAGGTGGTGTGGCCGCCCTCTGGCCCCTCTCCGTCTCGTATTCTGGCATCTGATGACTTCCGGAAAAATAGGCACTTTGGCTTTTGTCCCGTCCAATTCCGAGAATATTCATTTTCTGACTTTCCTGGAACCAAAAACAGCAGAAAACAGGCAGGTGGCACTATGGCTCTTGTTAATAGGTTAGTCCAAGAAATCATGTGAAAAGTACTCCAAAGTGTGGACAAAACACAAGAAAGTGGATAAAACCAAGCATGGAACATAAAAAATTATAGATACATTTGCAATGTATCAACATCCCCAAGCTTAACTCCTGCTCGTCCTCGAGTAGGTAAGTGATAAAAAGAAAGAATAATTTTTGAGGTGACATGCACCATCAAAGACTTGATCAAAGTATTTGTAAAACATTCAAAGCTGGGATCATAGTTCTTCAATCATAACATGAAAGACAAAGTTCTAGCAATAAGACAAAGAAGCTATGATGCAACATGAAAAGGCACAGACAGAAGATTCATGAATAACAATGCTTTGCAAGACATTTGTTTGTTTCACATAAAGAAAACATAGCATAATAGCATTCAGCTTTTCCCTCATAGAGTAGCAAATATAAATGCATAGGACACCTTCAAAGTTCATAAGAGTGACTAGATACAAATAGTTGAAAACAAGCAATATCATGTTATGCATCAATCAACTAGTATTGGGACAATGCACATAGAACTAAGAATGGCCACTATGCTCTCAAAGTAGGTGCATAAAGGTAGAAGGTGGAGACTCAATATAATGGTAGAAGAAAGGCCTTCATAAAAGGAAGTAGGGATTCAAGTCTCATAAAGAGCTTCCAAAAATTATGGTACTTATAGCTTTCAGCTCTCATTGCCCCTATCATAAGCATCTTGAAGTGATTAAGGTTAAAGTGAACAAACTATGGTGTACATGCTTGACGAAGTATAAGTTAGAAATCTCATGTCCCTTGTATATGAGGTCCGCTCCTAATGCTACTCAAGTTTAGTCACCGGTAAGTTCTTGTCATTGTAAGTACATGTGTATCATAGAGAACCACCAACGGGGTACCCCTTGCCTGATGATACGGAAGAATCCCCATATCAAAATGACAAGGCAAGCAGACAACGATCATCTCAGCAATCTTCTTATTTACCATGGGAATATGGTGCTTTTTTCTCTCTTTCCTCTTTTCATAATCTTTTTTTCTCTTTTCTCTTTTTTCTCAATATAGGACTCTTTTTTATAAGAAGAATGCTTCATAGACAGCTCATTATGGTTACGCTGCAGGTTTCCACCATGTCAGCATGGATTAGACCAGCGGCCCGGGCGTTTCTCTAACACATATACATAACTCCATGGACTTACAATCTCCCCTTTCATTTCACACCGACGACATCCATGTACAAAAGAGCATGATATCAACTAGGTACAAGTACCAAGTGCAGTGTTGAAAGCGTTCCCCATGAAAGCATGGTTCTGCTAATTCCCAACAAATAAGTGCAAGCATATACAACATAGACGACACAATGGTTCAAGTTTATTAAGGGAAAGAAAAGTAAAGTGTGCCATCAAGTTCGTGAGAGCTTTAATCACTAGTTTTCTCATAACAAGTTTAATTTGGAAGGTAAACAAAAGCATGAATATACTTGGAATAGCATAAGCTAGTAGGTAGGTATGGTGGACTCTTTGGAATAACTTGGTTTAGGGAGTTGGATGCATGAGTGGAACTCATACTTGGTTGTGGAGTCTAGCAAAAGACTGGGAGCGACAAACTAAGAGAGCAATAATGGCCATAATCATGCAGAGCGACAAAACATCATTGCTCAAAACATAAAGTGATACTACAAGTTGAAAACTAAAGGATCATAAAGTCTTATGGTGACTTGAGATAGTCATAACATGGTGTGAGCATGTGCCAAGTCAACCCAAATAAAGCATCAAAGGAGAATACCACTATACTATGCTTTAATATGCTAAAATAACGCATGATTCATCCAAGGCACATTAAGAAGTATCAATTGTTTATAACAAGTCATGCTACAACAAAGAATACTAAGCATAAAGCCAAAACAATATCAAGCATGGCATGACAAAGCATAGGCCACAGTCAAAAACGAGCTCTTTTTACCACATAAGAATGAACTTTCCTACTCTTTTCCAAACCAAACCAAACTATTTGCAAACCAATGTATGAAAGAGGGGGTCCAACCAATTTATTCAGAAAACTAAGAAAACTAAGCAAATGAAAAACCAAAACAAAAACTAAGAAAAAGACGCTCCAAGAACAACACAACTCTGCATGAAACAATAAAAATGAAGCGTTTGGAAGAAACCTGGGATTTTTATTGATGAAGAAGGGGATGCCTTGGGCATCCCCAAGCTTTGATGCTTGTACTTCTTGGAGATTTCTTGGGGTGACACGCGTGGCATCCCCAAGCTTGAGCTTTAGTCCATCCTTCATCTCATTACTCATTCCTTCCATACACCTGAAAATTTTCCTTCATACAAAACTTCACACAATCTTTATTAGCAACATTAGTGCACTCAAGATAAATACGTCTTAAGGTTCAGTTATAACACCAAATAAACTTCCATTAGAACACTAGCTACTGTAGCACTTCCCTCAAAAAGCTCAGTTCCCCAAAAGAACTCAAAAAGGAACCAACAAGAAGCAAATGCAGAAAATGGCAGAAATCTGTCAAAACAGACCAGCAGGTAAAGACGAATTTTTCTGAAGACCTTCTGTTGCTCAAATAAAAATTTGTTGAACTAAAGAAAGTTAGATAACAACCTGGAGCATAAGCACAAAAATTCACGCCTCAAAAAGACGCTCAGAGATTTTACATGAATTTTTATAGTGAAGCACAGAAATCTGTTTCGGGACAGCAACTTTCCCAATCATTACTTCTCTCTCATTAGAGGTTACTCTTGGCACAAAAAACAAATAAAAAGGATAAGGAGAGGTTATTACTGAAGTAATAACTTCCAAGACTCATCTAAAACTTTTGGGTTATCTCCCAATAATTACTTTTCTTTAACGCCTTTAAGTTAGGCAAAAGAAGCAAGAAAAAGAATCAAGTGTTCTCAAATGAAGAAGCATTAAAACCAAATTTTGTTTTCATAGGAGAAGCAAAAGAAATCTTCTCTCTATTCTTAGGGAAGTGTTCTATACCTTTCTTGAGTAGGAGTTGATATTTAATGGTGCCTTCTTTCATATCAATGATGGCACCAACAGTTATAAGAAAAGGTCTTCCCAAAGTAATAGGACAAGAAGCATTGTATTCAACATCCAAAACATAGAAATCAACGGGTACATAGGAATTGTTAACCATAATAATAACATCATTAATACTCCCCATGAGTTTCTTTTTAGCATTATCATCAAGTGGGACATTCAAATAACAATCTTCAAGTGGAGGCAAATCAAGCATATCATAAATCCTTCTAGGCATAATAGAAACACTACTATCAAGATCACATAAAGCTTTGAAATCAAAGTCATTCACTTTCATATTAATGATGGGTTCCCAACCATCTTCTTGTTTTATAGGAATAGAAGCTTTATGTTTCATCTTTTCTTCTTTAATCTTTATGAGAGCATCAGTAATGTGTTTTGTAAAAGCCATGTTCATAGCACTAGCATTAGGACTTTTAGCAAGCTTTTGCAGGAACTTAATAACTTCAGAGATATTGCAACCATCAAGCTCAAAACCATACTTATCATCTAGAGTAGTAGAACTATTACCAGCCTTAACACTAGTGGTGGTGATAGTAGAAACACTAATGTTTCTAGCAATTTCATCTTCTCTTTCCCACTTAGCATGTAATTCAGCTAATAGTCTAACATTTTCATCAATTCTTACTTGTATAGCATTACTAGCTGCAAAGGGATTCTCATTAGTTTCAGGTTTAGCAGCCATTTTATTAATCAATGAAGATTGAGCTTCAAATAGAGATGATATATTCCTTTCAGCATTAGAGAGTTTCAATTGTAAACTAGGAATTTCCCTATTTAGACTCTCAAGTTGATGGCTAATGTTCTTCAAAATGGTAGATTGTTCCTCCATAGTTTTAGTGAATAGTTTATTTTGCTCATATTACATTTGCATGAAGTTTTTAGTGGCTCTTTCAACTTCTAAAATTCTTCCTTCACTAGATGATCCAAGTTTACCATTATAGACATAAGTATTACTAGGAGGGTAGGGCCTATAATTGTTATTACCAAAAGCATTGTTGCCAAAATTATTATTTCTTATGAAGTTCACATCAACTTGCTCTTCTTGAGCAACCAAAGAGGCTAAAGGAACATTATTTGGATCAATATGGGCTTTCCCATTAACAAGCATAGACATAATAATATTAATCTTATCACTCAAGGAGGAGGTTTCCTCAACAGAATTTACCTTCTTACCTTGTGGAGCTCTCTCAGTATGCCATTCAGAATAATTAACCATCATATTGGCCAGAAGTTTTGTTGCAGCACCCAAAGTGATGGTCATAAAGGTACCTCCAGCAGCAGAATCCAATAGGTTCCTCGAAGAATAGTTCAATCCTGCATAAAAAGTTTGGATGATCATCCAAGTAGTCAGTCCATGAGTGGTACAATTCTTTACCAAAGATTTCATTCTTTCCCAAGCTTGAGCAACATGTTCATTATCAAGTTGTTTAAACTTCATTATTTCACTTCTCATAGATATAATCTTAGCAGGAGGATAGTACTTTCCAATGAAAGCATCTTTGCACTTAGTCCAAGAATCAATACTATTCCTAGTTAAGGAATTCAACCATTCTTTAGCTTTTCCTCTCAAAGAGAAAGGAAATAATTTCAGGTTAATAATATCACCATCTACATCCCTATGCTTTTGCATCTCACAAAGTTCAACAAAGTTATTTAGATGGGAAGCAGCATCTTCATTACCAATACCAGAAAATTGTTCTCTCATAACAAGATTGAGCAAAGCAGGTTTTATCTCAAAGACAGTATCTTCAGGCACAGGTGGAGTAATAGGTGTGCTCATAAAATCATTGTTGTTGGTGCTAGTGAAGTCACACAACTTAGTGTTTTCAAGAGTAGTCATTTTTTGGGGTTTTCAAATAAGAAAGCAAACTAGCAGAACTAATTGTTTTGTGTTTTTTATAAAGAAACAAGCAAACAAAAAAACTAAGCAAAACAAAAATAACAAAGTAAAGAGATTGGTTATGAGGGACTCCCCTTGTGAAGATGTCCTTGACTCCCCGGCAACGGCGCCAGAAAAATGCTTGATGGCTCAGTGTACGGCGCTAGAAAAGTGCTGGTGCGGTGTTGATGTAGAGCTCGTTGGGAACCCCAAGAGGAAGGTATGATGAGCACAGCAGCAAGTTTCCCTCAGTTATGAAACCAAGGTTTAATTGAACTAGTAGGATCAAGGAAACACCCCAAAGGTGTTGCTAGCTGAGCCTTGGCAGGGCGCACTATCGGTGCTAGTAGCAACGTGGAGACCTGCACAACAAAACCACAGAACTTTGTCCCCAACTTGCGATGAGGTTGTCAATCTCACCGTGTTTTGTGGAAAACACAGGATTAAACATATCGAATGGAAGGAAGTAATAGTTTGCAGAAAGTAAACACAAAGAATAAACAGTTTATAGATTGTATGTAAAGAAAAAAGACAAGGACCGAGATCCATAGTTCACTAGAGGTGGCTCTCCTTAAGATATATAACATGCTGGGTGAACAAATTACAGCGGGGCAATTGACAAACATCAAGAAAGCAATACATGCATATACTAATCATCTTGACTCCTTTGGAACTTGATTGGGCATTACAACATTATACATAGACCACCATCCAACTGCATCTATGACTAATAATCCACCTTCAGGTTATCATCCGAACCCCCTCCAGTATTAAGTTGCAAGCAATAGATTATTGCTTTACGAATTGTGTGTAAAGTAAACAATACGATTGTTCTATGAACAAAGGATTGTTGTTTTCTCCATAGTAGCAACAACACATCTAGTACCTTAGAGATTTATGTCACTTCCCCAGATTACCAGAGGCATGAACCCACTATCGAGCATAAATACTAACTCTTGGAGTTGCTAGCATCTACTTGGCCAAGATAGCTACTAACAACGGAAAGCATGCAAGATCACAAATAACAAAGACATGATAGAATCAATAATCAATCTGAAATAGCATCTCAATATCCATCGGATCCCCACAAACACAACATGCAGAATTACAAATAGATGATCTTGATCATGAACGGAGCTCACAAGATCTAAACATGAAATCACAAAAGAGGAGAACCAGCCACCTATCTACTACATGGATCCGTAGTCTAAGGATGAACTACTCACGCATCACACCGGAGACTGGCATGGTGATGAAGAAGGCCTCCAGGGTGAATTCCCCTCTCCGGTAGGGTGTCGGGAAGAGCTTCAGATCCCTCCCGATCTAGGGATGGAGATGACGGCGGCTACATACTCTTTCATGGATTTTTGATCGGTCCCTTAGGGTTTTCGTCCCGAGGGCATCTTATAGACGAAAGGGGAGGCCAAGAGGGTGCCTGGGCTGGCCACACCACCCCCTGGCGCAGGCCAAGCCTAGTCGCGCGGCCAGGTGGTGTGGCCGCCCTCTGGCCCCTCTCCGTCTCGTATTCTGGCTTCTGATGACTTCCGAAAAATAGGCACTTTGGCTTTTGTCCCGTCCAATTCCGAGAATATTCATTTTCTGACTTTCCTGGAACCAAAGACAACAGAAAAAGGCAGCTGGCACTGTGGCTCTTGTTAATAGGTTAGTCCAAGAAATCATATGAAAAGTACTCCAAAGTGTGGACAAAACACAAGAAAGTGGATAAAACCAAGCATGGAACATCAAAAATTATAGATACATTTGCAATGTATCAGGCATTTTCCTGGAGCATTTGTGGACTCCATCCGTGAAAGGAGCGGACCCCGACAACCCGGATAGAGTGGACTCAGTTGTTAATGCAGTAACAGTGATCTCCCCGGCTTGGACAAAACCTTTCATGGACTATCTTCAAGATGGAACTTTGCCCGCTAATGAAGTCGAAAGCCGGCAGATAGTACGCAGAGCAAAAGACTACATCATCATTAATGGCCAGCTATACAAAAGAAGTACCACAGAAGTTTTTCTACGATGCTACTCCCAGCAGCAAGGTATAGATATCCTTAGAGAGATACATCTCGGAGATTGCGGGCATTACGCCGCTCCCCGATCACTGGTGACAAAAGCCTTCCAGCAAGGATTCTACTGGTTAACTGCCAAGGAGGACGCTGACAAGTTGGTACAAACCTATCTTAGGTGTCAGTTATATGCAAGACAACCCAATGTTCCAGCTGAAGAATTGCGAACAATACCAATTACTTGGTTGTTTGCAGTCTGGGGGCTTGACATGGTTGAACCTTTGCAAATAGCACCTTGTGGATTTACACATCTGCTAGTACCAGTTGACAAGTTCACAAAATGGACCGAAGCTAAACCTGTTAGAAAGCTTGATGGGGCAACAACCCTAAAGTTTGTCCAAGATTTGGTGGTGAGATTTGGTCTCCCACATAGCATCATCACCGACAACGGTAGAAACTTGTCTCTCAGAGAAGTAGAGTGTATTGTCATGAAAAAGGCATCCGCCTTGACCTTAGCATCTGTGGCACACCCACAGTCAAATGGGCAAGTTGAACGGGCCAATGGACTAATTCTACAAGGAATCAAGCCACACTTAGAAGCACCACTACATAGAGCAGCTGGAGCCTAGGCGGAAGAGTTTCCATCTGTACTGTGGATTTTACAAACAACACCTAACAAATCTACCGGCGTGACCCCTTTCTTCATGGTTTATGGAACAGAAGCTATCCTACCATCCGACATCCTCCACGATGCACCAAGAGTCGCCGCCTACGATGAAGATGACGCTGAAGAATCCAGAAGCTTATCTGTGGACCTACTAGAGGAAGAGCATGTGCTGGCATGCTAGAGATCCGCCATCTACTGGCAGAAGCTACGTTGCTACCATAGTCGCCGCGTTAAGCATCGCTCGTTTAAAGAGGGGGATCTGGTTCTTAGACTCAAGAAGGAAAAGTTACACAAATTATCGCTGCCTTGGGAAGGACTGTTCGTCATAAGCAAAGCATTCCTCAATGGTTCCTATTACCTCGTCGATATTTGCGAGTTGAAAGATAGGCCAAAAAATCACAAGCGCAAGCAACGTGACTCCAATGATGATTTCTCGGATACAGATCGGCCATGGAACATAGCACAACTACGTCCCTTTTACACTTAGCATATTTTATATTATGTAATAAGTTATATGATCAATGAAATAAAGCATTTGGTTCACTCATATTTTCTGAGTCTTTTACCTCCTTTAGTTGTTCATTTTTTGATCATATAAACCCTTTATGTGCAAGTTTGCATTTGCACTTGTGAAAATTCCTCTTACGGGCGTTAGCTTAAGTTTTCTGGTCTACACGTTTTCTGATGTTTTTATGTGGATTCCGAAGTAGTGACTTTTCGGCACTCAAAACCGACGATTTTGCTCCTAGGTTCTTGACGGTGCTATTAAGCATAATCACCCGAGAGCATAGTTCTGTGATGAGGGTTTTTTGTCTCACAAAAGGTCAAGCATACAAAACAGAATAATGGATAAGCCAGCACTTGCTTAAAAAATATATACATGATGGATCTAGTTAAGTAGTAGGAGGCTTGCAGCCAAGTTTTCCGCCTTACAAACGCATAAGTTTTTCCGCATACAAACTGTAGAGATACATCTAATACATCAATATTTTTATGGCTCTACTGTAGGGGACTTTGCCACTACATCATCAGCAGCAGGAGAGCCAGGCCTAGAGAGCTCATCAAACTCAGAGGGCCCCGGGCTAGATTCTAAAGACGCCAGGTCGACATCCATCTCCTCGGCAGGCACGGAGACGTCCACCTGGGTCAGCTTGGCAACCTTGGTATCATAGACGGCAAGGGAGTTCCATATAGCATTGCTATCGATCTCATTCCCTTCCTCGTCAAGCTTTGGCATGCCAGAGGTTATCAAGTCTAGGTCGGTGTTGTCATAGTGCGCTTTGAACAAGGACAAGGCCATCCTTGCACCGTCCCGGACACAAGAAGCTTTCCAGTCCTTGATTCCCCTGGGGGCTCGGCGTAGGATTTCTGAATACTTGGCCGTAGACTCTGCCGCCTTGATGGTGATGTCCAGGGGCGGGGCTATCTCCTTAGCTTGAGTGATGGTAGTGTTGATGAAGTTGCGGGCAAGAATCATGCATTCCTTTGGATCCGGAGCACCTTTACCCATGATGGTTAAACCAATGGGGTTTTTGTTTTTGTCAGAAACAAGGGTCATGAGTATAAAAATACAGGTGTCAATCTTACAGAATTGACAAAATCAGAGGAAAGTTACCAAAGATGCTCGTCTCATCTTTCTCGCAGGTCTCCGCCAAGACGTCATGCTCCTTCTGAAGCTTCTTGTACATCTCAAGGTTCCTATTATTCTGCTCTTTGGCAGCTTGATTTTGTTCCTTGAGTTGCACAATTTCGTTCTTCAGGCGCTGCATCTCGGCGTCAGAAGATTCTAGCATCACCTTCATTGTCTGTTCATGGACCTTGACAGCATGAGCCAAGTCTTTCTTCAAAAATTTGTTTTCAGCATCAAGATCCTAGATATGCTTGGATTGCTCGATGATGCTCTTAGCTTTGACAATGGCCTCTGCAAGTTTGATGAGATCGTCCAGGCACAGAGTCAGAGGAGTTAAAGGCAAATGAGTTGTCAAAGCCAGAGGCATGGATGAAGACCTGGCCGTCTGCTGTGCTATGATGGCAGTTGATGGCTCAGAGGCTCCCTCCTCGTCCGTTGCTATGGTTGTCTCCGCATCCGCTCCCTTCATCGCCTGTTTCCCTATCTCGATGGCACCCTTAGCCGGAGCTTCAGTCACTTTTGAGGAGGTACTTTATTGCGTGGCCTGGCCACTGGGATCAACATCCATGCCGGTAGGGCCTGAGGCATCTATTGTCGGATTGACATCTGTCTCCATGACCGAGACCTAAGGAATGACGGGGGATGAAGGCCCAGTGGGGTCTGTCGCAAGCTTGGCGGTAGGGGTCTAGGGAGTAGCAGCGGGAGACAACTTGTAGAACATCTCGCAAATATTCTTGGAACATCCAACATCTTTGGAGGTCCACTTCAAGCCAACACCAGACCTCTTCCTGAAAACATACACAGTATAAGTACAGGAATTAAATAGGTGCAATGAAAATACTAGTCGGAGATTTAATGTACTTACACTACAGCAGATGACCTAGCTAAGGGGATGCTGGTGGACTTCTTATTCTCTGCCTCTAAGGCGGCAGTGGCTTTTTTGGAGACTCCACTCTCCGTTTTCTTCTTCTTCTTGCCCTCGACAGCAGCATCAGAGGTGGAGCTCTTCCGCTTTCGCGCTGCCGGAGCGGGATGATCCTTGGAGGCATCATCATCGGACACCACCTAGATTTCCTTCAGCTTGGGATCATAGACCTGGGAGGCCATTTGATCCGCCTGCCAAGGTCGCCAGCTGTAGGACAAAGGAATGTTAGGTTGATGACTTCAAGACGGAAAAGCCTTAGAGTAAATATAACGAGCAACAAAGGAAACATAGTTACCTCTGGGAACTTGCCGCATTCGAACATGTCAAAGATCATCTTGAAGCCACGCTTCCTGTCTTTCATCCTGAAGATGTCCTTTAGCCGGAGCTTGATGGAATCACTTGAGAAATTATCCTGCGAAATTCGCATAGGATCTTTCCTGCTCTTGGAGTAATTGCACATCAGCTCGGCGCGGTGCTGCAGAGGTTGGATCCGCCTAGTGAACCAGCACATGGCTAGGACCAAGCCGGTCAGACCTTCGTGTACAAGCCATTTGATCCGCCTTACGGCACAGTTGGCTTCTTTGTCAAATGGAAGGGAGGCTTGGGACCTCTAGGTGGGAGCCTCGGCGGCAGCCCCATCAACAAAGTTGGGGTACGTGTCTTGGCGGCCGGGCGGAGGGATGTCTGGGCCATAAAAGTATGTGCGCTGCCAGTTCTTGCAAGCGTGGCTCACAATGCCGGGGAAGCGCTGGCTAGGCCGGATCTTAAAACTAATGGTTTCGCAGATCCGCAGCTCATCCTTGGATTCTACGGTCTCTCTCTTGATGGTAAAGAAATAGATAAATAGGTCTAACCTAGGCTTAATTCCTAGGTATCCTTTGCACAAAGCTATGAAATTACTGAGTACAAGGATGCTATTGGGATAGAAGTTGTGGGGAAGTACCTGGAAGTAGCGAAGGACATCCAGGAAGAAGTCGGAGACTAGCAGGCTTATGCCACATACCGGCTGGGCGTTGAGGTACACCTTCTCTCCAGCTTGGGGGGAAGGAGTCACCTCGCTGGCCAGCACCGGCCGATAGGCCAAGCCCTCCATCACAGGGAGATACCCCTTGGCGCTGAGTTCTTGCAGGTCTTCGGAGGAGAGGTCAGAACCCCTCCACACTCCCTTGTGGGAGTCGGCATCTTCTTCCACAGTGTTTGGCGTTGCCCGTTTTTGGTCATTGTCGATGGATTCCACCACGGCGGAGACAGAAACGATAACCCCCTCTGGTGGGACGGTTACTCCCTGGGATGGCTCCGTTGAAGCCTCGGGGGTCGCCGCCATTGAGGGAGCACTACTGCTGGAGGCCATTGTGCAGGTGGAGGAATATGGAGAGGAGAGAAGGCTCTTTTTAGGGTTTTCTGTCGAAGAGCTCGAATGGTCATGCAGCGAGAGGAGGAAGAAGATACAGGGGAGAATGCGGGTAAAGAAAATATTCCAGTTGTAGTTAAAATATATAGACCCTAGCATCAAGATTCGTGCAAAGAAATCTAATGGATGCATCATTGATGACGTGGCGATGAGCATGCACGGTAAATTTGCCATCTCCTCCATCTTTGCGGCTTTAACATTTCGGATTTTGTGCACGTAAAAATAGCTAATGATTAATTCACTGCCTTATGTGATATTCGAGGTAGCGTAGGTTGTAGCCTGCGTCATCTTGTGACTATTGCAGTGGAGTAGTCACATTTGAAGATTTCATCAAAGATGGGAGCTATCCGACTCTAGAAACAAAGACATAAAGAATCTCCGGCTTACATATGAAAGACGGAGAGGACTGCATGGTTCTTTGGGGAGACCTTCGAGATATTGCTTGACGGATTACCGGCATCACTTAGATGGAGCGTTCGATACCTAAAGGCAAGACAACGCAAGATCTCAAAGTCCTACGGGGGCTAC
This sequence comes from Avena sativa, assembly GCA_916181665.1. Taxonomy (NCBI): domain Eukaryota; kingdom Viridiplantae; phylum Streptophyta; class Magnoliopsida; order Poales; family Poaceae; genus Avena; species Avena sativa. The sequence continues at coordinate 621,753,366 of OV702289.1, forward strand.
TGTTGGGGATATGCTAAATGGGTATCACCATTGCATGTGTCTAATCCGGCTAACCCGGGTGGCCCATAGTTGGTAGCATGGCCCATGGCCTGCTGGGCGGCCTAGTTAGACAGATCCAGAAGGGAGACCCATGCCGGATATAGAAAGGCTACGTGGGAGTCACCGACATACTCGGAGCCTTGGAGTACAAGACACGAAGACTAGAGAGTATTAGTGTAGGACTCTGTAACTTGTCCGGCAAGGTCCTTTCCTTGTAATCCTAGGTTTCGGTGCCTTCATAACCGGACCTATGGGAGCCTTTAGGGAACGATTCATAACACCCTTGCACAGCGAACCAATCTCTACAACCCGGCGTATTGCAGTTATAGTGATTTATAGCAGGAGTAGAGTTCCGCCATAGTTGTGGGACTTGAACCTGGGTAAGCTATGTTACCTAGTACCTGCCAACTCACCGTCTTACCCCATGTCTCTAAACACGCTTTGTGATGACCCTCCATGGCGTACTTGTCGGCTATACCATGACAAGAGAGTAGGAAGACCGAGAAAAGGATGATGAGGTGCAAATAATGATTAAATGAACGAAATCCTGAAGAAACAATTGTGTGTATGTTGTAGAAAAGTAAAACGGACGATGCATCCTTTCTACGAAAAGAGAATTAACCGCTACAAACTAAACGAACAAAGAGAGTTGATCATCGAAAGTTTTGCTCTTCAGTCTATCTGTACTCTATAAACCTTGGTAGAAGCGGTAAGAAGAGACGATTCGTGACAGAATCTGCGTGCAAGCGAATACAGTGATATATTAGTTATCTAACTTTTAAAGAACTAGTGTCTAAATTTAGCCACCCTCTATCATCGTTTGTAGGGTTAGTCTACATATTGATCACTCAGCAGACTTTTTACCCTATCTTGCCTGCCTGCGTGTCTGACACACGATTCAGCATGGCATCGATGACGATATGCAAGGCTCTACATGATCGTATGTCGGTATTTTTTTACTGTTTTGACCGCTCGCGTGTCTAACGAATGTGTCATGCTGTTATTGACGTAGACCCTACGTCCGCCGTCACGACAGAATAGCTCGGTAGGATTTTTTTCTTGTTTCGCCCGCTCATGCATCTGACGAACGTGTTATGCTACTATCGATGTCTATGGGACTGTCGCCATCGCAGCAACATAGCACAGTAGGATTTTTTACTGTTTCGCACGCTCGCGTGTCTGATGAACGTGTCATGCTACTATCAATGTCGATGCTGCAGCCACTGTCGGGGATTTTGTAGCTCGGTGGAACGTGCTACTGCACCTAGACTTATACGTGTGTCTTCTATGTAGACTACTCGCTCGGTGGCATCGTGCTAGGTTGTACCTAACATGCATGCTTAAAGCCGCCGTCACGGGTCTCGAGGCTCGCACAAAAATCCTAGCCTTCTAAGCATGTTGTCGGTCAACCTAGCGATCGTTCGTTCGTAGTGCATGACTCGAGACCCTGTTTCAGCTTCTGTCCGGTGCAGCGGAGCTTTTACTAGAGGCATCGAGATGTATCCTCTCCTCTTATACCTCCTTCTCCTTGCATAGAGTAAGCCTCTTTCCTAAGAATGTTGTAGATGCCTCTCTTCTCTTATTCCTGCAGATGATGCTGGACAATACACAATGCCATCTGCTCTTCATCTCCTCTTACCGGCGTCCAGCAGAGCACACAAGACTTTCGTGTCGAAGCAGTGAAGATGTTGTTCTTTCTTCGATGGCCACCGGAGAAGCGGGGACGGGATGGCATGTTGTCCTGACGAACTATGGAGCAACGACATCAAGATGTCCTTGAGGTGCTGACATGGGTATACCCTACAGGTACTCGAGCTTGGTTTATATGGTCCAAATACATACAGGCCCACGGTGTCGCCAAGCCCCGGATGGAGGGACTCGAGTAACCTATGGACTCTCGATTGCTTGAAGAACAAGAAGAAGCTAAAGATAGAAAGATTAAAGGGAAAACCCTAACTTGTAACCGACTCGACTTGCTACCCGAGACCTAGCCTATCTATATAAAGGCTAGGAGGGGGCGGCGAGAAGGACACACGCAACCCTGGTCTCCACAACCTCCGCCAGATTACATCTGTGCACCATTGTAACTTTCGACTCCCTCGATAATTCCACAAGCAGACAAGCAGGAGTAGGGACCTTTACGAGGCCTGAACCTGGGTAAATCCTTTGTCCCATGTGTGCTTGTTTGCTAGACGATAGATGTCTCCAGCGCTCCCTCCTTCTCCAAAACCCAAGTCCATAACAATGGGCATTGACGAGTTAAACCCTCGTCAATTGGCGCTGTCTGTGGGAATTGGGAGTGCTAATGTTGCGGCTTCTTCGGCCCCATCAACTGCGATCTACAACTCTGCAACAGCGGAGATTCGTCAGCTCTTCGGCGCCTTCGACTTCACCGTCCACACACCGGCCACCCGCCCGGCCTTCGAGTTTGTGGGCGACGGAGTCGGCCTGGCGATTGGGAGCTTCCGCTTCCAAGTTGGTCAGATGGGAACGCTTCGCATGCCTGATCAGCCGACAACACCGGCGATTTCCCCGGCATCATGGTTCCCTCCATCGATCGGCACCCTCAGCAAGCTCAACGCTCCGGTGGCAGTCGAGAACACGGTCAGCGACAGCAGTCGACACTCCGATCTAAGCGATCTGGCCACTGAAGGTGGAACCTACGGTTCCGGATCTGAAAGTTGTGGAAGCAACAGCTTCCCTAATCACTTCATGTGCGCCGTCATCAACGCAGGCGACACCTTCGCCAATCGCAGCAACGGTGGTAACACCGGCAACGGCACCGATCCGCCCAATCGCGGCAATGGTGGTAACACCGGCAACGCACCGATCCACCCAACGCCGGCAACGGTGGCAACGGCGGTAACGGTGGCAACGGAGGAGCAGTCGAACCTCCTAGCATGATCAACAAGCAAGCCGACGAACGCGTCGTGATTAGGCTCAACGAGCAAGAGTGGGATCGCTGCAGCGAAGCCCTACGAGGTGCACCTCTACCCTTCGGGTCCCCGCAGGAACTGCTGATGAGCTCCCACTGGCTCCTAAAAGAGGAATTCAAGCGCCAAAAACAAGCAATCGCGCAACTTGAGGCGCGTAAAAAGGCAGCAGACGAATCAAGCCTTCGCCATGCTGGGCACTCCTCCTACGGAGGATCCTCCTCAAGAGGCAACGAGTACCTCGCCAAGAAGAGGCAGTCGCGGATGGCTCACCTCACCGAACAAGAGCGCATAGAGGCCACGAAAGTCCTCGACTTCGGCTCTATGACAGTCGACACGAGAGGCAACATGGTTCCCAGGACACCGCAAGCCGCGGTGACAGCAGCCACCATGTACCTCCTCAATAACCAGCCGCTAGCTGGAGATCCCCGAACGGCCATGCACCAATCTACGATCGCGGGCCTAGGGCTAATCGAGGCCGCCCTCGACAAGGAGCCGGTACCAGACCCAAAAAAGAGCAAAGCGCTAGCAAAGCGCTACTCCTCGCCCTCGTCCAGCGATGATAGTCACGACCTGTCTCGACGCCACCGCTCACAGCGACACGATCACGACTACGATGCGCGCGACGACCTCACACAACGCAAGATCAACAAGTCAAGGGCACGACGTGCTCGGTCGACTGACTCGGAAGAGGAAGATGGGGAGCTCTGCGGCGCCATATGCTTCAGCAGAGCCATTAGGCAGAAACGAATGCCTAAAGGGTTTAAACTCCCATCGGAGAACCCGAAATTCAACGGTCTACAGGACCCTAAGATCTGGCTGGAGGACCACATCTCCTCTGTCAGGCTACACGGAGGCAGTCGAAGTACTGCCATGCAATGCTTGCAGCTGCAGCTGCAGGGCGCTGCTGTTGGGGGGATACCCCCGGGTAGGGTCACTCCGGGGTATAAGGGCCGAGTTAGCCGAGGTTCGACAAGGTCAAAGCAGATGCTGGCCGAGTCACCTCAAGGCAGGCCGGATCACGGAGTAACCCAGACCAGGGGGGTCGCCTAACGTTGTCTCATCCGACTTAAGGAGTAAGTCGGAAGTGCTTGTCTAACTTATATGCAGGAACAGGTGTAGCCGGATCTACTATGATCCGGATCCTCGCTTAGCTTCTAGGAGAAGGAAGGAATCTCTCTGGTCAAAAAACAAGGTCCGGTGCGTACTGGATGAGCGAATAAAGCAAGGGCAGGACCACCGGGTCATGGCCGACAAGGGTGACGATGCTCACGTCGGCTGACGCGGGCGCCGCAGAGGCTACGTCGCTAAAGCATGTGTGACGCGGGGGAAAAGCACCCCGGTCGGGTTACCACTTTGGGAGGGGGCATATTCTTAGGAATATGCCTCCACGTATGCCCTAGGCCAGGACAGAACCTCCTCTATATAAGGGGGGTTAGGGTTCTAGTAGCGGGGGGTTGGCAGAATTCTAGTTGGTTGAGCACTAGTTGATCTAGGGGTCTTGGGAAAGATAGTAGGCTAGAGTAAGAGAGCACCTTCTTCCTCCTCTCGCCAATACAGCTCAAGGAGCACTTGTAATCTTGAGGATATAGCAATACAAACTTCTGTGTGGAGAATCACTCCACTATCCCTCCCTGGATTCCCCTAGCGCATATACAAGGCCTGAACCTGGGTAAATCCTTTGTCCCATGTGTGCTTGTTTGCTAGCCGATAGATGTCTCCAGCGCTCCCTCCTTCTCCAAAACCCAAGTCCATAACAATGGGCATTGACGAGTTAAACCCTCATCAATTGGCGCCATCTGTGGGAATTGGGAGTGCTAATGTTGCGGCTTCTTCGGCCCCATCAACTGCGATCTAGAACTCTGCAACAGCGGAGATTCGTCAGCTCTTCGGCGCCTTCGACTTCACCGTCCACACACCGGCCACCCGCCCGGCCTTCGAGTTTGTGGGCGACGGAGTCAGCCTGGCGATTGGGAGCTTCCGCTTCCAAGTTGGTCAGATGGGAACGCTTCGCATGCCTGATCAGCCGACAACACCGGCGATTGCCCCGGCATCATGGTTCCCTCCATCGATCGGCACCCTCAGCAAGCTCAACGCTCCGGTGGCAGTCGAGAACACGGTCAGCGACAGCAGTCGACACTCCGATCTAAGCAATCTGGCCACTGAAGGTGGAACCTACGGTTCCGGATCTGAAAGTTGTGGAAGCAACAGCTTCCCTAATCACTTCATGTGCACTGTCATCAACGCAGGCGACACCTCCGCCAATCGTAGCAACGGTGGTAACACCGGCAACGGCACCGATCCGCCAATCACGGCAATGGTGGTAACACCGGCAACGCACCGATCCACCCAACGCCGGCAACGGTGGCAACGGCGGTAACGGTGGCAACAGAGGAGCAGTCGAACCTCCTAGCATGATCAACGAGCAAGCCGGCGAACGCGTCGTGATCAGGCTCAACGAGCAAGAGTGGGATCGCTGCAGCGAAGCCCTACGAGGTGCACCTCTACCCTTCGGGTCCCCGCAGGAACTGCTGATGAGCTACCACTGGCTCCTAAAAGAGGAATTCAAGCGCCAAAAACAAGCAATCGCGCAACTTGAGGCGCGTAAAAAGGCAGCAGACGAATGAAGCCTTCGCCATGCTGGGCACTCCTCCTACGGAGGATCCTCCTCAAGAGGCAACGAGTACCTCGCGAAGAAGAGGCAGTCGTGGATGGCTCACCTCACCGAACAAGAGCGCATAGAGGCCATGAAAGTCCTCGACTTCGGCTCTATGACAGTCGACACGAGAGGCAACGTGGTTCCCAGGACACCGCAAGCCGCGGTGACAGCAGCCACCATGTACCTCCTCAATAACCAGCCGCTAGCTGGAGATCCCCGAACGGCCATGCACCGATCTATGATCGCGGGCCTGGGGCTAATCGAGGCCGCCCTCGACAAGGAGCCGGTACCAGACCCAAAAAAGGGCAAAGCGCTAGCAAAGCGCTACTCCTCGCCCTCGTCCAGCGATGATAGTCATGACCTGTCTCGACGCCGCCGCTCACAGCGACACGATCACGACTACGATGCGCGCGACGACCTCACACAACGCAAGATCAACAAGTCAAGGGCACGACGTGCTCGGTCGACTGACTCGGAAGAGGAAGATGGGGAGCTCTGCGGCGCTAGATGCTTCAGCAGAGCCATTAGGCAGAAACGAATGCCTAAAGGGTTTAAACTCCCATCGGAGAACCCGAAATTCGACGGCCTACAGGACCCTAAGATCTGGCTGGAGGACCACATCTCCTCCGTCAGGCTACACGGAGGCAGTCAAAGTACTGCCATGCAATGCTTGCAGCTGTAGCTGCAGGGCGCTGTTGTTGGGGGAATACCCCCGGGTAGGGTCACTCTAGGGTATAAGGGCCGAGTTAGGCGAGGTTCGGCAAGGTCAAAGCGGATGCTGGCCGAGTCACCTCAAGGCAGGCCGGATCACGGAGTAACCCAGACCAAGGGGGTCGCCTAACGTTGTCTCATCCGACTTAAGGAGTAAGTCGGAAGTGCTTGTCTAACTTATATGCAGGAACAGGTGTAGCCGGATCTACTATGATCCGGATCCTCGCTTAGCTTCTAGGAGAAGGAAGGAATCTCTCTGGTCAAAAAAGAAGGTCCGGTGCGTACTGGATGAGCGAATAAAGCAAGGGCAGGACCACCGGGTCATGGCCGACAAGGGTGACGATGCTCACGTCGGCTGACGCGGGCGCCGCAGAGGCTACGTCGCTAAAGCATGTGTGACGCGGGGGAAAAGCACCCCGGTCGGGTTACCACTTTGGGATCCACGTATGCCCTAGGCCAGGACAGAACCTCCTCTATATAAGGGGGGTTAGGGTTCTGGTAGCGGGGGGTTGGCAGAATTCTAGTTGGTTGAGCACTAGTTGATCTAGGGTTCTTGGGCAAGATAGTAGGCTAGAGTAAGAGAGCACCTTCTTCCTCCTCTCGCCAATACAGCTCAAGGAGCACTTGTAATATTGAGGATATAGCAATACAAACTTCTGTGTGGAGAATCACTCCACTATCCCTCCCTGGATTCCCCTAGCGCATATTAGTCCCCCACCTTTAGCCTATCCATGGCATCTGCCGTGACACCACCACGACAGTTGGCGCCCACCGTGGGGCTAGCGGCACTAGCAGGGGTGAAGATCCGAACGGGAAACTTCATCGGCACCGGCGAATGCATCGTCTCCGGGCTCGTTCAGCGCTTCGGAGCGCTGGATTTCGTCAGCGACAACACTGGCTGCTTCCGCACGTGCCCGCTTCCGTGCAACGGCCTCTTCGTCAAGCTCGGCGCGCACAAGGTCTACGTTGATGTGGACGTCTTGTGTGTTCATCCGCATCGTGTCGTCGATGCGGGGGAACCACCCCTCACTGTGGCTCGTGGGGCGCGTATTGCTCGCTCCCCGGACCACGCGGAGGTGATGATGACTGTGCCAGGTGCAGGCGCAAGCAAGGATCCGGCACCAGACCCGGAGGTAACACCTAAGGCACCGAGGAAAGGTAGAGGACCTCCACTAGAGAGGCCTGAGAACGTACTGAGAGAGGCTATGGATAGCTTGGCTAACCCGGTAACGGCAGTGATAGATCCGGCTTAGGCACAGGACGAGCTAGAGGAAACTCGGCAAAAGATACTAGAGGGCGCAAAGAAAATATCCACGGCTCAGCATTCACTGAACATGACGCTGCGTGAGTATGCAAAGGCAAACAAGGTTGAGGCAGTAAAGGTAAAAGGGAGAAATCTCATAAGTGATATGAACAGAGAAGGTGATGATGGAGCAGAAGGGTCGGAAAACTATCTGTCTGTGGGGTTGCCGAGGTACAGTACCCCGGCGAAGAACCTCAGAGCAGCAGACGCCACTGCGTCCGAGCTAGAGGGTCTGACGGGTGAGGCCCGTCAAAGACAGCAAGACAGGGTTAACGAGCTGGTTCGGATCGCGAACAGGCAGAACGAGGAGCTGCTGAGAGCTAACCCAGAGAGAGCTGGGGCTTCCAAGATCGTCCATTCGGTGATGGGTAACCCGGAGAAATCTGCTGGAGCCGCATCATCGCCTCATGGCGGTCCAAGGAGAGAAGAGGTAGTAACCTCGGCCAGACGGAACAAACAGATCGTCCCGTACGACCCAACACGTGCGGAAAAAGAAAAAGAGATGCGGAAAGGTGATGATCGACGGAGTGTGAGCCGAGGTGAAGCTGGCCGAGGTAATCACGACCAAGGCAATGCCGGTCAAGGGAACGCTGCCAACGGCAATGCTGGACAGCGCAACTCCGCAGGAGCAGGACAACCGCAGCAGCGGAATATACCGAGGCAAGAGCAAAGCACCGGCCGAGGTATGCAGCAGAAAGGTGCGCAACGAGAGAAAAACCGATACAACAACGGTGATTCGGAGATGATGAACGCAGGGTACCCTAGACCAGACTATCATGTGATAGGGTCTAGATTGGGGAGCAGGGATTTGATGCCGGATGACGCCAGGTTAAAACTGGATCGCCTGTATAGGTCGGAAAAGATCGAATGTCAAGGTCCTCCGGGTCCAGCATGCTTTGGACCCCGGATCATGAAGGAACCACCGGTACCCAACTTCCAATTACCCAGAGGCACGAAGACGTATGACGGCAGTACCAAGCCGGAGGATTGGCTGATAAACTATGCTACAGCGGTGAAAATTGCAACGGGCAACTTGAGATGGGTTGTGCGTTACGTGCCCCAGATGTTGGAAGGCCCGGCCAGAGTATGGCTGAATAACTTGCCGCCCGGAAGCATCAACTGCTGGATAGATTTTGAAGAAATGTTTATCAGCAACTTCTCAAGTACATACCAGAGGCCGAATAGACCACAGACCCTGGCAATGTGCAAGCAAAGACCCAACGAGACGGATCATGAATTCCTGACCCGGTGGTGTACCGTGAGAAACTCGTGTGAGGGTGTCATAGAGTCACAGGCCATAGCGTGGTTTGCACAAGGGTGCAGGTACGGCATCGAGTTGTGGATGAAGCTGCAAAGAAAAATGCCAGTTATGCTGGCAGAGATGATCCGGATTGCTGATTCGTATGCTTTGGGCGATCCAACTCAACCTAGGCTCACGTCAAGTGAGTCAAACGACGAATACTATCAGAGAGATGGAGCCGGGTCATCCCAGAGGAACGATTACAGAGGAAAAAGGAGAGATGACAGACCGGGTTCGCAACAAGTTGCAGTAGTGAATCAAGATCAATCCAGAGGAGGAAGTAACCAACGCCAGAGAACTGGAGGGCAGTGGACTCCAATAAATGATGGCAAGAAAACATGGACTCCGGAGCAGAAGAAACAGTGGCAGGAAAAGAAAGACCGTCCGAGGTATACCTATGAGTCGATGCTGGACCAGCCGTGTAAGTTTCACACGCCAAATCCGAATAGCCCGGCGGGTCACACGACGAGGCAATGTGAGTGGATGTGTAAGATAGAGCAAGGTGGTTTGGGGAATGCTCAGGCACCCCGGAATAATCAACCTCGGCAGGAGTTACCCGGCAGCAATTGCTCTCCAGAGCGAACACGCAGCAGCTAATGTTGCCTCCCCCTCTGCCGAGGTATGACAACAATGAGAGAAGGGATGCAGTGCATCAGGTGGAAAATCAGCAACAACCAGATCAGAGGTACCCCGGAAACGAGGGAAGGAATGAATACAGGGAACATCACCAGAGTTATTGTGTGTTCACGACCGAGGAAACAGACAGAAAGAGCTTGCAGCGCCGACATATGGAGGTCAATGCGGTCATGCCAGCGGTGACGAGGTACATGCCTTGGTCGGACCAGGAAATCACCTGGAACATCAAAGATCATCCTAAACTTATGTCGAGCCCAGGTTCGTATGCGCTAGTGCTAGATCCGACATTCATTGGACCGAACATCAATGTGAGGTTCTCTAAGGTTTTGATTGATAATGGCAGTAGCATTAACATCATGTATGCGGATACGATGCGCAAGTTGGGCATCTCGGAGAACATGCTCCAGGCTACGAGAACAACTTTCCATGGCATAGTACCAGGCATTTCTTGTGAGCCCATAGGCAAAATCCGGGTCGACGTGCTATTCGGAACAAGGGATAACTGCCGAACTGAAAATCTGGAGTTTGAAGTGGTGAACTTGGAAAGTGCATATCATGCGTTACTCGGAAGACCAGCATTGAACAAATTCATGGCAAGCTGTCACATCAGTTATCTGAAGATGAAGTTGCCCAGGCCAAATGGAGTGATTACCATTGCTGGAGATTTCCGACGTTCCATGGAGTGTGCTTCAGTCGGGTTTAACCTAGCCGAGTCACTCGTGATTGCGCAAGAGAAAAGAAAAATCCAAGAGGTGGCGGCATTAGCTCAGTCCGCGCAGCAGTATATGCCGGCGTTAAGTAACCCGCATGGCAGCGTTTCATTTCAAGCCGCAAAGGACACCAAGAAGATTCCAGTTGATAACATGTTTCCGGAGCGCACCGTAACGATTGGTGCCGGGTTAACTGACAAATAGGAAAGCGAGCTCGTCAACTTCCTCCGTGAGAATCAGGATATTTTTGCTTGGTCTACACAGGACTTGCAAGGTGTTCCGAGGGAGTTGGTCGATCACTCTTTGAACGTGAGACCCGGAGCAAGGCCGGTGAAGCAACCTCTCCGCTGCTTCACCGAGGATAGGAGAAAAGTCATTGGGGACGAGATAGCTCGGTTACTAGCAGCAGGATTTATCATGGAGGTACTGTATCCGGATTGGCTCTCTAATCCGGTGCTGGTAGAAAAGAAGAAAGACGATCTGAATGTGGCAGTGGTCTGGCGTATGTGTATCGATTACAGGAACCTGAACAAGGCGTGTCCAAAAGATCCATTTCCACTGCCGAGGATAGATCAGGTCATAGACTAAACCGCGGGATGCGAACTGTTGTCATTCATTGATGCATATTCTGGCTTCCACCAGATACCTCTGAACCCGGATGATCAAATAAAAACGGCGTTTATTACCCCGTACGGGGCTTACTGCTATCGCACTATGCCATTTGGTTTACGTAATGCAGGTGCAATGTACCAAAGATGTATGCAAAAAAGTTTGCACGACCAAATAGGTCAAAACGTACAAGTATACGTGGATGATGTGGTTATCAAGACCAAGGAAAGCGCAACGCTCCTTGACGACATAAGGCAAACATTCGCGAACTTGAGAAGGTTCCGGATGAAGCTCAACCCGGAAAAATGTACCTTCGGTGTCCCGGCTGGAAAGTTACTCGGATTTCTCATCTCCAGCCGAGGTATCGAAGTTAATCCAACTAAGATCCGAGCCATCGAACGAATGGAGTTGCCGAAGTGTCTCAATGATGTCCAGAAGTTCACTGGATGTCTGGCATCGTTGAGTCGGTTTGTATGTCGGTTGGGAGAAAAGGCATTACCTCTCTACCAACTCATGAAAAAGTCGGATAAGTTCGTTTGGACGCCACAGGATGATGAAGCCTTTGCCCACTTGAAAAAGATGTTGGCCACTGCGCCAGTGTTAGCCTCTCCACTATCAAAGGAGCCAATGTTGCTCTACGTAGCCGCAACCAACCGAGTTGTAAGTGCAGTAATCGTAGTGGAACGCAATGAAGAGGGTAAGTCGGTGCAGAGGCCAGTGTATTACCTGAGCGAGGTATTGTCTGCCTCAAAACAGAATTACCCGCACTTTCAAAAGGTGGCATACGGTGTCTATATGGCGGCGAAGAAGTTAAAGCATTACTTTGAGGAGCACCCCATCAAAGTAATATGTGAAGCTCCCATATCCGAGATAATGGGTAACAAGGATGCGAGTGGCGGAATCGCAAAATGGGCAATTGAGTTAGCCCCATATGCGCCCCAATACGACAGAAGAGAAGCGATCAAATCTCAGGCTGTGGCGGACTTTTTTGTGGATTGGGCCGAGGTACAATACGAACCACCGCCACCAGATCCGAATTACCGGAGGATGCACTTTGACGGGTCGAAAACCAAAACCGGATTAGGCGTCGGGGTTGTCCTTACCTCGCCAAAGAAGGATCAGCTAAAGTACGTATTACAGATCCATTTCGTGGCATCGAACAATGTCGCTGAGTATGAGGCTCTTGTGCATGGGCTCAAAGTGGCAAAGGAGATTGGCATACGTCGGATAATATGCTTCGGCGACTCGGACCTGGTGGTGCAGCAGGTGTCCGGAGTGTGGGATGCCCTGGATCTAAACATGGCACTATACAAATTTCACGTGCAGAAGATATCTGGTTATTTCGAGGGGTGTGAATTTCACCATGTACCCCGGGCGGAAAACGAGGCCGCCGACATGTTGTCGAAGCTCGGATCAACCAGACAGGCAATTCCACCGAGCGTAGCATTGGAACACCTCAGAAAACCATCTATCAGGCCGTCCCCAGGAACCGACTCGATCTATGTCCCGGAAAATACGGAATCCAGAGCTGAGCCCATGGACATTGACATGGGAGGTAGTACGCGAGACCCGGGGACTGCGTCAGCAAACCCGGGGACTGCCTCGGCAAACCCGGGGACTACCTCGCTAGACCCGAGGACTGCTCAGTGTGATCCGGCTGAAGTTATGCCGGTGGATCAGATGGAAATTGATGAGGAGATATTCCCTCCACGAGCCATACCAGCTTGGGCAATGCCTATATTCCAATTCCTGAAAGATGGAACGTTGCCCACTGAGGAGGTGTTAGCCAGGCAAACTCAGAGGAGAGCAAAAGCATACACAATCATCAATTCCGAGTTATACAAACACAGTGTAACCAATGTTCTCCAAAGATGCGTTGACCCAGAAGAAGGGCTTGACATCCTCCGAGATATACACCAAGGGGAATGTGGGCATCATGCCTCATCCCGAGCCTTGGTGGCAAAGGCGTTCCGGCATGAATTCTACTGGCCAAGTGCCTTGGAACAAGCAGAAGATCTGGTGAGAAAATGCAATGGTTGTCAGAGGTACGCCACCAAGACACATATGCCTATGTCGTAACTCAAGACCATACCAATTACGTGGCCATTTGCTGTATGGTGCTTGGATATGGTTGGCCCGTTCAAACCGGCGAGAGGAAACATGACACACATTTTGGTCATGGTGGACAAGTTTACAAAATGGATTGAAGTGAAACCTATAAGAAAATGTGATGGAGCTACGGCCGTGACATTTCTCAAAGATATCATCTTGAGATATGGTTATCCACACAGTATTATAACCGATAATGGAACAAATTTTGCGGAAGGAGCATTTGCGCGCTTCTGCCGAGATAAGAAGATCCGACTCGACGTCGCCTCAGTAGCCCACCCCGCATCGAACGGACAAGTGGAAAGATCCAACGGATTAGTATTATCCGGGATAAAACCCCGGCTCATTGAGCCGCTGCAAAGATCAGCGGGGTGCTGGATAGAAGAACTACCAGCGGTACTATGGAGCTCAAGAACAACTCTGAATCGATCAACAGGCTATACGCCATTCTTTCTGGTATATGGGGCAGAAGCTGTATTACCAGCCGACATAGAGCATGATTCGCCTAGGGTCACCCAATACACAGAAGCCGAAGTGCAAGAAGCTCGGCAAAATGATGTTGATCTGCTGGAAGAAGCGAGAGAACTGGCACTGTCCAGATCCGCCATATATCAGCAAAATCTCCGACGCTATCATAGCCGGAAAGTGTGCCCCCGAGTCTTCCGGGAAGGCGATCTGGTGCTCCGGTTGGTACAACGTACTACTGGCATGCATAAATTATCCCCCCCATGGGAAGGGCCATTCATTGTGAGCAAAGCATTGCACAATGATTCTTACTATCTTGTAGATGCAAAGCCACAGGAAAAGAACAAGGCGGACAGGTCCGGAGAGGAATCCAAGCGACCGTGGAATGTAGCACTACTTCGTCCCTTCTACACTTAGCTAAGAAGTGTATGTATCCGAGTCATCTCATATGTCGGTATGTATGTTGGCAATGAGCTTATCAATGAAATAGCAGCGCCTCGAGCAGTAACTCAGGGACTGCCTTAATAATGTTTGTCGTAATTTCTTATGCGGTGGAATGAGTCGTTTTACTTAACCCGGATTAGTAATGTGTGAGCACCAAAAACCCAACCCTTCGACTTGCTGCTATCCAACAAGAATTGGCTTCATGGCAAGCATGGGAACAAGTTTGGAATTGTGTAGCACATGAAAAACGACTAAGGAAACGCATTTATTCGAGCTAACGTTTGTTTTTTCGGACTAACCCTGTATTTATTTTCAAGTTATTATGCTGAATTATTTTGAGCCAAGCCTCAAAGTTTCTAAGTATTGTTAAGACAATTTTTGAAGCTCGGATTCGTAAGTCGTAAAACCGAACCAAGGTAGACACGGACCGAGCCAAAGAATTGAACGAACAAGAAAATGAAACTTGGGGACTACGCCCAAGTTAATCCGGCATAAAAACGTAGTAGCAAAATATCACATATCCAGCATACAAATACACCCGGCATACCGGGGATCTGATAAATTTTCAGGTTTTTTAGAATTAAGGAGCAGCAGGAGGAGCAGGTTCGGCGTCGTCGTCGATGTCTTCAATATCTGAAGCATCATCTTCCCCGTCCTCATCCGACCCATCTTCAATATTCTCATTTTGCTCGTCCCCAGCGGATTCCAGGAAGCTCGGCCCTTCAATCCAGTCATGAATAGGAGAATATTCAATGAGGCTGTAGGCGCAGGCCTGGCGCCGAGCTACCCACTCCGGGTCATCGATCCATCTGGATCCTGTGCGCCGGCATGTGAGGAGGCTGAGGTCGATCTTCTCATACCATGTGAGAATATGATGAAGGATGGTGTCAGCTGCAGTGCGACCAGCAGATTCTCTCCAGAGGTCAAGCTGGGTCTCAACTTCCATTAATTTCTCGACGAGAGTTGTGATGGTCTCCGGGCTACTCTCTCCGGGCCAGAACGTATTGAAGATGCGCACTGCAACGTCGAGGATATCCTTGCCATAATTCTTGATGGTCTCCACACGAGAGGACAAGCTGACCAATAGGTCCTCCATGTCCAAGGGAATGTTCTCACCATCAGGAGCAAGGGGAGTACCCCTCTCTCGGCGAAACTTGGCAACAGCAGCGCTGGCAATCGCAGTATCCTCCGGAAAGTGATCTGGAAATGAGGAAAAAGACGAAAGTAAGGGAAAGACACATGAGGTAACCCGGAGAGTTATGTCGGACAAGGGAAAGGAACTTACGAGAAATATGGCTATGGATCCGAGTCAACTCCTTGATGCAGGCATCGCGTCTTTTGCGCAATTGCTCAAGCTCAGCGTTAGCCGACCCAAGCTGGACCTCGGATTCTCTGAGTAGGTCCTCGCCCTTAGAGATCTGGAGAGTAAGGCGCTCATGCTCTTCGGTGAAGTTCTGGCCAACTTTTTGGAGCTCGGTTTTGTGTTGGGACTTCATCTTCTCCATCTCAGCCTTAAGCTTGGCTATCTCGTCGTCCTTGGTCCGGAGGAGGGCAAGCTCATCATTCTTCTTCTTCAGCTTAGCTTGATGCTGCCCTACTTGTTCGAGAAAATGCAGCATCATATCAGGCACGGGCACACTATCCTCAAGCGATGCTGAAATAGTATGTTGACCCGGCAAAGTCGAGGAGTGAATGTTTGCCGAGCCAAGGAGAAGAAGAAATGGAAAACACAACAAGGTCGGACAAAAGAGGACATACCTCGGATTTCCTCCAAGTTCTTCCGCATAATTTTGTTCTCAGCCTCCACCCCAGCTGCAAAAACCGAATGAGGAGATTAGTCCGGCGGAAACAAGTGAAGAAAAACGGAGAGATGCTAAGGGAGAAAATTACCCCTCTTTTCATGCTCTGCGCCAAGTGCAACATGTTTTGCACGCAGGATCTTGTGGGTATCAAGCAGGCGTTGAAATTCGGCGCTCCGGCGATTGGTAGTTACCTAAAAGAAGTACAGAAGTGTAAAATTAGTTTGGTGCATATCCGAAGTGTACAAGATCCGGGCCAAGTGGAACTTAACCCGGCTCTAGGTGTGTGCATATTCGAAGTGTGTAAGATCCGAGCCAAGTGGAACTTAACCCGGCTCTAGGTGTGTGCATATTCGAAGTGTGCAAGATCCGGGCCAAGTGGAACTTAACCCGGCTCTAGGTGTGTGCATATTCGAAGTGTGTAAGATCTGGGCCAAGTGGAACTTAACCCGGCTCTAGGTGTGTGCATATTCGAAATGTGTAAGATCCGGGCCAAGTGGAACTTAACCCGACTCTAGGTGTGTGCATATTTGAAGTTTACATGCAGCTACGTTGATTTTCTAATGAGCATCCGGCCGAGTAACAAGCTACTCCACCGGAGGCTCGGGGACTAATGGTTATTATCTACAGCATGTAAAGGAGAAACGACATACCTCCATCATTCGCCCCACGAGGTTAATTGCCTTGGCGGCAGTATTCATCTGGGCAGAAAATTCTGCGGGGCCGAACTTTTCCGGGAGATCATCATTATAGACGAACTCCGCCTTATTCCAGTTCATGACGAACTCAATAAGGCTCGGAGGGTACCGTTCGCCAGTGGGCATGTGGGGTGCCACCAAGCCCTTCGCATGAGCTTCCTTCCTCTCGATTAGGGCAAGAGCTGGGCTGGTGTGCAGAACCATCTGCTGCGCATCTGTTGGCTCGGCAGGAACATCCATCACCGCTGGTGATTTCTTCGGAAGCATTGACGATAGAGTTCACTGCCCAGCCTCGATGGATGCAGATTTGGTAGTATCCGGGGCCTTCTTGCCTTTAACTTGCTCAGAAGAAATAACCACGGTGGACTTCCCTTTATAAGCTGCTGGAATAGTTCCTCGCCGAGGCTGAGATGACTCGGACGAGGCAGAAGAACTTGGTACTAGAGCCGCTGTGGGCCTCTTGGCTGCCAGGGCAGGTGCTGGCTCGGAAGCTGGTACTGGAGCTGCTGATGGTGCTGGTGTTGCGATAGACTTGGTGGATGCTGGTTGCGGCAATGCCGAAGTGGTGGACACCATTGCCTCGGCCGAACCGACCCCTCCCGCTCCGAGGTCCCGTTCCTCTTGATGAGGTACTGTGGAACCCAGAGCAGCCGCAGAGCCCTCCGGAATAGGGCTCAGTGGGTGTGACTCGTCGTCACGAGGAGGAGAAGGGTCGGACCGAAGGGGAGAAGAGATGCTCGATCCGCTCTGAGGGACCTCCACAGGAGGCCTGCAAAAGAGAATGATGTCAGGAGTGAAATTACCCCGATGCAAGGAAAAGTGTGTTGCGCGGTGAAAAATGACTTACGCATCCGAGGTCTCGGCCTCCTTAGGTTTCCGGGCCCTTCGTGCCGGGGCTTTGCCTGCCCGCTTGGAGGCAGTCTTGTCTCCGGCCTTCTTTTGCCTTTTGGTGGGCTGAGAAGGTTCGAAAGAAGAACTTGACGCAGATCCGCGCTTCTTCTTCGACGCCACCGGAACCGGCTCGCCCGTGGAAAGTGGAGGATCCTCGTGGATATGCCCACCGGGGTTAGCTGATGCCGGAAAGGCAAAAGAAAGTGGGACAGCCTCAACGGGTTCAATCACGTCGATATCCGAGTCATCCTCATCATTGGGCCAATCTCTAAGAGAAGAGAATTTACCGCTGGGACGTTTGGTGGCGTCGGTCATAGGGAGGAACATCTCCTGGTCCGGCTCCTCCTCATCTGGGATCTCTCGGTCCGGCGCCCACTTAAGGGTCGGATCCGTGCCATCCTCGAGAGTTTGCTGGAGAAACAGCTGGGAAAAAGCACAAAGAGCAAAGTCAAAAATATGACAAAAACCGACACATACTTGATCCGAAATAAGTTTACCCCGCGAAGCTTACCGCGGGAGGGAGCCTGTCACGGCAGTAATGCTCGATTCCCCACGTCCATTCGGTGTAGAAATCCTTGTGAGTGGTGAACAGAGCCTTGACCCGGCGGAAGATCTCCGTGTTGCTCAATTCGAAGGAGGAGGTTCGGTTGGGGTCGCGACCGAAGCTCATGTGGCACAACTTGTGGGTGCGCCTCTGGAGGGGAGAGATTCGGTTGCGCACGAACGTGATCATAGCATCCTCGTTGCGCAATCCGAGCTTCTTCAGCTCCGCGAACCTTTTGTTGACTTGGTTAGCCAGAGCTGTAGGTTTCTTGGTGACCTCCTCCCAGAAATCCGTGTCAGGGAGACCCGGAGCGTAGGGCAGCAACCGAATCAAGTCTTCGGTACCCTCGTTCCGGACGTAGAAGAAGGTTCGGGCCCATCCTTTGCAGGAGTCAAGCCCGGTGACCCGGGGAAAGATTGAAAATCTCCGGGGCGAGATCGAGGCAGCTCTGAACTGGGTGAGCTGCTTGTCCTCCGACTCAACGTGGATGTTGGGGACGACGTTGCGACGAAGACCGAAGAACCGGATCCACAGCTCCTTCGTGGGCCATAGTCCGGTATAACCTTCGATCGTAGAGACAAAGGCAGAAAGAGAGGTGATTGCGTTCGCTGGGAGATGGTGCGGCTGCAGGTGGTATGTCTTAACCCAATCCCGGAAGAAATCGCTCACCGGGAGACCAAATCCCCGTTGGAAATGGGATAGGAATACAACAAACTCACCCGGATTGGGTGAGGGGGGCAGTTCCGAGGAGGGGAGACGAGCGGCGACACCGGCGGGAATACGCCTGGTCTGGTAGAGCTAGTCAATGTCGTCTTGACAGCCCCATGAACCGGCCCACGCGCCACGGTCCGCCGCGCCGGCGTCCTCCTCCATCTCCTGCTCGGCGACGATGAGTTCCTCCTCCGTCATCTCGTATCCGCTGTCCTTGCTGGAGCTAGCGGCGGCGGGGATCTGAGGCCTAGATTGGTGTGGACCCGTGGCTAAGAAGCTGCACAGCGGTGGCTGCGGTGCGGAGGCACGGGGAGGTGCGGCAGCGGCTCTACTGCTAGAAAGCTCCGGCGGCGGCATGGTCGCAGGGAAGACAAAGGAGAAAACGCAACGGGCGAAGGGGCGTAGAGGTGGAAAAATGCTAAGGGACGCGCCCCTCCCCTATTTAACCGCCCCCAGTGATCGATGAGTGGGATCGCGCTGCGCCGGCGAGCCACACGGTGTGGCCGTGTATCACCGGCATCAGCCAATCAGAGAAAAGCCACATAAGGGGCCACAGAGTAGATGAGATCCCATGACGCGACGTGCTGTTGCGGTAAACGAGGAGACAGGCATGACGTAACCCGTGCATAGTAAAACTGACAATTACTGCGGCGGTTACTGTGCAGGCCCTTAAAATAAGACAAGGTAATGATTAGCCTCCACGTGGGTTGGCGTATGAGAGAAGGAAACAGGGCCCGGATCAAACCATGATAACCATGGGATCCGAGCCAAAGTGGTGAACCGGCCGGCAAGTGAAAACTTGGAACGTGCAAAGGGAACGTAAATCCATATAATCCGAGATAAGGAGCTAACCCGGAATTGAACGTCTGAGGCTCGGACATAAGTGAACCTGATGTGGCCTTAGCGGCCGAGGCACCTAAGACCGCACCAGCTTCGGGGACTAATGTTGGGGGGATACCCCCGGGTAGGGTCACTCCGGGGTATAAGGGCCGAGTTAGCCGAGGTTCGGCAAGGTCAAAGCGGATGCTGGCCGAGTCACCTCAAGGCAGGACGGGTCACGGAGTAACCCGGACCAGGGGGGTCGCCTAACGTTGTCTCATCCGACTTAAGGAGTAAGTCGGAAGTGCTTGTCTAACTTATATGCATGAATAGGTGTAGCCGGATCTACTATGATCCGGATCCTCGCTTAGCTTCTAGGAGAAGGAAGGAATATCTCTGGTCAAAAAACAAGGTCCGGTGCGTACTGGATGAGCGAATAAAGCAAGGGCGGGACCACCGGGTCATGGCCGACAAGGGCGACGACGCTCACGTCGGCTGACGCGGGCGCCGTAGAGGCTACGTTGCTAAAGCATGTGTGACGCGGGGGAAAAGCACCCCGGTCGGGTTACCACTTTGGGAGGGGGCATATTCTTAGGAATATGCCTCCACGTATGCCCTAGGCCAGGACCGAACCTCCTCTATATAAGGGGGGTTAGGGTTCTGGTAGCGGGGGGTTGGCAGAATTCTAGTTGGTTGAGCACTAGTTGATCTAGGGTTCTTGGGCAAGATAGTAGGCTAGAGTAAGAGAGCACCTTCTTCCTCCTCTCGCCAATACAGCTCAAGGAGCACTTGTAATCTTGAGGATATAGCAATACAAACTTCTGTGTGGAGAATCACTCCACTATCCCTCCCTGGATTCCCCTAGCGCATATTAGTCCCCACCTTTAGCCTATCCATGGCATCTGCCGTGACACCACCACGACAGCTGCCCGGGCATGGCTCAATAACCTCCCACGCGGATCCATTCGCAGTTGGGATGAGCTGGTCTACAGCTTCGTGCGCAACTTTAAGGGCACGTACAAACGGCCCGCCTCAATCCAAGAACTGAGATGCTGCCAGCAAAGATCTGGCGAATCGCTGCGCTCTTACATCCAAAGGTGGTCCATCATCAAGAACTCCGCGGAGAACATCTCGGAAGACCACACGATTGATGCATTCAACGGTGGTGTCCGCCACATGGAACTCAGGGAGGAGCTAGGCCGCTCAAAGCCCCAGACCATCGACCACCTGATGGAGATCGCGAATCGGTGGGCCGATGGAGAAGATTCGGTGAAGAATCGCGTTCACTCCGACGAGGAGGCAGAACTCGAACACAGACGCGACCGCCGAGGCAAGCGTCGCATGCGCGTCTACGACGATCGCGATGACGTCAACATGGTCGCATCCAGCTACGCCGATAGACATGACGATAACCGCAACAACGGATACCGTAGCGGCGGATACCGCGACTCCAGGAAAACCATGCAAGTATGGCAACGCCGCACTCTCGATGAGGCACCCGCGACCTCCATCGAGGACAAACTGTCCGGGCCATGCACGGTACACTTCTACATCGACAAGCATGATGGCAAGAGAAAGTCCAGCCACCTCCTCAAGGACTGCCGCGAGTTCCTCAAGCTACATGAGGGATTGGTTCGAATGAACCGCAACGCAGTCGAAAGAGGCTACGGAGCCGCTCTAGGCGCCGTGGCACATGGCGCACCACCACCACCCGGGCCACCCCGAACGGAGCTGCACCAGACCAGCACCATGGAGGCGAACCGTACCCACGGGTCATGGGTATCATGATGATCCAAAAGGGGCGCCCCTCCAACAGGGTGCAGAAGGCCATAACTCGCCAAGTCAACTTGGCCACGCGCTCGCCACCATCCACCACTAAGTACCTCAGTGGCAGCGAGTCATGCATTACCTTCGACAAACACGACCACCCGCCTCAAGTACCTCGCCCAGGTCATTGCCCCCTCGTACTCGAGGCGCAAATTGGAGGCTTCGACATGAGTCACGTCTTCATGGATGGCGGAAGTGGCATCAACCTCATATTCGCGAGTACCTTGCGAGCAATGAGGATCCCTCTAACCTGCTTGGAGGCATCGGACACAACGTTCCATGGCATCGTCCCATGGAAAGGCGTATACCCCTTGGGCAAAATCAACCTCGACGTCGTCTTTGGCACGCCGAAGAACTTCCGGTGCGAGCGCATCGACTGGCCCTCACAATACCATTGCATCCTTGGGCGCGTCGCATTCGCCAGGTTCATGGCAGTACCCCACTACGCCTACCTGCAGATGAAAATGCTAGGTCCCAACGGCGTCATAACGATCAACGGGAACTTTGAGCGATCTGACGCTTGCGACAGAGAATTCAACAGAATCTCCCAGTCTTTCGACATGCAGGAGGAACTCGCAAGACTGAAAGAGACGACAGACAATAGTCTGCCTCCCTTGAGTAGGCCAAGCTCACCTGATCTCTCCTTCGACTCATTCGTGCACACAAAGAAGGTGCAGGTCCATCCATCGGATCCCGCCAAGACGGCCCTCATCACCAACAACTTGAGTCCCGCATAGGAACTCGCGCTCGTCGAATTCCTCCGTGAGCATAGGGAAATTTTTTCCTGGTGTCCTGCGGACATGCCAGGAGTTCCCAGGGAATTCTTCGAGCACGCACTCAATGTCAACCCCGACGCAAGGCCAGTCAAGCAAACAATCAGGCGACTGTCCGAGCCACGAGCGCAGGCAGTCGGAATGGAGATCAACAGACTCCTCAAGTCCAATTTCATAGGCGAGATCAAGGAAAGCACTTGGCTCGCCAATACGGTGCTGGTACCAAAAAAGGACATAGACATCCTCCGGATGTGTGTGGACTTCACTTCTTTAAACAAGCACTGCCCAAAAGATCACTTCCCGCTGCCACGGATCGACCAGATCATCGACTCCACCGCGGGATGCGAGTCCCTCTGCTTCCTCTACGCTTACTCAGGCTATAACCAAATTCGAATGAAGGAGGAAGATCAGGAGAAAACAGCGTTTACAACACCCTTTGGTGTGTTCTGCTACAACACAATGCCCTTCGGGCTAAAAAACGCGGGAGCCACCTACCAGCGATGCATGCAGGCTTGCCTCAAGGAACAACTAGGTCGCAACATCTAAGTCTATGTCGACGACATAGTAATCAAGACCAAGGAGGAAGCCTCTCTAATCGATGATTTGCGCGAAACCTTCACCAACCTCGATCGCTACCGGATCAAGCTCAATCCGGACAAATGCGCCTTCGGCGTACCATCTGGGCAGCTACTCGGATACCTCATCTCCGCGAGGGGGATTGAGGCAAACTCGAAGAAGATAAAAGCCATACTGGCCATGGAGAAGCCGAAGAACATAAGAGGCGTCCAGCAACTGGCCAGACGAATCACGGCCCTCAGTCGATTTATCAGTCGGATGGGTGAAAAGGCACTGCCCTTCTACCAGCATCTAGTGGTGGAGGTGCCATCAACAACATCAGGCCATGGAGGTGCCATCAAGAGCATCGGGTCGTGGAGGTGCCATCAAGAGAATTAGGCTGTGGAGGTGCCATCAACAGAATCAAGTCGGTGAGGTGCCATCAAGATCAACAAGCTCATCCTAGCTTGGGATGAAGAGAATAGAACAATCCTCCACCATACGGGTAGAGTAGAACATAGATGGTGAGGTTGTCGTGGAGGTTCCATCAAGAGAATCACACAGTGGAGGTGACATCAAGAGCATCAGGTCATGGAGGTGCCATAAAGAGCACAAAAGTATGCCTAGCTACCAAACGGTTTGAGTAGAACATAGATGTTAAAATCTCCTTCCCATTGTGTCCCTGATAGTGCTCGCTCTCTTTCTGTCATGTAATAATATTTACTTTTGATCTTTACATGTTGTTTTTGTTCCTTTCGTGTAATGTTTTACTTAGAAAACTAAGCGATGTTGTGCGATGTTCGATTTGCAATAAGAACATGTACGATATGATGAAGTATCTACATTTCATGTCCTGTGTTGTATTAAAATAACGTGACAATGTTCCCCCAAAACACTATTGGTTAGCATTCTGAGAGCAGATATTTCCTCTTGAACATGGATGTACCGCGATAGTATCATAAGGTGTTCTGCCTACCAACCGCGGTCAGCTGAAGGAGCAGGAAACAATCCTTGGTATCTCAATCTATAATGGAATCGAGGTACATTGCTGCTTCAGAAGTAGCAAAGGAAAATGTGCGTTTAAGGAAGTTGGTCATTAAACTGGGAGTGTTTACAAGCATGCAAGACCCTGTGAGCATCTACTACGACAACATGGGGGCATTGCGAATACGAAGGATCAGAGGTTCCACTCTTCTTCCAAGCACATACTTCGGTGTTACCATGTAATAAAACAGTTCGTCGGTGATGGTGACATTAGGATTTGCAAAGTACATACAGATTTGAATGTCGCGGATCCATTAACAAAGACTCTTCCATGAGCAAAGCATGATCAATAACAGGATGCTATTGGTGTTAGATCCTTGCGAGATGTAAACTAGTTTATTTGTACTCTAGTGCAAGTAGGAGACTATTGGTGATATGCCCTAGAGGCCAATAATAAAGATGTTTTATTGTCATATCTCATATGTTCATAATATTTTTGTACCATGCTATAAATGTGTTAAGTGGAAACATTAATATATGTGTGGGATGTAAACAAACTAGGTCCCTAGTAAACCTCTAGTCAACTAGCTTGTTGGTCAAACGATGCTCTAGGTTTCCTGATCATGGACATTTATGTCAATTGACAATGGGATCAGGTCATTAGATGAATGATGTGATGGACGCACACCCAACCATAGTATTCCAATGATATCCAGTCACAAAGTTCAACATTAAGATATCTAGTAAAATGTAGTAACCCATTCCTTTGACCGTGAGATCATATCTAATCACTATCGCCTGAGGCTGTTGTTGGGATATGCTAAATGGGTATCACCATTGCATGTCTCTAATCTGGCTAACCCGGGTGGCCCACAGTTGGTAGCAAGACCTATGGCCTACTGGGCGGCCCAGTTAGACGGATCTAGAAGGGACGCCCATGCCAGAAGAAGAAAGACTACGGTGCAGTCACCGACCAACCCAGAACCTTGGAGTGCAAGACACAAAGACTAGTTAGTGTTAGTGTAGGACTCTACAACCTGTCCGGCAAGGATCTTTCCTTGTAACCCTAGATTCTTGTGCCTTTATAAGCTGGACAGTGCGAGCCTTTAGGGCACAAAAATCTCGTAGACAAGTTCATAGAATGATTCATACAACCTCGCACATCGAGCCGATCTCTGTAACTCGGTGTATTGCCATTATAGTGATTTATAGCAGGACTATGATTCTGCCACCATCGTGGGACCTGAACCTAGGTAAGTTGTGTTACCTCATACCCGCCAACTCACCGTATTCACCCACCTATATAAACACGCTCTGTGAGGACCCCTCCATGGCGTACTCGTTGGCAATACTATGACAGCTGCTTTGACTGTATCAACCATCACACCATAACAGGGTGATCATAAAGGTGTCTATCAGGTATTCCAAAGGGGTAGGTTTAGGCGTATGCATCGAGATCGGGATTTTCCTATATGGGTGATAGATAGATACTCTGGGCCCACTCGGCAAGATTACATCGATAAATCTTGCAAACATGTGACTAGGTCACGAGGATGTAATATCACCGGAATGAGTAAATGTGTTTGTTGGTAACAAGATCAAACTATGTATAGAGATACCGAAGATCAGATCTTGGACAAACTAGGTATCCAAGAGCTAAGGGAATGAGAATCAGCGTTTAAGGTTTACGCGATCAAGTTATTCATGGAATGCATGGGGGCATCATGGGTTTCTAGATCCAGATGTTGGTCATGGATCGGGGAGATGTCTCAATCATTTCTGCACATTCCCGAACCGTAAAGGTGGCACACTTAAGGGTAGAGACACTTAGGGTTTATCTGATATCATAAAAGAATAGAGAAAGAGAGAACCAGAATCATTCCGGGAGAATCCAAAGTTGTTCAGAGGGGTAAATGGCCCATGAAGGGGCCACCGGCCTTGGAGGCCAAGGGGCGCACAGGGTGGGGGCCCACCCCACTGCCGGCTGGCTAACGAGGCCATGGTGCGCATGGGTGGGGCCCACCCAGCCACTGGTCACCTCCCCTCCTACTCCTTGATTAGTCCCACCCGGGACTTTGAGAGAGGTGGTGCTCCCTTTTCCCCTATATAAAGAGGAGAGATCCTCTCCCCAGATCTCATCCCATTGGTTTTTGCCTTCTCTCTCCCTCTCTCTCTCATGTGTGTGTGTTTCCTAGTTTAGAACATGCACAACAAGATAGAGAAGTCTCCACCATAAGCACACCATCGTGCCATTGGATTCGGTCCGGATCTTCTTCTTTCGCTGATTCGCTGTACCGAAGCCCGGGAGATGTCTCTACACCGAACGTGTGTATAATTTAGGAGGCACCATGAGTTGTGGTGTTCGACGCTTGGATGGTTACTCGACCTTGAGGTCAGCTTCGTTGTTTGACTACACCGGCAACGTTTGAACATGAATGTAATCCCGCTTTAGGTCTTCAAGGGTATGAACACCGAATCCCTCTTGTTATTTTACATCTGCATAGATAGATCTTGGCTATGTTGTTCTCGTTGTTAGAATTTTTTGTTTTCTGCTGCGAAACCCTTCAAATACTACTCACACCGCTCACTAATATAAAATGTCGTAATTTTTAAGACGAATGTATATCGACATGTTCTAGTATGTAGGTTTGTTCATTTTAGAGTGTATCTAGTCTATTTTAAAATATTAAAAAGATCTTAAACTAGTGGACGGAGGAAGTACTTTATTTTACATATCTTTACTATTAATCTAAATATACGGTACGTGTGATGTCCCACTTCAACGTAATTATTGGGAAAATAACACCCAACAGCGAGCGCCCCAACTTTTAAGCCCATGTCTACTCTACCTAATAACTAATTAAATCCAAAGGTGCGGTGACTCCTATAAAAACGTGGAGATCAATCCATGCATGAAAAAAGATTGACTTTCTATCCGACGTCGAGCTAGGGCACGGAACGCTAGCCACCGATGCCGGGCTAGGGCAAGGGTGCCCCCATCCCAGGGGAGAAAGCTACGGCCTTTGGGGTCGAATGCTTCAAGTGTGGCATTCCTGGCCACTTCTAGACAGCGTGCACTAGGACACCGTTGTGTGTGATCCGTGGCAATGGAGGCCACCACACTGATGAGTGCCCGAGCAAGGGTGGCCCCTTCCCTGTGTATCCTAGGCCCTACCATCGCAGGGGAGAGTTTCTTCTACCTCGATTACGAGGATGAAGACGAGGAATCGAATGGGGTTGTTATCAAGCTCGAGGGCATTCCGTTGTCCACGGAGGCTCTCCTCCGGGAACTCCAGCACTTGGTGGAGGCTGCTTGGGATTGACAGGTCCAATGCGGAGGGTGAATTCGTGGTGATCTTTCCGTCTAAGGACACACTTCGGCTGCTGATGAGGAGCGGCAAACTCTTCCTCCCGCTCAGTGGTACGGTACACGACGAGGGAAGGGTGGAAGATCTGCACTACGCTGATGACTTGTCCGCTGGCGTGTCCACCATCTTCTGCACGGTGGATCTGCACGACGCTTTTGACCTTGTCGTAGATCTAATAAGATATAGGTGCAATTAAAAAGAGAAAGAACAACGACATAGGAGGTGATATGTAGATGAGTTTAAGCCAAGCCGGTCGTGTCTTGGCCGGTACACGACATATGTTGTACCACATTGCAGTTTTAGGGTTTTCGATAAAATATTAACGATTTTAGCCGGTTTACGTTACCTGAGTGGGCCATATTTCGTGCGTAATTTTTTGTGGTTTCATCCTTTCTAAGGGATCGGCTGGAGTTCTTTTTATGGGAGGGATTCGCTAGAGTTGTTTATAGGCCAAAACGCAATTACCTATGTGAGATGTGATTGTTTTCAGAAAATTTTGGGCGGTGATAAGCACACTTACACAAGGTTTAGCACGCACTCACTTAAATTTGACAACGAAAGCCACAAGATATAGACTTGAGTTTGTTTAGTGGAATGTGGAGATCTTTTAAAATTTAATGGAGTATGAAGATTTTTGTCTAGGGTTCGAAATGCAGAGATCTGAATATGCATCCTATCATATATTCCACTAAAAGATCTTTCTCGGTCCATCGGTCCGTATGGAAAAGCCCAGTGTTTCAACCTTTCATTTTCCAGCAATTTCAACACCATGTACTCACTCCGTTCCAAATTATAAGATGTTTTACCATTTTTCTAAAATCGCATGTATCTAAATTTTCTTGTGTAGATTCGAAGTAAAATGAGCGAATTTACACACTAAAATACGTCAAGATACATATATTTATAAAAAAAAAAGCTAAACATCTTATATTGCAGAAACGAAGGGAGTTATCAGGGAGTATCGTTATTGAATATATAATCAGTATTGCAGCTTTGTTGGCTGGACTTTTGTTTTTGGGCTAACAGCCCCTGATTTGATTAGAGAAACGGAAGTAGAACACAAAGGATGCCACACGGGGCACCCAGGCACGATAGAAAGGAAGCAGGTCTATTTGAACCACAGGATTATAGCCAAGTTTTCTTTTTTTGAGCATCACCACCTGCTTTTATTTAAACAGCTAAAATGTTCATCGGAATACATAGAAATTCAGGTGTCTGTAACAGCCAAATTAATCTGCCTGTATCTAGAGAGAGGTAGCATAACGAGCAGTTTAGCGAGCATGGGCTTCGCTGGATGCCAACACCCAAAAATGAAATGGGTACACTACAGGCAGTTTGGTGCATATGGGCTTACTCCTCATTGCAAAGTCATACTCTATCGATCATTCTCAGAGAAGTGGGCCTCAAGCGTGGGCTTCTCGTAGGGGTTTCGATTCGTTTGTTTTCATAGAAGAAAAAAGGGGTGACAATTGAAAATGTTACTCCACTATTTGACTTGTTTCATTGCAATGTCATTAACTTTAGTTTCTTCCTTTAGACCTTTGCAACAAAATTAATCTGGAAATGAAGTACCCACTTTGAAACTTCTTTCAGAATGCTATAACATTGGTGGCAGACAAATCACATTTTATTTGTCACAAATGTAGTGAGAGTTAAACCACGTAATACATGGGCACCTAACAAATTACTTCCTCCATGCCAAAAATACTTGACATGATTTTAGTTCAAATTTGAATGGAGGGAATGAGGATACGACGAAAGAGGTATCATATAGGATTCTCGAAATAGGCTTTCGTCCCGCTATATTAATATAGTCACGTATCATATAGGATACAAAATTACTAATCATGTGTTCTTCGTGTCCCCTATTTTATACAAACCAAAGAGATCTAGTATATACAAATTATTGCTAACCTTGCTTGTTGCCCCCTCTAAGGTGGTCAAGCTCATTGATGTGCCTAAGGGTGGGCAAAAGCGGTTTGATGGTTTAACCAATTTGGGTTAGTTCATTTTTTATAACTACAATGGGAGATCTGATTAGGTTTGTGAAGGAATTGAACGGGCTCCCAAACAGCCGGGTTACACGGTTTGCACGGTTTCGATTTCTGCCAAGGCCTAGATGTTCCCAAGCGCCCAAAGTTATGTGACCTTACAGAGAGCGCTTAATGCCAAAGCATCCATGTACGAGCACATCACCCGTGGTTTACTTTTCTGTACCAGTAAAAAAACACCAGCCTACCACTAGTGTTTCGGAACATGGATACATGCGGGTAAGACCGATCCTAACGGTGCCCAAATTACTGGAGGTACCAATGCGGCAATGCGATGCCGCACAGTTGAAAAAGATGACCTGACGGCACAGCCTAAAAATACGATAGTTTTCGGCAGTATGGTTTGTATTGAATTGTGTGCACTAGCCAACGCAACCAACAGTCCGAACTGATAAAAAGGGCTGGACAATTTATTTTAACACTCATCATATGATCTTTGTCTTTTGTCCTATTGTGACGTTTGTTTTGGAGAATCGTAATATTATTTTTAATTATTGCGTTGGTCAGGATTTGATGCTAGTATCTCCTGATACCATATTGAATTGCATGCACTAGTCAACACAACCAACCGTCCGAATTGGTGAAAGAGCTAGACAATTTATTTCAACAGTTTGTTTCCAAGATTCAGCCAGGTCTACCAACCATGCACATCAGAAAAAAAAAACTTATTAATCAAAGTCCACCGGCCATCCGACGGCCGCGCAGATCACCTCCGGCATTTTGTCCGGCTTCCCTTGGATCGGGTGCACTGCGGCGTACGTGTCGGTGCACCGAGCCAGAAAACCTCGCTGTTGGATCGAACAGGCGACAGAGAGGAAAGGCCTGGGACACACAGATTACTTATGATGAGTTGATGGCCTGACGCAGATCGGCGTACTTGGTCACTCCTCTCCTGTTGACCGACCTGACCGCTTGTCGCGGCAAAGCTTCATCCGCGTCACCCGGCCGCCGTGTCGGTCGCATGCAAAGCACGAGAGCGAGACGAATCGATGACGTGGTTTCGATGTTCTTCGTTCCCGTCGATATGGCATTGTCTATCTGTCGCTGCGGAGTAGTTTAAGGTTCGTTTCGGCTGCTACCGCGCCTATATGTTTAGCATCGAACCAACGACGATGATAATAGCCAGCTCTTGGCATGGTTTAGGCCGGCAACGTGTGATAGATACGAACAGTGCGGTGTCAGTCGTGGTATGAATGTCTTAACTGTCTGACATGAAGGCTAATAAGTTAACACACACCTTACCTTGGTTAGTTGCGACAAATGAAGTAACTGGATGGCCGTCTGCGTCAGCATATCCTAGTCGAGCCGTTTGCGCAAGTTCCTTGAGACCCTGAACGATCCAAGGCCAAACTGAAACGGACACTGTCATGGAATGCAATGCAATACGTCGACTGACCGAGGATTCAGATCAGTATCTAGCGGAAGCAGCGAATCCACGCACTCAACCTGCAGGAGTCAGATCGATCTCAACATAGATCCGGAGATAATGAACCGATGGACCCAGACAGATGCCACACGTATACGGAGTCCGAGCCCCGTGTATTAATGCCTCCATTCTCAGGAGGTAGGTGGCATTGATCCATCAGCTCCCGCAAGATACGTAATCTAACACGTATCTTATCTCCTCCTCCTCCTTGTATATACTCCTCGCGAATGCTGACCATCATTTCGGCTAAGAGCTCCGTCGTATGCAGACGGTCCCCGACGCGGCTACGTACGCTAGCTAATTTAGCCTGCGTTCCACGCGGCGAAGGGGCCCGTGATCGAGAGAAAGTTGTGCCGACTAAAGGACGGACCAGGAAATTTCGTACAGTAGGAACTATGGCAGCAATTATCGCTGATGATGTTTGGCTTCAAATCCTATCCAGCGTTCGGAACTGGTCCAGAATGGCGCACATGTGCTACAGGAGGAATGTTGCAACTTGCTGCATCGATTAGCAGGGATAATGCGTACGGCGATATAATTGAATTGTCCGTGGATTAGTAAGATTGACCCTTGCATGTGCAGTGGCAGTGCAAAATGCAAAGCGAGTGAGAAGAAAGACGCAGGGAGCACGAGGAGCCAGCCTTGGATCAGCTGGCTCACAGCCTGTACTCCTGCCATTGCAAGTGACTTCGAGCCCCCTTCCCGAGGCTATGTACATGTAGGGACGACCAGGACCCGGCCATACGGACAGTGCAGCACCACCGGTTCCTTTACTCTACTACTATACGGTACAAAATGCTCAACCGTACTGTACGTAGTACCACGTATGCTTGGTAGGTGGCAGCAAACCTAGCAACTACTAGCAAGACCAGGAGGAATGCACTTGCCATCTGCAGACAGAGCGTCCCAAGGGAGACAAGCGTTGTCATGTTCTCTCGCAGAGGCACCGAATAGAATGGCGCCTCATCTTATCTGCATACGTGCAATGCAGATCGATCTTGTACGTAGCGGCAAGGGCCTAGCTTCTTATGCCTATCTATCCGCTACCCTCCATCGCTGGTCCATGGCATAAGTGGGATACGAGTGGCCATATGTGTGGGGCTGATCCCTGATAAGGGTATGATGGTACCATGTATGACCAGTCTGGACATCAGATTTTCTTTCCCTGGGTTCTCTCAATCACATTTTCGGAGGTGACCTGAAAATAGCAGCCGTGCCAAGGACGAGAGATATGGTCCGCTACATATATCTTCCTGAGAGTGAGAGGCCAGGCCTAATCTACTGCTGCGCCGTTGATGATCAGGGATCCCGATCGTTTGCGGAAAAGGAATGGACGGCGAGGAGTGCTCATGTGGATTGCACAATCGGGACCAAAAGGACCAGAATATGCTTTGCACTTGCTGTACAACTTGTAACGAACGTACTAGCAGCGTTATTGCGTCCACGACAACTAGAGGCTAGGGCGAGAAAATTACAGGTAACACCACTCTTTGTGGCAACTGTTGCACAAAACACATAAATAAATTTTCTATTGCAGCTAGCACAGATTTGTTTCTTAATCATTGCACCTTCTCCAAATAAATTTGTTACCTCATTAACACTGCCTTTTGCTCCCACAGATCTAATTATCAGTTGGCTTAGTTATCAGCTGATAACTAGCCCATATACTACTAAAATCAGTTGGCTTAGGGTGTGTTCGGCTGTAGAACCGGAGGGAGCAGAACGGAATGGTTTCGTTCCGAGGTCACGGGACGGTTCCGACCCCATGTTCGGTTCAGAAAAAGTCGAGGAACGGAATGGTTCCGTTTCTTGTTCGGTTGGTGGAATCGAAGAGTAGAACGCAGAACTAAAAAAGTCTTAAATATTTATTGATTTGAGCCTAAACTTAATCCTCTCTCTAAATATAATTAATTGTGACAAACTAGAAGATAGAGGGCAAAATCAGAGGCCAATTAGAATGGATCG
Organism: Avena sativa; assembly: GCA_916181665.1. Classification (NCBI taxonomy): domain Eukaryota; kingdom Viridiplantae; phylum Streptophyta; class Magnoliopsida; order Poales; family Poaceae; genus Avena; species Avena sativa. Next base: position 621,785,695 of record OV702289.1, read on the forward strand.
AGATCAAAATTGAGAACTGCGTGTCAAAATCGAGGCAAAATCATCACTGTTTGGTGCCCCCCACCACCGCGCACAGCTCCCTGGCCGCCATGCCTGCCCCGCCGGGCTTCTCCTCTGCCTTCCCTGCACCGCGGCCGCCATGCCTGCCCCGCACCGCCGCCCGGCCGCCTCCCACCGCGGCCGCCATGCCTGCCCCGCACCGCCGCCCGGCCGCCTCGCACCGCGGCCGACATGCCTAGCCCGCCTGCACCGCCGCGTCGCTCCGCCTGCATAGGAACGAGTCGAGGTTGACGATAGGGAGCGGCGACGGCGCATGATTAGGGGCTCGGGTCTAGTTAAATTTTTTTATCGCTGGTTAGAGACGCGTTCCTCACGATCCGGCTAAATCGGTCGCACCAGTCCGTTCTGCATATTAGAGGAATATTCCGTTCCTAGGGACTAGGTGGTTCCGTTCCTTTTATCCAACCGAACACGAGAACGGATGCTAGACGCGGAACGGACCGGTTCTGTCCCACCTAATTCCAGAACCGAACACACCCTTAGTTATCAGCTTTGCCACGTTATATATTTTTTCGGCTGTTTCGGTTAATAGATGACCGGAAAACCAAATTAATATTATAAAATTCAGTTTATCGCATATGTCCTATTTTTTGTGTTATTATATGCCCAACTCCTTGGCCTCTTTGTTGATGCCAAGTCAGGAACCTTGTCAACATCACAACTTAGTTTATTTGGGCTAGCTGTAAAAGAAAGTTTGTTTCTGTGTTTGATGCAACGGTTGTTGTAAAGGGTGGTGCGAGCTGTAATTTTCTCGGCTAGGGCAGATGACACAGTAGTAGCGCTCCACTTTAAGTGGTAATCTGCTAACGTTGCCGGGTGCCCTGCAGAAAAAAACTGATCATCAATCGTGTATACAGCTACAGAGCCACAGAGGGCGTGGTGTGCAGCAAAAGGAGCTACTCTGTACAGTTAAATCTCATGATGGAGCAATTTCATCCTCACATGGGAAATACCCTGCACATATGCTCCTCGGCATCCACCTATGCGCTAGGGAAACGTGGAACATGATTGCACGCTTGTAATAGTCCAGATTGTTTTGTCCTGTTTTACACGTACACCTCAACAGATGTATCACTACCATTCGAGCAGGGTTTATTTATTTATTAAATAAATGAGCTCATCACACCTATTATTTTTTCCCATGAAACCATTCCATCAAAGTGGCACGATGCGTATTAATCTGCATGAGTAACTCTGTAACTGAACCAAAACAAAACAAATACCCCTCACGTTGGAACAGGAGTGATTGCCCACTATGTGCTCTCATCCGAATGATATAAATGTTTGAGAAGATTTGTATGATTTGTTTCGTTTTCCTTTTGAGAAGAGTCACGGCCGGTTTGACGATCATTGGTCGTTCTTATTCAATCTTATTATTGATAGCTCGGATCTAAGAGAGGTTGCAATGACTGGGAGACAATTTCAAACAGTCTTCCGAAAAACTAGATCGTGTTTTGATGGATTCTGATTGGGAAAGATAAATTTCCCTTAGGCTCAGTACGTGCTCTAGAACATGTGGAGGTCATCTCTAACCATGCTCCCATTTTATTGACCACTAGAGAAACCAGAACACAATGTACTAGCCGCTTCAAATTCAAACTTAGATAGTTACAGCATGACGGCTTTCATCATATGGTCAAGACAGTTTGGGAAAGCCTTGTTGCTGGTTCTGTTCCAATCCAGAGGTGAAATAATAAAATGTGTGCGACACGAAAGTACCTCGGTGGTTAGGCACGACACACAGCAAACATTCTTAAAAATGAAAAGCAGAGACTTTTGTAGAAATGATAAAGTGTTTAATGATAAATTATTTTCTATCTTGCAGGTTATCTACTGATGTACATGTACACTCCGTTTATGGTCATTGCTACATCGTGTGGAGTTTCACGACCTTTTTACGGAGGTGTACACGAGATTGGAGGATATGCCGACAGGTTTTTTTACCCGTCATGAATGGCAGCATAACCTGCGGATAGGCCCTCCACCATCATAGGTGTTTGTACAATTTCTCATGATGATATGTAATTTGTCTGTGTTATTTATGTTTTTTGACTTTGGATCTGGAATGGCCGCGTGCTTCTTAGTTATGCAGAGGCCGGGTGTAATGTTTAAGACTTTTTAAGTAATAAATCATCCTTATCAAAAAATGTAGGCACTAAAAAAACTAATTTTGGTCTTCATATTTGTCTCTACTAGGCAGGGCACTCACGTGGTAGGCATCCATATGTAGCCCTTTTTTTCTTTTGAGATTTCAAAAAAATCGGACTACATGTAACTCGAGTTCTCTTTAGGGTTTCTATTTTGCTTGAACTAAGTTTGACTGAATTTTTTGTCCTTTTTTCTCAGCACTAACCAATGGATATGTTTTCTCTACGAGTATAGTTTTAGTCTATACGACTTTCTCAAGATATGCTACCACTGTATTTGTAATGTGCGACTTTGCCTTTTTTGGCTATTCCATATAGATTTGGTATTTCAAAATCTATTTGGTTTGTTGCACTATAAATCTAATGTGTGACATGTGTACTTAGATATGCGAAATGAATCTTTTATACCAGTAAATATGTTCTGATAGTTTATTTCTTGTTTTAAAAACAATATTTGATCAGTTGCACTTTTAATACTATAATGTGGAAATGTTTATTTTGTGTTGGTGAATTTGTCTCTATATTTTAGAGCAACCGGTAGGATCTTTGCTTGTTCATAAGATAGAGGAACACGAAAATAAATAAAACTATTCTAATCCGGCTCTTGGGGGGGTCTCTATTTTTTTGGGTCTCTATATTCTTTTGTACATTTATTTTTTGGGTTCTCGTTTTGTTGGTTGGTTGAAACTTTATTTTTGTGACGTTCAAGTGATTTTTGGTGTTACTAAATTTGTCTTTGTACTTTTCCTTGTATTTTTTAATTTATATTTTGGTCCACTGACACTTTTGTAAATTTCCAATGATTTTTTTTTGGTGTTGCTGAATACTAGCACTTTTTAATTGCATTTCATATATTTCCACTTTATATTTTGTTCGACGTAATTTTTCTATGTGTTCAGTCGACTGATCAGTTGCAATCAGACCCATGATGATACACTATAATACACTTGTCAAGCGCCACTTGAATCAAAAAGTATGTTTGCATTGAGAAGCTGAAGTCCATCTCTGCCAGCCTGTGTGAGAGGGAGGGGCTTGCTTCCGGGGAAATGCAAGACGATTCTTTCTTGGAAAAGAGGAATAAACCATGAATGAAATAGTACAAAGGGGGCAAGGACGTGATCTTATCTCTACATCTGGAACCCCTCGCTCCTGGGCAACCTAATAAAGAGGTCAACAACGGCCCGAGGAAGGGCTAGCTATACTTTCAGGGGTCCATACGCGGTCTTTCTCGGCCATTATACACACGCCGAAAAACACGTCACTGTTCATCAAGCAACCCGATTAGCTCTCTCGGCTCCATACACAAGAAAACACCACATCAGTCTCCATCTCGATCATTTCGGTTTTCAGCAGACGGCCTGATCCTCCTCCCCACCCACCAAAGCGGCCGCACCGGTGCGTCCGTGCGTGCGTATCAGGGCTCAGATGGTATCGGTCACCGATCCAAGTGAAGTATCTTGGCATGTCACGGATGGAGAGAGCCCGCAGCGGCAGGGCGTGCGCGTGTCGTGGCAGGCCCGTCCTGCTTGCCGATCACATTACGGGATTAGCTTTTCTCCTCGCGAGGGGGCGGTCGGGCTCAGGCTGAGACTGGGAGCGACGCTGACACGCCAACCGACGGTAGGCCAGCGCGTGATCGGCTCCCACCAGAACCCGGCGCCCGCCGGCCCGCCCGCCCGCACCGTGCCATCGGCGATCAAGGACCACCAGCGATCTCCATCGGTCGACTGCCACTAATAGAGCGTTGCGACACGGCACTCCGGTGTCCGACGGCAGCAGCAGCGTATATTGTGGGTTCCCGAAAGGCACCAACATTTTGTCTCTCTATCCTTCCTCTGCCCGAGAGGAGAAACGAACGGAGTTCTTTGCCGGAGCGACAGCGTGAAAGGGTGGTGTGCCTTTTGGTAACGAAATGTGATGTTTGGCGCACTTAGCCTGATCTGTAGAGAAGCAAGACACCGGCAGGCATGGGAACCAACCAACCGAGCGACACTCGAGCCGATGACACTATTTGGGCAATTAGTATGTGTCCATTTTCTTCGGAAGAACGAAATGAGTAAAAGACTGTTCATGTACTAAGTACAATGAGCTTGGAAGTATATCTCCCAACCGAAATTGTGAAACCGACAGTACCAACAGTCACCTATCGAGAACAAACGTTGTGAAGAAAACGGGTTCATCCTCGCAAAACAAAAATAAGACGAAGAAGAGATGTATTGTAGGATGTTAGGTATACTGTCCACAACTCTAGCAATGCAGAAATGCGGTCTGATGATTTAGCTTTAGCCTTACGAATGAGATCAACACCGTACTACCTTTCGGAAACGGAAGTCGGAGAAGAAGAAGAATTTATACCTCGATCACAAGGCACGCAACAGTAAGATTTCTGAATCCTAACGCAGCAAGAAACCAACGTCAAGATGTGAGCAGGTGATTAGCTTAGCCACGGGGGAAAAGCAGAAATGCCCGTCGGTTAGACCGTCACCGTCACACAAACCACACTAAGCCTGGCCCGGCAGGGAGAGAAACCGACGCGTGTGGCCGGCGCCGAGCGGGACCCCGTGCCTGTGGCCACCTCGCCGTCGCTGACCCGGACGATGGGGGCGCACGTACGATTCCATGGAACAAATGACACGAAATGTTCCTTCTAGGACATTGTTCAGCGAAAAAACATAGAGTATAAATATATGGTTGGACGCACGTATCCGGAGGTCGACAAGTAGATGCTTAGGGCATGGCCAACGGTATGCTCTAGCCGCTGCCCTGCCAGGTCCAGCTCGGCTCGGGGTGTCAGGTCGGAGGCTCGGCAACTGTCAGAGTCGCTTGCAGAAGAGGCGACCTCCCTGGGAGAAAAAGATAGGAGAGAGAGAAAAAGGGGAGGAGAGAGAAGGGGAGGAGAGAGGATTTGGGGAAGAAGAAGACCTGCCCGTGTGGGACCTACAAGTGGGGCTTTAACTTTTAGCTTTGGGTGGATTCTGGTTTGAGCTGGGGTTTGGAAACACCGAACCAACGTGGAATACCTGAGGCAGCGGTACCCGTATGCCTCCATAGCTGGTGCCCTTAGTGCGAGCTGGCAAGGAAAGCGAGACGATCGTCAGGAAAACAAAAGGTTCTTTTTAAGCGAGCCTAGGGGCGAGGAAGGGTTCGGGAGAAAAAAAAGAGAAGAAATCCTTGATGAAGAGCACAATAATGATTTGCAAAAGAATAAAGCGGCGAGGAGTGGTGACGAGGCCCCACCTCGAAAAAGGAGATCCCCTGACGTGCTCTCTCCTGCCATTGAGTCACTTACAGGTGGGGTCGGCTACAGGTGGGACCCACATGTCAGTGACCGAAAGTCAGTGAAAGGCAGGAAAAGCTACGTCAGAGGAGCCACGTCCGAGACGGATGGCCTCACAAGTCCCGTATTGCTCGCTGCAACCGAGGGCCTCCACGTTCGCAGCACCCACACCGGCCGCCATCAGTCCTCCTGCTCGCGAGCGAGCTTAACCCAAACGCTCTCCCTATAATTAACTCCTCAATCTATCAGAGTGCTAACCTCGAAAATGGTTGTTGGTGTCAGGTAGTGCACGGGCCACAAAGAGAGGATTCCAAGTTACTCATGTCTGCGAATGACCTTGACATGATCCATGGCCCATGGGACTCTAGTACTGTTCTGCGATCAGCATTTAGAGTTGTTGCATAGGACGGGCTGACCTCTTCAGGGAGATGGATGCGAGGATTGATTGCCACCATTTTTATTTTATTTTATTTTATTTTTTGTCAGAGTAAAGGAGAAGCCACCAAACATCAGAGAGTTGAGATATTGCCATTTAAGGGGAAGACGAACAACAAATGCTGAAAAGCCTGTTTCTCTCGCCCTCTGTGCTTTTATTTATGTTATCATGACCATGATCATGATCTGGCGAGTAGTACTAGTATGATACACAAATGGCCTCTTTCTGTTTATAGTGTAGTACTAGTAGTAACAACAAAACGATCAAAAATATGTGGAACAAGGCAAGATCACTACAGAACACGTAACAATCTACTAGGAGACACAAAACATTTAATTGAAAACCAGGGAAAGAAAAGAGAAGAAGAAAAAATTATATAGGTTTTTGAACATGTAACGGTGACCAAGAATTAGAGCTCAGAATTTATACGGGAAGGTCGTCGAAAGAAGGAAAAGAATCTTTTTTTTTTTGGTGTGGTTACCGGGACGGCTCCACGGCGGCGGGGCCGTACAGGTCGAAGGGCGCCCAGAGCGCGTCCAGCGGGCACGGCCGCCCGGCGCCGAGCCTCGCCCAGGGCTTGCCGGAGCCCGACCAATGCAGCAGGCTCACCGGCCCCGGGTGGAGGTCGCGGCAGCTGCCGTGGATGTTGTCGCCGCCGAGGCCGTGCTGGTTCCACCGGTGCTCGATCGGCGCCACGTGGCCCGCGAACACCAGCAGGAACGGCGGCAGCGATCCCAGCTCGTAGATGCGCCCCGGAGGCGACTTCTGTATCTCCATCCACCGCTCGATGCGCCGCGTGTAGCCCGCGTCACGCCACCGCGCCAGGTCCAGCACCATGACGCCAGTGTTGAAGTAGCACGGCCGACGACCCGCGAACGTCCCGGCGAACCGCTCCTCCGACCAGAACCGGCTAGTGAAGTACTTGGTGAAGTTGGCGTGGCAGTATTCCGGGGCGCCCACGGTGCGGCCGCCCAGGTCGGTGCGCCACAGCTTGGCGACGTCGTCGACGAGGACGAGGTCGGAGTCCAGGTAGATGACGCGGCTCACGCAGGGCTCCAGGAGGTCGGCCAGGTAGTTGCGGGCGTAGTTGAGCGGCTCCTCCAGCGCCTGGCGCACCGACGACGAGATGAGGCCACGGACGCGCGCCGGGTCGAAGTAGTAGACTTTGAACCGAAGCTGCGGGAACACGGCGCGCACCAGGTCGCCCAGGCTCGGGTCGGAGACAAGGAAGTGGAAGAAGACGCTCTCCGGGCACACCGCGTGCTGCACCACGGAGTGGACGGCGGCGACAGAGCCTCTCAAGTAGCCCTCGTCCAGAGTAATCGCGATGTGAACCAGCGAAGGGTCGCAGACATTGCCGGTGCCGTTGCCGCAGTCGGCGGCATTGCGGAAGGACGGCGCCCGGCGGAAGGGGAGGCCCCTGGCGCCCCCGGCGATCTGGCCGGGGAAGCGGACGTGGCTGTCGAATTGCGACGACCGGATGGCCTCGGCGGGCGGGAAGGACTGCAGCGACGGCGACAGCACCACCATCAGCATCGCGGCGGAGAAGAAACCGGACGCGCGCGCCGCCCACAGCATCGCGCTTCCCCGGCCCCGCGGCCACCGCTTCTTCCTGGAGCCGGGCTGGCCACGGCTGTACCCGAACACGCCGTGCAGGCGGGCGATGGCGTCGTCCAGCGGCAGCGTGGCCAGGGCTGGTGGTAGGAACAAGAAAAAAGGGGCGCAGAGTCACCACGGATACCTCGCCTCCTCCTACTCCTCAATTGGATCGCCTCGTGCTTTCTTGGCTGGCGGATCGGCGCGTGGAGTGGGGGAGAAGCGAGCGGGAGGGCATCCAAGAGAGAGGGAGAGAGGTGTGGTAATGGGGGGTGGGGTTGAGAATAGGGAGGAGACGACGGCACCCACCAACCCACCGCGGCGACAGGCGATTCCCCGCCTGCGACTGCTCGGCTTTTTTTCTGCAGCGGCGGTGGCGTGGTGCCGTGGTGGTGGCGCCGGCTTATTGTATCTGCCGCTTCGGTTTTATTACTTTTGTGCTCTCTCTCGTTTTGGGGATTCGGGGGTTTATCTCTCTCGCCGTGCCCTCTTTTCCTCCCTCCCGGCTTTGAGACGGGAGCTCCCCGTGGTGGGACTGTGGGGGAGAGAGCAGAGGAGGCAGCTGGCCGACGGGCCGGCCCGAAGCACGGCCCGAAACACGTGTATCTGGTCGGTGATGGGTCTGACACGGCACGTGGCTTAAAAAAGCCAGGCACTGCTGCGCCTGGGCCTCGGCCCGTCAAGTTTTTTATTTTTCTATTCATTTCTCTATTTTATATATGTAAAAAGTTAACTTAAAAATAGTCTTTTTTAAGGAGCATATATTAATATAGCGAGATATCAATTACATCTAGTCTCTGCAAGAACGCATTATCCTATTAGCATTACGGATGCACACAGCCAAAAAAGAAGAGAAGAATTGCAGGAAAAAAATCACGCTACAACGATCTATATCTTACAACAGCGGACCAAACACAACCGAGACAACACCAGAAATCTATCCTCTCCAAAAAACGACGCCTCCAAGAAGGGAACAGTGCACAAGCACTGTCATCGTCCTGATCAACGATCATGGGTTTTCACCCCGGGGAATGTCCACGCTCACAGAACAATGCCTTCAACAAGGTCATTGCCAGGCACAACCAATTAAGCCTAGACCTTGGATTTTCACCCTGCAAGTTTAAACTCTAGAATCCTCCTATACTGTCGCCCCCACTTACGATGTCGCTGCTCCAAGACCCAGATTACCAAGCCAAAACCTCAACGCCACCCGGATTCAAACCACCAATACCAGTTTCCAGACCTCGGCTTCCATGTCATTCTCCGCGACTGACTTCATCATGGGACTAAAGGCATGTCCTTGATGGCAACAGACTGCAAAGCTTCACGTTGCTCCCGCTGAAACCAAAGGGTCACATAAAAACATGGTTACGCGCGACCGAAACCAATCTAATCCGGCGAACTCCGGCATGTCGTCCATTGGAGTTCACCAGTGGAGCCTTCCGGAACACGACACTCTAGCTAGAGCGAGAGAGACCAACATCCAGTAGATCCTCGTCTTGGTGCGGGAGGGATCCTAGGACCAGGCCCCTTTATTCAAAGCCAGACCAGCAGCCCCTACGCCACCCGCCAGCAACCTGCGGGATCTTCCTCACCGAGCCCAATCGATGGCCATGGCCAACGACGTGCAAGGAGGTGGCAGCGTAGGGTCAGTCCTCCATCGGATCCAACCGCGACACGGCGAGGAGGATATGCGGAGACAACGAGAGAACCACCTGGATCAGAGATCTAGGGTTCGTCCCTTGCCAACCTGTAACACCCTCGAATCGGCCCTATGCAAGTTTTAGCCCCTTCCGCCAAATCCGCATAGAAACGATTCAAGGACGCCCACCAGGCACTTTTGTGTGGGTGGAAAACGAAGTAATACCATTACACAACAGCCCTCGATGGGACCCACAGAACAGATATATATACAACAACGACTCAACGAGTCAAGAATACAGATATACAATACAAAGATCCAAATCACCTTGAAAACGATAGAGCGTTCGACTACGGACAAGATGCAAATGGGGCTAAGAGCCCTGAAGAATAACCAATGGCGTCCATAACCCTGCCCAGGCCAAGCCGGAAGGGTAACCCTGCTAACGACGTCGAACTCAAACCTGCTAAAACAAAAGGGGTGCCGACAAAGGGCAAAGGAAAAAAGAGGAGCGTCAGTACTGAGGCCAGTACACGGCGAGGCTAGAATTCGGCGGCTCTCGCCTACATAGGTATGGTGGGCTGAAGCGGCAGCGCAGCGGCACTAAACAACCTATAGAGACTCGGTAAAACTGACGGCTATTAGAGAGGGATAAGAAAGACCTATTCAGATCCTACCTGATACTAACACCAAACATACCCATCCTGGTATTCCCTCCCTCGAGACCAAACGAGGAAGTCAAACCGAGGAACTCACACGGTTGACAGTTTTATTCATTCCATTATAGTTGCAACATTTACTAGTCAGATATATAGCATGAGTCATCCTGAAGCATAAGTAGTGGGCAGTTTTAATTAACATTCCGTTATAGTTGGAACATTTACTAGTCAGATATAATTGTCCTGAGGAATCCCAAAACCCAGCATTTGTTGGCACTTTTATCACATTCCATTAGAGTTGCAATACTTACTAGACAGATATAACAAAACAACCCAGGTCCACCAGTGGTTGGCATTTTTAATATCCATTCCGTTATACTGAAGCTTATTACTAGTCAGATATATTAAGTCAAATTTATAGCACTACTTTAGTTACGCTTGTCTATGATCGAGATACTGTGCTCCAAGTCGTCCATAACCGCGGACACGGCTTTCAGAAAGTTTTACCCTTTAGGGGTGCACAAATAGCAACACACACTCGATCAACCTCGGAAAAACCAACTCAAAACCCAACGAGGCATTCACGACAAAGCGATCATAGAATTCATAAAATATTTCAGGGGGCACCCCACTAAGCTACCCGCAACAAAGTTGGCCGGCTCCGGAACGGACCCAGGGTTTGCGTCAATGGCTGTAAACGACTGGGAACCCGAAAGTGTGACTGGGCTTGTCGATACCGCGAAAACACTCCGCAATCCTAAACAGTACAGGTGCTCCACGCACAATCTTAAATAAAGCAGTAAACCTGACATAAATACAGGATAGTAAATAAAACCTCAAACTAGTTTGTGGCCCCAAGAAATAGAAATGAATCAAGCTCTGGCTCAGGGGGGTCCACGGCCTCCCGGATGTGGATAGTGCGAAAAATCAAGGAACAGGTATCAAGTACTCGGGGTCCTACGGGACACAAGTGAGCGTGGAAGAACCAAATAACATTTATTGCCCACTGATGCCTCTGCATTAGTTATATCTAGCAATTTAATAGTTGTATTTAAAGTCATGATCATCTCCACCAATAAGCATCTCCACCATAAACGTCTGCCAGCATACCAACAACTGTGGTACTCGACGACACGAGATCGCACCTGAGCAAGAAACTACGACTCGCAAGGCCAGCTATCTACCAAACACAGGTAATAGGAGGTGTCCAAGGCAATATAGAGGCTACACGGGATATAACTGGTGTACGGAAACTAAAGCATCGCGACACGGATAGCAATAGAACAACAGGAGGAAATAAAGACTATAAATGCAAAATAGGTAGAAGGGGAAAGAGATGCTCGCCTAGAAAACATTGCCGAAGGTTCATATCCGGAGAACTTGTGGAATCTCACAACATCTCATCGGCCTAATCCGCAAAGAAGCAAACACTAGAAGAAACACCGGATGCACTATTTAATATTACGGCAGAAGATCCGGCATGATTATGATATGATGCAGATGTGGTGCAATTAGGCAGTATTAAGTGGAACCAGGGTCCCGACAATTAATTAATAGGTTCAAGTTATTTAGAACCCCGCACTTTAAATGTTGTCTTAGCAGGGCAAAATAGGGCATCGGTTCGCTACACAAATTTAAATGGAGCCTAGAATAAGACAAAAGTATCCCGCATATGGACTCCATATTTAATTATGAGGTGAATCGGCATAATGCCCCCAAACCACAGACAAGTATGCATGCATGAACAATTTAATATGCGACAGATGGTAATGTCATATTATAAAAATAGGGGCTTAGGGTCAGACATTTGGGTTCGGAAGATCTTGGGCTCCGGGGGTTCGGGGTTCGACAGGGTTGGACGAGATCGGGGGACGAAATCGGGATCATTCTCGGACAACGGAAGGAGAGCTTGGCGTTCTGGGAAGAAGGACTTGGTTTGGCGTCGGGGGCGCATCGGATTCTCCCTGGTCGGTGTCGATCTTGTCGTGGCGAAGATCTTGTCAGGTCCGCGTATCGGGTCGGTCTAGGAGTTCGGGATGAAGAACTTGGCGTTCTGGTGGCGATCTTGGCGGTCTTCGGATCCGGGTCTCGCATCTAGGAAGGAGTACTTGTCGCATCCGATGGATCGGTCCTCGGGGTCGAAGAACTTGGCGCACCAGGGTTCGGTCTTCGGGTCTTGGTCGGGTCGTCGGTTTTTTTGGGGCCGAAGGACTTGGCGTCCGAGAGACGATCTTGTCGCATCCGCGGTCTTCGGGTCATGTCTACGGTCTTGTCGTTTCGCGGCGGAGATCTTGGCGTTCCGATAAGACGAACTTGGCGTGTTGGGGTCCGGATTCCGTGTCTACGACCTTCGGTTCCGGGGATCTTCGGGTCGAGGGTCTCGGCGTGTTTAGATACCGGGTCGGAGATCTTGGAATGCCGACTTCGATTGTCGATGACGATCATGATAAGTGTTGGCACCGGGTGACCTTGTCAGCGAGATCTGGTCGCACCGAACTTCTTACAACCACGTCGTACCACGACCACGTCATCTTCAGAAAAACCATCTCAACACACCACGGACAAAACAAGGCGGGCTTGGGCGTCGCGCGGACATCTGCAGTAACCATGCAGGAACAACAAGAAGAACAAAGAGGCCTAGTCCTGTTCAGGCATTACCTCGCACAGGGCGAGCTTGTTCAGGTGGCCCCTAGGCACCAAGGATAGGAAGGCGCTGGGCCTTCCTGCTCAACCTCAGGGGAGGCCGGTGAGGTCCATCGGAGCAGGGCCCCGTGAGCGAGATCGAGAGAGGCAGCCAACACAGGGGTCAGCGGGGACAGGAGCCACACGGGGAACTCTGGATCGGGGCAAGGCGGTGAGGTCCTCGGAGGAGGACGAAGGCGGCACGGACAGAGGCAGAAGACATGGTGGAGGTCGAGCACCGGTTGAGGAGGGGCCTGCGGGGTCGAAGACGGCGGCGGAGCAGCGAGGGGAGCTCGGGGCAGCGATGGAGCGCCTGTGCGGCGGCCGGACGGCGAGGCGGAGGGGCCGACGAGGTAGGGAAACGCGTAGAGGCTATGGCCGGCAGGCTCGCTGGCGCGGTCGGAGACGAGCCGCGGCCAGAAGAGGAGCCAGCGGCGGTGGAGGAGACGCTGGCCGGCGGCCGAGGGGGAGGGCGTCGCGGCGACCGGCCCGCGGAGCTTGCAGCGGCTCGGGGAGGGGGCGGCCTGCTCATGGAAGGGGGACGGAGGAGGCATGGAAGAGCGGGGACGGGCGGCATCTGTGCGTCCTCTGCAGGGCGGGACGGGACGACGAGAAGAGCTCGGAGGCGGCGGAGGGAACCCGGTCGCGACGGCGGCGGGCGCCGAGGAAAAGGAGATGGGGCGATAGGGAGATGTGGGGGTAGGTGGCGACAGGAGGGTGTGGTTGGCAGTGGGCCTGGCGGGAGGAGGAGGTTGGTGGGCGGGTCGGACACAGGGTGGGGTGCGTGTCCAGGTGGGGGGCTCTCGGTGGTGGGTGGAACGCGTGGGGTGGTTGGAGCGGGGTTGTGTGTGCGTTGTGTGTGTGTGTTTGTGCGTGGCAGGCGGGTGGGCCAGGAGGTGAGGAGGTGGCAGGCAGGGAGTGGATGGAGTGAGGTGGCCGGGTGGTGGAGTGGCTGGCGGGGTGGAGTGGGGAGTGGTTAGGTGGTTTAGGCTAGGGTTTGGGGTAGTAGGCCAGCTGGCTGGGCCTTTGGGCCTGGCCGGCTGCCTCCCCTAAAGTATTTTTATTTTTAGTTGTTTTATTTTTAAATACTTTTATAAATAGTTTTAGACAAATAAAAGATCCGGATAAGACCGAGGTTTTGATTTGAAATTAAAGACGGGGGATTAGAAAACAAAGGTAGGCTTTTTGAAAATAATTTTTGACAAACATATGCATGATGATGTCATGATGATGCGAACATGCAAACAACATGCGATTTTCTAGTAGTGGTTTTAGCGGGATGCCACACAACCCGAAGCCAACCCCCAACACCGGTCAAACACCGCCTAGGAGGACCTCCGCCACCACCCCGACCAGGGATGTTGCCCTGACCGCCGCTCGTTGACGCCCTGGCCGTTCCCGCCCCAGCGGCCGTCAACGGCACCCACCACGCCCAAGCCTAACTTCATAGGCCGGGCCCGCCGCCAACGCGGCTAGGGCCGGCGGAAGCAGCGGCGAGAGGCACTGGAAAGGGTGCGACGAGGTGGCATGGTGGGATCTGCCCCCGGCAGCGCCTTGGAGAGCGCACGTGAGGGATAGAGGGAGAGATTTCCCTGTACCCGAGGGGATCTTAAAGGGTTGAACAACTCTTTAGAAACGTGTCGGTGTCAGGGACTTGCGATGAAACCCACGTTGAAAGGACATTTACTGTCATAATCACTTTTGGTGTTCGTTAACAACTAGTAGACCTTTCTACAGTTTGCTATTGTCTATAGGTTGATATTTTACAAAGTGAAAAGGACCATTGGCCTACGGAACATTCCCTGCATTGTTACCTGTCTCTTGGGCATTCCAGACCGGAGTCTCCGGTCTACCAAGACCGGAGTCTCCGGTGTGGTCCGGAGTTTCCCTAGGAGTCTCCAAAGGGGGCTTCTGTTTTCCTGCCTGGGCCAGCCAGAGAGGTGGTCCGGAGCTTGGTCCGCAGGTTGGTCCGGAGTCTCCTGTCTGTGCCTCAGACCGGAGTCTCCGGTCCACTTGGCTCCCAAGTGGGCTGGGTCATTCTGTTTGATCCTCGTGTGGAGCAAGTCTCTAAAGGTTGCTTTCATTGGGTACGTCGAGAATAACTTGTATGTGATGGACTTCTCGGGGAAAACCACTATAAGTCCGATGTGCTTATTCGGAAAGGCTGATGTGGGTTGGCTATGCCATCGCCGTCTAGCTCACGTCAACATGAGAACTTTGCAAAGCCTCCACAAGGATGGTCATATTGTTGGACTAAAAGAAAATGTTTGCTTTGCCAAAGATCGTGTTTGCAGGGCATGTGTTGAAGGAAAGATGCATGATTCTCCCCACAAGCCAAAGAACTACATCAAGTCCAAGAGGATCTTGGAGCTCCTTCATGTGGATCTTTTTGGTCCTTCGTCTCATGCGAGTCTTGGTGGGAAGAAATATTGTTTGGTGATTGTTGATGACTACTCAAGATACACTTGGGTATATTTCTTCAAGTTAAAAAGTGAGACCCAAGAGAACTGCATTGACTTCATCAACATGGCTCAACGTTAACACAATGTCCCAATATTAACAATAAGAAGTGACAATGGTACCGAGTTAAAGAACTACACATTGAATGGATTTCTTAGTGATGAGGGAATAAAACATCAATATTCCGCTGCCTATACCCCTCAACAAAATGGTGTAGCTGAGAGGAAGAACCGGACTCTTATTGATATGGCAAGGACTATGTTGGCGGAATTTAAATCCCCATACAATTTTTGGGCTGAAGCTATCTCCACCACGTGCCATGCATCAAACCGTCTCTACCTCCGCAAAGAATTGATCAAGACTCCATATGAAATCCTTACCGGTAACAAGCCCAATGTTTCTTACTTTCGGGTGTTCGGTTGTAAGTGCTTTTATCGCATTAAGGGCATTCGTTTATCCAAGTTTGATTCCAAAGCTTTAGAGGGTATTTTTGTTGGTTATGGTCTCGAATCCCACACTTATAGAATCTATGACAAGCTCTCTGAAATTGTCATAGAATCTTGTAGTGTGGTGTTTGAAGAATATGATGGTCCCCTAGCGGGGCATGTTGATGTCTGTGATGTAGATGATGAAATGCCTCAGGATGCCATAGGAAGAATGGGTGCGGGATTCATCCGTCCTGTTGAGGAACCCCTTATGGCGGATCGATAAGAACTATGCTCTACTCAAGTGGAGCCCTCATCTTCACAACATCAACATGCTCCTGTCGAGGAGGACAATGACCCATGCCAAAGACAAGTTGTGGACCCTCAACCTGTTGATCAAGAAGAAACCTCTAGCCAGGAGTTTCTTGAATCTCCATTTGCCAGAATGTCTAGTGGTGCTAAGTCTATTACACAAGGAAGATCTATAGAAACTGCCATAAGGAAAGCTCAATGCATGTCTAGAAGTATCCTTGACGAAGACCAAGGTCAATCTTTGCCTCTTACAGAAGAGAATAATTCCAATGATGATTAAGGTCAAGTTGATGGTCAAGATGAGGACCAAAATGATGAAGTGACCCCCCCAAGAAACAACAAGAAGATTGAAACTCGTCGCCAAGCTAGAATGGATAGAACATTGGAATTAAGGGACCACACTCTTGAGAATGTGGTAGGAGATCTAAGAAGAGGGATATCTACTCAAGCTCAACTGGAGAACTTTGGTGAGCACCAAGCGCACATTTCCATGGTGGAACCAAAGAAAGTATGGCAAGCCCTTTAAGATTCGGATTGGTTGGATGCTATGCACAAAGAACTCAACAACTTTGAGAGAAACAAAGTATGGAAGTTAGTTGAAAAGCCAAAAGATTGCCGCAATGTTATAGGCACCAAGTGGATTTTTAAGAACAAGCAAGATGAGCATGGAATTATGGTGAGGAACAAGGCAAGATTGGTTGCACAAGGGTTCTTGCCTTCAACTAACTTCCATACCACGTATACAAACTCTTGTGGTTTGCACAAGGGTTCTCTCAAATCCACTTGCTCTAGTGTTTCTTTGGAAACCCTAGGTTTTGATTTGGTTCTTACAAGCTTGTTTTTGATTGTTTGACAACTTGCTTGTATTTGGGAGCCTCCAATTAAGTTGTGGATGTGTGCCCCGAACTTATTGTAAAGGTGCCGGCTTCCACCTCGAAGGTTGCCGTACAGTGGAAGAAGTGAATCGAACCCGTTAGGGTGAGGTTCATCGGAGAACAAGGGAGGCCTCTCGTGGCATTGGTGGTTTAATACCACCCCCTCTCCAAACGTAGACGTACTTCCCTTCAAAAAAAAGGAACTACGGGAAACAAATCCTTGTGTCTCCGAGCGCTACACTTTGGTTACTTCTATCCCTTACCGCACTTTACTTTTCTAGTTCTTGCTTAGTTCTTGTGCTAGGTTGACTTATAGGTAAATTCACCTTAGTTGCATAATCTAGAGAATTTACCTTTTCTGTCAAATCCTAATTTTAAAAAGAGTAAAATTTGAAGTAGCACCTATTTACCTCTCTCTAGGTGTCCATACGATATTTTCACACGTGTTAGCACGACACAACTTGTTTACTAAGGTGTCCTCGTGAGTCGTGCCTTGCAAGGCACGCTAATCACTTAGCATGTCGTTTCGCAATTATAGTTATTTCCGTGCTATTAGAAGATTTTTTTGGTTTGACGTGACAGGTCTACCTTGTTTCATACTCATAAGAAGCTTTGTAATACTGATCTAAACTTTTCTAGATATATCAATCGCGTAAATTTAGAGAAATACATGGCACTCTGCTATACTCAGACATGCAAGAGAATGATAATTGTTCTTATGTTCATTGTTTACACTATCCAAACAACTCAAGTGGATGTATTGCGTACTGTTCTACCAGTGTTAAACATTTTGGTTGGATGGTATGTCATAGACCATACGGAAGAATTCATGCACGCCATTAATGAACTCGCCCGGTGCGTCGGTCAGTATCGTACATCCATTCTAGAACCATCTGCATTATTGCATAATTATATAAAAAAATCATTACACAACATCATGAATAGAGATCACTGACCAATTTACTATAAGTTATTCATCACATTAAAACAATAATAGAGTATAGTGGACCAAATGTTATTATTGCAAAAATAAAAAACTAGGCACTAATTTTAAAAAATTCTACTCGATACTCATTTTGATCAGTTATTAAGTAAACAACATCTACACATATGCAAACTAACAAGTTAATGTGAGCTTCTAGAGTATTAAATGAGCAACACTATTTAAAGAAAAACCCTATTTTCTCACTTCATTTACTTGTTGAAATCTAAAAATTTGGATTTTGAAAATTTTACATGCATCAATTTTTGAATTAGACAAAACAATTAATATGAAAAATGTGGAGTTTTTAATTATTGATCTACCTGCGAAAATCTCATTCCATTCTGAGCTCTAAAACTCTAAATTACACATTTTAATTTTTAATAACTTTTTGTCTAATCAAAATTTTCCTAAAATTACACATCTAAAATTCCCTCTACTTCTAGAGCAAGAAATCCCTCTCTACTTCTAGAACATTGAGCTAAACTAACAATGAGAAATGAAAGAATAAAGTTGCTAACCTTTTAAAACCTTGGATTTAGGGGTTGCCACTAAATCTTGACAAATCTTGGAGAAGAAATGGACATGAACACGGCTTGCTTGGAGAAAAAATGGCCATGAGATCAGGCACGGACGAAGCCGAATTATATAAAAAACTAATAGTCCCGGTTTGTATTACGAACCGGGATTAGTGATTGACCTCCTCTAGTCCTTGTTTGTAATACAAACCGGGACTACAGGTTCCCGCACGTGGAGCTAGCTGACGCGCGCCCTCTAGTTCCGTCGTATCACGAACCGGGACTAGAGGTCCAGAACAACACGGGAATAGACCTGCCCGGGCCTCCTAGCCGTTGGAGCCAGGACGAATCAGGACTAGTGTGAACACTAGTTTCGGCCCAAAACCCACCCGGGACTAGATCCAGAATCGGCTCCGAACCGAAGCCCTTGTTTCTACTAGTGCTCTTGTCTCGGGCACGGTGGATTTGGTTGAAGTCTCCAAGGACAAGCCACTTATAGCCACCGGTAGGCTTGAGGTTGATGAGCTATTGGAAAAAACTATCTTTTAAGGCATTGTTAGTTGGCCCGTAGACCACCGTGATCTTGAAGATATCATCACCGAGCCTAGAGGAAACGGTCACCGAAAGGGAGAATTCCCGAGTGTCAATCTCAGAGATATCAACCGCCTCTTGATCCCAAAGAATCAGAATTCCGCCATGAGTACCAACAGTTGGCTTGTATGCATAGCCACGCAATCTATGGCCTCCGATGGAAGCTGCAGTGAACGAGCCGATTACTTCGACTTTAGTTTCTTGTAGACGTGCGATGTGACAGGAAGAGTCTGATATTGTTTCCATGACCGTGGTCCTCCTGTCCGGGTCATTTTGACCATGGACATTCCAGTTCGCGATACTGATGTCACTCATTGTTGCAGAGCTAGAACCCATAGGAGAAGCACACCAAACATATAACATGAAAAGCAACAGCAGGTGCCAACCTAAAACCCACACGTCGGGCAGTTGACAGCCGCTGCGGATGAATTAAGCGCCGAATTGGGGAAGCAGTAGTCTTAAGTAACAAGGTCTTATCGGTTACAGCCCAAGCATGCAAGAATTGAATTGTCTTCTTTTTAGCTAACATAGAAACTGACATAACCCAAATTCAGAGTCGAAGGCTCCATCAGCTGGTCACGGGGCAGAGCGCCCAGCCACCACAGATGCATCAGCAGCATGCTCGACAGTTGGTGCCTCGGCATCTTGATCGATCCCGCCTCTTCTCTGTGAGCGAGGAGAGCTTCCTCCACGACAGTCGTCAGGTCGTAGTCCAGATTATATCTTTAAATAATAGGTTCATGTGCATCCACGAGGCGAATTTGATATCCGGCATTCATATTCACTACTCTTAGGCAAGGCAAGCGCACGCCGATCTTGAGATGCCATTAGTAATATTAGACTATATGTTCTACTCTCCAATTCCACTAATCCAACGCAATATGTAACGACTCCGTTCCATTTTTCGATCCCAACCGAATCAGAACGGAACTGCCGTTTCTGGCCTGAACTCTGATCTCCTCGAACAGCTGCTCTAGCTGAATCAGCCTGTACTTGGAGCGTCCCACGTCGTTCGTTTCCTTGGAAGTTTCGAACGTGCACCCGTACGTGCAGGCCAGCGCGGCACAAAGACGGCGGCCACCGCGATCGAGGCTTGGCTGAGATTGGTGTTTCCTGAAATTAGACGGCGGGCGTGCGCGCTGCTGGCTGGGGATGACGTCGTCGTCGACTCGTCCGTCGGTGCCAGGTTGTAGGCACGAGCGCATGAGAATGAGAGAGAGGAGGCGCTGACCGAGATTGGTGGTGTTTGTGAAGCATCAGAAAAAGAAGGAAGACTTACGGTGATGCACGCCATGGTGGCCCCAGCCTGGATTGTTTTATGGGAACCGTGACACGTCTCCGCGACGTGCCCGGTTGTGTGTGCCCGGAGTCTTTGAAAACGTGATGACTGTGTCGATATTTGCATGTTCGTTCTACTGCTCTTGATATGGCAGAGAACTCCGCTGGCAGTATGGAAGTGCAGAACTGCAGCACAGCTGGCCCCGAAAAGGGCATACCTGTTTGTTACTCTGGAGTCGCAACGGCTCCACGTATATTTTGCGTGATACAGAGGCTTGTCCTTTCCCAGAAATTAGACAGCGACGTTAATGTTTTGTCCGGTGGAATTTACACGAGCATGAGCCACGTTATGTTCTGCACGCCCGGTTTGAAAACAACCTTATCCACTGCAGGCTGCGCTACAGGTCTACACCAAATCTGCACCGACAGAACTTACTGCATATGTACAGAGCTTGGTCAGTTTCTCACCAACGGTAACGAACGACCTCCACGAGGGCGGTCCCTGTCTATTTTTTCTTTTGAACAAGTCCCTGTGTATTTTGATCCCTTCCCTGGAGAAACTTGGTCTGATTCCCTCTTCACCAAGGGGTTCGAGCTGTTCAACTCTGGAAAGAGCTCTGACTTCCGAACGTGGCAACTTGCAGACCCGACTGGATTATGTATTCTCTCTCATCACTCATCCTCCTGATAATTGGGTTGGTGGTAGTTTGCGTTCACTTCAGCATGTCCAGGAATAAAGCAACACGGCGCGCGGCGCACATGGCCAGCCCGTTGGACTTGGAGGCTAAGACAGGCACATATCCTTGGGAGGAGGCAGGGTAGCTGCTCCCGTCTTCGGGCATCTCCAACGGCCAAATGAAAATGGTCCTACCGTGTCTGAACCGATCTGATCGGATGGACGGACAGTTGCAGCTAGTCCGGCGAGACGATTCAAACAGACCGATTTGTGCGGACCGACTTATTCATGCATCAAATTTGGACCATGGTTGCGTCAGTCCGGACAGCGCGCAGGTCCTCCACTTCACCCTGGCGGTCTCTCCCGTCGGTGGCACACAATGACACAAACCACTCCCATCTCTCTCTCTCTCTCTCTCTCTCTCTCTCTCTCTCTCTCTCTCTCTCTCTCCAAAAAACCCTCTCTCAAAATTCGACTGGCGGTAGCGGTAGTGATGGATCTCCCCGCCACCACCGCTTGCCAAGCTAGTTCCTTGGCGTTCCAAGATACCTTGAGGAAGTTGATGGAGAAGAAGGTGTCGAGAGAGAAGAGAGACAACGCAAAGAGAAACAGGCCACCGCCAAGAGCTTTTGAACCATATGAGATCTATTGTGGTAGACGAGACCAACGCCAAGACTAGGCTCATCGAGGCCGATGCCAAGACAAAGGCCAAGGCCAACAAGGTCGATGCCAAGTCTAGTCTGTTGGAAGCCGAAGTTAAGATCATGATTAAGGAGAATGTCATCATGCTCACTAACTTGGACAGAATCACCGGCCCGAACAAATGGTTTGGATCGAGAGGAAGCAAAAATCATCCAGTCCCACGATGCTTGAAGGAAAATGACATAGGTGATTGCCATTCCTACCTTTTTTTTACATATTGTATGATATTGTTAAGTTTGCACGTTTGGGATGAACTGGCCACTTGTTGGTGATGACTAGGACAATGGTACATGTTTTCTACTTTATTTACTTGCCAATTTATATGTTTGTCCATGTCTTTGTGTTGAAATGTAAAAGAATTGGCTAAATGGTCAGCTCTGCGAAAATGGCCAATTGGCTAAATGGTTTTCTTTTGTGCACATAGGCTAGATGCACTGACCAAACATGCCAGACCACGACCTAAATTCCATCCGTGGACCGATCCTTCCAGACCAGCAAACTGTCTGGATTTCCAGTTTGCGCCAGTTGGCTGAAAATACCCTTCTCGACTGCGAGACACTACGCCGAACGATAACGACATGTTCTGCTTTTGCATTTAGGCAATCACCTGGTTTTTGCTGCCCTTCAGATGCTAACAACGTTCATTCCTGACTACTGATTGTAGTCTGTAGGTACTCCACGAATCGTTGCGTTTGTCTGCCCATTAGTACTGATTAAAGACTGTCTACACGATTATGCAGGCGCGGAATCCTGCCCGCACCTATTCTTCGATGTATGCCTATCATGTAGGTATGTACAGTAGCTAAGTGCTACCGGCGGTGGTTCACACGACGGAGTGATATATCGGAGGTTTTCTTTTGTGTACATAGGATCTATGGAATGGGCATGAAAAAACCTCCATCGCTCACGTCGTGCGACCTCTGACCTAGCCTCCGCCACCCTACCCCCTCCCACCACCATCGGAGGAACCTCGGGAAAAGCCTACATGGTACACGGGGGTTGCTAGCCTTCATCTCATCGCACGGCGGGTGACGACATGAGCCTTTCATCCCCAAGCGGTAGGGTCGTTGGTTGCTGCAGCAACGAGAGCACACGACGAAGGCGGGCACCGGGGTGTCCGCCCCAGTTTTTTTGGCAACCTTGGCGAGGGCGGCATGGCGCCTGGTTTAGCGGACATGGCGCGACTAAGCTTCTCATATCTGCACGGTGCGGGTGATGGTGGCGGTACCCACTAAGATCTGTAGCCAGCTGATGGGAGCCAGCGGGCGGCGTGGGGGCATCGTTTTCTTTAATAAAGGAGGAAGGAGGTGGTCCTAGGATTTCTCTCGCGCTAAGATGTTGTTCTGCTGGATGTCTGCCCTCATGGATATGGGCAGTGATGAGTTTTAGAAGGCTCCAGCGACGAGCTCCCTTGGACACCACATGCCTAGAGATTGCTGGATCAAATGTGATTCGGTCGTGCGCATCTTTATTTTTCTGACCATTCGGTTTTAGGAGGAAGCGTTGCGAAGCTTCGTTATCCATTGCCATCATGGGACACATCTTTTGCGTTCTATGGACTTAGAGGCAGAGAATGTCACGGAGGCTGAGATATGAGAACTAGCAATGGTGGTATGAGTCTTTGAGGCGATGGGATTTTTTTTGGTGAATTCTGACTGTAGCAGCGACTTCAGAAGTGGGGCGGCAGCATATGAGAAGTACAAAGTCTTATCTTTAACGGTAAAAAAGATACACCACTATCTAGGATAACAAGCTAAAAGTGGTACAATGGTTTGTATCTTAAGATATGCATACATCTGAAAGTGGTACAATGGCTTGTACCTTAAGATATATATATGCATTTAATGACTTTAGGTACATGCATATATGTGATTGGGCTAACCATATATTTTGCCTATAGTACCGTGCAAGGCTTGTAGCTAAGCTAAGATACAACAACACATTCTCTCTTCATTAACTATGGTGCCACATAAGTAATTTGTCTATGAATATCATGCTAAGAAACGCCTATTGACAAAGGCCTAATGAGGGAGTAGCAAGATTTTTTTCTTCTTCTCCTTGTTTTCTATGCATCCCTGACGTGTGGGCGAGCACCAACACGAACGTGGGGCATGCCAGAAATGCTAAATGCCGCCCGCTGACGGTGCGGGCGGCTCCGCACAGGGGCGACCTTGTTGGGCCGGCCCATTTCGGTCGCTGCTTCTTTTTTTCCTTCTCTATTTTTCTGTTTGTTTTTTTGTTTTCTTTTCTGATTTTCTTTTTATTTTTAAAAGATGTTCAGTATTTATGGAAAATTCACGTTTATCAAAATTTTATTTTATGGTTTTTCATTTTTGTTCATGATTTTTGAAATTAGTTTGTGATTTTTAAAATTGGTTCATTATTGTCAAAATTTTGTTCATGACATAAAAAATTGTTCATGACTCAAAAAAATTCATGAAATTTTGTGTTTATGTTCATGATATCTAAAAGTTGGTCTTGAATTTTAAAAATTATTCACGATATTGAAAATTCGTTCATGATTTTAAAATTTTGATTTATTATTTTGTAAAAAGTTCATGATTTTTTTTAGAAAGGTTCATGAATTAAAATATATTTCAGAAAAATGTTAACTTTTTAGAAATATTGTTCAGGCTTTTTAAAAATTGGTTTATGTTTTTGAAAAAAATGTTTATCACATTTCGAAATTTATTCATGAATTGAAAATTTATTTCATGATATTCTAAATTAGGTTCACGGTATGTAGTTTATGTAAGAAAGCTAGGCACTTTTTCTTAGGCTTCTCTTGAAATCAATCACATAAGTTGTACTGTACGGTCGTTGTAGCACACACAGGCGTGATAGGTAAATGGGAAAAAACAACGTGCGGTCGAGTCGTGCGACGCGAACGAGTTTGGGCCGGCCTAGTGAAACCAGTACTTCAGGCGGTGCGTCTCGGTCTCGCCGCTTCAGGCGGCATATAGCACTGCCCGGGAAAAGCTATTTGCCGTCCGCTGGCGGCGCGGGCGGCTAGCGCCGCACAGGGCGCAAGCCTTGTTGGGCCGGCCCAGTTAGCGTTAGGATTCTTTTCTTTTATTTGCTTTTTTCTGTTTTATTTTTTCTGTTTCTTTTTTCGTTTTTTCTTTTTGTTTATGTTTTTCAGAAACATCATTATTTTTTTAAAAATGTTTATTATTTTTTAAAAATATTATGTTTTTTGAATTTTGGTTCACGATTTTTAAAATTGGTTCATGATTTTTCAAATTTTGTTCATGTTTTTAATTTTTGGTTCATGGTTTTTGAAATTGGTTTATGATTTTTCAGAAATTGGTTAATGCTTTTTTAATTTGCTATATGATTTTTAAAAATAGTTCATCACTTTTTTAAAATTAATTCATAATTTTCGGAATTGGTTCATAATTTTCAAATATTTGTTCATAATTTTTACATTAATTTTTGAAAATTTGTTTATGATATCTAAAAAAATTCACCAATATTCACATTTCTCAAATCATAGTTATAAAGAATGTTTAAGGTTTAAATAAAAATACAGAAAAAAGAAACAAAAAAAGTATAAAAGAAGTAAAACTAGCTACGTGGGCCGGCCCACTTACTCCGGAGCGCGCCTTGCGCCGCCTGGAAGTGGCCTATAGCACGCCCCTATGCAGCCACGTACACCGTAGTCCGTAGGAGTAATGCGTAGTCAGCCCCTCAGCGGGCCTTTTGGCCTAATATGCAGACGGTCTGGCCCATTTTACCTCTATCCATACTGTGCTCTCGGCCCGTCTGTTCATTTCGCCGCCGTCTCCGAGAACAGGGGAACCAGTATGAAGTGTTCCCCATCTATCCACCTTTACTGAGTTGAGGATTTCTGCTACCGCGAGTAAAAATGAGTTGAAGATTTCTGCTACTGGAGGGAACTAGACGAATCCATGGAAGTGAAGACGAGACTGAGTGAAGGTGAGAGCTCGTCGCAATTGTTTCTGACTTTGATTTCCCTTTCCTGTAGGTTTTGTCAATCTGGAACCCTGATTCTTTTTCTCCCCGTAGAAATGTAAAAAATGTCAATCTGGAACCCTAATTCTTTTTTCTCCTCGTGGAAATGTAAAATGGCAGCTTTTAAGCCGTGATACGGTTGGTCGATTCCCTGTCACTAAGAGACGGACCATGGCTGAGATCACAAATCCGCCGCCGGAGCGACGGGGAATCCCCCTGGCTGACCTCCCTGAAGAGCTCGTGTTGGATATCCTGCTCCGTCTGCCGCCGAAATCCATTCTCCAATGCCGCGCCGTCTGCAAGGCCTGGCTCTGCATCACCACCGACCGAACCTTCCTCCTTGCCCACCACGGACGCCAGCCTGCACAGCGGCTCCTCTCATTCGTCCGCAACGTCGGCAGTTACGGCAGCGGCACCGACCTGCGCGTCGTGGACTACTGCGTTGAAGCTATTGATTTCCGTACCCGCGAGTTCCGGTCCGTTGTCAGGTTCACCGGCAATACTCCTGCATACGAGAGCTCCTTAGAGGATGACTATCCTTTCACCATCCACGCTGCCTGCGATGGTCTCCTGCTCATGTCCTGTGATGACAGTTTATACATCTGCAATCCGGCCACACGTCAGTGGGCTTTAGTCTGCCCACCTGCTCTTGGTGATCACAAGATCGCAGGGCTCTATGTTCATGGCCCTTCGGCAGAGTACCGAATGTTGTCCTATAGAGACATTGATCGGACAAATAAGTTCTTTATCAACACCGTGGGCTCGGACAGTGTGAGGTGCATTACATTTGGTTCATCCTCGGTGTCCATGAGAAAGTGGTTAGCGAGAGGGTCGAAAGCTACCGAGTTTGACAGGCCTTTCTTGTCTCATGGCAAGCTGCATTGGCTGCCGCAATCGAATCCACTGAAGAACATATTGGTGTTCGACACAGTGGCTGAGGAGTTCTCATGGTTGTCTTCTCCTGTTGTGACATGGGATGTGGTGTTTTTGCTTGAGATGGAGGGCACATTAGCCATGTCCAAAAGTCCGACAGCCGGGTCAAAGGTTGATCTTTGGGTTCTGCAGGATTACAAGAGTGCGATCTGGGTGCACAGGTATCAGATTGAGTTGCCAGTGGCAGAGATTTGCCTTTATGACAAACATGAAAGTTGGATGTCAAAAGTTGTGTCCCCAGAGGGAGATGTGCTGGTTGATTGCATGGATAGATTGAATTGGCACTTGCACTATGACATAGAGGGCAATTTGCTTAGGAAATTTCTGTGTAATGGCCGCCTGCTGCACTTAACTACACATATTCTCAAAGAAAGCCTTGTTCCACACGCATTCTTTCAGATGCAGGAGGATGGAAGTGCCCACGAGCCACCTTTCTTTTGGGGACTGTAGATTGTAGTCGCTTCCTACATGCACACTTTTGAACATCTGTTATTTGAATTCCCTGATTTCTGTAATTGGAGTGTTGTTAGGACAATGGTGTGTTTACACTAATCAGGGTTATTGTTCCATTTATCTTTGGACAAATCTTCTTCAATGTTGCATGTTTCAACCTCATAAACTGGAAGTCAGCAAGTCTACTGGAAGGCTCACCATGGGTCTAGCACAAATGGAGTATCGCTTCTTCAGTTCTTTGTTCATTGGAAGCATGGAACTCAAGAATTTGGATGTCGCACTTCAGTTTCTTGGCAAACTGCAGTTTATATTATGTACATTATCTGTATGCCTGATCTGTTAGAACATACGATGTCTGTTGCAAGGCTGTCGAGAATTCTGTACATGTCCCTTAGATTTCTTGTAGGCAGTCAAAACTATAGTTGCTGATAATCAGATAATGTATTGAACAGCATAGTGCAGGCATGCGTATGGAAATAACTAATCTTGAACACTTTGTTTCTCTTTTTTTTTCATGCACGCCCATAATCAATCAACTGTTATGTTCTGGTTGCCAGTCAACCGAAACCTGATGACCATGAGAAAGAAACATCATGCTTGGTGCGTCGGCCAAGGTACTTCCCGGATCAAGGGCACATGGATGAATGTCTTTTTTTCACGGGGAAAGGCCCCGGGGCCTGGAAACTGCTATATTAAAGCAGCGGCACAAGTTACAGTTATGGGAAAATCTTCGTTAGTATTTACAGGTATGTGGTTTGACTTTTATGTCTGTTCTGCATTGAGAAAAGTGCAAGATTGTCCTTTCGGCATGCTTCTTGAGCTTGGGCAAAACCACGTTTCTTCCTTGTTATTGAAGTTTGGATGATATTTACAAATGTTGATCAAGAAGGATAGATGCTGCTGGCTAAATAATACCTTGTGGTATAATCATGCCCATTGACGATGTAATTGCAAGTTAGAGCATCTCCACTAGCAAGCCGAGCAAACAGATGAAATCTCTATAAAACATTGATATCATTGATAGAACCCAACAAAACCAAAGAAGCCATATCAAATCCACAAGTCCCATTATGCCACTACTTCAAGCACGATAGTTGGATCACGATGATGGCCAGTGTACAGCTCGTCCCAATCCGCATGGCAGTTCTTTCACCTCCGGTGCATGCAATCCATGCTCCCAAAGCATGCCCTGACATCCTCTTGCTTCATTCATCGCCATCAAACACTTTTATGCCCTCCTCATTGGGAGCACAGAGGTACTCGACACCAAAAAACTAGATCAACACCTTGGCAAACAAACAAACACACGTGAGCATGGCATCCCCTCCTATGCGAAAACACATAGTGCTGAGCATGGCATCCCCTCCTATGCGAAAACACATATTGGTGAAATCAGCCGGAATGACATATGCAATACTCTCATTGCGGCAGAAATCTTTTGATATGCACTAAATCCAATGAGGCTAACACAATTTCAATGGTGAGATGTGGCGGGTTGGTGCAAACCTCGGTGAAGCAATCCCACATGAGAATCTCATGATCGAGAGCTCGATTCCGATCAATGCAAAGGCAACCAACCATCGAGCCTCGATGCTTCCTTTTCTTGTTGTCCTCGTGTTCCTTCGCTATGGCCAACACGATGAGATTCTCGACATCGTCGTCAAAAAGCAAGTTTTCTATGTTGCAATCATTCAACGAGCAATCATTCAACGACGACTGAGTCCGCAAGCAAAAACCGCACGGATGCGCTCGAGGATGAACTCATCTACACAAATGTTCGTATGTTCAAAAAAATACATGAATGATCCGTAAATTACTTCCTATAACTGCCGCTAGGCTACCCGCCTCCACGGCCGCCCTCAGAGCGCGCACGTACACCGTCCGCTCGATTCAGGTCCTGTAGCTCTTTTCTACCCTGCAGCTGATCAACAACCGTTCGATGAGGTTATTTTGTTCATCACTTCTCGTTTGTTCAGATAGGTCCATTGATAGCTGGGCCCAAGAACATGTGGGGTCGGCAGCCAAAGGCAGCTATGGCCGATGGTCCGTGTCGCCGTTTTCTTTTCCTATCGTATGCGCGTGTGGCTTGCATCACCGTTTTCTCTTCCTTTCCTGTGCGCGCGGGCAGCGAGTGAAACCTAGATCGGTGAAAACCGCTCCGCAATCTTGTGTCTCCTCTTCTCCCCAATCCCAATCCCGCCTCCTCTCCTCCTTCCCAGCCGACCACCTATTTCTTCCTGGATATGTGCGTGTTTTATCTTTCAATAGCAGAAATTTCAGCTAGATAAGGAAGTTAACTACGGCTCACGAGAAAACGATGAGCTTCCACGCATAAAAATATTATGTGTGGCTTCGTTGTGATTGGTAGCCTTAATGCTTGATTTCTTATTCCTTTATAGCATTGTTTTTTATCTTTGGGTTAGTGGATGTGGCTGGTGGCTTCTAATTTATCATGTGTTGGTTGTTTCCTTGCAGATAGACGACTGGTGGCGGTACTTGTGGTAAGGCAGTCTCAGCTGGTATGTTATTTTTCAGGCAATTTTGCTTCCTTTTAAATTTACTGTGAGTACTGATGCAGTTGTGCTTTCAGCCCCTATGAAGATACTCCCCGTTTCAAATTATAAGTTGTTTTAGCTTTGTGAAGTAACTGTATCTAGACTTCTTTTACTATATAGGTTCATTCAGATTTAGAGTGAACTATACACTAAAAGAAGTCTAGTATTTTCTTCACAAAGCTAAAACATCTTATATTTTGAAATGGAAGGAGTAGATGATAATGATCTTGTTGATTTTGTGTGGATATTTTAACTCCACTTCAAAAGTCCAGATTCTGAGATCACGTGGTATGCCATATGTCTTGCATACATATATTGTTGTTACAGTAAATGTCCGTTACTGTTATTTATGGTTTGATGGCGTTGTGCTCTTTGTCGTAGCAAACAACAACTAAATGGTCAAAAAGAGGGGGCGCTGTAGTATAGCTGACTTAGCTCGCTTCAACAAAAAAAAAATGCTCCAACTGATTTTCATGAGGTTTCTCCAGAACTTAAAAGGGTTAATTTTGCCTTTACATAAAAATTTGTACCCATTAGTCACTCTGATTTTAGTCATTTTACTCATGAGCACGATATGTTTTACTTCAACATCGTTTCCTCACTCATCTTATGTTTTCCTCTCTCCTTATATTTATAATAATTAATACTAGATTTTAGTGTTTTTTCTTGAATTGTATCGAGTTTGTAATTTTTTACTTCAAATAATGTGTATGTGAATACTTAACTTGAAACTGCATTGATTCATTCCCTAGAAAGCATTCGTGTTATATTGTGTTGGAAAATCTCGTGGAGGCACCTAGAGGAGGGGGGGGGGGTTGAATACGTGTTACTTTAAATTTTACTTCCTTTTCAAATTAGGATTTGACACAAAGGTAAATTCTCTAGATATGCAACTATGGTGAATTTACCTATATGTCACACTAGCACACATAACTAAGCAAGAACTAGATAAAGTAACCGAAGTGAAGCACACGGGGACACAATGATTATTTCCCACAGTTCCTTCCTTTTGAGTGGAAGTACGTATGCGTTTAGAGAGGGGTTGGTATCAAACCACCAACGCCACGAGAGGTCTCCCTTGTTCTCCGGTGAACCTCACCCCAAGGGGATCGATTCACGCTTCCACTATATCGACAACCTTTAAAGTGGTAGCCGACATCCTTACAACAAGTTCGAGGCACACACCCACAACTTAATTGGGGGCTCCCGAATCCAAGCAAGTTGTCACACAATCAAAGAAAAGCTTGTAAGAATCAAATCAAACCAAAACAAGGCTTAGGGTTTCCAATGAAACCCTAGAGCAAGGGGCCCTCAAGTGAATGAGGGGAAATGAAGATCTCTCTTGGTGAATCTGTAGATCGATGCCTCCTCCTCCGATTCCCCAAAGATCAACGCCTTTGGGTGGTTGGATGAAGAGATCTTGGAGTTTTGGTGGCTCTAATGGAGGTCCTTTTATTTTCTGGAATGAGCAGCCCGAGGTTGAAGATGTGGTCCCCTATTTATAGACCTCACAACTGCATAACATTTTCTGACCGTTGGGGACTTTCCACGCCGGAGACTCCGGTCTGACAGACCGGAGACTCTGGCCCATCTCCGGTCCATCTCTAGAAAGGCTCTCTGACTATCTTGGGTAGGGTCTTGTCGTTCACTCCGGAGACTCTGTTCGAAACTACGGACCGGTATTTCCACACCGAAAACTCTAGTTTGTGAAATCACACCGGAGACTCCGGCCGATATCCGGTCTGTCTCCGGACCCCCTCATAGAATGACCCTAGGGCGAGTCCAGCACCCACACCGGGAACTCTTGGGGAAACTCTGGACCACACCGGAGACTCTGGTGTTTACACACCGGAGACTCTAGTCTGGAATCTTCAGGTAATCTTAGTTTTGGCCATGGAATTTTCCACATTAATCTGACTTTTTCTCTTTTCAATAGATTGACATGTAGACATTAACACACAGTAAAATGAACCTTATGTTGCTATCGAACACCAAAACAGATTAGGACAATAAATGTCCTTTCAATCTCCCCTTTTTGATGTTCGATGACAACAAGAGGTTTTGCAATGAATTTTTAATAAGACATAGCTATGCTCCCCCTGACGATGTGCAGCAAGATAATCAAGTAATACATGCAAGTCAGGTAATGGATAACTATTACAATAAGGGAATGGGCATAGACATGTACACATACAAAGATAGTTCAACACACATAGATAGTTCACATAAACCAAATAAGTCTCACAAGAACCAAATGAAAGAAAATGTTCGAATAAAGAGACGACCAAGCACCCCAACCCATGCAAATCCTGATGCTCCTAATGGACACCTTCTCTCCCTTTGGCATCGAAACACCGAAAATGGAAAAGTCCAAGCTATCGCCCCAAAGGAGTCAGTCGGAGTCCTCGTCGTCGTCATCATCCTCTTCCTCATCATCATCATCAGCAGAAGTCTATGACCCTTTGCCATGAGGGCGAGAAGAGGAGGTGCCCTGAGGTGCAAAACCAGAAGTGACCTCAGAGAAAGTCTGCCAGTCAACCTAGCTTGCATTCATAGCATTCCAAGCACCAAAGGAAAGTGTGTGATCTAACTCTACAGATGGTTCAGATCCATGCTCATCATTGTATTACGACTCTCCTTCCTCTTATTCCTCACCTTGTGCCTTGATGTCCTTGAGAAGCTTCTCAGTTCTGCGGCTACTCTTGTAGGACTCATGCCGTTCCTTGCGGATGTCCACGCTCATGCAACACAAGGTCTTCTCCTAGAAGGATGCCTTCTTGACTTTCTCCTGAACAAACTCACGTGTGACATGAGGCATGGGTGCATTGGAGGCATTCTTCCTCCTAGAGCCCCTAGGAGGGGTGGGAGCATGCTCAACCTCAGAGATCTCCTCATCCTCACTCTCAAACGGCTTCCTAGAAACCATCTTCCCTTTCTTTGAAGGGACACCAATGCATGCTCTGTAAGATTGGGAGGGAGGGAAAGTGGTGAAACATGGGCTTGAGTATTGATAAGCCTCATCACAAGAGCAGCATATGGAGGAGACTTCCGGAAGAGAATAACATGGTGCATCTCCTAAAAAATATAGTCCATAACATCAATAGCATAGCCTTCAGCATTAGGACCAACAAGGTGTTCCTTGTGAGCATGGTGAAGCAAGTTGACAAGCCCACATCTAATAATATCATCATTGTCAACACTGGGATAAATGTAGTGGCGGAATATCCTCAGAAGCAAGTTATAGAGAGGTTTGAGGCCCTTGGCCTCACCGACTACTACACCCTTGCCATAGAGAGGAGCCAACTTGGTCTTGCTCTCACCAAGGGCAGCATCATGCATACGGTGCCCAACAGGAACAAACACACCCTGGAAAGTCTCATTGATGATCCTGGCAAAGTCAAAGAAGGTAGCTGTGCATCGAACATCGCCAGTCATCCAAGTCATGGTCCTTGCCTGATCAGTCCCAAACACCACAGTGGCATAGAATTGTTGGACAAGAGTAATGATGTAATATTCTCGGAGCTCCATGAGTCCATGCAGCCAGAGCTTCTCAGTGATCCATAGAGCATCTGCAAAGTAACTGTTGGCACGCATGTACTCGAGCTCCATATACTTCTGAGGACAAACTGGGGACTTGGTGAGCTTGCTATAGACATTAGTCATGAACACTTTCTGTTCCCTCCTCCAATAACAAGGATCCTCACAGGTCCTTGGCAGCTCATAGAAGTTAGTCTTGCGAAGGTCACGGAAGTCCTTCTTGGTCACGTCGGCAAGAGATTGCAAATTGTCATACTTGGCCCTCTTGGCACGGTTTTCCTCCTCTATGCGCTCTTGGTTCTTTCTCATATACTTAGCATCTCTGAGCTTATACCTGCGGTTGGATGGCGGGATCACATACTGCCCAGCTTCCTCATCAAACCGAGGATCCACCCTCCTAGACTTGGCCTTGGTGCGACCATGACGAGAACCAGCGCCTCTTGTGAACAGAGAGTAAGGAGGATAGCATGGGGATAAGCACATATGTCCTAGAGATAACCACCAGACCCTCATAACTTTACCATATGTGCTAGAGGCAATCTACACCAGAGTCTCCGGTGTGCAACACCGGAATCTCCAGCCTAGACCGAAGTATCCGGTCAGATAGATCGGAGTCTCCGGACTGACCAACCAGAATCTCCGGTCTGGAGACTTCGGGCTGCACATGGAGACCATAGGTGAGTTTGATTCCAGCAGATCAAGCAAGGATATGAGACTAAAGTGATGCAGTGCACGCATGCATGTTGTTCTAGTGGGCAAAATCAGTACAAAACTCAAAATAAACAAAGGGGATGAACCCTAGGTTCATAGTGAGAGGAAAAGGTACCATATCTGTCCATTAGAGAAGTTCCATCGGTGGGGAATGTCCTAGGGGTGGAGCGGGTGGAGTTGGACGGCGGCACGGCGGACCCTGGCAGCAAATCGGCCTTCGGGAAGCAGTTTTGGAGGAGGAGGAGGGCGTGTAGGTGGGGGTCAGGGTGGAAGATAGAGTCTGTGTGACTCTTTCACCCTAGTCCCCTTAAGTCATAGGCCGAAACCGCCCCAGACCAGAGACTCCGGTCTACACTGGACACTCCGGTCCTCTTCAACCAAAAAACAACCAATTTCAAGTTTTGGGACATATATGATAGATATAATGTTTTCATGGGAGGGTGACAGGCTTAGGTTTAAATCTCAAACTGTGAAGAACAAAAAAAGGCACGAAAATTAAACTAAATGGTCATGTGAAACTCCAATTTACTCAAAAATACGAACCAAGAACCAATCCTTCATAATGAAGGGGACGATGGCCAATGCTACCATGTAAGAGTGTGAGGCATGAAACCGCGAAAAATTATCCTTGGGTTCATAACCTTTACTCAACAATGAAGCTCACATATCACAAATGATATTAAGAGAATTGATTTTCTTAATTTTGGCATTATGGGGGGAGGGATAGCCTAATGGATTAGTACCGCACTCCCCCTATATCCATGCCTGCACCTAAACCACATAATGATAAGGTAATAGATGTGTATGCAAGATGATCAAGTCAAACTTCTTGAATCTACAATATTTAGCTCATTCCTCAAATAGAAAAACCTTGCTTCGTCAAGTGGCTTCGTGAAAATATCTGCAAGTTGGTCTTTGGTTGATACATACAAAAGCTCAATATCCCCTCGGGCAACATGATCTCTAATGAAATGATGATGGATCTCAATATGCTTTGTTCTTGTATGATCCACCGGATTGTAGGCAATCTTAATAGCACTTTCATTGTCACATAAAAGAGTCACTTTGTCACAACGGACACCATATTCCTTTAAAGTTTGCCTCATCCATAACAATTGAGTGCAAGCACTAGGTACAACCACATATTCAGCCTCGACGGTGGAGAGAGATATACAATTTTGCTTTTTAGAAGACCTACACACCAAGGACCTACCAAGGAATTGGCAAGCCCTGGAGGATGATTTTCTATCATCCTTATCACCAACCCAATCTGAATTAGTGTATCCACAAAGAGAAAATGTTGAACCCCTAGGATACGATATACCATAGTTTGGGGTATGAAACAAATATCGAAAGATTCTTTTGACTACCATCAAGTGGTTTTATTTAGGAGCCGCTTGATATCTTGCACACACTCCTACACTGAACACAATATCGGGTCTAGATGCATATAGGTAAAGCAAAGAACCAATCATGGATCGGTATGCCTTTTGATCAACATCTTTACCATTTGGGTTAAGTTCAAGATGAGTCTTGGTTGCCATGGGAGTTGGAGCTCCATTTAGTTCCTTCATGTTGAACCTCTTGAGCATGTCTTGGGTATATTTGGAATGATTGAAAAAGGTGCCTCCTCTTATTTGCTTGATCTCAAAGCCAAGAAATACCCTTATCTTCCCCATCATAGACATCCTGAACCTATTAGTGTTGGGGGATACCCCGGGTAGGGTGATGCCGGGGTATAAAGGCCGAGTTAGCTGGGGTACGGCATAGTCAAAGCAAGTGCTGGCCGGGTCACCTCAAGGCAGGCCGAACCACAGAGTGACCCAACCCGTGGAGCATCTCCTTAACCGTAGTCCGGCCGGCATAAAATATGCATAAAATATATGCCGGCCATGTTTGTCTATCTATTTTGCAGGGGAATTGATAGCCGGATTAGCCACATGCTAGCCGGATTATCCCATGGCTTCCAAGAGAAGGAAGGAATATCCCGCTGGTCAAAAGGTGGCTTTATTAGCTGTAGCGTGAGCGAAGCAAAGCAAAGAAGAGGACCAGCGGGACAGGGGCGACCAAGGTGACACGGGCAATGTTGGATGACGTAGCCCGTGTCTGGTGACGCTTAAAGACAAAGATTACGCTATGGGTTATGTCCAAAGCCCGGACGAGCCGTTAAAGATAATAAATAAGCATCTAGCTTTAGGCGAGGAGCATATTCAGAGAATGTGCTGCCCTAATATTGTAACCCGGACTCCCCTATATAAGGAGCTCCGGGGCCTCCATAGAGAGGGATCGATCATTTTCTCTGTCTAAGGTAGAACTCTAGAGATAGTTTGTAGGGAGTAAGAGACATAGTCTCCTTCTTACCAAGAGCTTGAAGAGCACTTGTAAACACCATTGATAGAGAGAATACAAGAACATATGTGTGTGGAATCACCACGTTCTCCCTCCCTGGATTCCCCTAGCACTCATTGGCCCCATCTTTATCCTATCTATGGCATCTGTCGTGCCACCACCACGACAGTTGGCGCCCACCGTGGGACTAGCGGTGCTAGCAGGGGTGAAAATTCAGACGGGAAGCTCCTCCAGCACCGGCGAGCGCGTCGTCTCCAGCCTAGTTTAGCGCTTTGGATCTTTGGACTACGTCAGCGACAATGCAGGGAGCTTCGGGAGGCACCCACCTCCGCGCAATGGCGTCTTCATCAAGCTTGGCACGCACAAGATCTACATCGGCATGGACGAGTCCTGTGTTCATCCGCGACACATCATCGAGGGAGGCGAACCGCCTCTCAGCGCAGCTCGTGGTGTGCGTATCACTCTCCCCACCAGCAGCGTTGAGGTCCTGATGACTGCGCCAGACGCAGAACCAAGCAAGGGCCCGGCACCAGAGCCAGAGGTTACGCCAAAGCAGACCAGGTTTAGGTTTCCTCCACTAGAAAGGCTAGAAAATGTGCTCCAGGAAGCAATAGATAGCCTAGCAATGCCAATAGCACCGGTGGTAGATCCGGCTCAGGTGCAAGTTGAGCTAAAGGAAACTAGGCGGAAAATGTTAGCTGGGGTAAAGAAGGTAGAAGAGCTGCATCAGTCTTTGAACATTACCTTGAGAGAATATGCTAAGGCAAACCGCATAGATGGCATGAAAATCCGAGGTAGGAACCTGATTACTAAGATTGACAAGGAATACGAGCCTAGGGCGGGTCAGACAGCCACGATAGTAACAGGAGGGCTGGATCGGTACAGTACCCCGGCAAAGAACCTCAAAGCAGCAAATGCGGCTGTGTTTGAGTTAGAAGGTTTAACCGGAGAGGCCCGACAAAGGCAACAAGAGAGGGTGAATCACTTGCTGAGGGTTGCTTGCCAGCGAAATGAAGAAATTAACAAGGCAAACCCAGCGCCACCAGGAGCGTCACATGTGGTACATTCGGCTAGGAATAACCCGGCATGATCCAGAGGGGCCGCGTCATCTCCGGGTCACAATCCCAGGAGAGAAGAAGTGGTAAACTCCGGGAGAAGAGACAAACAGATGGTTCCTTATGATCCAGCAAGGGCCGGGAAAGGCAAAGTAGTGCAAGTTGATGAAGATCAGCACAGTACCAGCCGAGGTGCAGCCGGCCGAGGTAACCGTGACCAAGGCAATGCCGGTCAGAGGAATGCTGCCAACGGCAATGCCGGACAGCGTGATCCCATGGGAACAGGGCAAAATGTACCTCGGCAGCAGCAACAACGCGCACCTCGGCAGGAGGGAAGTGCAGGACAAGCAGCACAACAACAAAATGTTTGTCCGGATTAGGAAAGATACAATGATGGTTATTCGGCTATGGTCAACGATGGATACCCCAGACCGGATCACCACATAATTGGGTCAAGGCTGGGAAAGCAGGAATTTGCAGCCAGATGATGCGAGGCTGAAACTGGATAGAATTTATAGGTCGAAGCTAATCGAGGTACAAGGTCCACCGGGTCCGGCATGCTTTGGGCCCTGGATCATGAAGGAGCCACCAGTGCCGAACTTTCAGCTGGCAAGAGGAACTAGAACCTATGATGGTAGTACTAGGCCAGAAGATTGGTTGATTGATTACGCCACAACGGTCAAGATCACAATGGGAAATTTGATATGGGAAGTAAGATACGTGCCACAAATGTTGGAAGGACCAGCGAGAGTTTGGCTAAACAATTTGCCGCTAGGAAGTGTCAACTGTTGGCTGGATTTTGAGGAGTTGTTCGTGAGCAATTTCTCGAGCACCTACAAGAGGCCCAACAGGAAACAGACTCTGACGCTATGCCGGCAAAGACCGAATGAGCCAGACCAGGATTTCTTGACTCGGTGGTGTAACGTGCGTAACTCGTGCGAGGGAGTAACTGAATCACAAGCTATTGCGTGGTTCGCCCATGGATATAGATACAGAAGTATGTTGTGGTAGAGACTGCAGCGAGATATGCCAACCACTTTGGCTGAGACGATCCGAATCACAGATTCGTATGCCTTGGGAGATCCAACGCAACCCTGGCTAATGTCGAGCAAGGCAAACGAGGGATATTACAACCGAGATGGCTCTGGGTCTTCAAGAAGGAATGATTTTCGAGGAAAGATAAGGGACGAGCGCCCGGATTACCGATATAACTCGCAGCAGGTGGCAGCGGAAGACCAAGACCAACCCAATGCCGGTGCCAGCCAGCGCCAAAAAACTGGAGGACAAAACTGGCAACAGAAAAACAAAGGGAAAAAGCCTTGGACTCTGGAGCAGAGAAAGCAATGGCAAGAGCAGAAAGATAGACCGAGGTATACGTTCGAGTCTATGTTGGATCAACCTTGCAAGTTCCATACACCAAGTCCAAATAGTCCGGCAAACCACACAACCCGGTAGTGTGAGTGGATGAGAAAGTTAGAACAGGGCAGTTCGGGGAATGCTCAGGCACCTCGGGACGAGGCACCTAGGAATGAGGCACCACGGCAACCGTTACTAACAGGGGGAAATGGACAACAACTGATGTTGCCACCACCTCCACCGAGGTACGAGAATCAGGAAAGAAGGGATGCAGTACATCAAGTATGTAATAACCAGCAACAAGGTCAAGGTTACCACAAGAGTGAGGGACGAAACAAGTACAAGGCGCATCATCAAAGCTACTGTGTGTTTACCACGGAAGAAAATGACCGAAAAAGCTTGCAGCACCAGCATATGGAGGTAAACACAGTAATGCCGACAGTTGTGAGATACATGCCCTGGGCAGATCAGGAGATCACATGGAGTATCAAGGATCACCCAAAGATCATGCCTATCCCTGGGACCTATGCATTGGTCCTAGATCCGACATTCATCGGGCCGAATCTCAACGTGAGGTTTTCCAAGGTATTGATTGACAATGGCAGTAGTATCAACATTATGTACAAGGATACCATGGACAAGTTGGGAATAACAGAGAACATGTTGCAAGCAATGAGGACCACTTTTCATGGCATTGTACCGGGTATTTCCTGTGAGCCAATTGGTAAGGTCCGGGTTGATGTGTTATTCGGCACGAGAGATAATTGCCAGACTGAAAACTTGGAATTCGAAGTGGTGAATGTGGAGAGCGCTTATCACGCGTTACTCGGCAGGTCTGCGCTGAACAAGTTCATGGCAACTATTCAGATCAGCTACCTTAAGATGAAACTGCCCGGACCAAGGGGCGTGATAACTATATCAGGGGACTTCCGTTGTTCGATTGAGTGCACCTCAGCCGGATCAAACTTAGCCGAGTCACTCGTGATAGCTCAGGAAAAAAGGAAGATACCGGAGGTGGCGGAATTGGCTCAATCCGCGCAACAGCATATGCCAGCTCTGACCAACCCGCACGAAAGCGTGTCATTCCAAGCAACCAAGGACACAAAGAAAGTACCAATCGATGATCAGTTCCTAGAGCGCACCGTAACCATTGGTGCCGGGTTAAGCAGCAAATAAGAAAGCGAGCTCGTCAACTTCCTCTGTGAGAATCGGGATATCTTTGCTTGGTCTACTCAGGATCTGCAAGGTGTACCGAGGGAGTTGGCTGAGCACTCATTAAACGTAAGACCCGGGGCTAAGCCGGTAAAGCAGCCTCTCCGACGTTTCACAGAAGACAGAAGGAAAGTCATTGGGGATGAAATAGCTAGGCTCCTAGCGGCCGGGTTTATCATGGAAGTACTCTATCCGGATTGGCTCTCTAATTCGGTGCTTGTGGAAAAGAAGAAGGATGATCCGAACGTGGCTGTGGTATGGCGCATGTGCATTGATTACACGAACCTGAATAAGGCGTGTCCCACAGATCCATTTCCACTCCCTAGAATAGATCAAGTCATAGACTCAACAACCGGATGTGAGCTACTGTCATTTATTGATGCGTATTCTGGTTTCCACCAGATACCCCTGAATTCGGATGATCAAATAAAGACTGCGTTTATTACCCCGTACGGGGCTTATTGCTATCGCACTATGTCGTTTGGACTATGTAATGCAGGAGCAACGTACCAACGATGCATGCAAACATGCTTACATGACCAAATAGGTCGGAACGTGCAAGTTTATGTGGATGATGTGGTAATAAAGACCAAGGAAAGCAATACGCTCCTTGATGATATCCGGCAAACATTCGCGAACTTAAGAAGGTTCCGAATGAAGCTAAACCCGGAGAAGTGCACCTTTGGTGTGCCCGCTGGAAAGTTACTCGGTTTTTTAGTATCTAGCCGAGGTATTGAAGCTAACCCGACGAAAATCCGGGCCATAGAAAGAATGGAACTGCCAAAATGCCTTAACGATGTGCAGAAGTTCACTGGTTGCCTGGCATCGTTAAGCCGGTTCGTATGTCGGTCGGGAGAGAAGGCCTTGCCCCTCTACCAGTTAATGAAAAAGCAGACAAATTCACATGGACGCCACAGGCGGACCTTGCGTTTCGAGAGTTGAAAAAGATGTTATCTACTGCACCAATCCTAGCAGCACCACTACCCAAGGAACCAATGTTGCTCTACGTAGCCGCGAGCAACCGAGTCGTAAGTGTGGTAATCATAGTGGAGCGCGAGGAAGAAGGAAAGTCAGTGCAAAGGCCTATGTATTATCTGAGCGAGGTATTGTCTGCTTTAAAACAGATCTACCCTCACTATCAAAAGATGGCGTATGGTGTATATATGTCGGCTAAGAAACTCAAACACTATTTTGAGGAACATCCCATCAAAGTGATATGTGAGGCACCCATATCAGAGATTATGAGTAACAAAGATGCAAGTGGCCAGATAGCAAAATGGGCAATTGAGTTAGCCCCATATGCGCCACAATTTGACAGAAGAGATGTTATAAAGTCGTAGGCCATGGCGGATTTCTTCGTGGACTGGGCTGAAATGCAATATGAGCCACCTCTGCCGGACTCCAATTTTTGGCGAATGCACTTCGATGGATCAAAACTAAAATATGGGTTGGGCGCCGGAGCAGTGCTCACCTCGCCCGAGAAGGATCAACTAAAGTATGTCCTTCAAATCCACTTCAGTGCCTCAAATAATGTTGCGGAGTACGAAGCATTGGTACATGGTCTCAAGGTAGCGAAAGAAGTGGGGATACGTCGGATACAATGCTTTGGAGATTCGGACTTGTTGGTGCAACAAGTATCTGGAAATTGGGATGCCTTGGATGCTAACATTGCCCTATACATATTCCATGTTCAAAAGATAAGTGGGTTTTTCGAAGGGTGTGAGTTCCATCACATACCTCAGATTGAAAACGAGGCAGCAGATACGCTGTCCAAGTTAGGCTCATCCCGACAGCCAATCCTGCCAAATATTGCATTGGAGCACCTGAGAAAACCATCTATCGTGCCATCGCCTGAATCAGACTCAATTTATATCCCGGCACTCTCCGGATCAGGAGCTGAACCTATGGAGATAGAGTGGGGAAGCACCTCAGCAAACCCGGGGACTGCTTCGGCAAACCCGAGGACTGCCTCAGCAAACCCAGGGACTAATCAGCCTAATCCGGCTAGAGTTATGTCGGTAGATGCGATGGAAATTGATGAGGAACCATTTCCCGTCCGGACTATACCAACTTGGGCCAAGCCAATTTTTGATTTCTTGAAAGAGGGAACCTTGCCAGATGACGATATAATCTCAAGACAGATCCAAAGGAGAGCAAAGGCCTATACAATTATCAACACCGAACTATACAAGAGAAGTGTGACAACAGTACTGCAGCGATGTGTTGATCCGGAGGAAGGACTTGACATACTCCGGGATATTCACCAAGGGGAATGTGGCCATCATGCCTCCTCAAGGGCCTTAGTGGCAAAAGCTTTCCGGCATGGATTTTATTGGCCCAGTGCCTTGGAGCAAGCAGAGGATCTGGTGAGAAAATGCAATGGCTGTCAAAGATATGCCACGAAAACTCATTTACCAATGTCGGAGCTGAAAACTATCCCCATTACCTGGCCATTTGCTGTATGGTGCCTAGATATGGTAGGGCCATTTAAGCCGGCTAAAGGAGGCATGACCCATATCCTAGTTATGGTGGACAAGTTCACCAAGTGGATTGAAGTGAAACCAATTTGGAAATGTGATGGGGCAACTGCAGTAAGATTCCTCAAGGATATAATCCTGAGATATGGCTATCCCCATAGCATCATAACTGATAATGGAACAAATTTTGCTGAAGGAGCATTTGTGAGGTTCTACCAGGAAAAGAAGATCCGGCTAGATGTCGCCTCAGTCGCCCACCCCGCATCGAACGGGCAAGTGGAAAGATCCAACGGACTGGTATTGTCCGGGATAAAACCCCGGCTCATAGAGCCGCTGCAAAGATCAGCGGGGTGCTGGATAGAAGAACTACCAGCGGTACTGTGGAGTTTAAGAACAACTCCGAATCGATCAACAGGCTATACGCCATTTTTTCTGGTATCTGGCGCATAAGCTGTATTACCAGCCGACATTGAGCATGATTCGCCAAGAGTCACCCAATACACAGAAGCCGAAGTGCGCGAAGCCCGGCAAAATGATGTTGATCTGCTGGAAGAAGCGAGATAATTGGCCTTGTCTAGATCCGCCATATATCAGCAAAATCTCTGACGCTATCATAGCCGAAAAGTAAACCCCCGAGTCTTCCGGGAAGGTGACCTGGTACTCCGGTTGATACAGCGCACAGCTGGCATGCATAAGCTATCCCCTCCATGGGAAGGACCTTTCATTGTAAGCAA
Source organism: Avena sativa (assembly GCA_916181665.1). Taxonomy (NCBI): domain Eukaryota; kingdom Viridiplantae; phylum Streptophyta; class Magnoliopsida; order Poales; family Poaceae; genus Avena; species Avena sativa. Next base: position 621,828,360 of record OV702289.1, read on the forward strand.
AGCCTTGCACAATGATTCCTACTATCTTATTGATGCACAACCCCAGGAAAAGAACAAGGCGGACAGGTCCGGAGAGGAATCTAAGCGATCGTGGAATGTAGCACTACTTCGTCCTTTCTACACCTAACAAAGATGTGAATGTATCTGAGCTACTCATATGTCAGTATGTATGTCGGCAATGAGCTTATTAATAAAACTTTGGCACCCCAAGCAGAGACTCGGGGACTACCGTAATTATTGTTTCTCATTTTCGTATTTCTATGTCGGTTGGCTTAAGTCGCTTATATCTTAGTTAGGTTAGTAATGTGTGAGCACCAAAAACCCAACTCTTCGACTTTGCTGTTGTCCAACAAGAATTGGCTTCATGGCAAGCAAGAGAACAAGTTTGGAATGGCAAAGCACATGAAAAGCGACTAAGGAAAAGAACTTAAGTGGGCCGACATTGGTTATTTTGACTAACACTTGGTTTCTTGTATTTATTTAACGCCGGATCATTTTGAGCTAATCTCAAAGTTTCAAGTATTGTGAAGTCAATTTTTTGAACCTCGGACTCGTAAGTCGAAAAGCCGAATCAAGGTAGACGCGAGCCGAGTCAAAAATTGGGGGAACAAGAAAACGAAACTCGGGGACTTCGCCCATGATAATCCAACATTAAGAACTTAGTTCAAAACGATAAGTTGTAGCACAACCAAAGTAAAGTACTTAGATACACTTCCACCCGGCATTCCGGGGATCTGACAAATATGATAAGTGTTTTTAAGGAGCAGGAGTAGCAACCGAATCATCAGCCGAAGAAGGTGGCGCTTCGGAGTTTGGGGGAGGGGCGCTAGCCTCAGCTTCATCCTCAGGGTCGACCTCGCCATCCTCCTGGTCTTCGTCCTCGTCGCCAAGCTCGGAGGCCTCACCCTCACTCCCTTCTTCTTCATCCTCTTCGTCTCCAGAAGCAGCTTCATCATCAAAAACATCGAGATAACTCGGCCCTTCGTTCCAAGTGTGGCAGAAGGAGTATTGAATAAGCTTGTTGGCATAGGCTTTGTGGCGCGCAATCCAATCCGGATCTTCGCACCACTTAGACCCGGTGCGCATGCGAGTAAGCAACCCCAAATCAATTCCTTCATACCACGAAAGGATAAACTACAAGGCAATGTCAGCCCCAGCCCATGCGGCAGATTCACGCCACAGATGCAGCTGCGTATCGCACTCCATCAGTTTGGCTATGAAAGCCGAACCTCTTTTAGGAATGGTCTCAGTGGGCCATAGGGAGCCGAACATTCGCGTTGCCGCCGATATAATGTTTGCGCCGTGGTTCTTCACTAGCTCAAGGCGAGCGGTGAGGCTCGCCAGCAGATCCTCCGTATTATATGGGATTGGCTTGGCATCAGGGCCTACAAGAATACCACGTTGCTCACGGGACTGGAGTACGACAGCAACACCAAGTGTGTCACTTTCTGGAAATTTGCCTGAGAACAAAGCAGAGGAGACAATGAGCAAAAGCACGAAACCCGAAGGAAGGAAAATTAAGCAAGGGCAAAGGACTCACGTGCGATCTGGAAGAGAAGTCGCTGAAGCTTGGATTGGACATTGGTGCTCTAGGCCTGGAGTTTCTCGTACTCAGAGGTCACCGACGTAAGTTTAACGTCGGCTTCCTGCAGTAAGCTTTGGTCCTTGGAAATTTGTGTGGTTAAATGCTCCTTTTCCTTGGCAAACTCCTGGTCAGCCTTCTCCAATTCGGACTTATGGAGGCCCTTGAGCCTCTGAATTTCGGCATTCAGCCGAGTAATTTCTGAGTCCTGGAGCTGCAACCGAGCTATCTCTTCATCCTTTTTCTTTAGCTCAGCCTCATGCTTCCCTGCTTGTTCGAGGAAATGGGTCATCATGTCAGGCATTGTAATGCTGTCTTCGATAGCAACTGCAACAGTGGCATAATCCAGAGAAACCGAAGTATAAATGTCCACCGGATAAAGAAAGGAGCATACAACGATCGTGCGAAGGAGATGAGATTACCTTTGATCTCAGCAAGATTCTTCCGCATGATAATATTCTTAGCTTCAACCTCGGCTGCATAATTTAGATAACAAGTTAATACGGATCACGGACAACTCGAATGAACGAAAATGGGAGAGGGAAAGTCTAAGTAAGGAACATTACCCTTCTTCTGGTGCTCCTCCAGGAGTTTGCCATAACGCACGCGAATGTCTTTATAGGAGTCCAGCAGGTGCTGGAACTCAACAGATCGACGGTTAGTGGTAATCTAAAATAAGCAAGGCAATGTCAAGTTCAAAGGCAAAGTCAAAAACAATTCGAAGTCTACAGAATTCGGGCCAAGCGGAACTTAACCTGGCTCTAGGTGTGTGGATATTCGAAGTCTACAAGATCCGGGCCAAGTGGAACTTAACCCGACTCTAGGTGTGTGGATATTCGAAGTCTATAAGATCTGGGCCAAGTGGAACTTAATCCGGCTCTAGGTGTGTGGATATTCGAAGTCTACAAGATCCGGGCCAAGTGGAACTTAACCCGGCTCTAGGTGTGCGGATATTTGAAGTCTACAAGATCCGGGCCAAGTGGAACTTAACTCGGCTCTAGATGTGTGGATATTCGAAGTCTACAAGATCCGGGCCAAGTGGAACTTAACCCGGCTCTAGGTGTGTGGATATTCGAAGTCTACAAGATCCGGGCCAAGTGTAACTTAACCCGGCTCTAGGTGTGTGGATATTCAAAGTCTACAAGATCCAGGCCAAGTGGAACTTAACCCGACTCTAGGTGTGTGGATATTCAGAGTCTACAAGATCCAGGCCAAGTGGAACTTAACCCGGCTCTAGGTGTGTGGATATTCAAAGTCTACAAGATCCGAGCCAAGTGGAACTTAACCCGGCTCTAGGTGTGTGTATAGTCGAAGTCTACATGATCCGGGCCAAGTGGAACTTAACCAGGCTCTAGGTGTGTGGATATTCAAAGTGTACAAGATCCGGGCCAAGGGAACTTAACCCGGCTCTAGCTTTGTTAAAATTAGAAGTTACTACGAACAGGAACCAAATTCTCTAAGGAGCATCCGACCGAATAACAAGTTACTCCCTCGAAGGCTCGGGGACTAGGGGATATATATAAAGTGCTTATCTATGCAAAGTACCACATCGGAGGAAAAGAATTACCTCCATCATCGGGCCAGCCAAAGAGATGGCCTTGGTAGCGGAGTTCATCTGTGTGCTGAACTTGGCAGGGCCGAACTTCTCTAGCAGATCATCTTGTGGGTCGATGAATTCTGCATTATTCCAGTTCTTCACGTTCTCCAGGAGCAGTGGACTGTAACTTTCGCCGCTGGGAGAGTAGTTCGCCACAAGGCCTTTGACGTGGGCCTCTCGCCTAGCGGATTGAGCTACAGTAGGGCTGGTATACAGAACCAGCTGCCTGCTACCCTCTGATTCGGTAGCGTGTGACCCAAAGGAGACCCCTTTAGCTGATCCGGCAGCTTTCTTGAGCTTGCCGGATGAAGCCTGAGGAGCTGGCTGGAAGATATCTACGACCGAGGGAGTTGATCCGGAGGGAGCTGACGGGGCCTTCCTCTTAGGAGGCTTGGTGGAACCTGTTGGTGCTGCTGCTGGTGGTGGTGCTGTTGCTACTGGTGCTGGTGATGCTGCTGGTGCTGGCACCACTACTGGTGCTGTTGCTACTGGTGGTGCTAGCGTTGCTGCTGCTGGTGCTGTTGCTACTGGTACTGCTGGTTGGGAGGAAACTAGAACAGGAGAGAAACTTGATTGGGGCAGCGCCGATGGAGCTGGCGCCTTAACACTTGGCGTTGAGGCCGAAGAGGAGCTGGGGAGATCCGGCATGGACATATCCGAAGCCACCCCGCTACCCCCGCGCGCCGACATTTCCCTCCTCATGACGAGGTGGGCTCTGAGCAGGCGCAACCGCAAAAACCTCTTGGATAGGGCTGAGCGGGCGAGTATAGTCATCGCGGGGGGGGGGGGGGGGAGAAGGGCTGTTCCGGATTGGAGAAGCTATGCCGGAGCCGCTCTGGGGAATGACCCTAGGAGCTCTGAGAAGCAGAAAAGAATCAAGTCAAAAAGAGAAGAAGAACCAATAAGAGACAAGAGAAAACACAGAAAGGGAGAAAAGCTTGAAGGGCAGATGCAAAAGACTTACTCGTTTGAGGTTGGGGGAGCCCGAGGTTTGGGCATCCTCCGGACCGTGCTCTTGGCGACCGGCTTAGTCGAGGCTTTCACCCGGACTTCTTCTGCCTCTTGGGCGGCGGCACCTCCGAAGATGCGGCCGAGGCAGCCGCGCGCTTCTGGGAAGAAGCAGAGACCGGACCACCAGTGGCGAGGGGAGGAACCTCATGGACCTGACCGGCCGGGTTAGCTGAAGATTTGGACATAACCAGATGCACGTAAGAGATGAGAACCAGATCAAGTACCTCCAGGACCTCAACGTCCGAGTCATCGTCATCTGGCCAATCCCTTAGAGAAGAGGCCTTACCAGCGCTGCGTTTGACGACGTCCGGAGTAGGCAGGAAAGTCTCCGGATTAGGCTCCTCCTCGTCCTCCTTGGCGCGGTCTGGCACCCACTTGCTCGCCAGCACCTCACCATCCTCCAGTGGCTGCTGGAGGAATCACTGAGAACATGACAACAATTGCCAAGTTACGAAAGTAAACCGACATACAGAGAAGATCCGAAAAACAATAAGAAGTAAGTTTACCTTCGAAGGAGGGTTGTCCCGGGTGAAGAGCTCGAGCCCCCATTCCCAATCTTCAGTGAATTCCTTCTCCACATTGAAAATGGACTTAACCCGGCGGTAAACCGCCGAGTTATCAAGCTTGAAAGATGAAGTTCGGTGGGGGTCGAGGGGGCCGCTCAAGTAACAGATCTTGTGGGCTCGCTTCTGAAGGGGGGAGACCCGGCTGCGGACAAAAGTAATCATGATGTCCTCCCTCGGAGCTTCTCCTTGATCCGGCGCTACACCTGATTTGCCAGGGTAGTGGGTTGCTTGGGGATGCTCTCCCAGAGAGAGGTATCTGGAGGCCTGAGCTTGAAGGGGAGGAGCCGGATCATGTCCTCCTTGGTGGTATTCCAGACGTAGAAGAAAGTCCGGCCCTAGCCTTTGCAGGACTCGAGTCCAGTGACTAAAGGAGTTCGCAGCATAGAAAACAAAAAATTTCCTATGGTGGGAACTATACACCAAGATCTATCTACTAGATACAAGCAACGGGTGGATATACATCCATATAGAACTTACCCTCAAAGACAACAAAGCTTTGTTAACGAGTTGGAACTCGTGGATGATGTAGTCGTACACTTGCCGATCTCAAGATCATGATGAAGTCCAGTAGGTCCGGCTCCAGCACGTCCATCAGATCCAGCTCTAGCAAGTCCAGCACCACCAAGTCTAGCACCGCAAAGCAGCGGTACATCCGTGATCGCACACACGTCCGGTACCCCGACAACCTCCGTCCCTCGCTCCAGCAAAGCAGCGGAAGCAGCAACTCCTTTCCAGATAAAGCCACCGGGAACATGTATCTCGCTAATCCGAGACCATGGGGGAATAATACTAGAGGGGCAGAGAGATCTTTCACGAGGAGGTGTGAGGAAGAAGGAGTGAGAGGGGGGCCTTTTATAGGAGGAGGGGAGGGTGTCCCTTCCCCTCCCCCATTCATGTGGTGGTAACCCCCTCCACATTAAAATGCCCCTTCACATTCTCTTTTAAAGTCTCCACTTTAAATGCATTAAATTTCTCCAAATTTAATGCTCTCTCATTTAATAAAACTCTTTTATTAATTTTATTCAGAATTTTATTAATTACTTTAATTAACAAACATTCACATAAAAACCCCTGCAACATTTCAATATTACATGCATAACCAATTTCAGCAATTTCACCCGAAACAGTTTCGGTGTCTATTGAAATAATTCCAGCGCTTTCTTAAATCTTTATCTGAAACATATTTGCTCCAAATGGTGTCGGTATCGCTTAAGTGTGTCACCCTACGGTTCGCGAATAATGCAGACATGATCGAGACCCCTCTCCGATTAATAATCAGCAGCGGGACCTGGAGATCCGTACTGACTCCCACATATTCAACGATGACTCTTGTGATCGTGTGAACCTTTAACATCGTAACTAAATACCTTTGTCTCGCGATATATTACATGTCCGAGATTCGATCATTGGCATCCAAATACCTAGTTTGATCTCGTTACCGACATGCACTCTTTTCTCGTTCCCGTGATATAACATTCTAGTGATCACATCACTTGCTTGCAAGCTATTTCAATGTGATATCACCGAGAGGGCCTAGAGTATATCTGTCCGTCATCGGGATGGACAAATCCCACTCTTGATCCATGAGCCTCAACATAACACCTTCGTAGCACTGAACCCACCTTTATAGTCACCCTGTTACGGTGTGACGTTGGATGTTATCAAGATACTCTTCCAGTGTTAGCAATTAACATGATCTCATGGTCTAAGGACTAAGATAACTTCGTATGATGTTATAGTAATATAAACATAATGACTCTGATCATAATGCTATACTTCGCCACCAATGTTGTGACCTCGTTATTAACAACATCCAATGCCCATGATCAGGAAACCTTGATCATCTTGTTAATCAACAAGCTAGTTTATATGAGAGGAAGTACTAGGAACTTTGTATTTTGTTTATTACACACACATGTATTAACGTTTCCAATTAATACAATTATAGCATGCAAAATAAATATTTATCATAAACATGGAATAAGATAATAACCACTTTATTATTGCCTCTCGGGCATATTCCCTTCAGTCTCCCACTTGCACTAGAGTCAATAATCTAGTTTATAAACTTGTATATACAACACCTAGGTGTTGAATATACGCGTTTGCTAGTGGTTAACATAATTTCTAGATCTGGCACTTTCAGGTCCGTGTGTATTTGCATGTCTTTGCGTCTCTACACATCACTCATTCTCAAATGAGATGGAATTGTATAAATTTGGTCCTTTGGTGAGACCTTTAGTTCGTTCGGGTTAAAATATGTTGATATTATTGTCATACAATATATCTTCATAGTATTATCCCACTTTGAACCACACCTAGTTTGATAACAAACTTCTTAACACAAATGCCCTCCTTTGCTGCTACTATAGTAGTCATATACTTAGCCTTATGTTGTAGTATCCATCACAATGTTTCAACTTTGGAACTTATCCAAATCCATGATGGAACATCCTTTCCATTACATTGTGCCACCCATAGTCTAAATTGAGATAAATTTAATTTGTATCTTGTGACAAAACAAGTATCAATGTAACACTTTACAATGAACTACCTTTAACTATTTGTCACTTATACATGATATATTCTTAGTTCTTCCAAAGCTCATAAGAATATCTTTACTACTGTCCAATGATCATCTCATGAATCATTCTGGTATGTGCTCATAACATTTAGAGCATAGGACATTCTGGATATATACATATCATCGTATAATCGATCAAAATCTTCATGTGATTTTACTCACCAAGTGTTGAAACACTTGAATCTTGATACAATCCTTTCCATGCAGCAAGAACCTTTCTTGTTGTTTCCATATTGAACCCTTTCAATATCTCATATATGTATGTCTGGCACAACCATATTAGCGCCTCAATCTATCCATATAGATATTGATGCCAAATATTCCGAGTTTGCCCAAGTCTTTCATCGAAATCTTATTTTAATGAAATTCTTAACTTGTGTCAATACAAGATACATCATTTCCAATCAACAATATGTTCTCTACATAATATATTAGAAATATGTCTCAGCGCTCCCACTTAATTTCTTGAAAATGCAAGCATCTTCATCATCTCCGATGAATTTAAACTCTTTTAACAGTTTTATCATGGTGAAGATTCCAACTCCGCTATGCTTACTTCAACTATTGAAGTTTGCATGCCCTTTTAGCACCCTTTGAATTAACAAAACTCTTCAGACCGTGTCTTGTACACGTCCTAGATAACCATTCTATTAGAAGAACATTGTTTTGTTTGTTCAACTACCATACATCAAATTACATGTAGTGGTTGCTACATTAATCCGTCAAGACTAAATATCACTATGAAAGATCAAATCTTGTCATAGTCAACTCCTTGAACATTGTCGTAAACTTCTTTCTGACATGTCAACTATTTCATAGATGTTAAACATCCATGTCTATTTTTTTTAGATCTAAACACGACCGATAGGCTTCACGCCTTTCTGGAGGGTCTTCCAAATTCAGAAACTTGATTTCTCGTGTATGGATACTCTCACGGATTCTATGACTTCTAGTCATTTTATGGAGTCAGGGCCCATCATTGCTTATTTGCATGTAGTCAGTTCATCATTGTCAAAACAATAACGACTTGCTTATCAAATCACACTATTTGATTCTTACCGACCCACACGGTTCAATAGGAACTCTAATCTCCAAGATCACAACCTTTGTAATCACGACAGCCATGAGCATTGTTGCCGCCACCGGGACACTTTCCAGCGCTGCGCTACTTAGCACATATAGCTAAGGTTCAACAACCTTATCAAGGTTCTATTGTCCTCCCACTTAACTTTTCGCAAAAAATTCCTTCTCAAGAAACTTGACGTTCCAAGTAACAAACTCTTTTGTCCTCGGTGTTATGGAGAAATTCCCAACAAATTCTTTGGGATAACCTACAAAGACGTGCTTATCCGACTTTGGTTGTAAACATTTTACTTATGCATAGCATACCAAAATTTAAGAAAAGACAATTTGGGTTTTATCCCAAACCATAACTTATATGGTGTCATTTCAACGGATCACGATGGTGCTCTTTTGAGTGTAAAAGCGGTAGTCTCTAAAGCTTCAATCCTTAAAACATAATGGCAGTTTTATAAATGACACCCTTGATCTTACCATGTCAAACATGGTTTGATTTCATCTCTCGAATATGCCATACTCCTATGGTTTACCGGAAAACACAAATCATGGAACAATTCCTCAAATCTTAAGTGTTTTGCTAAACATGTAACTCAAATATCTTCCTTTATGATCAAATCATAAACTCTTTTATTTTCTTGTTACAATGATTTTTCACTTCATCTTGAAAGTCTTTGAACAATTTTCAAATGTTTCATACTTCTTCCTTATTAAGTAAATATATATATATATATTCACTCAAATTTCCGGAGAAAGCATATAAAGCAAAAAGATCCATCGCATATGGCTACATATAATGGACTATATACATCAATATGTATAATATCCAATAAGTTAGTCATCCGTTCCTCTTTGGCCTATGGACGGAGTTTCAATTATCCCGAGGAAAGTCTCACAAGCGTCAATTGATCAAAATCAAATACTCCAAAAATCCATCAACATGGAGTTTCTTCATGTTTTCTTTCCAATATAATTTAAACAGCGATGTCACTTCATAAGTGATCTTTCAATCATTTGTCTTGCGACATTTTAGCAATAGTGTTTATGGATGTGATTTCTCCCATTAGACTTGTAAAAGTTCATCCATCCTTTATGGAATACGGTAATTTTTTGAACAACCATTGTTCTCGTAATACCGGAACAATATAACAATTATTAAAACAAATCTTGAAGGCTAGGTTTGACGACAACGAAAAACACAATAACACTTTATTTGTTTTCGATGAACATCATCACTTATTCTCTTTCTAGTTACTTAGGCCATTGCAGTTCATGAATTGCGTTGTCCTGTATGACACTTCATACCAACCAATTCGGTATCCAATACCGGTATCCAATACCTCAGAACCACATTGTTTAACAAGCAAGGAATGCATCCATAACACGTATATCTTCTATATACCTAAGTTGGACATCTCCAACCTTTTCTTTTCTGCCAAATATTTTATAGATTCTCTTTCAACAATTCCTTCTTTTAAAAGAATCTATCAACATCAATAGTGGTGTCATTCACATGACACATAGTACAAAGTGTATATAGTCAAATACTAATATCTTTGAACTTGCACTTTGAAGTGGATCACCATCATCAAATGTTTGGTGTTCTTTCAAAAATCCATTCTTTAGTAATCTATTAGTGTAGTAAACATTTTACTTACATCTTCTATTAATCCTTATCATGACAACTTTCATGATCAAGCTACTATAGCCTGTAAGGAAGAATCGCGAGTATAATGTTAGTTCCCAAAATCTTTTTGGGAGATCTGGATGCTTAGCATCTCCATCCTTCACAAATTCTCATACAATATGAGAACATGTATTTTGCTAAATTATACTCTATCATAATGCAACCAAAAACATTGTTTTAGAAATCACAATATCTTTCACACATGATGGTTTCTGAAACAATTTTCAGCTCCTATATAATCTTGATATTAAAACAACTTTTGAATATCAATAATCATGGAGGTAAACATGATACTTTAGATACTAACATTGGAATTCTTACTCTTGATTTAATACTACTTATTAAACTTCATGGAGTAAATAGAGTTTGCTGAAAGTTTGCAATAAGACTTATAAACTTTAAATTGACATTCAAAACAATACGATACCGGTTCGTAAAGTAAATATCCAGAATTCTATAGTTCTATTATCTCAATTAAAACTATGCATAAGGTAGTGCACATACGCCAATGACTACAACAAATTATGCAAATTCACTTCGATTTAGTTTATGACAAATTGAGTTAACCTAATCCAAATTAGAAATGAACTCCCACTCAAAAACGACATCCCTCGTGCCTTTTTGGTGATTACATGAACCAAATCCACTACACCAAGTCCGATCATCACGTGAGTCGGTGTAGCTTCAAAGTCGAGCATCAATATGGCCATCATATCAACTATATGACTCATGCTTAACCTTTCGGTCTGTGTTCCGAGGCCATGTCTGTACATGCTAGGCTCTCCATGTAAGAACCTTAGTACTCACGTGTGTAAAACTGTCTTACACCCGTTGTATGAAAGCGTAGAGTCGAGTACACCCGATCATCACGTGATGTCTCGAAACACGATCCATAGAACAGTGCATACTTAAGGAAGAGCACATTTTTATCTTGATATCTAAATGAGGGATCATCTTAAAATGCTACTAAAACGCCAAACTAGCAATTTAAGATGCAAACATCTAATGTGTAAAGTGAGATGATATGGTCCATGCATTTGTTCTCTATCATATGCATCATGGTATGATCTCTATCATTCCTTTGTGTGTAAGGCCAAGGTCTATGGAACTTACATGTTAGGTGTGTTGTAAGAGTATCTATCATACATCTACTTACAACATTACCATATCATGACACTAGCCCAGCAACGATCTAAACTAGACGCCTTGAATTTATCCATTGCAAGTTTTACGTGGCTTAGGGCTTTTGGAGATAGAACCGTTCTTACCTACGAACATGGAACCACAACGAGGATAACCAAGTTATTAGAAACTCATTGTAAATCAGATATTGACTATACTAGGAGAGACAGACACCCGCCAGCCACTTATGCAAAACTAGTTGCATGTCAGTCGTGGAACCGGTCTCATGTACGATGACATGTAAGGCTGGTCCGGGCCGCTTCATCCCACTATGCCACCAATATCCAAAATACATGAAAGAAGCAATAACGTGATCATCATCGCCCACATATAAACATATGTGTACTACCCGTGCAAAATACCTACGCATAGATCAGGCTCTGATACCACTAAAGGAGTTCGCAGCATAGAAAACAAAATTTTTCCTACGGTGGGAACCATACGCCAAGATCTATCTACTAGATACAAGCAACGGGTGGATATACATCCATAGAGAACTTACCCTCGAAGACAACAAAGCTTTGTTAATAAGTTGGAACTTGTGGATGATGTAGTCATACACTTGCTGATCTCAAGATCGTGATGAAGTCCAACAGGTCCGGCTCCAGCACGTCCATCAGATCCAGCTCTAGCAAGTCCAGCACCACCAAGTCCAGCACCACAAAGCAGTGGTGCATCCGTGATCGCACACATGTCCGTTACCCTGACAACCTCCGTCCCTCGCTCTAGCAAAGTAGCGGAAGCAGCAACTCCTTTCCAGATAAAGCCACCGGGAACATGTATCCCGCTGATCCGAGACCATGGGGTAATAATACTAGAGGGGCAGAGAGATCTTTCACGAGGAGCTGTGAGGAAGAAGGAGTGAGAGGGGGGCCTTTTATAGGAGGAGGGGAGGGTGTCCCTTCACCTCCCCCATTCATGTGGTGGTAACCCCCTCCACATTAAAATGCCCCTTCACATTCTCTTTTAAAGTCTCCACTTTAAATGCATTAAATTTCTCCAAATTTAATGCTCTCTCATTTAATAAAACTCTTTTATTAATTTATTCAGAATTTTGTTAATTACTTTAATTAACAAACATTCACATAAAACCCCCTGCAACATTTCAATATTACATGCATAACCAATTTCAACAATTTCACCCGAAACAGTTTCGGTGTCTATTGAAATAATTCCAGTGCTTTCTTAATCTTTATCTGAAACATATTTGCTCCAAATGGTGTCGGTATCCCTTAAGTGTGTCACCCTACGGTTCGCGAATAATGCAGACATGATCGAGACCCCTCTCCGATTAATAATCAGTAGCGGGACCTAGAGATCTGTACTGACTACCACATATTCAACGATGACTCTTGTGATCGTGTGAACCTTTAACATCGTAACTAAATCCCTTTGTCTCGCGATATATTCCATGTCCGAGATTCGATCATTGGCATACAAATACCTAGTTTGATCTTGTTACCGACATGCACTCTTTTCTCGTTCCCGTGATATAACATTCTAGTGGTCACATCACTTGCTTGCAATCTATTTCAATGTGATATCATCGAGAGGGCCCAGAGTATATCTGTCCATCATCGGGATGGACAAATCCCACTCTTGATCCATGAGCCTCAACATAACACCTTCGTAGCACTGAACCCACCTTTATAGTCACCCTGTTATGGTGTGACGTTTGATGTTATCAAGATACTCTTCCAGTGTTAGCAATTAATATGATCTCATGGTCTAAGGACTAAGATTACTTCGTATGATGTTATAGCAATATAAACATAATGACTCTGATCGTAATGCTATACTTCGGATGAATGTTCATCACATCATTCCACCAATGTTGTGACCTCGTTATTAACAACATCCAATGTCCATGATCAGGAAACCTTGATCATCTTGTTAATCAACAAGCTAGTTTATATGAGAGGCAGTACTAGGAACTTTGTATTTTGTTTATTAGACACACATGTATTAACGTTTCCAATTAATAGAATTATAGCATGCAAAATAAACATTTATCATAAACATGGAATAAGATAATAACCACTTTATTATTGCCTCTCGGGCATATTCCCTTCAGTGACCCGGGGGAATGCGGAGTTCTTGCAAGGGGAAATGGAGGCAGCGCCGCATTGGGTCAGGTGCTTATCTTCCGGAGCAAGCTCCTTGTCCGGAACCACGTTCCTCCGGAGACCGAAGAATTTGATCCAAAGTTCCTTAGTTGGCTAGAGGCCGATATATCCCTCGATGCCAGAGGCAAAGGAGGACAAAAAAGTGATGGCATTGGCAGGGAGATGATGCTGTTGTAGTTTATACGTAGAAATGAAATCAAAAAATAAATCTGAGGTAGGAATGCCGAAGCCACGCTGGAAATGAGAAAGAAAAACAACATACTCCCCAGGATTGGGAGAGGGGGAGATCTCATCAGCGGCGAGGCGACAGGCGACACCGGCGGGGATGCGACGCGTGGCACGGAGCCAGTCCAAGTCATCCTCGCAGACGAATGCACATCCCAGCAGCCATGCTCGCGGCCTTTTGCTTCTTCCTCCTGCTGCACAACCACGGCTACCTCCTCCTCAGTCATGGTGGACTCAAGGTCTCCGAGAGAGAAATCGGAGTAGAGGCCCCGTGATGAATCCCTTGAGCGGGAACGGCGGCGCAGGCGCAAGGTGCTGCCTGTGCGTGGTCGCAACAGCGCTGGTGCAGCGAGAAACTACCGGCGGCGGCAAGGTCACAGTGAGAGAGAAAGGAGGCTGGGAAGCACAGATAAAATGGGGAACTTCCCTAGAGATTGCCCCAGGCCCTCTGCTTAACTGCGCAATGGGCGCGTAGTGGGATCCTTTGCGGTTGCCACGCCGCATGCAACGGGCGTGTACACGGCCGAGTCAGCCAATCAGGGCGTGGCCACAGCAAGGACCACAGGGGCAGAGGATCCCCCGACGCAACGTAATGTTGCAATTAACGAGGCGCTGCAGTGAAGGGACGTGCGCAACATTTATTCCTGACACTGCGACAGTAACCGGTGCATTAAATGCATGTAGCCCTTAAAATGAGGCAAAATGATGATTACCCTCCATGTAGGATGTGGGGAAGCATACAAGAGAAGGAACGGTAGCCCGGATAAATAGGGAAAAACCCGACCAGCAAGGAATAACTCGGAATGAGCCAAGGGATCCCCAGAGGAGAAGCCCCGGGTTACTGGATAAACTTGGCCATAGAGGCACAGATCCGGATATGGGAACCTGCTGTGGCCTTAACAACTAAAAGTTGCTAAGACCGCACCAGCTTTGGGGACTAATGTTGGGGGATACCCCCGGGTAGGGTGACGCCGGGGTATAAATGCCGAGTTAGCCGGGGTACGACACGGTCAAAGCAAGTGCTGGCCAGGTCACCTCAAGGCAGGCCGAACTACGAAGTGACCCGGCCCGTGGAGCATCTCCTTAACCATAGTCCGGCCGGCATAAAATATATGTCGACCATGTTTGTCTATCTGTTTTGCAGGGGAATTGATAGCCGTATTAGCCACATGCTAGCCAAATTATCCCATGGATTCCAAGAGAAGAAAGGAATCTCCCGCTAGTCAAAAGGTGGCTTTATTAGCTGTAGCGTGAGCGAAGCAAAGCAAAGAAGAGGACCAGCGGGTCAGGGGCGACCAAGGTGACGCGGGCAATGTTGGATGATGCAGCCCGTGTCTGGTGACGCTTAAAGACAAAGATTACGCCGTGGGTTATGTCCAAAGCCTGGACGAGCCATTAAAGAGAATAAATAAGCATCTAGCTTTAGGCGAGGAGCATATTCAGAGAATATGCTGCCATGTGTGCCCTAATATTGTAACCCGGGCTCCCCTATATAAGGAGCTCCGGGGCCTCCATAGAGAGGGATCGATCATTTTCTATGTCTAAGGTAGAACTCTAGAGCTAGTTTGTAGGGAGTAAGAGACATGTCTCCTTCTTACCAAGATCTTGAAGAGCACTTGTAAACACCATTGATAGAGAGAATACAAGAACATCTGTGCGTGGAATCACCATGTTCTCCCTCCCTGGATTCCCCTAGCACTCATTGGCCCCATCTTTATCCTATCCATGGCATCTGCCGTGCCACCACCATGAAAATCAGTCATAAGTTTCGATAATTCATCATTAAAAGCTTTGTTAGAAGAGCCAAAGATAATATCATCAACATATATTTGGCAAACAAAAAGCTCCCCATTAACTTTCTTACTAAAAAGAGTGGGATCAATTTTCCCAAACTCAAATCCACGATCTAACAACAACTCTCTAAGGTTCTCATACCAAGTACGTGGAGCTTGTTTAAGTCCATAGAGAACCTTATCAAGTTTGTAGACATGGTTTGGCAAGTTGGGATCCTCGAAACCCGAGAGTTGCTTAACATAAACTAACTCATGCAATGACCCATTTATAAAAGCGCTTTCCACATCCATTTGTTGTAATTTAAAGTTATGGTGTGCAGCATATGCAAGAAGGATACAGATGGACTCAAGGCGAGCCACGGGAGCATAAGTCTCTCCATAATCAATGCCTTCAATTTGAGAGAACCCTTGTGTTACCAATCTTGCCTTGTTCCTCACAGCAATACCATATTCATCTTGCTTGTTCTTGAATATCCATTTAGTGCCAATGACATTGCGACACTCTTTAAGCTTTTCTACTAACTTCGATACTTTGTTTCTCTCGGAGTCGTTGAGCTCTTTGTGCATTGCTTCTAGCCAATTTAAATCTTCAAGAGCTTCCCATACTTTCTTTGGATCCACCATGGATATATGAGCTTGGTTCTCACCAAAGTGCTTCAGTTGAGCTCAAATGGACATTCCACTCCTTAGATCACCAAGAACATTCTCAAGAGTGTGTTCTCTTCTTTCTAACATTCTGTCCACTCTAGCTTTGGGACGAGTTTCGATCTCCTTGTTGTTCCTTACAGGAGTCTCTTCATCATTCTGATCCTCGTATTGACCATTAATTTGACCTTGATCTACAATGGGTTCAGCTTCATCTATATGAGGTACAGGTTGATCTTGGTCTTGAGCAAGCAAGTTACTTGAAAGGCTTTGAGATGATCTTGTAGCTGCCTGAATAAATCTGCCTTAAGCAACTGACTGCACAGGTGATGAGTGCATATTTGCATCATGTTTTATATTATTATTTTGCATTGTAGATGTAGGATCTTGGTATTTTACGGCACTTGCATGCACATTTTATGTCTGTTTTCACCAGGATCGGGGTAGATGATGGATCTAATGGATACAATTCATGGAGCAGTTGTACTATGGAGAAAAGGAGTAAAAACAACGTAAATCGCATATTTGGGAAATATTAATAATACCAGAAGAAAACCAGAAGCGAACAAGGGAGGCAGAAGGTTCAACGACCAACTATATGACCGGAGCAAATTTTCCGGCCGTATAGCTCTGGCCGTATAGTTGGTTCCGCCTCCGCCTCCTCAAATAGTTTAACCCCGTGCAACTGGTTCAAGGAGACGGCATACATAACACCCAGAAATTGCAGAAACCTCACCTCCGGAAGGCATCTAGAGGGGGAACTCTTCCACCAGGGATCCATCTTCGCCCTGCGCAGATCCCGGAGGCTAAGGCATTGATCTTCATCATCCACCGCTGCATCACCACCATCTCCATCCATCCCATCTACATCTTGTCTAGACCTTGTTGTAACTCCAGTACTCATTGTGGATTTATACAAGTACTATTCATCTATGATTGTTTCCATTACCATTGCCATGATGTTGATTGCCTCCATGTCTAAGTAGATCTCTAGTTTTTGGGGAGATGGAGAAACCCTAGTATGAGATTGAAATAAGATAAAGTCTATTATGATATTCATCGCTATGACCATGTGTTAGATTTTCTACATCTTGATGTTGAGAGAAGTTAACCTCTCAATATTTGCCTCTCATAGGGACTTGATGGAGGGAACTACTAGTGTGTAGACGGAGGCGTGCTAGCACTTACAGTGACTATAAAGCTGTTGGCACCCCTTACGTATCAACTTCGGAAACTAAAGAAACTCACGGAACACTATCTATGCCATGGGATACGTCCTACAGGATTACGTCCCTTAATAGCTCAGTAATTTGATTGATGTCGATTGCTAACTGTTGTGGTTATGAGGATGATGTGAGCAGCGGTTGGTGCCTATTTCTCCAAATACGGAGTTCCTCCCACACATATATAGTTGAGAATGTTCATGATGATAATCTTTATCTTAGATCCTTATAATGCTAGTGGTGTATCCGCTACTCCCTGAGAACATTTTTTCCCTACTGAAGTTCCAACCTCTTTTACATATGCGATAGTTACTTTCTGTATTCAGTTATTTTACTTTACTTTATTATTGCTCTTATACCTAAAACCCCAAAACACCTTTTTACACAATACTCGCGTTCTATCTTGTCACATAGAAATTTATCTAGCATTTCTATCGTAATATTTATTTCAAGAGTTATTAGACTTCAGACTCCTGCTCCTTGCAGGATCGATATCTTTAGTTCGAAACTAGCTACAAACGATCTATGCACTTGCAGTCATCAAGCTATTTTCTGGCGCCGTTGCCGGGAGCTAAGAGCTGTAGGTCTTTTAGATTTTTCTTATTTATTTTTGTCTTGCTAAATTTTGTTTTGAGTTACAGGTTTCCACCAACATGATGGAGTTTGAGCATATGACTAGTGCTAACCCACTCAACTGCTTTGGGAAGCCCTATGATATTTATAAAAGAGACAACTCCAATGAGAATACAAGGGGGTTTGAAATAAATCCTCTACTACTTGGTATTTTATACAAGAAGCAATTTACTAGAGATGAAGAAGATCCTGATCCATATGAGCATATTGCATGTTTCAAAGATATATGTGGCACTTTTCTATTGACGGGATATACCGCTGATGAGGTAAGGGTTAAACTTTTTAGTCAGACTTTCACTAATACAGCTCTCTCATGGTATAGATCTCTACCACCCGAAGCCACTGCAACTTGGGATAATCTAGCCTGTGAATTTGTAGGAAAATATTATCCATTGTCAAAATCTCTTGGAATCAGGCATCTTATAATGACTTGGAAAAACCGTTCTAATAAAGGACTAGTAAGACCTTATATCAGATTTAAAGATTTATTACGACTATGTCCGCATCATGATTTAGGTGAATGGTATTTATTGCATATCTTTTATGGCGATTTAATTGAACCTAATAAAATTAAACTAGACTCTTTCGCTGAAGGAGCCTTTATGAATCTTCCTAAACCTAAAGCTTGGGCTTTACTTAATAGAATTCATGATTATAGAGTTTCATGGAATTTTGGTCTAGGAAGTGAAGGAGGCATAGAAATAGAACATGATTGTATTCATGACTATAATAAAAAAGGCCATGTTAAAGAATTATCTAAGGAACTTTATTTGGATTCAGATCTTGTGTTGCAAGTTGTTAAAGCTTTTACAGAACATATCAAAGCTCCAAAAGAAGGTCCGGTCAAGTATTATCCACCACCCGAACCTGAGAAGAAAAGAGAAGATAAAGCAACACTGGCATCCTTAGAACCAATAAATGAGATGCCTTTCCCTAACACTGCACAAAAGCATATTCTTGAATATGAACAGGTCATAGCAGTATAGGATAAGAAGGAAGAAGAAAGTATGCCAGAAGTCGTGGAACATCTAGAAGAAACCAAAGATGAAGAGGTAACCAAGGAAGCAATTATGGCTATGTATGCACATTGTAACATAGTTGAACTTGATGAAGAGACTTTCGTATTGGTTGAAGGTAAAACAAAGAAAAAAGATATGGGTAAGCCTATTCTTCCCTACATATTTAAAGAAACCTCGCATTACGGTTTATGTGATCTTGGCACCGAAATTAATGTTATATCTTATGATTTCTACTTAGAAATAAAAGAGTAAATAGAACCAGCTACAATTGAAAATACTAATATGACAATTATGTTAGCCAATAAAAATCTTGGAATTCCAATGGGAGTAGTTGAAGATGCAACTGTCACAATTGGCAATAAAAACTTTCCTATCGATTTTGTAGTTATTGATATGCCAACTGACACTCTTTGCCCAATTATATTTGGAAGAAACTTTTTGGGTGATATAGGTGCCTATGTTAATTTCAAGAAGGAGATTGTGTCTCTTAAGCTTGGGGGAACAGAAAATAAATTCCATTTTTCTAAATTTAAAGACATGCCTCCACAAATACAAGAAGAAGAGGAAGAGAGAACTATTGAGGAAATGGCGGCTCTTTTCTTTAGTAATCAAGAAGAACAAATAAATGAAGATCCAAATTATGAAGAAATAGTTATGGAGGACAAGTCCCTAGGAGAACTAGAAGATGAATTCGATTCCCTTCCTATAATGGGACCTCCAACCGACGAGGCTTTTGAAGAGCCAGAAAAGAGAGGGGATGAGGAACTACCACCCCCAGAGTTGAAGACTCTACTAGATAATCTCAAATACAAGTTTCTAGATGATACACATAAATTTTCTGTTATTATCAGTGCTAAACTTTCAGGAAAATAAGAAGAACTTATCGAGATACTTAAGGAGCATCACAAGTCTTTGGGTACTCAATGGATGATTTGAAGGGCATCAGTCCCATGATAGCCGTCCATCGAATATTCATGGAGGATGGTGCTAAACCAGTTACATAATTTAATAGAAGATTGAAGCCTGAAATGAAAGAAGTGGTAAGAAAAGAAATTGTACGCCTACTAGACGCAGGTATAATCTATCCCGTTAAAGAAAGGGAATGTGTAAGTCTAGTTCATTGTGTCCCTAATAAGGGCGGTTTCATTGTTGTTCCTAATGAAAATAATGAATTGATACCTACTAGAACTATTGTTGGGAATAGGATGTGCATAGACTTCAGAAAATTAAATAAAGAAACTAGGAAAGATCACTATCCTTTACCTTTCATAGATCAAACTTTAGAGAGGTTAGCAAACCTTTGTTACTTGGACAGATACTCTGTTTTTTGTCAAATACCTGTTCATCCTGATGACCAACTTAAAACAACTTTCGTTAGTCCTTTGGTTTACATGCTTACCGACGTATGCCTTTTGGTTTATGTAATGCTCCGACTACTTTTCAAAGATGCATGACTACTGTTTTTGCGGATTTCATAGAACTTATAATGGAAGTATTTATGGATGACTGTTCTATCTATGGAACTTCGTTTACTAGTTTCTTGGATAATCTCAAAAGAGTTTTGCAGCGTTGTGAAGAAACTAATCTTGTTCTAAACTGGGAGAAATGCCATTTTATGGTCAAAGAAGGCATAGTCCTAGGACACAAGGTATTAGGTAAGGGAGTTGAAGTTTATAGAGCTAAGGTTGAGGTAATAGAGAGAATGCCACAACCTATGGATATTAAAGGTATAAGAAGTTTCATTGGTCATGTGGGTTTTTATTGAAGGTTCATTAGAAATTTCTCTGGAATATCTAAACCTTTGACTAACCTTCTGCAAAAGGGAGTAAGATTTAATTTTGATGATAAATATCTTGAAGCCTTTGATAAACTCAAAAATGCTTTATCTCGTGCTCCCATCATTAAACCACCTATCTGGGATACAACCTTTGACTTAATATGTGAAGCTAGTGATGATGTTGTAGGAGTAACTCTGGGACAACATATTGGTCGCGGATTTAATATTGTACATCATGCTAGTAGAACTCTAAATGGTGCTCAGAAGAATTACCCTAAGGAAGAAAAGGAACTTTTTGCTGTATTTTTCTCTTGTGGTAAATTTCATACTTACACAGTTGATGCAAAGGTAAGAGTTCATACGGATCATGATGGTTTAAAAGAACTCCTTTAGAGGAAAGAACATAAGCCAAGACTGATCCATTGGATTCTTTCACTTCAAGAATTTGAATTGCAGATTATGTAGAGCCAGGAAATAAAGATGTTAAATGCAATGTCCATGTTTGCCCAGCAAGACACCAATCTTATTGATAGGAACTTTAGTTCTGGTGATTTTCATTTACGAGAATTATTCAATGAATTAAGGTCAATTCCTCCAAAGAGAGAAGAAGTCTTTGTTATTGGAGGAACTTTTGATCCCCGAATAAACAAATGGTAAGTGCAAGGTAAGTGTTCCTACCCAAATAAGTGATTTGTTTTCACAAATTTTACTCCTAAAAATTCTGCCTTTGAATTCCTTGTGTTTTTATGAAATTTTAGAGGGTTTTTACCAACTATATAGGCATAACTATATGACCAGAGAGGGATCTCCCACCATATAGTTGGTCATTAAACTCTCTGTATCATCTTTGTGAAATTGTTTTTGATATCTAAGCCTATACGGTCACAACTATATGACCGGAGCCAAAATTCCGGCCGTATAGTTGGTCGTTAAAATCTCAGGTACTTTTGATTTTCGGTGTCTGTATCTATACGGTCGCAACTATATGACCGGAGCCAAAATTCTGGCCATATAGTTGGTCGTTAAACTCTCAGACACTTTTGATTTTTGGTGTTTGTATCTATACGGTCGCAACTATACGACCAGAGCCAAAATTCGTGCCGTATAGTTGGTTGTTAAACTCTCAGACACTTTTCATTTGTCTTTTCATTAATTCATCTAAAAACCGTTATTGTCGGTTCCGAGTCGTGATTTAATCGACCTAGACTCGTGATATTTGGAAATATCTGCCCGGAACCAACTATACGGCTGGAGCTATACGGGCCGTGCCCGTATAGTTGGTCGTTATGCGGCAGGTCACTTCCAAATCCGTGATTTCTTTCCCTGTTTCATAAAGATTCTTTTCTTGGACGACAATTTGGTGTTTCTCTCGAGTTTTACCGACCCTTGAGCCCCGTTATATACTGCCATTGTCGCTCTCTCTAATCATAATCTTCAGGAAGCAATCTAGCAATGCGCTATCGCGGGACCAAGCCATGGGAAACCCATGGGGCTCATTGCTCCTTCCAGGGACCGATCTAGCAGCCCGTCCATGGAGGACAATGACGAGGAGGTGGAGAGGTTTAACCCGAGGTACAAGGAGTACGTCGTGAAGGAGATATGCCCTAGAGGAAAATAATAAATAGGTTTTTATTGTCATACCTCAATTACTTTATAATAGTTTCATACTGTGCTAGAACTGTGCCAAGTAGAAACATTGGTACAGGTGTGGTATGAAACAAACAAGTCCCTAGTAGCCTCTATTCATACTAGTTCGTTGGTCACGAAGATGATCTGGGTTTCAAGATCATGGGCATTTATGCCGACTGACAATGGGATCATATCATTGGAGAATGATGTGATTGGACATTCCTCGAAGGATTGCAACACGATCAAGTCATATAGTTCATTGTTGCAACAGCTATACCAAGACTCCTTCTCCTTAGACCGTGAGCTCATATTACTCACTGTTTCCCTAAGCTGCCTAGACTGCATCAACCGTCATCTGGTAATACAGTGGCCTTAAAGGTGTACGTTGGGTATTCTGAAGGAACAGTAGATGACATGTGAATGCAAGACCGGGATTTGTTCACCCACATGACGGGTAAAGATACATACGTCTGGCTTGGTGAGATTACATCCATAAATGTTGCAACATGTGACTAGGTCACGGGGATGTAATATCACGGTAACAAGAGAACATAACTTGTTGTGAACGAGATTGAATAAGGTATGGGATACCAATGATCGGATCTCAGACAAGTTGAATCAAGAAACAAAAGGAAGAGGATGCTACATTTAGTGGTTCAAACGACATTGTCATCAGGAATGCATAGGGGTCACATGGACATCCCTGGTCCCTCTGTTGATCATTGATACAGATCATGTCTAGAGAATTCCCGAGCCGTGAGAGGATACACTTAAGGGTACGATGAGAACGATCATTCGTAAGACGGAATCACAGTAGAGAAAGAGAGAAACAGCCCAAGTGGGCGGTTTTTATTAACCGCCGCACGGGGGGCGGACCACAGCTACCAGCCGCCACTGATGGCTCGACATTGATGTAGGGCTCGTTGGGGAACCCCAAGAGGAAGGTATGATGAGCATAACAACAAGGTTTCCTCAGTTATGAAACCAAGGTTTAATCGAACCAGTAGGAGCAAGGAAACACCCCAAAGGTGTTGCTAGCTGAGCCTTGGCAGGGCACACGACCGGTTCTAGTAGCAATGTGGAGACTTGCACAACACAACCACAAAACTTTGTCCCCAACTTGCGATGAGGTTGTCAATCTCACCGGTTTTGCTGAAAACAAAGGATTAAACGTATCGAATGGAAGGAAGTAAAAGTTTGTAGAAAGTAAACACAAAGCAGTAAACAGTTTGTAGATTGTATGTAAAAGAAAGGACCGGGATCCATAGTTCACTAGAGGTGGATCTCCTTAAGATAGATAACATGCTAGGTGAACAAGTTAAAGCGGGGCAATTGACAAACAACGAGAAAGCAATACATGCATATACTAATCATCTTGGCTCCTTTGGAACTTGATTGGGCATTACAACATTATACATAGACCACCATCCAACTGCATCTATGACTAATAATCCACCTTTAGGTTATCATCCGAACCCCCTCCAGTATTAAGTTGCAAGCAACAGATTATTGCTTTACGAATTGCGTGTAAAGTAAACAATACGATTGTTCTATGAACAAAGGATTGTTGTTTTCTCCCTAGTAGCAACAACACATCTAGTACCTTAGATATTTCTGTCACTTCCCCAGATTACCAGAGGCATGAACCCACTATCGAGCATAAATACTAACTCTTGGAGTTGCTAGCATCTACTTGGCCAAGATAGCTACTAACAACGGAAAGAATGCAAGATCACAAATAACAAAGACATGATAGAATCAATAATCAATCTAAAATAGCATCTCAATATCCATCAGATCCTCGCAAACACAACATGCAGAATTACAAATATATGATCTTGATCATGCACGGAGCACACAAGATCTAAACATGAAAGCACAAAGGAGGAGAACCAGCCATCTAGCTACTACATGGATCCGTCGTCCAGAGATGAACTACTCACGCATCACACCGGAGGCTTGCATGGTGATGAAGAAGGCCTCCAGGGTGAATTCCCCTCTCCGGCAGGGTGCCGGGAAGAGCTTCAGATCGCTCCCGATCTATGGATGGAGATGACGGCGGCTACAGACTCTTTCATGGATTTTTGATCGGGTACTTAGGGTTTTCGTCCCGAGGGAAATATATAGGCGGAAGGAGAGGCCGAGGGGGTGCTGGGGTCGGCCAGACCATCCCCTGGCGCGGGCTAGGCCTGGCCGCGTGGCCAGGTGGTGTGGCCGGACCCCAGCACTTCTTCGTCTCGTATTCTGGCATCTAATGACTTCCAGAAAAATAGGCACTTCGGCTTTTGTCCCGTCCAATTTCGAGAATATTCATTTTGTGACTTTCCTGGAACCAAAAACAGCAATAAACAGGCAGCTGGCACTGTGGCTCTTGTTAATAGGTTAGTCCAAGAAATCATATGAAAATTACTCCAAAGTGTGGACAAAACACAAGAAAGTGGATAAAACCAAGCATGGAACATCAAAAATTATAGATACAAAATTTTAGATACAAAAGTTGGGTCCGCAGCATAGAAAACAAAATTTTTCCTATGGTGTGAACTACACGCCAAAATCTATCTACTAGGTACAAAGCAACGGGTGGACATACATCCACCCAGAACTTACCCTCGTAGACAACGAGCTTTGTTAACGAGTAGGAACTCGTGGTTGATGTAGTCGTAACTTGCCGATCTCAAGATCGTGAGGAAGTCCGAGCGCCGCAACTCAGCAGCGCATCCGCACTCCCACACACGTTCAAGCCACCGGACAACCTCCACCTCCTCGCTCCAGTGATCCAGCGGAAGGCAGCAACTCCTTCCAGACGAAATGCCACCGGGAACATGTATCTCGCTAATCCGAGACCATGGGGGAATAATTCTAGAGGGGGAGAGAGATCCTTCACCAGGAGGTGTGAGGATGGAGGGAATGGGTGGCCTTTTATAGGAGGAGGGGGGTGCCCCCTCTCTCCATGGCCGGCGCATGGGGGGGGTGACCCCTCACCTCCCCCATTCATGCGGTGGTAACCCCTCCACATTAAAATGCCTCTTCACATTCCCTTTTAAAGTCTCCACTTTAAATGCATTAAATTTCTCCAAATTTAATGCTCTCTCATTTAATAAAACTCTTTTTCTTAAACTTATTCAGAATTTTGTTAATTACTTTAATTAATAAACTTTCACATATAGCCCCTTGCAATATTTCAATATCACATGTAGAACCACCTTCTGCAATTTCACCTGAAACAATTTTCGGTTTCTATTGAAACAATTCCTACGCTTTGCAATTCTTTCGTCTGAAACATATGTGCTCCAAAATGGTGTCCGGTAACTCTTAAGTGTGCCACCCTACGGTTCGCGAATAATGCAGACATGATCGAGACCCTTCTCCGATCAATAATCAACAGCGGGACCTGGAGATCCGTACTGACTCCTACACATTCAACGATGACTCTTGTGATCGTGAGAACCTTTAACGCTTGTAACTAAATCCCTTTGTCTCTCGATATATTACATGTCCGAGATTCGATCATCGGTATCACCATACCTAGTTTGATCTCGTTACCGACATGCACTCTTTTCTCGTTCCCGTGATATAACATTCTAGTGATCACATCACTTGCTTGCAAGCTATCCTAATGTGATATCACCGAGAGGGCCCAGAGTATATCTATCCGTCATCTGGATTGACAAATTCCACTCTTGATCCATGAGCCTCAACATAACACCTTCGTAGTACTGAACCCATCTTTATAGTCACCCTGTTACGGTGTGACGTTTGATGTTATCAAGATACTCTTCCGGTGTTAGCAATTAACATGATCTCATGGTCTAAGGATAAAGATTACTTTGTATGATGTTATAGCAATATAAACATAATGACTTGATCGTAATGCTATACTTCGGATGAATGTTCATCACATCATTCCACCAATGGTGTGACCTTGTTATTAACAACATCCAATGTCCATGATCAGGAAATCTTGATCATCCTGTTAATCAACAAGCTAGTCTATAAGAGAGGCATGACTAGGAACCCTTTTTGTTTATTAAACACACATGTATTGATGTTTCCGAATCAATACATTTCTAGCATGTAAAATAAACATCTATCATATATAAGGAATATATAATAACAACTTTATTATTGCCTCTCAGGGCATATTTCCTTCAGTCCCCCACTTGCACTAGAGACAATAATCTAGTTCACATAGTGATAAATCTAACACCCATGGAGTTCTGGTGTTGATCATGTTTTGCCCTAGGGAGAACTTTAGTCAACGGATCTGCTACATTCAGGTCCATGTGTACTTTACAAATCTTTATATCTCCATCCTTGACATGCTCGCGGATGGAGTGAAATCGGCGCTTAATATGTTTGGAATTCTTGTGAGATCTTGGTTCCTTTGTGTTGGCTATGGCTCCATTGTTGTCACAATAGATCACCATCGGGTCCAACGCACTGGGAACCACACCCAGTTCTGTAACGAACTCTTTCATCCAAACTGCCTCCTGTGCCGCTTCTGAAGCAGCAACATATTCCGCCTCCATTGATGATCCAGCCACCACAGGTTGTTTGGAACTCCTCCAACTAACTGCTGCTCCGTTCAAGAGAAATACGTATCCGGATTGAGACTTAGAGTCATCCGGATCGGTGTCAAAGCTAGCATCGACATAACACTTAGCGACTAGCTCTTCTTCACCTCCGTATATGAGAAACATATCCTTAGTTCTTCTCAAGTACTTGAGGATGTTCTTTACCGCTATCCAGTGTTCCGAACCTGGATCAGATTGGTACCTACTAGTCAAACTAATAGCATGTGCCACATCCGGTCTTGTAGATAGCATGGCATACATAATAGAGCCTATGGCCGAGGCATAGGGGATCTTATCCATCATCTCTCTTTCTTCTGCCGTACCCAGACTTTGAGTCTTACTCAATGTCTTGCCTTGCAACATAGGTAAGAACCCCTTCTTACTTTTGTCCATATTAAACTTCTTTAATATCTTATCAAGGTATGTACTCTGCGATAGCCCAATTAGGCGCCTTGATCTATCTCTATAGATTTTAATGCCTAATATATATGACGCTTCACCAAGGTCTTTCATCGAAAATTTGCTGTTTAGATAACTTTTAACACTGTTTAAAGGATCTATATCATTTCCAATCAATAATATGTCATCCACATATAATATCAGAAATGCCACATTGCTCCCACTCACTTTCTTGTAAATACAAGCCTCTCCATAAGTTTGGACAAATCCAAACTCTTTGATCACCTCATCAAAGCGGAGATTCCAACTTCGTGATGCTTGCTTCAGTCCATAGATGGATCGCTGAAGTTTGCACACCTTATTAGCATCCTTAGGATCAACAAAACCCTTAGGTTGTATCATATACAACTCTTCTTCAATCTTACCATTGAGGAACGCAGTTTTGACATCCATCTGCCATATTTCATAATCGAAATATGCAGCAATTGCTAACATAATCCTAACCGATTTAAGCATCGCTGTGGGAGAGAATGTCTAATAGTAGTCAACTCCTTGAATTTGTCGAAACCCCTTTGCGACAAGTCGAGCCTTATAGATGGTCACATTACCATCAACATCAGTTTTCCTTTTGAAAATCCATTTATTCTCAATGGCCTTTCGGTCGTGAGGTAAGTCCACCAAGTTCCAAACTTGGTTCTCGTACATGGATTCCATCTCGGATTTCATGGCTTCTAGCCATTTGTTGGAATCCGGGCTCATCATCGCTTCTTCATACGTCGCAGGGTCATCCATTTCATCAACCATGAAATTCACAACAGGATTGCCGTACAGTTCAGGAGCTGCACGTGTCCTGCTTGACCTACGAGGTTCGGTGGTGTCCTCTTTCGGAGTTTCATGATCATTATCATTAGCTCTCTCTTCATCAGGTGAAGTCAACTCTGAAACAACTTCCGGTGCTGCGCCACTCGCCATTCCATGAAGAGAAGGTTCAATAACCTCTTCGAGTTCTACCTTCTGACTACTCACACCTTTCGCGAGAAACTCCTTCTCAAGAAAGGATCCATTCTTGGCAGCAAAAACCTTGCCCTCGGATCTGTGATAGAAGGTATACCCAATTGTTTCCTTAGGGTATCCTATGAAGACGCATTTTTCCGCTTTGGGTTCGAGTTTATACGGTTGAAGTTTCTTCACATAAACATCGCATCCCCAAACCTTAAGAAATGACAGCTTAGGTTTGTTTCCAAACCATAATTCATA
This sequence comes from Avena sativa, assembly GCA_916181665.1. Classification (NCBI taxonomy): domain Eukaryota; kingdom Viridiplantae; phylum Streptophyta; class Magnoliopsida; order Poales; family Poaceae; genus Avena; species Avena sativa. The sequence continues at coordinate 621,856,946 of OV702289.1, forward strand.
CGGTGTCGTTTCAACGGATTTAGATGGTGCCCGATTTAAAGTGAATGCAGCTGTTTCCAGTGCATAACCCCAAAATGATAGAGGTAAGTCAGTCAGAGACATCATAGATCGAACCATATCCAATAAGGTACGATTACGACATTTCGACACACCATTACATTGTGGTGTTCCGGCAGGCGTGAGTTGTGAAACTATTCCACACTCTTTCATGTGTGTGCTAAACTCGTAACTTAGATACTCTCCTCCACGGTCAGACCATAGAAATTTGATCTTTCTATTACGATGATTTTCCACTTCATTCTGAAATTCCTTGAACTTTTCAAAAGTTTGAGACTTGTGTTTCATCAAATAGATATACCCGTATCTACTCAAATCATCCATGAAAGTAACAAAATAACGATATCCACCTCACGCCGACACACTCATTGGTCCACACACATCAGTATGTATGATCTCCAACAGATTTGTCGCCCGTTCCATTGAACCGGAAAATGGCGTTCTAGTCATCTTGCCCATAAGGCATGGCTCACATGTATCAAATGATTCAAAATCAAGTGATTCCAAAAGTCCATCAGAATGGAGTTTCTTCATGCGTTTAACGCCAATATGACCTAGACGGCAGTGCCACATATATGTAGACATATCATCATCAAGTTTAATCTTTTTAGCATTAACATTATGAATGTGCGTAATATTACTATCGAGATCCAATAGAAATAAACCATTCAACATAGGTGCATGACCATAAAATATATCATTCTTATAAATCGAACAACCATTGTTCTCAGATTTAAAGGAATGACCACTTTGCATCAAACACGATCCAGATACAATGTTCATGCTCAGTGCAGGCACCAAATAACAATTATTTAGGTTTATAACTAATCCCGATGGCAAATGGAGAGGTAGCGTCCCGATGGCGATCACATCAACTCTTGATCCATTGCCGACCCGCATCCTGACCTCATCCCTTGCTAGCTGTCGCTTGTTCTGTAGCCCCTGAACCGAGTTACATATATTAGCAACCGATCCGGTATCAAATACCCAGGTGCTACTACGAGTACTAGTAAAGTACACATCAATAACATGTATATCACATATACCTTTGTTTGCCTTGTTGGACTTCTTGTCCGCCAAATACTTGGGGCAGTTGTGCTTCCAATGGCCATTCCCCTTGCAATAGTAGCACTCGATGTCAGACTTAGGGCCAGCCCGGGGTTTCTTTTTAGGCGTGGCAACAGACTTGCCACCCTTCTTTCCCTTGTGCTTGCCTTTCTTGTCCTTCTTGAAACCGATGGTCCTATTAATCATCAACACTTGATGTTCTTTCCTAATCTCCACTTCTGCAGTCTTAAGCATTGACAGAAGCTCGGGAAGAGACTTCTTCATGCCCTGCATATTATAGTTCATCACGAAGCTCTTGTAGCTAGGTGGCAGAGATTGGAGAAAATGATGTATGCCTGAGTCAATGGGAATCGTTATTCCCAAGGACACAAGCTTATCGGCGTACCCAGACATTTTGAGTACGTGCTCACTAACGGAGCTGTTTTCCTCCATCATGCAGCTAAAGAACTTTTCTGTAGCATTATAACTCTCTACGGCAGCATGGGTATCGAAAATCATTTTCAATTCTCCCATGGTATCAAAGGCATTGCCATTTTCGAAACGCTTTCGAAGTTCTGGCTCTAGCCCATACAGTATGCCGCAATGAACTAAGTTGTGGTCCACCTGACGAGTCACATAGACATTCTTTTCCTCGTCAAGGGAATCAGGAGCTGGTGGGGGGCCTAGCGGCGCATCTAGCACATATTGCTTTTGTGCAGCAGTGAGGAGAATCCTCAAATTCATAGCCTAGTTGGTGAAGTTGCTACCATTCGCAGCAAGTTTCTCTTTCTCCATGAACACATTGAAATTAAAAGCAGGTGGTGCCATCTACAACAGAATTTGTAAAGTTTATTTAGACTAAGTTTATGATAGATTGAGTTCAACTAATCCAAATTACTAATGAACTCCCACTCAAAAATGACACCCCTCGTGTCCTTTTGGTGATTACATGAACCAAATCCACTATACCAAGTCCGATCATCACGTGAGTTGATATAGCTTCAAAGGCGAGCATCTATATGGGCATCATATCAACCATATGACTCATGCTTAACCTTTCGGTCTATATTCCGAGGCCATGTCTGTACATGCTAGGCTCGCCAAGTAAGAACCTTAGTATTCGCGTGTGTAAAACTGTCTTACACCCATTCCTATGAAAGCGTAGATTCGAGTACACGCGATCATCACGTGATGTCTCGAAACACGATCCATAGAACGGTGCATACTCAAGGAAGAACACATTTTTATCTTGATATCTAAAAGAGGGATCATCTTATAATGCTATCAAACACGCCAAACTAGCAGTATAAGATGCTAACATCTAATGTGTAAAGTGAGATGATATGGTCCATGCATTTGATCTCTATCACTTGCATTGTGGTATGATCTCTATCATTCCTTTGTGTGTAAGGCCAAGGTCTATGGAACTTACATGTTGAGTGTGTTGTAAGAGTATCCACCATACATCTACTTACAACAATACCATATCAACACACTAGCCCAGCAACGATCTAAACTAGACGCCTCTAATTTATCAATTGCAAGTTTTACGTGGCTTAGGGCTTTCGGAGATAGAACCGTTCTTACCTACGAACATGAACCACAATGAGGATAACTAAGTTATTAGCAACTCGTTGTAAATCATATATTGACTATAGTAGGAGAGACAGACACCCGCCAGTCACTTATGCAAAACAAGTTGCATGTCAGTCGTGGAACCGGTCTCATGTACGATGACATGTAAGGTTGGTCAGGGCCGCTTCATCCCACTATGCCACCAATATCCAAAATACATAGAAGATGCAATAACATGATCATCATCACCCACATATCAACCATATGTGTACTACCCTTGCTAAGCACCTACGCATAGATCAGGCTCTGATACAACCGTTGGGTCCGCAGCATAGAAAACAAAAATTTTCCTATGGTGTGAACTACACGCCAAGATCTATCTACTAGGTACAAAGCAACGGGTGGACATACATCCAACGAGAACTTACCCTCGTAGACAACGAGCTTTGTTAACGAGTAGGAACTCGTGGTTGATGTAGTCGTACACTTGCCGATCTCAAGATCGTGAGGAAGTCCGAGCGCCGCAACTCAGCAGCGCATCCGCACTCGCACACACGTTCAAGCCACCGGACAACCTCCACCTCCTCGCTCCAGCGATCCAGCGGAAGCAGCAACTCCTTCCAGACGAAATGCCACCGGGAACATGTATCTTGCTAATCCGAGACCATGGGGGAATAATTCTAGAGGGGGAGAGAGATCCTTCACAAGGAGGTGTGAGGATGAAGGAGGGAATGGGTGGCCTTTTATAGGAGGAGGGGGGTGCCCCCTCTCTCCATGGCCGGCGCCTAGGGGGGTGACCCCTCACCTCCCCCATTCATGTGGTGGTAACCCCTCCACATTAAAATGCCTCTTCACATTCCCTTTTAAAGTCTCCACTTTAAATGCATTAAATTTCTCCAAATTTAATGCTCTCTCATTTAATAAAACTCTTTTTATTAAATTTATTCAGAATTTTGTTAATTACTTTAATTAACAAACATTCACATATAGCCCCTTGCAATATTTCAATATCACATGCAGAACCACCTTCTGCAATTTCACCCGAAACAATTTCCGGTTTCTATTGAAACAATTCCTGCGCTTTGCAATTCTTTCGTCTGAAACATATGTGCACCAAAATGGTGTTCGGTAACTCTTAAGTGTGCCACCATACGGTTCGCGAATAATGCAGACATGATCGAGACCCTTCTCTGATCAATAATCAACAGCGGGACCTGCAGATCTGTACTGACTCCTACACATTCAACGATGACTCCTGTGATCGTGAGAACCTTTAACGCTTGTAACTAAATCCCTTTGTCTCTCGATATATTACATGTCCGAGATTCGATCATCGGTATCTCCATACCTAGTTTGATCTCGTTACCGACATGCACTCTTTTTTCGTTCCCGTGATATAACATTCTAGTGATCACATCACTTGCTTGCAAGCTATCCTAATGTGATATCACCGAGAGGGCCCAGAGTATATCTATCCGTCATCTGGATTGAAAAATTCCACTCTTGATCCATGAGCCTCAACATAACACCTTCGTAGTACTGAACCCATCTTTATAGTCACCCTTTTACGGTGTGACGTTTGATGTTATCAAGATACTCTTCCGGTGTTAGCAATTAACATGATCTCATGGTCTAAGGATAAAGATTACTTCGTATGATGTTATAGCAATATAAACATAATGACTTGATCGTAATGCTAGACTTCGGATGAATGTTCATCACATCATTCCACCAATGGTGTGACCTTGTTATTAACAACATCCAATGTCCATGATCAGGAAACCTTGATCATCCTGTTAATCAACAAGCTAGTCTATAAGAGAGGCATGACTAGGAACCCTTTTTGTTTATTAAACACACATGTATTGATGTTTCCGAATCAATACATTTCTAGCATGTAAAATAAACATCTATCATATATAAGGAATATAAAATAACAACTTTATATTGCCTCTGAGGGCATATTTCCTTCAGGGGCAATGCACATAGAACTAAGAATGGCCACTATGCTCTCAAAGTAGGTGCATAAAGGTAGAAGGTGGAGACTCAATATAATGGTGGAAGAAAGGCCTTCATAGAAGGAAGCAGGGATTCAAGTCTCATAAAGAGCTTCCAAAAATTATGGTACTTATAGCTTTCAGCTCTCATTACCCCTATCATAAGCATCTTGAAGTGATTAAGGTTAAAGTGAACAAACTATGGTGTACATGCTTGACCAAGTATAAGTAGAAATCTCATGTCCCTTGTATACGAGGGCCGCTCCTCATGCTACTCAAGTTTAGTCACCGGTAAGTTCTTGTCATTGTAAGTACATGTGTATCATAGAGAACCGCTGATACATTGCAGATGTATCTATAATTTTTGATGTTTCATGCTTAGTTTTATCCACTTTCTTGTGTTTTGTTCCAACTTTCGAGTACTTCTATTATGATTTCTTGGACTAACCTATTAACAAGAGCCACAGTGCCAGCTGCCTGTTTTCTGCTGTTTTTGGTTCCAGGAAAGTCAGAAAATGAATATTCTCGGAATTGGACGGGACAAAAGCCAAAGTGCCTATTTTTCCGGAAGGGATCAAGTGCCAGAATACGAGACGAAGAAGGGCTGGGGGCCGGCCACACCAACTGGCCGCGCGGCCAGGCCTGGCCTGCGCCAGGGGGTGGTCTGGCTGACCCCAGCACCCCCTCGGCCTCTCCTTCTTCCTATAAGTTGCCCTCGGGACAAAAACCCTAAGTACCCGATCAAAAATCCACGAAAGAGTCTGTAGCCGCCGTCATCTCCATCCCTAGATAGGGAGGGATCTGAAGCTCTTCCCAGCACCCTGCCGGAGAGGGGAATTCACCCTGGAGGCCTTCTTCATCACCATGCAAGCCTCCGGTGTGATGCGTGAGTAGTTCATCCTTGGACTACAGATCCATGTAGTAGCTAGATGGCTGGTTTCTCCTCCTTTGTGCTTTCATGTTTAGATCTTGTGAGCTCCGTTCATGATCAAGATCATCTATTTGTAATTCATACATGTTGTGTTTGCAGGGATCCGATGGATATTGAGATGCTATTTCAGATTGATTATTGATTCTATCATGTCTTTGTTATTTGAGATCTTGCATGCTTTCCGTTGTTAGTAGCTATCTTGGCCAAGTAGATTCTAGCAACTCCAAGAGTTAGTATTTATGCTCGATAGTGGGTTCATGCCTCTGGTAATCTGGGGAAGTGACAGAAATCTCTAAGGTACTAGATGTGTTGTTGCTACTAGGGAGAAAACAACAATCCTTTGTTCATAGAACAATCGTATTGTTTACCTTACACGCAGTTCGTAAAGCAATAATCTGTTGCTTGCAACTTAATACTAGAGGGGGTTCGGATGATAACCTGAAGGTGGATTATTAGTCATAGATGCAATTGGATGGCGGTCTATATATTATGTTGTATTGCCCAATAAAGTCTCAAAGGAGTCAAGATGATTAGTATATGCATGTATTGCTTTCTCGGTGTTTGTCAATTGCCCCGCTGTAATTTGTTCACCCAACATGTTATTTATCTAAGGAGAGGCACCTCTAGTGAACTATGAATCCCGGTCCTTCTTCTTTACATACAATCTACAACAGTTTACTTCTTTGTGTTTACTTTCTGCAAACTTTTACTTCTTTCTATTCAATACATTTAATCCTTTGTTTTCCACAAAACACGGTGAGATTGACAACCTCATCGCAAGTTGGGGACAAAGTTCTGTGGTTGTGTTGTGCAGGTCTCCACGTTGCTACTAGCACCGGTAGTGCGCCCTGCCAAAGCTCAACTAGTAACACCTTTGGGGTGTTTCCTTGCTCCTACTGGTTCGATTAAACCTTGGTTTCATAACTGAGGGAAACTTGCTGCTGTGCTCATCATACCTTCCTCTTGGGGTTTCCAACGAGCTCTATGTTGATCGTCGAGCGCATCAAGCTATTTTCTGGCGCCGTTGCCGAGTGAAGGACATCTTCACAAGGGGAGTCCCTCTTAACCAATCTCTTTACTTTGTTGTTTTTGTTTTGCTTAGTTTCTTTTTTGCTTTGTTTGCTTGTTTTGTTCTTCAAAAACGTAAAAAAATTAGTTTTACTTGTTTGCTTTCTTATTTGAAACCCCCCAAAAAATGACTACTCTTGAAAACACTAAGTTGTGTGACTTTACTAGCACCAACAACAATGATTTTATGAGCACACCTATTGCTCCACCTGTGGCTGAAAAATACTTTCTTTGAGATAAAACCTGCTTTGCTCAATCTTGTTATGAGAGAACAATTTTTTGGTATTGGTAATGAAGATGCTGCTTCCCATCTAAATAACTTTGTTGAACTTTGTGAGATGCAAAAGCATAGGGATATAGATGGTGATATTATTAAACTGAAATTGTTTCCTTTCTCTTTGAGAGGAAAAGCTAAAGAATGGTTGAATTCCTTAACTAGGAATAGTATTGATTCTTGGACTAAGTGCAAAGATGCTTTTATTGGAAAATACTATCCTCCTACTAAGATTATATCCATGAGAAGTGAAATAATGAAGTTTAAAGAACTTGATAATGAGCATGTTGCTCAAGCTTGGGAAAGAATGAAATCTTTGGTAAATAATTGTCCCACTCATGGACTGACTGCTTGGATGATCATCCAAACTTTTTATGCAGGATTGAACTATTCTTCAAGGAACCTATTGGATTTAGCTGCTGGAGGTACCTTTATGACCATCACTTTGGGTGCTGCAACAAAACTTCTGGACAATATGATGGTTAATTATTCTGAATGGCATACTGAGAGAGCTCCACAAGGTAAGAAGGTAAATTCTGTTGAGGAAACCTCCTCCTTGAGTGATAAGATTGATATTATTATGTCTATGCTTGTTAATGGGAAAGCCCATATTGATCCAAATAATGTTCCTTTAGCCTCTTTGGTTGCTCAAGAAGAGCAAGTTGATGTGAACTTCATAAGAAATAACAACTTTGGCAACAATGCTTATGGTAATAATGCTTATAGGAACAATTTTGGTAACAACAATTATAAGCCATACCCTCCCAACAATGGTAATGCTTATGGAAATTCTTACAACAATAATAAGAGTGCTCCCTCTAAACTTGAAGTTATGCTTAAAGATTTCATTAGTAAACTAACTGCTTTCAATAAAACTATTGAGGAAAAACTCTCTAATGCTGAAAGGAATATAGCATCTTTGGCTGAAGCTCAATCTACTTTGAATAAAATGGCTGCTAAACCTGAAACTAATGAGAATCCCGTTGCAGCTACTAATGCCATACAAGTAAGAATTGATGAAAATGTTAGACTATTAGCTGAATTACATGCTAAGTGGGAAAGAGAAGATGAAATTGCTAGAAACATTAGTGTTTCTACTATTACCACCACTAGTGTTGAGGCTACTAATAGTTCTACTACTTTAGATGATAAAGTTGATTTTGATCTTGATGGTTGCAACATCTCTGAAGTCATTAAGTTCCTACAAAAGCTTGCTAAAAGTCCTAATGCTAGTGCTATGAACATGGCTTTTACAAAACACATTACTGATGCTCTCTTAAAGATTAAAGAAGAAAAGATGAAACATAAAGCTTCTATTCCTATAAAACAAGAAGATGGTTGGGAACCCATCATTAATATGAAAGTGAATGACTTTGATTTCAAAGCTTTGTGTGATCTTGGTAGTAGTGTTTCTATTATGCGTAGAAGGATTTATGATATGCTTGATCTGCCTCCTCTTGAAGATTGTTATTTGAATGTCCCACTTGATGCTAATGCTAAAAAGAAACTCATGGGGAGTCTTAATGATGTTCTTATTATGGTTAATGATTCCTATGTCCCTGTTCATTTCTATGTTTTGGATGTTGAATACAATGCTTCTTGTCCTATTACTTTGGGAAGACCTTTCCTTAGAACTGTTGGTGCCATCATTGATATGAAAGAAGGCACCATTAAATATCAACTCCCACTCAATAAAGGTATAGAACACTTCCCTAAAAAGAGAGAAAATATTTCTTTTGCTTCTCCTATGAAAACAAAATTTGGTCTTAATGCTTCTTCATTTGAGAACACTTGATTCTTTTTGGTGATTCATTGCAAATGTATCTATAATTTTTGATGTTCCATGCTTAGTTTTATCCACTTTCTTTTGTTTTGTTCCAACTTTGGAGTACTTTTATTATGATTTCTTGGACTAACCTATTAACAAGAGCCACCGTGCCAGCTGCCTGTTTTCTACTGTTTTTGGTTCCAGGAAAGTCAGAAAATTAATATTCTCGGAATTAGACGGGACAAAAGCCAAAGTGCCTATTTTTCCGGAAGGGATCAAGTGCCAGAATACGAGACGGAGAAGGGCTGGGGGGCGGCCACACCACCTGGCCGCGCGGCCAGGCCTGGCCCGCGCCAGGGGTGGTCTGGCCGACCCCAGCACCCCCTCGGCCTCTCATTCTGCCTATAAGTTGCCCTCAGGACGAAAACCCTAAGTACCCGATCAAAAATCCACGAAAGAGTCTGTAGCCGCTGTCATCTCCATCCCTAGATCGGGAGGGATCTGAAGCTCTTCCTGGCACCCTGCCGGAGAGGGGAATTCACCCTAGAGGCCTTCTTCATCAACATGCAAGCCTCCGGTGTGATGCGTGAGTAGTTCACCCTTGGACTACGGATCCATGTAGTAGCTAGATGGCTGGTTTCTCCTCCTTTGTGCTTTCATGTTTAGATCTTGTGAGCTCCGTTCATGATCAAGATCATCTATTTGTAATTCATACATGTTGTGTTTGCGAGGATCCGATGGATATTGAGATGCTATTTCAGATTGATTATTGATTCTATCATGTCTTTGTTATTTGAGATCTTGCATGCTTTCCGTTGTTAGTAGCTATCTTGGCCAAGTAGATGCTAGCAACTCCAAGAGTTAGTATTTATGCTCGATAGTGGGTTCATGCCTCTGGTAATCTGGGGAAGTGACAGAAATCTCTAAGGTACTAGATGTGTTGTTGCTACTAGGGAGAAAACAACAATCCTTTGTTCATAGAACAATCGTATTGTTTACCTTACACGCAGTTCGTAAAGCAATAATCTGTTGCTTGCAACTTAATACTGGTGGGGGTTCGGATGATAACCTGAAGGTGGATTATTAGTCATAGATGCAATTGGATGGCGGTCTATGTATTATGTTGTATTGCCCAATCAAGTCTCAAAGTAGTCAAGATGATTAGTATATGCATGTATTGCTTTCTCGGTGTTTGTCAATTGCCCCACTGTAATTTGTTCACCCATCATGTTATTTATCTAAGGAGAGCCACCTCTAGTGTACTATGGATCCCGATCCTTCTTCTTTACATACAATCTACAACTGTTTACTTCTTTGTGTTTACTTTCTGCAAACTTTTACTTCTTTCCATTCGATACGTTTAATCCTTTGTTTTCCGCAAAACACGGTGAGATTGACAACCTCATCGCAAGTTGGGGACAAAGTTCTGTGGTTGTGTTATGCAGGTCTCCACGTTGCTACTAGCACCGGTAGTGCGCCCTGCCAAAGCTCAGCTAGTAACACCTTTGGGGTGTTTCCTTGCTCCTACTGGTTCGATTAAACCTTGGTTTCATAACTGAGGGAAACTTGCTGTTGTGCTCATCATACCTTCCTCTTGGGGTTCCGAACGAGCTCTACGTTGATCGTCGAGCGCATCAACCGCCAACAGGGTACCCCTTGCCCGATGATACAGAAGAATCTCCATATCAAAATGACAAGGCAAGCAGATAACGAGCATCTCAACAATCTTCTTATTTACCATGGGAATATGATGCTTTTTTCTCTCTTTCCTATTTTCATAATTTTTTTCTCTTTTTTTCTCAATATAGGACTTTTTTTATAAGAATAATGCTTCATAGACAGCTCATTATGGTTACACTGCAGGTTTCCACCATGTCAGCATGGATTAGACCATCGGCCCAGGCGTTTCTCTAACACATATACATAACTCCATGGACTTACAAGCTCCCCTTTCATTTCACACCGACGACATCCATATACAAAAGAGCATGATATCAACTAGGTACAAGTACCAAGTACAATGTTGAAAGCGTTCCCCATGACAACATGGTTCTACTAATTCCCAACAAATAAGTGCAAGCATATACAACATAGACGACACAATGGTTCAAGTTTATTAAGGGCAAGAAAAGTAAAGTGTGCCATCAAGTTCGTGAGAGCTTTAATCACTAGTTTTCTCATAACAATTTTAATTTGGAAGGTAAACAAAAGCATGAATATACTTGGAATAGCATAAGCTAGTAGGTAGGTATGGTGGACTCTTTGGAATAACTTGGTTTAAGGAGTTGGATGCATGAGTGGAACTCATACTTGGTTGTGGAGGCTAGCAAAAGACTGGGAGCGACAAACTAAGAGAGCAATAATGGCCATAATCATGCAAAGCGACAAAACATCATTAATCAAAGCATAAAGTGATACTAAAATTTGAAACCTAAAGGATCATAAAGTCTATGGTGACTTGAGATAGTCATAACATGGTGTGAGCATGCGCCAAGTCAACCCAAATAAAGCATCAAAGGAGAATACCACTATACTATGCTTTAATATGCTAAAACAACACATGATTCATCCAAGGCACATTAAGCAATCTCAATTGTTTATAACAAGTCATGCTACAACAAAGAATACTAAGCATAAAGCCAAAACAGTATCAAGCATGGCATGACAAAGCATAGGCCACTGTAAAAAACGAGCTCTTTTTACCACATAAGCATGAACTTTCCTACTCTTTTCCAAACCAAACCAAACTATTTGCAAACCAATGTATGAAAGAGGAGGTCCAACCAATTTATTCAGCAAACTAAGAAAACCAAGAAAATGAAAAACCAAAACAAAAACGAAAAAGAAGATGCTCCAAGAACAACACAACTGTGCATGAAACAATAAAAATGAAGCGTTTGGAAGAAACCTGGGATTTCTATTGATGAAGAAGGGGATGCCTTGGGCATCCCCAAGCTTTGACGCTTGTAATTCTTGGATATTTCTTGGGGTGACACGTGTGGCATCCCCAAGCTTGAGCTTTAGTCCATCCTTCCTCTCATTACTCATTCCTTCCATACACCTGAAAATTTTCCTTCATACAAAACTTCACACAATCTTTATTAGCAACATTAGTGCACTCAAGATAAATAAGTCTTAAGGCTCAGTTCCAACACCAATAAACTTCCATTAGAACACTAGCTACTGAAGCACTTCCCTCAAAAATCTCAATTCCCCAAAAGAACTCAAAAAGGAACCAACAAGAAGCAAATGCAGAAAATGGCAGAAATCTGTCAAAACAGACAAGCAGGTAAAGACGAATTTTTCGAAGACCTTCTGTTGCTCAAATCAAAAAGTGTTTAACTAACGAAAGCTAGATAACAACCTAGGGCAGAAGCACAAAAATTCACGCCTCAAAACAATGTTCAGAGATTTTTCACGAATGTTTACGGTGAAGCACAGAAATCTGTTTCGGGACAGCAACTTTCCCAATCATTACTTCCCTCTCATTAGAGGTTACTCTTGGCACAAAAAGCAAATAAAAAGGATAAGGAGCGGTTATTACTGAAGTAATAACTTCCAAGACTAATCTAAAACTTTTGGGTTATCTCCCAATAAGTACTTTTCTTTAACGCCTTTAAGTTAGGCATAAGAATCAACAAAAAGAATCAAGTGTTCTCAAATGAAGAAGCATTAAGACCAAATTTTGTTTTCATAGTAGAAGCAAAAGAAATCTTCTCTCACTTCTTAGGGAAGTGTTCTATACCTTTCTTGAGTGGGAGTTGATATTTAATGGTGCCTTCTTTCATATCAATAATGGCACCAACAGTTCTAAGAAAAGGTCTTCCCAAAGTAATAGGACAAGAAGCATTGTATTCAACATCCAAAACATAGAAATCAATGGGGACATAGGCATTGTTAACCATAATAAGAACATCATTAAGACTCCCTATGAGTTTCTTTTTAGCATTATCATCAAGTGGGACATTCAAATAACAATCTTCAAGTGGTGGCAAATCGAGCATATCATAAATCCTTCTAGGCATAATAGAAACACTACTACCAGCAAGGTATGATGTAGAGCTACTACCAGCTCGGTATTGATGTAGAGCTCGTTGGGGAACCCCAAGAGGAAGGTATGATGAGCACAACAGCAAGTTTCCCTCAGTTATGAAACCAAGGTTTAATCGAACCAGTAGGAGCAAGGAAACACCCCAAAGGTGTTGCTAGCTGAGCCTTGGCAGGGCACACTACCGGTGCTAGTAGCAACGTGGAGACCTGCACAACACAACCACAGAACTTTGTCCCCAACTTGCGATGAGGTTGTCAATCTCACCGGTTTTGCTGAAAACAAAGGATTAAACGTATCGAATGGAAGGAAGTAAAAGTTTGCAGAAAGTAAACACAAAGCAGTAAACAGTTTGTAGATTGTATGTAAAAGAAAGGACCGGGATCCATAGTTCACTAGAGGTGGCTTTCCTTAAGATAGATAACATGCTGGGTGAACAAATTATAGCGGGGCAATTGACAAACATCTAGAAAGCAATACATGCATATACTAATCATCTTGACTCCTTTGGAACTTGATTGGGCATTACAACATTATACATAGACCACCATCCAACTATATCTATGACTAATAATCCACATTCAGGTTATCATCCGAACCCCCTCCAGTATTAAGTTGCAAGCAATAGATTATTTCTTTATGAATTGCGTGTAAAGTAAACAATACGATTGTTCTATGAACAAAGGATTGTTGTTTTCTCCCTAGTAGCAACAACACATCTAGTACCTTAGAGATTTCTGTCACGTCCCCAGATTACCAGTGGCAAGAACCCACTATCGAGCATAAATACTAACTCTTGGAGTTGCTAGCATCTACTTGGCCAAGATAGCTACTAACAACGGAAAGCATGCAAGATCACAAATAACAAAGACATGATAGAATGAATAATCAATCTGAAATAGCATATCAATATCCATCGGATCCCCGCAAACACAACACGCAGAATTACAAATAGATGATCTTGATCATGAACGGAGCTCACAAGATCTAAACATGAAAGCACAAAGGAGGAGAAACCAGCCATCTAGCTACTACATGGATCCGTAGTCCAGAGATGAACTACTCACGCATCACACTGGAGGCTTGCATGGTGATGAAGAAGGCCTCTAGGGTGAATTCCCCTCTCCGGCAGGGTGCCGGGAAGAGCTTTAGATCCCTCCCAATATAGGGATGGAGATGACGACGGCTATAGACTCTTTCGTGGATTTTTGATTGGGTACTTAGGGTTTTCGTCTCGAGGGCAATATATAGGCGGAAGGAGAGGCCGAGGGGGTGCTGGGGTCGGCCAGACCACCCCCTGGTGCGGGCCAGGCCTGGCCACGCGGCCAGGTGGTGTGGCCGGCCCCCAGACCTTCTCCGTCTTGTATTTTGGCATTTGATGACTTCCGGAAAAATAGGCACTTTGGCTTTTGTCCCGTCCAATTCCGAGAATATTCATTTTCTAACTTTCCTGGGACCAAAAACAACAGAAAACAGGCAGCTGGCACTATGGCTCTTGTTAATAGGTTAGTCCAAGAAATCATATGAAAAGTACTCCAAAGTGTGGACAAAACACAAGAAAGTGGATAATACCAAGCATGGAACATCAAAAATTATAGATACATTTGCAATGTATCAGCCACCCGGGGCCCTGCTCGACCTGGCCCACGCGGGCGCAGCCGGGCGCGAGCTGGGCCGCCGGGCGGCAGAGCCGGCCCAACCGTGCTGCCTCGCCAGGCCGCCGCCGCGGGGGAGGGGGGGAGGGGGCTGCTGGGCGCGAGGTGGGCCGCGCCAAGGCCCACTCGGCTAGCGCCTGCCCAGCTGCTGCTGCTTCCCCTTTTTCTTTTTGTTATTTATTTTTCTGTTTGGCTATTGGGATGAGTACTTTTGGCCCATCCGGCCAGGACGAAAATACCTGATATTTCCTGTTTATTAATAGTCCCACATGGCTAACCTAATGGGGAGGGCAGACCCCCTCCGCCTATATAAAGGGGTGCCCATGGGTGGGATTAAACACACAATTTGAGAAGTCCTTTGGTTGAGTTTCTCCCTCCCTCTCTCTATACCTTATGACCATGGCCCCAAGTCTGGGCTATGCGATCGAGGCACACCTGCAGCATGCCGTTGCACTGTATGGATTCCTAGCCAGATATCAACTTCCGCACTCCCGACAGGATCAGGGAGCCGGAGGTCTCATCGTGCACCGGATGTGTACGAAGACACGAGGCGCAACACTTAGGGCGCTTAAATGTCATGAGCCGGAGCTGTTGCACGATGAAGATCAAGAAGGAGCAAGGGGTGACCTGCGAGGAGCTTCACGACCTTGAGGTTGGCTACGAGTACGACTACTTCAACCACGTTCCCCGCGGAATAACCGCGTACGGTCTACAAGGGTATGTATTCTATACGCATTGGCCGTTACTGCATTACTACATAGATAGATCCTAGGCAGTTTCTAGGGTTACATCGTAGGAAATTTTTTGTTTTCTGCCACGATCCCCAATAGTGGTATCAGAGCCGATCTATTCGTAGGAGTGCTGTACGGCCAGTACGCACATGTATTATGCGGGCATTGATCCCTTAGTTGTTACCCTCTAACGTGTACTTGTTTATATCGCGGTATTGTTTGATGAAGCGGCCCGGACCGACCTTACGCGTATTCGTACGCGAGACTGGTTCCACGCTCAACATACGGCTTGTACCATATAAGTGGCTAGCGGGTGTCTGTCTCTCATTCGATAGTTGATATAGCATTTACAACGGAGGGCCCCAAAAGGGGTGTAATAGAGACAGCTGCCGGATCCATGTTGTGGTTGGAAAGTTCGTAGTTTAGAAACGGTTCTAGTGCAAAAGCCCTAACAACCACGTAAAACTTGCAATAGATAAAGTAGAGGCGTCTAACTTTATTTTGTAGGGGGCAAGTGATTATGATATGGCATTGGTCATTACAAAGGTAAAATAGTTTACTTTTCTATTACTAAGTAGTATAGTGATAGTCATCGTTCCGATGAACGACCTGGTGGAGGCGTCGTGGACTTGGCGTCAAACCAAGGGCAAGATGGAGATCGTGCCTGAGCGCTCGATGGAGATCAAGGCGCAAGAAAGACCATATCATATCACATTATACATATGATGTTGATACCAGTTTTTACATCTTATTGTGTGCTAGTATTTAGATACTCAACGGTAGCAAATAAGATAATCCCTATTTAATTCCAATGTTCCGTGTTCCCCTTGTGTGTGCACCACCAAGAAAGTTCTTCGGTATGAGGCGCCCTGCGGTGAGTAGGGGTCAGACATATCTACGTTCGCATACAGTGGGTGTAAGCCATGTTGCACAGCGAATACACACAAGTTAGATTTGGCGAGCCTAGCATGTGCAGACATGGCCTCAGAGCATATGAGATCGAAAGATCGAGCATGAGTCACATGGATGATGTGATTGGCATTAGTGAATGCCTACCTTTGATAATGCACTGATGGCTGTGACGATCGGGGGAGGTGCAAAGGATAGGGATCATGCGATCACTAAAATCATCCAGGGGTTGACCGTTTTAGTGGAGTCCAATTATAAATTGATCTCTTATTATAAACTTAGTCTAGATGTCTGTTTGCAAATATCTTATTAGATCTTAGCCTATCCCATTGAGATCCTTTGCGACCATGGGAATATATTGCTTAATATGGAACTTAGCAAAATGGTCCAACTTCATAGATTAATACCCACGCCTAAGGGATATCCTCGTAAAAGGTGATCTTCTCTTCTTGATACAATAACCATTAGGAGATAATTCGATGACTCCAGAATGTTTGGAAAAACACTTAGCGATCTTGCATTAGAGTTGAGAACTCTTGGAAGGGCTTGATTGCAAAAGGAGATCATGGATGAAAAGGTATATGTTAGATATACAAAATTATAAATGTGGTTCTTGCAGAACTCGTTGCAGTTTGCAAAGTATTTGATACTTGTCCCGTTTTGTGAAAACAGGATGATCTGCTTGAGAATTGCTGGATTTGAGGCAATGTGACTTGATGACGGCAAGCAAAACAGTTGATGTCCAACATCACTTCTTCCCTCAAAGTCTATCATTTGGATTAGTGGACTTGAATATAGATTTGTAATCTTAGTTTGTGTGTCTTGCTTTTGGTGAGACGATTATTCATATGAACAAGTTACAAACCAGCTTGTACTATTCTTATGAGCAATACCTTATTGTCACATTGCGATTATAAATAAAGTTGTTCTCACCACTATGTTAATGATAATAGTTTAAACATTTATAAAGGATTAGAATGCTAAAAGATATCCAAAGATTAATAATGAAAAGACACTACAGTTTAAGTCATTTTGGTTATTGCATGTTCTTTATGAAAGATCGGGGTCCTAGATGCTTAATCTAGAGACTTTGCAAAACCATGCCTCTCAGGCAGAATGACTAAAACTCCGCATTCTGGTAAAACGGTGATATGCGAAGAAATGTTGAAACTTAAACATAATGATGTATCATATTTTCAACAAGTAGTGGAAATCATTTATTGTGGACTTAAGTGAATAAGTGTATTTACTTAATGAAACATGAAGTTTGAAATGATTTGAATTGTTCAAATGAGTTCATAACTAAATGGGATATTGAATTAACTGAATTAACAAGTCTCTTCAATTTGATCGACATGACTAAGGTATTCAAGTTAAGTTTAGCATAAAAGGAACTTGTGAAAGATGTTTCACAAATTATGATAATTGAATGAATTCAAACTTTGTTGAAATGTCTAAACATCATAATCATTTTGTATTAGATACATATTATCTCTTATTTGGGTTATAGTTGTTGTTTAGAGTTAAATATCAAAATAAGCAAACACTCATTTGAAATACAAAGGAACAGCTAAATATTCGTGGAAACAACACCATAAGTGTTATGGCAAGTTCGAGTTTCTGGAGATTTCGATAAGTCGAAGTTGTGGCGAATAAACAAGTCTTTGTAGAGCATTCTTAGGAAGCTATGAATGCATCATCCACAAGGGGCAAACCTGTTGTTGTCCAAAGCTGATGTGTCTTGATGAAGATACAGGTGGAAGAAAGTAAACGATCAAAACAAGGTATTTGACCTTACCTCTGGATTGTTGAGTGGCGCAACGGAATTTGTTTCGTGAAACCAAACTCTGCAAATAGAGGAGAAACCAATGATAATGATCATAAAGTTTCAGTGAATACTTTTACTAAAGAAAGTAGGATTCAACTATATATTCTACAAGTTTGTGGAATTATTTTATTGATTCACTTGTCATGTTTTGAACAACACATACCTACAAATTACAAAGAAGCGTGATGGACCTAAGTACGAGAAATGAATGGTCATTGAGATCTCGTTAGTGGAATTCTCGATTTGATGGTGATCAAGGAATTTTGGAATGTCCAAGATTATCGAGAGAACCTAGATTTGAGTGGGAGCAAATCAGCTTGGCTAATTCATAATATGTAGCTGACATATTTTGAGTGGGAGCTAAGTGAAATCCCTAGATCTCAAACATGAATGTCATATTTGAGTGGGAGCGTGAAATCATCCTGGAATATATGGCCGACATATGTGAATGATGAGATTGGTGTTAATAATATTTAAGTTAGATAAATATGGATGAAGTTGAAATTATTAAACAATAAGATCTACCGAGATAGATTGGTGAGTTTAATAAACACTGAATGTCGAATGCTTCCTGGACTAGATTCTGAAAGATGTTCAGAATGTCCTAAGACAAGATTCTGAAGAAGCTCGGAATGGAACAAGGTAAGAAAGAAGTTCTTACTATATGAAGCATTGAGTTAGTATTGCAACTATGGTTAAAAGAAAGAGATGCGTTGCATCTCCTATGCCTCAGTCATAGGTTCTTTCATATAACCATGTTGTATACTTGACGCAATGTGACCCGAGGTTCTGGTTGGTAGGACAAAGTCTTAATTGTAAAAACATGTCTTTGAGTGATTCTTGAGTTGATCACAGAACCAGAATTAAGTTTGTACATAAATGGCAAGAAGCAATATAAGTGGCATAGATGCATTTCATGCACTAGGAGCTACATAGATATAGAAGTATAAAAGCTCCATCTGATGTGATTTATAATGTTATGGCGGGGCTAGTTCGCTTTTAATGTAGAATGATGTGTCCCAGGGACCAGTGCCCATGAGAAAGCCCCCGAGGTTGATCTAAAGTCACTGTAAGCTCCTGGAATCCGGCCTTGTTCTGCTGCCATGACTATAGTATATACACAAAGTATAGCGAAGTGTGTTTCGAAGTTTAGATGACAACGGTGAAAACGACCGTCATCATAAACACTAGAAACAAAGTCTCACTTTGTTGCCAAACAAATACTTTGACCCATTATACGATAATGGTGTGAATGTCAAAATTAGGAAGACATTAACGATTTGCAAAAGAAATAATGATCTGGCAAAACAGAACATGGACATGACGTTTCCCATTAGCATGCATGATCTGTAAACGCATATGGTATATGGTTTATATGAGTAAAATGCGAGCTAGGTTATTTGTACTCTAGTGCAAGTGGGAGACTGAAGGAGATATGCCCTAGAGGCAAATAATAAATAGGTTTTTATTGTCATATCTCAATTAGTTTATAATAGTTTCATACTGTGCTAGAACTGTGCCAAGTAGAAACATTGGTACAGGTGTGGTATGAAACAAACAAGTCCCTAGTAGCCTCTATTCATACTAGTTCGTTGGTCACAGAGATGATCTGGGTTTCAAGATCATGGGCATTTATGCCGATTGACAACGGGATCATATCATTGGAGAATGATGTGATTGGAAATTCCTCGAAGGATTTCAACACGATCAAGTCATATAGTTCATTGTTGCAATAGCTATACCTAGACTCCTTCTTCTTAGACCGTGAGCTCATATTACTCACTGTTTCCCTAGGATGCTTAGACTGCATCAACCGTCATCTGGTAATACGGTGGCCATAAAGGTATACGTTGGGTATTCCGAAGGAACATTAGATGACATGTGACTGCAAGACCGGGATTTGTTCACCCACATGACGGGTAAAGATACATACGACCGGCTTGATGAGATTACATCCATAAATGTTGCAACATGTGACTAGGTCACGGGGATGTAATATCACGGTAACAAGAAAACAGAACTTGTTGTGAATGAGATTGAACAAGGTATGGGATACCAATGATCGGATCTCGGACAAGTTGTATCAAGAAACAAAAGGAAGAGGATGCTATATTTAGCGGTTCAAATGACATTGTCATCAGGAATGCATAGGGGTCACATGGACATCCCTGGTCCCTCTGTTGATCATTGATACATATCATGTCTAGAGCATTCCCGAGCCGTGAGAGGATACACTTAAGGGTACGATGAGAGCGATCATTCATAAGACGAAATCACAGTAGAGAAAGAGAGAAAACCGGAATCGTTCCGCGGAGAGATCCGAAGTTGTTCGGAGAAAGAATAAAGGAAAAGACCCGGAAAAGTGTTTTCGGATAAATGGGAATTTAAATATATATTTATTATATGTTAATTATGAATTAATATATTCTAAATAATGTTTAAGTTAAGATTTATAAAGCAACTTTTATATTAGGCCAAATCCCCGGAGGGAAATAGCCTAGAATAAAAGCTGCAGAAAAATAAAAGGAAAAAGAAACAACCCAAGTGGGCGGTTTTTATTAACTGCCACACGGGGCGGACCACAGCTACTCATCGCCACCCGGGGACCTGCTCGACCTGGCCCACACGGGCGTAGCCGGGCGCGAGCTGGGCCGCCGGGCGGCAGAGCCGGCCCACCCGGGCTGCCTCGCTAGGCCGCCGCCGCGAGGGGGAGGGGGGCTGCTGGGCGCGAGGTGGGCCGCGCCAAGGCCACCCGGCTAGCACCTGCCCACCTGCTGCTGCTGCTGCTTCCCCTTTTTCTTTTTGTTATTTATTTTTCTGTTTGGCTATTGGGCTGAGTAATTTTGGCCCATCTGGCCAGGATGAAAATACTTGATATTTCCTGTTTATTAATAGTCCCACATGGCTAACCTAATGGGGAGGGCACACCCCCTCCGCCTATATAAAGGGGTGCCCATGGGTGGGATTAAACACACAATTTGAGAAGTCCTTTGGTTGACTTTCTCCCTCCCTCTCTCTATACCTTGTGACCATGGCCCCAAGTCTGAGCTGTGCGATCGAGGCACACCTGCAGCACGCCATTGCACTGCAGGGATTCCTTGCCGGATATCAACTTCCGCACTCCCGGCGGGATCGGGGAGCCGGAGGTCTCATCATGCACCGGATGTGTACGAAGACACGAGACGCAACACTTGGGGCACTTAAATGTCGTGAGCCGGAGCTTTTGCACGATGAAGATCAAGAAGGATCAAGGGGTGACCTGCGAGGAGCTTCACGACCTTGAGGTCGGCTACGAGTACGACTACTTCAACCACGTTCCCTGCGTAACGTTAACCGCGTACGGTTGATACATTGCAAATGTATCTATAATTTTTGATGATCTATGCTTGGTTTTATCCACTTTCTTGTGTTTTGTCCACACTTTGGAGTACTTTTCATATGATTTCTTGGACTAACATATTAACAAGAGCCACAGTGCCAGCTGCCTGTTTTCTGCTGTTTTTGGTTCCAGGAAAGTCAGAAAATGAATATTCTCAGAATTGGATGGGACAAAAGCCAAAGTGCCTATTTTTCCAGAAGACTCCAGGAGCCAGAATACGAGACGGAGGAGGGCCAGGGACTGGCCACACCCTCCCAGGCGCGGGCTGGGCCTAGCCGCGCCAGGGCATGGTGTGGTGGCCCCAGGCACCCCCTCGGTCTCCCTCTTCGCCTATAAGAAGCCTTCTGACCTAAAAATTCAGGGGGGTTCGACGTTTTTCCAGAAGGAGTTCCGCTCCGCCGCCACCACCAGATTCCACGAAACAACACCAGAAACTCTGTTCTGGCACCCTGCCGGGACGGGGAATTGGAGGAGATCATCGCCATCATCATCACCATCGCTTCTCCATCGACCATCCATGTTTCCCCCATCTATGAGTGAGTAATCCCCGCTGTAGGCTATGGGGATGGTAGGGATTGGATGAGATCGTTCATGTAATGGCATCAGATTGTTAGGGCATGGTGCCTAGTATCTTTTATTAGTGCTTTATGACTTTGTTGCGACTTGTTGTGCTTAATGCTTGTCACTAGGGCCCGAGTGCCATGATTTCAGATCTGAACATGTTATTGATTCATTATGATAGTATTGTTTTTGGTCTTATCTGCAAGTTGTATACACATGTTGTTGTCCGGAACCTATGGCCCCGAAGTGACAGAAATCGGGATAACCGAAAGGGAATGGCTTTGATGTGAGGATCACATGTGTTCACGGAGTGTTAATGCTTTGCTCCGGTGCTCTATTAAAAGGAGCACCTTATTTGCCAGTAGTTCCCTAGAGGCCCCGCTGCAAACGGGCTGGCAGGACAAAAGATGTTATGCAAGTTCTCATTGCGAGCACGTATGACTATATATGGAATACATGCCTAGGATTGTCTAGTACTTGGATGCTTTATCTTATTTATCTGCAATTGCCCTATGTTCTGACTGTTATGTGAATTGTCTTGTCCATGAAACGCCCGTCCATCGATCCCTATGCCTACCACACTCGAATCCCACTGTTACTGCTTCTGTTACTACTGTCTTTGCTTTACTACTGCTGTTACTTTGCTATTCCTACTGCAAAACTATTGCTACTGATAAACTGCTGTGAGCAAGATTGTTTCCAGGTGCAGCTGAATTGATAACTCAGTTGTTAAGGCTTATAAATATTCTTTGGCTCCCCTTGTGTCGAATCAATAAATTGGGTTTCACTTCCCTCGAAAATACTGCGATACACCCCCTATACTTGTGGGTCATCAAGACTATTTTCTGGCGCCACGGCTGGGGAGCATAGCTTTATTTATCAAGTTCACCTAGATTCACTATTGTTCAAGCTAAGTTTATTTTCGCTTTGTTTGCTTGTTTCTTTATCAAAAATACAAAAAAATCAGTTCCTACTCTAGTTGTTATTTTCGTTAGTCTGTTATTGTCTTGCCTTATCATGCTTGTTGTCAATGGTTGGTTTCTTTGAAACTGAAGCTTATTGGCAAGGTGGGTTCACGGAAGATCAGAAATATTATTATAAGGAACACCGCTTGTCACAAAAAGGGAAACACTTATGGGAACAAATTGATAGATTGTATACCATTGCTAGAAACGTGTGCTCTACTTATAATGTTACTTATTGCTGTGATGAATCTCGTTGCAGAAAGAGGTATAATCACCTCCCTTTTCAATGTGAGTATAATGATAATGATACCATATCTTCCTATTCTAAAGGAATTTATGACTTTTATGATGCGGAACAAATTGAAGAATTTATTGCTTGGAAGGGTGCTTTTGAACTTGCTAGTTTGCTTGAAAATATTGATGATTCACCTTACAAATATGAGGTTTATGGTATACTTAAATTTTGCTTTGATAATTACAAGGATGAAAATGGCTCTATTCTTGAGTATTTTAATAGATGCTTTCCACAAATGAAAGAGACTAATGCCTTGCAGGATCCTATGGAAGAAGAAATTGATGAACCTGAAATCTCATTAGATGAAAAAGAGGAGGAGAGTGATGAAGAAAAGGAGGAAGAATGGATTAGCTACCCATGCCTACCTTATAATGAGAGTAACTCTTTATCCCTTACATTATTTGATTGTCCTCCATGCTTACTAAAGGAGGATGAATGTTATGTTCCTGAGTATTCTTTTGAAAATGTTTATAATAAAGCTCTAGTGCTTGTAGATCATGAAGAGCATGCTTTATGTGATAGTTATATTGTTGAGTTTATTCATGAGGCTACTGAAAATTATTATGAGAGAGGAAAATATGGTTGTAGAAGTTTTCATGGTATTGAAACACCTCTCTTTGTGCTGAAAGTTTTGAAGTTACTCTTGTTTTATCTTCCTATGCCTGTCACTTTGATCTTTGTGAATCTATTTGCATACACGATTCCTATGCATAGGAAGTAAGGAAAAAAATAGCGCGCTAACTTAAATAGCGCGGGCTTCAAAAAAATGCTACAAACGCTATAGCGTGCTAATAGCGCGCTATTTTTCAAAATAGCGTTTCACAAAAAATATGAAAAACAGGATTTCAGCAGCTACAAAATCACAGATATAACAATCTACAGCTATAAAACCACATATATAACATTCTGCAGCCAAACATCAACTGGGAACAGAGGCAGGGTGAAGGCGTGAAGCATTGAAGCTAAGCGTGAAGCCGTCCCAGGCGGAGGCGATTCGAGGCGACGTCGTCCCACGTGGATGCGTGTTGATTCCAGGCGGATCCGCCGCATCCGTCGTCGCGGCGTCGCCTCTCTGAGGCAGTAGAGGAGACGATCTGGAAACTGACGTTCTAAGTGTTAGCCCGTTAGGGTTTGTTGGATTAGGGATTTAGGGTTGGCCACCGGGCCACAATGTGCTAGAATGGAGAATTGACTACTAAAAATCAACCGAAAAATAGCGTCGCTATGAGGTAACGTCAAATAGCACGCATAGCGCAGTATTTAGCGCGCGTAGCGCCATAGCGCCCCTGGAATGCATAGCGTAGCGTCCAACTCCTGAAAACGCTATAGCGGCGCTAATAGCGTTAAATAGCACGCTATTTTTTTCATTGATAGGAAGTGGATTAGACTTAAATGTGTTTTGAATTTGCTTCTTGATGCTCTCTTTTACTTCAACTCATATTTCTTATGAGAGCATCCTCTCGAACTTTTATGCCTGAAGATGATAATATGTCTACTATTCTTGGGGGACCTTTTCTTAAATACTGCAGGAGCTGTTATTAATTGTAATCAAGGGAAGGTGACCTTTAATGTCAATGACAAGGAACATACTATCTATTTCCCCAAGAAGATTGATAGACTTATGGTTTTGAATTCAATTGAACATGTTGAGGGCATTCAAGTTGGAGAAATATATTGTCCCATACAAAGAGAAAAATTTGAAACTATTATGATTGGGACCATTGCTATCAAGGTTGAGGTAACATAATCATTAGTGGAATACAAAGTTTTGTATCATATGAAATTGTTTTGGTAACAAGACCTGATCAACCTTGTTAACAAAAGGATTTCATTGAACAAAACAATGTTTTCACCTTGATTATCTCTGCTTACTTATATTTTATCCATTTTTAGTTTTTGCTTTTGCCCAACTTAAAGGCGTTAAAGAAAAGTACTTATTGAGCAATAACACAAAAGTTTTAGATGAGTCTTGGAAGTTATTACTTCAGTAATAACCGCTCCTTATCCTTTTTATTTGTTTTTTTGTGCCAAAGAGAAGTAATGATTGGGAAAGTTGCTGTCCCGAAACAGATTTTTGTGCTTCACCGTAAAAATTCGTGTAAAATCTCTGAACGCCTTTTTGAGGCGTAAATTTTTGTACTCCTGCCCCAGGTTGTTATCTAACTTTCGTTAGTTCAACACGTTTTGATTTGAGCAACAGAAGGTCTTTGAAAAATTTTGTCTTTCCCTGCTGGTCTGTTTTGACAGATTTCTGCCATTTTCTGTATTTGCTTCTTATTGGTTCCTTTTTGAGTTCTTTTGGGGAATTGAGCTTTTTGAGGGAAGTGTTACAGTATCTAGTGTTCTAGTGGAAGTTTTATTGGTGTTATAATTGAACCTAAAGACTTATTATCTTGAGTGCACTAATGTTGCTAATAAAGATTGTGTGAAGTTTTGTATGAAGGAAATATTTCAGGTGTATGGAAGGAATGAGTAATGAGATGAAGGATGAACTAAAACTCAAGCTTGGGGATGCCACGCGTGTCACCCCAAGAAATATCCAAGAAGTACAAGCGTCAAAGCTTGGGGATGCCCAAGGCATCCCCTTCTTCATCAATAAAAATCCCAGATTTCTTCCAAACGCTTTATTTTTATTGTTTCATGCACAATTGTGTTGTTCTTGGAGCGTCTTCTTTTTTCGTTTTGGTTTTGGTTTTTAGTTTGCTTAGTTTGCTGAATAAAATGGTTGGACCTCCTCTTTCATACATTGGTGTTCAAATAGTTTGGTTTGGATTGGAAAAGAGTAGGAAGCTTAAGTGGTAAAGAGAGCTTGTTTTTGACTGTGGCCTATGCTTTGTCATTCCATGCTTGATATTGTTTTTGCTTTATGCTTAGTATTCTTTGCTGTAGCATGACTTGTTATAAACAATTGAGATTGCTTAATGTGCCTTGGATGAATCATGCGTTGTTTTAGCATATTAAAGCACAGTATAGTGGTATTCTCCTTTGATGTTTTATTTGGGTTGACTTGGCACATGCTCACACCATGTTATGACTATCCCAAGTCACCATAAGCCTTCATGATCCTTTAGTTTTCAACTTGTAGTATCACTTTATGCTTTGATCAATGATGTTTTGTCGCTCTGCATGATTATGGCCATTATTGCTCTCTCGTTTGTCGCTCCCTTACTATTGCTAGCCTTCACTTACACTGAGTGTTTTACTCATGTTTCCAACTCCCTTAAACCAAATATTGCCAAAGTGTCCACCATACCTACCTATTAGCATCATTTGCTACTTCCGTGCATATTCAATATGCCTTGTTTTCTTCCGAATAAAATGTTTGCCTGCTATGAGAAAGTTAGTTAGTAAATCTCTCACGAACTTGATGGCACACTTTATTTCCTGCATTTAATAAACCTGAACCATTGCATCCTTCTTTGTTGCGTATATGCTTACGCTTTATAAGTTGAAGTTAGCAGAACCATGTATCATGGGGAACGCTTTCAACATTGCATTGGTACTTAGTACCTCGTTGATATCATGTTCTTTTGCTTATGGATCTCGGCGGTGTGAAATAAAAGTGGAACTTGTAAGATCATGGAGTTTGTATGTATGTTAGAGAAACGCCTGGGCCGCTAGCCTACGCCATGCCTAATCATGGTGGAAACTTGCAGCATAACCATAATGAGCATTCTATGAAGCATCCTCAATAAAAATCTATGCACATAGTAAATAAAAAGATTGCTGAGATGCTCATTGTCTGCTTGCCTTGTCATTTTGATTATGGGATAGCTCATGTATCATGTGCAAGGGGTACCCCGTTGGCGGTTCTCTATGATACGTATATACTTACAATGACAAGATCTTACTCGTGACTGAAGTTGAGTAGAATGAGGATTGGTCTTCGTAAGTAAGGGGCATGAGGCTTTGATTTATAACTTGTCAAGCATATCCTCTTAGTCGTGTCACTTTAACCTTAACCACTTAAAGATGCTTATGATAGGGGCAATGAGAGCTCAAAGCTAACGAGTACCATACTTTCAGCATTTGAAAGCCTTTCAAACTTTTCAAAACCTGTTCATTTCCTTGTTGAGTCTCCACACATTCTATGAGCACTTTCTTGAGAGCATAGTGGCCATTCTTAGTTCTATGTGCATTGTCCCAAGACTTGTTGATTGATGCATACCTTGATATTGCTTGTTTTAAACTATTTGTATCTAGTCACTCTTGTAAACTTTGAAGGTGTTCTATGCATTTATGTTTGCTACTCTATGAGGGACAAGCTGAGTGCCACTTTGATATGTTTTCTTTATGTGAAACAAACAAACGTCTTGCAAAGCATTGTTATTCATGAATCTTTTGTTTGTGCCTTTTCATGTTGCATCATAGTTTCTTTGTCTTATTGCTAGAACTTTGTCTTTCATGTTATGATTGAAGTACTATGGTCCCAGCTTTCAATGTTTACAAATACTTTGGTCAAGTCTTTGCTGGTGCATGTCACCTCAAAAATTATTCTTTCTTTTTATCACTTACCTACTCGAGGACGAGCAGGAGTTAAGCTTGGGGATGTTGATACATTGCAAATGTATCTATAATTTTTGATGCTCCATGCTTGGTTTTATCCACTTTCTTGTGTTTTCTCCACACTTTGGAGTACTTTTCATATGATTTCTTGGACTAACCTATTAACAAGAGCCAAAGTGCCAGCTGCCTGTTTTCTGCTGTTTTTGGTTCCAGGAAAGTCAGAAAATGAATATTCTCGGAATTGGACGGGACAAAAGCGAAAGTGCCTATTTTTCTAGAAGACTCCAGGAGCCAGAATACGAGACGGAGGAGGGCCAGGGACTGGCCACACCCCCAGGCGCGGGCTGGGCCTGGCCGTGCCAGGGCATGGTGTGGTGGCCCAAGGCACCCCCTCGGTCTCCCTCTTCGCCTATAAGAAGCCTTCTGACCTAAAAACTCAAGGGGGTTCGACGTTTTTCCAGAAGGAGTTCTGCTCTGCCGCCACTACCAGATTCCATGAAACAGCACCAGAAACTCCATTCTGGCACCCTGCCGGGACGGGGAATTAGAGGAGATCATCGCCATCATCATCGCCATCGCTTCTCCATCGACCATCCATGTTTCCCCCATCTATGAGTGAGTAATCCCCTGCTGTAGGCTATGGGGATGGTAGGGATTGGATGAGATCGTTCATGTAATGGCATCATATTGTTAGAGCATGGTGCCTAGTATCTTTTATTAGTGCTTTATGACTTTGTTGCGACTTGTGGTGCTTAATGCTTGTCACTAGGGCCCGAGTGCCATGATTTCAAATCTGAACATGTTATTGATTCATTATGATAGTATTGTTTTTGGTCTTATCTGCAAGTTGTATACACACGTTGTTGTCCAGAACTTATGGCCCCAAAGTTATAGAAATCGGGATAACCGGAAGGGAATGGCTTTGATGTGAGGATCACATGTGTTCATGGAGTGTTAATGCTTTGCTCCGGTGCTCTATTAAAAGGAGCACCTTAATTTCCAGTAGTTCCCTAGAGGCCCCGCTGCAAACGGGCTAGCAGGACAAAAGATGTTGTGCAAGTTCTCATTGCGAGCACGTATGACTATATATGGAACACATGCCTAGGATTGTCTAGTACTTGGATGCTTTATCTTATTTATCTGCAATTGCCCTATGTTCTGACTGTTATGTGAATTGTCTTGTCCATGCAACGCCCGTCCATCCATCCCTATGCCTACCGCACTCGAATCCCACTATTACTGCTTCTGTTACTACTGTCTTTGCTTTACTACTACTGTTACTTTGCTATTCCTACTACAAAACTGTTGCTACTGATAAACTGCTGTGAGCAAGATTGTTTCTATGTGCAGCTGAATTGACAACTCAGTTGTTAAGTCTTATAAATATTCTTTGGCTCCCCTTGTGGTGAATCAATAAATTGGGTTTCACTTCCCTCGAAAATACTGCGATACACCCCCTATACTTGTGGGTCATCAACGGTCTACAAGGGTATGTATTCTATACGCATTGGCCGTTACTGCATTACTACATAGATAGATGCTAGGCAGTTTCTGGGGTTACATCGTAGGAATTTTTTTGTTTTCTGCTGTGATCCCCAACACGTCGAGCCAAGCTAGTTCAACAACGATTCCGATGATGACGTGGTTGACGTCTACATCCACCATGACGTCTATGATCCACCGGAGATCGATTGGGCGACGATGAATAAATCTCAACAAGAGAGAGAAGATCCCAGGCCACATGGAAAAGGGCGTGTGGAGTCAGTCAAGTTCATCACCATGGATCCAAGGCCACAAAAGCGTAAGGAATTATCTAATATTGGTGCAGGTGCTAGCAAGGGAGCGAAGGCACCACTCTTGAAGCCAACCATTGGTGCTCGTATGAAGGTTAAGTCTCAAGAAGAGTGGATATACGGTTTCCACTTCCCCGATCTATCAATTATGGATGAGGAAGAAGAAGCTGTCCCTAGGACCAAGGATCGCGTGCAGGCACTGGAGATATATCAGAAGCAGGAGCTACTCCATCGCGTTGAAGTCCGTCACCATCTCAATGAGATGGAGAAGAAGGAAGACCTCCTTCCATTGGTGACTAAGCTCACAGATAGAGTGGACACTCTGCAATCTGATCTGCGTAGGTGCTACAGCCGCATAACTGCTCTGGAGGAGACCAACAAGAAGCTACGCACCATGGTGTTACATGCTGATATGTTGCTAATGTATCCATAATTTTTGATGTTCCATGCTTGGTTTTATCTACTTTCTTGTGTTTTGTCCACACTTTGGAGTACTTTTCATATGATTTCTTGGACTAACCTATTAATAAGAGCCACAATGCCAGCTGTCTATTTTCTGCTGTTTTTGGTTCCAGGAAAGTCAGAAAATGAATATTCTCAGAATTGGACGGGACAAAAGCCAAAGTCAGTTTTTCACCGAGGGACACCTGTAGCCAGAATACGAGATGGAGAGGGGCTGGGGCCCAGTCACACCTCCTGGTCGCGTGGCCAGGCCTGGCCCGCGCTAGGGGTGGTTTGGCCGCCCCAAGCACCCCCTCGGCCTCTCCTTCCTCCTATAAGTTGCCTCTGATACAGAAACCCTAAGTACCCGATTAAAATTCCACGAAAGAGTCTGTAGCCGCCATCATCTCCATCCCTAGATTGGGAGGGATCTAAAGCTCTTCCCGGCACCCTGCCGGAGAGGGGAATTCACCCTGGAGGCCTTCTTCATCATCATGCAAGCCTCCGGTGTGATGCGTGAGTAGTTCATCTCTGGACTACGGGTCCATGTAGTAGCTAGATGGATGGTTCTCCTCCTTTGTGCTATCATGTTTAGATCTTGTGAGATCTGTTCATGATCAAGATCATCTATTTGTAATTCTGCATGTTGTGTTTGCGGGGATCCGATGGATATTGAGATGCTATTTCAGATTGATTATTGATTCTATCATGTCTTTGTTATTTGCGATCTTGCATGCTTTTCGTTGATAGTAGCTATCTTGGCCAAGTAGATGCTAGCAACGAAAAGAGTTAGTATTTATGCTCGATAGTGGGTTCATGCCTCTGGTAATCTGGGGAAGTGACAGAAATATCTAAGGTACTAGATGTGCTATTGCTACTAGGGAGAAAACAACAATCCTTTGTTCATAGAACAATCAGACTGTTTACTTTACACGCAATTTGTAATGCAATTATCCGTTGCTTGCAACTTAATACTAGAGGGGGTTCGGATGATAACCTGAAGGTGGATTATTAGTCATAGATGAAGTTGGATGGCGGTCTATGTATAATGTTGTAATGCCCAATCGAATCTCAAAGGAGTCAAGATGAGTAGTATATGCTTGTATGGTTTCTCGATGTTTGTCAATTTCCCCGCTGTAATTTGTTCACCCAACATGTCATCTATCTTAAGGAGAGCCACCTCTAGTGAACTATGGACCCCGATCCTTTATTTTACTATCAATCTACAATCAACTGTTTACTGTTTTGTGTTTACTTTCTGCAAACTATTAGTTTCTTCCACTTGATACGTTTAATGCTTTGTTTTCAGCAAAACCGGTGAGATTGACAACCTCATCGCAAGTTGGGGACAGAGTTCTGTGGTTGTGTTGTGCAGGTCTCCATGTTGCTGCTGGCACCGGTAGTGCGCCCCGCCAAAGTTCATCTAGCTACACCTTTGGGGTGTTTCCTTGCTCCTACTGGATTAATAACCTTGGTTTCATAACTGAGGGAAACTTACTGCTATGCTCATCATACCTTCCTCTTGGGGTTCCCCAACGAGCTCGTTAGTACATGAGTCAGCAAGTATTTTTCTGGCGCCGTTGCTGGGGAGTCAAGGACATCTTCATAAGGGGAGTCCCTCATAACCAATATCATTACTTTGTTATTTTTGTTTTGCTTAGTTTACTTTTGCTTTGTTTGCTTGTTTCTTTATTAAAAACACAAAAAAATTAGTTCCTATCTTAAGTTGCCATTATGTCTAGCATTGCTCCAATCACTATGTCACCTGAGGAAATGATTTTCACTTTTAAACAAGGTATTGGAGAGAGTTTCAAAGAAGCTTGGTCTAGAATCTCTGATCTACATGAAAAAACTGAACCTAAAATGACTCAAAGCTTGTTCCTTAGCAGTTTTTATCTTGGAATTGCTCTTTGCTATAGATATGCTTTAGATGCTGTTGTGGGAGGAGATTTCCTCCAATGCAATGAGGATGATGTTGTATGCCATAAAGAAATTGGTCCTTACTTACAACTTGCCTAGCAAATCTGATTCTTCTTTCATAAACATATTTGCTAGATTGCATACTCTTGAGACCAGCATTGCTAGTTTGAAAGATTGCTATAATACGCTTAGAGAGCATCATAACTATGTTCCAATAAATTCTAAACCCTCAGAATGGCTTCCCACAGTAAAGATTGCTATAAACAATGAAAGTTTTCATGCTCGCTGTGATATCATGTCTGAATTTTGTCTTATGCCCAAAGATATTTATGAATCTTTGAATCTTTGGGGGCTTTCTGAAGGAGGAGAAGAAAATTTTCTTGCTAATAATGCCACAATATTACCCACTGGAATAGCTGAAGGAGTGTTTACAAAGATCCTAGGGAAAATGGTTTGTACTAATTATCTTGTTATTGAATGTGTAGGAAAAGGACAGATCACACTTGGAAGATCCCTATCCAAACTCCTTGGAGCAATAATAGACGTGGAAAAGGGCACCATGCACTTTGTTTCTCCACCAAGAATTCATAAGTTCCCCAAGGTTAAGAATAAAAGTAAGAGAGGTAAGGGAAAGAAATTTGGTTTTAATGCTTCTTCATTTGAGAACACTTGATCCTTTTTCTTGCTTCTTATGCCTAACTTAAAGGCGTTAAAGAAAAGTGCTTATTGGGAGATAACCCAAAAGTTTTAGATGAGTCTTGGAATTTATTACTTCAGTAATAACCGATCCTTATCCTTTTTATTTGCTTTCTGTGCCAAGAGTAACCTCTAATGAGAGAGAAGTAATGATTGGGAAAGTTGCTTTCTCGAAACAGATTTCTGTGCTTCACCGTAAAAATTCGTGTAAAATCTCTGTACGTCCTTTTGATTCGTGAATTTTTTTGCTTCTTACCCAGGTTGTTATCTAACTTCCGTTAGTTCAACACTTTTCGATTTGAGCAATATAAGGTCTTCGAAAAAATTCGTCTTTACCTGCTGGTCTGTTTTGACAGATTTCTGCCATTTTCTGCATTTGCTTCTCGTTGGTTCCTTTTTGAGTTCTTTTAGGGAATTGAGCTTTTTGAGGGAAGTGCTACAGTATCTAGTGTTTTATATTGGTGTTAGAACGGAACCTAAAGACTTATTATCTTGAGTGCACTAATGTTGCTAATAAAGATTGTGTGAAGTTTTGTATGAAGGAAAAAATTTCAGGTGTGTGGAAGGAATGAGTAATGAGATGAAGAATGGACTAAAGCTCAAGCTTGGGGATGCCACACGTGTCACCCCAAGAAATATCCAAGAAGTACAAGCGCCAAAGCTTGGGGATGCCCAAGGCATCCCCCTCTTTATCAATAAAAATCGTAGGTTTCTTTCAAAAACTTCATTTTTATTGTTTCATGCACAGTTGTGTTGTTCTTGGAGCGTCTTCTTTTTTGTTTTTGTTTTGGTTTTTCGTTTGCTTTGTTTGCTTAGTTTGCTGAATAAATTGGTTGGACCCCCTATTTCATACATTGGTTTTCAAATAGTTTGGTTTGGTTTGGAAAAAGAGTAGGAAAGTTCAAGCTTAAGTGGTAAAGAGAGCTTGTTTTTGACTGTGGCCTATGCTTTGTCATGCCATGCTCGATATTGTTTTATCTTTATGCTTAGTATTCTTTGCTGTAGCATGACATGTTATAAACAATTGAGATTGCTTAATGTGCCTTTGAAGAATCATGCGTTGTTTTAGCATATTAAAGCATAGTATTGTGGTATTCTTCTTTGATGCTTTATTTGGGTTGATTTGGCACATTCTCACACCATGTTACGACTATCCCAAGTCACCATAGCCTTTATGATCCTTTAGTTTTCAACTTGTAGTATTACTTTATGCTTTGATTAATGATGTTTTGTCACTCTGCATGATTATGGGCATTATTACTCTCTTAGTTTGCCGCTCCCAGTCTTTTGCTAGCCTCCGTAACCAAGTATGAGTTCCACTCATGCATCCAACTCCTAAAACCAAGTTATTCCAAAGAATCCACCATACCTACCTACTAGCATATGCTATTCCAAGTATATTCATGTTTTTATCTACCTTCCGAATTAAACTTGTTATGAGAAAACTAGTGATTAAAGCTCTCACGAACTTGATGGTACATTTTACTTTTCTTGCCTTTAATAAACTTGAACCACTGTGTCATCTATGTTGTATATGCTTGCACTTATTTGTTGGGGATTAGCAGAACCATGCTATCATGGGGAACGCTTTCAACATTGCACTTGTACTTTGTACCTAGTTGATATCATGCTCTTTTGTCTATGGATGTCGTCGCCGGTGTGAAATGAAAGGGGGAGCTTGTAAGTCCATGGAGTTAAGTATATGTGTTAGATAAACGCCTGGGTCACTGGTCTAATCCATGCTGCCGTGGTGGAAACCTGTAGCGTAACCATCATGAGCTGTCTATGAAGCATTCTTCTTATAAAAAAAAGAGTCAGATATTGAGAAAAAAGAGAAAAAGAAAAAAATATGAGAAAAGAGGAAAGAGAGAAAAAAGCACCATATTCCCATGGTAAATAAGAAGATTGCTGAGATGCTCGTTGTCTGCTTGCCTTGTCATTTTGATATGGAGATTCTTCCGTATCATCGGGCAAGGGGTACCCCGTTGGCGGTTCTCTATGATACACATGTACTTACAATGACAAGAACTTACCGGTGACTAAACTTGAGTAGCATGAGGAGCGGCCCTCGTATTCAAGGGACATGAGATTTCCAACTTATACTTCGTTAAGCATATACACCATAGTTTGTTCACTTTAACCTTAATCACTTCAAGATGCTTATGATAGGGGCAATGAGAGCTAAAAGCTATTAAGTACCATAATTTTTGGAAGCTCTTTATGAAACTTGAATCCCTGTTTCCTTCTACGAAGGTCTTTCTTTTACTTTTTTGTTGAGTGTCCACCTTCTACCTTTATGCACCTACTTTGAGAGCATAGTGGCCATTCTTAGTTCTATGTGCATTGTCCCAAGACTTGTTGATTGATGCATAACTTTGATATTGCTTGTTTTAAACTATTTGTATCTAGTCACTCTTATGAACTTTGAAGGTGTCCTATGCATTTATGTTTGCTACTCTATGAGGGACAAGCTGAATACTACTATGCTATGTTTTCTTTATGTGAAACAAACAAACGTCTTGCAAAGCATTATTATTCATGAATCTTTTGTTTATGCCTTTTCATGTTGCAACATAGCTTCTTTGTCTTATTGCTAGAACTTTGTCTTTCATATTATGATTGAATTACTATGATCCCAGCTTCGAATGTTTTACAAATACTTTGATCAAGTTTATGATGTTGCATGTCACCTCAAAAATTATTCTTTCTTTTTATCACTTACCTACTCGAGGACGAGCAAGAGTTAAGCTTGGGGATGTTGATACGTTGCTAACGTATCCATAATTTTTGATGTTCCATGCTTGGTTTTATCTACTTTCTTGTGTTTTGTCCACACTTTGGAGTACTTTTCATATGATTTCTTGGACTAACCTATTAACAAGAGCCACAGTGCCAGCTGCTTGTTTTCTGCTGTTTTTGGTTCCAGGAAAGTCAGAAAATGAATATTCTCAGAATTGGACGGGACAAAAGCCAAAGTCAGTTTTTCACCGAGGGACACCTTGAGCCAGAATACGAGACGGAGAGGGGCTGGGGCCCGGCCACACCACCTGGTCGCGCGGCTAGGCCTGGCCCATGCCAGGGGGTGGTCTGGCCGCCCCAGGCACCCCCTCGGCCTCTCCTTACGCCTATAAGTTGCCTTCGATACAGAAACCCTAAGTACCCGATCAAAATTCCAAGAAAGAGTCTATAGCCGCCATCATCTCCATCCCTAGATCGAGAGGGATCTGAAGCTCTTCCTGACACCCTGCCGAAGAGGGGAATTCACCCTGGAGACCTTCTTCATCATCATGCAAGCCTCCGGTGTGATGCGTGAGTAGTTCATCCTTGGACTACGGGTCCATGTAGTAGCTAGATGGCTGGTTCTCCTCCTTTGTGCTATCATGTTTAGATCATGTGAGCTCCGTTCATGATCAAGATCATCTATTTGTAATTCTGCATGTTGTGTTTGTGGGGATCCGATAGATATTGAGATGCTATTTCAGATTGATTATTGATTCTATCATGTCTTTGTTATTTGTGATCTTGCATGCTTTCCGTTGTTAGTAACTATCTTGGCCAAGTAGATGCTAGCAACTCCAAGAGTTAGTATTTATGCTCGATAGTGGGTTCATGCCTCTGGTAATCTAGGGAAGTGACAGAAATCTCTAAGGTACTAGATGTGTTGTTGCTACTAGGGAGTAAACAACAATCCTTTGTTCATAGAACAATCGTATTGTTTACTTTACACACAATTCGTAATGCAATTATCCGTTGCTTGCAACTTAATACTAGAGGGGGTTCGGATGATAACCTGAAGGTGGATTATTAGTCATAGATGCAGTTGGATGGCAGTCTATTTATAATGTTGTAATGCCCAATCGAATCTCAAAGGAGTCAAGATGAGTAGTATATGCTTGTATGCTTTCTCGATGTTTGTCAATTGCCCCGCTGTAATTTGTTCACCCAACATGTCATCTATCTTAAGGAGAGCCACCTCTAGTGAACTATGGACCTCGGTCCTTTCTTTTACTATCAATCTACAATCAACTATTTACTGTTTTGTGTTTACTTTCTGCAAACTATTAGTTTCTTCCACTTGATACGTTTAATGCTTTGTTTTCAGCAAAACCGGTGAGATTGACAACCTCATCGCAAGTTGGGGACAGAGTTCTGTGGTTGTGTTGTGCAGGTCTCCATGTTGCTGCTGGCACCGGTAGTGCGCCCTGCCAAAGTTCAGCTAGCTACACCTTTGGGGTGTTTCCTTGCTCCTACTGGATTGATGACCTTGGTTTCATAACTGAGGGAAACTTACTGCTGTGCTCATCATACCTTCCTCTTGGGGTTCCCCAACGATCTCGTTAGTACACGAGTCAGCACATGCCATGGCGCCATAGTGATCTACAACAATCATGGTATCAAATAATCGCAAGGGATT
Organism: Avena sativa; assembly: GCA_916181665.1. NCBI lineage: Eukaryota > Viridiplantae > Streptophyta > Magnoliopsida > Poales > Poaceae > Avena > Avena sativa. Next base: position 621,893,804 of record OV702289.1, read on the forward strand.
ATTTGATCCCGCCTGGCTTGATTCCAAGCTTGGGGAGATCTTTAAGACCTTGTAATCTATCTTATAAATTTTATTATTATTTTTGCATTAGTTCAAACTAGCAATAAAGTTTGCATCATTAGAATTCCCTTCAGGATCAGTCAATCCCTTTAATGAAATTTCGAGTTTATTATTATATATGGATCAATATTGAGTTTGTGTTTGTTTTATTGGATATATGAATGGCTTGAGTATATTTTTACTTGCACTTGATGATAGAAATAGGAGTCTTCCACACCATTGGTATTAAGTGAACACATAAAGATAATTTGGTCAATATGCTATAAGTCTACGATTTGATTTACAAAGAAAGATTATCTATACAGTTAAATTGAAAAAGAAACCTTGAACAAAGGAAATTGAAAGTGCTATCAAAATAGAGTGAGAACAAGTCGAGGTAGAATCTCCAAGTCATAAGAATGCTTCATATACAGTTGGAATTTGATAATTGAGATCATTAAACTTTGAATTCCTACATAAGGTGGAATATATGGCTATCTCCTTTGCACAACACTTAACCAAAAGTGTGAGCATATATGCAAAAGAAAAGAAAAGAAAGAAGAAAAAGAGCAAGTGTGCAAAGAGCAAATAGGCATATACCATTGTATTGTAGTATGACAAAGAAAAACTTTTGAGATTTTGAATCCCAAGTGAATACATTTGATCCTAAAACACTTGGGACTACCTTGCTAACTCATTCGGTTGAACCGAATACTTTTACATTATGTTGAGATTCTTCTTTTATGAACTGTTGATCACTAAGGTGTGGAAGCCTTCTAATACTATTCAGATAGTTTGAGTAAGGTATTATTCACAAATTTATTCCTATGTATCATATATGATAAACACATGCTGCAACCGCCTCATTTATTTTAATCGACTCAGCTTCATGAATATGAGGATCACATCCATTAAGCTAAAACTTGATCGGGACGAGCAAGAGTATAAGCTTGGGGAAGTTGATGAGTGCATATTTGCATCATGTTTTACATTATTATTTTGCATTGTAGATGTAGGATCTTGGTATTTTACGGCGCTCGCATGCACATTTATGTCTGTTTTCACCAGGATCAGGACAGATGATGGATCCAATGGAACAATTCTTGGAGCAGTTGTACTATGGAGAAAAGGAGTAAAAAACAACGTAAATCGCATATTTGGGAAATATTAATAATACCAGAAGAAAACCAGAAGCAAACATGGGAGGCATAAGGTTCAACGACCAACTATACGACCGGAGCAAATTTTCTGGCCGTATAGCTCCGGCCGTATAGTTGGCGCCACCTCCGCCTCCTCAAATAGTTTCACCCCATGCAACTGGTTCGAGGAGACAACATACAGAACACCCAGAAATCGCAGAAACCTCACCTCCGGAAGGCATCTGGAGGGGGAACTCATCCACCAGGGATCCATCTTCGCCCTGCACAGATCTGGGAGGCTAAGGCATCGATCTTCATCATCCACCGCTGCATCACCACCATCTCCATCCATCCCATCTACATCTTGTCTAGATCTTGTTGTAATTCCGGTACTCGTGGATTTATACAAGTACTATTCTTCTATGATTGTTTCCATTACCATTGCCATGATGTTGATTGCCTCTATGTCTGAGTAGATCTCTAGTTCTTGGGGAGATGGAGAAACCCTAGTATGATATTGAAATAAGATAAAGTCTATTATGATATTCATCGTTGTGACCATGTGTTAGATTTTCTACATCTGGATGTTGAGAGAAGTCGACCTCTCAATATTTTCCTCTCATGGGGACTTGATGGAGGGAACTACTAGTTGGTAGACGGAGGTGTTCTAGCACTTACAGTGACTATAAAACTGTTGGCACCCCTTATGTATCAACTTGGGAAACCGAGGAAACTCACGGAACACTATCCATGCCATGGGATACGTCCTACGGGATTACGTTCCTTAATAGCGCAATAATTCGATTGATGTCGATTGCTAACTGATGTGGTTATGAGGATGATGTGAGCAGTGGTTGCTATCTATTTTTCCAAATATAGAGTTCCTCCCACATATACATAGTTGAGAATGTTCATGATTATAATCTTTATCTTAGATCCTTATAATGCTAGTGGTGTATCTGCTACTCTCTGAGAACGCTTTTCCCTACTATAGTTCTAATCTCTTTTACATATGCGATACTTACTTTCTGTATTCAGTTATTTTACTTTACTTTATTATTGCTCTTATACCTAAAACCCAAAACACCTTTTTACACAATACTCGTGTTCTATCTTGTCACTTAGAACTTTATTTAGCATTTCTATCGTAATATTTATTTCAAGAGTTATTGGACTTCAGACTCCTGCTCCCTGTGGGATCGATATCTTTATTTCGAAACTATCTTCAAACAATCTGTGCACTTGCAGTCATCAGCTGGGCTGGACAATCCTGTCAGTGGAGAGAGTGGACAATTCAGCCTAGCGCTTTCAGCTTGATCATCATGGAGAGGATTATCAGCTTGTCTTTGGCTTGGGTCATCATTACCCTCAATAATAGGAGCTTGTTGAAGTTGTGAAGATCAGGGCTCCACATGAGTAGAGCGTAGTTCTTCTCGATCTGCCACAAGGGGTTCCTCAATGGGGCGGATGAATCCCGCACACATTCTTCTTATGGCATCTTGAGGTATTTCATCATCTACATCACAAACATCAACATGCCCAGCTTGGGGGCCATCAAATTCTTCGAAAACCACACTACAAGATTCTATGACAATTTTGGAGAGTTTATCATAGATTTTTTAAGTGTGGGAATTGAGACCATAGCCAACAAAAATACCCTCTAAAGCTTTGGAATAAAATTCGGATAAACGAACACCTTTTATGAGATAGAAACACTTACAACCAAACACCTGGAAGTATGAAATGGTGTGCTTGTTACCGGTAAGTATTTCATAGGGCGCCTTGATCAATTCTTTACGGAGGTAGAGGCGGTTTGATGCATGGCATGCGGTGGAGATTGCCTCCGCCCAAAAGTTGTATGGAGATTTCAACTCAGCAAACATGGACCTTGCCATATCCATTAAAGTCATGTTCTTTCTCTCAGCTATGCCATTTTGTTGAGGGGTATATGCAACGGAATATTGATGTTTTATCCCCTCATCACTAAGAAAACCATTTAGAGTGTAGTTCTTGAACTCAGTGCCGTTTTCACTTCTTATTGTTGGGTCTCACTCTTCAACTTGAACAAGTAAACCCATTTAGAGTGTAGCATAGGAAAATTGTATTAATGTTGAACCATATTGACGAATTCAATAAAATATTGTTGGGTCTCACTCTTCAACTTGAAGAAGTAAACCCATGAATATCTTGAGTAGTCATCAACAATCAGCAAGCAATATTTCTTCCCACCAAGGCTAGCATGAGATGGAGGACCAAAGAGATCCACATGAAGGATCTCCAAGATCATTTTTGACTTTAGAATATTATTTTGCTTGTGGGGAGAATCATGCATCTTTCCTTCAACACAAGCCCTGCAAACACGGTCTTTGGCAAAACAAACATTGTTATTTAGTCCCATAATGTGGCCACCCTTGGGGAGGCTTTGCAAAGTTCTCATATTGACATGGGCTAGTCGGCGATGCCATAACCAACCCACATCGGCCTTCCCGAATAAGCACATTGTACTTGTAGTGGTTTTCCTAGAAAAGTCCACGACATACAAGTCATTTTCGACATACCCAACGAAAGCGACCTTTAGAGTTTTGCTCCACAAGAGGACCACAATATCATTATCAATAAAGAAGGCGAAACCCATCTTGCCTAGGGCATGGACTGAAAGTAAATTATAGCCAAGGGTCTCAACAAGCATGACGCCCACGAGAGTAACATTGTGTGCAACCACAACTTTGCCAAGACCCATTACCAGAGATTTTGACTTATCGGCATATGTGACGGTTATATGATCTTGATTTGCTCTTATATCCATCATAATTGCTTTGCTTCCGATCATATGACTTGTGCAACCACTATCAAGCACCCACTTTGACCCTCCGGAAGCATAGTTCTACAAAAGATCAAGCTAGATTTTTAGGTACCCATTTTTCAATCGGTCCTCTTTTGTTAGTGACAAGGGTCTTAGGAACCCAAATAGACCAAGCAATATAACCATCAAATGGACCAACATATTGTGCATAAACATCACCATAATAATTACACATTAAGACATACTGAGGGTTAGCAATTCCTACAAAGTCATCTTGTGACATAGTTTTGCCACTTTGGGTATCACTACCCATAATGGCCTTATCTTTTGGTTGAGAGGTCTTGGCCTTCTTCTTCTTGTTGTTCTTCTTCTACTTGGTCTTGGAAACATAGCCAAGACCTCTTTTCTCATTATTTGGCCTTTGCTTACTTAAACCTTTGGGGAAGGTTGCCTTTGCAAGCTCCCCCTTCAACCTAGCATTTTCTTCAAGGATATTTGTACTACTAAGGGGGGTGGAAATGATAGGTGAAGCAACATTAGTCAATTGAGTTTGAAGTTGTTCACTTGACTTTGTGAGAGTCATGAGATCACTTTCCAAGGCCTTGTGAGCCTTGTTAAGCTTCTCATAATCCTCGACAAGTTTGTCATGAACAACACCAAACTCAATCTTGTCCTTTTTAGCCTTTTTGTATTAGCAATGGCATGATCATGTTCCTTAATCAGTTTAGCAATAATTCAATCATTTGCCTCATCAAGTCCTTCAAGTTTTTCTTCAAGAGACACCCTGGTCTCTTTCTGTTCTTCAAGAGCATTAGTTAGAGCATCCATCTCAAGTAGATGCTCTCTCCCAAGCTTACAGCTGTCATCTAGGAGCTCTTGTGTGTGAGCAAGTTGGTTCAAGGGATTTACAAAATGCTTCTTATGCTCCCCTTGCAAGTTAGTCATATAAGAATCGAAAGCAACTAATTCTTCCTTCACCTCAAGAGTTATATCATCATTCAAATCATCATTGATACCAGAGGTGGAGAGAGGAGATGGCGATACCTCCGATACTCTTGCCATAAGGCAAGTGACGTTCTTGTTGGAGGTGTTCTCATTTGGGGAATCAAAGAGGGAGAAGGTGGATGTAGAGGTAGTGGCAATGGCAGACACACCATTCGTTGTTTCTTCTTCTTATTCCTCCTCATCATCGGAGGAGAACTCTTCATGTGCTATCAATGCAATGTCACCAGACTTCTTGTTGGTGACATTCTTCTTGTAAAAAGGCTTCTTGAAAGGGGCCTTCGGATTTTTCTTCAATATGAGGGAACCACCATTGTCTTCTCTCTTCCCATAAGGGCATCCGGCAAAAAAATGATAGCGGTCTCCACAGTTGAAGCAAGTTCTCAATCTTGAAGCATTTTCTTTTCTACCACTAGGGTTGCTTCTTCGTTGCATCTCCATCTTGGCCTTTGCAAGATCTTTCTAGAAATTTCCTGCATAGAAAGCCATGTATTCACCATGAGCAACCTTGACATCTTCTGGGTGGCTCATAGAGAGTGCATCATCACTTCCTTATTCTTCATCATACTCCACAACCTTGTCCTTCAAGGCAATATTGACACCACTACTCATTCCAATAGCATGAGCACATGCATCTTTGGCATTCTTGGCAGCAACCTTGAAGGCACCCATCTCTTGCATAACTTCATTGGAGGTCACGAGATTGTAGTTGTGTCTTCCTTGGAGACTCTTCAAATCTTTGGGCTTGAAGGGCATGAGCGCACTCACATACTTCCTCTTGATCCAAGCATCATCAATGTGAGAGGCACCAACATTTCTGAAAGCGGTGGCTGTGGATTTGAGTCCTCGATACATGTCTTCATGATACTCACCATCCTTCATAAAGAAACCTTTAGCTTCATTGCTTAAGGCATCATATATATTTATTCTCATGCTCTCATTTCCAACAAACAAGTCAATGAGATCATCCCAAGCTTCCTTGGCGGTATTGTAGTGCTCAGTGTGTGGGAAGTCCTTTGGTCCCACCCCAAGTTGAATCATGTGCAAAGCGGTGGCATTGAGTTGGATATTGACCACTTCTCTTGTTGTCAAGTTGGTTGGATCCTCAATCTTGAGTCCATCTTCAATGATGTTGCACTAGTCAATGCAATAGCTGCGCACATGAGATTTCATTAAGACTTGCCATTGAGCAAAGGTATGTGGAGCTAACTTAGGTGGGTCACCTCAATTATTTATATGGGGATGAGGGATAGGAGGGTCGTGAAAGTACCATCCGGGAACCGCATGGTGCTCTTCCTTCCCATCACCCTTTTTGGTGGACAAGTTAGTGGAGATATATTCATCCCCCACTTCCGCACCCGTTGGCTTAGCCGGAGCATTTACCTTAGGGTTAGGAGGTGTTTCCTCAGGAGAGGGAGGTGGTGAGTCTGACTTTTCTTTAACAAGTTTGCTCAACTAGTTGACGCAACTATTGGATTTCATTGCCCAAGGTAGAGATCAAGCTTGTTTCCAACTTCTTGAGATCTACTGATACGTCCATTTTCCATCACCATTCTATATCATAATTCACTATTATTCATTGATATATTTCATATTAAGAGATGGTACTTATGTTATTTCATCTATTTTTGCATGATTGATGATTTTGGGAGGATGAACCACTGGAGCCAGGATTCTGATGGAAAAGGCACTGTTTGGAGGAAAAATTCACGAAGATCAGAAAATCCCGGAAAATATATGGAAAATCCTATTTTTCCAGAAGATGAAGGAAGCCGGAAGGGGAAGTGGAGATGGGCCACAGGGGGCCCACACCACCCCTGGCGCGGGCCAGCCCAGGCTGCGCCACCAGGTGGTGTGGCCACCTTGGCCCACCTCTGGCATCGCCCTCTGACGCATATAATCCCCTCAAAACCCTAAGACTTGGGGAGCGACCATAGAAAGATTCCATCGCCTCTGCGGGGCAGAAAACTATAGAGAGAAAGAGCTCTCCGGCAGGCAGAAATCTGCCGGGGAAATTCCTTCCTGGAGAGGAGAGATCGTCGCCATCAACACCATCATCAAGCAGGACTTCATCGGGGTCATCATCATCATCATCTCCATCATCATATCTGATGGCTCGGTGTTGATGTAGAGCTCGTTGGGAACCCCAAGAGGAAGGTATGATGAGCACAGCAGCAAGTTTCCCTCAGTTATGAAACCAAGGTTTAATCGAACCAGTAGGAGCAAGGAAACACCCCAAAGGTGTTGCTAGCTGAGCCTTGGCAGGGCGAACTACCGCTGCTAGTAGCAACGTGGAGACCAGCACAACACAACCACAGAACTCTGTCCCCAACTTGTGATGAGGTTGTCAATCTCACTGTGTTTTGCTGAAAACAAAGGATTAAATGTATCAAATGGAAAGAAGTAATAGTTTGTAGAAAGTAAACACAAAGCAGTAAACAGTTTGTAGATTGTATGTAAAGAAAAGGACTGGGATCCATAGTTCACTAGAGGTGGCTCTCCTTAAGATAGATAACATGCTGGGTGAACAAATTACAGCGGGGCAATTGACAAACATCAAGAAAGCATAAAATCATATACTAATCATGTTGACTCCTTTGAGACTTGATTGGGCATTACAACATTATACATAGACCGCCATCCAATTGCATCTATGACTAATAATCCACCTTCAGGTTATCATCCGAACCCCCTCTAGTATTAAGTTGCAAGCAAGAGATTATTGCTTTACGAATTGCGTGTAAAGTAAACAATACGATTGTTCTATGAACAAAGGATTGTTGTTTTCTCCCTAGTAGCAACAACACATCTAGTACCTTAGAGATTTCTGTCACTTCCCCAGATTACCAGAGGCATGAACCTACTATCGAGCATAAATACTAACTCTTGGAGTTGCTAGCATCTACTTGGCCAAGATAGCTACTAACAACGGAAAGCATGCAAGATCACAAATAACAAAGAAATGATAGAATCAATAATCAATCTGAAATAACATCTCAATATCCATCGGATCCCCTCAAACACAACATGCAGAATTACAAATAGATGTCTTGATCATGAATGGAGCTCACAAGATCTAGACATGAAAGCACAAAGGAGGAGAACCAGCCATCTAGCTACTACATGGATCCGTAGTCCAAGGATGAACTACTCACGCATCACACCGGAGGCTTGCATGGTGATGAAGAAGGCCTCTAGGGTGAATTCCCCTCTCCGGCAGGGTGCCGAGAAGAGCTTCAGATCCCTCCCGATCTAGGGATGGAGGTGACGGCGGCTACAGACTCTTTCATGGATTTTTGATCGGGTACTTAGGGTTTTCGTTCCGAGGGCATTTTATAGGCGGAAGGAGAGGCCGAGGGGGTGCCTGGGCTGGCCAAACCACCCCCTAGCGCGGCCAGGTGGTGTGGTGGCCCCTGGCTCCTCTCCATCTCGTATTCTGGCATCTGATGACTTCCGGAAAAATAGGCACTTTGGCTTTTTTCCCGTCCAATTCCGAGAATATTCATTTTCTGACTTTCCTGGAACCAAAAATAGCAGAAAACAGGCAGCTGGCACTGTGGCTATTGTTAATAGGTTAGTCCAAGAAATCATAATAAAAGTACTCCAAAGTTGGAAAAAAACACAAGAAAGTGGATAAAACTAAGCATGGAACATCAAAAATTATAGATACATTTGCAATGTATCAGCATCCCCAAGCTTAACTCCTGCTCGTCCTCGAGTAGGTAAGTGATAAAAAGAAATAATTTTTGAGGTGACATGCACCATCAAAGACTTGATCAAAGTATTTGCAAAACATTCAAAGCTGGGATCATAGTACTTCAATCATAACATGAAAGACAAAGTTCTAACAATAAGCAAAGAAACTATGATGCAACATGAAAAGGCAGAAACAAAAGATTCATGAATAACAATGCTTTGCAAGACGTTTGTTTGTTTCACATAAAGAAAACGTATCATAAAAGCATTCAACTTGTCCCTCAATAGAGTAGCAAATATAAATGCATGGGACACCTTCAAAGTTCATAAGAGTGACTAGAAACAATAGTTTCAAACAAGCAATAACAATTTATGCATCAATCAACTAGTCTTGGGACAATGCACATAGAACTAAGAATGGCCACTATGCTCTCAAAGTTGGTGCATAAAGATAGAAGGTGGAGACTCAATATAATGGTGGAAGAAAGGCCTTTTGTAAAAAGGAAGTAGGGATTCAAGTCTCGTAAAGAGCTTCCAAAAATTATGATACTTAAAGCTTTCAGCTCTCATTGCCCCTATCATAAGCATCTTGAAGGTGATTAAGGTTAAAGTGACACAACTAAGAGGATATGGTTGACAAGTTATAAACCGAAATCTCATGCCCCTTACTTACGAAGACCAATCCTCATGCTACTCAACTTGAGTCACGAGTAAGCTCTTGTCATTGTAAGTATATGTGTATAATTAAGAACCGCCAACGGGGTACCCCTTGCACATGATACGGGAGCTTTCCCATAATCAAAATGACAAGGCAAGCAGACAATGAGCATCTCAGCGATCTTTTTATTTGCTATTTGCATAGGTTTTTATTGAGGATGCTTCATAGAGTGCTCATTATGGTGATGCTGCAAGTTTCCACCATGATTAGGCATGGCTTAGGCTAGCGGCCCAGGCGTTTCTCTAACACACATACAAACTCCATGATCATACAAGTTCCACATTTATTTCACACCACCCGGATCCGTAAGCAAAAGAACATAATATCAACTGGGTACAAAGTACAAGTGCAATGTTGAAAGCGTTCCCCATGAAACATGGTTCTGCTAATTTCAACTTATAAAGCGCAAGCATATACGCAACAAAGAAGGACCCAATGGTTCAAGTTTATTAGAGGCAATAAAGTAAAGTGTGCCATCAAGTTCGTGAGAGCTTTAATCACTAGTTTTCTCATAACAAGTGAAAGGTAGACAAAAGCATGAATATACTTGGAATAGCATAAGCTAGTAGGTAGGTATGGTGGACTCTTTGGAAAAAACTTGGTTTAGGGAGTTGGATGCATGAGTGGAACTCATACTTTGTGGTGGAGGCTAGCAAAAGACTGGGAGCGACAAACTAAGAGAGCAATAATGGCCATAATCATGCAGAGCGACAAAACATCATTGATCAAAGCATAAAGTGATACTACAAGATGAAAACTAAAGGATCATAAAGGCTATGGTGACTTGTGAAAGTCATAACATGGTGTAAGCATGCGCCAAGTCAACCCAAATAAAGCATCAAAGGAGAATACCACTATACTATGCTTTAATATGCTAAAACAACGCATGATTCATCCAAGGCACATTAAGCAATCTCAATTGTTTATAACAAGTCATGCTACAGCAAAGAATACTAAGCATAAAGCCAAAACAATATCAAGAATGGCATGACAAAGCATACGCCACAGTCAAAAATGAGCTCCTTTTACCACATAAGCATGAAATTTCCTACTCTTTTCCAAACCAAACCAAACTATTTGCAAACCAATGTATGAAAGAGGGGGTCCAACCAATTTATTCAGAAAACTAAGCAAACCAAAGGAAACGAAAAACAAAACGAAAACGAAAAAGAAGACGCTCGAAGAAAAACATAACTGTGCATGAAACAATAAAAATGAAGCGTTTGGAAGAAACTTAGGATTTTTATTGATGAAGAAGGGGGATGCCTTGGGCATCCCCAAGATTTGACGCTTGTACTTCTTGGATATTTCTTGGAGTGACACGTGTGGCATCCCCAAGCTTGAGCTTTTGTCCATCCTTCATCTCATTACTCATTCCTTCCATACACCTGAAAATTTTCCTTCATACAAAACTTCACACAATCTCATTAGCAACATTAGTGCACTTAAGATAAACAAGTCTCAAGGTTTAGTTCTAACACCAAATAAACTTCCATTAGAACACTAGCTACTGTAGAACTTCCCTCAAAAAGCTCAATTCCCTAAAGGAACTCAAGAAGGAACTAACAAGAAGCAAATGCAGAAAATGGCAGAAATCTGTCAAAACAGACCAGCAGGTAAAGACAATTTTTTTCGAAGACCTTCTGTTGGTCAAAACAAAAAGTGTTGAACTAACGAAAGTTAGATAACCACCTGGGGCAGAAGCACAAAACACTACAGCTCAATCCGACATACAGAGCTCTCTCGGGAATTTTTACGGTGAAGCACAGAAATCTGTTTCGGGAGAGCAACTTTCCCAATCATTACTTCACTCTCTTTAGAGGTTACTCTTGGCACAAAAAGCAAATAAAAAGGATAAGGAGCAGTTATTACTGAGGTAATAACTTCCAAGACTCATCTAAAACTCTTGGGTTATCTCCCAATAAGTACTTTTCTTTAACGCCTTTAAGTTAGGCATAAGAAGCAAAGAAAGATTCAAGTGTTCTCAAATGAAGAAGCATTAAGATCAATACCAGAAATATTTTCAACAAGGCAAGGTATATCATCGAAGTAAGTTCTAGAGGATCCTCTCTCAATGCTCTTAGGTGCACTATTCTCATGTAAAGGGTTTGCAGGAACAATCCAATCAAGATTCTTTTCTATGGCATCATGTATTGCTACTAGTTTGAAGGGTATTGATATCTTAGGTTCCTCCCCATTAGGTCGGTTTTGTTCATCTTTTCTCGTGTACCAACCACATATACACATGATCCTAGCATATTGAAATGTTCAAAAACTTTTCTAGCTTCCTTGGCAACACCATAGAACTCCTTAAACAAAGTTTCTAGAATAAAATCCCTCTTTTCAGGGTCCTCAATTTATTTAAGCTTAAGAAACATTACTTGCATTAAGGGTTTAAGGTTAACAAACCTAGCTTCTAACATGTGAATTAAAGAAGCTGCAGCAATATCAAAATTTGGAGCAAGTTCTACAAGGGATCTATCCTCAGTATCTTCATGTTTGCTAACATGATTAAAGAACTCTTCAATATTATCTTTCCCAATTATAGAACCACTACCAATTGAAAGGTCTTTCAAGGTGAAAGTAGGGATCAACATGGTGAGCTAAGGAAGGGGTGACAACTAAAGGAGACTTAATTTTTTGGGGTTTTCAAATAAGAAAGCAAACAAGTAAAACTAATTTTTTTGTGTTTTTGAAGAACAAAAAAAGCAAACAAAGAAAAACAAAAACAACAAAGTAAAGAGATTGGTTATGAGGGACTCCCCTTGTGAAGATGTCCTTGACTCCCCGGCAACGGCGCCAGAAAATAGCTTGATGCACTCGACGATCAACGTAGAGCTCATTGGGAACCCCAAGAGGAAGGTATGATGAGCACAACAGCAAGTTTCCCTCAGTTATGAAACCAAGGTTTAATCGAACCACTAGGAGCAAGAAAACACCCCAAAGGTGTTACTAGCTGAGCTTTGGCAGGGCGCACTAACGGTGCTAGTAGCAACGCGGAGACCTGCACAACACAACCACAGAACTTTGTCCCCAACTTGCGATGAGGTTGTCAATCTCACCGTGTTTTGCTGAAAACAAAGGATTAAACGTATCGAATGGAAAGAAGTAAAAGTTTGCAGAAAGTAAACACAAAGCATAAACAGTTTATAGATTGTATGTAAAGAAGAAGGACCAGGATCCATAGTTCACTAGAGGTGGCTCTCCTTAGATAAATAACATGCTGGGTGAACGAATTACAGCGGGGCAATTGACAAACACCGAGAAAGCAATACATGCATATACTAATCATCTTGACTCCTTTGAGACTTGATTGGGCAATACAACATAATACATAGACCGCCATCCAACTGCATCTATGACTAATAATCCACCTTCAGGTTATCATCCGAACCCCCTCCAGTATTAAGTTGCAAGCAACAGATTATTGCTTTACGAACTGCGTGTAAGGTAAACAATACGATTGTTCTATGAACAAAGGATTGTTGTTTTCTCCCTAGTAGCAACAACACATCTAGTACCTTAGAGATTTCTGTCACTTCCCCAGATTACCAGAGGCATGAACCCACTATCGAGCATAAATACTAACTCTTGGAGTTGCTAGCATCTACTTGGCCAAGATAGCTACTAACAACGGAAAGCATGCAAGATCTCATATAACAAAGACATGATAGAATCAATAATCAATCTGAAATAGCATCTCAATATCCATCGGATCCCCGCAAACACAACATGTATGAATTACAAATAGATGATCTTGATCATGAATGGAGCTCACAAGATCTAAACATGAAAGCACAAAGGAGGATAAACCAGCCATCTAGCTACTACATGGATCCGTAGTCCAAGGATGAACTACTCATGCATCACACCAGAGGCTTGCATGGTGATGAAGTAGGCCTCCAGGGTGAATTCCCCTCTCTGGCAGGGTGCCGGGAAGAGCTTCAGATCCCTCCTGATCTAGGGATGGAGATGACGGCAGCTACAGCCTCTTTCGTGGATTTTTGATCGGGTACCTAGGGTTTTCGTCCCGAGGGCAACTTATAGGCAGAAGGAGAGGCCGAGGGGGTGCTGGGGTCGGCCAGACCACCCCCTGGCGTGGGCCAGGCCTGGCCGCGCGGCCAGGTGGTGTGGCCGCCCCCCAGCCCTTCTCCGTCTCGTATTCTGGCACTTGATCCCTTCTGAAAAAATAGGCACTTTGGCTTTTGTCCCGTCCAATTCTGAGAATATTCATTTTGTGACTTTCCTGGAACCAAAAACAGCAGAAAACAGGCAGCTGGCACTGTGGCTCTTGTTAATAGGTTAGTCCAAGAAATCATAATAAAAGTACTCCAAAGTTGGAACAAAACACAAGAAAGTGGATAAAACTAAGCATGGAACATCAAAAATTATAGATACATTTGCAATGTATCAATCCCCAAGCTTAACTCCTGCTCGTCCACGAGTAGGTAAGTGATAAAAGAAAGAATAATTTTTGAGGTGACATGCACCATCAAATACTTGATCAAAGTATTTGTAAAACATTCAAAGCTAGGATCATAGTACTTCAATCATAACATGAAAGACAAAGTTCTAGCAATAAGACAAAGAAACTATGATGCAACGTGCAAATGTACAAACAAAAGATTCATGAATAACAATGCTTTGCAAGACGTTTGTTTGTTTCACATAAAGAAAACATAGCATAAAAGTATTCAGCTTGTCCCTCATAGAGTAGCAAATATAAATGCATAGGACACCTTCAAAGTTCATAAGAGTGACTAGATACAAATAGTTTAAAACAAGTAATATCAAGTTATGCATCAATCAACTAGTCTTGGGACAATGCACATAGAACTAAGAATGGCCACTATGCTCTCAAAGTAGGTGCATAAAGGTAGAAGGTGGAGACTCAATATAATGATGGAAGAAGGGCCTTCATAAAAGGAAGTAGGGATTCATGTCTCATAAAGAGCTTCCAAAAATTATGGTACTTATAGCTTTCATCTCTCATTGCCCCTATCATAAGCATCTTGATGGTGATTAAGGTTAAAGTGACACAACTAAGAGGATATGCTTGACAAGTTATAAACCAAAATCTCATGCCCCTTACTTACGAAGACCGATCCTCATGCTACTCAACTTTAGTCACAAGTAAGCTCTTGTCATTGTAAGTACATATGTATCACAAATAACCGCCAACGGGGTACCCCTTGCACATGATACAGGAGCTATCCCATAATCAAAATGACAAGGCAAGCAGACAATGAGCATCTCAGTGATCTTTTTATATGCTATTTGCATAGGTTTTTATTGAGGATGCTTCATAGAATGCTCATTATGGTGATGCTGCAAGTTTCCACCATGATTAGGCATGGCTTAGGCTAGCGGCCCAGGCGTTTCTCTAACACACATACAAACTCCATGATCTTACAAGTTCCACTTTTATTTCACACCGCCGAGATCTGTAAGCAAAAGAACATGATATCAACGGGGTACATAGTACAAGTGCAATGTTGAAAGCGTTCCCCATGAGTTTCTTTTTAGCATTATCGTCAAGTGGGACATTCAAATAACAATCTTCGAGTTGAGGCAAATCAAGCATATCATAAATCCTTCTAGGCATAACAGAAACACTACTATCAAGATCACATAAAGCTTTGAAATCAAAGTCATTCACTTTCATATTAATGATGGGTTCCCAACCATCTTCTTGTTTTATAGGAATAGAAGCTTTATGTTTCATCTTTTCTTTTTTAATCTTTATGAGAGCATCAGTAATGTGTTTTGTAAAGGCCATGTTCATAGCACTAGCATTAGGACTTTTAGCAAGCTTTTGTAGGAACTTAATAACTTCAGATATGTTGCAACCATCAAGATCAAAATCAAATTTATCATCTAGAGTAGTAGAACTATTACCAGCCACAACACTAGTGGTGGTTATAGTAGAAACACTAATGTCTCTAGCAATTTCATCTTCTCTTTCCCACTTAGCATGTAATTCAGCTAATAGTCTAACATTTTCATCAATTCTTACTTGTATAGCATTAGTAGCTGCAAAGGGATTATCATTAGTTTCAGGTTTAGCAGCCATTTTATTCAAAGAAGATTGAGCTTCAGCCAAAGATGCTATATTTCTTTCAGCATTAGAGAGTTTTTCCTCAATAGTTTTATTGAAAGCAGTTTGTTTACTAATAAACTCTTTAGCATAACTTCAAGTTCAGAGGTAGCACTCCTATTATTGTTGTAAGAATTTCCATAAGCATTACCATTGTTGGGAGGATATGGCTTATATTTGTTGTTACCAAAATTACTCCTATAAGCATTATTGCCAAAATTATTATTTCTTATGGAGTTCACATCAACTTGCTCTTCTTAAGCAACCAAAGAAGCTAAAGGGACATTATTTGGATCAATATGGGCTTTCCCATTAACAAGCATAGACATCATAATATCAATCTTATCACTCAAGGAGGAAGTTTCCTCAACAGAATTTACCTTCCTACCTTGTGGAGCTCTCTCAGTATGCCATTCAGAATAATTAACCATCATATTGTCTAGAAGTTTTGTTGCGGCACCCAAAGTAATGGTCATAAAGGTACCTCCAGCAGCAGAATCCAATAGGTTCCTTGAAGGATAGTTTAATCCTGCATAAAAAGTTTGGATGATCACCAAGTAGTCAGTCCATGAGTGGGAATTTTTTTTACCAAAGATTTCATTCTTTCCCAAGATTGAGCAACATGTTCATTATCAGATTGTTTAAACATCATTATTTCACTTCTCATAGATATAATCTTAGCAGGAGGATAATACTTTCCAATGAAAGCATCTTTGCACTTAGTCCAAGTATCAATACTATTCCTAGTTAAGGAATTCAACCATTCTTTAGCTTTTCCTCTCAGAGAGAAAGGAAACAATTTCAGCTTAATAATATCACCATCTATATCCCTATGCTTTTGCATCTCACAAAGTTCAATAAAGTTATTTAGATGGGCAGCAGCATCTTCGTTACTAGAGAATTGTTCTCTCATAACAAGATTGAGCAAAGCAGGTTTTATCTCAAAGAAAGTTTCTTCAGGCACAGGTGGAGCAATAGGTGTGCTCATAAAATCATTGTTGTTGGTGCTAGTGAAGTCACACAACTTAGTGTTTTCAAAAGTAGTCATTTTTTTGTGTTTTTGATAAAGAAAGCAAACTTGTAAAACTATTTTTTGTGTGTTTTTGATAAAGAAACAAGAAAACAAAGCAAAAAGAAACTAAGAAAAACAAAAATAACAAAGTAAAGAGATTGGTTATGAGGGACTCCCCTTGTGAAGATGTCCTTGACTCCCCGGCAACGGCGCCAAAAAAATGCTTGATGGCTCGGTGTTGATGTAGAGCTCGTTGGGAACCCCAAGAGGAAGGTATGATGAGCACAGCAACAAGTTTCCCTCAGTTATGAAACCAAGGTTTAATCGAACCAGTAGGAGCAAGGAAACACCCCAAAGGTGTTGCTAGCTGAGCCTTGGCACGACGCACTACCGGTGCTAGTAGCAACATGGAGACCTGCACAACACAACCACAGAACTCTGTCCCCAACTTGCGATGAGGTTGTCAATCTCACCGTGTTTTGCTGAAAACAAAGGATTAAACGTATCGAATGGAAAGAAGTAATAGTTTGTAGAAAGTAAACACAAAGTAGTAAATAGTTTGTAGATTGTATTTAAAGAAAAGGACCAGGATCCATAGTTCACTAGAGGTGGCTCTCCTTAAGATAGATAACATGCTGGGTGAACACATTAGATCGGGGCAATTGACAAACATAGAGAAAGCATACAATCATATACTAATCATCTTGACTCCTTTGAGACTTAATTGGGCATTACAACATTATACATAGACCGCCATCCAACTACATCTATGACTAATAATCCACCTTCAGGTTATCATCCGAACCCCCTCCAGTATTAAGTTGCAAGCAATAGATTATTGCTTTACGAATTGCGTGTAAAGTAAACAATACGATTGTTCTATGAACAAATGATTGTTGTTTTCTCCCTAGTAGCAATAGCACATCAAGTACCTTAGAGATTTCTGTCACTTCCCTAGATTACCAGAGGCATGAACCCACTATCGAGCATAAATACTAACTCTTGGAGTTGCTAGCATGTACTTGGCCAAGATAGCTACCAACAACGGAAAGCATGCAAGATCACAAATAACAAAGACATGATAGAATCAATAATCAATCTGAAATAGCATCTCAATATCCATCGGATCCCCGCAAACACAACATGCAGAATTACAAATAGATGATCTTGATCATGAACGGAGCTCACAAGATCTAGACATGAAAGCACAAAGGAGGAGAACCAGCCATCTAGCTACTACATGGATCCATAATCCAAGGATGAACTACTCACGCATCACACCGGAGGCTTGCATGGTGATGAAGAAGGCCTTCAGGGTGAATTCCCCTCTCCGGCAGGGTGCCGGGAAGAGCTTCAGATCCCTCCCGATCTAGGGATGGAGATGACGACAGCTACAGACTCTTTCGTGGATTTTTGATCGGGTACTTAGGGTTTTCGTCCCGAGGGCATCTTATAGGCGGAAGGTGAGGCCAACGGGGTGCCTGGGCTGGCCACACCACCCCCTGGTGCGGCCAGGCCTGGCCCGCGCGGCCAGGTGGTGTGGTGCCCCTGGCTCCTCTCTGTCTCGTATTCTGGCATCTGATGATTTCCGAAAAAATAGGCGCTTTGGCTTGTCCCGTCCAATTCCGAGAATATTCATTTTCTGACTTTCCTGGAACCAAAAACAGCAGAAAACAGATAGCTGGCACTATGGCTCTTGTTAATAGGTTATTCCAAGAAATCATATGAAAAGTACTCCAAAGTGTGGACAAAACACAAGAAAGTGGATAAAACCAAGCATGGAACATCAAAAATTATAGATACATTTGCAATGTATCAATATCCACCAGGACCATCATCAGCACTCCATACCACTGTAACAATTGGGTTGAGTCTTACATAGTTCATAGGAGAAACTTTCCCGGTGTTGATTACTTGTTATAGTTGATGCTATTGAGTGGAAACATTGAATTATTGTTATGTTCAGATTGTTACTTATCATTATTTCATCTCTGATCTTGATCCATATGATGTCTCGTGAGTAGTTCATTTAGTTCTCGAGGACATGGGAGAAGTCATGTTGTTAGTAGTGGAATTGTGTTGCGAAAGATTCAATGGTTTGATAATTATGTTGTGGTGTTATTCTTCTAGTGGTGTCATGTGACCATCGACTATATGATACTTCACCTTTATGGGCCTAGGGGAATGCATTGTGTATTTGGCTACTAATCGTAGGGGTTGTCGGAGTGACAGAAACCTAAACCCCCGTTAGGAAACCTTTGCAAAAGGGAGTGTAGGATCTCAGAGTTTAAGGATGTCGTTAGGTTTTTATCTTAATTACTTTCTTGTAGTTGCGGAGGCTTGCAAGGGGTATAATCACAAGTATGTATTAGTCCTAGGAGGGTCAGTACATTAGCACAGGTTCACCCACACAACACTTATCCAACTAAATAAGATTAATCAACTATATGAAGCGAAAGCACTTGACAATATTCCCATGTGTTCTTGAGAACGTTTGGTCATCTTAAGTAATACAACCGGCTTGTCCTTTAATAAAGAAAGGATTGGGCCACTTGCTGCAATTATTATCATTGTCTCTTATTTACTCGTACTTTATTTATCTGCATTATCAAAAACCCCTAAAAATCCGTTTGCTAAGTATTTACGGAGAATTCCTGATCCAAGCCACTCGTCAACACCTTCTGCTCCTCGTTGGGTTCGACACTCTTACTTATCAAAAATACTGCGATACACCCCCTATACTTGTGGTAGTAGATGAACCTCCACCTGCTAAAAATGATACTTTTAAGATACCTACGAGAATTGTTGATCGTGTTATGGATAACTACTATTTTGGAGATGGAACTGTCCATCCTGGTGATCATTTGCTTTTTATACACGAATTATGCGGGTTGTTCAAGTGTGCAGGTATTACAACAAATCAAGTTAAGAAGAAGGTATTCGTGTTATCACTGAAAGGAAGAGCTGAGGAATGGTATAAGCTGCTAAAGAATGGCCAATCTCTTGAATGGGAGGAAATTGTACCTCTCTTTTATTCCAAATTTTATCCTCCTAGTGAGATTCGTAAAGATCGAAATCAAATATACAACTTTTAGCCTCGTGATGGAGAGAGTACAGCTCAATCTTGGGGGAGATTGAATTCACTAATGCTCAAATGTCCTACTCATGAGCTCCCTAATAACATTATTATCGATAACTTTTATGCAAGACTTTCTCTTCATGATAAGGATCTATTGGATGCTTCTTGCTCTGGATCATTTACACATATGGAAGAAGAAGCTAAATGGGATCTTCTAGACCGTATTCAAGACAATGCTGAAGGATGGGAGAATGATAAAGGAAGAAAGTCAGGTATACATTATGATTATGAATGCATTAAATCTTTTATGGGAACTGATGACTTTGATAATATTAGTAATGCTTATGGTCTTGATTCTCAAAGTATTGCAAATTATTTTAAGGATTTTGCCCCTTATATTAAAATTTCTAAAAAGAAATGGAACAAGTATCATGCACCATATAAATATATTGTTAATTGTGTTCCTGCTAAAAATACCGAAGTTTATACTATGGATCATATTTTACCTGAACCTTACATCGAGAAAATACCCTTCCCGGTTAAGGTAAAGGAATATTCGATGATAGCTAGTATGGTTAATGAAAATACAAAGAAAGCTGTAGAACCTTATGAACAAATAGATGTTGAACCTGCAATAGAAATATGAAAGACTTTTTCACTAAAAATGTAGAAGATGGGCACATTATCCTTTGTAAGGATACTTCTAATGTTGTTTCACATCCTAATGGAAACAGGAAAGCTAGTGTCCTTGTGTTTTCTGTCAAAATAAGTGATCATTGTTACAATGGTTCATGTGATAGTTATATCGTTAAATTTATGCATGATACTGAAAGATATTACGGGAGAGGGAAATTTTTTCTTATGCATCTCAATAATATTAAGTTTTCTCGCTTTATGCTGAAAGTCTTTATGTTGCACTTGTTTTGCCTTCCTATGCTAGTAGCCTCCGGTTTCAACATTTTATTTTATTACAAAATTCCCTTGCATAGGAAGTGGGTTATTAAATATGTGTATATTTGCTCCTTGATGCTCTCTTTTACTTCAATTCATACCCTTATGTGAGCATCATTGAAATTTATCATGCCCATCTTAATGGCTATAAAGAAAGAGCATCTTGGGAGACAACCCAATATATTTTTGCTCTTAGTTTATTTTTTTATTTGAGTCTTGGAAGTTATTGCTTCTGTAATAACCTCTACTTATCCTTTTTGTTTGGTTTTTGTGTCAAGATCAACCTCTAATGAGAAAGAAGTAAGATTTGGGGAAGTTGCTGCCTCGAAACAGATTTTTGTGCTTCACCGTAAAAAATCGTTAAAAATCCCAGAACATCATAGGATCTGTAATTTTTTGTGTGCATGCCCCAGGATATTATTTAACTTTCGTTAGTTTTGCACTTTTTGATTTGGGAAACAGAAGATTTTCGAAAAAATTGATCTTTACCTGCTGGACTGTTTTGATAAATTTCTGTCTTTTTTGCATTTGCCTCTTAAGTCGATTTCCTTTTTGAATTCTTTTTGGGCTTTCGAAAGGAGTTCTTTCAGTAGCTTATGTTCTGATGGATTTCGGTTAAAATTGAACCTAAAGGTTTATTATCTTGCATGCACTAATGTTGCTAATGAAGAATGTGTAAAGTTTTGTATGAAAGAAGTTTTCAAGTGGTAGGAGAAAATGATGTAATGAGATGAAGAGTAGTCAAAAGACTCAACACTATATTTCTGGAGATTCTTACAATAAATATATTGATATAATTCAAGTGGTGACTCCGGAAGAATTTATTAAAGGCCAAGTTCAAAGACCTGCAGAGTCCGTTTTCGAATAGGTAATAGTTCTAGTAAGAAAAGGTCCGCGAAAAACTTTTTAGTTTATATTTTTGCAGTTTTTATCTAACATGGAAATTAATGAGTTGAAAGGGGGACAGAAACGGAGCCCGGGTGGCTCACACCACCCCGTGGCGCGGACCCACCTGGCCGCGCCACCAGGGGTGTGGCCACCCCGGAGCCTGTCTCCGACCCGTTTTCTTCCAGTACTTTCCTTTTGTTGTTAAACTTCTGGACCCCCTAGGTCCGTATATCGTGTTCTCGTCGTGTTTTCGTTTCAATCTATTTCTGACAGGAAGATTCTCAGTTTTGGAGCCACAATGTTTTCCTCTGGATCACCCAAGGTGGATTCCTCCGGGGACATCATCAACCCATACATGTATGAGTTGAAGATTCACCCCAAGGAGTTATTGCTTGAAGATGGGAAGGTACATATAAAAGAGGTTCAGGGCCCTAAAGGAGAAGATAGTCTAGAGGACAGGATGGAAGCGCTGGAGCAAGAAGTCTTTAGGTATAAGAAGATGGCAGAACGTGAAGTGGACATCATTCATAAGATAAGTTCAGAACTCATCGCCGAGCACAAGAGGGAGATTGCTGAGCTTAGGGATGAAATTCTCTCACTCCATCGAACAACCAACCAACTACAAGCACAACTCTACGACATACAAAATCAAAACTATGAGTATGAGGCTACGTTCAAACACATGAGTTCTGCTGCTAGTTTCAGGATATTGGAAACCAAGATATCTTTTGTCGATGGAGAACATCTACCTTGGAAGTCGGATGATGATGAGGGAACACCACCACCACCGAAGGAGTAATTCGTCATCAGGTTTTGGCATCCCCTTGGTTTGTTCCAAGCTTGGGGGAGTGCCGCGGTATCATATCATTATCTTTCATCTTTTTACCTTTTTTTGGTAGAGTCATATCATGAATAGAGAAGTTATCATATAGGATGGTTTGCATTATGGAATTATCTCCCCTCTAGTGAGATATCTATGTATCCCTTGGTGTGAGTTGCCGTTATGGAATATTAATGAGAAGCTCTATCATTTACTCTTTGCACATCTTATTTTAGTTTGCAAATTTCTGTTATATGATTGATCTTGTTGATAGTATTGGTATCACCTTGGTATCATTAAGTAAATTGAGATTGGTTTTGGCAAACCTACCTCAGGTCAGTAGCAATCCTCTTAGAGGATTGAATGGAAAAGATAAAAGTACTTTTAAGATATATAATTTCATCATCTTTCTTTCTTGTTTGGCTCATAAGCTTAGTATTCTCTAGTTAAGATCTTTTGTGTGTCCAATAAATATTGCATGATTGTTTCTATCACTTGTATGTTTGTTTGTTCCTTCAATTCTTATGCTTGCTGCTCAGCCTTGCTAGCCAACAACCTGTACCGAGAGGGAATACTTCTCGTGGATCCAATCCTAAAACTAAAACCTATGCCATTTCCGTCCACCATATCTACCTATTAGCATTATTGATATTCCAAGTAAATTCATGTTTTTATCTACCTTCCAAATTAAACTTGTTATGTGAAAACTAGTGATTAAAGCTCACACAAACTTGATGGCACACTTTACTTTCTTGCACTTAATAAACTTGAACCATTGCGTCCATCTATGTTGCGTATATGCTTGCACTTTATAAGTTGAGAATTAGCAGAACCATGCTGTCATGGGAACGCTTTCAACATTGCACTGATTATTCAGTTGATATCATGATTCTTTTGTTTATGGATCCCGGCGGTGTGAAATAAAAGGGGATCTTGTAAGCTCATGGAGTTTGTATATGTGTTAGAGAAATGCTTGGGCGGCTAGCCTAAGCCATGCCTAATCATGGTGGAAACTTGCAGCATAACCATATTGAGCATTCTGTCAAGCATCCTCAATAAAAACCTATGCAAATAGCAAATAAAAAGATCGCTGGGATGCTCATTGTCTATTACCTTGTCATTTTGATATGGGATAGCTCCTATATCATGGGGCAAGGGGTACCCCGTTGGCGGTTCTCCAGGATACACATGTACTTACAATGACAAGAACTTACTCATGACTAAAGTTGAGTAGCATGAGGTCCGGGACTCGTAAGCAAGATTTTCAACTTATAACTTGTCAAGCATATCATCATATTTGTTCACTTTAACCTTAATCACCTAAAAGATGCTTATGATAGGGGCAATGAGATATCAAAGATAGTAAGTACCATAATTTTTGGAAGCTCTTTATGAAACTTGAAATCCCTGTTTCCCTCTACAAAGGGTCTATCTTTTACTTTTTAGTTGAGTTAGTAAACCTATTCCTTTCTATCTTAAGCAAGCATTTGAGTTGTTGAGCTTCAATCACACATATGATGATATATCATGTTTCTTATGTTCCTTGTTTTGCACACTGATCTTATCTTAGTGGATATTACTTTGAAAGCTATCATTGAAAACCTATTATGTTTGACTCCTGCAATTTGTTAACCATTTTATGACCAAGGACAAGGTTTGCCACTACCAATTATGATTTACTTTATGCATCTTTATTGTGTTCCCCTTACTCACTGCAAGTTAAGTTATATAATAGTGAGTTGTTTTCTATTATAAATTTGTGTATTGATGAATGTGATGCTTCTTGTCCGTATTCTATTTATCGACACTTCACTCCATAAACCCGTGGACATGTTTATTGAGCTCAGTTTTTGCTTGGGGACAAGTGAAGTCTAAGCTTGGGGGGAGTTGATACGTCCATTTTTCATCACCATTCTATATCATAATTCACTGGTATTCATTGATATATTTCATATTAAGAGATGGTAATTATGTTATTTCACCTATTTTTGCATGATTGATGATTTTGGGAGGATGAACCACCGGAGCCAGGATTCTGATGGAAAAGGCATAGTTTGGAGGCAAAATTCGCGAATATCAGAAAATCCCGGAAAATATATGGAAAATCCTATTTTTCCAGAAGACGAAGGAAGCCAGAAGGGGAAGTGGAGATGGGCCACAAGGGGCCCACACCACCCCTGGCGCGGGCCAGCCCAGGCCGTGCCACCAGGTGGTGTGGCCACCCTAGCCCACCTCTAGCATCTCCCTCTGACGCATATAATCCCCTCGAAACCCTAAGACTCGGGGAGTGAACACAGAAAGACTCCGCCACCTCTGCGGGGCGGAAAACTATAGAGAGAGAGAAAGAGCTCTCCAACAGGTAGAAATCTGTCGGGGAAATTCCTTCCTAGAGAGAGGAGATCGTCGCCATCAACACCATCATCAAGCTGGACTTCAACGGGATCATCTCCATCATCATCTCCACCAGCACCATCATCACCACTCCATACCGCTGTAACAATTGGGTTGAATCTTGCATAGTTCTTAGGGGAAACTTTCCCGGTGTTGATTACTTGTTGTAGTTGATGCTATTGAGTGGAACCATTGAATTATTGTTATGTTCAGATTGTTACTTATCATTATTTCATCTCTGATCTTGATCCATATGATGTCTCGTGAGTAGTTCATTTAGTTCTTGAGGACATGGGAGAAGTCATGTTGTTAGTAGTGGAATTGTGTTGAGAAAGATTCAATGGTTTGATAATTAAGTTGTGGTGTTATTCTTCTAGTGGTGTCATGTGAACGTCGACTACATGATACTTCACCTTTATGGGCCTACGTGAATGCATTGTGTATTTGGCTACTAATCGTAGGGTTTGCCGGAGTGACAGAAACCGGAACCCCCGTTAGGAAATCTTTGCACAAGGGAGTGTAGGATCTCAGAGTTTAAGGCTGTGGTTAGGTTTTTATCTTAATTACTTTCTTGTAGTTGCAGATGCTTGCAAGGGGTATAATCACAAGTATGTATTAGTCATAGGAAGGTTAGTACATTAGGATAGGTTCACCCACACAACACTTATCCAACTAAATAAGATTAATCAACTATATGAAGCGAAAGCACTTGACAATATTCCCATGTGTCCTCGAGAACATTTGGTCATCTTAAGTAATACAACCAGCTTGTCCTTTGCTAAAGAAAGGATTGGGCCACTTGCTGCAATTATTATCATTGTCTTTTCTTTACTTGCACTTTATTTATCTGCATTATCAAAAAACCCTAAAAATCCATTTGCTAAGTATTTACGGAGAATTCCTGATCCAAGCCACTCGTCAACACCTTCTGCTCCTCGTTGGGTTCGACACTCTTACTTATCGAAAATACCACGATACACCCCCTATACTTGTGGTAGTAGATGAACCTCCACCTGCTGAAAATGATACTTTTAAGATACCTACGAGAATTGTTGATCGTGTTATGGATAACTACTATTTTGGAGATGGAACTGTACATCCCGGTGATCATTTGCTTTTTATACATGAATTATGCGGGTTGTTCAAGTGTGAAGGTATTACAACAGATCAAGTTAAGAAGAAGTTATTCGCATTATCACTGAAAGGAAGAGCTGAGGAATGGTATAAGCTGCTAAAGAATGGCCAATCTCTTGAATGGGAGGAAATTTTACCTCTCTTTTATTCCAATTTTTATCCTCCTAGTGAGATTCATAAAGATCGGAATTAAATATACAACTTTTGGCCTCGTGATGGAGAGAGTACAGCTCAAGCTTGGGGGAGATTGAAGTCATTAATGCTCAAATGTCCTACTCATGAGCTCCCTAATAACATTATTATCGATAACTTTTATGCAAGACTTTCTCTTCATGATAAGGATCTATTGGATGCTTCTTGCTCTAGATCATTTACACGTATGGAAGAAGAAGCTAAATGGGATCTTCTAGACCGTATTCAAGACAATGCTGAAACATGGGAGAATGATAAAGGAAGAAAGTTAGGTATAAATTATGATTATGAATGCATTAAATCTTTTATGGGAACTGATAACTTTCATAATATTAGTAATGCTTATGTTCTTGATTCTCAAAGTATTGCAAATTACTTTAAGGCTTTTTCCTCTTATATTGAAATTCCTAAAAAGAAATGGAACAAGTATCATGCACCATATAAAGATATTGTTAATTGTGTTCCTGCTAGAAATACTGAAGTTTATACTATGGATCATATTTTACCTGAACCTTACATCGAGAAAATACCCTTCCCGGTTAAGGTCTACCTATATGTAAATTCTCTAGATATGAAACTATGGTGAATTTACCTATATGTCACGCTAGCATGCCTAACTAAGCAAGAACTAGATAAAGTAAGGTGCGTTAAATGATAGTAGTAACCGGAGTGCAGCACACGGGGACACAAGGATTATTTCCCGTAGTTCCTTCCTTTTGAGGGGAAGTACGTCTGTGTTTGGAGAGGGGGTTGTATCAAACCACCAATGCCACAAGAGGCCTCCCTTGTTCTCCGGTGAACCTCACCCCAAGGAGATCGATTCATGCTTCCACTATATCGACAACCTTCAAGGTGGTTGATACATTGCAAATGTATCTATAATTTTTGATGTTCCATGCTTGGTTTTATCCACTTTCTTGTGTTTTGTCCACACTTTGGAGTACTTTTCATATGATTTCTTGGACTAACCTATTAACAAGAGCCATAATGCCAGCTGCCGGTTTTCTACTGTTTTTGGTTCCAGGAAAGTCGGAAAATGATTATTCTCGGAATTGGACGGGACAAAAGCCAAAGTGCCTATTTTTCCAGAAGTCATCAGATGCCAGAATATGAGACGAAGAAGGGCTGGGAGCCGGCCACACCACCTGGCCGCGCGGCCAGGCCTGGCCCGCGCCAAGGGGTGGTCTGGCCGACCCCAGCACCCCCTCGGCCTCCCCTTCCGCCTATAAGATGCCCTCGGGACGAAAACCCTAAGTACCCGATCAAAAATCCACGAAAGAGTCTGTAGCCACCGTCATCTCCATCCCTAGATTGGGAGGGATCTGAAGATCTTCCCGTCACCCTGCCGGAGAGGGGAATTCACCCTGGAGGCCTTCTTCATCACGATGCAAGCCTCTGGTGTGATGCGTGAGTAGTTCATCCTTGGACTACGGATCCATGTAGTAGCTAGATGGCTGGTTCTCCTCCTTTGTGCTTTCATTTCTAGATCTTGTGAGCTCCGTTCATGATCACGATCATCTATTTGTAATCATACATGTTGTGTTTGTGGGGATCCGATGGATATTGAGATGCTATTTCAGATTGATTATTGATTCTATCATGTCTTTGTTATTTGTGATCTTGCATGCTTTCCGTTGTTAGTAGCTATCTTGGCCAAGTAGATGCTAGCAACTCTAAGAGGTAGTATTTATGCTCGATAGTGGGTTCATGCCTCTGGTAATCTGGGGAAGTGACAGAAATCTCTAAGGTACTAGATGTGCTATTGCTACTAGGGAGAAAACAACAATCCTTTGTTCATAGAACAATCGTATTGTTTACTTTACATGCAATTCATAAAGCAATAATCTATTGCTTGCAACTTAATACTAGAGGGGGTTCGGATGATAACCTGAAGGTGGATTATTAGTCATAGATGCAGTTGGATGGCGGTCTATGTATAATGTTGTAATGCCCAATCAAGTCTCAAAGGAGTCAAGATGATTAGTATATGCATGTATTGCTTTCTCGATGTTTGTCAATTGCCCCGCTGTAATTTGTTCACCCAACATGTTATCTATCTTAAGGAGAGCCACCTCTAGTGAACTATGGATCCCGGTCCTTTTCTTTACATACAATCTACAAACTGTTTACTGCTTTGTGTTTACTTTCTGCAAACTATTACTTCTTTCCATTCGATACATTTAATCCTTTGTTTTCAGCAAAACACGGTGAGATTGACAACCTCATCACAAGTTGGGGACAACACTGAGCCATCAAGCATTTTTCTGGCGCCGTTGCCGGGGAGTCAAGGACATCTTCACAAGGGGAGTCCCTCATAACCAATCTCTTTACTTTGTTATTTTTGTTTTGCTTAGTTTCTTTTTGCTTTGTTTGCTTGTTTCTTTATCTAAAACACAAAAAAATTAGTTTTACTAGTTTGCTTTCTTATTTGAAAACACAAAAAAATGACTACTCTTGAAAACACCAAGTTGTGTGACTTCACTTTCACCAACAACAATGCTTTTATGAACACACCTATTGCTCCACCTATGCCTGAAGATACTTTCTTTGAGATAAAACCTGCTTTACTCAATCTTGTTATGAGGGAAAAAAATTCTGGTATTGGTAATGAAGATGTTGCGTCCCATCTAAATAACTTTGTTGAACTTTGTGAGATGCAAAAGCATAGGGATGTAGATGGTGATATTATTAAGCTGAAATTGTTTCCTTTCTCTTTGAGAGGAAAAGCTAAAGAATGGTTGAATTCCTAAACTAGGAATAGTATTGATTCTTGGACTAAGTGCAAAGATGCTTTCATTAGAAAATACTATCCTCCTGCTAAGATTATATCTATGAGAAGTGAAATAATGAAGTTTAAACAATCTGATAATGAGCATGTTGCTCAAGCTTGGGAAAGAATGAAATCTTTGGTAAAGAATTGTCCCACTCATGGACTGACTGCTTGGATGATCATCCAAACTTTTTATACAGGATTGAACTATTCTTCAAGGAACCTATTGGATTCTGCTACTGGAGGTACCTTTATGACCATTACTTTGGGTGCTACAACAAAACTTCTGGACAACATGATGGTTAATTATTCTGAATGGCATACTGAGAGAGCTCCACAAGGTAGGAAGGTAAATTCTATTGAAGAAACCTCCTCCTTGAGTGATAAGATTGATATTATTATGTCTATGCTTGTTAATGGGAAAGCCCATATTGATCCAAATAATGTTCCTTTAGCCTCTTTGGTTGCTCAAGAAGAGCAAGTTGATGTGAACTTCATAAGAAATAATAATTTTGGCAATAATGCTTATAGGAACAATTTTGGTAACAAAAATTATAAGCCATATCCTCCCAACAATGGTAATGCTTATGGAAATTCCTACAACAATAATAGGAGTGCACCCTCTAAACTTGAAGTTATGATTAAGGACTTTATTAGTAAACAAACTGTTTTCAATAAAACTATTGAGGAAAAACTCTCTAATGCTAAAAGAAATATAGCATCTTTGGCTGAAGCTCAATCTTCTTTGAATAAAATGGCTGCTAAACATGAAACTAATGATAATCCCTTTGCATCTACTAATGGTATACAAGTAAGAATTGATGAAAATATTAGACTATTAGCTGAATTACATGCTAAGTGGGAAAGAGAAGATGAAATTGCTAGACACATTAGTGTTTCTACTATCACCACCACTAGTGTTGAGGCTAGTAATAGTTCTACTACTTTAGATGATAAATTTGATTTTGATCTTGATGGTTGCAATATCTCTGAAGTTATTAAGTTCCTACAAAAGTTTGCTAAAAGTCCTAATGCTAGTGCTATGAACATGGCCTTTACAAAACACATTACTGATGCTCTCATAAAGATTAAAGAAAAGATAAAACATAAAGCTTCTATTCCTATGAAACAAGAAGATGGTTGGGAACCCATCATTAATATGAAAGTGAATGACTTTGATTCCAAAGCTTTATGTGATCTTGATAGTAGTGTTTCTATTATACCTAGAAGGATTTATGATATGCTTAATTTGCCTCCACTTGAAGATTGTTATTTGAATGTCCCACTTGATGATAATGCTAAAAATAAACTCATGGGGAGTCTTAATGATGTTCTTATTATGGTTAACAATGCCTATGTCCCCATTGATTTCTATGTTTTGGATATTGAATGCAATGCTTCTTGTCCTATTACTTTGGGAAGACCTTTTCTTAGAACTGTTGGTGCCATTATTGATATGTAAGAAGGCACCATTAAATATCAACTCCCACTCAAGAAAGGTATAGAACACTTCCCAAAGAAGAGAGAGAAGATTTCTTTTGCTTCTCCTATGAAACAAAATTTGGTCTTAATGCTTCTTCATTTGAGAACACTTGATTCTTTCTTGCTTCTTATGCCTAACTTAAAGGCGTTAAAGAAAAGTACTTATTGGGAGATAACCCAAAAGTTTTAGATGAGTCTTGTAAGTTATTACTTCAGTAATAACCGCTCCTTATCCTTTTTATTTGCTTTCTATGCAAAGAGTAACCTCTAATGAGAGAGAAGTAATGATTGGGAAAGTTGTTATCCCGAAACAGATTTCTATGCTTCACCGTAAAAATTCGTGTAAAATATCTGAACGTCTTTTTGAGGAGCGAATTTTTGTGCTACTGACCCAGGTCGTTATCTAACTTTTGTTAGGTCAACACTTTTTTATTTGAGCAACAGAAGATCTTCGAAAAAAATCGTCTTTACCTGCTGGTCTGTTTTGACAGATTTCTGCTATTTTCTGCATTTGCTTCTTGTTGGTTCCTTTTTCAGTTCTTTTGGGGAATTGAGATTTTTGAGGGAAGTGCTACAGTAGCTAGTGTTTTAATGGAAGTTTATTTGGTGTTGGAACTGAACCTTAAGACCTATTATCTTGAGTGCACTAATGTTGCTAATAAAGATTTTGTGAAGTTTTGTATGAAGGAAAAATTTCAGGTGTATGGAAGAAATGAGTAATGAGATGAAGGATGGACCAAAGCTCAATATTGGGGATGCCACCCATGTCACCCCAAGAAATATCCAAGAATTACAAGCGTCAAAGCTTGGGGATGCCCAAGACATCCCCTTCTTCATCAATAAAAATCCAAGGTTTCTTCCAAACGCTTCATTTTTATTGTTTCATGCATAGTTGTGTTGTTCTTGGAGCGTCATCTATTTATTTTTTGTTTTGGTTTTCGTTTGCTTTGTTTGCTTAGTTTGCTGAATAAATTGGTTGGACTCCCTCTTTCATACATTGGTTTTCAAATAGTTTGGTTTGGTTTGGAAAAGAGTAGGAAAGTTCATGCTTATGTGGTAAAAAGAGCTTGTTTTTGACTGTGGCCTATTCTTTGTCATGCCATGCTTGCTATTGTTTTGGATTTATGCTTAGTATCTATGCTGTAGCATGACTTGTTATAAACAATTGAGATTGCTTAATGTGCCTTGGATGAATCATGCGTTGTTTTAGCATATTAAAGCATAGTATAGTGGTATTCTCCTTTGATGCTTTATTTGGGTTGACTTGGCGCATGCTCACACCATGTTATGACTATCTCAAGTCACCATATCCTTTATGATCCTTTAGTTTTCAACTTGTAGTATCACTTTATGCTTTGATCAATGATGTTTTGTCGCTCTGCATGATTATGGCCATTATTGCTCTCTTAGTTTGTCGCTCACAGTCTTTTGCTAGCCTCCACAACCAAGTATGAGTTCTACTCATGCATCCAACTCCCTAAACCAAGTTATTCCAATGATTCCACCATACCTACCTACTAGCTTATGCTATTCCAAGTATATTCATGCTTTTGTTTACCTTCCAAATTAAACTTGTTATGAGAAAACTAGTGATTAAAGCTCTCACGAACTTGATGGCACACTTTACCTTTTGCATCTAATAAACTTGAACCATTGGGTCCTTCTTTGTTGCGTATATGCTTGCGCTTTATAAGTTGAAATTAGCAGAACCATGTTTCATGGGGAACGCTTTCAACATTGCACTTGTACTTTGTACCCCGTTGATATCATGTTCTTTTGCTTACGGATCCCGACAGTGTGAAATAAAAGTGGAACTTGTAAGATCATGGAGTTTGTATGTGTGTTAGAGAAACGCCTGGGCCGCTAGCCTAAGCCATGCCTAATCATGGTGGAAACTTGCAGCATCACCATAATGAGCACTCTATGAAGCATCCTCAATAAAAACCTATGCAAATAGCATATAAAAAGATCGCTGAGATGCTCATTGTCTGCTTGCCTTGTCATTTTGATTATGGGAAAGCTCATGTATCATGTGCAAGGGGTACCCCGTTGGCGGTTATTTATGATACACATGTACTTACAATGACAAGAGCTTACTTGTGACTAAAGTTGAGTAGCATGAGGATCGGTCTTCGTAAGTAAGGGGCATGAGATTTCGGTTTATAACTTGTCAAGCATATCCTCTTAGTTGTGTCACTTTAACCTTAATCACCTTGAAGATGCTTATGATAGGGGCAATGAGAGCTGAAAGCTATAAGTACCATAATTTTTGGAAGCTCTTTATGAGACTTGAATCCCTACTTCCTTTTATAAAGGCCTTTCTTCCATCATTATATTAAGTCTCCACCTTCTATCTTTATGCACCTACTTTGAGAGCATAGTGGCCATTCTTAGTTCTATGTGCATTGTCCCAAGACTAGTTGATTGATGCATAACTTGATATTGCTTGTTTTAAACTATTTGTATCTAGTCACTCTTATGAACATTGAAGGTGTCCTATGCATTTATGTTTTGCTACTCTATGAGGGACAAGCTGAATACTATTATGCTATATTTTCTTTATGTGAAACAAACAAACGTCTTGCAAAGCATTGTTATTCATGAATCTTTTGTTTGTGCCTTTTCATGTTGCATCTTAGTTTCTTTGTCTTATTGCTAGAACTTTGTCTTTCATGTTATGATTGAAGTACTATGATCCCAGCTTTGAATGTTTTACAAATACTTTGATCAAGTCTTTGATGGTGCATGTCACCTCAAACATTATTCTTTCTTTTTATCACTTACCTACTCGAGGACGAGCAGGAGTTAAGCTTGGGGATGTTGATACATTGCAAATGTATCTATAATTTTTGATGTTCCATGCTTGGTTTTATCCACTTTCTTGTGTTTTGTCCACACTTTGGAGTACTTTTCATATGATTTCTTGGACTAACCTATTAACAAGAGCCACAGTGCCAGCTGCCTGTTTTCTGCTGTTTTTGGTTCCAAGAAAGTCACAAAATGAATATTCTCGGAATTGGACGGGACAAAAGCCAAAGTGCCTATTTTTCCAGAAGTCATCAGATGCCAGAATACGAGACGGAGAAGGGCTGGGAGCCGGCCACACCACCTGGCCACGCGGTCAGGCCTGGCCCGCACCAGGGGGTGGTCTGGCCGACCCCAGCACCCCCTCGGCCTCCCCTTCCGCCTATAAGATGCCCTCGGGACGAAAATCCTAAGTACCCGATCAAAAATCCAAGAAAGTGTCTGTAGCCGCCGTCATCTCCATCCCTAGATCGGGAGGGATCTGAAGCTCTTCCTGGCAACCTGCAAGAGAGGGGAATTCACCCTAGAGGCCTTCTTCATCACCATGCAAGCCTCCGGTGTGATGCGTGAGTAGTTCATCCTTGGACTACGGATCCATGTAGTAGCTAGATGGCTGGTTCTCCTCCTTTGTGCTTTCATGTCTAGATCTTGTGAGCTCCGTTCATGATCAAGATCATCTATTTGTAATCATACATGTTGTGTTTGCGGGGATCCGATGGATATTGAGATGCTATTTCAGATTGATTATTGATTCTATCATGTCTTTGTTATTTGTGATCTTGCATGCTTCCGTTGTTAGTAGCTATCTTGGCCAAGTAGATGCTAGCAACTCCAAGAGTTAGTATTTATGCTTGATAGTGGGTTCATGCCTCTGGTAATCTGGGGAAGTGACAGAAATCTCTAAGGTACTAGATGTGCTGTTGCTACTAGGGAGAAAACAACAATCCTTTGTTCATAGAACAATCATATTGTTTACTTTACACGCAATTCGTAAAGCAATATTCTGTTGCTTGCAACTTAATACTGGAGGGGGTTCGGATGATAACCTGAAGGTGTATTATTAGTCATAGATGCAGTTGGATGGCGGTCTATGTATAATGTTGTAATGCCCAATCAAGTCTCAAAGGAGTCAAGATGATTAGTATATGCATGTATTGCTTTCTTGATGTTTGTCAATTGCCCCGCTGTAATTTGTTCACCCAGCATGTTATCTATCTTAAGGAGAGCCACCTCTAGTGAACTATGGATCCCGGTCCTTTTCTTTACTTACAATCTACAAACTGTTTACTGCTTTATGTTTACTTTCTGCAAACTATTACTTCTTTCCATTCGATACGTTTAATCCTTTGTTTTCAGCAAAACACGGTGAGATTGAAAACCTCATCGCAAGTTGGGGACAAAGTTCTGGTGTGTTATCCAGGTCTCCATGTTGCTACTAGCACCGGTAGTGCGCCCTGCCAAGGCTCAGCTAGCAACACCTTTGGGGTGTTTCCTTGCTCCTACTGGTTCGATTAAACCTTGGTTTCATAACTGAGGGAAACTTGCTGCTATGCTCATCATACCTTCCTCTTGGGGTTCCCAATGATCTCTACATCAACAATGAGCCATCAGTGGTAGCCAACACCCTTACAACAAGTTTGAGGCACACACACCCACAACTTAATTGGGGTCTTCCGAATCCAAGCAAGCTGTCACACAATCAAAGACAAGCTTGTAAGAATCAAACCAAAACAAGGCTTAGGGTTTCCAATCAAACCCTAGAGCAAGGGGCCCTCAAGTGAATGAGGGGGAAATAAAGATCTCTCTTGGTGAAACTATAGATCAATGCCTCCTCCTCCGATTCCCCAAAGATCAGCAACTTTGGGTGGTTGGATGAAGAGATCTTGTAGTTTTGGTGGCTCTAATGGAGGTCCTTTTGTTTTCTGGAATGAGCTGCCTGAGATTGAAGATGAGGTCCCCTATTTATTGACCTCACAGCTGCAGACCGTTTTCTGACCGTTGGGGACTTTCCACACCAGAGACTCCGGTCTGACAGACCGGAGACTCCTGTCTGCACCGGAAATTCTGGCCCATCTTTGGTCCATCTCCGGACAAGCTCTGTGACTGTCTTGGGCAGGGTCTTGTCGTTCACTCCGGATACTATGTCCAAAACTCCAGACTAGAGACACCGGAGACTCCGGTGTTTCCACACCAGAAATCTGGTCTATGAAATCACACTGGAGACTCCGGCCGATATCTGGTCTATCTCTGGACCCCCCCTCATAGAATGACCCTGGGGTGAGTCCAACACCCACACCGGGAACACTTGGGGAAACTCTGGACCACACCGGAGACTCCGGTGTTTGCTAGAATCTTTAGGTAAGTTTAGTTTTGTCCATTGAATTTCCCACATTAATCTGACTTTTTCTCTTTTCAATAGATTGACCTGTAGACATCAATACACAGTAAAATGAACCTTATGTTGTTAATGAACACCAAAACAGATTTGGACAATAAATGTCCTTTCAGTTTTCCTTTTTTTAATTTTGTTGCACATTGGAGGACGAGTTTTGAATTAACGGCATCATCATTGTTGAGCGCAATGGCAGACCCAGGATTTGGTAAAGACCGAGGCTAATTTCTAATGCCCCAAAAGTTTGAAAAATGTTTTTTCAGAGAAAGAATTATGAAAAATATTGCCTTCTATTCCCCTCTCAATAACATAATATATTAGCGAGAACACACTAAAAATGCATAGACAACAAGAAAAGCACAAAAAATGTGGTAGCATAATCACATAATCAAGACGCAATTTTAATATGTAAACAATAAAGCTTTCCTCCCATCGTAGCCTATCATTTCATCATCAATCATAGGAGAGGAATCAGAACCTACAAAAACATGAAAAAATAATAAGAAAATAGTATGGATGAGAATATATGATGCATAGTTGTATTTGTAATAAACTAAACTGCCAGTAGCTATACATGGTATTTATCCCTTGTGTGACCTTATACTTCGGAAACACTCCAAAATCTTATCATCTTTGATGCTTACAGATATATTTTACTCAATATAGCATAGCATACAATGATTCATCCTATCATCATTGGTCTTGTTTCTCAAATCTGTCTTGATAAAGTTTCAACTGTGTCGTAGGGGTTGTATTCTTAGACCTGTCAGGCGATCTAGAATTTTATTTACTAGCCCTTTATATTCTAATGTGTCAATCGTCAAATGCTTTGGCAATTTCCCTGGGTCAGATGAAGCAATAGAATTTTGAACCAGACCTTTTGATCTTTGGTTATCTTTCGTAGTAATAATATCTCGGGGTTTGCAACGAAAACTTGGTATATTGACTATCATTTCCACTATCACCATTACAACCGGCAAAATCAAGGCTAGGTCGATAGGATGATATACCAATGGAAAGGCCTTGCGTCTTGAACCATCTTAAAAGCATATTTCCCAAGATAAGTACAATTTGCAAAATCTAGATCATTTCTCGCCTCAACAATAAATGTGCCAAGTTGGTCTTGATGAATAAGGCTTCGACCACTTTGTCCTCTAAGTAAACAGATTGAGTAAAGTTAGATAATCCCAAAGCAGGCAATCAATTACTATGAGAGTTCAAACCTTTTGCGGACTGCGGCAACGCGACTGTCCTGTACGTGCAGGTGTGCAGGCTGAGTCTTCGTCGGTGTCGGACGTCGCGGTGGCGTGGCCACTGGGCTGGGCATGATCTGGTGGAGGTGTCGTTTGGAATTTTGGATCACGCCATCACGGACGGTTTTTTCTCTGCTCGAGAAAAGGAGGCGAATAGATAGGAAACGATGCGAGCTAGCTTAGTCAACCGATCGCTGCCTCCGATCCCTTTTTTTCCTGAAAATAATCCATCGCTGTCTCCCGTTCCATCACGGGCTATTGCTTAGTGGCCTTGTAGCAATAGCCCCGGTCATATTGGCCCAAAGACCCGGCTTGTGCTGCCTGGGGCCTAAAATTTCATAGAAATTAGTAAGGAATGTACCTATACTACATCGGTCACGACCCGTGCTATAGCCCGGACTGCTCGGGGCCAGATCCGCCCCTGGCTGAGCGACCATCAATGGATCTCAAGATAACAGCCACCTGTGCCAGTGCCGACGAGGGCAAGGGCATACATGTTGCATCTGAAACTCATTTATCTATTTATAGTCTCTACTACAGTTCAGGAGATTAACATCTTGTTGTACCATTTGGTCGTTAAGCACACACACTGTCAGTGCATGTTGTCTAAAAATGGTGCTAGGAAATATTTATGCTACTTCTTAAATCCTTGGACTATTGAAGTCGCTAGAGTTTACTGAAGTCACTAGAGTTGATACGCATTGCTGCCACGCCACAAGGGCATCAAGGATTGGTAAATTTCGCGTTGTTGTGCATGTCGGTGTGTTGTTCTTGGTACTGCATATGTGATTGCTCTGTCTTGGAGATTGTCCAATTGTGCCTGGTCTAAAAGAAAATGTACAAGGTGTTTATC
This sequence comes from Avena sativa, assembly GCA_916181665.1. Lineage (NCBI taxonomy): Eukaryota > Viridiplantae > Streptophyta > Magnoliopsida > Poales > Poaceae > Avena > Avena sativa. The sequence continues at coordinate 621,931,320 of OV702289.1, forward strand.
AGCGTTTCAGAGTAGATGAGAGTTTCAACATAGATACGTATTACTATCATAAATCTCGTGTGATATTTTTTCCTATGGTTTTCTATATATCCTAGAAAGCATGCACTTGATTTTTTATGGGTGAAAAAATTATGCATCCACATTATTGTTTACCTTCTCCTCTTAGTAGTACTATTAGATGTGTGTGATTGTCCAGCTTTGGAATTATTTGTGTGGGGGATATTAGTTTGTGTTCATGTATTTTTTTGCTAATAATGAAATAATAGTTAACTGCTATGGATGCATATGTTGGTCAAGCATATTCTACTTGATGCATAAATAGTGCATCTCTTACATATTTGCAATTAACCTACATGTGGTGATACCTTGTGTTTTAATCAATGGTAGTTTCCTTGGTGGTTTCCCATTGTTGTGTTGCATCAATGTATGTCAAAAGTTCTAGGGCCAAGTAGTAGGTTTGGTCTCTTTCATATGTTAATTGGTGACAGTAGGGAATAGTGACTAAGAAAATCAAGCCTTAAATTCAGTATTATTTGTTGTATATCAAGGTTACCTCATTTCATATGACCACTTATTGCCTAAATTCTTGGTGCAGTTATGCTGGTGGGTTGGTCTCCTCCCCGAGAGATGCTACAAATGCTGACCTACCTCGCCATGAAGCACGGCACCCACATGCAGTGGGTCGACCTGGTCCGGGTTTACATCTTTGGAGGCTTGGAGCTCTCTACTTTGTGGAGGTCAGTTCACACACACAAAAAATATCAATCTAAAATTCAAAGTGATACAGATGTGTTATTTTAGCAGGGGCTTATCAGTCAGAGTCATGTTGGTCATCACGAGCTAAGAGGCATGGAGGTGGCAAGAACATCATCCCCTTAGAATTGTTTGACTTGAGGCTAGAGCTCTCCCTGCCTCGCCTAGAAGCCCTGATGGAAGAGTAAAGTGGATAATTTCAAATTATGTCGCTCCTGATGTTCTATGGACATTTTTGTGTGTGCTTAATTTGAGTGTTTGGCAATCTTTGCCTCGGATAAGGAAGATGCTCTAGATGAAGATGAGGATATCCTATCAAAAGGCTGGTCTAGAAGCTTGACTAAACTCCTGGATTTGGAGGTATACCATGAACTTTTTCTTCCTTCCTTTTTATTCTCGGCCTTGGAATAGCCGTGTCCATGCCATCCTTCATTCTACTTGGAGGAGAACCCACCAAGCGTATAGTCTCATGCTCTGGGAGTTTTTTCTAGAGCCTATCAAAGGTTGATCTTGATACCGTATGGATAGAGAACTAGATAAAGATGCCTTTGAGGGTCAGCTTCTACAAAGTTATACACATGTTATGTGTTTTATCATGGCATGTTTTATTACAGTCCTTGTTGCGAGCAAACAAAGCCAGTCTCCTCTGGTATGCTTCCTTATACCTCCATGGTTTGTAGTTTTCACTTGGATTTTGTTGGCCGCTTCTCTGTTTTACCTTGTTTTGGAACTATTTGGGTTTTAATTTGGTTTAACACTTCTTGTATTTGGGTGAACGGAGCCTAGCTGGTCATCAAAATGCTTATATTCGTATACGGCATTGAGATTCTACTAACGGTAGAAAGATGGAGACTTTGAGATCATATTTAACAAAAACACATCATGCATATTTAAGTGAATCCGCAAAAATCATTTCCCACCTCTCTGTTAGTGAGCGGCTTAACAAGTTTGACTGTACTCTGTAGTCTTAAGAGTTCCAATTCACAAGAGTTTTCAATATCCTATTCATTTGTACATTAATGCATTGTCGGGTGTGTTCTCTCTTAGCGAACTTGATTGTAGTATGTAGTTTTTGGATAATAAAATATTCTCATTAAATTATCAGGGGCAAATTCTATTAACCAACTAATTGGTAAATTAGATGTTACTACCATAATAGGCTTTTTGTACTCAAATAGAAACGTTTGGAGAGATACACAGATAGGAGGTTACTGAATGAACTCAGGAAAGTATATGATGTTCTCTTGTCTTATATTGTGGAATGATCAACATTTCCTACGTCACAGGTTCTCAACCTGGAAGACCTAATGAGTTTCTGGAGATAGGAGGCAGTACAAGCTTGAGAAACTTTCTCTTTGAGTTCAGTATTACCAAGAGCCGATAGCACAAACGAAGTCACTTTTTCTTTGATAATAACTATGTGGTGGTAATGAAATTACACGACCGTTAACTTTTTCAGAATTAGATTATTTGACCAGTTTTTAGCTGAGAGGCGAGGGAAGGAACATATAGCATATGACTGACCTTCCCTAACCTTAAGGGTGTTCATATCATTGTTTATTCAGAGTTGACAACTCTATGGGAGTTCTCTGCTCTGCTCCTCCAGTCCCCTTTTCTTCCTTCTATCTCCATGATTTGGAGTTCACACTTTTGGAGTTTGTTGACCGCTTTAGTTTCTATCCGTTTTGACACTATATGGTTTTAATTTGGTTTATGTTTTTCACTCCTTGCAGTTGGGTGAAAGGGACTTATCTGATCAAAATGTCCCTCCCGTCTCCCCTCCCCTCCCGCAGCGCACCCCAGGGCGCCGCCGGGGGGCTCCTCACCCGTCACCAACCCCTCCCCCTCCTTGGTCTACCACCCCTCCACCGCTACCGTCGGCGCCGACCACGGTGGCGGCGGGCCCGACGCCGAAGGGGCCGGAGAGGGTAGATCGCGGTGGCTGTTTCACCGGTGGCGGCTGGGGTCGACGCTGGTTCTTTGGCTGCGCGCGGCGGCGTCCCTGGTCGTGTGGCGGCAGTGGCTGCCCCGGACGTGAGTTCCGATCGTGGAGATCGGCTGCTTGCGGCGGCTGGGCCAATGCCCGGATCTTGTTGCGGCGACGACTTTCCCATCAGGTTTCGGTGGAAGGTGTGGCGGCTGTGGTCGTAGGTCTAGGCTTCCGCCTAGATCCGCCATCGGCGCGGTCTTTTGGTTACCTGAAGGTGCGTGGGAAGGCGGCACGATGCTTCTTGCTCGGGCAGACCGACGGGGGCACGTGGTTATTGCAGGCTTGTCTCCTCTTCCGCTGGAGGGGGCGAGCGGCGTATGGCGGTGTGGGAGCCTGTTGCTCTTTCCAATAATGGCGGGCGGTCCTAGGATTCCTTCAGCGTGAAGAAAAAGATCTGCATATTGCTTGCTCTCGTTGATCTAGCCTGGAGAGGCGGGTTCCGGAAGGCTCCGCCGATGAACTCCCATGGGCGCATTATGCCTAGAGATTGCTGGATCGGAAGGTATTCGGTCGTGCATACCCATGTTTTTATGGCTGTTTGGTTTCAATGGGAGCGTTGCGAAGCTCAGCTGTTTGTTACAATCATGTTTGATGTCTTCGACGATCCATGGTGAAGTCAGATGTGGAGAATGTCAGGAAAGCAAGAACATGAGGGCAACAATGGTGATTTGAGTCTTTGAGGCGATGAGGAACTGGCTGAGTGATCTGTGACTCACGGCAGCGACTGTTTGTGGGGGCGACAACATAGGAGGAGTTCCCAGTCTTACCTTGCATGGTGAAAATCCAAGGTCTGACCTTAATTGGTTGTGCCTGGCAATGACCTTGTTGAAGGCATTATTTTGCAAGCGAAGACTTTCTCCAGGGTGAAAACCTATGATCTTTGATCGGGCAATGACGACGTGTATGCACTATTTCCTTCTTAAAGGCGTTGCTATTGGAGTGGTTGAACTATTGCTGTTGTTCTGGTGGTGTTAGTGTTGTTGCTTTCAGAAATAGTTCTCTGTAGCGGGACTTTTTTTTTTGTAATTTTTCTTCCTTTTTTCTGGGTTGTGTGCATCCGTAAGGCCTCTAAGGCATGCGTTGTTGCAGAGGCTAGGTGTAATTGGTATCTCCACGATATTAATATATACTCTTTTCCAAAAAAAATCTGATCAAAATGCTTCTATTTGTTGATGGTGTTGGAGGAATAGCAACTTGTATTCGAGGGGGCCAAAGGCCACAATATATAGTACATGTACATGTGTGAATATGCAGGAAAACCCCTAATAATTAGAGAAACTACAAATATACAAATATCTCTCTAACAAACCCCCTCAAACTCATGGTGGATCCACAACACTGAGTTTGGAGAGAAAGAAACTATGTTGTGCTCTAGTCCAGGTCTTCGTAAAGAAGTCCGCCAACTGTAACTCTGAAGGCATATACTAGAGCACAATAACCTGATCCTGCATACTAACATGGACAAAAGAAGTATCAACACTGATATGCTTGGTAAGCTCATGCTTTAGCAGGTCACATGCAATACTGATAGCACATGTACTGTCAGACAAGAGAGTAGTGGGTGTCGTAACGGAGACACCAAAATCGGCAAGTAACCAACGCAACCAAGTCACCTCAGCAGTCAAAAGAGACATAGCTCGCAACTCATCCTTTGCACTCGAACGGGAAACCGCTGTCTATTTCTTCGTCTTTCCTGCAATGAGAGAACCACCAAGAAACACACAGTAGAAAGAAAGTGAGTGGCGATTCAAAGGATCACTGGCCCACGTAGCATCAAAGTAAGTCTAGAGCTGTAAGGAGCTAGAACAAGGGAAGAATAGACGATAAGTGATCGTGCCTCGAAGATAGTGAAGAACACAAAGGGGATGACTATAGTGAACGGAGGTAGGAGCAGAGACAAACTGACTCAGAATATGGACAGGATAGGATATGTCTGGCGAGTGACAACAAGGTAGACAAGGTTCCCAACAAGATGATGATAGCATGTCGGGTCAGGGAGAGGATCACCATCAGAAGCACAAAGCTGGACACTGAGCTCCATAGGAGTCTCAATAGTGCGTTCATCACCAAGAGCAGCACAAGCAAGGAGATCCTAGATATACTTTTCCTGGGAGGTATAAAATCCATCAGAAGTAGAGGAAACCTCACTCCCAAGAAACTAGCGAAGATGACCAAGATCATTCATAAGAAACTGCTCACGAAGACAGGCCTTAACAAAGGTAATATACTCAGAATCATCACCGGTGATGATCATGTCATCAACATAGAGGAGGAGAAGAGTGTGTCCACGAGGAGAAGTGTGAACAAACAACGCGGGATCATGAGCGCTAGGGGAAAAACCAGTAGCAGTCACCTGCTTACTCAAGATGTTGAGCTCGTTGGGGAACCCCAAGAGGAAGGTATGATGAGTATACCAACAAGTTTTTCCTCAGTTATGAAACCAAGGTTATCGAACCAGTAGGATCAAGGAAACAACTCCAAGGTGTTGTTTCCAACTTGGAATCCTGCATAACACAATCACAGAACTTTGCCCCCAACTTACAGTGAGGTTGTCAATCTCACCGATTTTGCTGAAAACAAAGGATTAAACGTATTGTGTGGAAGATAGTAATTGCTTGCAGAAAGTAAACAGAAAACAGTAAATAGTATATTGATGGTAAAAGAAAGGACCGGGGTCCATAATTCACTAGTGGTGATTCTCCTTAAGATAGATGACATGTTGGGTGAACAAATTACAGCGGGGCAATTGGCAAACATCGAGAAAGCATACATGCATATACTAATCATCTTGACTCCTATGACATTTGATTGGGCATTACAACATTATACATAGACCGTAATCCAACTGCATCTATGACTAATAATCCACCTTCAGGTTATCATCCGAACCCCCTCCAGTATTAAGTTGCAAGCAACAGATAATTGTATTAAGCATTGTGTAAAGTAAACAATACGATTGTTCTATGAATAAAGGATTGCTGTTTTCTCCCTAGTAGCAACAACACATCTAGTCCTTAGAGATTTCTATCACTTCCCCAGATTCCTAGAGGCATAAACTCACTATCGAGCATAAATACTCCCTCTTGGAGTTGCTAGCATCTACTCGGACAAGATAGCTACTAACAATGGAGAGCATGCAAGATCACAAATAACAAAGACATGATAGAATCAATAATCAATCTAAAATAGCATCTCAATATCCATCGGATCCCCGCAAACACAACATGTAAGATTAAAAATAGATGATCTTGATCATGAACGGAGCTCACAAGATCTAAACATGGTAGCACAAAGGAGAAGAACCAACCATCTAGCTACTACATGGACCCGTAGTCCAGGGATGAACTACTCACGCATCACACCGGAGGCAGGCATGGTGATGAAGAAGGCCTATAGGGTGAATTCTCCCCTCCGGAAGGGTGCCGAGAAGAGCTTCAGATCCCTCCTGATCTAGGGATGGAGATGACGGTGGCTACAGACTCTTTCGTTGAATTTTGATCAGGTCCTTATGGTTTCTGTATCGAAGGCTTCTTATAGGCGAAAGGGGAGGCCGAGGGGGTGCCCTAGGCGGTCACACCACCCCCTGGCATGGGCCAGGCTTGGCCGCACGGCCAGGTGGTGTGGCCGGCCTCTGGCCCCTCTCTATCTCATCTTTTGGCTCCGTGTCCCCCTCGGTGAAATATTGACTTTGGCTTTTGTCCCGTCCAATTCCGAGAATATTCATTCTCTGACTTTCTAGAACCAAAAACAGCAGAAAATAGGCAACTGGCACTATGGCATCTTGTTAATAGGTTAGTCCAAGAAAGTGTGTAGAAATACTCCAAAGTGTGGACAAAACATAAGAAAGTAGATATAAAACAAGCATGGAACATCAAAAATTAGAGATACGTTTGCAACGTATCAACATCCCCAAGCTTAACTCCTGCTCGTCCTCGAGTAGGTAAGTGATAAAAAGAAAGAATAATTTTTGAGGTGACATGCACCATCATAAACTTTATCAATGTATTTGTAAAATATTGATAGCTAGGATCATAGTACTTTAACATAGCATGAAAGATATAGTTCTAACAATAATACATAGCAACCATGTTGTAACATGAAAAGGTACAAACAAAAGATTCATGAATAACAATGCTTTGCAAGACGTTTGTTTGTTTCACATAAAGAAAGCATAATGAGAATGGTATTCAGCTTGTCCCTCATAGTGTAGCAAAACATAACTGCATAGGACACCTTCAAAGTTTATAAGGGTGACTAGATACACATAGTTTAAAAGCAAGCAATATCAAAGTTATGCATCAATCAACAAGTCTTGGGACAATGCACATTAAACTAAGAATGTACACTATGCTCTCTCAATAGGTGCATAAACATAAAAGTAAAAGAAAGGCCTTCATAGAAGGAAACAAGGATTCAAGTCTCATAAAGAGATTCCAAAAATTATGGTACTTATTAGCTTTTAGCTCTCATTGCCCATATCATAAGCATCTTGAAGTGATTAAGGTTAAAGTGAACAAAGTATGGAGTATATGCTTGACAAAGTATAAGTTGGCAATCGCATGTCCCTTGAATATGAGGGCCGCTCCTCATGCTACTCAAGTTTAGTTACCAGTAAGTTCTTGTCATAGTAAGTACATGTGTATCATAGAGAACAGCCAACGGGGTACCCCTTGCCCGATGATACAGAAGAATCCCCATATCAAAATGACAAGGCAAGCAGACAATAAGCATCTCAGCAATCTTCTTATTTACCATGGGAAAATGGTGCTTTTTTTGCTCTTTCCTCTTTTCTCATCTCTTTTTTTCTTTTCTTTTCTCAATCTCTATCTCTTTTTATAAGAAGATTGCTCATTATGGTTACGCTGCAGGTTTCCACCATGATTAGGCATGGATTAGACCAGCGACCCAGACGTTTCTCTAACACACATACATAACTCCATGGACTTGCAAGCCCCCCTTTCATTTCACACAAACGACATCCATAAACAAAAGAGCATGATATCAACTGGGTACAATGTACAAGTGCAATGTTGAAAGCGTTCCCCATGACAACATGGTTCTGCTAATTCCCAACGTATAAGTGCAAGCATATACAACATAGATGACACATTGGTTCAAGTTTATTAGGGGCAAGAAAATTAAAGTGTGCCATCAAGTTTGTGAGAGCTTTAATCACTAATTTTCTCATAACAAGTTTAATTCGGAAGGTAGATAAAAACATGAATATACATGGAATAGCAAATGCTAATAGGTATGTATGGTGGACTCTTTTAAATAACTTGGTTTTATTTGGAGTTGGATGCATGAGTGGAACTCATACTTGGTTATGGAGGCTAGCAAAAGACTGGGAGCGACCAACTCAGAGAGCAATAATGGCCATAATCATGCAAAGTGACAAAACATTATTAATTAAAGCATAAAGTGATATTACAAGTTGAAAACTAAAGGATCATAGATGCTATGGCGACTTGGGATAGTCTTAACATGGTGTGAGCATGCGCCAAGTCAACCCAAATAAACCATCAAAGGAGAATACCACAATACTATACTTTAATATGCTAAAACAACACATGATTCTTTCAAGGCACATTAAGCAATCTCAATTGTTTATAACATGTCATGCTACAACAATAATCACTAAGCATAAAGCCAAAGAAATATCAAGCATGACATGACAAAGCATAGGCCACAGTTAAAAACAAGCTCCTTTTTAGCACTTAAGCATGAACTTTCCCTAATCTTTTTCCAATCCAAACCAATCTTATTTGAAAACTAATGCATGAATGAGGGGGTCCAACCAATTTATTCAAGAAAACTTAAGCAAACGAAAACTAAAAACGAAAATAAAGACGATCCAAGAACAACACAACTGTGCATGAAACAATAAAAATGAAGTGTTTGGAAGAACCTGAGATTTTTATTGATGAAGAAGAGGATGCATTGGGCATCCCCAAGATTTTATGCTTGTACTTCTTGGATATTTCTTAGGGTGACATGGGGTGGCATCCCCAAGCTTGAGCTTTAGTCCATTCTTCATCTCATTACATCATTCTTTCCTTTACACCTAAATTTTTTTCCTTCATACAAAACTTCACACAATCTTTATTAGCAACCTTAGTGCACTCAAGATAATAAGTTTTTTGGTTCAGTTTCAACACAAGTAAAACTTCCATTAAAACACAAGCTACTGTATCACTTCCTTAAAAAAGCTCAATTTCCCCAAAAGGAACCCAAAAAGGAATCAACAAGAAGCAAATGCAAATAATAGCAGAAATCTGTCAAAACAGACCAGCAGGTACAAACCGATTTTTTTGAAGACCTTTTGTTGCTAAAAGGCAAATAGAAAAGTGTTGAACTAAATAAAGTTGGATAACAACCTGGGGCAGAAGCACAAAAAATTAGAGCTCAAACCGACATACAGAGATTTTTCATGAATTTTTACAACGAAGCACAAAAATCTGTTTCGAGACAACAACTTTCCCAAGCATTACTTCTCTCTCATTAGAGGTTACTCTTGACACAAAAAGCAAATAAAAAGGATAAGGAGAGGTTATTACTGAAGTAATAACTTCCAAGACTCAACTAAGATTTTTGGGTTATATACCAATAAGTACTTTTCTTTAACGCCTTTAAGTTAGGCATAAGAAGCAAGAAAAGAATCAAGTATTCTCAAATGAAGAAGCATTAAGAGCAAATTTTGTTTTAATAGGAGAGGAAAAAGGAATCTTCTCTCTCTTCTTAGGGAAGTGTTCTATACCTTTCTTGAGTGGGAGTTGATATTTAATGTGGCCTTCTTTCATATCAATAATGGCACCAACAGTTCTAAGAAAAGGTCTTCCCAAAGTAATAGGACCAGAAGCATTGCATTCAACATCCAAAACATAGAAATCAACAGGGACATAGGCATTGTTAACCATAATAACAACATCATTAATACTTCCCATGAGTTTCTTTTTAGCATTATCATCAAGTGGGGACATTTAAATAACAATCTTCCAATGGTGGCAAATCAAGCATTTTATAAATCTTTCTAGGCATAATAGAAACACTACTATCAAGATCACATAAAGCTTTGAGATCAAAATCATTCACTCTGATATTAATGATGGTTTCCCAACCATCTTCTAATTTCATAGGAATAGAAGCTTTATGTTTCATCTTTTCTTCTTTAATTTTTATAAGAGCATCAATAATGTGTTTTGTAAAGGCCATATTCATAGCACTAGCATTAGGACTTTTAGCAAGCTTTTGTAGGAACATAATTACTTCAGAGATATTGCAACCATCAAGATCAAAACCATAATTATCATCTAAAGTGGTGGAGCTATTGTTTCCCATGTTTCGAAGAATTTTAGCATTTTTATTCGAAAAGGTTCCATTGGGTTTACTAGCTTCAACATTAATGGTAGTGATAGTAGAAATACTAATATTTCTAGCAATTTCATCTTCTCTTTCCCACTTAGCATGCAATTCAGCTAATAGTCTAACATTTTCATCAATTCTAACTTGTATGGCATTAGTAGCAGCAAAGGGATTTTCAATAGTTTCAGTTTTAGCAGCCATTTTATTCAAAGAAGATTGTGCTTCAGACAATGATGCTATATTTCTTTCAGCATTAGAGAGTTTTTCCTGAATAGTTTTATTGAAAGCAGTTTGTTTACTAACATAACTTCAAGTTCAGAGGGTGCACTCCTATTATTGTTGTAGGAATTTCCATAAGTATTACCATTATTGGGAGGATATGGCCTATAGTTATTATTACCAAAATTATTCCGATAGGCATTGTTGCTAAAATTATTATTTATTATAAAGTTCACATCAACTTGCTCTTCTTGAGCAACCAAAGAGGCTAAGGGAACATGATTTGGATCAATATGAGCTTTCCCATTAACAAGCATAGACATAATAACATCAAATTTATCACTCAAGGAGGAGGTTTCTTCAACAGAATTTACCTTCTTACCTTGTGGAGCTCTCTCAGTGTGCCATTCAGAATAGTTAACCATCATATTATCCAGAAGCTTTGTTGCAGCACCCAAAGTAATGGTCATAAAGGTACCTCCAGCAGTAGAATCCAGTAGATTTCTTGAAGAATAATTCAGTCCTGCATAAAAGGTTTGGATAATCATCCAAGAAGTTAGTCCATGAGTGGGACAATTCTTTACCAAAGATTTCATTCATTCCCAAGCTTGAGCAACATGTTCATTATCAGATTGTTTAAATTTCATTATTTCACTTCTCATAGATATAATCTTAGCAGGAGGATAGTATTTTCCAATGAAAGCATGTTTGCATTTAGTCCAAGAATCAATACTATTTTCAGTTAGGGATTGCAACCATTCTTTAGCTTTTCCTCTCAAAGAGAAAGGAAACAATTTAAGCTTAATAATATCCCCATCTATATCCCTATGTTTTAGCATCTCACAAAGTTCAACAAAGTTATTAAGATGAGCAGCAGCATCTTCAGTACCAATACCAGAAAATTGTTCTCTCATAACAAGATTATGCAAAGTAGGTTTAATTTCAAAGAAAGTAGCTTCAGGAACAGGTGGAGCAATAGGTGTGCACATGAAATCATTGTTGTTGGTGCTAGCGAAGTCACAAAACTTAGTGTGTTCAAGAGTAGTCATTTTTTGTGTTTTTAATATAGAAAGCAAACTAGTACAACTAATATTTGTGTGTTTTTGATAAAGAAACAAGCAAACAAAGAAGAAATAAACTAAGCAAAACAAATAAAACAAATTAAAGAGATTGGTTATGATAGACTCCCCTTGTGAAGATGTCCTTGACTCCCCAGCAACGACGCCAGAAAAAGTCTTTGATGGCGCGTGGTTGACGTGGGAGCTTCTTCTTCTTCAGTCCCCGACAATAGTGCCAGAAAAAATCTTGCTTACTCAAGGTGTTGAGCTCATTGGGGAACCCCAAGAGGAAGGTATGATGACTATAGCAACAAGTTTCCCTCAGTTATGAAACCAAGGTTATTGAACTAGTAGGAGCAAGGAAACACCTCCAAGGTGTTGTTTCCAACTTGGAATCCTGCACAACACAATCACAGAACTTTGCCCCCAACTTACAGTGAGGTTGTCAATCTCAGCGGTTTTGCTGAAAACAAAGGATTAAACGTATTGTGTGGAAGATAGTAATTGCTTGTAGAAAGTAAACAGAAAATAGTAAATAGTAGATTGTAGATTGATGGTAAAAGAAAGGACCGGGGTCCATAGTTCACTAGTGGTGATTCTCCTTAAGATAGATGACATGTTGGGTGAACAAATTACAGCGGGGCGATTGACAAACATCGAGAAAGCATACATGCATATACTAATCATCTTGACTCCTATGAGATTTGATTGGGCATTACAACATTATACATAGACCGTAATCCAACTGCATCTATGACTAATAATCCACCTTCAGGTTATCATCCGAACCCCCTCCAGTATTAAGTTGCAAGCAACAGATAATTGCATTAAGCATTGTGTAAAGTAAACAATACGATTGTTCTATGAACAAAGGATTGCTGTTTTCTCCCTAGTAGCAACAGCACATCTAGTCCTTAGAGATTTCTATCACTTCCCTAGATTCCTAGAGGCATGAACTCACTATCGAGCATAAATACTCCCTCTTGGAGTTGCTAGCATCTACTCGGACAAGATAGCTACTAACAACGGAGAGCATGCAAGATCACAAATAACAAAGACATGATAGAATCAATAATCAATCTGAAATAGCATCTCAATATCCATCGGATCCCCGCAAACACAACATGTAAGATTAAAAATAGATGATCTTGATCATGAACGGAGCTCACAAGATCTAAACATGGTAGCACAAAGGAGAAGAACCAACCATCTAGCTACTACATGGACCCGTAGTCCAGGGATGAACTACTCACGCATCACACTGGAGGCAGGCATGGTGATGAAGAAGGCCTCTAGGGTGAATTCTCCCCTCCGGAAGGGTGCCGAGAAGAGCTTCAGATCCCTCCTGATCTAGGGATGGAGATGACGGTGGCTACAGACTCTTTCGTTGAATTTTGATCAGGTCCTTATGGTTTCTGTATCGGAGGCTTCTTATAGGCGAAAGGGGAGGCCGAGGGGGTGCCCTAGGCGGTCACACCACCCCCTGGCATGGGCCAGGCCTGGCCGCGCGGCCAGGTGGTGTGGCCGGCCTCTGGCCCCTCTCTGTCTCGTCTTTTGGCTCCGTGTCCCCCTTGGTGAAATATTGACTTTGGCTTTTGTCCCGTCCAATTCCAAGAATATTCATTTTCTGACTTTCTAGAACCAAAAACAGCAGAAAACAGGCAACTGGCACTGTGGCATTTGTTAATAGGTTAGTCCAAGAAAGTGTGTAGAAATACTCCAAAGTATGGACAAAACATAAGAAAGTAGATATAAAACAAGCATGGAACATCAAAAATTAGAGATACATTTGCAACGTATCATCACCATAGAGGCAAAACGCTCAAACCAGGCACGAGGGGCCTGTTTCAAGCCATAAGAGAGCGCCGAAGACGGCAAACCATGCCATCAGGGACAGAGTACCCTGGAGGAGGCTGCATATAAACCTCCTCATGCAACTCACCATTTAGAATTGCGTTTTGAACATCAAGATGAGACACAAACTAGTGGCGAATAGAGGCCATGACAAGAAGAGTGCGCACAGTGTTCATATGGGCCACAATTGCAAAAGTCTAATCATAATCACGACCCTGCTCCTGCTGGAAGCCACGAGCCACAAGACGCGTTTTGTAGTGCTCAAGAGATCCATTAGAGCGAGTCTTAATCTTGTATATCCACTTACACGTGATGGGACGAACACCGGAGGAGGAGAGACAAGATCCCAGGTGCCAGTGCGCTCAAGCCCAGCAATCTCCTCGGCCATGGCAAGCTGCCATTTGGGATGATGCGCAGCATCCCGATAAGAAGTCGGCTCAAGGGCAATAGAAATACCATATTGAGTAGGATAGTAGCGATTAGGTGGACGACGATGGCGAGCAGGAAGAGGAGGAGTCATCTCATCAGAGGAAGAAGGCACATCAGAAGAAAAAACATCGGAGGAAGCATCCGGAACATGAGAGCGACGAGAATAAAGAAAGGGAAAAGGAGACAACGGTGAGGTGGGTGGAGGGTCGGAAGAAGAAGGAGACGAACTAGGTGGCGAGGAGGGTGGCGGTAGGGAAGGTGAAGCATCAGCAAGGATGAGGCGCGGAGGAGGATCAATAGTAACAGAGGGTGGTGTGTCAGGAAACAATAAAAAGGATATGTCCTCCACTGAGAAGGCCGAGGAGGAGGGGCGTGGGTAGAAGGGACGCGACTCATCAAAAGTGACATCACGAGAAATGCATATCCGACGGCCAACGGGGCCCAACACCGATACCCTTATGCTCATCACTATATCCAAGAAAGACACACTCAACAGACTGAGCGGTCAGTTTGGTGCGTTCCCGAGGGGCAAGAAGAACATAGCAAACGCAACCAAACAAACGAAGCGCCAAGTAATCAGGAGGACGACCAGAGAGACGCTCGATAGGAATACCACCCTGTAGAGCAGCAGAGGGTTGGATATTGATAAGATAGGTGGAAGTGGAAGTAGCCTCAACCCAAAAGTGAGGCGGAATAGAAGCGGCAATCATCAACGCACAGGCCGTCTCAAGAAGGCGACGATGCTTGCGCTCAGCCACGCCATTCTGAGCATGAGCATCAGGACAAGAGAACTGATCAAGAGTACCCTCCTCAGCAAGAAAGGCTCGCAATGAATGAGAGATGTATTTGCTAGCAGAATCTGCACGAAACACATGAATAGGAGTGGAGAACTGGGTACGAACCATGGCAGCAAATTTCTTATAGATAAACGGGACCTCACTACGAGAAGACATAAAATATATTCAAGTGTGGCAAGAAAAATCATCTATAAAGATAACATAGCAGTGATGACCCCCTTTCGACGTGAAGGGAGCCGAACCCCAAACATCCAAATGAACAAGATCAAAAGGACGCTCGGACACAGACTCACTATGGGGATAGGGTAGCTGAATCTGCTTACCAAGCCTACAACCCAGACAATCCAAAGAGGCGTTTCCGAAGATAGACCCTAGAACACCACGATGAACTAAAGACGAAAGACGAGAACAACATAAATGTCCAAGACGATGATGCCACTGCTGAAAAGAGCTAGTAGCGGTGGCTACAGATGCCGACACTAGTGGATAATTGCTTATCAGTGGAGCATATTTTTTGCTATCAATGGCGCATATGGAATACGCCACTACTGTCGCGTCACTAATAATTAAGTATTAATGGCGCATATCAAATATGCGTCATTAATAGTGGGACAACCAGTGACGCATCTTCAATATGCGCCATTGATGTTTTACCAGTGGAGCATATATCCAAATGCGCCACTAATGTTGTATGCGCCACTAGATAAATAAATGATGCATCACTAATGTTTACAGAATATAGGGCTCTCACGTACATTTTTTTACATATACAAGTATTTATAAAGGTACATATATAGATATTTATATAGGTACACAGCAGTATAGAAACAGAGATAATAGTACAAATAGAAGTACAAATAGAATTATACATCGTCACATCAATTAGAACCCGACATAGTGACAAGTGCCCGAATATTATACAAGTCTACAACAAGTTGATCATTATCTCATACATTACACATTATGACAAGTTGATCATCATCGTTAGCCAAGTACTAAACTGAGCCGGCTGCAGCTGGGAAAGGCTGAGCACAATGGCGCTGTCGACGAACATAACCACATCGTAAAATATTTCAGCACTTCTTCTTTGACTGAATCTTGCAACCTCATAGTTGGGCAGGAGAGGCTCGTCGCCTGCCAGGCTCAGGATCGGCGTCGACGGCAGGACCTTGTGGCACCATCACTGGCATGTGGGCACTGGTAGGCAGCCAATTGCATACCTATCCGAGTCAGGAGGTCTGTAAATTAAATAAGAAAATGGCGACGAACAAAGCATCCTTTCAAAGCAAACAAAAATCCATTCAGGTATAAAGATTCTCTCTGTCCATAATGTATAAACGAAATTTTATTCATATACAGAACCACTAGTTGCAGTATTATATACTAAAACATTAGGACAACCTGAATGTATGTTCTCAAGAACAAAGCAAATTCATCTCAATAAATTTAACAGAGGTATCAATCATGAGCACAAGGTGTGAATTACTTATGCATGGTAAAAAAGAGAGGTACGTCTGCATATACAAGTAACCATGTAAATAAAATAGGAAAATAGCAATGAACCATGCGACCTTCCGAAGTAAAGAAAAAATCCATCCAGCTATATACTTTCTCTCTCTCTTTCTTCATAATGTATAATTCTTTTTATTCATTTACAAAACCCACTAGTTGGAGTAATACTATATACTAAAACATGAGGACAACCCGAATGAAGGTTATCTAGAACAAGGCGGATTCGTCTCAACCCATTCAACAGAGGAAGCAAACACAAGCACACGTTGTGAATTATTATTTATATGTAAGGTGAATAACTCGTAGGTCAGCATATACAAGTATACCCATGTAAAGAAACTATCTAGGTGACAGATAATGCTGTATGGAGTTATAACTCATAAAACATGTAGACGGTCATCATCGATTTATAAACTCAAGATCACAGACAGCCACCAACTTCTCAAGCTAAAATACTGCACCCAACTAAAATTCTCTACAGATTTTGAGATCTTAGCATAGGAAATCCGAAATCAGAATTCCAGACTTTAGCCTGTCCACAGCTAACTAATTCTTGAACCAGTAGAAAACTGAAACAGGGGGTCCTCACCTTCACATCATTGTCGAGGTCGCTGGCGGCGATGTGGAGCTGCGCCTGTGCCCAGGGTGCACCAGCACACCGGCCGCACTCCCCTGGCCACCACCTCCGTGCTGTGAGGCGGGCGAAAGCCCTCCGTGGATCGCATCTTCGCCTCAGCCACGCGAGTGACGCGGGCAGGCGAGATCGACGGAGCCGCGCGCGATATGCACGCACGCGTGCGCCTGCGAACAAGCCTACTGCGCCGCTGTGATTGCCGAGCGACCGGTGCCGCACGAGCGGGAGTGGTGGCGCTAGGGTTCGTCGCGGACGCCGGAGCCGCTAGGATTAGCGCGCGATTGGGATTGGAGGCAGCGTCGGCGAGGGGATTTGACGAGGGACACGGTGGAGGGGCTGCAGCGTCGAGCTATGGGGCTGGGGGTGCGCCGGAGAGGTGTGGAGATGGGGTGGCCATGGCGCTGTTTTGGGAGAGGGAAAGGGGATCATCACGAGGGTGTGGCTCAGTTTAGGAATTGGCTGCCAAGTTGTACATCTGGGCAAAGTTGTCACTAGCGCATCTTCCTCTATATGCGCCACTGATAAGTCTGCCATCTTTTCAGGTGGTGGGCCCCAAGATTTATCAGTGGCGCATTTTTTGTAATATGTGTCATTGGCAAAAAAATATCAGTGGCCCATCTACAAAATACGCTATTGATAATCCTGCCACCTTTTTGAGTGGTGGAGTCCAGGTGGAGCCTACATAATTATCAATGGCGCATGTTGTGGAAGATGCGCCATTGGTGAGGAGAATATCAATGACGCATATGCCATATGCGTCATTGATGAGCATATATCAATGGTGCATATGGACATATGCGCCATTGAAGTTTGGTCCACAGCCCTCCGGGGTGTCGAGCCCACATTATCAGTGGCATATTTTTGTCGATGTGCGCCATTAGTTAAACAAAATATTAGTGGAGCATATTTTTAAATGCGCCACTGATAATTATCAGTGGAGCATATTCAAAAAAATGCTCCACTGATCTATCCATAAGCCTTTCTCTAGTAGTGCGAGGGACCGGCGTCGGTGGCAGCGGAAGGAAGACAAAGCCAGTCAAGCTCCCAGAGGCCATCATGGCGTCGGGGACCAGCACCAAGCAAAGCGCCGGTGCGACAATCCTGAACAGAACAGGAATTAAAGTCGAGAGTGACACTACAACAAGAGTCAATGATCTGACTACCAGAAAAGAGTTGCATGTTAATTTGAGGAACATGCGCAACAGAAGGAACATGAAATAAGGAAGTACTAAGAATGCCTCGACTAACGACTAGGAGGGGGGTACCATCAGCAGTAAGAACACGAACGGGAGACTCGACAGGTCGAACAGAAGTCAAAGAGAAAGAATCATAAGTCATATAAAAAGAGGCTCCAGTATCAAGAATCCATGAGGATGTACCTGGATAAGGAGAAGGTGGTCTCTCGATGCTAGAAAAGTCAGTCGCAGAACCTATCAATAAAGAATCCCAAGCATCAAGCAGCCACCGAAGCTGCGCTATCTCATGCGCAGGGAGGGACACAGCTGACAAGGTCGAGGTAGAATCACGTGCCAATGAAGAGGGGTCATCAACACACACGAAAGCCGCCAAAGGTGTCGACATAGAGCGTCGTGCCGGCGGAGACGAAATCGACGTAGAGGGGCGAGTCGACGTAGGCGGAGTCCGCGAAAGGCGGCCACAACCGCGTAAAGAAGCCACGAGAGTCGACATAGAGCGGCGAGCCGACAAAGACGGAGTCAGCGAAAGGTGGTCATAACCGTGTGAAGAACCGCGAGAGTCGACGTAGAGCGGCGCGCCGACAAAGACGGAGTCGGCGAAAGGCGAGGAATAGCAACTTGTATTCCAGGGGCCAAAGGCCACAATATATAGTACATGTACATGTGTGAATATGCAGGAAAACCCTTAACAATTAAAGAAACTACAAATATACAAATATCTCTCTAATAGATGGCATTGAGATTCTTCTAAATGGTGGAAGACAAAGACTTCGGGATCATATTTTACCAAAAATATATCCCTTCAGATTGTTTACTCACTATGTTTCGGCTACGAAAATCAGGACAATTCTCTTCCGAAAGGACAAAATAGTATACATTGCTTTATGCATTTTGATGATTTCAGCGACATGATTTGATGATATCATCAGGATTAGAATTACATAGAAATATGTAAAATCAACATCTGAAGGTACGTAAAATGCTCCCAATAATTTGAGCTTGTATGATCAGGGCTCCATGGCTACATTTACATGTTCTTTTTCAGCAGCAACCACTTATTTTCTTGTTATAATAATATAATATACTAGATCTATAATTATGAAATATCTAACATTGTTGTACTTGTAATATTGATGACATAACTCTGTTTTAATCATGTCTTTGGTTTATTTGTCAAATATATTAGGATTTTTAACACATGCACTGGACTTGAACTAAAGCATTGGATTAGAAAAACCGTGTGAAACTATGATATTGAAGAGGTTCACAAAAAATGAATAGAAATAGACTTTCCCGAAACCTAGCACTCAGCTTGCAGATGGACACGGATGTCCGTGGGTCCGTTTGGCCGTGTCCGTCTAGATAGTCTAAACGGCGTCATGGACAGTCCACATAACGTATACAGGCTTCACGGACCGTTCCGCTTAGTCCGCTCGGCCCGTCTAGTCCGTCGATAGGAGCAGCTCCTCGCAGACACAGCAGGCACGAGACTGCCGCCGCCCAGCGCCTGGCCGCCGGTCGGTTCCCCGCTCGGCGTCGCCCTGCCCGTTTGGCGCGCATGCCTTCCCGTATCCGGACGCGACACCTCAACCTCGGTGCCCTTCCCGTCGCCGCCTGCAGAGCAAGATGTAGATCGCGGTGGAGGTAGCGGCGGTGGAGGAGGAAAGATGCCAGCGTCGGAGGAGGAGAAGAACCCGGAGTTGGAGAAGGACAAAAAATCGAGAAGCGAGGGTGGCGGCATCGACTTGAACATAGAGTGCAAGGAGCAGGTCTGATTTCCCCCGCATTAGCAAGGATGTATTCTGTCTTTCTGTTAGTGAGTACTAGTAGTTATGTGTTGGTAGCACGTATTCAGCACCATGATGTATTCAACCAGCCTTTTTCTGCATGTTTAGTTTTTTGAGCAATGATTTGTTCAATCAATGCAAATGCCATGGTGATTTGTTCAGCTAATCAAACTGACAGAATTTGACTGGTGCTAATTAGAGCAAAGAAAAATGGTGTGGTTTATGCCCTGTTTTGGATGTCCAATTTGTTGGATCTGTCTGTCAATGGAAAGTTGTCGTTGTATTGGGAACGGCAGTACCTAAAAAGGTTAGATAGAGGTGTGGGGACTAGCAGGAAAGCTGTCGATGGCGTCCGCAGGCGAGATTGGATACGAGCGAGCGTAGCGGGACGCAAGAAGTACCCAGATTCGGGGCCCTCGTGGTGAGGTAAAGCCCCTACTCCTGCCTGACCTGACTATGTGGAATATACGAGCTACAAGTGCTCCTCGAGCTGTATCCTTTAGCTACTGCCTTAAATAAACTAAGACCAACCCTTTCTACTGAGGCCCTCCCTCTCCTTATAAAGGAAGAGAGGCAAGGGTCTCACTGGCTAGTCCGACTGGCGGGCCCCACAGGCGGGTCCCAGCCGGCTAGTCAGCTACAGTACCCGGCATGGTATGTCACATCGGTGTATGAGCGGTATGGCTGTCGTAGGTACAGTGGACGCCGGGCGAGCCCGTCGTCAGCACATGCCACTGTTCCCCCGTCAGCCACGCCAAGTCTTCGGTATGGGCGGGTGGTTGCCCATCTTGTCGTCGTAAAGGGCGTACCGTGCACTGATACGCACGTCGTCCTGTCTCTCTGATTGGATCCGGCTTCTTGCTGATCCGGCTACCATGCGGTAGTCGGCCTGTCTTGCCTTGTCCGGCTGCATCTGGTCAGCCGGACTCGATCCGGCTGTCCTGTTTCTTATTCGGGTGGGGTACCCGGGGATCATCCCCCTGACACTAGCCCCGAGCGTGTGTGGATTCCGCCCTTAGGCGAAATGCGCGTGTGCTCCCTTTGCTTTTCGAATTTTGATCCGGCTGAGCCTGGCGGTTGCGCTACCCGTGACGTCAGTGCTGACGCCGGCCACGCGTGCACGCGCCATCATTGCTCTGCGGTGGGCAGCGTAACGTCCCGTCGCACGTCGCCTCGGGGAACTGCTTGTCTGGCGCTTCGGTTCTCGTCCCAGGATCTTCTGCGCATCCCGTCCCGACACACGGGATCTAGGCGGCGGTTGGGATGTGGGTCGCCCGGATGCGCGCCATGTGGCCCTGCCGACGGTTGCCCTTCCGATCCTTTAAAGGGATGCCGCGGGGGAGGCAGTTCTTTTCCTTCGCTCCCCCGCTGCAACCTTTCTCTCCTTCTCGCGCGCTACTGCTCCTGTGCTCCTGCCTTCTGCGCCGTCCGCTCGCCGCCGTCGACGCTACGGGCCATCGTCACTCCTCCGTTGCCGCTCCTTCTCCTCAGCCGGAAATGGCCGCTGACCGTGGAGCCTGGTGCGGCTCCTCCGTCACCGAGGATCAGATCGCGAAGTATCTCGCGACCCGCGTCCTCCCGCCGGCGGGGGAGGTGGCGGTGCGGTTGGCGCCGGTGGGGGAAGTGTCGCCGCATCCGGCGGAGGGGGAGCGCGTTATCTTCCTCTCGCATCTGGCGCGCGGGTTTGCGCTGCCGCTCCACCCCTTCTTTCTGACCTTTCTGGCCTTCTTCGACCTCCGCCTCCACCACCTCGACGCCAACGCCATCGGAACGCTGGCGCACTTCATGGCGTTCTGCGAGAGTTACCTCGGGATCCAGCCAGATCTCGGGCTCTTCTGCCGGCTCTTCCGAGGTCGGCCGCAGGTCCAGTACACGAAGGGCCCGCTAGTCGTCTGCGGTGGCGCCTCCATATACTCCCGCTCCCAATCCGGCTACCCGAAGTTCTTGCTCCAGGACACGGTACGGCTGTGGCAGCAGTCGTATTTTTATGTCAAGAACGTCACCGGCATCGACCGGATAAACCTGCCGGCCTTCCAAGACATCGAGTCCAGCCGGCAAAACTGGGACCTGAAGGTCTATGGCGACAAGGCGGAGACGGACGCGATGTTGGCACGCATGCGCTCCCTTGTCACCTACCAGCTAACCGGTCGGGACATCACCCTTAGCTGGATGTCCCGGCTGATGATGCCGCTCCAGCAGCGGGCGCACAAGATGTGCTTCTACTCCGGCCGGCTGGACCCGACCCGGCTGTCGCGCCGTGATCCCCGCTACCACAACTTGAAGGAGTGGTTGTGGACGATCAGCAAGGAGCAGCTGCCGGAGAACTGGAGGTTCAGCCTGGCGCCCTACAGCCGGGAGAACCGCGCGCCCCGAGTAAGTTCTTGTAGCCGGATTTTTTGCTTATTCCCTCTGCTATCTCCCTGTTCTGTCTGGCTGACCTTTTGCATTCGCCAGATCTTCCCCTGCATCCTTCGCGAGGAGGGCGATGCTCCTCTCGAGGTGTTCGTGCCGGACTTGCCCGAGCCGCGCGCTCGGCGATCCGGTGAGGAATCGGATGGGGACGGCGATGCCTTCCCCAGCCGGAACGACGAGCCGGTCGCCGACCCGCACGCGGAGGTGCACGAGGAGGAGGATGCCGGGCCGACCGCGGAGCCGGCGACGCGCTCCGCGGCGGACGGCGAAGCAGGCGGGAGCGGCTCCGGCCATTCCGGCTCCCGCCAGCCTGCGGCGGAGGAGCCGGCTCCGAAGAGGGGCCGGATTAGCGCCCTGCCGCCAAGCCGTCTTGGCCGGAAGAAAGGGCCGCCCCCGGTTGTGCCAGGGTACGTTTTTCTCCCTCCCTCCCTCGGTGCTTTCTGTTTGTTTTTCCTTGTCCTTGTTTTTCTGACTTTAGCCTGTTTTGCTCTTGTCTTTTCCTCTTTCCCTTTAGCGCACTGGTTTCTTTCGGCGACGCGAGCCCGGCTCGGACGCCAGCCGGGTCGCCGCCTCGCGCCCCGACTGATCCAACCGGCGCCTCCCCTTCCTCTGAGGCGCAGCCTCCTTCTCCTCCTCAAGCCGAGCCGGCTGCCCCCTCCCAGCCGGAGGGTCCCCAGCCAGAAGGGACTTGCTCCCAGCCGGAAGGTTCCTCCGCGGGCGCGCGGGGGGCTACTGGCAAGGAGCTTGTCGTGGTTGGCGACGACGACTCTGACGAGGCGCTCGGGGAGGAGTGGCAGACAGCGGTGCTCGCGGCGAAGGAGTCCTTGGCCGTCAACGTCGTGGACGACGACGCCTCTTCCGCCGCTTCGCTGTCGGATCTTGCCGCCATGCTCGAGCTGGCGGTGAAGGAGATCCGGCTGCTTGAGGCCACAGCCGGTGGGAACCGGACGCTGGAGCAGAAGCTTGCTGCAGCCAACAGGACCTCCCAGAGTAAGTCCGCCTTATCCGTCTGGCCCTTTTTTTTAATAGTCGGCTTCGTTGCAGCTGTCCTCGTGTGCGCCCAGCACGAGATCGATCGCTTGAAGAAAGCGAACGACCGGCTGAGCAGGTCCAACTCCACGCTGCGCTTGCAGAACAAGGACTGGCACGCGCGAGTAGACGGCTTGGAGGCTACCGTCAAGGAGCGCGACGCCTCGCTCGCTAGCCGGGCCGAAGCCTTCTCCCTTCTCCCTTCTCGAGGCCCAGAACAAGGACCAAGAGAAGGAGATAAAACGGCTAGCGGTCAAGGAGAAGGCGCTGGTGGAGGAGCTGATGCAAGTCGGTCACACTGCCAAAGGTGAGTTCTTTCTTTCGTCTTCTTTTCTTTCCGGATCCGGTAGCCGGATTTGACTCCTCTTTTCTGACAGCCTTTTACCCCGGCATAGACCTGCTGGCCTATAACCGGCTGCAGGAGAACTGGCCGAGAGCGCAGCCGACGGCTCAGGAGCTCGTCATCCTTCTTGGCGAGGAGGCCGCGAAGCTTCGTCAGTCGGCGCGGGACATCTTCTCCTTTATGTGGCCGGAGGCTCTGGTTCCGGAGACGATGGCGCAGCTGGCGGCGAAGGTGGGAGAGGTGCCGGCTGCGGTGGACCGGCTGCGGGATCTGGCGGCGCGGGGTGGAGCGGAGATGGCCCTGGCGCTGATGCTTTCCTGGTACAAGGATGCTCGCGTCGAGAAGATCGACGGGGGCTTCCGCGTCGGAGCCGATCTTGCCGCCATCCGCCAAGCCCATCCGGAGCTTCGCGGGTCCGCCATCAAGATCGCCGACTACGTGGATCCGGACGAGGTGCTCACCGACTCGGAGTCCCCCGACACTCCGGATGCGGAGCCCTCGGTGCCGCCGCCCACCAGCGCCGGAGCCGGAACGAGCACTGCGGTTCCTCCCCCGCCTCCAGCATCTGCCGACCAGGAACTCCCCCACGGCAAAGGCCCTGCCGTTTAGCTGTTGCCCCGGGATGCCGGGTGTATTTGTCTTGTTTTAGATTATCGTGAAACTTGTCTGTCTGTACCGGCTATCTTTGATGCCGGGTAACTCTCGGGAGCTTCGTCTCCCTTTTGCTTGTTAATATTGAATTCTTGAGTCTTCCTTTATTTGTGTCTTGAATTTTCTTTTGATATCTTTGCCGGCTCACTTCGCCCGGCTAACCTAGCCCGGCTACACACCTTTAGCCGGATGAACTACACCTCCAGTGGGGGCGCGCCAGCGCACCCACTGGGTGTAGCCCCCGAGATTTGGAGTGGCTGGCGTAGCCAGGTGCTTCGAATCTTCCTTGTTCTTCCCTGTTCTTCTAACTTTATCCGACTGGCCTCGCCCCAGTCGGCTGCTTTCGTCGGCTGGACGCCTTCAGCCGGGGGAACCATCATTCCAGTGGGGGCGCGCGAGCGCACCCACTGGGTGTAGCCCCCGAGATTCGGAGTAGCTGGCGTAGCCAGGTGCTTCGAATCTTTCTTGTCTTTTATTGCTCCCGCCCTTGCCCTCACCTGGGCTCCGAACTGCCGGCTAAACGCCCTTAGTCGGCCAGGAACTACAAGATTCCACCGGGGGCGCGCGAGCGCACCTAGTGGGTGTAGCCCCCGAGATTTGGAGCGCTTGATGGAGGCAAGGGCTTCGAATCTTCTTTCTTTCTCCTGAATTTCGACTCGAAGTAGCCGGACAAGAACGCACATATGCATACACATACATCTTCATAGGTTAATAGGTTAGTCCGTCAAATCGTAGCCGGGAAACGGCTTATTTTTTCAAAAACTGGCTTGCTCCTTTCTAGGCACTTAGTCGCTTTCTCGTGTGTTCTGCTGTTTTTGCTGCGTCCTTGCCAGACAGCCGGGTTGCGGTCTGCAGCCGGAATCGAAGGGAGCTGACAGTACATTACACACGGTACTAGCGGCTTAGCGGCTGGATTGGTTTGAGCTAGTTGCGGGGCCGGGACGCCCGATCTGTCACGCCTCTTCCCCGTTTTTCATGTGGGATGCCTCGGGCTTTTGCTCTTGCTAGCCAGACAGCCGGGTTGTGGTCTGTAGCTGAGACAAAGAGTGGGCCTCTGACATCATCGCACACTACTCAGCCGGTTTGTTGGCTTAACAGGTTGGGCCAGCCGGCGAGCCCCCAGGTAGGGGTAGCTGGAGCCGGGAAATTTTTAATCGGAGAACAGGTACGCACACATTTCCAGAAGGAGCCCCCGAGATTCTCGTGGGAGTCCGCATTTTCATTTATGAGGTTTTCGGGATACATACACTGTTTGGCGACTAGGTGTAAAACGGGCGCAGCAGGGCCGCGTTCCAAGGACGTTCGGTCTCCTCGTCCGATTTGTCCATCTTGTTCTTGCGCGGCTGCTGTGCGTCGATGAGGTAGTAAGAGTCGTTGGGCAGCGCCCGGCTGATGATGAAGGGGCCCTCCCAGGGTGGTGATGCTTGTGCATGCCCTTCATGTCTTGCACCAACCGGAGAACCAGGTCGCC
The DNA here is from genome assembly GCA_916181665.1 of Avena sativa. Classification (NCBI taxonomy): domain Eukaryota; kingdom Viridiplantae; phylum Streptophyta; class Magnoliopsida; order Poales; family Poaceae; genus Avena; species Avena sativa. The sequence continues at coordinate 621,956,817 of OV702289.1, forward strand.
CTCGCGGAATGCGACTGGGCGAATCCGGCTGGAATGGTAGCGGCGTAGTCGCTGCTGGTACAGGGCAGATCTGGACAGGGCCAGCTCGCGGGCCTCCTCCAGGAGATCTACCCCGTCCTCCCGCGCTTCCTTGTTGGCCTGCTCGTCATAGAGGAGCTTGCGGGGGGAGTCGAATTCGATGTCGGCGAAGAGGACGGCTTCCGATCCGTAGACCAGGAAGAAGGCGTGTAGCCGGTTGACCTATTTGGTGTGGTGTGGAGGCTCCATAGCACAGCCGGAAGTTCTTCGATCCAGCATCCAGGTGACCGCTCCAACGGCTCGATGAGACGTGGCTTGATGCCGATTAGCACCAAGCCGTTTGCTCGTTCGACCTGCCCGTTGGACTATGGATGTGCAACGGAGGCGAGGTCTAGCCGGATGCCCTTGTTGCCACAGAACCGGGCGAAGGCCCCCTTGGCGAAGTTCGTGCCGTTGTTGGTGATGATGCTATTGGGGTAGCCGAAGCGGTTGATGATGTCGGTGAAGAAGGTAACAACCGTCGCCCCATCCAGCTTCCGGATAGGCTTAGCCTCGATCCACTTTGTGAACTTGTCCACCGCTACCAGCAGGTGGGTCATTCCCGCGCGAGCTCGCTTGAAGGGCCCGACCATGTCGAGGCCCCAAACCGCGAAGGGCCAGGTGATCGGTATGGTCTTGAGCACCGAGGTTGGCATGTGCCTGAGCTGCCCGAAGCATCGGTACCCATTGCACGCGTGGACCAGCTGCTCGGCATCCTCGAGGGCGGTGGGCCAATAGAAGCCGTGACGAAACGCCTTGGAAACTATCGCCCTTGACGAAGCGTGGTGCCCACACTCGCCCTGGTGGATGTCCTTGAGTAGCCGGTAGCCTGTGTCTACGTCGACACATCTTTGGAAGATACCGGATACACTGCGCTTGTATAGCTCGCTGTTTATGATGGTGTATGTATGCGCGCGACATTGGATTTGTGTGGCCTCCACCTCGTCATCCGGGAGTTCGCTGTTGGCGATGTAGTTCATGAAGGGCTGTGCCCAGGATGGCACTTCCCGGATGACGAGGACGCTCCTGTCCTCTGGCTGTCGGGTGTCGGTGGGCCGTCCGGGTGGGATATCCGAGGCGACAGCCCCTGAGCCACTGGGCGAGCCGGTAGCCCCTGGGTCCTGCGAGCCGGAGGGCACCGCCTGGCCGGAGTTGGCACGAGTTTTCTTCCTTGGTGGCTCCGCCGGCTCCGCCTCCGCTGCCCCGGCTGCCAGGACGCTCCCCGCCCAGATGATGGAATCTGATTCCGGCGACGGGTTGATGGATGGCCTGCGCAGGTGCTCCAGGGAGACCCCTGGTGGGATGGCCTGCCTGGTGGACCCTATCTTGGAGAGCGCGTCGGCTGCCTCGTTGTTGGTGTGGGGGACGTGATGAAATTCGCACCCGTCAAAGGAGGAGCTGAGCTTCTGGATGTGGAACCGGTAGAGGGCCATGTTGGCATCTCTGGCGTCCCATTCCCCGGATACTTGTTGTACCACCAGGTCCAAATCGCCGAAGCACAGGATCCGGTTGACGCCGATTTCCTTGTCCAGCCGGAGCCCGTGCGCCAGTGCCTCGTATTCGGCTACGTTGTTGGAGGCCTTGAAGTGGATCTGCAACACGTACTCCAGCCGGTCTCCCTTGGGCGAGGTGAGCACGATGCCGGCTCCCAAGCCCCCGAGCATCTTCGACCCTTCGAAGTGCATCCTCTAGTGGTCCGAATCCGGAACCGGTGGAAGATACTAGGTCTCGGCCCAGTCGAAGAGGAAGTCCGCCATCGCCTGTGACTTGATCGTGAGCCGGGGCTTGTACTGGATGGAGTAGGCGTCGAGCTCGATGGCCCATTTGGCGACTCGGACGGTGGCGTCCTTGTTGCCGATGATTTCTGAAAGGGGTGCAGTGCACACGACCTTGATCGGGTGCTCCTGGAAGTAGTGCTTGAGCTTCTTGCATGCTAGGTACACGCCGTAGCACATCTTTTGGTAGTGGGGGTAGTTCTGCTTGGAGAGGGAGAGAACCTCGCTGAGGTAGTAGACGGGTCTCTGAACTTGCTAAGCCTTGCCTTCCTCGGGGCGCTCCACCACCAGGACGACGCTGATGACCCGGCTGGTGGCTGCTATATAGAGCAACATCGGCTCCTTGCTAGCCGGCGTGGCTAGAACCGGCGCTGTGGACAGCATGCGCTTGAGGTCATGAAACACGGTGTCGGCCTGCGAAGTCCAGGAGAACTTGTCCGTCTTTTTCATCAGCTGGTACAACGGAAGTGCCTTCTCCCCTAGCCGGCTGACGAAACGACTGAGGGAAGCCAGGCATCCGGTGAACTTCTGGACTCCAAGCAGGTTCTTGGGCGGTCGCATCCTTTCGATGGCCGCGATCTTCTCCAGATTTGCCTCGATGCCTCGCTGAGATACGAGGAAACCGAGTAGCTGCCGGATGGTACTCCGAAGACGCATTTTTCTGGGTTCAGCTTCATCTGGTACTGGCGGAGGTTGCCAAATGTTTCTCGCAGGTCCTCGAGGAGGGTGCGCTTTTCCTTGGTCTTAATGCCCACGTCATCCACGTAAGCGTGCATGTTTCGGCCTATCTGCGAGTGCAAGCATTTCTGCATACATCGCTGATAGGTGGCGCCTGCGTTCTTTAGGCCGAAAGGCATGGTTACATAGCAGAAAGCCCCGTAGGGGGTGATAAATGATGTCTTAATCTGATCAGCCGGGTTTAGCCGGATCTGATTGTATCCGGAATAACAATCTAGAAAAGACAACAAATCACAGCCGGCCGTGGAATTGATGACCTGATCGATATGGGGCAAGGCGAAGGGGTCTTTCGGGCACGCCTTGTTCATGCTGGTGTAATCGATACACATGCGCCAGGTCTTGTTCTTTTTCAACACCAGGACTGGGTTTGCCAGCCAGTCCGGGTGGTATACTTCCATGATGAATCCGGCTACGAGGAGCCGGGTGATCTCGTCACCGATTATCTTTCTCTTTTCTTCTGCGAACCGGCGCAAAGGTTGCTTGACCGGCTTGGCATCCAGATGCACATGAAGTGAGTGCTCGGCGAACTCCCTCGGCACACCTGGCATGTCTTTGGGAGACCATGTGAAGATGTCCCGATTCTCACGGAGGAAGTCAACGAACGCGCCTTCCTATTTGCTGTCTAAGCCGGCACCAATGGTGACGAACTTAGTCGGGTCGGAGGGGTCGAGCAGGATCCTCTTCGTCTCCTTTGCCGGTTGGAAGGCTCCTTCTCTAGCCGGTTTGTTGCTAGCCGGGACGTCCTGCTGGGCCATGGCCACATTGCACATGATCGCGCGCTTTTCTTCGGCTATGATGAGGGCCTCTGCCAGTTTGGAACCGGCTGAGGCGCACTCCATAGATCGACTGAAGCAGCCGGCGACGGTGATCACGCCATGGGCTCCTGGCATCTTCGTCTTGAGGTATGCGTAGTGGGGGACGGCCATGAACTTGGCGAGGGCGGGGCGCCCGAGGAGAGCGTGGTAGGAGCTCGTCAAATTTACCACCTCGAACCAGATTGGTTCGCGGCGGAAGTTCTCCTCGTTCCCGAAGATGACGTCCAGCTGGATTTTTCCTAGCGGAGCGCAGGCTGGCCCCGGCAGTACGCCGTGGAACGTCGTGGTAGTCGGGCGTAGGTCGCTTTCGCGAATGCCCAGCTTCTCCAGCGAGGACCGGTAGAGGAGGTTGAGGCTGCTGCCTCCGTCGATGAGGACGCGCGAAAATCGGCAGGTGCACGCGTTGGAGACGATGAGGGGGTCGAGCACCATGGCGTAGCCCCCGGGAGTCGGCAGATGCTCAGGTTGATCTGCCCGGCTCCAGGTGATGGGGGTTTCCGACCAGTTCAGGTATTGGGGGAACAGGGAAATGATGGCGTTGACCTCCTTGGAGCGTCGCCTGCGGCTGTGCTTGTCGTCCTGCTCCATCTCGAAGATGTGGTAGGCGGCGTGCGGCTGGGGGTAGCCGTTGTTGTTGTTGCCGCCGTTGCCGCCGTTACCATCGTTACCGGCTCCCCTAGCCGGTGGTGGGGGTCTACCTGGTGGGGGAGGCGGGAGACGAGGCTGGTTGCCCTAGTCCTTTAGCTGGCGAGTCCAGCTGCAGTTCCGGGTGGTGTGCGTAGCCGGTTTGAAGGGACCGCTATGCCACTTGCATGGGCCGTCAATCATCTGGTCGAAGGTGAGCCGGGGCTTCTGCCTTCTTGTGTCGTTAGCCGGTGCGTCGGGCGCACCCTCTACGGCATTGACCTGCCGCGCGTGGTAGCGAGGCTTCTGTTGCCTGTCTTGGCGGTCCCTGTGGAACCGGTTGTCGTTGCCGTGGTGTCTGGAGGATCCGGCTTCACCAGCCGGATTGCTCGGACGGTCGCGAGCCGGCTCCGTGGGAGTCGGACGGCCTTCCGCGTTTACTCGGAGGGGCTTCTTCATGGCGGCATCCGCCGTGGCGTACTGGTCGGCAACCGTCATGAGCTCCACCATGGTTTTCGGCTCGTCACACAGTAGCCGGTGGCGAAGCATGGTGCCCTGTCGGCATCCTTCGATGAAGAAACCGATGGCTTGGCTCTCCAGGATGCCCTCGCAAGTGTTGCGCAGCTCAGTCCACTTGGCGAGGTACTCGCGGTCGGTCTCGCGGTCATCCTGGACGCACAAGGCCAGGTCGCGCGGGCGCCCTGGGCGCTTGTACGTGCCGTTGAAGTTGCGGACGAAAACCTTCTCGAAATTAGTCCAGGCGTTGATGCTGTTGGGCGCGAGGCTATTGAGCCAGGTCCTTGCCGACCCGGTTAGCATGAGAGGGACGTAACGCACGGCTGTGCTGTTATTCCCGTGGGCGATGCCGACTGCCGTGGCGTAGTCGGTCAACCAGTCTTCCGGCTTCATGCTGCTGTCGTACTTGGGGGTGTCCCTGGGTAGGGAGAATTTATCCGGAAACGGCTCGTTCCGGATGCGGGGTCTGAAACAAACTGGTCCGGTAGAATCTTCCTCCTCCGTGACGCGCGCTTGAGCGAGCAGCTCGATGCGGTCGCGGGCATCCGGACAATCCGGGTTGGGCGCGCCCACCCGGCCCGAGAGGCGGGAACCGGCTGGTCTGGGTGCTCCGGCTGGTGGGGGTGGAGGTGGCGGGTTGCTGTTGACCGTCTGCTCCTGGCGCGGCTGGCCCCTGTTGCCGGAGCTGTGACGCCTGCTGCGGGCCCTAGCCGGCTGAGGGGAGGACACCTGCTGTGTGTCACGGGGTGCACCCCTGCTGTTGGCGGGTAGTCTGCTTCCTCTGGAGTAGCTAAGGTCCTCCTGCGTCTGCCGGTTAGCGCCAGCCTGCTCGTCCGCGACGCGGAGGAGCTCCTGGACGCGAGCGTGCTGGCGGGCTCGCTCCTCGCCCTCTAGGCTGGGTAGTTCTTCTGCTGCAGCTCGCGCCGCGCGCAAGGTCTTGATGGGCGTGCTGTAGGTGGGCCGCGTAGGAGCAGACGCGGGATCCGGTTCTCCGTCCTTCTCCATCCTGCCGCCTAGCTCACCGCCCCGACGTCGTACCTGGCCGCGCCGGCTCGGCTCCACGGTAGCCGGGGTGAGGCCGTGCGCGCGGTCATACTCGCGCCTAGCGATCTCCAGCTGCTGCCAGCTCCATGGCCTCCTGGAGGAGGATCTGTCTCTCCATGGTGAAGTTGGCCTCCTTCTCCTCCGGGTTGTCCCCGAGGGTAACCGGCGTCAGGAGCCGATCAATGGCATCCTCGACCGGGTTCCGAGGCTGCGAGGGAGCGGAAGTTCCGACCTCGTCCACGCCTCGTTCCTGCGGCCGGCGGGGCTGCGAGCTGGATCCGGCCATCATGACCTCCATGCCGCAAGGTGCGGCGGAGGTGCCGCAGCTTGAGCATGGCGGCCCCGCGACAGAGACGATTTCCCTAGGGAAACGCTCCGGGACGGTGGCGATGTAGACGGGGAGATCGCCGAATAGCAGAACGGTGCCGTTTGCCGGGAAGGAAGTTCCGGCGAAGCAGGAGGCATTGTCGGTGACGCAGTCGAACTTGCCGAGCGTGAGCACCAGGCCGGAGGCCACGCGCTCACCGGCTGAAGTGCGGGGTCCCGTGCGGAACGTGACTCCGGTCGAAGCCATTAGCCCCACGGTGGGCGCCAACTGTCGTTGTATTGGGGCCGGCAGTACCTAAAAAGGTTAGATAGAGGTGTGGGGACTAGCAGGAAAGCTGTCGACGGCGTCCGCAGGCGAGATTGGATACGAGCGAGTGTAGCGGGACGCAAGAAGTACCCAGGTTCGGGGCCCTCGTGGTGAGGTAAAGCCCCTACTCCTGCCTGACCTGACTATGTGGAATATACGAGCTACAAGTGCTCCTCGAGCTGTATCCTTTAGCTACTGCCTTAAATGAACTGAGACCAACCCTTTCTACTGAGGCCCTCCCTCTCCTTATATAGGAAGAGATGCAAGGGTCTCACTGGCTAGTCCGACTGGCGGGCCCCACAGGCGGGTCCCAGCCGGCTAGTCAGCTACAGTACCCGGCATGGTATGTCAGATCAGTGTATGGGCGGTATGGCTGTCGTAGGTACAGTGGACGCCGTGCGAGCCCGTCGTCAGCACAGGCCACTATTCCTCCGTCAGCCACGCCAATTCTTCGGTATGGGCGGGTGGTTGCCCGTCTTGTCGTCGTACAGGGCGTACCATGCACTGATACGCACGTCGTCCTGTCTCTCTGATTGGATCCGGCTTCTTGCTGATCCGGCTACCATGCGGTAGTCGGCCTGTCTTGCCTTGTCCGGCTGCATCTGGTCAGCCGGACTCGATCCGGCTGTCCTGTTTCTTATTCGGGTGGGGTACCCAGGGATCATCTCCCGACAAAAGTAATACCAACCAGGCAGATAGCTGCTGGATAAAAAGTGGATGATCTCAGGTAAATTGATCTTATGTGAAGGATAGTTAGCAGTGATACAGGTTTTCCTATGATTTGTAACAAGTTTTCCTGTGATCTCTTTTGGCATAGAATTCAGATCATATTAAACAAATAGATAGAAAATACAAAAATATCCATACAGAAGATAGAACATTATGTACCGATTGAAACGATTTCATTTGTAGGTAGAAGTACCAGATTACAATACTAGTATACTTTAGAGGGCATTTCTTAAGCTACAGTACTAGTATACTTAGAGGGCATTTATTTTTGCAATTGCAAGAAGTATACTTTTGTTATTTATCTATCTCGTGTTATACGGTCGAGGGGTTGATATGCCTCCAGGATTGGCTAAAGGCAGCTGGTAAATTTTTTGTACTATTGAATACTCCCTCTGTTTCAAAATATAAGATGTTTTAGCTTTGTGAAAGGGTGTATCTAGACTCCTTTTAGTGTGTAGGAGTGATCTAGATACACTCGTTTCGCAAAGCTATAACATCTTATATTTCGAATCGGAGGGAGTAGTAGATAAATATTTTAACATTGTTACTAACTTGATGATCTTGGCTAAAGGCTGCAAGAAGTATATATTTTTCCAAAATTATTGGCATCGTCTTGTGTTGTCTACTGATGCGAACTATGAGTTCTTAGCTGCCCTTACAACTTCCTGGCCTGTCTACTTATTTGTGTTGTCTACTCATCATTTATTTTTTAAGCTGATGATTGGCCAAATTATATTTTGTAGCTTGATCAAAGAAGTTGGTGACCAAAGAAGAAGAACCTGTATAGTGGTGATTAGCGCTCGATCAAAAAAGTTGGTGATTAGAGAAGTTGATGGCTAGTGTAAGCTGCATTTAGACAAATACAGTATTATTGTGAGTTATGTATCTGAATTTCAAATTTTAAACAACTATACCAACTAATAGTTCAGCTACTTCCTGCTCGAGTAATAGTTTGTACTCCGTAATTTGATATGAGTGAAGTACACGATAACAGATATTTTGAAGAATTTTTTTATTTCTTTATAGTATGTTCCAAGCATGTATACTGAAATATAAATTAATGTGGATCATTTTGTGTACTCTCTCTATCCCAAAATATTTGTCGCAAATTTGTCTACATTTGCATTTACAATACACGGCGGGAGGGCTCTGTTTTCATGTTTTAGGATTCAAGTTTGGTGGGATGGCGCTCAAGTCGCGGCGGCGTTTCTTTCAATAAGGCGGCGTTTCTTTCAATAAGGCCTCCCGGGCTCGACGGTGACATTGAGGAGCTTGTGGAGTGGTGTGGTTCTCGAGGACTCTTCTACCGTGGGGATCTTCGGATCGTCAAGTAGCAGATCGTCAAGTAGCTTCATTGATAGTTTATCATTCTTCTTCGTCTTCGGGACATATGTGGTCTTTTTGACCTGTTCGGCGACTTCCCGTCCGCAATCAACAACGTCAGACTGATTTAGGGAGGAGCGGCAGCGGCGGCGCGCCGTCGACATGTTTGGAGGTTGAAGACGAAGGGCTTCTCAAAGATTTTGATATAATTTTTGTTTTTATTGACTTGTTTTGTACTGTTCAATGTTTCTTTCAATGCTAGAGTCCTGCTTGCAAAAGGCACACATCTAATTGCGTATATATTTAGATAAATCCTAGACATTCTTTTTAGGACCAAGGAAGTATACAAGATAGTGTACATACGCAAACAACAGTTGATCAAAGTGGCTAGTAGACAGGGCAACCGCTAAATTAGCTAGTGTATACGAGTTGTCGATCAAAGAAGCTGCGTATACAAAGCCACTGTGCATCGGCAACGTCCGTATTGTCCAGCGGAAACCGCGGGCTGCTGAACGTTATTACACGGACTCCACGGACAATCAAATACGTGGAGTGCTAACGGGATGGACCTGTAATTCTTAGCTAACAAATGAACTCATCATATTTAGAGTCTATGTGTTAGTGTCTCACGGTTTCTAAAAGTCAATGGATCTCAATCGTGGATAACAATCATGATAAAACTTATGGCTATAATATTTTCTCGCTTTATGTCTCAGCGCCAACGGCGCATCAGGTCATCTAATTACAAGAAAGGATTGGAGAAATTACTTTTGGGGACCGGAGAAGGCTTCAGAAAATCACGACCTGAGACACACAGGACGGAGGAGCGCCCCCCTCGGTTGAAGCTGATACAGACGATGGTGGCGGCTTTGATGTAATTGCCCAAGAACGGCAGGCTGGGGTGTTCCCATCGCAGCGATACCTCCGGTGTAACTTCTCGCCAGATCCATGGTGGCAACTCAAGTGAAGTAGACAACAAGGAACCTTTTGGGTGCTGCTGACATGCTCAAATCTACAACGACATGCGACAGAAGATGAGAGAAGGTGCCCAGCTGCAACTTCAACTGCACCATTATTTCACAGCGAGGGGGAGCTGGATTTTACCAGCCGAAAACTTGAGATATGGCACGCTGGAGGTCCAATTTCTTGCTCCCCTAATTTTTTCTAGCCGGGGCCTTTTCCGGAGTCTGCGCGGGATGTTTTTTCGGCAGAGGGGAGCTTAAGGATATCTTCACGGGTCGACCCAACTTGTTCCGGCGCGTCCGATCCCGTTCGCATGGACGCGCGCGCACGTCGCGCAGCAGCGGCATGACCCATATGTCCCGACACGTACGGCTCGACTTATCCGTGCATCTAATTTGCTTGACCACTGGATCGGCCCGGACAGCGCGCGCTGCCTCGCGTGTCCGACCACTTGTTCACCCAGACCCGGTAGCCAGTGGCACAAAGACACTCCCTCCAAACCCTCGCCTTCCATATCCCGCGGCCAGAGCAGACGCAACCAGCCGCCGCCGCCATTGACGGTTGTCGCCCCGCCCCCGCCCCCCGGCGCCATATCGAGCAGGACGACTGCAAGCCGCGTGCGGTGCCAGACTTGACTAGACGTTCCACATGCCAACCTGCCGCCCCGGCCTCCGCCTCTACATTGGACGCGCACGACCTATTCAGTCGTTTGCCGAGGTGCGTTCGCCGGCCTTTTCTTGGTAATCTGGTCCGCTGCGGTAGTTGGTAAAGCCATTAACGGCAGTGTACTTGACAGATGGGTAGCAGGCGAAGGGCGATCAAGTTCTTCTACAAGAATTATGTCGAGTCATCGTTCGAGGAGAAGTCCGACGGTGAGACCGAAATTCTTCTGGCAGCTGCACAGGTGGTGCACGACAACTACCTCCTCCCGCCACGTAGAGGTGGCTCGGCGAAGTGCCACAAAGCCAACCATGAATGCGATCGGGAAGAGGGGCGCATACGTTTACAAGGACTACTTCCATCCAACTAATCCGGTCTTGAAAGAGAAGGCATTCCTTCGCCGCTATCGGATGTCTAGGAACCTGTTCTTGGACATACTTAGTGGGGCGAGGGAGTACAACGACTACTTCGAGACCAAGTACGATTGCACTGGTAATCTTGGCTTCTCCTCCTACCAGAAATGTTCATCTGCCATTCGGCAGCTTGCATATGGAGTGCCCGATGATCTCCTCGATGACTTCATGCGCATGAGCGAGTCTACATGCCATGAAGCCATGTATAGATTCTGCAGCGCGGTTGTAGCAGTGTTTGGCAAAGTATACCTAAGAGAGCCAAACACCCAAGACACTGCCCGCCTTTTGTCCATCAACGAGAGTAGGGGATTTCCTGGGATGCTTGGCAGCATCGACTGCATGTATTGGCAGTGGAAGAACTGTCCTTTTGGTTGGCAAGAGCAGTTCAATGGGCATGCAGAGGGTTGCACAATCATACTTGAGGCTGTTGCATCACAGGATCTCTGGATTTGACACTCCTTTTTTGGCATGACTGTATCAAACAATGACATTAATGTGCTGCAGAGCTCTCCGGTTTTTGCTAGGCTGGCAGAAGGCAATGCCCCACAAGTTTCCTATGAGATCAATGTCAATGCAACCCTGGAGATGAGAAATACAAGAGGTTTTTGAAATGTGCTGCAGAGGTCTACGGTGTTTGATATGAGGTACTACCTAGCTGACGGTATGTATCCATCCTGGGCCACCTTCGTGAAGACAATCCACATTCTGAAGATGAGAAATGCAAGAGGTTTGCGAAAGAGCAAGAGGCCGCTAGAAAGGATGTTGATCGAGCATTTGGTGTGCTTCACTCAAGATGGGCTATTGTTCGATACCCTGCTAGAACCTGAAGCATGGAGAGGATGTGGGATACGATAACTGCGTGCGTGATCATGCACAACATGCTCATCGAGGACGAGCGTGATGACGACATTTTAGACCAAGGATGGTATTTCTATGGTCAATTGGTTGAGCCAGAGCCAGGTGTTGAGTTTTGGGAAGAATTCATGCAAGTGCATAAAAATTTGCATCACAGGCACATCCATTACCGACTTCAACTAGATTTGGTTGATCATACATGAGCTCGTACAGGAAACCAAAATGCTTAACCCCTAATTTGTTTTCTACAATTTGAGTGACATTTGGTTGTTTTTTATCGAACCATGTGAGTGTAAACTATTCATATGTAAGCACTATTTTAATTATATTACCTAAGCTAGTTTATTTGCTTGTCAAAATATACACTTATCTATGTAAATTGGTTGTGAAATATTCATATACAAAGGATCAGATCTAGACAGCGCTGGCCAGGCACGGATATTTGGGTCATGCCGCTGGGCGTGGTCACCCGGACAGGCCGGACCGCGACCCCCCAAAGTGAGCGCGGGCTGACCCAAACGTATAGAAACGGACCGTGTCGGTCGTGCGTTTGGGTCGGTCTGATGGAGATGCTCTAATACTACAACAAATCTAGACAACGTGCGCCGGCACCAGTGGACGTAGCGCCCCTCCAGCCCGGGCGCTTGCCCCGACTTCTGGCCGGCCAGCACAAGTTATTTTAATTAAAATTTGTCCAAAAATTGTATTTTTAGTCTTCATATTTGCAATTTATCCGGGCTTCAAAATAATCTCGGTCCCTTACTGGGCGCGGGTACCCATGTCTGTTCCAGCTGGTGCGCATGGACCGTCAGATCACGAGCGAACGGTGTAGATCGTGACATAATTAACTTCTAATTGCATGCATGCAATTTATTTATTTATATGTTCACACTTCACACGCCGGGATTCCCTCTAGTTTCTATACCGGTTGCATGCATGCATTAAAAAACGTAATTGCTGACATCTCAGGATTAAATGCAAAAATCTAAAAATTCAAAATGTTTTATAGCTCGAACCGTTTGTCCGATTTAGGATCCGTTTTTACTTTTTTACTAGTCGTGACGAGATCTTTAAGACCAGATTCCATGTGGATATGTTTCGATAAATTTGTTTGAGACTAAAAAGTTACATACCCCTAACACGTGAGTTATCTATGCCATAATATGTAAGTTATTCATCCTGTAACACATAAGAGCGAGTAGAATAAGCTTATGTCAGCGGGCTATAAGACTTTAAATAATATATTTGAGATGAGGTGGAGGAGAGAGAAGATTAGTGGGCTCTCATGCAAGATCTAGCTACAACACGTGCTCCTGGGCATTTTGTGTGAGAGTAAGGTGGGCCTTAGCCAAATAAAGTAGCACTTACTTATGGCTAACTATTGTATATGTTGGCTATTATGTTGGCTATAGATGATATGATGACGGCTTATAGCTAGCAGCTGGGTTTACTATTAAACTTGCTCTAAGTTACCTACCATGTAAACATACTGGATAGAGACGTTCTCGCATATGTGTTGAGCAAGTTTAATTGAAACGCGGTAGCCTAGGTACTAGCATCGACGAGCAATGAAGCTCAATCTCCTATCACCCTTCGAGGCTCCATCACCCGTACGACGAGATAGCGGGGACGTGCGATGAAGATGGACCGCTAGACTACTGGTTGCGTGTCACGTTATTCACTACGACTTAGGGTGGTGGGTGAGTGGACATAAAACCCCATTTATTATATCGTATGCAAAAAAGATTATATTTACTTTTTTTAAAATAAATTATGTTTGATGTTTGACGCGGTAGCTTTTCGAGGTTGAGTTGTCTGTACGCCACTTGATGTTTTATAGTGTGGGTAACTTATATATTATGATCTGAATAACTCACGTGTTACAGGATGGATAATTTTTAGGGTAAAAAAAGTCATTGAAACATATTAATATGGGATCTAATTGCGAAGATCTCGCTGCGACTAGACTTAGATTAACAGTTTGAGCTACAAAGTTTTTTAAATGATCAAATTTCTGCATTATATGCGTATGACGTTTGCTGTATTTATCCTTGTGCGATTAGAAACTAAATGCATCGAAAAAAATGCATGCACATATCTGTTTAGACACGCTCAACAAAGCTCTCTTTGATTTTTAGTGATTAGTGTTTGTCTTCTTACAATTAACTTGATTTTGTCGTTTAGTGATTAGCAATTTTGGTGGTCGGAACGCCCGCTAAAATTTGCACTTCTACGGGCGCTCGTTGTGTAGCCCGGTCCACTAAACTCTTGCAGATCTACCGCACAAAATACTTTGGTCCTAGAAAGTTGATGAACATCAAAGCTCTGTTTAGTGGCACAAGCATTCACAACTAAACTTTCTCATTAAGTAAACTGCTTTGTATGAAAAAAATCAAGCTAATTATTGACGGGTTTGTATGTAGCTCTATGTGTTCCTTTCACTTGTTCTTTCTCAATGCCCTTAATTTAGAGAAACTCCAGCAGTCGTGGTAAAACGCGTTCATGCTAAAATAACCGTTGATATGCAGCGTGCGCGGCAGTTCAACGTCCTACAGCAGACGCACTATACTAGCGCGCGCTAATATTTTTTCCGCGCTCGACATTTGGCCCCCTCCGGCGCGTTTGGTCGAGCGCGCTATCGTTTCGACCGCACGCGAAACACCCAACCACCACTCGTAAACTTCACCCGCACGCGCGCCCTCTCCTCCCATTTCAGTTCCTCCATTTCGGCACCGCTGCCGCCGCTCTGATTCGTCACCGCCAGTGCTTCCGACCGCGCCCCCGCCGCACCTCTCCATAGCCATCCCGAGCGTACCGCCTCTTTCCCGGCCACAAGAAGTGGGCGTAGGCGCCTCTGCGTGTTGGTCTAGTTCTTTTCGCTTTCGCGCCGCCGCGCCGAACCTTGATTGTGACCATGTCCTCCTCGAGCCCAAAAGCAACATTGCGCACTCAAGGTGTTCGCCGAAATAGCCGGAAGGTATGTTTCCGCCTCCGCCACGCCATTTTTCCTATAGTTTTTAAGTTTAGTTTGTAGATGAAGTTTGTTCGATCGTTCCGTGTTTGTAGAGGAACTATGATTCATCCAGTGATGAACTTGAGATGGAAGAAGACAAGAACATAGCGGTGCTATTGGCTTGGCGAGCTAACAAAAAGCCGAATCGCGGTGGATCAGTTTTTGGTATAGTTAGGTTGTGGAGGGATAGGATCGATGGCCACAATCGTTGATACGGATGTATTTCAACAAAAATTGTACATATCCCGAGCACTATTTTCGTCGGCGTTTTCGGATGAGCATCAAATTGTTCAAGCGCATCGTAGAGGAGGTGACCAAGTATGATCGGTTTTTTCAGCGAAGGAGGAATGCCGCTAGAGAACTTGGGCATAGTACCAACCAAAAGGTGACCGCCACCTTGTGGATGTTGGCATACGGTATACCAACAAATCTAGTTGATGACCACTTGGCTATGGGTGAGAGTCAAGCCATCGCTTTGCCATTTCGCCACCACATACTTGAGAGGCCCCAATGCTGAAGACACTGCTAGGATTTTGGAGGAGAACAAGACTCAGGGGTTTCCAGAAATGCTTGGCTCCATTGATTGTATGCACTAAAGTTGGAACAATTGTCCTGCGCCATTGCATGGATAATTCAAAGGGCACAAAAAGGATTCCACGGTCCATTGAAGCGGTGGCAGACTATGCAACTTGGATTTGGCATGCATTCTTTGGCATGCCCGGGTCAAGCAATGACATTAATGTGCTTCAACGGTCACCGCTATGATAAGGATTGCATTGCGTGAAGGTCCACATGTGGAGTTTGAAGCAAATGGCCACAAGTACAACTATGGCTACTATCTTGCCGACGACATTTACCCAAGGTGGCAAACATTTGTGAAGCTAGTTCACCATCCCAAAGGTAAGAAACAACTCCAATTTCACAATGCACAAGCGGCGGCTAGGAAAGATGTGGAGAGAACATTTGGGATTTTGCAAGCCAAATTTGCTATTGTGAGAGGACCGGCTAGATTTTAGGACCAAGATTGCCTTTGATACATCATGAACGCTTGTGTGATCATGCATAACATGATCATAGAGGATAATCACGACAAAGATGTGGATTACTCCTTCTTTAACTTGATGGTGGTTCCCGTGCAAGTGAAGAGGAGAGCACATAGAGTGGCGCATTTCATTGCCTCATATCATGCCATTCGGTCGAATGAGGTGCATGATGAGCTCCCAAAAGATCTCATCGAGGAGCATTGGAAGTGGTTTGGAAAACAATAGTCTCCACTATGTTTGTATGTTTGTTCAATTGTTCAAATCACTTTGTTCGTAATGTTCATAAAAAAATTGTTGTATTTGTTGGTCTCGTGGTGGTGTCACGGCAGATGCCATGGGTAGGCTAAAGATAGGGCCTATGGACACTAGTGGTATCCGGGGAGGGATAGTGCAGTGAATCCACACACGAAGAACACACAAACACAACATACGATATACCCAGGTTCAAGGCTCTCCTATGGAGATAAAACCTCTACCCCTGCACTAGATCTTATATTATGATCTCTAGACTAGTACAAATGCTCCTTGAGTTGTATCGAGAGGAGGAACAAGATGAAGTGCTTCTGCTCTCCTCTCCCTCTAGGGTTTTTGCGTAATGCTCATGAACTGACCTCCTCCTTGGAGGCCCTGGCTCACCTTATACAGGGGTGGCCATGTTACAACTAGGGCATACGTGGCCCGGATATTCCCTGGAGATGCTTGTCCCAAAATAGTAGTTCGGTGCCCTCCTTTCCTTAGTCACCAGCCTCTGCATGGAAATGGCCCAGAGTCCATGATGTCTAACCCCCAACGGTCAGACATTGTCATGTCCGTGAACCTCTGCTCTGTCCCCGCTCATGAGGCCTTTGTACCTAGCACTTGTCTCCTAGGATTCCTGGGGGAGAGAGAGAAAAGTGCTGACCTTGGGGCTGGCTCACTCCTTCCTGAGCACGCCAACCCCTGACTTGGTCCCGTTCGGATGACTCGGCATGGGTGTTACCTGCACATAGAAATCAATGTAGATGTCGTGCTGACATATGATTTATGTCGGCCAGGTCTTGCTGGGCTAGTCCGACCTTGGGTGATTCGGCCATAACTCGGCCGTCCCTTAAATATCTCAGCCAGCTTATGCCTTAGCTGATTTATACCTCGGTGGACTCTGTCCTTATACCTTAGCTTGACCCTACCTGGGGTCATTCCCCCAACATTAGTCCCGAAGCTGGCGCGGTCTTAGCAGCTTTAGCTGGAAAGGTCACAATAGGTTCAACCTATCCGGATCTTTGTCCATATTGCTGACATACCTATTTGTCGGCCCATACGCATTTTAACTCGGGTACACCACTTGCTGACTTGGTATCTAATTTGACTCTTCCTGGATCTATCCGAGATATATCTTGCTGGCCAAGTCATATTGCCGCATCCGGGTTATTTCCCTTAGACGCTTAGCTTCTCTTTCACTCCTCACTTCATCCTATGTGTCATGCAATCATTGCATTTTGCCTCATTTTAAGGGCCAAGGCTTCATTTACTGCGACACCATGTCAGTTATCACTGTCGCATGTCTCATCATGTCGTGGCTCCTCGATTCTCACTATATCCATGTTCTGCCGTTGTGCCTCTGCGCGGTGTAACCGTGCCTGTGGCACGTTCCCACATTTACTTCCACGAAATACACGCGCCCGTAGTGGGGTTACAGTGCGCAACTGATCCCAGTACTGTAACGCATGGCGCGGTTAAATAGATGAGAGAGGGGAAACCCTTGTTCATTTTCCCTGCTCCCCATCTCTCTTCTTCTTCCTCGCGTCACCGCCGCTGCTCTCTACATCTTGCAACCATGCTGCTCCTCTGTCTTCCTCGCGCCATGATACCTTCGATCCAGATTACGGATGTAGTATAGCTCTTTTTCCCTAGTAGACCTAGGTTATCGAATCCACGTGAAGCAAATGCGTAGTAAAGTTACTTTAACGGACCTTCGGGAGTTTAGAATTCCTTTTGTGTTTTTACCAGACCAGTAGCTTGTGTCTTTTTGTTGTTGTCGATGATGGAGAGAGAGGGCCTAGGGCGTTTGGTTTCACCTGTAGCTATGCAAAAACATCTGATGGAAATAAAGATAGAAATAAAGTATGCATGTACTTGTTAGAGCAAGATAAATTATATGTGGGCAGTGCATCCATAATTGCTATTACCTCCGCAACCGCTTATAGCAATAACCTACTAGTCTCATCCATAGAAGAAAGAGAACTAATGATATGCATAGTGATGTCACCGTTAATCCCAAGCAAATCTCTCACATACAGCCGTACTACCCCTTCTGTCACTGGGGTTCCCAACCTGCAGATCAGTCATCACTCATACTCCCTATATCTGGCACAACCCTCGGGGTCTTGGGTACCTGACAAGTCCTTGGATTGAGGCAAGAGAGGATACAATAATCATCATGTCATACAAACTAATACACGATCCCATCTATGATAAATCACATGCACAATTGCTACACATGGCTAGGCCAAATCCCTTAGCCCAAAGAGAATTACTCACACATAGAGATGAGATCAACAATCAAAAACATTGTAATCAAAATCATAATATTGATAGCAATAGTCTTACAATGTCGCCAATCAGAGAAGATATCTCCTATTACAAGTGGTTTAATATGATTATGGAGATGGAGAAGGGTTTGGAGATCTGTGGCAGAGACTTTTTTGCAAGGTCTGGCTTGTCTTCTCATTGCCCGAGGCTTCTTTATATAGGGGTCCCTTCACGAAAGTTGTTCTGTTTGACCTAACGATGGTGGCGCCAACTATACGACCAGAGCTATACGGTCAGAATTTTTGCTCTGGCCTTATAGTTGGTCGTAAAGGCGTCTGCCTCCATTGTTCGGCTCCTGGTTTCTTCTGGTTGTTGGAAATCTCGTATCTTTGACTTTAATACAGTGATTCCCTCCTTTAAACGACATTATCTGTGCAGGAAAAATAATAAAGAAAGGATTGCATACCCCTCTGAATATTAGCATTAGTGGCTGGGTTTAGAGAGATATTTTGTAACTACCTCGGTGAATTACGCTCTTAGTTACAAGCCTGGATGAGCGGAAATGGTTAAAATAGTACGGTGGGGCCAAATGCCACTCACAGGTAGACCTTTCGGCCGTCCTAACCATTTCCAAACATCGGGACAAGAACGAGCGGCGTAATCGGCAGGCGAAGGGATCAACTACATACACAAATGAGTATGTATGCAAGCCACATACAACAGTCCTCAAAGCCATACCATCTAAAAGAAATAGAAATATTGCAACGCCATACGGCAAGATACAAATATCCTAGATAGATATAATAGTTTAGGATATCTCCTCATACATCAAACATCAGAGTATCAGGCGGAAGCGGAAAACAAGATCCGAGTATGGATAAGAAGCAAATCGGCATAAGATGCCCCATAAATAAACACATCCTGCCCACAGATCTCAAGGATCCCCGTTCCTGGAATCTCTACACCGAGTGATCGTTGCCAACATCGTCCGTCTCCTCCACCCAGTATCCATCTTGCGAGTATACCTGTTCAGCTGAATCAAACAATTTATCGTGTGAGACCCTAGGGGTACTCAACAAGTCTTTATGCCTCTAAAGGGGACACAACCTGGGGTGACGCAATTGCAGCAAAAGGTAATACCTAACAATTCTATAGATACTCGCTAACCATCCGCCTAACCAAAGATAGACGGATGTCCGTGAATTAATAGCAACCGTTGTAACAGTAATATTAACAGATCCATCCTCCTCCTCGCTTACCAACGAGGAAGCGGACGAACAGCCCCCCCATCCGTTGGCAGTTTATTAACCATTCCATGAGTGTTGAACTATTTACTAGTCAGGTACTTAGTCAAATTAAAAGCGGTACTTTAGTTATACTTGTCTATGATCGAGAAACTGTGCTCCAAGTCGTCCATAACCGCGGACACGGCTTTCAGAAAGATTTACCCTGCAGGGGTGCACAAATAGCAACAAACACTCGATCAACCTCGGAAAAACCAAGTCAAAACCCAACGAGGCATTCACGACAAAGCGATCACAGGATTCAGAAATGTTTCAGGGGGCCACCCCACTAAGGTACCCGCAATGAAGTTGGCCGGCTCCGGAACGGACCCAGGGTTTGTGTGCACGGCGGTAAACGACTGGGAACCCGAAAATGTGACTGGTCTTGTCGATACAGCGAAAACATGTCACGGTCCTAAACAGTACAGGTGCTCCATGCACAATCTTAAATAAAGCAGTAAAGCATGGCATAAGTACAGGATAGTAATAAAGCCCCAAACTACTTTGTGGCCCCAAGAAATAAGAATGAATCAAGCTCTGGCTCAGGGGGGTCCATAAGGCCTCCCGGATGTGGATAGTGCGAATAGTCAAGGAACAGGAATCAAGTACTCGGGGTCCTACGGGACACAAGTGAGCATGAAGAACCAAATAGCAGATATTGCTCACCGGTGCCACTTTCATTAGTTATCCCATTACTACTCAGATTAAGTTGTTTAGGTACCTCATTGTCCACCAGACTCTCAAATACCCTACACATGCTGTTCTACGACCCGCATGGCTCAAACAACTCCTGTAGTAATGGCTCATGGGATGGAGGAACAAGCTTCAGTGGAGTTTAAAAGTAAAGGCTATGCAGTACTTGGGATTCAATTTAATGCAAACACGACTCAATGATGCAAGAATAAGATAGAGGCAGTAGGTACTATATGTATGCAAGCATGTGGTAGTGCTTGCCTGGCAGCTTAGTTGAAGCGAGGGACGGATCTGGGTAGTGCTCCTGGGATTCCTGATATATCCCTTGCTCAGCGTCTATTCGAAGAAGAACCAAATAAACAAGGGCCAACATAAATAGAGTGCACAAGCATATGAATTATAATGCGTCAAGCAAACAATCATGCTATGATGAATGATGCACAATTTGCATGGCAATAATGTAGCATGGCATGGGTGAGGTGTGGGGTACAAGAATAAAGCATTTTATTGAGTTTTAGTCACATTTTATACTCAAATAAGTTGCTGTATACTTTATATTTATATGATGTGTTCTGCAATTCGGAACATGGAATGCATAGATAGAACGGGCTCATCGCGCTGATCGATTTAGACATATTATTTGTCAAATTTGGGGTTATAAAACTAAAGTTATTAATTAATTAAGAAAAGGGCATTTTATTGTAATTTTAAACAATTTCGAAATTTAATTTGCCCAAAAGATATTTTGAATGGCATATTTGAATTCCTCACATTTTTCTGATTCCAAAACATATATCATATGTTGCAAAAGGATTTACATTTTAAAAGATATTTAAAACAGATTCAAATTTGAATTTAAAACAAATTTTGGAAAAATTACATTAAACAGCCAAACAGAAAACCTTTTGTACTCGCCCAGATCTAGCCACAGGCACAGACAAATGGGCCCGGGCTGACCTGGCAGAAAAACGACGCAGAGAAACCTTTCTCACCGCGGGCTGAGCTAGACCCTGAGGCTGATAGGTCTCGCGGGTCCACGGCGCGCGCAGCCAGCCAGTGGGTGACACGTCACGGATCCGGGGGACTGCGGGTTGAGGGCTGGAGAGCTGGGGGTTTTTCTGCAAAAGGGGCTGGAAGGCTGACTAGTGGGCCACGAGGTACCGCAGGTTGAGAGCAAAAACAAAAAGGAGGGCTTTTGCAAAGTTACCACAGGCCCGCGGTACTATACTTCTTCTCTGCGTTTACTAACGAGGGATCGGTGTTCGATGGGGCAGAGCGCGCGCGCAGGGATCGAACTCGCGTCGCGGGCTCTGGCGCTGAGGATGGTAGCCATTGCGGCTGGGCGGGGTAGTTGACAGGGAGTAGCTACGCGACCAGATGAGGCATTATGCGGCGCGAGAGCATGCAGACAACAGCGAGCGGCGGCGCACTGAGAGCGTTCGGCGCAACGCCTGGCGCGTCTAGGGCTTCACGGTGAGGCGGATGTTGTCCCGGCGATAGAGGGGATCACCGCGGGGTGGTCAGTGGTGGCGGATCGGGACGAGGCGCAGCAGGGCGACGAGGAGGCTGGCGGCCGGAGATTTAGGGTTTGCGTCGGGCAGCGCTGGTACTGGCGGTCCTGGGGGTCCTCTTCCTCGCTGGCGCGTCCAGGGCGATGTAGGGGGTGATCCTCGACCTCCATGACCACTTCCACGTCGTGCTGGCCAGCTGGAAAGAGGGGACGACGTGGTACTGGCGGCGGTCGGCGAGAGTCGGTGGCGTCGGAGAAGAAGAAGGGGAGGCGAGGGCAGGGCTCTGGGGTGGATTTGGGAGAGGTGGAGGAGCCGTGAAGAAGCAGGAAAGCGAGAGAGAGGAAAGAGGGGCGTCGCTGTGGGGCTCGGGGTAGATAAAGGTGGCTTTGGCCACCTTTCTCCGTCTACCCCCTCACGTGCTCGGTGTGGGGCTCGGCAGCGACAAAGGCAGAGGAGAGGGGCTGCAGGTGGGGCCGACGTGGCGGTGGGGCTAGCACGACAGAGAGAAAGAGAAGAAGAGGGGAGGGCTCGGGTGTAAGCTAGGGTTAGCTTAGAGGGGCTCGGGTTAGGGTTTAGGAGAAGGGGTGGGGTGAGATAGGGCTGGTGTTAGCTGAGGTGGGCCGAGCATGGCAGGGAGAGAGAGAGGCTAGGTGGGACCAGCATGGTAGAGAGAGGAAGAGAAAAGAGAGAGGTGAGATGAGAGAGGGGTGGTAGGGATTAGGGTTTAGATTATGTGCCTAGATTTTAAACATGTTGATAAGATCAAACCAAAAGGAGAAACATGAGGGCTTGAATTATCAAGAGATGAGGTGGAGGAGTAGCCAAGAAAAAGAGAAAGAAAAAGATGTTAGAGAAGATGCCCTCACTTGATTCATGCATGGAGATAAATAAAAGAAAATATGTTGAAGAGAAAAGGGAAAATGATGGAGAGATGATGTAGAGGATTCCCCAAAGAAGAACCACTAAAACAAAGGAAAACAAATGGGTTAAAGGTGGTGATGGTGGTTGCATGGCCCATGCAAAAATGATAGATGCCATGATTGATTTTGTGAAAACAATAAGAATATGGCATTATACTTATGCATTCCAAGAAGTGGAATAAAAGCCAAGCACAAGAATTTATAGAAATAGATCCACCCCAAACCACATGAGCTAGAGTAAAAGCCAAAATAAAATAAAGCCCATGGTTAAATGGAATGGTGGAATTATAGGGTGGTGGAAGAAAGGTGGCTGAGTTGAAATAAAAGATATGCCCCCAACTCAACTTGGGCATTTAAACAATATATCAATAACCAAATACAATATCAAGAGGCAACTACAATTAATAATGCATATGAGAGAAGAACCAAATGAAAAAGGGTTTTGTATGATGCTCAAATGCAAGGTGGCATGATGACATGAGCATGATATAATTATGGTGCAACAATTGTATGTAGGAAGTAGCCATTATATTACTAGACCAAGTAGCATTACCATTGTTAGACAAATGGGATGCTACAACTCTTCCCCCTACTAAACAGGAATCTCGCCCCGAGATTCTAGGAAGAAGAAGACTCAAAGAGGGTAGGATACTTGGCACGGAGCTCGTCTTCACGTTCCCAAGTGGCTTCATCAACAGAATGGTGCGACTATTGCACCTTGTAGAACTTGATGGACTTGTTGCGAGTCCTTCTTTCTGCGACTTCAAGGATTTTTGTGGGGTGTTCTTGATAAGACAGGTCTTTTTGGAGGTTGATAAGCTCATGGTCGACTGTCCTGCCGGGATCCTTGAAGCACTTCTTAAGTTGAGAGATGTGGAAAACATCATGGACCTTGAGTTTTTCAGGAAGCTCAAGAGCATAAGCAACTTCTCCTCTTCTTCCACGAATTTTGAATGGACCGATATATCTAGGAGCCAGCTTTCCTTTGATACCAAAGCGGTGTGTGCCTCTCATGGGAGTGACACGAAGGTAAACGAGATCACCAGGGACATACTCCATGTCCGTGTGCTTTCTATCATAATTGCTCTTCTGGCGACTTTGAGCAATCTTCAGATTTTCAAGAATGATATGAACTTTCTCCTCCGCTTGAGTTACAATGTCAGGGCCGAACAATGTTCTTTCTCCTTCGCTCGACCAACCAATCGGAGTTCTGCATTTGCAACCATAGAGAGCCTCAAATGGTGCCATCTTTAGACTTTTCTGAAAGCTGTTGTTGTAAGAGAATTCAGCATAAGGAAGACATTCTTCCCACTTCATGCCGAAAGAGATGACGCAAGCACGGAGCATATCTTCTAGAATCTGATTCATCCTTTCAACTTGTCCTTGCGACTGAGGATGGTAAGCTGTGCTGAAGTTCAATTTTGTTCCCAAAGAATTTTGGAAACTTCCCTAGAACTTGGAAGTGAAGATGCTTCCACGGTCTGAACTGATCTCAAGAGGAACTCCATATAGAGAGACAATTCTGTTGATATAGATCTCAGCCAACTGAATTGCAGAAATTGTTTCCTTGACGGGAAAGAAGTGAGCCACTTTAGAAAGCCTGTCAATGACAACAAAGATTGCATTGTTGCCCTTCTGCGACCTTGGAAAACCAGTGATGAAGTCCATCTCTACTTTCTCCCATTTCCATTCCGGGGGTTTCAATGGTTGTAGAAGACCGGAAGGTTTCTGATGGACAGCTTTAACTCTACGGCAGACATCACACTCCGAGACATACTTGGCACAATATCGTTTCAATCCAGGCCACCAATATTGTGTTTTCAAGTCCATGTACATCTTTGTGCTGCCAGGGTGGATAGAAAGAACAGAATCATGCGCCTCCTTGAGAACTTGCTTTCTCAAACCCGGGTAGTTCGGAACAAACATCCGGTGTTCAAAGAAAAGAGTGCCTTGGTCATCGACATGGAAGGACTCATACTTCGGAAGCTGAATGTTGGAGATGATCTTTTTGGTGTACGGATCACCAAGTTGAATGGAGCGAACCTTTTCTTCCAAGAGAGGGGTTGCCAGAAGGTTCAGAAGATACCCTTGATCCACAATTTCAAGGTTGAACTGACGGAATTCCTCGCACAAGAGAGGCTGTTGTTCTTCCACCATGAGGTTGCTGACATAAGCTTTGCGGCTGAGAGCATCGGCCATGACATTAGCTTTGCCTGGAGTGTAGTTGATGGTCAAATCAAAATCATTGATTGCTTCAATCCACCTCCTCTGACGAAGGTTGAGATCAGGCTATGTGAAGATATACTTCAGACTCTTGTGATCAGAAAAGATTTCACAACGGTTGCCAAGCAAGTAGTGCCTCCATACTTTCAAAGCAAAGACAACTGCTGCGAGCTCGAGGTCATGTGTAGGATAGTTGATCTCATGCGTCTTCAACTGTCGAGAGGCATAAGCAACAACTTGTTTTTCTTGCATAAGGACCGCACCCAATCCTTGCAAAGAGGCATCACAGAATATCTGGAAAGGCTTTGATGTATCTGGAGGAATTAAGACTGGTGTGGAAGTGAGCTTCTCTTTGAGTGTTTCAAAGCTTGCTTGACATGCAGGAGTCCAAAGGTATTTCTTGCCTTTCTTGAGGAGATCGGTAAGAGGCTTCGCAATCTTCGAGAAGTTCTGAACGAAGCGACGACAATAACTAGCCAAACCTAGGAAACTCTGGACTTCTTTGACATTTACCGGAGGAAACCAGTCAACAATTGTCTTTACAGTTTCTGGGTTGACGGCAATGCCCTTGGCAGAGATGACATGACCAAGATAGGTGACTTGAGGGAGCCAAAACTCACATTTGG
The DNA here is from genome assembly GCA_916181665.1 of Avena sativa. Classification (NCBI taxonomy): domain Eukaryota; kingdom Viridiplantae; phylum Streptophyta; class Magnoliopsida; order Poales; family Poaceae; genus Avena; species Avena sativa. Next base: position 621,981,783 of record OV702289.1, read on the forward strand.
AGAACTTTGCATACAAGCGGTTCTCACGAAGTTTGTTTAGGACACACCGAATGTGTTCTTCATGTTCTTCCTTTGAATTAGAATAGACTAGGATGTCATCTAGATAGACCACAACGAACTTATCAAGATACTCCATGAAAACCGAGTTCATAAGCCTCGAGAAGGTGGCAGGTGTGTTGGTGAGACCGAAAGACATGACCGTGTACTCATACAGGCCATAGCGGGTGGTGAAAGCTGTTTTAGGAACATCTTCCTTGCGAATCTTGATTTGATGATAACCACTTCTCAAGTCAAGTTTAGAGAATACCACAGCTCCAGCTAGCTGATCGAAGAGATCATTAATCCGCGGAAGGGGATATTTATTCTTGATGGTTTTAGCATTGAGAGCCCGATAGTCAACACAAAGTCTATCAGTCTTGTCTCGCTTCTTCACAAATATGGTTGGGCTATCCCAAGAAGAAGTACCGTGCTGAATGAAACCCAACTTCTCTTGTTCATCAAGCTGACGTTTGAGTTCAGCCAACTCAGCAGGACCCATTTTATAAGGCCGCTTAGAAATAGGAGTGGTACCAGGTTCAAGCTCAATCACAAACTCAACCTCACGATCCGGAGGCATACCTGGCAACTCTTCAGGAAAGACATCTGGGAACTCACAGACCACTGGAACACTCTGAATAGCTTCCATAGCATCACATTCAGAGCCGCCAAAGATAAAAGCTGAATAGCAGGAGTCAGACTTGGAGAATAGACTATATGGCCTTCAGGAATTTTCAGAGAAACCGAGCGTTCAGCACAATCAATCACAGCTGCATTTGCTGTCAACCAATCCATGCCCAAGATAACATCAATGTCAGAATTGCCCAGAATAATCAAGGAAGCCGGGAACGAAGAGCCACCAATCTCAATTTGATTTTCATGGCTGATATGAGCAGCCCTCATGTTTGAGCCAGGAGATTGTACCACCAGACGATGCAATAAGGGAACCATATCCAGATCATGCTCATGAGCAAACTTATGAGAAACAAAAGAATGCGAAGCACCAGAATCAAACAAAACTCGTGCAGAGACTGAGTTAACGGGAAGCATACCCATCACAACTCCAGGTGCATGCTCAGCTTGAGCGGCGTTGATGCAGTTGGCATGAGCAACAGTAGACCCGGGCTTGGTGTTGATGTTGAGAGCCTGAGGTGGTGGTGCACGAACCATAGGAGAGCTTGCCGCTGATCTTGGAGGTGGTGGAGGAAGAGCTTTGTTGTTCATTGGACAGTTCCATTGTTGATGCCCATGTTTCCACAAGTGTAACAAGCACCAGGTGGACGTGGAGCAACGTAGCCAGGGACTCCGCCAGGCGCTCCAGGGTAGTTGTGGTTGTATCCCCTGGGAGCAGCAGTGAGGAAGTTTGGTGGCCTTGCTGCGTAGGTTGAAGGTCTTGGTGGAGCCGGGAGCGACGGTGGGGTGTTAGGAACCCAGACACGACGCTTAGAAGGAGTTGACATAGCTGAAGAGCTTGCTGCATCACGGTTGTGTTTCTTTGACTCCTCAAACACTTGCCTACTTGCTTCTTCCTGCAGAGCTGTATGTTGGAGTTCCAGAAAAGACGCTAGCCTTGCATGTGTGTTTGCATATTTAATCGATGCATCGAGCCCTTGTCTGAACCTCTTTTTCTTCTTCTTGTCATCAGAGATCTCATCGCCACCATAACGAGAAAGGTTCATGAAGTTTCTGATGTAGGTATTGACATTGTCATTGCCCTGCTTGAGGTTGAGAAACACTTCCTTCATCCTCTCCATGACAATTTCTGACAGATATTGCTCTTTGAAAGCTCCAGTGAACTGTTCCCAAGTAGACTGAAAACCAGTGTAGTTTGCCTTGAGGTAATTCTCCCACCACAGAGCTGCATCTCCCTTCAGAAGGTGAGTGGCACACTTTACCCATTCTTGCTCAGGAACATCAGCAGTCACCAGTAACCTTGACATCTCACGCAACCAATCATCAGCATGAAGTGGTTGATCAGAAACATCAAATTGGCGTGGGTTGAACTTCAGGAAGCTTTTGATGTCTCCTCGCTTGGGAGGTGGAGGTAGCGGAACAAACTCATTCCTCCTGACACTTTCTTCAAATCGCTGCTGGTTCTGCTGCATTGCGGCCTAGGCATTGGCGATGCTTGACAACACAGCCCCCAGTTCAGGTTATATGTCCTCCTCAGAACGGCGTGGTGGTGCCATCCTGTGATTGATATAAAACACAAGTTAGTACCATAATAGAGAATAATAATAATCCAAAATAGTACCAAAATGGAATTAACCAAGATTAAAGGATACAAAGTACTAAGATGATATTAAAATATCAACAAAGTTCAAAGCACCTAGAAGATATTAAGCATATCGCACACGACTGCACAAGGAGTGTGGTACACAAACTAACAAAGAATTTTTTTCCGCAAATTCCGGCATTAAAATACCACTATATGCGCAAAACCACTTAACGAATCAAGATTAGTAACTCTACCAATTCAATATACAAGAGCGAATGAGAAAAGTAGTGGTATGGTCGCGACTCCATCCCGCACTTAAATCATTACTCCGCACATGAATAAGCAAAAAACATATCCCAATACCTTCATGTTAAGATGAACCTAAAGATTAGTAACTACGGAAACGAAGACCCCAAACAAGATAGCGTCGGATAACAAAGAGTAAGACAGATCGCGTCGGTATACAACGAATCAGATAGATCGCGTCGGTTTGCAAAAGCCTGTCGGTATGGAATGTACCAACAGTTGATAACCAAAAGGCAGATAACGATAACATGTTGGATGCAACAGATAGACAAGGAATCCACACACACACACACACTTTCTATGGTACTACGGAAACCCAGAACACGTGAATCCTAGTTTGAATTTTTTTAGAAGAGGATTGAAAACGTTACACTTCCTTACCAGAAAAGGGTGGGTGGGTGGGTAAGAAGAAAAGTGGAAGCAGTCCTACTCTCACGTTTGGTTTTTCCCTAGTATACATAGCTACCAAAATATTTTCTAGACTGACAACGACCATTTGGCTGAGACCCTGAAGGGCGGGATGGCTCTGATACCAATTGTAACTACCTCGATGAATTACGCTCTTAGTTACAAGCCTGGATGAGCGGAAATGGTTAAAATAGTACGGTGGGGCCAAATGCCACTCACAGGTAGACCTTTCGGCCGTCCTAACCATTTCCGAACATCGGGACAAGAACGAGCGGCGTAATCGGCAGGCGAAGGGATCAACTACATACACAAATGAGTATGTATGCAAGCCACATACAACAGTCCTCAGAGCCATACCATCTAAAAGAAATAGAAATATTGCAACGCCATACGGCAAGATCCAAATATCCTAGATAGATATAATAGTTTAGGATATCTCCTCATACATCAAACATCAGAGTATCAGGCGGAAGCGGAAAACAAGATCCGAGTACGGATACGAAGCAAATCGGCATAAGATGCCCCATAAATAAACACATCCCGCCCACAGATCTTATGGATCCCCGTTCCTGGAATCTCTACACCGAGTGATCGTTGCCAACATCATTCATCTCCTCCACCCAGTATCCATCTTGCGAGTAAACCTGTTCAGCTGAATCAAACAATTTATCGTGTGAGACCCTAGGGGTACTCAGCAAGTCTTTATGCCTCTAAAGGGGACACAACCTGGGGTGACGCAATTGCAGCAAAAGATAATACCTAACAATTCTATAGATACTCGCTAACCATCCGCCTAACCAAAGATAGACGGATGTCCGTGAATTAATAGCAACCGTTGTAATAGTAATATTAACAGATCCATCCTCCTCCTCGCTTACCAACGAGGAAGCGGACGAACAGCCCCCCATCCGTTGGCAGTTTTATTAACCATTCCATGAGTGTTGCACTATTTACTAGTCAGGTACTTAGTCAAATTAAAAGCGGTACTTTAGTTATACTTGTCTATGATCGAAAAACTGTGCTCCAAGTCGTCCATAACCGCAGACACGGCTTTCAGAAAGATTTACACTGCAGGGGTGCACAAATAGCAACACACACTCGATCAACCTCGGAAAAACCAAATCAAAACCCAACGAGGCATTCACGACAAAGCGATCACAGGGTTTAGAAATGTTTCAGGGGGCCACCCCACTAAGCTACCCGCAACTAAGTTGGCCGGCTCCGGAACGGACCCAGGGTTTGTGTGGACGGCGGTAAACGACTGGGAACCCGAAAATGTGACTGGGCTTGTCGATACAGCGAAAACGTGTCACGATCCTAAACAGTACAGGTGCTCCATGCACAATCTTAAATAAAGCAGTAAAGCATGGCATAAGTACAGGATAGTAATAAAGCCCCAAACTACTTTGTGGCCCCAAGAAATAATAATGAATCAAGCTCTGGCTCAGGGGGGTCCATAAGGCCTCCCGGATGTGGATAGTGCGAATAGTCAAGGAACAAGAATCAAGTACTCGGGGTGGGACACAAGTGAGCATGAAGAACCAAATAGCAGATATTGCGCACCGGTGCCACTTTCATTAGTTATCCCATTACTACTCAGATTAAGTTGTTTAGGTACCTCCTTCTCCATCAGACTCTCACATACCCTCACATGCTGTTCTACGACCCGCATGGCTCAAACAACTCCTGTAGTAATGGCTCATGGGATGGAGGAACAAGCTTTAGTGGAGTTTAATAGTAAAGTCTATGCAGTACTTGGGATTCAATTTAATGCAAACGCGACTCAATGATGCAAGAATAAGATAGAGGAAGTAGGTACTATATGTATGCAAGCATGTGGTAGTGCTTGCCTGGCAGCTCAGTTGAAGCGAGGGACGGATCTGGGTAGTCCTCCTGGGATTCCTGATATATCCCTTGCTCAGCGTCTATTCAAAGAAGAACCAAACAAACAAGGGCCAACATAAATTGAGTGCACAAGCATATGAATTATAATGCGTCAAGCAAACAATCATGCTATGATGAATGATGCACAATTTGCATGGCAATAATGTAGCATGGCATGGGTGAGGTGTGGGGTACAAGAATAAAGCATTTTATTGAGTTTTAGTCACATTTTATACTCAAATAAGTTGCTGTATACTTTATATTTATATGATGCGTGCTGCAATTCAGAACATGGAATGCATAGATAGAACGGGCTCATCGCGCTGATCGTTTTAGACATATTATTTGTCAAATTTGGGGTTATAAAACTAAAGTTATTAATTAATTAAGAAAAGGGCATTTTATTGTAATTTTAAACAATTTCGAAATTTAATTTTCCCAAGAGATATTTTGAATGGCATATTTGAATTCCTCACATTTTTCTGATTCCAAAACATATATCATATGTTGCAAAAGGATTTACATTTTAAAAGATATTTAAAACAGATTCAAATTTGAATTTAAAACAAATTTTGGAAAATTACATTAAACAGCAAAACAGAAAACCTTTTGTACTCGCCCAGATCTAGCCACAGACACAGACAAATGGGCCCTGGCTGACCTGGCAGAAAAACGACGCAGAGAAACCTTTCTCACCGCGGGCTGAGCTAGACCCTGAGGCTGACAGGTGGGGCCGGTGGTCTCGCGGGTCCACGTCGCGCACAGCCAGCCAGTGGGCGACACGTCGCGGATCCGGGGGACTGCGGGTTGAGGGCTGGAGTGCTGGGGTTTTTTCTGCAAAAGGGGCTGGGAGGCTGACTAGTGGGCCACGAGGTACCGCGGGTTGAGAGCGAAAACAAAAAGGGGGGCTTTTGCAAAGTTACCACAGGCCCGCGGTACTGTACTTCTCCTCCGCGTTTACTGACGAGGGATCGGTGTTCGACGGGGCAGAGCGCGCCTGCAGGGATCGAACTCGCATCGCGGGCTCTGGCGCTGAGGATGGTAGCCAGTGCGGCTGGGCGGGGTAGTTGACAGGGAGTAGCTACGCGACCAGATGAGGCATTATGCGGCGCGAGAGCGTGCAGACAACAGCGAGCGGCGGCGCATTGAGAGCGTTCGGCGCAACGCCTGGCGCGTCTAGGGCTTCACGGTGAGGCAGATGTTGTCCCGACGATAGAGGGGCTCACCGCGGGGTGGTCGATGGTGGCGGATCGGGACGAGGCGCAGCAGGGCGACGAGGAGGCTGGCGGTCGGAGATTTAGGGTTTGCACCGGGCGGCGCTGGTACTGGCGGTCCTAGGGGGTCCTCTTCCTCACTGGCGCGTCCAGGGCGATGCAGGGGGTGATCCTCGACCTCCGTGACCACTTCCACATCGTGCTGGCCGGTTGGAAAGAAGGGACGCCGTGGTACTGGCGGCGGTCGGCGAGAGTCGGTGGCGTCGGAGAAGAAGAAGGGGAGGCGAGGGCAGGGCTCTAGGGTGGATCTGGGAGAGGCGAAGGAGCCGTGAAGAAGGAGGAAAGCGAGAGAGAGTAAAGAGGGGCATCGCTGTGGGGCTCGGGGTAGATAAAGGTGGCTTCGGCCACCTTTCTCCGTCTACCCCCTCACGTGCTCGGTGTGGGGCTCGGCAGCGGCAGAGGAGAGGGGCTGCAGGTGGGGCCGATGTGGCGGTGGGGCTAGCACGACAGAGAGAAAGAGAAGAAGAGGGGAGGGCTCGGGTTAGGGTTTAGGAGAAGGGGTGGGGTGAGATAGGGTTGGTGTTAGCTGAGGTGGGCCGAGCATGGCAGGGAGAGAGAGAGGCCAGGTGGGACCAACATGCTAGAGAGAGGAAGAGAAAAGAGAGAGGTGAGATGAGAGAGGGGTGGTAGGGATTAGGGTTTAGCTTATGTGCCTAGATTTTAAACATGTTGATAAGATCAAACCAAAAGGAGAAACATGAGGGCTTGAATTATCAAGAGATGAGGTGGAGGAGTAGCCAAGAAAAAGAGAAAGAAAAAGATGTCAGAGAAGATGCCCTCACTTGATTCATGCATGGAGATAAATAAAATAAAAGATGTTGAAGAGAAAAGGGAAAATGGTGGAGAGATGATGTAGAGGATTCCCCAAAGAAGAACCACTAAAACAAAGGAAAACAAATGGGTTAAAGGTGGTGATGGTGGTTGCATGGCCCATGCAAAAATGATAGATGCCATGATTGATTTTGTGAAAACAATAAGAATATGGCATTATACTTATGCATTCCAAGAAGTGGAATAAAAGCCAAGCACAAGAATTTATAGAAATAGATCCACCCCAAACCACATGAGCTAGAGTAAAAGCCAAAATAAAATAAAGCCCATGGTTAAATGGAATGGTGGAATTATAGGGTGGTGGAAGAAAGGTGGTGGAGTTGAAATAAAAGATATGCCCCCAACTCAACTTGGGCATTTAAACAATATATCAATAACCAAATATAATATCAAGAGGCAACTACAATTAATAATGCATATGAGAGAAGAACCAAATGAAAAAGGGTTTTGTATGATGCTCAAATGCAAGGTGGCATGATGACATGAGCATGATATAATTATGGTGCAACAATTGTATGTAGGAAGTAGCCATTATATTACTAGACCAAGTAACATTACCATTGTTAGACAAATGGGATGCTACATATTTCATCAAGAATATGATTAATATCTAGTTTAAATGTGGACGTAAATGGCTATATTTCAGAGCCATCAGCCACCGCTCCGCCCAAGAATTGTTGCTCCTCCCAAGTGCCACCCTCCGCTTCCACCATGGGACCACGACATTCCATGCCTTGTGCCCCCGTAGCGAGCACCTCATCAGAGGAGAGCACCTATGAGATGGATCCTCACGATGTGGTCGTCGTTGACAAGCACGAAGACGAGGAGGGGGTCGTTCCTGAGCGAGGGGCCTGTGAAGGATCAAACGTCACTTAGGCGGAGATCGATTGGCTCCTGCGGTCCCGGCGAATCCTGCCAAAGGTGACTTGCCGCATCCCTAGCGACGAGCAGATCCCCGTCGTTGAAGAGGGTGAGTATGTGGTTTTTGTCATCCACACCGCCCGTGGATTCGGTCTCCCCCTCAGTGATTTTGCCAAGGAGTTCCTTGAGACTTTCGTCCTTATACTGCATCATCCCCCGGCCAATGCCATAGCCTCACTATCCGGGTTAATCTCCTACTCCAAGGGATACCTCGGCCTTTGGCCCAACGTACAGCTTTGGGCGAAGTATTTCTAGTTCTGCTCCAACGTAGTTCCCAACAAAGAGCTTCGTTCTGGCGACAAACCTCTGACTCAATGCTAGGATGTGTCAGTTACACCCCGGAATAACTCCATATTTCCTCGGATCCAGGGTCTCGACTCCTACAAGAAGTGGCGGAGGTCCTTCTTCTATGTGAAGAATAATACCAGTAGAGACATGATTCGTCTGCCAAACTTCTCTATCGGTGTCCCCGACAAACACAAATGGGACGTTGACCCGAAGAACAAGAACCCTCTTATTAACTTGGTTGAGAAATGTCTCATTGAGATGAAGAAGGCCGGGTTATGCAGTGAAGATTTGATGGAAACTTTCGTCAGTAGCCAAGTATGCCCCTACAACGCTAAACTCACAAGATCTATCATATGAGTGGTCCTCTTGACCCGAATCGTGTCTCCACCGTCAAGCTGACCAAAGCTCAAGTCCGCAAGCGAGTCAAGTCCATCTTCAAGATAGACATGACCGAGACATGGGAGTGGGGCATGTCTCCTTTCATCCAAGATAACCCTATACCCCAGGTAATTTCCCTGAGTCACCCTTGCCGAGCTATGCGCTATTTTGGCACATTTTCTTATTTGATCTCTCTATGTTCCTTTGTGTAGAAATTTCTTCAGCAAACTGTTTAAGATACCTCGAATCCTGCCCTCACTTGGGGAAAGGATCGCGATACCTCGGATCTGGAGGATCCTAACTCTAAGGAATTTATGCCTGCCCCGGACACCAGTTCTAGCCGACCCTCTCGTAAGAATTCTATCTTAAGGGATTGGCCGGATGATGATGAAGATAATTGTGAGATTCTGGAGGTATTTGATCCAATGCCACTCTCATATGCCTATCCGCCTAATTTTACCCTAGCTAACCTGGCTGGCCAGGTGCATGATGTGCCTCCTATTGTTGTGGGAGGCCAAGCTCCTACGACGAAACACGCCGCAAATTCTGCCCCGCTTGCCGAGTCATCTAGGGCCAAGAAGAGGTACAAGAGGCCTAGGAAGAAACCAGTGAGGCGGAAGGAACCTCTAGTTGTTACCGCGTATGTTTTCTCTGTCGGGTTATCTTTGTATTTCTTGTTTCTCTCTTTCTGTATTTCTTGTTTCTCTCTTTCTTATTTGACTTATTTTACCTCATTGTTTCTCTTAGTAGGGATGCTCTGAACATTCCCCAGAGCAGATCTAGCATGGCCTCTCCAATCCACATGCCACCATCTCCTCCACCTTGCGATGATACTCGGGCTCCAAGCCCAGTTCAAGGTAACACTCTTCCCGCACCGGATAACACTCCATCCCGGTAGGAGGGAGAAATGTCGGCGGAGGTGGCACCCTAGAGGATGTGGCCATGCCGGACCAGAGGGATGACTCCTCTGCCATGAGAGAGTGAAGATCGGGGTGCCAGCAATACCAGTGCCAAAATAGTTTCATCCGAGGTGCATGTAACCCCAGCAGCAGCTCAACCCCAACCTCAGCAGCAAACGGCGCCTGTGTCTACCTCGACCCAACAACAATAACAACCACCAGTATCATCCAAGTATTCCAAGACTCGGCCATAAGACCAGCCTCGACAGAGCCCACAAGCCAAATCTCAACAAACGTCGCAGTCGCAGCCTCCGCCAACCTCGTCAACTGAACCTCGGCCGACCAAATCTCAGCAACGGGCCAATCCACCTGGCAAACAGAAGAAGACTGGCATGGTGACCAAGGTGACCCAGAAGGAAGCTGGGGATGCACCCCCACAACCATCAATCACCACTATGCCGCAGAAAGGTGTTGTCGTCTCTGCCTTGGCTAAAGAAAAATAGCTTACACTGCTGCCGCCATGGCCACTCAAAAAACTTCTGCTGGGAAAGGCTTAGTCCTGACTCGTACTCTGAGCGGTGAAAGCCTCGGCTCTCTTGCTGAGTACACTGACAACTGGAACAACGCCAACTATGGCGAGGTTAGCTCTAGAAATTCTCTGCCCCAGAAGTTTGGTCTGGCGGAAATTGGCGAGAGGATGTTCACTGCTAATAAGGCTCTTGTTGATGCTGGTAAAATGATGGAGGTAAATATCCTAGCTGCATTTTTGTACTTTTAGTAGATAACACATAACCATTAGTCCCCGGGCCTCTAGGGGAGTAAGATATTACTTGGCCGGATGCTCCTCTAGTTTAACACTTAGTAATTTAGTTTTGGATCTTAGCATGTCCGATATATTGAGCCAAATCACTGCAACTTAATCAAAATTCCTTTTAGAATCAAATACCCAGCCACCTAGATTCGCATCAAGTTTACTCGGTTTGAATCTTGAGTAGAATCAAATATCCAGCCACCTAGATTTGGATCGAGTTTACTTGGTTCAAACCCTGAGTAGAATCGAATATCCAGCTACCTAGATTCGGATCGAGTTTACCCGGTTCGAATCTTGAGCAAAATCAAATAACCAGCCACCTAGATGCAGATCGAGTTTACTCGGTTCGAATCTTGAGTAGAATCGAATATCTAGCCACCTAGATTCGGATTGAGTTTACTCGGTTCGAATCTTGAGTAGAATCAAATATCCAATTTTACCTAGTGACTAACAATTGTATTTTTCAGATCTCCAACAATAGGCGTACTGCCGAGCTTCAGAGACTCCTCTTTGCTCATAGGGGCCTCTCCACCAAGCACAAGAAATTGGTGCTTGAGCTGAAGAACAAAGGTATGTCTTTGCCTTATTGGCCCAGTACCCTTTCTGTTATTGATCAGCTAAACTAACTTATTCGCTATTTGCCAGTCGAGGTGGAGGCCCAGAACAAGGAGTTGCAAAAGCGTGTCGCTGACTTGGAATGTACTTTTCCTCCTATGCCTTATCTTTGCACTTGCCTCTTTCTAATTAATTGTGTAATTTTTACCTCAGCTCAGCCGAATCAAAAGCTCTTGCAGAATCTCATCGAGATTACATGTCTATGCCTGAATTGATGACCCATTTTCTTGAACATGCAGGAGAACACCAAGCTCAACTGAAGGAGAGGGACAACAAAATCTCTCGGCTCCATGCCGAGAATTAAAATCTAAAGAAACTCCAGAAAGTTGAGCTTGAGAAACTCGACCAGGAGTTCTCCGAAGAGAAGAGTCGGCTTGCACTTCAGCTTGAGAAAGAGCAGAAATTACTCATGGAGGCCGAGGTCAAATTTGACTCGATTTCCACTGAGTTAGAAAAACTCAAGAAACAAACTGTGGCATGGTTGTCCGAGCTCACCCGGATCAACAACATTGTTGCCGTGAGTTTTCTCTTGCTGGCTTTTTCTTTATTTGCTGAGTTTTCCTTATACTCCTATTGCTTTGCTTGACTTGTTCTTTTGTGCTTACTCCTTTAGGCAACTTTCCCGAGTCCAAGACTCATGCTGCTGCTGCTATGCGCAAGTTCCAGGAGAAGAAGGCCGAGGCTGGTCCTATCTCCCCCGAGTATGATATTGATGACTCCTTGGTTTCTCTCTCAGCCAGCCTTGGACCCATGAAGTCTTTTAGGGTGGACCTCCTCGATGCTGCCATCTAGGTTTTCCATGTCCTTTGGCCAGAAGAATCTGCCCCCAAGCAAGTCAATAAATTGGTAGAGAGATTTATGGATTGCGAAGAATAGGTGAGCCTATGGAGCGAGTCAGCTGCGCGGGCTGGTGTTGATACTGCTCTAACTTTCGTGCTCTCCTGGTATGATGGTATCAACCTGGATATTCTCCGGAACATGCGCACCGGATCCAGACAGACCATTGATCTGGCCTTCATGAAGCAACGCCAAGCCCGAGCCTACGAGCTCATCCAATATGCCTTGGTTCATGCTTGGAACGAATGGCCGAGCTATCTTGGCGAGGTTGATGATGAATACGAGGAAAACCCCGAAGGAGATGAAGAAAACCTGGAGGAAGACTCGAACCACAATGAAGAAACTGTAGATGGTAGTGAAGAAGTTGAGGCTGACACCTCGATTGATACCTCGGCTGCCACAACTCCTCCTCCATCGATGAAACCTCTGATCCCGCTATCCCTACGCCTGACACGGTCACTGCTGCCGCCAAAAAATCTACCGCTGCTCCTTAGGCAAAAAAATTGAAATTTGATTAAATCCCCGCTATGCCGGGAGCAATTTTAATATACAATTTAAGTTGTTTAGCTGCCGCTATATTGTTATGTCGAATCCTTTAGGGCGGAGTCCACGAGTTTCATTTTCTTGTTTTCTCAATCTTATGATCCGGCTCGTGTCTACCATTTTCTGTGAAGGGAATATGCCCGAGAGGCAATAATAAAATGGTTATTATCTTATTCCATGTTTATGGTAAATGCTTATTTTGCATGCTATAACTGTATTAATTGGACACATTAATACATGAGTGTTTAATAAACAAATAAAGAGTTCCTAGTTATGCCTCTCATATAAACTAGCTCGTTGATTAACAAGATGATCAAGGTTTCCTGATCATGGATATTGGATGTTGTTAATAACAAGGTCACAACATTGGTGGAATGATGCGATGAACATTCATCCAAAGTATAGCAATATGATTAAAGTCATTGTGTTTAAATTGCTATAACATCATACGAAGTAATTCAAGTCCTAAGACCATGAGATCATGTCAATCACTAACACTAGAAGAGTAACTTGATAACATCAAACATCACACCATAATAGGGTGACAATAAAGGTGGGTTCAGATACTCCGAAAGTGTTATGTAGAGGCTCATGGATCAAGAGTGGGATTTGTCCATCCCGAGGATGGATAGATATACTATGGGCTCTCTCAGTGATATCACATTGAGATAGCTTGCAAGCAAGTGATGTGATCACTAGAATGTTATATCACGGGAACGAGAAAAGAGTGCATGTCGATAACGAGATCAAACTAGGTATGGAGATACCAATGTCGAATCTCGGACATGTAATATATCACGAGACAAAGGGATTTAGTTACGACGTTAAAAGGTTCACACGATCACTAGAGTCATCATTGAATGTGTGGGAGTCAGTATGGATCTCTAGGTCCCACTACTGATTATTGTTCGAAGAAGGGTCTCAATCATGTCTATATTATTCATGAACCATAGGGTGACACACTTAAGGTATACCGACACCATTTGGAGAAAATAAGATACCAGAGAAATATTATGAAAGCGCTAGAATTGTTTCGATGGACACCGAAATTGTTTTAGGTGAAATTGCTGAAATTGGTTCTGCATGTGATATCGAAATGTTGCAAGGGGTTTTATGTGAATGTTTGTTAATTAAAGTAATTAACAAAATTCTGAATAAAATAAATAAAAGGTTTTTATTTAAAGATAAAAATGCATTTAATTTAGTGGACATTAAATGCAAGTGAGTGGAGTTGAAATTTATGTGAGTGGGCTTAGTGAAAGCTCCACCCACATGAATGAGGGAGAGGTGGGGGCACCCACCATGGCCAGCCAGTCATGGGGCTGCTCCCCATCCCCTATTAAAAGGAGCCCCATGGCTCCTCTCCTCTTGCACCACCTCCTTGCGAAGGTTCTCTCCCCCTCTAGCAATTCCCCATGGTCTTGGATAAGCAAGATACATGTTCCCGGTGGATTTTTCTGGAAGGTTTTGCTGCTTCCACTGCTTTGCTGGAGCGAGGACCCGGAGCTTGTTGGGGTACCGGACATGTGTGCGATCACGGATGCACCGCTGTTTGCGCTGCTGGACTTGCTGGTGCTGGACCTGCTGGACTTCATCATGATCTTGAGATCGGCAAGTGTATGACTACATCATCCACGAGTTCAACCTCGTTAGCAATGCTTTGTCATTCTTCAAGGGTATGTTATCTATGTATGTATATCCACCCATTGATTGTATCTAGGTAGATAGATCTTGGTGCTTAGTTGTTCACTTCGTAGGATTTTTTTTGTTTTCTATTTTGTTAACCCAACAGTGGTTTCAGAGCCTGATCTATGCGTAGATGCTTTGCACATGTAGAACACATAAGAGTATGTGGGCGATGATGATCATCTTATGTGCATCTTATATGTATTTTGGATATTGGTGGCATAGTGGGATGAAGTAGCCCGGACTAACTTTACATGTCCTTGCACATGAGACATGTTCCAGGCTTGACATGCAACTAGTTTTGCATAAGTGGGGACAATATCTGATTTACAACGAGTTGCTAATAATTTGGTGATACCTTCGATCCGGATTACAGATGTAGTATAACTCTTTTTCCCTAGTTGACCTAGGTTATCGAATCCTGGGGAAGCGAATGCGTAGTGAAGTTACTTTAACATACCTTCGGGAGTTTTAGAATTCCTTTTGTGTTTTCACCGGACCAGAAGCTTGCGTCTTTTTGTTGTTGTCGATGATGGAGAGAGAGGGCCTAGGGTGTTCGGTTTCACCTGTAGCTGTGCAAAATCTGATGGAAATAAAAGATAGAAATAAAGTACGCGTGTACTTGTTAGAGCAAGATAAATTATATATGAGTAGTGCATCCATAATTGCTATTGCCTCCAGAACCGCTTATAGCAATAATCTACTAGTCTCATCCATAGAAGAAAGAGAACTAATGATATGCATAGTGATGTCATCGTTAATCCCAAGCAAATCCCTCACATACAGCCATACTACCCCTTCTGTCACTAGGGTTCCCAACCTGCAGATCAGTCATCACTCATACTCCCTATACTTGGCTCAACCCTCGGAGTCTTGGGTACCTGACAAGTCCTTAGATTGAGGCAAGAGAGGATACAATAATCATCATGTCATACAACCTAATACACGATCCCATCTATGATAAATCACATGCACAATTGCTACATGGCTAGGCCGAAGCCCTTAGCCCAAGGAGAATTACTCACACACAGAGATGAGATCAACAATCACAAACATTGTAATGAAAATCATAAGATTGATAGCAATAGTATTACAATGTCACCAATCGGAGAAGAGATCTACTATTACAAGTGGTGGAAGATGGCTATGGAGGTGGAGAAGGGTTTGGAGATTTGGATGCGGTTTTCTGGCGAGGTATGGCTTCTAGGGCGAGGTGTCTCTCTCTATTTTCTCGTCGCCTGAGGCTTCTTTATATAGGGGTCCCTTCACGAAAGTTGTTCTGTTTGACCTAACGGAGGCGGCTCCAACTATACGACAGGAGCTATACGATCGGAATTTTTGCTCCATCCGTATAGTTGGTCATTACAGAATCTGCCTTTGTTGGACGGCTCGTGGTTTCTTCTGGTCGAAGGAAATATCCTATCTTTTACTTTAATGTAGTGATTCCCTCCTTTAAACGACATTATCTGCGCAGGAAAATACAAGAACAAAGGATTGCATACCCCTCTAAATATTAACATTAGTGGCACGGTTTAGAGAGATATTTCATCAAAAATATGATTAATATCTAGTTTAAATGTAGATGTAGATGGCTATATTTCAGAGCCATCAACCTCCCCAAGCTTAAACTTGATCGTCCTGAGCAAGAAAACCAAAATCAAAAAGGAATTCAGCATTTAAATTGAAATAACGAGATGGTGATCTTGTTGGGGGGATACCCCCGGGTAGGGTCACTCCGGGGTATAAAGGCCGAGTTAGCCAAGGTTCGGCAAGGTCAAAGCGGATGCTGGCCGGGTCACCTCAAGGCAGGCCGAATCACAGAGTAACCCGGACCAGGGGGTCGCCTAACATTATCTCAGCCGACTTAAGGAGTAAGTCGGAAGTGCTTGTCTAACTTGTATGCAGGAACAGGTATAGCCAGATCTACTATGATCCGGGTCCCGTTTAGCTTCTGGGAGAAGGAAGGAATCTCGCTGGTCAAAAAGAAGGCCCGGTACGCACTGCATGAGCGAAGCAGACAAGGGCAGGACCACCGGGTCATGGCCGACAAGGGTGACGACGCCCATGTTGGCTGACGCGGGCGCCGCAGAGGCTCACGTAGCTAAAGCATGTGTGACGCGGAGGAAAAGCACCCCCGTCGGCTTACCACTTTGAGAGAGGCATATTCTTAGGAATATGCCTCCACGTATGCCCTAGACAGAGACCAAGCCCCCTCTATATAAGGGGGGGCTAGGGTTTCAGTAGAGGGGGATGGGTTTTCTTCTATTCTGATTTGGCTAAGGTTTTAAGTGTGAGCCGTGGGTGAGAGTAAGAGAGATCCTTCTTCCTCCTCTCGCCAATATAGCTCTAGGAGCACTTGTAATCTTGAAAGGAAAGCAATACAAACTTCTGTGTGGAGAATCACTTCACTATCCCTCCCTGGATTCCCCTAGCGTGTATTAGTCCCCACCTTTAGCCTATCCATGGCATCTGCCGTGACACCACCACGACAGTTGGCGCCCACCGTGGGGCTAGCGGCGCTAGCAGGGGTCAAGATCCGGACGGGAAACTTCATCGCCACCGGCGAACGCATCGTCTCCGGGGTCGTTCAGCGCTTTGGAGCACTGGACTTCGTCAGCGACAACGCAGGCTGCTTCGGCACGCGCCCACTTCCGTGCAACGGCCTCTTCGTCAAGCTCGGCGCGCACAAGGTCTATGTTAGCGCTGGACCCGACATTCATTGGGTCTAACATCAATGTGAGGTTCTCCAAGGTACTGATTGACAATGGTAGTAGGATCAACATTATGTATGCAGATACAGTGCGCAAGTTGGGTATCTCGGAGAACATGCTCCAGGCTACAAGGACAACTTTCCATGGTATTGTACCAGGCATTTCTTGTGATCCCATAGGCAAAGTCTGGGTCGACGTATTGTTCGGCACGAGAGATAATTGCCGAACTGAGAATCTGGAGTTTGAGGTGGTGAACTTGGAAAGTGCGTATCACGCGTTACTCGGAAGGCCAGCATTGAACAAGTTCATGGCAAGCTGCCACATCAGTTATCTGAAGATGAAATTGCCTAGGCCAAATGGAGTGATTACCTTTGCAGGAGATTTCCGACGTTCCATTGAGTGTGCCTCAGCCGGGTCTAACTTAGCCAAGTCACTTGTGATCGCGCAGGAGAAAAGGAAAATTCAAGAGGTGACAGCTTTGGCTCAGTCCGTGCAGCAGTATATGCCGGCGCTGAGTAACCTGTATGGATCTGTCTCCTTCCAAGCTACGAAAGATACCAAGAAGGTTCCAGTTGATGACATGTTCCCGGAGCGCACCGTAACAATTGGTGCCGGGTTAACTGACAAATAGGAAAGCGAGCTCGTCAGCTTCCTCCGTGAGAATCGGGACATTTTTGCTAGGTCCACACAGGACTTGCAAGGTGTTCCGAGGGAGTTGGCCGAGCACTCTTTGAACGTAAGACCCAGAGCAAGGGCGGTGAAGCAACCTCTCTGCCGCTTCACCGAGGATAGGAGAAAAGTCATTGGAGACGAGATAGCTCGGTTGCTAGCAGCAGGATTTGTCATGGAAGTACTGTATCCGGATTGGCTCTCTAATCCGGTGCTGGTTGAAAAGAAGAAGGATGATCCGAACGTGGCAGTAGTTTGGCGTATGTGTATCGATTACAGGAACCTGAACAAGGCGTGTCCAAAAGATCCATTTCCACTGCCGATGATAGATCAGGTCATAGACTCAACCGCGGGATGTGAACTGTTGTCATTCATTGATGCATATTCTGGTTTCCACCAGATACCTCTGAATCCGGATGATCAAATAAAGACCACATTTATCACCTCGTACGGGGCTTATTGCTATCGCACTATGCCGTTTGGTTTACGTAATGCAGGTGCAACGTACCAAAGATGTATGCAAAAATGTTTACACGACCAAATAGGTCAAAATGTACAAGTATATGTGGATGATGTGGTTATCAAGACCAAGGAAAGCAAACCGCTCCTTGACGACATCAGGCAGACATTCACGAACTTGAGAAGGTTCCGAATGAAGCTTAACCCGGAAAAATGTACCTTCAGCGTCCCGGTTGGAAAATTACTCGGATTTCTTGTCTCCAGCCGAGGTATCGAAGTTAATCCAACTAAGATCCGGGCCATTGAACGATTGGAGCTGCCGAAGTGTCTTAACGATGTACAGAAGTTCACTGGGTGCCTAGCATCGTTGAGTCGGTTTGTATGTCGGTTGGGAGAAAAGGCATTGCCTCTCTACCAACTCATGAAAAAGTCGGATAAGTTCGTTTGGACGCCACAGGCTGATGAAGCCTTTACCCACTTAAAAAAGATGTTAGCCACTGCACTAGTGTTAGCCTCTCCCCTATCAAAGGAGCCAATGTTGCTCTACATAGCCGCAACCAACCGAGTTGTAAGTGCAGTGATTGTAGTAGAGCGCAATGAAGAGGGTAAGTCGATGGAGAGGCCAGTGTATTACTTGAGCGAGGTATTATCTGCCTCAAAACAGAACTACCCGCACTTTCAAAAGGTGGCATATGGTGTCTATATGGCGGCAAAGAAGTTAAAGCATTACTTTGAGGAGCACCCCATCAAAGTAATATGTGAGGCTCCCATATCCGAGATAATGGGTAACAAGGATGCGAGTGGTCGAATCGCAAAATGGGCAATTGAACTAGCTCCTTATGCGCCACAATATGACAGAAGAGAAGCAATCAAGTCTCAGGCTGTGGCGGAGTTTTTTGTAGATTGGGCCGAGGTACAATACGAACCACCGCCACCAGATCCGAACTACTGGAGGATGCACTTTGACGGGTCAAAAACAAAAACCGTCCTAGAATGACGTTGATCTGCTGGAAGAAGCGAGAGAACTGGCACTGTCCAGATCCGCCATATATCAGCAAAATCTCCGATGCTATCATAGCCGGAAAGTGTGTCCCCGAGTCTTTCGGGAAGGCGATCTGGTGCTCCGGTTGGTACAACGTACTACTAGCATGCATAAATTATCCCCCCCATGGGAAGGGCCATTCATCGTGAGCAAAGTATTGCGCAATGATTCTTATTATCTTATAGATGCAAAGCCACAGGAAAAGAACAAGGCGGACAGGTCCGGAGAGGAATCTAAGCGACCATGGAATGTAGCACTACTTCGTCCTTTCTACACTTAGCTAAGAAGGGTATGTATCCGAGTCGTCTCATATGTCGGTATGTATGTCGGCAATGAGCTTATCAATGAAATGTTAGCACCTCGAGCAGTAACTCGGGGACTGTCTTAATAATTTTTGTTGTTGTCTCTTGTGCGTTAGCTGGAATAAGTTGTTCTACTTAAGTCGGATTTGTTATGTGTGAGCACCAAAAACCCAACTCTTCGACTTGCTGCTGTCCAACAAGAATTGGCTTCATGGCAACCAAGAGAACAAGTTTGGAATTGCGTAGCACATGAAGGAAAAGAATTTATTCGAGCCAATGTTTGTTTTTCGGATTAACCCTGTATTTATTTTCAAGTTATTATGCAGCTTTATTTTTGAGCTAAGTCTAAAAGTTTCCTAGTATTGTTAAGACAATTTTTGAAGCTCGGATTCGTAAGTTATAAAACTGAATCAAGGTAGACACGATCCGAGCCAAGAGATTGTATGAACAAGAAAAAGAAACTCGGGGACTACGCCCAAGTTAACCCGGTATAAGAACTTAGTAGCAAAATATCACATATACACGGGATACAATTCCGCCCGGCATACCGGGGATCTGATAAATTTTCAAGTTTTTTGACTTAAGGAGCAGCAGGAGGAGGAAGTTCGGCGTCGTCTTTGCTGTCTTCAATATCTGAGGCATCGCCTTCTTCGTCCTCATCCGACCCGTCTGCAGTGTTCTCAGCGTTCTCGTCCCTAGCGGATTCCAGGAAGCTCGGTCCTTCAGCCAATTCATGGATAGGAGAGTATTCGATGAGGCTGTGGGCGCAAGCCTGGCGCCGGGCTACCCACTCCGGGTCATCAGTCCATCTGGATCCGGTGCGCAGGCGTGTAAGGAGGCTGAGGTAGATCTTCTCATACCATGTGAGTATGTGATGAAGGACAGTATCAGCTGCGGCACGCCCAGCGGACTCTCTCCAAAGATCGAGCTAGGTCTCAATCTCCATTAGCTTGTCGACGAGAATCGCGGTGGTCTCCGGGGTATCTTCTCCAGGCCAGAACATGTTGAAGATGCGAACTGCAGCGTCGAGGATATCCTTGCCATAGTTCGTGATGAGTTCCACGCGAGATGACAAACTGACCAACCGGTCCTCCATGTCGTAGGGAACCTCCTCACCATCAGGGGCGGCAGGAGTACCCCTCGCTCGGCGGAAATCTGCAACTGCTGCGCTTGCAATAGTGGTTCCCTTAGGAAATTTGCCTGGGAGCAAGACAAAGGAAGAAGGTAAAGAAAAGACATATGAAGTAACCCAGAAAAGTATGTCGGATAAGGGAAGGAACTTACATGATATATGGCTGAGGATCCAGGTCAACTCCTTGATGCAGTCATCACATCTCTTGCGAAGTTGCTCAAGCTCAGCGTTTGCTGATCCAAGCTGGATGTCGGATTCTTTGAGTAGGTCCTGGTCCTTGGAGATCTGGAGAGTAAGGTGCTCGCGCTCTTCTGTGAAGTTCTGGCCAACCTTTTGGAGCTCGGTTTGGTGCTGGGCCTTCATCTTCTCCATCTCAGCCTTGAGCCTGGCAATCTCATTGTCCTTTGTCCGGAGGAGAGCGAGCTCATCATCTTTTTTCTTCAGCTCGGCTTGATGCTACCCTGCTTGTTCGAGAAAATGCAGCATCATATCAGGCACAGGCACCCTATCCTCAAGCGATGCTGAAATAGTATGTTGACCCAGCAGAGCTGAGGAATGAATGTTTGCCGAGCCAAGGAGAAAAGGAAATGGAAAACACTACAAGGTCGAACAAAAAGGACATACCCTTGATTTGCTCCAAGTTCTTCCGCATGATCTTGTTCTCAGCCTCCACCCCAGCTGCAGAAACCGAATGATGAGATTAGTTCGGCAGAAGAAGATGAAGAAAAATGGAAAAGCGCCAAGGGAGAAACTTACCTCTTTTCTCATGTTCCACGATAAGTGCAACATGCTTTGCGCGTAGCATCTTGTGGGTATCCAGCAGGCGTTGGAATTCAGCACTTCGGCGATTGGTGGTCACTTGAAAAAAGTACAGAAGCATAAATTAGCTTGGTGCATATTCGAAGTGTACAAAATACGGGCCAAGTGGAACTTAACCCGGCTCTAGGTGTGTGCATATTCGAAGTGTACAAAATCCGGGCCAAGTGGAACTTAACCCGGCTCTATGTGTGTGCATATTCGAAGTGTACAAAATCCGGGCCAAGTGGAACTTAACCCGGCTCTAGGTGTGTGCATATTCGAAGTGTACAAAATCCAGGCCAAGTGGAACTTAACCCGGCTCTAGGTGTGTGCATATTCGAAGTGTACAAAATCCGGGCCAAATGGAACTTAACCCGGCTCTAGGTGTGTGCATATTCGAAGTGTACAAAATCCGGGCCAAGTGGAACTTAACCCGGCTCTAGGTGTGTGCATATTCGAAGTGTACAAAATCCGGGCCAAGTGGAACTTAACCCGGCTCTAGGTGTGTGCATATTCGAAGTGTACAGAGATCCGGGCCAAGTAGAACTTAACCCGGCTCTAGGTGTGTGCATATTCGAAGTTCTCATGGAGCCACGTTAGTTTTCTAATGAGCATACGGCCGAGTAACAAGTTACTCCCCCGGAGGCTCGGGGACTAATGGTTATTATCTACAACATGTAAAGGAGAAGCGACATACCTCCATCATCCGCCCCGCGAGGTTAATTGCCTTAGCGGCTGTGTTCATTTGGGCGGAAAATTCTGCGGGGCCAAACTTTTCTAGAAGATCGTCATTGTGGACGAACTCCGCATTGTTCCAGTTCATGACGAACTCAATCAGGCTCGGAGGGTACCGCTCACCGGTGAGCATATGGGGTGCCACCAAGCCCTTCGCATGCGCTTCTTTCCTCTCAAACAAGGCAAGGGCCGGGCTAGTATGCAGAACCATTTGCTGCACATTAGTTGGCTCGTCAGGGGCATCCTTCGCTGCTGGAGCTCTCTTGGGAAGCATTGATGCTAGGGTTCGCTGCCCAGCCTCGACGAATGGTGACTTGGTAGCATTCGGAGCCTTTTTGCCCTTGGCTTGCTGGGAAGAAGTAACTGCAGCGGATTTCCCCTTAGGAGCTGCTGGGGTAGTTCCTCACCGAGGTTGAGATGACTCGGATGAGGCGGAAGAACTTGGCGCTGGAGCTCTTGTAGCTAGACTTGGTGCGGTTGCTGATTTTCTTGGTGCCGGAACGGGTGCGGGTGCTGGTTCGGTCACTGGTACTGGAATTGTTGCTGGTGCTGGGGCCGGTGCTGGTGTCGAGGTAGTCTCGGTGGCTACTGGTTGCGGCGATGCCGAAGTTGTGGACGCCGTCGCCTCGGCTAGACCGGTCTCTCCCGCTCCGAGGTTGCACTCCTCTTGACGAGGTAGTGTGGAACCCGGAGCAGCCGCGGAACCCTCTGGAATAGGGCTCAGCGGACGTGACTCGTCGTCATGAGGGGGAGAAGGGCTAGATCGAAGCGGTGAAGAGATGCTAGATCCTCTCTGAGGGACCTCCACCGGAGCCCTGCAGAAGAGAATAATGTTAGAAGAGAAACTACAACGATGCAAGGAAAAGTGGGTTACGAAAGGAAAAATGACTTACGCATCCGAGGTTTGGGCCTCCTTGGGTTTCCGAGCCCTTCGTGCTGGGGCTTTGCCTGCCGGCTTGGAGGCAGTTTTGTCTCCGGCCTTCTTTCGCCTTTTTGCGGGCTGAGAGGGTCCGTAGGAGGAACTTGGTGCGGCTCCGCGCTTCTTCTTCGGCGCCACCGGAACCGGTTCGCCCGTAGCAAGCGGAGGATCCTCGTGGATATGCCCACCGGGGTTAGCTAATGCCGGAAAGGCAAAAGAAAGAGGGACAGCCTCAACAGGTTATATCACCTCGAGATCCGAGTCATCCTCATCATCGGGTCAGTCTCTAATAGAAGAGAATTTACCGGTGGGTCGTTTTGTAGCGTCGGTCATAGGGAGAAACATCTCCTGGTCTGGCTCCTCCTCATCCGGGGTCTCTCGGTCCGGCGCCCACTTAAGGGTCGGATCCATGCCGTCCTCAAGGGTCTGCTGAAGGAATAGCTGAGAAAAAGAATGAAGAACAGAGTCAAAAATACAACAAAAACCGACATATATTTAATCCGAAGTAAGTTTGCCCCGCGAAGCTTACCGCGGGAGGGAGCCTGTCACGACAAAAGTGCTCAATTCCCCACGTCCACTCAGCGGAGAAATCCTTGTGGGTGGTGAAGAGAGCCTTAACCCGACGAAAAATCTCCCTGTTGCTCAGCTCGAAGGAGGAGGTCCGATTGGGTCGCAGCCGAAACTCATGTGGCACACCTTGTGGGTGCGCTTCTGGAGGGGAGAGATTCAGTTGCGCACGAACGTGATCATAGCATCCTCGTTGCGCAATCCGAGCTTCTTCAGTTCTGCGAACCTCTTGTTAACCTGGTTGGCCAAGGCCGTGGGCTTCTTGGAGATCTCCTCCCAAAATTCCGGGTTAGGTGGACCCGGAGTATAGGGGAGCAACCGAATCAAATCTTCAGTGCCCGTATTCCGGGCATAGAAGAAGGTCCGGGCCCATCCTTTGCAGGAGTGAAGCCCGGTGACCCGGGGGAAAACGGAAGTCCTCCGGGGTGAGATGGACGCAGCTCCGAATTGGGTGAGCTGCTTGTCCTCCGACTCAACTTGGATGTTGGGGATGATGTTACGACGGAGGCCGAAAAAACGGATCCACAGCTCCTTCGTGGGCCACAGTCCGGTGTAGCCTTCGATCGTAGAAGCAAAAGCAGAGAGAGAAGTGATAGTGTTGGCTGGAAGGTGGTGCGGCTGCAGCTTTTAGGTGCTAAGCCAATCCCGGAAGAAGTCGCTCACCGGCAAGCCGAACCCCCGTTGGAAGTGGGACAAGAACACAACGAACTCACCCGGACTGGGTGAGGGGGCCAGTTCGGCGGAGGGGAGACGAGCGACGACGCCGGCAGGGATGCGTCTGGTCCGGTAAAGCCAGTCAAGGTCATCTTGACAGACCCAAGACCCGGCCCACGTGCCACGGTCCGCCGCAGCGCCGTCCTCCTCCATTTCTTGCTCGGCGACGACGAGCTCCTCCGCCGTCATCTCGTACTCGCTACCTTCGCTGGCGCTAGCGGCGGCGGGAGTTAGAGGCCTGGATTAGCGAGGACCCGTGGCGAGGGAGTTGCACAGCGGTGGCCGCGACGCAGAGGCATGGGGAAAAGTGCGGCGGCGGCGCTGCTGCTAGGAGCACTGGCGGCGGCGCGGTCGCGAGGAAGACGAAGAAGAAGAGCAACGGGCAGAGGGGCGCTAAAGAGGAAAAATCCTAAGGGGTGCGCCCCTCCGCTATTTAACCACTCCCTAAAGGGGTGAGTGGGATCGCACCCTGCAAATGAGCCACATGGTGTGGCCGTGTATCACCTGCCTCAGCCAATCAGTGAGGAGCCACACGGAGGGCCACAAGGCAGAGGCGATCCCATAACATAACGCACTGATGCGGTAAACGAGGAGGCAGGCGTGATGTGACCCTCGCACAGTGATAACTGACAATTACTACGGCGGTTACTATGCAGGCTCTTAAAATAAGACAACATAATGACTAGCCTCCACGTGGGTTGGCGTATGAGAGAAAGAAACAAGGCCCGGATCAAACCATGGTAACCCGGACATCAAGTAAAAACTTAGAATGTGTAGAGGGAAAGTAAAACAATGAGATCCGAGTCAAAGTGATAACCCAGCCGACAAGTGAAAACTTGGAACGTGCGAAGGGAACGTAAATCCATATAATCCGAGATAAAGAGCTAACTTGGAAATAACATCCAAGGCTCGAACATAAATGAACCTGATGTGGCCTTAGCGGCCAAGGTAGCTAAGACCGCACCAGCTTCGGGGACTAATGTTGGGGGGATACCCCCGGGTAGGGTCACTCCGGGGTATAAAGGCCAAGTTAGCCAAGGTTCGGAAAGGTCAAAGCGGATGCTGGCCGGGTCACCTCAAGGCAGGCCGGATCACGGAGTAACACGGACCAGGGGTGTCACCTAACATTATCTTAGCCGACTTAAGGAGTAAGTCATAAGTGCTTGTCTAACTTGTATGCAGGAACAAGTATAGCGGGATCTACTATGATCCGGGTCCCGTTTAGCTTCTGGGAGAAGGAAGGAATCTCGCTGGTCAAAAAGAAGGCCCGGTACGCACTGCATGAGCGAAGCAGACAAGGGCAGGACCACCGGGTCATGGCCGACAAGGGTGACGACGCTCATGTCGGCTGACGTGGGCGCCGCAGAGGATCACGTAGCTAAAGCATGTGTGACACGGAGGAAAAGCACCCCGGTCGGCTTACCACTTTGAGAGGAGGCATATTCTTAGGAATATGCCTCCACGTATGCCCTAGGCAGAGACCAAGCCCCCTCTATATAAGGGGGGCTAGGGTTTTAGTAGAGGGGGTTGGGTTTTCTTCTATTCTGATTTGGCTAAGGTTTTAGGTGTGAGCCGTGGGTGAGAGTAAGAGAGCTCCTTCTTCCTCCTCTCGCCAATATAGCTCTAGGAGCACTTGTAATCTTGAAAGGAAAGCAATACAAACTTCTGTGTGGAGAATCACTTCACTATCCCTCCCTGGATTCCCCTAGCGTGTATTAGTCCCCACCTTTAGCCTATCCATGGCATCTGCCATGACACCACCACGACAGTTGGCGCCCACCGTGGGGCTAGCGGCACTAGCAGGGGTCAAGATCCGGACGGGAAACTTCATGGCCACCGGCGAACGCATCGTCTCCGGGCTTGTTCAGCACTTTGGAGCGCTGGACTTTGTCAGCGACAACGCAGGCTGCTTCGGCACGCGCCCACTTCCGCGCAACGACCTCTTCGTCAAGCTCGGCGCGCACAAGGTCTACGTTGTTGTGGACGTAACATGCGCTCATCCGCACTGCATCGTCGAAGCAGGGGAACCACCCCTCACTGTGGCTCGCGGGGCGCGTATCGTTCGCTCCTCGGACCATGCAGAGGTGATGATGACCGCACCTGGTGCGAGCGCAAACAAGGATCTGGCGCCAGATCCGGAGGTAATGCCTAAGGCACCAAGGAAAGTTAGAGGTCCTCCACTAGAGAGGCCGGAAAATGTGATGAGAGAGGCGATGGATAGCTTGGCAAACCCTGTAGTAGCAGCAGTAGATCCGAATCGGGCATAGGCCGAGCTGGAGGAAACTAGGCAAAAGATACTAGAAGGCGCAAAGAAAATAGTCGCGGCTCAGCAGTCGCTGAACATGACGCTGCGTGAGTATGCAAAAGCAAACAAAGTTGATAAGGTAAAAGTAAAAGGGAGAAATCTCATGAGTGAGATGAACAGAGAAGGTGATAATGGAGCCGAGGAATCGGAAAACTGTTTGTCCGTGGGGCTGCTGAAGTATAGTACCCCGACGAAGAACCTCAGAGCAGCGGATGTGGCTGCATCCGAGTTAGAGGGTCTGACGGGTGAGGCCCTTCAAAGACAACAAGATAGGGTTGACGAGCTAGTTCAGATTGCGAACAGACAAAACGAAGAGCTACTCAGAGCTAACCCGGAGAGAGCTGGAGCTTCCAAAATCGTCCATTCGGCGATGGGTAATCCAGAGAAATCCGCTAGAGCCGCATCGTCTCCTCATGATGGTCAAAGGAGAGAAGAGGTAGTAACCTCGGCCAGACGGAACAAACAGATCATCCCGTACGACCCGACGCAGGCAGGAAAAGGAAAAGAAGCACAGAAAAATGATGATCGACGAAGTGTGAGCCGAGGTGAAGCTGGCCGAGGTAACCACGACCAAGGCAATGCCGGTCAAGGGAATGCTGCCAATGGCAATACCAGATAGTGAAACTCGGCAGGAGCAGGACAACCGCAACAGCGGAATATACCAAGGCAAGAGCAAAGTGCCGACCGAGGTATGCAACAGAGAGGTGCGCCACAAGAGCAAAAACGGTACAACGACTGTGATTCGGAGATGGTGAACGTGGGGTACCCAAGACCGGACTATCATGTGATAGGGTCAAGATTGGGAAGCAGGGATTTGATGACGGATGATGCCAGGTTGAAACTGGATCACCTGTATAGGTCGGAACAGATCGAATGTCAAGGTCCACCGGGTCCAGCGTGCTTTGGACCCCGGATCATGAAGGAGCCACCGGTACCCAACTTCCAGCTGCCCAGGGGCACGAAGACGTATGACGGCAGTACCAAGCCGGAGGATTGGCTGATAAACTATGCTACGGCTGTGAAAATTGCCACTGGCAACTTGAGATGGGCTGTGCGATACGTACCCCAGATGTTGGAAGGGCCAGCAAGAGTATGGCTAAACAATTTACCACCCGGAAGCATCAACTGCTGGATAGATTTGGAGGAAATGTTTATCAGCAATTTCTTAAGTACATATCAGAGGCCAAATAGGCCGCAGACCCTAGCAATGTGCAAGCAAAGACCTAATGAGACAGACCGTGAATTCTTGACCCGGTGGTGTACCGTGAGAAACTCGTGTGAGGGTGTCATAGAGTCACAGGCCATAGCGTGGTTTGCGCAAGGATGCAGATATGGAAGCGAGCTGTGGATGAAGTTGCAAAGGAAAATGCCAATTACGTTGGCAGAGATGATCTGGATTGCCGATTCGTATGCTTTGGGTGATCTGACTCAACCTAGGCTCGCATCAAACGAGTCGAACGAGGAATACTATCAGAGGGATGGAGCCGGGTCATCTCGGAGGAATGACTATAAAGGAAAAAAGAAGAGATGATAGACCGGATCATCGCTACGGTTCGCAATAAGTTGCGGCTGTGAATCAAGATCAACCCAGAGCAGGGAGCAATCAACGCCAGAAAACTAGAGGGCAATGGACTCCAAGAAATGATGGCAAGAAAAAGTGGACGCCGGAGCAAAAGAGACAGTGGCAAGAAAAGAAAGACCGTCTGAGGTATACCTATGAGTCGATGTTGGACCAGCCGTGTAAGTTTCACACGCCAAATCCGAGTAATCCAGCGGGTCATACGATGAGGCAATGTGAGTGGATGCGCAAGATTGAACAAGGTGGTTCGGGGAATGCTCAGGCACCCCAGAATGATCAGCCTCGACAGGAGTTACCCCGGCAGCAACTGCTCTCCGGAGCGAACACGCAACAGCTAATGTTGCCTCCCCCTCCGCCGAGGTATGATAACATTGAGAGAAGGGATGCGGTGCATCAAGTGGAAAAACAACATCAGCCGGATCAGAGGAACCCCGGAAATGAGGGGAGAAATGAGTATAGGGAGCATCATCAGAGCTATTGCGTGTCCACCACTGAGGAAACTGACAGAAAAAGCCTGCAGCGTAGGCATATGGAGGTAAATGCAGTGATGCCGGCAGTGACGAGGTACATGCCTTGGTCGGACCAGGAAATCACCTGGAGCATAAAGGATCATCCCATGCTTATGCCAAGCCCTGGGTCGTATGCGTTAGCGCTGGACCCGACATCCATTGGGCCTAACATCAATGTGAGGTTCTCCAAGGTACTGATTGACAATGGTAGTAGCATCAACATTATGTATGCGGATACAATGCACAAGTAGGGTATCTTGGAGAACATGCTCCAGGCTACAAGAACAACTTTCCATGGTATTATACCAGGAATTTCTTGTGAGCCCATAGGCACAGTCCGGGTCGACGTATTGTTCGGCACGAGAGATAATTGCCGAACTGAGAATCTGGAGTTTGAGGTGGTGAACTTGGAAAGTGCGTATCACGCGTTACTCGGAAGGCCAGCATTGAACAAGTTCATGGCAAGCTGCCACATCAGTTATCTGAAGATGAAGTTGCCTGGGCCAAATGGAGTGATTACCATTGCAGGAGATTTCCGACATTCCATTGAGTGTGCCTCAGCTGGGTCTAACTTAGCCGAGTCACTTGTGATCGCGCAGGAGAAAAGGAAAATTCAAGAGGTGGCAGCTTTGGCTCAGTCCGTGCAGCAGTATATGCTGGCATTGAGTAACCCGCATGGATCTGTCTCCTTCCAAGCCACGAAAGATACCAAGAAGGTTCCAGTTGATGACATGTTCCCGGAGCGCACCGTAACAATTGGTGCCGGGTTAACTGACAAATAGGAAAGCGAGCTCGTCAGCTTCCTCCGTGAGAATCGGGACATTTTTGCTTGGTCCACACAGGACTTGCAAGGTGTTCCGAGGGAGTTGGCCGAACACTCTTTGAACGTAAGACCCGGAGCAAGGCCGGTGAAGCAACCTCTCCGCTGCTTCACCGAGGATAGGAGAAAAGTCATTGGAGACGAGATAGCTCGGTTGCTAGCAGCAGGATTTATCATGGAAGTACTGTATCCGGATTGGTTCTCTAATCCGGTGCTGGTAGAAAAGAAGAAGGATGATCCGAACATGGCAGTAGTTTGGCGTATGTGTATGGATTACACGAACCTGAACAAGGCGTGTCCAAAAGATCCATTTCCACTGCCGAGGATAGATCAGGTCATAGACTCAACCGCGGGATGTGAACTGTTGTCATTCATTGATGCATATTCTGGTTTCCACCAGATACTTCTAAATCCGGATGATCAAATAAAGACCGCATTTATCACCCCGTATGGGGCTTATTGCTATCACACTATGCCGTTTGGTTTACGTAATGCAGGTGCAACGTACCAAAGATGTATGCAAAAATGTTTGCACGACCAAATAGGTCAAAATGTACAAGTATATGTGGATGATGTGGTTATCAAGACCAAGGAAAGCAAAACGCTCCTTGACGACATCAGGCAGACATTTGCGAACTTGAGAAGGTTCCGAATGAAGCTTAACCCGGAAAAATGTACCTTCAGTGTCCCGGCTAGAAAATTACTCAGATTTCTCGTCTCCAGCCGAGGTATCGAAGTTAATCCAATTAAGATCCGAGCCATTGAACGAATGGAGCTGCCAAAGTGTCTTAACGATGTCCAGAAGTTCACTGGGTGCCTAGCATCGTTGAGTCGGTTTGTATGTTGGTTGGGAGAAAAGGCATTGCCTCTCTACCAACTCATGAAAAAGTCGGATAAGTTCGTTTGGACGCCACAGGCCGATGAAGCCTTTACCCACTTAAAAAAGATGTTGGCCACTGCACCAGTGTTAGCCTCTCCCCTATCAAAGGAGCCAATGTTACTCTACATAGCCGCAACCAGCCGAGTTGTAAGTGCAGTGATTGTAGTAGAGCGCAATGAAGAGGGTAAGTCGGTGCAGAGGCCAGTGTATTACTTGAGCGAGGTATTATCTACCTCAAAACAGAACTACCCTCACTTTCAAAAGGTGGCATATGGATGTCTATATGGTGGCAAAGAAGTTAAAGCATTACTTTGAGGAGCACCCCATCAAAGTAATATGTGAGGCTCCCATATCCGAGATAATGGGTAACAAGGATGCGAGTGGTCGAATCGCAAAATGGGCAATTGAACTAGCTCCTTATGCGCCACAATATGACAGAAGAGAAGCAATCAAGTCTCAGGCTGTGGCAGACTTTTTTGTAGATTGGGCCGAGGTATAATACGAACCACCGCCACCAGATCCGAACTACTGGAGGATGCACTTTGACGGGTCAAAAACAAAAACCGGGCTAGGTGCCGGAGTTGTGCTTACCTTGCCAAAGAAGGACCAACTAAAATATGTATTGCATATCCATTTCGCGGCATCAAACAATGTCGCAGAGTATGAAGCACTGGTGCATGGGCTCAAGGTGGCAAAAGATATTGGCATACGTCGGATTATATGCTTTGGCGACTCGGATTTAGTGGTGCAGCAAGTGTCCGGAGTGTGGGATGCCCTGGATCCAAACATGGCACTGTACAGATTTCATGTGCAGAAGATATCTGGTTATTTCGAGGGATGCGAATTTCACCATGTACCCCGGGTGGAAAATGAGGCTGCCGACATGCTATCGAAGCTCAGATCGACCTGACAGGCAATTCCACCGGGTGTAGCATTGGAACACCTCAGAAAACCATCTATTAGGCCGTCCCCAGGAACCGACTCGATCTATGTCCCGGAAGATACATAATCCAGAGCTGAGCCCATGGACATTGACATGGGAGGTAGTGCGCGAAACCCGGGGACTGCATCAGCAAACCCGAGGACTGCCTCAGCAAACCCAGGGACTACCTCGCTGGACCCGGGGACTGCTCAGCGTGATCCGGCTGAAGTTATGCCGGTGGATCAGATGGAAATTGATGAGGATGTGTTCCCTGCACGAGCGATACCAGCTTGGGCACTGCCTATATTTCAATTCCTGAAAGATGGAACGTTACCCACTGAGGAGGTGTTAGCCAGGCAAACTCAGAGGAGAGCAAAAGCTTACACGGTTATCAATTCTGAGCTGTACAAACGGAGTGTAACCAATGTCCTCCAGGGATGCGTTGACCTGGAAGAAGGGCTTGACATCCTCCGAGATATACAACAAGGAGAATGCGGGCATCATGCTTCATCTAGAGCCTTGGTGGAAAAAGCATTCCGGCATGGGTTCTACTGGCCAAGTGCCTTAGAACAAGCAGAAGATCTGGTGAGAAAATGCAATGGTTGTCAGAGGTACGCTACTAAGACACATATGCCAATGTCGGAACTCAAGACCATACCAATCACATGGCCATT
Source organism: Avena sativa (assembly GCA_916181665.1). NCBI lineage: Eukaryota > Viridiplantae > Streptophyta > Magnoliopsida > Poales > Poaceae > Avena > Avena sativa. Next base: position 622,013,455 of record OV702289.1, read on the forward strand.
TGCCGTATGGTGCTTGGATATGGTTGGCCCGTTTAAACCAGCAAGGGGAAACATGACTCACATTTTGGTCATGGTGGATAAATTTACGAAGTGGATCGAAGTAAAGCCTATTAGGAAATGTGATGGGGCTACGGCCGTAACGTTTCTCAAAGATATAATCCTGAGGTACGGTTACCCACACAGTATCATAACTGATAATGCACAAATTTTGCGGAGGGAGCATTTGCGCGCTTCTGCCAGGACAAGAATATCCGACTCGACGTAGCCTCGGTAGCCCACCCCGCATCAAACGGACAAGTGGAAAGATCCAACGGATTAGTACTATCTGGGATAAAACCCCGGCTCATTGAGCCGCTGCAAAGATCAGCGGGGTGCTGGATAGAAGAACTACCAGCGGTACTGTGGAGTTTAAGAACAACTCCAAATCGATCAACAGGCTATACGCCGTTTTTTCTGGTATATGGGGCAGAAGCTGTATTACCAGCCGACATAGAGCATGATTCGCCTAGGGTCACCCAATACACAGAAGCCGAAGTGCAAGAAGCCCGGCAAAATGACGTTGATCTGCTGGAAGAAGCGAGAGAACTGGCACTGTCCAGATCCGCCATATATCAGCAAAATCTCCGACGCTATCATAGCCGGAAAGTGTGCCCCCGAGTCTTCCGGGAAGGCGATCTGGTGCTCCAGTTGGTACAACGTACTACTGACATGCATAAATTATCCCCCCCATGGGAAGGGCCATTCATCGTGAGCAAAGCATTGCACAATGATTCTTATTATCTTATAGATGCAAAGCCACAGGAAAAGAACAAGGCGGACAGGTCCGGAGAGGAATCTAAGCGACCATGGAATGTAGCACTACTTCGTCCTTTCTACACTTAGCTAAGAAGGGTATGTATCCGAGTCGTCTCATATGTCGGTATGTATGTCGGCAATGAGATTATCAATGAAATGTTAGCACCTCGAGCAGTAACTCGGGGACTGCCTTAATAATTTTTGTTGTTGTCTCTTGTGCGTTAGCTGGAATAAGTTGTTCTACTTAACTCGGATTAGTAATGTGTGAGCACCAAAAACCCAACTCTTCGACTTGCTGCTGTCCAACAAGAATTGGCTTCATGGCAAGCAAGATAACAAGTTTGGAATTGCGTAGCACATGAAAAGCGACTAAGGAAAAGAATTTATTCGAGCCAAAGTTTGTTTTTCGGACTAACCCTGTATTTATTTTCAAGTTATTATGCAGCTTTATTTTTGAGCTAAGTCTAAAAGTTTCTTAGTATTGTTAAGACAATTTTTGAAGCTCGGATTCGTAAGTTATAAAACCGAATCAAGGTAGACACGATCCAAGCCAAGAGATTGGACGAACAAGAAAAAGAAACTCGGGGACTACGCCCAAGTTAACCCGGTATAAGAACTTAGTAGCAAAATATCACATATACACGGGATACAGTTCCGCCCGGCATACCAGGGATCTGATAAATTTTCAAGTTTTTTGACTTAAGGAGCAGAAGGAGGAGGAAGTTCGGCGTCGTCTTCGCTGTCTTCAATATTTGAGGTATCGCCTTCTTCGTCCTCATCCGACCCGTCTTCAGCGTTCTCAGCGTTCTCGTCCCCAGCGGATTCCAGGAAGCTCGGTCCTTCAGCCCATTCATGGATAGGAGAGTATTCGATGAGGCTGTGGGTGCAAGCCTGGCGCCGGGCTACCCACTCCGGGTCATCAGTCCATCTGGATCCAATGCGCAGGCGTGTAAGGAGGCTGAGGTCGATCTTCTCATACCATGTGAGTATGTGATGAAGGACAGTATCAGCTACGGCACGCCTAGCGGACTCTCTCCAAAGATCGAGCTGGGTCTCAGCCTCCATTAGCTTCTCGATGAGAATCATAGTGGTCTCCGGGGTATCTTCTCCAGGCCAGAACATGTTGAAGATGCAAACTGCAGCATCGAGGATATCCTTGCCATAGTTCTTGATGAGTTCCATGCGAGATGACAAACTGACCAACAGGTCCTCCATGTCGTAGGGAACCTCCTCACCATCAGGGGCGGCAGGAGTACCCCACGCTCGGCGGAAATCTGCAACTGCTGCGCTTGCAATAGTGGTGCCCTCAGGAAATTTGCCTGGGAGCAAGACAAAGGAAGAAGGTAAAGAAAAGACATATGAAGTAACCCGGAAAAGTATGTCGGATAAGGGAAGGAACTTACGTGATATATGGCTGAGGATCCGGGTCAACTCCTTGATGCAGTCATCGCGTCTCTTGCGAAGTTGCTTAAGCTCAGCGTTTGCCGGCCCAAGCTGGATGTCGGATTCTTTGAGTAGGTCCTGGTCCTTGGAGATCTGGAGAGTAAGGCGCTCGCGCTCTTCTGTGAAGTTCTGGCCAACCTTTTGGAGCTCGGTTTGGTGCCGGGCCTTCATCTTCTCCATCTCAGCCTTGAGCCTGGCAATCTCATTGTCCTTGGTCCGAAGGAGATCGAGCCCATTATCTTTTTTCTTTAGCTCGGCTTGATGCTGCCCTGCTTGTTCGAGAAAATGCAGCATCATATCAGGCACGGGCACACTATCCTCAAGCGATGCTGAAATAGTATGTTGACCCGGCTGAGCTGAGGAATGAATGTTTACTGAGCCAAGGAGAAAAGGAAATGGAAAACACTACAAGGTTGAACAAAAAGGACATACCCTTGATTTGCTCCAAGTTCTTCCGCCTGATCTTGTTCTCAGCCTCCACCCCAGCTGCAGAAACCGAATGATGAGATTAGTTCGGCAGAAGAAGATGAAGAAAAACGGAAAAGCGCCAAGGGAGAAACTTACCCCTTTTCTCATGTTCCGCGATAAGTGCAACATGCTTTGCCCGTGGCATCTTGTGGGTATCCAGCAGGCGTTGGAATTCAGCACTCTGGCGATTGGTGGTCACCTGAAAAAAGTACAGAAGCATAAATTAGCTTGGTGCATATTCGAAGTGTACAAAATCCGGGCCAAGTGGAACTTAACCCGGCTCTAGGTGTGTGCATATTCGAAGTGTACAAAATCCGGGCCAAGTGGAACTTAACCCATCTCTAGGTGTGTGCATATTCGAAGTGTACAAAATCCGGGCCAAGTGGAACTTAACCCGGCTCTAGGTGTGTGCATATTCGAAGTGTACAAAATCCGGGCCAAGTGGAACTTAACCCGGCTCTAGGTGTGTGCATATTCGAAGTGTACAAAATCCGGGCCAAGTGGAACTTAACTCGGCTCTAGGTGTGTGCATATTCGAAGTGTACAAAATCCGGGCCAAGTGAAACTTAACCCGGCTCTAGGTGTGTGCATATTCGAAGTGTACAAAATCCGGGCCAAGTGGAACTTAACCCGGCTCTAGGTGTGTGCATATTCGAAGTGTACAAAATCCGGGCCAAGTGGAACTTAACCCGGCTCTAGGTGTGTGCATATTCGAAGTGTACAGAGATCCGGGCCAAGTGGAACTTAACCCGGCTCTAGGTGTGTGCATATTCGAAGTTCTCATGGAGCCACGTTAGGTTTCTAATGAGCATCCGGCCGAGTAACAAGTTACTCCCCCGGAGGCTCGGGGACTAATGGTTATTATCTACAACATGTAAAGGAGAAGCGACATACCTCCATCATCCGCCCCGCGAGGTTAATTGCCTTAGCGGCTGTGTTCATTTGGGCGGAAAATTCTGCGGGGCTGAACTTTTTCGTAAGATCGTCGTTGTGGACGAACTCCGCATTGTTCCAGTTCATGACGAACTCAATCAGGCTCGGAGGGTACCGCTCACCGGTGAGCATATGGGGTGCCACCAAGCCCTTCGCATGCGCTTCTTTCCTCTCAACCAAGGCAAGGGCCGGGCTAGTATGTAGAACCATTTGTTGCACATCAGTTGGCTCGGCAGGGGCATCCTACGCTGTTGGAGCTCTCTTGGGAAGCATTGATGCTAGGGTTCGCCGCCCAGCCTCGACGAATGGTGACTTGGTAGCATCCGGAGCCGTTTTGCCCTTGGCTTGCTGGGAAGAAGTAACTGCAGCGGATTTCCCCTTAGGAGCTGCTGAGGTAGTTCCTCGCCGAGGTTGAGATGACTCGGATGAGGCGGAAGAACTTGGCACTGGAGCTCTTGTAGCTAGACTTGGTGCGGTTGCTGATTTTGTTGGTGCCGGAACAGGTGCGGGTGCTGGTTCGGTCACTGGTACTGGAATTGTTGATGGTGCTGGGGCTGGTGCTGGTGTCAAGGTAGTCTCGGTGGCTACTTGTTGCAGCGATGCCGAAGTTGTGGACGCCGTCGCCTCGGCTGGGCCGGTATCTCCCGCTCCGAGGTTGCACTCCTCTTGAAAAGGTAGTGCAGAACCCGGAGCAGCCGCGGAACCCTCTGGAATAGGGCTCAGCGGACATGACTCGTCGTCACGAGGGGGAGAAGGCCTAGATCGAAGCGGTGACGAGATGCTAGATCCGCTCTGAGGGACCTCTACCGGAGCCCTGCAGAAGAGAATAATTTCAGAAGAGAAATTACAACGATGCAAGGAAAAGTGGGTTACGGAAGGAAAAATGACTTACGCATCCGAGGTTTGGGCCTCCTTGGGTTTCCAAGCCCTTCGTGCCGGGGCTTTGCCTGCCGGCTTGGAGGCAGTTTTATCTCCGGCCTTCTTTCGCCTTTTTGCGGGCTGAGAAGGTCGGGAGGAGGAACTTGGTGCGGCTCCGCGCTTCTTCTTCGGCGCCACTGGGATTGGTTCGCCCGTAGCAAGCGGAGGATCCTCGTGGATATGCCCACCGGGGTTAGCTGATGCCGGAAAGGCAAAAGAAAGAGGGACAGACTTAACAGGTTCAATCACCTCGACATCCGAGTCATCCTCATCATCGGGCCAGTCTCTAATAGAAGAGAATTTACCGGTGGGTCGTTTTGTAGCATCGGTCATAGGGAGAAACATCTCCTGGTCCGGCTCCTCCTCATCCTGGGTCTCTCGGTCTGGCGCCACTTAAGGGTCGGATCCGTGCCGTCCTCAAGGGTCTGCTAAAGGAATAGCTGAGAAAAAGAATGAAGAACAGAGTCAAAAATACAACAAAAACTGACATATATTTAATCCGAAGTAAGTTTGCCCCGCGAAGCTTATCGCGGGAGGGAGCCTGTCACGACAAAAGTGCTCAATTCCCCACGTCCACTCAACAGAGAAATCCTTGTCGGTGGTGAAGAGAGCCTTAACCCGGCGAAAAATCTCCGTGTTGCTCAGCTCGAAGGAGGAGGTCCGGTTGGGGTCGTGGCCGAAACTCATGTGGCACACCTTGTGGGTGCGCTTCTGGAGGGGAGAGATTCGGTTGCGCACGAACGTGATCATAGCATCCTCATTGCGCAATCCGAGCTTCTTCAGTTCCGCGAACCTCTTGTTAACCTGGTTGGCCAAGGCCGTGGGCTTCTTGGAGATCTCCTCCCAAAATTCCGGGTTAGGTGGACCCGGAGTATAGGGGAGCAACCAAATCAAATCTTCAGTGCCTGTATTCCGGACATAGAAGAAGGTCCGGGCCCATCCTTTGCAGGAGTCAAGCCCGGTGACCCGGGGGAAAATGGAAGTCCTCCAGGGTGAGATGGACGCATCTCCGAATTGGGTGAGATGCTTGTCCTCCGACTCAACTTGGATGTTGGGGATGACGTTACGACGGAGGCCGAAAAACCGGATCCACAGCTCCTTCGTGGGCCACAGTCCGATGTAGCCTTTGATCGTAGAAGCAAAAGCAGAGAGAGAAGTGATAGCGTTGGCTGGAAGGTGGTGCAGCTGCATCTTGTAGGTGCTAAGCCAATCCCGAAAGAAGTCGCTCACCGGCAAGCCGAACCCCCGTTGGAAGTGGGACAAGAACACGACGAACTCACCCGGATTGGGTGAGGGGGCCAGTTCGGCGGAGGGGAGACGAGCGACGATGCCGGCAGGGACGCGTCTGGTCCGGTAAAGCCAGTCAAGGTCATCTTTACAGACCCAAGACCCGGCCCACGTGCCACGGTCCGCCGCAGCGGCGTCCTCCTCCATTTCTTGCTCGGCGACGACGAGCTCCTCCTCTGTCATCTCGTACTCGCTACCCTCGCTGGCGCTAGCAGCGGCGGGAGTCAGAGGCCTGGATTGGCAAGGACCTGTGGCGAGGGAGTTGCGCAACGGTGGCCACGACGCAGAGGCACGGGGAAAAGTGCGGCAGCGGCGCTACTGCTAGGAGCACTCGCGGCAGCGCGGTCGCGAGGAAGACGAAGAAGAAGAGCAATGGGCAGAGGGGCGCAGAAGAGGAAAAAATCCTATGGGGTGCGCCCCTCCACTATTTAACCACTCCCTAAAGGGGTGAGTGGGATCGCACCCTGTAAATGAGCCACATGGTGTGGCCGTGTATCACCTGCCTCAGCCAATCAGTGAGGAGCCACACGGAGGGCCACAGGGCAGAGGCGATCCCATAACGTGACGCACTGATGCGGTAAACAAGGAGGCAGGCGTGACGTGACCCTCGCACAGTGATAACTGACAATTACTGCAGCGGTTACTGTGTAGGCTCTTAAAATAAGACAACGTAATGACTAGCCTCCACGTGGGTTGGCGTATGAGAGAAGGAAACAAGGCCCGGATCGAACCATGGTAACTCGGACAGCAAGTAAAAACTTAGAATGTGTAAAGGGAAAGTAAAACCATGAGATCCGAGTCAAAGTGATAACCTCGCCGGCAAGTGAAAACTTGGAACGTGCGAAGGGAACGTAAATCCATATAATCCGAGATAAAGAGCTAACTCGGAAATAACGTCCAAGGCTCGAACATAAATGAACCTGATGTGGCCTTAGCGGCCAACGCAGCTAAGACCGCACCAGCTTTGGGGACTAATGTTGGGGGGATACCCCCGGGTAGGGTCACTCCGGGGTATAAAGGCCGAGTTAGCCAAAGTTCAGCAAGGTCAAAGCGGATGCTGGCCGGGTCACCTCAAGGCAGGCCGGATCACGGAGTAACCCGGACCAGGGGGGTCGCCTAACATTATCTCAGCCGACTTAAGGAGTAAGTCGGAAGTGCTTGTCTAACTTGAATGCAGGAACAGGTATAGCCGGATCTACTATGATCCGGGTCCCGTTTAGCTTCTGGGAGAAGGAAGGAATCTCGCTGGTCAAAAAGAAGGCCCGGTACGCACTGCATGAGGGAAGCAGACAAGGGCAAGACCACCGGGTCATGGCCGACAAGGGTGACGACGCCCATGTCGGCTGACGCGGGCGCCGTAGAGGCTCACGTAGCTAAAGCATGTGTGACGAGGAGGAAAATCACCCCAGTCGGCTTACCACTTTGAGAGGAGGCAATATGCCTCCACGGATGCCCTAGGAAGAGACCAAGCCCCCTCTATATAAGGGGGGCTAGGGTTTCAGTAGAGGGGGTTGGGTTTTCTTCTATTCTGATTTGGCTAAGGTTTTAGGTGTGAGCCGTGGGTGAGAGTAAGAGAGCTCCTTCTTCCTCCTCTCACCAATACAGCTCTAGGAGCACTTGTAATCTTGACAGGAAAGCAATACAAACTTCTGTGTGGAGAATCACTTCACTATCCCTCCCTGGATTCCCCTAGCGTGTATTAGTACCCACCTTTAGCCTATCCATGGCATCTGTCGTGACACCACCACGACATATCTTACTCATGTTTAATAGTCCCATGTTTCCTCCACTTTCATAAATCTGAAAAACTTCAGCATAGATAGAGTAATGGAAAGCGTATCATACGGCTTTAAAAGGGAATGTGAAGAGGCATTTTAATGTGGAGGAGTTACCACCACATGAATGGGAGAGGTGAGGGGTCACCCCCCCCATGCGACGGCCATGGAGAGAGGGGGCACCCCCTCCTCCTATAAAAGGCCACCCATTCCCTCCTTCATTCACACACCTCCTTGTGAAGGATCTCTCTCCCCCTCTAGAATTATTCCCCCATGGTCTCGGATTAGCGAGATACATGTTCCCGGTGGCATTTCATCTGGAAGGAGTTGTTGCTTCCACTGGATCGCTGGAGCGAGGAGGTGGAGGTTGTCCGGTGGCTTGAACGTGTGTGCGAGTGCGGATGCGCTGCTGAGTTGTGGCGCTCGGACTTCCTCACGATCTTGAGATCGGCAAGTGTACGACTACATCAACCACGAGTTCCTACTCGTTAACAAAGCTCGTTGTCTACGAGGGTAAGTTCTCGTTGGATGTATGTCCACCCGTTGCTTTGTACCTAGTAGATAGATCTTGGCGTGTAGTTCACACCGTAGGAAATTTTTTGTTTTCTATGCTGCGGACCCAACAATGGTATCAGAGCCTGATCTATGCGTAGGTGCTTAGCACGGGTAGTACACATATGGTTGATATGTGGGCGATGATGATCATGTTATTGCATCTTCTATGTATTTTGGATATTGGTGGCATAGTGGGATGAAGCGGCCCAGACCAACCTTACATGTCATCGTACATGAGACCGGTTCCACGACTGACATGCAACTTGTTTTGCATAAGTGGCTGGCGAGTGTCTGTCTCTCCTACTATAGTCAATATCTTATTTACAACGAGTTGCTAATAACTTAGTTATCCTAGTTTAGATCGTTGCTAGGCTAGTGTGTTGATATGGTATTGTTGTAAGTAGATGTATGGTGGATACTCTTACAACACACTCAACGTGTAAGTTCCATAGACCTTGGCCTTACACACAAAGGAATGATAGAGATCATACCACGATGCAAGTGATAGAGATCAAATGCATGGACTATATCATCTCACTTTACACATTAGATGTTAGCATCTTATACTGCTAGTTTGGCGCGTTTGATAGAATTACAAGATGATCCCTCTTTTAGATATCAAGATAAAAATGTGTTCTTCCTTGAGTATGCACTGTTCTATGGATCGTGTTTCGAGACATCACGTGATGATCGGGTGTACTCGAATCTACGCTTTCATAGGAACGGGTGTAAGACAGTTTTACACACGCGAATACTAAGGTTCTTACTTGGCGAGCCTAGCATGTACAGACATGGCCTCGGAACACGGACCGAAAGGTTAAGCATGAGTCATATGGTTGATATGATGCCCATATAGATGCTCGCCTTTGAAGCTAGATCAACTCACGTGATGATCGGACTTGGTATAGTGGATTTGGTTCATGTAATCACCAAAAGGACACGAGGGATGTCGTTTTTGAGTGGGAGTTCATTAGTAATTTCGATTAATTGAACTCAATCTATCATAAACTTAGTCTAAATAAACTTTACAAATTTTGTTGTAGATGGCACCACCTGCTTTTAATTTCAATGTGTTCATGGAGAAAGAGAAACTTACTGCGAATGGTAGCAACTTCACCAACTGGGCTATGAATTTGAGGATTCTCCTCACTGCTGCACAAAAGCAATATGTGCTAGATGCGCCGCTAGGCCCCCCACCAGCTCCTGATGCCCCTGACGAGGAAAAGAACGTCTATATAACTCTTCAGGAGGACCACAACTTAGTTCATTGCGGCATACTGTATGGGCTAGATCCAGAACTTTGAAAGCGTTTCAAAAATGGCTATGCCTATGATACCATGGGAGAATTGAAAATGATTTTTGATACCCATGCTGCCGTAGAGAGTTATAATGCTACAGAAAAGTTCTTTAGCTGCATGATGGAGGAATACAGTTCCTTTAGTGAGCATGTACTCAAAATGTCTGGGTACGCCGATAAGCTTGTGTCCTTGGGAATAACGATTCCCATTGACTTAGGCATACATCGTGTTCTCCAATCTCTGCCACCTAGCTACAAGAGCTTCGTGATGAACTATAATATGCAGGGCATGAAGAAGTCTCTTCTCGAGCTCCTGTCAATGCTTAAGACTGCAGAAGTGGAGATTAGGAAAGAACATCAAGTGTTGATGATCAATAGGACCACCGGTTTCAAGAAGGACAAGAAAGGCAAGAACAAGGGAAATAAGGGTGGTAAGTATGTTGCCATGCCTGAAAAGAAACCCCGGGCTGGCCCTAAGTCTGACACCGAGTGCTACTATTGCAAGGGGACTGGCCATTGGAAGTGCAACTGCCCCAAGTATTTGGCGGACAAGAAGTCCAGCAAGGCAAATAAAGGTATATGTGATATACATGTTATTGATGTGTACTTGACTAGTACGGCAATCCTGTTGTGAATTTCATGGTTGATGAAATGGATGACCCTGCGACGTATGAAGAAGCGATGATGAGCCCAGATTCCAACAAATGGCTAGAAGCCATGAAATCCGAGATGGAATCCATGTACGAGAACCAAGTTTGGAACTTGGTGGACTTACCTCACGACCGAAAGGCCGTTGAGAATAAATGGATTTTCAAAAGGAAAACTGATGCTGATGGTAATGTGACCATCTATAAGGCTCGACTTGTCGCAAAGGGGTTTTGACAAATTCAAGGAGTTGACTATGATGAGACATTCTCTCCCGTAGCGATGCTTAAATCGGTTAGGATTATGTTAGCAATTGCTGCATATTTCGATTATGAAATATGGCAGATGGATGTCAAAACTGTGTTCCTCAATGGTAAGATTGAACAAGAGTTGTATATGATATAACCTAAGGGTTTTGTCGATCCTAAGGATGCTAATAAGGTGTGCAAACGTCATCGATCCATCTATGGACTGAAGCAAGCATCACGAAGTTGGAATCTCCGCTTTGATGAGGCGATCAAAGAGTTTGGATTTGTCCAAACTTATGGGGAAGCTTGTATTTACAAGAAAGTGAGTGGGTGCAATGTGGCATTTCTGATATTATATGTGGATGACATATTATTGATTGGAAATGATATAGATCTTTTAAACAGTGTTAAAAGTTATCTAAACAGCAAATTTTCGACGAAAGACCTTGGTGAAGCGTCATATATATTAGGCATTAAAATCTATAGAGATAGATCAAGGCGCCTAATTGGGCTATCACAGAGTACATACCTTGATAAGATATTAAAGAAGTTTAATATGGATGAAAGTAAGAAGGGGTTCTTACCTATGCTGCAAGGCAAGACATTGAGTAAGACTCAAAGTCCGGCTATGGCGGAAGAAAGAGAGATGATGGATAAGATCCCCTATGCCTCGGCCATAGGCTCTATTATGTATGCCATGCTATGTACAAGACCGTATGTGGCACATGCTATTAGTTTGACTAGTAGGTACCAATCTGATCCAGGTTCGGAACACTGGATAGCGGTAAAGAACATCCTCAAGTACTTGAGAAGAACTAAGGATATGTTTCTCATATACGGAGGTGAAGAAGAGCTAGTCGCTAAGTGTTATGTTGATGCTAGCTTTGACACCAATCTAGATGACTCTAAGTCTCAATCCGGATACGTATTTCTCTTGAACGGAGCAACAGTTAGTGGGAGGAGTTCCAAACAACCTGTGGTGGCTGGATCAACAACGGAGGCGGAATATGTTGCTGCTTTAGAAGCAGCGCAGGAGGCAGTTTGGATGAAAGAGTTCATTACGGAACTGGGTGTGGTTCCCAGTGTGTTGGACCCCGATGGTGATCTATTGTGACAACAATGGAGCCATAGCCAACGCAAAGGAACCAAGGTCTCACAAGAATTCCAAACATATTAAGCGCCGGTTTCACTCCATCCGCGAGCATGTCAAGGATGGAGATATAAAGATTTGTAAAGTACACACGGACCTAAATGTAGCAGATCCGTTGACTAAAGTTCTCCCTAGGGCAAAACATGATCAACACCAGAACTCCATGGGTGTTAGATTTATCACTATGTGAACTAGATTATTGTCTCTAGTGCAAGTGGGAGACTGAAGGAAATATGCCCTGAGAGGAAATAATGAAGTTGTTATTATATATTCCTTATACATGATAGATGTTTATTTTACATGCTAGAAATGTATTGATTCGGAAACATCAATACATGTGTGTTTAATAAACAAAAAGGGTTCCTAGTCATGCCTCTCTTATAGACTAGCTTGTTGATTAACAGGATGATCAAGGTTTCCTGATCATGGACATTGGATGTTGTTAATAACAAGGTCACACCATTGGTGGAATGATGTGATGAACATTCATCCAAAGTATAGCATTACGATCAAGTCATTATTGCTATAACATCATACGAAGTAATCTTTATCCTTAGACCATGAGATCATGTTAATTGCTAACACCGGAAGAGTATCTTCATAACATCAAACGTCACACCGTAACAGGGTGACTATAAAGATGGGTTCAGTACTACGAAGGTGTTATGTTGAGGCTCATGGATCAAGAGTGGAATTTTTCAATCCAGATGACGGATAGATATACTCTGGGCCCTCTCGGTGATATCACATTAGGATAGCTTGCAAGCAAGTGATGTGATCACTAGAATGTTATATCACGGGAACGAGAAAAGAGTGCATGTCGGTAACGAGATCAAACTAGGTATGGAGATACCGATGATCGAATCTCGGACATGTAATATATCGAGAGACAAAGGGATTTAGTTACAAGTGTTAAAGGTTCTCACGATCACAGGAGTCATCGTTGAATGTGTAGGAGTCAGTACGGATCTCCAGGTCCCGCTGCTGATTATTGATCGGAGAAGGGTCTCGATCATGTCTGCATTATTCGTGAACCGTAGGGTGGCACACTTAAGAGTTACCAGACACCATTTTGGAGCACATTTGTTTCAGACGAAAGAATTGCAAAGCGCAGGAATTGTTTCAATAGAAACCGGAAATTGTTTCGGGTGAAATTGCAGAAGGTGGTTCTGCATGTGATATTGAAATATTGCAAGGGCTATATGTGAATGTTTGTTAATTAAAGCAATTAACAAAATTCTGAATAAATTTAATAAAAGAGTTTTATTAAATGAGAGAGCATTAAATTTGGAGAAATTTAATGCATTTAAAGTGGAGACTTTAAAAGGGAATGTGAAGAGGCAATTTAATGTGGAGGGGTTACCACCACATGAATGAGGGAGGTGAGGGGTCACCCCCATGCGCCGGCCATGGAGAGAGGGGGCACCCCCCTCCTTCTATAAAAGGCCACCCATTCCCTCCTTCATTCACACACCTCCTTGTGAAGGATCTCTCTCCCCCTCTAGAATTATTCCCCCATGGTCTCGGATTAGCGAGATACATGTTCCCGGTGGCATTTCGTCTGGAAGGAGTTGCTGCTTCCGCTGGATCGCTGGAGCGAGGAGGTGGAGGTTGTCTGGTGGCTTGAACGTGTGTGCGAGTGCGGATGCGCTGCTGAGTTGCGGCGCTCGGACTTCCTCACGATCTTGAGATCGGCAAGTGTACGACTACATCAACCACGAGTTCCTACTTGTTAACGAAGCTCGTTGTCTACGAGGGTAAGTTCTCGTTGGATGTATGTCCACCCATTGCTTTGTACCTAGTAGATAGATCTTGGCGTGTAGTTCACACCGTAGGAAATTTTTTGTTTTCTATGCTGCGGACCCAACACTGTCAAGTGTATCAAGAAATAAGCCTTCAATACTAAACACTACAACACCCAAGACTTCAATTGTGAGACTTTTTCTTATTACAATTGTTTAGCAATTTTTAGGCAAGACTTAGTTAATTGCGAGAGCTGGAATAAAATGAGCCCAATTAAATACCCATGCAAACGACAATCTTACTATGATACAAAGACTCACTCCACCAATATAATATCTCAACATTTACTACTAACTAGCATGGGATTCTCAAACTTTAAAAGTGGGTAGTCATAAGGCATACCTCTCATGTTTGGTTCCACTTCTCTCTTCCTTTTTCATTTGTTTCTTGGAAACTAGAAGTCGATCACTCTCCTGCAATCATACGAAGACCTCGAGGCGACAAGAAAAGAAAGAGGGAAAATAAGGAAAAATGGAGAAATCTTTTTGTGATTTTTAAGAGAGGGAAATAAAGAATAGAAAATTGGCGGCAAAGCTTGGCTAGAAAATTTCGAAAGCTAATAAAAAGAACTAAAGATGAAGTGTTGGGAAAACCAACACGAGTGCTTATGAACTCAAAATAAAAATGTAACCTCGAAAAATAAAAGCAAACGAACACCAAATAAAGATACATGAGGAAACTTCCCCAAGCTTAGGCTTTTGCAAGCCCTTCAAATCATTGTGGTGGCAGGAAAAAATCGTTACTCCAGTTCGCGAATTGAGTGGAGAGGTTACTTGTTGTTTCTCGGAGGTTCAAAGAGAGGTTGTGCATCCTCTCCATAGTCCCTCCAAGTCCTTGGAAATCTTGGTATGTGGCAAACCAGGTATGTGGCTGCTCCTCTTGATGAGGAACTTCTTGCTCCTCCTCTTGGTCCTCATCCTCTTCAGGAATCTCCTCCTCGGGTTGGTGCTACTCAACCTGCACATCATATAGCAAACATCCTTCCTTGATAGAGAAAATACCATTAGGCAAAGGAGCGGGGTAGATACGCCCAACTCCAGCAATATGAAGATAATAAACACCGCCTCTCATAGTGAGCATTCCATAGGCCCTCAAGGTGGAGAAACCAACACGCGTCTCACCTAGTACGTGTTGCAACTCACCTGGATCGATGTCTAGGGTGGTGGCAGGCACGGTGATGATGCCTCCTCCTGTGATTGGCCCTTGGCTTTGGGAGGCTTGCTGCTCCAGGTAGCGCACAAGGATGGCGCCCAAGTTGAGTGACATGTTGCAGTTGATGTAAGCAGCCTTGGTGAGGACTAGGATGTCCTCCTCGTTGAGTCTCGTGAACTCATTACGTGCATGCAAGGTGTTAGCAATAACATAGAACAAATAGAAAATTGGATGTTGAATATTCTTCCCTTGTTCACTCTACTAGTGAATCTCATTCCATTATAGTATTGATCACCGGAAGGAATTAAAGCAGTAAAGGATGCGCGTAAAGCATGAACATCATTGTTAGGCAAATTAAAGCATGCACACCATTGATCTAACGTTAAGGTGTAGTTGTTGTTCATCAGACTGAAAGAAATAGTATCCTCTCCTTGCCACAGTTTAACAATGCTTTGTAATGAACTTAGGAATTTGATGGTTAAGCGGCGATAAGTAGGTACATCATTGTACACAAAGTTTTGCAGGCCATCTCTATTGAAAAGTAAATTGAAGTCATTAGAAATACCAAGTTGGTTCAATATAATGGGGCAAGCCCACTTGGTGGCCTTCAGTTCGCGGTTCTTGATCTTGTTGAAGCGTTCGCGATGAGCCTGATCCCTGAACCGTATCCCCATTCGTTCCTGGGTGATTGCCTGAGAAGCGCTAGTAGTGGCACGAGCACAAGTTTGGCTCCTTGTGTTCATCTTCTAAAACATTGAAGAAAGGCAAAAATAAACTTTTTGATCCAACAACAGTAAGTATAATATGTTCCTCTTCTAAGCACACTAAAGAATCTCCTTAAGATAATAATCTAGGTAAGAAAATCATGGCAATTGGTTCATAGTGTTGGAGATATGCCCAAGAGGCAATAATAAAAGTGGTTATTATTATATCTTTGTGTTTATGATGAATGTTTACATCCCATGCTATAATTGTATTATAAGGAAACACTGATACATGTGTGTTTTGTAAACATAAAAGAGTCCCTAGTAAGCCTCTCGTTGAACTAGCTTGTTTATTAATTGATAATCATGGTTTCCTGATCATGGACATTGGATGTGATTAATAACAAGGTTATATCATTAGGAGAATGATGTGATGGACACACACCCATAGTAAGCGTAGCATAAGATCAAGTCATTAAGTTCGTATTGCTATAAGCTTTCAAATGCATAGTAACCTAATCCTTCGACCATGAGGTTATGTTAATCACCATCACCGGATGGGTACTTTGATGACATCAAACACCGTTTCGTAATTGGGTGGTTATAAAGGTGTCATTGGGTATTCTGAAAGTATGTGTTGAAGCGCATGGACCAAGATTGGGATTTGTCCATCCCTATGACGGATAGATATGCTCTGGGCCCTCTCGGTGGAATGTCATCTAGTTAGCTTGCAAGCATGTGACTAGGTCACAAGGGATGACATAACATGGAACGAGTAAAGAGTACTTATCAGTAATGAGGTAGAACTAGGTATAGAGATACCGACGATCAAACCTCGGATAAGTAGAATATCGCGTGACAAAGGGAATTGGTTTCATATGTTAATGGTTCTATCGATCACAAAGTCATCGTTGAGTATGTGGGAGCCGTTATGGATCTCCAGATCCCGCTGATGGTTATTGATCGGAGAGGTGTCTTCATCATGTATGCATATTCACGAACCGTAGGGTGACACACTTAAGGTTCGAAGTTGTTTTAAGTAGATATGGAATGTGCGTTGGAGACCGAATGTTGTTCGGAGTCTCAGATTGCATCCGAGACATCACGAGGAGATCCGGAATGGTCCGGAGAATAAGATTCATATATTGGGGATCATTTTCTAAGTTAGGAAATGTTCCGAAGTGTTTGTATGGAGATTCTAGAAGGTTTCGGAATGTTCTGGAAGGTTCTAGAAGAGTTCTTGGTGTTTGCTTGAAAACCAAGAAAGGGTCAAAGGAAACCTTGTGGGGCGAGACACGGATTCGTGGGGGAGGAGGACTCCTCCCCCCCTTCCCAACCCGCCGGCCTAGGAGGGGAGTCCTACTAGGACTCCCCCTCCCCAGGCGCGCCTCCCTCCTTTAAATAGAAGGGAGGGGGCGCCCCCTCCTACCCCTCTCTCATAACAAGCTCTAGCCGCCGCCTCTCTCCTCTACCTTCGCTCTGCTCCGGCTTAGGCGAAGCCCTGCAGAATTCTCTCCACCACCACCACCACCACACAGTCGTGCTGTTGGGATTCCGTGGAGAAGATATACTACCTTCGCTGCTCGCTGGAACAGGGAGAGGAAGGTCTGCTTGACTCCGCACGTGTGACCGACTGCGGAAGCGCTGCCGGAACGCGTCGCCGGAAGGATCGTCCACACGATCTTGAGATCGGCAAGTGATCGACTACATCAACCCCGAGATCTAATCTCGTAACTCTTTCGGTTCTACGAGGTTAGTACAGATCTATCTCGGTGCTCATGTCTAATAGATTAGATCTTGGCTTTTATCTAGATTAGATCTGGGTTTTGTTCGTTCTTGCGGTAGAATTTTTTTGTTTTCCATGCTACGAACCCATCAGTGGTATCAGAGCCTTGTCTACGCGTAGATCTGTTGCACGAGTAGAACACAATGATGTTGTGGGCGTTGGTGCTCGTGCCGTCTTTTACTTTGTGTACTTTGCATCTTGCGGTATGGTGGGATGAAGCGGCATGGGCTAACCTTACATGTCATCGCACATGAGACTTGCTCCACGCTTGACGTGTAACTTTCTTTGCACAAGTGGCTTTGCGGGTGTCTGTCTCTCCCATCATAGTATAGATCCAATCTACACTTTGCACTCGATAGCACTTGTATCAACGTTGTGGTTCAGTTTCGTAGGTAAGATCCGTTCTTGTTCGAAAGCCCCAAACCACGTAAAACTTGCAAAGAAAATTAGAGGCGTCTAACTTGTTTTTGCAGGGTTTTTTGTGATGTGATATGGCCATCATGTGATTGTGATTGTATTTGATGTATGCAATGATCCTTGTTGTAATATGGCAACTGGCAGGAGCCTAATGGTTGTCTTTAATTCTGTTAAGACCTGCGTGTCTATTCATCTTGTAATAGATTTATTCCAAGTAGTTGTAATAGTTGCTGGTGATGATGGATAACCATGAAGTGGCGCCACTGACCTTGACGCAATGCTGGTGATGATGGAGATCATGTCCGTGCTTTGGAGATGGAGATCAAAGGCATAAGAAGAAAGGGCCATATCATATCACACTAATTATGAATTGCCTGTGATGTTAATCCTTTATGCATCTTGTATTGCTTAGATCGCGATGGTAGCATTATAAGATGATCCCTCTCACTAAATATCAAGTAATAAAGTGTTCGTCCTTAGTTGGCACCGTTGCTAAGACTCGTCGTCTCGAAGCATCTCGTGATGATCGGATGTGATAGATTCTACGTGTGCATACAACGGGTGCAAGCCAGATTTGCACATGTGGAAACTAAGGTTAATCTTGACGAGCCTAGCATGTACAGACATGGTCTCGGAACACGGAATACCGAAAGGTAGAGCATGAATCATATAAGTGATATGATGAACATGAAGATTGTTCGCCGATGAAACTACATCTTCTCTCGTGAAGATCGGACTTGGTGTAGTGGACTTGGTTTGTGTAATCACTAAGACAATGTGAGGGATGTTGTTTTGAGTGGGAGTTCACCTAGTTAATTTAAGAATTAAAGTAGAACTCAATTTATCATAAACTTAGTCTAAACTACTTGCAAATATTGTTGTAGATTATGGCGAATCTCTCCATCAATTTCAATGCATTCCTAGAGAAAGAAAAGCTTAAGAACAATGGAAGCAACTTCACGGACTGGCTCCGTGGTCTGAAGATTGTCCTCAGGGCTGGTCAGATGCCCAATGTGCTCGAAGCATCGCTAGGTGACCCACCTACAGATGATGCCACCGATGACGTAAAGAATGTTTACGCCACTCGGAAAAATCATTACTCCACAGTTCAGTGTGCCATCCTGTACGGTTTAGAAACGGAGCTCCAGAAGCGTTTTGAGCACCACGACCCGTTCGAGATCATTAAGGAGCTCAAGCTCATTTTTGAGACTCACGCGTCCGTGGAGAGCTATGAGGCCTCCGAGAAGTTCTTCACCTACAAGATGGAAGAGGGAAGCTCCGTTAGCGAGCATGTGCTCACCATGTCTGGGCACGCAAACAAGCTCCAAGAGTTGGGGATAACGATTCCTAATGAGTTAGGGATTCACCGTGTCCTCCAATCACTGCCACCGAGTTATAAGAACTTTGTGATGAACTACAATATGCACTGCATGAACAAGACATTGCCTGAACTATCGTCCATGCTAAAAACTGCTGAAGTGGAGATCAAGAAGGAGCACCAAGTGTTGATGGTCAATAAGACCACCAATTTCAAGAAACAGGGCAAGCCTAAGAAAAAGGGCAACTTCAAGAAGGACGGCAAGAAAGCTGCCGCACCTGCTAAGAAGCCCAAGGCTGGTCCTAAGCCTGAAACTGAGTGCTTCTACTGCAAGGGTGCTGGTCACTGGAAGCGTAACTGCCCCAAGTACCTGGCAGATCTGAAGAACGGCAACATCAATAAAAAAGGTATATTCGATATACATGTTATTGATGTGTATCTTACTAGTAGTCGTAGTAGTGCCTGGGTATTTGATACTGGTTCGGTTGCTCATATATGTAACTCAAAACAGGAGCTGCGGAATAAACGAAGACTGGCAAGAGACGAGGTGACGATGCGCGTTGGAAATGGCTCCAAGGTTGATGTGATCGCCGTCGGCACGCTCCCTCTACATCTACCTTCGGGATTAGTTTTTAATTTAAATAATTATTACTTGGTGCCTGCGTTAAGCATGAACATTATATCTGGATCTTGTTTATTGCGAGACGGTTACTCTTTTAAGTCTGAGAATAAAGGTTGTTCGATTTATATGAGTAATATCTTTTATGGTAATGCACCTGAGATAAATGGTTTATTCTTATTGAATCTCGATAGTAGTGATACACATGTTCAGAACATAGATGCTAATCGAATAAAATTGAATGATAATTCTACATACATGTGGCACTGTCGTCTTGGTCACATTGGAGTGAAGCGTATGATGAAACTCCATTTTGATGGACTTCTTGAATCACTTGATTTTGAATCACTTGAAAGATGCAAAGCATGTCTAATGGGAAAAATGACTAAGACTCCATTCTCTGGAATAATGGAGCGAGCTACGGACTTATTGGAAATAATACATACCGATGTATGCGGTCCAATGAGTGTAGCATCACGTGGTGGATATTGTTATGTTCTCACTTTCACAGATGACTTGAGTAGATATGGGTATATCTATTTTATGAAACATAAGTCCGAAACTTTCGAGAAGTTTAAGGAATTTCAAAGTGAAGTGGAAAATCATCGTAACAAGAAGATTAAGTTTCTGCTTTCTGACCGCGGAGGTGAATATCTGAGTTATGAGTTTGGCATGCATTTAAAGAAATGTGGAATACTTTCGCAGTTGACACCACCGGGAACACCACAGCGTAATGGTGTGTCCGAACATCGTAATCGAACTCTCTTAGATATGGTTCGGTCTATGATGTCTCTTACAGATTTACCGCTATCATTTTGGGGCTATGCATTAGAGACAGCCGCATTCACTTTAAATAGGGCACCATCTAAATCCGTTGAAACGACACCATACGAATTGTGGTTTGGAAAGAAACCTAAGTTGTCATTCCTTAAAGTTTGGGGTTGCGAAGCGTATGTAAAGAAGTTACAACCTGATAAGCTTGAACCCAAAGCGGAGAAATGCGTCTTCATAGGATACCCGAAAGAAACAATTGGGTATACCTTCTATCATAGATCCGAAGGCAAAGTTTTCGTTGCCAAGAATGGATCCTTTCTTGAGAAGGAATTTTTCTCGAAAGAAGTGACTGGAAGGAAAGTAGAACTCAACGAGGTTGTTGAACCTTCTCTCGTAGTTGAGAGTAGCGCAGCACCGGAAGATGTTTTTGTGCCGCCTGCACCAACTGGAGAGGAAGCTAATGATGCTGATCATGAAACTTCGAACGAAGTTACTGCTGAACCTCGCAGGTCAACAAGGGTTCGTACCACTCCTGAGTGGTATGACTCTGCCTTGAACGTCATGTTGGTGGACAACACTGATGACCCTGCGACGTATGAAGAAGCTATGGTGAGCCCAGATTCCAACAAATGTCTAGAAGCCATGAAATCCGAAATGGGATCCATGTACGAAAACCAAGTATGGACTTTGGTGGACTTACCGGATGGCCGTAAGGCTGTCGAGAACAAATGGATTTTCAAAAGAAAAACAGATGCTGATGGTAATGTTACCGTCTATAAAGCTCGACTTGTCGTGAAAGGGTTCCGACAAATTCAAGGAGTTGACTACGATGAGACTTTCTCACCAGTAGCGAAGCTAAAGTCTGTGAGGATTTTGTTAGCAATCGCTGCATATTTCAATTATGAGATTTGGCAGATGGATGTCAAAACGGCGTTCCTTAATGGTGACATTGAGGAAGAGTTGTATATGGTACAACCCAAGGGTTTTGTCGATCCTAGTGATGCTGACAAGGTATGCAAACTTCAGCGCTCCATTTATGGACTGAAGCAAGCATCCCGGAGTTGGAATCAATGTTTTGATAAAGTAATCAAAAACTTTGGATTTATACAAACTTATGGAGAAGCTTGTATTTACAAGAAAGTGAGTGGGAGCTCTGTAGCATTCCTAGTACTATATGTAGATGACATATTGTTGATTGGGAATGATATAGAACTTCTTAATAGCGTCAAAACCTATTTGAATAATAGTTTTTCAATGAAGGATCTTGGCGAAGCGGCATATATTCTAGGCATCAAGATTTATAGAGATAGATCAATACGCCTAATAGAGCTTTCACAAAGTACATACTTAGACAAAGTTCTAAAGAAGTTTAGAATGGAAGAGAGCAAGAAAGGGTTCGTGCCCATGTTGTCAGGTAAGACCTTGAGTAATACTCAAAGTCCGGCTACGGCAGAAGATAGAGAAAAGATGAATAATATTCCCTATGTGTCGGCCATAGGTTCTATCATGTATGCCATGCTATGTACAAGACCGGATATAGCAAATGCTGTTAGTTTGACTAGCAGATATCAAAGTGATCCTGGAATGGAACACTGGACAGCGGTCAAAAATATCCTAAAGTACCTGAATAGGACTAAGGATATGGTTCTTTCTTATGGAGGTGATGAACAGCTTGTTGTAAACGGTTACACTGATGCTAGTTGGAACACCGATCCAGATGACTCGAAGTCACAGTCTGGATACGTATTTATTTTGAATGGTGCTGCAGTGAGCTGGAGGAGTGCCAAGCAAAGCGTTGTGGTGAAATCTTCAACTGAATTGGAATACATAGCTGCTTCGGAGGCTGCACAAGAAGCCATATGGATGAAGGAGTTCATTACTGAACTTGGCATGGTTCCCAGTGCGTTGGACCCGATGGCCATCTACTGTGACAACACAGGTGCCATAGCTAATGCACAGGAGCCAAGGTCACATAGCAAGCTGAAGCACATCAAGCTACGTTTCCATGCTATTCGCGAGTATGTCCGAGATGGTGACATAAAGATTTGCAAAGTACACACTGATCTGAATGTGGCAGATCCGTTGACTAAACCTCTCCCTAGAGCAAAGCATGACCAACACCAGAACGCCATGGGTGTTAGGTATATTACCATGTAATCTAGATTATTGACTCTAGTGCAAGTGGGAGACTGTTGGAGATATGCCCAAGAGGCAATAATAAAAGTGGTTATTATTATATCTTTGTGTTTATGATGAATGTTTACATCCCATGCTATAATTGTATTATAAGGAAACACTGATACATGTGTGTTTTGTAAACATAAAAGAGTCCCTAGTAAGCCTCTCGTTGAACTAGCTTATTGATTAATTGATGATCATGGTTTCCTGATCATGGACATTGGATGTGATTAATAACAAGGTTATATCATTAGGAGAATGATGTGATGGACACACACCCATAGTAAGCGTAGCATAAGATCAAGTCATTAAGTTCGTATTGCTATAAGCTTTCAAATGCATAGTAACCTAATCCTTCGACCATGAGGTTATGTTAATCACCATCACCGGATGGGTACTTTGATGACATCAAACACCGCTTCGTAACTAGGTGGTTATAAAGGTGTCATTGGGTATTCTGAAAGTATGTGTTGAAGCGCATGGACCAAGATTGGGATTTGTCCATCCCTATGACAGATAGATATGCTCTAGGCCCTCTCGGTGGAATGTCATCTAGTTAGCTTGCAAGCATGTGACTAGGTCACAAGGGATGACATAACATGGAACGAGTAAATAGTACTTATCAGTAACGAGGTAGAACTAGGTATAGAGATACCGACGATCAAACCTCGGATAAGTAGAATATCGCGTGACAAAGGGAATTGGTTTCGTATGTTAATGGTTCTATCGATCACAAAGTCATCGTTGAGTATGTGGGAGCCGTTATGGATCTCCAGATCCCGCTGATGGTTATTGATCGGAGAGGTGTCTTCATCATGTCTGCATATTCACGAACCGTAGGGTGACACACTTAAGGTTCGAAGTTGTTTTAAGTAGATATGGAATGTGCGTTGGAGACCGAATGTTGTTCGGAGTCTCGGATTGCATCCGGGACATCACGAGGAGATCCAGAATGGTCCGGAGAATAAGATTCATATATTGGGGATCATTTTCTAAGTTAGGAAATGTTCCGGAGTGTTTGTATGGAGATTCTAGAAGGTTTCGGAATGTTCTGGAAGGTTCTAGAAGAGTTCTTGGTGTTTGCTTGAAAACCAAGAAAGGGTCAAAGGAAACCTTGTGGGACGAGACACGGATTCGTGGGGGAGGAGGACTCCTCCCCCCCTTCCCAACCCGCCGGCCTAGGAGGGGAGTCCTACTAGGACTCCCCCTCCCCAGGCGCGCCTCCCTCCTTTAAATAGAAGGGAGGGGCGCCCCCTCCTACCCCTCTCTCATAACAAGCTCTAGCCGCCGCCTCTCTCCTCTACCTTCGCTCTACTCCGGCTTAGGCGAAGCCCTGCAGAATTCTCTCCTCCACCACCACCACCACACCGTCGTGCTGTTGGGATTCCGTGGAGAAGATCTACTACCTCCGCTGCTCGCTGGAACAGGGAGAGGAAGGTCTGCTTCGACTCCGCACGTGTGACCGACTGCGGAAGCGCTGCCAGAACACGGTGCCGGAAGGATCGTCCACACGATCTTGAGATCGGCAAGTGATCGACTACATCAACCCCGAGATCTAATCCCGTAACGCTTTCGGTTCTACGAGGGTTAGTACAGATCTATCTCGTTGCTCATGTCTAATAGATTAGATCTTGGCTTTTATCTAGATTAGATCTGGGTTTTGTTCGTTCTTGCGGTAGAAATTTTTTGTTTTCCATGCTACGGACCCATCACATAGTAGGTCTCACCCTAGATTGATAATGACTATAGATCGAAGATGAATTTGCAAAAAGTAATTGGAGGATCGGAGGCGAACATACCATAGATCACTTGTGTGTGAGGAAATCGAACGAAATTGAGTAGATATTAAGATCCGTTGTGGTTTTGAGAGAGTTTGGAGGTAGAAGAAGGAAAAAAGGATTGAAGTTTTGGAGTTGGGAGTACCTTCCCGTGCGATTTTGTGGTCGGATGCAACTATACAGGCGCAACTATACGGGCGAAACATGCGTTCCGGCCATGTAGTTGGCATTCTGTCAAAATATTAGCTCTTCCTCCTGGCGGCGCAGCTATACGGCCACAACTATATGGGCGGAACAAAATGTTCCAGCCGTATAGTCTGTCCCTGCGAAAGAAAATTTGCAAAAGGCCTCGATATCTATACGACCAGAACTATACGGCCGGAATTTTTATTCCCGCCGTATAGTTGGTCGTTAAACTCTTAGTACATAAGAATAGAATTTGTACAGAGGCATTGATATCTATATTACCAGAACTATACGGCTAGAATTTTTATTCCCGCTGTATAGTTGGTCGTTAAACTAACTGTACATAAGAAAAGAAATTGTACAGAGGCATTGATATCTATATGGCTGGGACTATACGGCCGGAATTTTTATTCCCGCCGTATAGTTGGTCGTTGAACTCTTAGTACATATTGCAGAAGAAAATTCGATGGCAAAGATAATTATACGACCAGAACTATACGGTCGAAATTTTTATTCCCACCGTTTAATTGGTCGTTAAACCGTCCGTGTCCATCAAAAAATTTCTGTTTCTTCATAAACTATTTCTTTTCCTATAACTTAGCGATATACCTTGTTTTTTGATAGAAAATTGACAGAAATATTGTCGACCAACAATAGCATGAATAATGCAGAAAATCAAGTACTACCAAATTTCTTCTCCCCAAATGGAGTTTTCTAGCACTCTTTATTGAACATGAACTTAAACTAAAACTAAAAACTTAACTCAAAGGTTTGCTTCCCATGGAGTGCTCTTTTACGGTCAATAGCTTGACCTTGATGATATTCACTTGGGCCATATGAGTGGAACACCCACTCCAAAGTAATTAGCCTTCAAAGTGATGGCATCCTTCTCATCATGTTTGGCTTAATTCTTCCTGGGGAAATGAATAACTAAAGGATCCCGCGATGGCAATTGCAACTTCACGTTCCCCTCATGAAGGTTAATTAAAGCCTTTATAGTTCTTAAGAAAGGACGGCCTAGTATTATAGGAGCAACTGTATCTTTAGGCATGTCAACAATAATGAAATCAATGAGAGCAGGACAACCTTTGATGTAATGTAAAGTGTTCTCCTTAATCCCTATAGCTTGTTTGTGGGTAGAATCTGCTAGATGCAATTTTAATTCAGTAATTTCAAAGGAGCCAAGATTTAACTTGTTAAAAAGACTCTTTGGAATTGTTGAGACGCTTGCACCTAGATCACAAAGTGCAGCTATCTCATTAGTTCCAATCTTTATCTTAATAGTAGGCTCAAATATGTCATCTAGTTTAACAGGTAACTTTTTAGTGATTTTATTTTATTCCTCTTCAAGCTCGTGTACCTTAATTGCTACTTGATCAACAAAGTGTTGATACATGGATTCATCATTACCTTCACTTACCGGAATTTTGACGTTGATCCTTTTTACGAGATCTTCGATGGTGTAGCTTGGTGAAGGGGCATTATTATAATCAAGTTCTTCAGGCTCCTCCCTTTGGATTCTCATCATTTGAGTTCTTCAATAGGATTGGGCTCAGCTTTTCTTGCAAATTTAGCTAGAATGAGAGTTTGACTCTCGGTTATCTTACCTAGTTGTGCCTCAACGATCCTTGTTCTTTCTTGAAGGGCCTGCAAATCATTTCTCAAACTGACAGCTTGGTTAGATAATTACCAAGCATAGCATCATGGTTCTCCGTGATTTTGACTAAAATATTATTTTGTTCATTTTACGAGTCAATGAAAGACTTAAGCTTTTCTTGGAGACTACCATTACTAGTTCCCATATTATTATTAGAGTTATTTGTAGGACTACCATAATGTTTCTGAAAATTAGGATTGTAACTCTTCTTCTAGGCAGGGTTATAATCATTAGGAGCTACGAAGTATATTTCTTCTATATTTGTTTCAGAGGTGGATCTTACCTGAGTTTCCTTAACTTTTACGGCTAGTATGAGCTCATCCGACTTAGCATTGAGATCTTTGTTCTCTTGTGGTGAGACAAAGTTCACCTTCTTCGTGTTTGATCTTTCAACATGCCATTGGGCATGGTTGTCTTGCATATTGTCTTGCAACTTCTTTGCTTCGGTAATATGTTTACCCATGAATGTTCCTCTAGCTGCAGTATCAAGCATAGACTTAGACACGGGATTAAGTGCATTTAAAAAATGGAGGATTAACCAATCTTCCATCCCATGACTAGGACAGTTTCTTAGGCATTCTTTCATCCTCTCCCATGCAAGCGCTAGTGGCTCACGCTCTTCCTATCTAAAACTAGTAATATTAGATCGGAGTTGCATAGTCTTTGCAGGTGGGAAAATGTTAGTCATAAATAAAGAAGTACATCCCACCCATGATGTAATAGTATTTTTAGGCAAAGATAGCAACCATTCTTTAGCTCTTCCTCTTAGAGAGAAAGGAAATAGATGTAATTTGATCGCATTATGGTCAATGTCTTTTATACGCATCATATCACATATTTTAGTGAAAGTATTTAAGTGCATACCTGCATCTTCAACTGCAGAGCCTCCAAATTGATTCCGTTGAACCAAACTTAAATAATGGGGCTTAATTTCATAGTCATCAGCAGGAATTGCTGGATGAGTAATAGGAGTATGCAAATAATCATTATTGGGAGTAGCAAACTCGCCAAGCTTCTTTTCAGCCATACTTCCTATGTTTTTGGGTTTTCTTAGATTAAAAATTATAACAGTAAAAACAAGAATTTAAAGACTAACTAATTTTTTTGGTTTATCAAATAAAGACTAAAAGCAATCTAACAAAATTAAAAACAAGAATTAAAACTAGCAAGGTTCCTAATAACCTCACCAGGGTAGCTATTGCTTCCCCGGCAATGGCGCCAGAAAAAGGGTTGATACCTTCGATCCGGATTATGGATGTAGTATAGCTCTTTTTCCCTAGTAGACCTAGATTATCGAATCCTCGAAAAGCGAATGCGTAGTGAAGTTACTTTAACGGACCTTGGAGAGTTTTATAATTCCTTTTGTGTTTTCACCGAACCAGTAGCTTGCGTCTTTTTGTTGTCTTCTATGATGGAGAGAGAGGGCCTAGGGCGTTCGTTTTCACCTATAGCTGTGCAAAACCATCTGATGGAAATAAAAGATAGAAATAAAGTATGTGCGTACTTGTTAGAGCAAGATAAGTTATATGTGGGCAGTGCATCCATAATTGCTATTGCCTCCACAACTGCTTATAGTAATAACCTACTAGTCTCATCCATAGAAGAAAGAGAACTAATGATATGCATAGTGATATCACCGTTAATCCCAATCAAATCCCTCACATACAGCCGTACTACCCCTTCTATCACTGGGGTTCCCAACCTGCAGATCAGTTATCACTCATACTCCCTATACCTGGCTCAACCCTTGGGGTCTTGGGTACCTGACAAGTCCTTAGATTGAGGCAATAGAGGATACAATAACCATCATGTCCTATAAACTAATACACGATCCCATCTATGATAAATCACATGCATAGTTGCTACATGGCTAGGTCGAAGCCCTTAGCCCAAGGAGAATTACTCACACATAGAGATGATATCAACAATCACAAACATTGTAATGAAAATCATAAGATTGATAGCAATAGTCTTACAATGTCACCAATCGGAGAAGAGATCTACTATTACAAGTGGTGGAAGATGGCTATGGAGATAGAGAAGGGTTTGGAGATCTGGAGGCGGCTTTCTAGCGAGGTATGGCTTCTAGGGGCGTGGTGTCTCTCTCTATTTTCTCGTCGCCTGAGGCTTCTTTATATAGGGTTCCCTTCACGAAAGTTGTTCTATTTGACCTAACGGAGGCGGCGCTAACTATAGACTGGAGCTATACGGTCGGAATTTTTGCTCTGGCCGTACAGTTGGTCGTTATAGTGTCTGCCTTCGTTGGACGGCTCCTGGTTTCTTCTGGTCGAAGGAAATATCGTATCTTTGACTTTAATGCAGTGATTCCCTCCTTTAAACAACATTATCTATGCAGGAAAAATACAAGAACAAAGGATTGCATAGCCCTCTGAATATTAGCATTAGTGGCAGGGTTTAGAGAGATATTTCATCAAAAATATGATTAATATCCAGTTTAAATGTGGACGTAGATGGCTATATTTTAGAGCCATCATTTGGTTATCATTGTTGTGGTTCCATGTTCGTAGGTAAGACCGATTCTATCTTCGAAAGCCCTCAGCCACGTAAAACTTGCAATTGATAAATTTGAAGTGTCTAGTTTAGATTGTTGCTGTGCTAGTGTCATGATATGGTAATGTTATAATTTGAAGTATAGTTGATACTCTTGGAAATTATAGCATACCAAACATGTATGTTCCATAGACCTTGGCCTTACACATGAAGGAATGATAAAGATCATACCACGATGCACATGATAGTGATCAAGTGCAAGAATCATATCATTTCACTTTATGTATATGATGTTTTGTTTGCAGCTTATATTGCTTGTTTGGTGCTTTAGTAGCATTATAAGATGATCCCTCATTTAGATATCAAGATAAAATGTATTCTTCCTTAAGTATGCACCATTAAAAAAGTTCGTCGTTTAGAGACATCACGTGATGATCAGGTGTACTTGACTATGCTTTCATACAACAGGTGTAATACAGTTTTACAAACGTGAGTACTAAGGTTCTTACTTGGCGAGACTAGCATGTACAGACATGGCCTCACAACATGGACCGAAAGGTTATGCATGAGTCATATGGTTGATATGATGCCCATATAGATGCTCACCTTTGAAGCTACACCGACTCACGTGATGACCAGATTTGGTGTAGTGGATTTGGTTCATGTAATCACCAAAACAACTCGAGGGATGTTGGTTTTGAGTGGGAGTTTGATGGATCCGATTTTTGCCATCTTCCACTATGTTAAACATTGTTGGTCAAGCAATTGCCAAAGAAACTTTCAACTCTTGCCAGTAATGACCAATAATTGCAAAGATATGCAAATCCCTTTTTTGATTTATGTTGTGCAGGAAATCATGGCTTTTAACGTGAAATAAGGAGTCATAAGGAAGGATTTTGAGGAAGTACACACGACCAAGAAATTGGAGAAGCATCACAGGTCGGCAGCATGCTTAACGACCACTGGTACGGGCATGGTCCGCCCATACCATCCACCCGTACTAGGTGGCGACGGCTTCATCTCGTTAAACCCCACAACTTTCATGAAGACGCATATATATTTCAAGGCTCCAGTCATTGACCAGAGAGCCGCCATTCTCAGAATGCATCACAACACCACCAAAGGAGATCCACACCATTGTTCATCCATTGTTCATCACCTCCACCATCCATCCATCCACTAGCCATAGCCATTGCTTTGTACTTTAGATCTCCTTGTGATTTGGTGACCATTGTAAGAATATTTTATTGTCGGATTGATGACAAGTACGTGTGATATGTATGGTGTTCCAGGACAGTGAGCACACAAGTTTACCCTGGTCCGAATCCGACGGCTTTGGACGGATCCTACTCCTGCTAGCAATCCAGTAATATGGCAGAGCCGGATATGGGTTACAAGGGTTTCGCCTGTGCGAGTTGAGATTTTAGACTATTGTGTGGTGCCCTAAAGTCTGGTCCCTAGGACGGCTTATATAGATATCCGGCCTAGGGTTTATAGGAGAGACCTATCCAGCTACGACTAAGAGTCAGTTACAGAGTACATCTTGAACTACAAGTAACATTACATGCCTATGTCGGTAAGTCTTCTAGGCCTTCCCGTAGCCGGACTAGACTCCGTCTCTTCTCCCTGACTGGGCCGCCCATGAAGCAAAGCTCTAACCTGAAGTGGGCCACCCTGGTCAGTGAGGCACAGTGAGGATACACGGAAATTATATCCCCAACAGCAGCCCCCGGAAGCCTCCAAGATCCAGAGTCGGATTTTGTCATCGTCTAGTTTGATCCATCTTCGGCTTGTAGAGTCTTGAAGGGTTCCTGAAACTTCAAAAGAAAGGATAGGATCTGAATCTTAAAAATAAGCCGGACCTATGAGTACATTATTCCGGTTTCTAGCTTGAATTTCAAACTAAGCCGGAACTTGGTCTCTGACGTAACCTGACATTAGTCAAGGTCAAGTCACGTCACTGACAGACATTCCTATCAGCATGATCGTTGGTGGGTCCGCCTTTTGTGAAACCGAGGTGTCGTTTTAATGCGTGCGCGGAGATCAAGGCGGCGTAATCCTCGCGAGGAGATTACCCAACTACTTCCACCACACGTGGCACGGTTACTGTTTCATCTTGCACGAATCTTAGCGCAGGTGAGGGATATAAAGGGTCAAGATTTCCTATTTATTCCTTACCAACACCATTGTCTTCTCCTTCCTCTTGATGCCTCCATGCAAAGCTCTTCTGCCTCCCCCAAGCACATAGCGCCACCCATCCTAGGTCGCCACCGCCCACAAAATGACTAAAGCTTCATCCTCTGGCATGGCAGCGACAGCAGTGACGACCCCTACGGTGGA